>OY751412.1:28494-3007843 GCA_963565655.1 Aleiodes testaceus
AATAGAGGGTGATTGTATAGGTAATGGAGTTGAATACAGCGAAAATTGAATGAATTCTCTGGATGTCGTCGTATTTTAACCCTTAATTTCAATAAAACGAAAATAATTTCGAAAATACAGAAATTTTAGAAATCCATTATAAAAGGAATCTAATAGCAACAATAGTCTATCGTTAAAAGTCAATTTATCTCTCATACGACCACTCCAATTACGAGAGGTCGGAGAATTAGGGGTGAGAAGTTGGGGTAGAGTATTGGCTCCAGAAGCAACCATTTACACGCCACCCACGAAGGATTGCTGAGAGGATTTTCGTGTTGCAGATAGACGTCAGAATATACAGCAATTGAAAGGACTTGTCTCTCCCTCTCTGTCTCTCTGTCTAATTGCCATTTGGGATGTTTCAAATAACATTTTGAATCAAGTAAAGATACAATTTTCTCTTCATTCATGTCATCAGTTTTTATCTGTTATAAAAATCTGTTACTACTCACTTCGAAGCTCAACAATCCACTGTGATCCTGATCCAGGGTATTGAAGACATAGTGAGCGTATTGGCTCGTATTTGCTAAAACAAAAAGAATAATAATTTTTATTTAAAAATAATAAATAATCTGCATTACTACGAAGCGAAATTTAGTGCGAATGACAGAGTTAAATTTGGGAAAATTTCAAGCTTGTGGTCACATCTGTCTCTGGGTCACAGCACTCTTGTATTTCAGAGTGACATTGCCAAATTATACGGTCTTTGGCGAAATTGAAAGCGTACATGCTGAAAATTTTCAAATGAATAAAAGTGAAAATTTATTTTTCATATAAAAAATAGCCAAACGTTTTACTTGACTGATTTTCCCAAATTTTCAATGGACAAATGTGTTTTACTTCTTTTATTGTTTCAAAATTTTGTCTTTCGCTTATTAACTTCACTCTGGCCAATAATACCTCTTTTTCAGTGAAGAACAGAAGAGCCCAATGAATAATGTGATGGACCAACTAATATTGACTTTGTCCCGTTTAATTTCCCGAGAGTTCACGTCGGCGATTCGGACAATATTGTCGGATAAAATAAGAAAGGGCCAAAATTATAGGAAAGTTTCGATAACACAGAAATTAAAGGAGATACACCGTTTTTTATCCTCATCTTCATTGAAAACTACAATAGAATCACAATTGTTATTTAATAAATTACGTGTCCCTAAAAGTTATCATCAATTCTATACGATGAAAGTTCAAATAGTAAAGTAGAACAGAGGAATGAGTTGGAACGCGATGTCCAGAGATTGTTTTAGCTTTGTGGGAACGTCTATTTGCCAAGCAAACTCTAATTAAAGCTGCACAATTCTACCTCATTGTAGACTGAAAAGCCCCGGTTACTAGTTGACGTTAACGGTGAAATAATCAAGTGGATGAAACTATCTATTTCTCCAATTTTCGTCCTCTCATTATTATAATAAATACATGAAAAGTATACACACGTACGATCGAGTAGTATAAAATGATAATATAAATTATCGCAGAAAATGCCATAATTTTCACATGAAATTCATTAAATTTTTCATTAATTTCACATTTTCAAAAGAAATATTAATTAATTTTCTATTCTCCATCCAATTTTTTGTCTCTTGCATCCACAGAATGAGAATATATATTTCTTACAGAATGAAATAACATTAAAATCGTGTAATCAACATCAACAGGTATATGCACAATATGAAATTTGCATTTATTTTCCCTTTTGTCGCTACATGCGGGCACTGATTGCACTTTTGATTACAGTTACAATTCCTTGGAGAATTTGTATAATAATAATTTCATAAAGGGAATGACTTTTCATGAAATTCCTTAATTTCTGCCTTCAAATTCGAAATATTGCAAAATAATCTAAGAAAATGCAAATTATCGATATACATTTTCAAATTCAATCAATACAGAGAGGCATTATCTGAGTACACGAGAAACCATAAAAACTCGAAAGTCCATTTGTTTTAATTTAGCAGATGTGCTCCTCCTTTTTGCTGTTGAAACTTTCGAGTCCTCTCTCTCTCCCTCTCTGTGTTACTTTTAGGGAGAATTTAGTACGAAAATTCTACGTACACCCAAAACTTTTCTGTTTATTCCATTTTTTTTAAATTTCACCTCCTTTTGTATTATGCATAAACTATCTGGTAAGACTTCATTGTTATGGTAACGATAGAATCATACAAAATTTGACTTTTAGTTGAAGGGAATAAACGAGAATTAATGTTCTTTCAAAAAAATTGACATTTATGTAATTGGATTCTTTTAATATTCTTTTCTTGAGAATATATTTGTTAATTGTAGAGTGACTAGTTCTATCATAAAAAGTTTAACCAACTGCAAGGAGTAGTAACACTCTGCAAAACAATTTCTACGTAATTTTGTGGAGACCGATGTTGCTGGTAAGTGACGGGGGATACCCTTGGGGTAGGTCGGAAACAGGAGCCTGGATACTTTGTGCTCGGCAGTATTCAAACTAGTGGATATCCAAGCAAAAGAGAATGAATCTCTGAAAGCCTAATTATTATTATTATTATACTTCATCAAAGGGATTACGAATACAGATTCTAGTGCTATTGAATTATACAAGACAGGAATATTGGGACTGTCATTTAATGAAGATATTTATATTTTATTTTACCTCCTTGGGGAAAAAACTTTGAGTAAATGTATTTGAAGGTGTCCTCTCTGACTACACCCGTGGGACATTCTGCTTTGAAACCCCTGTATATTCTTTTCAGCTCGGCCTCGGTAAATCTCGTTGCTCTGCACAGACTTGCCAATGAATCTGGTCTGTATCTCGGTATCTGTTCTTCCTCGTATTCTGAATCTATAAAATTTCAAAAAAATATTTATTATTCTCAGGCGAAGAGAAGAGTTAATTGAAGGCCTTATTACAATAAAAATCAAGAGGTTCTCTTGTGTCAGAGTCTATTCAGATTATTTCCATCTATATTTATTTGATGAAGAATCATTGATCCTTAATGTATACGGCAGAATCGAGGGTAAACTGTAGGACGTGTTATTCTATTTCAAGGTATATTTATTCTCCACTTGAATGGTCGCTTTCTTCAATCAATGAAAACTTTATTGTTGATTTGTGTTATTCTGCTTTTTTAATGCGAGAGATGAAACGAGTCGCTAAAGAAATCATTTATTTTTTTGGATTAAATTGTGCACTTGATTTTTGTGTTTTTTTTGTGTAATTTAACTCTTTAGCCTGCAGTGGAGATGAGAAATTCAAAAGTGAAAATTTTATACTGAGACGGTAGTTTTATGGAGTTGTTCTACATCACGTGCTTCATGTATCAATCGGTTTGCTACAATTCCACAGTTGAATACATGCCAAGCATAATAAAAGAAAAATGAAGAAGGCTGTGGGGTTGTACATTATGTGGTTCACTGTTTCCATTACGCGGGTTATTGGTTTCCGTTTTTTTTTTCTTTTTGAATATATTTTTTTTTGTGGACTCATCATGAAGCTGATGATCCGTTTTCCCGAAGATGCTTTCTTTCTTTTATGATGAACTGTTTCAGAGAAAAGTTGTGCAGATAAGAGTAAAGAGCTTGGGAATTTAATTTATTATTCTTGAGGTAATTTATCTAGAGAAAAGTCCAAGTGGAGTTTTGTGATGAGAGAGAGAGAGAGAGAGTATATTAGTCTGCAATTAGTGTAGCAAGAAGCATTGAATTTTTTCATTGATAATTTTATGAGCAGAGTGAAGAAAAGGTTCATGCAAGAAAATAAATGACATTAAGACATAAGGTTTTGTGAGAAACATCTAGGAAATATGAAAAGAAAGCAGAAGAACGTGTTAATTACCTAATGCAAATTTGACACCTGTCCAAGCTTGACGTACATAATTAATGAATCTCCTGTAGAGTGGTCTTGGTGGTCGTTTAGGAGTTATTCCCTCTTCCTCTTCGTCTCCTTCCTCGTTCTCTGATGAACCAGGTGGTGGGCCAACGCCTGTCAATGTACCAGCTTGATTTCGACGGCCAAGAATGTTCACGACCTCCCGAAATCCGGGACCAGCTCCGTGGAGTCCAGGGGGATAATTCGCGGGGGCGACGCCAGGATCCAAACGGGTCGAACCGCCGCCCCCGCGACCTCTGCCATGTCCACGTCCACCTCTCCCCCATGAAGCTCCACTCCCTTCAAGCATCCCATCATCCAAATTTTACAAATGAAAATAAAAGATAGCGAGAAATGTGAAGAAATTTATGGAATACCTGGACGTTTCTTGTAGGAGGGGAGCCCCACCACGGGGCCGCAGCCCCCTGCGCTCCCCGCGACAGAGGAGCTGATGGTTGTAAGACCGGAAGCTCCCCGACCGCCAACACTACGTCTTTCGTAGTCACGACGGCGGCAAGTGCCGCCTCCACCTCCACCACCACCACCGCCCCCTGCAGACAACAGCACGAAAGGCCCAGGGATACGTTTCCGTTTTCTACTTTTCTATTTTTTCTCGTTGATATCTTCGTTCAATTCCACTCGATTTTTCCACACGCCTCTTCTGTTATTTTGCTTTATTTTTTCTGCTCTCACCGGGAGGTGAATTTCCAACTTCCGGCTAGTTTCTTCCAACTCCTAGAATTATTTCAGCCTTAATGAGGGGGAGGGAGGTGGATTCAGAACGCTCATAATTTAAACGAAACAAATGGAATTTATTTTTAGATGAAGAGCAATAAGAGTTATTCTCAAAAAAAAAAACAAAAAAAAACTGGAAATCTCAAAGTAACTAGTTTTTCAACATTGAGAAATAAAATTAAGAAAATGGAAGAATCTAATAAAATACGCTACATCCTCCCTTTTATCCTTCTTCTTATTAATTCAGTCTGTCGAATATGAAGACCATGAATAGTCGATTGTCACATCTGGTACAAACGGTATAAGGAAAACGAACGGGAATGAACAACAGAAGAGAGAAATACAAAAAGAGGGAAACGATAAGGGGAACAAGAGAACCGCAATGTGAAATCGTCGTAGAATAAATTTTCTTGTAAAGTCAAGTCGATTCACATTGGATTTATATGTGGGAATTGGGAGGGAGGGAGGGAGGGAGGGAGGGAGGGAGGAGAGAGAGAGAGAGAGAGAGAGAGAGAGAGAGAGAGAGAGAAAGTAACCACGAAAAAGCGGAACGTGGGTGATTGACTCTACTGTCTATGCTGTGTACAGAGAGGGGGTGTATGAAACATTGGAAATTTACTGACGAGCCGAGAATCGCGTCGCGTAAAATTCAATGAACGGCGAAATTCACTTTCTGCGCGATGATGCAGCGAAAAAGTAATGGAAACGAAAAGTTAATTGGAAACTAAAGTGGTAGTTGCCTCTACTGTAATATACCGCAGAGAAGCATTGATTTGTTTTTTTTTTTTCTATTAGAGAATTATTGTCTTTTGTTTTGTTTTTCTAGAAATATCTCGAAAACTAAGCGAGATGGAGTGAATATACTAGGGAAGCTCCGACTAGTAGCACCTCATTAGGGGCTCTTCGAAGAGCGGAATAAGAGACAGAGACGATTTTTTTTTTTTTTTTAGCTATGATCCTAGCAGAGAATTTCTACAATTTTTTTTTTTCTTCATTTCATGATGAAAAACATGTTGAGGGTACGTTTTGTCACTCACGCGTCTGTATTGTACTCCTGCAGTGCCGACACATTTAAATCTGATGATGGTAGAAAAGTGAACTTTTTTTTCCTCCTCTGCGATCTGGATTTATCTTGGAACGAGAGATTCTCACTTTTTTGTCAATTCAATTTCCCTCTTGCCCTCAATCTCTTTACATGAGTTAGTCTTCTCGAAGCAATGATCGCTGAAGAAGGAATTCGTATGCTTGTGTTAGTGCCTGTAAAAATAGAAAACACACAATAAGGGAGGCAGATTAGTGTGATGCAGTAAATTGTTGAGATTAATGGGAATTCGGGGAAAATTTCATCTATTGTTATATCAAAATTATTCCCTCAGTTCTTTACTCTTTACTCTCAATTTGTAACTAAATATATTACACTTATGGAGATAATAATAATATAATTCAAATTATATAAAAAAAATTATATGCTGTTATCTCTTCCCCAGTTAAATTTCTATTTATAAATCGCTTTTTTATATGCCACTGCAGAAAATCAATAATTCAGAAAGAAATAAATTAGTTTTCAGTTTCAGAGTGGAAAATGGTATTCATAAAAAAAAACTAGACGATTCACTGGTATCAGAAATTGATAGGACCAAGTGATGAATATTCCTTTGTATCAGTATTCCGAATGTTCATTTTACCACCTCACCTTCTTCTATATGAAATTCCTGTGGGATGATATGACTTGTAGAATTGTATTAATTCTATTGAATGTCATTATAGATTCGAGAGGAAAACGATAAAACTTAATTTTCAATAATTTTTTATGATTTCACTTTACATTTTACTTAAGATTTTATTCAATTTTCGATTTATTGTACAAATACGTGTCTTGCTGAGTAAAAAAATGGATATGTGAATGATCGTGTACTATCGCTTACTCAGTTGCTTGCTTACTTGACACAAATAATTTTTTCAGGTGCTCGATTAAATTCCTTGAAACTCTTTCACGTGATAGGAAACCCAGAAATAGATTTAGATGAATTATTCTGTTTTATCAACGGTCTCGCGATCATCGTTCATATTTTAATTCGACATCTTTTGAATGAAAATCTAATCAATTCAATAACTCGTAAGTCATTTCTATTTTTTCAGCTTTTTTTCCATTCGTTATCATACTTGAGTGACTATCTCAGAGAATGAAAAAATGAAGGAAAAATTCATAAAAATACTCAATCATTCTTGTTTTTCATCGTAATGATTCCCTTGACTCAGATTTTATTTGTCAGTCTGAAGCACTTATAAGAAGAAAATTTGAAAAATTAGAAAATATACCCTATTACACAACCACTATATTCATTTTTTTTGTTCCCAAAACTACGTGACCCTGCCAAAAAAATTCCCCACTCCTGAAATTCTAAAAAAATTAATAAAAAATTCCATTGATTTCGTGTTTAATGTTTTGCACTTCACGAAGTCTCCACGTGCTCCTCCACATGTGGGTCACCTCCAATTCGTGTCCTCATAGACGTTATCAGGGTCGCATGTATTGCTCCGCTTAAATAGTCGCCGAGAGACCCCAAAATCCCACAGAACAAAACCGGCGATTGAGGAAAAAAGTTCAAAGTAAAAATTTGCAAAAACTTTCACCATGACCTGCTGGAGATTTTTGCTTTTCTTTCTGATAATTACATACATAACACAAGCAGAATGTATGGCAGTTTGTTCAAATCAGCGACTGACAATATTGTGCGGTAGAAGATTGGCACGAGCGCATTCATTTATTTGCAAGAGGTGCTATGGATCAAGACGCCGAAGGGACGTGGGATTTGCTGATCGATGTTGTGGTGCAGGCTGTACGTGTAACGATATACAAGAATATTGCGACTGTTCGCACAGTTCGTGATATCGCCGAGCCAATTAATATTTAATTATTTAATTATCCATCTTGTTTAATTGTAATTATTATTTAAGTTATTTATTTTACTCTGGAGTATGAGAATATTGTTAGATTAATATTTGAGGTGAATTTATGTTTATTAGACACGTTTTTTATCAGTTTAATTTATTTCCAACTACCAACTGTATTTGATGTGTCAATTTTTTTTTTTATCTGAAGAAATTCTTTATCGTCGATTCATCGAACGACTAAATTATTATCGTATTATTGGATACAACACGTGTTCATCTAGTTTTAATAATTTTATTGTATGCTCTGAATGAAATTATTGTGAAATAAGAAAATCATTAAATTAAAATTATGTCTAAAATTCAACTGTTTCCTGATTGCTTTCCACAATTTTTATAATAATTATACGCAAATCTGGTCACTAGCAGAATATAATGACTAAATTTAACATACATAATACGTTTTGGGTGTTTTATTTTTCATGCCATGTCAATTCCTCGGAATAATGTCAAATATGAAAGCAAATGGATGGAAAATTACCTTCGGAAAGTACTCTAACTGTCCATTTCAAAATTATTTGTTTTACCTTAACCTCGCACTCGTTAGTTTTGATTGATGATATGCAAACTTCTGGGGACCAATAACGAGGATGAATTGCATATCGCATGAATGGACAAGAGGCGAACCGTAAATTTGTTATTTCCAGTCAAAATTTAACTAGCTTCTAGAATATATTAGAGTCTAATATTTTCATTCGCATTCGATTTTGCACCCCTATGTAAATTTCAATATAAACTTTGATTTTCATATTTAACTGGCCAAAAGTTAAGTGACTTCAGTTCTCCGTTAATTGAAAATTCAACTCAATGTTCGCACAAGTTCCAACCAAGTTTCAATCCTGTTTATTGGAGTTATGAGATGAGATGAGGTAAATTGGAATGTAAAGCACTCTACTTCATTCTGCGTTTCCGCTGGCGTTTGGTTTTACCTATTGTTTACCTCTATCCCATTTTCCTCTCTCTCTCTCTCTCTCAATATTATATTGCGGCAAAAAATTATATGCCTTCTCCTCCTTCGCCATAATTTACAGGTAGTGCACCTATAAATAGCCAAGTCACTCTCCCACCCCCCCACAAATCCCCATGACGTGTTTGTTGTAAGGAAGCCAACATAATTTCTTGAGTGAGAAGATGCATCAGGAAACATGGTCTGTTACTCCGACCTCAGTGAATGCTACGTATATTGCCAGTTGCGTTCAAGGGGATATGCCACATACGATGTTCACATTTTTTCAGGAGCTTCATTCTTTTAATGTAAAAATACATTAAAAAAAAAATTGTTATATCGATTGCCTCTCTCGGGACATGACAAAGTATTCACCATTGATGGGTGAAGAAGAGATAAAAATTGACAGAGTGTAATCGGTTTATCGAATGCGTAATATCTCTTTATGAGGATCATCTCGCTGGATCATTCTTTCTGATGCAATTTCGCCGATAATGGCATCCGATAAAGTGATGCTCTTGAGACCTATTACACCATTACGAGCCTATAAACGACTATATAATATTCACGTAGTTGAAGGAACCTGCTTATATGATATTAATGCTGGATTAACCAGCGCGTTTCTTGTGGTTTCCGCAACTGAACCCAAGTGGTTCACGCCAATTCCACTGGATCCATTGTATAAGATTTTCATACTATACGACATAAAAACTGAGGATTTGTTTGTTTTACCCTAACTTTGGTAGTTTGCTTGCGATAGTTTATAGGTGACGCCCTTGTTGCTATCCCGACGTTGGGGGAATAGAATAGTTTACTGCTGCAAATCTGTCCACAGCCCAGAACCCCAACACCATCTCTATACAATAACACTTCAAAATCATTCTTGTAAAGTCCAATGTCTCTATGATAATATGAATATCGTGGATTCTCTGTTCAACAGGTGCAGTTATATATCTGCAGAATTTATAATAGTCATTTTTCTTAACGTTTTTTCACTCTTTCGTTGGCAATTCTTTGCGGAAACTCTTTATTAAGTCTTGAATTTCTCATAAATCATTTTTTAACAGTTGAATTTTCATCGAATTCCTATTTTGTAGCTCTTGAAATTCTCTACTAAAAATAATTCATGTAAAAAGTTCAGTCTCCAGTGAATTGACATCAAAACGAAAGTTGCTTCGCACTTTAATCACTTTTTTTTCCGCGTTTCCCTCCAGAATCAGTCGTGAGTCCCTTTATGATTCAATTTGGACCTCTGCATAGGTCATAATACCTTTTTTCATTCGTCTCCTTTTTACGATTCCATTCTATACTCGTAACTCATTCCCAGTCATTCTAGTCGTTCAGGTTCCCCGAGGTATACAGCACTGTAGACGACTAATATAAAAATTCACTGCTGAAGGCCCTCCAAAATCATTCAAATGTTCTATTTTCAGAGCTGTCATAGTATCTATCAATATTCCTATATTATAAGATCAATTTGTAGAATATCTCTCTACATTTTGTGTTAAAGACACGAATTTCTTCAACTCTTTCAAGAGTTGAAGATTCAGATAGAAATGGAAATGTTTTGAGCAATTAATTTTTCCTCAAATTTCTATCAATTAAATTGGAACCATTGGAACCATTGGATTTGGGATTCAGTTCCATTAGGATCTTATCCATTAGCTCCTGATTGCTAGTATACTGAAGCTATATTGCTCATTGTGTTGGACCCCTTGGATCGGATGTAGGTCGTAACAACTGGCTAGTTGCCAGTGTGACTAGTGTTTCTATCGTCATTGTTTCAAATGCTCGGTGAATGAGCCTTCGACATCGTGTTATATTCCACAGGCTATTGATTTGTACTATTCTGATTAATCCAAGTGTTCTAGCATGAATCTTTCACATAAAATTATTTATTTGTCATGAATAACACTTTTTTTTGTTTCCTTTCTTATTCCTCGAAAAACTAAACCGTGGATTCTCTTGACATTGAATTTTTATGAGTGGAATTCAATTCTATGATGCACAATATATAATATGCACATTCTCGTCATTCTTACAATTTTTTCAAGTCCATAATTAAATTGGATTCTTCATTGGGATTTCATATAAGTAGAGTGAAATCGATTTACCTCAAAGCACGTATTAATGTCGGAGAATCAGTTAATCCCAAGTGCCAGTGAATAAAATTAATTATCGCGTTGTTCTAGAAACGTTCTCTCGTTTGAATTCCGAGAGAAAATCCTTGGTATCCCAATGCTCCTGATGGAATTCACAGAATTTATTTAATTCTCTCTCTCTCTCTCTCTCTCTTTCCCTCTGAGTGTCTCTGCCTTTTATATCATTTCTATTGCAAAGAATGGTTTTCAAAATCATGCATACACGACTGTAAGTAGTGTATGCATGATTTGTCTTTTGGGTCAGCAGTACTGATCCCTCCAACTTCATGGCGGTCTTAACGTTTACCAGGGAAAAAAAAATGAGAGAATGAAAAAATAAAAAGAAAAGGAGAAAAGAAATAAGATAACGTGAAAGGTTCTTCTTTGTTAGAGGAGTGAACGAAAGACGTGGCTATGGCGCCAGCAGAATTGGATAAGACCGGAGACACGAGCGAGTTGATAGTTGGGGGATGAATACAGCAGTCAAAAGTTTAACAGGCTCATTCTCACCCTCTCTACATGCCACGTACGTTCTATTGAAAGTTACTATGATTTTTGTCACTAAACTATCTTCATTTCTCATACGTTTTTTTCCATTCATGGCGAATGGAAGAGATACATTTTTATTCACCTGTTTCTCTGCTCAAAAAAAAAAAAAAAATTCCCCTTCACAACTGAATTTACTCATAAATGTAACGCAGAATACATAATCATTATGATAAAAAAAAGGCTGGAAGACAGAGATCGCTATCACGTATTTTCTACTACTGACTCCCATAAATCCTAGTGGTCTTCAATAAAAAAAAGTCCCTGACACTGCTAGAATTTTCTTCATCACTTTGCGTTTTCACATAGAAGGGATATACTGTCTACTGGTGCTGGTTCAGATTGCTGTCCGCAGTATATGGCAGTTCATTCACTGGTGGATTGGATTGCCCTATTTCATTCTGCCGAATGGATGCTTCTTAGGGGAGGGAAAATACTTCGGAGAGCAAAACTATCGTATTTAACAGGAGTAACTCAAGACTCTTAGTTGCATATAGTTGCATATTAGAATGATTTATCAAAAAATTTATTCAAGGAAAACGCAATTTTTCCAATAGAATTCCACAAAATTCGTCTTTGAAATGGAATTTAACATGCTCCTTTGTACAATTTTTCACCAAGTTTTGATGAATCTCCAACTCTTGCTCTAAGCATACTCCCCCAGTTCCACATGTGTTAGCACGAGCTTGTGAGAGTTAATTTGCTCATATATTCTATATAATATAAACTCACTCATGTTCGATGACAAAAGAATATGGCATAAATTCCCCCAGTAATATCCAAGCATCTGAATATTATACCTCAAATGAGAATAAACTGATGTATGAAATGTTCGGAAGGCATAATAATTGCCAACCTGGATTCATTTTCTATCATGAAACTTTAATTACAAGTGGCAGTGAGTCTCAGTGTGAATGGATAAACCTTGGAGTAATGAAAGGAGTATTAATTAATTTCAAACTTCTCATCTCATTCATTGAGAAGCTGTCTGACAGTCATCAAGCATTTTTTCTTATAGGAAAATATCTTGAGGCTAATTTCACATGCTCTTTTTGTTCTCTAAATTAACAGTTCATTAGTTTTCGCTAATTCTTCATTATTGGGGGGTGGAGCGGAAATTTATTTTGTTGACATTTCGATTGACACTGTAATTTTTCCCATTCAAGAGAGTCTGAAACTGAGGAGTAGACTTGTTTCTCTTTTGGAATTCTTCAAGCATAGCAGTCCCACGTGAGCATAGCCTCAATATTCTCACAAAGAGCAAAGCTTGAAGGGAGAAGCTGTTGACAAAACACTTTTTCTACTTTCTTTTCAATGCACAGTTCGTCACAATGACATAACACTTTCTAAAGCACTCGAAAAGCTGAGCGGCTTTACCAAGATATTTCTCTTTTACAATTTTCATATACTGAGCTCATCCAACTCCATGAGATGATTCAGGGTGAAACGTGAATTTTCATCATAGCCTTGCCAAATTTCTTTATTTATTCAACGTCACCATATTTTCAAAGTGAGAGCTTTTACAGCAAACTTTGAAGAAATTATGTGGATGTATTCGGAATTTAACTAACTTATTATTGAATACAATTGACAGACAAAAGTTCTGCAGTCTCAACTATTGTTGAGTAGTTATTGACTACCTCAAAGTGCATGCAGCTGCAATAAATACAAAAGTACAATCATCAAGCTAAATATTGTAAAAAGTTATAGTACCTAATAAATACCAAGTGCTGAGATTTCTTTGAAACTTGAGTAACAAATAAATTTCACTTGAATTTCCAACTCTCGCCTTGTGATTGCTGATAGCAATCTCTGGTTTATTTGGAAAAACTTGCTTGGAATGCAAATTGAAGTAGAATATTTCAGATTTAATCAGACTGGCATATGTTTGGATATATTTTCTGTGGACAAATTACTTTACTTTGTTTTTACTAACACTAACAGAAGAGAGTGCCACAATTCTATTGAAAAAGAAAGTTCAGATAAGAAGGATTTTTGCTATGAAAAAACTTTTATCCTGAGAAATATTTGTCTGTACATGAAGTATCAATTAATATCGAATTCAGATGAGCTGTATCATGTCTCCGAGTTTTTCTCTCATATTAATTCAGTACAGACTTCATTTGCTTTAATCTGAATAAATTTTGGAAACAAATCCAAGGAAGAAAAATAAGACTTCTATCAGGTAGAGAATTTCTATCAGAACTTGATGAATCTCTAATGGAATCAGCAGAATTATTTCAGGAATACTAATTTAAAAAAATCCTGTCGAATTCATTTGAATTTCTTTTAATGCTTAAATTTATTAACATTCGACATTGGCCATTAGATCTCAATTGCCAGTTGCACCGGAATTCGATGTGGTGTAATGGGTAAATCGAGTTTTGGCAATCTCAATTGGAACCACTTCTCATCCGATAAGTGGTCACAACCAATCGCCGATTGAGGTTTGGCCAAGACTCGAGTCTCAAGTTTTCTCTTGGTTAAATAATGGCCTACACTTTAACACCATCGAAATTTTCAAGGACGAAAAGATACTTAATGCTTTGAGAAAATGGGAGTGAGAATGTTACAGAACAATGGAGAAACAGAAATTGATTTATTTTTTTGAAAGAGCAGACAATTGTCTTCGAGTGTCGGGTCACGAACCTCACTGTACGTGACTAGCTTCAAGCCTGTGGGTCAATAAAGTCCTGAGTAACTTTTTCATGCTGGCAGATTACAGGCGTGTCTTTCTTATAAATAATTCAGAGTTTATATCTCTATTTTAGAGAAATTTCAATGTTTAAATGGGGTTGAGTTGATAGATGTAAAGTTTAAAAAATAAATATGCAATTAGTGCAGTATAGGATTTCAGCAGCACTATGTGTGAGTGGAAATAGTTTTGTGGAAAGTTCTGGATACACAAGAAAAGCAACGAGCGTGAAAGCAACAGCTCGCCCGTGAATTCTAACTAGCCGATGACTTTTGCCATCTTCAGTCTCTTTTGTATTGCATTTAATTATTTATCGTCTAATTTTCAAGTCTTTAATTCATTTCTGTTTCTTGTATCGACTAAAAACCGAGTCAGTGGTGTTAATTAAACACCCCTTGCTCAAACTCTTCCTCACTCGCTATTCATTGTCTCCCTGACTTCCTAAAGTTTATTACTGTATAAAGTTTTATAGAATCATGCTGGGTACATTGTTAGCTGCAGGATGAAACATTAAGATTAATTGAGAAACCAGAGCTTTCTGCTATTACGTTTACTTGGATAAATGAAATCATCAAGTTCCTGCAGTACAAAAGTTTCATTTGCATATACGTTTATAAATTTTCTGCGTTACGTAAACGCTTTGTTGATGATTATTTTTAGATATTACAACGGAGATGTTTATGTCAGAAAAAAAATCATCACCGTAATCTTGTCTCAGTGGTCCATTCTATCCTGATCTTCTCCACTCAGATGATAAGAACCTTTCCTGAATGATGAACTCGACTGAATCACTGCATCAGAATGATGTTTGTTCAATGCTTATTTATCTACTATTCTCCTCTCGCTAATGTAATTGACAAACGCCAGAATCGTCGATGCCCATTGTGTGATTTAGCGGATGAGAGGTATGAGGTACGAGTCAGTGAATCCATTCTGCTACACAACGAGATAAAAACGTATAGAATGTTTCCCTCTGCCATTGTTCTAATGCGCCGCAAGTGCAAATGCATCAGCCAGTGCGGTTCTGCCATCTTAACGAGTTGCATCGTTAAACTTTCAGATGTTGTAAGTTTTCTTTCTTCAAAACCGCAGTGAAATTTCAGAGTCCCTGGAATTTGTAGGAACGACGTCTGGTATTCTAGGGTTCTCTTTTTCTTTTGTTTAACATGTATAATCCAGATTTTCTGAATAGAAACTTTCGTAATTGCAGAATATCACATTAAAAAATCCTGAATTCCTTCCCCCACAGGTTCGATTTTTCCCGAATATTTCCAACAATTCGGATGAATGAACTAGTTAAGAGACTCAAGTAGAAATTCCATTTGACTGCAGTGGGTCGACGTGAGAACCGTAAAATGCGACATCTGTGATTAATTAGAGCGTCTACACTCAAAGTTGATTCAATTCGTCTGGAAAATCGTAGATTATACCATTTCCCCAGTCTCACGAAGCTTTCAACTCAATTTCGTTGCATATACTTGTTCTTCCCAAAAGCTGAGCATCTTCATTATAGACAGAAGTGGTGGTGATGGTGGTGAAAATTAAAGTAAATAACGGTGGCTGAATGTAAATTTATGTCGTCGAAACTGCACCTCAAAGAAGATACACAACCTCACACACTCTCGACAAAAATGAAACGTGGATTCACATGGCGTGTGACTGACGTTAAAGAGGCTTTTTTTTTTTTAGTAATGAAGCCTTGTTCACAAAAATCTGAAAATTTCATGAATACGCGAGGAATTTATTTGCAAGACGTGCCAGTTAATTGGTAAATCGAATATCATCTGTCTCGGAAACTAAATGAGATAAAATAAAAAATAATAGAAAAATTATGAATATGACGTATATTGCTTGTTTTTTTTTCCTTTTTCTCTTCTGTATAACTGATAAAATGTCACCTAAATTCTGTTGAGAGGAAATTGGCTCTCTCAGTGGATGAAGGTAGACATACAGAGAGAGAGAGAGAGAGAGAGAGAGAAATAACACAAGTAAATGGAAATTCTCGAGAACACTGGAATTCAAGTTACGTTGATAAAATACCGTTCTCATTCCACTTTCACCATTTCTTATTTAAAAAAAAAAAATTCTGAGGGATATAAAAATCAATAGCTTCTCACACTAATCCCTGAGGATATCGTGATTGTACCCCTGGCACAGGAGATACTCGAGGGCTTTTATATATTGTTACCAAGAAAATGAACTCTCGCCTGATCGACCACTGGAATCAGATAATGCAGGAGGTCATGAAGGCCTTGGACAAGTATAAGGGCATGTGAAATTAGTCATTTTTCATTATTGTATTTAATAAATAATTAATTGAATCAGAGAAAGTGAAATTGAAAAAATATATCTCTGTGATCATTCGAAAGGAAATGTTCCACTAAATAATGGACATACGTTCCCATTTTGTCTTAATATGATCAATCAGTTTCCGAAATATTTTTAGAAGCTTCTTTAAACCATCTAAACGTCAATAAAAAAAAATGTCAAAGCAATAATTTCTCAATACTTGAAGTTGATTGATGAACCTCTTTTCCACAAGAGATTAAAAAAGAAAAAAAAAAGAAATCTCTAATACATTGATAGTTGTTGACGAGTGTTGCCCAGTCGAATATCACGGGGAGTTAAAAATAGAAAGAGGCACAATGAATCTAGTGGACAATGTTATAACAAGCTTTCGGGGCGATTTGAAATGAAATAAGTGACGTATCGAGTTTAGACCCATAGAAATGGTTTGAGTGACTCGACAAACGACAAAGTGTGTGTTTCGCACGGGGAAGAGGGGGAAAATCGCGGCCTCACAGAGACAAATAGTACAACGAAAACGAGAAATTGCAATGACAGTGGGAAAAAAAATGGAAAAAAAAGGTGATCCATACGAAGAAGGTAGAAGTATGAAAAATGAGAAAATCGTAGATACGCCGGGTTGGCTTTTTTATTGACGTTAACGAATAAAAATAACAGGTGTGGCATATACAATTTATCCAACCATCCAAATAAAATCGATGCACATAGGGAAATGTCTAGAATAGTAAATGATCTCCATTTTTCTCCATGTCCCTATCTCCAAACTCTCAAATGAATTTGTATTCAATGGGAAAACTGATACAACTTATCTCTCAAGCATTTTTTTTTAAATGTAATTTCATTCCGCAACTCTCTTTCTTTCAAGTGCAATTGAGAATATTGTGAATTATCTACAATAAATTTTATAATGCTGATTCGATTGAATTCATTTTGATCCAATGCAATAAAACCTGAGAGTATATTGAATGTTGAATGACGGTCACTCTGTTTTTCTCTCATTGAAAGAATAATCTCTGTTCATGACTCTGTTCTTTGATAGTACCAGCACCAAAAAATGTAGATTCTCCATGAACTCAGTGGAGAGGCCAGATTGACGATTCCCTCAGGGCCAATGTTGAATTAAACCTTTTTACATTTCTTCCTTTTTTTTTTTTTACTGCATCATTTTCATTCTCCCCTCCCCTGACTCATCCACGACTTGCGAAATTTAGTACATATTTCTTCCTGTTTTACTCACGACTATAAACATCAGAAATACATCCCTGGGGTAATGAAAAGAGAGAGAGACAGTGCTGGAGTAATTGATTAACATAATGAGAGTAGAGTTTCCATTATATGATAGTAGATGATATATATAATTATCTATCCAGAAGGCGTCTGGGGAATTTATTTGATTATTCGAGTGCAAGGGTAAAGCGATGGAATTAATAGAAATTGAATTCCGAATAGAATAATATTCTATTAGAATTTTTGAAAATCTATTAATTGAATTGAATAAAATTGTTGGCCCAACCATTAGAGATCAATGAACCACATTATTGAGAGCATCATTAAATTCACAATTGTTAGGAAATTTATTACCTCTGTATAAGCAAATCTATCTGACGGTAATTCTATTTTCCCCGTTTATGTTGATACCAAATACCATCAATATTCATCCGAATCGACCAGTTGTTCAACAGCACGAGTACTGATCCGTAGAAGGCAGCTTCTCATTTTATTATTTACTCATAATCATCATGCATCTTTGCACTGAGATTCTAATTAGAATATGAGATGATGAGCAGTAAATTGAAAAACTTGTGACGTCAAACCCAGAAAATATCTCCAACTAATCATCAAGATAGCATCAGGGATAGCGTAGAATTAAGAAAGAAAAAAGAGTTTGAGATATTGATTTTTTTATTGATGGGATGAGAACAATTTTGTGTGAATCAATGGAACTTGAGGACTGCAACGAATGCAGTATGATATTAATCACGTCTGAGTGGCCGTTGGGCAATCCATCAACGTGGTCAATCGACTTTCAACCAGACTCTGAGTGGGGCGGAAAGACTCTCATTCTTGTCTGGCAGTTTTCCAAAAAAGCGGAATGCTCTAGTGTTCTTGGTTGAAGACCAAGGGGAAAATCGATAGCAGAAACTCGTTCTTTCTGCACTTCTTTTTTTTTTGTTACATAATGTTTATTGTGTAGAACCGAAAGAATCTAGAATTTAGAATATTCAGTCTCATGAATGGACAATTAGTTTTATATCTAATATGAAACTATATGCGAAACATATTTCACCATGGGTTTCTACTGCTTTTTTTACACTCATTTGAGTTGATTGGTGAAGAGAAGAGGGTGAAGAATTTCTTTAGGGAATTGATGAGGGTGAATGGTAGGATTTAATTAGGAGGATTCGATTATTCATTGCTCCCAGGAGGTCTTCAGACACGTTGACTGATGAAATGAAGAACGACAAAAGAAAATACTATTCAAGGGAAAGACAATGTGACATTGTGTGAGGGTCGTGATGATGCGAGGGCTACCACCTGTTGCCATGACTACCCTTCTGAGAATGCAACAGACCTCTTGGACAACAAATATTAGTTTCTGCCAGAAGTCGCCATCAATTCTAATGATTCTTTCGTTATATTGATTGGTTAGGGTTTATTAAAAATTGAATTTCACGAAAAAAGTCTAGGCATTCTCAACTGTGCTACTTAAACAAGCATAGCAGTTTCTTTCTTTGATCATTGAAAGAAAAAAAAAAGAGGTAGTTGAAATTCCGATAACGAAATGCGGATGACGCTAGATTTATGTGCAGGACGTTTTTTTTTTCCCCATGAGGCCAGTTCCTTCGTCTCCTGTTTCGATGTAGGGTGAATCCAAGCACAGGCCGTTAACGACGGAAACCAGAACGGAAATCGATGTCGACTGCTGGTAGTCGTCATCTACTTCTACTCATACTTCATTTGTACGTTATAATGCCAGAGGAAAAATTCCACTCCATCCACTTTATTTTCCCTCAACTCTATTTATTATCCGGAAAAAAGAGCAATTGTGATTCTATCGTATTAATCATCGGAAAAAACTAACCATTCAGCCTTCGATATTCGGAAAAATGTTTGTTTACGTTGATCATAATTTTCGGGATAACTTTCATGTGGAACTAACGAATATATTATCTCTAACTCCGAGGGATGAAATTTGGAATAGAGCCCATTCAACTGGGAATGCAAATAACGAATTGCAAAATGGGGGACAACTCATTTAATTGAAAATTCGTTATCATGAAATAGGATCACAGGTGAATGAATGCATCTTATCGCTGTTGTAATAATACTGAAGATATATTCCCAAAAAGTTAACTTTATCCTTTAGTTATTGATTGATAAAAAATAAATCAATTGGTTTTTCCGTGAATGAAAATAATATTACTGAATTCTTTTCAGTTAATATCGAATAAAAGTTTTACATCACTAAATTCCCACATTGAAAGTTCTCCTATACACTCACTAAATATGATAAATGACTCTCGATTTAATCTCTTAATGAGCACCTAGAAACTACCCAAATCTAAATGCTCATGAAGGTACAGTCATTTATTAACCCCCTTAAATTTCACCTTATCTACTTGTCCTCAGGGACCTCTTGTTCCTCTTGACCGTTAAAAAATTATCATTATGGAAAAGGTTTTTCGGGATAGTGGCTCGACAGCCACACCATGTTATCTTTATCGCCAGAATCTATCTTAATTTGTATCTGATAAACCGCAGCCTCCATTCAGGGAATTAGTCGGCAAAAACGAAAAAACATTCCGACCCGTTTTGCCTCGGTCAAACGTGAATTCTTTGAAAATTGCGGCTTTGCCAAATAATATGACGGTAAAAAATGAAGAATGTAATCATCATAGACTTGAGATTGGCAGGACAAACGATATCATCACTTTCACAGATAAAAATGAGTGTTTTTATTCTATCGCATCAAGTTCACATTCGTCCGTGGCAACTTGCCAAGACGATGCCTGACGCTTATACCGGAAGCCTTTCTTTTATCGCTCAAGTGAGTTCTGAAATCGCAAAATCCTGTGTTAAAAAACTCTCTCCACAAATTTTTTCCTCTTCAGAATTCAAAGGACATTTCTGATCTCTTGGAGCACCCTATTTTTTCCGTTAGCATCCATCATTTTTCTTTAAATTCTGGACGCCCCTCTCGATTGGAGAAACGATTTCAAGAATAGCCCAGAGGAAATATATAATTTTCCTATATTATCCTTGAGCACGTGAAAATATAAAAGAAATTCTCCTATAATTTTGATGGAGGACGATTCCGCGTGAAAAAAAAATAAAAAAATAAAAAAAACTATGCAAACAGCATTTACGCAACTACCTCTAGGCATTTCCCTTTCCTTGAAAGTGATGGCAACAGTAGTTCTTTTTAAACGACAAAATGGAAATGTTTCATATCTACACATAGCTTTACCCTAGTCATAAAGCTTTACCCTTGAATGTCTATTTATAGATAAAATAATTCCCTTTTAAATTATTTTCTTTGAATGCCTCCACATTAAGGTCTTAAAAAGAGCAATTTTTCATTCAAGTCAATTCAAAACTGTCTCTCGGAGAAAAATTAGAACGAAAATTTTTCGTCAACTCAATATTGTGTATTTTCACCGCTTTCTCTCGGTACGATTCCTCAGAAATATCTCTGAAAAGAGTCCCTCAATCCCTCGAGATCATAGAGCTGCTCACTCGCTTGAGAACTCTTATTTTATTTAACTTTCTTACTCATTCTTTCAAGCCTTCGGGGCAATCTGGGGCTATATACCGAGGGGTTATTCCTGGTCATTCGGTAGATCACGAGAGAAGAAAACGCTTCAGTAGATAGGAACTATGGTTGAATTACTTATTGCTCCATTGAATACGCAACAAAAATGAGAGTTATATCGTAATGACCTTGAGCTTACCTTTTCTCCAAATTTATTGGATTTCTTCATGGTATGCGATTGTCGAAAGATTTGACTATTTGTTACTTACCTGAAACAAAAAAAGAGAAAAATTATAAACATTATGATTATTAATTTAGTAATTTGATCGTAGAAATTTGGCCCGAATCATTTATCGTAGCCCTTGAAATTCTTTACGACAAAGATTTAAGACTTCTGTCTTATGTTTTACGTATATTTTATGACATTTTTGTGTTAAGTAGGTGTCTAAATAGATGGGTGATGATTATGCAAGGTGCCGGAACAAATGCAGAGATATATATACGAAGCATTTGAGGGAAGAAAACACGAAAGCCTGGAGAAAACGAGCGTGAAAGGAGGTCAGACGAGAAGAGTCTGTGGTTTCCACAAAAACCAGTACCTAACGCTTTCTAAAATCATATCACACTCAGCTGAAATTCTAATAAGAGAACAACCAACAGTTATGTTGACAGGAAAAGAAAATTGATTAATTCTCTAGGAAATATCGCTGATTTCAATAATAAAAAATTCTCACAGGTTCATTTGAACTCGCTCGTCTCTTATTCATTTTTTTTCCCTCTTCTCAATCCCACAATTTTTGTTGGGCATGCAATTTTCCAGTTGACTTTAATTAGAGACGCTGTTATAGAAGCCAGGGATAGCCCAGGGGAGCAGGCCTCTCTCAACCACACGAATATAATGCAAAAATTTTATATGTACCAATGAGACGAGTCAACCAATGTGGAGTAACTGAGGAGAATGTTCTTTTCACTATTTTTCGCTTTTCTAAATTATGAATTTCCAATAAATCACGTTAGTAATATTTTGAAAAAAAATATTATTGACATTGTTGACAAAATGGACATTCTGATTGAATGGTTGGAGATAGCGATTTTCTGAGGATTCCATTGGAAAGCTGAGGGAATTTTAGGCGGAAAACATGTGTTGAAATTAATTTTTTCGAGTTTTTCTGAAAATTCGATTTTTTTCACCCAGATTTTAAGGGGTTTACCTTGGAAAAATTTGAAAAAATCACATTTTTGACAATATCTCCAGTTCTATTGGTCGTAGCGTAAAAATTCCGATTGGAGATGAAAGGTGAGCTCATTTGCGATGAATTCATGTAGTTTTAAAATTAAAAATACGATTTTTTGAGTGACTTATAGTGGAAAAACTGTTTTTCAAAAAACACCCCAAAAGTACTTGAAAAAATCGTACTTTTAATTTTAAAACCACATGAATTCATCGCAAATGAGCTCACCTTTCACCTCGAATTGGAATTTTTGAGCTACGACCAATAGAACCCGAGATATCGCCGAAAATGTGATTTTTTTAAAAAAATTCCAAGGTAAACTCCTTCAAATCTAGGTGAAAAAAATGAATTTTCAAAAAACTCGAAAAAATTAATTTCTCTTCTCTTTCCTCCGTACTTTAGAATGTTGATATCAGACAAAAGCCCTATCATCGCTTTAGCACCAGGTTTCAGAATGAAATTCGAAGAAAAAGGGCATATCTTACTTAATTTTTTTTCATGTCAATTATCTTTATGGATTAATTTGTTAAAGAATTCAAATATTGAATGGGTAAATTCATTCCAAGTTGTCTACCTTACGATAGAACATTCTCGGCTCTTTCTTGTATCAACAAGTGTCAAATTGAATAAATTAAACTATTGAAATATGCGTACGTGATGAACAACTCATGTTCCTATGAATAACTTCTTTTTATCATCAAATGTCAGTTAGATAAAGACTATTTTTCATGATTTGAAAAAGGTGTTTTGAATAACTTAAGAAATTAGAGTTCATGGTTGAAAATTTTGTGGTATGACCTTTTAATTGGATTTTGTATTTAATGGATTTCTTTGAATTATCGTTCAAGGTAAAGGTCTTCATAAAAAATTAATAAATTACTTAATGATAGAGACATGTTGTGAAGTATCTTCACAATTTTATTCAAATTGTTCCGAAATTTTCCAAGCTAATCTACTGATGAATTTCATGCATACGTACGTATGCATGAGATTCATCAGTACATTATGAGTACTTAATCAATTAAATGTTGAGATATACTTTGTAACGAAATCTATTTACCAATGATACACAGATAATTTATAATTAGCTATCGTTTTTCGAATATTCATCACCATTTTTGCCACCATGCTTTAATAAATCCAGGAAGTTTTTTGTGAGCACCTAAATAAACTATCCCATTATAATATGAAATACTAAGAAGCAAGTGAAGAATATGAGAATCCAATGGTCTTCACTTCCTCATAATTTGAAAAAATCGCTGCCATAGAAGCTATCTCTATATGTGTTATCACATCTGCCCTTGAGTTACATGTATTGATATGCTTAAATAGAGGCTTCGATTTTCCATTCATCCATTATCAAAAATCCAGTTGTGAATCGACGAAATAAAAAGATAAAAAATGTATTTTTTACAAATTTTTGTTTCAATTCTACTGGTTATGGTGCTCATCACACAATCATATGGGTATCCATTGGCTCGTGTAGATGATAGAACGCAATTATGTGGCAGATCGCTGGCAGTTGCACGTGCAACTGTCTGCAGATCGTGTTTATTGAAATCAGTAAAGAGAGTACGGAGGGAACTTCCATTCGCTGATAGATGCTGTGATTATGGCTGTACATGGGAGGAGTTAGCTGAATATTGTGAGGAGTGTTAGGAGGATGACGAATAGACATACGAATGAAATTCCAATTTCTAAAACACATCATCATTCTGATTTATTTTATTTTTTTCGGAAAAATCAGTGAATTCTGGTGAATTTGTGAATAATTATTGAGACCGCATAATGACAACTGAAAATTTATATGCTTCCATTACAATTATAGAATAAGAAATAATATTGTTAATATATGACTCAGAATAAATTATTCATTATTAAGAAGTTATAGCCAATTTTTATTCCCACGGTATTCAATAATAATTGGCAAAAAAATGGAGTTATTTTGTTTTAGACTTTCGCTACTGATTTAGCAAGTGAAATCAATAATCCAATACATTTGACGAAGTATTGTACATTGATCGATTAATATCACCTAGATGAGATGACGTACACAATCTTCGTAGATTCAGTTGTTGAGAAATTCGAATATTGAATGGATAAATTCTTGTCTATCGCTGTCTAAAAAATAATCCACGTGATCAAAATGTGATCTACTATTCATTCCTGCTTGATTAATGCATAATATATAGAACATTCTAAACTCTGAATTTACTGTCAACAAATTCGTGGTTTTTTTCACACGTGTTTTAGACTATATTCAGTATTGATAATTTGATAACCCGATTAAATATTGAAAGAACGTGTAGAAAATGGTGTAGACGGCAAATATTTTCAACGATTTGGATTTCCATCAATTTCCCACAATTCTAATAATAACAAACATAAAAATTAAAATGTGCCACTATTGAATATTTTTGTTCTATGAATTGTAGACTTCCACAGCATTGGATTAATCTACCAACACACTAAACTCGAGGGGCTATATAAGAGCTTTCTCTCCGAATGTTCCTGGAGAAGAAGAAGAAGAAGAAGATAGATGACCTAGGTATTCACTCGACTGAATCGGGATTAGTTGCAGAGAGGAATCAATAAAATGAAAGCGAGTGATACTACTGTAATATTCTTAAAAGAAAATCGCAAAGTAAGTGAGGGCTCTGGATGGGATGAAAAGAACAGAGTTCAACTGAACTGATGCTCTGCAGATACTCGATTCCTAGAGATACAAGGTAAGAATGTGCTGTCAATACAAAACAAGTTCACTAGAAATAGAATGGATTCTTCCAATTGGATTCAAAATATTTCGAATGATTGAAAGTTTTGAAAAAGAAAAGAAAAAAGTCAAGTTGAATGTCTAATTGCCGAGGTAAGTTACCTGCCGCAACCATTAAACAATATAGATATTGTCTCTGAACCAACGATAAAGGTGACGAAGCCACTACATTCTAAAAGCTATTCACAGTTGTCCTGTTATTATCAGACCTGCACTAATAAGGCAACTTAGAAATAATAACTCGGCTACATCGATATGGCTCTATTCATAAATATTTTCAGGTTCTCTATTGTATCATGAAATTTATGAAATTTTAAGTTTTGCCAAGGCAACAATTCTTATTGAGAAATATTCTATCGATTATAATGATTAAGTCAATTTCTTCACAGTTTTGCTTATTATTTTGTGAAAAAATTAGAATCCCAACAAATCTCATATATTTCTGCACCTTGTGCAAGCATTATTTCTCTCTTTCAAACAGAATCTTCACTCAATTTCTATTCTTTGTTTGTCGGTCCAAGGCGTACACTATTGACAATCACAATGAAATTGGTTCTAGAGAAGCTCTATATTGCAATATCTATGTATATGAGCTATGGTACTTTTTGCGTAATGCTATATACTGTGGATCTGAGATACAACAGAATCAGAAATACGTGTAGTATGGAATATATGGATTTCTCGGGTATAATAAATATTGGAGGATATGTGTACCGGTCTTGCGGCTTGAACCAAAGAAAAACTGGAATTCGAAAGATAGTGGAGGATCGAAACAGAAGCAATATTCTTGTAAACACGAAGTAGTGACAGAAGACTCATGCGTACAAGTGAATATAAATTATTTCAGAATTGTGTTATTTTTCATTCACTTTAGGTTTCTTAACTTTCTTTTTCTTTCTATTTCGCCCAATGATTATTTTTATCCCATTCTTAATGTGACCCTGTAAATGCGCCACATTAACTTGTCAATAGACGATTACCAGACAATGGAAAATAGTTAAATTAGTTTCAATAGTTTCCCAGAAAATAAATCATAGAAAGTAAGTAGCACTAAATATCCCACACAAGTATTTCACAATTACTCACTTAGTTATTATTACAAAAATACCGAATTAATTTGTAATAAAAAGCGATACTTTCAAATGCTATCACAGAAAATAACAATAATTACATCTCAACTGACGAGAGTAAAATTAAAGCTCCCAATGCCTTTGAATTGGCAGACATTGCCAAGTTGGATCTGAAGATCTGAAGTATCTTTAGCCTCAGTGTATACAGCTGAGTGTTTTGCACTCTCCGAAGCGGTGCAAATTGTCAGTAAAGTATTGAATTCTCCCTCTTAATCCTCAGAATCTGATGTTAAGCTCAACTTAAACATCCAAATGATCAGAGAAAAATCTGAAGCCCCAGAAAGAATTTTCGAAACAATCAAAATCGATGTGGAAAAGAGGGTAAAAAAAATGAAACAGGAGCTTTGAAGCTGATTGATTGAAAAGAAGAGATATTCTGTGCTACTGACAATTTCCCAGAATAAATGCCTGTCCAGTACAGTCGATTCAATGAAATTTCATTTAATTGCTTTGCAACATGACCATTTTACGAGTCCACTCTCATCAAAATCTTGATTCAATCAAATATCTGTGTCAATAATGACTGAGGATTAGATTGGTCCTATTGAATTCTTGCTTCGACTGAGTAGTTTCTATTGATCCAGTAAACTACTGTTCAGTCCTGAAGTTGAATCTCTTCTTGAATGTGCTACTGTTGCATGAAATTCCACAGTATGTTGGGTATACGTTAGCGCATTCCAATGGCCCTCATGCCAACTAGGTGCTGCTTTGATGTCTACAACGCTGTCATCTCTCGGTGTACCGAGGAAATTTCCAATTCTTTTGGGGAGGGGAAGCTCGTGAATAGGCATTTGGAGGAAGAGAAAATTAGAAAAGAGACAATATGAAATTAGATGAAATGAGGAATTTCGAGGAAAATGTGAGAATTTTATCTTTTGAATATGCTACAATCTATCATGCGATTATGCTAGATTTTTTTGTCAAAATTTGCAAATCCGGTCCGTGAAATCTAATAAATCTAATGAATTTTCACAATTCTCATTTAATGTGGGATCATCATGATTCAAAAAGTCGATTAGGTAGAGATGAAATGCTCGTAAGATGCCTGAATTAAAAGTTCTTGGGCACCATCGTCATTATAGTCTCGGGGACGATCAAAGTTTTTCAATAATAGAGTAACCAAGTTACAACAAGTTTTTTTTCTTCTGCACCACAGTAAATCGAAAGTTTCGTATTTTTAACGACTTCTAGTACTCCCAATTCATTTTTTTTTCTTGTCACATTTCAGTTATACGGTCCAGTCATAAAACTTTTACATTCCGTACATACTTTATGTCACAGCACGTGAATTTCTGAAGGATTGCAAGGTATAATGATAAAGTAGAAGCTTTCGAGCAAATGTCCTAAATGAATTGAAATTTTTCGAGACTCTTTTTATCTTACAATGTGAAGACAAATATATTGTCGAAAACTCTAGTTTTCCCAAATTTTTTCTCCCTGTTTCTTAATTCGAGTGTCTTTGCACACCAACGTAGTATCCTTTCGTATTCTCCAATGCATTAATAAGGAGTAGTAAATTCTCGGAGTTGTAAAACGTCGAGGGATAAAGCTCATGATAGATATTGAAATGGGGTTATGTTCAAGGTTGAAAATAAATGCGACCTCGTGAGGCAATCTCAGGGATTTGATCCAATAAAACTCAGACGAGTGGCGGCGTCTCGGTCGGAGGCGCAGTCTGAGGCGTGAAATATTATTTTCGTAACAAGCAATTAATTATACTCGAGAATGAGACGTCAATTTTTCCTCGGGGTTGAGTACACAGAGAGAAAAGAATCTCAGTCTTGGGGACTTTTTTTTTTTTTTTTTTTAGGTGAAGATCCCTCCTCTAAATCAGGAATCATGCATACAGCCTAGAGAATGTTCTCAAATTTTTCCATACAGAATTTCTGATGAATTCTAAGAAATCCATATCAAATACATGAGGATTAGACAAAGTGAGATGCATTACTGCTTTATTCCAGTATTTTCCTAATGTTTTATTACTTTCATCAAGACTAATTATACGTATTTCTCATTGTCTTATGTCAAAAGCGAATTATGAAAGAACAATATGGATACTGAGGGACTTTATTAAGCCTTCTTCTGATTCTATTCGAGTGCTCATTAGTAAAATGAATTCTGTAAGGATAGAGTCTCTTCATCTCATTGTGAATCAAGTGAAATTTCGTGTTCTGAAACCTGGATTTTTTAAGCAACTCCAAGTACTTCAAAATTTATTTCACTAAAAGTTACAATGTATAGTCCAAGTTTGAATAGAATTTGGATGACAATTAAATGAAAATGGATGTAATTAACATCTCAAGTGTGAGTGGGAAAAGACGTGAAAAAACTGAACGATATTAACAAAAAAAAAATGAAACATCCTCTCTCCATTCTTCTTCCTCCTCGATTCATATTAATGACAAAGATTACAACATTATTCTCGTGATTCTATCATCTCCCTTTCATCGAAGAAATTTTCTTTTCATTCTTGCAAACTCATTTTCATTCAATTATCTCATTGGACGTGGAAAGACACTCTGGATAAAAATAGCATATAAAAGTCCCAGTACATAATTGAATTTTCGTTTTTTACCTCACGAGAAAAAAAACACAGTTGCTTCTACAGTATTAAGGAAGAAAAAAGCATATATCCTAAAATCGAAAAGAGTATAAGTGAACTACGAGTAAATCACTGAGAATTCAGTTGCTTTCAAAGGAATATCGTAATGTTCCTTAAAGGAAAACTTCCTGTTAGAATATACACGAAAGGAGTTAAACTGTGACTGAGTTTATTCTGTCACGCGAGGAAAACCTTGATTTATATGAGAGGATATGAATAATGGTTGTGATGAGAACCCTGAGAGACTTGTAGGATTAAAACAACAAACCATTTGCTATCAGAGTCACTTAATATTATTCCGAATTACTGAACAGAGAGAAGCTTGCCAATTAGTACATTAATCTCTCAATACTAGACATAAATAGTTGACTATTATTTCAGATTTTTCACGGGGAGCCTTTATGGTTGAAGTGAGAATTTACTGGATAAAAGGAATAAAAATATCCTCGGGGGTACTCTAAATAAGTATAAATTGTAACAAACTTGGTGCATTATCTAAATGCATCAAAATTCTCTGAGGAAGAGAGGAAAAAGATTCTCCTGCACAGTAAGCAAGAACCAAGCAGAAAATGAGATATCTGTTGTCACTGGAAAGGGTAAAGGGATTAAAAAGCTATGATAATAAATAAAAATTGCCCCTGGGGCAAAACAATTTCGCGAATTGGAGAAATCGAGAAAAAAAAACATGATAACTATACTTTCATTAAATCTAAAATATGTCATTTCCATGTAGGATTAAATCATGAAATGTCGACATAAAGTACAAAATAGATACAGAATAGAGTATAAATGCGTGACAAAACTTTCAAGTAAAACAACAAAGAGACAACAAAATAACATTATTTATTGGATGACATCTAAAGTTTCGAGTAGAATTCCCAGCACACTTGATCGATAAACCTCAGAGAATTGACACTGTGTTCAACGGTTTCTCAACGAGATGGAGCAGCAGATTGAGTCGCGTTGTCTTCTCCGCGTAATTAATTGACGCGAGAAAGGGGTTGAATCCCTCGAGATTGTAGAATGTAACACGGTCATGTACTGGCATGTATACTCATAACAGTCTCTCACTCTCCCAACATTATTATCCAGCATAAACAGAATTTTTTCAGATTCGTTAACTTTTTCTCCCGTCTCATAAAATACATTTTTATTTCTTCGATATTATTAATTGACCATAAACAACTCTTGTATATTGTTGAATCATGTAAATTAAGTAGCACTCGATATTTCGTTGAGACTAAAACGTGAGTGAGTACCAATTACTGGATAAATATCAAGAAAAACTCATCAATATACTATTTAACTCTGATGAAAAATTTCCACATAAACATTCATTCTGTCTTCATGAAATAATCAAATATTCCAACTGAATTTTTAAAGCACTCTCTTTCCATCTCTCTGGAGAATATGAGAAAGGTGAGCATAAAAGAAAAACAGTCTAAAATATCCAGCATCAGAGATGCATCCGTTGAACTCACGCATATTAATGATTCAAGTTCTTTAGTACTGTCTTGCATCATTCTCCAGTGACTTGGGTTACACTGTATTCTAACAAGCGATAGTAGAATAGATAAGACACTGATGTAAAACATTCACGGACTTGGGAGCTTGCATTTGTCAAGCCACGCGACACGAATTCAGTGAAAGACATGTGGGAACGGCGAGAGGGGAATTCGAAAGAGAGATTAATCATGAGAATGAGGAAGAAAGAACAACAAATGGAGGAGTTGGGGTGAAAAATCTAAAAAATTGACAGGATACCTCAACATTTCTGCGCTGTTGACAATTTGAATCATTTCAACTTAGAGGCCCATTTTGATAAGACTTCACCTGATTCATGAAGGATGAAAGTGTAATCCACTTACAGATTTGAATCTACGTCTTCCTGTACAATTGTCAGAAGAGAGTTGCTCTCCTCCATCGTCTATGGCGACACTGCTCCGTCAAAATTCTTTGAATTTCATCCTCAACAATGAAAATATACGATTCACTACTGAACCCCCGGGGGAAAAGAGAATATTTACATGTACATATATTTCTATATTTTATCTCTATAAACTCTGAATAAATGTTTTTTTCTTTCTTTTTCCTTCCTAATATTTGTACTCGAACGACATGGGTGTCGAGACGCGGACTGTGCGACTGAGAGAAATCGTCGTTTCTGATGATTTTCCTAGCTTTCCTGGTTATCCCGCGCGCCCCCACCACCTCTGAAACCACCCCATACTTCTCATACGGATCGTCGTCAGCGCCAACGCCCTTGCGCACTAGAATATACGAGCCCTGTTTCATCCTTTTTATCTATCCTTCACGCATATCAAAATGTCTATCAGTTATCAATGAATTCGCAAAATTTATATCAATATTATTCGACAAGAGCTTCTACATTGAAAGAAATTTATTTTTCAAATATTAAAGAATTATTTCATCCTATATATCTATAATATATTATATATTATATATAATATATATTTTTATTTGATGTACATATAGTCCATTCCGTCCAAACTATACACTATTTCCATTGAACTTTCATTATCTTAATTTGATACTGCAGTGAAGCCATTTTCACACCATTCACAATGGCTGTTTTTTACCTCTATCGACAGCTTTTCCCCCCACTGCAAATGACCATAGTCACGAATATCTAATGGTGGAAAATCGAAACTCATCCAGCTGGAAAACAGGAGGACATACGTTTGATTCACGAGTAACATTTCCATTAATGTTGAACGAAAGTTTTACCATCACCATTTTTTTTTCTAACTTGTGGAATTGGAATAATGCTATGAATTCAAATATATTATCAAACATATTATCATTTTTCTGTTGATAATGGTATTATACTGAGTAAATAATTACCTTCTCTCAAATTTCAATAAAGAAAAAATAATCAAGTTCTCCACGATAGCATTAGATAATTTTCATTTCTCTTCGGAGAATCCAATTCAATCAAGATATCCAATTAAAAGTTTATTTAATTAGGCTCTCATGTATATTCAGAATCAACTGAGAAATTTGCTGACCCAAATCATCTCTAGAATTCGATTCCACGATATAATATCACTTCATGAAAACAGTTGGAGAAACAGACCAAAATGGACCTATCGTAGGGTTTCATATTCATTTGATAATTATAATTCGCATGGTTGGATATTTGCAAACTCTTTTTGAAATATATATTGATGTCCCATTGCTTTTCATGACCCCTCGTTTGATCTCTTTGGCTCGCATTGACTGAACACCCTTAAAGAAATTGCGCTATCTATGCCAAAAGACTATGAATATATCCTCCCCCCACCCACCAAGTATTATTGCAGAAAACCTCTTAGTGCATATTCCTTTCAAAATAATTCTAATGAATTACCGCGTAATTCAGTGATTTAAGTGGATAAGTGAAAAGTGGACCTCAGGGGAAAAATTATTCAGGAATTCCTCCCAAATTATTATTAAAATCAACGAAAAAGAAAAAAAAACAAAAAAAAAACGACATTCAGTGAAAATTAATTGAGGTAAATTAGTTTGATACATCAATCCACGTCTCATTGAATTCAAGTGCACTTCCCTTATGACTCTACAAAAATATCCCCTGCAAATGTGTAAACCACCTGAGAAAGCTTCTCATGGTACTCATTAATTACAGCTTAATTACCGTTCGTCAGTTGCCATTTGATACGAGAAAAAAAGTACTCAGGATATTAGTTACGAGCTCATGAGTTTTGTCTACAATTTTCATTTAAACCAGTGACCTCGACTTTTCCCCATTCATCGATTTTCTATACAGTATCGTTCATTCCTCGTATTTTTCCATTATTATCTGTGGAACAATTGTTGGAAATTCCAATTTCCCGAGTGATCGCTAGAATCTATCAGTTATTATAGTTTTTTTTTTCTTTTTTTTTTTCTACGTAAATCGAATAAAAATTCGCATTGTCCTGAATGACATTCAATACAGAAATATTATTTACAGAGAAATAGCATGAGGAGCGATTGGCTCTTCAATTTCGTCATCTATTGCCTCTCCTCAGGGACTGAATAAGGTGAAACCAATTGATGAAAATAAGCAAAAAGAAAATTGTTCAATCGTTATCCAAAAATACCATTTGCCCCTTCATTTTTATTTTATTTTTTTATAACAAACAAAAGAATTTTATATTTCTGAGTAAAAAAAAACCCGGAGATGTAATTAATTTCCTGAATTATTAATGATCATGAAAATCATGCATACTGTTGGGCAATTTAAAAAACGCTTCAGATTTGTACTTTTCAATTTTTTCACAGGCAGAACGGATATAGCATGGCCCAGATGTATAAAGAGAAATTGTCAATATTGCAGAGGGCCAGCATTTCGAGGATTCACTAAATATCTCTCAATTTGAACTGGCGCCAAATAATTGCTTGTGCATATAATCGATTAATTATCTTCACAAAAAAATATTTATTTATTTCGCCCCACGGGTCCATTTTGACTCTGTTACCTCATGTTTTCGGCATTTGTTTAAACAAACAGAATGTGGAACGTAATTTCCCCACTGCTAATAACACAATCTGAACGCATCTCGGCAAGTATATTCACCAGAATATCAATTTCCAAACTGAAATACAAAATTCATTGGATCCCATTGTATTGTTTTTTTTGTTGTTGTTTGATCAATCATTATTCTTTGGTGGTTTATTTCAGAGTTGCTTTAATCATTCATTTTCCACGGATTCTTAATGTAATTCTTTTTTTCCATGCTATCGTGTTGATCAAACGTAACCTGCGTCATTCCAAGGAAATGGCATTCGCCATTCTCCCTAAATTGTCTCGTTCATAGCCTACCGAGTTTTCCGGATGTACGATAAGAAAAGCGAACGTGGTGAGTTCAAAGTAGTTCGAACGACACTACAAACGAATGAGTAAAACAAAGCAATAAGAATTGAACAAAAAAAACAGTTCTGGAGCTTTTCGTTTTTCTCTTCTCATTGCTTGACCTATTCCTTAATCTTTCGCTACTAGAGCTGAGAGCATGACATCACCCTTCGGATGAAAATTGCAAGATGAATAATTAAATATTGAGAATCTTCATTAGAAGAAGAAGCTCCTCATCACAATTTTGATTGTCGCCTTTCACCTTATTTTGACATAAAAAGAAACAGCGGAACTTATGAATGACTAGCCAGAACAACCAGGAACCAATGTAATACGAGAAACTCCAATAGAACCCTGGGAAAAAAGCGTCAACTCTTAAAAAACATCTCTCAAAAAGGACGTGACCGGAAATTATTGGGAATCGAAGAAGAAAGAATAGCTCAACCTCTCTTTCTCTCGTTTTCGATTTGACACTAAAGAAATATCAGTGTGACGAAAACAAACACTTCAGAGTCACATACATTTTCTTCGAGTACAATCATGATAATAATGAGATCTGTTCTTATGAGTAGACAAGTTTCTGTGTGTGTGTGTGCTTTTTTAATAATAAAAGAGGAAAATGGCCTTCTTGTTCAAGTGTAAACTAAGAAAATAAAAAAAAAGGGGTAAAAATAGAACGAGTTTTCTGTGGGAAGAAAAAGCTCGTGCGACCAGAAATCTAAACGAACCGTTGTTGTACGTACTGGAGAACTGAATTTTATTGAATTCTTCATTAGAACATTCCGTTTTCTCATAATGTTGTTACCAGAGACTGTCACTACAATTTGATTTATGCTTCATTTTACAATACTCAACATTTATTATTGGTGATTATTTCGTATCTTTGTGGTAAGGCTTGTGTTCATCTGTTGTGATAGCAGATTTATCAAATCCAAGAGAATTACCGAAACACATAAATATAAAAGTTTGTCTCATATCTCAAGCTCCCCTAAATCAAAAGTTAAGCATGAGCTTATCAATTGTTCCCCTTGTTGGAGAACGTCAATGACATTTAGGCATTTTTATGATTATTCGAAAAATCGAGGAATCTAATGATAAAATGATAAGGTTTCCCCTGAGAGGAAGAGAGAGAGAAACAGGCTGGCTGATTTTATTGGAGGTGATATATAGAGCTCCAAGGTGTGATGAGTCTGAAAGTGACATTCTCTCAGCTGTCTCATCACCCTGAAATCCGTTGAATCTCTCTATTCTCTTGGGTACTTGTCGTCCACAGTCTCAATATAACGTGTGAAACGTAGACAATCTGAAAGGAGGACCTGGGACAAAATTCACAGAGTGTCTTCCCGATTAAACTCATTCGTCCTATATTCTCAAAAAACAACTGACATAAGCGGAATATTCAATACGATTTTCGAATAGAAATCGCCAGAATTATAATAGTAATGATTCTTTATTCACCGTACAGCTTTAGCAACTCAACTGGAATATTGCTATCGACCCTTCTCAAAGCTCCTGTCTACCAAAGAATATCAAACTTCATCGCATTATCAGAAAAGCCCCCCGTGAATTAAAAAAAAAAACCATATATTTTCCAATTTCATTCATCATTTCCTTGAATCTGTCATATCCACATGACTGAAACTGAGAGAGAGCTTTCCATTGAGTTAAACTTGGATATCTCTTCACCAAGAAACTTTGTCCATTGGAAAATTCCTCGGATTTTATGACTCAAGTATATAAAACTTTCATCATTTAAAATTTATTCGAAAATCACAATAGCCTTCATAGGGAAAATCGGGGTAAAATGGACATTCTGATGAGACCTTTCATTTGAGCACAACCCCACTGCGCTACGACCAATAGAACCGGAGATATTTTATCTCTCGTAATATACAATTTCAAAGTGAGGATGTGTCCATCTTACCCCTTGTGACTTTTTTACCGTACCTTCGCCTATAGATACTACCGCTTCATGATTGGCACAGTATTCGCATTAAGTTCAATACCGGCAAGAAGGCAATATCCCTACAGTAAACTCATAATACACGTTGATACGATGCGTTGATGTTGTTGTAGAAATTTAATCGATTAATTTCGATGCTAATTCCCCGGAGTTTCGTACAAGCAATATCCTATGATGTTTTGCTACCAGTATCCTCAGATTTGGGCATAACTCATCGTCAGGAAATAAAATAACACAATTATCCTTTAGATTCATCATTTTTTGAAAAAATACCTTCTTCAACTACTCTTAGAATGGAGTTAAATGGGCATAGCAATTGAGGCGTTGGATTATATTTTGATTCAATTTTAAACATGCGAGGGAAAAGAAAGAAGAAACCTCTCTGCATCTCTCGATTTGTCGATTCTCAAGAATAATGCCAAAGTATTGGAGCCAAGCTTGAATGAATATCTGAGAGCCTCTCAACTCTACTACAAGTGAGCTGATTCTTTTGTTCTCGTCTGACATAAGCGAGGATACTTAATAATTGATTTGCATGAAGCAGAACGTGCAACTTTAACAAATACATAATGGAGTGCCTCATAGACCTTTGACAACGAGCCCCCTTGAAATTTTCAGCCAAGCAGAAAATAATCGTATAACACAAGATCTTTAAATTTTTTAATATATTACTTATTTTTAATTAAAAATATTCAGAATAGTGTCAAGTTTGTAATTGACATCTTATCCTATTTTTCAGAATCAAGGATCTCATTAACAATTCTGCCTAATGAATTTCAAACAAACGTAATTGGAAAGAAAAATCTTCCAAATAAATTGAATGAAGAAGGGAAATTCTCCGAAAACTAGTCAAATTAATTATGAACAATAGTTATAATTAATGTCTAGGATTATAAAACTCTACGGACATTAACTTTAATGGTAGAAGGTCGAGGATTAATTTTAGCGAGCTTTGACTAATTCGCCGTGCGAATTGAATGCGATTTTCAGTTATCAGTAGATATATTCACCTATCCCGATTGATTAAAGAAAGAAAATTGAGCGCCAATTCACCAAAGAGTAAATTGTTAAATTAAAAATATTTGTTTATTTTTACTCACCGAAACAGCACGTCAGATGTCTCGCTCCTGCCGCTCCTTACTCCTCGCTGTCACCAGCTGCTCCCATGTAATTATTCCCACTTATCACCAACACAAAAAACTCTGTATATTCTTTTTAATCACTTCAAAAAATTACACCATCTCACTCTCGATTATTTATTTTTATAGAAATCGCGCACTGGTTCACGAAAAATTATTTATTGAAAAATCACAATACTTATCACTTGTGTCACTCCCCACTCCTTATTGTCCCATCAACTATTCCCGCACTTGATGTACTCTAATTTAATAAATATAAAATTGTTCAAGAGTTCACCGAAAAATAATAATTAATTGAAAGAACGATACTCTATCGTCAATAGTCCAATGGGTAACTGACCGAAAAACAAAACACAATCGCATCACACCTCTCCCCCCTTTCTCCGCTCCCCACTACTCACTGACATTCCTCAGCCGGGCCAATTCCAAGAAAAATCAATATGATATTTTATAAATTATTAAATAGAAAATTGTTCAAGAGTTCACTAGAAAATAATTGATTCACAGCAAGAACGATGTTATAACGTCAATAGTCTGATGAGTAACTAACTGAAAAACAAAACACAGTCGCCTCACACCTCTCCCCTCTTTCTCTGCTCCCCACTACTCACTGACATTCCTCAGCCCGGTCAATTCCAAGAAAAATCAATATTTTCTTTAATTACTTTAAAAAGTCCGATATCTCAAGACGTTTAAATGTAAATCATTATAAAATTGTTTAATTTACATGTGTAGTCGACATTCAATGTATTCTAATTTATTAAATATAAAATTGTTCAAGAGTTCACCGGAAAATAATAATTAATTGAAAGGACGATGTTCTATCGTCAATAGTCCGATGGGTAACTGACTGAAAAACAAAACACAGTCACACATCACACCTCTCCCCCCTTTCTCCGCTCCCCACTACTCACTGACATTCCTCAGCCCAGTCAATTCCAAGAAAAATCAATATTTCCTTTAATTACTTTAAAAAAATCCGATATCTCAAGACGTTTAAATGTAAATCATTATAAAATTGTTTAATTTACATGTGTAGTCGACATTTAATGTATTCTAATTTATTAAATTAAAAATTGTTAAATAATTCACCGAAAAATAATTAATTGCGAGGACGATGTTCTATCGTCAATAGTCCGATGGGTAACTGACCGAAAAACAAAACACAGTCACACATCACACCTCTCCCCCCTTTCACCGCTCCCCACTACTCACTGACATTCCTCAGCCGGGCCAATTCCAAGAAAAATCAATATTTTCTTTAATTCTTTAAAAAATTACGATATCTCCGAATATTCCAATGTAAATTATTATAAAATCGTTTAATTTACATATTTGGCCGACACTTGATGTATTGTAATTTATTAAATTGAAAATTGTTAGATAATTCACCGGAAAATAATTAATTGAGAGGACGATGTTCTATCGTCAATAGTCCGATGGGTAACTGACCGAAAAACAAAACACATTCACACATCACACCTCTCCCCCCTTTCTCCGCTCCCCACTACTCACTGACATTCCTCAGCCCGGTCAATTCCAAGAAAAGTCAATATTTCCTTTAATTACTTTAAAAACTTGGATATCTCAAGACGTTTAAAATAAAATTAATCTAAAATTATTCAATTTTATTTTTGACAATGCCAATGACATACTTAACAAACTTTATCTTCAGTATAAATTGGGGAAATCGGGGTAAAATGGAAATCCTGATTCAACGGTTCGAGATAGCTCTTTTCTGATGATTCCATTGAAAAGCTGAGGCGATTTTACATAGGAATCAAGTGTGAAAATATCTTTTTTTCAATTTTCAAAAAATTCGATTTTTTTCACCCAGATTTGAAGGGGTTTACCTTGGAAAAATTTGAAAAAAACACACTTCTGGCAATATCTCCGGTTCTATTTGCCGTAGCGCAGTGGGGTCGTGCTTAAATTAAAGGTCTCGCCATTCCCCACATTTTCGTTAAACTCCCATCGATTTTCCTCGAAAATTGAAAAAATTACAAGCCATTTTATGAAAATCAGTTTTTGCCCTATAAGTTTTTCAATTTTCGTTAAAAATCGATCATTTTTGGGGGAAATATGGGGGACGACGAGACCTTTAATTTAAGCGCAACGGACTTGCGCTACGACAAATAGAACCCGAGATATTGCCAAAAAAGTGATTTTTTCAATTTTTCCCAAGGTAAACCCCTTCAAATCTGGGTAAAAAAAATCGAATTTTCAAAAAACTCGAAAAAATTAATTTCGACACATGATTTCCGCCTAAAATTTCCTCAGCTCTCCGATGGAATCATCAAAAAAATTCTTTCTCCAAAATTTCGCTTGATTTCTCGTAATATACAATTTCAAAGTGAGCTCAACGGGCCAATTCCCTATTTGCTCTGTTTTTAAATTTATAACATTGCGAATGTCGGTCACATTGTCTCTCTCTCTCTCTTTCAACTGTCGTCGCAGGAAATATCCATCTCTTTTTAACTCTCAACGCCCCTCTCGATTTTATCGCCCTCATCACCTACAGAAACTTTTGCAATTAGTGCTGTGACAGCTGGAGAATGTTAATCCATTCAACTTTCCTCTGATCGTGCGGAATGTCCTTCTTGCTTACAAACCTTAGCGATTTTAGCATGAGATGATAAAACTTTCTGCTTCTCTTTTATCGAACCATCAATTATAGGGGTAGGTGGAATCTGAATTTCGAAGTAGTATATTATGAAAATTTACGAATTTTCCATCTCTATAAATGCGAATACAGAGGTTCACAAGTGCTGAACTATACAATATTTCTGGACTCAAGCTCCCTTGGCCACTTGAGACACAGGCTCATTATTCTCAACCTCATGCCTACTCGCAATTAAATCGGAGGAGTCTGATGACCTCACAGCATTTCTCCTAATTTCCTAATTAAAAAATAATAATAATTTCATTGGAAATGGAAAAGTCTTAAGAAAATATTGAAAAAATTCAACTAATAGTAATAGAGTGAATTTGAATTGCTGCGTTAGAGATATCGCAGTGTGCTATTTCAAATGACAATAGCAGATTGAGAGAAGTGATCTAACCACTGGAATGATAACGTGAGCCTAGACCAAAGCTGTCACTCCACCAAAAGTCTACATGATTCACTATTATCTGCACGAGTTTCTCCCTTCACTCTAATGCGAAAGCTATGCGCCAAATGGCAAGAGAATTGATCGTAATCACCCCAAGTATTGGAAAGTCATGAGCCAGTACTCACCCCCCTCAAAATCCTCCAATTCACATCATATAGATTGACATAATCGCCAAATCAAGTCAACTCATCACTCCGGATTAGTCTACTGCCTATAGCCACGTGGACGACTGGACGTACAGCTGTACTACTGTTTTTTCCCTCAAACGATTATTCTCAACTATCCAATAGGAAACAAGTGGTTCAGCATGTCTCCATGCTTCCTGCATCCTGAAGACAAAAATCAACGGAATCAATGAAAAGTGATTGATAAAATATCTCGAATATTGATCAGTTCTCAGAGAAAGTAATAATCCACTTATAGGAGATGAACTGATGACAAGATGGCTCCATTCGCGCCATATAATCCTATCGCCTTCTAATAGCATTCAAGAGGAGGATGGACCACCCTTACTTTGCATTTTCATCGACGATGGTAGAGCGAGCGATATTACCCTAAAGCAACCAATTTCATTCAGTGAACACCGGGTTGTAAAGGGCTTTATCTCAACGCTCTCTTTCCTTCTCCCTCTTTCTCCCTATAACTGGGATCAGGCGGCCATGGCAACAGGTCGCATAGCAACAGCAGCAACACGCATATATCCTACAAAATACTGAATGTTTCACGTCTAGTGCGTGCTTTGTAACGACAATTATCGGTTTCTAGACTTTTATGTCTTTATGAAGGATTTACTGGAATTATTTAATTGGGGGAGAGGCAAAATATTGGCGCCACGTATTACTCATTATGCAAGGCATCCTCATTAGAATTTTTTTTTCGTAGAAATGTAATTAATGAAATTATTCCGAGATTTTAAAATATATTTTGGCTTTTAAAGCATGAGAGTACACAATATTCAGTGAAGTTAGTGTCTCAAATGATGGATAAGTAACGCAAGCTGTATACAGTTTGTATTCATGCGCACCCACTGAGAATAATCTCTTGTGCAATTTTTGTCCATGACATAGCTTCTCTGGGGAGGGTCAACACTATTACCCTAGATATTCCCGTTTATCAGGAGCTTCGTCACAAGAAAAAAGAGGAGGAAGCTTCAATCACGGGGAGTTTTATTTATTGAATCGAAAAATATTGAATTCTCATTAAATCCGGAATCCTTGAGAATCAGCAAAAACATACTGAGCCTATAAGACCTATGAGACTTCAAGAATAATTGATTTTCCGAAGTCAAGACTTACTGACTGAGTCGAAAAATAGATTTCTTCCGCACCGATCAATGGTAGTTATCCTTCCATAAAGAAGAAATGGAGTTTGTCCATAAAAGCCAATTTATCGACGGGAATATGCAATATAAAATGAACTTACGATGGGCAGCTTTCACTTTTTCTTTGGACTCATGTCTCTCTTCTTCCGGAGCTTCTGATTTACGTTTCCACCAGCCTGAAATTTCATATAGATTGAGCTCAATATGCTACCCATGATTTCTCCACTGAAAATTACTCACCTATTTTGAAGAGTTTTCCCAAAGATGAAACTTGCTTGTTACTACTGCGCTGATGGCGAGGATTTTTATCCACAGGGATGTAGTGCTCTTCCATATCAACAACAGCTGAATCCTGTAAATAACAATATGAAATAATGCGTGTTGACAGAAGTAGTAGATTCAAATTTGCAAATGAAAAATTATGGCTAATAACAGTAACGTACCATATTTGAGAACATTTTCCAACCACTTGTTTAAAATGTTAATTGCCGATTTTTCCATGAAATAACTATAGGAATTGACACGTTTATCACAAAAGTTTTGATGCTTTGAATCTTAAAAGAATCGTTAGAAAATTCACCGAGAGAGTCTCCGAGAACTGACTGTCTTATGATTTATCCAAAAATATACACACTACCTTGCTGACGAAAATTTTGACAATTTGCATTGAATACCTGGCGAATCTCCAACTGTGAGGACACCCACGTTCCCTCACTTTTGGTTGAAGGACACATGCTCATTCCATGTGACAGCGAAGATCGTAGAGAGGTCTTTTTTTTTTTTCCTGAAAAACACTGATTTCAAGTGAAAAATAAAAGAGTACAGTAAATGGGGAAGTGCAAAAACAATGCGAAAGAAGTTCACAGGATGTCAGGGATCCATCCAAGTTAACTGTATATTTTCTACAGCAATTTTGCCTAGGCTTTCCAGCTAATAACTGTCTCAGGTGCAATCATCAGTTAACCTACAAGGAAGACGTTTAATACCCTTTAAAGAAGGCGCTCTCTTTACTAATCGGAGTTAACTTGACGCAAGAAAGTACGCACAGTTACATCCTAAGTAGTGGAAAATTTATGTGGCGGTTCCTGAGACAGGGCAATTGCACCAACCACCCCACAGTGTGTGTTCATGAGCCATTAGAATTATAGAAATGCGGTGATTAAATGGACCAGTTGAACTGGCGGTATAAAAGTTTTTTAGATTTATGCAATTTTATCTTTGATGAAGGGCGTGCGCCTCGATCTGCGCCTATTACCCTCCTCCATTCTGTTCTAGATTGAAAAATGCAGAAGAAAAAAGGTGAAAAATATGTGAAACGTTCATCACCTGCTAGTCTGTGTGGTCCTAGGACATTTCGGTGTTCTTTTGGTCACGGCACGAGTGCCGATTTCCCAAGATTCGTCACAGCGGTGGCACTACTCCATACAAATTCCATAAAATGAAAATATATAGAAATGGACACCCTGTAAAATTCAATGGACATGAACAATTGTATAACAAGTGATGTTTCTCCAGAGGCAGTCAGACACGGTAAAAAATGTTGAGCATTAACGCTAAAGAAAAATCGGCATGACGTGAATGTAATTAGCAGTTGGAAAATTAATGTCACTTTGATTTTTCTCATTTCAAATTAATTACACCGATGAGTAATTAAATTACTAATTACACTGTAAAACGCGTCGGCACGTATCCTGCTGGTTAATGGTGCCACACAGGAGTGTACATCTTGCAGAAACTTGTTGGATGATTCTTTGACATTTTTTAGTAAATAATTATGAACAAGTGCACCTTTACGCAATTAACAATAAGAAAAATGACATATAATTCAGTAGGAGTAAGTTTTTTGAGAATATCTTGGAATCCAATGGAGATGCGCCTAACTCTAAGACCACACAAGTTGAAAAAAAAAGTGCATAGCAATAGAAATCGCAGTTACTTTGAGAAAAAGAAGAGAATGAAGGAGTGAAATATACACGAATAACATTTGTACCGAAGAAGGCAGTTGAATGATGCGCCGAAGAGGTATAGAGAACATTACTGGGACAGATTGAAAGAGAGCGAAAGATGGATGTCAAGAGTTAAAAAAAAAAAAAAAATGAAAAAAAGAGGCATCAGATGAGAGAGAAGAATAAGAGGGAGAGAGGGAGGTAGTGACCAGTGGAAAGTCAAGTGAACGATGGAAGACAAGAAGGGCAAACGCCGTCGAAGCGATCGAAGTGCCCCGAGAGGTTGGGTATAGAACACCAGTGAGGCTCGTAGCACAGGTACTAGCACTAACTGGAGAGAGGAAAGGAGGGCCGTTTGTCGGACATACCTTGGGGCCACCCTGGCGTCTAATTGCGTGTAATGCACCGCGGACAGGCCACTTGTGCCGCCAGAGAAAGGAGACGAAAAACAGCAGGTCGCAGCCAGTGCAAAACCAACCATCGAAGAACGCAGTGTTATGTCCGGCACGCTTGGACCCACACGACGGTAAAGATACAGCCCCCTTCTCTCCTCCTCCTCTGTAACAAAACAACCATCTTTTATCGGGGTAAAAAAAAATGGGTAAAAACGTGTTCTTCGTTCCATTCGTATATTGATTGTCTAAATCATTTAAGAGCATATTGTAAGATTTCTGGGTAAAAAATAGGATAGAGAAGAAGGTTAAAAATTTAACGAAAGTCTTCCCTATTTTCAATTGAGAAAAAAGAAAAAGGTTGTAAAAATAAGTAGTTGCGGTTGAAGCAGACAATAATTCTTTAGGTCGATTATTACGATATCCGGTCTCACTGGATTCTCAGTGAATTTTTTGGTTTTCGTGGAGATAAATTACGAGAGCCCTCTGATGTCTCTCTCTCTCTCTCTCTCTCTCTCTCTCTCTCTCTCTCTCTCTCTCTCTCTCTCTCTCTCTCTCTCTCTCTCTCTCTCTCTCTCTCTCTCTCTCTCTCTCTCTCTCTCTCTCTCTCTCTCTCTCTCTCTCTCTCTCTCTCTCTCTCTCTCTCTCTCTCTCTCTCTCTCTCTCTCTCTCTCTCTCTCTCTCTCTGGCTTTCAAGAGAGACTATGAGGCGACACATGGATACAACACTGTATCAACTCGTTTTTTATACGCACAGAGGCGGCTTATTATGAATAATGATTTATGTGTTGGATCGAGAGAGGCAGAGAGGGTGGATCTGTGGAATCAGAAGGGGGTTAATAATCGTCGCGTGTTGTAATGCCAGCCATTATCTACAAATCGTGCGTCTAACAAGCTACCTGCTAATGATATGGTTCTCCATGAGACATACACCGCCTTTTGCTGATCTCGTTCGATTCATCCGTACATTTATATTTATATAATTTATATACAACTTTTTGTCGTACGGGATCGCGACCTTCTTCGTTTTACTGACGTTTACCTTTTTCTTCCTTCCCCACCCTTGTGTCCCTCTTTGCAGGCTCATGCCCGCCCCCTAGACTCCAGTAAAAAAGGATCTTCAACCAATAGCAAGTGGTTCCGCCATCATGAATTTCAATATCGCTGGCCAATGAGCGATTGAAGATTTTTCCGGCTGATTCTTTGAGGATTTTTTGATGGATATTCAAAAAAATAAATCATTCTAAATAAAGTGCGCCTTATATTTCTGAGAGAAAATATCAAAGATGGGAATTTACCTTTTTCTGAAAGAAATAGAAAAGAATTTCTCAGTGTTTTCCGAGCTGATTCAAGATTTTTCATTCCCAGGCTCATGGAAGGCTCATAGAATGATCTTTGAACCTGTCTTTTAGAGGCGCCTCGAGGGTCTGAAAGGACAATGGCATTGTTTTGCAAAAAGAAATGGAAAAGAAAAAATGATAATACACAGAAAGTTGGTGGAGTCAATTGTTTTGAGTGAAACTTTCGGTGAGAGTTTTTCATTCATAGATCCATTCATCATTCTATTCAAGAGATTCAAGAGAAAAGTAACAGTTGCAGGAGAAAATCTGTGGCCTATCGTAAATATTTCTCTTTATTTATCGCGATTTTCATAATATACAACTTCAAAATTAGGATATTCAATAATCATTAATTTCTGATGTTGAGACTCTTCAGATTCCAATAAAATAATTAATGTTCAATGACTTTTCTCTTTGAAAATACCGCAGAATATTCTCTTTATTTAATTGACATGTTTGAACAAATTCTTTTTTTCTCCACTTCACTCCGCACATGTATGTAACATGCGCGAAGAAGGAAAAGCAGGAAACACGTACGTTCGAACAGAACGTTTGTAATCACGTGTATTTTCCATGTTCCGCTCGTTAATAGAAATTGCTCGACGATTAGACGCAGATGATCGCATTCCATCGTTAATACTCCAGTAAATACCACTGTGTAGTCACGTTATGCGATAAATCAGTCTGTGTGAATACAAACGCACTGTATTTCACCTTTCTGATAATTTTGTCTCTTATTTAGCTCACCCTCCATTCTTATTGCTTCCGGTTGACAATACCAAAATATTCATATGCAAGAGTCACTCGGTTCATTGAATTTCCTCGAAAATTACAGTTATTGTACAAATATCACTAGTGCGTACACGCAATTGGGAAATTTAATGATTTCACGCTCATTAAAATGTGTTGAATGAAAGACTCGGTTATTTCATCCACAAAGACAAAAGCAGGTGCCGCATGAGAAAATAAAAAAATAAAACAATCAGAAGGACCAATTACTCGGCCGAGTGAACGTATTGTTGAACTGAAGCTGTGTAACTGTTTTAACTTGGAGAATAATGAGACGAGTTGTTCTTTTACATGGCTTCTTTCGTCATCTATCAGAATGTCAGTAGAATCGTGAAGTTTCGAAGCAGTTGAAGGGGAAGAGCTTTATGAGGTAGCAGATGACAGGGCGCTGCCATCAACATCTTCCTCCATTTCCGGCTCTCTCCTCTTCTTCGTTAACTCGAGGAGTTTATCGCTTTCAGCTATTTCATGTCATCTGTAGGATTCTCTTCTAAGGAAATCAGCACAGTCAATCTGAATTTTCATACATGATTTTAACAACAATCGTTTAGTTGACAATGCACTTTTTTCATTGGGGCAATAAACTCTTTGGATATGTGGTATTCTTGTGGATTAATGAACTCAATAGAATGCCATTCAGAACTAGCCAACTACTAGCCAAAGTACGTGTGGTCACAATAATAATAGTAATCGTCATCACTGTATAATATTATAACCTTTGAGAATAATCTGGGGCATCTATGCCAGCTCATTGACATCCGGAGGAGTTAATTCCAGTAATATTAATTACAGCACCTGTCCCATAGCACCAATTATCATTAAAGAAAATCTGTAATCTTCGTAATTTTTCATTTTGATGACTATTATATCAATTAGCAAGATAATTAGGGTAGCAAGAAACTTATAGACACACGTGTTGCAACTAGCATGATATGTGAAAAATAATAAAAGAAAACATACATAATAAGAAATATAACAAAAAAACCGAAAAAGAAAAGGAGATGAAAGAGAGAGAAAAAGATTGGAGAGTTGTTAGTTCAACCAAGCTGAAGATTTTTGCTATGGTATTTCTGCTACTGAGATAAATTACCACATCTTGTATTACACGCTTTCGTAAAACGGAAAAGGCACTTGTCAATGCAATGAGATACAGATAAATTCCAATTTGTAAATGTCTTCTTTTTTTTTTTCACATTTATAATTGTATGATGGAGAATTCATATTCAGAAGCTAATTTGCTGGAGGAGGAGGAATAAAAAATTATATGGTTGAAAAGGGGAAATAAATGGGTATTAAATATGCATTGGCAGGAGAGACTGGGATTGGCTGTTTCATCGCAAAGTGTTCGAGTACATTAACCACCAAGAGTGCAATCAAAATGGCGGTATTCATAATAAACGGAATGGCTTTTTTAAAATTATTCTCTGGATGATGGATGAAGCAGGAATTTCAATATTTTTTTGTATTTATTTCCTCTGACCTAATCAATAAAACGTGACTTCACAAAAATCAATTGCCATCGCAATTGATGAATATCATAGCGATCGACGTCAGAATAATGAGAAAATAAGGAAAAAATAAATGAAAAAGCCTTTGAAAAACAAAATAATGATAAAACCAGGGAATCACCGGTTAATTCAGAAAACATTCATAAATAGCCATGTGTTTCCGGTAAATTAATCGGCGCATCATTTTACCGACCAATAATAAGTTTAGCAGTGCCTGCTCGTGCCTCTGCCTTAAGTGCACGATTTTTTTTCTATTTATAAGAGCCTGAATTGACTAGCCAAAAATAGAATTAAGTACTCGAGAAAAGCCAAAAAGAGAAGCACTTTTGGCGACTTCCGGCATCAATTATCTGCAAAACCGGAAATCACATATCAATCCCTCCAATTATTTCCAATGAAAAAAAAAAATAAAAAATAAATACCTGTAATTTATGATAAATTCATAAATAATAATTCCTCATTGTCTCCAACTGTGGCTTTGGCGTTTGTCAATGTGCCGCCAACGTTGTGTCAAAGAGAAAATCAGAACAAAAAAATTTGGGAGTGTTGACAAAGAATCTCTTGATAAGCAAAAGAATGACACAAGTGTCTGATGCAATGAAAAACTCATTAAATACGATTTATTGTCTAAAGAGTGGGGGAAACAAAGCTATTCAGCTGAGGTAGTGTAATCATTTCTCTCACTACACGTGACTACACAGCTTTCCAATGGAATGATTTTTGAAAACCTATGTCCAATATTTTCCATGATTTATCCCAATTTTTATAGTATAAAATATAAAAACTGAGATATGTTCATTGAAAAATGATGTTACGTGCATTATAATTATTTGATGTCTGATAACACTGGCCGAGAGAGCCTGTAAGAGCATTTAAAACATTGAACAACACATAAACACTATTGTACACTTACACGTATTCATTTCATATATCACTCCGACTGGTTTTCTCATGTAAATAAAGGTCGTTGAAGAGCGCACGCGCCCCTCTACTATTGAAATCTATTCGCATAGCGACGAGGCAGCGGCCCCGCGTGTGCACACTAGGCATCGGTCATATTCACGCGTGTTAATACGACTTTTACTCTTCAACATTACATTCATCTCCTTTTTTTTTGTTCCTTCATTCAAACGTGAAAACAATAAAATTCGAGAGTATATCACTTGAAGGTGCAATGGGCAGTGTTCTGTGAGTAATTATCAGTGATTTGTGTTGACAAATTTGGCTACTCCAATTTGGACATCAAGATTCGAGTAATTGCAATTATATTTTCTTATTTTTTCTTCATGAATTTTATTGGTATTTCATTCATTTAGATATTGAGAATGCTTTTTACGCACTTGATTTACCACATACGTTACGTAAGTTTGCGTGGCCTTGACTGCCGTCCGCTAATAACCTTAAGCTTCCTACTTTGATTAAGAATGAGACGCTGAGGAATTTTGCATAAATTCGATGACGGAATTTTTCCGATTCATTTTTATTTTTCGTTTTTTTTTCTTCGAGATATCGAAAATGATGTTACGTCGTTTTAGAGACTATTTTAATATTTGGAATGCGAGAATTTCTTGAGTGAAGTCAAGTGAGAGATCTTCGTTAATTGCGACCTAAATTAGGATTTATCTTTATTTTTACCTCGAGGTTCATTCTTTGTTCTATCTCGGACACTTTCTATTGGTCTATTAATAGCCATGTATTTGTAGTTGTTTAGTTTCCTTGGGTTTAGTGTTGAGGAAGAGAAACACGCCCTGATAGCTCTGATAACGAGGTATTTAATCGTGTAGGTGGAATCACATTTTTCATGAAACTTCCTACACTTTCTACAAAAATACTCCACTTAAATTTCGTGGAAACTTGTGAATTCTCTCATGGTAATAGCGCAATGGCGCCAATAGAAAAATCAATATGTCTAGGCACGGCTGAGAGCTAGAAAGGTGCAATTGAATCGATAGCAATCACAAAATCGTAAAAAAAAGAAGAAAAAAAAACTAGTAAACTGCATCAAGTGCTAATTTTCACTCATTTACGAGTTGGGTCACATCAAAATGGAAAATTGCGACTGGGGACATAAAAAATAAAAATAAACAAAGAACGGCGATTCTTATCGTGCATAGTCACGCAATTGTCCAAGGAATAATGCTGATGTTTCACATTGATACAAACACCTCAAAATGATTCAGCTACAAAAAACCATGGCAAAATGGACCCCCCAAATGGAGTAAAAATAATTCATGATTTATCATGATTTTGTCTCTCTCAATGGGTAAAAAAAAAAATACATCTGATCGGTAAAGAAGCTCACATTGTGGTCATCCGAGAGGCAAAAATACGTAATTTATGCTAATGCACGAGTACATTCTACTGGACTTGTCGTTTGTAATATTTGCGTCATAATTGTCATGTGGGCGTGAAGACGAGTTAATCGAGAGCTCTACAGATGTCTCTAACAACGTAAAAATTTTTGAAAAGCCATCAAGAAGCATTGATCAATTCCTCTCAATTGTCCCTTTATTTTGCCTTTAAACGAATGAAATAAATTTCGGAAAATTCATTCTATTCACATTCACTAAAATATTTTCGTTTGAAGTGTGCCGCATTTTTCGCTTGACAATTTCAAGCTATTGTTAAAAATTCTTTCATCTGATTTGAGACCTAACACGAAGACTCTATTGGCCCTTTATTTGACCTTTGAGAAGTATTTTTTCCTCGTGGTGGCAGTAATTGGACAAAAGAGGGGCCAGGTGAGTCCGATGGCAAGCTGCACGTGCCCAAAGAGACACAAATTCAACATCTCAATATGAAAGATCTTTGGGGCCTTTTTTTTGTTGTTATTCTGATGGAAGTGGATGAATTTTCATTGCACCAAATTATTGAGGGAATAAAGGCTTCCATTGCCTTTTTTCATAGAAAGAATTATGAAAATTTAAGATGATTATGATTTTGATAATTCTTCTGTGCAAAGTTTTTTTGGTTTTTATGAGTTTTTACGAGTCACGTTGGAATCTGACGTGTTAACGGAGAAACAGGCCCCGTTCACACGACTTTAGCCCCGTTTGACCGTTGGGTCAATGTAATCCTCGAGAGAGACCTGACAGTTTCTTCATACATTATGACATTTTTTGCGTTTCTTTTCTTTAAATATTCATCGCTTTTACCTTTTTTTATTCACGAAGAAGATAATTAGGTGGTTATTCAGAGTTCTTCAACAGTCTCAACAGTTTGATTAAGAGTTTTGTTTTGCCCCAGTATTTTGATGAACAGCAACTTGATCACCAATAATCCAGGACCGAATTAAGGCCAAAAACCTCATAATTACGTCTTGAATCAAGCCTATGACACAAATTCCATGTTTTCACGAATTCCGCCAGCGATTTTCTCGTGAGTCACTTGATTCCTAGTGACATACCGCAACTTGGTTTACGAGACATGAGTCACGCCCTCCGATCTTTTAAATTTCTTCATTCGTAGCTGCTGATCTGAATTTTTATCCAATTGCAAGAATTTACGTCATGAGAAAAATTAAATTGGAATTTTCCTATTCTTTTCCTCTATGAGTATTAATTCCTCCATTTCATTTTATCCTGGACCTACGACTCTAAGAATTCTCCTCGATGACGACAATATTCGTAGATACTTACAGTTTGTGCTCCTGTAATCGACGAGGAAACCTTGTCCGTGGTCAGGAGGTCAAGATCATATATTTAGATACGCGTGAGGATTGTCACGGTCGCGCATTTCCGGTGGTGTACACGAGCACGTCTCTCTTATGCTCGAGCTCCCACACATTGTCATGATAAACATATCGATCATAAAAATGTAAAATATTCCATTGATCATTGCACTTTCCCTCAAGAGATTATTATCCTTTTCCCCACTTTTCCGTCAGCACAAGGAAAAAGTAATTAATCCGGAAATACATGATAACAAGACAGACAACTGGGGGGAGGGAGTAAAGAAAACTAAAACGGCGTATTTATATTAATTTTTGAGATATCTTGGAAGAAAAGAAACTTTTATTTGATCACCACGTGTTGTGCAATATACAACGTCACAACACGGTCGTTACACTTGGCATTCTGATTCATCGCTCAGTCTCTCCATTCCTCTGTAAGAATGAATTGAAAATAGATGCAAAAACATTTGAGTATCAATCACCGAAATAATAAACACATTGAGATATATCATGTGCATTGCTCTCTTCTTTTTTCACGAATTAATCTAGATAAAATGTCGGCAAAGCAGGTCAGTACCGTGATAGCTTCATATTCTCCATCTCTCTCTCTTTTTTCGTCTCGCGAGATGACGTCACTCGTTATAACGTAACGGAGTTGAGTTACGCGCTGGATCGAGCGTATTATTCAACTACTCATGCGCATGCGCATTAAAACTCTACCACTTCTTTTTCAACACTTGCATTATTATGATTATGATTTCCAATGGATTTTTCACTGTGTGTGTGTGTGTATGAGAGCACGGAGAAGTGTAAATTGCCAAGGCCGGGGATTTACCCGACTGTCTTCTTGCCGCTCGTGCGTGTCGGGCTTGCACGATGTTGCGCGCCTTTTCGTACACAAACAAAACCTATAATTATGGATGATATATTTAGAATTTCAATGCAAAAATTATACAAAATTCAAATTAACTGAGAGAAATCGAAGAATCAGAGATGAATTTGATAATCCAATGAGTTTCTCTGGAGGATATGAAGAAAATTTAGCATGAATCCTTCTTTCTACCTCTTGATAAAGTGAAAAAATAACATTCTTTCTCAAGTTTAGGAGGAATAACAGTGCCAAAAATAGAAAAAAAAGTCGTCTCTCCCAAAGTAGGTCAATAAAAATCGCTATGACTGGGCGATGGTGCAATTGACTGCTGAAGAATTACGTTTCTGATGTCTGTGACGTATAAAAAAGGCACACTGACGCGTTCGATAGGCGGATGCTGTTTGGAACTTTCACCAAAAGTACGCACAAGAGGAATTTCTTTGGTAATATCCAACATTCTCTTTACTGAGTCAAAATAAAAGAAACATTTGGGAGAACCTTTGCACTGAATTACTGGAAACACGTGTTTCAGGTTCCGTTTAACGGTACTCAGTCGCATTGCGTATAGCAACCGATGACTCGATCGGTATTGAGACTATTGGGCATTTTAAAAAATATCGAGACAAAAAGAAATGAAGTCAGAGAAATTTGTAACTTGTTACTCACACGTTTCCGGCCGTTTCTTCTTTTATTTTCGAAAAAATTTGACAAACGCGCACGTGCTAGAGTATCTTTTCAAATATCACTGTATCTCCCTTTGAGATACAGAGATTTATTTGCATTAATGATAATCAGAGAAGGAGGTCATAACGTAAATTTCTTGAAATCACATCGATTCTCATTGGAAATGCCAGAGTGATGTCCTTGGAGTGTGTTGAGAAGCCTCTGAATGGAAATCGAAACGAAGGCGAAAGGAAGGGAGGACAGTGAGAGAGAAAAAAAAAACGAAATTTGGTAGTACAGTTTGTGTCGCGTGTCCAGACATTGGCTGGCCGGATGAATGAAACGGATTTCCGAGAATATACTAGGAGTATGAGGACCTCTGAATCACCGACTGGATACGCACCAAACTGTCATGGATTCCCCCTTCCCCAATAGTTTGTTTCATTCGTCCATATTTTCACAAACATAACTTTTTAATTCTGTAAAATAGTATTTTTCGAATCTGAGTGAATGACGTTCTGGAAAATCCCACAATCTGTAAATGCAACGATATTTTCATGCCCAAGTGCAAACATTTGAACAATTATCCGCCAACGTAAAGATTTAAAAAATAATTCTCTGACGTTTTTTTAGAAAAAAATCAATTATATATTGTTTCTCGAGAATATCAAGAACAAACTTTAAATATTTTCAGCATTATTTTTCATTCATCTCAAGTATCAATGAATATAATACGCACATGAACTGCGAGTCATTGAATTTCAGCAGTAGTTACCCTCGCGATAAACAAAAGTGTAATAAAAGCCATCATTGCATTGTATCATGTCAATAATCGGTTGATAAGAGTCCATTGGCACTCATGCCTCTTAGTTTTAATTCACAGAGAATTATATTGGTAACACTTGACACCATTTTCAATGAAGCATGCATGAATGAAATGTCCTCCGATTATACAATGGGATTTCGAAGACGTCTCCTATAGTCGAGTGCATTTTTATCTTATCTGTTGTTAGAATAAATAAAAATCTCGGAGGGAATGTGGCACGATGCCAAGTGATGAAGCAGGTGGTGGCACACGAAATGGCCGACATAATGTAATGCGATACTGGTGCGATTGCCAGAAAGGCCCAAAAGGAATTTATGCTTCCTTTTTCTTTTTTTTTTCTCATTCCTTTCCTCAGGCATAATGTGAGTCATTCAGAAGGAAGCTGTACTCAAGTACATGTCCGTGTATCGAGTTATATCAGGCAATTCATTTTAAAAAAATACAAATTAGATTCAATCACTGAATTCTTCCTCACTTTTAATAAAAACTTATGATGTAATGATTTTACTGGATTTACCTGAGGATTCTCGATGCATGACTTGCAGCAGAGGTGCTAATATTTAAAGGGAAAAATATTTGTAGTTTTAGCCGATTGAATCATTTGTTCATTAGCATAATTTCATTGCACGATGACTTGAAGAGTTTTTGCGATCAAAGTCGACATTTTTCTGCGGTTGTTTCACATTCTCGATTGTTGTGGATGTAATAAATACACCGAGTAGCGTTATCTTAAATTGAAGTGAAAATTAATTAATTCAATACTAACCCAAAATCTTCAGTATTCAAGATTATATATTTTCATATCTATGTTTGTTTTTTTTTGTTTGTTACAGAAGAGCCTAGGAGCAGATTCTTCCAAGAGAATTAAGGTACGAATTTCCAATATAATGTAAACTCTTTCATTTCATTGTTAAATTACAAATTATAGATAAATATCTAATTCTTAAAAAAAATTGCGATTTCATGAATTTCATGAAAGCATTCACCGATTAATTGAATAAATCACGAATTACTCACATCGAATGAATCCCAAGGAACAAAAATAAAAGTCAATCGTAACAGTGTCACGTATAAGGAGGTATCGATAAGAAAAAAAAACGCAGGGAAAAAGTATATCGCATTGGGATTCATGTTGCAAATATTTTTTTTTTGTTTTTCTTTCAATTTCCTCCAATTTTCTTTGATTCACCAATAATTTCTGAGAATAATTCCTTCTATATATATATATATATATGGAAAAAGTGCGAATTAAACTGGTACAAACAGGTACAATACGTACTGATTAAAACAAGGTCATAAACACGTACATTGTCCCCGAGTGACTTGTGCACTAAACTCCCTGATGCGCAAAAAAAAAGAAGAAGGAATTGAGAAAATATAAGAATTAAAATAAAGGAAATTACAATCACTGCAAATACTTTGCGAGCGTCAACAAAACACAATTGTCAATTGATAATGAAAAGAAAGTAGTCATTTATTACGTTCTATTATTCTCAAATAATCGCATGAAAAACATGCAAGTAATGGGCAATATCAATTTCACATAAATTCCTAAATAAAATAATTGATAAGAGAAAATAAAAATTGATATTTAATGAAAAGACTAGAAATTTTAATGCACAACATGCCAATATGATGAGTGCATGTCTTGAGAGAGGGTGTGGAAAGTGACAATAACAATATTATCTACTGCCAAGCCCAATACGATGACTTAATGTACAAAGTTTGTAAATTCGTGTAAATTTTTATGCTTTTCAGTGTTTCATTATATTATTTTGAATGGTCTATTCAGGCATTTTTCTTAGCACACATGTTATATTCATTTGGTAGCTAAATATAATGTTAGACGTGGCAGATTGGATGGTTAAGAAGACACACTCAAGCACCTCAGGTACTTGAGACTGAAAATAACGGCACTATATGCGACTGATTCGATTGAAATTGACGGGTTTTATTAACAGGATATTAGTCACATTGGTAGAATATTTTTGGGCCATTTATTTCAATTTTCTTCAAAATTACATAGAAAAGTGGAGTAAAATGGAAATTCTGATTCAACGGTTCGAGATAGCACTTTTCTGATGATTCCATTGAAAAGCTGAGGCAATTTTACATAGGAATCGAGTGTCAAAATATATTTTTTTCAATTTTTGGAAAATTCGATTTTTTTCACCCAGATTTGAAGGGGTTCACCTTGGAAAAATCCGAAAAAATCACATTTTTGGCAATATCTCGGGTTCTATTGGTCGTAGCTGAAAAATTCCGATTCGAGGTGAAAGGTGAGCTCATTTGCAATGAATTCATGTGGTTTTTAAATCAAAATAACGATTTTTTCAAGTACTTTTAGGGTGTTTTTTGAAAAACAGTTTTTCCATTATAAGTACTTGAAAAAATCGTATTTTCAATTTTAAAACCCCATAAATTCATGGCAAATGAGCTCAGCTTTCACCTCGAATCGGAATTTTTGAGCTACGACCAATAGAACCAGAGATATTGCCAAAAATGTGATTTTTTCAATTTTTTCCAAGGTAAACCCCTTCAAATCTGGGTGAAAAAAATGGAATTATCAAAAAAATTAAAAAAAATATTTAGGCGCATGATTTTCGCCTGAAATTTCCTCAGCTTTCCAATGGAATCATCAGAAAACGCTTATCCCAAATATTTCCATTGATTTCGCGCTTTTATCTCACAACAACAATAATTGTTTAATGAAAATTGACCGATAGTAAAATTGAATAATACTTTTCCGAATTTGTAATATTATGGAAATTAATCTATTCACTTCAAATTATCTTATTTACACGTAATTCATTGGTAGTAACTTTGTTTATTTGTATTTGTAGAAAAACTCTGATATTTCTGTCTCATTTAAAGCAATACGAATCGTTGAAAATTTGTCATTCTTCAGTAGTAATTTGTGCCTCATACGAAGATGAAGGGAAATTAGTTGAATTATTTTCTTCTTAGTTAAGAAAAATTAAAAGGCATTGGATTGCAAAGTGAATAAACTTAATTTTCGGGTAGTGAAAGAATTGGGGAATTAAATTTCAAGTGTTTTGGTGAAATATGAACGTAAATCATTGGGTGTTTGAATACTTATGGCTGAGAATTGGAATTGGTTGTGTAAAGACAACAGTCTCGGTTTTCCGGGAGATGCCAACCGTGAGTTTTCATTCACTACTTGGAAAAATTGAATAAATTTAATTTAATTTTTTAATAATAATTGAAAGTAAATTTGTTAAATTTGGACAATTCACACGTCAATTGTTATTGTCATGTGTACGGCTTTTAGAATAATATTTTAAACAGATCAGAATAAATACTCTGAATTTTTCTCTCAATCACAATTTTAATGAATAACTTTTACTCTCGATTAAACATAAAATTCTTCATTGTCACAATGTGGACATAATCCACAGCTGAGAGTTCCCAAGGGGACTCAGGCAGCGGATGAAATACTATAAATTTTATCCTTGTGAATAACCCCCAAAAGATAAGTTGTGAAATTTCAGTGTTTGCATTGATGCGAGAAAAAGTAAAGAACGATAAATGAAAATTAATTGCGTAATTAATAGAGATGAATTAACGTCGTTGCCTCTATGTTTCTACATTTATACGGTGAGTCGAAAAAATACATAATAATTGAATAAATTTATCCATGGAAAAAAAATGTAAAAAATTATTGGAATTGATAAGATCATGCGTGGTAATATCGAGCATAATGCATGATTTTAAGTGATGACTAGTTCTCTACGTAGAAAGAGCCGTTTACACACTGCGCTAACGTGGCCATGGTTTGTAACAAATAATGTTACCGTACACATTAGGGCTACTACTAAATTCATCTAATTAATGAGTCAATGATGATAATAGTTTCGTGCGAAAAACCTCGTATTTTCTTGTTAAATCATATGGTATTGTACTTGAGGCTATATCGCCCACTAGTGATTTTTCCAACAAATCCACGGTTTAATGAAAATTGGAGCAATTTATGTGACACATGGGGAATTTTGTAAAATGTCATCAGCTATTTTATTTTAATATAAAAATGACATTATTTGAGTATTTTAAAAAGTTCATTGCACTGCATTTTCCTGAATATCTTTCATGAGTATTCTTCGGCAGTTGTTGAAAAAAGAATCACAGAGAATAGAAAGAGAGAGATGATGAAACGTAAAAAGAACGTTTAACCGGCCAAAGTGGAAAACACGGGAGCAATTTTCGGTGGTAATTATCGATTCGTGTGGTCCCCAGCGATGAACCGAATGTGAGGGGACAAGAAGCGGATAGAGACATCGGGCCACATTCCGGGGCTACGGAAAGGCACGCCGTTTTATAAGAGACAAAAGAAAAGATATATATATATATATATATATATATATAAAAGTAATCTGCGATTCGAATGGACCACCCAGGTATTTTACATTGCAATATTCAATGCGTGCATTACCCTTTCGCAAAAAGGCCCAGCAAAGAGACGGATGAGGTGAGAGCACCGAGAGCAGCTCGGGAGGATTTCTGGGGATTTTTTGATCGTTCGTGAAGAAAATTAATTACCGAAAATCATCAAATTTACCGTACAAACTCGTTTTTCAGGTGAATCTGAGGCAAATTTTCTTAAGAAAAAAACAGAATCGCTCGAAACATTCCAATTTGATAAATTTCTTCATTTATTATTTTTCTAATAAAATGAACAACTCATTTTTCTCCATAATTGTGTTTATTCTTCATTATCAGAATTATGCAACAATAAGTCACGTATTCGTCTATCATTAGGAAAATGAATAATAAAAATGAGTAAGAGCTTTTAATATTTTATTCAATGGGCCAGGTCAGTTTTGTATACTCCAAAAATATTATAACTCTTGAGACATTAAATTTGAACTCATGATAGTGAATAAGAAAAAATATAATTGTAATCCGATTCATTGATTTGATTCCATAAGAGTCATTGGATCATTTTGCACGACAAATCTCTCGTATTTAATCCAATGAAACGCGGGTGTTATCAATTGAGAGATTAAAATATGCAACTCGTATTATTTAGTCAAAATGAATCTTCAGTACTTTCCCACGTTTTTATCGTAATCAGTAGACATCCCGTTTTTCTTTTAAACATGAAGTAGAAGACTTGTGGAAAAATAAAAAAAATAAATGGGGTAAAACCCAGGATTTACTATTGAATGAATGAAGGTTAGGCTAATTTTGAGAATTGGATCGTAACTACTGTCCTTTATTTTCCCCCAAAATAGAAGAGACTTTATAATCCTAGTATCCTAGTGTTGACCAACACAGTGTCGTAGTAATGAACTGTAACATTTGCCTTTCAAGGGGATATATATCTTTCATGATTTACCAGCGACACCTGTATCCCTATAATCCTCAAAGGGCTGTGGCTTTTACCTGTTCGCTTTTATTTCAAATGCCACTACTTAATCGGATCAATTTTTCTCACTTACCATTGGCTGAATCCTCAGTTCTAGGGGCTTAATATTTATTTAAAATCTCTTTACAATTAGGAGGATAGTTACGTTTCATTGAAAACAGGTAAAATTGATTTAATTCAATGGGAAAATAATGTATCTAATACCCAATAATTAGTTGTAAAAATTATGAGAAAATGCATTATTATAATTTCCATAGGCAATTCATTGATGACTCAAAATAACTGTTATTTCATTTAAAAAAAATAAAAAAACTGTGCCTCAGTTTACTGACTTTCGCTAGTTTCTCAGGAATCAAAGGAAAAAATGAATAAATTAAAAGATTATTTGTAATATAATGGCACATTTACCTAGAAAATCACTGGCGATTGTTCATCCATCGAAAATCGCACGTGCGAATATCCTATTGACGCAACAGGGGCGCCATTATGGGCGCGATTATGAGTTATTGGAGATCGAAGACATTGCGAACATTTAAAACAATTGACATGGCGCCAATTATTAAAAACTTTTGATGCAAATCGTGACATTAATAATTTTCTCACTCACTCATCACATGAGTAATTGCTCACATTAATAAATTACTAATAGCCATGTAATTTCAATGGAAAATCAAAGAATTTGTTCTTCACAATTAAATATTTCCAGATTTTCCTCTGTGAGTAATTGACGGAAAATAAATTGTCAAAGAAATTTATATTCCATTGGGCGTCTGGATAAAACCGCTGTGTCATGGAAATGATATTAATCCTCATAACGTAAAACAAATACTCAATTCCAAAGGAAACAGACAAATTGAGTATTTAAATGTAATAGTCAGACTGTAATTCTGATCCTATTAATAGAAAAAAAATCATGACGTATCTTTTATCGTTGCGGAAAAAAAAGGCAAGAGGAAACTTCATCTCTTTGAATCTATTGACGCATTGTTGATGCTCATTACCACAATAATAATAAAATTATTCCACTCTTTTTATTCGGAATTGAAGAAAAAAAAAAGAAGTCAATAATCCACGAGTACAGTCCGATGATCCAAGACGATGTCGGCTATTTCCATTGGATCTTCAGAATTTTCCTAAACCGTCATCATGAGAATAACCCGAGAAAACTATAATAATCACGCGTAATCATTGATGAAAAAAAGAAATAAGCATCCGGTATGTTATGACGTCAGTAATGGCAATCGGTAGGAATCCCGATGGTTTCCGATTGAATTCCACGAAGATGCGATGATGTAGATCCCTCGGGATCCTCTTGCCATGCACCTGTGGAGCAAGCGAGAGGAGAATTTATAAAGTGAGAAGAAGCGACGAAGGATTCTCAAACGTCACGAACGATTGTAGTGGTGGGAGAAATCCGTGAGTGGGTGGGGGGGAAAGCCACCGGAACGGGGAGTTATGAATGAGTCGCTCATGTGCGGGTGAGTGGGGACATGTAGTATATTTCAGTGGAGGAGGGGGTGCGGAGGTGGCGAATGCCCAACTGGAGACGCGGGGAAACACCATGAGAAAAGTGGGGAGGGTGAGGGATTTGCAGGGGTGCGGGCCACGTGCTCTTACTCCTTTTCACTGACTTTACCCAATCATATATAGGCACTGCGTGCAAACTACACGCTTTATTACACTGTGAAACACATCTCGACGTTGATCGTCAGTCAATTTTTTAACAAAGTTTTCCTTTATTTCAATTAAATTACGAAAATTATTTTTCAAACAAATTGAGTTTTTAACCTGGAGGAAAGGATTTTTCATGAATTGAAGAATCGAACCGAGCCTCTTTCTCTCTCTCTCTCTCTCTCTTTTGCGGCATTCAGAGGGGGGAAAAACTTTGTATACCTACCTTTACCTCTCGGACACAACCGGCTAATACTTACCACTCTTCGACGCTCTTCTCGTTGGACTCAGTCACCTTCTGACACTCACAAAGGCACGACCTTCTTCTTTTTTTCATCGAGGAAAATTCCAGAGTTCATTAATAATAAATGTGATTTTTCTCATCAATTTTTGGTTAAAAAAGGACAAAATTGTCCCCTCCTTCCATTACTTCCCACCATCTTTTTGGCAACTTTATAGAGAGCACCCCACTCCAACTCCACCCCTCTTGTTCCCTCTTATAAGAATGAGTGCATCGAGTGTGCCGGGACCAGTGCTAAACGGATTGTGATTCTGTGTAGACACAGTTTTGTGTCACTTTAACCCCCACCCCCCCATTAGCCAAAAGTGAATTCAGAGTTTTTGAATGAATTTTCATTTATTTATTTTTCTTTCTTATTCTGGGAGAAATTGAACTGCACGCGCGTTTATATTGCGGATAATTATAAAAATAAAGGGATTAGTGATTTTTCAAGTGTTTTTAATTATTATACTTTGGGCGCTTTTTTTGGTGATGATACGATGATTGAAAATCAGGATACAGTGTCTGATAGTAGCATGACGATGGATGAAATTATGAGCCGAGATCAGCGGACCACTTTTCACAGGGTTCATGACAGAACTAATGCCACAATTATGTTTAATGACACACGGACAATTAATATTAATAATGAATTGATAATATTGAATTATTGTAGAAATCAAATTGAGGAATTTGATAATTGTGATACGTGTCAATTGACATGTAGTTGTAAAAGAGGGATTAAAAGACTTGCCAATAGTTCGAGTAACAGCAGAACGAGGAGCAACACATGGCTGAGTAAGTTTACATTATTCCGAATGCAAATGCTCGATTTATTACATGTCGGAGATACACCTGAAATCAATTTCACACGCAAGAGAATCAATTGATATTCAAGAAAAGGCTGGGCCAGTGTGTCTCAAGTCTCAAGGGCAATATTCATTTACGGATTCATTCTTAACGGTTACATCAAAATCATGAAGAATGGAGAAGTTATTGAAAAATTATAGTAAAATAGTTGACCGAAATTTTCCTGATAAAGGAAAAGATATATTAACCGGTCGATTCCGTGCGTATTTCCACGCGCGCCCACGCGGCGGAAATTGATTGGCGCGCTTTTTAACGGCCGGAAAAGCGTCGAGTCGTGATTCGATTAACTTATCTCCCGTCGATTCACACTTCATCGATCAAAAATAAAATGAAATCCAATGAATGGATTCGGAGATTGTAAATATCCATTCACAAATCACTTTTTGATATTGAATAAGACGGTAAATTACCACAAGAAGGAAAAAAAAACTTGTGACCTGGAGAAAAGCTACCCACGTGCGCGTCCTTTAAACTCCGGTACTTTTACATGTTACAATGAACTGGGAGAATTGTTATTTATGGGGTTTTTTTTTGGATATTCTTCTTTTTTTTTTTCTCGAGACAACCCGTTGCGCCTCCTTTGCGTCTTCATCAGTGAGAAAAACGCCGACAGTGGCCAATTTGCCGTTTTATATAATGATTTATTGGGAGAATATCCGGAGATTTCAGGAGTACTACTGCTCAACTCTCTTGATTCTTGCAAAATCGTCATATCTCCAACCAAATAATGAAAAGAATCATTATCACTCTTCACTGAATGTCTCAAATTCCCGAGTTCTCGATGCAGACAAAAAAAATAATAAAAATCTTGATCCCATTGAAATTAAAGAAAAACGTGGAAACAAAGAAAAATAATAGTGTCTTCTATTCTGTCTCGCAACGCCATTCTATCTCAGTACTTGACGTCACGTCAACGGGTGAGCCGATGAACGTATTAGTCATCCAACTTATAACGGTCTTCTCGTCCCCTCCCCTCACTTATTTCCCCACTTTGCATGCACGGATAGTCACGATAACGAATGAATCAATTTTTGGGAAAATCCAAAAAATTTCATTCAATTATCCTCATTTAACGAGCAATGTCTTTTATTGAAGGGCTAAATGAGGATTTAGTCTCCACGTGCTGCATATGCACGATCACCAAACGACTTGCCATTTTATTTATCCCCAGAAAAAAGGGGCAAAGAGAGGGGCCACCTGTTGCGTTTATTCCACAGGTGGTTTTAAAGCACATCATTCACACCCCAATACAAGTGTATGGATTTAATTAATTTGAATTTTATTAGAGGCTTGCGGAATTTTTTCAGGTTTCTTTGGGGAATTGCAATGAAAATTTTCCAAATAAATAATTGATTTTCTAGAGTTATTTATATCTCCTAGTCTTTTTGAAAATGCCCCGGAAACTTCAAGTTCTTACGAATGTAATTGTATGTGAAAAAGAAAAGGTTGGATGTCAACGGGTGCGTCAGGAGTAGTTTGTACCCAAGTGTGAGTCCTATTATAAATGGGGGAACGTGTGTGTTGGCGTTTATCACACGACCTACCGCAATGTAGTTGGCATGAAGAGCAGCCCTACCAGTTACTTATTCTCCACACTTTACACAGGCAGAAAGTTAGCAAAGGGTGATGGGCAAAGAGACGCAGAGTATTAGTCTTATAGTAAAGAGAACGCACACGTCTTTGTACGAATGGGTATAATGGGGTATAATTGTCGAGAGTAATGCGAGGACAGTGCGCCATTACCGCATTTTTCATCGGTTCTTGTGTTGCCCCTTTGCCAGGTTATGCGCCTCTTTTTTTTCTCTTTTTATCATCAACAAAAGCCAACACAGCGGGTTCTGAAGAATTTCATTGGAACGTGCATGATACTTATCATTTTGTACTTCTCATACTTCAGTGTTACTCTGTTTTTCCACCTCAGGAGTTTCCACATTCACTTGTCATCAGTTGGATCCAAGTGACGGGAAATCTTGGTGATATGGATTCTTCTATTTTATCAATGTCTAAAAATGTGCAGTAACTGTCTTCGTCATTAGGACGTTAATTAAGGAGTGAATGAGAGACTCGTTCTTCCAGATCACTGGAGATGATATTTTTTTTTTATTATATAAAAATAGCAAGTTTTGCTATAAAAGTAAAGATTGTTCTTTTAATTTTATATCTGGTTGTTTCAGGGTTAGGCACCTTACTATTAACGCTGCTTGTTGTATCAGTACAAGGGGCACCAACGACAATGACCCTCGAGAATAGACGACTCAATTCCCCAGGAAAATGGGTGAATCCATGTGGTTTAGCTACTGAGGACATTGATGGAGATTCAGATGATGGACAATTAACAGACTCCCAATTACTTGATCTTGTTGTTCTACAAGCGAAAAATGCACTGGATCATGCACAAGTTTTTCGGGACGATTACGTGAGTAACAATGTAATTATTAAAAAAAAAAAAAAAAAACAAATACTCTTCTGTTGAATCAACTCTAAATTCGTCTTCTCTCCAATTGAACTCGATTCATTAGAGATGCTCGATGCCATACCGGAAAACATTTATGGTGCTTACTTCCGCTTTCTGTTTTAGAACAGATTATTACATAAATACATTCAATAGAATGTTTTTTATCAGCAAAAAAAGGCGCCATTGCGAGGGGTTGATGGGAACCTATTATTATTATTACACTTGTAGTCCGAGCATTTTAACATGATAAAACCATTTCTCATCATGATATTTCTCTCGTTATTATATGTGTCCAAAATATTTTCAGCTTCTAATTTATTCGAAACGCGTTTCTGCTTGTATATACACTGGTATGTCACTCTTTGCAATCAACTCACTTCTTTTTTTCAACGGGGGAGCTAGTGCCATGGGAAATTCCCAGTCAACTGTATTTTATTCACCACTTTATTAATTTCGAAGAAATAAAAATTATTCTTAAGGATTTCCGTTTCACTTCATTCCATCCGAAGAATTAACGCACACCTATTATATTCCTCTGCACTTCTATGAATTATTCTGCATCCATTAGATCATCGGACACGTGATACATTTCGTGAGAGAAAGAAGAAAACTAAATGTATCTCTTTGAAATAATTGGGGGAAAGGGAAGAGGCGAGTGTCTTTTTAAAATTTCTTCGTAAACGTTATCATCGGTATCACTGGTGCAGGGATTTGTGAGCAGGTGTTCTGATACTGTAAACACTTGTGGCGTCCAACAGTCTGGTGGATCGGGGTTACGTCAGTTCTTGATTATTTTCATTATATCAGCATCTTGCTGGACTGAAGAAAAGTTTGAATCATCAAATTTTTGCTGTAGAAATAATAGAGATAAGCCTTATAGAGTTAATTCGCTGTATGTCGTATTTTAAAAATATAATTTTAATAACAAATGGCCACGGGTCAAGAACCGAGTAATTGTCTGCCCGGTTAAATTTACAGTTTACACCCGAAGGAATGAAAATAAAAATAAAATGAGTCTGAATTAAATTCTCGGGTCGAGCTTTTTGTGGATTAAATGATGTAAAAAAAGTCCTAATAAATCAGAATCGGAAGCTGTCTCCCCTCCACTGAAGTTTACCTTTTGCCCACACCGTTCACATCCGTACTCTGGCTGCATACTAAAGTGCAGACCGGATATACAATATACGGCGGCTTGTCCAACGCATTGGGTTGAGATTCCATGCCGCCCCATGAAGCCTAGAGCTTCTCCTCGGGATATCGCAAAGACGTGTTTGTCACTCTTCTCTTCTCTCATTCTCTTTTTAACATTTCTTGTCTGGAGAGAAAAAACAAGTGATGGGAATCACAAATACAGGATGCTAATATTTTCCATTAAATTTATTTTGACTAATTGCTTATAATTTCTTCTTTTCTTTTCCCTTTTTTTTTTTTTTTAATGTATACGAGATAAATCGGAACTTTTTTTTGTAGAAAAGTGTTATTAATAATAACCGGTTTACACGTGAATTTTTCATGTGACCAAGGTCTCATTTGTAACGCTAAAAACGAGTAACAAAAATAGAGAATAAAATGAAGCATAAAATTGCGTTGGAGATTTAAAAAAAAACTGTATGAAACAGTTTTAGAAATAAAATATTTGAATGTCGAAATTGATTGGGCGGAATAACTGATGGCTTTTTACATGGCTAGACCCTTTTTCGGACCACCGTGAATGCCCAAAAAGGCCGAAAACATCACGAACATAAAAAATAATGTAAATATATCATTCATTGACATTCATTGAGTCCATAAAATTCAAATGGAACACAATTGCAAATCTCGGGTCGTATTACGTTATGTGATATCAAGAGAAAAATTATCACCATCGTATTGGCTACAAGTATGTGTTTAATGTAGGCAGTGAGAACAGTAGTATAATCATCATAATTCAATTGAGATAAGAGTTATGAGTGAAATGATCCCCGTGAGCCAGCTGACACATTACGAATCGTTGAAACCCACAATTATTGTATAATAAAAAAAATAGCATGAGCTTGAGCTTGAAATATAGATGGGGCGCGCGTGCCAATAAATGTACTATTCAAATTTCCGGGTAATACTCAAAAGCTTCTTATATTATGCGTTAACTAGGCGCCTGTGACACGCGACGGACACGCCACTTGACAGTTTAGTCACTTATTAGCCATTCCCTATTTTTCCGGGTACTCGTTTTCCCCAGCAAGCTAATTCACTCGTATTTTGTGTCCTCTGGTGAGCTGTCTAATTCCAGTTTAACCTCGATCTACCCAATTGGGAAAACTCACGGATCATCCCGTGGGAATTTTTGTCCTAAAAACTTGGAAATATGGTGGCAGAGGAGATAATTAGTACTGTTTACCTTCTTTTTTTTCTTTTCGTTTAATCACACGTATGGACCCTTTCCTCTCTTTGTCTTACGTAAGCATTTGCTAGAATGTTTGGTATGCCTTCGTGATGGCCATTGTCCTCTCGAAAACGTAGCATCGATTGAGAATTTTCTTTGTCTCTGAACAAAAAATATTGAGGATCGAGTTCGGATTGTAGAGGGAAGACGATACTTTGCACGACCTCTTGTTTCGACATGTGCTTCTGTCTCGCATGGATGACCTCATCCACAAAAACCCATAGATTTATTGTACCTTCCTTATCTTAATTTCAACATTTTTTTCCTCATTTTTTTTCTCGGTTTTCGCCTGGACAGATCAAACAGACATTTAAAATCGACTTTGCCGATCTGCACTCGACGTGGAAGGACAGCCACTATGACTGGCTGCCTGGGCCGGATAAGATACCAAAAGAGCTTGGTGAACAGTTGGCACCAGAGTACCTGAATAAATTGGGATTGCAAATGGTTCGTATTATTCATCTATTCGATAATTCCTTATCGATTATCTCAGAAAATCATTTGAATTTTCGCTTTTGCTTACAGCTTGATGCTGTACTGTTAGACGCTTTCGAGTACATGCAGATATATGCAGTTGGCCTTGAACAAATTGTTTGGGACCAGGAGGATTATCACCTTGAATTTCTTCAACAATTCAAGGACACAGAGTCACGTCTACAAGCGGTGAGTTTTTCAATGAAAATCATTAAATTCATATATTCTAATAATTAAATGGGGCTAAACGGATTTTCGACAAAAACTGTCGACATCAACTTTCTTCCCTTTTCCATGCAATCAATTCTGTCCCAGTCTCTTCAACAATCGTCACTTCACTGAACAATCGGAAATACAAATAAAAGTAAAATGAAATATTGAGAAACAAATAAAGAAATGGAGGAAAAATTAACAATTTAAAAAAAAACAAAATTGGTGTCAACTTTCACAATGGCAGCCGCTAGCCTAGCAATTACGATGCCAGCTGGACGGGATCAAATGCGACGGGAAATAATATTGCCGATTTTACGATTCGAGAGTAAAGGAAAAATGGCAAGAGAGAAAAATTGATAGGGTCTCATCTATTATCTGTGAATTTATTCTCAAGCCATTATTTTTATTTGTATCTGAATTAAACAGTTGAGAAGTGACTGAAATACAAGGAAAAACTGGGGTAAAATGAAGATTCTGAGTGAATAGTTCAGGATAGCTATTTTCTGATGATTCCATTGAAAAGCTGAGGCAATTTTACATAGAAATCAAGTGTGAAAATATTTTTTTTACAATTTTTCAATAATTCCATTTTTTCACCCAGATTTGAAGGGGTTTACCTTGGGAAAATTTGAAAAAAACACATTTTTGGAAATATCTCCGGTTCTATTCGTCGTAGCGCAGTTCCGTTGCGCTTAAATTAAAGGTCTCCTCATCCCCCACATCTTCCCCAAAAATTATCGATTTTTATTGAAAATTAAAAAAGTGATAGGCCGAAAACTGATTTTCATAAAATGGCTCATAACTTTTTCAATTTTTGATAAAAATCGATAATTTTTTGTGAGGATGTGGGGAATGACGAGACCTTCAATTTAAGCATGACCCCAGTGCGCTACGACAAATAGAACCGGAGATATTTCAAAAAAACTGATTTTTTCAAATTTTTCCAAGGTAAACCCCTTCAAATCTTGGTGAAAAAATCGAATTCTCAAAAAAATCGAAAAAATAAATTCCGACACATGCTTTCCGCCTCAAATTTTCTCAGCTTTTCACTGGAATCATCAGAAAAAATCAATCTTCACTATTTCCGTCAATTTTTCCACTATTTTGATAATGTAAAAGGTAAAAATTAAGATGTAATTTTGATGGTAAATGTTGCAGGTCCTCTGTGAACTGCAAGTTGCACTTATGGAGCGTGGTGTTACACCGAGACGCAGCATAACACGTGATGCAATGCCAAATGATTATCGTTCATCAATTTCACCGCAGGCAACATTTCGTGATTTACGTGATTGGCTTATTTTTCGTGATTACATGAATGGATTAGAATTTGTGGAGCAGGTGTTTAAACATTTACGTCGTGAATTAAAGTCCTGAGGATGGCAAGGCGGAGGCCGGCGCAGGGCAACCAGGCGACGACTCAGTCACTTGAGAAAATTAACATTACCGAGTCTGGAGGCCCTACTATTTTGAGTTATTTCAATAAATCTTGATAGCTTCTAACTCATTTTATTCGTAATAATTCTCCTATTGTTTCTTCAAATTAGACAATTCTTGCATTATTATATTATGAAATTCGCATTTATTTATTTTTTTCTCTCTCTATTCCGGCAATTCTTTGATTTCAGAAAATATCAAATTTTTTCACCGAAATTAATAGCAGAAAAAATAAAATAATAATGCGTTTTTTTATCTCCACGTAATATAATTGTGCACATGATTCGGAGCATTTGAAGAGGCAATTGAGTACATGTGCAAATCAGTACGAATCAAAGTGCAAATGAATTGTACATATTATGTGTAATTTCATCGTAGAGAAAAAAAAAAGTAATTTAGTAGGGAGAAAAAAGAACCAGTAAATCGTTAGACATTTGCCCGCCGCCTCGGCTTTCGCCGCTTGTAAATTACTTGATTTTTAATTTCTATTTATTCTATTATTCTTTCTAATAGTACCACCATTTTAAAAATGGTCAACTCAATTGAAAAAAAAGAAAAAAAACACCTCTGCACACACAATTTACACGTAATGACACAAAGATTTTATTATTTCACGAAATTAAGAAAAAATTAGGTAAGAATTGATCCAACGATCTAAAAAAAAAAAAATCTCTTTTATTTTTTCGTTTCATTTCGAATTTTTTATAGTTAATTACGCACTGGTCCATGTAATTCCATTTAATTCCGAAAATCTCGTAAGCTATATTGAACTTAAGTTGGCCAGTGGAAGGAAATGCAATTTTATATAGTATTTATTGAAAGAGAAAGAAATGAAAACAAATTGAAATTAAAGACAGAGAGTGAAAAAGGGCATTTGCCTGTTAGGTTTATTCATGTGGTTTGAAAAAAGGGAAAGAAACATCAAGAACCTGTACACACACTCTCATATATATGTATATATATATAGATATATACAAAACACATACACAGTATTTGTGCTTTCTTTACTTTACGAGCAGAGAGACAGAGATAAAAACCGAAAATGAAGGAAAAAAAGAAATGTTTTAAAATAGAAATAATAAAAACTTGCGTGTGCAAATCATGAGCTCGTAATCTCAAGGAATCTCTCGTTAAAACTTAATTCTAATTAATATTTATTGACTAACTGTAATATTATAACCGTATTTATTCAGATTATTTATTTTATTTTTTTAAAGGCTTTACACTCTCTTCATCTTAAATAATATCAAAATACGCCATTTTTTATTTTTTTTTCATTTTAAAACTTTATCATTACGACCTATTCTTTTCTCACGGAATAGTACGTTGAGTCATGCTGCTGCCTATCATTCATAAATATTTATAAAATTTCATTCTTTCATTTTAACCGATTCTTTTCTAGTACAATTATTTTATTTAAACAATTATGTATTATCCATTACGAGCTTATGTTAATTGCAATAATCATCGATAAATTATCATTAATTTCATTAAAACACGGAAAAAAAAGAAGAAAGTTCAGCATTTGTGTACTCACACATATACATATACTGACTATCGTGTCTGTGATAAGCATCGTAAATATTTAACTGTTTTTTTTTTCCAATCTTTCCCACTTAATTTTAATAACTGACTATTGTCAATATAATTTTTATATTTATTTATTATTAGAGAGAATTTATAAATACCAGTATTTTGAAATATTTTATCAATCGACAATTAAATCGAATTGATTTACATTATTTTATGATTTCTGGGACTAATTTTTTATGATTCATTTTAAAATGAGAGGAAAGCCTCAAAAGCAGCAGCTTGACGTGTCTTTTTACATTAATTAATGAGATTTAATTAATTGAAGCATTTTCGGTCGTAAATTGAGAATATAATTCTTCAATAATTGATGAAACTCTCATTTTTTTCATCTCTTTGAAAATCACTATCCTCCCAGCGATCTCTCTGTTAGTACTATTATCAATACTATTATTAATATTATTAATTTATGAAAAAAGAAGGATTTATTTATCTTTCATTGCGTCGATCTAAATGAAATACTTTAGGGTGCTTCTTATTATTTGTTAAATTTAAAGAGCGTACACATTATGGGATTTTTCGAGACTTTCCCATAAATCCACTGAGTAATTATTATAATTAAAAATAATTAAAATCCACAATTTCCGGTATTGGAATAGAAAAAGATCATTCTATTTTGGAAAATGGCGAATGTCAAAAAAAGAAAAAGACGCAACGAATGTATTTCGAATTGTCAATCGCTCCATATATATTGTATATAGAAAAAAGAAACAGAATAGACATGAGAATTACGTTAAATGGGAAAAGAGGAAAGGAATAAAGGAAAGAAGAATTATTAAGATATAAAATTATTATTATATATATATATATGTATAAGGGCCCCTCCCCTCAGAATGCCCGATCTGTTGTATCATATTAAACCAAAGACCGTTCAACATTGAAAAAGAAAAAAAAACTCATCTCTTTTATTAAAACTCCAAATTCCTCATTTCTTTTCCTAATTTGAAGAATAAAGGGAAAATTGTTTTAAAAAAATTGATATTTTCTCATGATGGCATGTGACGTCTTGACTAGCGATAAATATGTTGAACCCGAGGATTGTGTTTGAGAGGAAACGAGTTAGTACATGATCATGGCCCCAACTTGGCTCTGTCCCGTGCCGCCATGTTTACCAACGCTGTTAGCTCGTTGTCATCGCCCCTCGTGTAATACATTGCCCATTCTCGTTCTTGTTTGACATCCCTATACATTGACCAAACCTTCTTACATGTGCCTCATTCTCATTCTCTCATCCAGGTGGTCTCCCCTCTTCTCCATTGAGGTGTCAATGTTTTATCTAGACATTAACATCGTTATGTTTTTCATCGCTATGGTACGTAATGAGCCCTCGCCAGTTTTTCCACTACTCCAATTGTGACAATCTAATATCTATATGAAGACAAACTATTTAAATCTTCCGTTTTTAATGTTTTTCAGAGATATTGAATAAAGACAGACTCCACAGATCCAAACGAGATGAAGAAAAAAAAAGGATGCGTCGTTGTGGCGTCGTTGTTGGCGGCGGAAAGGCAGGTAGGAGCACGTTGTACCATCAGATCTCATGCGGCGAAGGTATGAATGAGTCGTGAGAAGGAGAGCTGCCCTCTCTTCCTCCCTGGTAAAGAAAAAAAATACCCCAAAGCGCTCCCATGAATGGTCTTGGGAAAAGTGCGACGTTCCCGCGCGCGAACCATCCACGATGAATCTCGTTTCGATGTCTCCTGTGGAAGCGATCCCTTTTTCGCCCAGAGACGAGAGAGAGTCCTGGGAAGCGCATGGCTCTTACAAAACTCAATATCGTCTAGTTCCCAATGAAGCCCCCGAGGCCAAATATTTCGGCTTCCTTTCAGCTTTTGAAGAAAAAGAGAAGAGAGAAGTGGAGAAAAAAAAAAAAAGAAAAAACACGAAGGAATAGCCCTCGTTGTAATTAGGACAGTGTGCCCGCATGAATTTAGCATTTGCTCGGTGCTCCACATTCATTATTTCCAGAGTTCCACTCTTTTCTAACCCATCATTCGCATTCCGCAGCAAGACAAAACGTCATTTTGCATATTCCCGAGGATTAGCACCGTTTTTTCTCTTTGTATTCGCGTGCCTATAAAATTCTCGAGCCATCCACCATTTGAATCGTGTCCTTCACGCCCCGGAGAAGTGAAAAAACAATTTTACTTCAATCTCATCCTGATTTTCATTCTTCTCATATTGCTTTTATGATCCTTATTCGAAAGAGAAGGTAGATGGCAGTCGTTAACTGCCGTTGATTGAGGGGCGTCGCCGCACTAATAGGTTCCATCCACCTCTAACCCTCTCCATTCGCTCTTCTTACAGGCGCACGTTGAGCCTAGATTTATTTCACGACTAATTTCGCCTTGTTAGCCGAACAGGATGTGCCCAGGATGAATCTCAGCGGCTCGTGTATCTGTGTGTGTTTAGGGGATCCTTTAACGGGTCTTAATGGCAGTGCGCTAACAATCTCACCGAAAGTGCGCCGACTTCTCGCTTTTATTGAGTTCATTCATACAACATAATAAGAAAAATAAAAAATGAAATATAAATGAATGAATGATGATCGAATTCTTTTGATGGCTGGAAAATTGAGATTTTAGAGACAGATTAAAGGGCCTTGAGTTAAATCTTTGTGAGTTGGGCTTACCTCGGTGTTCAGAGAAAAACCGAGTCGTTCGTGGGAACCGCAGTGCCACTTCCCAGAAGCATTTGCGATGGAGACGTAGGCCCGTTGGAAAGGGAAAACAGGCCCGAAAAATAAATGAAAACAAAAGGCGAATAAAAATGAGATGAGATGAATTTTTAAAGTAAAAAATAAGAGAGGCCAAGAAGGATGAAACAACCATGTCTGCAATATGGAAATCCCCTTCTTCTGGCTTTTTACATGCCAAAAATGGCATTGGCCTCGCTCAGGGTCCACTGGTGGTCATCGCACATTTATGTCTTTTGGACAGCTGTGTTGGAAAGTAAAGAAGAAAGAAAAATAAAAAATCCAATGATGCATTTTGTCGCACGATAAAAGTCACAAAATGCGAGTGGAGAGAGAGATAGTGCCGGCGAACACACGAAGACTTTTAACGGACTAATTGCAGACTGATACGATGGAGAAGAGGCAAGAGAGAAGAATGGGCATGGAGGAGTTTGTAGTTGTCTCATAATCTGAACGAAAATGCATGGGAACTTTGGCGAATGTCAGGCTTCTTTGTTTTTGTTAGTGTTTTTTTTTTTTTACCATTATGAAGATTTCTCTCATTCTTTCATGATATTTACGTGTAAATGATGCTCGCTAGCACGATTCAGGCACTTAAGAACAGGTGTACAATTTTCTATGCCACAAATTGTTATGAGCTATGTCAAAACTTTCTACTCTGGTGTTTCGCATGTGAATGTGCACCAGACAACTGGAGTACTAGTACTTGAGCTTCGTGAGCCATTAATGATCGTAACAGATTTAGCGCCAGTGAGGCCCTTATTTGAGAAGGGTTGAGGAGAAAAAGAAAGAGATGTGAAGTCTGGTACGAGGTCGCGACATCGTGACCAAGCGGACCAACCACTTATTTACATATTGTCCAAGCGACAACTCACCTTCTTTCTTTTTTAATGCCCGGAGGACGTTCATAATAGCATCCAGATCCAGATCCAAGTCTCTGAGAGAGTGTGTGAGGATCCCCAATGGAGAGGATTCCAATGTACCACCAACGTTGATATCATGTAGGGGAAGGTGGGGTAAAAAGGCCAAAAGGGGTAAGATGGGCATATCCTCACATGAAAGTCCATACGTAATGATCATTTGACTATTTGTAAATGATATTTACTGGGTTTATGGTTTTTCTGCACGAGTCATCCGTTTCGAATATAACTGTGAAGCTTTCTAAGGATAATAGGCCCCTTTTCCCCGGTGGGCATATGAAAGAGTCAGGTCAATAGCGTGTCGAACAAGCTTGTTAGAAAATTATTGTGTTCATTTAGTCTGAAGGAAAAATTTGACCATTTGTTAGGAACAGGAGTGTCCGTAGCATCGATTACCGCACCTCTCATTTTCCAACACCAGGTGGAGCACAGTAGGCGCCCCTGTAAAAGCCTGTAAACCCAATGCTCCATGGATTTTACTTCAACACTAACAAGCAAAGGAGATTAGGGCGTTTGGAAAAAATTTAGGCACTTGAAGACAATAAAATTCACCAGGTTAAGGGTTTTCCCCCCCATCTAAATAGTGAATGGGATGAAGACTTGTCTGTGATTTTCCAAAAGTCTCAAGAAGAAGGAAAAAAAAAAAGGAAAAAAGAAGCACAGGTAGTCTCTTACACCTGACACTATGCACAAGTCCTAAATCAGCGGCTCAGAAGATGTTTTGTATTTCTCATTTATGACTTTTTCAAGAGACAATCCACCTGAAACAGGTAAAACTATATTATCCAGAGGATTTTTAATATTTACATAATTTTGAGACAAGTGCCTTGAGAATAAATTTTCATTTAGTTAATTTGGGTGAATCATGAATATAGTTTTTATCTGCACAAACAGGAAATACCTGCCATTGTGTTTAGTAATTCAAAAATCACGTGATGAAAAGAGAGAGAGAGGCATGTGTTTTTTGATTTTCATTATTTACGTTCTGTCCGGAGACCGCAGAACACGCGCACTGAATCTTGGCTCTTTCGATGTTATCCAATGGCACCTCAGCAGGTCGTAGAACGAACGGCATTTGTGCGCTCGTTCCACTTGTCCCCGCAACCACAGCCAGGCACGAGTCCCATGCTGATGCCTTGTTAACATCCGCGAAACGACCGCCAGGAATCCCAAAGACCATGTCGTATTAGAGAGATCTACCAGAGACACCAGAAAACACCTTTTTTTTTCTTTCCTTCTTTTTTTTTCTGTGGGAGCCGATTGAAACAAGAACCCGGATCGTCATTCAAACTTGTACTCTAGTACGGCCCATTCTCACATCTTTATGAATTACTAAAAATGCCCTTGGGGCAAAATGGCATTTCATATTATTATTTATTTTCATCTATCGATGAGATCGATCTTCTTTGAAAACAAGAGCCCTCGATGACTTCAAAGGACTTCCGGTACCGAAATTCCAAGACTCTTCCATATCTTGATTGATATCATGGAATAATCATAAACTCATGGTTTAAATATTAGAAATGTAATATTTGCAGGGAATTTGTTGCGTCGGACAAAAGGCCAAAAGTATGGGACGTCGGCAAGGATAAAACACGATCACCCGCACGTGGGAAAGTGCGAGATTTGCCCGTGGGGGGTCTCCAAAGTTGGTCGCCTTGTTTCAATCTAGTGCTTTCTTACCACGCGCTTCTCTTGTGCGAGAAATACCTGTGTGTCGTCGTCAGACGTCCATATCCCCGGAATCGTATTTCTCCTTTTTCTTTCTCTCTCCTCTTTTATAAAGAATTTTTTTCCTTTTCTCTCGTCGGATAACGTTTTAACAACCGATTGTTGTCGTTTCACATTCAATTTGAATTAAACAACTCGTCTGTATTCAGTTCTCTCGCTCATTTCTTTATTTCACTGTGAAAAATTAATTTAGACACTATAAACGACGAGACGTCCCTGAAATCATAATAAACTCTTGGGTTCTTTTCTCTATTTCATTTTTAATTCTCTTTCTCATTCTTTCTCTCTTTTTTTACCTTTTCTGAGACACGCCGCGCGGCATCTATTAATGCGCACATATTTGTATCCCGGCCGTATCCGATTACTCCTCTGTGTTGCTCCCAACGCAAAACAGCCGCGTTTTGCGGCTTGCCAGTTTACTCTGGACCACCGGCGATTACTACTCTACAACGCCGACGGATTGCTTCAATTTTTCCGGCATACCCTTCGAATTCGTCAGACAATACTAAATACAACTTGGGGCGGAAATAATTCCCATTTCATCAATTGAAACTCGACCTTTCTCTCACGAGAGTTTGGGTGGCAACAAGAGTCTCGTTAGCCTCTCACCACTCCTTATCATCCCCAACACGAGAAGAGCCTACAGCAAAAGAACATGAGAATAACCGAAAATAAGAGCAACAATACCAGCTGAGGCTCTTCTGATGGTTGTGTGACGATATCACGCGGCGAGTTGGTGCACGCCGGAGGTCCTCAATGGAGACACCAGAAAATCCTGCATCTTTCTGCCCAACCTCTCCGTCTCCATTCACAAACTCCTAACCAACGAGATTCCCAAAGATATAATAAAGCTGCCTTCTCCATTCAATTTCTGATTTTTACCAATACCTTAGTACAAGGGGTAATTTTGCCCCTTCCAAATGCAGGTGTTACATCTGCAGGCGCGTGTGCATTGATTATTAATCCGCATCCTGACACCCATGAGCGCCTTTAGAATTGTCGACAAGCTGGCGCCACTAAAAAATTCCCCTTGCCGAGGTAGAGTAAGAAATAAAGAGAAACAAAAATTCCGGATTTAGCAAGATTCTTTCACACACTAAATGCGCAACAATAGCCTTGTTTGGTCTATGATTTAGATGGCGGCCTCTGGTGTTTCCTTGTGTCTACATGACCACTGGAATGGCCAAGACCCTTGGCCATCACCAAATACTCTATCATTTATCTTTGAACCGAGAATTCCTTTTGTAACTCTCCCTTTCACTGATCTCAAGTCCACTTATCTCATGATCTTCGTATTCTGAGGAAGAAAGAAGAGGAGAAAAGGCATATCTTGTTCTTTGCTACCTCTGGTGCGAATTTTCCAGTGGTATTGGACCACTTGAATCAGACTGCATTGAATCCAAATGAATTGGTCATGCTTGTCATTTTGATAATTACAATTTTGTGAAGAATTCACCAAGGGTCTGCTTCACGCCTCTCAAAAGAGCATAAAAATTGTCCAAGCAAATACAGAATTTCAGGATTTTACGGACCGTCTGGATTCTGACAGCTGGCCTTCAGCTCTTGACTCCATTCAGCAATTGGAAAAGGTGGAGAGAGTGAGAAAAAAAAAGAGTCAGCTTGTTAAATCACTCATAAATTCGCCATTTTGTTCTTAGCAAAGAAAAAGAAATATGAGACATTAGACAATTGTGCAGTTATGAAATTACTTATTTTTTTTAATAAACTTTTGTAACCGTGAGAATGCTGACACTGCATTGATGCCTTTTCCCTATGGACCGAAACATCAATTGCTGATTTTTTTTCAAGTTAAATTTAATAACCAACCGAGTCGAGACATGGAGATCGTATGCTGAGGCACGTTCATGCAATGTTAATGTCAGCGAAAACAACGTGTCGAGTAATTGTATTCACAGTACAATTGTTGCCAGAGTCTTTGCTGGATTATGCTGCAAATGGGAGGTAATATTTCAGGCAGAATAATTTTCATGTCACTGACAATTTAATTGAATGTAAAATACTTTTATTTATTTAATAGAAGTAAAGAATCACCACATTGAGATGACATTGTTGACCAGTCTGTTCATTGTTGCCGACAGCTCAAAGTCAAGTGTGCCGACTGAAGACGATAATAGTAGGTAGCTAGGAGAGAGGAAAAAAGGAGAAAAGAGAAAGAAATGAAGAATAATGAAACGCACAAGACTACGCATTCCCATGTAGCGAGATCGGTAGATCACTCGAGTACACTTCCTGGGGCCTAAGCATTGTTGGCCATTCATTGGTGCGCCATGGGACCCCACACGGTGATCCCGAGGGAGAATAACATATTCTGGGAGCCCATTCCTCCTCTTACTCTCGACTCTTCACATACCTGTTGGTGAGGCTGTGTGTGCAGTTGTCGCACGAGCGAACCCTCAACACAAAGATCGATCGAGAAACGCTCCTTTTCTCCATCTCTCGAATTCTTCACTGTCAAATACCTACATTCATTGGAGATGGATTTTTTCCGGTTAAGAGAAAGGAAAGATTCAACAATGCGTGATGAAAAAAGGAGGATGAGAATAGCAAATATTTTGAATAAGAGGGCGTTCTATGTGCTTGTAAAATCTATTATTTTTTTTGTTTTTTAACGGTGAAAATAGGCGAAAATAGGAGGAAAATGAAGGCACGAGGGCGCTTAATGAAATTACAGGGATGGCACTGCCGGCCAATTAGCGTGAGAATGTTGACTGGGCAATGGGGTTAACCCGATTGTAAAGACCGATGAGCCACAAATGGGAGATAGGTAGTGGTTGTGTTTCACCTTCGAATATGTTCCCTCGCCTACCTGAGTAGTCCTCCTCACCCTCCCACTCTTGGAGTGGTCAACACTCCAGGTCTCCTCTCACATAGTGGCATGGCCCCCGGTGGAACACGGAGGATCGTTATGTGTGGCTATTGAGTTGTCGGTAGGGGCGACCCCCAGAGAAACGAACAATCTCTCTTCTGGGTGGAAAAAAAAAGAGGAGCGAGGGCCAATGAGACAGGGATACATACCGAAACCTCGTGAAACACGATCGGACACGGATGCACAACGTCCACGCAAACAAACAGAGGGCCGCAATGCCTCCTTTCCTTTTCATTTTTTTTTCTTCATCTCTCTTTTTTGAGAGAGTCTATCCTTTTGCCAGAGGCCATCGGTAGAAGGCCCTCTACTCATCCGCCGATTTCCGTTTTACTTTTTTACCTTCATTTTTTTATTCTCTCGATATTTTATCCTCTGAATATATCACAGGTCAAATTGAATTAATATCATGATCACGTTCAAAAAGAAAAAGACTGGTAATTGAATAGATGTCTATCGTTTTCATCTAACCTCACAAGTATTGTCATGCTCATTCTGTTAGTCTCTTGAAAATAAAAGTGGAACGTAAGGTTAAGGGCTGCTACGTGAAACTATGCACCAGAGTGACGACCACATTCCCACCCTCTCTTCGAGTCAAATGCTTAATTTACCTTTCCTCTTTTCTTTTTTCATAAATATCCGATGTTCTTCACCTTTTAGTGTGTGGCATAGGGACAAGAGGAGATGGGAACGCCATCTCTAAAGTAAAAATGAGCTCAGCTAGATCCCGTGGGGCACTATCTGATCCTTTCTGATGCACAGATGAAGAGAGAGAGAGTCAGTAAAATCATAATGTTGTCAAGGGGAGTTGTACAAGGGCGGGTGAAAAGAGGGAGAGAGAGAGAGAGAGAACGAAATGTCGGCTACCCACAAAGCTCTGAGGTGGGCCCCCCGTGTGAGACGCCTGAGGGGCCCACAGTTAGTCGTGAGCTGGCCCGGCGCCACGGGGGTCCCGTTCGGAGCTAATAGAGAAATCACCCTGGCGCTGATACTTGCCTTTTTCTCGCTATTGGTGACGCTGTTTGCCACGGTTAAAAACGTTCACATCTTTTCCATGGGCTATTCGAATAGTACCTCGTAAATCCACGGCTTAGACTAGACATGTCAGGGGAACTTTTTGATACTCCTTGACGACCCGCACCTTTCTTGCATTCTGTCGAATCATTTCGACACAACTGAATAATATATTATATTTATTGAGGCATTGGAGATGCATCGATGCTCATCTCACAACAAATTCTAACGAATAAATTTGTCTAGTAGCCAAACTAACTGATTTAATGATGGAGACGATTCTTACGCAAATAGCGTGAAAAATTGACCTCAAGAACGGCGCCTAACTGTGGTGAATAAAATTTCACGGCTAAACGAGCTGTCAAACACTTGACGTTTGAGTGGATATACGATCTGTAGATGATGCTCCTGTGAGAGATGAGTATCAAGTTACTCAAACCTCAATTTTTCAATGAAATCACCATTAAAAGTGTCTCCAATAGATTACTCATTATGAATTCCATCTTGTGGTTGAATTCGTTTGGATGAATGAGGAGAAGAGCCATGGCGCCGAAAAAAAACACCTCATCCATTGAGCTCCCACGTTGCCTACCGGTAAAAAAAGAAAAAAAAGAGAGCTCGAAGAAACAGAAGAGACAAGAAATAAAAAAAAGAAATGCAGGTTGGGAGTTTCGGTGGGTTTCTGGTGTCGCGTTACCCCTTGCAAGAAGAAGAGAGTTCAACAAAGGATACGTGGCCAAGGATCCTTATCTACGTATCGCCTAACTTGTTAACATACCTTAACCTGCCTACGAGTCTTGTGCCTGGCCAATGCCTGAATTCCCTCAGCACAGACACGGCAAAACAAGCGCCTACACTTTCAGAAATACAACTCAATTTTCAGATTTAAAAAAAATTTAGCTTCTCACTAGCTGTCTCTCGCTCTTTCTTCGTTTGTTGGGCCATTTAGGATGCTGGTAGCGTTAAGATAACTAGCTTGTAACGCTTTTTAGACTGCACACGCATTTATACGCAAGAAATGATCAGAGGAATCACGAGCGAGATCCGCTATCGCCTAATGCATCCGAAAACTTGGAAATTTTACCCCAAGGGAATTCATGAATATTTATATCATTTGCTAAATCATAAATATCACAATCATTTTTTCTTGTTTTTCAATTAATCAAGTAGTACTTTTAATTGCTAGATAAATTTAAAAAAAAAGCTCTCTCGTTAAATCATCGAGGTAGCCGTCATAATTCATGCTCAGCTTTCCCCTAAATTCCCGTAAAAATATTCTCCAATTACCAAAATGACTCATCAAGTAATTGTGCGTAAAGTGGTACCGCCGCAAGGTTTGGCCTATTATAAAAACGCTATTGAGATTGTTGTGTTACGATAGCGAGAGCGACGAGTTTGTGACGCGGGGTGAAAGAAGAGCCACTGAGCTTTAAATTCGGAGCACACAACAGACACAAAATAAGAATCGAGATAAGAGAATACTTTCCCAAGAGTCCCAACCGGTGAAGAATTATCGAACAAACTCCACTCTTGAGAGATTCAAATGTACCTGGGAATAATATAAATATTTTTGAATTCAGTAGTAGTAACGAGGTAGAAGTGGACAACTAAAAGGATCCAAAGCATAAAACAACACCAATTGAAACTATATGATAACTGCTATTTTCATACGCTCCTTTATTTATCCCTCGAGGGTTGCTGACGAATTACTCCCTCATTCAGAGTGTGGAACGAGATTTAAATCTTGACAACGTGAGACAAGCGCAAAAGACTACAGTGGCGGCTCCTGGACTATTACTCCCCTCATGGCATAACATAAAGTCTCATGTGAAACGACTTATTTATGCAATGTGGGCGAAACTGTTGCAGCTCCAAGGGTAACTTCTCAAATTTCATGTTTTTCGCTTTTTAATAATAACAAAAAAAAAATCAGAGTAAGGACTTTTTTTCCTCGTGTACATTATGAAAGGAAAACTTTATGGGGGAAAAAAAAGAGATTGGTACAGAGTCTTTGTTGGAAATTAATATTTCATTAAAATTTGCCAAATTAGTAAAATTATACCGACAGAATTATCCAATGGTTATTGTAGAATTTTTGAAATTTAATGAAGAATGAAACGTAAGAAAGAGTCTCCCCCGTGTCAAGTCTTGAAACTATCGGGTCACTGGGTCCAATCGGTAATGTCGCTCTCTCTCGAGCCGCTGAAACATATTTTTAACAATTAAATATAAAAATTTCAGCTCCATGAACTCTTAATTCCTCAAAGTAATGATAAATATGGGAGAGAGGGTGTTGTTACATTTTCTATGAATATTGATCCACATTGCAGTGTTGCAAAGAATTGCCCTACATATAATTATAAAAATCCATGTAAATTTGATGGAAAAAGACAAAAAAAAAAGGGCAAATAAGAAAAAAGGTATGACCGGGGCGTTGCAGCATTGCAAGAATAAAATAATCCCACGACCTAGAGAGAAGTGCCTTTTCTCCCGTATAAATTAGATTCACGATAATACAATAAATTGCAACGAACGCATGCAAATGTCGCAGGTCTCTTGGATTCGGTTGAATCCATGAGGGGGAGACACACAACACATTATTTCGATCCTCAGATAGCCACCTTCGCCCTCCGGATCCTCTGGATTCAGAAGAGACTACGTCACGATTGGCTGTTGGCTCCAATGGCCAATAAAAGGTATAAAAGTGTCTGACTCCCGAAAAACTCGAGTGATTTAAAATTTCAAATGGAGGAGGGAGAGTTCGCCCCCGCAAATACCTCAGAGTTTTCTGACAGGACAATATGTATCCAGTTTGGATGAGAACTCCTGTGAATGAGACAGAGGAAATAAATCCCAACAAAGGCAAGAGAATTTTGAATTTTATGGACTCCATTTTAAATGCCTCTACTTATTTTTCATTGCATTATTATTATTTTTATTATATGACTCTTGCAGTCATCTCAGGCGTATACTCTTTGAGATATCAAAGCAAAACGCTAGCGCATTTTTTGATGATAGAGGTGTGAAGATAAAAATTGAGCGAAAATATGTGGGCGGATAAATAATATGCAAATTATTGTGACTAGTTAGCAAATGTGTGTACCTCTCAAACGATATCGGGATTATGGAAATTTTGTATTACGGATAAGTACATATGACAAGTTTATCAGAGGCATTTCTTAACTGGTATGAGTTGAACTAAATGATCAGTCTTTGCTGACACTGTCGAGAGATATCTCTGAAATGAATTGAGTAATTTTACCCCCATCTTCCCTATAATATATAGAAAAAAATCCGGACTAGCCCACTAGGCAAAGTTATGGGAACACCCTAGTGTGAGAAAATAAGGAAAAGAGAAGTATGCACTTATGCAAGAAGTGCGCGTGAAGAACAAATTGAATCATCGAATCCCTGATGCTATGCAAGTCCACAAAGATTAATGCACTACGTGGATCTGCATAATTTGTATGCAAATAGTCAGATAGAATGTGTTGCAAATTCTCCCACCTTCAGAAAAAGCCATCGTTTTGGCTATTTAAACAAAAAAGGAAGAGTCAACGTTGCTCCTTGTTGTATCTCCACTGGATTCTCTCTGTCGCTTCTTTTATTATTCGTAACTCGTTGATGGAGATCGTGTTCTGGCATCAGGATTAAATCGTTTTCACGCCTCACGTTTTAATCCCAAGCCTTCCCCCCTTTCCCTACCAATAAAATAGATACTCAACACATTTTACAATTCTCATTCTTCTACGAATGCCTCTTTTTTCACCAAAATAAATTATTTCATGCATAAAATCAAGTGTTTGACATCATGAACACGAGTTTTTATGTTCCGCTTATTTTCACAGTACAATCCTCCAGTTCAAATGAAAAATAAAAAAACATAATTTCATTTCTTTTGTCGAGAGGGGGCGCACCATGACAGAAGAGATTTCGTGTACAGGGGAGAATCCCGTCGTGCACTAAAATTTCTCATAGCTCTTTGAAATCCCTCTATTTTTCCTTCTTTCCATGCTTTTATGGCCAATAAAAATCAAGGTTACTAGATAGCCAGGTTGGGACAAGCAACAAATCGCAGTGCTATGAGATCATGCACTGGTCCAAATTTTACACCAAAACTTGCAGCTATTTCCAATAAATTATCGAAATTTTTCATAGAATTTTCTGGAATTTTATTATTTCTTCATCGAGGGTTATAAATGATTTTGATAATTGGAAGGAGTGAATAAAAATTAGTTATCAGGTAGTTTGTAATTTGGAGATCGTAAAACAATTCTCAGTGATGACTTTGTTGTACAAGTGATAATTAGATGGTCATTAAATAAATTTGTTTCAGAGGGAATTGAGAAAAGAATGAGAATAAATATGAGAATATGTTAATGAAAATGACACGGGGCATTTCATTTAATTATCGGGTCATTTGGGCTCTTTAAGATGCCGACTTGGGATTTCTTCTTTTTTGTTTTTTAATATCTTTTTTAGACCTCAAAATGAATTTCTAGATGTCCAAATGTATTCGACGATAGGTAGTCGTATTTCATGTTTTTATGATTTGTGGAAGACACGTTTCTTCTGGATTTTAGATCTCCGTGGCTTTCTCGGTTGTTATATGCGTTAACAAGCTTATACGCTTGGGCTTTCGGAGGGGGACACAACAAAGAAGTGCAGAATTTTTCATACTTTTGCAAGGTTAATTTTTGTTGAGAAAAAAAAATAAGTCATTACTCGCATCTATATGAGAATCATGTGAGGAAAAAATTTTAATCAACTCGTTTTCCCTGAAGTCACGAAACACTCATCCATTCGATTAGAAGGACGTGCTCCTTTTAATTATGCAGTGCCGATAGATCGGCGCATCGAACGTTAAATCGCAACAAAAATCGTGGACGGAGGACGCTTTAATTTGGCCCTCGTTTCAAAAGAGGATAAGTTTTGCTAGACCACCGCCTTGGGCACTGTACGTGGGAACACGCGCTCCTTCCAATTCCGCATGGGTGGCCGTCTCCTGCGCTTTTGCCTCCTTCTCCTCCCCCTCAGCTCCTGGCATCTGCTGTAAGCGTTGGTAAAGCCAGCATGTCCTTGATAGTGGTCAAGATCACTCTGTTCTCCCTGTGGTCACCATTCCCAGAGATTTTAGGCTTTCAACTTCCGTTCAAACATAAAAACACCCCATTACCCGGTCCAGATGATCACAATAATCTTTTATCTTCGCACATTCGCACAACTTTGTGGAGCAATAAAATTTGATCATTGGGATCCATTGGGGGCTTGCGGTATTTCAGTGACTAAGCTTCGACCCACGCTCCCGCGAGAAATAAAAAGAGAAAGAATTTTAAGAATATGTAGATATATATGAGAGGGAAAATGCACAGACGTAAACAAAGATCAGATGGTTTGGGTAATGCCAATGTATGACTCTCCAGTTAAAACCTACAATGCAAACGTAATGCTAAGCCTTTGCCCTTATTTTATTCACAATTTTCTCTGAATTAATTATTTGATTGAATGTGATGCACGAATTTTGATTGAAATTTGTTGAACAAGTCAAGTGACAATGTCATAAGTTTGCACAGATATCTCCTTATTCCTGTCATTGGCCAAAGAGCACATACACAGTGGCCTGCATTCCACCAGAGTGCTCACCTTCGCATTTGAATATCGCATGGAATCAGAGGAGGTATGCTCAATAAATACAGTTTGCCTGTACCATACCAGTAGTAGCAACAACCTCCGACCCCTTTTGTCTGCATTCGAAGGTCTGTAACAATGTACAAAGCCTCAGGATTCGTTAAAAGAGTTTCACTATTCAAAGGAAATGAAGGAATTTCATTACAAGATATCGATAGATTCTTCAATTTGTCAATATATCAGAAAAAGAAACGGCTTACTCTCAATGAGAGAGTCTGGATGGACGATAGTCCACATAAAAAGACAAGTAGAAGAAGAAGAGAAAAATACTTGAGATAAAGAAATAGGAATAAAAAATAACGGTGGAAAAATAGCCGGTAGATCGAAGAGTGGACATAGTGGGATAATTACAATCCATTCTGGGGCCTTGGAGAAACGGCAAATGGGACAAGAACACAAGCGTTGTGAAGATATACCGGTCTTTTGACGACGTACATTGTCGGAGCCGGCATCCTAAGATCTACGCCAAGGAGACTTTACGCAGTTTCTGGGAATGTCGACGTTTCGTTTTTGTATCCATGCTTCTCCACCTACCAGTAAACCTCACTAACCACCACCATCACACAATCTATCAAACTCATTTTGTGCTCCACCTTCATGCGCAACTCATTCTCATAATTATCTCTCTACAGTGACAAATAAACTCTGGATATCTAGGCTCTTTTTCTCGCTTATACTTTGGATCAATGAAAAACTCGAGCTCTCTGTTGTAATCTCAATGTATGTCACTCGGGACAATTGTACTGTTTCTCTACATCCTGGTAGAGATCTACATTCAAATGAGATTATTTTAAAAGTGATTTTTCATGTAATAATGTTTGGGCAATTGGCCAGGCTTCAATTCATCTTGGATATTAATGCAGATTGGGAGGAAATATCTAGTCTAACCGGCTGATTGGTATTCTCAGTGCATATAATGTCCGATCATGCTCAATGATTTATCGCATAAAATACGTTTTGAATTTTTATATTGATAATGATCCATACATACGAAAAGGGACATGGCGTAAAAAAATAAAGGGAAGAAAGGAGGGAAAATAAGCGAGACGACGGAATGTGGGATGGGTGCACGAGTGCAGTTGGGAAAAGTGACGTCATACCAGTTATAGTCGTATCACTGAGGAGGTTAGTGTGGGTAGTTGTTCGGGTTTTGCGAGAGCGAGTTTCATGAGCTCTCACCCACACAACTCACGACAAACTCCAGTGTTTGTGCATACACTTTCATTAGCTCTCACTGCAAGTCGACACTTTTAAAATAATAGATTGAAAATCACCCATCACTATATATTATGGTATAATTCAATGGTTTCATGAGGAGGAGTAAAAATTTAATGGCATTTTTTTGAGGTATTTTTTCCAAAAGAAAGCAAGTCAAAGAGTTTGCGTTCTAGGTGGTCAACGGACACGATATTAAGATGTTTGGTGAGTAAGCAGAGAGAATGACACCAAGAAAAGTAAGCACACAGAGAACGAAGAATCCTCTGTCACGTTTCATCGAGTGGCGTCAGGTGGAACTTTTCATAAACCGCCCACGATGAAAAAAAAATAACAACATATTCTCATTATTTTACTCATTCAATTGAAAATTGCAGTCACATTACTAGAATAAAAAAACTGCCTCATATCATGCAGGTCACTGAGCTCTACAAACCTCGGCATCTTATCACAAATTCACTGATAATAGAAACTTGAACTTGAAACACATACTCGTCTAACATCTATCTACAAAGCCACCTGATACAACATTTCACGCATTTACATAGACGTCATACTAGTGACGTCACTAAACTAAAATTGTCTGAGGAAATATAAAAGTACAGTGTGCCAATGGTGAAATTAAAATATCGAAATATCTAAAATTAGTTGAAGGAATTGGAATTTTCGGAAAGAGAAGGTATTCCCTCTTTTCTAAAGTTTCTCAATGACTCAGAGAAGAGCACACACGAAACTGCCGGCTTCACTTTTATCATCTGGCGGCGCCTGGGGCCAACAACGGCAAAACATTGCCAATACACAAAGGAGAAAATCAGAGTAAAATGGATATCATATGTAAAATGATTTTAAGAGTAAAGGAATGTACGAGGATATGCGAAAAGAACAGCTGAATCGTGGAATAATTCGAAATATCTGTAAATATTCTCATTCGAAAAATCAAGTGGAATTAGAAATCGATGAAACATATTTGCCAATGTGTGGGCAATTTTATATCAGTTCTAATTTTAACGAGTGATCGGTTGTTTAACCCAAGAGATCGCGTTAAATAGATATATATTTTTTTGCACATCGTAGAATTAGTTATTACCAGTCATTACAACGTCTCAATTGGGCTCTAACTCATTTGCCAATTAAATTAGCATATTATTTAGATATCGAATAGTTTATCCACTACTTTCCAAAACCAGTCCCATAATTTTCCTCTTTTTTGCTTCACCCATTCCTTTTGATCTTTTCAAAAGTTGCATTTCTTCACCTCAATTATTATTGAAAAATACGAAAATCTATAGGATGTTGTCACGTGGATATGAGGCATCGTGGGCACAGTGCCGCTTGAAGCACTAAAACTACATCATGCATGGGCGTTTTGAGGTAGTGACGTCATTTTGTGCTCTCAGGATATATGCAAGTGTTGCCGCCAGCCAGTCTGCCTGGTTCGCTAACCGATCGACATCGAGTTTCTTTAGTCTGTCTCGCGACAAGGAACATATTTATAATGATGCGACACGAAAATTTGAATTATTTAAACGCATTTGATGAGATAATTGGCGGAAAGTACGTGATCCGCAAGCAGGAAGAGTTTTCGTGAGCTTTTATTCACTATTGGGATTGTGAAGCCTTAATGCAATTCCAAACGACGACACAATGCAAAGACGAGAGTGTGGGCGAGTTTACCGAGATATGGGCCAATGCGACAACTAAAATCCCCCTCTTGCTTAAACTGAAATTTCTGTCAAGTATCATTTAAATGAATACAATTAAATTATTTCAATAAAATTTACATTCCGAGGTAGTCACCATTATTTATCGAATTTATTCCCTTGGAAGTACGTAAATTGTTACAGATCCTATGAGTATTGTCCCGAGACCTTACGAATAATTTTAGCCAGTCCTTTCACCCGGATATTGAACGCGACATGTCAAAGAGCTCCATTATTTTTTCTCGTGATCTCCTCAACCTGACTCACCATCTTCCCCAATCACTCTCGCTTTCTTAGTTCTAAGTCATTCACCCGGCAAGTCCCTGAGCCATCTCCAACAAAAGGAAAAGACACCAAACGACACGATAAATTACAAAAAAATTAAACCTGACGCACTTGAGATCCCGAGGCAGAACAAAAAATGAAAAACAATAGATTCCCGTCCACCCTCACTGCCTCTTGTTCTTTTTGCCCCAATGATTTAATGTCCACGGAGTTAACGATCAAGAAAGGGGTGTAGGGGAAGAGGGGCACCATGAACTGTGGGAGTCGATAGTTTGCCATATGTCGATTGACATCTTCATGGCGTCCTTCGGGCAACGTTCCTCTCGCCTTCAATTACTCCATGTCGACAATAATTTTTCACCGCTTCCCCAGCGTGAAAGCACGTGGGCTAATAGTGTGATTCACCTTGCGTGAAAGTTCACCAAATAAATGAGCGTGAAAGAGGCATTAATTTTTATTCTCAGTTATTTATTGAAGAAATTTCGTGGGTTAGAAAAAGTCATCATCAAACTTTGACTTTTGCCCTAGGAAAATAATTCCAAGGGATCCTCCACCTTGACTTGGGAGGCCCCAGACAACGAAATAACCGTTCTACTCCCACACGCAGACCAACCCGAGGACACTCTCTTGTTTTGCATTTACACTGCAGTGTCGGAGATGGGGGAAAAAAAAGAGAAGAGAGAGAGAGAGAGAGAGAGAGAGAGAGAGAGAGAGAGAGAGAGAGAGAGAGAGAGAGAGAGAGAGAGAGAGAGAGAGAGAAAAGAATAAGAATTGTCACAAGCCGTTATTTTGCATACAAGCGACGGTGTTAATAATTGAGGGTACACATATGAAAGCACGATATTTCGTATGTTGTGGCTGTGGGACAATTACTGTCAATAAAATTAAACTCGATTATATTGTAAAGATTATTGTTATTCTGGCTTTTACATTGTTGCGACTGACATTTTTATGGGTAACAAGAGTTAGGGGCTCTTTGTTGAAATTTGTGATGTTGGAGGCTTTTTATTGGATGAGCAAACGTTGGTGGGCCAAAGCCACAATATCAAAGAGTATCTTTGAAATATATATTTCTTCTAACTCCTCTTTTTTTCTATTTATGAATGAAAAACTCCCTCAAGTTTCATAATTCTTTTAGTAAACATTAAATACAATTATTTCTATCATTATAAAATTGATATTTAATTTCTCAAGACAAAGAAGATTTTTCTTTCTTATTCAACAAACACCCAAGTGGATAATCTCATGGAGAGGTTGTTGTCACCATGGCTTGAGGCGTTTTGGCTAGAGCGTGGGCGAACAGACGGAGATGCACCAAAGACCAGGTTCACTGTACAGAAAGATTCTCCCTTTTTATTTTCTCTTTCTCCCCTTTTACCACTTTTTTTTGCACCTGAGCCTCTAACTTGATATCCCACTCCTTCCTCAAACTTTCCATCGTTAATCTAGATATTCCCAGTGTCTTTCTTTTTCTTCGAATAAATATTTATTAAATGAAAAAGCCTGAATACAGTAATGAAAGCCCCAGAAATCCGTGTATTCACCTGCGTCTGTTCTACTTCCTGTTGCAAAGCACAAGAAAGAGAAGACATTCTTCTGGCTCTCTTTGCAAATAATAAACACAAGGGATAAATTAATCATCTCATTTTTCAGCACAACACAGTTGCATTATCAGGCGAGACGAAACCAAAGTAGCATTATGATCGACCGTTGACATGGCTGACAAGAGCACACACTAGCCACGTCGCTTATTGGAGATTTGTAACATGAGAACTATTCAAGGCTCACAACTTCCTGTGATAAAGCCGATTGGATAAGCTCCTGCGGAAGTGTGACGTGAGTGAACTGCTACACGCGCGTCAGTACATGGGTAAATAAAAGATAATGCACTGAAAAGGCAATAGTTGTTTCACTTTTTCGAAGAAGCCTCGAATTTTTTTCCTCATTTTTTTAATAATGATTTTATCGCTGAATCGTCGGACGTCATTGCTTATCATGAATTGTGCTGAAAGTATTGTGCATGAAAAAAACCAAAGTAAATACTCATTGTTTATTCGATTTTACACAACATCGATTATACATTGATAGATATAATTACGTATCGAGGGCTCTGGGCCGCATAGTTCAGCCATATACCTATATATATACACAAAGAACAACTCTGTGATTTACAGTTTGCGACAAACGAATTAAATGCAATTAAGTCGCAGTAAATAACGGAGATGCATCAGCGCTTGAGTGAACATAAATCAGCGGCCTAAGTGTGTCTGTAAGTTTTACCTCAATTTTTTTTTTTTCAATCACAGAAAAAACCGCCCCGTGTACTTTTATTGCGGCAGTATTCTCCTGTATGCAGTTCATTTTGAAATGTTGCTCATTGGCCCACTAAAGAGTGAGAAACAACTTTATAATGCAGGAATCTTGACAAGTTTAACGAAAAACGAAGAGCTAGTCAATTTTTCAAAGGTAATTTATTCATTCCCAATGGCCCAATTTATGCAACTAGCCATAAAATGGAATAAAAATTGGATGCAAAGTATCTTTAATGACACTCATTAGTTGGCACGAGGGGATCTGCTGATGAAGATAAGAAGAAATTGAAATGTGATGATGAGAATATTGGAGAGCGATTATCCAAGTTGAATTTGTTCCTTTTTTCTCACCGGGATCGTTTTTTAAAATTTAATTTTATTGTCCTGAAAATTGAGAGCGCCCGCCGGCTAAATATCGGGAGTCCATTGCGCTTGCCTTCATTAATTCCATGATCGGCAGTGAGTGCTGCATTGGCCCGGGGTAATAACTGGCAGAATAACCGAGGGAACCAAGCTGTTGGTTGCATACCTCCGGCTAAATCGTATCTCACTACACGAGTGGTTTTATTGAGTCGCGAGAGCTCTATCAAAACTCATCGTCCAATTTTTTATTCATTTTTTTTGTCCATTTCATTTCCATACTTTTTCCACTCTCTATCTCTGCTCCCTTCCTCGAGTTGTATAAAAGTATTCCACTTATATGTAGATATATGACGCTGTTTACATTGAGTTAATGTCTTGGCTTTACTTAAGATTAAACGATACTGCCTAGTCGGCAGTGAAAGAAAAATTGTTATGTGTGGACAAATAATTCACCTTCTTTTTATTTACTTACAATGATTAATCGATTGTACATTTTTTTATCGTTTCTTTCAGAAAAATATATTATAATTCAATTATGTGAATTATTTGCCTCTCTATAGGCAAAAGCGGTCCTAATTAAAAATATCTATCGTAATAAATACATTAGCCATTTAATTGCTCGATAAATTTTTATCATACATACCGATCCATCTCAATATGTACATTGGTGAAATGAGAAAATGGAGAAAATAATGAGAATTTACAAAGAAAAAATAGTGAGGCCATTAAATGCCACAACTTTTCGCTACATTTGCTGATGATTATCAGCGTCCGGCTGAAATATATAGTCTTTGGGTAAAGAGGGAGGAGTGAAAAAAAAATCTTCCTGCGGAAATGTAGCCGTTTGTTTTCCACTGCTATTTTTCTAATTGGCTTTCACCTGCTCGGTGCAAAAACAACATATCTCCATCTCTTTTCATTTCACTCGAGTGAAATTTCACACGTTAGGGGTATTGGGGCAGAGTCTCATTCCTAATTTCCAATGTTTTTCAATTTCTTCACAATTTGGGATTGAGATATTCAAGCATTTCTTAACATCAACGGACATAATGATTTTTCTCTCAGAAACTGAACCTCAAGAGTACCAATTACCCATAATTCTCCCATACACTCATATTTTCCTTTAAAAAACAGAGCTTCCACTGGTTGAAAAGAAACAAGCGAAATAACTCCCCTCAAAAATTACACTTCAAGATGGTTGAGGGAAAAAAAATAAATAAAGTCCACATTTTTTCCGAATGATTTTTTTTTTATGGCAAGAGAGATTAAAAATAATATGTCGAATTTGTTTCATTGAAGTATCACGAAATCGTGTATCAAACGTGTAACATACGTTCATACACCAGCGGCACAATTGGTATTGCGTTTTTCGCGATTTTCTCACGACGATTATTCCACCGGTTAGCATATATGAACACACACACAAAAATTCAATAAATACATAAACTCACACAAAAACATGAAACATCCATAGATATACCGAAAGAACCTGAACGCCACGATCTTTAAGCCAACAAATTGCAATATACTGTAAAGAAAGAAGCCACTCAGAGAGGGACACAGAAATTGTTTTGCCGTGCTATATAATTTTCACGGAGGGGCCGCTGCTATCATGTATCATTTGCAGCAAATTATAAATTCATTATTTCACAATTATCATAATGCATTTGCGAAAATGCCGATGACCCGATGCCGCTAAAGAATTCACTCTTTTTCAATATAAATACACAAACTCTCAAATTAAATCATCCTTTATATCACTCGTTTTCATTTATTCAGTGACAATATCCGATTACTGTGGATTTTTTAGAAAAATTTCGTGACAAGCCCTCGTGACAATGAAGCACAAATACTTATTGGCCTCGTTAAATTCAACTACTTTGATTATTAATATGTCCCATTAAAGAGAAAAGACATTTGATAAATGAAAAAAAAAACGTAATGAAAACAATCAATACTATGATAATCGGTCGATTGACTCAGCCACTCTGAATCCTCTCGAATATTGCGCAGCTTTCGACCGGTTCTGGATTAGATAAAATACGGCCATCATTTAACTTCCGTCAACGCCTTTCATAGAAATTTCTCGGTTATTTATTTATTTTCCTTTTTTCATTGGAATCGGTGCCAACGAACCCATTGTTTGACTCATCAGCAAAAAATCGGATAAACATTTATTTACATGGAGAAGAAGCAGAAAGAAACACACCTGCTTCTTTGTCAAGTTCCTTATTTTTTCACTTTATATAAGAGTCAAATTTGGAAATCTGTTTTCGAAATCTAAAAGGTTTATTATGGAGGATAAAGTGTTGCCGATTAAAACCACAGGAGGAATTGTGTCTACTCGCTTTTGTAATCTGTCGTTTTATTATATATGCATGTGCGTCACTAGTGTCTCGGACCTCCAGACACTGTACACAATTCATCTATTTCTATTTCATAATTTAGAGAAAAGGAATCATCAATTATGGAAAGATATTTCAGTATGTGGTGAATACACGAGATAATAAATTTATGAAAAATGCTAAATAGAATAAGCAACGTGCATTAATTGATTGCCTCTGATTTTCGGGATGGAGGATTAAATAATTTACGACTCGACTGTGTTTTGGGTGAATTGAGAAAGAGAGAGAGAGAGAGAGAGGGACTAAGATGAGAGTTCCGCGTTGGTTTGGCATTACACGTCATCCAACGCAAAAGAATGTCCGCAACCTACCCTATACTCCTCCGCTACGTCGTCTGGCTCCACAACTGATTCTAACAGTGAAACAATGGATCATACTACTGTTGTGCCGTCTGACGTCATGATATGCACAATTTGAATACCATTTATGGTAGTTGTATCACGGACAATTGTCATTATTGTGTAATAGTTTTAAAAATTAATAATCTCCAATATGTTATTTCAATTATTATTTATAATTTAGCATTCTTCAGAGAGCAATATAATTCCTCACATTTCAATTCTCACGGATTACGAGGGTTTGATAGTAGAGAATCTACGTGGCAACAGTTGCATTCAAGGAATTCTACGCCAAGTCCACGAGCGCCAGGTACTGTTCCCCTCATTAGGGAATTGGATGTGGAAGATAATTGATGCTTTCATAACTTGGCAACATTCCCACCTGCGAATACTTGAGTTTTTTTCTTTTTTTTCTCTTTATTGCGGTCTCGTTAGAGGTGACAATAAGTAGTTAGCCGTTTCCACGTACGATATAGCTCGATACTCGAGTTTAACTAACGTGCCAGTGCATGTAACTGTTTTAACGAGTTCGAGTGTCGAAAGAAGGTGGCACAGAGAAGAGTTATCGCACCTGGCGCTCATTCAATTATTCTCCATATTTTTTGATCACCTGTCGTATGAAAATTTTACAAAGAACAAGAGGAAAATACGGAAATTTTATTGAGTGTGCTTGACAAATTATATCAGAGTTGTTTAAAAAAAAAAACTTAATGATGCAAATTGATAAATGTTTTTCCACTTTTATCCTCTCATTTTTACGTGATTACTCGGCTTACATAATTTTATGTACTATACGTGCGAAACGTTAACAAATTAGCTGGTGCTGATGGTGCGTGTGTACTGTCGGCGAGGCGCACTAATCACGGGTGATTGCAGGGGAGTGCAACTCGTCCGACAGATAATATTCTCGTAATTGGTTCAGCCCCTGTCAACCTGTCTCGGCATCAGCGCACGACATCTTAACCCGAGAAAACACTTGTGTGTTTGTAGCTAAGTGTATTAAATACATCCTAAGGTTTATACCTGTCGGCACAAATCACGCTTCACTTTTCGCAAAATCCATCGATCCTTCTACGAAAACATTGAAGCTGCACGGAAACAAGTGATGATGGAAAAGAAAACGGTATCATCGTGTTACAACTTGAGGACATGCACCGATGGAATTCAGAGATAATTTTCGTGATCCCGGAAAAAGAGAAAGATTTTTCTTTTATGAGGAAAATTTATTGGAAAGAAAAAAAAAAAAAAAAGGAGGAAGGATCTTGAGCCTAAATTTTTCCTTAACGAGCGACATTGCTTGGCGAATTCTTTGAGAGAAAATAAATAAAAAAGAGCCCTTGCGACACTCAAATAAATACATCTTTTTCCCCAATGAGAATAATAGATCCTTTCTCTGGCCACAAGGATTGGGTCGTCTTTTGTTACTAACACAGTGCCCTCTCTTTCCTCCAGTAACCAGTGAGGGCCACTTCAGGGTCAACAATTCCCACGGGATGTGGCGCGAACCAGCGCGGAAATTAACGGACGGCCTTCATCCTTACAGTAGACTTTTTATTTAAGTACAGAAACTTTCTCAAAAACGGAGAGAAACCCCTTTCCTTCAAAAAAAAGAAAAACATGAAAAATAATAATTTCACACGCGCTTAATTCTGTCTTTCCACAAAATATTAATAAGTTATAGGCCCGATAGTTTTCTGAGAAGGGGGGACACGAGACACGTTTGTGCCTGTGCGAGAGAGCCAATGGAGTAACAATGGCACGAGGGGTTTCTTCGGCGCCGCAGGACGCCTGGAGACCCAGAGATTTGCTTGGGGATAGAGTTTGACAGCGCGATCGCGCCGACGCACACACAAGTCCCCGAGAGAAAAAATAAATAAAAAGTAGGAAAAAAAAGAAGCGTCCTCCGCTACACCGCCATCAGATAACGAGATCTGAATTGGAGGGGGTGTGTATAGAACACACGTCGTTTGAGAAACCGACGCCCCCTAGCGGCCAACGAATTCGCACGCATTTTCTCTCGATCGGTGGGGCATCCAGTCTATTTCAAAGTCGTTTGTATACAAAAAGAAGAAATGAAAGAGGAAGAAAAGGAAAAGTAAAACACAAAGAGGAGAAGAAAAAAGATCCACTTCTCGGCATATTTATTATTTTTTTTCCCTCCTTTCCTTTCTTTGCTTCAAAATTTCTCTCTTCTTCGATGAGAACTTGGAAAAAATGTTTCAACGACATTTTCTGGTTTTCTCCTTTTTTTTTTTTTTCATTTTTTCTTGTTGCACCACAGGGGGTGTGGACATAACCCGATGGCAGTTTAATGCACACGGGTCACTGTAATTTTTCCAGTCCACTCGATTTATCAGAAATTTAAAACTCAAAATGTGCCATATCGTCAATCAAATACGCTGTAATCTGAGGCGTGATAGGTGATGTAAATTGTCCTGAAACTGAGCCTCCTCGTTTGTATTAAGAGTAGAAAATAAAAAACAACGTGTGAATGAAAGTGTTGGTTTTAATACGGAATTAATTAATTAAGTATTCAGGCGAGACCGGATTTTTGAGGTCATAAGTTCTCTGGGTGGAAGTGAGGAACCAGTTCTGTATGACACACCTCTTATCAAATATCAAATAGTGATAAAAATGATTACATTTAATCCTAGATTCACACCTAACGATGAATCCAGTGCAATGACATAATCAATTGACATTTATAGAGTCATAGAATTGGAATGTTTGATAGATAGAGAAATTGGATCGTTCAGGTTGGCGCCAACAGCCAGCTCATCGCTTTCCTTTATCAATTACAATTCATATTAAATACATTGCGAAATATTAGAAGAATTTTTTGAGGATAAATGACAAACCACACATTACAGAAGAAAGTAACATAGCCATAATGAAATATAAACAGCTCACACGCTTGGATTGGCTGAGGTGTCCAGGAGAACGCCCACACGTTGCACAGTTATATGGTACTCTCTTGGGTGCCATGCGGAGTTCATTCATAGTTCCACTCATAGTCTAGTCATTCATTAATACAAGACGACGAGTGTGTGTAGTGCCAACGTATTTTCTCGCGTGCAACCAACTGACCCGGTTCTTTTCATTCCACCCCTATTTTTATTTTTATTAAAGTCTCGTAAAGTATTATTTTTTTTTCGCTGAGAATTTGATTAATCCATTGAGGATTTTGTGTCGAGAGCTGTTGATTCGAGAATGCGAATAGGTGAGTAGAAGCATGACCTACACCTCAATGCCTAGGATAAATAAGTTTGTTTAATTAATTTCATTTTATTGAAAAAAATGACGAAATTTACATATTATGTCAGCGCAATTTTTATAATGGACTTTAGTGATTCGTGTGTGGTAAAGAGTGAGTGTTTCATTACCAGAGTCATTCTCAGAGTCTACTGAGAAATTTATTATCTGGATGAATCACACGAGATGCCTAATGATATTATCGCAGATTTGTTTTTATCACTTGCTGTTTGCACGATTTGCAAATTATTGAGAGACATGAAAAACCGGAACACTTGCATGTTATTACGCAACAATGTGCCAGCTGATGCACGGGGAAACCCCTTTCCGGAAAACCAGTGACGCACCATTATCACCGAATGTCTTTTTAATTGAGCTGCAGCACGACGCGAGACGGAAAACCTCAAGGAAAGAGAAGGAAAATAATGCGGATAGTAAAATACAATCAATACTGCCTATGACTCAGGCGAAATAACTGTGACCTTGACTGTTTTCATGTAATTTTCAATTTCATAATTTGATGAGAAATTTGAGGGATCGGAAAGAAAAAAGGTAACTAATGAAAAATAAGAATTTTATACGTTCTTATAACAGACGGATAGTTAATTAACGACGTGACACAGTAATTGGCGAGCTGAGGTACTTCGATCCCCTCCTCTCCTCCTCAAAGAGGCGAGAGAGAAGGGGGAATACATATTTTCAGAGACGTGGGGTTAAGTGGCTTTCGCACGAGTCATTAAATTGAATTTTTGATTGCGGAAAAAGGATAAAGAAATTTCGGTTATCATTTTAATACACCTTCAGGCTCTTTATCAAATTGTTGAGTGACGTCATCGGATTTCTTATCTGTGACGTATCTGATTATCGTACGATTTTTCTTATTATCATTATCATTACTACTATGGAGGGACTTTACGTAAAATTAACAGAATTTTTCCTTCCATAACTTGTTTATTTTCCTACAAATCCTCACATAATCATGGAGTGACGTATGTGCCAGTGGCAATTCAACTCCTGTCATTTCACGTGCTGTACATGACTATTGCAATTGGTGTCAGTAATTCTAGCTCAACGATTTTTCACGGTACATACGTGATGTTGCTTATGCACAACCGTTGGAGTACTTAGGCAAGGTGGTACTTTTGTTACACACCATTTGTATAACCTCATGGACTCATGAGCATTACTTAGACTGTAATGACCCCTTGATCAATCCAGAATCTTATAATGATGTTGTAGCTCTGGGATTTCGATATCACAGTTGAGGTTATTCATCTCGCGGGCAAAAGCTCAAAAAACGTCCTCTGGAATGCCAATACATTATAAGATAAATCCCAAGAATTTGTAAAATTACGTAAATATGTAATTAACGTGAAAAATAATTAGTCTGAAAAAATCCACCTGGGGGCGAAAATTCTAAAAAGTACAACTATCTTTCGCCACTGAAATTCCGCGTGTGTTAATGCTGCCCTAGCCTCTCTAATTCCCCCCCGATAAATGAATTAAAAAGGTGTGTATGTAACAAGACCAACTTGTTGCGTGTAATGATACCTGTAATGAAATTCGCACGGCCCCTCGGGGAGGATCGAGGAAGCTCGCCCAAAGTAGTGGGGGGCATCCATAAAACTGGCCACTTCTCAGTTGCACATTATTCCCCCCCCCCCCCTCTTTTGCCTAAATAAACGGTCGTGCGCACGAGGCGAGGGTGGTGAGCCGGACTCTTGTAAAACCATCGGAGAAGAAAAGGGGAAGGGGAAAAAAAGGTGGCTGGAGAGAAGAAGAAGAAGAAGGGAGAAGAAAGAGGTGGGACCGTGTAGTGAGGTCCGACGAAGTGAGTAACTGGGAGTCGCACGGGACCTTCTCAGTCACCACGAGATCGGCAAACTGAATGGTCAGACGTTGAGTACATCAGTGTCAACAGAAAACAACTAAAAAAGTCAATAAATATATATAATGAGTCCCTTAATTCTGTGTTAAACTTGATTGATAATTTTATTAAATCTGCCAAGTGAAGATTTCGCTGCAAGTATTCCACGATAATGGAAGTTCCGAGTTTGCTACGTCACTCCGACGGTGATGCGAGTCTTAGATTAGATATTGTCAATTGATCGGAAATTGTGAAGACGTGAATGTAAATTTGACGTTTTTTTTTCTTTCTCTTTTATCAAGAAGAGGTGAATTAATTTCAAGTGAACAAGTGAATGATCCGAGACGACTTTTCTCCTGGAGAAAGAGATGATCTTCGGTCTGCTGGTGGCCGGTGTTATCGCCCTCGCCACAATAAGGCGGTGTGTGTACATTGACTGAATTTTATTAATTCCATAGATAGAGAATTTTTCATGGAGGTTTTCTTTTCAGAAAACCTCTACGTTTCATTGATACACCTTATTCTCTTATTTTCTTCACATTTCTTTTATTCTAGGCTTCTCACTTTTATTGAACGATAAAAATGATATTATCTCGCTATAAATAAATAATGCATCATAAATCCAACAAATATGAGATAATATCGTTCATTTCATTTTTTTTTTCATTGTCTTTTTGTCAATCAGCGACACATAATAAAATTTTCGGGACTATCGTGAGTCAGCGATAACTGAGTCAATCACAAGGAGGGAGATATTTATTTGGCTTCGCTCTTGGAAATGTTTTGACGACAAAAAAATGAAAGAAAATCTTCGATTACAACACTTGAACCACCAATCTCGTAATAATAATGATAATAATAATTCTGTATGGGGAATTGATTTTTATGTCTTTTGAAAAACTTCAAGCACTTGTTATTTATGAACTTGAGAAGGTGCTACATAGATAAGTATGGCTGTCACTGTTTTCTCAGGGCACACAAGATTATTTGTTCGGAAACAAGGTGGAGAGAGCGGGGAAGGCAAGGCATAAAGGGCCCTTAGTGTAGGGCGATACCAAATACCCATTATAATAATAGTAAAGTTACAAAACTAAACAGGATTTGGATAAAATAATGATTTTTTAATTGAAATTGTCTGGACTGATTAATTAACTTGGCAACAACAAGATGACATGATGAAAACACGCCTGGTCGTTTCCAATCAGGCTGCGCGTCTACATGCGGTTTGTCAAAACACGAGAGAATAAAAAAAGGCAAAAGAAAAGAGGTAATGGAGGACGATGATTTCCGAGATGAAATAAGAGATGAGAAAATTAGGGGATAAAAAAAATAAACAAATTCGAGGTCTCTCTCCTCAGACGTGCGTGCAGTAGTTTACTAATACTCGCATGACGCATGTGCATGATTTTCCCCTCGTTCCTTCGAGACACGAGAGAGCCGGTGGACTCGAGATGGAACAAAGAGGAAAAAAATATTGGGAAAAAAAAGAAGAAGAAGTAGGAAAGATTGACCGTGGATCCTCTACGCAGCGGGAGGTGGGGGAGGAGTGAAACAGCTCTATGGCAAACCTTTTCTTCACTTTGCCCTAGGATATATAGTCCGACGGGAAACCAATAACTTTCAACACGCCCGTAAAGTACTCATTGAAATTCTTCTTCCATTAAATGTCCATTTTTTTCTTTAGAAAATTAGCCTATGGTTTGTGGCACTTGAAGTGAATTCCCCCGGTTTTGTCAGACACTTGTCGCCGTAGTCTCTCAATGAATAATCACTTAATTTTAACGATACCAAAAGTAATAATTAAATTAAAATCAACAAGTGAAAAATTAAAATAAAGATGACACGTGACAAATGAAATGCATATGTATCACAAGCATCCACGTGCCCACGGATAAATCTTCCATCTCTTCAACAAATTGTCCTTCGTATTAAAGAAGGCGTAACCCACATTCTGCCATCGCTGCTAAGACACACCATTAAAGCGATTAAACGTTAACTCCGTAGAATGTCCCCGAGTGACTGATTGTCCCAGTGTAAAATCATAAACGACTCTTGTTTAATGTATTATCCGAGATTGTTAAATTTGCCCAGGTCGATGCCGTTGGCTCGATCCGACGATATAAAGACTCGTTCGTGCATGAAAAATTAAAATCAACGATATGTCTCTCTACCATCCAATCACCTCGCATTACCCCTTATCTATCACCTCATCACTCTCATTCCCCAGAAATAATAATAATTTAAAAAATATCAAGACATACTCTTATTTCCTATTTTTTACCACTAAAATGTATTATCCCCTCTGCAAAATAATAACTAATTACAAGAATTTACGATTGTTTTTACTATCGAGTAAGTGTGTTCATTACTCTCCCCCTCCAGCAATTAACAACTATTTTCAAGGTAAATCCTTTTCACCTCCAGAATCAAAAGTTATGATTTTAAAACAATAAACACAGTGAAATAGGAAAGAAGAATAAAAAATTCATTGGCAATGCGGGCGGCGAAGTAAATACAAGCTCTCAGAGTCACCGTGTGCGTATAGAAAGTGAGGCAATGTTTAAATTACACGGTCAGAGCTTTACGATGCCCTCGGCGTCTTTTCTTTTCTTGCCCTCTTTCCCCTAGCCTCACCCCCTCCACAAGACCATCGACAAAACCGCTGTCCTACAACCGCCTACCGTGGCAATTACAGTGCCAGCGGCTCAAACGTCGCGTACGCACAGGTCTTCACATACAATTTCCGTAACGCCTTCGTGAATACGTCGGCACCTTATTCTTCTCCAAAAAATAAACCGCAAATTCTGTCCGGTTAATTAAAAAATTGTGACCAAGGCGATTCTAAATGGCAAATTGTCAATTGTTTGAGGTTAATTCATGAATACCAAGGAAGACACGTGCGGTGATATGAATGGGGAGAAAATACTTGAGCGAGATCATAAAATTCGAGGTTAAAACTTTATTTCTGCTTCTCGAGTATCCCCGAGGAAGTGCATCCATTCATGCCTCCATACAAATGCTCTTAGCTCCTCATATGCAGTCAATCCGGTGATAAACAGCAATCGATATAATCCACCGACGCGTGTCCATGCCAGGTGCTATTATCCTCTGAAATGCAGGCATAAATAACCGACAATTGAGCCTACTCTATGCCGGGACCAGTACAGATAGATCACACTGATCCTGACAATTTTCCATTCTTAATACGGGGGTATGTAATATAATATTTAGCGTCCTCGGTTTTCTCCGTTCAATTATTTGTCGTTCGACTTTTCCAGAGGTTGAATATGTCGAGGTCAAACCGGCGTAAAACTCACGGCCCAATCTCTTTCAAACTCAAACAACTTTTTCCAACTTTATCTTATTTTGTTGAAAGACAAATACTGGAATTTACTCTCTAAATTTCTTGTGATTATTAGCTCACGTCCAGTGTGAGCATGTGCCGTCGGTTATTCGTGGGTGGGTGGGCAATGGTCGCTCGGAATCGTGCCTGACCACCGACAACTTTGATTCACTGCCATTGTCTGGTGTGTACGCAAGCCAACAAAAGTTCAATGATCGCCGCCCGAGTGCCCGACATTACTACTCGCTACTCTCCCCCAAAATCATCAAAATTTACCTACTATTTTTCATATTAATTAATCACAAGAGTAATTCACCATATGACATTGTCCGCATTAAAGAACAATAACTGCCCAAGCACTAGCAATTATTTACTTGTCACCTCTCGATATAACCGAAACATGACGTCAGCCCCGGTAAAGACTATTTTATAATGACATCAGTTGATCCATATCGTCAGCATTGAGTTACGACATTGTGTGATATTGAACGGATAATAATGTCCGAGGTGGCCCTCAATTTATGAGAAATGAATGTAAACCCCTGAATTTGAATACAATTAATTTGATACGAAGGTATCGGTTAGCTTCATATGTCAGAAAAATCGTGTGGGCAGTAGGTGTTATACAGAGAGTGAAACACACAGGGGGAATAAGGCTGAGGGGAGGAATGACGTGTTGGTTTGTGGCACGGGTGAACGGATTCTCGTGCAACCCGCGTCTCCGTTAATTCACAGAGGCAGCGGTTTTTGCAGGTATATGAAAGATTTTATTTTTTTTCTCCACCCGAAACAAAGTTCTAATCTGTCTCACTCACACAGGAGTTTATGGGTGGGTTGGCCGGACTATTTTTTAATGCCACAGACACCAAATGCAAATGCTGTTGCGCGCGTCTACTAATCTGTCTGGAGCATCCGCCGGTGACTTTAACGACCGACTAGGACACATTGGATTTTGCCCTTTTCTCAATTTTAAATTTTCTGCTCGGAGAGAAACGGGGAAAGGTCTTCCGCGTGGTCGAATCGGTGAAAGCCCAACCGACGCCCAACACTTCAATTATTCAAGTTTAAATTAACATTTTCATGGTGGTAACAAATGCCTTCGTCCCACAGAGCATCAGCAATTTGTTGATGCACATTTTCCATTTTTTCTTCAACTGAGAATGTACATTCAAGTGTAACGCGTGGTTCACTCCTGTCACTTTGACAAGAAATAAAAAGACTAAAACTGAGAACAATCGTGAAAAATAAAGGAGGAGGAGAAGGAGGATCTTGCACGCGTCCCACATACCTTTGTGGATGAAACACGTGGTTGTAGAGACATGAGATCATGTGATATATACACTAGTGCTTGTGAATTAGATTAAGTAGGGGCAATTTCATATATTCGCACAAGTGTCTCTTCAACAGAGTATGCCGCAATATTTACTGAAAAATAGACTCTGAGAGATGTTGCACAGAGTACTACTACATACAATCTGATGATAAATTAAATGAAGTGGACGAGGAAAATGAAAAATTTGTTGGGAGTGAAAAAAATGAGAGAGGCTCGTTCATATTGTTGAATGATGCGTCGTTTACCTCATGGAGAAGAGAGAAAAAGGGAGTGAGCAATGCCTCGCCTGACGAAACGAAGGAAGCGAAGGTGGAGGCTAATCACCACGCAATCACCGCTCCCGGTGAGGCCCGACCCCGGACCCGTTCCCAGAATATGCGCTCCCGATGCCCCAGGCCAGTCTATACCAGCGCAAAACCAACAATCTTCATTCTTACCAGAAAAAGTACAAAAATTCAACAAGAAGGCAGAATGCAAAAAAGAATTGAACGAACTAAAATTCACTCTCTGTTAACTTTTAACCACCGCTGGCAATAATAATTCAACCAATTCCCGCAAATTTAACTAAAAAATATTCAATACAACTATTGAATAAAGGAATTTACCATTTGTCATTAACTACTTGATGATTATTTTATCGTAATATTATTCATAGAGCCTTGGAGAGCCTGTGAGAAAGTTCAATTAACTCGGTAAAATCATAATGAATACCATTGCAGATACCTGACAACGCTCGATTATCAAAGTGATAAAATTAACCACAAATTACTCACTTCTGCCATTCTCATGTGAGCTAAAGTATTGCTTCCTTACATTGTTCCTCAATAATTCCTTCAATGCACTCAAATGTTCCGAGTAAATTTGCATTAAGCTATTATGACATCATAGACAATTTATAGAAACAAGTGAAAAGAATTTTAAAACTTTCTTAATTGCGTAGGTTTTCATCGACTATTTCTCTCAATTAAAATGAAATTTTAATAAATTCAATTGACGTAGAAAATTAACGACTTCCGTGAAAATCACAGACAAGTTAGTGCTTTAAAGAATCAACTCGAGAATTAAGAAATTAAATGAAGCATCAATATAATGACGTGATTTTTCAAATGTTTCTACCTTGAGAGGAAGTTGCTTTGCCAGGACACACTTAATTGCACAATAAATCGTGATTCTTCGATTTGCAACCTATTTCCTACTGCGGGGGCGGTTTCATCGTATGAAAATAGCGTGGGTTATCTCGTGGTGGATTTAAAACTCTCTGTACGTATGAAATACCCACACAGAAATCCCGATTACCGGGTGTGAAAGTCGGAAGAACGTCTGGTGTTATTCCTCTTCTCCATATAGGGCGCCGCCTCTTCTTTAAAGTAGTTTGCTCATAAGTCATATTCTATTGGTTGACTATTCAGGAAGAAATTAACGAAGGAAAATTGATAATTACAGATTCGGTAGCAAAAACGGCTACCCTCACGAGCCTGGCATTATTCTTGAGCTCTGGATTGACCGGTGTCACCGGTGCACCACAGTACGGCCTGAGTTTCGCTGAATCCACCGCAAACCTCATGGAACCCTGGGAGCAGCCCTGCGGTACACCCTTAGGTGCTGCACTTAAACGATCTCCTCAAAGACACAGTGTTCATCGTGCATTAAAAAGGGTGCGAACACAATTGAGAGTGGCCCAGAATCACTTCAGAAAAGAGTTGAAAGATGTACATGATATTTATTCAAAGGTAAATGCATTTTCCTGTTGACAAAAATTGGGTAAAGTGGGGTAAAATGGAGATTCTGAGTGAACGGTTTGAGATAGCTCTCTTCTGATGATTCCATAGAAAAGCTGAGGCGATTTTACATAGAAATCAAGTGTCAAAATATTTTTTTTTCAATTTTTGGAAAATTCGATTTTTTTCACCCAGATTTGAAGGGGTTTACCTTGGAAAAATCCGAAAAAATCACATTTTTGGCAATATCTCGGGTTCTATTGGTCGTAGCTGAAAAATTCCGATTCGAGGTGAAAGGTGAGCTCATTTGCCATGAATTTATGTAGTGTTAAAATTGAAAATACGATTTTTTCAAGTACTTTTGGGGTGTTTTTTGAAAATCAGTTTTTTCACTATAACTACTTCAAAAAATCGTATTTTTAAGTTTAGAACCACATAAATTCATGGCAAATGAGCTCACCTTTCACCTCGAATTGGAATTTTTGAGCTACGACAAATAGAATCCGAGATATCGCCAAAAAAGTGATTTTTTCAAATTTTTCCAAGGTAAACCCCCTTCAAATCTGGGTGAAAAAAATCGAATTTTCAAAAAATTAAGAAAAAATATTTTGCCACATGATTTTCATCGGAAATTTCCTCAGCTTTCCAATGGAACCATCAGAAACAATGTATCATCAATATTTCTCTTGATTTCTCGTGTTTTTCATAATAAATGCCTCTGCACCTTATGGCGCCTGAGCTCATGAAAACTGAGATACTGTTTTGTCTATATACACTATTGCAAGTAAGCAGTTAAAAGACTTTAGCACATTTCCACGCGTATCTATTACAGAAAGCCATTGAGTATTATCTCACACGATTTAACACTACACCTGATGACTTATTAAACAAACTTTGAATGGCTTTCAGTGCTCACTCACAATCCACTTCCATTGTCCGAGTGTTTACAGTAGATTGTCCCCCTGCATGTTCAGCCGATGTCAGAATCAACGAGAAGAGAATCCCGGGGGGAGGGAAAGAGAATAATGAGATTAATCTCGCGAAAAGAATGCAATGAAATACTTTAAATTCATGTTTATAATAACAAGAGTATCCTCTTACGTTTGCAGGTCTACAAAGTGCTGAAGGGGCAGTACCGGATGACTTGGCTGCCGAAGAATCAACTAGAGTGGTATCACAGTGAATTGTGGTGTATGGAGAAGAGCAAAAAGGCAGAATATGCACTGCCTAGACTGCATGACGCTCTTCAGAGATTTGCCATTACTTTCCAATCGTTGAGACGATTCAGGCTCAAGTCTAATATCAATGCCGAGAGGACTATCAATAGGCGGAATGAAATCGTTGAGGGAATGCAGAATGAAGTTTTGCGGGTGAGTAGAGGATAAATTAGATTATTTGACATTAATTGTCGTGGAATGAGTAATAATATGAGGTGAATTTATTTTACAGATGCTATGTGAAGTTGAATCGGCAATATTAAACCTGGGCTTCCAACTTCCCACTGTCCACAAAGCAAAAATCGTAACAGAAAGTCCTGATTGGGCAACAGAGGGAGATCTCACGCTCATGCTTATTCAAGACTGGGGTGTTCTTCGACTTTATCAAGCTTTTTTAAATGACTGGACTCGTGCATTCCGTAATGCAACAGCAACTGGTCCTGGTACATGTGATCCAAATACGGTTAAACCGCTCGTTCCATTTCGCCCTAAGCCGAAAAATCAAAAGAAAAAAGTCATGCGTTTGAAGCAAAAAAATGCAGGACGCAAGAAGAATGTTAATGGACAAAATTTGCAAATTAAAAAACAAAATAATGTTGGAAATGGAGAAATGCTTGAGGCCAGAAGACGTGGAGCAAGAAGAAGGCTCATTAGAAATAGACGACGAAAAATCATCCAAAAAAGAAATTAAACACGAAAAAAAGCCAATAAAACTATTGTTTTTCTCCATCCCTTTAGAATCACTAAATTTCATCAATTATTTATTTCATTTTCACAATCACGAGTATTTGTTGCTCAAAAACTTAAACTGAAATTCTTGAGGATTAAATGTGGATTTTTATGAAAAACTAAATGAATTTAATTAACCAGGGTATTTTCCACTGTATCCATGGACTTGACAGTATTATAAAAATCCTAATTAAGAATTCATAAGCAGTATTACATTGTGTAAGTGATTGAGGCTTCAATCTGAATAATTTCATTTTTATAATCAATTATGAATTCAGTGGATGCAATTTTTCTCTGTAATAACAGAAAAATATTTGACATTGTATATAGTTATGTATGTTTTTTTTTTCTATTCTTCTCATGTTCATGAATTGTGCCTTTTTCCTAGTGGCAATGCGAGTGTTCTGGTAAAGTGAAAGTAACAAATTATTTATTTCTTAGCTTCGACGAATAATTCTTTGCGAAGCTTAAAAAAAATTAGCTGTGATATTTTTCAACGTAATTGGAACAATTATGAGTTCCTACGTTAATTTTATGATTTTTGTATTAAAGTTATTTTTTAAAAGGATAATACAAATTAAAAAAAGTGAAAATAAGTATTCCAAGTAAATTTTACTTAAGATAATTTAATTCATTAATATTCAATAAGAATCTCACCAGGTCTCGTTAATTTTGTAATTAAAATATGTAAATCTCATTCTTTTTTCTTTCCACTGGTGACAATTACAATTAATATCCGTGACATTCCTTTTAAATTCATTTTTATAATATTAAATAATAAATAAAAGAGTAATTTAATAACTTTTTCTACTACTTAAGATGAAATAAAAAAAATATGTGAGAAATTTACAATAAATTTAGAATTATATATTTTATAAAATTATCATGTATTTTATATTGATCTATTCATAATGTATTTATTGGGCATACACGCATACTTAATTGTATTATTATAAACTATTTATTACACCATGTTACCATGTCATAAGAAAAGAATCTATTTATTTAACCCTCGAGAAAATCCCTCAATAAATCTCAAATAAAGTGATGAAAAGACATTTTTGATAATCCGAAAAATTAAATGAATTTATTTAATTTATTTAAAAAAATTTATTAAATTAAACAACTCACGTTATTTAATTGCACATATCAGGCACCTATGAAGCATTTGGCGGTCTCATTTTATTATTATCAATACTCCAACTGCATGTGCCAGTACCTGCGCGATACAATCACATCACTGTACCTTCAACTCGAATTATAAATTCGAGATATATGCGATGATAACTGTTTCCTGTTATCTGTAAATTGCTTTGAATTTCTGTAGAAGCGATGAAGAGTAATGAAGGAAGTCGAGGTTTCGAGGACTTTCAGTAAAATTTTCATGAAAATAAGGGACAAAATGTTGACATATCAGGAGTTTATGGTAAAACGCTGATTCTACTTGTTGATTCCGGCACCCTTCCATGAATCGATAAATCATACGTCAGAAAAACGAGATAAATACCGAAACAGAGGGTGACGATATCAAGTAGTTGGAAAAACTCATAAAATTGCACAATTGTGACGTAATTGAATGCCTCTGACGATTCCACTATCCAAAGAAACGGAGGGAGTGTGAAATTTTTTCAAACTGTTCTTTGGGCAAACAAATAAATGCAGCACTAATAATAGCACCTACCTCACATCAACAAACTGATTTATCAAAATTTATCATTCTTTTCATCATTAAATTCCTTTAACTTCAATTGACTCATAAAAAAGTAGTGATACAAAAAATTGGGCAATATTTTCGTAATCATACGTAATCCTATGACAGAGGCCTAACTCAATTTTTTTGTTTCATCAATGTCCAACTGTTATTCTGGCTTTTCCACTTGAATCACAAAATAAATAAATAAAAGTTACGTCTTTAGATATATCTGCAGAAATGCCAGGATGATGAGCATCTTTCTGCTCTTCGAGGAAAGTGGAAAACGTAAAAGCTGATGAGAGTGGGCGAAATCCAGGAAACATAGATTAATACATGAAAAAAGTAAGTGGATTTTTCACCTCAAATTTTTCAAGGAGCACTTTGCACTGGACTCATGATCGAGATAATATCTGCTAATTCGGGGATTATCTCGATATCTCGTGCTATCATTGCGTGATGAAACCTGTCCATTGCCACCAATTGTTATCAGTCCCTGACGTATTGAGTGACGTTTCTTCCGTTAATTCCAAGAAAATCAGTATTATTAAGGTGCCGACGATACATGAATCAAGGGCCCATACTAATACTCTATTTTGATATCTCTTTAATCGAATTCCGGTGTTATTAACACTCCCTTCTCCTGAAGAATCTCAGATAGGAGTGTGACGCGTGCCGCGCGAAAAAGCACACCGGTCTGCCCCCTCCAATTTTCTATCCTTTTTTTTTACATTTACACCGATAGAGCCACGAGGCGTTCAAACGTACGTCCATACGATTTGTTTACACTATCTCAACATATAAAGGAGGAAACACGGGGGTTTGACAATCTCAGTTTGCAATCATCAGTAACTCGTTCAACATCATTTAGTTCAATTGAATCAGTAGAGAAAAAATAATTTTTTGCTAAAGGAAAAACCACTTTTTTGATAAATAAAATGAGGGAGAAAATGTTTAGTGCGACACTAGTTATAATAGCGCTTTCCTCGCTTTCCCGAGTCTCATCAGCACCATCAAGGATCACCCGCTCGATATCACCATTCTGGCACTTGCCATGTGGTCAGCTCATTGATTCCGAATTACTCGAAACAGTTAACATAAACGAGGAATTAATATCGAGCTTAGAGAGCATAAAACTGCAGCACGAACTAACCCTGACGGATTATTTGAATCGCGACTACGAATTTCTCTATGAGCGTGTGAGAATTGGTGTTCATGAGCATCAGTACATACCAAACTGGGTGCCTGGAAAGAAGGATGTTAATACCATAAGAAGACTGTCAGAAAAGCATACACAAACAGTGAGTAATTAATCATTTTGTCTCATGAATTTAAATGAACCGAAATGAATTCTTGAATTAATTTGATTAACTTTCTCCCCCATTTTCTCGATCGTATACTCATTAATATTGATTCTCGTGTGCTTTAAGAGCAACCAAAAATACCTTATTTTCATTAAAATAATGTGAAACTTGATGAATTCAATTTGCCGATTGATTAACGTTAAATAACAAATTTTAATGAGACAGTAATTATTATAAAGTACCAGGATAACAGAAGCTTGGGTGGTCGGTTCGATACAGTATGTTGTAGCGCGCGCACAGAGTACGATACTTCATGCTCGCCGGGTCGTGCAACTGCGTAATCATGCGCCTGTCTCGCATGCTTTTTTTTTTGCTGATAATGAACTGATGATAGAGACATATCTCGTGCTAATTTTTGGCATTCACTTAATTTTGCCGCAGATTATCAATCATCTTCCCAAGCTCCATCTGGACCTCCAGAAGTTTGCTGTTGCCTTTGAGGAATTAATTGACGACGAGCCAAGCGAGAGAGTAGGAGCTGCACTCAGGAGCACACAGTCCTATCTGCAGATGCTGCTGTGTGAAGTGGAGAGCAACATAGCAACTCTGCCAGGTATCACAATACCAAATCGTGTGGAAAGAAGCATCATGGCTTCTGTGGAGAGAGAGCCTGTTGACGAAACGAGGAGATTAGTCCGTGACTGGGGAGTCCTGCTCAAATACAAGGACTATCTCCATGCTTGGAGACATGTCTTCAATTATTGAGAGAACACACATTTTCCTCTCAATGAAAATCTCAGTTGATGCAAAGATCTCTCTCGCCTTAAAGCTCTCTCTCTCTCTCTTTCTTCTTCTCGATCTACCTTTATTTTTAGAATTCATATCAATGACATGCCATAGCTGAAGAATTTTTCAGCTTATTTATTATTTTTTTTTACATAAATGATGGGTGAACGCATCGGTAAAAAATCAACAGTATGCAGAACATTGACGCAAATTTGTTCTGCATACTCAAAAGACTATGAATATACCGGATGAGTTTAGATGTTGGCTGTTTTTAGTATCGATGCATATTAAGAAATTATTCATAGAACTAGAAGAAAAAGTAGAGTAAATTTATGATAACAATTTTTTAATCTAGATTATCTTAAGGGAATACCCTGAGACTCGTAATCTTTATTATGCACTTGTTAATGACATTTTCAAGGTATTTTTAATAGCTTTTTTTATTTATTTATCTTGTTGATTAACGAGCGGAAATGTATTACTAGGTGATAGATTATTTATTTATTTATGACATTTAATTATCATCGGTAATTTAAGTATTTATTGACCAATTAGAGGATGTAATTAATCGAGTTTAAAGACCTCAATTCGTGCCTTATCGTACTTAAGATGAATTTTATATTTAAAAATGATTAAACTCCATTTTGTCGTATTTATTTTCAATTCATAATCATGTTGATTATCAATTTTTTTATAGAGTATTTATGAAAGACATTGTAGTGGCAATTAGAATCAGGCAGTATTAATTTATTACGTGAAATTTATTTATTGTGAATTAGAATTAGATATTTATTGCTTTTTATATGAAAATAAATTTTCAACAATTTTACTGACATTTTCTGCATTATCATTTATACTTAAATTTAGTTATCCACGGAAATGATAATGAGAATATTTCCCTTCAATGACTACTGTAGAAATCCCCAATTCTTCAAAATGGTAAAGCAGTGATCGATATTATCAGCCTCAGTTACTTTTTCGAAAAATCGATTTTTGATAAAGCAGTGATCTACACTGTCTCTAGATCAAATGATCAATTCCCTTTTTTTCTTCTACTTATCATATAAAATCAACACATTCATTCATTAGTCAAACAGTAAGTCAAGAAGAATCGTCTTGAAAACTAAGGGAAATAGATAGATACCACCCTTCAAATTAAAAGAAAATAATGGAATTATTAAAATACTTTTAAAAAATCCAACAACAATAACTCACCTTTCTCTGTTCCCAAGACTTCACCAATTTAACGACTGTCGCATTCCTGAATAATTTTTATGCTCATGCATATTTATCACAATAGTAAATCATAAATCATTCCTTTTCTTAAACTGTGTGTGACCTTTTATAAATTTTCGCTCCTAATTCCCTCTTAACAATGTATTGTTGGAAAACTAAGGAATATATCTCTGTATAAATGTGAAGATTCATTGGAAGAATAAAGGAAAAAGAAAATCATCCCCTCTCTGGCATGAAAAACTCCGGAATGGGGATGGGAAAATTCTTTGTGCCAGAAGGGAAAAATAGATGGCGTTGAGATGAATTTTCTTCATTGTGTCGGGGTGTGTTGCATCGGAGGCATTTTCGAAGAATGAAGTTACGGTAAAAAATAGAGAAACAAGAATAAGATGAGAAGTAGTAAAGAGGTATAAAAGGTGCGCGCATGTGTTGAGTCTTCGGAGGTAGAAAACTAATGCCCGGGCAGTAGTATAACATTGGGGAGGGGCTGGCCTGTCTGTGTGTATTTCCCTCGGCAACTCTCGGCTCTCGAAACACACACAGTAGTTTCCGTGTAGCTAAAGCAGGCTAAAGGAGGTGGAATGGAATGGAGGAATGGAAAGGCACAAGACACAAGGCAAAGGCAAACGGCAATGTACGGGAGAATCGAATGAGGTCTCGTTGGCACGCCGAAGGAGCGCCATGAAAGTGTGTGATTCAATGAAAACCCATAATTCCTTTATTTATTTAATTTAATTCATCAATAAGCCACCTCAGAGCCCTCCGCCCGAAGTGATCAATTTTCGTCGATAATTCTCTCTGTCTCTCTCTCTCTCTCTCGAAAAAAACGGAGTGATTAATTTTATTTACATGTGATTTGTGTACGCCAATTATTAAACTGTCATGTGAAAGATTTTGTTTGTCTTTTTTTTTTTTAACCATCAGTGATTAAATAATAGTGTTTGTACGGAGTTTCGGTGGGGAATTGGGGAGAATATTTGATATTTTTTGGAAAAGACTGAATAATGGCTGCTGTTTCGTGTCAAAGGAGTCAATTGAGTGCACAGGTGTCCGTCAGTGAGGGTACGTGCAATCTCGGCTCAACAAGGTGGAATTTATCGTGATATTGATAAAGTCATAGGAATCATAATACACTTGTTTAAAACGTCTTCCCTCTTTTTTCGTAAATAAGTTAAAGTCCTCGAATTCCTATTTTGTAATTTTTTTAAATACACCTTTACCTCATCCCATAATTGGGAAAATTATTGATCGGCAAGATTTAGAGGATTTCAGTGGGAAATTGGAGAAAATGATTGGATACAAAAGGAATAATTGCAAATATTCAAACTATTTTTACGGACATCAAGTGATTTTTGTTCTCATTCTTCTATTGGCTAAGGTGAGTTTTAAATAATTCTTTGTTATGATTTTTTTAATTTTTTTACCAGCGAATATTTGATTTTATAAAAGTAAAGGGGTCAATTCGAATTGACGTTGAAATTCTCGGACATACGCTTGTGTTGCTTACGAAATCACACTTTCCCGCGGAGAGAAACCCAATCGCTCAAGCCCGCCTAGGAGAATTATTTATTTCCATTTGTAGCACATGCATAAATTACTCGAATTAATTAGCTTCATTATCTCTATGAGAACGGAGTTGCCCTAAGTCCCTTAATATCTCTGATTTCATATTTCCTTGAAAGAAAAAAAAAAAACAGAATTACTGGAGCGAAATGAAATTCCACAGCTGAGTGATTAAAACACATTATCATTAAAATTCTTTATTTCCTCGGTCATTCGCATATTGCGTACAATCGTCGCATTATAAATCGCAATGGTACCACTGAAATACACGGCCTCATTCGATTCCTATTTTTCCCCACTTCTATTACGTGATATGATACCCAATAGACAAGAGACTGGAGCCTTGAAAAAAAAAAAAAGAATCGTTAAACATGAGAATAGTTATTTGCTCATTTTAAGTAGAGATGGATATCGAGTGAAACCAGATTTCGTTTTTCCATTTCATTATTATTTTTCACGGTAATTTGAATATTATCCATAAAGATGAAGTGAGCACGATGCATTACGTGCATTGATGATTACGTAAATTGTATCCTTATGTTTTTTTTTTTCTCATATTATTCTCAACAATAATGCAAATGTCGTCATTTTTCATTCCAAAGCAATCGTTTTTCATTCATTATTTATGATTAAAAGCAATTGTTTTGACCAAGGAAAATTGCGAGCGATTATCAAAAATTGTCGATTGATAAATCCTTCGTGTGAATTATTAAATAAATTTAGTATAGATTGGGCTAAAGTAAAGAGCACATGGCATTGGGCAAACTCGTTTCCTCTCTTCTGTATTCGTGTATTTATACTTTAGAATGAACTTCCGGTAGTTTGGTTAGCATCAGCGCAAACACTAATGCTAAATATCCGGGATGTATTCGCTTTTGCGAGAATAATACAAAATTTTTACACTTCTCACATGACAGCCAAATGTCTTGAGACAATGGGCATTTATTAATGAGTTGATGAGGTAAAATCATGAAATTTGAGATAATATGAAGTGATTTGAAGAAAAATTTGTCACTCCCTCCACATGTGTACGAAATGAGAGTTAATAAAGGACTTACGGATATGCTAAATATAAAATTAAACACATGGCCTAATCTACGATTTTCTGGACGTCTCTTATTTCAGAGGAGATTACGAAAAAACCTCCAACAATGGCCATTTATTATTCTTTCCTCAATAAAGAAAACAGGAAAAATATGCTTATCAATGACTCGATGAAAAATGAGCTTATTCAATTGAGTAATTTGCCAAAATGCTTTTCCTCTTGGAATTTTTATTTACTGCTGAATCATTAATCTTGCATTAACACCTGAGCCAGCAATTGTTTGTAATCAACAACAATACTACCGTGCATGTTCAATTAAATTTAAACGACCTCTCTTTCGGTTTTCCCTCATTATAATTGTCTTTTGTTGTTAGGCCCCTCAAATTGAAGGAAAATTCTTAGGCATACACGTTTTAATTTTATGAAGCTTCTTAACCACTGGTCGCAAACATCCTAATGAGAATTTCCACCATTAATGAGGAAAATTTTAATTGTGAAAAATGAGAGGAATGAAATCGTAGAGCCAAGCAATTTAATTAATTCGTTTTTTTCTTAATTAAGAAAATACGTATGGAGCAAAGTAATGTGTCGTTATTTTAATTACAGGTGACGTACTCAGCCGACCTTGCCATAGAAATTCCAGGGAACCTCAGCCAAGGTGGATCATGGTACAGGCTTGATTACAGTCCACCGATCGGTTATCCGAGGCCTAATACAACAGTCGCTGCCACTGACATTGGCGATGTTATTAAATTCAGGGATGGTCTTCCAGGTACTAAGTATGAATTCTGGTTGTACTATAGTAATGGGACATTGCACGATTGGCTCACATGGACAGCATCAATTACAACAGGTAAAGAGTAATAATGAGAGGATAATGAGATTGAGGAATTTAAAAATGTTTTCTTATTGTTTCAGCGCCAGATCCACCATCAAACCTGACAGTATCCGTTCGAAACGGAAAAACAGCAATAGTCTACTGGTCTCCACCGAATCAAGGCAACTACACAGGTTTTCGCTTACGAGTCCAAAGCTTCTCTGATGCTGCCAACCCAAAAACGAGCTTGATCCCTTCGGATGCAGTTCCCTACACCCTGCGAGACTTAACCCCAGGAGCCACCTACTCACTCCAGCTCTTCACAGTATTAGAATCGAAAGAATCAGTAGCCTATACAAGTCGCAACTTCACAACAAAGCCAAATACTCCTGGAAAATTCATCGTCTGGTTTCGCAATGAAACAACGCTACTAGTTCTCTGGCAGCCGCCTTACCCTGCAGGAATCTACACTCACTACAAAGTCAGCATCGATCCCCCGGACGCAATAGAATCAGTATTCTACGTTGAGAAAGAAGGCGAGCCACCAGGTCCAGCTCAAGCCGCCTTCAAAGACCTAGTACCAGGTCGTGCTTACAACATTTCCGTTCAAACAGTATCAGAAGATGAGACATCCGCTCCAACAACCGCTCAATACCGCACAGTGCCACTTCGGCCTCTAAATGTAACCTTTGACCGATCCTCCGTCACATCAACAAGTTTCCGAGTTCACTGGAATCCACCAAATGGCACCTCCGAATTCGACAAGTACCAAATATCCCTGGGAGGCAACAGGCGACTAACTCCAATAACAAAAAACCGAGAGGACGAGAGTGAATGGGAGTTCAAGGATCTCGAACCTGGAAAAACCTATCAAGTAGTCGTGAAAACAGTCTCCGGAAAAGTAACAAGCTGGCCAGCAAGTGGTGACATCACTCTACGTCCATTACCAGTTCGTGACCTTCGAGCTGAGATAGACGAGAAGAGCGGCATGCTCGAGGTCTCCTGGAGGCCTGATAATTCGAGCACTCAGGATAGTTACAAGCTGCAGTATCATGAGGTTGAAACAACCTCAATTACCGGTGATAGTAACACATTAGCCACTGATAAATCCAGAGTTAAGCTTGATGCCCTTCTACCTGGCAGGAATTACACGATAATTGTACAAGCTATTAGCAACAAAATTGAGTCGAATGAAACGATTCTTTATCAAGTGACTAGGCCCTCGTCGCCTATTATTGAGGACCTAAAGTCCATTGAAAAAGGCCTGAATATATCATGGAAGAGTGATGTTAATTCTCGTCAGGAGAAGTTTGAGGTGACGCATACGAGAAATGATACAGGCGAGAGTGCCACGACGATAACAACAGAGTCGCATATTATTCTTGAGGACCTTTATCCGGGAGCTGGCTATGAGGTCAAAGTATTTGCCATTAGTCATGGCTTGAAGAGTGAACCCCATGATTATTTTCAGGCGGTACTGCCGCATCCTCCGCAGCTTTTGAGAATTGAAAAGGTTACGAGTAATGCAGTTTTGGTGCATTGGGCAGCACCTATTAATTCATTATTTACGGAGTACACGATACGTTATAGGACGGATGACGATCCGAGATGGGTGAAATTACCAATTGCCAGGGAGACTGAGGCGGAAGTTACTGATATGACACCTGGGGAAAAATATACAATTCAAGTTAATACTGTTAGTTATGGAGTCGAGTCGTTATATCCATTGCAAGTTAATCATACTGTACGACCAAATGCAGTTATAAATGTCGTACCTATTGTCGATTCGACGAATATAACACTGGAATTTCCGAGGCCTGAGGGGAGAATCGAGACTTATGTTGTCAGGTGGTGGTCAGTTGAGAATTCAAATGAGTTCAGAAGCAAGAATGTCACTGCTGGCAATGACATTACGGAATTGGCATTCGAGGAATCATCTGGCACGAGTATCGCTGTTCATTATACTGAGAGAATTCTTGTTGATGATCTTATGCCCGGGGTTGAATACTCATTCTCCATATTTACTGTCTCTTATCATTTAGTCGGCGATGTGACGAATTTAACGACTCACACGAGTAAGTAAAATTAACATTCTTCCAAGTTGATAATCTTCTTTATTCTATTTTTGCCCTTTGCAGTGCCACTGATCCAATCAGAAGTAGTTGTGATCGTGGATCGTGACATCCCCGATTCGCTCACACTTCGTTACACACCCACGCTGATTCAATCATCGAGATTCGATTTGTACAGATTCAGAATAAGCGATAAGAATAACACAACAAAAGAGAAAGCAATTGATGATACTGATACTAAAGTAACATTTGGTGGTTTAATCCCAGGAAAATTGTACAATGTAACCGTGTGGACTGTGAGCGAGAATGTTGAGAGTCGACCGATATTGAGGCAAGACCGGCTTTATCCAGACGCAATATCTTCCATCCAAGCTGTTGAAATTAACGACACCAGGATAACATTGACCTGGGATGTGCCACAAGGCGAATACGATGCATTTGAAGTGCAATACATCAATAGCGAGGGCAGCTATGCCCAAAACATCACTTCACTCAATATCATAACAATATCGGATCTAAAACCCCACCGAAATTATACATTTACATTGGTCGTACGTTCAGGATCAGAATCAAATTATCTCAGACAATCGAATCCATTGAGTGCAAGTTTCACAACGAGCGAGTCCTATCCAGGGAGAGTTGAGAAATTTCATCCAACTGATATTCAGCCGAGCGAAATCAGCTTCGAGTGGTTCTTGTCCAGTGGCGAATTCAATGGCGTCATTAAGAAATTCACCATTACTTATGGCCTTGAGGTAATTTTCGAGATAACTGCTGCAATTTTGCTGATAATTATTTCAATAATTTCTGTCTTCCAGGGCTCTTCCCATACTCAAACCAGGGACTTCAAACCAACTGAATTCAGAGGAGTCATTAAGACGCTTATACCAGGAAAAACTTACGTTTTTCGTATTCAAGCCGAGACGAAAATTGGCTTTGGTCCTGAGACCCATTGGAAGCAGAAAATGCCAATTTTAGCACCACCAAAGCCGCCAACCCAAGTTGTACCGACTGAAGTTTGCAAGAGTAGTACAACAATACAAATTAGATTCAGAAAGAATTATTTCAGTGAGCAGCATGGTGCTGTCATATCTTACACTATTGTCGTTGCTGAAGATGACAGTAAAAATGCGTCGGGATTGGAGATGCCTAGTTGGCGAGATGTTCAGGCATACAGTAGCTGGCCACCGTATCAAGTAATTACACTTTCCATTTCTTCTTCTTGCGAAAAAGCATAAACATTTAATTTATTCTCCTTTTTTTTCACATTATTTCAGGTGATGGAGCCATATTATCCCTTCAAGAATGGCTCAGTCGAGGACTTTACAATCGGCAGTGAAAACTGTGACAATAAGATAGGCTACTGCAATGGACCACTAAAATCCGGTTCAACATATAGAGTTAAAGTACGTGCCTTCACAGCACCTGATAAATTCACCGACACCAGCTACAGTTTTCCAATACAAACAGGTATGAAAAAATTGAATAAATTTAATAAATAATAATGTGTAACTGTACGCTTTCGATGTACTGTAGAGTAAGAATGAATAATATGTGGTAAAAAATGAATAATTGAACTGAAAGAGAGAGCACTTGAGGGATAATACAAATATGTGAGTGTCAGATTAGGCTTCAACATAAAAAATTTACACATGGTTTACATGTACATGTCTCGCTCTCGAAAGGATTGCTGCTGGCAGGTGAGAGACAAGTGTTTGTCAGTGTCTAAAGTCTGTAGTAAATTCCAATATTAAATGATAAAGAAGACTAACTGTTGTCCAGCTTTCTAAGACTTTTCAATTACTGTCAAACCGGGAAATTTTTCTCTGACTTCCTCAGTAGTGAATTAATTTAAACTTCTGAATTAATTGAGTTAAATTATTCTTATTATTCCTACAGATAAAGATAACACGACTATTATTGTGGGAGTCACAGTGCCAATTGTTCTTCTGCTAACGATGCTTGGGATAGGATTATTGGTGAGGAGACATCGAAATCAATTGAGAAAAATCACTGAACCGAGAGCTACTGATAATCTCTCGTTACCAGACAGTGTCATTGAAACGAGGTAATTCATTATCATTTCTTGGCCATAATAATTAAAGAATTTATGAATATTCGCATTTGCAGTCGACCAATTCGAGTGGAGAATTTTGCTGAACATTATAGAATAATGTCAGCAGACTCAGATTTCCGTTTTTCCGAAGAATTTGAAGAATTGAAACACGTTGGAAGGGACCAAGCTTGTACTGCCGCTGATTTACCATGCAACAGGCCGAAAAATCGTTTTACTAATATACTACCATATGATCATAGTAGATTCAAGCTGCAACCAGTTGATGACGAAGAAGGATCCGATTATATCAATGCTAATTATGTTCCTGTGAGTATTATATATGACAGAATTTCCATTTTACCACGATTTTCCCTATATATATTATGATATGATAATGGGAAACAGTGAAATGATTAAATTTATAATTTTTAGGGTCACAATTCACCGCGAGAATTCATTGTAACTCAGGGACCTCTCCATTCAACCCGTGACGATTTCTGGCGAATGGTTTGGGAGAGTAATAGTCGTGCAATTGTTATGTTAACACGTTGTATTGAAAAAGGTAGAGAAAAATGTGATCATTATTGGCCAGTGGATACATTGCCAGTTTATTATGGTGATATTTGTGTGACTGTATTAAATGAAACACGTTATCCCGATTGGAGTATTACGGAATTTATGCTCTGCCGTGGTGACGTTAAACGAGTCATTCAGCATTTTCATTTTACAACATGGCCTGATTTTGGTGTACCAAGTCCACCGCAGACATTGGCCAGATTTGTACGTGCATTTAGAGAACGTGTGAGGCCCGATCAAAGGCCAATTGTCGTGCATTGTAGTGCAGGAGTTGGAAGAAGCGGTACATTTATTACACTTGATAGAATACTACAGCAGATTCAAGTATCTGATTATGTTGATATTTTTGGAATTGTCTGGGTTATGAGAAAGGAGAGAGTCTGGATGGTACAAACTGAACAGCAGTATATATGTATACACCAGTGTCTATTGGCTGTTCTGGAGGGACAGGATAATACGGGACCACCGCGTGAAATTCACGATAATCAAGGATTCGAAGGTAATTTATTTTAATTCATAGGCAAAATTTAATAATTAGAAATAATTAGATTTGTTCAGAATCATCACTTATCTCCTCATTCTCACACAATTTCCCTAAAATACGTAATGTGTTTGATAACAAATGTGAAGATACGAGGGAAATCATTTTTATTTTATCATTAGTTTTGATAACATAAAATTGAATGAATAAAATGTATCCCCACGTAAATAATTTGAATCCAGGAAAGAATCAAACCTCTGTCGAGAATGCAATGAGTCCAGTAGCTGATGAGAAGGAGAGATGACCTTCCGACTCGGGAAACGAAGACGAGGGTAATTTTGTAGGCAATTAAATTGCCTCTGTACCCTTAATCGTGCACGATTAATTCATTTATTTTATCATTATTTATCTACAATTTGCTAGACAATTGCATCGCATGATTGTGTTTTTCATTTTTATTTCCTTATTAGTTTATTGGAAATACTATTTATTTTCCAATAAATTTTATTAATTGTTTCATTAGTATTATTCTTCGTTTTTTTTTTTTTTTTTTTTTTTTTCAATTTACACTCATGTGAATGTAATGTTGTGATATGGAAAAAAATACGTTAACAGCCTGAATGACATTACTGATGCGAACGTATGCGCTTGGATAAATACATTAGCAAGAATATATCTCTAATGCTTCCACTAATCATTCATCTATTCTTCTGTTTGCAGATGACGAAGGAATAGCTGAATCCGGGATGTAACGCGGAAAGTTTTTGAAAAATCAACGAAGAAGGGATGAATATTTTCATTTTGATCCCCGGTGAAATTAATTGAATTACTGACATTTAGTGATGAAAAGAAAACGTCTAAGATGCTCAATTGGAATCATTTTTCCATGTGCGACATTAAATTTAAGTTCATTGGATCAAGTTGCATGGAAGTAACATGTATCCGTCCGTCGAAAGAAGAGAAGAAAATTATGTAGCAAAGCATAAAGACCATATCGCACAATTTCCATTGTATTAAGGAATGTCGCATGAAATTATTTCGACTCATATCATTTTTCTACAAATCATGACCTATAGATTTTTAAAACTAGGTACTTAATCATTTTTTAAAATGAAAAAGAAAAAAGAGAAAAAAAAGCACAGGATATTTGACGACAAAGTATAATGCACAAATGCATTTAGCCAAAATATATGTATATTTCGACAAAAGCACCTGACAAAATGAAATTAATCGAATTTTTTAAAAGTAATAATTATAATACAGGTGCCAATTGATCTCTCTACCTCTTGTTTTTGTTTTTTTTTCTCTTCTCGTATTAAATCTTTTATATATATCTATATATATATAAATATATATAATGTATGAATATATCAGACCCAATAGATCACCGTATGTACATATCTCTTCATATACATATAGAACTAAAGAATGAAAGAAAAACAATGAAAATTATAACGCCTCGAATGGAATTGTATTTTAGCGAAATATTGATTATTGTTTTTGTTACCTTATTTTATTGATATTATTTTTATCATCAATGATGCTATTACAATAACAGCATAAACAGGCAACTATAAATTGAAATTGTGATTACAATTATTTGAATAATATGATGATTTCACTAAAGACTTTAGTCTTATTCCTATTTCTTATAGTTAACCCTTTCTCTCTCCATCTCTCTCTCCATTTAATTCAACATAAGTTGAATCCCTAGAAATTCCTAGATTTTTGGACATTCATTAGTGGCGTTATCTCTTAGAATTCTCTAGAAGCTCGAAACACCTCTCGATTTTGATTCCTAAGAATTCTAAGAGATAGCGCCACCGGTAAATATTTATTTAATAATAATCTAGCAGGTGGCTCACCCGTATTTTGCTGAAATTTTTATTGTTTGGTAGTCAATTGTTTAATTATTATTAAATAAATGAGATTAACAACGCAAATATTCGGGTTTAAAAATTAAAAAAATATGCAATTGTTCGTTAATCGTTTGGTGGTGATTGTTATATAGTTTTTATTATTTGGTAGTCAATTGTTTAATGATTATCAAATAAATTAGCTTAACAACGCAAATAATTGAATTTTCAATAAACAAAAATTTGCAATCGTTTGTAATTTGTTTGGTGGTGATTGTTATATAGTTTTTGTTGTTTGGTAGTCAATTGTTTAATGATTATCAAATAGATTAGCTTAACAACGCAAATAATTGAATTTTCAATAAACAAAAGTTTGCAATCGTTTGTAATTTGTTTGGTGGTGATTGTTATATAGTTTTCATTGTTTGGTAGTTGATTTTTCAATTATTATCAAATAATTAAACGAAAAAATATATGATTTTCTTCTTTATCGGCTTCAGCACCGGCTGCAAAACGCAAGAGCGCAAGATCACCATGGTTGAAAAAAAAAAAATTACCACCGGGGCTTAATTTACCCCGCAAAAATTCATTCGGCTCTAGTCGTGAGTACTCGGGTGTTATGGAAGGGTAGCTTTCTCCAGTGAACTGGCAGGTCTTCAGTTGGCTGCTGGCCTCACACTCGTTCATAACTGTGTAGCAAAAAACCATTAAAATCATGTATTTCATGAGAATATAGTGTTGTTACTGATCTCAACAGTTTCACATTAGAATTGGGTACGTATTCCTCAAAAATCCCAAAAAACTAAAGATAACAACCCTTAAAAATCAACTTTACACAATTTGAACCTCCCGCCAAATAAATGAATCAGCGATTTAAAATCGAGCGAAAAAATCGAGTATTGCCGAGTGGAAATGGAAATGTTCGTGCATCATCTCGTTAGAGCCTTCAGCCTCATTAAGAAAGAGGCGAAAGAGTTGCCTCTTATAATCATGGCCTCGTCCGACAGAGCACTTAGTCTCCACCTTTTTTTTTCGGTAAAAGAAGCAGAAAAAAAAGGGGGAAGGGGTTGAGTCACTTACTGTAACCGCTGAAAAAACGGCAATTGTATCTGTGTGTGTGTGTGCGAGAGATTAGAATGTGTGGGACAGAGCATGAAAGGGCGGTCGTTGTATACAAGTTGTGTAGAGTACAGAATATACAGTAAAGTGAGAATAAACTCGTGGGTTTTGATGCACTCGTGTGCGACTCGCCGTAACGAACGCACATCAATTCCTTCATTTTCATTAAATCAACGTGCACATAATAATTGTGAGTGAGAGAAGAACAATTGGAGCTGCGAGGGCTCGATAAAAGCTGCATAAATTATGATAATTGGCCTCTTTTCTGTGCCGGAAATCGTGCGGTTAATTTGGATTTTCATTATTCTCAAGTGTGAATATTAATCCAGTACTCTGCCTATTTGTGCCTTTAATTGCAACATTGTGGAGGTCATGACAATTGGGTCTGAAGTGGTTAAAAGGCCCTGAAGGGTGAACTGTGTTGTTACTAAAATAGATTAAACGAGGGAAACTACAGGTGGCAGAAGCGCAAGGAAATAACGTTATATACCGGTACATCCTCAATATTTCATAAGAGAGAGAGAGAGAGAAAGAACGTGCAGATTTTAGAGACAATTGAAATAAAGTGAAAAGTAACGGTGAGTTTGTACAGAGAATAAAACAATCATTCTAATCAGAAATAGAGAGACACAAGTGCTATTCTTATGAACAACACTTACGCCCTTTTTATTCTCAGGTGACGTTATTTAATGGCAGTATAACTATGTATTTCGCACGGTATGCGCACAGAGAGTGCTCTCCTTGGTAATCAATACTCATCGTTCTACCTCTCTCTCTTTCCCTCGCACTTACAGTGTAAATGGTAAAATGGGGAAAAATCTTCGATGAAAATCTTCGACAATGAGATTTATCAATTCACGACCTCTCTCTTCTTTTTTTCCCCTTCTTCGTTATCCGAGGCTCTGAGCTTTTAAGGATGATGAATCCAATTATCTTTTCATGCAGAGAAGAGGAATTCCAGTGAGAGATGGTGGAATTTTTTTATTATTGTTATTATTGAGGATAAATTGAGTTGAAGAGAAGTTGAGATATGTCTTCTTTGCACGAATTCATTTGGTTTTAATTGTTTCCATTTAATTTAATGGCTTTTTTGTTTATTATGTTAGGGGGGGCAATGGTGCACCTCCCTTAGCGTCTGGATATGGTAACTATGAGCTCCGAAAAGTCCGCCAGCCGGCGAAAACCCATTGACAACGGCGGCAGTTGTTCAAAGAACATTACTGAACAACACAATGCCAGTGGCAAAGGTAAGATTGGTACGACGTCAAAGAGGAAAGAGGAAACGTCGACGACGGCTACATCCGTTAAAAGTGAAGGCACTGATAGACCAAAATCAACTGCAACATGCGCTGAAGACAGTCCTAACTATGTCGTTTATAAAAAGGTAAAAATAATGAAGAGAAAATGAATATTATCTTCTTTTTTTGAAATTTTTCAGAATAAAGTAAATTGCGGATGTTTGATGAGGTAAAAAAAATGGGTCGTTTGATCGATTGCTTTTGAACTGTCAATTTATCTCAAATATCCCACATTTGAAAAATCTTCTCGTCTTTCAAGTGATATATTTGTGTTTTCACTCGTGAAGCTTTTATCGTGTCGTTTTACCACTTTCCCTATCACTGTTCTACAAGGGAAATGATGAAATTGATCGGTTTTTTATTTCGAGGACTCGACTGAAGCTTCACTCAAATATATCAATCTGAATTGACTTATATTTATTGCCACTTTATTAATTAATTTATTTAATTTTCATAGATGGAATCTATTGTTGAAAAAATGTTGGATGAAACCAATGGCGTCCCAGTGAGAACTGCCAAAACATTTATGACAAAGATACCTTCGGTTTTTACGGGTAAATCATTTGAATAAATCGAAATTAAGTTGGCTTTAATTTCAATTGTTCAATTACACTTAAAACTTCAGGTACTGACCTAATAGCCTGGATGATGAAGCACATGGACATTGATGATCAAGAGGCTCTACGTGTAGCTCATTTAATGGCATCACACGGCTACTTTTTTCCGATCGACGATCACTGCCTCACTGTAAAGAATGACAACACTTTTTATCGATTCCAAACGCCCTATTTTTGGCCCTCAAATTGTTGGGAACCAGAGAATACTGACTATGGTTCGTTAAGCCGATTAAATCATTACGAATTATCAAATGAGACCGAACAAATTAAATCAATGAATAAGCTAATTACATTAATTCTTCTTTTTTCATTGAATTAAATTGAAAAAACCAAAAACAAAATAGCTGTCTACTTGTGCAAACGTACGATGCAGAATAAAACACGATTGGAATTGGCTGATTACGAGGCTGAGAATTTAGCGAGATTGCAGAAAATGTTTTCACGTAAATGGGAATTTATATTTATGCAAGCTGAGGCACAAAGTAAAGTAGATAAAAAAAGAGATAAATTGGAGAGAAAAGTATTGGATAGTCAGGAGAGAGCATTTTGGGATGTACACAGGCCAATGGTAAGCTCTGCAATTAATTTGTCTCCTTCAATGAATTAATTAATGTCTCGATTAATTATTCACAGCCTGGTTGCGTTAATACAACAGAATTGGACATAAAGAAAGCATGCAGAACAAATAAACCGAGAATTAAAGCAAGTAAACATCTACAACTTGGAATTGCCGGCGGTAGAATATCACCAACCCATGCAGATACGGATATTACACCATCCAGTGAGAGTATAAAACAGGAAATTGACATGCTGAAACAACGGCTCGACAGGAGAAACATCAAAGTTTCAAAAGTTGCTGAAGCGTTAGTATTGTCATGATAATTTTAATATTTCAATTACTTGAGATCGTTTTGCTATCACTTTTAATTCATTCACAGATTAATTGGATACTTTGAACAGTATGTTGAGTATGATCCATTGTTTACACAGCCTGAGTTCAGTAATCCATGGATCTCTGATAACACAGAAGCGTGGGAACAGGAAAAACTTGCGTGAGAACTTTTTTTGAAAATTAATTTGTCTGAAAAGTTAAGTTTCTTGATTTTTTTTAGTGATAAAATCATTTTTATTCCATTAATAGGAAAGATATTTCTGCGAGACGAGTCAAGAGATGGGGTTTCAGTCTTCAGGAACTCCTGCAGGATCCCATTGGAAGGGAGCAATTTGTTAAGTTTTTGGAAATGGAGTATAGCAGTGAAAACCTCAAGTAATTAATTAAATTAATTAGTATAGTTTTTCATGGATAAACGAACTCATTACCTTCTTCTATTCTCTAAGATTTTGGGAAGCCGTTCAGAACTTGAAAACTCTACCTCAACACGATGTACAGAACAAAGTCGAAGAGATATGGAACGAGTATCTGAGACCAGATGCAAGCTGTCCCATCAACGTTGATTCACGTTCATTCGAATTGACTAGAAAAAATTTAGAAAAACCAGATCGTTGGAGTTTCGACGTTGCTGCCGCCCATGTTTATCATCTCATGAAGACTGACAGCTATGCACGTTACCTACGATCAGAAATGTACAGAGATTATCTCAATGGATCTAAGAAAAAAGTAATTATTTAATTTAAACAATTTTAAGTAATTCATTATTATTTAACGTAAGATGATGGATTAAACTGCGTTATTAATTGAGATTCTCCGATTTGCTTTCAAATTTTAGGCCTCTGTCAAAGGAATTCGCAGCATTGTACCATTTGCAGGACGTAAAGATAATGTACCACCTTGAATTAATTATTGTTATTATTTTATAAGAATTTCTTTTTTTTTCTTTTCATTTGTTGAGTCATTTCAGTTTTTCCACTTTTTTCGCTTCAGGTGCAACTACTAAATGTATATAAAAAAAAATGAATAGATTTAAGATAAATAATGTTTAGAATTGTTGAAGATAGTTTAAGTGATTTTTGTCACTTTAAAGCAATCATGGAATTAATTCGAGATGACAGAGAGTTATTGAATGGATTTTTTTTCTAATGTTCAGATTCCTGTGTATGTGTAGATGACACTAAAATTTATTAAAGAACAAAAAATTGCCCATTAGTAGGAAAAAAAGAAAAACTATGAATTTGAAAAGAAAAAAAGAAAATTTGTATATAGCTAATTTTCTCTTTGTTTAATTGAGATAAGGAAAAACTATTTTTTTTAATTTCTTAATTAATAAAAATGATAAAAATATATGAAATTTCAATGCCATGGGAATTTGAGAAATTTTGCAATATAAGTAATGAATTATTAAATTAATTTCGATATTATTGATTTTAAAATGCTTTTTGTAATGGTGCATATAATGAATGAATTATTTTGCAAATGTAAATGGCTGTACGTGTATAGAAAAATGCAAAAATCATAGATTTATTGATGAAGAAAATGGAAAAAAATTAAGAAAAATCGTTTGTTCTTGTAGATATGAGAAATAGGAAGTGATTGATGATATTTTATTTTCAATAATCCATTAAAATAATTATCTGAAATGGAATAATTGAGTTTTATTAATTTCCTTCGATCCCATTCATCGATTTTTCATTGAAAAAAGGAAATAAAAAAGAATCTATTTGATTTAATTGATACAATTGATTCTCATTACAAATAAATTCAGTCACAAGAGTCACTTAATCGTCACACTAATTATCTTGTGATTTATGCTTACTTAATTGAATTTCTGAATTAAAATTAAAGATGTATCCTAAATTTCCTAATTAATATTTTCTAATGAGCGGCATTTAAATTGATGAAAGAGAAAAAAAAATTATTCAGTAATTTACCATTAAAATTAAGTACAGACACAAATTAATTGAGCTTCAGTATTGTTTTCTTTTTTTCGTTTTTTCATTACGGTTTTTCGTTGTGCCTTTTTGTACAGTGCCTTAACATACATGACTAGATATAAATACAAAGAAAGAAGAAAAAAAATTGCAGAGAAAAGAGGAGTAAAATAGGACACTTAATGAGAGAGATTTTTAAAAAATCCCATCTCAACGATGCCCATTAATCCACCCTCTCTCTCTCTCTCTTTATCAAATAGTCAAAAAACATGAGAACATACTGGGGTACCATGAAAATAATTGAATTTTAAATGATATGGCAATAATAATAGGACGTTAATTCTAAATGGTCATCAAGCAACATCAATCTCCTTCTTATTCCTCTTAATAATAGGAACAGCAGCCCAGAGTGCTGTCCCGAGAATAAGAATAATTCCAAACGCTAGGAAGATTGGTTTATAAGAATTAATTCGCTCATAAATAGCGCCACAAACAGGCGGTCCAACCAGCTGCAGAACCCCATTAACAAACAACGAAATCCCATAAGAAGAACTCAATTTCTCAGTCCCCAACATATCCGCAAGTATAACAGTAGTAATTCCAATGTACATGCCAGATGATAGTCCAAATAAAGCGCAGAAGAACGACAACATTGTGTAACTAGTTGCCATTGGTAATAAAGCAAGTGCAATACCACTAAGACCTAATCCCCCCACAAAATAATAATACTTTGGTATAAAATCGATATCAGAGAGTGATGCACCACCGATTCTCCCGACTAAATCGAGCGCTGAAACAATCGACAGCAATAAGGCCGCACTATTTTTATCAAAACCCTCGGAAATCGCGTAAGAAGGCAGTAGGATCATAAAATTCGTATTACTAATTGCAGAAGTTGAGTTTGATATCAGAATAACGAGATAAATTGGATCTCTCAGCACACTGAAGTCAAAAAAGTTTTTTGCAGAGTTTGTGCTGTTCTCAGTGCTGCCTGAAGTGTCCGAATTTTTACGTAGATTCAGGTCCCTTTTTTTTGGATCCTCTTTGATTGATTCTATTGAATCCGTTGTTCTTGAAGGTTTTTTCTTGGAGGACGTGCCGCCTGTCTTGAAGAGCCTTCGGAACATGTTGGGGACGTTCATGCGAGGTGTCAGGGCAATTGGGCCCATTTCAGAGACAATACTGTGCTGACGAGACAAATGAAATACACTTTTTCCACTTTTGCGAGTTGAATTATTTCTACTCATGGATGGAGTCTCAGGCGTTACTTTAGTTGTTGTTTCAGAATTTAATGATTCAGGAAGTGTTTCGTTGATTGATGATGATAAATCTCTCTCTGCCTCTTTAGTCTCAATATTTTTCATATCTACCTCCTCATTTTTATCATCATTCTGTGTTAATGATAATTTTCGTTCAAGTTCCTTTGATAAATCACGCAAATGTTCAGTTGAATTATCAATTTTAATTTCATTGATATTCTCAAGCTTTGCCTGTGATTTTGTTGAATCAAATTGTTCTTCTAATGTCAATGCCTCATTGTCAATTCCATCAATGGGCACTTCCTTCATGTGCTCCTCAACCGGATGATAAAGAAACGCACACACAAGTGTATTCAATGTGATTGCACCCATAATCAGTACAGCACCTCTGTAATTATGAACAACAATTGTATGAAAAAGGGAAATTCATAATAAGATATTTTACAATTATTGAGGATTTTATTTCTAGTGAATAGAGATAATAATTTCATTTTTTTATGTAAGAACCGGGTGTCACGTCGTCATGCTACGATGAATGTCGCGTGATTCTGTACACTTCGTAATAAATAAAAATAATTGTTAAAAAAACAAATTTTATCGGGATTTTTATTTATAGAAATCTGCATATATGAATAATCATAGGCTGTGCTTTTTTTTGTTCATTCTGATTGCGGTTGATGGAGGAAAAATGAGAGGTACATGCATATTCACCTGTGACCGAAGTGATTCAAGAGAAACTGCAGAAACGGCGGTAATACAATTGTACCGATTGCACTTCCGGATATACAAAGACCAGTTGCAAAACCACGAAGTCTCTCGAAATACGCTGTTACGATGTAAACTGTCGGCGGAAATGTCAGGCCAGCGCCAATACCCACCATCAGTCCATAACTAAATTTAGAGATTAATTATTGGCAAATTAAATTATGACAAATATTGAATATAACATTTTGTTTTTCTTTTTAGATATCTCGGAGACCTTCTATGTGAAGAATTTCGTGCTCTACAAAAAAAGATTCTTGCAACATTGCTCTATCTCCCTTGGTTTCCGAGATATTTCAAAGGAAAAAGGAAGTTTGAATGAATAAAATTCAACTTACCTAACATACAGATAGGACACGGAAGTGGCGAAATAACTGAGCATCATTCCAGAAGCAGCAAAAGCCCCTCCGATCAACGTAACAGTTTTGTAAGAATATTTCATGGAGAGAACACTGGACAGTGGTCCTGTTTTTCCCATAAAAAAGGAAGAAAACAAAAATAAAATACGGAGAATTAAGAATAAAAGGAGGATAACAGCAGGAGTCGTGAATAAAATTAGCATTTTTATTTGATTCCGGGATAATAAAGAAAGGGATCGAATAAAAATGCGAGATAAAAATAAGAATTTACCGAGTGAACTGTAGAGGAAGTAACAGAGAGCTGGCATCCACGAAGCAGCAGTTGGTGAAGCCTTGAAGACCTGAAGAAACTCAACAAAGAGAACACCGAAGGACTTTACCGTACCAGGGATGAGGAAGTTAACAGCAAGAGCTGATACAAGTACCACCCATCCCCAGCCACCGTCCGGTGGAACGAGTTTTGTTTTACTCATTTTTCCAACTTTGGCCATGTCTCTCTCCATTCACTTATTAAATCTCACTGATAAAGCCCCACGAATTAGTCACGTTCAATCTGTTGAATAAAATTAGTAAAATGAGTAACGGATTTCAGAGAATTCTGCCGTTAGTTTTAAATCACACTCTTTTATCATCAAAAATTGTTATGAATTCAAATTTCCCATCGAAACAATGAGACTCACCGAATTGATGTGTATACACTCTAATTGTTTGCGATATCAATGACACATGTTAGGAAGACACTCTAGATTGAACGCGAATGACATAAATTCAGGCCAATAATTAATAGGCATTGCTTCGTGTATTGTGGATGACAAACTGACACCAAGTACTGGCAATTCGATTCTCACAACTTGTTGCTCATTCCCGCCTAACTGCTACTGGATAAAACCATAGTCACGTGACATTATTCAAGCGCAAATCATCATTGCCTATTCACTACGGTTTTACTACTACTTGTACGCATTTCTCAAGTTTTACCTCCACTCACTTCTGCCCCCTTCCCCCTCTTTTATCTATGTTTATAACGGTTAACTGTATTTATTATATGCCTACCCCCATTACATGTTTTTTTGTTAAATTCAACATGTTTATTCACTGGGATTAAAATAAATGTCCTACTTGCTGGATAATTTTGTTGTTTTCTTCATTCAGAATGAAATGAAAAACAGAAATTGATTTTTAGGATTTTACGAAACGAGTGAAGGGAAATACGAAGGATTTCAACGCATCGAGAGAGATATTTCATGCACTTTGCACTCTCCTTGAAGTTTTTTTTTCACATAGGCTCATTTCTCATATGCTTTTTTTGCAATTGTGATTAGAAAGAGAATTATTTTAATACTTTTTCGTAGCTCTCGAAATTCTCTAAATCAATCGTATCTCCATTATTTTCAAAGATATTTAAAAATATGAAAAGAAATAGAATCACTCTATCTAAAAACTTACTAATCTGTATTATTTATTTGTTTGAATAAAATAAAATCATTGTAAATATGCACAATTCTCATCACTGAAGATCGTATCAACATTTACATTTCTACGCTTCCGTATTAATTGAGTATTTGAATTTAATTCTCTTTGGCGACTGAAAGGTGAATTTCACAACGTGAGAAAACAATACGATTGTGAAGGAATTTAAAAACATTGAAGAGACAAGAGAAAAAAAATAAAAATAATTAATTTGAAAACATATTGGTGATAAACTTCTTTTTTTGATAGACCTAATTTTCAAGAATAATAATCATTATTTGTATTTGTCCTTTTTATTATATTTTTAAAACATTCAGTAAAGCCAATTTGCTCATGCCAGACTAAATTAATATTTTGGAACTAAATTAAATTGGACTTTTGCTTTAAAACTGTCGCTACATCATTTGAGCTCTATTAACATGCAAACTTGACGCTTTGATCTCTCGTGTTCAATTCCGCGATAATAAATTATTGTATTTTTCCATAATCCTATTAATTTTATTATTCTCATTGTTAAATAACGATTCTGGTTTTTTTCCATTACGTCAAAGGTTTGATTTACGAAAATATAATTTAGTGTCACGAAAATTAATGGATTTTTTTCTCTTTGAGAATAGTTTGTCGAAATATTGTTAAAATATCAAGAATCGTTTTTTGTAGCTCTCAAAATTCTCTACAAAAAAAGATTCTTTGGAAATGTCTCTACCTCCCCCAGTTTCCAAGATATCCTAAAAAACAAAAAAATCCTCTGTTTCCATAATTTTAAAGAATTTAACACGAAAAATAAATAGTTTTATCTTTACTATTTCGACAAACTATCACCTGAATGTCGAAAACGTGATTTAAATATTTACTTCTGAAATCATCGTCACTATCATAATTGTCGTGCGTAAAGCCTCATTTCATGATTGAAAAAGCGTCACGAAGTGATAATCACGAGTTTAAGTAATGTGTATTCAACTGCTATTTTTTTCTCTTCTTTTTCTTCATTAACAAATGCGTTACCGAAGAATAAACGCACAGAGTCTATATGGCTATTTGTCCTTAATTACATACGGATTTGCGTTAAATGGGACTTTTTCTTTATCTCTCAACGTGTACAATCAAATGTGCCGTTGGTTCACGTCCTTGGTCTACCCAACGGTGTATATAGGTGTTCTCCATCAAGTTTACACTTCTATGTTACAACTGGGCATTTGCAAGGTAGCTGAACATATACGTATACACTTGCTCCACCGACTTATTTACGAGGAGAATCAGGTGTGTGTGATATCTATCAAGAGAAAGGTCTTAAACTAGTGAAAACAATTTAACAATCATCAAGAGCATCAACTGCATCAAGATGCAGCTCATGAAAAAATTGACTCAAAGAATTTATTAAATTTAAAGGATCTAAAAAAATCTTATATCTAAAAAAAAAAAGAATCTAATGAAACTAAATGGTTTAATGTTAAAAAAAAATACTTAAAAAGTTTGTAAAACAGTTTGAGTTTACTGACCCCACTTGGAAAACAGTTGCAGTGTCACTGAACGGTTGAAGCCCAAAGTCTTCCTCTTCTGGGCTGAGTTGGAGCACAAGAAGAGATGCCTCTCTGCCTTCCACCCAGACTGTTCACCGTCGACTCCCGAGGGTCCAGAAAGACTCAAGTGGCGTTTCGCCTCTCGTCCTCGAAGTTCCTCTCCTCTTCTTTGCTTCTTCGTGTCTTTTACTCCTTCCTCCTCTCCAGTCTCACTTTGTCTTCTTTATGGAGTTATTGTGTAGTTAATCGGGGTGAAGTTTCGGATTCATGTGGCACTTGCTGCTGAAGTGACTGGAGGAGACTGATTTTTTTCCAAGCACCTTTGCCCATTTAAATGGGGGAGAAAAAAAACCAATAGTGAAATGCTGATGAAAGAGAGAGAGAAAGAGAGGTGATAATAATAGTATGTCACTCTGTTGGATGTTGAGAGACAGGTTGGTTGTTTGGAAAACGATGGTGGGAGAGTTTAGCCTCCTCCAAAGGTGGTGGCTTCTGGGTCTAGAGCCACTGAGCAACATATTCCCACTCTGTACAGCATTAAATGCCTTTTTTTTTCATGTGAATTGTACGAGTGTGTTGGAGTACTCAATAGGCCACTATTATTGCTCTTGCTTGAATATTAAAAATGGGGGCTAACAACCGGCCTCCTCTTTTAGATACGAGCACGACTTCGTGGGACATGAGAGGCTGACCTCGTGCTGTTGTCCTTCGTCAATATTCTCATCGCTTTTTTTCCCCTTTTATTTAAATCTAAAAATGTGAGATTTTTAGTCAGTAATTCTTTGAAAATATCTCAGAAACTAAACGATATGCAGAAATTTAGCAGGAATCCTCATTGTAGATAATTTCAAGAAAAATCACTGTATCTCATTTCGTTTTCAAGATATCAACAATCTCATAAAACCATCAACATTGTAATAATAATGGGACTTCATTGAAAGGGAAGATGACGGAACCCAGTTGATGTCCTCCAGTCGACCTTTTCCCCACTCATTTTTCCACAAAATCAGTTTTATTTCTCAAATCTCCACTTTCCATCAAACTGGTTTTATCACTCCGTTCCTTCATTGCGGCATCTTACCCCCTTCAGCATCGTCTCTCCTCTCCTTTAGAGTTTTGCATTCATGAAGTAACTAAGTTGCGCGCATTGGCACGATGACGTTGGCGAACAGTGTGACAAGGATGGGTAACACCCGTTTAAGTGGTAACTAATGCCATAACTCATATATAATATAAGTGACACGCTTATACCACTGGCCCACACTTTGCTCGACACTTTATTTGCATTAATACCGTAAATATTGGTGTCTCAATGAGTTATTGTGAGTATGCACATTACTGGCTGTTACATGAGACACAAGCGGAAATTCTCAGCATTATACCACCGAAGATTCTACCATTTTTCCTTAAATACGTTAATTAAAAGAAAATTATTCGCTATATGAAAAGAGACGTCCTTGAAATATTAGAAGCATCCTCATTCGTAATTTCTTATTTTTTATAAATTCAAATAGCCTCGGTTCATAACGTCTGATGTCATCAAATTGGAAGAAGGTGGCTTGTCATAAATTATTATGATTTTTTTTTATTAATTATATTTAATAATGCCGTTTGAAGGAAATAACATTTTCTCTTCACCACACCTGATGATTTCTTATTTACATTCTCGTTCTTTTTCCAGGCATAAATTCCTACGGGATCTATTTATAAACACTGATAATTTTCCAGATCCATCGATAATTAGCATAGAAAGTCTTTTTGCCAGTGGAATTAGAGAAAGTCCGTATTTTCCTCGTTTCCTTCTCTAAAAATATAAATATTAATGATAGCTTTGTGCATTTTGAGGATTTAAAAATCAAGGAAATTATGGATAAGAGGGACAAAAAAAGGGGCGAGCATAAGTCATGAAGAAGTAAGGAAAAAGGAGTCTAAGTTTAGCACAAACGATACCCGGAGTGAAGAGTAAAAGGATGCAATAAGGCGCGAGCACGGTTATTTATCGCCACCTTCCAAGAGAGAGCCAGGTAAAGATACTTTTTTTTCCACAATTCTTATGTCTAGAGACTTTTTTAAATTTCCAACAGGTTGAACTGACGTAAACTCAATTTTTTCCATTCATTCTTGATAAAATTTGATTATAATGATTGAAGTTTTTTTTCCAATATTCTTGCAATTAAATTTGCGAAAACAAATCATGTTAAACTTCATATTCTTGGAATTGCCTCGGTTTCTTCCTGAAGAATGCACCTTTTAAATCCAAATCCCCCGTGACATCTCTGAATAAAGAAGAGAGGAATAGGGGCGCTTGGCAACGACCCCATTGCTCCTTTATCCTCTCGAAAAATAAACAAAAATAATGGAATTAAAAAAAATGAGAGAAACGTCCACGAGGACCAGCGACCCCAGGGTGCACGCTCGGTCAAACAGAACTTGTTTTCAGTGTCTCTTGCCCCGTGTTTAAAAGCGCAAAAGGAACTTCTCATGATTCCCATCGTGTCTTTATCCTCTTTCAGGTGAGTCGCCTTCTTCTGTAACTCCGGCGCCATTTCCACTCCTATTTTCCCCTCTCGTTAATCTTTTTGCCTCTTCTTCACTCGACTCCTTTTTTCGCCTTCTCCTCCTTCTTTTTTTCCACCTCTTTTATTTCTCCAACCAGGTAGCACAAACTGGTTGGATGAAAATAGCATCAACTGCTGCTGGGGGATATGAAGGCGCTTGGTCCAGACTCAATGATGAGTCTACATATATATCTTGGGCTCCAGCATTTCTTCTTGCCACTATAATACTCGGTAACCTCCCTCGGGGCATGCTGTACCCGTATTACGGACCCGTAAGGGCCTCTTCCTTTTTTCTCAACATTTTTTTACCATTTTTCCACGTCTTGCCTCTTCTATTTTTCCGTTCTCCTTTTAGACGCTTCACGCAATAAAGTCGAGAAAAATCAGCCGCACAATAATAAGCAGCAATAAAATTGATAAAACAAAAACAACAAAAAACAATTGCGTTGCTCGTTACTGAAACGCAATCTGATATAACACATGATATAATGTAAAGAATCATTCGAGGTTCTCGTGGAAATTTCCTCTATTCTTTTTGGGAGATGGAATATTTTGATCTCTTTTTTGGGGGATAACCGTGATGTTATTCAAATGTGTCAGACACTAGGCTTGTGTAAATTATGAAAAAAGTGGTGATAAAACAGAGGCCGGAAAACAGACGAAATCGGGCAACTAATTTATGATGTCTAGATCATATTAGATGTTGACTTATGTAATTAAGTGAATTATTCTAAAATCAGTCTGACGTCTTTTTCTTTTCATTTGAATCCTGTAGCATTGAAAATTTTCATCTTATCTCATTATTGTAAATCGAGTAAATTATCGGAGTTTATTTTCTATTTTTCTTTTCTTTATTTGCACACTTTTATGAGTCATTTTGAATCGCGTGAGCGACATTGCCAACTCTGCTTCAGGTGCAGAAGGGGATTGCAGATGATAGGTGATTAATGAATTTTTATTCACTAACCATAGTCGAGAAAAGAAAATCAGAAGCAATCTGGGCGTGTAAACACTGTGGAATGTTCGTTCTAATGCGAAAGGCGTCCGTTGTCGCGAGTTCAACCGTAAAACCTGGAATACTGGCGCCATGAGATACTAACTACTGAGGCCCTCCCCCTCCCACTCCCCGCGTAGAACGTGAACATTTGATTTTTTTTATTTATTTTTATTTAACTGGAAAAATGGATTCTAGAGATAAAAATAGAGAATGGTGAGAAATTGTGTTTTCTCCAGGATTTTAGTATGGTTTTTTGAGGATATCGAGGAAACTGAGAGAGATAGGGCACTTTGGCAAGAGTACTTTTTTTGTAGCTCTTAAAATTATCTACGAGAAAGGTATAAATGAAAATTTTCCAATCTCGCTTAGTTTCAGAGTTATTCTTGAAAGAATGAATGATAAGAAAAAATTGTCTTCCAATAGTATCTCATAAATAAATACGCTCTATCTCGCCTATTTTCCGAGATATTCCCGCGGAATACTGGCGCCATGAGATACCAACTACTGATGCCCTCCCCCCACAGAACGTGCACATTTTTATTTACTTTTATTTATTTTTATTTAACTGGAAAAACGTATGCTCTAAAGGTAAAAATAGAGAAAACCTAGATACCAAGTAATCAAGTCGGAAAAAAACTCTTTTTCTCCTTCTCTTTCCTTTTCTTTCAGCCAGGAAGACGTCGGGACACGTACAACGGTTAAATGTCTCTGGATTCTCATATTTTGCACTATTGTACAAAGCACTAGGCTTTCACTTGGACAGTGCCAATTTAAAGCTTTCCATCATTACTCTTTAAATACTAATGAAATTCAGAACAAAGAATAATGAGAAAAAAAGAAAGAACGTTTTTCTTCGTTCCTTTACAATCAGATGATAGAGAGCAATTTAATCAATAAAAAGTACGTAATGCTTTCTTTCTCTGTATTAATATGCACGATTAATATGTATACTATTATGCAATTCAATGTGCATACACTTGTTTCACAATTATTATTATTACTTTTTTTTTTTTTTTTTTTATAAAAAACATTTCTTTTAATTTTTTATCAACTAAAAATGTATATGGACAATATTATCACTCTTTTCCAATGATTTTCAATTAGAGGAAAATGGTGCTATCAATTGATTGATAAACCTCAAGGTATATGCATCATTTAGAAATGAAAAAATGATGAATTTTAAGTACATTCATTGGAGATAGGTGAAATTGTTTAAACTTCTTTATCAAAGATTGTGAAATTATTGAAGAAATTGATTTTTCATGAGTTTCCAAGATATCCTTAAAGAACCATTAGAAAGAAAATGTAACCAACGTCATGAACTTCACAATCCCCTTTTTTTTATCAATGAGACAATTTGTTTTGGAAGTGAATAATATAATAATAATAATCTTAATGATAATTGAATAAAATAAGTATCATTAACTGGTTGGTGGTGCAAATGGTGATTGAGCATTGTGCTCATGTTCATTTTTAACTGACAATCCTTCAGTTTGATTTCTAATAGTGACAACACGTTCATTAGAAGCCGACGCAACATTAACAGCAAGTCTCATTGGATTGTTATCAATCTCATCACTATCATCACATTTATCTTTTTCATTACTACTAATTGGATGTTTTTTCATGTGCGTTGTTAAATTACCACTGTGATAAAACTCCTTACCACATACTTTGCAATGAAATGGCTTAACACCGGAATGTATTCTCTCGTGTATAGAGAGATTACCACTGTGCCTAAATTCTTTGCCGCAAACATTGCATTTGTATGGTTTAACGCCAGAATGTGTGCGCAAATGCGTTGATAAATTACCAGAATGGCTAAACATTTTACCGCATATTTGGCATGCATATGGCCTCTCACCGCTGTGTGTACGCATGTGTATAGCCAAATTTCCACTGTGCGTAAAGCACTTGTCGCACTGATTACACTTGTATGGTCTCTCGCCATTGTGAGTGCGCATGTGAATGAATAAATTACTCTTGTGTCCGAATTCCTTGAAGCATATTTCACACTGGCACTTGAGCTTTTTCCCAGAGGTGGGATTGCCGGAGGTTGATGATTTTGGAGGTCTTCCAGGACCATTGTGCTTTGTTGGTGATGATTGGGCTCGTGTCGTATCTTGGGTCTCTGTTAGGTCGAGTCTCTGCTGCTGCAGCATTTGGTTCAACAATTGCTGGCGTTCTTGGGACTGGGGAATACAGGATTGAGCGTGCTGGGCCATTGCATTGTTCAATTCCTGCTGCTGTTGGCTCAGTTGGAAGAGAGGCGTCGGTTGTAAGTAGGGTGATAACGCCTGCTGCAAGATTTTTTTCAGTTAGAAGCCATTTTACCACAGCTTGCACTAATTTACAATTGAAATACTCACTGGGCTAGAATGAGGTATGCCCTGTCTTGGCTGACTATCATTTTTCCCTGATAATTCTTCCGCCATTTGTAATCCCTGATTTTGGCTCCAAAATTGTGGCAATTGTCTATACATGTATTCGACGTCCTGATTCGTGAATACTGGATACTCTGTATTGCTTTGCAAACAATTCTGACCATTCTGATTTGAATCCTCCGTATTGGAAAATTCTTGTTTTATTGGTACTGGACTGAACATCTATAAAACAATTAATTAATCACTTAAATTAATTTACTCAAATTAATGCCATCCAATTAATAAACTTACATTGACAGAAAAATTGTCAATCTGTCAGAGACACTCAGACTCGTCATCACGTACTAAAAATCGTAATCATCCGATATTTTACCATCTCACAACTAGAAACAAAACAAAGTAAGGTTAAAGATCATTGAAAGGTTAACTCCATCAAATCCCACGAAAATGTCAGAATAAAAATAAGCAAGAATAAACACAATTATAATTAAAACCCTTGAAAAATGAAGAAAAAATTGATACAAAAATATTTCCAATGACTTACCTTCATTAGAATGGAGCATGTCCATTGTGTTTGTGTGCGGCAGTAAAAAAATGTTTAAATTCACCACTAAACACATTAATTGTATATTTCTATTGAAATAAAAAAAATCTTCAAATTAATTTGAAATTCAAGAGATTCTCGAATTATTTTAATTGTCTATGCAAACAAGTGGTCGTATTTTTTCCCTTCGAAACAGCAGGTACATAAAAGCGTCAACAGCCGAGAGGGAGAGAGAAGGAGAGATATATTTTTTAATAAAAATGGAGAAAAAAAATGAAGGACACGGATGAGAGAAACGTTTGCGCATTCAACTTGCGCATAAAAATGGAAAATCCATGAGCCTGTACGTTTTCATTGGTTTGGTGGCAACCAGATGGCGCTAGTGTACGGTTTACGGGAGTTTGTGGCCTTTTGAATCGACGGGTGAAACTGACAGTTTTCTTCTGATTCTCGCGTCGACAACTGGAGTTGAACCATCGGCAGTTAAGCGAGATAGAGGCGTCGACTGAAGGTAAATTCTTCAGGAGAATTCATTTTGAAAAAGTACCTCTAATTACTCGATTTCTGTCATTTTTTTTAAGGAAAAAATGTTTAGAGCAGATCACGACTGCGAGCTTGACATAAAAACAGAGGATATTTTTTTTCTTCCACATCGCACGATATTCCAAAGGATAACCGAATTTTTACGGACAATTTTTATGGCCTCCGTGAGAAATCCCAGGGCCTACAGATACTTGAGGAATAAAAGTGCTATTATTCATGAATGCACTAAACATATTCACTTGAATACATCAATCATTCATCCATTCAGTATCTTTAGGTACTTGAGAATATTATTCTGGAAATTGGTGGAAAAGAAAGGCAATAATCATGATAATGACTTACTTAAGATACTGGTGGGATTTTTTGATGGTCCTGAACCTCGTCGGTAGTCTTCTGTTTGTCCCCCACCAGGCAGCGTTCGATATCCCAAGGTCCATGACCCCATCCTGGACAATAATAAAAAACCTCTCTCTCTCCATCGACTGCATTGACATTCTCCTGAATTTCCGAACTGGGTAAGTCCAAATGCCCACCACCAATCCTGTCAAAATAAAGCCAAAATAATCCACAGGTATTTCGCAAAAACCCGAAGAATAGTTGAGATGAATCCAAGAATGATAATGAGACGATACATTTTATCCGGTACATTTTTACCAGATTTACTTGGTTCTCTACCAACAGACATATTTTTTTTAACAACATGGAATGATTTAATTGTCGCACGTGAATTGTCAAGCATGATTCACATATTTCGAATATTCTCAACTCGCTCGTATATAACGAGAGTAGCTGAGACATACGATGTACCATCTAGACTCTTTGGTATTTTTAAATTCATCCCACTCTTATTTATTCTCCTGCACTGGCTTGCCTGTACCACATGGATAATTCCCCTAATTGACATTTCATTATCATCGATAAATCAGCCTGAGGAGACATCATCATCTTGGATTAATCTCCAGCTACTATGGAACAAGGACAATCAGGTTAAATATTGTGCATCATTAATGAGATCAATATCGATACTTACGAGATCGGGATTTCTATCAAATGAACCAATTGCCGATGAGGACCATTACATAGCCATTGTCATGCAGATTCTGGGAACACTGGCACTCTGCTACATTGTCAGCCAGGCCCTCGAGCTTTTCAAGGGCGGAAACAGCTCGAAGCTCAAGTATCAGGCGACTGTGGCCCAATTGAAAAAATACATGGGCCACAAAAAGTTCGAGAGAAACGTGCAGAAGCGTTTTTTGACCTACTACGAGTTCCGTTATCAGCAGCACTTCTTCAGAGAGTCTGAAATACATAATACATTGTCATCCCAGATGAAGCTTGAAATTGGCATGCACTTGTGCAGAAAATTAGTGGAGAATGTTACTTTTTTGAATAATTTACCAGCAACATTGTTAACGAGAATTGTTGCACAATTGAAGTCACAGATATTCTTGACGAATGATGTTATTGTGAGGGCTGGACACACTGGAGACTGCATGTACTTTATTGCCAGTGGTACAGTTGCTATTTATACAGATTCGGGAAAGGAGATTTGTCATCTTGAGGATGGTGCACATTTCGGTGAGATTGCGCTTGTGATGAGCGATGAGAAGCGAGTGGCTAATGTCATTGCTGTTGAGACTTGTGAGCTGTACAGGCTTGAACGAAGAGACTTTGTCAGGACAATTCATCCTTATCCCATGCTGTGGGACAGAATCAAGAAAATAGCCATGGAGAGACATGAGAAAGCCATGATATTTGATGCACACTGAGATTTGAGGTGCCGCCCATTAAATGAAACAATAGCTTCTATGTGCGCATCGACGCATGGGCAGAGGGTTGGCCATTGTAATGGGTGATGCGCCTGCCTGGTAGCAGGCCATTCTCTCATCTTTCCTTTTTCCTTGGATCTCTGTCTCCTTTCATGGAGCTTCTTCTCTCTTTTGAGTGGTTGTGCGCCAGTGCCTGCGGCTACCCATTGTTATCAGCTCTCCTCCTGGATAGGGAGCGCCATTATTGACTACTTTGTTGTTTAGCCACACCCCTTCTTTCCAATGACACCTGTAACTAATTATTTAATTTGTCGAATTAATAGAGGCTCATTAAATGAAAATAGAATATTTTGCTAGCCTGATTGTGGTATAGCTGCATCTCGCGCCTAGTTTCCAAGGTAATTTGGCTAATTTTGAGGAGAATTGTTTTATCAAAGAGGAGAAGAGTCTTAGAAAACCCGGGAGAGACGGAGTCTTCTACGAACCCTGGCAGAGCCTTTACTTCTCCTCCATGCACACGCGCCGGGTCGATACTCTGCGGGCTACCAGCAAAAGCCTCCCCTTCTCTAACACAAACCCCTTTCGTCCTTCTTCATGTCTACACACATTTACCTTTGTGCAGTGTCTCTCTCGTTGCCCTGGTATCCAGAGGCTTCTGCCTCTTTTTTCAACGACTGTTGGGCGCATCCGGGAATTTTGCGCATCTCTCGTGAATTCGTGCATGGACCAGTTGATTGATCAATTATTGACAGAGCAGTTTGACGTTTCTCCCCAAATATTTTTGCGAGCCAATTCCTATTGATGGGGCTGCATTATTCCATTGGGGAAAAAAAGAAGGAATAATAATTCTTCAGTTTCCTCTTTTATTCCAATCTGCAGTCGTTATACAATCATCCCCTCGTGGATACGTCAACGATACTCATCGATACTGGTTTCCGTTTGCCATTCAGTGCATGAGTTAAACTGCCTGCACGTACTTCCGGGTGGAATGATGTACATCTCTATTTTCAGCCTTTTTTTTTTTTTTTCATACTTTTTTATCCTGTGGGAGAATATTACTGGTTTTTATGGAGTCTATTATGGAACAATTTTGTTTCAATGTATATGAAATGTTTTGTCAGACAATTCCTTTATTCTCCGGTCTTTGATCACGGATGGAAGCGTTTATGAGGTAGTGTCAACAGTGGTGGTTAATGATGTGGGGGGCGTCGCATCCCCCTGCATCATCCCGTTACACCACATTGAACATCATTGTGTTCATGGTAAAGTCGTCATTTTATCGCTCAGTGAATTATCTTTTTCCCGCAAAAGTCCATGGAAATTGTTGTTGCTGAATTTTTTCCAATTTTTTTGCTGTGCAGCTGCGTGTATTTTAAAAATCATTGTTCATGGGATGACACGAGTAACAAGGGATTTCTGCAATTCATTGCTGGTACATATTACAGCACTAAACGGTATCTCCATGCGTCATATATTCACGAACAATGACTCGTGAAAATCACTCGTGTTGATAAAAAAAAAAATTGAAGAAATTTCGTCATTATCTCGTCATCTACTGAATTTGTTCATTTGTAAAGTTTGATTAGTTTCTTTGCTCTTTCTCCCTGTATTTTGTTCTCATAAACATTAATTACCCTTCAGTTAAAACTAAAGGCCTTTTGTAAGCATGAATTTACGTTAATTTCAACGTCAAAACTTTCGCAAATATTTCTACGCCAAAAGTCCATGTGTCATTGCGCTAAATTTTCAATGAATTGCCGAGTGAAATAACTTGTAAATTTGTATTTGTATAATTGTAGAAAAATTTACAATTTATACATTGAAAAACATGATTTTTTAACCGTAAGTTTTTTGGGTGGCTGGACATGCACGAAGAGCACTTGGATAAGACGCGAGAATGCACCCGCTGGGAGTCGGCGCAATTTTCAAGCACGCAAACCGCCGGATATTGTGTCCTCCTCCTTTTTCTCTTACTCCGCCTCTTTTACAATTTCTCATTTTTTTTCTCCTCATCTCTTCGTCTCTCGCATTTCTTCATTCACTTATTTTCTTTTTTTTTAACTTCAATTTTTCTTTTGTGCGACCGCATTGGCTTCTTTTTTTTTCCTGACACACACGCATTCGAAAATGCACTAAGTTTCCTCTACATACGCACATGTGTATAACTTGTTACCCAAGTTTTACACATACATCTCTTACCTTGGAAAACAACACGACGTCGACTTGTTTATGCGCTCGGATGCCCACTTGCCCCCGTGGCGGCCCAACTAAATCACACCCCGCAGATTTTATATTAAAACAAATAATTAATTCAGATACCTTGCACGCCGGGTGGTCGCACCAATCCCCACCCCCTAGCATCGTCCCATCTCTCTCTCATTCTGGATAGTTGTATGAGTTAATGCTGGAGTATTTCTCGTGCACAGGCTATTAGTAATGAAAAAGGTTAAATTTTCAAAACTCCTGTATTAACTGCCTCTTTTTAAGCTGCATTTCTTTCCCCCCAAAAATTCCAGAGAATTGTCGCAATTAATGCCGCGAGCTTCTCCGGACGACAGGGAAATTTGCAATGGAATTATTTCAGATCCTTATCAAGAGAGATATCTCAACGGAAAAAAAAAAAAAAAAGAAGCAGACTACATCATTGTTTTCGCATTTAAAATAATTTTAATTTGCAGTAAAAGATTGAGGCATGAAATTTGAACCGATGAGGTCTCCGCGTTCTCTCACATCCTCACACGAGAATCTCGTTAATGGATGGATACTTGCGTGATTGTGTTTACATATATAGTTGGGGGAAGAGGACGAGAGATAGAGAGGAACAGAGGTATTGGCCACAACCATCAGTGGACCCGGCAGCCCACTAATCACCACTAATGTTAATATTATGCAGCGGCCACAATGCTCTCTACGTGGAGCCACGATAAACCACGTAGTGGATCGTCCGGGAGATGCATGCACCTCTCTCATGCAATCCCCCCACCGCCACCCCCTTTTTCATGTTGTGCACTATTCCTATGGGATCGTGTCTCTCTTTCTCCAACTCCTCTCTCTCTCTTATTTGTTGGCTTGATTCGATGCCAGAGAGTCTCGTTTTGCGCATCACGATGTTTCCGTCAACGGAGAGGAGAGGAGGCAATTGTATGCGGAATAAGTCACTTCGTATCTCCTGTAACCTTTCGAACCCCGGCACTTTTTAAATTCATTCATTTCACGTGAATTATTCGGTTAATTAATTTTTTACGTTCAAATTTCATTGTCGAGGCTTGCGCAACAGTCTGAAATTTCAATACTTGTAAATGATAAAATTCCGGAAGCTACGGGAAATTTTACCAAGAGAATGTCCATGGACGAATAATTTCTGGCTTATTTGAATATCCAGCGTCTATCTAACTGCATAATAAATTAAAACCACCTTGATTTTTATCAAAAAACAGGAAAATTTCGATTATAGTTTCTTACTTTTGTAAAACCTGTGGAAATACAAATAATCATTTAACTGTATAAAATTATAAGTAACAAGATAATATTGTTGTAAAAAATTGTGCAGAGGGGCAGGGAGAAAAAGGTAGTATAAACGATAAAATAGTCGTGTGCGATTATACTCTAGGCAATAAATAATTGAATTTACTTGTGCACGTACCACCATGCTTTTGCATACCACATATACCATATAACCAACTTTGTAAACGAAAATTAATAACGTGTCTGTGCTCAGCACAAAGAAAGGACACCTATAAATAGTAAAACTGCAATAGTAAGTGCATAGACACAATTTTCCCGCTTTTTCATGGAGAGAATCATTTAATTCCATGGTAAAATCCATTGATATGATGCATAAAAGGTGCGTGCATGTGGCTAGTTGGATATTCCGAAGAAATTGGTAGTATAATTGCTTCAGTCACTTCCGTCTTGTCTACAGCATCATGAAAATAAACCTCAATATATATATATATATATGTTTCATAACGTCAGGCACTTGTAATTACACCGGAGAAATGAAAATGAAAATCTATTAGGCAATCGGAAAATTAATTGTCCGTAAATTTAGTGATTAATTAATGGATACAGTAAAATTCGTTAAATCGATGCCCTTTTTTTCCCCAGGAAAAAAGTGCTATTTAATTTCTTGCCCCTTTTTTTTTACAAGGCTTTTGGAAAAAACTTTGGCGAGACGAGTACGAGCGCCACCTGTAGACGCTATTGTAACTGTTGGAAGCGGCCGCTCGGGGTCGCTGACTCGAACGGTCGCCGATCCGTCAGTCGATTACTCCGGGGATCTTACGTGAACATGGAAACAGGTTCTTGGAATCCGGTTCTCGATTCTACATACGTCTCTAATCAACGCGGCTAGATTGCTGCATCTATCCCCTCTCTCAACCCTCATCTCGTACTCTCCCCGTGACTCGTTTCTTCGTCTACCTGTTAACAGGAGAATTCACCTTATACAAATTCCCCTTTTGTCTCCTAAAAATATGAAGGATCGACAGCACTTGTACCCCCTTTTTTTGCGCCCAGAAAACCTACGAATATCATTTGCGAAGGAAAAATGATAATTATCCGATAGCGCGATGCAGAGAGCGGTAAAGAAAAAAGGGAGGAGAGGGCAAGTGGAGACAAATACATATAGGATACATTATGTACCAAATATATACTCTAATATCCTCGAGTTTACGGTGGCTCACAGGCGCACGCACGAACGTGTGTATAAAGGTATACCTCTCTGGTTTGCCCGAAGCCCCGAGGCGCTCGTCCGACGGCATTCCTGCCCTCCCTCTTCATTCTTATCGGATACCCCTCTCTCCTCCTTTTTTTTCCCCAGCTTCTACCCTTGGTTTCTTCATTTATCTCTCTGTCGCACTCGTTCGGCTCCCAATTTTACACAACTCGTTATACTCTGGCTTTTGTCATCTTGCGGGATCTCTCATGCTGGAAAAAAATTGTCGCCTCGGATGAATACATTAGCAGGGGATTTTTAATCGTCGGGCAATCATAAATTATCGTATGAGCGAATAGGGCGAATACGTGGGCCTGAGCCAGAGATAATCTTTAATCTGAGCGCACTTGGACAATCGTATCGCGCAGCAGTAGCAAGCAGAGGCTCCCTCTTAGCCTACAATCTGTCTTACATATTCATTATAGCTCGAGGGCGAGCAGGTATTATCTTGGATGGTCGGTTTGGAACAACGTATAGCTTGTAATTTTGAGTCCATGCCTCTCTCTCACTTTGCCTCATTTTTTTTTCTTTACTCTCATCTCGAGAGCATCTTTGTGGAGGCACGGGTAATGACAGTTTGTTATAAATGCAGACGGGTGAATCTTTGAAAACATCGATAATATCTCATTGTAATTTCGGTCTTTTTTTCCACATGGATTAATGTAATTACTTTTGGATTTATTGAAATTCCTGTGTACCACTTGTGCCCCTTTGTCTCCAGTTTTGTTAAGTAGCTCATCTGGCTGTTGTCACTTGGAGATGCTGATGCCAGTAAGTAGGCCATGCGTTTAATCCAGTACTCTTGTGGATGCTGATAATTATGGAATCAGGAAAATACTGCAGCAAAGACAATAATCAATGGAGTTGGTGCATTGGGGTGTGGCACATCCCACTTCTGGCGCCTTATAGTCTTCCCCTCACCTCCTTGCAGACTTGCTCCCTTCCTAGTCCGGATATCGACGTGAGCCACCTCATCCCCACCTCTCCTCTTCATGCATCGTCCTTTGACCGTTTGCCTTTACTGGAAAACTGTTTTTGGTTCACTTCCAGAGAATTGTGAAAGGGGAAAGACGTTCTCCTCTCTTTTCATTGGAGTCTTGTCAATTTTCTTCTTTTCTTTTTCATTTTAAAAATAATAAACTGTATTTCCACAGTTGCATCATCATCAGCAATACGAGATCTCGAATATAATCGAATTACGCAAAAAGCCACTGCGTTGGGCTCCTGGTCACCCATATTTCGAAAGAGACTTTGATTATTCTGTCTGCGGGCTTTTGCTGTTCGTTTCGCCTCCCAAACGATATCACTCAACTTGTCCACTCACTTTGTCGACTCATAAATCACCGACGAGTCGCACGAGAGAATGGAGGGGCTATAAGAGTGCCTGTGTGTTGAAAAATCTCGGAATTTCTTATTTCAATGGGCATTCTTATTTTTTTTTTACTCTCTCAAGTACTTAAATTCCGGACTTTTGTTCGCAGAGACGAGGCAATGGGTGTGAGGAAACATATTGTTGGGGCTTGTTTATCTGACAACTGTCTTTTTTAGCCGAGTCATTCCAATGATTTCACAGTGCTGAGATAGTTGAGACTATAACGTCAATATTTAAAGGAGCACTGTCATCCCCAAGACAGGCGGCCCACAATTGTTCATTCATCCTTTTAAACCGTCATTCATTCTTGTTAAACAGGAGCTTCTGACTACTGTTTTATTTTTTCAATTATTTAATTCATTACAAAATTAGAATTTTCACATGAAATTCATTCTTACATATTTCTTTCTATTGTACTATTGTGCTTTATCGAGGAAAAAACACTTCAACTCCCTTCACTCAAATTCTTTTATCAGTTTACCTCATTGTACGAGGGTGACAATCTTTTTTTTTTTATCACATTAGTCTACTTCATTTGAAAAAAAGAAAACGTATCGGCAAATTCATTGTTACCAGTGCTTTTCAGTTACATTACTCGCATTCTCAAAGTTTTATTCACTTTTTTTTGTTCACCTTCTTTCTTCTCACATACTCCTATCTCTTGCTGAATCACTTGAGAAATGAGATACCGAGAAGCAACAAAACATTCACGAGAGAAAAATAAAAATAATGAGAATAGAATATATCTCGGTTGAATGAAACTTTTATTATCTTGAATTTATAATAAGATTTCGATTCCCGTTTAAGAGTGCTTGAAAAAAAAATAATAATAACGGTTTTGAAGAATTTTCAGGTTTTTTTTTCGTCTCCAAAGGAATTCCTTTGAAGTTGAAGTGGAATGCGTGATGAAAATTCTTGAGAAACTGAAATGAATCCAATTAATTTATGTCTTTATCTGATTAACAATATTTGGAAAAATAATTAATTTTCTCAGGTGTTTTTGGTATTTTTAGAATTAATTTTATGGACTTTTTTTTTCGTCTCTTTTATGACGAATGAAGACATAAAATTTAATGATCAATCTAGATTGAATAATCTTTCAATATCTCATGAAATTTAAATAATTATGTGCAATTTTTGCATGAGTACGTGATATACAAAATCATTGAATTTTTAATTCCTATAATTTGATATCAATTTATTAAATTTTCATAATTTATTGAAATTAAGAGAAAATAATTGGAAAAAGTGGGGTAAAATGGGGATTCTGATTGAACGGTTCGAGATAGCTAATTTCTGATGATTCCATGTGAAAGCTGAGGAAATTTGAGGCGGAAAGCATGTGTCGGAGTTTATTTTTTCGAGTTTTTTGAAAATTCGATTCTTTTCACCCCGATTTGAAGGGGTTTACCTTGGGAAAATTTGGAAAAATCCGTTTTTTGTAAATATCTCCGGTTCTATTTGTCGTAGCCCAATTCGGTTGCACTTAAATGAAAGGTCTCGTCATTCCTCACATTTTCGTTAAACTCCAATCGATTTTCATCAAAAATTAAAAAAGTTACAAGCCATTTTATGAAAATCAGTTTTTGGCCCATAACTTTCTTAATTTTCGATGAAAATCGATTGGAGTTTAACGAAAATGTGAGGAATGACGAGACCTTCAATTTGAGCACGACCCCAGTGCGCTACGACCAATAGAATCGAAGATATTCCCAAAAAACTGATTTTTTCAAATTTTGCCAAGGTAAACCCCTCCAAATCTGGGTGAAAAAATGGAATTTCTGAAAAATTAAAAAAAAATAATTCTGGCACATGTTTTCCGGCTAAAATTTCCTCAGCTTTCCAATGGAATCATCAGAAAAAATCCATCTCCAATATTTCCCTCGATTTCTCGTTATTTCTATAATACACAACAGCAAAATTAGCATTTTTCCCCTATGTAACTTTTATAGATCAATTAGTAAATCGTAAGAGCTGTTGCGCATACGGTATTGTCATGCTAATGGACCAGGTGGTGAACAATATGCCAACCTTCAACCTCAAATTAAAAAAAACCCAAAGCTCTTTCTTCCAGAAGCGAAAAAAAAGGAACACTAATTTATTGTCATCAAAGAATAATCGTCACTTTTTTTTCCAATATTGAAATCCAATTGAATAGAAAAAAAAAAGAGTTCCAGTGCGAAAAGGACAGCCCGAATACATTACCATCAATTTGCATATATTCACAAATTGACTTACGAGGTAACGAGAAAACATTATGAAATTCACTTTTTTTTTCAGGTGATGAGAATTCTCTGGTTTGTCTCAAAAATATCTCTCCATGAATAATGCTAATTCATTCAATAGGTAATTATTCCAATGGCTATTCTCCTAATATTATTTAAACTCTTTTCTTTACACTACAGAAAATAGAAATAATTCTATTGACAAATTTTTCCAGAATAGGCCAAGAATTATTTGAAAAAAGAATAGATATTTTAAATTTATGAATAGGTGTGATGAATTGAGAACAAAGTGTTGTATCAAATAAAGCAGAGGGGGCCTGAAATCTCACGTAATTGATCCATTGGTCAAGTACTGATCCAGGATATGACGCAGAACCATTGTGGCCCACATAATAATGCAGTGTATCGAGGGGAATAGAATTCCCGATTCAGTCCGAGTCTTTATGTGAGTGCGACAATTTAAAAGTGAGAAAAAAATCGTTTACTCTCTTGGTAAAATACGGAAAATAATCCTCGGAAGGGGGGAAAAAGAAATAATAATTTTCGGAGAAATAAATATGAGAGTGTATTGATGGAAAAAAAGAGGGATAAAGGATAATGTGTGAGGCCTGAAGCCAAAATAATTGGCCGTGCAGTGAAATATAAATGATAGGAAGATCGACGTACCGAAGGAAGGAGGTGCGGTATATACAACATACACGATAAGACTGTGTGGTATGGGCAGAAACGTTTGTGCGAGAGCCGATGGCCCGGCTACTTGGTACGCGAGACGTACGCGCACGTAATTGCGTGCCCGTTCTGAAATTATTCATCTCCCTGAAGCAGAAAGAGAGAGAGAGAGATGCATTCTAACCTGTGGTGTATACGCAGAGGCTTCTTGGCTTATGTACGTATGTATATGTACATGAGTATGATAATGCATAGAAGTGCCAGTCATTATATCTACGGTATAGCCTGGTATCTCGAGCTGGCCAGCCTCTTTTACTGAAGGGGCTTATATATACGCAGATTACAACCAACCACCTTCATACACCTCATTTTATTCTCATTTTATTCTCATTTTCTTTCCATCCACTTTTGCCATACATTCAATGCCTTATGTATCTCACATTATTTTTTTATTACAACTATTTTTATTTTTATTGTAATAATTTATCGCGTTTTTTGGTTTATTCTGGCCTTTTTTTTTTAACTTTTTTTGAGTTTCGAGGGATAAAAAATTTAAGGGACTACTTTCCTTTGATTCGACGTCGTTAAAAGTCACTTAGGAGTAAAGAGGGAGGGCTTTTTGGGGGGTGAGTTCATCATTATTAAGTTTTTATTTGTCGAGTCCTTTCATCGAGCATTAAAAATATTGTGAATTGTTTATTTTTTTTATTGATTTGAGGATATCTCGAAAAGTAAGAGAGATAGAGCAATTTTTGTGATAACCTTTTCCGTAGTTCTTGGAATTCTCTACAAAAAAGTACTCTTTCAAAATTTCTCCATCTCCCTCAGTTTCCGAGATATTTACCATTGAAGCACACGAATAAATATCATTAATTACATGGAATAAGGAAAATAATAGGAAGCTCATTAGAGGTGACTTGGCGTGAGAGTGAAAAATAATGTACAACTATAAAAAGCGTATATATAGTTTTGAACGTTTGGATTAATTATCCAGTTGGAAAGAAATGATCTCTCTCTCTCTTTCTTCCCATGGGAGAATGCTGTATTTTGTCGCCTCTACTACACCTTGCTATAATACCAATAAAGATCGGGTTTCAACTCAGCTTATGAATTACTCTCTGCCATGCAATATATCGTATCAATGTGCATTTCTGTCCTCTTACACTCGCCCATAAATTCTTCTCGCTCTCCTTTTTTTTTCCCCCGGTAATATCAATTTGCAGTGAAATGTCATCAACTTATTATTAGTGAAACTATCGCTAGAAAAGTGCAGAATTATTTTGCCCTCTCTCAATAATTCATCGTGCGCAAGTGGACTTGCGCCCCTTCATTCTGGAGATTCTAATTCTCTTTGCATTTAATTTCCAATGTATTTATTAATTTTAATGCACTTTTTTAATTCCCCTCCCTCTCACTCCTTCAATTTTAAAATAAAGTTGATTACTTGAAGCGCAAGTATCTCGTTCTCGCCATGCGACTGATATAGGGTTCGAGTTTACATTACGAATGGGTTACAGCCACGCGATCTCAGCATTCGTTACGTTTAAATTTTTACGTTTGTTCAATTTCTTTTTAATTTTTTTCCCCTCGAGCATTATCATTTTTTTTTTTTTCAAAATTCATTCTCAAGTGGCTATCGATTATAATTATTGTCGTCTCATTTGATTTTTCTCCATGATTCCATTGATTACAAGTGAAAATTATGAATTTACAAGTAGAAAGTCATATTATTTGAATTTAATAAATAATGAATATAGCATTAATTAAATTCTCTATTTAAGAGCACTCACCCCGTATTTTATTCTGGAATATTTGAATAGTTGAAATAACTGATAATTTTTCTATTTGAGTGAAAAAAATAATAAGCAGTAGAGTTATTAGTGGTATGCAGTGATTTGTGCATGAAAGAAAGAAAATTATTCTGAAAGGATAAATAGTAAAGCCGACATTTAATGTATGGTGGCGCTTAACATGTGAATCGTCTGATATAATGTGAAGATAATACTGTGAATATCCATTGGCTTATCGTACACGCACACGTCTTTTTTTTTTTAATCAAAGCATCTCTTGACTTGTGTATCTAATTTTTTTCCTATTCACTTGTGTTTATTTATTTGATTCTTTCATTATCAATAATTTGTTTTGTTTTTGCTTGATCATTGAGCACAGAATGCGAGAAGAGGGGGCTTATATAGGCACGTTGAAAACCGTGTATCACGTCATCTCGTCCGCGTGAGCGATAGCCAACATGAATGGCAAGTACTTGGGTTGGATCACTCGGGCTCTTTAGCTTTGGATGTAAAATGCGATTTCCCGTCTGGAATTTATCCCAAAAATAAAGCAAATACTAATAAGATAAAACCCGGGTTATTTTCATGCAAGAATAATTACGTTGCCGACGGGTGTGAATACTACTGATAGCGGGTACTAGAGATGTAAATAAGTGAATAGGGAAGAGGAGGTAAAATTAATACAGCGAAATTAATTTATTTACAATTTTTCGCGCGTCTGACACTTTCGGGAGTATCTACTCGTTTCGCGTCATTAAAAATTGCGGGAAAAATTCCATTTCCTTTTGCTCCAAAAAATTCAATTAAAATTCCGGCATCTTTCCATTCATGGTTTCCAAAAGAATAGAGAATCGATGGTTCTCATCGAAATCCAACAATAATGAAAAGAACTAGAGATGAGCGTAGTTATCTTTCTCGAGAGACTTGAAAATCCGGTCGCATTAAGATATCTATCAGAACAACGGATGTGCGCCATTAAACTTTTACTTTATTTAACGCTCCAAGGGCCCCAACATTCTGCCAACATATATATAGACACACTCGGACTGTTTCTCTTCTCATCTACCTCTTCCCCTTATCTTTTTCTTTTATTTCACCAGTTATTCCGTTCTCGGTGCATCACTCGGCACATATACAATTTTACCGGTTGCCCCTGTATCTCAGCACACACGATTCGAAATTGTAATGCGCCTCTGGCGCATCTCCATTCCGGCTAAATCCCCATTTTCTTATTTAGTCAAAGCACAAAGGCACTGGAGACTCATTGTTCTCTAATTATTTCCCTTTTAATTGAAAAACAACAATTTTTTATAATTCCTCTTTACCACCACAAGATCGTTCGAGTAATTAAAATGGAAGAAAAAATCGATTAACCGATATTTTAAAATGATCGATAGAAGGCTCATGTGATTTTGCCTTTTTTTCTCTTGAATTAATGCAGCTTTTAATGACTAGTAATAGAATAAATTAAATAAATTTCCGAGTTAATTGAAACTCATTTAATTTCAACTGAAAAATCCTCGGAATTTCGCTGCTAAAGAAAAAAATAGCATCTCGAAGAAACAGGAATACGCAAACGACAAAGAGAAATATAAATAAGAGATAAGGGCTCATGAGAATAGCCAGAGAGGGGCAAATAAATAAAAATAAGAATAAACGTTAGGAGAGAGAGAGAGCGAAGGTCTCGCTTGACAGTTGAGGTGTCGGGTGGTCGGTCCAGGCGGCCTGTCAGCCATGTCAACCTGTCAGCCCACGCACGCTGTTGGCACACACTGCGGCATTGCGCCTGCCGGATTCACGGACACGCTTCTTACCGTTTATCTTGCGGCATTTTATGTACGGGGTCAGCACTGTCATCCCCCTAGTTTACAGTATCGTATTCTGCGGATAACTATTTTGCACATTCAACAAGAAAATCTCTCATACGCCCTTTTTTTATTTCACCTCTTTAATGTGCAATTATGAATAAAAATGCGGTAATTTTATGCAGAAGACAGGTGTTCATCAGATATTACCCACGAGTACTCAGGTACAAAGAGCATTTGACACTGTAACAGGTGAGAGCAAAATCCGACATCTCATACCCATCAAAACTGTCAAAAAAAGGAATTAACTACAATGTCGAGTGCTTTTATTATTCGATCCCTGAAATATCTACACGGCATCGTTTTATTTATTCATTATTATTATTTTCCTTTTCTGTTGGATACAAACATCAGTTTGTGGAGTGAGAGAGAGGAAAAAAGAGGGGGGCCCGACGGGAGACGAACCGATTAAATCGCGCTGCCTCATTCGTTCCATCGGCTACGTCGCGCGCGCCGAGTGATCCAGTCCCCTCCCCACCCCTCATCCTTGTATGGCTGTTCACCTCTTCCCCAAGACTGTATGATAATTTAGTGGGTAACCGAGCGGTCAATGGTCGCAGCACCTGTTCCAGTCAATACATATACAACTGTATCCACGGATAAATGAATTGGGTGGAAAATAATGGTGCATCATTGACTCGTCTATGACAGGTAAATAGGAGGCTTCTATTTTCATTGAAAATTAAGGAGACATTGATTAATGACGCTAGGAAAAACCGGGGATTTCAAGCGGCTGCTCTGAAAAATCGGAAAAAATTGGAGAACAATCTCCAGAGTCCCTCGCGTATTGTCTAATTTTTTCGAAAATTTACAGAGACTCCTTCTCCCCTGAAAAAAAAATCCAAATTCATTTAATTCTACAGGTCTATAATACCTCTTGCCTCTCACACACACACACACACACGTGGAGGGTATTTTTTGCGAGGTATTCGGAAGCTCCCATGGTGCACATTACCGGGGCCGAGTGTGCAGACACACGTGAGTCAATTTGTAGTATAGAGAGGGGGAGTGCGAGGCGTGCATACAACGCGGAACGAGCAATCGGGGCTTAATCGCAATATGCGAGGTAAACGCAGAGGTTACCTCGAGTCTCCGGCCGGGGCGCTCACATTCGCCTCGGAGATTCCCTCTCGCGGACTGTCTTGTACGTGAGAGGGGGGGCGTTATATACTGCCGTGTTCGTTACAAGAGCCAGGAGTCCTCTCTCTCTCTCTTGCACTCGAGAGTGCCTGTGTTATAATCTCGATATCCCATATATCCACGTACAAGACACGGTTTCCTCCCCTCCCCCGCATTTTAAATATAGGTACCATCATGTAATTCATGATAAATAACTTATAAATGTAATGTAATGTTTTTTGGGATTCTTCATTTTCATTATTCGTCTTCGTTGCCCTCTCTCCCTCTTTATTTATTTCATCCTCACGAGTGAATTAATTCTGGTGCAGCATTCTTTCTCACCTTTTTTTCCTCGCCCATATTGGCACGAGAATGATTTAGATAAATTGAAGCTGCCAGATTTATCACAAGTGTGATATAGTTTTTAGCCACAAAATTTATCTCCCTTAACTCACTTTTATTTCACTCAATATTAAAAGTCTTTTGTGCCTTTTAATGTTCACCTTCAGCGCACACAAACATAATTCCAGTAAACATATGAAGACTGTTGAGATTGCACATCTCTCGCAGCAGGGTGTAGCGCTAAATAATGCAATAACACCAAGAATTATTGCTAACTTGACGATAGTTTATGTTTAATTATGGAGAATAAGGGAGTGCTCCTAGCATGTAATTTCAGATGATTCTCGACAATAATCTATTGTGTTTAATATGAGAGCTGGTGAGGATTAAAAATAATTAGAGAAGGCTCATCTAAAAATTCGAGTAATTATGAATGTAAAAATGTAAAGAAAGGCGGTTGGTGGAGGGAATATTGGAGTTTTAATGCGGGCCTTACTTGGCGCTTGACCGGGGGAGAGTAGATAATTTATAAGCGTAATATGTAAAGTGGTAATGGAGAGAGAGGATTGCAGAAAGTAGTTTGCGCCGAGGGGGCGAAACTCGGTGGTTTGTCTTACCTGGCTTCTTCAGTCTCGAGATAGAGAAGGAGAGAGAGGTGAAGAAGAATGAGACTGAAAGACATGAAGGATGAAAAAGAGAGTAAAAATGTATATAAGAATAATAAGAAATAAAAGAGGTGGAGAGAGAAAAGCCCACTGGTTGCGTGTCGAGGCTTAATGAATGCAAACCACGATCCGGAGGCAGGCCTCGGACCTTCTACCTGTTGTTTTCCAGACCAGATAGCCTATAATTTTTATTGTCACGGGAGAAATAGCCGCGGCCCTGATGGAGCCACGGCTTATCTCCGGCTCCTCGTTTTCTGCCGAGAGGCCTCCGAGGAGCATCCAACACCATCAGCCGTCCACTCTGTTTCATTTGTTTTCTTCTTGCCAGAGCTCCAACAAACATTTCTTTTCGCAATTTCTTTTTCTACCATTTCTCTTCATGCATCCCGTAACGTATACATTCACTTTGGTTAGTATTCTAGTGTCATGGCCGTCCACTGGTCTTCTCACGGTCTTTTACGCCTCCTCTAATCGCCTAGCCACTTCCACTTCGTCCCGTCTTGTTCAATATAAGACCTCGCATAAACGGCTTTCCTAATGTATCTTGATACCTTCTTTAATCTTAATGAAATTTATCATTTATTTTTATTGTGTCAATTTTCATACTTTTTATTCTCGAGTCCCCGAGGTACTGGGCGCAAACAAGTGCGGCAAGAGTCAGAGTGTGGTAAGTGGAGAAAATAAAAGGGAAAAAATTGAGAGAGAGAGAGAAGGAATTCCAACGGTAAACGGCTGGAGCATGGCTGACCGCAGGCCAATCAGAGTTAACAATGTTTTATTGTTGCATCAAGAAGGCATCGCGACGTTTCGTACAGGCATGCATTAAGCTTATCATAACGGTATAACACGAGGATTTCCTCCTTTTTTTTTTTTTTTTTAACCAATGATTTTCTTCATTTTTTCATTGATAATCTAGATTATCTGATGATGATTTCGAGGCTTTTCTTTAATTACCAGAATACCCAGGAGTTTTCTGATAAAAGAGCAAATGCCTTTTAGAGAGGGATAAGGAATAGCAGGAAGATGAGGATGTGCATCCATTGCAAAACGCTTGGGGTTGAGCTAACGGGACCCCTGCTGCTCTACGTATTCATCACGCGCGACCTTAAACGATTTAAAAGATGAAGAATATTCGAAAAATAAAAAAAATGAGATAAAACACATGGAAATTTATGACAACCAATTTATAATACGGATAATTACAATATCAAGGCATCCAATGAATTTCAATGTGCCAATGGAAAAATTAGAGTCCCCAGGAATGTTGAAATTGGAGACAAGTTTAATGGCCTCTGATGGACTCAATGGGCAAGGAACAAGTAATCGACAAACATTGACATGTAGAGGGGGAGAGATTGTCTACTGGTTTGGAGAATTGCTAAATGGCCTTTATTTGTACTATGGACCGTTGGTAATGTCCTCTGAGATACTTGGACACCTTACACTCAATTTGGAAGCGAATTTTCGGCACTTTGGCACATTCAGAAGTTGCAATAAATTCATTTTTTTCAAGAATTTATTGGACCTAAATTGAATGAATAAGTTATTATTTCAACAATCATTAATTTATGAACGATGAACTTGTTAATTTTTCATGTAAATACTGAACCCCAGAAATTTCAACAACTTTCAATGAATTATAACTGTTCGTAAACTGAGGATTCATGATTAATGAATCTGCACATTGAAAGATCTCTCGAAAAATCCTTTTAAGTTATGAAGGGAGATCGTTTGCTCCTCCCACCACCCATCTAATCCCTCGAAAAAAGACAAATCCAGGGAATAATTGATGAAATATGAAAATATTCGACACTATAATCTCATGCAAATTGTCAAAGTTCCATCGACGAAATAAAACTAATGCAATTTATTCTTCTGATGGATTTGACACTTGAGAATGTGTAGAAGGGCTGCATGAGCCCCTGTTAAATATCTCATAATTTATTAATTCATTCCCCAAAGAGAGAAAGAAGGCTGGATAAAATTGACGCATTTTAATGATTTAATATTATGAAAATAATGGAAAATTGAGGGAAATATTGGAGATGGAATTTTTCTGATGATTCCATTGAAAAGCTGAGGAAATTTTAGCCGGAAAACATGTGTCAAATTATTTTTTTTTAATTTTTTGGAAATTCGATTTTTTTGGGGGTGATTTGAAGGGGTTTACCTTGGAAAAATTCGAAAAAATCACGTTTTTGGCAATATCTCCGGTTCTATTGGTTGTAGCTCAAAAATTCCGATTCGAGGTGAAAGGTGAGCTGATTTGCCATGGATTTATGTGGTTCCAAAATTAAAAATACGATTTTTTAAGGTAGTTATAGTGGAGAAACTGATTTTCATAAAACACCCCATAACTATCTCAAAAAATCGTATTTCTAATTTTGAAACCACATAAATTCATTGCAAATGAGCTCACCTTTCACCTGGAATCGGAATTTTTGAGCTACGACCAATACAACGAGAGATATTGGCAAAAACGTGATTTTTTCAAATTTCTCCAAGGTAAACCCCTTCAAATCTTGGTGAAAAAAATCGAATTTTCAAAAAGTTCAAAAAAATCAATTACGACACATGTTTTTAGCCTAAAATTTCCTCAGCTTTTCAATGGAATCATCGAAAAAGGTCTACCTCCAACGGTTCAATTGCTACGCCCATTTCAAAGAGAAATGAGAATTAGCATAAAATGTTTTGTCGTTGCTTCAGAGCCGAAATAATTTGAATATTCCTAATGCCCCAACGTCAATCACAGGGATTTCAATTGTCAGACAAATAGACGTATTAGAAGCACCAAAAAATAGTTGAGAATATAAATAGGCCGCACTGCGTGTTCTCAAAGTTATCCATGTGCTTAATATTCTATTAAGCGAAGCATTAGTATCCCGTAGCTACAGGTTCTTTTTTTAAAATTCTCTTCTCTCAAATAAGAAGAAGAAGAAGAAGAAGGAGAAAGACGTATTCCGTTGTGCAACCCCCCGGCGGTTATGTGCCTAACATATACGACACAATACACCAAAGACTCGTGGAATTTATCCTAAAGAGAACAAAGCGTTAATCTATCTCTGTTTCATAACGGTAATTCTCTATTTATTTTTCTCAGGAGAAAAATCACGGACTGTTACTATTTTAACCATGAAAATTAATGGATTCAATGAGAGAAACGCTTCTTGCGTGACTTTTTCAACAATCCATGTGTGGATGATGTATGTGTGTGCTCAAGGAACATTTGTATTTTGTGATTTAACGCCGGGGATGAAGGTGAGACGAGAGAGTTTTTTGTACTTTGGCATTGTGTCAAGCGACGGCTCTTGTGCTCATTGTGGGCATTCATCGGCGTATTCATTCAATCTCGGGCTACATTGTCTCATTGCTGTCCTCGCCTAAGGCCTCTTCTCTCTCTCTTTCTCCCTCTCTTTTTCGCGCGCGCGAGAGGGGGCACAATCACAAGCTTTTTCTTCAATTCTATCGGATTTTTTCGCAAAAAAATGGTTATCCACATAACGGTTTGGGGGAGGAGAAACGATAGTTAATAGTAGTGAATATGCTTTTCGTTGAGACTTTGAATTTAATTAATAACCAGCCGTTTAATATGGAGTTTTTAATGGACAACTGCAGGATTCACTGGATCTTGAGTAATTTTAATTGAGGCAGTAAATCTGAGTGATGGTTATTTGGAAATAGTGGTCGTTTAAACGATACAATAATTTAATCATTTTTATAAATATTAATTTTTAAAGAGATTCTTTGAAAATGCTCTTTTAATATATTTGTAAATGTTGAGAATGTCATTTTTATTGAATATTAATTCTTCAAGCTGATGATACTGAATAGCTTTGGGATATTATCATTCAAGATATTTAATAAATCAAATGGAAAATTATACTTTCTATATTCCCTTGAAAGTTCAACTTTCCCATGATTCGAAAATGTTTATTCAAATCTTAATGTTTCTATTAAAATTCATTTTTTTTCCTTTCTTTACAGATTCTGATTGTAATTTATCTATGACGTTAGAACCTGTTTTCATCTGCAGTCTTTTTGTGCTTCGGTGAAATCGACAATTTCCATCAGACAAAGGTTTCAAAATAACTTTCGGTAAAGGTGAAATTTAACATCATGAGACCCAATGAAATGTACAATTAGTGTACAATTACACATTATTATTTTTATGCAATATGCTAATGATCACATTGACAAGAATGAAACAAACTTCAAGTTAGTTCAATATCTGCAGTAAATGTGAAAGTTACAGTTAACTGATAAATTTATTTTTTTCACAATTTAACGAGAAAATAATGGAGATACGAGATTTTTCGAAAAATCTCAAACTTCAGTTGATTCATTGAATATCATTGCACTTTTAATTGTACATTTTCCTCATATTTTTTTTTGATTAAACGAGACCACGATGCCTTTGATATTTTAATTGAGCACCCGGTCGACTTTCAGCCTCTTGCCTCTATACGGATTATACGTGTTTTTTTTTTATTATTTATTTATATATTAAAAAGCCCAGTGCACTCGTATAATCATACTGCGCTCAACTGACGACTTTAAACCGTAACGAACTAGAATATCCAACTTACTACCTTAATTTTATTTCATAACTGCCTGAGTGATAAACACCTCTCCAGCATGCTCTAGAATTCAACGGATTTTTTTAGTTTTATTTTTACGTATAAACTTTCCATGTACTCGAATCTGCCAAGTGTATGCGATATATTACGGTAGTTCATTACATGGTGGAAAATGTTCGTTAAATATTGTTGTGATAATTCGGTAGAAAGTACTGGTCAGGCTGGTCAACCTGTACCAGTTTGAAAAATCAATGGATTCGAGTAATTTGATTATCCTGAGAATGTGCAGAGCTTCCGAAAATTTTGAAAAAATTCAGCAACAATGTATTTGTGCTATTACATCTCCCCAAATTTTTTCAGAATTTTCCATGTACTCCTTCACCAAAAAGAAAAATCAATAAACCCCGGAAATTCATCAATAAATTGTGAAATAACAACGAAACAATCATATTTCCGGGTGGAATTACCGGTTTATAAACGATGCAATATCTCGCACGGATATTGTTTCGTAAAACACGAAATTCCGGTGGGTTATCACCGGAGGGGCCGATTCCGACAATAGTATAAACGTTCCTGAAAAGCCCCCACGTTTCAGGCTCACGTGAAGCACAGAGAATCCAATATTACGTGCTGAGAAGCCCATAAGAGAATCGATGGAAGGTTTAAGGCCACAGAATTATTATCGTTTGTTCCACCTATTCTCTATTCTATGATTTGCCACTGATTTTCACTCAGTTCAACAGGCATTTGTGCCAATGGTAGAAACGTAACTTCAGTCTAGCCCATTGCTGGCAATACCATGTCTGATGAGCACCCTATAGCCCTTCTAGAAACGTCTACCCAACTGAGAGTGGAAATACAATTACCACGTTCGAATACTACCTGCCTTGACTCGTCCAAGTAATGATGCTTGATTGTATAAACTCCTTTGGTAGGATATTGCCTTAAATAAACAATATTAAATCGACAAATGTGATTTGTCATGGTTAGTTTGATGATGAGTCACAGAAATTCAATAATCCTCGGAAATAATTGAGCTCAAAGCATTCTTGTGCTCTCAAAATTTTCCAGCTCTTTTGCTGGCACAAGACATTTTTTCAAATTTCCGCTTCTATCTGGACGTGATGGATCCGCTGGATATAAGATGAGAAATACAAGTCTTGATTTACCAGAGTTATTAGTTTTCCCCGTGCATGCCAATCTAACCATAGCAAAAGAGCCAACTTTCCTACGGACGCGTTCGAAAGCGTCTGTATAACTCTTATCCTTTTTTCTTTCATTTTCCCTTTTCTTCCCACCCTCGCCTTTCAATCCGTCAAGTAAAATCGAGTTCTGCATTCAATCACGCGAATCGCAACCGTCCAAACGTAATATTTCTACTTTGGAAACTAAGATTACCTTCGATTTTTCACAACCCGAGAAGAGAATCACACAATTTCATGCAAAATAATTCGACAAATGTCAAATTTCGCCAATCTCAACTACTGAATTTAATGAAAATATTGTGACAATGACAATGAGATACTCAGGCTTAATAATTCACAAATGAATGCACCTTCTCGCTATATGATTTTCGGAGAATCCGACATTGCACAAGAGGACCTTGTCATTACGTATATACCTGGAAGGGTGGGGCTGTACTCGAGTTTTGTTAGATAGAAATGGAGATAAATGTGAGCGAGACAACCCCTCATTTACTCGCTCTTCGGGATATGCTTTTCGTAATGGCTCTCCCTCCTCCTGTTTTGCCTGCTAAACATAGTGAGAAGGATAAGAGAATGCACTCGAGTTCCAAAAACCTCGCAGTCCACTTATTTCTTGAGGATCGTTATCATTCTATTAAAATTTATTCATTTACTTATTTATTCTCATCACATAATTTGAAGGATCGAGAGGAGATAATGCGTCGTGAAAATACTCTCTGATTTTATTCGAATGAGATCTTTGAGGGATGATATCTCGAAATTGAAGAGAGATAGGGGAATTTTGGTAGAATCATTTTTTGTAGAGAATTTCAAAAGCTACAAGAAAGGATTCTACCAAAATTCCTCTATCTCTTCTTAATTCCGAGATAATTTGGAGAAAGGAATTGGGAAAGCACATTTATCGAGTTTTACTACTGAAACATTTTGACGAAGAAAATATTTGAGTGATTTTTCGTACTAGCGCAAATGAGGTGAATGAAACTGCCTCACGCAATGCCTAATAGTCTTCTGGCGGAAAGGCAATATGGAAAGGGGCATGATGAAGACGATGGAATGGGTTGGAGGCACTGGAGGATAGAGTGGAGCAGAATCTTGGTAACTCAAATGTATAGACGCTACACTACCGGCATTGCCAGTTAAGCATAAGTCGCATTATGTCTCCGGCTGTCTTGGAATTCCCTCTCTCTCTCTCAGTTCCCCTGCGACATCTTGAACTGCCTCTCGCTCTTCAGTGACGTGACGTGACATGAGTGTTTCAGACAACCTAATTACATCACAACGTCGACCTAGCTTCTACCCCCTTACATCGAGTACTCAGCGACCCTCTTTCCTACAATCCTGCGCGGGAGGAGCCAGTCAACTAACTTCTCATGCATTTTTTTCTCTTATTTTTTAACGAATAAACGAATAATTTATCGAAATTTTATCATAAATTCTAACGGAATCAAATGAATAATTGTAAATTATAATGATGAAGGAAGAGCATAAAATTGTACATCTAGAGATGTTTGAAAATCCAAGGATATCGATCACTCGCAGCACGTGGCCAATTGATTCTAATATCTGAAATAAACCTAACTCGCTTGCCTCGTAAATGGCCTTCAATCGCTTTCTACTAACAAAAAAAATAATGATTCTTTTAAAAGAGATTTCAAAATCGCCTCGAAACTCATGATACGTTTCATGAAATCCTATTACATCCTCGTAAACTCAAAAGTTTTGTAGCAAATATGAGTTGAGGTAATCAGAGTTGCTAAGAGGTCTCATGGGAAAAGGCTAAACTCTTGGGTCATTTGTAAGTACCGCATAAATAAATACAGTGAAACATAAACGATGAGAGAGAGTATGTGATAAATAAAGTATCAATGAAATTGGCAGGATAATTTTCATTAGGCTTGCAGATGAAAGAATAAAATATTGATCGCATTTTCACTGTTATTTTTTCTTAATTTGTAGGACGAGTCTTTTTGCTTTGGATATAATAGCCTGAATTCTTATGCAATAACGACAATAAATATTTTAATTTTATTGGATGCATTCAATGGAGTTGAATAAAATGCGAATGAGGGGATTATGAGATGAAAGAGTTCCTGGTTAATTCAAATAAATAAACGACCTGCTTGTATCTATATAGCTGGATACTATTTGGAATTCCTCGAGATATTCCTTTTTTTTCCAATATACATTACGGTAGTTCATAGCATAGTGGGGAAATGTTCGTTTAATATTATCGCAAGAATGCGCAAAGCGTCTGAGAAATGTGAAAAAATTCAGAAACACAGTATCCGTGCTATTGTACCTCCCCAATTTTTTTCAGAATTTTCCACCCTCTCCTTCACTGCCAAAAAAATCAATTACCCCGAAAATCCGCTGATGACTTGATCCCCACGTCATTAATCTCAATTGAAATACAATGCCCTTTGATAAATTAATGTCACCGGTCAAAAAAAAAAACGAATAATCGATCATTTGCAGGTGTCTCCCCGTTTTTTGCACAAATTAAAGACTCGAATGAAATTATTACAAATATACCCGCAAAAAAATTCACTGGTATAAACTTTTTATTGAGTCACATTGTAATTATGTGGCGATATCAAAGTACTCGGTTACATGCAATAGCATATAGTTGATGCTAACCCGTCGATTTCTCTCTCTCTAGCTCCTGAAACACCCGGCACGATAGTTTCTCTGTGTTGGACCGCATCGGCTTTTGCAGTAGTCGCACAAGAAATTGCCGCTACCATTCTTGAATCAAGGCACGGGAGCCGCATCCCCGACAACTTGATTAATAGCCTTAATTAAGATATTTAATTGGTCTTATTTTTATTTTTACTCATCGCGCGATATAATGGCGACGGGACGCGACAGGAGTGCAGTCTGCATTCTATATGGTTACTCGTCTCTCTAATGTTACGTGTCCTTCACTTACCAATAGTATCAAAGCAACTACTTGAGAATACAAATCAGGATGAATCTCCTTTTTTTCAATAATTTTCATTAAATATACGCTTATTTTTTTCTTTTAACTTTGAAGATGAAAAAATGGAGATTATTTTAACTTTACAATTTATTCAGTACACAGTTTCCGCCACTTCTTATTTCTCCTTTTTTTTCATCTTCTTTTTAAAAGCCCCAAGCAATTGATCGCATGTGGGTAATGGTTTGAGTTTTACATTATTCACAAAAAAAAACTCGAGCTCGAATTCACCAGATCACGGAAATTACAGCTGTATAAAGAGGTGAAGTGAGAGAGAGAGAATAGAATTCCAGAGGATTTTCCATTTTCTTTTGACTCATCTCCTTTTTCTTTTTAGTTATGTAATGGAGATAGAGGTGTATGTGTGATGCTGGAGATGAGATGACCGCCTCTCACGTTGTATAAAGCGCAAAACATCTTGAAAGGGTTGAATATGTACGATAAAGCCGGACGTTCATTGTTCTCATCCCAGCTCGTGTCAGACAATACATGCAATCACCGGACGATGAGCTCGACTTGATTGTCTCGCTCTTTTATTTTTTATTTTCTCCACCCCTTTCAAAGAATTTAAGCGTGTACAAGACTTGTGCCCTTTTGCTCCTGCGCCATGATAATAATTAAAAATGTAAAGTAGTATAAATTAAATAAATTCATAAATCAATTCAGAATAACATGTATATTGCTAAATCATGAATATCCTCACGAAAATTGTAAACTCGTCTTTGTAAATGTATTTATATATACGTGTGTATGGTTATAATAGTGAAACATGACTGGATATGCCAGTTGTGGCCTCATCCGACAGAATGGAACAATCAACGTAGAATCAAGCTACCACTTGTTTCCACATGTAGGGATGTGCCTGTTGGAAAGCTTCACTCCTTCAAGTACTGGGATGGATAGGAAAGAGAAGTTTCTCTGGAGCGACAATATACTGTATCCACTCGTCGACAATTATTCCAATAATTTGCATGAAAATATATTTTATGTCCTCATCATACGACGCACTGACAATTTCACGTTTCAGGGGTGTGAAATATTGTCATTATGTTTTATTTTTTTAGGAGAGACTGAGGCTCCTTTTTTCCTACACGAGGGGTGGGAAGAATGAATTGGTGTGAGGAGTGAAAAATATAAATTTCTATAGGAAGAACAAGTCGGAGATGCAAGAGGTGTAGAACAGGTTGATAAGTGTGAAACTAACGATGCAGAGACAGAAAGGCAAAAGAGAATGACAATATGGAGATGTTATTTTGTGGTTGATGAAGTGTCTTGCCTCTTTTTTTTTTTTCGCTTTTTCACAACCCCATGAGAAACTGATAATTCCAATGACCTCTCGAAACGATGAAATTAAAATAGTAAGAATGAAATAACGAAAAATTTCAGAATAGAAGAAAAAAGAAAGACTGACATGAGAATTAATTCGAATAATTTGCAAATTTAAGTAGCACCGACTCTCATATTAGCATAACTTATATTGGCCAATCATTTCGTTGTCAATGGGTTGTATTCGAAATTAAAAATGTAAATTTTTCATGTTGATTCTCAAATCTGTTAATTTTTATAGTCCTATTTTTTAACGTGTATTAATAAATATTCAATCGCATTTAAAAGTTTAAAAAATAGAGGGCAATGAATATTTTTCATCAGAATTACGTAAACTCGCGAATTTCATATAAATATTCATATTTTTTTCTCTTTCCTACTGTTCCCAACTATTCTGTGTATAATACCAAATTTTTTTCCATTTTTAAATCCCAATTGTTTGTAAATTCCCACAGGCATATATTTATATTTGCATGTTTCAGTGTTTTGTTATTCTGCAGCAAATATTTGACGCGACATCATTAACCGTATCTAACTGTAACGTCGTTTATTCAGTAGGTTTATCCTCAATTCCATTGAATCGCAAAATTCTCGTACTGTCGAATCAATATTTCCATTCAATCCCCGGATAATTGAATAAATGAAGAAGGAAATACATAGAAAAAACGAGGAAAACCTCTTCCACCTATTTTCTCTCTCTCCATTGATTACTTTATAATAGAATCTGTACCACAATTTTATCGGTAATTGGATTAATTTAATTTTTCATTCGCCAGTGAAAAAGAAAACCTCAATATTTAAAATCCCTGGATATTCTCCACCCTCTGCGCCTCCAGTTTCTTACATGCCAAAAGCGGCACACGCAAGCGCATGCGAGAGATCCCGTCCAAACGTTAAACGTCCCCTCCCCCCCCCCACCTTCTTCATTGTTCCCAAGTTGCCCCGCTAATTGCGCATTGTATACGAATGGAGTCCGCGTACCCCCGACTCTCGGCCAACCGCCCAGTAAACTCCTATCGACCTGCTATCTTTATATTTGTACTCACAATAAAAGCAACAAAACAAATGTAATTAATTACCAGTCTTGCAGGCATTGTTAGACGATAAATAACACCCAGAGGGCCACCACGGGCTCTACAGCCAATTAAAATATTCACCAAGACAAACAACAATGGATGTGCCTTTTCCCTCACTTCTCGCATAACACTACTGTGTTATGCGAGTAGGTAAAGATGAGAGTGGCAAGGCCGAATGCTCCCGTCAATTCCCCCCAGGGTCAAGCCAACATGGGGGTCTCATCTTAATTATTCAGTCTAATACCATACTTCCAATGATTTTTAGCGATTTATCGAATTTAATGCACTGATATAGACAGTACTGCCTACTTACTCAAGGTTGCGCAATCAGGGGGGTCTTAATTCTCATCCTATCAGCATAATTTCAAGGATTTTTTTAATTACACGAGAAACCGCAACATCCCATTGTCGAGAGTGTCTGATGCGTAAGATACTCTTTTTCTTCTCTTTTATATTCAGTTAATTTCTGGGGATTTTTATGTATGGTGAAGCTATGGGGTCTCGCCACAGTGGCATCTTAATTACCGGTTGTCCATCTGCACTGCCCACTTTCTAATACAGCCACGTACCACCATGCTTCCTATGTAGCTTTTTTCATTATATTATTTATAGAATTTGAATTCCAATCTCTATCCATTATGGACATGGATTTTATGTTTTTTCGAGAATATCACGAGAAATATTGACGATGGAATTTTTCTGATGATACCATTGGAAAGCTGAGGTGATTTTACATAGGAATCAAGTGGGAAAATTGATTTTTTCGAATTTTCAAAGAATTCGATTTTTTTCACCCAGATTTGAAAGGGTTTACCTTGGGAAAATTTGAAAAAATCACATTTTTGGCTATATCTCTGGTTCTATTTGTCGTAGCGCAGTTCCGTTGCGCTTAAATTGAAGGTCTCGCCGTCCCCCATATCTCCCCAAAAAATCATCTATTTCCATCGAAAATTGAAAAAGTTACAAGCCATTTTATGAAAATCAGTTTTTGGCCTATAACTTTTTCAATTTTTGATAAAAATCGATCATTTTTGGGGGAGATATGGGGGACGACGAGACCTTCAATTTAAGCGCAACGGAACTGCGCTACGACAAATAGAACCAAAGATATAGCCAAAAATGTTATTTTTTCAAATTTTCCCAAGGTAAACCCCTTCAAATCTGGGTGAAAAAAATGGAATTCTTTGAAAATTCGAAAAAATCAATTTTCCCACTTGATTCCTATGTAAAATCACCTCAGCTTTTCAATGGAATCATCAGAAATTAGCTATCTTGAACCGTTCACCTCCCCCATGTAAAAAAGAGTAAAAAACTCATATCAGAACCCAAGTATTTGTGTAGTGCGTGAGGGGTCACCGCAGTACGTCTCGGAATAATGTAAATCATCCCCTCTCCGAATGGAATAGACCGGAGATTCTCTCTCCTGAGCATTGTAACCCTCGCCCGAGTGTGTACTAACTACACGAGTACTTATAGTTGCATAGTGAGGCTCTATAAGACGCGATAAAACACCTTGGAAAATAAGGAAGAATATAATTCCTCTCGTCCATTGGTTGGGTGCATGATGGTGGTTGTGTTGCGCTCTTTTCCCGATTCTTTTCTCCTCTCTAATACCACGGGGCTTTACTTCTTTTCCCCTCGCGTGTCCCTTTTATTTCCGCCGAGAGCGGACGCCTTATTTATTGCCAACGAGAGGCGAATGCACAGCCAAGAGGCCTCTTCAATCTCCTATACGTATATGTTACGTGTGTGTACAACATACGTGTAACCGTCCATGTTTCTTCTTACCCCTCTCTCTTGCTCTTGTCTTTCTTACATTTTACCTCGTCGTCTTCTGGGCCGGCTTGTTTTTACACCGAGCATTACAATGCCTGCGCCATGTACGCGTTACACGCGGTGTGATTCATCGTCCAGCCATCGCCGACGATGAGACTCACCTCTTGCATTAAAATACGGAAACAAATGTCCCACCAGTACACTGATAATTGTTATTCTCTATCAATAGCTGAATGTACCAATTGATTTGTAATAATAAATATTTTATAGCTGCTCCAGAGTGAAAGGAAATTAGATATTCCATCTGTTGTCAGGTGTCGCATGATTAACAACTCTGACCATGCTATTCACTGGAGCGTGTGATGCTCGTGCACCAAAGCTACTTGCACGTAGGCGCGGGTGGATATAATGTACCAGATGAGTACTACCGATAACTCTCGTTGTCTCTTGGAATAGGCCTCGGGTATTGGTGACAAATGATGCCGTATGCTGTTGTACTCAAACCCATTGGCAACTTCATTTAGACATCCCCTTCTCTCTATCCTTCTCTCCATCATTCGTATATAATATTATATAAATATATGAGTTAATGGCGAATGGCATTTTCCACTCGAGAAAGATCTCTGACTGGACACATTTCGCATTTCTCATGCCAGTCGATTATTTATTTCTCGAGAAACAATTTTAAGCCTGGTATTCATGCGCCACCATCGCCACTACAAACGTATACCTCGTTCATCACGATTATTTATTAAAGGTCTCAACGGCGACAAGTCTTGTACGGCCTATTCCCTCTTTAACGCCACATGCAAAAACCAAGAGTTCTATGTCCTTTCTTGGATTTCACTAAATAACCAGAGATTTAATCCGCATGGCTTAATAAATTGTTCAAAAACTTATCACAAGATGCTCCAGTATCTCTGCATTGTTGTTGAATTTTTTCCTGAATTTTCCATGAGTCCTTTATCCTAAAAAATAAAATAATTCCTCAAATACTATAGATAGAGTAATTATTATCATAACCTTTTTTGTAGCCCTTGAAATTGCCTACAAAAAAGGTTATTACAGCAATTACTCTATCTCTCTTACTTTCGTCAATATTTTCCTTTGAATAACCCCAAAAACTTAAATCTATTATTATTAAATTTTACCTGCTGACAATAGAATTATTGACGGCCATTTTCTCATGAGGAAGTGATATGCTCTTGATTAACTAAAAATTAGCGGTGACTTTGATGAAAATAACTGGTGCTGGTTTTGTGCCCATTCGCCTCTCCGTAATTGTGATGGTGTATGATGGTAATGGTTGAATTGTATTGGCATTGCAGTCAGGTGCCACTACTTACACAACCGGTAGATTCCATCTCTCATGCACACTGGCATAAACACAACAGAGCACCTATGCACACCACGCGTGTTTCAATTTTCTTCCATGGTCAGGTTATGAGCCGGTGGTGGTTGTACATAAACCCACAAGAGTGTAACCCATCGTCAAGGAACCTCCAGAGACCGATTTCATCGGGTTCTCTCTCTCACATGTCGATTTATAGTATCGTGCGCCATTAGAGATAATTGTTTGTGCAGCCCTGTCTCTGTGCCTCTCCCCTCCCCGCTCCGTACCTTCCCGCCAGCGCCCCCCCTCCGTTTCCCTAAGATTTCCTGTGTGGACCCCGTAGCATGATGTAAAGCTGTTTTTCCACAGCGCGTCACGCACACGCGGCCAATCGCCACATCTCCGTGGGCCTCTCGTGGGGTTTCTTCCCGTATACACTACATGCACATACGTGAAAACGAGTCGAGATATGACTGCTTCGAGCCATCATCAAGGTAAATAAAAAAAAAATATAATCCTGTTGTTCTACGCGTCATTTAGCATTTCTACGGCGCAATTTTTTCTGGCGCCCTTTCAGCACACGGCTCACGCCACACAGGAAGTATGAGGTATTCTATTTCTTTTATTACTAATTCATCTATTTATACGTATTATTTGCGAATATTATTTTCCCGATTATCTGAATTCGGAAGGGAATTATGAAGACAAATAAAAATATATAATATTCCCATTGTTCGCTGCGCAATTGACCACTGCGCCGATCCTTTTTTTTTTCGACGCCATTACAGGGCAAGCCTCACTCGGGACTGGAGGTATGAGTCGTCAACTTTATTAATTATCATTTAATTTATTTATATTATTTGCGAATACCTTTTATTCATTATTTATTTTAATTATCTGCATTATTATTATTATTATTTTAATTAAAATTCCGGTTTTTTAGGTTAGATTTTTTTGGCGTTCCTTTTTTTCCAAAATATCTCAAAAAATAAGAGAGATAGAGAAATTTTGCAAGAATACTTTTTTCTAGAGAATTTCAAGGTGTACAAAAAAGTATTCTTGCAAAATTCCTCTATCTCCCTTATTTTCCGAGATATTTTGTAAAAAAGGAAAAAAATTATGATTTCTTTTATTATCGTTGGAAAATTTAATTACTCGACTCTTATTCTCGCATTACCAGGGAGTTATTCCTCTTTAATTCATCCCGCGTGTTTTCTTTATTACGTGCGAAATTTTTCTCAAACTATTTGAAACGAGCGACTTTTATTATATGGTATGGGCATGAATACAGCACTTGGGTAACATGATGGCTGTCTTTATAATTGGAATGTTGCCAGTACGATTAAACTATTAAATGAGGAATACGAGATATCTATACCATGATTGGTATACGATAAACACACGACCATCCGAGTTTTCTATACTCGTTTTCATACCGATTCAAGTCTGCAGGATGTCATCCGCTGGCATATTTGGCATGTTGCTCTCTTCTACCAATCAAAAACTCACCTATTCGGATTATTGTACATGTGCATTTTTTCCTGGCTCTTTTTATTCATTTTTTATTCACCAAATGCAGTATATAGACATTCAGCAGCTCAGAGACATTAAGAACTGTATCCTGCTTCGGAATATTTATTAAGAGTCGAATGTTACGACTTCCTTCTCGGTTTGGGCCTTTGAAGTTGTGGTGAAACCACAAGACCTTACTTTCTGTATGTAGTGTTAATTTTAGGCGTATGGGAACAATCCACTGGCGGTTTGGCCTCCCAAAGAAGCGCCGATTGATTGATATGTCTTGGTATATTCAAAGATTTACCTTTTTTTCATCAACAAGATTGACAGAAGTGTGCTATTTCAGATAATTCCATTTTTTTCCACAAAAGATGCAGCATTAGCACAAAAATAAATGTTAGAACGAACACAGTGCGTCTTCTACCAGAACTACGACGCCCCGCTATTTAACATTATTTAGTTTTCTTTGTGGACGTTTAAACAGTGTCTACCAAATACCTTTTTCTCTTTCCATCTTTTGAAAACTCGTCTCTCTCTCTCTCCTCTTAAGCTCCGTTACCACCTATTAGTAGAAACTTTGATGTATTTTTTCTTGCCTCACTGCAGCTACGAATCGGACTGTGTATACATCAATTCCTGTTTGTTTTTTAGATGCAGAGATGCCTGGCTTCCACCTCAGCCACTATTTGATGGTTCACTGGCCATGAAAATAAGCATTGCAGATGTGTTTAATGGAATAATTGTCATGGAGTGAGAGAATGATATTGTATTACATTTCCCTGATGGAAATCATTGGAATTGAGTGCAGCTACTGTCTGAGCACCTTGGAGACCCTCAGGAGAGATGAAAACTTGAAGCCAGTACCATCAACTTGATCTCCAGCAGCTGAGGTAAATAATCCTCAATTTTCCAATTGTGAAAAAATTGGAGAATATCCTGCAGATTAACTGCAAATTCATGAAAAGATTCAAGAAGCATTGGACACCTGTTTATCACAAATGCAGTCTGTTTTTCTTCTCGTTTTTCCTCTCTTCCAATGCAATTTGAATTGAATTGTTTATTGGTTTCCACTACCACATGCCAATTGAATCGCACACATCCTTCAGCAATGAAGTTGCTGAAGGTCGATTCACAGTAATAGAGGGGAATGACAACGAGAGCCTCTATATCATGACGAGTACATTCATATGGGATGATACAAACTCTCTCGTTCAGTGCTAACTGCCTCTGGGGCATGTAACTGCCCAGCCACAAAGCCCATTTCACGCAACCACAATACGCACTGGCCAACACGTATCATCCTTGGACCAGCATCCAATATGCTGGTTATATACAAGCTTCTACCAGGAAATTCCTTCACCAACCGCACTTATTAAGACGTCGTTGTCCGATGGAATTTTCTCGCAGTTTATTTGGCCTTTTTATTTTTATTATTGCATACATAGAATTTAGTAAATAGCAGGATAAAATTGGTAGATCCAATTTACTATTTTTATGGAGGAAAGTGGAAATTATTTGTTACTGGTTTTATTTCTCTCTCTCTCTCTCTTTTTTCGATTAATTTAGTAGGATTTTTCATAGAAATTGCTGTTTTAGCCTGAATTTTCCAATTAAATCTAAAAAAGAGAATAGTTTTCCAGGGAAAATGATGAGCACGTACTCGTAGTCTTAGATTTCGTGAAGATAGAAAGAGGGGTGGTAGGAAAGGGGAGAGAATATGGTACCAAAGCACTTCCACGTTAACTCACATCAAAGAGTCAGTTTAATAGAAAGCCTTAGAGGCGTTTGTTCGAGTCTCCTCATCTGACTAAATATTCCTGGCACAGTGCAGAAAGGATGAGAAGATATCGACGGGGCTAAGATACACAAGAGAAGCGAGAAATGGGCTTCAGTAAATCTTATGTATCTATAGATGAATAAATACACTCAATATGGGAGTGCAGAAATACACAGTTGATTACACGCAGTTATATTACGTTGGAGTATGTTTAGTTCAACTCACGCGTTCAGACGGTCTGATCGAATGTCTCAAACTATTTTCACTCGAAGAATATCACTGTGATAGGGATTAACATGAATTCAACTCTGTTAACTAGTAGGGACTTTTGCTAATTAATATTTCTGTTGATTGATAGAAACTTGACTTTGATGATTTGAGCGAGAAATTCATAAGGGAAAAAATGGCAAATCAATGTTCCAAACGATATCATGCAAACTGATGCGCCACAACTATGCGAAATGGGGGTAAATGCCAAAGGATTGAAATTGTAGGTGTATATGTCTCTGGCAAAGTATAGCCCCGATTAATACCCGATGAATCTGCCTACCCATGCTGGATGCTTTTGATTGATTTTGAGAGCTGCCTCCACCCTTATCCCACGACAGATACAAATGAATCGGACGCGGTTGCGTTCTCCACCCAAAAAGCCCCATCTCCAACTCTCTCTTTTCCTCTGTTGCGGCCATGCACTATTCGTCCTACCCCAGTCGCATAGGCGGTAATCCTTTAGAGGGATATACCGCCTGTGTTTCGCTTCGGTTAAGCTGTATAAATAGACATGGCATGTTTGCAATCAGCATTGGTGGTAACTAGACTGCGCTGTCCCGGATGCGCAAACTTCTCCATAGAGCTGAGGTTTAGTCAGATTATTTTAGGAGTCATAGTATTTAGATAAACAACAGGAAGAGAAACAATCTGCAAAGAATTGCAAAGAAAAATTGCAAGATTGGGTCTCTTTGCATGGAATCTTTTCTATAGATAATTTTAAACACAATAATATGGATTAATGCAAAAATTTTCATATTCTAAACTTTTTTCTTTGTGGTTACAGATAGCAGACGAGACAATAATTGAAGGATGGATGGAGAATACGGGGTAAGTTATTAAACAAACAGAGAATAAAATTTGCAATGTCAAAGGTTGCGAAGAAAATTTTGCGAGAGCCCCGAAGAGTACTTTCCTTTCATTGTTTAAATACAATTTTGTCGTTTACTAATTAATGCATCCCCCTTAACATCAAAGAAGATGTTTATTGGTTCATGTGATACTAAAGAGACGGTAACGAAGAGGTAACTCGCTAAGGGAGCGGTTTGAAGGAGTAACGGAGGGTGGCTTATTGGGCGAAGGATACCAAGAACGCCCAGTTAAATTATATAGATATATATTTAACTCAGTTGAGTATTTAGTCTATATCTGTATGAAGAGAGAGGAGTTTGGAGATGGTGGATGTCTTTTCCATCTCCAGCCGTTTCACAGAAACGACAACCACCCACAGGACTCATCAACTAACTTTGTTCCAGAGTTGCAGGACTCTCGGCTACTCTTCTGCCGTTCCCTTCTCTCATTTCGTCTCTTTCCAGTATCACACTGGCAAATCAGTCCCAGTTAGACTCTGTAGTTTCGTACCATCAAACGAGGAAACGTACAAACATCGTGCAGGCGCTTCCACGTAGTTTTACTATGCTATCCTTGTGTCTGTGTAAACTGGAGGGTTTTTTTTTTTTCGTCTTATTTTACAAGTTGAGTGTAGGTAACAATTGATCTGGGATTTATTATCGGAAAATCGAGGGTCTTTCATTATTCTCCTGAGATTATCTTGGATATTAACTCCCGAGATCTCTCAAAAGAATAATGACAATAGGGTTGTCTAGAAAAAATATTGAACTCGGAATGATTGAAGGAGTGAATGAAAGCCTCGTCTACATCCAACACCTTTTATCTTCCCAAAACCTGCAATAGAATCCTCGAATAAAGCTGAAAGACCCCCTCTTCTCTCTCTCTCTCTCTGTCGAGTCCAACACCTTCAGCGTACGTACACGGAATACCAAAAACGGCAATCTCTCCTAATGGGTCTCCCAGAGTCCCCGGGCCCTCGTGTTCTCAGTCCAGTAATGAATGCAGGATCGCCACGTTGTAACGCGTAAAGATACAAAAGAGACACTGGACTGGGGGAGAGATTTGTAAAGGAAACAAAAGAGAGAAGAAGGCAGAAGGAAGTGAAAAAAGAATAGGAAATTGATAGTGAATCCTTAAACGATTCTTTCTTTAATCCGGGGGCCTTCGAATGAGTCATTCGGTGATAAAGTTGAAGCTCAATTTCCCTTTCAAGTTGTCGTCAACTCTTTTTGTATACCAACCAAATTGTCCCGTCAGGGGAATGGGCAGGGGTTAAATTAACATTATTGTTGTGACAAAGATGGGGAGTGGACCACCGGCGTATGCATTAGCCCGAGGAAGAGATGCTGGAGCGACACAACAGAGGGCGTACGACGAATCCCTGGGTAAACAATTCCACTTGATGATCGGCCTCGTTTGATGTTGCCTGATTACCCATCGTAAACAATCGTTGATTCCTCGGAAAAATATATACCAGAGCTTCTCTCTTCTGTTTCTACAATTTTTTTTTGGCCCTTTGGGCTTTGATTGGAAAATACGAGTCTGTTATTAACGTCGTTCTGTCTCTTTGCCTTTCAATACAGCCTCCAATCACTTAAATTTATGCTGTAAAAATAGAGGAGCGAGTGGAGGGGAAAAGAGTGGAAGGACTCGATAAAAAAATCGGAAAAAAATTGAGATAATGCATTAGCATGTCTCCATGGTTGCTGAATTTTTTCAAATTTTTCCATCGTAGCCTTTAGCCTTGCCCCCTCTTCCTAATAACTTGAATAGTTACAAATTGCGAGAGCCGATAAGTTTGTAAGTCTAATTAGCCTCTGGAGAAAAAGACCTTTATGCAAAAATCCGTAGTGTCGAGGGTAGAGCCCGTGAAGCCAACCAAGTGTACGACAATGGGTCGGCGATGGCCAATCATAAAGAGATTCACTGTTCGCAGGTAACGCGTAATCTGAATAAAATATACGATTGAATCAATAGATAAAGGACAATGCTCTTTTGATCGGCATAAAGGCGAGTAGGTGAACACACACATGTCCCTCTTCTCTCTCCCCCTCTTATTTCCTCCACCATTCGGTACATTTCACTACTGAAAACCTCTTGCGCGTCCTTCTATCGGCATCGACATGCCTCTCTTTCTCGTACCTCTTTCTTCAGTTTCCACGTTCATTCTGTTTCACTCACTTTTTCCCCGACTCGACAAAGAGGCTCCTTCTATGCAAATTAAATGCTGTTTCCATAACCATTCGTCCGTTCCATTGAGTGAGGCTCGCCCGTTCGCTCGGCTCTTTGTCATCAAGGTAAAGGGAACTTTCACAAGGGGCCGCCTTCGTACTTTTTATTTTCCCTCTTCTCTCTCTCTTTTTCCTCCTCTTCTGATACTACATCTATCCCCATCAATCAGACGAAATTATTTCAACTCGGTCCAGGATATCGAGGAAAATAATGGAGATACGACATTATTACCCTGGGGTGAAATCCTCTGCGAAAGCTTCTCAGGGCGAAAAGAACGTATCTCCATTGATTTCAGAGATATTTGCGGGGCAAGGTCGGAGGGAACATTGATTTCTACCACTTTACTACTGAATCAATAAAAACGATTGTTGAATATTGAATTTATTGTCTGCGAGAGCCATTGAAGAGTTTTCGATGACAGTGCACATGTGTATGTGTATTTTGAACGGCTATCAACATTCATAAGTGCTCCACTCACCTCGGCCATTGGAGTACAAAGAGTGCCGCAGGGCGTTTGGGTAATGATGCAGCGCATTTACGTTAAGCACAAGACGCCCGTTTGCCTCTGATACAGAAGCGGGAGAAGGTGCATCAGGCATGCTATGCCTACCGGTGTATTATATTACTCGTATCAGTTATAGTTGGGGGAGGGAGGAGAGACACGGAGTAGGCTGAACCCAGGCTTTGAATTCCTCCAATAAAATATGTGGAACATAAATTAGTTCTGTGATTTTCCATTAATGCGCGGTTGTCTTAAAAAATCTTGAAAAAATTCAAGAACATGCTCTCGCTTGTCCTCATTATTGTCGAATTTTTTCTGATTTTTTGAAAGAGCTTTTCACCCTGACAAAAATTCTGGAATTCTGAAAAACAAGAGAAATCGTTATGAATTAATTATCCAAATAGTTTTATCAGATTATGCACGACACTATCTGTCATTCTAAATGCGGAAAATATTAATCGTAACTGGTTCCAGTGACTAGTTACTCTCGTTTTATTTGTCAAAAGTTTGATAGGTGCTGGGTCATATAAGGGCGTCCTCATTAAGCTCATCATTCTCCAAACATTTGACATGATTCGAGTAGGCTGCCAACTTCCTAGTCCGCATTTAAAGCCATATCATTTAATATAAAATCCCAATACACATTCGTCTTTGTCTAATACAACCGGCATGCGTACATACACTCGCAGTGTGAGACGACTATCGATAACTCCGGCATCCCACGTAAACGAGTCGTCCTGCCAAACGACTCGACGTCAACGAGGAATTATACCGTATTAACCAGGGCAAGTACTGCCACAAACATATATATATATTAAATATCAGAGTACGAGCATGTGTGTGCCTCTGCACGCGAGGAAAAAACAAGATAAATAAATTCCTGATGATTGATCACCTTCTCTCCATCTCCTTATTTATTATACACATGATTATTTTCACTGTGATAATGATAATAGTCTTGAATTTCTCTACAAAAGCTTCTCAGTTTCACTCTAAAATGAATTTTCCAAAATTTAATAAAATTATTCCGTTATCTTCCTATAAATTATTTGAAAAATTCAAATGATGTTTATAAACATGCAGGAAAGCTCGAGCATTTCTTCACAAATGTTCAGATAGTCTTGGATAAATTCGAAAGTTCCCGGACTGGTTTCAATTAACATTTTTCCTACTGTCCCGGTGTATAGCGGTAAAACAAGCAGTGCTTGTGTATGTGTAATTCTACAACTATTCTTGGAAAATAGGTTTCACCTGTCTCAGTAACTATTTGGTATTATAAAGTATGCAATTAACAAGTATTTGGAAAGAAATTATTGTGAGAAAGAAAATGTGATTGAATAACTGAATTTTTGATGAAATTAGAGAGAAAAATGATAGATTAATAATTTTAAAATATTTCCGGTTATTAGAGACGTTATCAGCCACTGAAGTTTATCGTTTATGACAGTGTTATTTGGACTTCTGAAATTCTTGTCTACTCAAACGAAACGAGAGACGTGAGTGGACATTATTTTATCTCTTTTCTTCTCAATCTCCCATTTCCTACGTTATATTTACATGCTGGAACGCTCGAGTGATACGTCACTTTCAAAACACAGACTCAATGCTCCATTGACATGTGGGTAAACACCTGCATCAGATTATTAGCAAATACCATTGAATATAATCATTTTTATTTCAAATAAATTCTTTTTTCTCGTCAATTAGAAGTATTAGACTTGAAGGTGAAGAAATAATAACGTGTTTATTCATCATTCAATTTCACCAGATTTATATTTCATAATTTTCTTTATCTGTTGAGGCAATTCTCATTGACTTAATGAGACATTATTCCCACTTTTAACATTCTCCATTTATTTTTATCAATTTAAAGTATTTCAATAGTAATTCTTTAAACTACTTGAATAAGAATTTTGTTGCTATTTGCGGTGTGGGTTTTAACTACAAACGTGTATTGAATAAGGCAGCATAAAGGCAGTTGTATAAATATATTTTCTCCTGATCTGGAAAACAATAAAGGCTCTTCAGAGAGAGAGCCCTGTGGATTTATATTCACAGTTGCCACGAGGCAGTAACTTAAGTAGCTGCGAAGTGCGTGGCACTTCTCTAGCCGTCTCCAGAAGCACCATTGGGCTTAGGAACAGTTTCTTCCCTCTTATTCCCTAAATAAGGATGCGACGGAAATGCCGTTCCACTTATTTTTATTTAATCCTCCTCCCCCACCTCAGATAACAATTCTCAAGTCGGTTCACCAAAGCAACATAAATATTCCGTGAATTTTTATCCGCAGAAAGAAGAGAGAAATTGAATTTTTGAATTAAATAAAACCCAAGGAAAATACTGAATTTAAATAACTCACATTATTTATATGTCCGGTTGGCAAGCCAATAAATCCCATCATGTGTGTACATTTGAGGGGAAGTAGGTGTATAAAGAATTGCCATTTTCCCCCTCAAACTGACGATTTGTCCCCGAAAAAGTTTTACTCCAACAAACGGAAGATTTCACCCTCTCAGAAGTGTTCCGGTCCTGTCACACAATACCCAGAGATGAAAAAAAAACAGCCCCATTGAGAGAGACGTGAAATTTACTTACTGCTACTTGTAAAGGATCCACTGGACCTTTCCAAGGTAGCCCCTGGATAACTGTGTTATTCTACATTATTCTTTTTTTTTTAGGGGTGCGGGCTGAGATATATATGCGTTGGATAATCATATGAGATCTGCAGGAGGCTCTTGGAATGCTCTGTAAACACTGGAAATTAAGGAAAACCTGGGTAAGTCTTCATTTTCATGGAGTTTTCTTTGGGTAATTATTAAACGGTTTGAGATAGAGATTTTCTGATGCTTCCATTGGAAAGCTGAGGAAATTTTAGGCTAAAAACATGTGTCGAAACTATTTTTTTCGATTTTTTGGAGAATTCGATTTTTTTGGGGTAAATTTGAAGGGGTTTACCTTCTCGAAATTTGTAAAAATCAGTTTTTTGAACATATCTTTGGTTCTAGTGGTCGTAGCTTAAAAATTCCGATTCGAGGTGAAAGGTGAGCTCATTTACCATCGATTTATCGGGTCTCAACTTTAAAAATATTGATTTTTGAGGTAGTTATGATGGAAAAACTGATTTTCATAAAAGTCCCCATAACTATGTGAAAAATCGATAATTTTAATTTAAAAACCACATTAATTCATCGCAAATGAGCTCACCTTTCACCTCGAATTGGAAATTTTGAGCTACGACCAACAGAACCAGAGATATTGCCAAAAAAGTGATTTTTTCAAATTTTGGCAAGGTAAACCCCTTTAAATTTGCATCGAAAAATCGAGATTTTGAAATAATTAAAAAAAAATAATACGACCCATGTTTTCCACCTCAAATTTCCTCAGCTTTTCACTGGAATCATTAGAAAAAATCCATCTCCAATATTTCCACCAATTTCCCTCAATTTTCCTCGAAAACAATTAATTAATTTGCCTCTGACATATTGATTGCGAATTTTCTTCGACCAATTGGCTCTCGTAAATTTCTAATGCCCGAGTAAATAACATCCTTGTATTTTCCCCTCTGTATTTCTCTCTGGTGGGCATCGCGCGTGGCGAAGAGACAGAGATGCTGGACGACCGCAGGCTACCGCCTTTGCGTTTTAGCGCGATATACCCCTCAACGCTTATGTTATGTTTAATTGCGCGTCAAACTGTCCGTACTTCCACTAGGCAGTACGTTATCTTTCGTTGAGGTCAAACACGGATATCCCATATATTTCAAACCCAGTGAGTTCGACGTTGGCGTTACGTACTTTGTATAATCCATGAAACTATTCGCCTGTGCAGAGCGCAAATATTGTTTCATGGGTTAATATTTCAACATCTGGTGTTCGCATTGACCGAGATACACATTATTTTTACGTGGGCATGTATCGATAGATTCAGTCGTGGGTTGACGAAAATTAATAGTGAACTGGTGTCAGTGGAAATGGACCGATACGCGTCAGGCCCCGAATAAATTCATTTTTTTCTCCACTGGATATCTCTGAAAGAAAATAATCTTTGATCAATGATAATGAAACTCCGGAAATTAGTAATTACGTAATTAATAATCCAGGAGGAAGATTGAATGGCCAGGGGTTTGTGCTAGGGTAGAGAGAGCAATGAATGCGAGTGTGTGGTGTGTATCGGAAGTACAACTGCAGGGCTGTCACCGGAACGAGGGTGAGAGTACACAAAACAGCTATATACTTGTGTACTGCAGAAAGTGCCCTGTGACTGGGACAGGATGAGTGTGGATGGAGGGTTGTTGCATTATTTATGGAGGCCATCGATCATACCTCGTGGGTCTGACCCCACTAATCGCCATATGACAACCGTGCTATTTATTTTAGAATCTAAGTAACATCAACATGCTATCTGACATTAATTATAATTGTTTCATTGGGGAGCAGTATGTTCCAGTTTTGATTTCATCAAACAGAATACACGAGTAATTAAAATCATCAATTAAAATCTTTGCATTGCAGAAGTTTGATGGAAACCTTCTGTTTTTTAAAATCTCGAGAATTAAAATCGTCAGATTACAAGACATCAGGTGATGAAGGGGTGGAAGTCACGTGCCGTTGACCTCTGAAAATGATGCGCGGCAAAACCATTATCTCCAACAGCAGAGGAAGAGGCGATTATGATTTATGAATACACGTGAATGGCCGTTATACAGCGTCCAGAGACCGTAAATTAGATTTAACTTAAACACAGGGAAATTTTCATCGGCGAACTTTCATAAATTACAACGCGTGCGCTGAGATGTGCGTATGTATGCGCTAAAGGCCGTAGACACGGTTTTACCGAGGATTTATTGCGTATCTGAGAAACGCACTTGAGAGCATAGGAGATTGTTCGATAGAAAAGAAATCACAAAATTCTTTGAGTTCAAAGGAAGAAAGAGGAAGAGGTGTTGAGATAATTTTGTTTCTTCAACTCCCTTCATCACAGCTTCTTTCTAATTTCTCCCCCCACCCTCGTGCCCTTTTCTCCAGCATCTGTAAGACTCGGATATAATATAAGAGTAAAAGGTCGACATCGACCTCCTCCATTACTTTTCTAATGATAGCGTCGTCAACTGTGCGAGGCAGAGGCCACGACAAAGCTGGGTAATGAGAGCAGAAGTAAATCATCGTCCATTGTGGGGTAATCCAACGGCTATTGTCTGGCCCATGCTACGCGTTATGTATTATGTTATTGGTATGGGGCTCATCTCCTCTTCTATATATCTCATTCCCCCTTCTCCTCTCTCTCTCTCAAGTCCCCTGTGTTTTCCCTCTGCTTTTATTTTCTTTCATTACTCTTCATCGGACGTCTCGCCTGATTCGCATCTACCGCTGCATTCTATGTATTTTTGTACCAGGGAGTTATGATTTCAATCATCCCATTCTCTTCTCACCTGTTTTCTCACGTTCCATATAATCTTCTACTCTTCCACTCCCTACTGCTTCTTCTCTCTCATTTTTTTCGTCAGAATAAACGAATAGATAGTATTATAGCTACTCCTCGTGTCTCAATAAAGTCGTAAATAAAATTATCATGGAAATCAGGGAAAATTTAATGAACGTAAATTATAATTAAGGGAAATGGTAATGGCAATTTTGTTGCATTATTTTTGGAGTTATGGCCATTTAATTCGAGAATGCATAGTGTTACTAACGCCATTATGCTTCTGAGTCAATAAAAATAGAGAATTTTAACGTGAAATAAGAACCGTTACATCTAAACCCATCTCGGTCAGCCTATACAACACAATTTCCAAGTCCAAGTGGAGATCCGTATGATATTGTCTTCTTAAAAGCCACCATGTTGTCTTATACAGTCTCTCTATGTCTCTAACTCTTGATCTCTCGATGAGAAAGTTTGATAACGAAAACTTTCATAGGTTTTATCTTGATTTAAAAACTTGCGGCAATTCTGCATCTATTTAAAAAGCCTAAATTATGCACAAACGCTGGTAATAATGAGAATAATTCCGGAAAAAAGGTGCAAAAATTCCTGAACAAATTGCAGTAAAAGGCGTGAGAGAAGTGATTCTTATTTTTATTCTTTAAATAAAATAAAAAATGAAGATGTATCAGAGATGGGATAAGATGGGTAGACCGTTGGGATTTTGATCGGTTGAAAAAATTCACAAAGAATATGTTATTTCTTCGAATTTATTGAAGAATATAAAGATAATGGAAAAGTGGATATCTGTTGGGCTTTTGACCTCATAACTAACGGCACACGCTCGTTCTCCAGAAATCCTGTACGAGCGAGGAGAGAACATGGGAGGCAATCGACTCTTCTTCTTTATGTAACGATGCCTCAATTCAAATGCACATATGCAAATTGTGAGTGTGTGTGTGCACCGGATCTCTCGCCCCCGTTTCGCGATAGGAGAAACTGGAGGGAAATAGACCTTTGAGTTATCATGATTCGGGATTTTTATCAGGGTGAAGGGTTTCTCTGAAAAATCTTGAAAAATTTAAGAATATCATCTGACTGGTCTAATTTATTGTGAATTTTTTACAGATTTTTTAGAGCAACTGCCTCTTCTCTGGATGATATTCTATAATAAATAATGCAGACACTGTGTAGCACCTTCAGGCCATAATAATCTTGGCATCTTGAACATTTACTTTGTATTCGTTTTAACGAGCCAACGATATTATAACCAGAGATCCTGACCTCGTAAACAGTAGTCAATGTGGGCACACTGGTTTTGTGTTCACAACTCGAGGAATCGGGTGAGAATCGTTCTCTGAAGGAGTCGGGTAATCCACTCAACTTCTTTATGATTCAGATGCTTCTATTCCACTGGTAACAAACGCACCTGGTTCTACCGGGGGTTATCGATGACATTATTTTTTCAGTGTTCCAAATGGTTTACGTGAGAGACTATTTCCACTGTATTTTATTCATATCTGCACGGCTACTCTCGTAATCGCTGCAGATAAAAGTTTGAATTTATTGTCTATTGAAATTGTGAGAATAATTCCATCTAACATTACTTGAATTTTCCAGATAATTTCCTTCAGACGACACAACTTGTACGTTCCTATTAATGATATTTTCATGTGCACTGATGGACGAATTTAAAAGCCAGGTGAGGAGCTTTTTTCCACTTCTTTTGGCTGAAAAAAAGGAAAAAGTGGAATTGAAGCGGATGCATAAAGGCAAATGGAAAGGCAACAGAGAGAAAAAAGAAGGGGTGAGTATGAAGAGCAAGTGGAAAGTGGTCGGCTCTTCTCTTTCTGATGGTTTATATCATCTTTCATGTAATTACTGGCAGAAAATGCAGCAAGGATATTTTTTCCATATGCCAGTGGGTTATAAACTCGCAGAAAGAGGGAGGCGAGAGGAGAGGGTGGCTTCGGAAAGGTGCGCGTCTTTTTTTTTTCTTGAAAAAAAAAAAAGACGTGCATAGCCTACACAGACACACACGAACGGAGAGTAGGAAAATTTTCAATTCCATTCATGTAAATTATTGTAGCGCACCAACTCCTCGACATGTGCAACTTGTATTAATGACGCAGTAAAGGAGCAGACGGGCGGAGAGCTGCCCATTAGCGGATGAAAGCGGAGAGGGCTCTCAGCGTATAGCCCCGATAATAGCCCGACTTATACTCACCCAGAGGTTGTGTAGTTTAGCCCACGTTACGCGAACGCCCCAAAGGGAGAGAGTTGGAGGAGGACGGATGATTAAATGATAGAGATGAAGAGAGGAGAGACCAGGAGCTGAGGTACTGGTGCTTCAGTGACCACTAGCACACGCCAGATATATAGAATCGTGTATCCTGGCGCTTTGCCCGAAACCACCCCCTCACCCACGAGTTTTGTGTCCTTTGGAGCTTTTCATAATTCAACGAAGGGGTGAGTCAATTTTTTAAAAAATAATATTGTTAAAATTTTAAAATCCCGAGAAGTTGGAATATTTCACGCTTCATTTTCTCCGTGCGACTTCAGTACAACTGAATAGCCGAGGACATCCAGGAAGAAGGCCTCTCTCGCCTATCGTTGACCCCGTGCACTTTATTATGCCCGGTGTCGTGAGTTAGCGCAAATAATGTCGTCGTAAACCACTCACCCCCCGTTTCACGCCTACGCTTACCCGCAGAGTCCAGATAGTATGAAAAAGAGAAACTCATCCATTCCCATGTTTTTGTTTCGAATTTTTCCGAAAATGTCCCTTTTAATTTTTCACACCAACATAATTCAAAGGAAAAAAGGAAAAAGAATGGGATAAATTAGATTTAAAGGTTTTTGCGACCCATGAGACCCCATCCCTCGATCATCAGCACTATAAACATCATGCGTTTAATTCTTGGAGCTCTCCCACAGTGTTCAAGCGTTCGAATGAATAGGAAAAGATGAAATGAAAAGTGAAAATATGATCCAACCGTTACGAAATAGAAGTTACGTTGCTGATAATTTTCGGATTATTACTATTCCCAGAGATAACCATGAAGACTTATATTAATGTATTAGCCTCTAAATTTGTTGAACGCACGTACTAAAGCGCACGGGTTCTGAATCATAGAATTCATCCATTACATTTCTACCTCTTGCGTGTATGTGTCCAGTTAATTATTGGCACTGAATTTTCATCGCGAAATACATGAGAATTGGAATATAAGAAGAGGGAGGGATTTTTTTTTGTTGAATTTTCATTCTATACGTCCTCGAGTGGCTGGTGAAAGAAGCACAGTTGAGAGAGACTTTTGCCCATTGGTCTCTGGATTTTCATTAGGAAATGGATGAAACAGTGGAGATACACAAAGATTGAAATGGGGAAAAGAGAGGAGAGGAAGAAAGAGCAGAGTGGCTTGGAGTCTCGTATAGGGCGGTTACGTTTGCGGAATCGCGAGTCAGGCAGGGTGGCCGCGCGTATTTTCCCCCTGCGCGAGAGCCATACCATCCTTTGAAGGCTCTTCCTACCGATAACTCACCGCTGATAATCCATTAGGATCCGTCTACTTAGAGTATAACATCTATTTGAATGCAAATCAATAGTAAAACGAGGGGAGGACGGTGGCCAGTAATTGGTCTGGCTTTATTGGTGCTTCCTCAGTGTCTCAAAGAGCATCTCGTTTGGTCATCTCTTCAGGCGGCCTCTCTCATGGCTTTTCTACCGTCGCCAACCTCCACTTCCTCCTCTTTTACCTTCACTTTATCTCTTACTCGTGAGTGTACCTCATCTCTACCCCTGTCCCCCTTCCACCCTCTTTGGAGGACCTTGGTAATGACACAGACGACAGTCGGTTACCATCTTATTAATTTTTCCCTCTTTTTTCCTACTTGTCTATTCAATATTTTCCGAGAATATCGAGCAATTAGTTGGATGAGTACTACTCCACTCGCATTTCCTTTTTATCAATAATTTCGCGAAAAAGGGAAAAACTTTATTTTATTTTGCCTCAATCATTTATTAATATCATGGAATAAGAGAAAAAAATGCTCACACACTGACGCGGCGATTCGCTAATGGCTTGTAAAGTTGAAGCGACAGAGATTTATAGTTTGCCATTCGAAAATGTATGAGAGTCAACAATGGCTTGATACAATAGACGCTGGATAGAATATAACCCACAACAAATGAGAATGCTCAAGAGAGTGAATATAAGTTCGTGTGTGTGGCGAGTCTGGCATTTCCAATGGGCGAGTTTCTTTCTACGCCCGAAGACCCCATGATTAACGACTCGACGCACTTGACTTCCGATCCAAGTCGCTTCAACATTCGCCTCCAGCGTTGTACACCGATTTATTTATGTTTTTTTCTCTTTTATTTTTTTTCATTATTTTTTCCTACCCTCTTCACGCCCTTGTACACACTTACTTTCGTATCATTTATTTATAGGCTTTTCTTTATTCGTTTTGATTTATCGAGAGGACGCGGAAAAGTAGTAATCGTCAATTTATACTCTTGCCTTTTCTTTTTGCATATTCCTTGGAATGTTAAATATCCGATAATTTCGATGGGTATAGAGGGAAAAATTCCTATTATAATCTCTGAAATTGCCGGAGAAAAAGGAAATCGCAGTTAATTTATAAATCCCCCTTAACAATTACGATAACACGAGGCATCAACACAGAGAAATATAATCGACAAATTTAATATGAAAGGATTTGAATGCGAAGAACGTAGGCCGTTATTCTGTGCATCTCGTCAGTAATACAGCAGCCGTAAAGTTGAGGAAAAATTTACACTGCAACAATTTTTAATGAAACGAGAAAATTAATATCATTTAATAAAGATTAAAATTTCCAGTTTATATTAAAATTATTATTTATGAGGATTTTGATCGTTTCTGGGGGAATTATTGATGTGGCATTTTTTCTGATGATTCCATTGGAAAGCTGAGGAAATTTCCGATGGAAATCATGTGCTGGAATTAATTTTTTAGATTTTTTTGAAAATTCGATTTTTTCCACCCAGATTTGAAGGGGTTTACCTTGCCAAAATTTGAAAAAATCACTTTTTTGGCAATAGAACCAGAGATATTGCCAAAAAAGTGATTTTTTCCAATTCGAGGTGAAAGGTGAGCTCATTTGCGATGAATTTATGTGGTTTTCAAATTAAAATTATCGATTTTTCACATAGTTATGGGGATTTTTATGAAAATCAGTTTTTCCACCATAACTATCTCAAAAATCAATATTTTTGAAGTTGGGACCCGATAAATCGATGGCAAATGAGCTCACCTTTCACCTCGAATCGGGATTTTTGAGCTACGACCACTAGAACCAAAGATATTGCCAAAAAAGTGATTTTTACAAATTTCGAGAAGGTAAAAATCCCCTTCAAATTTCGACGAAAAAATCGAAATTTTCAAAAATTAAAAAAAAAATATTGCGACACATGTTTTCCGCCTCAAATTTTCTCAGCTTTTCAATGGAATCATCAGAAAAATTCTATCTCCAATATTTTCCCAAAAAAACATTAAATTTCCCGATTTTCTTCCTCGAATTTACCTGGGAAACAAAGAAGGTAAAAAAATTTGAGGAGACGTTACGTTATAAAATAATATTAACGGTAGTCCATCGACCGGTTTCTGTACACAACTTTTGAAGACACAAAACGCATATGCGCCTCGATACCAAAACCAATAAACATCTCGACGTTATTATACTCGGACAGCTTCAACGGCATAATAACTGCGCACGTTTGCTCGCCACATAACCGAGAGTTTCTGAAGTGGACGCCTCTTGTGTGTGCGTACGAGTGAAAGTTTGACTCTCGTCTTTTTATTTTCTTCACAAACTCCTTTATTTTTTCCTCCTTTTTCTTGTCTTATTTAACTTCTTTTTCATTTTCGTTCACCTGGCTGATTGTCTTACTACCAGGAACTCACGAGCACAGAATCCACAGACATGCGTCAACAACTTTTCCCACTTACTGCAATAACAACTTATAATCCCTGTTTCTTTGGATTAATTCTTAATCAGCAAATACGACATTTCACTAATTTAAATCATTATTTTTCCTTTCTCAGAATAACTCGATAAATAATAGAGATACGACTATTTCATCCTGATATGATTTTATAGAGAATTTCGATAGCTACAAAAGTATATCAGGTCAAAATGAATTATTTTAATTCACAAAATGGGGGAAGGAATAAAAAATAATCCGGTGCTTAAAGTAATTCTCAAGTTTTGAAAAAGACAAATCACGAGAGAAGTCAATGACTTCTTCAACATGTATGATTACACGTTAGCAAGCTGTGTTTGTAATGATATGTCAATAATATAACAGCCACTGCTGCAACTGTATAATTCATAATTTAAGAAAGAGATTAATAAGATTTTTTAAAAATTGTGATGATTTGTTGGTCGTTAAAAAGGTTCTTAAATACGATAAAATGTTGATGACATTAAACGTAGTTTTACGTATGTAATTAAATTTTCCTTCCGCATTTTGTGAATGATTCAATGATGCAAATGATGTTGCTGCTATGAAAAAGAAACAGGAGTCATTAGAATATTATTACGGATAGTTAGAGAAAATTTTGTATTAAATTATAGGATCATTGATTTTTTTCCTCGGATATTAATTAGAAAAGGAGGAGAGAGAATTTTAAAAAAAATCCTTTCGCACGAATTCCTTGTCGCCTCATTCGAAAGATCCAAAAGAAGAGAATCCTTTTGCCCCCCTCTGTAAATGCATCACAAGGAGTTGCTGAACGAGGCCCCTGGCGCCGCGTAGATGTCCCCACAACCTCCCCTCCCACCTCTTTTTCCTGTAAGAAGAGAGCAATCGACGTGCCTTAGATTCCACTCGGCTAATTAACTCAATGTTATGCTAAATCTTCTCTAAATTTAACCACAAATGCATCCACCCCCTTGCCCCTTAATTGCCTCAACCCATTGAAATCGAACGGTATTGGCTCCACTCGTTTTTCTCAATTTTAAATTAAATTACAAATTAAACGAAAATGGTAGGAGATAAAAAATGTTCAAAGAGCAAAACCGCAGGTATTTGGTACTGAATTTTTAAATTAATCAAACATACGCAGTAATGTCTTACTCAAGCTCATCCATCTGAATTACTAATTACCGGCGTTTCTTAACGTTCGATTATGGAAAAGAATTCACTCGAGGCCATAATCGTACATCGTTTCTCTGTTAATCTAGTTAATCATTTATTTATTCATTTTTATGAGGAAAAAACAAATCCTTTTGCATCTCAACTGCATTAATGTAATAGAAACATTTTCGCATATTTTTTTGTGGCTTTTTTCAAATGCCGTGTTAAGTACTTGGGAATTTAAAGAGTAATGCGCAATTATTCATGGTGAAACAAGTTTCTACGTCAAATGTAACTTAATGCAGAAAGTGAGTATCGATTAATGGGAATATCTGAAGAAATTGGCAGAAGTAAAAGCATCGGCGTAATAGAGAAGCAGATATCTTTTCGCATAAAACGTGCCCGTGAAACTTGCAAGTATCGTGCAACCGCGTGACTAATGCTGCATTTGCACCCGTGAGCAGCGCATTAATCTTACTAGTGGCATAGGAGGTAATGAGGCAAAAATGAAACCGTAGACTAAAGTGGTTCGGAAGTTTTTTGAGGGTGAAAGGATTGTTGGAAAATTTGGAAAAAATTCCAGAAGAAGAAGAGCATTTCAGAGCATTTTGTCAAATTTTTACAGATTTTTCCAGAGGATCTTTCATTCTGAAAAAATTAAGGCGTGAAAGGGTTGTGGATCTGGAGAAATTTATGTGTAATTGTAAATTAAAGGTTGGGATAGAATGCGAATAAAAATGAAAATTGCGGGGAAAATTACCGGTGGATGCATCGGGATTTGTTTACCATTGCTATAGCATTAGCGTTTATCAGATGAGGAGTTTCAGGCCTGATAACGACTAACGTTAAGCAATTATTACCGGATACATCACCAATAACTCAGGCACTTGAAACGTTCACTCCCTCTCTACTGCATAAATTCTCAGCATCTCAACAAATTGTTGCTCTCATCTCGATATTTACGACGTGAAAGAATTTGAAAAATTCGGAAAAAATTCCTGAACATTGTAGATACATTATCACACGTTCTCAAATTTTTTCAGAATTTTCCGGAGCAATGCCTTCAATTACTCCAATATTTTCTCTGCATATGTCATTCTGATTTGCCAGAGTGCGGTCAGTACCCTCTTCGCATCTCCCTGCTCACATAATACCGTGTTAGAAGCAGGTACTCATAACGCCAAAGCGAACCTGTTGAGATATAGCCCTGGTATAGTGTTTCAATCGTGGTGGTAGGCTCTCAGCCCCCTCGCCAATGATACGTGCTTCGTGTACTGATATAAACCCCTCATCGCTCTACATATAAACTTCTAATACTCCCATATAGCATCTACATTATTATAGATATCACAATAAATACAATGAGAACGATTTAAATCATTGGAGAACAAGAGCCTGTTGATTTTAAGTATTTTAAATAAATTTAATTCACCAATAAACATCTAAATATTTTTCTGAAGAATTCATTTTAACAAAATTAAATAAATTACAGGTATTTATGCTGTGCTGAGGGACAACCTAATTGATGGCAAGAACTCGTGTGTAATAAAGAGGATAAACGTACTGCTGAGTGTATTGATGTTGAAGAAACGAGAGAAGAAGAGAGAGAGGGATGAAGAAGAGGCAGAGGGTGAGTTGTAACAATGGTGAACACCTGAGGATTGCTGCGGTACTTTTGAGAGTAGTAGTCGGCCCTTCTTTGCCAGAAAGAAAGAAAGAATGAGAGAGAAATAGGACAGGATCGGGCGGCACGCTAACGTTTGCTGCCGTCACGCGGTATGAAATGTGGAGGTACGAAATAAAACGCACGGAATACCAACAGACTCACGAAAAGACAGAGGGGGACAAGGGAGAACAATGCTTTGTCAAGTTACCCCCTCTCGCCTCTTTTTTTTTATCAAGAAAGAAGCACGAAATGCAGAGTGCCGCTGGTGGATGCTCGCCCATTTGTTCGAGAAACACCGAACACTGCCAAAGACCCGTGTCGTACACGAACGCACCGTGTCTCCACGCATCTCCGAATAAATGCGTAGGACGTCTCCGACTCCTCCCACTTTATCACCGATTTTCTTCACTTTTTTTCAAGCCCTTCATTCTCAAAGATTTCGGAGATATTTGAGAAATCATCTTTCATTATTTTCTATAGTGGATTAATATTAGATAAAATATTGTTGAAAAAATTGGATTCCTGCGGAATAACCATGTGGACACGCTCCCATGGTCAGACACGTTTGACAGGGCTGTTGAAGAAGATAACCCTTATCTCTAGCTAGCAATCCACTGTATACCGTACAAAACCATCGTCCTCATTAATTTTCCAGTCCTACTGGTGCACACACGCCAGGAGACTCCACTCTGTGGAATTCCAATTTGTAAATGAAGCCGTCGATAAGTGATCGTAGGCGCGCGCGCGAGTCCAGGCACAAGTGTGTGTCGGCACGCCGATCCTACCGTGGCGATTTGCAGTGAAGATATCCGGAAGCGATATATACTTTTTCATTTTTTCTTTCTTTCTTTAAATCTTATCGATTTCATATCTTCCCTTGTATAAGTGAGGTCTAGTAATTAAAAGTCCATGTTGCAGAATCGAAAAACTCAAAATATTAACAATCTATCAATTATTTCAGGTAAAATATGCTTTATTAGCCTGGAAGTATCGAGACACACTCGTAGGCGATGGTCATCTCGTGGGAATCCCACATTCAGCCACATGAGACGCATATACATGTGTACATGTACAAAAGACGAGGGGAGAGGGTGAGATACAGTGTATAAAGATCGAGCCAGTTTTCGCATCACTCTGCACCCAGAGAACGAGCAGAGAGAGAGAGGGCACAACTATGATATATATATTCTGTCTTTTTCCTTTTCACATGCACCTTTTTCCATCGTCCAGTGTTGCTGTGCCGCCTATAGTCCTCACAAACAGGTATTCCTCCCATTGAAATAAGCCAACGTCGCGATATGAAATATGCCCCCTTGTACAACTTGATAATCCGTGGTTACCATAAATCCAGAGTGATTATCCGAGGCTCTATTTATAGTGGTCCCAACCGACGCCGGCAAACCTTCACTCGCCCACTTGATTCTTCCTCTTTTCTTACGTGTCCCTATGCTTTATATCATATATATTATCGATATTTTGAATTTTTTGGATTCCTTGATACTTTGGATACTTGGACAGTTAGGGACAGGGGGCTACATTTTCTGATGTAGGGGGAAATCATTGTAGCATGTGGAAAAGCCACTGCATGGCTTTCTTGAATCTTGGGGCACGGAGAGGCTATTAAAAACCGAATTATGAATGAGAGCCGGGTGGAAATAGAATGGCAGAGTCCCCGCCCACAGTCCCAGCAGTGCAGTGTGCAGTGTATCCACAATTACACGCTCAGGTATACCCTTCGTATATGTGTTAATGCACAACTGTAGAGGAAGAGTGACTACTGGAAAGCCTTAGGAATTTTAACACCAAATAAAAGGAATTTAATCCAATTTACATTTTATTTTATAGAATAGCTCCGAAACTAAGCGAGATGGAGAAATTTCATCCGAATCCTTTTTTGTAGACAATTTCAAAAGCTACAAAAGATGAGTAGGGTGAAAGAGGTGTATCTCTATTAGTTTCTGAGATATTCCATCCTTTAAGATGATAAAACGCTCAACACATTCAGAGTCAAATAAGAAGAGGAAGGAATAATATTCAACATGTCTTGCCATTGAAATGAGACGTCCAGTGATGTCGCATTCTGGCTGTCCACACGAACATATTCAAGAGGAGAAACACTCAACCGGTAACCGAGCACCCCAACGATTCAATTAGGATTCACGCCGCCATCACTTCCACTGGCCTTTGGATGGATCAATAAAACGTTAAAACTTCTCGTCAAAGGAACCAACGAAAATTTCCTGTGCCAAGGACACATCAAGGGACAATGGACTAATCAATAGGGTAATGAGAGGACACTTTATCAAATTATCGGATGCGGCTAGTGTAGTCCAAGAGGTCCTCTGAAGATTCAAGGGGTTCAATGTCCTCAATCAGAGACTCAATTCCAGTTTCCTTATTACCCGCTACAACTTGGCATAACTCATGGTCTTCTCATGCAAGAAGGTGTAGAAGTGCCTGTAGATTTTCTCATTCTTCGATAGGGCTATTCATCGTAGCGAGATGGAGGAATTTGGCAAGAAACCTTACTTGTAAAGAATTTCAAAGTTGAAATACAAGACTAGGGCAAAATTGCTCCATCTTGCTGAGTTTTCAAGATAATTTTTGAAAATAATAGATTCAGAAAAAGATTGATGATGCTGAGTTCAACGTTTCAATAACGATGCAAAAGTCTCTCCGTCAATTTGTCATGGAATCGATCTCTGGATCACATTGGACAGTCTACAGGGAATTAGAGAAACGAAGGCGAGAGGATGGTCAGATAACGAGGGACAAAAATAAAGGAAACCAAAAAAAAAAAAAGGGAAGAGACACTCCGGTCAATTGGCCCCAGAGAAAGGAAGAAGAAAGAGAGACAAGGGCGACGAAGCGAGTAGATGGATGGACGGATCGTTGCCGATAAGAGGAGATGACAGGTGAACCGAACAAAGTCGCCCATAAGGAGAACCAGAAGATAAAAGTGTCCAGGACAGAGTCTCTCTCCTCTGCCCCTTTCTCCAGAAAATGCAGACGATGCTTTCACCATCCATGTCCTTCATGGCACATCCTCAGACATGAAAGCCTGAAGCAGCTCGTGATGCTGCTGCAGATCGATGAATGAATCCCCTTGAATGATTGCTGGTCTATCACCGGATTCAAACTCTCGATACCGTTCGACTGCCTGGGTCAATGGATGCACGAAGTTGCCTCCAGCAAAAAAAGGTGCACAGATCAGTGAAAACCTCAGGAGCTGATCCTCAAGCCAGTGGTTAGAGACCTGCACTTGCGGCTACGTACATCAATGTGTTCACGAGGATCAGGTGGAGTGTGTATATTACCCCCGCTCTCACCAACACGAACCTGGAGCCCCTTGATGGCGGACAAGTCCTCGTCGTTTTCACCTGAGCGTTTTCATTCCTCTTTATCTTGTCCCTTTTCTCTTATTTTACTTTATTTTCAGCCTTCTACCTGTTGCCTGTGTGCGTGTATTGTCGAGACACACATGTGTGCTCTTCGCCTCATGTTCCCTGCTGGTACACACGAGAGTGTCTTGTCCCCTCCTTTTCCCCTCTTCGGCGCCCCCTCTCGGATTAAAGTGCCCTCTCGCTTCAACTAGTGTACTACCGGTCTGCCTGTGTTCCACACACACTCCTCCCGCCTCTTGTGAGGCACTGCTCTCACTGCTCGGTTATAGCGGCCCACTACCTCCTTCTCTACCTGCCGGGGACCCGCCGGCTGGGGCACGCACACGTGTGTGTGTTGCCGGGTCTTCAGTGTAAGATCCGAACCAGCGGAGAACGCACGGGCTATTGTTATATCATTATCATTGTCGAGCCAGTTGAAGCTTCTCATTACATTACATTTATTATTTTTCATTTATTTTGTCTGTGACAATAAGTGTGAAGAATACAGGCGCCATCTGTGATTTTTTATACTCATGGATTTTTAAGGGAATTTTTTTTTTCACTTGACACGACCTCTAACGACCTTGCTACGACACGTGGGCAATAGGCAGGAAAATTTTATTACACGGAGACAATGAATATTGTTGTGATAGGGTCAGTTGGCCAGTGAAATTTATCAGGGTCATGGTTTATTAAATCGATTAGACTTTTGGGTTAATTGTTGTGGAAAGAGCGGGGAGAAAGGGGAGAAAAAGAGGGGGTTGGCCGTCTGAGTTTGAGGCTGTAGTATTGTGTCCCTGCACATGTGCCTGTGTACAACGTAATATAAACACATACAGAGAGGAATTGAGGAGAGGCCCTCTCCCCCACTCAAGGACTCACACAGAATTATTATTATCCAAGACACAATGAAAGCAGTGCCACTCTCTAACCGAATCAAACGATCTCGGAAGGTCGAGGCATCAAGTGTTTCGGGGGATTTTTGAGAGGTTCGAGCAGTCGCCGCGTGAGGACCAAAACAACTGGTCAGTTTACTGTATATTATTTTTGTTTGTGTTTAAACTCTCTCATTCAAGGAATTGTAGTGATAAGGAGTGCATGGCAGTGAGAATAATTGTGATGCCCATGTGAATTTATTAATTGCTCAATTAGTTTTGCAAAGTTTTTTAGTGATTCAGTGATTTATTCTGTGATTCGTGTTTTTTTTTTAGTGTGTGACGTTTTTCATTTGGCATTTGAGAAGAGAGACATTTTGTTGGTGAATTAAGAAGGAACGAGCAGTCTTCGAAGAATCATAATACAAAAAAAAAGGGGAAACGAGAGAAAAGGGTAGAGGAATTGTGCGATGAGAAGTGATCAGTGCCTGGTACGGTTTACTTACATGGGTGCTACTACGCAGAATTGACGGTGAGTTTTCTTCCATTGGAGTTGCTTTCATACTTATATAGAATTAATCGAATACGAAACGATTGTCGTCTCCGCATGCCTTTCTGCGTCCTCAAAGACCAATCCAAAAGCGAATCAATGTAGAATTCTGCGTATTATGCGTTTCTTTGGTTAGGAATACCACAAATAACTCATAAGCTTTCTTTTTTTCATGATATCTCAGAATCTAAGCGAGATAGAAGAATTTTCATAGAAACCTTATTTCTAGAGAATTTCAAGATCTACAATAAAGGTCATTATGAAAATTCCTCTATCTCTCTTAGTTTCAGAGATATTTTCGAAAAACAATTGACAAAATACAGTCAATGTGGAGAGTTGAAAATTCTCATTTCTCTCTGCTTTAAAATATTTTCTTCAATTCTAATAATTGAATAAAATTCGATAATAGTGTCCTTAACCCAATTTATCTAAAACGTCGATTCTTTGATGAATCACTCTGCATCAAAGTGTTGTCACATCTATAATAAATGAGTTTCTCATAATCTCAATTCTTCCAATTGTCAATGCTACAATACATTCGGTTTTAATTCAACTTCTATCACAAATTAAATAATTTCTTCATGAAAATTAACTGTTAATGGTATAAACTCGTTATTATTGACGTTGAAAACAGGCTTTTTCGCAATTTTAAACAATTGATACTCGATAGTTGTTTGAACGCCTCTCGAAAAGTATAAAGCTACCCAATTGCACAATACACACGATGTAAGTCGTGCTCTTAAATGAAATTGCGGTTACGCTCTGCGGTTGTATCAACAGTAAACAACCTACTATTATTTTTATGACGGTAACAATTGTATCTAACGCACAGTAGTAAAAAAGGTGGAAAAAAAACGGAACTCATTATCGTTCAATTCCTGTGTGCCGCCATTTTATGAGAGAAAAGAGTAACACTTGAGATGAAAAAAAAAGGATGATGATATTTTTCGATTGACAAACCCTGGGAAGACACCAAAAGGCAACTCTCTGACATTTCTCTCTCTCTCTCTCTCTCTCTCATGGGTTCAACGAGGCGAAGGGCCTCCTTCTGAAATACTTTACGGACTGCGTCACAAAGGAGAGTCAGAGTTTACTGCTCCCCTGCACACGAGCACTGTGTCATGATGCTGTTGAGACCAACAGGGGAAAAAGCAACAAACTTCAACCCTGAGGAACATAACCCGTGTTTGCCCTTTGGAATGGCCCACCTCTCTCATTCTTCCGTGTCTTCCCTCTTTCTTTGAAGAAATGCAACACTTAAAATTTACTTTTTTCCCCTCTTACATTTTCGACGTACGTCACCAATTTCTGCATCCAATTAAAGCGAGTCATGATGACTTTGATAATTTTCCAGTTGGTATATTTTGATTTTTTAAATAATTATCATATTCTTGAGGCTTTTGGGGGTAAATTTGTAGAATTTAGATTGGCGTTTTTGGAAAGGACTCCAGGGTGTTTTTCAGGGGATCCCAGAGCATTTATGAGTCAGCGTTATCAAATTGAAGCGACCGGGCGGATATAACCGAGAGACCCGGTTCGCCCACTTGGACTCATCGAATCTTCTCACAAACTCTTGTGGAAGAGCCTGTGGCAATGAATATTAAACATCTTGAGGTTTAACCCGGGGTTTAGGTGCTTTCTTTAATTCTGTCTTTCGCCGTTGAGTGAAAGCTCCGATTGGGAGCTTTGCTTCTTTATATTTTCCCTGTCTCAATGGGTGAGAAATCCTGATGAATATCATAGGAAAATGCGGATTTGTTGAGTCGCTTAAGACCCACTCACTTTCATCATAGTTTGAGATCATTATTAGCACTGTTTTTTCGCGCAAATTGCGATACGTAAGCTGTCAGAAATTAATTTATCTTCAAAGGCAGTGCAGAATGTACCTGTCTGTTGCTAGTTGGACAAAACACGTGATTGCTCAGTATCCCATGCGCCTGAAATTCTTCTCCGTTGTCATTTGAGCCAACATGCGCCATTCGATAGGTCAATGCCCCTTGCATCTTGGAAGTTTCAATATCCCTACATGTAGAGACAACTTCAGTTGGACGTGAAGTGCGCTTCGATATGACAGTCGATCGATCTTGATCCATTGGACCTGTGCCCTTTTTTCTCTCTCTCTCTCTCTCTCTTTCCCAAAAGAATCTCTAAATTATAAAAATTAAAAAGAAAATGTCTTTGATGGTGCACTACCTTTATCCCCACATTGAGTAGAAAAAATAACGACGAGATAAAAAAAAGAGAGAGGGGCTTTTAAAAAAGGGACACATGGATTCCAGTTGGGTTGTTCATTGGAGTAACAAACGCAGTTGCATTGGGATTCTCTGTTGGGTTTTTTCGAGAAAAAGACGCACGAGGGACATGCAATGGGCCCCGTGCATGGGCCTAATTAGTCAGGGATATATCTGGAATCTCATGAGGCCGTAGCCAAGGCGAGTTTTGTAGGTCTCCTTCAGTTTTATGTACGCAGGCGGATTTCTTCGATGCTGGCGGGGATTAGCATACAAATCGATTTAAACTCGAGATAAATAGCCACTCAAAGGCTCCTCACCGGTGGACGCCGACTTCAGGCATTATCTTGTCCACCGGTTTGAGATTAACGCTTAATGCTTTATATTTTACGGGCGCCCTGCGCGGACACTAGCATCCGAAGAAAGAGATGAGAGCTCATGTGGTATTCTTACGACACACAAAAATAAAAAATATATCTACATCTCTTTATCCATTATTATGTATCTCAAACATGAAAAAAACCTTAATGTCGGCCTCAATATCAAAGAGAAAATTTTCGGATATATTTTTCCATCATTATTTTCCATTGCTCCTCTCTTTTATTTCATTCATTATTGAATTTATTGTAATTCGAGCCGTTAATCTCTGGTGACTCTAATCTGCCTCCTCATTAGAAATCGTCCCCCTTTTCTTTTTTACCTTAATTGGGGAATTTTTTAACAACACGTGCACGTGCTGGAAAAATTCATTAATTATTCAAATTAAATATGGTGTAAATGTTAGTTCTTTTCTATTTGAAAAAAAAAAAAACTGTCACTTGGTTAAAAGAATTGGCGATGGATGTCAGATAAGTTGACAGAGGAGTCGAAACTCTCGGGTTTGGTACTGGAGGTGTGTAAAACACCAGACAAGAGAGATGGGCTTGAAAATGTATGAGGCAAGTGGGCCACTCTTGAAACGGATGAGCAGGTGAGCGTGTATAAATCTGGGTGGACCTGCCTTTAGGCAAGGTGGATAACCAACAACAAGATCTCATAAATGTGTGAGAAAGAGAGAGAGAGATGAGGGGACAAAGTGTTTGCATGGACCCATGGATATCGAATGCGTCACAAATTCTTTGGGATTGTTACACAATTTTCATTGGTTTCTATGAAAAATGTTGACGTTAGTTTCTCGTTTTTTCTCGGAATTTTTTGGATTATCTATCGTGACGTAAACGAATTAATCATTTATTATTTTGGCTTCGGGGTAAAAGGGCGCATGTGCGACCTTTTGTTGGGACTCACGTGAGATTGAGAAAATTGTTTTGGAAAATGATGGAATTTAAAACATTGTATCTAATGATCCGTCATCAATTCGAAGTAGAAAGTATGAGTTACGTGCGTGGTAATTTCATGGAAGGGGATAGAAGTGGGAGTGGTGGGAGGTAAATGTTCAGAAAGTCGTGAATTTATTGGGAATATTGCCATCTTTTGGTGATACTCGTTTTTTCTCGCCTCTCAATTGTAATTGGCGCAATCTTTGCATACCAAAGTGACCACGAGGGTGTGAACCCGTGACGGTCCCTCTGCCGTATCAATTACACACACTCTCTTGTTTGTGATGCATCCAGCGTAAACGTTTGTAATTTCATCGGTTCCCAATGAAATTGAATGGACAAAAATTCAGTAATTCTTTGACCTTTATAAATTTCAAAATTCCCCTCGTTCTCCATTAATTCTTCTCTGTGGCATCATTAGATACAACTTCATCGGCTATAAAGTGAATAAAAAATTCGACTAAATCCTTCGAAATAAGAAAAAGAAACTAAGAGTATCTATAATACAGTACTTGGCGTGACAATCCAATCTAATCGGTTGAAAAGGGCCGCCCGCACATAAATTATCTGTCGTCTTCTTTATTTCGAATACTGGAGATGGAAAAAAAGAGAGAAATAGAAATCTAAGATGAGGAATTTCTGAAGGTCGTTGATCTCCTCACTCGATGACGCATTTTTTCATATTATTCACCAAAATAGTTTTCTTTTTTGGGAAAATATTGGATTCTGAGAAGGAAATAAATTCAGTATCGAGTGAAATATTAGAGATAGATTTTTTTTGATGATTCCATTGAAAAGCTGAGGCGATTTTACATAGAAATCAAGTGTCAAAATATTTTTTTTTCAATTTTTGGAAAATTCGATTTTTTCCACCAGGTTTTGAAGGGGTTTACCTTGGAAAAATTTGAAAAAATCACATTTTTGGCAATATCTCCGGTTCTATTGGTCGTATCGTAAAAATTCCGATTCTAGGTGAAAGGTGAGCTCATTTGCAATGGATTTATGTGGTTTCAAAATTAAAAATACGTTTTTTTGAAGTACTTATGGGGTGTTTTATGAAAATCAGTTTTTCCACTATAACTACCTCAAAAAATCGTATTTTCAATTTTGGAATCACATAAATCCATGGCAAATGAGCTCACCTTTCACCTCGAATCGGAATTTTTACGATACGACCAATAGAACCGGAGATATTGCCAAAAAACTGATTTTTTCAAATTTTTCCAAGGTAAACCCCTTCAAAACTTGGTGAAAAAAATCGAATTTTCCAAAAATTGAAAAAAAATTATTTTGACACTTGATTCCTATGTAAAATCGCCTCAGCTTTCCAATGGAATCATCAGAAAAGAGCTATCTCCAACCGCTCACTCATAATCTCCATTTTCCCCCAACTTTCCCTATTAATCCTGGAAAAAATGTAAGAATTCGGTGATAATAAAATGAAAAATAGTGAGAAAGTAACGGGAATATTTGGGTCATGATGAAATTGAGCAACCTGAGAAGATCAACGACATAATATGTATAATGAAAATCATCTTGAATTCTTCATGGAACGTGATTTCGAAATCTAAATATCCTGGTACATAAACTGTCACCTGATACAGAGGCATTCAATCTAAAAATAAATCTCGAATTCTTTTCTCTTCGAAAATAATCACTCTGAAAAAATATCAAACGTGCGAAACAACGAATGCAATCAATAAATACACTGAATATTACATGGGGCAAAAGAGAATTTAAACTGAGTAAAGTAGAAGCGAAGAAATACCGTTACTCGAGTCTTAATAAAGTAAATAAAGAGGCTGACTGAACGAGTGAGTCTGTGTCTTTCCTTACATCTCTTCGATATCATTCTAAATACATCTCATATTTTCGCGATAATTGCTAGAATAAATTAATGACACCTGTTGTTTGAGATAAACAAAAAGGGACAAAGTTGCTATTAAAAATTCAAAGTCTCGGGCAATTAATCACTGTCAATTGATTCGGTCACGCGAGAATGATCGATTCCCTTGGACATAACAATCTATCATTCTACATGAATTGATCTAGTTTGAATGGTTTTGGTGAAGGAATGAAGATTGAGGTGAGAGAGAGTGAACACAAAAGAGATGATAAAACTAATATGGCATTCAAGTCTTCTGTCTTTGAATTTGTTTTTTTTTATTTCCTCGGGTGAGATGATCGGACAGTCCAGTTTGAATTCCACTCCGTCTCGCCCAATTACCGTCGATTCGAGAAGTGAAATAATAACAATAAAGTTGGGAAAAAAAAAGGGGGGTAAAGTGGAGTGGGACTTGTGTACTGTTAAGTGAAAAGAAAGAAGGGATAAAGCGATAAAAACGTTAATGCCAGATGCAACGACAATCGTCTCTCCTTTTTTTTTTTCGTTACCTTTTCTCCTTTCTTCATTGTTCTCATACTTTCGTTTGAAATAAGTAGGTATCTATTCTGTTGAATCTGCATACAAACAGTTGCGCCAGAGTTAGCCACTGGCAAGTAAGGAAATCACTCCCGTAAATGTAAGCTTTAACGAAAAAAACACAGAGGATAAATAAAAGAAAATGAGTTTAAAGGAATAAAAATAAATGAGAAAAATTTGAGAAATAAAAGATCTCTCATCCAGGCCGCATGCCGTTTGTCTGCAGTTTTATTTTGCTTCTTTTTTCCGCCTTTCTTTATTCCTCCATTCTCTCTCTCTCTCTCTCTCTCTCTCTCGTCTTCTTTCCTTTTGCAATCACACTAATTGAACTTACCTCAATTGAAATTGTATTGCAGTAAAACTCTTTGTCAAATATCTGTCGACAATTAAATTAATTAAATGAATGTGAAAATTGTGAATTTATGTTTTATCATGAAATTTAATTGTACAAAAATTTGGGAAATATTTTTAAACAAATTTAATACGCATCAGGGAATAAAATAAATGGAACAATTGTGGCTCATTACGTGTACTGCCAAGTGCAATATAATAAATTCCGAGAATTTGAGAGATTACCCTGTAATTCAATACAGAAATGACCTCCTTTGATACGAGGAAGCGAAAAAACGAGTATCACTATATAATTCACGATGAAAAATTCGTAAAAGTTGAAAGGAGGAGGCTGCTGGTGGTGGTGGGTACTTGTAAAAATTTTCGAGATAAAAAATAAGCACAAATACATACAGGCGAATTTCTTTTTATCGAGAGAGATGAGTAGAACAATAATTATTCAATGACAAAAACATACAGGACCGAAGGTGCAATCAGTCTCCGTCAGTCGGCGCGTCGGACGTAGGTTGTAATTTAAAACGACTTACTTTAATGACCATAAGCCATGTTATACCTATGGTGGTTAAACCTTCTACAGATTCCAAACACGCACGCCCTCACACATAAACTATCATCAGTGTATGAAGTCAAAAGTTTTTGCTCAAACATTTAACGTAAAAACGAATTGAGGAGAAAGATCATGGAGAAATTGAGGGGAAAAAAAGATGAACTCAAGGCATTAATGTATTTGGGGAATATTCAGGAGTCGATTCTTTGAATGCCTTACAATGATAATTAGCAGGCTAATGATAATTCTTGTGGAATTTTTGGAAATGTGATTATTTTTTTGTTAGTTTTACACAAAAAGAAGGAGCGTCTTGTGTACTCAATGTGCTAATAATTCTAGGGGTGAAAAAACCAGTGCATCCCTTTCTCCCCGAGGTCATTAATTAAAGTACACACAAAAATGCTTTTATTTGCCTGGTAATAAGGCCAGCCATGTCCTCATAACTCCAAGTGAATTCATGAAAAAAAATAAAATTTGAGAGAAATACATGAATGGGGGAGAGCCGACAAAATAAAAGACAGTAATCATAGAATTGCTAATGTTTCAAAGAGATATTATTCTTTTCAGAAAAGATGACAGGAAATGTATAGATATATTTAATACACAAGGGCGAGATAAAATGAGAGAGGGAATTGAGGAGAGAAAGGAAAATATACAGAAGCCGGGGGATGCCTCAGTTGCTTTGACTTTTCATGTATAATACAGGCGCATGTGCATGCCTTATTATATACATCGAATGTATAATTGTAATTCTATATTTCACTCGGATCCATGGACATTTCCAATGGGCTTCAGTGTATATATTATTTCTATTCGAAGTAAATCCCAATCCCCTCTCTACTTGGGGCCGCGATTTCTCCCCCTCCGAGAGTTAATTTCAAAGGGCTCCATTCATACTTGTGTATAGAATGGCGATACAGTATTTCGCGTGATAATTTCGAGGGTATTAATTGTTAATAATTATTGATTATTATTTTTGAGAAAAAAGGAGAGCATTATCCAGTGAATTTTCTTCTCATTGGAAAAAATAATGCATCTTCCGTTTTCTCACGTTCGCCTGTATTTCACAGCAAACTCCTCTCCTTCTCACATATTCTACCCTTTTTCCACTGATAAATCGACGTCAGACAGAGAAAATACTCAATCCGTCGGTAGGTGATTGTCATTTTCCGGCTGACGTCCGGTTTTTTCTGTGCACACACTCCTCTTTCAATTATTTTTTCACGATCAAGAGCTGCTATGTGCAATTATCCCCAACTCCCTCTTGATTAATCTTTAATTTCGCTTCTTAATAAAAATGTGAAAAATCCAATGAATAATTCCTTATATTTTTCCAACAAAAGGCATGCGGTATTCGGGAGCATTCAAGTGTGTGTTTGTGGCGATCGCTGCCCCCTGCCCTTCTTTTTTATGTACACAAAACCACTCGGCGAGAATCCCCGTCGGAAGATGGAGGCCATAAGTAACCCTCGAAACAAGGATTAGCTCCCCCTCTATTGATAGTGGCAGAAGCCAGAGAGCAAGAGGCTTCATTGTAAATTAATTACCTGGAAATGAGAAATCTCCGGTTGACTATTTTCTCAAACAGTATATTAGTCTCTCCGGTATTGAGCTCAATGGTAGGTAAAAACTGTCCTTTGATCCGTATATATCTTCAACTTCCACCGTACTTCAAAATCTGGCCACTACTCAACTTGGCCATGGACAGAGTCTATTTTTGCTCCCTCTCTCCCTTTCATTATGTACGTCATTCTATCTCACACGATATTTTTCCTTTTTTCCCCGTCAAAAGAAAGGCTTTGCTCATTAATTTATGGACTTTTAGGTCATTTTTTTAATAATTCTTCTCGAAATATCGATAAAAATTCATCTCTTCTCTCTACAATTTACGCAATTTCGCCTGTTTTATTCCGCAAAAAGCGTCTTTGCCCATGACTTGTCACTTACTCTTACGTAATTTCACGTTCACCTCCTAATTGCATTAGAAAACCATTGTCAGGTGACAAGAGACTAGCATTACGACGAAAAAATAAAAAAGAGTCAGAAATAACGAGAAAAATAATAAAATATACAATAACTCACAGAGGTTGTCCCTAAACACGTAATTCGGCACTGGAATTTTCACCTGGTCAAACAAAAAACCCATCGCACACGAACCCGTCTTCGTCATTGTGTTTGCATTATTATGTTAATCACTCGAGAAAAAAAAAATGTGTACAAGTGAAGGAGAGACAAAAATGTAGAAAAAAAAAAATGGGAAGCGGTGACAATGCGTCAACCTCAATTTAGGAAGCGGCTTGAAAGGAACATGTAGCTGAACAAATATTAACTAAGCAAATCATTAGTTTCCCTCGGTTTAGCCACTGCTGTCTTTCTCCAACTTCTCGACAAAGAACTACCGCATATACGAGAATTAAAAAAAAGAACGTCTTGACGTATTGTGATAAAACGTGGGCACACATTGGCTATACACTTGCGAATTAAATCCATTGAATCTCATTACCAGAGTTGAGAAAAAAATAGTGATTACATAAGTGAGTCAAAGAATCTCAAGTGTTCAGGTAAAAAAATCATTTCACTCAATCAGTTTTTTCGTGATATCTCGGAAACTGAGAGAGATAGAGAAATTTACCAAGAGATCTCTTTTGTAGCTCTTGAAATCCTCTACAAAAAAGGTCTCTAGCAAAATTTCCCTATCTCTCTCAGTTCCTGAGATATCTTTAGAAAGCTAATGATATTTTGGAGAAATCGATGAATCGAATGGCCTGATGAGAAGCGAAATAAGCGCGTGCCAATTTCGAGGCGCTAACAATGTTAAGAGGTGTGTCGAATTGTGCTCGAGTTAGTGCCGTCGGGAAACAGTGATTCCCATGTCGTTATAATAAACACACAAGTGTGAGAGAGAGCCACACGAACCCTTCGCACGTCGATTGCTCCCCTTTTTTTCTCCCGAAAAACGCACAGTGTGTAACGCAATTACGATTGTTGTTTGAATGAACAATCAAGCACCCTCGAGGCGTGCCCCAATCATTCAATTTCTCTCCAATCGACTTTTGCCCTTTCCCCCCGTCTTTCCTCCTTTCTTTCTGCCGGAAACTAATCGACGAGAAGTTTCGCGCGATAGCAGAAGCCCAAAAGAATCATTGTATCCCCGAATATGTACTGAGTGCAGAAAAGTTCCAACATTTCCTGCCGTTGACAGGACGCGTATTACAAAAAGAAAGTTAATAACAGAGTTTATCCAAGGAAAGAAAGCAGAAAGAATAAAAAAAATAAGGGGAATAAGTGTGTGTGTGTGTGTGGAAAGACGCCCGAATCACTCGGTTATTAGTTCTCTGCGGGTGAGCTTCTTCGTACGCCCACGTGTTACTCTCCTCGACTTCCGCGTGCTGGGGCATCTTATTTTTTTATGCCTCATCCCCTTTGGCAATATCGAGCGTGGAAATGATAAAATTCGGGAATTATTGAATGGCCAATGGCTGGAATTACTGCAGCTTTCTTAAACTAATGGAATACGTGTAGAGTTAATCCTAGGGTAATAGCAGAAGAGGCGGGGGAAGACGCGAAGAATTGAAGAAAATAAAAAGGGAGAGAATGTGTATATGATGGTGCGTGTAGGGGGGAGACGAGGGCATTGGTAGCTCTGAGTGAATCCAAGCGAGAACGGGTGAACGGCCTGCCGCGTCCTTGCGAGCCACCTGACCGTACTGGCCGTACCACCACTCGGACTTTCCAGCATCCTCCATACACACACACACACACATGCACCTCTTGATCTCCATCTTCCTTTCATTCCTTCTCTCTTCAAGAGACTATCTCTCCCCTGTTGGCGACTCTGGCAACCGGCTCACCCACTCGGAACTCCTACTTGACCGATTGGATGCCGAAACGTCTTCTTCTTTTTTCCTTTTTTTTTCTGGGAAAATGAAGAGGTGATTAATTAAGAATAATGTCGTGCATCGTTTTTTTTTAATGGCGAGCAGGTATCGGTTGAAATCTATTTATAGAAGATGCAACCACCTGCAGCTTCCGATGTGTAACGGCACGTCCGGCATCTCCACGCACTTTCTACGTGTCAGTCATTCTGGGTAATCCCCGGAATGACTTTGGAGAATTCCGATGAATGACGATAGAGTCGTTGGGAGTTTTGAACTTTAATAATATAATAACATTGTTTTTCTCTTTTTTGTTGCAGAGTGCAAAAGTGCTTCCCAATGTCCACGGCTATCGTTCGACGGTGGGTGGACACAGCCCTGCCGTAGACCATTTCCTGGAAGGAGATTAGATCATCCCGGTGAGTACAACACATATTCAATATCACTAAAAAATAACCCTCCACCGTTTTCAACCATGAAAACGTCGATAAAATTCGTTCGATATCAGTGGTGTCTGCCCCTTCGCTATCCCCCCCCATCCACAGAAATCATGAAAATAAATAGAAGAAATAAATGAGAATGCGAGAGAGAGGAAAAAAAAATGTGTTATAAAAGACTGGCTCTAAAGTTTCCGGTAGAGACGATAATCGAATGCAAGGGAATCCGGTGTTTACCCAGTGCCACTAGGGGGAAGTATATCTAATCGGCAAAATACGTTGGTTGGGCGTAAAGGCAAACTCGCGGGGGGAGAGAAAGGGGGTTATTCAATAGGGGAATATAGGTAGATGGGATGAATTCTTAGAGACCTGCCCTCGAGGCACAAACTCTGGCGCAGTGCGTAAAGTGTGGATTTTTCGCACGCCGTTGGAATAAAATGCCCCTGGTTAACAAAAAGAATGGGAAATTAAATTCTCTACAATTTCTTGGACAACGAGAAGAGGACAAACTATACACGAGTCCCAATAAAACAGAGAGAAGAGGTCTCACGCCTGAGATCTCTTAGCAGCACAACAGGGCATACGTTTGCTTCGTTACACTCTCATCTCCAAACGATATATGTAGTGTAAAGGTATTCTTGCGTTCTCTCCTTCTCGTTTGTTGGATTCTCCACTGCTTCTTTTTATTCCTTTATTTCGCATGTGTTTGTAGTCGTGTGTAAATCGTATCGAGCTGTTCACGGATAGGAAGTTGCCCTGGGCTCTTGTGGGTGGGAGAGAGACAGAGAGAACGGTGTCGTATAATGCAGCCATTGATAGCCCAAGTCCTCTCTTTCACGCACGCGATCTGTTGCAAGTTGCTTGCAACCCGTGTCCGGTGACAGCCTCCAGTGTCCTCTCCCTCCTGGTGAGTGTCCACAAGATTTATTTTCCCATGCTCTTAGCTGAGTCTGTATTTTAACTTTGCAATCCTCTGGGCCCTTCGTCCCCCTCTTTTTCCCCGATGAATATTTTCGGTGATAATTCAGTAGGAGGTCAATAATAGATCTGTTTTCCAATTATTATTTTCGATTGGCAATTCATGATTCATCTCCTATGCTATTCAAACATTGTGACTGTATCAAAGTCTCGATCCGCAAATATTCAGGGAGATAAAGAAATCACTGAGGGGAGATATAAGCGTTTTTTTTTTGTTTCCCTCTTTTTTATTCACTCGAGTCTTTGAATTTATTGGAATTTCATAGTTTTATAAATTCATACGTGCTTTTGTCTGTCTACGGGCACAGTTATAGGATGAAAATGTACATTGTAGAAAATACCGAGTGGTTAGCAATAATAAAACAGAGATATTCTCTCCCGGGTTGTGTGTCACATCCCAGAATCGCATCCGCGAGTGTATAAACTTAGCAGAGTCATTGGGGCCGCGTGTTTTCAAGATGAGCGAGAGCAAGAGAGAGGCAATAGTCAAGCGTGATGAATAAGGAGAGAGAGAGAGAAGGGGGGGAATAGAAAGGGAGGTGAAAATCCAGAGGAAGAAATGTTCTTTTGTCGGTGAATGCGCCATTATACGACATCCGGCCAGAGAGAAACACGAGTTATACAGACGTCATCGTTAAAACTATATACATCCACATGAGAAAAGTGATATATTTTTTTATTCTTCTAATGGGGCAAGATGGATTGGAGTTTTCTTTCCAAATTTTTCGCACAAAGAACCCTCTCGAAGTTGGAAAAACGTGAATAAAGAATTAAAAGGAGAAATGAAATTCGTACAGAGCTTGTTCCTAAATAATTTTTTCTCTTTAGTAAACATTAAAATGCACGCGTGTACAAAAACTCAAAGAGAAATAATGTCTCCCTGATTATTTGCCTCAGTGGAGCTCACTGGCCTTTCCACCCCTCCAATTTCCCTTCGGTCCAACGTTATACCGAAAACTCTCTCTCATTCTCTTTCTCTCCGCGAGACCGTTCGGATTAAAATGATGTTTGCGTGAAAGCCCAATGCTTTACAAACTTTATCTTTCTAAAGTACGTCGTATTAGTCCCTTTTCCTTTTATCTCTTATCTCGATTCCCTCTCCTCCCCAAAATGTTTGTATTCCTAATTTCGAGGACGAACGAATGAATGAACAAACGATGTATATACATTATATTTCCATCCACCTTTTTTTTTCGAATTCCATTCATACTAATTAAAATGGTATCGATTCTTCAAGGGAAAATATATGAATTGCCATCGATAAATTCACCGTGCGCCTGAATAATTAATGAGGGAAGAAAATTTTCGGTGCATTTGTATGAAACGCCATTGAGTAGCAAAGGACGAAAAAGGGGGAAATAAGAGTAAAGGAAAAAAAAAATAAAATAAAGTAGAAGTGGAGAACAGAGAGGGCGGCCACCCGGCCACACTCGTTCATAATATATTGCGTCCGGGCGACATAAAATTCTCCAATTGCAAAATTGATGTGGCTTATGTTACGTTTGGCTTTTTTTTCCACGATACAGTGTGTTTTTTCCACTGGTTTTTCCACCAATGTACATTACACTTGGACCATGTCTCGCGGGTGTACCCTCCTCGTTTTACTGTAAAACAACTCCTCATATTGTACAAGGGAGACGTAATTCATTTTTTACCGGACGTGTCTCAATTATTTATAAATTGCTGCTCCCATGGGGGAATAGACGCTTCCGTATCTCAAAGTCTCTCTTTTCCCTTCAGTTCAATACATATGATCGCGATTCTCTGCGGTCTTCTATCTCGCTTCATCACCCTTACCATGTGAGAGGAACCCTTGTTCTTTTATTTCTTCGCTCCCTTATGCTGAATTATGTAGAATTCAGGAAAGAAATTTAACAATATCGGGATAATGCTGTTTGGGTTCTTTTACTTTGTCACTTTTAAAAAATTTCGTTTTTGCTAAAATTACCACTCACTCGAAAATGACCCTCCATTCCCTCTCTCTCTCTCTCTCTTTCCAAGACATAAAACACAATGAGCCTCTGCTACATTATGAGCCCGTAAAAACGACGTAATACCGGCGCGTGCCCGACTAAACTGCCGCTCAAGAGAGCCTCAAAGAAGTGAGAAATATACATATATATAAATATATATAGCTCTACTGCAATCTGTGATCTTAATGACGCGATGCTCTACATAAATTTACATAAAATTGTAGGCTTTTGGTTAAAACATACAATTTAAAGGTTCAACAGTTGGAAATTTAATAGAGCTACTTTAAACTGTTTGTTCTGAGGGAGGAAACAACAACGAAAACTTGAAAAAAAAGGTGCCCGATGCCGTGACTTACTGCTCAACAGTAGTGCTCTAATTCCATTAACCCTCGTTCTGTCTGATATAATCGCTCGAGTAATTGTGTATCACCTTTAACCATGAAATCATTGTAATTTATCTCGCTTTGAGTCGCCCTTTCCACTTAAATTCAACTGAGATTAATGAATTTTTCCGTTGAATTAATGACTCGATGTCTTATCGATGACAGTTGACAATTAGAAATAGAAATGTCATTTGTATTTACAACTGTCGTCTGAATTATTCATTAAATTCATTAATTTTTCGAGATTATTCGATGGGGAAAGAAATGAGGCTATTGTGATTAAAAAATATTCCAGTATTTGTCATCTTCACATTTATGAAATAATTGGAATTATTCGGGTGCGAGTAATTGAATAATCTTCTGATTGTATTAATACTCAATTGCGATAATAGATTTGCGATTATCAGTGATTCTCTGATTCAGCCGGCTGTACAAATATTAATTGAATCGATTAACAGATAAACCTTACACATAATCATATTAATCTGAATTCATTATTTTTACGAAAATTCTGCAAAAATTCAACAATAATCTAGAACTGTCCAGGATTATTGCCAATTTTTTTCGGATTTTTTCAAAGAGTCCTTCAATTAAAAATAAATTCATAAACCCGCAATAGATGAAATCGCTTAGTTTCTTTGTATCAATAGGAATTACAAAATTTCCCCCTTTCCTCCACAAGAGTGTGAGAGAAATACGAATGCTTGTTTGTTACTCAGATCGTCATGGTAAGGGCCGCGCACTTTGACTGCTCCCCAGAGAACAAAATCTCTCTGTTTCACGTCTCTCTTTTGGACCAGCAATGTCGCTCCCTTTCCACCTCGAATATCACCCTCTTTCTATTCTGTACAATCCTCCCCCTCCACTATCTGCTTTTACTCCCTCATCATTTCAATAGAGAGCGAACGAATGCAGTCCTGTTTACAAATCGGTCAAAGCACCATGATACTTTATAAAAGCAAAATCTTCTTCTTTTTTTCCTCAATTTTTTCAATTCCCATCTTTTTTAATTAGTCTCCATGTTTGTATATTTATTTTCACATATATTTTTCATTAAAATCACTCGAATACTTTTATCTCAATATGTGAAATCATTAATTATCTCCAATTCTTTGTTTTAATTTCACATATATATATTTTTTTTTAATTACGTAATTATCAATTCTTTACAATCGAAAAAAAACTTGTGGCCTCAATTCAATTATTTTATTCATGATTAATTATAATTATTGGAGATACTTCCTTTTACCTTTAAATACGATATAAATAAATAATACAAATTAACTTTCATGAGATTAATTAGTCACGTGGAATTACGTGTTGAGATTTATAACGTGTCTGCTATACTTTGTACATGTCCTTAACAATTTTGCCATTGCCCCCTCTTAACACGTATGCAGTAATCGTCAAACACACGAGCCGATTTATCTTTTCGGGGTATTAAGCTCCTTGTCGGTTTGAAGGAACGCGCCGGAGCATTCGGCTCGAGGATATACACGTACATGAGGAATTAAAAGAGAAAAAAAAAAGTGAGAGAAGGGGGAATGGACGTCTACGAAGAGGAGACAAGAGTACAATGAGGACGATTGTTTCGTGTATTTTTGAATGTGAGAAGCGATTAAAGTCGTTTTGGACGGGCCAACAATGGCCGGAGACTTTTTTTCATGCAAGAGAGTTGTTTCTTGTGTTGGTAAAACCGGGGATAACCCTCTTACGCTTCTATTCAGAGGGAAAATAATAATCCAAGTGTTTTTCTGAATTATCGAGGAAAAAAGAACGGCTTTTTTTGCCTCAGTCATTCTCGAGGGAATAATGACAATATGAGAGACGATTGGAAAGTCTCGAAAGGGTTACGACGAGTAATATATATGGCTGATACTGGCGAAGAGAAGTCGCCTCCTTTTTCGTCGCTTCCGCGAATAAATGCGACGATAACGACCGGTCCCGCGACAGTAAAAGAAGTCTCGCGCGACTCCGAAGAAGACAAGGGAATAAAAGGGGAGAGATTAAAGAAAGAGAGAGAAATGTTGGCAGAATGAATCGAACGCTCGTTCGTTGGGGCCATCTATCATGCAGCTGTTGCCTCCATTGTGTTGTTAGTCTTACGTTACGTCTCTCTGGACCCTCACTACGCACCAACTACCGTCGTCTCCTCTCTATCTTCCTCTTTCTCTCTCTTCTGGTTGAACCGAGCGTGCAACATGTGTTTGTAGGCATCGTGTCCTCGTTTGAATTTTATTTCACTATTTTTTCCTCCTTTTTTCACCCTTTTTTTTGGGGTGGTCGTGAAGGTCGAGGGTGATACATGGATTTTTGAGGGTGGAAATGCGGCGATTACCTTTTTTTTCCACTAAAATTCTCGCGCTCTTCTCGAATAGATTCTCCTCAATTGGAAATGCTTACAGAGCTGTTCAAAGAATTGAAGAGTAGAAAACAATGAAATTATTGTTGCGACCTTGTTATCGTTCAGAGCCATAAAAAAAATGGGAAAGAACGTAAAACAAGTGTGTGAAGACAAAGAGAAACGTTTGAAATTCGATCTGAGGTCTCTGGTATTTCGATTGTCGCCGATAGCTTATCTTCTGACTTCTCATGGATGACCGAAAACTCGTTTGGATATCGAGTGTGATTGCACACACAGGCGTAACCACGAGAAAACACGCGGCCCGGGTGACACAGACGTTTCTTCTCCCTATTTACATTTATTCCGAAATTTTCTTTTATTTCGTGAGAGGCGTTAATACGGGACATGAGGACTGGTAGCAGTGGTACACAGAGCAGGTAGTATACACGGAAGGAGATATCCTATCGCTGCAATAAATTCGCATTTCTCTGATGGATTTTTGTAGCTCTCGAAAATTGCCTGGAAAATCATATCAGAGTGAGAGAGACGTATCTCAATCCATGTTTTATCTCGTCACAAGTGAATTCTCTTATTTCTCATCGCCTCATTTCTTATTTCTCTCAAACTTCATTCGGTGGATTCTCGTGTTACCATGTGTGTCTTCTCGTGCATGTGTGTGCACATGTCTCGAGACTCGAGGCAACTTTTTGCCCCTTCGCCGCTTTTTAAAAGAGACGAGAGACACAAACAGTGTATATGCGTTCACGATGCACAATACTAATGGCAAGAGATGACTCTCGGTGCCAACAAGTGCGTCCTGCTTTCACACAATCCAATGCGGACTTCACGTGAAAGTAGCCGGTTCGTCCGCCTTTATACATACCAATGGAATAGAAAGCCGAGATAATGTTTATAGGCAATCGACAATCGTAAAGAGAAGACCGACGACAAGAGAAAAATTCCATTTTTTCTTCATTCTCTCAAATTCATTCCTCCTTTATTTATTTATTTATTGGTTTTTAATGGCATCATAGAGTAGAGACGTTCCATGTACGCCCTTTACAGTGGATTCCCAGTGGGAAACATCCAAATTACCCATTTCAATGATGCCCAGTGTCTATATAACGAGTCGAAACGATACAGACGTGAAAGTCTTTTAGCTACAGTATTTTTTTCAAGTTTTATTGAGGTTTTAGGAGTGATGCTCTTTAATTGTCTCCTCCCCGGCCCCGTTCTTATCTAATGGTGCTTGTTGAGATGAAGAAACTAACGGTATTTCCAAATTCTCGAATTTGAGACGAAAAGTTTTCTCTCACCAGCATCAAATGTTTCATTGTCTTTCTCTAACAAACAAGTTTTTCATGCCAAAGGTATCCTCGACGCACGTGACCGGTTCTCCATTCCCGATTCGGTCTTTTACCCGCCCCAACTGATTTTTATTTTACACCGTTTGTGGTCTCTCCCCATTCCACAAGTAATCGGATGTATGTGTGTGCACACGTGTAACCCAAGATCGGACGTCATTACTAAAACAGTAAGCAGGGCCCGGATAAATGGCCGCAATAATTCCGAGGATCGACCTGGTACGTCAAGGCGATTGTGCCGAGTAAAAACTTCCGACTTGAGGCGCATTGCCTTTTACACATGTGCACAAACACACGCAGAAACAGAGAAAAATAATATATATACGGAAACAAAGGGGCGCAAGTACTGAAGTAGGAGAAATGATCTCTTATTTTTTCCGCTAAAAAAGAATAAAAATGAAATAAAATTGGTTGGATATACTCAGTGGGCCGATAAATACCCGGTGCTTTTCAAATTGACGGCCAGACAGGGGAAAAAGAGAGGGCATCTCTCTCTTTTTACTTGGGAATTATAGGCGTTTTAAAAATATTGTCCCATTATTTATTCAGAGGAAAGAACGGTCCTGAGCTATCGCTTTCCAATAGCCACTCGCCTGCTACATTTTCTCGGGCTCTCTGTATTATTGAACTCTCAATTCAAGAGCCCAGGAAGGGGAGAGGGCCATTTTCCAGAGGTAAAATTCGATAGGAGGCCAAAATGAATAAAGATTTTTGCGTTATAAGGGTTATAAGGAGGAGAGACATTGGGCATACAAAGGCTGATAATCCTTCAAGAGGATTGTGCAGAGATGCACAAACTCTCGCTCGTTCTTTGAGATAATCCTCGGGTTTAGGGCGTGAAAGGCTTTCGAGAATCTATCAAAACTTTATTACAATGAGAGAGAGAGAGGTGGATGGAAAATAATTGAAAAATTCCCAGTTAATCACGGCATCTGCTGCCTCTTATTTGGCCTTTGAAAAAGGGAGAATGGACATGAGGTCTATATTGGTCCGAAGGTCCTCCTGGAGCATGTGGGCAGTGGATGGGAGAAATCATGCGGCCAAGTGGTCGTACGGGCGTTAATGAGGAGAGTCGGAGCTCGGCATTACGCATACATTAGGATCCCTTGGATCATTGGGTCCGATCGGATCAGCACAACTGCCTCCAATCCCCCTCCTCCGCATCACCAAGTAGTCTCCATCGACGACACTCGAATCCTCTTGCCTCCATCTCTCTCAGAGTTTCCAGTACACTGGCAACTATTGGCAACAGTAGTCCCCAAGAATGGGAATGAGAAGCTCTCAAGCGGTGCTTTCAATTATTCCTCGAACAATCCCGCCGCTTGTTTCCTTCAGCGATTACATCTCCAAGTATTTATTCGTTCCTTTACCGCTTGCCCCTTCTTTTTATCTACTCCTTTTTTTTTATTCCTCCATGGAGCCTTACTCTCTTTCAATTCTCCAACTAAAATATATTCAATTCTCCGCGCAAAGCCAAATCATCTATAAATAAATTAATTATCATCCTCCACTGGATCACTGTAATAAAATTCGAAACCTCTCAATGGAAAAGCTCGACTTCCGGCGTTGAAATCCAATACCCGGTGAGGAGAAACGGGGGAAAAAAAAAAGGAACGTGAGAAGGGTTAATTCCACTTGCACTTGGCCCAATCAATTACCCGGTCACGGCACCTGGCGTACACTTGAGCTATTCGCTACCTAATGAACTTGGAATTTGAGGTCAAGGATAAAAAATTCCCCAATAACTCGTTTCTTAATTCTTATTTGCGTTCTCCTCTTTACAACTGTCGAGGAAGGGAAATAAAGCGTTATAGTTCAGACAATAATTCAGACACGTGCGGGCCATACGTTTTGCCGTAGGCAAAGTAGAGGGGGCTAGACAAAACAGAATAAAGAATATATAAAGAAACGAGAGGAAACTGAAGATTGCCTGCTCCAGTTTAGTTATTACCCATGTGTCTTCTGGCTTACAAATGTCTCGAATCGACACACAGCCCCACAAAGGCCCCCCTCCACAAGCTATCTCTCTAGTAGCTGGTTAATTAAGTCTACAATTAACTCTCGATAATTCGAGTACACGTTGTATTATCGGGGTCGAGTATCTCGAGGCATGCATTACTGGTAGTAGTAAAATCCCCGTCCCATATACCTTTCCAGAGAACTATCGGCGGTGGCATCGGACCAGAGGACAATTGCCTCCAATGAGGCATTATAAAGCCAATGAAACAAGCAAAAAGCCTGAATAATGGATTGAGGACAATTAGGATTGTCCTGGACGTATAATGTGGAAAATGGGGATTTTTTTGGAGGTTTTTTGCGGGAAATCGAGGGAAATATTGGAGATGGAATTTTTTTGATGATTCCACTGAAAAGTTGAGGAAATTTTAGGCGGAAAACATGTGTCAAAACTTTATTTTTTATTTTTTTGAAAATTCGATTTTTTGGGGTAGATTTGAAGGGGTTTACCTTGGGAAAATTCGAAAAAATCAATTTTTTTAGAATATCTTGGGTTCTATTGGTCGTACAGCAAAAACTCGAATGGTGGGTGAATAGTGGGCTCATTTTCCATCATTTTCGTTAAACTTCAATTGATTTTTATTGATTTTTCGATGAGTTATGGGGCAATTTGTGAAAATCAGTTTTTGCCTCATAACTCATCGAAAAATCGATAAAAATCAATTGGAGTTTAACGAAAATGATGGGAAATAAGCCCACCTTTCACCCACTATTCGAGTTTTTGCTGTACGACCATAAGAACCAGAGATATTCCAAAAAAAGTAATTTTTCCAAATTTTCCCAAGGTAAACCCCTTCAAATTTCGACGAAAAAATCGAAATTTTCAAAAAATTAAAAAAAAATATTGCGACACATGTTTTCCGGCTAAAATTTCCTCAGCTTTCCAATGGAATCATCGGAAAATCTCTAGCTCGAACCGTTCGATGGTTTTCCGAGATATTTCCCCTAAAAACCCCCAAAAAAATGCAAAATAATTAATCCATGTTGCCCCACTCGTGTTTATTACATACATACGATAAAGGTGCGAGATTTAATGCTCGTCTCCGCGAGCTTTAACGAGCAATCGTCAAATTAAATTAAACGACATGGGGAATCGTTAAAAGCACGAACGCCGCTTGCGCGGATGCGCACCGTTAATTCCAGTGGTAAACTTGTGTCGTTGCAACTCAGAGTGAGAGGAGTAGAGACCGTGGGCCCCTTTTCCTCTCATCATCACGGAGGATGCCTCGTGGATACTTCTACTTGAGCTTTGCGCTTTCAAAGCGGACAAATCGTTGAAATTGTTCGTATACGTGTACACGTTTTGCTCCGTTGAGCAGAAAGCTCTGGCAGTGCTCTAGCCATTATCTCGACCCTCCTTTGCCCTCTGCTCTCTCGTAGTGTCGAAAAAGACATGATGAAATCACTCTTTTTTAAAATCAACTTAATGACGATATGTCAGGACATGTATTTCTCCTTATTAAATTCATTAAAATGCCTGGAGATACGCCTTTATTACACTAGTCATGCTCAATGTCAATTGATGACTGATTTCACCATCAGCCTCGTGTCAACATCTGGGGATCATGAAAACACATTACACGATCATACAGAAGTGAGGGTGCCACTAAACACACGCAGTTGGGTCCAAAGGGATTATTACCCTTCGTCTCTTCTCACCCCAATACTCGCGCACAACGATTTTGTGATGATAAGAATGTCAAAATAATCCCGTACTGAACAATCTTCTAATTACATTGTGTACGTATTTCACGATGCACATAATATTCTCTGATTGACCAATAAAATGAGAGTGAGTAATTCGCTGAATCTGTCACGTTTCATGTGACGTAATTGCCAAGACATTTATGTGGCCCCCAATTTCATGAATCCTCGTCTTTTTCTTTCTTTTTCGGACAAATATTCGTGGAGTAATCTTTGCAGATAAGATCGGTAATCCCTGGCAAACGATTTTGTGATGAGTATCGCGTTGAGATTAAAGGGGAAATTAGGAGAAGAATTAAAAGGAGGGGAGGTGGAGCTATTGTCACTCGTTTTTTTTTTTTTTTTGAGAATGGAGAAGAAATCCAAAAAATTCATTAATTCCTCACAATTGGAGGGAATGGAGAAAGCCACTTTAAATTTAGAATTCCATCCTCTCTGCTATTCTTCTTGCCTCTCCTGCATGAAGCACTTCTACATAGTTAAAGAAAGTTATTACTATCCAAGTGGCGCTTTATTGTTCCTAGAAGAGGGTAAAAGTTTACAAGGTCGTCGATACAGAGCTGTACAATAAGAGCCATTGTGAGGCTGCTTTGTATGCCACAAAGCTTTAATCCGCAACCGGATCTACCCAATGTCAACAACGTGCTCCATGGACAAGAGTCTAGATGTGTCGTACAGAGAAATATCCAATAGTCAGTGTGTCCACCCTGGGGATACAAATGTGTAGATCAATACCATAGAAAAAGCCATAATCCACCCTCTATTGTCGCATTTTTTTCCACCTAACCCTGCAGCAATAACAATGCCCAGTGAATCCATCAACTCTACCAGTGTACCACTTGACAAAACGCAATTCCTCATTACTTTAATCTCAATACGAAACTCATCCGCGATCGGGGATTACTGATCTTATCATTAGAGTGCGTTTTTCTGCATATTTTTCATAGTCAATTCCCGGAATATCCGAAAATTTCTTCTAAAATCCGGGAAATGAAATGCTGCAATCAACTCTACTCTCCTCCTGGCCTTTGAAAAAATGACTGGAGAAAAGCTGAAAAATAGGTATACCCTCGGATAGTTTGTGGTATAGAAGTGCAATGGGTTTCTTGGTGGTAGTGAGTAATATCTTGGGTAAGCTCCGTCTTTTATGACAAGACTAGAAGCGCCTCTCAAGGATATTGGTAATCTTCGTGCTGGCAGTAATATTGGCGCAGTGATCTCTCGCCCTCCTCCCACCTCTCCGGGTGAAGGCGCACGAGGAGTATAACCCTAGTCCCGCCCTCGCCTCATCTCTCTCATGCTTTGCTCACACTTGGCCCTGTCCTTTTCTTCACCATTGAGTAAGCACTGAACCACCACCCAGCCACCCTTACCTTCAGTCCAGGCAGCACCGTATTGATGCGGCTTTACGACTACATTCCATCTAAGAACATACAATATGACTATATCGCACAACTTTGTCAGACACCCCCTCTCTTCTTCCTCTTCGAGCGAGGCTCGTTCGATGAACGAGGAGACCCCTCACACCCACCCGCCTTCCTCTAAGACACTGAATAACCTTTTGCTGAAACGACAAAAAAGAAAATACCAACGGCTAAAAAAATCCTATCACGTAATGAGAATTTCATATATAAAGTCATGTACAATACTCTCTTTGATCTCGATAGATTCCCGGGGATATCATTTTTCCATTTGAAAAATTGCCGCAAAATTGAATAATAATTAATTATAATAAGTCACTCAATTTTATTAGTCTTCTGCCCCCTCTCTACATAAACCTGAGACACTCGAATGCATAAAATATTGCATTAATTCGATCTCTTTGTCTTGTCGATTGAATTTTGTTTTGTTGACTGCACTCACGAGCACAGAATAATTGGCATCAGGTATTTTCACATGAGTGTATGTGACTCGCGAATAAGAACGTAGCATGTAGTACACAGAGAGTGAGACAGACGTGAAACACACGCATGAACAACTTCGTTCCGTTACCAATGCCGATGGCAATTATGGTTATTGGACAATGCTAAGTGGACCATGTAGTGGACGATGGCGATGATATGTGGCGTTTGTAAAGAGGTGATCCGAGTGAGATGAAGAGAGAATGCCGGCTATTACCTTTATATCTAAAGCACTATACAATCTCATGTGTGTGTAATTATGTAGTGCACATTGCTTTTAACATTTGAAGATTGAAAAAAAAAAAAGAACGGAGCAATTAAATTTTTATCTAATTAAATTCTTGAGAAATAGAAATGATAAATTATGAAGATTAGAAATGAATAGGAGAGGTTTTTTTTTCAATAATTCGGTTCATTGCGATTGCTATTACCCCCTCCCCCCTGATAATTACCTTGAAAGCGTTATTATATAATCGAGAAAAAGATGAAAAGAAAAAATAAGATAGGATTCTCTCTACAGGGAATAAAGAAAAGACATCAATATACCCCTCAATAAATTACTTTTCTTCATCCCCCTCTACGTCCATGCATTCTAAAGACATGAATCTTAATTGGAAAAAATTAACATCATAATGTCGAAGCCTTTGGATTCTCGAGATTATATTTTTAATTGTTCCAAAACTAATTAGTAAAAATGTTTTATTCCTGGAGTATAATACGAAAACATTGACACAAAAAACGGGAGGAGGAGGAGGAGGAGAGAAATGGGGAGAAGCGTGGAATAAAATTAAATAAAGAAATAAGCAGAAGAACCCCTTTTTTCTCTTTATTTTCTCCTCCAGTTGAAACGAATGTGGCGCCCACGCGGGTTAACACGAGAGAAAAATAAAAAGCTATTGAATCCCTTCCCCCCGACTTCGCACAAAATACCTTCTCTCTCTCTCTCTCCCTCTCTCCTTTCTTGTGAGGAACAAAATAGCCTTTTTTTTCTTATCCCGAATGAGAAAAAGGGAACCTTACAGTTTCCTTTCAGCTTTCTTTCATAAAAATTTTGCTGAAAACTAATTTTCCTCCGGGAAGAAAACACGGGGGCTATGGTGTGAGCCTCAGCCATAGTAAACCTATGAGGTAAGAAAATAAAAGGGGAAAAGGAGAAAGAGAGAGAAGAGAAAAAAGGTAACAGCCTTCCTTCACCTCTTTTTTTCCTCCTTTTTTTTCTCCCCCTCTTTTCCCCTGAAATAACCCAGTACTCAGCAGCATCCAACCACCTTCTGTTCCCTCGGCTTCTCCGCCTTCGCCACTTCATTCTCACTGTACAGCACTTTTATACGAGGTGCTAATCTTCCAGACAAGCCCTCCCTCTCTCGCTTCTCAAAGTCTCACTTTTACTCGCACACAATTCCCATTGCTACTAACCCACCCTGCGACCACACGTATTCCCCCCCAAAATAGGGATTATGATGTAATGTCGTACCATTCTGCCCCACCATCACTTAATCTCATTTTTTCCCATTTACTTTCTCGTGAAATAAACATAAACACCGAGTTTCAGGGTAATGAGAAAAAGTTTTGCGGTAACACAAGAAAAAGAGGGAATTTATAAATAAAAAAAAGAAAAGATAAGCAATAGAGAGTTAATCCCCAATGGGAGTTGTCCAGGTATGCCCACAGACATGGATGGAACAATGTGGGTCGCCTCTTGAATTATTCCCTTTGATTGCTCGCTTTCGTTTCACTCTGTTCGTGTGTGTGTGTGGTTCGTTTTCGTCGTTTTCAACCCCTAGAAAGACAAGCCCCCTCTGTGTAACTCATCCTATTGCCCTTCATGTTTCACTCTCCGCACTACCACAACACGATTTCACCCTGTATCACATGTTGTCACATTCTCTGAATGTGTTTGAATGTCAGAATTTGAGGTATTTGGAGTTGTCGAATTTCTTCGCCAAAAATCATATCGTTTCAAAATAATATGTGATCCGTCAAACCCAACGACACCTCCACAATACCCATACACAATCTCCGGTGATGTATCCCCCGGAGGGTGGAAAATTTATACAAAGCCCTGAGATGCATGACTCGAATTTCACGAGAGCAGTGATTCAAAGTATCTCCCAGTTACTTGAAGATTCACACAAGGGCGATAAGTTGATAACATATGCGTGAGAACTGATGAGTAAACTCATGAAGTGACTCTGCTGATTTTACCCACGCAGTCATTAATATTCGTAGATTAACACTGTGATGAGATAAAAATTGTGGGAGGTTCAGATTGTCGCGAGGAATCGAACGAATATTATATTGAATGCGAACATTAGCTCGGTGATGAAAAAGGAGTGGAATGAAGGGAAATGAGCGAATGAACGAGTAGGCGATATCAATCATCCCTCGACTCATTAGCCACGCTCCTTAATCCGTCTTTCGACACTTCGATCATCCTCATACATTTCATTGTTAACGAGTCATGAAAAAAAAAAGGTATTAAATGAGATATAAGAGGCATTGAGTAGGATAAAAGAATTGGGGGAATTTAAAAAAAAAGGAAATTGTGTTTTAGTGGCAATTATTTGGGTCAATGGTTTATGAGTGTTTTATGGGAGTGAATGGATGAGAATTGCACCTGGGGAATATGTGTAGGCACTTAATTAGGGAGGACCCTCCTCTCACTACAACACTTCCTGATGGGGATCGACTTAACGGGTTAATCAACGTTTTATGGGATTACGCTCGTTTAGAGCTCAGACTTACAGTTTTCTTCTTACTACCGAGCGGAGAAAGTCCGGAAATTAAAACGGAGTCTCCTCGATGACACGGGGATTAAATGAAAACCGTTGGAAAATATGGAATTTGTGAATTTGAAAGAAAAGGTGGGAAATTGAGGAAAACCCCAGTGAATTGCAATGACAAAGTTACTTGCACTTGATATTTCTCGATTAAGTGTAGGTGCATGTCCCAGTGGAACGAGTGCCCATCGGCGTTATAGTCATCCGAGCTTTGCCCCTCTCCTCCCGATGATGCCGTACCAACGACTCAAAGGACAAACATAACTACTTTATACCCGCAAACTCAAGGGGTTAAGCGGGGCCTCCGTTACGCTTTGCAACAACTCGCACCAACCCTTTCCTCAAAATACACATATACATGTGGGGATGAGTGGACGGGACCAAACCCGACAGGATTGATCTCGCTGTGAATATTTCATGGCAAACGACCAAACTCGTTGCTTCTAACCCCTCTTCAATCTCTCCAAACTCGTTCATTAAGTTCATTATTTTGTCGAATGAGTTTATCGTCTGTTGCTTCTGATCTGCCAGTCGCTCTATGCAATCCATTGGACTTTATGTCCATCATATTGAATTCTTTAGGTTGTTTTTTTCCAGTAGAGAATGGGCGCATGTCCAAATTATTAATGTGAAAGACATTTTAATGAAAAAGTCTCTACGTCGATCCATTTTCATGATGAAAATTCATTTCCACTCGACTGGAAAATATATTTACCGCAAAATGTTGAACAGAGTGATCGATGCGAAAGCGAAATAACCTTTTCTACTTTATTTCCCTTTTTTTTTCTCATTAATTTTTTTGTTTGGATGAGAAAGTGAAGCGAAATTTCGAGGCTCTCTCATTGGCTTCATCCAACTCTTGCAACATCTCAACTAAACTTCCGGATTTTTCCCTCATTTCCCTTGAAATTCTGGGCAAAAAATCCGTGAAATAAATTCTTTTTTTTTAATTTCCCTCTCTGCTCACTTTTTATTTATCTAAAAATTCCATTTCATTAGTTTTCCATATTTTCTCAGTAATCACGAGCACATGGCCCGTGGCAACAAAACTAGTGTCTACTGTATTGATTGGATAATAACGTGGATAGCAATAAAATCGGTTGCATCCGGTGTTCACTATCCTTTTTTTTTCTAATTTCTCCCCAACAAATCCGTTCGTAAATCACTCAATTGCAAAATCCAATATTTAACTTCAATCCATTACATCAATACATTTTTTTTTTTACATGAATGACTAGAGTCGTCCAATATTACTCAACACAATCTCCCATTACTCGACATGAAATCCAATGTATTGCATAAAGCAGACAATTGCAGATAATTAAAATGTTTTCTTCACAATTTCTTTTTTTTAAAATTAATCGGCAGGTATACTGCCTCTTTTCTGAAGCTCCTCAAGAGGGTGAATGAAAAAAGTATGACAGACATAATATCATGAGCACAGAGGAAGAGGAGAAGGAAATAAAAGAGGGAAAAAGTGGAGGGGATGAGGTCTTGTGACGAGGAAACAAATGCACGAGATCAAAGTAGCTTGGGGGGCTCATTGGATGGGAGTTGATTATTTTTATGACATGATAGCGGGGCTGGCCAGGAGATGAGATGCCTCATTCCATCTTGTAACGAACGTCTTCGCTCATCCCCTAGGCGGCAGTGCTACTTCTTGCTCTGGCACCCCGTGACCGGAATACCTCATCGCTCCTCATCTCTTATATACTTATTGCCATCGTCTTGAGATTCATTTTTTCTTTCCCCACTTCTCTGTCTCTCTCTCACTCCGGATACACTGATACGTCAGCTGATTAATTGCCAGAGGAATTATTGAGGGACAATAGAAAAATAATTAATGGACTCTGGGGAAAAATCAAATTCTCATGAATTTATGAATATTATCTGGTTGAAAAAAAAAACAAACTTGATCATTATTTCATCCAATTTATTTCCTCATCTTCTCTCTTTATTTTGTTTTCAATAACCCATCGAGAAAGAGCGTCTTTTGTGCTCGACGAGATGCCAGTGTTCCTCCAGCGAGAAAAAAGGCACTCACTCTCTTTGAATGAGCTCCAAACCCCATACAAGTCTATCCCGGCCAATGGAGGCAAAAAAAAATCGAGCGAATGGTAAAATAAAAAAGGAGAAAATTCTCACGCACACAATTGACTTGAATGGCCAAGCCCCTCCCGTTTATCCGCAAGAATAAGAGAAAAAGCAGTACTTGTAGGGGCGCATGTGCATTATACATACTCGGATTCCTCCGACAATTGACTCGATGCTCATACACTGGCCATCGTTATCCCTACGGCTATTCAATAAAGCCTATGAAAATCAAATCGACACGGCCAAATGGAGTCAAGTCCTCTCTTTCAAAGCTCGGACGAAATGGACCAGCATCATAAAGTGATTCTGGAATTTTATAAAAACCAAAGATCTCTAGCTTAAGAAATCTTTTGAAAAATCTGAAAAAATTTAAGAATTTATTGGAACCTGTCTTTATTATTGTAGAATTTTTTCAGATTTTTCCAAAGAGTCCTTTACCCAAAAAAAAATATTTGAATCACTTTACTGAGTAGCTCCATCTTGGCCCAGTTCTCTCGCACATTCACAGGGATGTTTCATGCGATTGCACAATATAATTGAGCGTACGGTCACTCTTGAGTCTCCTTTATCCTCCCCGCTAATATGACCCACGTGTTTTGAATGGGAAAAGGCCTCTGCGAGAGACAGAGAGAGCGAGTGTCGTGGTGTCTCAACAAGGCCATCCAACACGTGTACATAAGACGTCCCCTCCCGCCGCTTTTTCTGACAAAAACCCATACATTGCCCGAACAACAGTGCCATTGTGTTTCCACCGGTTAAGTCTCGGCCTCAGTACGTGCTCCCTCACATGCACTGACGTATTACAATATTCCTTTTTCATTCAAACGGATGTATCAAATTAATCCCGATAATTTCCATCTCATTTCTCACTTTTTTTCATCTCACTTTTTTTGCCAATATCTTCGGAAATAATGGAGATACATCCTTTTCACCCGAATCCTTTTTTCTAGCTCTTGAAATTCTCTACAAAAAAGGTGAAATCAAAAATTCCGCTATCTCTCTTATTTCCCGAGATATTCCCAAAAAACAAACTCATTTTTAAATAACGTATTTTCGGTAATATTTTTAAAACACAAATTACACGACTGCCAAAAACTCATGCTTTATTCCATGAATACCGAAGACATGACGAAAAGGGAAAATCATTCCTATAGAAAAGCTTAATAACAATAATCATCATAATTTCCCTTCTCTTTTCACGAAATGTTCCAGTGTTCACGACTGCCAGTGTGCCCGAACTGTGTACGCAGGGGCCTTTTCATTCCCCGAGTCTACATGAATGGTACGAACGAGTTGAGCCACATCCTCGGACGTCGTCTCTTCCCTTTTTACTTTGGGTAAGCTTGGAAAGCCTTCTCTATCTACTCTCACCCCTTTTCCCGCTTTATTTTATCTCTTTTTTCGCGTCTTCCTTCACGATTTCTCCTCATAAATTAACATTTCTTTACAATTACTTCTGCAGAGTCAATGAGGCGTATGTGATTTTAATTGTTTTATCTTTAATTGATAATGCACGTTTTTCCCCTTTCTTTTATGGAAAAATTCAATATCCGTGGGCAGTCTAGAAAATTATAGATTTCTGGTTCCAATCAAGTGGTTGAATGAATATCGAATGAAATAGGATATCACAACTTATCCATACATCCCATGAATACCAGTTTCTATTTTTTTTTCGCTCTGCTCTTTTTTTTCCCGGTTCGATATGCCCAGATAACTAACTATTCGTCATTATAGAAATATACCATATGAAAGGCTGAATGCCAAAGAGTAGTCGACCTCTCGAAATCGTTCTGCAGTATCTGCAAGTACTTCCCGTCAATAGAAATGACGAGAAATAATATTTCCCTGGCTTCAATCCATTGGCCCATTGGAATTCAATGTGAATTATTATTTTTATAATTCAATAGTCAAGAGGTTAAATAAATTCATTTTTCCTCGTTTTCCCGCGGAAATTTTGGAGATGGAATTTTTTTGATGATTCCATTGGAAAGCTGAGGAAATTTGCGATGGAAATCATGTGTCAAAATATTTTTTTTTAATTTTCTTGAAATTTCGATTTTTTCACCCTGATTTGAAGGGGTTTACCTTGGGAAAATTTGAAAAAATCACTTTTTTGGGAATATCTCGGGTTCTATTGGTCGTACAGCAAAAACTCGAATGGTAGGTGAGAGGTGGGCTCATTCTCCATCATTTTCGTTAAACTCCAATTGATTTTTATTGATTTTTCGATGAGTTATGGGGCAAAAACTGATTTTCACAAATTACCCTGTAACTCATCGAAAAATCGATAAAAATCAATTGGAGTTTAACGAAAATGATGGGAAATGATCCCACCTTTCACCCACTATTCGAGTTTTTGCTGTGCGACCAACAGAACCCGAGATATTCCCAAAAAAGTGATTTTTTCAAATTTTTCCAAGGTAAACCCCTTCAAAACTTGGTGAAAAAAATCGAATTTTCCAAAAATTGAAAAAAAAATATTTTGACACATGTTTTCCGGCTAAAATTTCCTCAGCTTTCCAATGGAATCATCAGAAAATCTCTATCTCCAACCGTTCAATTAGAATCCCCATTTTACCCCATGAAAAAATGCAATTATCTCCCTTACATTGATACACGTGAAGAAGCATTTAAAAATCGTTCATTCAAGACGTCTGAAAAGTTTGAATCAAAGTTGTCTCTTAGTTGAATGTTATCGAGGCTGTCACCAAGGGAAATCGAGACCAATACCTTTTTTTTCCTCTCGAGATTTTTACAAGGGGCCAATGGGGGAAAATTGAAGCGGCTCAGACACCCATCCAGGAGCATCATTCTCCCTCTCCAATTTTCTTTCATCTCTTTCCTCAAAGAAAATACGAGAAATTCTCTTTATCTAAGAATATTCCAGAAATTGACGTAGTTACGCCTTTTTTAAAACAAGACGACAATTAAAATAATTCAAAATTAATAAAATCGTTCTCTCGCGAAAAGAGGGGAAGAAACTGAGTAAAAGAGAGGGGAATGGGTTTTTGTCAGTGGCATGAACTCTTGATCCTCAAGGCCTCATTTTATTCGACGATGGGGTCTGCATTTAAGGAAGCTCCACCCCCACCATCTCTTTCTTAACCATCTTTCTTCCCTTTCATCGTTTACAGTCAATGCCGCTTTTCTCACCCTCGGCAAAGAGGTGACACATTGGGGATAATAGAAAAAGGGGGGAGGGACTCATACGGAAATGATTGCATTGGCTATAAGGTGGCGTGTTTTGTCAATAGCCTGTTAATGCGTTGAGCCATTAATCATTCCTGTCGTTTCTCAACCCCCACCTCTCACTCGAATCTTTACATTCAATTCAGAATAAGGTGAATAATAAATTCACAGGATAATTATGTCATTATGAATTGTTAGAATTTTGTTTAATTAGAATGTCCATTTTTAAATGAATTTTTCGGAGAATTCATTGGAGGATTCTCTTTGATCTGAATTCAATGACGAGAACATGTCACAGCGTTCACAATAGTGGGGCTTTCGCCACGCTTGAGTTAAATATAAACCCACTACTGGTTTAGCCCCAGCAGATATGTCTTTTTATACATGTATAGTGCGGAGGTTCTGTGGACTGAGTTCAAGGACGGATACACTCTCGATTTATACACGACCCGTTGATCTTTGCGCGACCTCACGTGCAACTCTCAAATCTCCAAAACTCTTCTTGTATCGAATTACTTAGAGCTTTCAAATTCGCATGTAAATGACTTGGAATTCCCTCAATTCTTTACGTAATTCTTCCTCTCTCTCTCTCTCTCTCGAATGTCAAAAAAATCATTTCCGACGTTTTCTTAAATGCACCCGAAGAATCTGTGAATGAGAGAAGACTAATGGGGCAGGAGTACACCGGAAATGGTCACGCATAAGGCTTCTCCCCCTCTCCAGTATACAATAATATCTACAGAGACGTGGACTCTGAAATAACTGCGATGGCATTTTCACTGGTAAATCCCAACGAGATCCGAAGTTTCCTGAAGCCGGAGAATATTATTTTCTCCACTTCAGGTGCATCCTTGTGCATCTAGTAATGATTTAAAGCTCAGAATACACCTGTTCTACTTTGTACGTGACATTTTGTTACACGAGAAAATGGAGAAAAATCATTTCCACCTGTCGTCAATAATTCTCTCACGACCAATTAAAAAAAGGGGAAAAATATCGGAATTACAAAGGAGTGCTTTGAAAAAGCCAACTAAAACCGTCAAAAATGTATCAACTTGAAATTCCAGTTGCTGCTCATGAGAATAATCATAAAATAAATCGTTTAAATGCTGTCGTATTTGAAATACGAGATTTTCCTACAGTCGTTTCGGATGCTACGGACTAGACGAGTTAATCGGCCCACGGAAGCACAATAAACCAAAGGGTGGATAATAAACGAACCGACGGTTCGTTTACCATAATAATGCCTTCTTGGTTTGAGTAAAGGAGAGCAAGTAAGAGAGAAAGAGCCCCAAGGCACGAGAGATTCGTTCGCTCAACGGAATAGAGAGCTATAAATAGTATCTTTCACGCTCTTCCTTCCTCGAGTGGCCTCACTCCCTCACAGAGAACCTTTCTCCACCGTACATTTACCTAAAACTGTGTGCGCCTCTTTCACACGCGCATGTATGTGTCTGTTACTGCAACAATCACCCAGAGGCACTCTTACTCCCGCACGTTATCACGCCAAAAGTCATGGAGATACGACCCTTTTACCCAATCGTCATGAATATTCGTAAAAAAATGAAATTAACATGCAGTGCACCTTGGACATTACCAATCTCACAAAAGAAATGACGTGATTAATCTTTTAGTGGTTTTACTCGTGAACGTGGGTGGAAATACAATCGACCAATGCGCTTTTCTCATTATACCACAGGTATGTAGGTATTGTATCTATAGGCACAATCTGTTAGTGTCCTGCGACACCCCTGATCACGTCACTTATACACACGTGGAACAATAACGCAGGGGAAAGGGCTGCACGATTTCACTTGGATTTGTTTCCCTTTTTTTTTTAATTGCATTTGTATTACCGTTCGCATGGCCATAAACGCCTCACACCACTGACCGTAATTCACGCCCACACCTCGTGCTCTCTCTCTCTCTCTCTCTCTTTCGCTTTCTTATGGGTGTATGCTCACACCGTTGGACGATTTAAACGTGCACGAGTCACGAGGGCCACGGGCACACGTCACACTCTATTATATACCTGGAGAACCAATTATGGGTACTCGGGTGTGTGGGTTTTAATTGTTTGTACGGTTATTCTTTTTTTTTTTTTCGAGTACTTTAGACTCCATTAAATACTAGGCATGGACACCTGTCAGAATTAAATGGGTAAAGAGGCAGAAAAAAACGTGCTCTTTTGGGTTAATTGTGAAGTGGAAAAAATTATATTATAATAGAATCTTTATTATTTAAATTTAATTCTATTACTGGCCTACCTAGTTTTCGATAGTTCTCTTAGGTGCATTATAAGTGGCCAACGCCACTTGGGACACCTGTCACACATATCAAGAGAGCGGACAGTAACGCGTACCTATTTATACGAATTAAAATTTAACAATTCGCTACAGAGAGTGTATGCGAAATAAATTCAAAACTCAGTGTGATAATTGTGTTCCAGTAGTTTTCTCCTCATTTTCTCGAGTCTCTGATGGCCTCAATTTTTTTTTAAAGAATTTCCCATAACCCCTGATACGGGAGAAACAATTTTGTTGGTGTAATTTTAAAAGTTGGATATTTGCAATGGTGTAGAGGCACTCATCTCCGGGCATCTAAATCTGTCCTGGTTGTGCCCCAACTGGGGACTCATTCATTCGTCGTTGGAGAAGAGAAAACAGATTACATGGCCCTCGTCCTAGTGTTAGTAAGACAGAGGAGGGGGGGAAGCGGCCGGAAATGCACCCGAGCCAATGTTCATTCACAAGCAAAAGCTCCAAAGAAAGGAGAAAGAGAGAGAAAAGTGGGCGCAAGTCAGTAGGCATTCGTAATGCGTCCGCTGACTCCTCTTATTTCACCCATGAGTTTGTGCTAAAGCTGCAGCGATATTTCGTCGGTATATAGCAACTATTTATTCTTTTTCCCGAGACATGCGAGCGATGATAGAAGCAAAACGTCCGCAAAAACGTGCATCACCCGCGCAACCATACTTCCACATGTATATATACAACAAACTCCCAAGTGAAGTGAACTCTCTGGCAAGAGAGTATATACCAGTGACACCGCACCAGCCGCCTTGCCAAACATAAATCTCCTCCGATTTTTACCCCCTTTTTTCCCTCACTTATTCCTATGTTTTTTCATTTTATTTGTTTTATTAATTCTAATACGCCAACGTTCAGGCACCCCCACACTTGCATTGTTCTTGTATTTTTGGTAAATATAGCATGGTAGATTTTGGGACAAGTAGGAATTATTTAAAATAATTCAAGTGAAATTATAATGTGATTAGGGAATTAAAAAGAGGCAGAGTGAGGGGGCAAAGTGGAAGGCTTGAATGAAGCAAGAGGGGAGAGAGGGAACGGCGGACGTAGTGCTGACTCGTTTCACTTGGGTCTACGTCCTCGCTGCGTAAATGGCTGAAGGAAGGGTGTGTGACCCAAGCGTTGAGCTTTTTTGGTTGTTAGGTCTGGCCAAAGAGGAGATAGTATCTGATAGCTATTACCACGGCTTCTTGTTTTTCTTCGGGTCTTTTTTGGGTTATTCTTCTTTAATCTGGAGTGGAAATGATCAAGAGCCGGAGTATGGCCTTCGCTCTTTTTTACTGTAAAAAATTTATAGTCTATTTTCCTGTGGCATGTCAAGGAGGAAATGAGGAGGGAAAAAAAACGTGAGGTTAGATGATACTGTTGTTCGATAGGCTGACACGGAGATCAAACCGTAAATTAGTATTGTGGAATAATTGAGACAGGTAAATTATGAGATTGTTGGAGATCACATTTTTTTATCATTCATATTTCCTCGTTTTTATTGAGACACTTGTGAACCTCTGAGGCCATTCACGGCTATATCGGCCACTTTATTGTTATAGGAAAAAACTATTAATTACAAAAGAGATTAAATGGAAAATAATAGTTTCATAAATTTGCACCTCTTTTTTATCGTGAGTATTTAAATTTTTTTTTAATTCAGTAAACCTGTGTCAATGAGTGGGCCGATGTCACTTACTGGGACGTGCATTAAAAGCCGTTTAATGTGGGTGTAAAAACTAGTTCAATAAGAATTTTAATGCAGGTCTATTTATTTTTTCGGAATTAAATGGAAAAAATGAGGAATTGTTGGAGAACACTGGAAAATTTGGTTCTCAAGAATATCAATTAATGATATTACTATATATACTTTTATTTCAACATATATAAATGAAGTCATAAAGCAACTGCATTTATAATACAACAAGAGTTGCATTGAAAAATTACATTGGCAGATACTTTTGAACACGCACGTTACCACGTGAGAACTGGTACCGAAGCCAGAAAAAGATTGAACGAGAGAGAGAGAGAGAGAGCGAGCAAAAAAAAAGTGAAAGAATAAGAATGAAGTACATAATAAGAAAAAAAGGGAAATTGAAAACTCGGCATCTAATTGGATGACATTTTCTTTTTGTCAACAAACAGTGTCACTTCTCTCCTGATAATCATCAGTCTTGGATTTTATATGAAGTACAATCGTGAAGAGAATTAATTTAAAATGGACATGTGATTTATACCTGTTTGCCCACTGTGGTGGCTTCAAGAAGATGAACTGTTTCTTTTTTCTTTTTTCTTATTGGCGATGTGAATTTTATTAACGTTTAACGCGCGTGCAACATTGGCATGTGGAAAACATGGAATGGAAAGGACGGGTCGTTCGTGGCAAGTGGATAAAAAAAAAGGCGTGCGATTCAACGGTTTATAAAGTGGGAAAAAAAACATCAAACACTTTTATAGTTGAATCATATTTAATTCGATATCAGAGTTTTAATTATCCCGGCCTTTAATTTCATGTAAATTAGATGGTAGAAATTTCGGATGAATTTCATAATAAAGTCCAACGTAGAACTGACGTAACACGACGATCTCAGATAAATTCCCTCCCCCGAAATAACGCACTGGAGCAGGTGCATTCTGACTCAGCGAATAATTCAAAATTTCCCAATATTCCCCTCTCTCTCCTTTTTTCCTCCGGAAAATCATAAAGATGGTGCACGAAACGGCAGAGAGGAAAAAAGGGGAAAAGAGGGGAACAAGGTTTGTGGCAGACATGAAAGGGATGCGCACCGACGCCATTCTCGTCCGTTTCTCTTAACTTTGACAGTGCTAAGGGGATGGAGGAGAGTACATAACCCGCTTCACAAGTGTATGTGCTCTTCAGGTACACATGCCCGTACTTTAATAGTCTCCAACGAAAGAAAAAAGCTCCGCTATTCTGACGTCAATGAGTAGTCACTGGAGACAAAAAAGCTCGTGTGCAAAATTATGTGCGTAATTCTGGAAAGATGATTAATCTATTAATTTTTCCTGAAAATTCGTTATGGCACATTGATACATGCGATTCGTTAGTGTCAAAAAAAGGTGTAGTAGAGGGGGAATAAGGGAAAATCGGTTGTAAAATATGCCTGAGCGTTTGCGCACACGGAATTTAACGAAACGCCCCCGTCAACAAAGGAGTATATAGTTATACAGATACCTGCGCGTAACCAGTTGTGTTTGGCTACGTGAAGGGACAGAGGAATTCAATGCCAGTAGAGACGGAGGGGGTGTGGGCGGACAAGAGAACGATAACAATGAGCATTGTGATTTGCGCGGGTGTGCCGTGGAGCCGCATTGGTCGCTTTACGCTTATTCATCTCCCACCCTCGGATGCCACCATTGGGTATCACGGATGGTTGTTACGAAAAAGCGGGGGCTGGCGCGTTTAGTAGGTAATGTCTTGTGCGGATGAGACAATTGATGGCAGGCACAATGCGCAAGTGCTGCGGCATTAATTTTCGTAATGTAGCAAAGGAGGCTATGAAAAATTTGTAAAAAACCCAAAGAATTGATTTTCAAAGAGAAATGGGAAATAGAAGAGTAATGTCAAATAGTGGAGAGAAAAGAGGCAAAAGAGTGAAAAAGGAAGTAGATTCGCTTCCTTGAAAATGCTGCAGAGAAAAGCGAGAATGACGAATAGAGCATGACTATAGGTTCTGCAATAAAGGAAGACAAGAGGCTGAATAGTGGGGGAGATTGAGTAGTAGTACCACACACGTACAGATAGCGTGGGTGTAGGAAATGGGCGGTGCCACTACAATGCTCGAAAGTGGGCGTGGCCTATAGCCTTCTGTCATTGTCGCTAGCTAGTGGCTTTTGTCCGTTGGAAACACAGTGTGCGAGAGAGAGGTGGCTACTTTGCGCCACTGCAATACACATCCTCGGGATATTGTTGGCTGTTGGAAGTGGTGGGGCAAAGAAGAGAGAAGTCGCGTGGCTCTTTGGGGACGAGTCAGTTGGCACTGAGTGAGAAGAAAGCCTCTGTATTAGTGAGTTCAAATAGACGAGAGAGGGGTGTATGTGTTTGGTTCGGGCTGGTTTTTCTTGTAGTAACGTTAGGCGCCCGACGATCTGCGCCGGCGAGAGCCAGCGCCCGCGCCGAAACTCGTCACGTCCCGCAAAGGCCCTCGGCCGCCTTCAGTCAGTAGTTCAGTCGACGCTACGACGCCGTCATTATTATCATTGTGTTACGTTACCTTTTTTTCAGTCGGTCAGAAATCGGTGAATTAACGTGCCGAATGGATTAATGAGAAATTTTAGGGATTCTTAGAGTTATGCCCATTGTGCACGTAACAGGTATCAAGTGAACGGCCTGGAGGCGGGCCCAGAAAAATTTACCCCACCACTATTATACGTTTGAGAGTTCGTGGTCAAGTGAATTAACATCGTGGTGACAACACCGGAAAATTTCTACTGGAATTTTGGGACGGGGTCGGTTCTTTAGTGACTATTTTCTAGTGGTTATTGGTCAATTTTTAGTGAGGTGAGTTGCACTGTGCGGTGATTAATTAAGGCCGTTTGTTAATTACGGCCGCAGAGCGGCAAGGATGATATGAGCACGCTCAGGTGAGTTTTCGCAACAATAATAAACGGGGGAGAAAATAAATAAGCGTATCTTTTCCTCCATTTTTATCTGTAAACATTTCCGAGAAACTGTGATTTTGACCCAGTGACCCCTCATTTTCCAATTGAATTGTTTGAATATTCATGAAATTCATGGGCGACAGAGTATCGTTTTTAAATGAAATAAAGAGACGACTGAAGTCGTTGGTTTTAGGGGCAGAGCAAAAGCGACTGTTGTTTTAAAATAGTCAGGAGAAATCGTTAAAAAGAATAATGACTGAACGACAAAAGAGCGAGAGAGAAAGGCGCCTTAACCTCCCCCCCCCCCCCCCCCCCAACGTTTTTAATAACATGTGGCCTACTCTTCCTCATCTGAAGGAAAAAAAAAGAGAAAGAAAAAAGAAACTCTCATCTCCCTATTCTCTAACACATGAACTGAAAATCTCGAGTGTTGCTACCACGGACTTCAAACAATCTGGGGAAACGAGTCGTAAAATTCCGACGAGTGGCCAATGGTATAAATCGCTCTGTAGCTGAGACGATTTACCAAGTGCCTGGAGATTGATAACTACGCGCCACATGTTTTGTAAATTTCACGCTGTGACGTAATAAGCAATAGGCGAATTAATCGTTGATATAAGAATTGAATTGTTAATACAAATGAATCACAAATAATTCCAATTAAAATATTGCCACAACAATTAAAAGAGATGATTCAATAGTTTTGTATTTACGGATAATTAGCCTTTGTCCCTGCGGAGATTTCGTGGCCCGTGAATGAATAATAGCGGCAGTAAAGCTGTTCGGCAGCCACCATGTGCGACGTCAGCCTACACTAAAAACACTTGCATATAACGTCAGGCTAAATCATCGTTTGTCTCATTATCCTCCTCGAAATTGTATTCTCCGACGGGGCTATTTTCCCAGAAAATCAAAGCAAAACAAATAATAGTGAATTGAAAAATTTTATTTGGCAAAATAAGAATGGGAAAAATTTTGTTATCCTTATTTTAATAAATTATTAACATTATTACTTTAAAATTCTCCTTGATACATGTGCCGACTGATGTACTAGTGACACAAGACTGATTTGAAAATTACACGAGGGACAAAATGCTATTGCTTGACATTATTCTTTTGACAGGAAGCAATCAAATAACAATGCCGTGTTTCATCCAATGTTTGAAGTTACATAAACTACTTTGTGCAATTTTACAATAAAACATTCATTCATTGTTTCTCAATCTTCATTCTTTAAATAAACATGAGTTTTAATGAATTCATGTTTATTGTTTAATTCAAATAACTCATCGACCATTGATTTATCTTCGAATCTCATAAACAATTAAATAATCACGTAATCTTCATTTATTTAATTAATTTTTTTCTAAAAAAAATTCGACTCGAATGAATTGTTTCAAATGCAAATAATTCAATATAATTGTGCAGATCAAGTGCATCGCTTCTATCTAATAACCAATGACCCATAAATCACCTTTAATTTATACAAATTAAGTTTGCAAATGTGCAGCGATAAAAAATATGAGAATAAAACCGATGAAAAAGAAGATAAGAATTAAATTTAAAAAAAAACGAAGTAATTCCATTAACGTGATAGCACTCACTATTTACCTATAAATTCTACATAATTGAGTATTTTGCCGTTGGTTATGAGCATTATCATTTATAAATGAGGGTAAAGAGAAAAAAATTAATTTCATCGTAAACACTGATTAATTTTTTCCCTCACAAAAGTGCCTTGATTCAATTTTCATTAAGTGCCTCATTTTCTTTTTTTATTGAGAAACGAGAAAAAATAATTCCTCAGATGATTTTCTTATTTTCTGTATCAAAGGAGTCATATCTTTAATGGTAACAGCACCATGCAGTGAATAATCATGCAAAGGCAAGGGAGATAGGTTCCAAGTGCTCATAACCCACGTCCAGACGCCTGTCCCTCTGCCTTTCACCCGCAGAATAACGCATTAGCCTTTACCATGCTTTGTTCTTGATGTATGTGAGTCAAGTAACCACGCATCTCGCTTCTGACCCCTTCGTCGCAGCCTCTCATGTACAAAAGGTAGAAAAGTGGGAAAAACCTATGAGAGGAATTAAGTGACACTATTTTCTATGCACGTGGGTGCTCTGCTACTTATTTTTCAATGGGAAAACATGGAAACAAGAGGGGGAGAGGGGGAAAACACAAAAATGTACCAATGAGGCACATGGTTCACTTTAACGCGTTCCAGATGCCGACTGCTTTTGTTCCATTCTAAAAACTCTTGTGTTTCAAACGTTTTTCGAGTCCGAGACTATCTCGGAGAAATGAGTTCTAAAAAAAATGTGGAAAAAAAAGGAGAGGAAGATGTGTTTAGACAAAAGAATAAAGTCGTGAAGAAGTTTCTCCGGGTGTTTTTTTCTTTAATTCTTCTCGTTCTGGTAGTTGGAGTATTGAAGAATACGACACCGTAGACAATTATATACGTTAGAGTGGTTTTAAGAGGAAAAGAAAAGGAAGAAGCGGCACATATATTGTGTACGCTCACACGAGGCTAGCCAAAGCAATTTGACACTGAACACATGGCCCCCACTTCTTCTTAAAGCCACACTAGAACCAGAAGGCCCTCACGCGGTTCCCTTTCGCCTCTCTCTCTCTCTTTTTTAGGTTCATTTGCGCCTTTTTCAGTGTCCCCAAATGCCCTCTTTAATTTCTAAATTTAATTAAATCAACAATTTATGATAAATCATCTACAATTTTTAATTCCTGTACGTAATCAGAGAGAAAGATAAATAGTCATTGGTCACGATCCCTTAAAATTCTCTTTGCGAGTGTTCAATGTAGTGCATCTTCATGATAATCGAACGAAAATGATTAATCTCATCCGCAAGATTTCCAGCGGCGCTTTTTATTAATCGACTCGCTCGTTAGCAATCTCACCCCCCTTTTTTTTTTTTGCAGCATTGCTTCACGCGATTAATCGTAAATTCAGGGATTCATCCCGCAAACATTTTCCTTTTGTCTCTGGTTATTGAAAAATTTTGGGAAAAAAATAGGAAAAGAAACGCTCGACTTGTCATCTCGCCTCGCCATCTGTCGAGCTGCCAACGTCCAAGAATTCTGGCATGTAAACTCCGTGAAATCTGATATGTAACTTCTCGTCCTGGCTCAAGTCATTCATCAGTCTCTGTCTTGGGGTTGTTTCTCTTTTTTTTATCTCAAGTCAACTGTGTAAATTTCGAGTCAATAGATACAGGAGGGTTGGGAGCAGAGTGGCGCAAGTGTTGTGCACAAGTTTTTGCTGGAAAATTCATTTTTAAAAAAAGGTTAAAGTTATGGAAACACAAGAGTGGATGATGGAGTCCACGGTGTGCTATCCAGACGTGGCGATGTGGGTGGGTGTGGTCCGTGTTCTCGCTTCATACATAAACAAGAGATCGGTCGAGGCGGCATCAAAAGAAGTGACTCTGCCTGGGACTCCATTATGTAGAACATATCCCACGCTGCTCCTATAAAGAATACTAACTATATGGCTTTTCTCTGAGCAAAAGCAGTAGTGTTCGTGCCTGCCTCTCCTTCTCTGTTAAAAAATCCGGGGTAAGATGGGTGCTTTCCATGTTCTACGTGATAAAAATTGTTTCTGATGATTTTCTCGAATTTCCCCCCCAAAAAAATATTTAAAATCACGTCTGGCACATGCTTTTTATCTCAAATTTCCCCAGCTTTCCACTGGAATCATCGAGAAAAATCCATCTCCCACTGATTTGTCAGAGTCCCTATTTCCCCCGTGGTAAAAAAAAAACCTAAAAAAATTAAATTAGAGAAGAAACTGTTTCTTTTTCTCCTTTCCTGAGAAAAAAAATCACAAGTGACTCAAGTGACGGAAGTTACGGAGGTCGTTCCCTAGATCCCTAGACACCCCCCGTCTTCTCTCATCTGATTCCGTTGGCCCATGCTACTTGAGCTCAAACAGATGCCTTCCTCGGACCAGTCCAAAAGAAACTTGCCCATTGTGCCACTAATAGAAAGCCAAGAGGCAAAAGCTCTTTGTGTATAAATGTTTTAAGAATCAAGAAACGTTGATGCTTCTTATGGGCACGTGTTTCGTCAATTTTCTTCTTAATATCAAAGCGCCACCGTATGAGATTCTTCAGAAAACACGCGGCTTGATGAAACAATCTGAAAAAATTACACAACAATGCAGACATTCCAGAGCGTGTTGTCAAATTTTTTCCGATTTTTCTGAGGCTTCCTTCATTACGAAAAAAATTCCGATTAAATATTTCTCCGAATTAATTCTACGTAGAATCGTTTATTTCGATAGAACGCGATATGTAATTGTTTCGTTGAAATTATAATAAGAGAGACGATAGATTGACGTCAGAGCCCTCTCCTCTGCGGAGTGAAAACGTAACATCAAGTGAGTGCCAAACTGTTTCTTCAGACATTTTAGTGAATCACAATCACTCTTCGAAAAGATAAATCTGAGGAAAAAACAAAGACAATTGAGGGAGAGATAAAAAAGAGGAGAAGCTCATCAATAGAATTCCTTGAATGTTGAGAATGAATTATAATGTAATCCGGATTCAACTACAGCCATAACATTTTTTCACAATGATAAATTATCACATCTCTAGTAAATGTAACCGGGATGCTCGACCTTTACTCGATAAATTAAGTGACAGGAGATGAGAATGTGTGTGAGACTCTCGCATTTACAATTCATTACGTACAATGTTTATTAATATTTATTTCAACGGAATTTTTAAATAATACAATGTATTTAATTCTCGAGATGTTAAATATAATTTTTTGCCACATTCTCGTGCTCGTTGAAGAGAGAAAGAATACGAGACGCATTTCGTGGAGAACGTCGAGATATCAGTGGGGTCTCCTTCAACAACACTCCGTTGTTCTCGTCTCGTCAATGAATAAGCCACACGGAATGAATGGAGATTACTGCCTTTATGCTCATCCAGACGAGAGAGAGAGGGACGTAATCGTATACACTGTGTACACGTTTGAAAGTAACAAAATCCTGATACTCGTATCGATAAACCCCGGAGAATGTTCTGTATTATCTCAATTCCTTCATTCTCCACATATTTAATTGAATGGAAACAAATAAAAAATACGAGTGATTGTGAATTTACTCTTTGTTCATGAAATCTCTTGCCTCGAATCACTCGATTTGGAGATTCTGAGTGAACGGTTGGAGATAGCGATTTTCTGATGATTCCATTGAAAAGCTGAGACGATTTTACATAGGAATCAAGTGTCGGAATAATTTTTTTAAAATTTTTGCCTTTTTCCAAGGTAAACCCCTTCAAATCGGGGTGAAAAAACTCGAATTTCCAAAGAATTAAAAAAAAATAATTCGGCGCATGTTTTCCGCCTAAAATTTCCTCAGCTTTCCAATGGAATCATCAGAAAAAATCTATCTCCAATATTTCTCATGATTTCTCGTAATATACACTTTAAAAGTGAGGATTACCTTCCCCTATATATATATATATATCTGTGTTTCATAAACATGCCTGTGTTTTTGTCCAACGGGATAATCTTCATATCCGGTTGAATAATGAAAAATCATTTTTTTCCATTTAAACCAAAAATAAATGTTTAAAAATACATTTTTACCAATTCATCTCTAAAAATATCTCGAGAACTAATGGAGATAAAAAATTAGAAAAAATAATAGGAATTACCTCAGTTTATTCAAGACACTGAATACGTGATTATCAACATTTCATTGATTCCACGGCGCCTATTTTAATATCATTAAACTTATATATTCTTACATTGTAGCAGCATTGAGATATCACGTAATTAGCATATGAATTACGAGATGATTGAGGGAAAAAGAGAGGCAGAGCTTCTTTCATTCTCAATAAATAAGAATAATGAGATATTTCATCTCGAGATAACATAATTTCTTCATTTCCCATGAAAAAAAAACTATAAATTATTGAATTTCATCCAAATCACTCAATTTTTACTCAAATATGTCTTTAAAATCGTTTCAGACAATCAAATAACTACTGCTTCAATTCTATTGACTTTTCACATCAAATAATTGTGGGGAAAAAAAAATAAAAACAATTCTTTACTCTGATTACAAAAACCGGAGACAGAATGATGATTCGACCCCTCTGACCCAACTTGTTGCGATAAATAGATAATGGTATATAGAAATACACGTAATACGTTGAAAAAAAAGGAGAAATACGATAATAATGAACGTTAATACTTACAAATGTTGTCCTCCCTCTCTTTTCCTCTTTTTTTTTCCTCAGTTGAAACTCGCGCACAAATGATGATCATTACGAAATTACAACAATCACTTGTTCGTTGGCTGAAGAAGTATTTCAGGGTGATTGATAAAACGTGGGTTACTGCGCCTTCTCTTATGTAACGAGTCATTATTTCAAGATAAATATGAAACTATGTATAACATTAATAATATTAATCATTCAAGAGTTTCATTAATGAAATTCATTTTCGATTGATTAATGAATTCATAATAATTAGTAATTAAATATTCTTCACCTTTTTTTGGCAAATTCTAAATAATTTTCCAATTAAAATGATTTTGATTTAGTAATTTGTGAACGGAAATTGATGGAATTGAGTATTTTACCTGAGTAGATTAACACCTTGAGAATCAAGTGGACAGGTCTAGGGTAAATGCTTGTATCAAGAGTGTATTTGCATGTGTATGTCTCATCTTCTACATCATGAAGAACATTAAGGAGAGCATTGGTCTGGGGTAGGCAAGGGTTTTCGAAACAAGATACTTCAATAAGGTGTTTGACAAGCACGCCAATTTCCTACGCCAGATTGGGTCAAGCTCTTAGTCAAAGTCCATCGCCATCGATTTATTCCTGTGAGATGGACGAAAATATAACGTATAACTCTATACTACAATTAATCACACAAAATAATATATTAATTAACAATAAAATAACGTGAATCCCTCCTCCTTGGCAGAAAATTTCATTTCCACTGTATATTGAACGAATAATTTGAAACAAAAAGAAGTGAATTGGTAAAAAAAAACGAGAGAAATCCATTTTTTTCCTATTTATTTTTTGAGAAAACTCTTCTTTTTTTTACTATTTCACTTCTAAAATCTATGAAAAAAAAAAAAAAAAAAAAACTGAGCTATCGTTGCACTTGTGTTGCAGACTAAGGATGTCCTCTAAGAGGAAGTCGCCACCAACGAAGCTATCGGAGGGCGGGGGCGGTGTGGGAACAGTGGCGGGTGCCGAGGAGGAGGAAGACACCACCACATCGGTGGCTGGTGTTGTTGGTGATTTATCAACTGGAATTGGTGGATTATTAACTGGTGACTTTAGAGAAGATACAACTGAACATCTCCAGGATTGTGATTATTCAAATCAAAGAATTGATTGTGCATCATCTGATTGTGATTCATCACCAGAAACACCAACGAGTGAACACGATTATAACGACTCACCATCATTATCACCAAATTCAATACAAATTAAAAGACAGAGGCTAGCGTTTAATAATCAAGAGACAACAAATTTAACTTATCCACAAAATAATTATCATAATATTAATATTAATAATAATAATTCGAATCCAACGAATTTAACGAGTCAAGAGCCAACTGGCTCGTCCGAGTGCGGATCACCACCTGTATTACTCAACGATCAGTACTACACACACAATTCACTCAACAATAATAATAATACTGTTACGCATAATAATAATAATAATAATAGTGCAAGTAATAACGCAGCAACTGCTAGTTCTGCTGGTACCAAGAGATCTATGGACGACGTTCTCAAGAGGCTCACGTGCAAGGTCAACAGTGGAAGTTTATCACTCCAGGATGATACCAGGCGGACACCTCCACTAGCATCAACTCCCAATCACAATACCCATAGGTCAGTTTTTAATCAATGAATCAGGAGAATAGCCATTGATTTAGGTGGACATGGGGAAAAATTTCATTTATTCTCTCTTACCTGTGGAATTTTTTTTAGTTTCACACGCTTTTTTTTCCAATTCACAGGTTTATCTCAATATTTTCCTTCTTTTTTTTTGTTTTTATCAATATTTGTCACTTTATCAAACACCCGGTGTTGTGAAACTAGGATTTTATTACGTGCTCTTGAAAATTGAATGATTTCCAGAAATAATAAAAATGTGTAGGTTTAATATATTTTTTTTCTCTTGGCTAGTTTTAATATGTAACAGAAATATTAGACACTTGCAAAATCTGGCAGGGATTTTATAATAAGCGCTTTTTGTGATTAAGCTCGTTGCCAACACGTGGATAAAAAAGACATCAATGTGCATTTGAGTTTTGAAGGAATTTTAGGATATTTTTTTGTCGAAGAAGAGGAAAAATAAAAATGTAAATAGAAATTTGAGTGATAAAATTGGGAAAAAAAGAACAAAACAGAGTTTCTCTTTGAGGATCAACGGTATCAGTTGGTTAATAGTACCGGGTGCGGCTAATCGTGAGGGGTCTGCTCGAGATAGCCCAAAAATAGAGTCACAGGCTCTCCTCTTATCGCCCTTAGCTCCACAAAGACCCGAAAAAATGCTTCACATTTTACAAACACAAAGATTCATCCCTGAGAGTCAATAAAAATCATAGATTTAACTGAATTATAAAAGCCTCGAGGCGAAATAATAAAATGCATAAATTCGTGTTAAAAAAAAGGCCAAAGTATCATTGGATACAATGTACATATTCTTCATGAAGAGATTCATGGTTTTTATATAGTCTTGACGTAAGAAATAAGCCCTTGGATATTTCTCAACCCGTGTATGCTTCTTTCACCCCTCCCTGGACCGAAATGCGCTCAGTAATAATGACAGAATGAGGCTTTTGTTGAATGCACACACACATAGATACATAAATGAAAAAATACATGAATCCAGTAGCAGAAGGAGTACTCAACTGTAGCCCGGGGTCACTGGGCGCGAATAGAGGCTCTTCTCCATGGCCTCGTGTTTCTTCTACCATTGATATTATCGAGACCAAAAGGATATATGCCCGGCTTCACAGTCACGGGCATTCATACGTAGCAAAGTTGTTTTATATACGTAATGTACCGCTTGAACGGGGGGATAAGAAGCATTCTTTGCTAATGACCATCGTCTTAACTTCGTTTTAAACATTAAGAAATAATGAAACACGAGATGAATACAAGTTACGGGTGCATTTATCTTTGACTCTCATTCAGGGAGGAGAAAAATTTATTAAAATGCAGGAATAAATCAGAGGTTCCTTTTTTTCTCATCATCCCATTCAAGGGAATTGAATGAATTTTCAGTCATTAGGTGTATCTCTTTTAATTTTCAAAATTTGTCATGAAAAACCTGAGGATACTCTGGAAAAATGTAAATTCCAAATGAAAAAAAAAGAAGAGGTCACTCATTGTACAATAGCTGGCTCGTATCACTTATTCGTGTTTCGTATTTTCCGAGTGTATGGAAGAGAAAAAGAGATGGCCATTGAGTGTTGAGAGGGGGAGGGGGTATCCCGGGACCCATCACCGGTGCAAACACTCGCTTCGCCGAGATTGCGCGGCCGCGACCCTATTTATTATTCACTAACTCGGCCATAGTCGAGCCCCAGTAGTGTATCCAAACCTCTCCCCCGCCTCTTTTTTTCATTCCACCTTTCCTAGTCTTTACAAAGAAACTACTCTCTGCGTCTGTGTCGAGTCAACACGACGACCCCTCCCTCTGAATCACGTGGTATTGACCATTGGGAATGAGGCTAATGGTGATTTTATTAATTTTCTGGTTTTATTGGTTTCAGTAGCAGTAATAGCAGCGTGGCACAATCGCCCACTGGAACCAGAAGATCACCGACAACGGAATCGAATCAAGACGGTGCTGCGGCCCTGCACAGGGTCCTGTGTGCCGAAAGTTTTGTGGAGAAGGAACGGAGACTCTCAGAAATGATACTGCAGTTGCAGTTTCTCAGAGAACAACTGCTACAGCAGCAGGATCAAATTAAGGTGAGTTTGTTTTTTCTATTACCATTAAAAATACAATCAATTACTCCATTTAATTGGGCATCCATTGAATTCTACCTCTTGTTCCTCCACATTGTTGAGTGATTTTTATCTGAACATGGAATTGATCCATTGAATGTGGGTAATTGATGCCAAATAAAATGTAAAAAGAGGCGAGCATTGAATTCACAGCCAAGTTTGGATTATCTAGGATTGACTGGTTTATCGATCAATTGCACTATTTGCCCCGGACAAATGCCCCAAACGTTTCTAAAAACTGAATTTTCGAAAATAGCCAGAAAAAAAAGGGAATTAAATTGAGGAGAAAAAAATTTAATTGATGTAGACAGTAGAGAAAATGATGTAAGAGATAAAAAAAAAGAAGAAAGACATAAAACTGCGTGTCTTTTTCGTCTGGTGTCGCTTATTTCTGAAATATCACATCCGATCGTATAATACCGGTGAGATAACACATAACGAGAGGGTCCCCCATTTAACAGACATCGTTGAATCAACTAAATATATAACCAACGAGATTTATTGATATCTGTCAATGTTTTTTCTTTTCTTTTTTAATCGTTGAATTTACAACAGTTGATGCCTATTTGTCCGAAGAATTCGAGTCCCCATTTTTTTATTACTCCAGAGATAATCGAATGAAGAGAAAAAAAATGATATTTCACAATGAATGAATTTGGTCCAGGAAAAGTGAGATAGTGAATTATCATTTGTCAATCATGACAATGCAGAAAAACCGATTTTCCCTATCAATAATAAAAAATTGCATTACGATAATTGCATGAGTGTCACAATGAATGAAATGGAAATCAGCACTAGTCTGCAGTGCTGGCAGAATATAAAAAAAAATGATAATAATGAAGAGAGAGAGAGAGAGAGGAGTGTGAGGTCGCGCGTTTTGTAACCACAAAAATGCGTTCGCGCGTGCAGATAATGTTAGTGCATTTGGTATGACCGTTATTACGCCAATATATACCGCTACAGCAGACTACAATTCTTCGAATGCTTTTATGCAAACATATACTCCATCAATAACTCGATTTTTCCCGCAAATTTTAATGTAAAATGGTGAATGACTGTCATAACTCTGTGAAAATTCAAGTCCCCATGGGAAATCCATTGACTCCGTGAATTTCCGTCAGTCTTATCAGAACGGTAAATCAGTATCCAATAGAATTTTCTAAAAAAAGTTGGATTCAGGATGAGTTGGCGGAAGGTTTACGTTGTGCCGGAAGTAGTCCATGGTTGAAAGTATTTTCTTGCGAAAAAGGGAAGAAGAAAGAAGAAGAAAAGGAAACAAATAAACCAGAGGCAAAGAAAAAGGGAGAAATAGCGCTTGGAAATAGTGGAGAATAGTAGAAGACACCCGTGTGCGGAAGGCGAAGCGAAAGGTCATTATATATAAATATATATGACTTGAACAAAAAAAAAGAGGGATAAAGAGGCTGTGGGTGGGGTGGGGAGGGCGTGCTCGTAGTTCTCCTCCTATCGGGCGAAAGGAGAGGGCGTAATGTTGCTTGACTTCAGTATTGCGAAGAAGTGGAGGGGAGTGAAGCCTCTTTTCTCCTCTGCCTCTGTTCCACTTTCCACCTGTTATTACCCCCTCTCCTCGTACTGCAGGTGTCTCATACTTTCGTCAGAATCATGTGCAGAGGAGCTTTTCATTCGGGTTCTTTTCGGATAAGCAATGGAATTTGCAGAAAACTCTACTCTATTCTATCTCGCTTAGTTTCCGAAATATTCCCGAAGAACTAATGATGAAATTACATGGATTTTCCTGGGAAAATCTCCATCTTGCTGCGGACACTTGCGAAGAGTCCAATTGCGTGGGTGTCACGTGCTCCTTTGAGCTTTGGCTTTTTGGTGGGGGACAGCCAAAAAACGGAGGCGCATATGACACCTGGGCTTTGAGGAGCTCCGAGGCAATGCGGCACCTGGGATTTATTATGCACCACGCCCAAGATCTTGAGGAGGTCGTGGAATTGGAGGAAGGCGGTGACTACTGTGCAGAACTTTGAAACGGAGAGGAATGAGGGGAAGGGATGATGATGAGGAACAATTGGAATTATTAATTTGCAGCTCTGAATAAAATAATTTGCTCCGGGAGCGTCCATATTGACCAGAAACTTTGGTATTGAACCCATTGAATACTCGTATTAATTATCCGGTTGAATACAAAATTGTAGTTAATATTTCGTTGTGCGGGATACAAAGCCAGAAATATCCATATCGAGTATGAGGATTTGTACAGTTGATACAGATATGGACAGACAGATTAGTCTCTCTCTCCCCCTCACAAGAGAGACAGAAAGAGGAAGAAAGAAAGGTAATGAGAGAGAGAGAGAGAGAAATGCAAAAGGGAGAATGGTTGGATTGGTCGAGTCAGAGGACTGTGTGTTTGTGCGCGCGTCCGTTTGTCCATTTGCGTATCGAGTTGCCTCGGTGCTTTATGGGAATTAGCGGTGTATTGTGGGTTGGAAGTGGGCGGGCAATGTGCACTGGTGCAGGAGAAACGCGATGATACGAGAGAGGATAGAGAATGAATATATCCGCAAATACAAGAGAGAGAGAGAGACACGAGGGATGAAACAACTGTGTATACGTTTGTATACAATTCCCCGGGAAATAGCAATAGGAATGGAAACCGACGATTATTCTCTGTGCGGCCTTCGTGTTTGTCAATATGCGAACGATATGATCACCAAGTATAATCAGCACCCACCCCCTTTATCCACCTCCTCTTTATGTGTCTCTTGTGTCATCCCCTGTCTCTTCTGTGTCAATAGAATGTTACTTTGTGACTCTTCAGAATGTAACCCTAGTCCCTTCTATTCTCTGGCAATGTTGGTAAATGAGACAGGGCTTAATGAAAACACAGAAGGCATTTAAAGAGAGAGAAAAAACATTCAATAATAATAATTATGACATCGCCTGTATTTTTCGTAGATACAAATGCGTAAAAAAATCTCCACATATTCGTCGTAATTGATCAAAGAATAATCCCGAACGTGGCAAAATCCCACGTATCCCAACTGCTGTCGTTTGATCATCGTTCAGTGATGCATATGCCCCGTCGTGAATTTGTGTAAATGCTAAGTTGTATAAAATGAGAGAAAAAGAGGCAGACTATGTAAAACGTTGACAGGTTAACGCGTTAACGTGCTTCAATTGGAGATAAGGGGATGAAGGTAAAAGAGGAGAGGGCTGCTCCTCGTATTCGCCCTTTATCCGTCAAACATTTCGTGTTTAATGCTACTATCGTTGAATTCTCGGGCGCACGTAAAAAGCCACTCACCACTAGTTTGTATGAACACGTGTAGGAGTCTCGCTAATCCATGTAATTGCAGATAATTCAATTAAATCCTACATTCTCTTCCCTTCTCCGCACATCTCAAATTTATATCCGTAAAATCACTCCCCTCGTACTCTTCAAGAGTACACGATTGTCCCGGGTCAGGCACTCCCACATTTGCGAATTTTCCTCACGCACTAGCCATCGATTCCCAGTCACGTGCCTCTGATCTATCAATTTGTCACCGTCATTCCAATTCCGAGTGTTTCACGATACAAGTGAAATGTGCGATTTTTCATTCTTTATTTCCCTAAAAAGAAAATAGAATTTTTTTCAATTTAATTGCCGTTAAATAATAATTAACGCTAGGGTTAAATAATTTCTGCTTTTCGTATTAGAGTTAATGACGAGTATTTATTACGCTTCTCATTACATAAAGAAATAACGAAATTGTTTACCCCTCGTTGCTTTATTCCGGTTTCCTTGAGGTTTATTCGTAGTACAAGAGTGAATGAAATAATTACTTTGCTCATTAACGCTTTCTCCTATTTTCCACGTCAAATTCTCAAGAGTCAACTCTTTTTTCTTTGCCACAACGTCATGCGCCTACTTAAGAAAAAATAAACAATGACATTATGCACTTGCAGTGTATAATAGTAACCAAGAGTAATTATAATTAAAAATTTCCCTTAATTTCTAATAAATCATTTTCCTTTCGCTCTTTCATTATTTGCAGTAAAAATAAATGGACGAGGCTTTTTACTTTATTTTTAATAAATAATTACTCCATAAAGAAAGTGAACGAGGTCCATTGAAATTAACGTTGCTGTTAACGAACAAAATGAATATTCAAAATAATAAAAAAAAAGGGGAAAAGAATAATAATTGCATTGGTAGCAGTACAATCAATCTTACGTGTATCGCAATCCATTGGACTTTATCGTCGAAAGGATCTTGCTCGGCATCGGCTGAAAGACCGAGAGAGACACATACAGTAAAAATAAAATAAATAAAGATAATAAGAAGCTCTCAAATACACTCAACGTAGCAAATTAAATGGCAATACTGATGGGACAACATTGAGAAACTTGCCAGTGGTTAATAAACGTAAATGCGAAAGAGCGTATCACTGTTGAGGAGAAATTCACATTGAAATTTTAAGAATCGCCTTTCAGTTGCCAGTGTTATAGTAAGAATTCCAGTATAACCGACGATGTGAATGAGTCGGGCAGCTGCTGCATTCCTGTGTGCCGTCACTCTTGCATTTTCTTTGGCCCTTTTCTTTTATATAAATAAATATAAATATAAAAAAAAGTGCGGCCCTTGTCGGCGCGTATCTCTGTACATCGTATCGAATAATGTGGGAAGCATCTCAAGGACATAAATATATAATCCTGGAATTTTGTGCATATTTCATGGAGTTAATGAAAAGGAAAAAAAAGGAGGACTATTAAATTTTTAGTAATTAATTTGAGTTTTGTGGTAATTAATGCAATTTTAATTCAATTCAATAATATATATATGATGGTGAATGGTATGGGAGTCTCGTTCATTAAAACCGCCGGTTCCCAAATGATATTTTTAGAAATAAAAATAAGAGAATCCGTAGCCTTTATTTCGGGGTCTTCGTATTATACTTTCACCTCATTCGCTCTTCGGAAAAGACAGTTTCCTTTTGAGAAAAAACAAAAAGTCCACATAAAACAATGAAATAAACCGAAATGATGGGAGGAGTGGGAGACGAAGGGGAAGCGGAGTAAGCGAGAGGCTTTGGTTATACAGAGCCACGTGCATGGTTTCTAGCATTATTCTCGGTTGAAGTGGATCTCCCCGGGCACGTCTGCGGTGGTCTCTCTTTTTCTCTGTTGTACTCTGAGTATAAACCGCATAGTGCCTCGTGACTTTATTCTTATGGGCGCGTGCTGCACATACAAAATTAATTAAAGTCTGCGGATTGAGGCCGAGAGGAGCATCGGGTAAAGGAGGAGGGGGGGGGAGAGTTGCCGTTTATATTGTGACCCCATCGCCGCTTCTGCGGGGGCGCGAAGGACATAAAAATGAAAGAAAATAAATAAGAGGGGGGTGACACATCCAGGGTGCATTGTAACCAGCTATTTTTTTTTTTTTTCTTCTTTTTCATTCTTTATTTCTCCTTCTCTCTCTCTTGAGGTTCTTCTCGAGTCTCACGACAGGCATCGTGGTCGCTCAAGTGCCCGAGTGCAAAACCTCGCCTTGTTAAGAATTAATCACTTTCTAGACGCCACCGCGCCACACTGAGATGGATGGATGGCCCTGTGTTATTTTAATTGTAAGCAAATTACAGAGAATATGAAGACTCAATGTATAATCTCATCATCTCGTTATCATTCTGAGTTTATGCATTATTATTATGTTTTCGCTCTTTAATTTTCATGGAGAAAGAATTATTAAAAAGGGGTGAAAAGGTCGTATATCCATTATTATTTTTCCTCTTTCTGTCGTGTGGAGAATTTGAGGGAAAAAAACGGAGAAATTGGGAAGGGGAGAAAAGAAGACGTATAAAGGATAGTGGCTTTCTCTTTTGCCCCGAGGTGACGCGATCACCTCCGAAGAGGGTTGCCAAAACTCAAACGCGTCAACATTTCTCTCTTCTTTCTTTCCCAATAGCATGTTTCCCATGGGAGTTGTCTTCCTTTTTCCACATGTAGACGCCGTGGAGATAAGAAGCCGAAGACAATAATCCTTCTGACGGCTGACTCGATGTGCTCACCGGCTTATTTCTTTTTATTTCTTTCACGTCTACCCATCATATTCATCTACATGAGCATCAGCTTTTATTGTGTGCGTGTGTCTTGAAGGTTTTGATGCAGTTTAATCGGATGAGTGTCTCTTTGCCTCAAATGAATTACACGTTGATGCATTCTCAGAGTATTAATAAATTATTTTTTTTTGAAAAGAGGGAAATTATTGGATGGAATTCATTTCTATCCTTTTTATTCTCCATTTTCCCTCGAATCCATCCGATTTTCCGATAAATCCTCAAACTCCATTAGCTCCAGAAGAGATTATTTCCGAGTGTAACAATTTCTCCTTCGAAAAAAAGCCAGTAGATCTACTTTTGTTATCAGGGTCACTTATAAGAGAGATGACGCGAGTCTAAACGAAACAAAGTACGGCTTTGTGCTATTCTCACAGTAAAAGATGCCTTCCAACAGCCAGAATAATTAATATAACAAATTCCTCAAGAAAAAACTAATCATCTCATTGATTTACTTCGGGAATTTTTCTCTCTCCCCATTTTCCAACTGTTATGATAATTTGACGCTTCGCAAAACATCAAGGAATCCATAATCATAGATCAGAAGGTGATTTTTTTTCCACTGCACATTTGTCTGTATACACGATGAAAATATTCCGAGTATATTCCCGGATATCTTTATCGGCAAATGTTTATTATCCATACCGCCGTCTCTCAAAACCTTTTGATATTCTCCTTCCCCCTTTCTCTCTCTCTGCCACGATTCACTCTATTTTCCTCCTCCACTCATGGCCTCTCCTCCTCTCCGCAATCCTCTCGGCACTTCTTTTTCCATCTCACACCATAAACTCATTCGTGAATAAACATATTGTATATACATACATGTTGCAGTTTCTCTCTGTATTGTATATATATATATATGTGATGAATTTTGTGTGCGGTTTTCTCGAAAGCGCTAATATTAATAATTCCCTTTGGTGTTTGATTATCAGTCACAATATTGCGCTGACAGACTTCTGTTACATATATTTATAGACTGTTTAATGTAGTGGATTTGAACGTATTCATTCTTTTTAGAATACCTCGGTATACCCCCTCCCAATGAAAAATTTATGAAAAAATAGAGAATCTATTTAAATATAAATTCTAATTTAATATCCATTGATATCGACTGTACAGTGCGATGTGTTTCGGTAATTGCGATGCTAAAATTACCATTTCTTGCGGGGACGTTGCATTTGGCGTCAATGCATGCATATTCAGAACGTGCCTCCTCATATTCTTATATCCCTCTCTGCCCAAAACCCTGTGTAGAGTATCTCTACTCTCTGGCGAAAGGCAAAATCGTCTTGAAAAGAGGGGCAGAGGGATAGGAGAGGAAGTTATGAGAGTGAGACAGAATTATAGGAACATGGTAGTTGAGTTGCCCCACTGCCTGATGTCCAATGCCTACTCCACCAAGTGTATAAACGTGAATGTGAATGGAACTTGCTGGCACCCCGCCTGTTTATATTTAGCCACTGTGGGCGGTATAGCTGTCATGGATACGTATCATCGGCATAACTGAGACCCCGTGCGCGATGAATAATGAATCTTAGGTCCTCATCGACTACTGCATAAACCATCAGTTCAAAAGCAAAAGGGCAAGAGTCCTTTGCCTGAACGTAGGGACATGCGCCTCTTTATTTCTGACCCTTTTCATCTAATGTGCATAATCAGAAGATGATTATCCATCAATTGGAGACACCTGTACCCTTTTGCTCCAAGCGAAATTATGATTTTAGGCAGGAAAATAGGCAAAAAGGAATTTAGAAAAGAGTTGTGAATATGGTTGAGGCATGCCACTGTACTGTATGAATAAACGTCTTCCTTATCTCCTAAAATAGACTTTAAACTTCATGCATATCTGGATGATCGCCAGATGAGAGGAGAGAGGTCAGTCAAGGGATCTCTCTTTTCCCAATTATCTTATACCTCTGTGTATTAAAAAATATTTGAGTTAATTTGGGAGATTTTGTATGGGTTTATGAAAATTAATAGAGAGTTTGTTAAAGGCCTTTTCTTATGAAGATTTGGCCTTTCTGTACAATCTCTCGCACTTGCTAAATTCAATGAGTCTATGGTTTCTAATTGCAACTGCTTGTTTCTATTATGTGTATTCCAGACTTATACGAGTCACATACCAGTGGACTCGCAGAAGCAAATGGAGATGCAACGGTTACAAAGTGAACACTTGAAGAGACAGCAGGAGCACATGATGCAGCATCATAATAATATACAAGAATTACAGGCGCAAATAACAAAGGGACAATTGAGTATGCCAAGTGCTCAATCACTCATGTTTCTACCGTTTCTTGAGCAATTACGTGGTATACCAGTTTCCTCAGCTATGCCACCACCTACATCAACAACTACAACTGGAAATAAGCATATCAATTCCATAGTTAATGTATGTTTATTATTTATCAAACATTATTTCCCAATTTCTTTTATCATTCACGATATTGTTATTCTAATTCTTCTTTGTTTTCTACAGATGATGAGCAGTCACAGAGAGAGTCAGAGTTGGGCGACAGCGCATCTGGCCCAGATGACAACGCAAATGGATAAAGAATCCCTACCAACACCTGTATCATCAGCAGTAGCTCCAACAGCATCACCTCTTCAAGATCCCGATGCTCCATTGAACCTAACAAAGCCAAAATCCTCATCCGGTGCACCAGCATCATCGTCACCGGGTAGTGATTCGCATTCAACTGGTGCTGGTAGTAGTGGACAACAGGAGCAGCCATTAGCAGCAACAGCACCAAAATTATTTCCACCAGGTCTTCCAATGCCCCGACACAATTATCTTCCAAGTCTACCTTATGCCGGACTTCCACCGCATTTGGGCTCTTTATCATCACCAATGAGCAAAGCTATGAAGGAAGAAACTGCATCGAGTGGAGGTGGTGGCGGTGGTGGTGGTGGGGGTGGTTCAGCAGCAGCTGCTGCAGCAGTTGCAGCAGTTGAGAAGCACTTTGCTATGCATGGAATTTACGGATTACCACCGAGTGCAAGTTCAATGACATCACCACCACAATCAGGACAAAAGCAGATCAAACACTCGGTCAGTAGAGATGAACCGACGCAAGAGGAACAAGATTTCCTATCATCACCGCATCTTTGGCGTGATCAATCGTACAAAGTGCCTGATGATATTACGGAAAAGGCGAAGATGGTGAGACAACAGAAGAGAGAGAGCGAGAATAAACCACATATCAAGAGGCCGATGAATGCATTCATGGTTTGGGCAAAGGATGAACGGAGAAAAATTTTAAAGGCCTGTCCAGATATGCACAATTCCAACATATCAAAAATTCTTGGTAAGTAAAGAAAATTATTATGCTTGCGTATTAATTGAGTAATGAGTTATTCATTATCAATTTATCAGAACGTGTTCATTTTTAATTCATTTTGATAAAGTAAGTAGTCGGGGAAAAAATGTGACACAATCTTTGATGGATTTATAATGATTTTACGACAGATGACATGAACTAGATACTTTCAATAATTAATTCAAAGCACCTTCACCTAATTGTTTAATAGAGATATGATAATAATTAATGAAATTTCTTCTCCAGGAGCAAGATGGAAAGCAATGTCGAATTCTGAGAAACAGCCGTATTACGAGGAACAATCACGCCTATCAAAATTGCACATGGAGAAGCATCCTGATTACAGGTACCGACCACGCCCAAAACGTACGTGTATAGTTGATGGTAAAAAGATGAGAATATCAGAATACAAATCATTAATGAGACAAAGAAGACAAGAAATGAGACAATTGTGGTGTCGTGATGGTGGACCGGAAATGGGCTTTTTGTCACCAGTCGGTAGTGATATAGGCTCGCAGCATCATCCAGCTGGTCCTGGACCATCGGCAAGGCCGTCAGTATCACCACCAGCATCATTGCTCAATGGCACTGCTGGACCCAGTCAGGATCATTCCTCATTTTACTATCCACAAGACAGTTTGTCTCCATCGGATATGATGAATTTCTCACCAGATAATTCTGGATCAATTGGTGGCTATGACGCTAGTCCAAGACACCATGATGAGGATTGAACCGCAGCTCCGGGTCAGCCTATGTGGCAACCCGGAGCACCAAGACACACTCGTGAACTTTTCTGGTAAATTGAGGATAGAGAGAAAAATTGAGTAAGAGGAAATTTCTTATTTTTTTTTTTAAAGATTTAAAGTGAAGGATTCAGTGCCAAATTTCTTTGCCCTTTTCTCAGTGCCATTAGGCAGTTTTTATCCTACTAGTTATTATTATTATTATCATTTCCTAAAGTGGATGAATAAACCGGTGTATGATTAATTAAAAGAAAGAGAAAAATATGAATCACGACTGATAATCGTTCTTCATTCAATTTTCTTTAAGACTGTCCAAGTCGTATTATGTATTGAAAAAAAAGGGATAATAATTTGGTGATTTAACGATTTTTTAAAATATAAATCTCCGTATTGTCGAGTGTGCCAATGTCCTCATAAATTCCTCATTTTTTCTGTTCATCTTTTCATCATTAACTGTCATTCGAATAAAACGAAGCAACTCTTGTTCCTATTTCCATAGAAAAAAGAAAAATCAAATGATAATCAGAGAAAAAGAAAAATGCTTCGAATTTATAGTATTTTTATCATTTATTTATTGAATCTCATATCATTAAAAAAAAAATCGCAAGAACAAGATCTTTTATTTATTCCGACAGATTAAAAGAAAACTATATTTTTTTCATTTTTGTAGTTAGAATTATTGAAAAAAAGAAAGAGCCGATGATGAGTTTTGAGGAGTTTGATGTGATAATTACTTATGTGCCAAATAGCGTTTTCGGTGACACGGAGAGGGTAATTAATAATTATTTCCCCATTAAAATAAATGAAAAAAAAAAGCTCGAAATCTCCATAGTTCCGAGTCGCCGCATTGGCCTCGACGTTAAAAAGGAAGAAAAAATAAACGATTCTGGAGTTTTCACAGAAAAGTGTAAAAAATACTGAAGATACACTCGATATAATCGATTATATGCTCCTTTTTTCACCTTAATTTTTCTTTTTTCAATATTTATAGTCAGTGCAATTTATAAACAAGTGTACCTAATATAATTTTATAAAGAGAGCCAGTATCCTCGAATAATGATAATGCGGAAACCAGTAGATTTATCATGAGTTTCAATTCACGAGGATAATTAATAATAATAATAAACAATTTAATTAATTTAGTTTAATGTTAATGATAATATTTATTTTATGTATATAAATGAAAAAAAAAAATGTAATTTCGGTTGAATCTAGTTCATCCCTCCCCCTCTTTTTTCTCTTGCCCTTAAATTTTTCATCTTCTGCTTTCACCTCGAATACAAGACGTTTATATTATTATTATTATTGTACAGTGTAATTATATTAATTGTGATGTATTCACGTAGATTTTACGTGTAATTACTGATGTTGGGGGAAAGAAAGAAAAGGAGATTTTTAAAAATTAATATAGTTTTTATTATGAAAAAGAAGAGGAAATTATTTAGTATTCATTTATTATTATTGGAAAAAAAAGGCAAATGTATTTTTTAATTTCAAGTTCAAAATTTCAGCGTTATGGATTTATTTAGTTATTACTGTTAATTCAAGGTTTAGCTTTACTTTAATTAAAAATTGAATTTTCATTATGTGCCAGTAATTACTAGGCATCAATTGAGAGGAAAAAAAAAGGAGTAAATGAATATTAAAAGGAAATTATTAAGGGAATAATTTTAAAAAATGTCCATTTTTTATAGAAATACTCATTAAAATGAAAGAAAATGAAATACGTAAGAATCAGTCGCTCAATATTCACTGAATGAGGCACATAAAATGTCTCAGCCATGATTTTGTGTTTTACAATTGTTTTTTTTTTTTAATTGCCAGTTAATGATAAATTTGTAAATGATTATTTCCAAAGGTGAATCGGAATAAAATATATGAATGAAATTTCTTTTTATCGATGTGCCATAATGCCCCTTTTTCCCATAATTGAGCACTCTAATGAAAATGAATGAAAAAAGAAACGATTAAGGCAAAATCAGTGCAAAAACGCAATCTGTAATAATAGCGAACTGTAAATCATTAACTTTTACTATTACGATATAAAATAAAAGTGAAACTAATATTTAACAAAGATTAAAAATGAAAAAAAAAAAAAAAAACAATATTCCAAGCATTCACTTCATACATGTACGTTGTTGTTATATATATATACATATATATATTTACAAAAAAATATATATATTAAAATATATATATATGCATAGGGTAATGCTTTTCTGACATTCAGATTTTAGTTGTAGAATTTAAAAAATGGAAAAAAAACACAAAAAATTATGATTATGAAAAAACGGCAAAAAAAACGTTATTATTAGGAAGAAAAATCATTGTATGTAAGCAGTGTACATAGTCATGCAATATTGGGTCAGTGGAGTGCATGTGAATAATTAAAGTTGTAAACGAGATGAAATCAATTGAATGAAAGTGTTGATGCCATTAACATTCTCACAGTCATCTTAACATAATTACAGCAATTGTTAAATCTTCGAGCCTAAATTTTCATTAATGAATGAAGTAAAATAATTAAATTTGTAATTATAAAAGAAATGATGGCAATTCTTGGATTCTTGAATTTGAAAAAAAAATATTGTGTTAAGGTGAACTGTAAAAAAAATAGAATTAGATAGCAAAAGAGAACAATTGGAAAAGTCACGGCCGGAGGATTCATTTATTACTGTAATCTTGTTATTTTATGTTTTTTTTTCTTTTTTTTTATAACTTTGCGAATAATTTCGGCGGTTTAAATAAAATAAAAGTTTTCATTGTATAGTACAATTCGGCTGTGACCAAACGATAAACGTGCTGAATTAAATTCATTATGAAAGTATTGAAAAAAAATGAGAATTCATTTAATTTAATATTTTCTAATGAATTAAATATGTTCTTGTATTTATTGGTATGTATGAAAAATAATGAAAATAATTGAATAATCATCTGTTCACGTGAATTTCTGGCAGTGACTTTTTTCCTGTGGATAGTGACAGTAACATTTAAAAGAAAAATGAATTAAAAAAAAGTAAATTAATGCCCTGTACTGCATAGAGAAAAAAAACGGCTCCATTATAAACATGGATGTATCATTATATTTATTATTAATTTAAAATTTAGGTACTCTTTGTTGTTTGTATTTTACAACCGTAATCAATTATTATTGAATATAAATAAATATCTATATGAATGATAAATTAATTTGTTTTTATTTACAGGAATTAGTGATAACGCAGATACATCAAAAATAGGAACAGAGTCTCTTCTATTCTAAGTTCAGCACCTCCCAATGTCTTTATTATACTCTGTACTTTTTCTAATTGCATTTTTTCTGCTGGTGTCATCATTTCCTCAATCTAAAAACAGAAATTTCAATGAATCCTCCAAATTGACATTTTCCCTGAATAAAAATCCTTTTACCTCATGCAGTTGCTCTTCAGGTGCTCCTCGTTCCTTCAAATTACTGATGAGCGTTTGGATTCTCAACTGCTTATCAATCATCCGTTTATTGTTGACTGTCTCATGATCTCTCCTCTGAATCGTATTATAAAGGGCATGATAACAATGTTCAATCTCCATCCTCACAACCTGATTCAACTCAATATGAAATAGAAAAAAGGCTTTTGAAGGAGCAGCAGAAACTCCAGCCTTCTTAACTTCTTGCATCTGCAAATAATTCTCCTGAAGCAATATAAACGTTAAATGTTTCGCCTCTTTCGCAGGAATCATTGCCAATTGCTGAATCTGCTCTACTTCAATGTACTTTTTACTTCTGACGAGTCTGAATATCCTCGCTGCTTTCGAGCCAAAACGCTCCATCACAATATTCTCCAGTGTTGCCCATGCTAATTGGGCAAAAGCTTCTTTCACATTCACACTAAACTGTCCACCACCAGAGTCTCCAACTCGCCTCAAAAACTGCCGAGAATCTTCCTCGATTAATCGTAAGTATTGATCGAGATACTGAGCCAATAAAGGTAGATCCAATTTTTTCATCTGCTCTTTAATTTCTATGTAAGGAATTGGGTTCGATGTGTCTGCCCAAGAGGCCGTACGTTCGTACATCAGAAAAATCATCTGTCTCATTAATTCTCCAGCATTAGCATCAACCATTCTGCTAACTGCATTCACAATTATTGAGTCCCTGAGATCCTGAACTAATCTGTCGAAATTCACTCGCCAGTAAATTTTTTTGTCACCAGCATTTGCATCCAGTCCTTTTATCATGTTCTGAATGGCTCTTGTGTCTAATTTTGGAATATCGTAGTCGGGTTTATCTGTTGGTATCTCACCTATGTCATTTGTGCTGATGCTCCTCATTATAAATTGATTTTTAGCGAGTAACTCGAATTTTTCCTTGAGGAACTCGACAGAAGGCACTTGGCCAGCTGCAAAAATTATTAATGAGAATTAATAAGTAACTTTTTTGATATCAGCCTTTTCTTTTAATGAAAAAATATCTTACAAGGCCCTTGGAGTATTTTTCCATGTGCTTTAACTATTAATTGACTGGCAGTGTCGTATCCTGACTTCAATATCTCTTCGAGCATAATTTCGCCCTCATCACCACAACAATTCTTCACAAAGTACATAAATCTGGAATATTAATTAATCTATAATTTAGTGGAAATGTAAAACTCTTCACACACCGTTCTAAAAAATTACCTCGAGTATCTCAGAATCATAATGATCTTCTCTGGAAGGAGTGTATAACGCATTCCCTTCTCCGTCATTTCGTGATACACAAAGCCATATTTTATTAGAACACATATCGCCTCTTTTACCTAGAAAAAATGATTTTTTTAAAACAAACATTGGAGGAACATCAGCAAAATCATTTTTACCTTAACAATAGGGATGCCACTGTCCAAACAAATGAAATGCAATCCTTGTGAACTATTTCTGTATAAACAATCACCAACTGACTGCACGATACTTCCAAAATGCTCCAATAATATCACGGAACACAATTTTCCACAATAAATTGACATCTCGACTCATTCATGAGCTTTTTGAGCTCAACGTGATGATCCATGTGTCGAAGATACACAAACGGATCACGGCAGCACTTGCTCGACAAAATGGCGGCCGTCACTGCCACCACACGGTGGCAATTGTAACTATCCCATTCGTTCTTTTCTTTCTTTCTACGGCGACATTTGGCGTAAGGTAAATTTATGCTGATATTTGCACACTAATTGTAAGGAAAGAATCATTAAAATTAATATATATTTATTGTCCATTGGACTCCTTAAGTTTTCCGAGAAAAATTAAAGTAAAAAGTGACATTTACTCAGTCGTAATTTCTTTTAAACTTATTTGGAAAAACGAAAATTCAACCACGTGTGTTAGACACAACATTGTTGCTGTAATTGTCGTTAAATTGTTTTAATGATATAAAAAAAATCATAACTATTATTATTTTATGGTTAGCTGAGAGTTTACGATATTTCTAGAGATTCAAATAGAGTCAATGAGTTGTCAATGAGAAATTAAAAACTTAACCTCGAAAGCAGAAGAAGAGTGGGGATACCATTGTAATTTCGTTTTATTTTTCTGATTTCAGACAGCCTAATCGTCATGACGAATTCAAAGGGTTACCGTCGTGGTACACGAGACTTGTTCTCCCGTAAATTCAGGAGACATGGAACAATTCCCCTCTCCACGTACATGAAAGTCTACAAAGTCGGAGATATTGTGGACATAAAGGGTAATGGTGCTGTTCAAAAGGGCATGCCTTACAAAGTCTACCATGGAAAGACAGGACGTGTATTCAACGTCACACCACATGCACTTGGTGTAATCGTCAATAAACGCGTACGTGGACGCATTATTGCCAAACGCATCAACGTGAGAATCGAGCATCTCACTCATTCCAAGTGCCGTGAGGACTTCATCAAGAGAGTCAAGGAGAACGAGAGACTCAGGAAAGAGGCCAAAGAGAAGAACATCCGGGTGCAACTGAAAAGACAACCAGCACAACCATCAAAGGCACACATTGTGTCTGGACGTGAGGCACCAATTCTATTGGCTCCAATTCCTTATGAATTCATTGCTTAAATCATTAAAATACAGTAAAGTGTCTTTTATCAAAGATAATGAAAATGCTCAGTTTTTTCTCACCATTCCCATTGGATTTTATTTCTTTTTAAATCTCCTTTCAATTTTTTTTTCTCATACAAATTTGATAATTTTATTATTTAAATAAATTTTCGTATGCAACTTGCAGTTATACACTACCAATGCATAATCATGTTGTTAAGTTAATTCAATACGGACTAGTACGTGGGAGCAATTAAAATAAATAAAAGGGGGGAGAGAAAAGAGAAAATATTTTTCCGTAAAGTGAAAATAGAATATGACAAAAAACAAGGAAGCCTGCTTAGAATGTTTCATCTCTCACTTTTTCTCTTAATCGTTAACAATTGTCACGTTATTATTTTTTACTCTTTATATAATAATCATAAAAAATTCAATTGTTGCACATAATTTTCCGTCATTCATTGATTACAATCCCTCGATTGATAAAATAATATGTAACCAGTCTCTGAGGTCTTGTGAATGTCTGATGTGAGCCCGTAAAAATCCGCTATGTTCGATGCATCAATTTTCTGAAAGAAATTCATTTTACTATTAATTGCATCTCTGTATTAATGATTAAGAATTTGATTTGCTTACATCCACTGCGTCGTCATCAAACAACAACCAGAACCCGTGACTCTTTACAATGGATATATAATGTCCACGATTAGGCCCACTACCGCAATGTATAACAACAGCTACCAAGTCATACAAGCGATCTGGATTAACTGCATCGTCGCTCTAAAAGTCAAATTGATGAGGTAATCAATAGTGTTTAGTTTGTTTATTTAGTAGATTCAATATTCCTTCTACTCACAGTATTAAAAAGCCTCAATTCCAGTGGAAAAACTACTCTGTGTGACACTTTAATGTGTCTATTGTATTGCTCAACGTACTTGAACCTCTTCAAATGTAATGCAAGTATCATTGGTAATTTCTTTAATCTCATACGCTTCTGTGCCTCCTGATAACTGCTGCAGTGATCGCATTTGAATTTATTATCACTACATAATGTTTCAGTATTTGAAAAACACTTGAGGCAGTATGTTATTGATGTATTTTGATCAACATCGACTTGTAAATCAAAAAAATCTTCGTCTTTACTTGACACAGTCTCACAATTAAGGCAACGTGTCTCTGAAGTTAATATACCCTGAAATATTTCATGCACCCATGTTGGCTCTGGTGGTGTACCTGAATCACCTGTACTACCTTTACCAGTTGCTGCTTTGCTTTGATTTCTCTCAGCCAAAATTATTTCATTAATATGATTAATAAGAAAATTCAAAAACTCATGTGCATCTTGTTGCATATAATTATCAAATTCTTCCTTCTCTTTTCTCAATCTGGCAATGAACTTTTTTGGAGCAATTGAGCCAACCTTTTTCTTCTGAGTTGCAATACTGTAAAATAAATCTGCCAAACATGTCAGCAGTGTCTCTTTGGTTCTTTTGTTTCTTGCTTTGTACTCAAGTACTTTCTCCCGGAATGGTCGACAGAAATATAAGGCTTGAAGCACGGAATTACTGTAGCAGGTATTTCCAAACTGAAATTTCATTATATTTGATTATTTTAGAAGAAACTGATATTCTGATTAACAATACTTACATTAACTAATCCAAAATAATGCTCATTTGGAGGAAATTGATCAGCTCCAATATTGCGTTCTAGTTGAGATATATTTGCACCCTAAAATCAAATTAACATACTAATTAGCTATCATATCACGAGTTGTTTGGATTAATGAGATAATGCTGAATGAAACCTTGAATGTGCTTAGGTTAAGAATAACAATGTAAATCCCCTGCATTTAATTGATAATGAAGGATTAATAATTTAAGAAAACTCACCATTTTAACATTTGATTAACTGTAATAATGAGCAATTAAATTTTCTTGTCCACTTGAACCTCATCATATTCTCTGTGAATATTTAAATGATTCTTCTCAATTTTTATCAGTATCTCCACGTTCTGTTATGTATAATATACGATTCGTTGACACGATGACACTGAGTTGATGAAAAATTAATAAAACCCCGTAGAATTCTTCCTCCTGATGGGAATAGTTTTAATGAATTTCTGATCATTTAAGTTTCTTTCTGGGAATCAATGATTCTTTGGGATTATTCAATTGAATCTTTTTCAATTAGATAAGGAGAAACATTCTTTTGACAGACATTTGCGGTTCGTTTTCATTCCACCATTTATATTTACACTAATGCAAGTTTGAAGCATTGCCGCAGAGAGGCGCTTCCGGTGGTAAAAAAGGTTTGTTCTAAGGCTGAGTTTTTCTGTTTGTTATTTGACAATAATATATAACAATGACCACCAAACAATTCACAAACGATTGCATATTTTTTTAATTTTTTATTATTAAGTAAATAAATTAAGCTTAACAATGCAAATAATTGAATTTTCAATAAACAAAAATTTGCAATCGTTTGGAGTTCGTTTGGTGGTGATTGTTACATAGTTTTTATGATTTAGTAGTTAATTATTCAATTGTTATTAAATAAATTCAACTAACAATGTTAAGAAAAGTCTACTTTACCAAAAAATCTCTTTACTTAGTCGAAAAGAGCCTCAAATTGGCATGGATTTAATTAATTCAAACACTTTCTTCTTCATTCATTATTTATTATTTATTTTCTTTCGCCTTTTTTGTTGTTGTAATAACTCAGAATGAAATTTTGAGGAATAAAAATTAAATTTGATTTATTATTTTAAGTGAAGCAATAATCGTAGACACAATGTGTAATTTTTTTAAAATCTAAATCTATAATTTATAATTCAAGTCCATTAATACTTTCGAATCTGTCTTTTTTTTTTCTTTTTCACATCTTTTCACATTATCGAAAATTATTTGAATTATTATAATTATTATTGAACGATAAGGAGATCTGCGTTTACTCTTTTCTTCATTTTCTTTTGGAGGGGAAAGGGGGCATATTATTTAATGTATACAAATAGATTTAACATTTAATTGTGTAATAATTCGAGAAAATAAGAGAGTATTTTTATAATTACAATTTTTTCCCATTTCATTAATTTTGTGTCATAAAAAATATATTTATATTTGTAATTGAAAATGAAAATGACATAAGTACTTTCAATTCTCGGAATTATCCAACTAATTAGACATTATTTATCATTTTTCCTTCAGATCAAAAGAAAAAAAAATTGAATACATAAGTAAATTAATAGAAAATAAAATAAAATTTTCATCATTTCAATCAAACTAAAGTGTTTTTTTCTTCTTCACTTTTACCTCTCATTTGTAATCGAATTTATTTACAAATAAATCACTCTGAATTACCTCAATAACATGTATAAACTCTATTAAACATTATCAACAAAATACTGAAAAAATAATATTTACACAAGAGGGCCCAGTACTTTCTCAAACTCGAAAACCCTCTGTTATTTATTGATCAATTTATTCCATTATTTTCCAATTATCTTCAAACTATAAAATATTAATTATTCCTTGTAAATTCATTCAATAAAATCAAATCCACACATCCGCAATTTCCACACAATTCCTTTCCTCAATTAACTCTAATTATTATGACACATATTAATGGTTTACTTAATCATATCCATCGTTCTGTGATGCACCACAATTTCTGGCAATCAAATTATTCGTAAATTCTCCATTATCTTAATTATGAAAAAGAAAAAACAATTCTATTTATATATTTACAGTTATTATGTCATTTACAGTTCATGCACAAGTCTCGTTGTACATTTTCCCCTTTTTCTTTCTAAACAAAATTAGAAACTCGATTGAAACATGATTATTTTGTTGCTGTTGTTCGTTCCTTTTGTACATTTAATTACACTAAATAGGTACTGTGCAAACAATTCATTATTTAGAGTACATAAGTTGCCTGTTAATTAACGACTTGTTCTATTCATTAATTCCTCTTAAGAAAATGCATTTTTTCACGACAACATGATTTTTCTTTTGATTACAAGTCGTTGGCGAAATTCTTAATTCTCTTGTCTTTTCATCTGCTAAATGGCTGGGAACCATTATTAATTATTGCTGGTAAATAAAATAATAAAATGAGCAGTAAAAAAAAACCGAGAGCACATCAGGTAAAAGAGAATTTGTATTATTTTTCGTTATTAAGTATATTAAGAGTTGCCTTTGTTTATTCGTCGGTTTTGCAGTTATTATTCGTTTTTGTTTTTCGCATTAAAGAATATTAATTGGACCCTGCCTTTTAGATGCGCCATTTGGCATAACGTTGATACTGTGGCTCAAGCTGACACGTGAGTTCTTCGAAATCATCTGTATCATAACGGTATCCTCTTCGGCGTTGTATTTCTTTTGGTTTTATTGTATTTATTTCTTCTGGCTCCTCTTCCTCCTTCTCCTCCTCTTCAACTTCTTCCTCTTCCTCCACCTCCTCCTCCTCGACTTCACTCAAGACTAGAAATTTATTGGAAGAAAAGAAGAAGAATTAATAAATCTCATTAAATATTAAAATTGGAAAAAAAAAAGAGATTATTTGGAAAGATTTTGTATTACGCGAGAATTAGTCAAAAAAACTAGAGGAAACACTGGGGAATATGAAATATTATGCATGATTAATTAATTAATTTATGATGATTTAATTCCTCTCTCCCTCAAATACGAAATCCTTCCGTAATTCCTCCATTATTTCGCCCTCAATAATCCCAATATTTATGAAGACTTACCTAGTGCCAGTGCTGTGTTCCTGTCTCGTTTTTTCCCCAACAATTTCCAATATTTCATCAACAATTTCTCCAGCTTTTCTCTTCAATTCCTCTCTTCTCTCAATTTCCTCATCAAAATCACGTTCTTTAATTCCTAAATTTGTCCTATTAATGCATTGTGATTCATTAGCATTGATAACTGGAATGTCATTGAATTTATCAACTGCATTATCCTTGAATGTCTGCATCAACTCGATTCTCGTACAAACAGATGAACATTCAGAATCAATTCCTGAATCGAGGCTCTCCTGCAAGCTGTCTCTCGGTTGTGGTGAAATTTCAAAATTATCATCGGAGATAGACACATTCGCCTCTTCAATTCCAGAATCCTGACTATTTCTATGTATTTTCGTTGATTTATCAATAAACAAATTAGTAGGTGATCTTGATGTCTGCTGATTATCATAATCATCAATAATACTCGAAGAACTTGATGTTAAATTATCGCAATGAATTTTAACACAATTAACATCCGCAAGAATCGGCCTATCAACAATATTCGTTACTTTTAATACAATATTATCCTCATTAGTTACAGTTAATTCATGCACTAACTCATTATCATAATTATCTCTAAAATCAATAAAATCACTGGCAACATTATCATTATCATTGTTCATTAATGGAATAACATTTAATATTGATGCCAATAATTCTTCAACTTCCTCTTCAATTGTAACATATTGAGCATCATCATTACCCTGATTAACAATTAAATCATTAGTATTATTTAAATTATCTACATTATCAATTAAATTGTAATCAATTGGAAATACGGAAGCATCACTTAAATTACAATCATTAATACTGTCTTTCGTATGATTATCACATAATTCATTAACGCACAAATGCGTATCCACAATCGTACTATCAACATCATCACTTAACATTATAGAGTATTCTGATTTATACGTTAACACAGGTACACACGTTTTTTCATTATCATCAATATTAAAATCAATAATTTCATTATTTTCATTATTATTATCGTTTAATTTAAGATTGTCATTATCACTAGGTTTTTCATCAATTCCGGTAATTGATTTTTCCACAATTAAATCATCATTAACATCAATACTTGACAATTGATCTATACTGTGTGATTTAATTGAATCACTTTTATTAATTACCGATGATTTAGCAGCATCTGAAACTGATCTCTGAAGTGGTGCATGACCAGTTGTCTCTCTCAAATACTGATGAAATTTATCACCAAGTGCCATCATGCTGTTAACACTACCTTGAATTGAATTTTTCAAAGGCAATTCATTTTTATCGGTGAATGTGCCAGTGAATAAGCTTCCAGGATGTTGAAAGAGTCCCAATAGTCTTTCTAAGCTTGATTTTGGTGATTCCGTTGGTATCTTTGGTGGTGCATCAATTTCATCAATTTTCACGTTATTTAAGCTTGAATCCTCGAGTATCTGGGGTTCTGGTGGATTTTCTGGTAGAATAGTTTCTTCCTCTTCTTTTGCTGCTTCTTTAACGTCGATTTCAAAGACTGGAGGCGATTCAGGAGTGACCATGGATTCATCGATGCTAACATCAGCATCAGCACTTGATTCACTACCGAGTCTTGAATCCTCATCGGTCGATGATTTGAAGACACTGTCTGAATCGTCGGAATCAGGTACTGGATCAGGCGTATCAATGCGGTAATTAAAGCCAATTGTTACGTTTGTGTTTGCTGATGTTACGACGTTGTTGGGGGCTTTTATTGGCGACACTAATTTTGGCTCTACCACTGTTACACGAAAACGAGACGTTGATGATGATGATGAGCCAACTGCTGGGAAGAAACAGGTAGGGGATGAGGCTAATGAGGGCGGAGTTACGGGGGATGATGAGGCTGAGGAATTAGTGGAACTTAGTGATGCCTCTGAGACACGACAAACGACGAAACGATTTCGCGATGGACTTGGAATTGGACTTGCTACTGGAGATGGAATTGGAGATGGGGCTGGAGAACGAAGACGACCACCAGTTGTTCGCTTTGGCTCGAGCATTGTGCTCGTTCTAACATTTAAGTCACAAGCACTGGGTACTGATGATGTTCGTGGTAGTGTCTGACATGTCAGAGATATTTTACGTGAATTGACACTTGATAGACGGCTACGGTGTTGAGGACTACCTGATTCTTCTGTGCTTGAGTCTGTGGATATTGGCTCGTCGTTACGGGAACAATATGCACGAATTTCAGCTACTGTTACGATGTACTGCTCCATCAGTGATGGCTGGAAAATATCAATTATGATTGAGTATTCAAGTATTTCAACATTATGACTTTAAGCAAAAATGCTTGTTAGAGCTTTGGAAAATCGTGTGGCAAGATGAGCTATCAATGGGAGCCTTTCAATCATCAATATCTGCACAGCAGCCAAGTTAAAGCGCAAGAAAATCAACAAGCTGTTTTTTTAAAACTAAAGTGTTTAGAGTGAAGCCAAGTGGAATGGTAGTTTTTTAAGATATATGCAATTGTAAAAGGTTCTCCCATACTACCCCATCTTACCTTACTAATTACCGCTTTGCTCCACGCCTTTTCATCCAGATCAATCTGCGTAATTGTAACATTTCTCTTCATCGATAAACTCAGAAACGTCAGGCCTGTTAATTGTATGTGATTGTCCCTGAGGTCTATCCTCTGTAGTGTCTCATTTTTGCTAACGATTTCAGCTAGTGCCATTATCCCTTTGTTCATTAAACCAGTCGCCTGAACCCCCAGTTGCAGCAAAACCGTATTACTCTTCAATGCCTCTTTGCAGATGTCGAGGAAATCATCGCTCAGTGCATTCTGCCCAATATTGAGAGTCTCCAGACTCTTTGACATTGCCTGGAGAAGAGAAATTAACAATAAATCCAATTTTTAAGACATTCACGTAAAAATTGATTGCACGTACCAATGCTTTAGCAAAATACTCAGCACAGTTCCTGGATAAATGATTGTTCCAGAGGAGAAGTATCTTGAGTCCCTGATCGCCTGAATCTTCATCACTCGATTGTGAAATGAGGCCGTCAAGGATCTGATGAACCCCTTCATCCTTAATATTATTGTTGCTTATGTCCAACAGTTGGAGACAATTATTCGTCCTCAACAATGAGCCCAATTGCATCCCATCTTGCTGCTCAAGATTATTATCAGCCAGGTACAGCTCCTTTAGTCCAGTATTCAATTTCAATGCTGTGACTGTCGGAGAAATCGGGGAAAATTAATTACACAATCTTTCAAAACGAAATACTGAATTAATAAAATCCTAAAGAATTACCCAATATGACGAAAGCTCGTCCAGCAAGGCCACAATTCTCCACCTTCAGAATCTGCAGGTGAGATACCAGCTGCAATGGTCTCTTCAATATATTCATGTGCTGTTGCGTCAATACAATGCTCTTAGCATCTAATTGCTCCAAACACAGCGTCTTTTTGATCATTTGAGAGCATGCTTGCCAGCCACGGGTTCCAATGTTTCCATTTCTCGATATAATAACGTGCTTTGCCGACTCGTAGTACTCTACCATGTCAAACAATATCTCAGCACTTTCATCAGTCAGTCCTGATGACTCCAGATCAATTTTACGGAATTGTACTCGTTTCAATATCTCTTCCAATGGCTCACAGTGCTTCCTCTCAAGTGGCTCGTGATTCAGGGACAGCTCGTCGCATCTATCATTGTGGATGTCCAATGCCTAATGGAGAATTAATGGAAAGAGTCAGTGGTGAAGTGGTAAAACGAGATGAGTCGATTTTATTGAGGATTTAGAAGTGAAATGAGTCGGAAAATTCGTGGGAACTCTTCCTTTTCTAATATTTCAGTCTCCACGTATTTTTGAATCGTCTTCACTTCTGAATTTGATGATATCTCGTAATCCGATAGAGTCCCCAAGATATTACCAAACAAATAACAAAGATAAAATCAACTCCACTCGTTTTACCTCCTCACCTGTAAATTTTAATGATTTTATCAAAATAAAATTCTCTAAAAATCAATAATTTAATGAATTTCATAGATATTACCTCAAGCTGATCTAAGACTTTTTTAAGGGGTTCCGTGCAATGACGTTCGCATGATTCTTTGTATGATGAGATCAATATGTCCCGGCTTACATCCTCAGCTGTGAAAAATTTATTTTACATATGCAGATACAAACAAAAATCCAATAAAATAATAATAATTTATTTAATGCGAAATTATTACAAGTTGTGCTGAAATGAAAAATCAAACAATTTCCGCAATTCTTCTTCTTCCTTCACATCCACTTATTTTCTTCTCTTTTCTTCCAATAAATATCCATATTCATTTAGATAGAGTAATGAGAGTGAATGACGGGTGGATATTGGATGATTAATGGGATAGACATGAAAATACAGCACTTAATGTCGGCCAAAAGTCGTATATTTCTTTTTATTTGTTAAATGATGCACATTACAATTTCATTATCTAAAATTAATGCTCTTCTCGTTTTTGTGTTGAAAAAAAAAAGGAAAAAAAATTGTGAGAGAGAGAAAAGGAAAAAAAATCTAATCTAGTCTAATAGTTGCATATCATGACTCAGTGTTGATTTTATTTTTGATGTAGATTTCTCAGTTTGAGATCACCGATAAGGAAGGTCAGGAATTTTTTCTCATTTCTCAAGTGAGTATTCAAACAAAAAAAAGGCGAAAAAAGTAAACTGGTAAAATGAGAATGAAATCATTATTCTTTCTGTGAAATAAATAAATTGTTTAGTCTGTAATTTGCATTAATTATGCTGATGCATGAAAAAATAGAAAACCGAGTTATTTACTTTCATTTACGAGAGAAGATGGAAATTATTGAGAAAAACAATTGGATTTTGATACAATAATATTAATCATCTGAGCGCTAGTTTTTTTTTCCTCTTCGATTACAACACAGGGTAATTCTTAACATACCATTGAACTTAAAATTAGTATACAGTTCTGATTGTGAAATCTTTAGGACATTCTGTTGAGTGACTAAATGTGTCTATAAAAAAAATTTCAAACCCAATTTACGTATATATATGTCAGGATTCCCTTATTTGTTTTATTGAGAATAAATAATTCCAAGGATACCCCTTGCACAATTATTATTATAATAATAATTAATAAAATTGAAATAACAATGTAGGTAGAAAAAAAAAACATTACAATGAGTTTTTCTTTTTAGATACATTAACAATCGTTATTTCATTAATCTCAAATTCATTGATACAATTTAAATGAAAAAATGAGAATTAAAATAAGGAAAATAGTCGTATCTCCATTATTTAACGATATATTATTTTAAAAAAATAGTTCCTGCATTTTCACAGAATTTGAATAAAGGAAAAAAATGAAATTTCATTGACTCACCATGCTCCCAAGGATTAGCAGGCTCCAAGTATCCAGTAACAAGCTCCTTATCATTATCAGGAAAAGTGACTCTTCTATCATCAAATTTTCTCTGTTTTTTAATTCTTCCACTCGACAATGCGCTACGTATTTTTTTACCATCAATTATTACATAATGCGCCCTGGTGGATTTTTGTTGTAATTTTTTCATAAATGAATTATCCTTCTCATTACGGCAATTATCCAAGGTCGTTATTTCAAGCGACTTTGTCCCGTTCGCCTCTGACGTATCTGACGTATCAGTTGTTTCATTCGTAACTGTCGTTGTCAAAGGCGACGAGATCTCGTCTATCGTGCCAACACACTCGTTCATCATGATATAGCCTTTTTTTTCAATCAAAAATAAGTTCTTTAATTATCCCTCAATTAAATAACTTTGTAGGTAATTTTCAGGCACAATTGCCCATTCGCCCCTTATTTCAATGTAATTTTCCCCTCAAAACTCTCATAATTGCCCACTGAATTTTCCAAAATTCAACGACACTTCATGCCTATTTATTCATTATTATTGTTTTTGAATTCAACATTATTTCATGTCACAATTCGTTAATTTTGGAATCTCAACCAATTATATGATGCACCCATTGACACAATACAATTCTACAATGTGTGCGAATAAAATAAACTAATGAATTCAATCGTACAACTACTACTCCGTTATGAATACTACCATTTACTACTTTACACAAGTTTAACACTACCCGTGCTCTTTTTCACTGTCCGCCATCATTGTTGCCGTCTAAAAAAACCAGAAAAAAAATTGTCTGTGTGTGTGTGTGTGGAAGGATCCTGTTGAGAATTCTCGCCCTTATCGTGTGCTGCCACTTTGCGCATTGGCCTAGGGACTTTTCGACTCTGGCAGTAGTCACTAGAGGCGAGAGAGCGTGGGTGTGCGCGCGCATCCGCGTTAACTTCGCGTCAGTTGGAGTTGAAAAAACAGTTACAGTTGCTCCGAAAACCGGTGTTTTTTCTTTATTTCTTTTTGTTAAGTGATTTTTGGGGGGATTAAAGGTTTTTTGGGAGTTTTGGGGATGAGATTATTGAGAGATTATTAGAGGTGAGCATTTGCACTTTTTTTGAAGGTCATGTAAGGGTTTCCCGAGGTTATGTTGACGCGAATCATATGATTCGGATTTGTTTCAATGATAAACACGATTTATGTTGCATAATGAATTTATATAAACATGAATTGTTATTGTTATTTGAAGGATTCAATCTGATTCAATTTTATGTGTTTTTTATTCTTTTTATTGGAAATAACAGCGGCAGTGCGTTTTTATTTTATTTTAAAAGTTTAACAATGTTGATTTTTCGTTTTCTGTATTTTGAAAATATCTCGGAAACTAAGGGCGATGGAGGAATTTTACAGAAGACCTTTTTTCTAGAGAATTTCAAGGGCTACAAAAGAGGTCTCTTGTGAAATCACTCTATCTCCCTTAATTTCCGAGATATCTCCGAAAAACTGACTAAAACCCAATGAATTAATCCGAAAACTTCAGAAAATTCTCTCATTATCATAATTTACCGAATTATTTATCATTCAGTAAAAAATTAGCACTCGATGCACGTTTTTTAGACTGAATACCCTTTTTTTTCTTTTTATTCATACGCAATCGTGTGCTTGTTGCAGTTGGTATATCTTCGGAGCTCGAGGTATCACTGAAATTATCAGGAATTTTATTTTTTATCTTTGACACGTGAATTGTAGCAGTTGCGACAATTCCACTTCTCTTGAATTTCTTCTTTGTCTCGGTTTTCGGTTTCTGCTGGGTTTTCGGGAGTTTTCCCACTCCGAATAATTTGAGGGAATCAATTTGTTCACTGGAGACACTTGTGGCTGGTTGATTATCGTCAGGCTGAGGTAAACCTGAATTCACAGCTTTTTGACGTTTAAAACGAATGCGTTTTTTCTTTGGGTTCTTCTGAACGTCATCTTCTGGATTGTCTTCACTCGCTTGACTCTTTGGAGCTCTCGGAGAGTTTCTCCCCTTTTTGTGCTTCTTGGGCTCGTGTTTTCCAGTTGAAGTGAGGGATTCTAATTTTTTTGAGCAGGATCTGCAATAAAAGGGAATTAATAAACCGAATCTCCCTTCAAAATAATCAAATACAATTAATTAATTACTTGAGCAATGCTTCACTATTCTTCTGATACATTGTAGCAAGGTGCGAGACTCCCCAGCCAAGTGCCCTCGGAAATTCCTCATTATCCACCTGTTGATGTACACATATTTCAGGCACTCCAGTCCATATCTGTTGCCTCAAAGACGTTAATTTAATCTGCACATCTTGGCTTCTCGGAAGTATCGGCGATAAGTGCCGCATGAATCTGAAAATAGAATTAATCCTCGTGAATAAGATAATGTGATACTAATTTTATTTATAATTTATTTACTTTACCTGGCAGGCTGTGTACCACGAGTTCTTCTCGGTATTTTACACGTGATTTTTTCGTTGATTGATGTCTCAACGAATGCCAATGTGTGGGGCCTGAGAAGTGGTAGTGTCTCAGTGTCAAATTCTTTTTTATTTAATTCGTATCGTTTATCGATTGCTGAATTAGTCTCTTTGTAACTCCGGAGGCTTCCGGATTTTCTGGGGTTCTCAGTTGCCCCAGTTGTGTAATATTCATCAGCTGAATCACTCAAGTCGCAGCACATGTCACTACCAGGATCAGTCGCTGGTAAATCCATCACTGGTCGACGATTCTAGGCAATTGATTTGAATTTAAAAAAATTGCAACAAATGCATCTAATTGAGAAACTCACTAATAATTTCCTCCGAATGTTTCTGCTCTCCTCCATTTTATTCTTCTTCCTCATCTTCTTCATCTTATTAATATTCTGCGACTTTGGTAATTGTGGAGAGGGTGGGGGAACCGTTAGATACTGAGATCGATAGTCTCCAGATGTCTCGGAATCCAATAAAATAGTTTGCTCATTAGTCCCTAATTTAATCTCCTCCGAGGAACTGTCCGACGTATCTCCCTCATCACTTTGAAATTAAACAGAGCATTAGACAAACATAATCAAGAGATTTTCGTGCTAATTACCTTGAGTAATCAGTGAGATTTATGTTAGTTGGTTCATCTGCACTCGAGCCCTCCTTCATCAAACGCACTAGAATTTTATTACGAAGTCTTTCCTGAAATTTCATTAAATAATATTAAATCAACTGAAGGGGATTTTCGATGCATTATTAATGGAATAATTACTTTTGTAGGATCGTCATCGGAGAAGTCAAGCAGAGTCTCACAGAATGCTTTACCGATTTGTTCATAATCTTGAGCAGAGAAGTGTGTACCACTTCTTGACCCTAATTTCGATCCACCCATAGAAGCTTCCATCGTGTAACTATTCTGCACGCCCATTAACCAAACAACTACTCTGCTGGTACCTTCTTTACCTTTTTCAATATGAAATTTACAGTTTTCGAAGGAGAACTGGAATCAAATATTTTATTATTCCTTTTTGATGAACTGGATTCCCTTGTGTATTTCATAATTTCTCTTATCTCATTGATACCTTATCAGCCGCATTTTTATGCAGCATCAGTGGAAATATTTGCTCAGTCAATTTTCCATAGCATCCAGCTCTCTTGCTCTCGCACCCGTAAATAAAGATATTGTGCTTTCTCGAGTGTGCATGAAGGTCGCAGTAAATAGCAATCCCGCACTCTTCCATTAATCTCCGAATCATGAGCTTCGTATGCCACACTGAGGGATAACTCTCACGCATAACAGTACGGTATTGTCTATTAAGATCCTTTCCCGACAATGAGCACCTGTTATTCCCAACAATTACACCGTCTGGATTGAGCATCGGTACTAATTTAAATATAAATCTCTCCCGGAGTTCCTGAAAAAAAAAATCAATGAATTTAATCAAGTTAAATTATCAGTAAAATCTCAAATTTCACTCACTCGAGCTTGATTCGATTCCCCAGTCAAAAAATCAATGATCCCCTTCATCATCCAGCTTGACGGTGTCTCCCCAGGATGCACCCTTGCTGTTATCACAATTCCCTTCTTCTTCCTGCCCTCGTCGTTGTAATTCGGCGCCGTTATCGTCAAATAATGAACACTATTCCCAGCTAGTGTACGACAGAGTAATCGTAATTTCGTGAATCTCGATTTCACTGGGTCACTCGATATCCTCGTTAAATATTCCTAATATTTTTGGTTCAATTCATTGGAATTTTAGTGAGATAAACGTTCTTTCTGTTCGTGCACTTTACCTGCAAGTCTGTGTAGGTGTAGGGATAGCAGTGGGCCAGGTAGACAGTGTCCTGGTCATGAGGAAACGTGATGTTGAAGGTTAATGTATGCTTTTCCTTTTCTTCGTCTCTGGAATATTAATTTTCTTTGAATTAAACAATTTCCTTTTTTTGCAGATGCTTTTGTACTCACGACGAATCATTCTTGTAATAAGTTATGTTATCACCGCATCGTCTCCATCCAACTGCATGAAGACTGGCGTCTTTGGTTGAGTACAAAAGGGGCCTGAGTCCCTCATTGTACAAACTGTCTTCCTTGCAGAAATTAACAATTGATAAACGATAAAGTGTTTTGCTTCTGGTATTCGATATGCGGAAGTAAAACCATTGCATGTGCCTCTGCGTATACAAATCCTTTCTCAAATGCAGTTGATAGTACGTATCAGTTATTTTTATGACTTTCCCAAGATTTCCGGATTCGAATCTTGATTCGAATTTGAGATCACTCGTGTTATTGTTGGAAGCATTCGCAAAGTCGAGATCTGATGCTTCTTCGAGGGAATAAATGTCTGAGGTCAGCACAACCGTTCCACCGGCACACGATCTGCTGAACTGAATCGAAATTATTTATTCTTTTTCGTTCTGAATTAATTCAGGGAAATTGAAGGAAACGTACGTAATTTGTTGCACTCATGGGATTGTACGTGTAAATTACTGTTCCCATGTCCTCGCTGATTGGCTTCGGTCTTGGCTCCTTTCCGGTTGGCATGTAGTAGGGCTCAGGCAACGGTGGAGAGTAATCGATGTGACGGACTCGTTCTTGAATTACCTGAATCATTAAAAATAAAATAAATCAAGGGAAAGCACTCGAGATGGAGTGTTCTTAATGATTCCATTGAATTCCTGAGGAAATTCTACATGGAAAGCATGTGTCACTTCATTTTTTTCGATTTTTATCGAAATTTTACTTTTTCGATTTCGAAATAAATCGAAATTTCGAAAATAATCGAAAAAAACGATGTCGCATATCATTTCCATGTAGAATTTCCTCAGAAATTCAATGGAATTATTAGAAATTAATTATTTCTACTATTTCCATTGATTACTTTGAAAAAATACCTTGCACTCTGTAGGCCATCTCGGCTCTTGCGTAATAGCATCAATCGGCTGCACATCCGCCTCTCTGAACTTGAGAATACTAGAGGCAATGGGTAATACCGAGTCTACGTCTTTTCGGGAAAACCCAAATCGATCCTGAAGGCACTGGGCTGTCAGGAAATTCCCTTGGAATCACAAAAATTCCCAAAAAATCATAAAACTCAATAAGAAAATCCTAAAAATAAATGCAGATATCTGAAGAAGCGTGAGAATTCATGTTGCGTGCTATTAAAAAAATTATCCATTTAAATAATCACCCAAGAGGTAAAATTCTCATACTTTTCCTCAAATATCTCCGAAACCATTGGAGATACGTCTTTTTCACCCTAATCCTTTTTTCTAGCTCTGAAAATTCTCTACAAAAATGAATAAGAGTGAAAAAGACGTATCTCCATTATTTAACGAGATATTTGAGTGAGAATAGTTAACTCCTTGGAATTGAAGTAATTAAAAATAAATTCTCATTAATTTTTCACATTCAATTATTCACCAACACTTCCAGTGCTCTCTGACACCGGTTCATGGAATTCCGGCATTATTCTCTCGTTCTCTCCAACAATTACCAACTTTTATCACTCGTTTCACTGTAAATCATCCGGAATTCTCAGGACAAAATTATTTTTATTCAATTATTATGAAAAAGGAGAAAATTGGCATTTATCACTAATTTTTATTTTTCTCTAGGTTCTCGGTGGCAACGACCCGTTGGATTATTCTACTCTTATCCACTGCGTTAATCCCGCGTTTACCAAAACTTTAGGCAGGCACATATACTCATGTACTGGAATTCATGTATTCAACGAACTCGCAAAGATTGATCGATATACCATTTACATCCTTCTAACATGTAATCATGAATTTCCTTCGTAAAATCATAATTTCATCAAAATTTCCAATGAAAAAAGAGAGAAAATTAAATGACATTAAAAAAAATATATATTTCTTCAAACGAAAATTGTTAAAAAGATATATTTCTTTATATATTATTATTTAATATCTTTTTTGCAATAATTTACCTGGAATAGGCAGAACTGGAAATAAAACAGCTTGAAGTTCTCGCACTCGACTGTTTAAAAAGAAATCCATTGTTCATTTTAAAAACTCTCATTAATTCCATAAGTGTAATTCGAAAAATCCAATTTTTCTTCTATTTCAAATGAAAAAAAATTGAGAATGACGAAAAATAGTTAAATAGATTTTGTCGAAATCTAATAAAAGACGAAACAATCTGCAAGGAGATACAATGAGTTTTTGGTATAAAAGTTACGACCAATCAACAATGTTTCTTTCCGTTATTACTTGACAACGGAGTAAATGTGGGCGGGATTTAGTAAATATTGTTTTTTTGTATCGAATCGACTGCAAAAACCTGAATTCATTAACAATAGATTATAAGATTATTTTTTTGTAGGAATTAATCGAGAGTTTTTTATTATTTTCATTTTTCCTGGGGAAATTGGGAGTTTGGTGAATTCGGGGGGTTCCCAGAGACTCTGTTGTGATGTATTGATCAATCAACCGGAGAAGAGCAGTTCAAGACACGTATTATATAATCCCTTTTTTTATTCTACAGAAAAACGAAGAAATAGAGCGGAAAAATGGGTAGAACTGGGAAAGTTGCGGTTTGCAGCTTGAACCAGTGGGCTATGGACTTTGATGGTAATTTGAGAAGGATTCTGGAGAGTATAAAAGAGGCTAAAGCTGCTGGTGCAACTTTTCGGAGTGGTCCTGAACTGGAAATTACGTGAGTTCCTTTTAATTCAGCATAATCGAATTTTTTTTAACTTGGGGGGAAGGTGAAATCGAGAGAAATATTGGAGATAGATTTTTTTTGACGATTCCATTGGAAAGCTGAGGAAATTTTAGGCGGAAAACATGTATCGAAATATTTTTTTTCCAATTTTTGGAAAATTCGATTTTTTTCACCCAGATTTGAGGGGTTTACCTTGCCAAAATTTGAAAAAATCGGTTTTTTGGCTATATCTCTGGTTCTATTCGTCGTAGCGCAGTTCCGTTTCGCTCAAATTAGAGGTCTCGTCGTCCCCCATATTTTCCCCAAAAATTATCTATTTTTATGAAAAATTAAAAAAGTTATGGGCCAAAAACTGATTTTCATAAAATGGCTTGTAACTTTTTCAATTTTCGATGAAAATCGATGGGAGTTTAACGAAAATGTGGGAAATGACGAGACCTTTACTTTAAGCACGACCCCACTGCGCTACGACCAATAGAACCCGAGATATTGCCAAAAGAGTGATTTTTTTAATTTTTCCCAAGGTAACCCCCTTCAAATCTGGGTGAAAAAAATCGAATTTTCAAAAAACTCGAAAAAATAAACTCCGACACATGCTTTCCGCCTCAAATTTCCTCAGCTTTCACATGGAATCATCAGAAATGAGCTATCTCCAACCGTTCAATCAGAATATCCATTTTACCCCGATTTCCCCTAATAATTAATTTAAAACGTAAATTTCCAGTGGATACAATTGTGAGGATCATTTCTACGAGAGTGACACAAATCTCCACAGCTGGGAGGTTCTCGCGGTTCTCCTAAAGTCCAGTATCTGCGAGGACATTCTCATCGACGTTGGAATGCCAGTAATGCACAAAAACGTGACGTACAATTGTCGCGTTGCCTTTTTGAACAGAAGAATCCTCCTGATTCGCCCGAAGATGCAGATGTGCGACACTCGAGTGTACAGAGAGAGCAGGTGGTTTACCCCGTGGTCAAAGGTTTTATAAACGTCATAGAATCCTGAGAAACTCAAATCCTCGAATATTCAATTTTCATTATATTCCACAGAAAAAAACGGTAGAGGATTATTTCCTCCCACGACACATTGCCCAGATAACTGGTCAGACAATAGTTCCAATCGGCGATGCGGTAATTGCCACCAGAGACACGTGTATTGGCTTTGAAATATGCGAAGAACTCTGGCATCCGGATAGCAGTCACATACCAATGTCCCTGGATGGTGTAGAAATCATATCAAACGCCAGTGGATCGATATTCGAGATACGCAAGGCCTATACAATCGTCGACAGAGTGAAATCAGCATCAGCGAAAGCCGGAGGCTGTTACATGTACAGTAATTTCTTTGGCGGTGATGGTGGAAGAATGTTCTTCAATGGCTTCTCTTCGATCACTCTCAATGGATCAATGATCGCTCGAACTCGACAGTTTTCACTCAAAGAAGTCGAGGTCACAGTCGCCACTATCGACTTAGACATCATCCGGTAATTAAGATTCAACAATATTCAAAATAATTAAAATAAAATGAGAATGCTCACATTATCTTTACTTTCAGATCCTACAGGAATAAAATCCGTTCCAGAACTCATTCTGCAGGTCAGAGTCAACCGTATCCGAGAGTGAAAATCGATTTCGCACTGACCTCAGACAGTGACATTTGCCAGGCTACAAGTTCCCGGGTTGACGTTGACTATTCCCTCGACGAATTCGCCTTATTATCGTCTCCAAACGTCTTATTCTTGTCCCCCGAAGAAGAGATCTCGCTTGCACCTGCATGCTGGCTCTGGGACTATCTCAGACGTTCCTGTCAGGGCGGTTTCTTCCTGCCTTTGAGCGGGGGAGTGGATTCCGCATCAGTCGCCTGTATCGTCTACTCCATGTGCCGATTAATAGTAGAAGAAGTGAGTAAGGGAGATGCGCAGGTTCTCGCAGATGTCCAGAAGATCGTCGGAGACTACGAGTACATCCCAACGGATCCGAAGCAACTCTGCAACACTCTCTTAGTCACCTGCTACATGGGCACCGAAAATTCTTCAGTTGAAACAAAAGCACGTGCTCTAGAATTATCTCGAGAAATTGGGTCCTATCACTTGAGCATCGTCGTTGATGCTGCTATTTCAGCGGTCCTCGGGATCTTCCAGCAAGTCGCAAAAATGACGCCTAAATTCCGAGTGCACGGAGGATCTCCGAGGGAAAATCTAGCACTTCAAAATGTCCAGGCGAGGATGAGAATGGTGATTGCGTATTTATTCGCACAATTGATGCTGTGGGTGAGGGGTAGACCTGGGGGACTGTTAGTACTTGGATCAAGCAATGTTGATGAGGCGTTAAGAGGATACTTCACTAAATACGACTGCAGCAGTGCTGATGTCAATCCGATAGGCGGTATATCTAAAAATGATTTACAAAAGTTTCTCAAGTATTTTGGTGATAAATTCGGACTTACTGCAGTAAGAAAAATTTTGGAAGCTCCCCCAACTGCAGAATTGGAGCCATTGAAGGGCGGACAATTGGCACAACTGGATGAAGTTGATATGGGAATGACTTACAAGGAATTAGCAACTTACGGACGCCTGCGAACGGATCACTGTGCCGGACCATTCTCAATGTTCTGCAAATTGATACCAATTTGGTCACAGTGCAATGCGAAAGAGGTTGCTGACAAAGTCAAACATTTTTATAGATGTTATGCAATTAATCGTCATAAAATGACGATTCTAACGCCCTCTTGTCATATGGAGAGTTACACGCCCGATGATAATAGAGCTGATTTTAGACCGTTCTTGTATAATCACACGTGGAAATGGCAGTTTGATGCTATTGATAATCAGGTGACATACTTTTGATTATAAGAGGTGACTGTCTTCTTACCTTTGATTTCTTGGAACAGGTGAAACGCCTCAATGATGATGATCAAGCGTCCAAGGACAAAAGAGAGGCACCAAGAGTACCAGCAAAACCAAGGACATCAGCATCAGCAACGTTCGGCAGTAGTGCGAGTAAGTGATCACCTGAAAGCTCTTTTTCATGAAAATAATTAGTTTCTCATGAAATTCTGTTGTTCAATTGGAAATGCATGGATTTCTATGATTTATCACATTACCAGAAACGAATAACTGCATGGAGATCAAATAGTGAGTTTGTTTTTCTTCTTATCATCAATTTTTTGTTGCAGATAAAACATTCCCGGGGGTAGTTGTTTAGTCCTATCTTATTTCTCTATTTTCTGTTTCAAGCTTCTAGCGAATTCAACAAATTGGCTCGTCTCAACAAAAACCCCTAAAAAATAAAAACGTTAATTTTATACAATTTCATGAATCTTTATTATTGAAAAGAGTCCCTCCATTCTCCTCTACACTCAATAATTAGAGTAGGGATTCAATTGAATTTTTTTGTTTATTGCCTCTTTATTTTTCTACACTTAGTATAATTATTTTTAACCGTTATAATTTTTCTTCCATTAATTAATTAAAGGCTATAACAATAATATCCAAAATAATATAATTGTTCTGGAAAACTGCGGAATTTTTATATGTATAATACAATTATTAAAAATGTAAAAAATTCAGCAATTTTGTTATTTTCTTAATTAATTTCTTACGGATTTTACACAGTCATGGAAAATAGATTCAATTACTGAAGAATTGCGTAAGGAATTCTTTGAAATATGTCAAGAGTACATGAAAAATTAATGCAGAGACATAATTCAATTTTTTTTGTTTTGTTCAACATTCAATATAAATATTTTTCAATAAATTTAATTTAATAATTAATTTAAAATGAATCATTGTAATTAATAATATTAAAGACACAATTATTAAACACGAGCTTAAATTATAAATATCGTTATAATAAAGAAGAATTAATAATTAATATAACAATTATAGATAATGAGAATATTAATTTAAAAAATTGTTACTTCAGACACATAAAAAATACTGGACGTAAATATGACGACTGAAAAAAATATTATATAATTACACAAATAATTCAGAAAAAAAAATGCATTAAATTTCATTATGTCGTCAATGATTTTTTTTAATTTTTTTTTCGTTTGAGTATTACAACACACGATAAATTCAGAAATTATTATTTTTAATAATGTCTGTTTATAAGGTACTGATAGAAAAATTATTTAAAAAAAGAATATTTTTAATATTAAAACTTAAGAAACAATTGCAGTGTTAGATCGTTTTTTTTTTTAGTTTTTTTAAATCTTTTTTTTCATTGAATAATAAAATACACAGTATTTACAGTCTTTTGAGGAAAACGATCACGATGCTTGTAGTCTCATAAGTTATCATGCTTTCGTATTCAAAATTCCCATTTAATATCAATTATTATAATATTTACAGATTAAAGAAGAAGCACCGTGATAACTCTTTTTTTTTTCAATTAACCCTGATAATCATATGGGATATGGAAAAAGAATCAATCAGCACCATAAAATTACTGAAATTTTACAAATTCTAATTTATACAATAAAAATGAATCTTAAAGTTAAAATTAAATAAATTTCCTCGACAAAAGTTAACAATTATCAGTTTTGTTACTTTTATCATAAATTTCTTATAAAAAATTATACATTAAAGTTATTTCGTTTTTTTTTCCTACCACCTTTGAAGAGAAGAAAATTAAAAATTGCACGATACCCCTTTTTTTTCGCCTTTTTAATTTTTTTTATGTGTGACGTGTGTGTGTAATATGTATCACTATGTGCAAATGATTATTGAAGTATGTAGATTAAAAAAACACGTGTACAATGATTCGTCTTCCGTATATCACAGGACACCCTACCGCAAAGGTATGCGTTTATAGAATACATATGAATTAAATAATATCTTGAATCCATAATTGAATTGAGAGATTCTCGATATTCTTGTAAATATCGAGAATCTCCAAAAAACCGTCCAAAGTCGAATTTCAACGTATCATGAGCTGAAATTTAATTATCAATGAGAGAAAACGGGGTAAAATGGGCACTCCATTGAATTTCCAATGATTCCATTGGAAAGCTGAGGAAATTTGAGCTGGAAAGCATATGTCACAAGTGATTTTTCGATTTTTGCAAAATTTCGATTTCTTCAATTGAAAAATTTCGAAAAATTCGAAAAAAACTATGTGGCATATGCTTTCCAGCTCAAATTTCCTCAGCTTTCCGATAGAATCATCAGAAAACTTCCCCTTTCCACCCTACTCCCTCCAATAAAATTAATTCTAATGAAAAAAGAACTGAAACGTTGAATTCGAGTCCTTTCGGTACTCTACAATAACTCAAATCGTAATTTATAATAATGATAAATTAAATTGAATATAAATTATATGAAATACTATCTCTCGATTCAATGAAACTGTTATTTTAAATTAAATAACTAATTAAATGAATTTTCAGTACGTAGAGGCCCGACCAAGTTGCAATGCACTCGTTGCCCTTTCGATAGCCTTGGCCGCGGTCTTAACGCAGTTTCCCGTCTCCTTCGTGTCCCGCAGAAGGCCACCCTGCACATTTACACCAGCAAAGAAACAAACAATTGTTCCTCATTTAATTTCATTTTAAAATTAAGTTAATTTAAAATTCTCTATTAAATATGTCTATCAATTAAGCACTGTTGCACACGTGGGCATTAAGTGCGCACCTGTAGCAGCATGTTGGCAAAGTTGCTGTTGGTGAATTTGAAGTGGCGTTTGTCATAGAATTTGAGAAGTGCCGGACTGTATGGATGCTTGTCCTTGAGATGAAGATAATGAACCTCTGGCTCTTGCGTTGTGTGGCCGCACTCCTCGCATACATAAACCTGTGATAAAAATCCGAATTAATCATTGACGTTCACGAGAGAGTCGATATAAAATATTGATTTCAACTGCAGATTCTTACCTTTGTGCGCCTCTCTTTGTACGCATACTGATGCTGAACCCCATGGACCTTGAGGCAATGGCTCTCCAATGAGCACCTCTGCGTAAAACTCTTCTCACAGAGATTGCACTTGTATGGTCTAACTCCAGTGTGTGTTCTGGTGTGTCTTTTCAGGTCGAACGTGTCATTGAACCCTTTTCCACAGAAGGTGCAGAGGTAACGTTTGACGTCACTGTGGCACTTCATGTGACGGTTCAAGAGACGTTGCAGGCTGAAGGTCTTGCTGCAGACTCGACAGGTGAATCTGCTGGGGTCATCCTCCTGAAGAGAAAAACGTGCCGGAATTATTAATTAATTCTCCATAATTCTGTGAATAATAAAATTCATTGGAATGTCTAGGTACCTTTCCAACAGCTGGTCTAGGTGTCCTCTCCTCGTCTCTTGCGGCCGGTTGTCTCTGTCCATCAACGGCGAGAGGATTTTTAATCCCATGACCACCGTTAACGAACTCCAGTTGACAGTCACCGGGTAGTCCCAACTGTAACGCAAGAAAAAATCGAATTATTTAATGTTTTCAGGGAGAATTAGAGCCTAAAACAGGGATTAAGCACTCAAGTTGATTGGCATTGCATAAACCCGACCGAGATGTTAAAGAAAACCGAGTGAATTGATGAATTTGATGACTAATTTGTATGCTTTTGCCTCGATCAATCCGGGGTGCTTACCCTCTGCTGGAGGACACCGCTCCGTTGGGCTATCGGCGCTTCAACTGCTCCTGGGGAACTCACTGTTGCTGATACGCCTGATGGACTCGGTGCATGCTCCATTAATCCGCATGCTGGTGACGTGCTTGCGGATGCACCGTCGAGAGAACAGCTGCCAGCTCCGGGACTCGGGAGACTTCCTCCTGCACTGCTGCCAGAGTCCAATTCAAGTCCTAAAATAATAATATTGAATTGAATTAGAAAACAATTAAATTAGAGATGAGAATCTGAATTTAAAGAAACGTACCACTTCCACTGAAGTTCAAACCAGGACTCAGAAGACTCTGATGATGTTGATGAGGTGATCTTGCAGGCTGCTGTTGATTCTGATGCTGCTGTTGCATCTGCACCTGTATCTGCAACTGCTGCAATTGGGGCTCGGACTGGTGCTGATTCTGATTGAGATGCAGTCCCAATTCTGAACGTTCTTTGGATAGTGGCTGGTAGCCGGAGTCATTGGAGTACCCGATGCCCGTGAGTTTATTGGAATAATGTTGAGTATTGTAGTGCCTGTTTGAGCCATCGAATGCCCTGGTCAATGGGATACTGTGCTCTGGAAATGGATCAACACTTGGTTCAACTGGTGTCGTCATCTGTCCGTCGTGATTGATACCACTTCCTGCTGATGCTGGGGAGTGGAGGGGATCTTCGAGTAAATCATTACCATCGTCAGCCGGTAGTCTCGGCAGGAACAGATCAGCAGCATCCGAGAGACTCTCCAATAGAGCATTGTGATCAGAGGGAGAACTGAATGTCAGCGTCGCCGTAAACTGCAGGGGATCGACAACAGCACCCGTAACCATATCCACCATCATTCCAGAGTCAGTGACATCATAGGCACCGTACTGCCCCGATAAAATATCAGGCTGCAGTTTGTAGACAGCTGACAAGTCCTCCTCCTCTTCCTTCAGCACCAATCCGTAAGAAGCCATGTTCTGCAGCAATTGATACTGTTTTCCCCCTTCTTGCGCACTGTACTGTGAGTGCTGAGAGTTAATGTCCTGCTGTCCAGTATCACACTCCATGCCGACAGGCGTTGGTGTCAGGAAGTTGTTGCCTTGGCTTCCGTACTGATTAGCGAAATTAGCGAGGTTGTTACCGCCTTTTAATGATTCATAAAATGGCGGGAGCGAACCAGTTGGCGGAGAACTAGGCCCGTAATTGCCTCTTCCTCCGTTGCCTCCAGGGTTCATCCCACCACCAGCACCACCCATGGCTCCGCCGCCTCCACCGCCACCGCCACCACCTGAACTCGTGAAATTGAGACCACCAGAGCCTCCAGAAGAACTGCTGTTACTTGAGGAATTACCACTACTGCTTGATGATGATCCTGTGCTGCCGGAATTCGTACTTCTGCCATGACCAGCTGCTGCTTGAACTGTCTGTGGTGCTGACAGTCTCATTGCCAGTAAGGGTCGTGCTATTGAGTTGCCGAAGGTTCTGGATGCCTTGGCACCTTCTCGACCGCCTCGCTCTTCGTCTGCCTCTTCTTTTCGCTTGGGCACAGCGTAGTCTATCGGCTGATCCTGCTCGGGCTCTTGAGACGCAGGTACTTCTAGTTTAGTGTGCTCTTTTCTTGAAGGCTGCGTCTGTGGAGGAACTCGCTGGATGACTGAGACCCTTGTCGGAGGCTCGATTCGAGGGGTTGATGGGGGTGTTGGTGGTCTGGGCAGCTCAAGCTTCTCGGATTTACCCAGCTTGTCATTTGATGGGACTATCAGAGGACTGCTGTACTCTTTGCGCTCTGCTCGGGTGAGGACGTGTCCTCTGCTTCCATAAGGCACATCGCCGCCCAAAATACTCGAGATGAAGCGGCGCGGCTGAGATGTCGTCGTTGGAGCTGATGGCTGCCATTGTGGAGGTGGTGAACTTGCTGGACTGCTGCTGCGTAAGGATTCAGGGGTTGTAGCACGGTCGTCTTCTGGTTTTTCACGATCTGAAAGCAATGAAAATTGTTAATTTCAACGGTTCATGACTCTCCATTTGCCATCCTGTCTTCGCCTTTTATTTGGAGACATTCAGAACAATTGAAATATTTCGGCATTATTTCATCGATTCGGTTAACACAGACGTTTCTCATTATACTAGAGGCAAAGAAAGGCATAACGTTCTCTTGACTTTGACATCGTCAGATTGTTGCGGTCTTGAGTTTCAATTGTGAATGGAACACGAGGACAGACGGCTGCGACCAAGCGGAAACCAGGAAGCCATTGCCATCTACCAAGGACTCGATTTTATTCTCTGCCTTTTATTATTAATGTTTTATCTTTTTTCTTCATTCTGGGGATTAATTACAGGTATTTAAAGGGAACCGTCTTTGATGAAAACTGGTATTATGTAGCGGGACATACTAGTTTTAATCCTTCTCTTTTTTTTACCTTCATTTTTACACCAGAGGATCAGAATAAAAATCGAGTTCTCAATGGCCCCCCCATTGCTACTTTCTAACGACTTTGACGCAAGCACAATTGCGTCATCATTGGAGTCGTCCTCCGGGTCTCCAAACTTGTGTCGTTGAGCAAACGTGAGTTCACGTGTTAATACATTCTCATGGCAAATATAAAAAAAAACCTGAATCAGAGAGTTTGAGAAGGTAAATGAGTTTTTTTTTTCATTTAGAAAAATAAGGAAAAAAAGAGGAAGTCTCTACTTTTCTTAGAATATTTCAGTAAATAATAGAGATACGTCTTTTTACCACTGAACCTTTTTTCCAGACAATTTCAAGAGCTACAAAAGTGCATTAGGATAAAATAGACGTATCTCCATTATTTCCCGAGTTATTTAAGAAATAATTCACTATTAAAATTCAAAGGTATTATTCTCAAGTTAAAATAAACGTAGAAATACACGTAGAAGGTCAAGGAGTGAAATCGAGTATTGCGAAATAATCTCTCTCATTCTCAGTACATAATACGTAATGAATTTGAGCCACCAATGTCGTTAGATAATTTCTAACTGTTTCTATCATTGCCATTGTTAAAATAGAATCCAATGAATCCATTAAAATTCAATCAGATCCTGAAGAAAAGAGGCTCTATCCTTTTTCGAAAAGAAAAAAAAATAGAAATAAAATCCCAACAGGTTTTAGTCACATTCTAGTGTGATGCTAATGGTGCACCTGCAGCGGCACTTTGAGTCGCTCTTGGAGCGTGAAGTGGACGAGGGGGACTATGCATTATGTGGCTGTGTGTTTAAAGCAACAGGTTGAATGATCACTGGCCCTAGTGTTTAATTCAGTTTGAAAATGTGTGAGAATAATGAAAATGGAAAAAAATAGAAGATTATAGACAAACTGATGGAATTGTACGGGTTGACATGTACGTGTGTTAATACGTGTGATCTTGTCGGCCATTTACGTAGCGGTATCGTGCGTGGGTTGGCAAGGTGACACACCGACCGCCACACAGTGCCTACGTATTCATCAATTCCAATAATCATCGCGAATTCACAAAAATATCGCTTTTATCATCACTTTTTTTTGGCATATCTCGTAAACCAAGAGAGATAGAGGAATGTAGCAGGAGACCTTTTTTCTAGCTTTCGAAATTCTCCACAAAAAAGGTCTCCTGTTAATTTTCCCTATCTCCCTCAGTTCCCGAGATATCCTTGAGGAAAACCGGTAAATCTGCCTTTCCCTCCCACAAAAATCAAGAGCAAACAGTACCGATGAAAATCTAAAAAATTCGTGAGATTGTGGGCGTGAGAAAATGGTATTTCTTTCATTCTCCCGTGAAAATCCCAATGCCTATTGTGTCCCCTGATTCCACAGCATCTGGTTTGTCTGTTATACCTGTCTCCAAACTACCTGAGCTCCCACACTTGAGATATCCATTATCCCCTGTAAATAAAGCTCAAAAAAAGGGGAATTCTGATTCGAAAGAATTCATTAATGTCCACTGGATCCAAGTGCACTTGGCCCTCTTTGTCTCATTGTTCTGGAGGATTTCGGTCAGGGTCTCTCCATACTTGTGGCAGAAAGTCGGATTGGTGCACTTGGAGATGCAGAAGGGAGCCAGTGATCTCTGCACTTTAATCATCACGTATTCACGAAAATCCCCGGGAAATAACGCGCAGAATGAAATTTAAAGGCAGAATGTTATGCTCCGCCATTTTGGTTTGGCCCTGAGAATTAACTGGAATGCGCGTGCACGGCATGAGGAATCAGCGAGAGAGAGAAAGAGCCAATGAGAAGACAAAGAGAGTGAGAGTCTGGTTGTGAAGCGTTTGAAAAAAAAAAGAGACAGAATTTAAAATAAAACGTTGGCTTGTCCCGCTGTGTGTTTCACGTTGCCATGTACCGGTCACGATCGTCAGACGGTACCCATAGTGGTATAAAGTGAATACGTGGAGAAAAGGAAGGGATGGGAGGTTTGAGGCGTCCATTTTAAGTTGAAGGAATGCAACCTCCCGCGAAGGGATACTGTTGCCAATTCCTGAGGACTTTGATGCTAATTTTTATGAGCAACATTGCTTGTTTCAGCATTGAAGTCTCTGGGAATTGTCATGGAGATTAATTAATTATTCTTGGGCGAGAATTTCTATCGATAAATCAGTTGTAATACTGCATTTGTCCATGAATTTTCAAAAGGTCAAGTGCCACGGGCGCTGAGAGGCTATCGCGAGAACAAAAGGAAATTACTGGAAAATCATGTGTCAGTGGGTGAGAGAGAAGTTCTCATTGAGGATTTTTTTTTCACGGTGAAGGAATTTCCGGAAAATTCTGAAAAAATTTGAGAATACTCCCTAACATGTCTACATTCTTGTGAATTTTTTCTAAATCGTTTCATAGACTCGCTGCAAAGTTTTGATCGAAACCACCTGCTATTTCGCACCTGCTATTGCAGACATCAAAATCCCTTCTTTTAATAATGAAATATTTCTCGACTTACATTGATGCTTATTGACGATGAGACTAAGGGGCTCGGATCCTCCTAGAGGACTATCTTTTCCACTGCCCGGCGGCGGTGATTTACTGAGATGCTGTGCCTCCAGCAATCTCAGCTGCTGCTGGTGCAGTCGGTTCTTCAGGAGAAAGATCTTCGGCATTTTGCTTCCACAAAATCAAGTCTCTTTGATTAACGAAAAAAAAAAACACACCTATTGTTTATCTCAATGCTCACAACACTTGTTGAACCCCATGGGGTTATTCACCATAAAAATCCAGTAATCCAATAATCAATAAAAATAAAAGAATCTACTTAAACCGGAACCGAATGACAGTCACCCGTCGTCCGGCCTATGAATATCACCTCGCAACAACATTGACCTTCAACTTGACACACAATGCAAATAGTTCGAATTAAAAAAACTTAATAAAATCAACTCAATAATGTTCGCTTTAAATACTATTTTCCCTTTCCGCACAAAAGCTTGCGTCAATGTACAGTTATCGACAGCGTCGACAAACGTACTTATTCAACAAAAAAGAATTAACGGGCGTGGTCGTGCGCACAGCGACATGCGCTTAATTCGGCGTCTCACGAGCAACTGAGGCTTCGTTCCGATGTCGGCCGGGACCCCGGGCCCGAACAGTCACGTACCCCCACCACTCCGGATTTTTCAACCGAGTCCTACGGCATTGCCTGTACCTGCTACCCCCACTCCCTCAGCTTCTCTCTCTGCTCGTGCAAACAGAAAACCACTGTGCCACCGCTGTCGGTGATCAAGGCGCTTGCGGTCCTCTGCAGAAACGGAGTATCCTCCTCTCTCTCTCTAATAATAATAAGTATGTATCCTCCTTTTTTGCCCGCAATGTCGTGGCTACCTGACTAGCCAGTAAAGACCGGCTCTCGCATACTCCTATAAACCCCCCTCCTCTTTTACATTGGACTTGAATCACTGGTAAATAATTCGATTTTTTTTAAAGAATTAAATAAATTGTTTTTTAGGAATATCTCGGAAACTAAGGGAGATAAGGGAAATTATGTAGATACCTTTTTTTTAGAGAATTTCGAGGGCTACAAAAAAGGTCTCTATGACAATAGCGCTATCTCACTTAGTTTCCGCGTAATTTCAGAAAAACTGATCGAATATCCGATAAAATCGATTTTTTATCGATTAAATGATTTTTAATTTACTGGAATTTAAGACGCAAAGTCGCGGAGTTTTATCAGCTTCTTTGATTCTTTTTTAATGCATTTATAACGTCAAGGTTAAGTGAAGAAGTTTGCGTTTTATATTCATGTGTATCGTAATGTGAGAGCGGTGACTTCGATGCCCGCAACTACAAGTACCTTTCGTAGAATATATATAGAGGGAGTATACGAGATTGTATCCCGCAGGCTCGGAGTTGACTTAAATTATGACTTTTTGGTGGATGGGAATGTTTAGTTACGTATCTACGAGAATCTCGAGTTCTACCTGTTCAGGAATTTACATAAATCCTATTTATTTTTCGGAGCTCCTTTTGAGGGGAAGAAAGGGGGCGGAGCTTCGGGGGGTCTAGCTCCAAATACTGGATCCATCGGGATCTATGAGGATCCATTGTTTGTTTAAAGCCCCGGAGATCTAGAAAAGAGAAGAATTTTAAAAAATCTCGAATAAATGAGTTTTATTCAGTTTTTTGGGAATATCTCGAAAACCAAGTGAGATACAGCAATTTTCGTAATGACCTTTTTTGTAGCTCTCAAAATTCTCTACAAAAAAGGTCTCTTGCAAAATTGCCCTATCTCACTTGGTTTCCGAGATATTCCCAAAAAACTGATACAGTGAATTTAATTTATTCTATCTAAAATACTAATGCATAATTACACTCCCACGTGAACTTGCAGCGGTGCTAGTAAACCCGTGTACTTGTATCGCGGAAAAGTTTATCTCTCTCACAGTCTCTTGCGAAATTCAAGCGTCTTGTCGTTTCTTCGTTGTTGATCGTCGTAACCAAGAGCCAAAGTCAAGGCCAAGAGGCACAGTGCAGTTATGCAATGTTTCTCAGCTCGTGGCGCACGGTTTTAATGTTATGTATATGTATATAGGATATTAGAAAATTAACTGTGCTCGAGAGAAACACGTGCAAGACGCCTCCATGAATTTTCCACGCAGATTCATTCAACTCGATTTCCCTGTGAACAAGAAAAAGGATTTTTTAGTCTTTGATGAAGAATATCGTGAAAACTAAGCGAGATAGCGTAATTTTAGAAGAATCCTTTTTTGTGGAGAATTTTAAGAGCTAAAAGAAAGGATTCTTGCAAAATTACGCTATCTCGCTTAGTTTCCGAGATATTTGAGGAAAACTGTCGGAGAAATGGGGTTTTCCTGTTTACTACAATTTTTGTTTCACTAATTCCGGTAATGGAATTATTTGGACGATAATCGGCGTTTAACCCTTCGATTATCTACCCATTGTGCCCCTCGAGGGGAGGGAAGGGTAATCAGAGGGTTAAACTCGAGTGTATTGACACTTGAAGCGAATAATTTGTAATAATACTTTTCGGGAATTCAGAAATGCACCAGAAACAGGTAGCGATAGACAAATACGGTGACTAAACCTTTTCTGCCCCTCATTTTCCCTCGGAAAATTAGTTTGAGGGGAGGGTGAAGGACTTTGTTTGTTTGTTTGTTCGGCCCCGAGGGTGAGAAAGTGATTTTGGAGGTGATTCTACATCTTTGTTACAGAAAATTGCGAAAAGAATGGATTTTTTTCAAGGGAATTGCAGTTTCTGCTCGAAAAATTGCATTTTCAAGGGGAAAATGGGAAATCTGACACTCAGCGCGTGACTCCGGTTGTCGAGATTAGATTTTCATGTTCATTCAAGTGCCGAATGCTGTTTTCTCATTGACAATTGATAAAAAATGTCTTTTTTTCACGATTTCCGGGGGATAACTTCGAAAGCAGTCGAGATAGAATTTTTTTGATGATTCCAGTGAAAAGCTGAGGAAATTTTAGGCGGAAAACATGTATTGAAATTAATTTTTTCGAGTTTTTTGACAATTCGATTTTTTTCACCCAGATTTGAAAGGGTTTACCTTGGGAAAAATTGAAAAAAACACATTTTTGTGAATATCTCGTGTTCTATTTGTCGTAGCGCCTTGGGGTTACGCTTAAATTAAAGGTCTCGTCATTCCCCACATTTTCGTTGAACTCCAATCGATTTTCATCGAAAATTGACAAAGTTATGGTCCAAAAACTGATTTTCACAAAATGGCTTGTAACTTTTTCAATTTTTGATGAAAATCGATCGGAGTTTAACGAAAATGTGGGGAATGACGAGACCTTCAATTTAAGCATGACCCCAGGGCGCTACGACAAATAGAACCGGAGATATTCACAAAAATGTGATTTTTTCAATTTTTCCCAAGGTAAACCCCTTTAAAATCTGGGTGAAAAAATTGAATTTTCAAAAAAATCGAAAAAATCAATTCCGATACATGCTTTCCGCCTAAAATTTCCTCAGCTTTCCAATGGAATCATCAAAAAAAATCTATCCCCAATATTTCTCTCAATTTCTCCCAATTTTCGTAATTACCTTTTCATTTTTCCTTCGAAATCCAATTTTTTCCTCCTTCAACTTGCGCAAGAAATAGTCAGGTACATGGAGAGTTCATTGCCGCACATGGGCATGAGTTCCGGTCGTTGCACGTCGCCATTTTCTCCTTTTTCTTCATATTTTCCCCTCTCCCTCCATTCTTGAACTCCAGAATTCCTCTAGAATTTCGTGAACTTCGCTGATTTTGAAGGCTCGTGCTTTCTCGCCTTTTTTCCACGACTATCACGAGCTCGCTCTTTAATTTCAGTTCACTAAGACACGTAGAACGGTCCCGTACACTTCCCGTGTACTAACGACACGCTGCGGCTTTACCAATTAAGGGTCTCTAGTTTGCTATATACATCATGACATCCGTCATTAACTGAAGATAATTCTGTTCATTATTTAATCACTCGTCCGCAGGAAAATGAATTCCTTCTCTTCACTTCACTAAAAATATGAGGAGAATCAAGGCAAGCCGCCTTATCTCCTCTAATTTCCACGAAGACCTCAAAGAATCCCTGAAAAAAAACAATTCATTCAATTAAAATTCGATTTTTCCAAGTTTTTAATGATCACCGATTTTATTTCAAAAATATCTCGGAAACTAAGCGAGATAGGGGGATTTTGCAAGAAACCTTTTTTATAGAGAATTTAAAGACCTACAAAAATAGTTCAGTGCAAAAAAGTTGTAACTCCATTATTTACCGAGTTATTTTGAAAAAGCAATTGAAAGAGGATTGATTACTTTTACGTTGACCTTTTCCACTGATTTCTATTCTCTCAAATTCGGGATTTTCAGGGAAAAAGGGGATTTAATTGGGGAATTTAGGGACGAGTCGTAAAATCATTGATTTTGAGGGGTTAAATTATTCTCCTCAGGTAGAATGAGTACCTGGTTAGTTTTCTGGAGACGTTCGGAGAATTTGAGGACTAATTTGGACGTATAAATTTTCCTAATTTGATTTTATTCAATTTTCGTGATTTTCGGAGCTGAAATACTTTGGTTCAAGAGATAGTCGTGGGATCATCGACACCCAGAGTTCCTTTCGGACCCTAATTAGTTTCCAGTTCTGTTTTCTTTCGGAAATGTTAGCGATAATTAAGAGATTATCTTTTCAGAGTCGAAGGAAACTCGTATTTTCGTTTAAACAGTCAATTAATTCATCACGAGAGAATTTTATTTTTATTTTTGGGGAATTTTATCGGTTTGTAACGGTAAAAGCCTGTGAGATTAATTTTTTAATGATTTTCATGAAATTCAATGTTTTTTTTTCATTATTTTCTGTAGATAATCTTCATTTTTTCTTCTCCTCGCTTCCTTTCAATCTTCTGCACTTCACCGTGAGAAAATTATTGCCTCCGACCCCCTGATTTCCTCGACTTCTCACACAATTTTCATAAATCCAAAGTTGTTCAGAAAATTGAAGACTTACGGATATTCCCCGATTTTTCTCTTTATTATTCCGTAGTGGCAAGTGGATAAATCGATACGGCAATAAAAACCGATAAGAAAACGAGGAAATAGAGGAATAGAGCACGTACTGCAAGCGGGTGCCAGCATAGATTGACCTTAAAACGTGTTTATCTAATTTTCCCATTTCCTATCAGTACAAGAAACCGGGGGAAAATTGGACCTGTCCTACAAAGCAATCCAAATGTATTCTGAACAATCGGCGGCTCGTTGGAAAAATCTGAAAAAATTAAGGCACAGCCCAGATACATCCGAGCATGTCCTGGAATTTTTTCAGATTTTTCCAGAAACTCCTTCACTCCGAAAAAAAATTCTCAATGCTCCACATCCGAATATTCTTAATTAATGCAGAATTTGCATGATCTGTAAATGAATTGAATCAATGAAATTCGGTTTAAAAATTTGAAATATGCCAAGGGTATACACGATTTACTTTCTTTGTGGTTCCGTTAGGAAGACGACTGATGCGCGAATCCAGGTGCGGAGAGGTCAGCTTACGTCAGGTTAGGGTTCCTGCGGGTCCATCCTTTATACGGGTGTATATAGCACACATGTAAAATCCGAGAGTTACTTTACATATAACGTGACACATAGAATTGAATAATTGAAAGTGAAATTCATCTAAATTCCCCCGAATTAACTGCAGCACGAGATGGCGGATTATTGTCGCGAAATGGAGGCGAAAAAAGCTGCAGATTTGAACGAGAAATCCCCGGAATTCTTGTAAATGAGAGTTTATCGAGGAAATACGAAATTTAAATTTGGATTACAAATACTAGAGTCCATGAGGCATTACGTCTACATTCTGGCTTCACTTCTTACAACGAAACTCTCTGGGTTTTGCCTCAGCCGAAGACGTAACGGTAAATCTGCGGCCGCCAGCGTCCAATGAACCCACGCGATCCTCAAAGCAACCTCACGCAAACAACACTCATGTATACATGTAAATAGGCATGAGACTGTGTTATTCATAAGAATACACTGAAGATGACGAGCTCACTAAAAATATGGTGGAAATCGTGTAAATTATTCGTTAAGTGTTGACTCAAAAATCTCGCACCAAATTCGAAGAAGAAAGAATCCAGTTGAAGGCGTCGAATCCGATGAGTCAGGTCCTTTTCGTAGATACTTCGGAAACTAAGCGAGATACGACAATTTTGCAGGAGTCCTTTTTTGGAGGTCTTCAAATTCTCCACAAAAGTGTATCAGCTCCAAAACGGCGTATCTCCATTATTTTCGTAGATATCCTCGATGACAGATGGATTCAGTAAAAGTGAAGAATCACCTGGAAAATAACAAAGTATCAAGAATTAGAATAAAATTGTTTTCAACACAAAATTTGTGAGTCAATGTATCAGATCATTGGTCTATCACAATTACGTATACATTTTTTTCAATACGATTTTGTTATTCTGCGTTACACATTGAGGAAAAAATTTCCACTCGATTCAATGAATTCAGTACAATTTGAGTTATCGAGTTTTGTAATTCAAAAGACATCTCGAAAGTTTCGGTTTTCTGAAAATACGGAATTATACGTGAATAAAAGAAGAGAATTTGCCATTTTTTTATAAAATGAAAAATGCCAAAGGCATTTCTCGCGTGAATACTCGACTGACAAACAATAATAGTCGAAGGTAGAGAGAAAGAGAGAATGACCTGAGGAGAAGTTGCCTGGTGAGAGAAGTCTGGAATATACAGTTATCTCGTTTCTCATAGTAACTTGTTTTTTTTTATTTTAATTTTTATTATTCCTTTTATTTTTTTCATTAACACTGTGTGTGTACGTGACTTTATCGCAGGATAATTCGCCCAGACGATTTTCTAATTAATCCAAAAAACCGCTGATAATAAAATTGAGTTCCTTATCAATGAAATATCTCCGTAATTAATGGAGATACGACTATTTTCCACTGAACCTTTTTTTCCGACAATTTCAAGAGCTACAAAAGTGTGTTAGGGTAAAATCATCGTATCTCCATTATTTCCCGAGATATTTCCATTAGAAAAATGGAAGCTCCTAAATTTCCCCAAAAATTCTACATTATTCAATGAAATCCGAGTATTTACACATGACGTAATTGTTGCATCACGTACGCGTACTTAACGTGATTAAAGATTGATCGTAAGAGTCTCGATGTATCGGCTGAATAAAGTGAAGAGGGTGGAAGGAGGATGCGAGAGGAGAAGAGGCAAGAGCACGTTGACTCACTGACTCCTGACGGATCTACCGTTACGAGCAAAAGTGAACAAAGTTGTGTCTCTGGAGCTTGCGGTACCCGCCCCAGCGTTGAGAGTATATGCATGCGGTTAACATGTGTTGGTACACATTTGGAATGGGTTACAAAGGAGCATATGGATTCTTTCATAATATTCCAGTTTGGAGTTTTCGCCTGTTTTTTTTACGGCATAAAGGATTTTAGTGGAGAGGACAAAGAGAACGAGAAATGGTGATAATAAATGCGTTCCTCGGATTTATTCGGAGAGGACGTGTTAATCGACACGGGAAATTGCAGAGAAGAGAGGCATGTGGTGGACCTTGACAGAGAGCAGTGACGGACGAGTGCCAATGAACTGATGTGACCAGTAGAGTTTCTTAAGGCAGTACTTGAGGGGAAAAAGACAGGCAATGACATGCTGCATTCGAAAAGGGAAGAATTTAATGAGTGAATTATCGTTAAAAAAGAGGCGATGACTCTGGAGAATATGAAAAAATTACAGAACAAGCGAGACATGCTCGAGGACTCTCTCAATTTTTTTCAGATTTTTTCGTAGAATTCTACAATCTGAGAAAAATTGATGAATCAATTTTAAGATGTAATCATTCGAGTATTTGTCACGCAGGAGAAATTCTTTTCTGGGGAAATTGTGAATGTTTCGATGAATCAGCTCATTAACTACGTTCAGCATGAAAAAATCATTATCCCGAATTTAATTGAAGAAGAACGAATTTTCCATGAATAGAGAAATTGAAAATACCTTTTTTCGTTTAATTACCCATGGTAAACACGGAAAACTGGAAAAGGCAGGAAAATTCCCAAAGTTAATCCTTCCCCGGGTGTTTTTCAACCCTTCGGCCACCGCCAATAAACCCATTCAACCATAAAAACTCAACACAATACCCAAAAACCCTGAGGGGTTATAATCCCAGCATGAGTACACGAGTGTCATTCGATTTTTTCCGTCCAACCTTTTTCCAAATGACCCCCTATTTTCCCTCGGCCACTTTCATAATTGTCCTCTGACCATCCAAAACGCTTCCCCCTTTTTTTTCTAATTTTTTTCATTCGAAATTAGCAGTCGAAAAGTTAACAGCTATTTATCTACCCCTTTGACTCCATAAGCTTCTCATAATCGAAGTCAATTTTTTCTTCCAGCCCTTTCTCTCTAATCTCCCATGCCTTTTAAATGACAGTAATAAAGAGATAAAGCAAAAGTCAATTTTCGCAAATTTCTTTTCTTCCCTAATTACGAAAATCCCTCTAAATCAACATACATTAAGAAAATTTCTCCAATAATCACGACATTACGTGGCATTACGCATTCTCAAAATTTAACGACTCTAAAATGCCTCAAAATAATTAGATAACTCATTCTCATTAATGACACACAAATGAGCGTCACATAGGAACTAAATTACACGTAAAATACCTTCCTGCTGAGAGAATAGATAAAAAAAAACTCACCTGATGGAGGATATCTATAAAAAATAATAGATCAACATGTTAAAGAGACGAGCGGTTATAGGCACCAGTCCTGCCCACTTCCTCGAAGAATATCACGACATCCCGTAGTTGATACCCATCACTTACCTAAAAAAAACAGCAAAAAAACATTAAATAAAAATTCTAAAAAATGTTAAACTACAAAATATCAAGTTTTTCGATATTTTAAAAATATCGTAAAGTTATGGGGCTCAGGTAAACCACTTACCTGCTGAAAAATGTGGAAAAATTCACCTTCAATAATATTTTATTACTGGTAATTGTCCACTGAATACCAACCCTTCCAAAACGTTTTCCCAACTCATAAAAAAAGGGTTTTTTAACCATTTTTTATGACGGAGCATTTAGTGAATGTGCCTGAAGAAACTACTGGGTAAAAAAAACCACTGATTCCGTTATGGACACTAGGCAAGGATTGAAGCGAGGATTTTCTGAAAGAAGAATTTAAAAAATTGTTTTATTACTGAGTTTTCAAAAAAGACCTTTAGGAAATACAATAAAATTCGGGTTTTTTTGGCAAATGTCTGGGAAAATGAGAGAGAAAGAAATCGATATTCAGATGAGTCAACAAGAAAAAAAAAAGGCTTCTGCATTTATACACATTATCATTATTTCTAGTGAAAAGGAGATGTGAGAGCGGAAAGTGTATCGTGGAGAGTGCTATGATCGAGTCCCACCTGTCAGTCTCTCCCACGCTCAGCAGAAACTCTGTATATTTTTTACCTACATGGTTTTCCAAAAGGGCCTTTTTCCCCCTCTTCAATGAGGTAAAACGGAAAAATGGATCATCTTCCATTCGGCGATTGGGAATACAGAGAATCCGGGGACAATGGGGGGACGAACGGGACCGATCCTTTCCCTTAACCCAAGGATATGTGTATGTACGATTGAATTTCAATTTTTAAAGGGGCGGAAGTTGAGTGCCTATACATTTCGGCGGAAATTTGAACATCTGGAATTGTCTGATTCAAATCAATTGAATTTTTATGCCTTTTTTTTCTTGAGAAATATGAAAATTATGTTTGTACATTTCTCGTAATTTTGGGGGGAGTGAGGGGGAGGAGACAATGAAGAGGAAGAGGCTGGTTTTCTTTGGAAAGTTGAGTAATAGTGGGTTCTTTTCCATTTTCGACGTAACGGATTGAATTTTCTGAGGCGATTTTACATAGGAATCATCAATATAAACCTATCTCCAATATTTCCCTCATTTTCCCTTGATTTTCATGCTATAAAACATGAAAATCAACACCTGCCCGTTCTACCCCTTCAAGAAATTTAAAAGACTCATCATAAAACTCACGGTTCTCGGTCCTGTTTGGTTCGTCGCATTCACTGGCTCTTGAGACTTGGCAAAGCGAAACGAAGCGAACCGAACCGAGTCGAAGGAAGCGAATGAGCGACGTTGGATACATAAGAATGTTAGGTCATTGACTGGTGATGGTGTTGGCGATCTGAGAGCGTCCAAGGACACCCGCTCCAAATGCGACGATGCCTTCTCTTTATATTCCACTCTTCTACTCCTACGAAACTCCGCAACTTTTTTCAGATGTAGATTAGATATTTTGGATCGAAGAAAAAACAGAAAAAAGAGAGATCATTTCATTATTACTTATTTTTGCATCTGTTTCCTCAAATATTTCGGAAACTAAGCGAGATAGAGAAATTCAGCTGGAGACCTTTCTCGTAGAGAATTTCAAGATCTAAAAAAAAGAACTCTACGAAAATTTCTCTATCTCCTTTAGTTTACGAGATACAATGAAATTTCCTTGAAAATCATGAATAACTTGAGTCGAGATAATTTCTAAGCTTTGCATAAAAATTCTCCACCTCCATTTACCGGTTTCCCATTTAAAATAAATACCTGCAAGCTAAAAGAAATCGCAAACACTAGAATTACCTCCATAATCCCGAGTTACTCCAAAGTATTGACATTAAGATGTCGCATTAATGATTAAACTTCATTGAGAGAAGCTCAGGAAAATCTGGAAAAATGTAGAATAAAAAAAATAAGGTATTTGCGACAGTTTTTCCTTGTGAGCAGCGGTAACCGCGTAGCCTGAAGTGCGCAAATTTACCGTTCGCAGAACACTGGTATGTACCGAGTGTTTTTATCGATTTAGTTGTTCATGTCTGCTTCTCTGTGCGTATATACTTGCAGCTCGAACAAGACAAGATTCTCATGATGGAGAGGGAGAAGTAGACAGGTTTTATCCTCGTTTTCTTTCGTATTCACAGCTTCAGAGTCAACTCTTGGCCTCGCCTGACAAAAAATAAAGAAACATACAGTGTTTGTTGTATATTAAAGTTTAAGCAAAAAGGATCCTCGTTGCAGACACTCCGAACAAGGAGAGGAGCAATCGAAGGTCGTGCAAAGATATACAGGAGTATGTGTCTCGAGACACCTTGACTCACGTGTTTGTATCAAACTCTCAGGATTTTGCTCTCGCTCGTACCTGCAACGAGGCAGTTGTGCTCTCTATAATGCTGAGAGTCTCGTGGCCTTGACCGTTCTCTCCCTTCTTCAGACATAAACTTGTGTTGTTTTTTTTTCTCTCAGGATTTATCTGAAATTATTTCATTATAGATTTATTAAAAATGAGGAAATTCAGAGTTTTTTGACAATAAAGGAGAAACTAAGGGAGATAGAGCGATTTTGCAAGAGTACTTTTTTGGAGGTCCTTGAATTCTCTACAAAAAAAGTCTCTTGCTAGATCCCTCTATCTCCATTATTAACAGAGATATTTACCAAAAGTCGTTTATCTCTCTCCTTCACTGAATTAATCTCCTGCATAATTTGATCGATTATAAATCCACTTAAATACTCGACAAGTAAGCGAATATCGGAATGTAGAATGGGTGTGGCTTCATGTGCCATTCCTGACATTTGAATATTTCCGCAATTACAAATTCTGGAAAACTGAAAAGGAGAAAGAAAAGAAAGATACTGAAATAGAAAAAAAAATGACCAAACTATTGAATTACAAGTTTTTCAAAGATATCTCGGAAACTAAGCAAGATAGAGCAATTATTGTAATAACCTTTTTTGTAGAGCATTTCAAGAGCTACAAAAAAGGTATCTATGAAAATTTCTCCATGTTCCTTAGTTTCCGAGATATTCCCCAAAAAGGAAACGCCAAAAAACAATCGATTTTCCTGAAAACTTGAGATAACCAAGATGGCGGCCAAAGTGCCTCGTGGCATGGAATCTGGTATTACCTCACTTTGTAGCCGTGGCAGTGACAGTGGCCCCCTTCTTCCCTCTACTAACTCCTTCTCGAGACTTTTCTATCCACTTCACGTCTCACGCTCACCTTTCTATACACCTAATGCCTCAAGTATAGTATAATACTCACGCAATTCAGCATTCGTGGGATCCGACAATTTTCCTTTTTTACGTAAATTTTCATCCTTCATTATGAGTGCACATTATTCCGTATGATTATTTATACTTTTGTTGTGGGGGAAACGAGGTTTTCCCAAACCTTGTTTTTCATGGAGCTGTGAATTCCTGAGGGGCCCGAACCCGAGAGAGATGGAAGACAGAAGGAGGACAAGACGAAAGGACGTTCACCTCACCAGACGCCATGTTGGCTCATATAGAGAAGAAATGGCCGCCATTACACAATACACAGATCGCGCGAGCGTCAGAGACTCTCAATATTCGCCAGGCGCCATCTTGTTTACTGGTCAGCAAGGTTATGCATGACCTTATTCATTTTATTCAGTTTATTCATTAAATTCGTTCTATACTTTTTATTAATTTAATTTTCCCCTTTTCTCCAACGTTTTTTTCCGGTTTTTTTTTTCTAGTTTCAAGGGGGGAGGCTAGATTCAACGACCCCGAATGACTCGGCTCTTACGAAACACCGAAAATTTTCAATGTCGATGAACTCTACTATTTTGAGAAGAAAGTCCTTAATGATCTAGGGTTATGTTTCTGTCAATACACTGAGTTTTCTTTGGGTGAGAGACACGTATTCATGGACAATTGAGGTCACGCACCATCACGTACTTGTACTGGGTTTAATGTATTGTAATCTATGAATTAAACCCGAGTACAATTGTTTTGTGAAGGCACTTGGAAACAGACCTTTGATGTAAGATGAATCAGGATTTTTTTGTGTGTCAAGTGTTCCATGGATAATTCTGGAAAAATTCAAGGACAATGTGAACGTGTTGGGCTGGATTCTCAAATTTTTTCAGATTTTTTCGTCGAGATTTTTGAAGGTAAATAAATTATCTACTCTTTTACGACTCACGTTTTTTCCCTCTTTTGTTGTAGAGTAATGAATGAGTCGTTTCGTGGGCATTATGAGTCGAGATATAGGTAAGCGATCAGGCCTTGCGTGCATACAATATGAAGCACCAATGCCTGAGCACATACAACTGAAGTGGGCCGTTTACGTGTACCGTTAGTGCACAGTGGACACGTGGGTAATTCACAACTATTATCGAGCAAAATTCATTCAGACATAAACTATTCAATAATTGAATTTAATTTCAGGCCTGTTTTAATCATAATGAGAAGATGAAACGTTGGAAATAAAATGAGGAGAGCGTTAGAGAAGAGAAAATCATGGGAGATACGATGTGCCGTAAGCTTGGTAATAATAATTGGTTGAGTAAGAAGAAAGCGACCTTGCACTACTTTCTTTCGTTGGATAACGTCAAGGTAATACACAGTTTTCCTTAGATTTTCCTTTTCTTCCTGTGTGAGTTTCGCAATTTCATTATCTCATTTTTTTTTTCCTTTCAGATTAGTTCAAACTAATTATTTTCGTAATTCTAGAAGAATTAGCTGAATTAATTACACTGGAGCTTCATTATTTAGAGAATATCTTGGAAATTAAAGGAGCAAAAGATGTGGACTAGGGCATAAAGGGCCTATGTCAATTAATAATCGAGATATTCTCAAAAAAATTGGGTCAAGGCTGTGATTTTCATTTCGATTTAAATAAATTCGTCTTTGTCCATATCTCACAGGTCAAATCACGATCGTAGGTGTACACAAGCCAGAGCCATTGAATTGAAGAGAACGGGAGTGAAAAATGTGAATAAATAAAGGTGAGCGTAACACTTTTTTGGAGCTCACGTTCACCAATACAAGAATATTACGTGGACCTTCGGGACGATTGCGTCAGAGGGATCGTTGAAGAATCCCCTGGGGGAATATCTGACGGACACAAACGTGTTATTTTTTCTCTCCTCTTTTTTTTTCCGTAACTCCTCCAGTATCTCTTTGATGCCCGAAGAAAACCCGTTATATCTTAGATTTCATTCGTTTCAGAATGTAAATTGAAATAACGATTAATTATCCGGGACTCAATGAATTAAAATTCTCAATCCAGAGCATTGTTCATAGAGCAATGTTCTATTAATAAAGTTGCATTTAAAAGAAAATAATACAATGATTGCAGAAAAGAGAAGAGTTTAAGTAGGCAAACGTAACTGTTTTATTAACCGTAAACTGATGCTACCACGCTTGGCACTCGCTTACATAATCGAAAACACGGAGAGTGAAAATTGTGCGATCCTAATACTTTCATTATCACAAATCGAATGACCTGATCATGGAGTGATTGATATCTGCAGTTTAAATTTGGTCATTCAGACTGAGAACCTTGGGATTACAAAGCTGTCGTCCTGTTCATTCTACAAGGGGCCCCCTGATAATTTATTTACCCTCAAAAAACCAAAGGGTACAGAGAAATCCCAAGAATCCTGTATTTTACGATACTGCTCCAATTTTCTAAAACTACAATAGACTCAAGAAAATACAATTTTCCCATAAATCATAATTTTCCATTGAATTTTGTCCAGAATTCTACCGATTGCCATAAATTCGGAGGGTAACCCAGTGTATTCAACTGAAGGACGCAAAATTAGAGCAAGGACGCAACGAAAATTTGACCTGTATACATCCTTCCGTGAAATTGCATGGCAAAAAATAAAAAGGGTCCTCCCCTTTCAGGTATTTCCTATTAAATTAAACTTACCTCAGTAAAATTTCGAGCTCTGAGTCACTGAAAAATTGCACAAGCCCATGGACAAAATGTAGAATTATTTCTTCAAGACATGTTTCAGGATTGTGCCGGGAATATTCCCGCGGTCAGAATGCATATATGAGCCCAGTGAGCGTAGAATGGATGAAGTGAAGCGAGGGGCTAGGTGTAACGAAGAGCCCCGGACCCGTGGTGCCCGGACAACGCTCCCGCTCGTTGGGGCCAACTAACGGTCCAAACCACCTCCATTCGGTGCTTCAACTCTACGAAGACCCCCGCTTTCGTCTCCACCTTTTTTTTTTTCATCATCCATAGTTATGGCCCTCTTCGTAATCGACCTCCTCCGGACGTGGCCACTCGGACGTCCCTATGACTCCGTCTCTCTCTCATTTTTTTGTCCTATTATCTGCGGCTAATTCGCCGTGTCTGGATTATATGAAGATACCTTTGGTTTTGGATTACCTAGAAGAAAAGAGATAGGATTTTTTTTTATAAATAAATGGAGAAATTATTCATTAGACAATGGACAAGGTCTTGCCTCAATTCTGCGGTGAAATTAGAGCAGTTTCATTGAATTGAGAAACTGGATGGAGAAAAAAGTGCAGAAAAAATTGGAATCTACGAAAAAAAAAGAGGGCACAATAGAAGTGGGAGGGTTTTTTTTTGCGGTTGAGTATTTTAGGAGGATCCACTGGATCATTTCAAAATGCTTTTTTTCTCTTCCTTCATGTACCGTCTTATTTTACACTCCAGCTTACCGGGATGATGAAAGAGAGGAAGAAGAATAAAAGATATAAAGAACTCAAATTCACAGGAAGTTCCTACGTAATATCAACAAGTTCATTGTCGTGAATAAACGGAGATATTGTGAGTAAAAGTTGAGAGATATACCGTTTGCATAATTCCTATTATTAAAATCAAACTGGAGATGAAAAAAAATAAGTTTAGCAATAATCGCATATGGGTGCTTGCGCCATCTCTGAGTCTCTCCTATCATTGAGGGGTAAAATGGGTATTCTGATTGACATTATATTCTATAATTTTCAGACGATGAAATTGGAATTACATTCGACCGGATCACCAACTGCCTATCAGATGCTGAAGAAGGAAATTACGATAATCATAGTGCAATTTGAAGAATCAGGTGTAGATGATGAATTCCTGATAGAATTATGGTAAAATTCATTGTTAATCCTCAAGGATAATATAATTCAGTGACTTTCCATGAATTACCTTGGCCGTCAAGAAGTACAGCTAATGGTGGGGTAAAAGTAAAGTGCTACAGGTGCAACGGTGCGCAGCGTTGACTTGGCCACAAGTGCGCTCAACCAGGCAACTAGGGGAGAAACACTAGACGGATCAACTCAAAGCACATGTACAAACAACCAACACTGTTACATTAGCGGTTTGAGGTATGTGAATCCCCCCATCTGAATGTGTCTTGAGGCGGTATTGTGGTATTCAAGGGTACGTACTTGCACTCGAGAAATTTTTTACCGTCTCCTGACTGCATTCGAATGTCCTTCGGTGGATGCAATGAAAATAAATGAATAAAAGTGAGAGATGAGAATATATGAGGATTTTTAAATTGATGGAATTATTCAAGAAATTATATTCCAACTTTGTGCCGCGTCATTCAGATACGTCTTCACGTATATTTCATCCTCATCGTATCATGATTAAATACCTGCAAAAGTCATAGCTTGTTAGCCTCGTCATGTGGCAGACGTTACCTCTACGTACATTAAAGTTTAACCATTTATGATTATCATTGCTTGAGCTTCTTTCATTTTTTTTAACAGTGGACACTGAGATTCTTCTCTCCTTTGTTAGGAACGTGTAATTTTTCAAATTAACGAGCCAAGCATACTAGGGAACTTCTACAAACTGGAATACAACAAAAACGGGAAGAACTGGAGAGATAAAAATCGCGTCGACCGTGAACTCTGCATGGTTATAACCGTGAGACTATTTTTTTTTAATGCAGAGTTAATGAGCATAACTGGGAGGTTCTGTTTTGCTTTATATTATTCATGGGTTCTTATGGTTTAGTCTATTTGTGAGGAGGGGAGAGGGAACAATGGGAGGTGTCGGGGATTTTTTACGATTCAAATGGGTAAAGGGAGGGGGAAAATGAGGCGGTGAAAGGATTTTACTTGCTGTCGGTAGTGTTGAAGACTTACGTTCCTTTAGCACGAATAAATTCCATCGGAAGGTAACTTTAGGCTGAGTTTTTGATTCTCGAGTATTTAATTATTCTAGGCACTGGACTTTATTGTTAACAATGAATTTTTGAGGAATTTACCGGTGGCGCCATCTCTTAGAATTCTTCGGTACTTAAATCGAGAGGTGTTTCGAGCTTCTAGGGAATTCTAAGAGATGGCGCCATTAGTAAAAGTGGAAAATCTAGGAATTTCTAGGGGTTTTAGGTGGCGCCATCTTACATCATTTTCGAAAAGAGCAAAATACAGAACTAGCTTTTTGCTCTTCACGAATATTTAATTAAAAAAATATGCATTCGTTTGTGAATCGTTTGGTGGTCATTGGTATCTACTTTTTATTGTTTGGTAGTCAATTGTTCAATTATTATTAACCAAATCTGCCGATGCTTCTAAATGACAAATTAAAAGTGAAAGCAGAAGGGTTAAATAATTAATACCAAACGATTCTTCACCATCAGCGCCACCATTCGACAGGAAAATAAATTATTTCCGATGCTTTTGACTTCGAACTCTTCTACTATTCTCGTAGTTCACGAGCAAACAAGTTTCTCCATTTTTTACGTTACGAATTGATTCAAAAACAACTCGATCCCGGTATTCAAAGAGTTTTAAACAATTATTAAATAATTTTGGGAGGAGAATCACTCTGGATCTATCCAGAGGATCATTAATTCAAGATGGTTCGTTATATGGCCCTCAAAGGGCTCTACGAACTCGACAAAACAATAGGCTGTGGTGGTTTCGCCAAAGTTAAACTCGGCACACATCTCATAACAGGCGAGAAGGTGGCTGTTAAAATCATGGAAAAATCTACACTAGGGGTGAGTTTCTTCCCCTGAATTCCATCTTATTGACTAACTAATTGATTTATTATTGCAGGATGACTTACCACGGGTTAAACTCGAAGTTGATGCCCTCAAAACACTAGTCCATCAACACATTTGTAGACTCTATCAAACCATAGAGACTGATAGTCATTACTTCATGGTCATGGAGTATTGTGCAGGAGGCGAACTTTTCGATCACATCGGTAAGAGAACTCTCCATTCATATGAATTCAATTGATGGCCTGTAAATAAACACATTATTATTTCAGTGGAGAAGAATAGACTGTCTGAAGCAGATTCGAGGAAATTTTTCAGGCAAATTGTGTCTGCAGTTGCGTATCTTCATGAACTGGGATTTGCTCATAGAGACTTAAAGCCAGTAAGTCATTACCACTAGTTTTTTCAAAAATAACTCAGAAACTAAGGCAGATAGAGGAATTTTCATGGAAACCTTTTTTGTAGCTCTTGAAATTCTGTAGAAAAAAGGTTTCTATGAAGAATTTTCTATCTGCCTTAGTTTTCGAGTTATTCCAATAAAACTAATGATTTATTTTAAAGGAGAATATTCTCCTGGACAAGGATCAAAATTTGAAGCTGATAGACTTTGGATTATGTGCGAGACCGAAAGGAGGGATGCAGGCTCATTTATACACATCCTGTGGGTCTCCTACTTATGCAGCACCAGAATTAATTCTAGGAAAAAAATATTTGGGTACGTTACCTCCTTTAGAACGTTGAATCCTCAAAATCCTGTTGACTTTTCTGCTTTTCCAGGATCAGAAGTTGATATTTGGAGTCTGGGAGTCCTACTTTACGCTCTACTCTGTGGATTTCTTCCGTTTGATGATAACAGCATTGAAAACTTGTACAGAAAGATTCTAGTAAGTATCTCCACTTTCCTCCAAGCTTCCTGGAATTAAAATAATTATTTTTCAGAGTGGAAAATACGATGAACCCAACTGGTTATCAAACAGTAGTAAAAGATTGATAAATGCAATGTTACAAATTGATCCAAAGAAGAGAATTACAGTAAAAGAATTATGCAATCATCCTTGGGTAACTGTTGGCTTTTTAAATCCAGTGACAGTAGTCAAGAAAACTCAGGTAATTGATAATAATTCTTCAATATATCTGTTTTCTATTAATTACTCATAAATTTTTGCAGTTGGAACGAAATGAAGAAGTGTTAACCAGATTATCCGCAATTTGTGGGGAACCGGTTGAAGACATTTGGAAGGCTCTTTCGAAGAGCACGAGGACGGATTACAAAACAGCTACTTATCTATTATTACTCGATAAACAAATAAAGAGATCGGCGATGAGGAAAACGAGAATTTTGAGCGCTCCGAGGGAACAACTGAGAGACGAATGTCCTCCATTGCAAGAATTTCCCCTGGACACTTTCATCTCGCATCTGGATCAATCCCCGAGGAATAAAGGGGCCAAGAAGTTTCAAAGTGAAGAGGATAACTGTCTTCAAGCACAAACACCCAAATCAGTTTCAGAAAATGATCCTCCACAGTCTTTCCCAGAGCCTTCAGCATCAGGCAGAAAGAGAGTTCGTGCGAAGGAGCCAGAAGACGCTTATTCACCCGGTGAGTCCCCAAAAATTCCCATCCATGGACCAATAATGATAATTTCTGTTTTATTCAGTACCAGCGAAGAAGACGACTGATAGAAAAGGCGCAGTGATACCCTTGACCCCATCAACAAACACAAAGTAATTAAAAATTGATAATAGAAATAAATTCCAAGAGAAACTGTAATTAATTAATGATTATTCTGCAGAAGCAATCAAGTATCAACTCCGGGAAGTGCAAAGAAAGTGATGATGGGTCTGGAGAAGGGATTCAACAAGATGCGATACGTATTGACACCAAAAAGACGCACGAAGCCTATCGAGAACGAGCCAGATGTACCGATAACGTTATCAGGCAGAGGCCTCTGCAATGTCTCCACAACATCGAGCGAATCGCCGGAACACGTGTTGCAACAGCTTCGACGTGCCTTACTGAAGAAGGGGATCTTCTGTAAGCAGAAGGGCTTTACATTGATAGGAGGAACGGAGAGTGACAATAGTGAGAATGCGAAGAGGCCAGTGAGACCTTTTTCCTCGAAACAGGCATGCAAGTTTCAGTTAGAGGTATGCCTTCTGGAAGGAGTCTTAAATGAAAGGCCACTGGTTGGAATTCGGAGGAAACGGTTGAAAGGAGACGCCTGGGTGTACAAACGCGTCTGCGAGGAGGTCCTGGCTCTCACCGCTGAGGATGTGCCTTTCGACTCAAATTCCGAGGAAAAATCCAACTGTTTAATTTGAGTATTCGCTAAAATTATGCCATGTATAAAAACGATTTTTTGTAATTTTTCTATTTTTTTCTCTGCATAAACATAAAATGTTTTTATGTTTTCATTGTGTCTCAGTCACTCTCGATTCCGCACTTTCTTTATGCTCTAAAGAATGAATTTAAGAATAAAATTAATGTCTTTTTCAACCTTGAAGTATTTATAAAAAATGTGCAATGTTAAAGTGATCGTAAAATACGAGAAAACGGTTTCCACTTGGAGAATTCGTTTTGGATGATTTCAGCTGAATATATTACGCGTGAATTTTTGAGGATCGTGAAGTGATGGGGGATTTTGCGGCTTGTTTGAACTGGATTAGACGCGCGAATCGTGACTAGCGAATAGAGAATTGGAGTTATAAATTCAGGGCAAATTGATCAGCATGAACACGTACCTTTTGTTTTATGGGCAAGTAATGTTTCTCTCATCTGTACCGCTCTACAGTTTCATGTCTTCAACAATGCTGGAGAATTTGCGAGATATCTTGTTTATATGAGACATTTTATATCCCTTCAATCATCATTTTTAAAGGAATTATTCCCTTGAACTTTTATATTTTTCCGTAAATAGGAGGAGAAATAATGGATTGAGGATATCTCGGAAACTAAGCGAGATAGAGCAATTATGGAAGAATCCTTTTTTCTAGCTTTCAAAATTCTCTATAAAAAAGGTCTCTTGCGAAATCGCTCTATCTCCCTTAGTTTCCGAGATATCCTCAAATGAAAAGTTGCAAATTGATTTCTCTAAAAATTATAATAATTTAATAAACATTTCTAATTTTCCGTCCACTTTCCCTCACTCACTGAATGTCATTGAGGGATAAATATAGACTGTTCCACTTGAATTTTCTCCGAATCCCCTTTCATTTCACATAACATCCCTACTTAATTAATAAAGAAAATCGATTTGGAAAATATAAAAGAAAAGCGATTCTATTGCCGAGTAATCAGATCTCTTCGAACCGTTCACAATGAAGGTCTACACTTGTACTGTGGTAGTCTTATTGATTGTGACTCAGATTCACTCTGAGAACACAAACAATAAACACTTTCCGCAAAATTCCGAGAGTTCGAACGTAATCACACCGATATCAAGTGAGTCATCATCTAAACCTCAAAACAAACAATTTCCACGAATTCTCACTAATTTATTATTTTTATTTTTCAGTTACTGAGTCTCCAGTGCGAAGGACTCTCCTCGCAATAGCGAATAGAAAGTTCCAAGTGAACGACGCTACTTTACTGGAATTAATGAAGAAAGAAATAGCAGAAGCAACTCGACTGACAGAAGGAGATCCTCATCTTCGTCTATTGACGGTGACGAAAAAAGCGCAGGAATTCGTGTCGAATATAACAGCTTCCTATACGCAGGCGATATTCTCTGCGAAATCTCCGGCAGAAGCGAAGCAGATTTTATCTCGTTTCCAGAATACCATTAAGATGATTGTGGGCTTCACTAAATCCTTCAAATTGCTGCAGCAGTGACTCCGTTTCCTGAAACAAAATTAGTGCATAATTAATAGGTAGAAATTAACACTAGAATTAATAAAAACTAATTAATTTCAGTTCTTTCAGAATATCTCCGGAATTAATAGAGATACGCCCTTCTCACCCTGATGCTTTTTTGTAGATAATTTGAAGAGCTATAAAAAAGGATAGAGTCTTAAAAGGCGTATCTCCATTAGTTTCCGAGATATAATCAAAGAACTGATTGCTCCCCTTAACTCTTGAAATTAATGCAGCAACAATTCCCCTGATGATACTTTATTTTTCATGAAAAACGTTGAAGAATATTCGTGCATAATTAAGGAAGAGAAATTAACACAAGTGGGGGGATTATTCTTGCAGAAGTATTAGTCAGACAATCCATTGTACGCGCTGACGCTGGGCTCATAAGCTGGTGATGTAGGATCTCGAGTCCGGGCTGACCGGAACTGCGCCTATGCCCTCGCCGGAAGTGCTGCTGCCACATGTAGTAATATAAATTATAATGCCCTTACGGTGGTTCTTCCTTTATTTTATTTTTTATTTTTTCAACTCCTATAAATTTGCATTTCAACCAGCGGAATGGCATTGTTTTGTCGAAATTGCCAAATTCAATTTTCATGGAAATAAGATGCGTTGTTTATGCGTTTTTAGTATTGGAGAAAGGGGTAGAGGGGTAAAATGGGTTTAATATTGGAGATAGGATTTTTCTGATGATTCCATTGGAAAACTGAGGAAATTTGAGGCGGAAAACATGGGTCGCATTATTTTTTTAGAACTTTTTGGGAATTTCGATTTTTTCGTCGAAATTTGAAGGGGTTTACCTTCTCGAAATTTGAAAAAATCACTTTTTTGGAAATATCTCCGGTTCTATTGGTCGTAGCGCAGTGGGGTTGTGCTTAAATTAAAGGTCTCGTCATTCCTCACATTTTCGTTAAACTCCCATATATTTTTATCAGAAATTGAAAAAGTTATAGGCCAAAAACTGATTTTCATAAAATGGCTTGTAACTTCGTCAATTTTTGATGAAAATCGATGGGAGTTCAACGAAAATGTGAGGAATAATGAGACCTTTAATTTGAGCACAACCCCACTGCGCTACGACAAACAGAACCGGAGATATTTCAAAAAAACTGATTTTCTCAAATTTTGCCAAGGTAAACCCCTTCAAATTCCTCCGAAAAAATCGAAATTTTCAAAAAATTAAAAAAAAAATATTGCGACACATGTTTTCCGGCTAAAATTTCCTCAGCTTTCCAATGGAATCATCAGAAAGTCTCTATCTCCAACCGTTCAATCGAAATACCCATTTTACCCCACTTCCTCTTGTTTCCCTCATATTTTTACGGCAGAAATTCTCTTTTTTTTGTTTCAACTGCGAGATAATAAACATCACGCGAAAGGTATGGCTACTGCAGTGGCTAGATACCACCATTCAAGTACACCAAACACAATGCAGCATTGTCCTGAGACAACTTTGTACGACAAGGTACCAAACTCTGTGCTAAATCATATCTTCAAAGAATATCCAATCGTGTGGTATGATTTTTTAAAAAAGCGGCATTATTATGTAGAAAGTGGTCAGAAAATTCATCAACATTGTAAATCAGACGAGAGCTCCCCATTTTCCATACTTTACTTATTTCAAATAGCGTAAAATCTGATTGTAAAAAAAATAAATTCGAAAAAAAATTGTTGAAATTCCCATCAACATTATAAATCATCTGCAAGATAATTATTTTCATTTTTCATTGTTACTTGAGTTATTTCAGATAAGTAAAAATGTGGAGATGTGAAAATATTTTAAATTCGCGTCACGTGGTAGTACCGTGAGGAGGATACGGTGATAAACTTTTGCATTTTGTGGCAGTAAATTATTTCTTTTTACATTAAACAAACGCGGAAGCATAAAATGCTACTGGCCCATATGCTCCGTATAGAACACGTTGACACAGTGGATTATGTGACTTCTGGCTCTTTTCAGCGTGTGCTCTATCGCTGTGAAAATCGCTCGTCTGCAACTGCCCAAAAATATCTGAGGGAAACTTTCGAGATTTATTTTAATTTAAATGAGGAAAAAATGTGAATAGGGCATTATTATTGTTGCAAATGCATTATTCACTATTACGAAAGATATTTTATAATCATTATTAGCATTGCGTTTGTTGTACGAGTGAAAGCTGTTGAAAAAGCGCAGAAAATTAAAAATTTCCAATTTTCATTACGTTAAAAATTCATAACTTTTCTTCTATTGGAGATTTTCATCTGAAAATTTGGGAGAATGTTCTTTATAGACCCGAGAATCCCTGCACGAATTTTCATCCCAATATTCCGAACCGCGTGAAAAATCTCTCATTTTTCCATAAAATAATGAAATAAATAAAGATTCTCTTTACAAAATTCAGATTAATTTAATCCCCTCAATTTAAATAAAGCTTCTAATATGCCACAAATGAATCCATTTACTCCATTAATTATACCGTACCGGTGATGAAGACAATAATTACCTCAATTACCCGTAATTCATTAAATAAAAAAAGAAATCCTCGAAAAACCCTCAGAATAGACTAAAATTGATGTCTAAAAATCGGGAAAAAATCCCAGAATCTTCGAAAAATCCAAATGTTAATTTAAAAATATATTTTCAGTCAGTATTGCCCCGAGGCTTCTTTCTTAAATAACTGTAATGAACGCAATTATCGTGTGCGCTGACAAGCAGAGTGTGACGAGTCGTTGTTATATTATGGCACGAAGTTTTCAAGACGTGTAGGAGGCGCAGGATAGGTAGCGCGTGGCGATACCATTCCCACTCACCTTTCCGCGCGCGTCTTATTCCCATTTTCTCCCCCCTAGCATGCTACACTAACGATAATTCTATCGTGCTGACCGACTATATACTTTCTTATTCGTACACCACACGATAGAACACTCCTTACGCATGCTGAATGCTCCTCCCGGAAGACTCCAGTGTGGAGGAACTGCGGGTCAGAGACTTTGAGCATATTCGCTTCATTCACTGCAGAGCCAACAGAAGAGCGTATGCCAACACTTAGCTCGTGCCCAGATACCTCAGGATTTATTCGAGTTCCTCCTTATCTGGAAAAACGAGAATTTTATTGAATCAATGTCTTTAATCTCAATTATCTCGAAAAATAATGGAGATACGACTTTTTTGGATAGAACCTTTTTTGTAGAGAATTTCAAGATAAAAAAAAGTGTATCGAGTGAAAAAAGGCGTATCTCCATTATTTCCCGAGATTTTTCCAAAAAACTGTAAGAAACCTGGATATTCTCTTCTTTTCAGCTACTGTCTCCCTCCTCCTCCAAACTCTCTCCCGAAAGATCCAAGAAACAGGTGTGTGCGGTGATTGTGACGATAATCCTCGGCCTCAGGTGCTCATGGATCACGTCGCCGCAATCTCCAAAAAAAAAACCATGAAGACCTGAAAAAAATGGAAAAAAATCGGATATTTTGTGTCTCTATTTGGAGGGCACGGTCGGCGCCGATGTGTTAATAATGAGAAACGCAGAGCGCTCGAGAGTCGAGTGAAGTAGCCTCGCTTATGGTCCGATGGTGCTCGAGGAGCATAACAACTCGCAGAGCATAACGCCACGAGCCATCATATCCTCCTTCCAGAAAGAACCTCCGCACGAGCTAACATCCCTGTCCCTTTCCTATCCTCCTCACATCCCAGTGAAACACAGCTATATCGCCCTCACCATATTCCAACTTCTTTCACTCATAAAAGATCCGCATCCCGTTCCACTACATGTGCACGGGCAAAACACACACACACATATTGTTATACCTCAGGTAGTTCACAATGCGTACCTACTTCCGCGAACTAGATCGCTCGCCAGATATTAGGAGCGTGCGTCTGCCATTGCGGCAAGTGGTCATTGTCCACTCTGTACAGGAAGTTCCTCTCTGCCTTTTTTTTCCAACTCTTCCACCCTCCGCCTCCCCTCGTCCTCCCTATTATGAAGATTTCGGGAGGATAATTGCAGTGAAACTATGGCTATTGTGCTGGGGAGCTTTCGACGTGATAATCAGTCTCTTTATTTTTCTATTTATTTGAGAATAACTCGGGAAATAATGGAGATAGGCCTCTTTCACCCTGATACTCTTTTGTAGAGAATTGCGGGGGCTACAAAAAAGGTCTCTTGACAAATTTCTCTATCTCCCTTTGATTCTGAGATATTCCCAAAAAAGTATTCTCCACTCGATTTTGGAGTTTTCGATTATTTCTTTCATGTGCGTCGAATAATCACGAAAATAAACGAGAAAAATCACATAATCATTCGCTTCTTATTACGTTTTGACGGGTTAAGAACGTTAGGTGAGGACGAGTACCTCCCTGCTATTAAATTGGATGTAGGATCGTCAGGGCGGCACCTGACCGGAAAGCGTCACAGTCCACGATTTCAGCTTTGTTCTTTCCTCTTCTTACCTCGTCTATTTTTTTCAGTTTTTACTTCACCTCCGGTATTTCCTTTTTTGTAGGTACTCTCCAAGTGTTGCCTCGATTCCAGAATGAGATAAATAGTGGATACTATATAGCACATAGTGTCTTATCAAAATCCTGAAACTAATTATGAAAATCTTTGAATTTGCTCCATTCCTATCAACAGTTTTCTTCAAATATCTCGGAAACTACGGGAGATACGGTTTTTTTTACCTAATCCACTTTTTGAGCCCTTGAAATTATCTACAAAAAAGGTGTCTATAAAAATTTCTCTATCTCATTTAGTTTCCGAGATAATCGAGGAATAAGAAAATACGAAAAAACATAAACTGCAGAAGCGGATGTTATTACTTTTCCAATATCATACGTATCTGATTTCATAAATGAAAGTGTCTTCATAGATACATATTTCCATACAATCGAGACACTGGGTACGATATCTTGTAATATTCCTATTATGTGTAGCTTACATATATTACACATCTACATAACACCATTATATACAAATTTTCGAATTGTTAATGCGTTACGGCTGCCTCAGTGATGAAACAATATTCGATACTTGATTCACCATTGGGATAAAAATATTAAATTGAATTTTAATGAAGTAATATCCGAGAATGGAAAATTCAAAAAAGATTATGAAGAATTTCATTTGTGTATGTGGAATTGTCGGGATATAATTTCTCCTAACCAGGGGACATCCCGACAAACACAGGAAATCTCAAACGCACCCACCGAAACGCACCCTACCCCTGTCGGACTCGAGTTAATGTTTCATTTCCTCTGAATTGCGATAAGGGGCCGAAATTTTTTTATAGGTCACTTTTTTTTCATTCCCATTGCTTGAGATTGTGTCGAAATGGTTGGAGATGGACTTTCCCCGATGCTTCCATTGGAAAGCTGAGGAAATTTGACGTGGAAAGGATGTGCCGCATGGTTTTCGTCGAAATTTCGAAAAATTTCGAAATTCTAACAATTTCGATTTTTCGAAAAATCGAAAAAAACACTGTGACCCATGTTTTCCGACTGAAATTTCCTCAGCTTTTCAATGGAATCATCGAGAAAACTCCATCTCCAATATTTTCATTGGTTTTTGATGATTTTAATGTGTAATCGCTTTTGTTTCATTATTTTTAAAGGCTGCAATTCTTACATGCTGCGCAAGAGGCTCTCCAAAGGATACGAGGGGCTAGGAAAGTAGATTGGGCTGTCCTCGTCAGACCCGTGATTGCCCCATCGCCTTTCACTCACACACACGAACATATAGATCGGATCTCCCTCTCCAGAGACTTCAAACCGACATCAGGGAACTCCGACAACATATCCTGTTCAGAACGCTCGATGTAATGTCGAAGGAGACATTGGCGCAGGCGCAGAGACTCCAGAGTTCACTCGAAAAGGTAATGGTTTTCATTTTTCGAGGAGAATTCCTGAAAGAAAAGGAATTATTAATTTTTCAAGTGGTAACAATCGAAATTGGTCAGTCCTAGAAGAAGCGACTGTATTTCAGGGATTCTAGACTCAATAGGCTGTAAATAAAACCCAAAACAGTTGATTTGGAGTTCGAAAATTGAGGATTTTGTAAGAAGTAGAGAACCCCAGATTTAATTAACCAGAAATCGCCAATTAAGTGCCTTGTAGACACTCATAATTGCGGAGAATAAGCACGGCGTCACCGAAGCGTGGGGAGCACGTGTTTTTAGCGTCGGTGCTCCCTCCAAGCTGTCCAGCAGCACATCCATTCCCCTGAGAGCCTTTAAGTATCTTTTTAATAGGAAAAAATGGGGTAAAAAGGGCATTTTTATGGAAAATCGAGGGAAATATTGGAGATAGGATTTTTCTGATGATTCCATTGGAAAGCTGAGGAAATTTGAGGCGAAAAACATGCGTCGCAGTATTTTTTTTAATTTTTTTGAAAATTTCGATTTTTTCGGAGAAATTTGAAGGGGTTTACCTTCTCGAAATTTGAAAAAATCACATTTTTGGCAATATCTCCGGTTCTATTGGTCGTAGCTCAAAAAATCCGATTCGAGGTGAAAGGTGAGCTCATTTGCGATGAGATTATGTAGTTTTTAAATTAATAATACGATTTTTTGAGGTAGTTATGGGGCAAAAACTGATTATCATAAAACACCCCATAACTATTTCAAAAAATCGTATTTTTAATTTTGGAACCACATAAATTCATCGCAAATGAGCTCACCTTTCACCTCGAATCGGAATTTTTGAGCTACGACCAATGGAACCGAAGATATTGCAAAAAAAGTGATTTTTTCAAATTTCGAGAAGGTAAACCCCTTCAAAACAGCCCCAAAAAAAACAAATTTTCAAAAAATTAAAAAAAAATATTGCGACACATGTTTTCCGCCTAAAATTTCCTCAGCTTTCCGATGGAATCATCAGAAAACGTCTATCTCCAACACCGGTCGCCTCAAGAGCAAGAAACCGACTGAGCCCACTCAGGCGTGCGCTACAGAAGCACCCCAGCGATCAGTGGCTCCTTCAAACACCTGCTTCATTAACCAAGCCCCCCGATATCAACAAGCAAAAATCGCGCGGGAGTTTCAAAAACTCCCAACAAGTATTTCCATAAAGAATTCATTACCTTTAATGTATTCTCGTTGATTCCGTTTCGAAAAATAGGGTTACACCCCAGAAAAAATTCCCAGGCAGTCCAATATTGACCGGAAGTCATCTGAAAGATCCGGAAGTGACGGAAGGGAGATTTTTCCCACTCATTTAATCGCCGATTTTCCGATTATTCTCAATTTCTCCATTATTCCTTCATTATTTACCGACGAAAAAAAGTGCTCCTGTTTATGAATCCATTTCGTGTCGATGGATAATGCACTCTTCTTTTTTTGCCTCAATCCAGTTCCAATTTAATCTATTCCAGTGGCTCATGATTACACCTGGGAAACCGCAGAAACTTTTATAAAGCTTTTGTTATTTATACCAATTGCTGTCTACCTCTCTACGTGTGAATATAATTCATATCGGGGAACAGGTATATTTGGAGAATACTTTATGCACAGGAGCCGATTCAGGTAATGCGTGATAATCGCTCGGGTCTGAAGAATTTCACGCGTATAAAAATCATCGGACGAATTTTACCTTTAGTTTTCTCCTCTTTTTTCTTCTTTCCTGATGCAATTCTTTTCATCCTGTTCTTCAATATTTTTTTATCGATCGCAGAAAATCAAATATCAAAGAGGCAATCGACGAAGATTGATTTTGTGGATATATTATTCGGTGATGATTGATTCCTCAAAAAGATGATTGAATTTTTTTATCCAATTCTCGAAGATTCTTTTGGTTTTTTATAAATGTTCGTCATTTTGGGAAATCGGAAATGTTTATCTGGAATTAAAAATAAGTGGATTATTTACGAATTCAGATGATGTTAGTCTAATTAAGAGAATAAATTCAGTTTCCTCATTCTTTGCTGAAGGCCAGTCCCATCTTCTCTAAGGCCCCACGGCTAAAACTGCATTTGTTACTTCATAATATTCTTTGGTCGTTAATTTTTCAATCATCTTTGGATGGCCGTGGGAATGTCGTTTCTGTACCACTCTCGTAGTGAATTTTTCATCTTCCCAGGGAGTTAGATGAGTAATCAATCGTGGGTAAAATGTTTCCCTTTTTCTCTGGATCAAAGAAATTAAACGAATTTAATTAGCAATCATTAAAGTGCCACAATTCTTCAAATAATCGTTGAAAAATATTGAAAAAATTCAGAGTTACAGTTCTTTAAGTTATCTACACGTGCACTTTTTCCCCCTTTTTTTAAATTAATTTAAAGAGAGAAAAAAATAAATTAATACAATATTCCTGAAAATTCAATTTATACATTAATTTGTAATAACAAATAATTAAAAAAAAAGGCAAAAGACGATATTTCCAAACCAGGAAGTAAAGTGGGAGTAAATAATACCGAAGAAGGTGAAAAAAAAACGAAAAAAAAAAGAGAAAATCAACTTTAGAAAGGGAAAATAAAGAGAAGGGATAACTTTTACACAATATACAAACAAGAAAAGCATACTTGTGTGGATGTTTCAAAGTAGTAGACACTGAATGAGAAAGAGAGAGGTGAAACATCGGTTTCCTTTGCCTGTAAATTGACCAATGAGAAGGCAGTGGGCGCCGCGGGTAGGAGGAGACAGTTCCGCGCCGACAGTCGACGTAATCACCCGCGTCTACCGTTTCTCTTCACTTTAAGCTCTCCTGGCTTCTTCAATTCTCCTCCTCTATGTACTTCTGTGTCGCCTTTTCCTCGTTGCAAGATGAATGATCGTTAGAATTAATTTTCCTCAAAACCACCTGCAAAAAAATCCAATTTAATCAGTAAAAAAAATAATTAAAAAAGGGTAAAGTCAGAATAAAAAGGGCGCAAGTGTGCGCTTCACGCAAATTACTTGCGCCTCTTTCCTCCTGACCCACAAAAATTAAAACAAAATAAATGAGTAAATAATTGTAATTTTTATAAGAATGCAAAAGGCGCAAGTGCGCGGATATTTTGTAGAAATTGTAAAGGATTCCTTTAAACGTCAGGTGCCCACAAACCGTTGACACGAGGTAGCCGTTACGAAGTAGAGGCAATCGGTCATTGGATGAACGAAAGTACAAGGAACCCTCCCTTGTGTATGCTTGCATCCGCAAATGATAATGTATAGAATTAAGAATGCACTGTGTGCGTGTTTTTTTTTTTCTCAATACACTTATTTTTCAAGAAATGTTGGAATAGGGAATATAGTGAAGTGCACTTAGATGCCATGTGTACGAGACGAAGGGTGTTTTAACGGTTGGATAGAAGGCTTTTTTCGGGACTTCTGAGGCGACCGAGCACCAGCTGATTCGACCATGTGTTTCCCGCGCAAAAGTTTCGTTTCTTACAATTTTTTTCTCCTCGATGCGAAGGGGCAGATAGGAAAATTGAATTTTCGGGTAAATGAATGGAGTTACGTCCTTCCTACGGTTTTTATAATTAACGCAAAAGCAATTTTTTCCAGGGGAAATCGTTATTTTTATTCTAATGAACCTCGAAAAATGCGGCCAACCCTTTTTGAATGTTAAGAGGGTAATTTCGTATGGTAAAAAAAATGAGGTGAAATTAATTTTTTCCCCAATGGTAATTTGACTATCATGAAAAATGAATACGAAATTTCTCGGACTCAGTGGCATGTGATCATTAATGTAGCCTCAAGATGAGGCCAATGATCTGTGTTCTAGGGGGCTCGTATATAGGTAAGGGCAAACCGTAAAAAGGGGCTGCAACGAGGGGAACGTTGCACCTTACACTGTAACAGGTGCCCCAGCTGTGGCACACGATCGGGTCGGACAAGTGTCGGGGACTAAAAGAGGTGTACATGGATACAATTGTGTTGGTAGATATGTGGACATTAGTAGCCTGTTGCTGAGTGCTTAAAAATAACGATACAGGGAGAATTTAAACTGTTTACTTTTAAATAGAGGGGAATCACCTTTTTTTTCAGTCTTGTAACCGTTGAACTGGCTCTGCACTTGTTCCTCGTGCTATTATTTCCTTTGCCAAATGGTACTCTATTAGTTTTTTCAAAATATCTCGAAAACTAAAGGAGATACGTCTTTTTCACCCTAATATCTATTTTTGGCTCTTGAAATTCTGCACAAAAAAGTATTCTACCAAAATTTTCCTATCTCGCTTAGTTTCCGAGATATCCTAGCTTGAATAAAGCTACTTGAGTATTTAAATTAAATTGGAAATTCAGTGTTTCCTCAAATATCTCGGAAACTAAAAGAGATACGGTTTTTTCACCCTGAACCTTTTTCGTAGCTCTCGAAATTCTCTTAAAAATCATATTAGGTAAAAAACGTCGTATCTCCATTAATTCCCGAGATATTCCTAAAAAACCGATGAATAATCCCCCAATTTTCTGATTAAATGAATAGGCGTATTGGTCATGGAGTCGATTGGATCTGGTTTTAAACCGAGGGGTTGCACAAGGGTTATAATATTCCACCCTGCATTATAAATCGTCGCTGACTAGGGGAAAAACATTTCACACGCCTCGGGCACGCATACTTGCACCGGAACCCTTGATTAATGCATTTTCATTAACCAATTGCCGAGACCTCCATCATCCCCAACGAATCATGAAATAATTTCTGCATTAACACGGTCGAGGGCTCCGAAGAAGAGATGCGCCATGACCCGTCGGTGAATTTCACTGCAACAGGTCGACTGAAGCGAATCCTCAATTTTCTCGGTCAAGAGAACTGACCACGAATGACCGAGAACATGAGGCGCAGTGGCACCTGTCTGATTTCGCTGGGTGGCATGAATGACTAAACGAAAAATTGGAATAAGAGCAAACATCATGTTCATTCTATCATGAAAAAGGGATGATGATGGTGGGGGTTGCTCCCACCACTTTGTGCTATTGCTGATGTCTCTTTCTGGAGGGCAGGAGTGGGGAAATGTGGTACAAGGGGCAAAGTGAAGGAGCGTTGAGATGCATAAAGTCAGAATGGAGGGAAAAGCTGATTGCTGGCCTCACCTGGCGGGGAGGTGGGCGGCAGTAACATGGCAATAGGCAGGAGGAGGCGGTGAAGGGTGTTGAGGAGGTAAAAAAAGGAAAGGGGAAAGAGGGGGAAATGGTTAGGCGAAGCGGAGGTGAAGCGCGACCGGCCCTCCACGAGTGCGGGGCCCGAGCTAGTCCAGTCCGGGACAGCACGCCTCCTGCTGCACGCTCCAAGAGATACAGCATAGATTTTACAAGAGCTCATGACCACTCGGAGTCTGGCTCGATAGACAGTTTCATAGTTTTCCTCATTATTTCGTGAATTCGTTGATTTTCGATTTCATTGGATTCGGGAGGTTGTGCTTAATTGTCTTCGGTAATTGTGACGAGGTTTTGAGAGAGAAGCTGGTGGGCAATAACGAGGATACGTGAAAAATACGGGTCCGACGGAGCGCGTAAAAATAATAAAAGTGCATGAAATTTCAATTGATTTTTGGGGGTTGTGATGGAACAATATTGAGTGATGTGCAGTTGACTCAGTGCAGTATTTTTTTTTTAAGTGCAGTTCTTTTAAAAGTGCAAGTGTGAAAGAGTAAAAGCAGAGACTTCAATGCCCGAGAGACGATTCTTCTGGGGCTAAAACTTCTGCATTTCTCCCTGAGTAAGTAGCTATTTTAAATTCTTATTTAAGGGGTTTATCCTTCTGATCCATGTTAGAATGTAGAAAATTTGACTAAAGACATTTGTAATAGCACCTGTAGCGTCTCTATCCCCCAACACACATTTCATAGGAGAAAACAAATGCTCCTAATCATCGAGGAACCCCTCAATCGACCACCACCATCTGTCCGTTCAAACTACCCCAAAGAAATTCAAAAGTCATATCTCTCATTTTTCGAAGACACAAACGGTCATGTCATTTACCCGTCTTCGAGGCAGTTGCAGACGTCAGGTGGTGGTCGTTATTAAGGGCGAGTCCCTCACACTTCACGACAATCAACCCTTGGTCGACGACCTACAAGAAATATTCCCTATACTGTATTTTCTCAGGCGACAAACGATGTCTCGTTTTGGTAGAACGAGTTTCGGGCGGATGTAACGAATTGTTGAGAAAGTTTTTTATTTTTCATTCTCTCTTCCTTCCTCAATTCCCCTCTGCCTAATGGTTTGATGAGTTATCACAAAATAATTATTCCCGTAATTATGAAAAAAAAAAACACAACTGAGTAGTCTCAATGCAGAATAATTTGAGCCACGTCCTCTTGAAATATCTGCCAATTTGCCTAGATTTTCCGTTATTAATTGAGACAAAATACCTCATCCAGACGCGATGATGCAGCAAACTGGTAAGTTCACGTGGAAACAATCCCTAGGCTCTTTGAGTAAAATAAGAACTCATCGAAGAAATAAACCGGTTCGATGAAAAAGCTCCTCGCACCTCCAGGGCTTCCTTCTTCCAACACTATTCCTCATTCTCCGCATCTCCAATGGTCCATCAATACCGCAAGCTGCTGAAAAAGACGAATATCAATAATTAAGCCTGATTAATCCCCCCAAACTCTTGATAATCACCTCAAAATTCTTTAATTCCATTAAATGCTACCGTTTCATGCATATTATATACGTACTCATATTTATGTATTTATACAGCAATGAATCTTGATAAGATATGCATTGGGTGAATCTTGTTTCGTTTATTGGTTGCCCAGCAACTTGGCAAGTTAGATGGTTAATTGCAGCGTCGTATCGCGCTTTCCTCCGGTTATACAGTTAACTGCAAATAGATATAGAAGTACAGAGGAAGGAATGAAATAGACAGAGACAACATATATAAAGTGACCACTCGCACTTACACAGATATTTACCCTATACTAAACTATACCGTAAACTATCTGCGTGTACAAGTAGCTTGAATCTATTTATAGTTAGCATTTGCTACGCCCAAGTCCCTCCGTATGAGATACTTTGATTATGTGTAGAAATGCAACTTCTCTCTCTCTCTCTCTCTCTCTGTGTATGTAATGCTGCAAGTAGGCACTGGGATTTTTTAAAAAAGGAGAGAGAGACTCGAGCTATTCGCCGTGGAGTCCGTGCCACACCTGGCCCCGATTGCATCCTACCTATCTATTCTACTTATTAGAAACTTTACTGTTTAATATCATATAGAGCTACTCCACCCAGTTCTGCGTCAAGCCCGATGATGCAGTATTAACAATTGAAATGAATTTTTAATTAAATTAACGTTTCTTTAATCCTGAAACCCAGTTTTTTGGAAATATCTCGGAAAATAAGGGAGGTAGAGTGATTTTTGTGAGATACTTTTTTGAAGATATTAAAATTATCTACAAAAAAGGTTCAGGGCAAAATGCACGTATCTCCATTGGTTTTCGAGATATCATCAATGAAAGATGGGAATCCCGGGTTTTTTAAATTCGAGCAATTTCATGAATTCAAAATAATCAATCTGCAATCAGGAGTACAGTACATCGGTCTCATGCACCTGTTCCTACGATCTTTGGTGATATCAATGGACAGGAGCATGCACACATGTGTTCACATTCATCTTACTCATGCCAAGTAAACAGAGGTGGTACAACGTACCAATAGTATATTTGTGTATATTGTGTACGTATGCATATCAATAAGGTGCGTGTATTCCGACTCACACGTTAAAACCAGTTTTATCAATGCATACCACAACTCTGTGGTATGCACTGCACGTCGTTCCAATGTACTCATCTGTATCAATCAGGGCCAGCCACTGGGCAAATCAGTGGCCATACATGAGCATCGATTCTTGTTTCAATTCTGTTTATTCCATGGGCACTTAGCTCCAATCAGCCGTTTCCCGCACTTGCATCGTCACCATTATGTGACGATGCTTGATTATTGACACTTGAGGATTTATTGATCTATTGGAGAAAAAGGGAAATTAGAGAATTCTTATTTTATCAGCTGTTTTTTGAGGATATCTCGGAAATTAAGAGAGATAGGGGAATTTTGGAAGAGACCATTTTTGTGGAGAATTTCAAGAGCTATAGAGAAGGTCCCTTGAGAAATTACTCTATCTCCCTTATTTTCCGAGATATTTTGATAAATAAAATTCTTACATTTTTACCTCTAGTTTCAATGAGAAAAAGGGAATAGTTGTGTTGAATAAGTCTACACAGTCCAGCACTTAGCAGCTTCGTCATTTGTTGTTGTTTGGTTTTTTGCTCCTTTATCTATTCCTCGAAATAACATGAAATGTTGGATTTGCCTTGGTAATTGGGAGAGAACATACTGGTATTCCAATCAGTTTATGTGGGAGAAAAGCGATGCGGTTCAATCTGAAAGAATTCAATATGAAATAAAACAAAGAGAATGATTTGACATTTTCCATCGGAAATACCTGCACGAATAAAAACTATCTGATCTTCCGGTATATGGCTCCAGTTCTTATCTCTCTGTGTGCCCCATAATTTAATATTCTATACGCACATAAAAATAACAAAACCCAGAGTCACGAGGCTCTCACCATGATGCACGAAAAAAAAAAAAAAGGTTTAAATCAACCTAATTTTCCTTCAATTTACTCCGTGGCAAACCCGAGCACCGGAAGTCACTTGAATGAAAAAACCAAAGAGAGCAAACACAAAAAAAATAGGAAAAAAAAGGAGAATTTTACGTCCGTTGGGAGTATCCGGTGTTGGGACCAGTGACGCAACGTCAATGCGGTGAGAGTACGATGACTGAAAAGAAAATGGACAAGCGTTACACCTCGAAACAACAGTTTCAATGATTGACCGAAAAAAAATGAGATCCTGCTCTTTTTTCTCGCTCAGCTAAAACTAATAAAATTGTGTTTTTAAAGAAAAAAAAAAAGGAGAATGAAATAAGATTGAAAAGTCATTAAGCATGACTAAAAAAAAAAGTTATTGTAAGAGGTCTTCCGACTCTGACAAATACACAGTAGTCTTGATAAAAACCTTGTCGACTTCCTGTGCCACCCGCCTTCGTCCAAGGTCGCATCGTGCCTGGCGTTCCCTCGACTGCGGGTCTCCCTCCACAAGTCTTGCACCAACACAGCCAAAGTGCGCCTGTACATGGAGTCCTGACTTATATCTCCCGCTAATCAGGCAGTTGCGAGGAGCAAGGTTATCGCGGATAGCCGCCTCACCTTACACCTAAAAAATGACGATTTTTCGATAAATATGTAGAGGTACACCGTGTATTTACCCTCACCACTTAGATAGAGCAGTCTCTATCTTCTTTCAGTCATTGTCCATTATTTATTCAGCGAACGGGTCTCCGGAAAAATCTGAAAAAATTCAGAAACAAAGTTTAGATGTTAAAGTATGTTGTCAATTTTTTTCAGATTTTTTGGTGAAGCCGCACTTCTTTGCGGATTCATAATAATGTATTAAGTAGAGCAAAAAAAAAGGCAGCACGTCTAATCTCGATTCTGATTGTGCCAGAAGAGGATTAGAGCGGGGGAAGCAAGTGTAATGCATTTAATGGTTGGATTTTTAATGAAAAGACTGGCCTTTTCCCATGAATCGGTGGATTGAGGGAACAGGAAGTGCCAGGACCAATCAATTGTCTACGCCGGTCTCTCGCTTCTTTGCTCCATGACTCCAATTTTTCTGGTGGTTTCAAGATGAGGAAAAAAGGGGTATTTGAAGAATGCAGTGACAGTTGCATTTGAATCGACTCTGGTGACACCTGAGGCTCGTGAAAGTGTGGAGAATAGCGGGCAAACGCCTGTCTACAATCGAGGGAGATCCTCTTGGGTTTATCATGAGTGGAGATCGTTGGAAATGCACAGTGGCACGCGGCAGTCCTCTGCCTGTTTATATACCATGCACGCACGTGGGAATCGTGCATGTGTAGGTAATGGGGAATGAGCGAGACGAGGGTGGGCGGACGAGAGAGTGAACGCAATCCAGAACACGACCTGGACCGGATCAACGACTCGGTCAAATACTCGGCCAGACATTAAATCAATTTGGAAAGGTGCCAGAGGTATTCCAGCAGGATCTTCATTGATGGAATTTGAGGGAATTCTTGGGATTAGCCCTCGGCACGCGCCACTGCAGCAGGTGGCCTCTCAACTCTTATTTTCACAGGTTTCCCAGGATATTCCGTGTTTAGGATTTTTTATTGGGAGAATCCTCATCCGGAAAAATCTGAAAAAAATACCAGAATAATGTAGACATGTCGGAAGATGTTCAGGAATTTTTCCCGATTTTTTTATAAAGCCGCGGATTGTTTAAAAAATTCATTGTGAAATATTCATGACTAATAAACGTTGATTCTCTGGGAAATCCTATCGTTCAGATTCCAAGGAGTCTTTGTGAGAAACAGAAAAGAGTCAATGCTGAATTCCTCGCAGTGTCGTTAGTTTATGAACCGAGAAGTTTATGAATTATGTATTTGTACGATTTTCAGATGAGTTCTCTCACTATTACCAATTCTTTATCCAATTTCTTCACCTTTCAATTCTGTATTTATGTATGCATTCACGTGTGCCACGTTGTCTCTGACTGCACTGTCTCTTGTAATTTCATGGAGCACACTGTCACGCGTTGTTGAACCTCAACTACTGCTATTACTCTATGGGACTCGAGGAAGATGGAGTAAAGTCAGGATGCGAAGGACTATGATTGTAAGACACATTTCACAATTCACCAGCAATAGCCACATCCTTCCGCGAGCCTTCTATTTTTATCCACAAAAAGTACTGGAATTCGAAATTTATTGATGAAACTCTGTAATTATCATAAACATGGTATTCACCATTCTTTATTAAAGAATATCTCTAAAACTACGCGAGATAGTGAAATTTTCATAGATACCTTTTTTGTCGAGAATTTAAATCTCTAAAAAAAAGGTCTCTTCCAAAATTTCTCCATCTCCCTTATTTCCCAAGATATTCTACAAAAACCATAAAAATCCAAATTTACCTCAGAATTTCCAATTTTTTGCAGTCACGAGGATAGTTAGTAAAGTGGCCAGTATTCATTGGTCATAAAGATTTGTTTAGCGATGCATATGGAGCCTGACTGAGAATCTGTTTAAGACTCCCACGGGTGGTACAGGGCTCTGTTAAGAATAAGAAGAGATGAAAATGGAAGAGGGCAGGGTCTTTATGCGTCATTGAAACACAGTGACTGGTGCACTCCGTCTATGCAACAACTGTACTATATAACTCCTCATCATCATCGTTTTTCCCTCATTCAGCCTTAGCTCCAGTTCACTTTATCTCTCTTCCTCCCTTATATTCACTTATTCCCTGCTTACAGCACCCACTTAAAGTTATCCACTGGGACTTTACTTACGAGTTAGAGAGAGCCGCAATCTTCGCATTTATGCTGTGTATATACCACTCTGGTGCATTCCATTTTCCATTAGGTGAACCGAGGATACTGCAGAAGATCAAGTCTCGAGGCATCTGATCTACGAGAAAAGGGATAAAATTGAAGGTGCTCACTGTGCAAAAGATATATAGAGAATTCAAAGCTTCCTAATCAGCTTACCACTCGTCGTAACGCTTTGGTTTTCAAAGTTATTCACATTTATATTTATTTTCTTCGACTTGCGAAAAAAAGGTTCAGTTGATTTGCGAGGCTGTAAATATACCAAGTGCACGATTTACCCTCAATCATTGGCATGAGTGATTCAGAAGAAGCAGCATACGTGCAGCATTCGTTAATTTATGTAAATCATTTGAGAATTCAATTTTTTATGTTCCCAGGGAAACAGGGAACGTATTTCGGTTGTACTAGCAGGTGAGCACTGGGATTCGTGCTATGATCAGTATGGAGTTATCGGCCCATCCGACGCAGCACGGTGCATTACATCTTGGGGTCACTATTAATTCTGGAGATCCTGCAGGAAGCGCATTGGCTGCTATTCACTCGCATCATCAAGAGTCACTTGGGATCCAGCATCATGGGCACAGTGGAACAGCAACTGGAGGTATGCATGAGGAGAGCAAGAAAAAACGTACGTTTCTTCTTATGAATCCTGGTATCAAATTTTTTATAGTCTTAAGGGCTTGTTGGAAAAATGTGAAAAAATGTGGGAATGATGGGGATGAGTCCGGGGTACTTGTGGAATTTTTTCCGATTTTTCCAACAAGCCGCCGCTTTAATTGGACTTCAGTTGATAATTACTCACTGTGCGTAAACAGAGTCGTGCTCATTGTCAATACAATGGCCAGATAGATTGTTCAAAGGCAGCTTTGTTTGAGTCACATTAGCAGGACAGAGGTATCCCATACAGAGCATCAATGTGCAGTTACCTGGGTCTCTTCAAAAGTACCGTGCACTTCGTTGGGAAAAGTCAATGATCGAAAGGCCACTAATTCCTCCTCTATGACGGCTATCATGGACCTTCCGTTTCTCATTATTTCGTTGATGTAGATTTGAGAGATTCGCTGATGCAGATATGTGGCCCCAGACTGCGCCTAGTTGGATCTGTGGATAGATGAAAGGATACCGCAGTGAGCTGTTGATCGTAAAGAAGCGCCAGTGACACTGCATGAGATCGCCAGATCGTTAAATACCATGATATTAGAAATTTGACAAGCCAATGAGACCACACACAAATTTTACCTCATTTTTAATTACGAAAAATTGGTAACGTGAACTTGCAGATTTTTACCGGTGCAGCGGTGCTTTGGAAAAATCTGAAAAAATTCCAGAACACTGAAGACACGTCAGTGCACTTTGTCAATTTTTTTCCGATTTTTCCGAAGCTCTGCTGCTCCGTGAAAATTGACAAATGGGAATAAATAATCTATACAGTCGAATGCAGCAATCTGATAGTTCACATTCCAGTTATTTAGTGTCACTGTATAATTTTCTTGGACAATAAAAGAAAACTGGCAATCGGCTGAACAGAATGATTACCTAAAGCACCGTACACTTTGGCGCTGACCGGAGAAAATTCTCGAACGCATATTCTTTAGTTGTATTCGACTGCATAAGCCGCACTACAATCTCAATATACAATTCCACATAGAGAAAGAAAGAAAATAAAAAGAATTTATAGGAATTCTAAACCAGTAATACCAGAGCACGCGATGATTACAGGCGGTGTTCACTTATGGGACTCATTGAATTTCTTATGGTCAATCTGCCATATTATATGCGCGTAATATTTATCCGTGAGGGTCTCGCGTCAGTCGTTTGGGGTGACATCTTACGGAAGTGGGAGAAGTGTTGAAACAAGATGGCCGCCAAGACGCTGTGTGCTTGAGGTATATCTCGTTCGTTTTAATTGAAAAATGCATTAAAAATGAATTGAAATGACGTTTCCATTAATTTAATTCTACTTTTGATGAAAATTATATTATTTTTTCCATTAATTCCCCTCTTTTTTGTCACAGATGATGGCGGACATGGGATGAACCAAGATGGTGAGTCATTGTCCACAATTTCTAACATTCTATCAATAATAATAAGAATCATGCAAAAGTGAAAATACGAATAGTACAAAGTGCATGAAAAAATTGAGTAATTACGACGAAATTATACAATGCAATATCCGATTTCTGAAATAACCTAAAACTCACAGAAATCAAAGAACCTCGATATGCCGGTCATACATAACTCGATTTTTAACTCTGGAGCCGGTTGTCAAAAAAATCTAAAAAAATTCAAAAACGTTCCCCTCGACGTCCCCCAGGTCTCCAAATTTTTTCCGATTTTTCTCGATAACTGCTGTTAATTGCACCTCTAAAAACCGTAATTTGCGTCAGTGATAGTGAAGAATTGAGAAGTAAACCAGTGTAAAAGTAACAGTTTCAACCTGCCAAGACAAAAGCAGAAAGTGAAACAATCCCCAATTACTCGGGAGAATTTCCCATGAACCTAGAGGGCACGTGTGCTCCCACATGCGATAATAATACTCCAAAAATCTCGAAGAATCTGGACATTTCAGTGGCCACAAGATTTATTGTATAGTTTAAAGGCCAAAGTTGGACTCTTCAGCAAGGTGTGAGATGTCTGCTTCTCATCCAATATTGCCCAGGTATTTACATTCGTAAATTGTTTACGTCAGGCTCATGATGAAATCTGTCAGAGTTTCGTTTATCATCCAGCGTCCCTAACTGCCTTCTTCAAACTCGTGCCTCAAGGGGGGGCGCTTCTCTCTTCTTATAAGCCTCTTGTTCTTCATGTACTTCTCCATGTCAGCTTTCACACACGCTCGTAATTATATTGCGCATTAAATCCTCCAAGGAGCCTTTTATGTTTGTACCACTAGTATAACAAAGTGGGAATTAAATTTCACAAAAGACTGGTGTTACCAGAAGACAGAATAGCATCACAAAAACTCATAGACTCATTTTATCTCTCTTTATTATTATTATTATTTACATTTTCTCTATATTTGCGTTACATTGTCATTAATTTGCTACTTAGTGTATAATTATTCAATATTGCAGAAGAGTGATACGCAATTTATTGCCTTGAGAATATCAAAGTATATGCTATATATTCATTGTGTAATTTCATGGTAGAGACATGATGTGGACATCAAGTTATAACTCATAATGGTCAAAAGATACATTTTTTTTCGAGAGAGAATGAGGGAAAAAGTAAAACAACATCATTGAATAAACTACTGCAACTTGGAACACTCTACCAATTATGCGTGCATGTCTTTATCGTTGGTGATTCGTTTCGAGACTTGGTATAACGTCCCACGCTCTGTGTAGTTGCATTTATGTGGAGTATTAAGACCACGCCTAACTCAGGTGATTTGTATTGCTAAATAATCAGGGTTTTAGAAAAATACTGATGCTCGCGATTGTTTTTTTGGAATATCTCGAGAACCAAGGGAGATACGTCAATTTTGTCCTAAGGTGGGTTTTGAGATCTTGAAATTCTGGACAAGAAAGGTCTCTTGTGAAATTTCTCTATCTCACTTAGTTTCCGAATTATTTAAAAAAACAAAATTTATATTGTAAAAAATGAAGTAAGTCGAGGTTGTCTTGGTTTTTGAGATTATCTCGGAAACTAAGAGGGATAGAGAAATTTCACAAGAGACCTTTTTCGTAGAGAATTACGAGAGCTACAAAAAAGGTCTCTTGTGATTTTTCTCTATCTGTAATAGTTTCCGAGATATTCCACAAAATCTCATGGACATCACCTGGTACACGGTAATAAAGAAATGATGCGGAAGCTTCTTGAGGCACATGAAACCCGACTGAACTTGATTAAGCGATAAGTTCAAAAAATATAATAAAAATAAAATGATATTGATTGGCGTGAGGACACGAGATTATGTCGGGACACTTTGAAGAAAATAAGATGCGTCACGGTGCGATACGTGATGCAGCGATTAGATTCTTCAGTATATACCATTGAAGCATATGGCTATTTCTTGCAAGGTGATGCTAGTGTATGTAGGTTGACCAAGGGTGTGGCTTTCTCTGGCCTGGCAACGGTATTATTCCGACATGCACATATCTATCATTGACAAACAAAATTGTTCTGGGATGTCCGAGCAATTCAATAGATACCTTCTTTTCTTTATTCGAGTGTGCATGAGAAACTGGTTTGAATCTTACTTGCAGTTCTTAAAACTTTGCATTGGGAAAAAATGGATTTTAAGAAAACGAGTTTCTGCCGTTTTTTTTTTAAGACCTGGGTCTTTAGTAATCCATTAAGTTACGAGAAACCGTTACGAAATAGATCTTGATAACAGCTCGAAAGTCACATGTGCATGAGTGCTGTGAGTGTGACAGGGCGCGTGCTACCGATTTTTAAAAAAAGGGGCGATTAATCCTGATGACACGTGCCAATCTGCTAATATCCATAGTTTATTGGGGAAAATGAATTTTTCATTGCGAGTGATAGAGTTCAATGATTTCAATGGATATTGCTCATTTGCATGCGGAATGCAATACTGCTAATGAAAAGAAATCGCTCCAATACTGATAGCAAATCGCAGATAGATAAGAATGACCGTAGGCTCTAGAGAAAGTAGCAGTTTCTAGTAATATAGTGCATGCTGCCACAGTGCATATGTAAACTCGAGAATTGTGTTTCATTATCTATCAACAATCGCAATCTCTGGATATTTGTAAAAAAATCGTGAAGAAAGTTTATTAATTGAATTTTTAAATTTTACGGAATTATTGGTCAATCAGAGGGTCAGAGTTTAAATGTATAATAGGCATTTGCGCCTGAGATGAATACGTCTTGTAAGGAATAATTAGGAAACACTCAATATGTCAAACACAAGGGGTAATTACGTGACTGTGTTATGTGAGGTTCGTTGAACAAGCGATAGAGCATGACGCTTAACGTAACTCGTCTAGTCACCCACACGGAAACGTATTAAATTATTTTTCGTTATTGAAGAAACTGGAAATGTCCAAATTTAATGAATAATTAAATTAATTTTATCTCGAAAACCAGAAGAGATAGAGAAAATTATCAAGAGACCTTTTTTGTGGCTCTCGAAATTCTCTACAAAAAAGGTCTCTTGATAAATTTCTCTATCTCTCTTGGTTTTCGAGATATTTAATAAAGTGATGGACAAAGTCTCCCAATTTTTGGGAAGAAAAATGATCGGTTAGGGAAAAGACATTGAACCGAATAATGAATCCATCTCTGCTTCACCTTTACGCTTCAACTGATTGGGAACTGGTTTTCTGCGTGTTCATCCGAGCGTTGGATTAATGGAGGAGCACGGTAGCCAATGCCAATTCCTTCATGTTTTAGTATACTCGGTTACTCTAGTGTTGAGCATTCGGTGCTTAGCAGACTATTATTCTCCTTCATTGGGCATAGACGCGTGTCAGGAGGTGTCTGCATGAATTCACCTTTTTCTAATTGCTAGAAGCTACCGGAGCTACATGTGCAATGACACATGATAAATGTGAAACCAATACGTGATCCATCATGCGGTATCTCAATAGTCTAGTGAATTTTAAAAAAAGAATTAAGAACTCATGAGAACGATCAGATAGATGACTCGATGGATCATCGATCCAGCTGCCAACGCCTCAAGTGGGTTTTAGAAACGTGCCGGAAGAAAGTGCTGGATTATTTGAGGATGAAAGGTGGCTTCTGACAGTCAATCAGATAAACTTCGGGTTATGTAGCAGAGATAATTCAATTTGAATAATTCTGTAACAAAGTGATGTCTTCTAATGTCAGGGTAATGATTGTTGGATTGACTGGCACGGGGTCAAGATCTTTATGGAAAAATCTGAAAAAATTTCACAACATGCTCGAATACCTCAGCATTGTTGTGAATTTTTTTCAGATTTTTTCAGAGTTCCGCTCCTTTTTGAGGGAATTAATTGTGTCCTCTATCAATTTATGATAGAAGGGGATCTATTTGATTTTTTTCGGGATGAAGATCTTCATGGAAAAATCTGAAAAAATTTGAGGACATGCTCGAATAACTCAACATTGTTGTGGAATTTTTCCAATTCTCTAAACGATCATGCTGTTGTTTTGTATGGAATTGAAGAGGCTTCGTTTCTTTAATCCCAGGATTAAGCTCCAAATTTGATGGCAAATTATCGGAAATTAATGAGAGGTAAAAGAGCCGACTGCTGCGGTTAAGTGGGCGAAGAGGGATAGAATAGAAACAGGTACATGACAAGTACCGGATGTGTACGAGGGATAGAAAGAGAGTGAACACAAGAAGAAGTACAGTTGGAGGAACACGAACGGACGTAGACAGACGGGCGGGAGCAAACATAAATTAAGATGGGGGACTGATTATGAAGCCAGTGGGGGCAGGCTATCATTACTCCAGGCCATCGTGACCGGTCGACCCTGCGCAGCCGCAACCGCTGCTGGTACACACCATTGGACTTTTCTTTCGCTTTTGCCATTCTTTGTAATATTTTTGCTTCGTTCCGAGCGAGATTTGTTGCAATTGCGCCTATTTCGAGGTGAACCAATGGAGATGGGATTTTTCTGATGATTCCAGTGAAAAGCTGAGGAAATTTCACGTGGAAAACATGTGTCGCAGTATTTTTTCAAAATTCTGCAAATTAAGTGATCTATAGATCATTCAAAAATGGGATTTTCCAAAAATTAATAAAAAAACATTGTGGCACATGTTTTCCAGCTAAAATTTCCTCAGCTTTTCAATGGAATCATAAAAAAAAATCCATTCCCATTAATTTCTCTATTCAAAACGAATCTACAGAATAACATTAAGTCGGTGATAAAGAGTTATAGCTTCAGGTAGTCTCGCGATATCCTCTTTCCCCACCAAGAACACGGAAACCTCAGGCGTCGCGTGCGCGTGTCCTCCACCTCTTCCATATTCCTGTTATATTTTTCATCTCAAAAAAGGATTAATCCGAGAGAGGTGAATTTATCGCAACAATTAGTCGATGATAAACAGGAAGTGTGCATGTGCCGGTGTAAAAAATAAGGTTAGATCCACATGAATATCTTCAGAGACAGTCTGTGTCGTTGTTTCAATAAATTACGATATGTTCGGGGGTAACTTGTTGCAAGTTACGATACTTCTTCTTCGCATTAGTTTTCATGGAATTTTACAGGGTGTATGACTATATCTATGGCCTGTTAAGTGTTTGCATGGACGAGGACGATAAAAATATTCATAACCTCACGCGAGCATGAGGATCAGAGCAGATTATCTGGAAACATCGAACCTGTTTGTTGAGAAGGATTAAATAATTTATTCTCTTTTATTTATTGACTGGGTGAACTCGAGTTTGAGGATAATTCAGGGAAATAAAGAGATTCTTTGTGATTTTAAGGAATTCGAAATTTTGGAGAAGTAGAGCAGAACCCGGGACGAATTATCTCGGGGATTTTCTGGAGCAGAAAGAAAATGGGTTTTAATTAGAGAACGTTTTATTTTTAGAAATTCGAGAATTTATCAGTTTCATCATTCTAAAATTATGAAATATTGGAGATGGGTTTTTTTTAATGATTCCATTGAAAAGCTGAGGAAATTTTACCCGGAAAACATGTGTCGCACGTTTTTTAATGAATTTTCTCAAAAAAATCTATTATTTCGGAAAAATCTAGATTTTGAAAAAAACCGAAGAAAAACCCTGCGACACATGTTTTCCGGGTTAAATTTCCTCAGCTTTTCAATGGAGCCATGAAGAAGACTCCATCTCCACTCGTTTCCCCAGAATCCCCAATTTTACATTCATTTAAATGAATAATTTCCGGTTGTGAAAATGTGGAGCAACTTTGGATGTCCTGGAACAATTGCAAATGGCAATTGCCAGGTTATTTTCTCCCTTTTTTTGCCAATGTCGATTGTTGATTGGAAGCAGAGGGACTCTGGGATACAAAACCGGACGTGGGTAATGGACAAAGTGGCCGCAGAATGTAGGAAGAGGGAAAAAGACAATACAGAAGCTGGAATTTCCTTGTGGTTTCACAGTCCCAAGTGTTCATGCATTTATCATCCTTTCTTTTTGGTAAAAAAATTGATTAATCGATGATTATTATCGTGGAAAAAGAGGGATTATCAAATGTTTATCTAGGAATAAGTTTTGTCGACTCGAAAATACAAATTGGTTGATGTTAGCACATGAAAAGCCTAGATCTCAGCGGAGCGTACATGCACGTGGTTAAAAATCGTGTTCTTGATGGTTAAATGATACTTATCTTGCATGTTCTATACGTACCTCAACTGTACTGCACCATCAGTGTGTCCAGGGGGGAAAATGAAAAAGGGGTGGAGGCGAGAGGTAGTGAAGGGGACAGAAAGGGTGAAAAACGGAAAAGAACAGGACTATCTTCGACGAGGTAATCATTTTGCGACCTCCTGTATAATTTGCCTTTCTGGTGGTATATAATAAAGGATAAACAGACCATTCTCTAGGCTTTTGACGGTACAGAGTGAAATTGTAGTTCATGCATTAAAGGAATATCAATGATATTTTATTTGTCGAAGGCGCATACTGCACAAAACTGTAAATTCGAGAAAACGGAATCGATTTAAATTTCTTCCGGGTCAGCATCTTTATGGAAAAATCTGAAAAAATTTGCGCATATGCTGAAACATGTGTACATTATTGTGGAATTTTTTCAATTTTTTTTAGAGTACTGCTCCTCTTTTGGAATTAATTCTGCTCGTCACTAATCTGTAATTCAACGGGATCTATTGATTTTTTTTTAGACTCTGGGTCTTCATGGAAAAATCTGAAAAAATTTGAGAGGATTCAGGAACATGTCTAAATTGTTGTGGAATTTTTTCAATTTTTTCCCGAGTAATGCTCCTTTTTTAGAGGCACTTGAATCCGCAATCTCAGGAGGTCCATGACTCTGTCCTTGACTAATTGATTTTTTTCCGCTTCCTCTCTTCGGGCACGAAAAAAAAAAAACCCATCAGCTGTTCCATGAAACCCGATTTTTTATGGCCAGAGTTGAATAACACTGGTGCAGGTGTTTCGTTGAGAGGACCGGTTAACCCGGGTCATGGTTACCGAGCAGCTTCTAAAAAAAAAGGCAAAAACCGAGCGAAAATACTCTCTCATTACTCCCCAATTTTTCGTGAATTCCATTGGACTCTGCCGATTTTATGAAATAGTACCACCTTGGATTTGCACATAAATCCAGTGGAATTCAGGTGCCAAAGTGAATATAGAGAAACGGTAAAACACGCGATGGTGAAAGCGGATAATTGCATAATCAAATTCAATTAGCACGCACGAAGGTTCACGCTCCACTCTTAAGTAGTATAAACCCCTCATATACCCTTATAAATATCTCGTGGTGTGTAATTCACCATTGGAAGTAATAAAATGGATAAAAATTTGAGAATTAACAACGTTCCGGTCATCATTGAAACAACGAAATTCATTTAACACTCGAGAAGAACCCAATTAACTCTAAATACCTCGTTAAATAATGGAGATACGACTTTTTTGTATTAAACCTTTTTTGTAGAGAATTTAAAGAGCCACAAAAAAGGTTCAGTGTAAAACAGACGTATCTCCATTATTTTCCGAGATATTCTCGATAAATAGTCGGGAAATGAAGGATATCAGTGTCTGACCTCTTAACTCTTGAATTACTTTTCTCCTCTTCATTTTATTCTAATAGATATGAAGCAAAACGTCTCGTGGTATGCCGCGCCTCCGCACCAAGGCGGATGCGGCTCCTCTATCCGTTCCCGTTCCACAATCTAATTGCACGTACACATGAGACGCCACTAAAGTACTCTCAAAACTCAATTTTCATTAAAAAAGACACTTTTATCACAATTCCCCCCCATTTTAATGCGGATTTTCATATTCAATGTAGGTAACGGTTGATATTCATGATCTCCCCCCTCCCCTCTTTTGGCGAAACCGGGGAACATGTAAATGGGCCCATATTAGTTGCATTTCATGAGAATGGGAGAAAGGAGAAAAAAAAGGGCAAAAAGAATTTAAATAAAAAAATGAGAAATGAAATAGCGTGTCCCTTGCATTCAGAGCCTGAGGTAACGCATGCAGATTTAGCTAGTGAGCAAACTCTGGCATGTATAACAGTTGTACATATACTTATATGAGTCGGAGAGAAACGAGATTGTATTGGCGTGGTCTAACGAGCTGTCCGTCGGACTAAACTCGTGTTCCGGGGCTTGATAAGACCCGGGTCTCAAACAGGATAAGTCTGACCCATTTATTTGGATGCCCAAAGTCTTCATAAAATTGTGGAATTCGCGGGAGATAATGCGCTCATTATTGCACGTTAATTCTCAGTCGAGAAAAACAGTTCGCACGAGTTTATCAATCTCGGTCAGGTTATTAGTGACACTCCTTTTTCTATTACACTCTCTAATTCAAAGCTGTCTCATTTTAATGTCGTGATTGGCCTTGGCGGGGACTGGGGGAATTTTTAATGGGGAAAATTGTGGACGGAAAATTCGGAAAAAAATTGAGGTTGATGGGGACATGGTGAAGTATTTTCCAGAATTTTTTCAGATTCTTTGAAGCAGCTGCATGTTTTTTAAAAATGATTCAATCAAGTAGAATATTATAATTCACTTTTATTACCGTGTCCTTGAGTTCGTTAATTAGGAATTTATTAACCGGTGAAATAATTCCCGGAAAATTCTGAAAAAAATTGAGAATAATGCGGGCATGATGGATCATGATCCAGAATTTTTTCCGATTTTTCAAAGATCCCCTTCTCCAGAAAAAAAATCAATTTCTCCATATAACCCATAAAAATCGTAGAAATTGGTGTAAAACCGAGGGTTGATTGTTTCCCGGAATCTCCATTCCGTAATAGTCTTCTTGAATTGTATTTGCGAGTACACGAATGACTGTCGGCGTTAGACACTTCTCCGCTTTTTCCACTTTTCTTTTGTGTGTGTGCGGTTCTTTTTATTTTCCCGGGTTTTGGCCGTGAGCTGGTAATTTCCGTAAGTACACAGCGAGAAGTACTAGTGCAAATGCCTGTGGCTGTATACACCTTGTGCCTCGGAGTTTCTATTCGTCAATGAGGGTAAAAACGATTCGAAGAGGAAGAAACAATTATGGCATCAATTGGGTGTTGGATGGTTGAAAATCATCGCCGAAAGCAGCGAAGCAAATTGCAATGAAAAATTACGAAATAAATTGAAATAATGGGAATTAAAAGGAATCACGCCTCTCTTTAAAAGAAGCGCTGAAAAATAATGCGCGATTCTTCGACGATACGAGTGGTTTATACGCAGGAACAAGTATGACGTCGTGAGATCGGCCTTGTCTTTGCTCCCGCGGCCCCCATTGTTTTCTCTCGAGGTGATTCACAGCACCTCAAACTACAGGAAAGACCATCGAAAGTGGTTCACTTCGCCATCGTAAAACTCCTCCGTACTCCCAAGAAAAAAAGCTCAAACTCTTATTTTTAATATCGAAAATTCCCCCCTCCCCCCCGGATTTTATCACAAATAATCGCGAATATTCCAACGAATTCCCCGAGTTTTCGCAAGGATGCGCCTTTTTTTTTGCGCAATGCAAATTATGGAATTTCACATTGAAAACAAAAGAGATGTAATGTCGGAGTGAAAAAACATTGTTTCGTTGTCTTCTCAACGTAACAAAAAGTCGGTCATTGGTTTATTGAAGTGGGAATATGCTAATTTGATTAATCAAGAACACTTGTCCTTCAATTAGCCTCTGAAAATTGCGAAAAACGGTTTTCATCATTCTCTGTGAAATATCTTGTTAAATAATGGAGATACGACTTTTTCATATTTCACCTTTTTTGTAGAAAATTTTGAGAGCTACAAAAAAGGTCTCTTGGAAAATTGCTCTATCTCCTTTGGTTTTCGAGATATTTCAAAAAAACGAGACCTTCATGAAATTCAGGAATTTCGTCTAATCGAGGGCCGTTAATTAGGTTAGAATATGTGGCGAAACGGAAACACATTCGGTAAAGTAGACGGTGGGAGGGGGTGGTGGCGTCCCATTGTGTGATGCGCAGAGATTGGTCACACGATAGATCCGGTCAAGGACGGGACACGAGTCGAGTTCCCAAGCACGCAATACACTTGTGTGCACCAGCACAAATGCCATTTGCTTATACATTGTTAAATAAAATCTTCTTACGTGTTATGTATTTATTTTCTGTAACATTAAACCGCAAATGTATTTATGATGTCATGGATCGGACAACAATAATCTCGATTGTGCTCGGTGGAGAGAATAAAATGAGATTGAAGTCCTCATAAGTGAGACAAGGAACCAACGGAATTGCGGACAATAAATCATTGAAAATATCCGTCATTGTTTTTTCAAAATAACTCGGAAACTAATGGAGATACGCTATTTTTGACTCAATACACTTTTGTAGCTCTTAAAATTCTCTACAAAAAAGGTCCAATGAAAAAAAGTCGTATCTCCATTATTCACCGAGTTATTAATGAAAAAAGGGGTGCAGTGTTTTTCCCCTTTTTATCGAAATCAGAAATTAATTTCCAAGAACGAATTCCTCAGTCCTGAAAACTCGGCAAAAAAATCAAGATGATCCATAACTCGGGCCTCAAAGTAGAATAGATTCCTCGAAAGGCAAGAGCGATTATGTGCACAGTAATTAAAGATAACAATTTAACAGAAACCATAATTGCAAAAAATTTCTAAAGAAAAAAAAATAAGAGGAGAAACTGCAAAGGATTCGACGGAATATTGAGGACTTTATTATTCGCATAAATGATTAATTTGGATGGGAAAAAGAATAACGAGAGGTAAAAAAAAAGTGATTGGAACTGCGAGTCCCTGGGCATACTTAAAATAGTGGGAGTTGGCTGGTAGAGGGGGGCACAAAGTCTGAGACAATGGAGCATTAAAGCAACGGCACGGTTTTCTAGACAGGAAATTACAGGGATCACGCGGAGATTGACAGAAAAACGGGCAGTACAGATATATAGTCTTGTTTTTCTTGTGCATACGCGTTCATGCATTTGATGCAAAAGTGATTGCAAGTATCCCCAACATTTACTCTGATTTTCGCACGTGAGAGCCATTTTTTTTCAAGTAATATTCTATGCGCACGTAAGGGGCATTCTGATCACAGGAAGAATAGGATTTCGTCGAGGTCATCGACACTCGCCGACACATACACCTGACATTGCTGACAGGACTCGTGCGCATCGAATTGCAGCATAACAAAAGCCCATGGTGAATGCAGAATTGAGAAAGAATGAGAGCTCATCCGAAAAATTCGAATATCTCGTTAAATAATGGAGATACGCCTTTTTTGTATTTAACCTTTTTTGTAGAGAATTTCGGCATCTCCAAAAAAGGACTCTTGCAAAATTGCCCTATCTCTTTTAGTTTCCGAGATATTCTCAAAAAAGTGTCGAAAAAAATGGTACACTAAATTGAGAAAGATAGAGGCGTATGTGCACGCGCTTTTTTTTAGTGAAATTGCGGCACTTGTGTCATCACACATGTCGATATTAAATTCCCCGTGCCGAGATACTTGCAGAGCCAACTGGAAACCCCGAGATTTATGCTTCTCGTGAGGATGGAGAGAGACAGAAATGAGTTAAAGGGGAAGGACGATGGGAGATCGAGATAGAGAAGAAGGAAGGAACAAAATGAAAAGAGGGGCGGCGAAATACGCAAGAGGATAGAAAGGGATGAGGTCGCCGGGAGGCTTGCGAATGGACCACACGGGAAGTAGAAGAGAGAATGAAAAAGGACGTGAGTTCGTGGGGGGGCCATTTTGATTTGCCCTAGCTCCTCCACATGGTGACTTTATCACTGCGTATTTGACGAAAAAGGTGATGCTATCGGGTTTTTATTGCCGGATGTTGCTTATTAGATGTGAATTATTCTCTCGTCAATTTGCGTTGCGTAAAATGTGAATACTCGATATTTTTAAGTTAGGTTAGGTGAATTCTCAGGGATTCTTTTTGATTGTGAAGTCGTGCAGGCGCTTCTAGTGCATGTGAAAAAACTCGCCAATGTTTATATGTAAACATTGAGGAATATCGAGTCACGACTGTGATTTTTCGTTGAAATTTCTATTCATTTTGTTGAGAAAAATTCGGTCCTTGTCATACAACATAATGTATGTTTCAATGAATGCAAAATTATTATTATCAATGCAACTGAGGAAGGAGACGTCACTGCTCCTTTTTTTTCACCACCAATCATTTAAGAGTGGAAACGAAAAATCAGATACGATTGGTATAAGCAATTATGGGGGAGGAAGAAGAGGGCAAAGAGGCAACCGAAGGGGTTCCTGTGGTTGCATGCGCGTTGTTGCGGTTAAAGGCCTGTAATACGTACCGTGGCACACAGTGCAGGAGCAACCACTTCTTAACTACCCACTCGATTCCATGTATCTATACCTACACTCCGTTCTTTGCCGCTTATACATTTATTATGTATAATACTCGATCAGGACACAACCGCAGATGACTAGTACACCAAATCATTCAATGCGCCTTGTACTGCCTCAAAATTATTATCGAATTTTATCTCTCAAAAAGGAGAGAAAGTTTTGTCCGTTTTATTATTACTTTTTTTTCATATCTTTTGGTAAATAAAGGAGCACGAGTGACAGTGCTTTTGGAAAAATCTGAAAAAATTTGGGGATTCAGAGGAGAGTGTGTACGATTTTTCCAAATTTTTTCAGATTTTTTCAGGCAACTGCCTTTTCCCTGGAAAATTCGGATTCATGATACATTACTTGGAACCGTATGAAGTTCACGCATTGACAATCGATAATCCCCGGCCGACAGTCGGTCTCCGACTGGTCGTAGACTGCCTGCCGCCATCTGTATGCTCGTACGACAAACTTGAGGCTCTCAAAGAAGTTGCTCATCCGATAAAAATCGTAATTTGCCAATTTTTAAACTATCAAATAAAAATTCATATAAATTACCCCATTTTTCTTGCACTATCCTTCTCGATAATGACGTCACATTGTCGTGAGTAAAATGCTAATGAATCTGGACAATTTCACAGTTTAAAATCCGCAAATCCCAGATTTAGTTGCATGACTCGTTAATTCGAGACTGTGGGATAAAATCTCGTGAAAATGAATTAAAGAATGGAAAAAAGTCAATCGTAGGGTGTATGACGAATAGTGGGACATTATCCACGCACATAGTCGCACTCTGGGTTATATTCGGGGTTGGTACAGAGGGTGGCCAGCATGCTCGGGCGAGTAGGGGGTGGCAGATTGATCCGTCACGGAGCTCGAGCACAATCACCCCCATTAGACATTATGTGCCTGCTGGTTCGTATACATGAACCATATACAGAGAATCGGTCTGTATCGGAGAATGCTCCTACGTATTCAGAAGCTAAGCGAAATGCATCCATGGAGCCATGTCAAGCAATGTGTTTTCGCGTCGATTTTGGGCTCGGTACAGTATCAACCTGAGCTATGATACTCGTTCTGATATACCGTAATGGCCGGAGTTTACGAGCAACTGGGACACTTGATTTCCCCGAATTTTCTCCCAATTAAAGGCTGGGTGAAAAAATCTGAAAAAATTTGGGAACATGCAGGCAACTGTCCTGATTGTTCCCTAATTTTTTCAGATTTTTCCGAATTACTGCTGTTATTTTAAAAAATAGTATCTAAAGAAATTTAAAAAAATTCGGGTTTACTCCAGGAAATTGTAAAAGGGTGATAGTGTTATTGGAAAAATCTGAAAAAATTCGAGGATATCAGAGGAAAACTGCCCGATTTTCCCTAATTTTTTCCGATTTTTCCCATCTACTGCACCTCTTTTAAAAATAATAATCTCCGACCGTCAAAAATTGACAAGAAGAAATCCAAAGGATTACGCGTGCACATGTGTATAACATGTTTCAGATAAAATGAAACGATACGAAATGCGCAAACGGCGACACGCGGCGTTGCTCACCATTTCCCGCGACCGCTGAAGCCACCCACGTCGGGCGACGCTCGTTTGTCATCCAACAAATAGCCTTTCCCTCTCACGAGTAACACCAGCATCTCTGTCACGCCGTATGCACATCTTCACCTTCTTTCCTTCCTTCCTTCCGACTACTGCACTTCTCTTGTTCGCAATAGAGAGGATGTGCCCGAGATTATTATAACCGCGTCTTTTGGCGCTGCCATTTTGCATGACCCCTCTCCTTGACTCCCTTCTGTCAATGCGCCACTTTGACATTCTCGAGAAAAGGGATTTGTGGTTCACAGATTGACGTCTGTGGCCTCGTAAACAATGTATCTTTTTCCTTCCGAGAATGCTAAAAAGAGGCGAAAATAAGGTTACGAAAGTACAGAGATGAAGAGTCTTAAGAAGCGTTTGAGTGGCAAAATGGAAGTGCGTAGTTTCGAGGCAAAAGTGCTACCTCGAGGAGAGGGGAAAATTATGGCTGAGGTTAACGGGGGATCCGCCGAGGTGAGATGAATAAATAAGAGAGCTTTGAAAGGGGCTCACCCACTATATACTCGAGAAAGGTTATTACATGGCGTCACGCGATGATGTATCCATGGGTTCAGATTGTCTCCATGAGATGGGACCACCGACCGTGAAATATGCACCACCCCCGTCCTCAAATTCCCGAGAGGCTGGGCTTATTCACAACATTACCACCTGAACGAATAGAGGCTTTCATTAGAGAGTGAAATCGTAAATATGGGGATTTTGGGGTTTTACGGGGTTTCCTTAGGGTTTAGAGGTTTTTCGATGATTCCATTGGAAAGCTGAGGAAATTTTAGCCGGAAAACATGGGTCGCAAGATTTTTTTTTAATTTTTTGGGAATTTCGATTTTTTGGGGGTGATTTTAAGGGGTTTACCTTCTTGAAATTTGAAAAAATCAGTTTTTTGGGAATATCTTCGGTTCTATTGGTCGTAGCGCAGTGGGGTTGTGCTCAAATTAAAGGTCTCGTCATTCCTCACATTTTCGTTAAACTCCCATCGATTTTTATCAAAAATTGAAAAAGTTATAGGCTAAAAACTGATTTTCATAAAATGGCTTGTAACTTCTTCAATTTTTGATGAAAAACGATTGGAGTTTAACGAAAATGTGAGGAATGACGAGACCTTTAATTTGAACCCAACCCCACTGCGCTACGACAAATAGAACCGGAGATATTTACAAAAATGTGATTTTTTCGAATTTTGAGAAGGTAAACCCCTTCAGATTTCACCGAAAAAATCGAAATTTTCAAAAAATTAAAAAAAAATATTGCGACACATGTTTTCCGCCTCAAATTTCCTCAGCTTTTCAATGGAATCATCAAAAAAATTCCATCTCCAATATTTCTATGGATTTCCCCCAAAAAACCGAATAATTCAACGTAATTTTCCCATTCAACCAAAATTTTTGCGCATAACAATAATTTCCATATATATGCGGAGCAGTGACGGGGCCATAGATCATAAGGGCTTCATAGCACGTGGCAGCACGTGCCTGTTCCAGATCCGGCATCCCTCTTATACTCTACCTATAACAACACAATTCAAACTCCGATCCAAATATTCTCCCACCCACCGCAAATGACAAACCACTCAACTTTCTCCCCCTTTTCTTTTTTTTATCATTCTGACGACCTCGTCTTGACTCCTAACCCTTCTTTGGTCCATTAACAAAGCTCCATTCATGGGGAAGACTTATTATTCCCGTGAATTTGTCATGGTTGTATCAATACATGAGAAAATTTTTCCTCTTTTCCATTGAAATTAAAAAAGAGAACAAAACTCTATCACTCTCCATCAAATATCTTCAAAAATAATGGAGATACGACTTTTTTCCATTGAACCTTTTTTGTAGAGAATTTTGAGAGCTAAAAAAAAGGTAATTACGAAAATCGCTCTATCTCGCTTCAATTCCGAGATATTCTAAAAACACGAAAAAAATCCTGAAAAAAATCGATTTTTTTTAATTAAAAAAATAATAATAATAACAGAGATACGTCCTTATTATATTGACGTATTTTTTAATGATAAAAGGGGCGTATCTCCATTACTTTTCTGTCACAAAAAACGATTTTAATAATCCTCAAGTCCTGCGACATTTAAATCTCTCGGGAAAAAGATGAGAGAAAGAAAGTGAAGTTTGACATTAAACTTTGGTCTAGGGAATTCCTTCGTCTCTGCATATGGCATTTTTATACGTATTACCGTTTAATTTTCACCGAACAGACAACCCCCGGTTTTTTATTACTCTCATTTACCCCGAAAGTTTCTGAGAGACACAATTCAGTGGACCACCTCTTTTCGTCATCTTGTCGCACTAATTTTTGCGGGTATCACTCGGTGGAATAAATTCCGGGGTTTAAATTTATTTTTGTATCAAGTGGATGTGTCCAAGTAGTTTGTCCTTGGAGAAAGTACTGGGAGAAGATTGAGCTTAGTTTCTCAAGATTAACGAGACTTTAAGGTTGTTTTAAGGGGATTCTGTTCTCTGTTTTAACTAGCCTCTTACTTTCCTCCAAAAAATTCGGTAAAAGAGGAGCAGCTCGTTGAAAAAATTTGAAAAAATTTGAGAATACTCCTGAAAGTCTCTGGAATATTGTGGAATTTTTTCAAAATTTTCGGAAGAGCCTTTGACCCTGAAAAAAAATCGTATTCCATTAATAGATGGAAAAAGTCGATTTTTCGAGTAAAATAAAGAATGAAATTAATTGGAATTGATAGTGTCCTGGGACTGGATGAATTTCAAGAGGATCTCGCACAAGATTAGGCTTTGGCATATAATTTGCGGAAAGTAACGAGCCTTCGGGTCTGCGTTGACGGGCAATATGTCCCGACATGATTGCACTGGGGCTACATATTTGCGACAGGAGTGTGTATTTGTGCGGCATATGGATGCGCATGAGGTCGAGGATGTAGATGGAAGGCCTGGTACATAGGAGCCAGATGCAGATGAGGTCGACACGACTACAAGTGCGGTTGAATGCATCGATCACGGAGAATGCGTGCATCCTAATCATGGACCCCCCTTTCTCCTTCCAATCCATCCTTCAGCCTGCATTAATCTCATTTGTCATAGAACGGAAGATCGAAGAGTCGGTGAGTTCAGGGAGACGTATGGTAAATTCAACCAGGGACATTGGGAGTTGATGTGTCTATTACAAAATGACGTTTCCTGCAATTGCGTAATGACTTTCTTGAAAATTTGCATTTTTAAATGAAAAGTTCAATCTTCATCCATTGATATCTCGGGAATTAAGAGAGATAGAGGAATTTTACAAGAGACCTTTTTTGTGCAGAATTTAATTCTCTACAAAAAAGGTCTCTTACGAAATTCCTCTATCTCTCTTATTTTCCGAGATATTAAAAAAAAACGAGATTTCCAAAAATGGGTAATTACGAATTATTAATTTTTTAAATAATTGTTCATTACTAATTATCTCGGAAAATAAGGGAGGTAGGAAAATTTTCATAGAATCCTTTTTTATAGAGAATTTCAAGAGCTACAAAAGTGTATTAGTGTAAAAAAGCCGTATCTCCTATAGTTTCCGAGATATTCCCTTATTTTCATCTGAATGATAAAACCCAGTTTCTTTTTGCTGCCGTAGACAATTAGTTTTCTTTCGTTAATGCTCCTCGAGTGGGACCATCACCGCGTCGGAAGATTTAACGGACCTTATTTGATGGCAAAAGAGCAAACTTCGTATAATAATGAAAAGTCGGAATGAGACGGAGAAGGGGAGAAAAGAGGAGCTTGCAGCAGCCGTGTAGCAATAACTTACGAGATTTGATGTAAATAGCGCTCTTACTTATTCGCCTGACACAAGTTAAAAATACGCGAAAAAAAGGAAGGGGAGAAGACTTATTTTTTTGTCCGTAATGAAAGCAATCAATTCAGCTCGCTTTTCTGTAGACCCCTGCTTTCCTCTTTTGCCTGTCACGAATGGCCCCCTACCACTTGCGGTACTTCAAACGTTGAGTTTCACCCCTCGAAATTCATCCAATACCTCTTGAAAATTCATCTTTTCACCTGACTACTGATTTCACTTTAATCCGCGAAAAATGCGGAATTTTCCTCGAGAATTTAGGACAGTCTCTTTCCCATTCACCGCAGCATCCTGCACATGATACTTGCATTACATAACTCAAATCTACAGTCTCACGAGTGTATCTAGTGTCAATGTAAATAACACAACTCGATTTCTTTTTTCGAGTATGAGTAGACGAGAATGGAATAAGAGAATTTCAAATTCTATACGTGTACTTGAATGTAAACCGGCCCTTGTGAGATTCGCCAATTGACACCGGTCCCACCGACGCCTCACTTTGCGATGGCTGACCGCACCTTCCGGCAGTTCGAGTTCAATCCTTTCTTGCAGTTGCACTTGCCTTTTTATTAAAGAGTCTCTTATTCCCTTCTAATCCATTTATCGGAGAGTAGGATTTTTAAAAAAGCAGCAGCTCTTTCAAAAAATCGGAAAAAATTCCCAAATACTCTTCAACATGTCCCACATTTTGTGGATTTTTTTCAGAATTTTCGGAGCAACCCTTGACCCTCAAAAAAATTCGAGTTTCATGTAAATGAATTTTTAATTAAATTCAATATTATTCCTAATTATTATTAAATAATTAATATTCGTTTTCACGTGATTTTTCGTGGTTGGCGGTGGACCAGCTGGCGTTTATTTCGCAAGGCCTTTACCGTCTTGTGTATATCCACATAACGACGTTATCCCGCGTGCCACAGGAAAACCAGTATCCATGGCAACGCGTGCAACGTTGACGCCCCTTTACGAGCGTCACGTGACTCGTCGACCAAACGGAGTACAAGTGAACCCGGGATGCTGGGATCCTTCTCGAGGGGTTGATGGGCGGGGCCTCTTTCGTGTGGGGATGAAAGCTGCTTGACTAGAGAGTCGAAAAGTCGCGGAAAGTCACGTGCCGACGCCAAAAGACTCTCCATGCTCTCGCGTCGTGATGATCACCGACGGTTCGCCTCTGATCGCCGATTTATCATTAATTCATTAATTATTAATTTAATTTAATTTTATTATTATCGGGAAAAAGTGCAGTTTATTGCGGATTCTAGTGGAATTAAATGTGAGGATTTCGGGGTGAATTTATTTGGGAATAATGGGTAATTGTGGAGTTATGGACCGGCCACAGGCACCTGCGGTCGGTCTCGAAAAACCCTCGGATGACAATCATTGTGCCTAGAAAATCGGAGGATTTTGGAATCAAAGTGAAACCGTTTGGTTTTGGTTGTGAGTGAAAAACTGGAGATTAGTGGATTTTATTTAAACGAATTAACGGCGAAAAGGTGCGGAAAGAGGCACAGCCGACGGCCAAAAGGCGAGAGTTTGCGATACGATGGATCTCAGTACTGCGTATCGATACAACCAGAATATGATGGAGTATTATACTTGTGAGCAATTTTTCACGTTTTTTTTTTCGGCGCTGTGGTTGGGTTTATTGAGATCAGGGGACTCGGGGAAAAAAAATGTGATACTTTGGGTCTGATGACACAGTTCACAGACGAGGAAATCGAGACAATCGAGGAACGTGACGGGAGCGAATTCTCTACGGCTTTTGCGAGTGAAGCAATGAGAATTGTGAAATGACGGTATTCATGGACATTTTTAACTGCTTCAACGGTTATTTGTTATACCTGTGGATTCAGGGAGAAAATCAGTTGTCTTTAGAAAATTGCGGGAGTTTTTTTTTTACTATTTTAATGCGGTTGGAGAAAACTCGAAGTAGATTCGTTTATAAATATTTTAAAAAAAGAGGATTAGAAATTGTTTTTTTGGGAATAACTCGAAAACTGAGGGAGATAGATGAATTTTGCAAGAGACCTTTTTTATAGCTCTTGAAATTCTGCACAAAAAAGGTCTCTACGAAAATTTCTCTATCTCTCTCAGTTCCCGAGATATTTGGATTTAATTAAAAAACTCGTCTCATTAGAAAAAAATTAATGAAATCCGTACACTTCATTGCTTCATTCAGTTCGTGCCAATATTCCTTTACAATAGCGTCGGATTACGACTAAAAAATCTTATTATGTAATTTAATCCTGGATTAAGGCCTTGAATTCTGAAATATCGAATAACTCACTTATTTTCGCTTTTGGAGTAAAAATCCATTGATTTCTCCCCTTTTTTTTTCGCGAATATCTCTGAAAGAAGGCGCATCTATCCGCAGATTGATGCAGCAACCCCCCAACCCCCCCAGCTTCTTAAAAAATGATTGACCCTCGTGATAATATGAATCATAAATGCTATAATCCCGGAAAACCACGAGAACAATCCAGTATATCACCTTTCGCAGAGTGCACGTATATACAGTGTACACATAATGTATAGGATCCATGTGAAAGGGGGAGGGGGGTATATATGGAAACGATCTGGACCATGCTTCGTGTCCTTCCCCCAACAGAGGCTCGTACAGTTGTGGTCGGCAGGCGTGACGGCGCGTAGAGGATACCGAGAGAAGTGCTTGCAATGCTGGTTCAATTCTCTGTGTGTAAACTCTGTAAATGTAATGCATGTATGTGTGTACTCTACTTTGTGACTATCGCACTATGAGAACATCCCTCGCACACAATTCCTGGACGTTATCCCCCTTGACTACCGCTCGCACCATGGGGCTGCGACCATAAACGCGAGAACCAATTGATTTGCGAGCCGGAAGTCCATGTCGTTTCTGTTAATGATTGTTACCAGCTCATCCAATCATAGTCATTGTCTTCCATCACTCGATGCACAATGATTACCGAATAATCCTCATTTTCACTTAAACTTGAAATTTCATTTTATTTAAACGAAAACTCAGTTTTTTGGGAATATCTCGGAAACTAAGGGAGATACAGAAATTGTTGTAATTACCGTTCTTGTAGATCTTTAAATTCTCTATAAAAAAGGTCTCTATGGAAATTTCTTTATCTCTTTTAGTTTCAGAGATATTTTGAAAAAACGATTGATGATGGAAATAATAATTTTTACATTGTAATAATGTTATTGTCGCAAGTGCTATAATAACGACAGAGAAATATCGCTCGGGGGAACGGGGATTTTATGCGATTGGGGTGGGTTACACGTTGAGATAATTCGATTTAGAATCGAGCACTATAAAAGCGTAGGCGAGAACAGAACTGTTGGGTTACTGTTGTCCGTCATTGTCAGTGGGGGTTAAGCACAGATCATCGAATCGTCAGTGCACTGGCTCGAACTGGGGGACATATGTCGCAGAACAGAAGCCCTCCATTACGATATTAGGGTGAACTTAACCCGATTACGGTTTTAATCATTCAATTATGATTCTCTTTAACTCTGGTATTTTTAAATTTCCAGCGGTGCAAATTAGGGGCGTGAAAAAATTTGAGAGTCTATCAGACACTTCAAGAAGTGAACTCAATTTTTTTCAGAATTTTCCGATCCCCAGACTCTTCACAAAAAAAATAAAAACAAAGGGAACTGTATTAAACGATTTAATTCCCTTGATTTCTAATTTATTTTTTTATCAAAAGGCAGTTGATTAGAAAATTCCGAAAAAAATTGAGCTCATTCCTCAAAGTGTCTGATACACTTCTGAATTTTTTCATGAAGCTAATCCGACCGGCGGCAAATTTAGAAAAAGAAAATGAATGATTTGATTACTCTGAGAATCTGCATGACGAACCCATCAATTTCTGCAAACTTATTCACCGTTTATTTCTATTTACAGGTCATGGTGGAGTGAATCAGCTCGGTGGTGTCTTTGTGAACGGAAGACCGCTACCGGATGTAGTGAGGCAGAGGATTGTCGAGTTGGCGCACAGTGGTGTCCGACCGTGTGACATTTCCAGGCAGCTCAGGGTATCTCACGGCTGTGTATCCAAGATCCTGTCGAGGTGAGTCCGCACACAGATGCAGCTCCATCACTGGTATCAGTTACGCGAAATCCTAGATGTCTCCGTATTATTTTTTTTCATGGGAGAATTAAGACGAGCGAGAGACTCCGGTAATATCAGAATAAACAACATATGATTGAATCAGAAATTCTCCAGTATATCATCCAGAACAAAAGAGATGACGCGACAGTGGGGGGCCAAGCATACTGGAGACCGGAAGGAAGGTCCTGGGGTAGTCGAGGCGACGCGATGCGGTTTCCATGTTTTTTTTCCAACCCTCAATCTCTCTCTCTCCATCATCCCCAAAACTATTTCTCTTTATTCTGTTAATCCCACCGTTTTCTTCAAATATCTCTGAAACCAACGGAGATACGCCTTTTTCACCCCCATACACTTTTGTAGCTCTTGAAATTCTCTACAAAAAAGGTCTCCTGCAAAATTCCCCTATCTCTCTTAGTTTCCGAGATATATCCAATTATTGATGCACTATTGCCAATAATCATAGTCAAAGGGTTTTTTTTTTTGATAAACCCGCTTCATCTCCAACACCATCTGCAAATGAAAACGCTTTTGTACAATTTTAATTGAAAGAGATGAACTCTCCTCTGTTCTCCATTCATTTTCCCATCGATTCATCAATTTTTAGAAACTCGTTAAAAATGAGACAATAAAACGTTACAATAATCAATGAAAACCTCATTCCGATTGGTGCCTATTGATAAGCCATGATTCTAGGCTCTTTTTATCATAGAAATAAAGTAGAGAGACGCAATTGAAGGTGGAGCGTAACAAAAGAGGGCGAAATGTCAATGGCTACATGTGGGATTTTCACCCCCGGTTATAATAATAATGGTAACGGTTTAATAGGGAAGTGGAATTACCCCTTTCAATGGTAATAATCGTCGGCAATTTAAAATCAGGTTAAATGTCGTCTTTCTATCAAAAAATAATAGAGTTACTCCCATTTTTCAGACAATTTTCATTGTAAAAATTTAAATAATCGAGGAATTGAATTTAAAATAAACTCACCCATGAATTTGTATTCTCAAATGCCACTGAAAACATTAATCAAGCCAACGAACCCACAACCAAATCATTATTACTGCGGGTTTTCGTGTAATTGAATTTAAGCACGAGCGAAGATATCATTCAACTAATTAGGCACAAAGGTCTCGTTGACTGGGTGGCCCATTAGATAGGATCATTCTCCAAATCCGCTTGTATGATCTACCCCAAGAGTCTAATTTCAAGTACCACCTCTTATCACTCATGATCAGAAACTCCCGCTTTCTCAAATTTTTCATGATTTGTATTTGTTTTTGCAGGTATTACGAAACAGGGAGCTTCAAAGCTGGTGTTATAGGTGGATCGAAGCCAAAAGTGGCGACTCCACCAGTGGTAGATGCAATTGCTAATTATAAAAGAGACAATCCAACGATGTTTGCTTGGGAAATTAGAGACAGATTGTTAGCAGAGGGTATTTGTTCACAGGACAACGTGCCATCAGTCTCTTCAATAAATCGGTAAGAATTATTGCATTTTATTAATTAATTTTAATCACCGCAAGTGAATTTCAAGTCATTAGCATGATTCGATGATCCATCAAAGACTCTCTCCCTTAATTGAAAGCGGATTAAATCTCCGAACATATGCGAGTGGATCAATGAAAGGAGAATTGTTTCAGTGCTTTCTCAAATTCTCCATCGACTTATCCAGTTCCCATGGGACGAGTTGCTCAGTTTGTGCGGTGCTGATATGCTGTAATACTGTCCCTCGGGACCACCCCACTCTTTCACGCCCCTCTTTTTCCCCTCTCTACGTAAAAACACTTGAATTAATCGGGGGATTCCCCGAGGAACCTGCAAAAGGTCAACGAGATCCGATGGAAACACAGTTGTAGCACATGAGCATGGAAAAAGCTTATCTTGATGGTGGGGCTCTAGTTGCCCTTAAGAGCCGATAACTAATCACTCCACCCTCTCGTTTAGATTCCGATCGAGGAAAGCATATGTCGACTACTCTAATTTCTGTTTGGGATAAAATCGGAAAATTGTGCCCCGAGGATCTTCAGATAATCCTCGTTTTATTGGGTTCCAAGGTGTCCATTTTATCATTCTTTAAATCGCTGGATATCTCGGAAACTAAGAGAGATAGGAAAAATTTTGTAGAGACCTTTTTTGTAGATCTTCAAATTTTATACAAAAAAGGTATCTACGAAAATTTCTCTATCTCTCTTAATTTCCGAGTAATGCCAAAAAATGAAGGAGAATGAAGAATTCTTTGATTCTAGCACTTTCACGTTGTTTTCAAACGCACTCTCATCTCAGTTGGGATAAAATCATGAAATTGTGCCTCTAGGATGTCCTCTGAGGCATCAGATAAACCCCCTTTACGAGGTGCCAATGCGCCTATTTTATCAGCATTTGAAAATCACAAAAATCCATGAATCAATGAACGAATTGAGGTGCTTGAGGCTGCAGTTATCGTTCTGGTCATCCTCGTAACACGGAAAACGTGATCTGCAACATCTACCTGCTAGCAATAGCTCTCGATTCGTCTGCGATTGCAACAAGAGGGTGCGGCGGCTTGTTGCTCGAGTAAACTCCACCTCTGCAACTTCACCTCCGGCCTTCTTCTCGCCTCCACCCACCAATTTCCCACCCAAACCTCCTTATTCCTCTTTTCCAGTCGTCCTGCACCACTTCTCCACCGCACGTCCCCAGTATCCCACCGCGTTGGCAACCCAGATGTCGAGGTATTGATCTGAATCCGGCGCAGAGGAGATCGCCTGGAAAAACTTTACCCCGTGGATACTTACCCTACCTATTCTACCTTCACCTATCTACTAAAACCAACTTCTTCCATCCGGACGTGAGCATCCGAGGCACTCTACGACTAAAGCCCAAGTGGTTTCGCCTCTTCTTATTTGCCACTCTCTTCTTTTCCCTTTTATTTTCTACAATTTCAAATATCTTGCGGATGTTTAGGAGCTCTTTGATTTAAGATATCTCGGAAACTAAGAGAGATAGAGAAATTTTACAAGAGACCTTTTTTTTAGCTCTTCAAATTCTCTACAAAAAACGTCTCTTGCTAAATTTCTCTATCTCTCTTATTTCCTGAGATATTTGGGGAGAAAGGAAAAAATAACTCATTGTCATTATGAAGAGTGGGGAGAGACGGTTGGTGCAGATGAAGAAAAATAAGCTCAGACTTATAAGTGATATAAAAAGTAGATGAGAAAAGATAATGGAGTGGACCATGGCGAAAAATAAAGTCTTACATATATAGAATTTCATAATAAAAAAGGCGCAGTGGGAAGAGTTGCAGTCTGTGAACAACGTGAAAAACAAGCTTGAAAGAAGTAAAGATTGGACGTTAACAGTTCCGAGCTTTTTCCGTGACGGTTCAATGCCGTCCGCCTGAGTCTAACCACTAAGCTTTTTATCCACTTTCTCGACTCTTTTGTTTCTAACATTTCTCCTTTTTTTTACCATCGGATTAATAGATTAAAAATTTTATTGCCACTAGAATGCAAAGAGGGGATTTTTGGGGAAATATTGATGGCAAGGAGTTTGCCTGGAGTCACGTTCGAGTAGCTTCTAACCTTAATATATACGTTTCTTAGGGTTTTGTGGAAAGAGCAGCAGTCTGGGTGCAGATCGATAGGCAACTTCGACTCCATTGAAAGGGGATTTTGAGTCCAGTTTCATTCTCTTCTCATATCCGACGCTGGAGGATTTTATGACGCGAATCATTAAAAATCGTCTCTAAATCACTCACTCTTTATTCCTTAAATATCTCGGAAACGAAGGGAGATAGGAAATTTTTTATAGAGACCTTTTTTGTAGAGAATTTCAAACCCTACAAAAAAGGTGATAACGAAAATTTCTCTATCTCTTTTATTTTCCAAGATATTCACAAAAAACTAAAGCAACTCGTTTTTTCCATTTTCAATTTGTTTAAATGCTCAATTGAACTCGAGACATTAACGTAATGATGAAATATGTAACAGTTGGTGGAAAATCTGTCGTCGTGAATTCTCCTCTTGGGAATTCTATCAATCTCTCAGGAGGTGTTCGGATCAAGTGAGATAGAAATAAAGGATAGGACAGGATAAGTAGTTATTTTTTTCCATTCGAGTTTACTATCGGACGGGTCAATCTTTCGAGTGCACAATACTCGTGCTCTTTCATTACTTCCATATCATTTCTCACCCCTGGAAATGGGCAATGCCATATGGCTCATGCTTCAATAATCTACATATAATAGACGCACCAGAATGAGGGAAATAAAGAGAAAATAAGAGTAAAATATTCATTTACTTTATGTTGTGATGATTTTTTAAAGATATTTCAGAATCGAAGAGAGATAGAGAAATTTTCCAAGAGACCTTTTTTGTAGAGAATTTGAAAACCGACAAAAAAGCTCTCTCAATAATTTTCTCTATCTCTCTTTATTTCCGAGATATTCCAAAAAAATGAAAGAACTCTGAAATAATTAAAGAATGCAAATGAATTTTAATGCACACGTCTCACATAAACCCGTCTCATACACTATGGTGTCTAAAAGTTTGTTTTCAGCAGCCATATTTGCCAGCCCCTACCATAATTCCAAAGTGCCTCTCTTGGGTTGGCTGAGGGGTTTGGCACGAAGGGATGTATATCCGCGCAATGATACGTTGTCGATGTAGCAAACGAGAATACACAGAACAGAACACTGATGGCATTATAGAAAGCCGCATGTATCCATAACAGTCCTTTGTGTGCCAGTATAATGAGATTACTTCAGTGTTTCATCATACCCCTCGGAAAATTCGCCTCAAATGAAGTTACAATTACGCTCGCTAGTTATTCCTGCTCCTCCCGATATTTCTCTTCATCTCATTCTCAGCTATTGTCCCCGTACTTTTACTCTATTTGTGGGTGTGTGTGCCCTCAGCACTCGGGAGTCTACAAATTCCCCGTTGCCGTGGAAACGTCAGAGGACAGACGGAACCGCGATGAAACAGGATGGTTGGCCACACTACCCCAGCAACAATGTTGTGCCTTGCTTCCTTTGTCTCTGATCCTCCAAATTAAATGGAGAACTCCCATTTATTTATCTCCACCACTTAATTCCTTGATTTTTACGTGAATATTAATGAATTATTGAATCCGTAGATTGCATTTGCAGACGTCATTTTAACGAAACTGCAGAGTATGTGCTGGGACTTTTGGTGGATGTGAGTTGTGGCGGCTGACGCCGTCATTTTGTTCACGGCCAATAGCATTATATCATCCACGGCATTGAGCACGAACCCTGGGACAATATCAAACTCTTCAATATCGAAAAATCATGTTGGCAAACTTCGGGAAATCAAATATTTTGAAATCATGAACTCTTGGACACCAAAATAAAGATCATGTTTTAGTTTATGTAGACATGGGGAATTGATAGAGGGGAAATAGAATACCTATTGACTACAATACGCATGAATTGCATAATGGATCATAGATAGAGTCGTCAGGAGTCCCCTGCCTTTTGTGTACATATTATTATAAATCATGTGCTACATTGTCCCAAGAATCTTCGTGACTGTTGACTCTCCAAGTTTGCATTGTTGCTGGAACACCTTTTGTGTTGTCCTATGGCACACGCAGCAAACAAACATCAGTCGAGTTAATATAGTCTTGGGATCAGCTGTCGGTAGCAACAATGAGGAGACTTCATAAAAACCAGAGGATTCGACGGTTAAATGATTTCATTCCTTTTAACCGTTGATATCTTGGAAACTAAAAGAGATCGAGAAATTTTCATAGAGACTTTTTTTGTGCAGAATTTAATTCCCTACAAAAAAGGTATCTACGAAAAATTCTCTATCTCTTTTAGTTTTCGAGTCATTTTGATTTTTACGAATTTAAGTAATTTAGTTTAAAGATAAACAATGGATTCTGGAGGCTGTGGTATTGTCCTTGGGCTACATTATCTCGTGAATTTTCCCGAGGTGTGGTGAACTATCAGAGGACACTTTTTCCAGCTATTGTCCTGTGACCCGTTGGGTGTAGCACAATGGGTGAAAAGCCGGAGGTCCCGTATTGTGTTCTCCCGTTATGGCACGGGGTTTGACTCAGTCCTGAGAGACACTGTACAACCGCTAAGTTACATGAGGTTGTTGGAGCATCTGTCCCTCCCCCCAGAACCGCTAAATTCGCCAGAATATTTCGGAAACTTTGAATATGTAGAGCTGACGCTGAAAATTCCTGGACAATAGCACTTTGTGAGGAAATTTATCCTGATAAATTCAGGGAATTTCTCTTCTTTTTAAAAAAAAACGTGAAATCTATTGGCCAAATGACGAATTCTCCCTCCAGATTATGGATTCCGTATAAAGTATAAGAGCTCACGTGAAATGCGATAAAGTTAGCGCAGAGGTAATTTGAGTATAAAGTTTTATTCGCAATAATTTAGCCAAAGCGCAGAGGGACAAAGAGGGTAGGAGAGAGTTGCCCCAGCAAGCGGCAACGCTGGGTCATATATTTGATGGGATACTTGGCATAAAGTCGCGCATAAAAGTAATGCCAACATTAAAGTTTGTGGTTCCAGAACAGGCTTCTGGGTGTTATACAGTGCTTTCTACTTTACTTTCGTTATATTCTTCTGCAGTATCCAATATGAATGCTCTTGTGTTGTTGATGACAATGGTTGTATGCATATTTTTGTTGTTCCAATTGAGTTGAATTTATTAATTTTAATAATTGGAAATATCTCGGAAACTAAGAGAGATAGAGGAATTTTGCAAGAGACCTTTTTTGTAGCTCTTGAAATTCTGCACAGAAGTGTATTAGCTCAAAAAGGACGTATCTCCGTTATTTACAGAGATATTGGCGAAAAACTGGGTTTACTTTTGTGCTTCTTTTTGAGAGAGAATTTCGAGTCTCGAGATCTCCAAAACTGTTACTTTTGAGCATACTCAAGTAGTTTGGATCTTGAGTGGTCACTGGGGACCAATCCCAAGGCGTCAAGGGAGAAATATTCTCCTCCCTTGGAAGTTTGTACCACTCGAATATAAAATACACAGAAACTCCTTTTTCATTGATCTCACAGGAGAAAATATGGTATTTTCAGTAAATAGCATGTCTCCAATGGACAAGCTCCTTTTTTCCTGTGTAATTAAAGTGTCAGTGCTTTGAAAGGAGGTAATGCAATTAATTAAACCTTTTTTATTTGATAGAAAAAGGTTTTTTTTGTTAAATTGAACACTCGAGAGATTAATTCCTGACCATCTGGTATATCTAAAAAAATGATTATGTGGAAATTGCAGACATTACCAGTTTCGGGGGAATAACAGGTGCAACTAGAAACTCGTTATCTTTTCGGGGTATCAATATTGAAATCCACGGGGATTAATTAATTCTGGATTGATATTTAAGAACGCAAACATGTCGATGGCCTTTCAAATCAAGCGATAAGAGTTGTATTATTTGTGCCTTTTTCTACGTTTTAGTTGCACTCAACTTTCCAATGGGTTCTGCACATACATTCGGATTTCTCGTTTTAGTGATGAATTATGGGCATTATCACAATGGGAAAAATCTCGTTAGCCATCGGGAGTGAAAGTTTGTTAATAAAAATTTCTCTTGAAAATGAATAAAAATGTAGGGAAAATTTGTGATATTTATTTCTGGAATATCTCGGAAACTAAGCGAGATAGAGCAATTTAGTAAGAATACTTTTTTTTAGCTCTTGAAATTCTCTATAAAAAAGGTGATTACGAAAATTGCTCTATCTCTCTTAGTTTCCGAGATATCTTTAAAAGAATAGAGAGATTGGAGTTAATTGAAAAAAAGGTCTTGAGCTTTTGAATTATTGCTTCATTTTATCATTGCTCCATCATTTGTGCGGGGATTTGATTGGACTAGGGTGCACTAATGCTCGTATCATAAGCACCGGATTAGCCCCTCCCCCTTTGTTAAAAGCCTTCCATGATAAGGATCGTAGCTAATTGTTGGGAATTGGCTGAGGCGGTAAATGCGAGAGCCTAGGAAGCATACACAGTCACGGATACGAGTTTGCAGGTCGTTCTGGGGGCAACAGGTGTCATCTGATTGATCGCCGACGCTCGCGAACCCCCCGCGATTACCTAACCCGCAAACACATCACCACGGGATTCGTCCAAATGTCGAGACATTACGCCAGACCAGAACATGCGGTTCCAATTCTTTCTCTTTTAAAAAAACCTTTAAAAGCTGGACTCTTGATTTTTTTAATCATCAGCAAGTGTAATTAAAAATCTGAAAAAATTAGGGGATGATGGGGACATTTTGAGGCATCTGCCTGATTTTTTCCAGGTCCTCCCATAAAACTGCTAGAAAGTTATAATCATATTTCCATTTTTTTTGATTTCAGAATCGTGAGAAATAAGGCAGCAGAAAAGGCGAAGCATGCCCATCAGCAGCAGCAGGCGCAGCAGCAGGGTCAACAGGGTCAACCAGGTTCAGGTGGTTCAGTTTCGGTGATAGCTCATGCCCCAGCGACAGCGGCTGGTCATCCGACAGTCGCCAGTGCGCCCAATGCCTACAGTATCAGTGGAATCCTCGGGATTCCGGCGCATCACCAGGATCCGAATGGCAATAGTATCAAGAGAAAACGGACCGATGATGGTAAGTGACACGGACACACGTGCTCTTCGCCTCAATGTCCTTGAATACAGTATTAAAGCCACGTGTTCTCATTCCTTTTTTATGCTGTGAAGTCAGAATCCATGTGAAAATTCCACCCTCGTAGAATATCAAGGATATTTCGGAAACTAAGCGAGATAGAGCAATTTAGCAAGAATACTTTTTTATAGCTTTTGAAATTCTCTACAAAAAAGGTCTCTATGAAAATTTCCCTATCTCGTTTAGTTTCCGAGATATTTAAAAAAAACGTAGTAAATCAATTTTAATAGAAAAAAAAAAGAATTCCAATGATTTATTATTGATCGATTACTCAACAATGTCACACGGAATTTTCATCATCATAATCCCAGCATGGAGATACATGAGGAGCTCATGTAGATACGAGTAATTCGATATAATTCGATTATGAGTGTTCTGTGATATGCGATTGAGGCAAGTGGCAGTGGCACGGGCGAGTGTGGTAAAAGCACTCAATGCTCCCTCCCCTCAGGCAACACACGAGAGAGTATGTGGTTCGAGGGTGTGGAGATGCATTAGATTATAAACTTCACAGACCACAGATCCCCATGCTCGATATGTCCTCGGCAAGACATTAGCTTTTTGCTCCTGATAAAACCGCACTCTCCATTATGATCTGTGCTAATTGCATTTCGAGGTCCATCATTTCCCCTCTTCCCTCTGCTCAATTCTCCTGCTAATGATGGGGCATCTTTGATGTCGTTGGACACTTTGATGAAGAAATGTGGAATTTTTTCAGTCTTTCTCAAATATCTCGAAAAATAAGAGAGATAGAGGAATTTTGCAAGAACACTTTTTTTTATATCTCGAAATTCTCTACAAAAAAGGTCTCTTGCAAAATTTCTCCATCTCCCTCAGTTCCCGAGATATCCTCAGTCCAATGAAGAAATCCCAGTATTCGAAATTCATCAAGAAAAAATATTTCTTAAAATCATTACTCTGCACTAATTTCACGATTTCCAACTAATTGGAAGCGACATCTAAGAGTAGCAATGTTTTTTCTTCATACCATAGATTAACCGTAATGAGAAATTATAAAGTTACGCTTTCTAATTGTTGAAAGCAGAGAGTCAGAGGAGAGGAAACCAAAATTCATAAAAACTCGATGAAAAAGATTGAGAAAAAAATAATCGTTTCACTGGATTTCTTAATAGAGAAAATCCATAGTACATGAAATCATTTTAAAATACAATTCCATTGGGGCTGTTTGCTGTCAGTTTACATCTGCGCTCTTGTGTCGTTATATGGCGTCCATAGGCTATTGTGGGGCCTCCCTCGTTCGGGCCGCTTTCATCGTCCCCCCGAAAAACTCATACAAATAAAGATACAGTGGCACACACTTGAGAAGTCCACTATAAATCTACGGGTCCAGATTCACCCCAGAGTCCATTATTACCCCTGTATTGTATTGCTCAACATTGACTCAATTGCTTTCGAATAATGTCAGAATGAGTGAGATCGAGGGAATATGAGGGAAAACTACCCCTACATGCTCTCCCTATTTTTCAGAGTATATCAATCGAATTATTCGATTTACTGCTCTTTTTTTTTTGCAAAGTGCCGGAGAAATTCATTTTTTAAATACAGGCAGTTCATGATAAAATTCTGAAAAAATTCAGGGACAATCGAGGCTTATCCTAGCATGCTCTCAATTTTTTTCGGATTTTTTTAGAGTGCTACTATTGGTTAAAGTGTAATTATTCAAATTTTTCGATTTACTGCTCTTTTTTATTCAAATCCACAGTAATTATTTTCTAAAACAAAGGCAGTTATTAATAAAATTCTGAAAAAATTCAGGCACTATCGAGACCTTCTGTGACACATTCTCAAATTTTTTCAGATTTTTTCGAAGAAATTTGAAGCGGTGCACCAAAAAAAACGAATTTTTAAATCGAAAAAACCTGCAGAAATGAGAAAGAAACGTTTCAGTAGATAATGGCTGCATTGGGTATAGCCTGGGGGATTTTATAGCTGCCTCGAAACAAGCCCCACACACACTCGAATCAAAATGGCCCCCATCTCCCGTCGGCCGGACAATCACAACTTGACAGGGAGGTTTAACGAGCCCTATGCCTGCACTCTCCTCCCATCCCTCAGATGGTCATTTAATTATTCAGAATACCTACGCGAGTCACCTCGACATATCCCCTTTCCTCCCCTCATCTATCTTTGTTTTCTCTGTGGCTGGACCGATATCACTCTCTCCTTTCCCACCCCAAACGTGCCACATGTCTGTTATTCTATATTAAACCCCGGGATGGTCGCCAGATAATAAAGACGTGGAGCATAATGGAATCGAAATTGTTTCTGTATCTATTAATGCCACTAGTGTGAGCAACTCATACAACAAAAACCCATTCAATTTATGGAAGATTCAGAAATGAGATTCCTAGGCTATTCTGTTTGCTACATGTGTCTGTTTTGTTCCAGAGGACAACCGGGATCTCAGTGATCATGCTGAGGACGATCTCAAGAGGCAGAGATCCAATTACAATGGAGATCAACTCTACTCCAACGTAAGTTCAGAGGAATCTTTATTTTTTGGGGATATCTCGGGAAATAAGGGAGGTAGAGAAAATTTCGTGGATACCTTTTTTGTAGGGAATTCTAAGAGCTACAAAAAAGGTCTCTATGAATTTTTCTCTACCTCTCTTCGTTTCCGAAATATTCAGGGAAAAGTGGTGATGGAAAGAGACTCATGAGATTCTTTGATTTTCAGCTGTGGTCGAGTAAATGGAGTATCAAGGACGAGCATAAGCTGCTGAATGAACTTGGTGGCGGTGGTGGTGGTGGCAGTGGTGCAACTGGAAATAGCAATACAACGGGAGTCGGCGGTGGCAACGGAGTCAGTGGAAATACTGGAGGTTATTATGAACACAGTGGATTTCCCGGGAATGCCATTGCCACTTCCGCTGAGCTGTATGATTCTCTGGGTACCATCAGCACCATGACGCAGGCGCAAGCACCACATCTCTATACTCCGCCCATAGGGGGCTCCATAGGTTAGTTGAGGAGAGAAATGCATTTGCGAATTAGAATATTCGGGATAGAGATATTTCTGAGGGAAGACGGGGTAAAATGGAGATTCTGATGAAACGGTTGGAGATAGCGATTTTCTGATGATTCCATTGGAAAGCTGAGGAAATTTGAGGCGGAAAGCATGTGTCGGAGTTTATTTTTTCGAGTTTTTTGAAAATTCGATTTTTTTCACCCTGATTTGAAGGGGTTTACCTTCCCAAAATTTGAAAAAATCACATTTTTGTGAATATCTCCGGTTCTATCTGTCGTAGCGCAGTGGGGCCGTGCTTAAATTAAAGGTCTCGTCATTTCCCACATTTTCGTTAAACTCCCATCGATTTTCATCGAAAATTGAAAAAGTTACAAGCCATTTTATGAAAATCACTTTTTGGCCTATAACTTCTTCAATTTTCGATAAAAATCGATGATTTTTGGGGGAGATGTGGAGGGCGATGAGACCTTCAATTGAAGCGCAACGGAATTGCGCTACGATGAATAGAACCGGAGATATTGCCGGAAATGTGATTTTTTGAAAAATTTCCAAGGTAAACCCCTTCAAATCTGGGTGAAAAAAATCGAATTTTCAAAAACTCGAAAAAATTAACTTCGATACATGTTTTCCGTCTGAAATTTCCTCAGCTTTCCGATGGAATCATCAAAAAAAATCTATCTCCAATATTTCCCCTGATTTCTCATGAAAAACACTCATTTTCCTTCAATTCATAGGCATTACGTCTCGCATTTCGAAATTCTCCACGAAATTACGAAAACGCTCCTTTTCCACTTGGTTAGAACTCAAAATTAATTCCGTTATTAAATTAGAAATTCAGTTTCCAAATTATGTGATAATTTTAGAGAGAAATTGAAGTAATTTTCGGTAATAATGCGAGTATTTCCAAGGCTTTATTCGGCGACGGGCGGCACGCCGCGAGTGCTCGTCGATTTCACGTAACCATTGAACAAACAGGCGAAAGAAACGAGCCATGTAAAAGCCAGCACATCTCATGAAATTTAAACTCAATTTCCGAAGAAATTATCCAAAGAATGCTATTCCTCTTTTTCTAAATTCCTCACATTACCAAAGATATCTCGGAAACTAAGCGAGATAGAGAAAATTTCATGGATACCTTTTTTCTAGAGAATTCAAAGACCTTCAAAAAAGGTCTCTTGCAAAATTGCTCTATCTCCCTTAGTTTCCGAGATATCTCAAAAAAACTAATGCACTTATCTAAAAAAAATTATAATAATTAATAAAATCGTATTAAGATCAAAGGCTAATGAGCTAATAATAATTTTCCCTGATAACAGGTGGTTCCCTGACGCCTCTGGCACCTCTGACAATGCAAGAATTAAAGCTGAGCCAAACCCTGGACGGTGCAAACATGTCACCATACCACACAACCGGTAAGTCCTCAATTTCCCAACAATTTCCATTCTGAATTGCCCCACATGAAAAAAAGAGCCTTGCCTTTTCTCTACCCTGCATTTCACCTAGATTTATATCATTTTAAAATAGCATACGTGTCGTATCGAATGCCATTATCTCACGTGTTATATCCTTATAATCTCATGCATTACAAGCCTGGAAGTAACACTCAATTCGTCACAAGCGAGTTTTCTGAGATTATTCAAGGATACAGCACTTTGAATGCGCCTAGTGCTTGATATATGAATGTTGTGTTGTATTGTGCATGAAATAAAGCAGAGGCCAGTACTGTTGCCGTCTCGTACGTTGGTGTTGGTGGGGGTGAACAGAGCTCTCCTGTATCGCTGCACGAGGGTAATGCCACCCCCACGGCTCCAAATACACCTGGAGGTGATCAAGGATTAACTGTTCTTCAATCACCGGTGTCACAATCACAGGTTGCATCAACAATACCACCGTATTCAACGATGCTACCCAGTTTTGGGCATTACACGACAGGTCAGTATCCTTTTAACATGCCTGTTTGTGAGTTTTCATTGATTTAATTGATGTTTTCCCCTTTTCTTAAATAAAACTGAAATTTTCATTCATTTATTTGAATTTTGTCATCATTTTTCTTTAAATAACGCGGAAACTAAGCGAGATAGCGTAATTTTTGTGGAGACCTTTTTTAAAGGTCTTGAAATTCTCTACAAAAAAGGTATCTATGAAATTTTCTCTATCTCTCTTAGTTTCCGAGATATTTGAGATTAACTGGTGGAATCTGGAGTTTTTCGAGTTTTTATTAATTGGATTTGTTTTTTTTTTTTTTGTGTTTAGGTAGTGGAGATTATGCTTACAGTGCAGCGTATTCTCAGTACTCGAGTGCACCATACAGTGGATACGGTTATGGCGCAGCGACAAGCGGGTTGCTCAGTAAGTAAACAGTGAGTATGATAATCGATTAGAACAGGGTCAATGAAAAAAGACTGATAACACTTTAGTATTAATTTTTCATTCGATTTTAAAAGAATTTAAGGTTATAGTGCAGGCACTTATAGCATAGAAAGTCGTTTAACGAAAGAAAACCTTAAAAAACGGGGTAAAATGGAGATTTTGAGAAAACGATGGGAGATAGAGTTTTTCTGATGATTCCATTGAGAAGCTGAGGAAATTTCACGTGGAAAACATGTGTCAGAGTGTTTTTTTCGATTTATTTCGCGAAAAGTTAATTATTTCGATTTTCGATATTTCGAAAAAATTTCGATTTCGTAGAAAAATCGAAAAAACACTTGTGACAACTCTTTTTCAGCTAAAATTTCCTCAGCTTTTCGATGGAATCATTGAAAAAACTCTGACTCGAAGGTTTAAACAAGAAAACACGAAAATCTCTTGAATTTCCGCCTTTTAACTCATTTTTTTCAGTAAAAAAATTAATATTTTAATGAAATGATTTGCTCCACAGACTCGACATACTACTACTGCAACGGGGATATGCTGGCGTCTTCCCACAACAATTCACACCAAGGTGAATGCAACAACGGTGGACCGGAGAGCAACGTGGACGTTGCAAGTCGCTCACCATTAGCAGCAACGCGGGCAAGCAGCGGTGCGAGTGCTGCATCACCAACTGGAAGTGCCTGCACAAAACCGGATCACACCAATACCCCTACAGACCTGTACCTGGCTTAAAATCCGCTAAATGCGGATAGTTCGTTCTAATGGCAGTTATTTAACGTGAATAATGAACATTTTGTCTCATGAGATGAACGAACGCCATATCACAAAAATAAAAAAAATAAAAACAAATAGAAACCAATTGAAATTAAGAACTGATCTCTAGGAGGAGCGAGGTGATCAAGCGATTTCTGTTACTGCGCAACAAAAACCTCGATATCCTGTCAATACTAATTATAATTCTATCATTGACTTTAATTATCATCATTTTTAATTATTATTATTAGTTTTAGTTATTTTTTTTTTATTATTATGAGTTTTGCCCCATTTTTTCTTATGAGAAAATTCCCCTCATTGCAATTACGCAATTTTTAGAAGTTAATTTATGATTTTTTTTTAATTAGAATGATTTTTTGCGGTTAAATAAGGAGGTTTTATTTGTAGAAATGATTTTTTAGGGGAATTATGTGAGGGTTTATGAAAAGTCAAATGTGTTCAATGTTTTCTCTTTCTTTTTCTTTAATTTTTTCTTTGATGATTTAGGGGATTTTAATTTTGAGATTTGAGGAGAGAGAAAAAAGAGAGGAATTATGAGGAATTTTTAATGAATTTCTGGCGGACGCGAAGAAACGATCAAACATTATTATGTCTTAAGGATAATATTATATATTTTTTGTAGAGAAAAACCAAAGACCATGCAAGATTATGGAATTCATCATCTCACATTCGGTATAAAGGATTCACTATTTATTATTAACAGAGTCAGGAATTTATTTATTTTGTTAAATCGAGTTTTAGGAATTTTCTAAAATTAATTATCCTTTTTTTGAATTATTTTTTATGGTAATTAGAGATAATTTAATTTCATTGAATTGATGGATTTTAGAGAAATTCCGAGAAAACTTGGGTTTAATAGAGTTCTTGACTTTGATGAAGAGTGACTGACAGATGAATAAAAAATGAATTTAATGAATGTGATTGTAAATATGCATACATAATCAATAAATTAATAGACAGACGTAAAAAAAGGAAAGAATAATAGGCTTATGAAGAAAAAATTATTGAGAATTCTATAATTTCGATTTTAAATAATATGAAGTTTTCAGATTAATTGAGTTTATTTCAGTGTTTTGATAATATCTTGGAAACTAAGAGAGATAGAGAAATTTTTGTAGATACCATTTTTGTAGAGAATTTCAAGAGCTACAAAACAGGTCTCCTGTGAAATTGCTCTATCTCTCTTAGTTTCCGAGATATTTGGGAAAAAGTAATGGAATTGAAGGGATTTGTCTGGAAACTTTGATTTTTTGTTTTCAAAATTGGTAAATTCAATGTTTTCTCTTTGGGTAATCTCTGTAGCCTTGATTCTTTTGTGAATCCACTTCCAATTAATCTAAATCACTCAATACCAGACTCAAGCTTCCAGATTTCTATGAAAAATGCAAAATAAGAAATACGCACTAATACGAAGTAAATGAAACATTAAAAAAATAGTAATTAATTGTTACTTCCAGGAATGTTGAGAATTTTCGAGAGCCATCCCCCGATTTATTGTTAATTTCGTCAATGTTTTCATAATCTTATATTTTTATATAACAACTTTGAATGATAATTAAATTCAAAAGAATTCTATAATTTATGAATTTTCAAAAAATCTCAAACATTACGAAAACTTTCCGACAAATTAATTCAATTTCTTCATCACTTTTCCCCAAATATCTCGGAAACTAAGCGAGATAGAGCGATTTTCATAATAACCTTTTTTGTAGCTCTTGAAATTCTCTACAAAAAAGGACTTTTGCTAAATTCCTCTATCTCCCTTATTTTCCGAGATATTCTCGGAAAAAGAAGCGGAGTTGGATGAATTTGTCTGAAAACTTTTCTTCTCGTCGAATTAATTTAATTGTGAATTAAAATAAGAATAAATCAAGCAAAATTAAATATTAAAGTAGTGTCTAGGTGAATGACACGTCAATGGGGGGCTCATGAATGTAAACAAGAGTTACAGAATCAACAATGAATGATTCTAAAAACAAATTTCCTTTAATTTATAAGTAAACAACAGAGTGTACAGTTTCAGTCTGCAATTCTTATAATTTTAAAGGGTATTTTATTAGATAAATGAAAAGAGTCTTTTCTTTCTGATAGAGAAAGCGGTGTTTATATATTTCTTTTTATAATAATTGTCACAATTTCTCTGAGCACTGGTTAATGAATTAAGTCCAAATTTCCGTACAGTTATTTATGAAAAAAAAATACAAATTAAATAATTTGCATGTTTACATTGTTACTTAGTGAATAATTGTCATAAGAAAAGGAAAAAAAAAAGGCAAAAAAAAAAAACAAACATTAGACGATTATAATGATAATGACGATGATAGTTGTTATTTTTATTATTTTTAATTATTTGCATAGTTATTAATCTTATATTCATTATTATTTAATTTCTTCACTATTTATTAATTTGTAATAAAAGAAAATATGTGTAATAAGTTTTGCCAAAGAACTTTGAGGAAAAAAAAGCGAGCGAAAAAAAACGTAATAGCGCAATGTAGCCTCTCTCAGAGGATTTTTAAACAAAAAAAAAGACATGTAGCAAGATCAAAATGATGAAAGTACGGTTCACGGCAATGATACAACCACAATTATCAAGAGATTTTGGATTAATTGGTAGTTACGGTTGTACTTAAAGGACCCAGCACACAATTTCACAATAAATTGTTTTTTTTTTTCATTTTTAATCATTTCATTATTGGTCCTTGTGATATTCTTGTTCCATGCGCAACTCTTGCCGAGTCTCGCTGTTGATACTTGCAAAAACAAAAATCTGTACATCCTTTTTAAATAAATATGAGGTTTATATAATTACGGTTTAATTATTCCATTTTCTTCTTCATATGTCAGTCGAATTTATTTAATAATGATTAAACAATTGACTACTAAACAATAATAACTACATAACAATCACCATCAAACAAATCACAAACGATTGTAGACTTTCCAACGAATATTGGTTAGCTTTTGTTTAATTAATTGATAATAATTAAACGATTAACTACCAAACAATAAAAAGTTTATACCAATAACCACCAAACGATTCACAAACGATTCCATATTTTTTTTATTTTTTATTATTAAGTAGTGAAGCCAGTTTTGAAATTTATCTCTTTTTGAAAATGATGTAAGAGGGCGCCACCTAAAATCCCTAGAAATTCTTAGATTTGTTGCTAACTTTATTTATTTAATAATAATCTAGCAGGTAACTACCAAACAACAAAAAATAGATACCAATCACCACCAAACGACTCACAAACGATTGCATATTTTTTCAACTCAATTTTGTGCTGCTGGCTCAATTTGGCGATTTTTTTTCTGAATTTTTGGCGTGCAGTGGTAAACAAGGTTAAGTCTAGTGACATTCGACTTAACCTGGTTTACCACTGCATTCGAAAATTGGAATTTTTTTGGCGTGCAGTGGTAAACAAGGTTAAGTCTAGTGACATTCGACTTAACCTGGTTTACCACTGCATTCGAAAATTGCGTTTAAATGGACTTTTTGGCGTGCCGTGGTAAACAAGGTTAAGTCGAATGTCACTAGACTTAACCTTGTTTACCACTGCACGCTCAAAATTCAGGAAAAAATCGCCAAATTAAGCTAGCAGCACAAAATTGGATTTTTGAGTTGAAAAAATATGCAATTGTTTGTGAATCGTTTGGTGGTGATTGGTATCTATTTTTCTCCGGAATTTACCAATGGCGCCATCTCTTAGAATCCTCGGGATTTTAGGTGGCGCCCTCTTACATCATTTTCAAAAAGAGCAAAATACAGAACTAGCTTTGTTCTTTGCGAATTTTTAATTAAAAAAATATGCATTCGTTTGTGAATCGTTTGGTGGTCATTCCTATATAGTTTTTATTGTTTGGTAGTTTATTGTTTATTTATTATTAAATAAATAAAATTAAAAACCAGATTTTTCATTAATAAAAATATGTAATTGTTTGAAACTCGTTTGGTGGTGATTGTTGTATAGTTTTTATTATTTGGTAGTCAATTGTTTAATTATTATTAAACAAATTCGACTGACAATATCGAGAAGAATCTGCTTTGCCGACAAAAGGACAGCTCATCCGCTGGTAAGGCTCTATTCCCTCCTTCTCCCGTTTATTTAACGCTCCCGGCTAAAGCAGGGACCATTCATATCCTCTCGAGAATTCCATTGTTATCATTTATTGATAACAATCAAAAGAAATTATCAACTATTAACAATATACGATTTATCATTCGAAAATCCAAAGAATTACCATCGTTTTTATTTGAATTTCCCGGTAAAATAATTAATTTAATGAATTTATTCAATTAATCCCACGAAATCATTGTAATAATCATTAATTCATTGAATTAATAACAGTTTAATTGTTTTATTTAATTAATACTCATTTTTCGAATTTTTAAACAGTTCGCGGCAAAAGTTTCCGGCAGACGGCGCGGCGCATGCCCTGCCCGCTCCGTACCGGACCGAAGTCCGTCACTCTCATCACGGAGACAGACGAGTCCGTACGCTTCTCGCATCCCTCCGTGTCTCGCAAATCATGCAGTCTAAAGAAGCCCAATTTCGTATCCTTTTCACGATCTCACCTTCCCAAGAACGAAAATAATGAGGATGAAGCCTTAATCAACACCCAGAGGTAATTATTTTCATAAATATCCCGAAATTACGGAATCTCTGTACATCCCAACGACGCTCGCGTCACTTTCAGGCGGGAAGTGCACACAAGATGGCCGCCGTAGCACTTGAGACGTTCGGACGTTGGAAAAATGTCCAAGATTAATTCCGATTGAACAATTGAATTAAAGAAGAGGTAAAAATGGATTGATCTGGGAAATTCTTCAGAATGAATAGAAAATTCTGGAATTTCCAAGACATTCAAAGGGGAAATGGCACATCGAAGGGTGAGTCATTTATTAAATTAATTAATTTACGACGCAATTGAGGAAAAATTTGGCGAACAACGGAACGATGTAAAAATCGAAAATTTTCGTATTCCGATATTAATGATTATGATAATTTAACGGAAAAATTGGGGAAAAAATCAAGGAATTGACGTAAATCGAGGAAAAAATCGGATTTTTGGGAAAATTGTCGTATTCCCCTTTCAATAATTATAAGCCCTTCTCGATGCTTCTTTGGGCTCAATTGAATAGTCTCATCATGGGCCTCCATGATCTCCAATTGAGCATCATGATACCCGTATCATAAACCCGGAGACTGATGAGGCATCAAAACTGGATGATTGTGTCGTGTGACCGATTCTCGAGGTCCTGGACACCCTGGAGATGCTGAAAAAGAGTAAAATTGGGAAAAAATTGGAAAATAAAGGGAAAATAAGGGAAACCACTTAAAATTCGAGGAAAAATAGGAAAATACCTGGGGAATTAAAAAAAATAGGAAAATATCAGAAAAAATCGAGGGAATAGAAGAAAAATTGGGAAAAATAAGGAAAACATCTACAGAATCGAGGAAACATAGGCAAAGAAAGGATAGACCTCCAAGATCATCAACAATCTCATGATTTTGCAGGAAATCACCTGGAGAATAAAAAAAAGAGGCAAGAAGAGGATAGCACCTGGACCTGCAGCCATGGGCCTCAGAATCATCAATAAATGCACCTGAAAAGAAGCAGTGAATTGCTCCAAGAGAAGAGCCTCCTGAATACCAGAGACTTGAACAAAGAGAGCTATCTAATCACAACTATGACACGAATCTCTTCCCTTTCGATGGGTCAACACGAGGATATGAGGCGACGGACAGCAGCATTACAGAGTAATGTATTATGAGAAAGAGTTTGCGCAGTACAGTCTCTCCGATTGTACACGGAGGCCGGAGAGACACAGAAAAACGTATAAAAAAGGGGCAAGAGAGAGGGCATGCGAGGAGTAAGAAACGAGAGGGAACAAGCGCCTTCACATATATACATAGGATGGAGTACTCGGTTGGTCTCGGCCAGAGTCGTTTATCTTCGTTACGCCTGCTTGAGCCGACTAGCAGCTAGTGCCTGCCATGACTGGCCCTGCTGATGCCTTGCGGGGGGGCAGAGAGGGGAAGGGAGAGTCGGAGGGAAGCCGTCCGGACGAATCCGGCGTCGTGATTGGTCCACGCGTGGGAGAGCCGCCCGCCTGAGCTATCCGGCCGGCAGTCAGCACCGAGCATCGAAGTTGAACGTATCAGAGGCGGACGATCGTGACAGTTCGTATATACAAATGCTACGAATCTCATTTTATTCTCTTTGTTTGGACATTTTGGTAATTCGGTTAAAAGGAGTTGCGGGGAATTAACGGAGAGTCGATGCTTGGGTTAGCGAGTTTTATTAGCGATAAAAGATCGTTCGATTAGAGATAAAAAAAAAAAGAAAAAAGAGAAACGTGACGGGAGATACGATGGCCGCCAACGGCGCGCGTCAAATTCACGCCAGTGCTGTATCCTCATTATTTCACAGTGTAGCGTGTCAATTTGTGCTCGTGTCTTGGCCACCATTGCGCCTATACACGGTGTGCGCGTGTCTGTTCATATTTCACTGAGTGGATATTTTTTTCTCCCAATCTCTGGAGTAACGAGAAACGTGCTTATTTTTTATTATTATTTTTCTGTGTGTTATGTACATGGGGGGAGAGCGGTTAACGCCCGGAAATTAAGGTGCGTGTGGGACACAGGCTCAACACAATAACAACACTTGTGTTTGTTTATTTTTACATTTGTTTTATTTGGAATTGTGTGAAATTTCATTGTAATTGAATTATTTTGTGGTTAGATGATGATTTTATTGACGAGTGTATAAGTGTGCTTTGTTTTGACTTAGTTACTGCAGGCTCCAGTGACCGACGGCAACTTGTTTATTTGCACATTGGAGATTCTTGGAAATATCGATTCGCCTATTCCAGTCTTTATAAATGGGAAAACTCGATTGAGGCATTCAGTAGTCTCTCGCTCGTTAGCCAGAGCACAAGGATTTAACGGAGATAACTCGGAGCAGAGGCAAATTAATAAACAACCTGCCAACAGTGGCACGTTGACGCCCGATCAGTCCCGTCGGACGGTCGGAGCGCGTGACAATAATGCCGCACGTGAGTAGCAGTGGCGGCGGCGATGATCTCGGTAGTGAAGATGAGGTCAAGGTTTTCAAGGATGAGGGTGAAGATGAAAAGAGATCATCTGAAAATCTTACGGAGGAAAAAAGTTCACTTATCGATCTTACGGAGTCAGAGGTGCGAATTATTTTCAACGTTATGATTATTCATTTTTATATATATTTTCGTTAAATTCATTCATTGTTATTTAATGCTGATGAATGAGGGGTGAGTTCTACGAAAACCAAATTGTGTGTATGTGTTGCAGGAGAAGGGATCGCTGGCAGGTGGAAATTACTCGACAGCAGGAAAGGCCTCAACGAGGTCTGATCTCAGCCCAGTCTTTGGTGAGTTTTTAATTTAGGCAAAAAGCCATTTTTCTTATTCTCAATATTCTTGGAAAGAAGAGAGGCAGTCGTCCTCTGTGAATTTATGATGAGGATATTTAACTCTCACGTGGAACAGAAAAGGGAAAATGGAAGGGGGGGACTATCGAGTGTCCATGAATTTCAAGTATTTCATTTAATCGTTGAGGCTAGATTATTTTTTCATTCATTTGGTTAGTCGAGGATGGTCTTCTCTGAGTGATTCTACAAATAAGAGAGTAATCTTGTTCTTGGTAAGATACAGGGATCAATTATCACATTCATTAGTATCTCTTGGCAGTTTCTTAATTTCTCCTGTTCGTCTCGTCATTGACAAATTCATTGCCTCACGTGGCATTGCCCTCGCTTAATTCTCACTCATTTACGTAAATATTGAACGGCAATTAATTTATATGAATCACTTCCCTTTTCAATCACAAAATGTCAATATTTACATAGTCGTTAGTTTTCTTTTAATAACTCGAAAACCGAGAGAGATAGAGTAATATTGCCCTAATCCTTTTCTGTAGAGAATTTGAAGGGCTAGAAAAAAGGATTCTATCAAAATTCCTCCATCTCTCTTAGTTTCCGAGTTATTCAATGAAAACTAATGAAATAAAATGTAAATTTGACAATTTTGATAATAATGACAATTAACAATTCTCAACCATCTCATACACATTGAATGTAAAGTGAGCATGTGTGATGGTCACTCAAGTGGTTAATAATGACAACGATTGAAACGACCGAGTGGCGACGACGGCGGTCTAAAGTTGTCGTTCGCCGAAACGAGACACATGAGCCTTCCTGTCATATTCCACTGGTTTTTTCTATCAAAAACAAAGCCTCATGCTGAATGTTTATTATCATTTCTCTGTTATCCCACGTTCGTCGAGTGGCTCCGAGAAAAAAAGGCCCCTGGAAAATCATTGGATTTAGGGCAGTATGTAAAAAAAATAAATTGGCAAGGGCCAATGATATCTCGTTGTGCGAAGTAATTGACGAGTTGGCGTGTAGGCGGCTTGAGCGCTTAGATAGCCGCTGGTGTATCGTGAAATGAAACGAGACGAAAGGAACAGTTGCCACAGCTATACAGTCTTCAGGCAAACTGCAAGTCTTTCCCCTATAGGTAAAAGGATACGATGAAGCAAAACGAGGAGAGGCAGAGGCCGAGGAAACGAGGCGAGCGAGACTCCACTGCATCACCCTGAACTTGCCCGAATACCTTTCCACCGACTCCTCGTACGGTATAACCAATACACATGGCATCGACTTTACTCCTCTCTCTTTCTTACGTATTCACTCTTATTTTTCATCATCTCTCTCTCTGTGCCTATACACAGACTCTCTTGCCCCTCTCCTCTGCATCCCAACGCCGTCGTCGCCGTTGTCGTCATTTTCTTAACTCCATTCTTCTCTCACTCGCACACCATACTTCTCTCGCCTCTCTCCTCTCTCTCTCTTCTCGCTTTGTTTCTTCTTACTTTGTCTCGCGCTCATGTTAATCCTCCACCCATTTCTTACGCTCCGTATTGCCTACCGGGTGGAGTGAACGAGATTGTATTTATGAATTCAAAAAGATTCGAGAAAAATTGCGAATTCTTTGGTGATGATTTTGGAGGTATTCTTCATTTTTTTTAGAATAACTTGATAAATAAAAGAGATAGAGATATTTTGATAGAATCCTTTTTTGTAGATTTTCAAATTCTCTAGAAAAAAGGTGTCTTGTGATTTTTCTGTATCTTCAATAGTTTCAGAGATATTCCAATGAAAAGAGGGTTGATTCTCAATAAATTGGGAAAATTCTCGTTGCATCCTCCGGAATAGAAAGAAGAGACACCCGGTACATAACCATACACAGACACATAAACTCAGAAACTATAATATAGCGTATATAACGTTAGCAGTAGTATATGTATACAGTGTATGTATAGTTAGGGCTCCACTGTAGCTCTCTACCTGCCCGCTAACGAGCCTACCTGCGATGCTGCACTTCTTTACCTTCGAGAAACGAGAGAAACAGAGACTTCACCTCTCTGCAGTTTCTCCCCGTCATCCATTCCTTCTGGGGGCTACTATGGTCCTGCCATCACCCTCTTTCCTTTGCTTCCCCTCTTCTCAAATGGATCTTTTCCCTTGCTGGAGATGACTGCTTCCCTGCGGTGGTGTGTTGCACCTTTTATAACTGGTTAAACAAATTTCCTCGTAAAAGCACTTTTCGAAGAACTCAGAGTCTCCAAAAATTTTAGTGAATGCCTTGAAAAAAAAAAAAAAACCTATTTATTTTCTTTTTATTTCTTTTTAGAAACAGCAGGGGATTAATCAGATTGTTTTCATAAAATTCTTATCATTGTTTGGATTCATTATCATGAACAATGTAGAGATTTCAAGAACACGGGATTAAGCGTCAACATTCTGATATAAATGGAAAAATACGAGGTTAAAGATGAGTTTTTGTGATAATGAGGAAAATTAATGATAATGTTTTTGGATTAGTTTTGTTTTCTTGAAAATATCTTGGTTATTAAGAGAGATAGAGGGAAAACACAAGAGACCTTTTTTCTGCAGAATTTTGAGAGCTACAAAAAAGGTCTCTTGCAAAATTTCTCTATCTCGCTTAGTTTCCGAGATATCTGGATTAAACTACTTGAAAACTTGAATTCTTGGAATAGAGAAGAATTGACTTTTAGATTTCTATTGAATTACCGAAAAAAAGGGAGTATTGGAACATGACCTACGACAATACGTACTCGACACGTGTATTTAATTCACGGAGTCACGCGAGAAAATGTATAGAAAGTAAATATGAGGGTGATGAGACTTCACAATGTTTGTGGGTGATTCTGGAGAAAAAAGTTTTGTTGAAGTGGGAAATTGGATTATATATGGGAGCGTTGTCACGCGATTCATTCTGATGTGTTATTTTGAGTTGCCAGTGGTTTAGGAAACTGTGGGGGTGAGTTTTGAAGTTGATTTCGATGGGTTCAAGTGATTTTCATAATTTTATCCGTGAAAGAAGCCTAATAATTGTGATTATAAAAGGAGTATGAAACATGGGAATGAAAAATGTGGAAGACGAGTGTGAAGAAGCAGAGGATAGGACAGAGGGGATGCTGTGTTATGGTTTAGTAATCTGTATACTGTTTTACGATAGCTATAAATACGGCTATAAAGCTCTTTGTTTAGAGCACCTAGTTCGGCCTTCAAAGATCCTCCTTTCGCATCTCCACCGGATTTTCCCGAATATCTCTCAAAATATTAAGAATATCGAAAAAAGTCAAAAGACCTTTTTTGTAGCTCTCGAAATTCCCCAGAAAAAAGGTCTCTTACGATTTTCCCATAAAATCATTGGTTTCCGAGATAAATCCACATTTAATCCATTTTCATCATTTAATCACAATCCACATGAACTCTGAACGTTAGAAACTGAAGAAAGTAGTAAAAAAAAAAGGGGCAGTCAATGCGAACATTGAGATACACCCAAATAAGGCAGCTTCATCCGGTTACTCTGTAAATAATTACTTCTCGTAAACCCGAGACTAGATATCTCGATGATGTATATGGCTCTAAGCATTGAAAAATCCTGACACTTGCTTCACCATACAAGAATCTTCACAGAAACAAGACAATACATCATTCAGCATGTGGCACATGATCTTTATTATCGAAAAAACGTGTTAATCCTAATGATTGCCATAAAGTCGAAATAATTCTTCTCCCTCCCATGAATTGCATAAAATTCTCGAGGCATTTGACTATTTTAAATCCCGGAAATACCCAGGAATCTCAGGTAGTTTACCTCGTTTCTCTGGCTTTAATCTACCATCTCAATCAGTTTGTAAGAAAAAAAAGAGGCTTGCCAGAATATTGGTGAATAAAACCATTTAAAAATGTAAATTAGCTGGAGAAGAGGAGAGCTGCTTACGAGCTCAAATATTTATCGTCCTGTTACCCTTGTAGCAGCATCTCCAAGCTGAATTGTCCATGGGTGTCAAACTTCTCACTTCTGCTCGATGTTTTCGAAAGCTTCGACGTTCCTCATCCAAACGTGAATACGAAAAAGAACGAGCTATACGAGTATTTTACGGAATGTTGTATACAAGTTGAATGTATAGGATGGGGCAAAGGCGTGGGCGATGGAGATTTTTTTATTTTTTTTTCCTTTCCATTTCTTTTTCTAACTTATTTCTTTCCATGAACGGAGGACCCGTCGGGTTTTGGCCTTGCGCTGTTGCCGTCTTTTTAGGTGGCTCTCCACATGGTTGCTAAAGTATTCGCATCTCTCTTCGTTTCGTGTGTTTCTCAAAAAAAAATTTTGAATAAATTTTCATGAGGCACGCTCCCGCAGGCACTCTGCAAACAAGGAAGCCTCCGAGCATCTCTCTTTGGTATCCATACCTTCAAGTATTTCTAATAAGATAACTCGGAAACTAAAGGAGATGGAGAAATTTTGGAAGAATACTTTTTTTTAGCTCTTGAAATTCTCTACAAAAAAGGTCTCTATGAAAATTTCCCCATCTCCCTTAATTTCCGAGATATTCTCAAAAAATAAAAGAATCTCTGAGGAAAATTTAATGTTGGGGTCATTGAACCTGTTCGTACTTCACCTGCACTTAATTGAATTTTATTCAACAAATATCCGAGAATTCTATGGAAGATGTTCAGTGAAGAGAGGATAATTCGATTGAATTGATTTGTACGACAAAGGAAATCAATGGGAATTCTTGAAATTCAAAAGTTTTGTTTAAACTGACGCATTTTTCTTATTTATTATTTATTTCTAGGAATTGTATTGGAAGTGAATCGATGCATGGACTCTCGACTCATTTGAAAAATTTATTCCCTCGTTTTGAAGGTCCTTAGGGTAGAAAATACGATATTTCGTGTACGTATTCTGTCGAGTGGTTTCTGAGAGGTCCCACACCATAGAAAGCAACCTTGGTTCGAACCGGCCACCCATTGTCCGCATGGCATCTCTTATTACATGAGGGCCATAACGCGGCGACCGAGTACCTTGGAGAACCCGCCTTGTTCCTTTCTTGCTTCCTCTCATTTCGTTTTTAGCATCTGAAATTCTATCCAAACAATTTGATCATTAACTCACATGGTAAAATTTATAATGAAGGTGTTTATGTATTTTACCAAAATTTCTAACAATGAACCTGTAAAAAATCTCGCTTACACACTCTGACAATTGATATTTAGGACAATGGCAATGGGAACGTGTAATTCGATTAATATCTCGGAAACTAAGAGAGATGGAGAAATTTTCATAGAGACCTTTTTTCTAGCTCTTGAAATTCTGCTGAAAAAAGATGTCTATGAAAATTTCACCATCTCTTTTATTTTCCAAGATATTCAATAAAAATTAGTGAAATTGGAGGAAAAGCGAATAATTCTTGTTTTCCCAAAAATTTTCACAGCTATCCAAGTACTTCAATTCTTTATTATTGCATTGTCATTTTGGCATGCCTGTGAAAATCGACAATACTGGAAAAAAAGCCCCATTTTATCACTGATTTTCCGTGTAAATGTTGATCCCCCCTTTGTGCTGTACACAAAAACCCGTGAAAAAAAAAAGAGAATCCGTGACTAGACCTAATATAGCTGGGGCATTACACTTGTTGCACAAAAGCACATGAAGAATAGGTGAAAACAGTGAATTCTTCCCTTCGGTTTTCCTTCTATTTATCTTATTTTTTGGAGGGAAACTACCGCACCAGGCCTGACCAGACGAGACAAGACCCCCCGTGTTGAAACCCATGAGACTGTACACACAAGCACGCATTTTCTATTGACAGAGAGAGGGTCAAGGGACACCAACCACGAATCTCTATCTTCACTCAGGACTTTGCTTGGAATCTGTACAGTTGTTCTGTCCCATGGGGTGCAGTAATCCTTGACCTTTTTTCATTGTACGCTTTTTTTTTTTTTCTTCTCGAGGGAAAGAACGGAAGAGCCTTGTAAAAACCCTCATTTTTCTCATCTGACTCACACATCACTCGCTTTCTCACTTCCAGGTAAACTGTGCATTCTCTGATTGTCGTTGTTTTTTAGGGAATTGGAACACTTGTTGAAAGTTGGCATATCTCGGAAACCAAGAGAGATGGGAAAATTCTCATAGAGACCTTTTTTGTGTGAAATTTAATTCTTTAAAGAAAAGGTGTCTTGATGAATTTCTCTATCTCGCTTAGTTTTCGAGATATTCGAGGAAAAGTCGAGGGAAATTGATTGGGTTTCAATGAAATTGGAGAAATTCGTGGGACATGATTTTTGCTGGGCTTCTCAGGGGAATTCAGAATCTTGTATCACGTCTGAGATTTGAGAACCCACTCTAGAGTGGTGTCGGGAGATTGGTTAGGTAGGCTGTGCCGTTGATGGACCAGAGCTAATCTAAAAATCACCGGAACTTCACAATTATAGTAATTTACCAGCCGACAACAAGCCTGTACACACAAGGCTCGTCCTTATAATGGTATTGTGGGCCTAGCTGCTTTCTTTTCTGTTCCTCGTGTTGGGTTATTCTTGTTTTTTTTTACTATAAGTTTATGGCACCAATTTATGAATTTACGAATGTCAGGATAGAGGCAGAGACACGAGGAGAATCAAATTTTTGAGAAATGTATGTGTAATCATATTTTTTTTAATGAATTTTTTGATACAATTAAAGTTTCAGGTAATTCGATGCTACTTTGAGGGGAGAACATCTTGGAATCTAAGCGAGATAGAGCGATTTTCATGAGGACCTTTTTTGTAGCTCTTTTTCTCCTCTTCAAAAGAGGTCTCTATGAAATTTGCTCTATCTCGCTTAATTTCCGAGATATTCTCAAAAAACTGAAGAAGATAGCATTGACTTGCTTAAAAAATTCATAATTTTATGAAATTTTATTTATAAAAAAAGTGCAGTTGATAATTTCGGTGACCTTGAATGTTGAAGTGATTAGAAAATACTCAATTCCTCATTTTTCAATAGTGAAAATCGAGGAATTGCGTCATCCACGTATAATTTCTTATTTTTTCAAATGATTTCTTTTTTTTTGCGATTGAATCGATTCTCCTCTTCTTCTGCTATATTCCCTCGTCTAACTGTATATCATGCCACGTGATATATATAATGCTGAAGCTTGTTGAAACGAAAACAAACGAAACGTATAATCGCTGGATAAACACGAGCCTTTCTTATTTGTTCGAACAGGAAAGGTGGACCCGACGCCGCACACCTCCTCGTTCAACATGGGCTACCTCGTCTCGCCATATCCCTACCCAAACGGTGCCGGAGGACCCATACCTGTCTCTATGGTAAGTGGTATTCAGAATATTTTTTCCATTTCAGATTGCTACAATATATCGTATCGTGTTATTCAGGAATTATCGCAATATCTAAACTGAATAATTAGAGGAAAAAAATGAAATCTCATCGAAGGCTATTTCCAAAAATTCCGAAAAAATTCCCAAACATGCGGGAGGACCCTTACATAATCCCTGAATTTTTTCAAAATTTTCCTCTCAACTGCGTTTTCTAGAGAAAAAAAATAGTCATCATCGTCTATTTCGAAAATCTAATTGTTTTATTAATGAAATAATTTTTTTTAAATCGAACGCTTTTTCCAAAAATTCTGAAAAAATTCACAGACACACGGGAAAACCTCTCCATAATCCCTGAATTTTTTCAAAATTTTCCCTCAAGCCGCGCCTTCTGAATAGAATTATCCCAAAGTGTTACCCTCAAGCCGCAACTCGAAATTCGCCTGAAAACGTTAAAAAAAAAGAGAGAGGAGAAAAGTAGAAATAAAACCGCAAAAAGCCGTTTCACGTGCACGCGAGGCCGTTGATAGGGTCCGGAAAGTGATGAAATTAAGAGGTCTCCGGTACGCTGGATGATCAATTCAATTTTCCGCTAGATTCACTAGAGCACCGTGTAACTAGAGTGAGACAGAATGATCTCGATCGATTCACGTGTGTTTGTAGATTGTGGTTGTCGAAAAATGATTTGCGTATGTTTTGTGTATGGATATGCGAGGCTTTTTGTGTTTGAGTTTGTGCAGCCAGGTAATTTCACTGCGGTGAAGCATGGTGAGGTTAAATAGTGGGTGAAATTGGGGCGATTTGACGCTAAAGAGAGCGTGTTGATAGCGCATATAATATTTGTATGGCCAACGACTAAAATCTCGCATGTACTCTGTCTCTCTCTGGCCTTTTCAAACGAGATAAACTGGTAGATTCTTAATCTCCCTAAATTACAGCTCACAATTTACAGTGAAAGGTAATGATTTGCCAAAAACGAGAGAAGAGAAATGGAAGGAAATAACGAAATACGTATATGAACTCGATTTCATGTTTTTTTACTTTTTCACTCGGTTGTCTCTTGCCTCTCATTCGGTTTCTCTCGTTTCCCCCTTTATCCACTTCGGATTTACCTCTGGCACTCATGTCCTACCACGTCATTATGTCGTTATTCCCGAGAACGACCGTGTCTTGACGCCATCTCACCAACACTACTTATTAAAGTCGGTTTTTATTTATTTTTTCGGGAAATAGTGGAGATGGAATTTTTTGGATGATTCCATTGAAAAGCTGAGGAAATTTGAGGCGGAAAACATGGGTCGCAATATTTTTTTTTAATTTTTTGAAAATTTCGATTTTTTTGGAGGAATTTGAAGGGGGGAACCTTGGGAAAATTTGGAAAAATCAGTTTTTTGAGGATATCTCCGGTTCTATTGGTCGTAGCTCAAAAATTCCGATTCGAGGTGAAAGGTGAGATGATTTGCTATGAATTCATGTGGTTTTTAAATTAAAATTATCGATTTTTCACATAGTTATGGGGAATTTTATGAAAATCAGTTTTTTCCCATTAAATACCTCAAAAATCGATAATTTTAATTTAAAAACCACATGAATTCATCGCAAATGAGCTCACCTTTCACCTCGAATCGGAATTTTTTAGCTACGACCAATAGAACCCGAGATATCCTCAAAAAACTGATTTTTTCAAATTTTTCCAAGGTTAACCCCTTCAAATTTCCCCGAAAAAATCGAAATTTCCAAAAAATTAAAAAAAAACAACGCGACACATGTTTTCCGCCTCAAATTTCCTCAGCTTTTCACTGGAATCATCAGAAAAATTCCATCTCCCCCCCTTCCCCCAGAATCCCCCCTCCAACCCCAAATTATCATTAAAATTCACCTGAAAAACCGGAAAAATAAATTAATTACTCACAACGTTCGCGTACCAGCTTCTTGGCAACTGCATACAAATATCTTCGGGGCCAACGCCTCTCGCAATGGCAAACAATCGGGCTCCATTCATCATCACCTTCTGCATTGAAGACAATTGAGGGAAAAAATTATAAACCCTCTCTCTTATTTTTTGCCCATTTTTTTGTCCCCTCCAGAGCTGAATTCAATGTCCAGCTTCGGGCACTGAAATAAAACGGTATTCTCTTTTATGAGCAAAGCACAATCAAAGAGCAAGAGCGTGGGTCGTTGATATCCGTGAGCGATACATGCCTATTTCACTGTTTGACATTTATTTTCTTGGTGGTATATGTTCCACTAATTGTTCACCGATCCTATGCTCGCGTGGGAGCGTCGACATGGGTTCTTTCGCTAGGCCTTCTCCTGAGTCATACAAATGTGTGCAAACCTGTATTACGGAGCTCAGGTATGCGTTGAAGACGTTAAACTCATTTCGACTCAACAATTCAGTAGTAAATCAGATAATTCGATTTTTTCATCAATTTTTCCATTATATCTCGGTTAATAATAGAGATACGTCTTTTTTCCACTGAACCTTTTTTGTAGATCTTAAAATTCTCTACAAAAAAGGTTCAGACGAAAAAAGTCGTATCTCCATTATTTTCAGAGTTATTCGCAAAATTGTTGTGAAAAAATCATGTTTATCATTTTTTCAATGATTCTCTTGTGTCTCTCTGTACCCTTTATTATTTACTGAATACAATTCACCATGAAAAAAACATGGAGAATCATCCGAGAACCGCAGGCAATCGCAATTTCAGTGGCAATACAACTTTAAAGGAATGTCGGTTCCTTTATTTACCATTTTTCTCTCTTTTCTCCAAGTGTACCACAGGATTTTCTAGTTGTCGAGGATAATACTGTGGGTTTTAGGAAAAATGACGTCATTAGGCATGAAAAATAAATTCTCTCGACGTTAAAATTAAGGGTAAACCTAATTATTGACTGTAGAGGCATTAAAAAAGAACGAATTTCTTTGTTTCCAATTTTTCTACAGAAAAATCCATCCAATTGGCTTCAAAGAAATAATAATAACAATAATAAAGCTTCATGAAGCGTGAAAGAGGGCTCGACAATTGCACCTCAATACTTTATTTATTTGCGCAAGAAAAAAATTGCAATTTCGTGAATGATTTTTTTTTCGATAGAAAAAAATAAAGATAAAGGGGCGAAGAAGATGTGGCACATGCAATTCAGAGTGAGGGAATAAATGAGCCAGGATAAACGCTAGAGAGGCCTCTCTCGTAAACATCGAAGAATGCCCAGAACTAAACGATGAGAATACGCAAGTGGTGTGTGGTTGAAATGAAGTAAGAGAGAGAGATGAGGAGAATTGGAGGAGGAGGGAATGGTAGTTGTGGAGATGGGGCTATCCTCTGCCTTTGGGAACCAGGTCTCATCCTCTTTTGCCGTGTCTTCAACGCATAATTCAACTTTTCGAAGTCTCGTTAAAGTACTTCCAAAGGAGCGTACAACATCTATAAACGATCAATGGCTCCTCCATTATGGATGCGATAGTTTTTCACGCTCTTTGATTCTTCTAGGCAAATATTTGTTGAGGCATTGTTTTGCGTTATTTTTTTTTCTCTTATTTTTTTCCACGTGCAATAAAAAATGGAGAAACAAAAGCGTGACACAGGGTAAAGTCGGTGACGGCATGGCGCACAGTTGCAACCCCTTAATTAACGGTGTAGAAAGTCACTTGGTGACAGAGAACTTTGTGAAAGGGGTAACCGAATGACAAAGATAAGATGGGGTGGTGGAAAAGTTTGCGTGTGCCACGCAGAGGCAGACTTTCTTCTTCTCCTCTTTATTTCAGGCTCAAAATTTATTTAGGCAGTTGTCCTTAAATATTTATAATGTCACGTGTGTAATTCATCGTTTCGTCATTGTAAATCCGATTTTTTTATTATTCAATTTCCGGTGGTGTAAATTGAATTACCGAAAGAGTTTAATTAATTTTTTTTACTTTATGAATTTTTTTGAGAAGCAAGGAGTTTTTGAAAAAATCTGAAAAAATTCCACAACATAGTAGACATGTTCCGACACTTTCTCCAATTTTTTTCAGATTTTTTCGAAAATCCGCGAGTCGCGAGGAGCGAAACAACGCAGGCATTGTTATGACGCTGGGAAAAAGAGTACCGTTGAAAGAGAGAGAGAGAATACGTGTAGTTTTAGTCGTCTCTTTGTACACCGTAGTCCGGAGTTTTCGTAACAGTCATCTCTTTGATATGTTCTCCGGACCAACGACTCCGTGCTTCGTTTTTCACGTGACACAACTATCCCTCCGCATGGATAATGTACGCTTCTCGCATATAGAGAAAATACCTGTATTATTTTGTAGAAAAAGAGAGAAATACGTCTGTTTTATGTTTCGCAGGTATATCTAAACCTTCGGGAAATATTCCCTTTGCAAACGCGTATTCACGAGTAATTCTTGCCTTTTATTTTCATGACACAAAGGTGTTAATGCGGTTTAACGCTCTTTTTTTCCATCAATTTTCCCCTCATTACATTTTATTCCCATTTTAATGGATTTATTTGAGGGTAATCGGGTGTTATCACATGTTTTCGCGGAAATTCCGATTGCAGTTGAAAGCTTATCACTTCCACCACATTCGCCCAAATTTTCATGAAAATTCAGTGTACTGCTCCTTTTTGCCCCTTGTTTTGAGATAATTACGTGGTTTCCCTTCTCTCAACAGTTTTCTGCGAATATCTCGGAAACTAAGAGAGATAGGGGAATTTTGCAGGAGACCTTTTTTGTAGCTTTTGAAATTCTCTACAAAAAAGGTATCCACGATAATTTCTCCATCTCGCTTAGTTTCTGAAATATTCACGGTACAAGAGTTTATGTTAATTATTTGAATTTTCTCTCATTGTAAAAACAATTGTTGAACGTAAAACTCATACAATTGCGTATGCATGATGCCATAAGCGCTATCATTAGTAAGACTCTCGTCTGAGCTTCACGATTGTGCGCGGGAAGCTGAGTGTGGTATATAACGAGTGGCTTTATCGGTCACCGCCACCACGTTAATTCCTGCCGCATGGACACAGTATGTGTGGTATACAGAGTGTGGCGGGCGGTTAGTAGAATCACTTCTGAGTCCAACCAAGAGAACAGAAGTTTCGCATATCTGTATTTATTCATCTATATATACACTAGCGAGTATTGCAGAAAATACACAATCATTGGCACTTTCGCTCCTTTAACGGTATCTAGATCTCAGCGATCCGGAGACTCGCCACTTGAACTTCGATTTTCTTCAGTCTCATTGGTCAATAATTGCCGCAGTGACTCATTAATTCGCGGAAAATGTGGGAAAGTGTTTATTAGCTCTTCCACCACACTCGCCCAAATTTTCATGAAAATTCGGCTTACTGCTCCTTTTTGCCCCTTATTTTAAGATGGGGATGTCACTTATTTTTCTATCGACAGTTTTTTGAGAATATCTCGGAAGCTAAGAGAGATAGGGCAATTTTGCAGGAAACCTTTTTTGTAGATCTTGAAATTCTCTATAAAAAAGGTCTCTTGCGAAATTTCCCTATCTCGCTTAGTTTCCCAGATATTTAAATTACAAGAGTACATGTTAATTATTATCTTTTGAACTTTCTCAAATTTCGCGCGAAAAATAGCGTAGATCATGCTATTATCCCGATTTCAATGAAAACTCGGGATTTTCTTTATAAGACTCTTTAATAGTAGACCTCTTCCTCTCTTGAGCACTCTGTCTTTATCTATAGCACATACACATTCGTTTGTTGGATGCAATAGGACGCGCGGTGTTGCCATGCCTCTCGCACGCACCAAATATTTGACGCTAACCATCAGTGAAACACGCCTCGTTCTCTGCTTACTAGCCGACTTAAAAACATTGACGCCTCCGTTTTATTTGCATCCTAATATCATCTCGTCTCTTTTTTTAAATGTTATCGAGCCGCGCTTTTTTTCCCCTGAAATAATTAGTTTTCCCTCGATTTTTTTCGGGGTTTTCGATGGGAAAAAGAGAAGACCCTTGAGCCCGAGGGATCTCCTTTCTTATTCGAGTACCATCTCGTGCTCAATATTCATGGAATCCCCGTTTCCTGTCGAGTGATTGCTCCTCTCGATTCTCGCGAATGACCTTCTCTGCATGTGCTTTTATTCTGCTCCAAAATTAGGCGTTATTCTCGATTCAAAAAGCCCGAAAGTTCAATTCCCACTTTCATCCCTGAATATCTCGGAAACTATTAGAGATAGAGAAAAATCGGAAGAGACCTTTTTTGTAGAGAATTTCGAGATCTCCAAAAAAGGTCTCTTATGATTTTGCTCTATCTCTCTTAGTTTCCGAGATATCCTCGAAAAACCGTCGAAATCGAAGAAACCGACATCCTCATCTTAAAACAAGGGGCAAAAAGGGGCAGTACACCCGATTTCCATGAAAATTGGTGCGAGTGTGGTCCAAGTACCCCCGAACATTCTCCCAAATTTTCCGCTGAAAATGAGCATCTGCCTTTTAATAATCCAATTAATTCAAAAAAAAAAGTAGACGTAATTTATCCGTGATATGAAATAGCGTAAGAAGAGCACGAAGAAAGTAAAAAGTATGATAAAACATAAAGTGGAAATGTGCAGAAGGGGAAAAAGGAAAGAAGGGACGATGGATAGCTTGGACGAAAGTGTTGCGCATTTAGATAATGCGTGCGCTCTTCTCTCGCACTCAACTCTACTGTCGTACACTCCGGAGCGTAAAAGCCCCGAGGCATGCAAAAAAAACGAGCATCCTTTTATCCTCTTGTAACTTTGGCAGCTTAGTACTCATGCTTGATATACCAGTATCCGATATGTCTTCTCGCTCCTTTTTTTCCCCGGAGTATTACATCGTAAAGGTCGTATACGCAAAAGCCTTCGAGCGAGTGCCCATTAACGTATCCATATAATTGCTTGATAATGACTTGGAATCCATACTGCTGAAGAGCATCACTGGATTTTTCTATTTCGAATTAGGCGACTTTTTTTTTATCTCACTCTCGTGTGTGTCTTCTGAAATTTGAAATTGTACACGATTATATATGGAAACGAGTGAAAGCAGTTCCTACCTATGGAATATTTCTTGGAATTTATCGGGGAAAAAGAGAATCATTCGATTTCTCATTTACATTAAAAAAAGAAACGATTCAAGGCCGCACATTTCTCGGGTGAAAACAAACAGAAAAAGAAGATTTTTATACAGTAGGTGGAAGAGAACATGGAGAGTATCTTACTCGGTTGATAAAACAGTTCTCTTCTCTTTCATTAAAGTTTCCGGAGTTTTATTTAAATATCTCGGAAACTATTAGAGATAGGGAAAAATCGGAGGATACCTTTTTTGTAGAGAATTTCGAGAGCTTGAAAAAAGGTCTCTTGTGATTTTGCTCTATCTCTCTCAATTTCCGAGATATCTCAAAGAAATTAGAGAGAAGATTAATAAGCCTTTAATTAGATTGAAGTATTGAGAATTTTTTTGGGACTCAAGGAGTTCCCCGAAAAATCCGAAAAAATTCAGGGAGATTGTGGACATGTTGAGGCAGTTTGTGGAATTTTTTCAGATTTTTCCGACGCGTTCCGCACTCTTGCCCGTTAATCTACTCTTTTCAGACACAATTGATAACCGCATGATCTTACGTATGACAGAAAACATTCTTATGTTACTTCTCACTGAGGTTATCTCCTCGAGCACGCTTTCACGTAATTGCATTTTGCACGCCACGCCCTGTGCGCATGGCCTCGCCTCAATGCTAATATCTAGGGTTCGGTTGCGTCTAACGGCGATTACGAGTACAATTGTCATCAAATGACTATCCAGAATATTTATCCCCTTCCTTTTATTTTCCATTTTCATTCACTCGATACTGAGTTCCTTTCGTGTATTCCTATTGCGTAATTGGACAACCAGAGAGTTTGAGGTGTCCCGTTTCCATGTGATGCGTTGAAACGAGAGGCCCCACTCGAATGTTGAATCACTATTATTTGGTACACGAACCAATTCGTGTATGTTATGGGCGAAAGAAGCGAAGAAAGGGTCCCGTTAGAGGAGAGGGTCAAAACTCGATTCCCCATCTTTTGGTCCAGTCCTCTCTCTCTCTCTCCATTTGCCTCTTTCTTTTCCCAATACTTTCTCAGCTCTCGTTTGGGAAGCGAAGGCCAACAGACTCGGAGGCGTTCAGGTATAAGATAACTTACACCATCCCTACTATTCCATTTGACCTCTGACTATTTCTTTTTACCTTCGGTGAGGAGAGGATACAAAGAATTGAACAGGGATGTTATTTATAATGACTCGGGGATTTTTCGCCTTTTTTTACACCTCAAATTACGAGTTTGTGGCATTTATTTGGTTAATGAATTTGGAAATTGGGGATTTTTTTGTACACATTTTATTTGTTATGGTTTTGGGAATACTGGCACGAATTTTCATGGGGCTGACCCTTTCTGCCCCTTTTTGCCCCTTGTTTTTCGAAAATGTGGATAACTTCGTTACTCTATTCCTACTTTCAACAGTTTTTTGAGGATATCTCGGAAATTAAAAGAGATAGAGCAAAATCACGAGAGACCTTTTTTGGAGATCTCGAAATTCTCTACAAAAAAGGTCTCTTGTGATTTTTCTCTATCTCTAATCCTTTTCGAGATATCCTCAGTACAAGCACAATTCATCTTCATTTATTTTCATTGGATTTATTTGTTAACCAAATTTGGAAATACGCCTTTTTTTAATAACGCATTTTTTTGCCTCCTCATTTTTCCATTGAATGGAAGAACAACCCTTACTCTGTACGCCATTGCTATCCACTGAATCCACCCCCTGATACTCTCGACCATTGAGAAAAGAAGTGAAGCCCTCCACTCGAGAAAAAAGGGGGAGATGCCATTGCCTCCCAGAGTACTTTTGGATTTCCCCAGGGAATTGCTACAGCAAATGGTCTGACAATCGATTGACCAATTATTCAAACGCTCTTTCCACTAGCAATTTGAAAATGGTGTCTGCGAGAATTTTATAATGAAAAATCCACTAGAAAAACCCAATCACTTCTCATCCCTTTCAATCAAGAATATCTCCGTAATTAATGGAGATACGACTTTTTTCGTCTGAACCTTTTTTGTAGGAAATTTCAAGATCTCCAAAAAAGGTCTCTTGCTGAATTTCTCTATCTCTCTTAGTTTCCGAGATATTCGCGGAAAACCGTGGGAAATCGAGTTATAGTGCAAAAGCAGAGAAAAACGCCTACTCGAATAGATAAGGAGAGGAATAGAAAAAATTGGGGCTTCCGGAAGCTCCAGTTACTCGATTATACTCGTCAATTATGCGAAAAAGAGGCGGGCATCAGTGGAATGACCCCGAATTGATCAGACGCATCTTTTTTCCCTTTAAAATCCTCGAATAATTGAATTCTTCATTCGGATGATTCGTGATATCATGAAGCAATGTGAAATTGTGTGCGGATTTGAAGACGAAGAGACGGTTAGAACGGAGTTGCCAGTTGAGAAAAGAGGGGCTACACACAGGAGCGTTTGTAGTGGGTGTTCAACGGTGCTGACGACGCTGCTGTCCTTGTTACCAACGGCGAGACATGATCTATCAGGCTGGTTCAGCTAACAGTGACGGCGCATTCATTCGATTACTCCTGCGTTTTTTCGGAATATCGCGGAAACTAACCGAGATAGAGCAATTTTGAGTGAATACACTTTTGTAGGGAATTTCGAGAGCTACAAAAAAGGTCTCCTGCAAAAATCCCCTATCTCCCTTATTTTCCGAGATATTCGAGGAAAACTGTCCGGGAAAAAATGATTTTTCTGGAAAATTCAAGTTTTTGGAATTTCATTCATTGCGAATATCTCGGAAAATAAGAGAGATGGAGTAATTTTCCAAGAGACCTTTTTTGTAGAGAATTTCGAGAGCTACAAAAAAGTTGTCTTGCAAAATTGCTCTATCTCTCTTATTTTCCGAGATATTATCAAGAAATTGATTTTTTCTCTGGAAAACTTTAGTTTTTTTAGTTTCTTTCTTCAAGAATATCTCGGAGAGTAAGCGAGATAGGGAAATTTTCATGGAGACCTTTTTTTTAGAGAATTTCAGGGGCTATAATAAAGGTGATTATCAAAATTGCTCTATCTCGCTTAGTTTCCGAGATATTCCCGAAAAACTCGGGTGTTTTGAATGAATTTGAATATTGCTCCTGCTGAGGGAACCATGGTAACATGAGCACAGCACTGTACGTCTGCCTGTCGACGGCCCCCTTCGGACGTAAAGCCACGCGGACCCGCGCGCCGTTCCCCACCGGACGTGCCGCCCCGACCAGAGGTACTCATCCAAACAAACTTGCCTATTTTTCTTTGGTTTGCTCGTTCGCGTCGTCCATGCATCGCCGCAAGGCAAAATCATCTCAGGCGCGCATATACAGCAGCCTGCTGTGCGTTGTCACGTGCCACCAACTCGTTAACTACCCTAACGAGCTAGGATTCAGCCGCCACCGCCGGTGGTTTCTCATCGATAATTGGACAATAAGAATTCGTTTTCAATAATTGATTGTGAATTATTCCGCATATGAAGAATTATTGTCGTGGATGTTGGCGTGATTGTGATTGAACGGTTGGAGATGGAGTTTTTTCGAGGATTCCATTGAAAAGCTGAGGAAATTTGAGGCGGAAAACATGTGTCGCGAGATTTTTTTTTAATTTTTTGGGAATTTCGATTTTTTGGGGGAAATCTGAAGGGGTTTACCTTGGAAAAATTTGGAAAAATCAGTTTTTTGAGGATATCTCCGGTTCTATTGGTCGTAGCTCAAAAATTCCGATTTGAGGTGAAAGGTGAGATGATTTGCGATGAATTCATGTGGTTTTTAAATTAAAATTATCGATTTTTCACATAGTTATGGGGACTTTTATGGAAATCAGTTTTTCCCCATTAAATACCTCAAAAATCGATAATTTTGATTTAAAAACCACATGAATTCATCGCAAATGAGCTCACCTTTCACCTCGGATCGGAATTCTTTAGCCTACGACCAATAGAACCGGAGATATCCTCAAAAAACTGATTTTTCAAAAATTTTCCAAGGTAAACCCCTTCAAATTTCTTCAAAAAAATCGAAATTTTCAAAAAGTTAAAAAAAAATATTGTGACACATGTTTTCCGCCTCAAATTTCCTCAGCTTTTCAATGGAATTATCCAAAAAATTCCATTTCCAATATTTCTCACGATTTTCATAATAAATTTGAATTTTTTTCGAAACTCAGACGACGAGAATAATGTCAATGCCTTTGGGTCAATCGAGAGTCACGTCGAACTCAAGAATAGGAATTTGTAATTCATAGTAATGAGTATTCCGCTGGGAATTGTAACGTGCCATAAATACCAAGTGCTTTTCGGAAATCCATAGAGTATTTATAGATTTGGAAAAACACGAGAAAAAGGGCACAGTATTTTATAGAAAAAAATCCTGCAGTTTTCATGAATTATGATCATGTATTTTCGCTTCTCCCATTGTGTTTGGATTCTCTAAATAACTTGGATACATAAAACCCAGACAAAAGGCACCGGCGTGTGAGACACTTTTATAGATTAATTTATGAATAATAATCCTCAATCTCCATCTGTCTACCATTTAAATTCAAGTGCCTCTTATCATTACAAGGTGGTTAAATACCAGGAATTTTTCAAAAGTCTTCGAAATGAGAGTTATCACTAAAAAATATTTTAATATAAAAATATCTCGAAAACCAAGAGAGATAGAGAAATTTTCATAGAGACCTTTTTTGTAGAGAATTTCAAGAGCTACAAAAAAGGTCTCTTGCAAAATTCCTCTATCTCTCTTATTTTCCGAGATATCTTAAGAAAACCCTTGAATAATGAACAAAATTCTAATGATTTTCGTTTTTTATGTTTCAGGTAAGTCGAAAATATCTATCAAGGTCATTAATGGAGAATGCATATTGCCTCGGGGAATTAGTGGTGACTAAAGGGGCAGTTTAGTCTGAATCGAGACGAAAGAAAAAGAGAGTAGGATATATGGTTTTCGAGGTATCGTGTTCACCCTCTTTCATACTCTACTGGCCACTCGAGTAAACCGGTGTGTGCCTAAACGGTGTATTACACACTTGCTCACCAACAATGGGACTAAAATGTTGGGGTGAGTTCCAAAGCCATAAGCAGAAATAATAACTCGTATAATGCAGCATGAGACTCATGGTGTTCAGGCTACAGGCACGGTGTATTAAATAAATATGACACGCGTGTAACACGACTGTTAGAAGAGGCGCGGTCGACCCTATTTGCACCCCATCAATCGACTGTGGTTATCTATACCCCCTGGTTTTCTCATCCCCCTTTTCTGTACTAGCCACAATTCGACCACTATCCATTCAACATTCACGCCACTGATGTTATACATAACTCATCAGGATTTAACTCTTCATATTGAATTCGTAAATATCAATGATTTTCCTTCAATTTGATTTTAGAAGAATTCTGAGATGATTGTTTGAATATCTCGGAAAATAAATGAGATAGAGTCATTTTTGTAATGACCTTTTTTGTAGAGAATTTCGAGAGCTACAAAAAAGGTCTCCTGGTAAATTCCTCTATCTCTTTTAGTTTCCGAGATATTTGAGAAAAACTGATTGAACAAATACTCATTCTTATTTATTGACTCAGAAAAAAATTGAATTCTCGAATGGCTCAATTATCAATCAATTGAGCGGACAATTGTGGGGTACGAGTGTCGAAATATTATAATATCGTTCTCATATTCACCCTAATATTATCCCCCCTCTCGAATGATCATTTTTTTGCCGGTCCCTTCGGGTATTCTATTATATTAACAATGTGCATTTAATCATCGATTAATGAATTTCTCTGGATTCTCACGAAATGATGACGTGTAAGAGAGTTTTCTCTCTTTATTTATGCGGAGGCGAAGATCAAAGACAAAATTCCGCTTCCGTTTGACACGTTTGCAGATGTCTTTCGAAATGATAACAATTTTTATTGAGACATGACGTTTCTCTGATTCTCAAAAAGAAATGAATAAAATTGGAATATCTGTGAAACCTCACGAGATATTGAAATTTCACAAGAGACCTTTTTTCTAGAGAATTTCGAGAGCTACAAAAAAGGTCCTTACAAAAATTTCTCTATCTCTCTTGGTTTCCGAGATATCCTCCCTCAAAGAGTCAAGCAGAGAATTTAAAAAAACGAATAAAATTCATCAATGAACATAATTCATAATAAACCAAAAGGCGCAAGAAAAAAAACGAGTTCTGCCTCGTAGTATCCATCTCCCGAAATTCTTCTGGACGGTTTGATTGAAGTGACGTGCTAATTATATGATTTCATGTAACGAGATGTAGGTCCAAGGGGACTAGTGAAGAAATCCTCTTTTTTTTCCCGAACGACCTCGCTGAACTACTGTATTCGTAGAACCCTCTTTCGCAAGGTTCTAATTTATAGCGGAAGCTGAATATACAATTCCCCAGCCCTTCCGTCATTAAAAATCCAAACTTTTCAACGTCATGAAGAAATGAAACCCGAAAAATTCTCGATTTACCACGAAATTTCGACGAAAATGTGGCAAATCCCTCGGGTAAATACTCTAACCCCTTTTTTTTAAAAGTTCTGACCGACTCTGTCTTATTGACTGTATCCGGAACGGTGCACCCCACATTATCCCCCTCTATTAATATCATAATATAAACATAATCGAGTAGGTTTGGTGAAGTATCGGCCGACAAAGGATATACAGTGATTTCTGGAGGGTCGGATGATCGGTTGAAAAAAGAAAAACACATATAAGTAGAACGGGTGACCATGGAGAGAGTCTAAAAGAGGCCTACATGGCACACTTGGCCATCGAGGACCCCATTGGCGAAGGGAGCAAGTGGCGCGTGATGAGTGGGGTGAGTTACATGCACATTATGACAGAGCCTTTATTCTCTTTATTTTCACCCTCATTATTGCTTATTTTTCTTGCAGGAGATTTTCGGAGTTATCTGGAGGAATCGGTGGAAAAAAAAATACGGATATTTAACAAATGAGAACCCCTGGCCACCCTTATTAAGATTCCAGTTGTGGAATTCTACCTGCACCGAGTCGGCTACTGGTCTTAAGTAAATAAACCACGAGGAACGACTGCGATGCTGCTGCCCCCTCTTTTCTCCTTATTCCACGTTGTGGAACGTGTTATCTCATCGGTCTTTGTAGAAGTTCAGGCATCCAGAGGCTCAATAGTGTTTATGTCTAGTCTTTCATTTTCAACTTCACTCGGAAAAGAATATTCTTGTTTTTACTTTTTTGAGGATATCTTGGAAACTAAGGGAGATAGAGGAATTTTGCAAGAGACCTTTTTTGTAGATATCGAAATTCTCTACAAAAAAGGTCCCTATGAAAATTACTCTATCTCATTTAATTTCCCAGATATTCTTCATTAAAGAGGACTGAAAATTTCGGGTTTCATAACTCTTCACTTCTCTGACGTTTGCCAGTAGTTTTTTTCGTGTATTTTCCTCTTGATTTGAGACTCGAGGCGCCGCTAGTGCCAGAATGAGAGTGAAAGAACACTGGGGGTTCGTGACGAAGCCGACACCAGGCTCCAACACTAGTTTGTAATATGGAAAGCATATCCCCAGAGTGAAACTCGAGTTAGGGATAAAAAAGAATTGGAAAAAAAATAGGAAGGGATAAAGAGAAGACTTCCGGGCATAATTCCGAGAGTATAGTGAACGAACACTAGAAGAAATCAAGCCCATGCGACAACCGGCTAGAACTATGCGCTTCATTGTTCCAAGCCTCCAAGCCCTTCCCCGATTGGCGCACGAAGATGATGCGACTAGCCTGCGGCTAGGAAAACACTGAATTGTGCAGCCCTGGTATATGTCGTTCATCGCTACAGGGTCGTTTTAACGCCCAGAAAATAAAAAAAAACGAGGGAAAAAAAAAAATAGGGGAAAAATCACTCTTGAGAGATATCTAGGGGAAAATGTTGAAGGCTCTTGTTTGGTCTGCACAATAGAAAATGTCTCTTGTCTGTGTAATTACGATTTCAATATTGTACTTGCTTTAATTCACATTTCTCTACTTTTTCGAGAATATCGAGGAAACTAAGAGAGATAGAGCAATTTCACAAGAGACCTTTTTTGTAGCTCTTGAAATTCTCTACAAAAAAGGTATCTACGAAAATTTCTCTATCTCTTTTTTTTCTCAATCTAATTGTCAATTCATTGATGTTGTACATGAAATGAAGAATTGAAGAATTTTCTAAGAAAATTAAATAATCACATAATTTATCACGGAATAATCTAAAAATCCTCGTTTCACAACTGATAACAATTATTTGAACTTTGAAAATCACTGTAATTCACTATTACTCAAGTTTCATGTACAACACACTCTCGCACTCCTTATTAGCAGAAACATAAATCTATTGTTCAGGGCAAGGTCTTTTCTCCCCCGATTCTTTTACACTCGATTGCATTCAATCGAAAGAATGACAGTGTAAGTGAGAAGTTGTATAAAGGGAACGAGTTGTCTTCGGCGAATCGAAAACAGGTCGACGATTGGAGATTATCTTTTTTTTATTTAATCTCATATCAATTTAATAATAATTGAATTATTGAATTTGCGATAATTAATGCGAAAATAATGTAATTTTCTTGGAATTAAAGAAAATAGGGATAAGACTAGTAGTGCTGGGAGTGAGGAGTCTTATCAAAAGCCTCATAGAGCACAGAAAGTATATAAAAGAAGGCATTTCGTTAGATAACTATAATCTTCAATCAACACAAGTACATAGACATGCAATTATCGTTGAGTTGAGAATGAATCTTGACGACGTTATTATGGTATTGGATAACAGACGGGTCAGGGGAGACGCCACATAAAATTGTGATGATATTGTGGGGTAAAATGGGGATTTTTTAATTAAATGGAATTTTCGTAATGATTTCATTGAGAAACTCAGGGAATTTCGAAATAAATTGATAAGTGTTGTAATTTCTTTCATTTTTCATTATTAAATTATCTTGTAGCTTATCTAAAATCATCTGCACGTTTTTCAGATCGAAAAAACTCATTTTTTGAAAAAAATAAAAATTTCGAAATTTTGAAAAAATGAAGGAAAAACATGTGGCACATGATTTTTATGTGAAATTTCCTCAGCTTTTCAATGGAAACTTCAGGAAAAGTGTAGATGTAATATTTTTTGTGAAATAGTCATAATCAGGGACAGACTCAGGTGAAGCTTATTGATGAGTGTGCAGAGAGAAGGCGCTCAGACGCCCAACAACGAGTTCAGAGTCCCCCTCTGGTTGCACGCGAGTAATTGCTTCCTTTGAGTAGCTCCGGAGGTGTAATTTAGTCCCAACCAACAACCTTAACTAATTAACACACCGCGTAGAGAGTGAATAAGTGAGTGAACAAGTGACTGACGGACGGCGGAGCTTCTGCCCTTCTCGTCCTCCAAACGCTTTCCACTTCTCTTATCCTGAACACCAATCCTCAATGACGCCAGGTATCGTTCAATGTGACAGATCTCCCTTTTACGATACTACTGACTTATCAACACAAACTAGTGTAAAATCAATGGAAATCAATGATTTCACGTGACTATGATTAAGATCTCTTTGATTTCATCGCTTTTCTGAAGATATCTCGGTAATTATTACAGATAGAGAAAAATCACAGGATACCTTTTTTGTAGCTCTCAAAATTCTCTACAAAAAAGGTGTCTTGTGATTTTTCTCTATCTCCCTTAGTTTTCGAGTGAACTATAAGAATAAGAATTCATGTGCAATTTCGATAAAAAGTTGTGATTTTAAATAAATTTAATGCAGAAATATATTATTCGCGAACAAAGAACACGAATGAGGTGAAAGAAGGTCTATGGCCTTGGTGCGCAACCTTACTGGATCTCTGCCAATACACCGAGGCGACAGATGTTGTACGGAGAACAACATCTCGTATACATACACATAAACTCGTGAAAATACCAGCGAATAGAAATTTACACCTAGTGAGATTGTTAAATGGCTTGGGTTAATATTTGTTCATGCACTTGTCTCGTGCATCCGTCTCGTGGTTGGGGGAAACTTCCCTGGACTATTTGACGTGACTTTAGGCATTTGCAGAGGCTTCTATGGCAATTTCATGGTTCATGAGTGTAAATGTTGGTGCTTTTGGGGATGATTTTGAGGAAACGGTGGGAGATGGAATTTTTCTGATGATTCCATTGAAAAGCTGAGGAAATTTTAGCCGGAAAACATGGGTCGCAAGATTTTTTTTTAATTTTTTGAAAATTTCGATTTTTTGGGGGGAATTTGAAGGGGTTTACCTTGGAAAAATTTGGATAAATCAGTTTTTTGAGGATATCTCCGGTTCTATTGGTCGTAGCTCAGAAATTCCGATTCGAGTTGAAAGGTGAGATGATTTGCGATGGATTCATGTGGTTTTTAAATTAAAATTATCGATTTTTGATATAGTTATGGGGACTTTTATGAAAATCAGTTTTTCCCCATTAAATACCTCAAAAATCGATAATTTTAATTTAAAAACCACATGAATTCATAGCAAATCAGCTCACCTTTCACCTCGAATCGGAATTTTTGAGCTACGACCAATAGAACCGGAGATATCCTCAAAAAACTGATTTTTTCAAATTTTTCCAAGGTAAACCCCTTCAAATTTCCCCCAAAAAATCGAAATTTTCCAAAAATTTAAAAAAAATATTGCGACACATGTTTTCCGCCTCAAATTTCCTCAGCTTTTCAATGGAATCATCAAAAAAAATCCATCTCTATTATTTCAATGAATTTCCCTCAATTTTCACATGAAAAACTCATAATTTACATTAAAATTTCCCTTTTTCTTCCGAATTCGGATAAACAATAACTGCGATATTAATTTCACACTCAAATCACGCCTGTATTCAATTTCACGCGTATAAATCCAGGAAATTCCAATTAATAAGTCTCGTACTGAGTTACATATTCCAATGAAATATCATATTTCTCCCCCCAAAATCCAAACAAGAAGGAAAAAAAAATTGCACCCGAGATTCAATTGATGTATTCATTGATATTCAAGAATTGATACATAAACAATTCCCTTGCATTATAGATAGATAACACGCAGTAATCCTTAACGGTCGAGTGCATTAATATTTCAGGCAAATGAGGGTTGAATTCCTCACGCACATATTCCAATCTAGTGTCGCCAGCTTTCGACTAAAGTACGTATTATCCACATCGGATTTGTCGAGTACAATAACGACACAAGTCCCTCCTTTCGTGTCACATAAATTGTCAGCATAATTCATGCTTGCGTGACAGTTTAAACTTCTGACCAAACTCAGAAAATCCAAGAATTCAATCATTTCCCTCAAATATCTCATAAACTATTAGAGATAGAGAAAATTCACAAGACACCTTTTTTGTAGAGAATTTTGAGAGCTACAAAAAAGGTATCTATGAAAATTTCTCTACCTCCCTTAGTTTCCGAGATATTCAAGGAAAACCATTGATATGTCTTTGAAATTAAGGGAAAAATTGCGAAAATTTCGTTTTTACGTAAAAGAAAAAAAAGGATAGAAATACATATGTATACGGAATGCCTTGTGTGTTGGCAGTCTAATCCATAAATACATATATATTGTAAATTTATGGGGCGGACTAGGCGTTTTACAGCGAGAGGACGTGGTCAGTGAGTATAGGGGATGAAGCGCCAGGGGGTGGAGAGAAATGAGGGAGAGAGCCAGTCGGGGTGCAACGTGGCGAGCAAGACGGCAAATTACATATTGGCCCTGTGTGTGTTGTGCAGGAGGGTTATATCTTCCCTCCAGACCCGTCGTGCGCATCCCTTTCCCACCCACTACACACACACACACACATTCTTCGGGCGCTCATTCGCTTCAACGTATCCTCCAAACGGAATACTCGATCGCGATTAAACATACATAGGCACCACCTCCCCCTCAATTCTACTTTCTCATCCCTCTGTACTTTTCTTTGTTTCTTTTCCACTATTTTTGCAGTACTTAAACATTTGATTCACGGAAATGTGGAGAATTGTGTTTAAAATTCGAAATATCTCGGAAAATAAGAGAGATAGAGCAATAATCATGATGAACTTTTTTGTAGCTCTTGAAATTGTGTACAAAAAAGGTTTAGTGGAAGAAAGGCGTATCTCCTTTAGTTTCTGAGATATTCCCAAAAAACGAGGATTTTAATCAGAATTTTGCGAAAAAATGATTGAAAAAAAATGGGAAAAACTTGAGAATTGATGGCCAGAGTATGTACGTAGTCTGTAGGATTAAAAAAATAACTGAACTGAGAGAAAATGATGATAAAGCATTTGAAAAAACACAGAAAGGAAGAGGATAAATGAAAGAAAGGTGCGGTAGACCATCGAGCATGAAACATAAAAACACTAGGGGCGAATAATAATCCTCAGTGTCGATCATTAAATTGTTCCGGCAGTGGTTTGAACATTGATGGAAGAGGAGGAGTTTTGTGCGTAGAAGCAAGTATACGTGGGAGTGTTTTCCTGATTGGGCAATTAACAAGAACATTAGAAAATAATGAGACTACGGGAATTATTTTTAATTTTTTGAGTAATGGCTTCTGATGATTGTTTTTCGAGGATATCTCGGAAACTAAGAGAGGTAGAGTAATTTTGCAAGAGACCTTTTTTGTAGAGAATTTAAAAAGCTACAAAAAAGGTCTCTTGTGAAATTTCGCTATCTCTCTTAGTTTCCGAGATATCTTTAGAAAACGATGCAACCGAGGAATTTCAGGTTTTTGTTAATTTATTAGGGACTCAATTTATTGATAAAAAAAAGGGCGGACACGTGGACATGATAATCGACAGGTGCAATCACCTGCAAAACTTCCTAATTATCATTTGTGCCCTCGGATATTATGCAATTCCTCTTTCGTAAAGATGGCACTACAATTAGTCGTCCTGAGACCGGATTCGACGAGAGAACGAGTGTAAAAGAGCAAACGAAAAAAAGTGTGAAGGGTGGCTGCGGGTTGAGGGGGGGTTTGGGCAGACAGCGGATAGAATAATAACTGACTCGTCCACCGGATGACGCGAGGTGCATATTTAATGACAACCTGCGCCAATGCATATTCCACATACATGGTTAAGTTTGGAGCGTTGACGAAACCTCGGAGGATGGAGAATGTGCACATGCGCATGTCCAATATCAGAGGTAGATGCTTGAATCGACAAAGACTCCAATATCATCAGCAAGTGGAAAAGAATGATAAAAAAGTCTTTATACTTGAAAAAAATGTGATAATCCTTTTTTTAATAGTTTTTTGAGGATATCTTGGAAAGTAAGTGAGATAGAGAAATTTAGCAGGAGACCTTTTTTGTAGATTTTTGGATTCTCTACAAAAAAGGTCTCTTGCAAAATTTCTCTATCTCTTTTAGTTTCCGAGATATCCTCAAAAAACGATGGGAAAATTCAATTTTTTCAGTTTTTTCCTGAAAATTATTTAAAGCACATGCGCATTGTACAGAGACTTCAATCGAATTGAGAAGGGGGGTAGACTTTACAATAGCATGGAGTTTTCGTGGGATCAGCAGAAGCTAGGATTACGATGTGTATGTGAGATTCGGGAGCTTTACGCAACGGCTAAGCCGGTTTTATTAATGTGCGTTTGCAAAGCGATTTTAAATGAATTTTAGAAGAAATTTTTTCGTCTTCAGACTGCAGAGATATTTTCGGAAGACACTATCCCCTCATTCGGATCTGATTTCATAGGTTCTTGAAAAAATAAAGCTGGAGTTAATTTCGTACCGGATCCCATGTTGTATATACAACGCCATGAGATCTAGGGGATACAAATCATATGCTGAATATCCTTTTCAGACGTTTTTTAAATAAAGAAAGAGTATCTCGGAAACTAAGAGAGATAGAGAAATTTATGAAGAGACCTTTTTTGTAGAGAATTTCGAGAGCTTCAAAAAAGGTCTCCTGCAAAATTCCCCTATCTCACTTAGTTTCCGAGATATTCTTTAAAGAAAAGGAGTTATTTAATTATTTTTCATTTCGTGTTTCTTTTGAAGAGTCAGGAAGCTTCATGAACCGATTAATGGTTTCATTGAATACAAAAGAAAGGCGAATGACGAAGGGATTCGTATCAAATGAAGGATATACAGATTGAACCTAAATATTTGGACATTGGTTGACCGCTAAAGTGGGGATCTTCAACACAATCGTTTACTTGTATGAATGGAGGAGTTTGATAGCCTATGGCTAGAAGCACATGGAAAGGGACTCTATAGGTAATATGAAAAGGACATTGTGACCGTGTGCTTATTGGGCCATGATAACAGAGTTATGGCCCTCTTAAGACTCCGTTTCTATTGTGGTATTTCCACAAACTTCACCAATTTACAAAGCTGCGAGTCCCTTTGGACATTTCTCTTTTACCTGGACGCACATTATTTTTTCGAGCTATTGTGTGATTGTGGGGTATTTTTTTTCTCGAGAAGGAGTCCAGTAAAAAATCGGAAAAAAATTGAGAAGATAGTGTACAAGGTCCAGATGATTCTCTAATTTTTCCAGATTTTTTCGAGCAGCCGCGTCTAATCTAGAAAAATAATCAAGCCATTGCAATCTAAAACGATTAAAATGGGTTTATTTTTTTTTAAATGATGAAGGGCTTGAAGAAAAAATCTGAAAAAATTTGGGAACCTGGTACATCAAGTCCTGATTGTTCCCTAATTTTTTCAAATTTTTAAATCCACCCGCGTCTAATCTAAAAATGAATCCCCTTGATACTGTTGGATCCAGGGACTCGGGGGAAAGCGCCAGACAAGTTTAAAGACACGTGACTTTTTTCCTTATTTGCTTTAACGTCTGAATGGCTCTGTCAGAGAAACTTCTCCGGGTTCTCCTCTATTTTTCATATTTGCACAGGGCACACAAAGTTATGTTTTCTGGGCTCGTATCAACGTTGCGGTCGTTGGAATGTAGAGGAAACTTCTAGATGGGGTCATGAACACCGTTCTTCTTCTTTCTTTTCCCCTTCATTTTCGCTTAACATCAATGATTCTCATGAGCAAGACCGAGGGAGAGACGCGAAAACCTGTAAAATTTATTTTTATCAACATGCAACAGTGGGTGAATTTATTTCTTTGATGTTTCTACATTCGTAGCGTCATTCATGAGAGCATAAATATGTAATAGTAGCTGAGGAGCTCGATAATGGAAGAAAGTTATTTTCGTTACTGTCTCTCGAGGGGGAATAATCATTCCCGAAGACACCGAAAAGTTTCACAAAATTTTCAAACCTCTTTCCCCAAATATCTCGGAAACTAAGCGAGATAGACCAATTTCACAAGATACCTTTTTTGTAGAGAATTTCAAGCCCTTAAAAACATGTATACTCCAAAAATTCCGTATCTCCCTTATTTACCGAGATATTCTCAAAAAACCAGTGAATAGTCTCATGATGATGAAAATAGTTTTAAAAAAAGAGGTTTTTATGATGGCTGCGCAGGATGGTGATGCAGAATGAGGCAGAGTAAATGGGATGAGGGTAAAATGCGGGAAAGGTAGAAAAAGAGGGAGGTACGGAAATCGGGTAGGGTAATTACTGGATATAAAGGGTAGGCCCCTCGGTACCGAGGCAAGCAGGAAAGTTGATGAATATTTCACCGCTCAGCATTAGCTCCCGACTGAAATACCGTGTCTCTTTCGCTGTCAATACCTGCACCTCCTCACATTCTCAGGAAAACACAAAAGATGAAGATCGGAGGGTAAATTTGTTCATTGTGCATTTCACACTTTTCAATTTTCCATAGAATAGTGAAAGTTTTCAACGATGGAATGGAAAATTTTGAGCTGGAAAATGGGAAAAAATTGTGTTTGAATGATTGGAGAGTGAAGAGTCCACGAAATTCCAGTGCTGCATTGAATCCTCCAGGTACTCATGAAAAAGTGGAATGGAGAAACTCGAGTATTCTACAAGGACACGATCACAATGTGTTAATAGTCTTCCATCGATGTATATACGAAGTCTTTCAGCGATTCCCCCTCCAACCATCCGGACACACATCGACGGACCACTTCACGTCTAGCGACCCTTCCGTCTGCATTGAAAATTATTGGCGCGTGTTGGAATATTCATAAAAAAGCGAGGCCTGTTGATGAATTACGCTCTTTTTTTTATTTAAGAGAGCAAAACGAAGCGGAAAATTCATGAAACATCGATATGTAGAAATTACTTGTTGAGGACTAGTGGTTATGATTGAAAAAGCTGATTGTTATGGTCGAACAAAGTGCTCAGTGACTCTGTCAGATTTTCATTATCCTTAACGCAGACTTCTGTTCTTCGTGTCCACCTCCATTGAAATTAACGGAGCTATGAGTTTCACGAAAATCCACAATTAAATCGATCCCCATTACCGATTGAACAATAGTACAACATTTCTCTCTCTCACACACACACACACATGCAGCACATTGTAAGCATGATATACGAGTGTATAGTGTATCTCTGAATAGAGAGTTATATTCGTGCCCCCGGAGGCCACACTATGTAGCGTTAATATAGCGAACGACGCTACCGAACTCTTTGCCACTCCACCGAGCAGAAATTGATAGGATAAATTCCGAGTCTGAATTGGCTTCGACGAGCTGGAAAAGCCTCCCTCTCTCGGTACATCCTCTTTCGGAATTCTCCTCTCCTGCCTCTGTCACCTCCCTCATTCCTCCGGATGAAAAAGAGGCAGATGTAGAAAATGGTTACACGAAAATTCATAATCAATCGATGAGAATGAGACTAAAGAGCACGAGACACTGAGCAACACAAACCGAACAAAAAGGAGAGAAAAAAAAAATGAGGATTAAATAGGGGTGGAGCGTGGGTACAATGTGAACAACTGTCGTAGCTATTATACGGACTTAATTAGGCCTTAGCGTGTCGTGGTGACTGTGATAGGAGTGATCATCGGAACAAGATACTAAAAGAGACAGACCATGTAAATTGACGAAGGGGGGGCACCTATGTGCTCTTCATTGAGTAACCCCGTTTGGTAAGGCCAATAAGGGCTCGTACCCAGGGGGTAGACAAGATTATAATCTGTCCCATTATTGTGCCATCGACGTCCCGTAGGGGATTTTACATTTTGACAATGCAGTTACACTTTTTGTCCACTTAACGTGGTCCTCGTGCAGACCTTTTTGGCGAATGTGTAACTAACGTCCCCGGTACATATACTTAGTGCACAGGGGGGGAAATAACAGACCATGAGAAATGAGACAAAGCGGAATCGAGGACATGTCCCAGGGTGGACTCATCACCAAACCGTAAAAGGGGTCCCATAATCCTACCTGCATATGAGAGCATCAGTGTTTGCTGAATCTGTGCGACATACGGGGACGGAAAAAAAAGGGGCTTTGACCAATGCGTTTCAGGATTCTTTCAATTCTCTATGTTTTTTCTTGGGGATTCAATCAGGTGCCTCGTCTGTGTGTATTGAGGGGCTTCGGAAATGATAACTATTATTACGGTACATATTGACGGTGATGATATGCTCGAGAGCCTCTGGTAGATCCAGCATTGACATCTGCATACAAAGATCCATCGATTAGCACATGAGGATTGGTCAAACACATCCTCCGTCTCTCTTTTACTCTCCCTCTGGTACTTCAATCCCCCCCCCCCGAACTGATCAGTGCTTAATTCGGAACATAGCGAAGTCAACATGGGAACTGCAAATAGAAACGGCAACAGATAGTATTGCAAATAGACAAATACTGACAATTCTACCACACGGAGTATTATGTAAGCTTCATGTTACCATTTGCATCAATGTAGTGAAGCTGTGTCATTGTAAACAACAACACTATTACAGTTAAAATGAGTGGGGTTTTAATCACTTAGTTGTAATTAATGCATCTTTTTAATCTTGAATAATTGAAAATTAAATCTGTGTCTTTTCTTTCTGTTGCAGGTGAGTTTATTCGAAAAATCCAAGGGAAATCGAGGGAAATATTGAGGATGGGATTTTATCGATGATTCCATTGAGAAACTGAGGAAATTCTACCCGGAAAACATGTGCGGCAGTTTATTTTCCCTATTTTTTTTTCAAAATTTCGATTATTTTTTTCGAAAAAACGAAATTTTGAAAAAAAAAAAGAAGATAAATTAAAGAGCGACACATGTTTTTGGGGTGAAATTTCATCAGCTTTTCAATGAAATCATCGGCGAGTCTCCATCTCGAAGCGTTCAACCAGAATACCCATTTTACCCCGGTCTCGATGAGTGAAGAGAAGAGTTTGATGGTTTTAATTGACTCTGCGTAACGTGCGATGATTTCTGCGAATGAGATCAACTGAAATCCAGTGCCTGAGGCCAGTGGAGGTAGCACCGGCTGACAACTGGTCATCGGATGGAGAGTACTATAATCCAGTTTTCCCCTACCAATGGGGCTTTCACCTGTCGTCCTATATGTATATCCAGGAGTAGCCTTAATGGCGAGAGAGAGGATCTTCATTTCTCTCGGCGAAGGATAGAGCCTCATGGGTGGTCGTGGCAGTACGACGGTGCCCCGTAATTACAGGTTCCTTATTTACCGCTTGTTACACACTTCGTTAGCACATCGCTTGTAAAGTAGTGTGGCTGTTGTAACATGCTGGAATATATCCGATGAATGAGGTATCAACGCTCATCTATATACTTTCATTTTATCATCAATGAAAGCCGATGAGTCAAATACAAACTGATAGATTTTATGAATGAATCGCGTGCACGTCACTCAATTAACTACACTCTCATCCAATCGCGTGAATTATTTTTATGGGGTTGAGGAGAAGCACGAATTAGCACATTTCGGAGGGTGATGTCATGGGATAATGTTGGATTTATGCTCTGCGATTATTTTTTATGGGGAATTCTGCAGGTGTCTCATGGAGACTTGGGGAATTGAATCCTTCGAGGAAAGATAACTCGGAAAGTAAGCGAGATAGGGAAATTTTACAAGAGACCTTTTTTGTAGAGAATTTCGAGGGCTACAAAAAAGGTCTCTTCAATAATTACTCTATCTCTCTTAGTTTCTGAGATATTTAAATAAAAGAAATATTAATGCGGAAAAGACTCACATTGATACTCAGGAACGAGTTACAGATAAAAATAAAAGAGACAGAATTATTCAGAAAGTGTATGCACATGCATGACGCTCATGTTTCTTTTCATGACTGCCATGATAATTGAAACAGCCCGTGTACATTCTCCCTTCTGCATGTGCGAACAATGGACTCGTCCCAGTGCAAATTATTAAAGTGTATTTCGCAGTTTCCCTTGGCTGCATTCATACAGATATGCGTCTAGTCTCTTCGTCTCGTGGTAAGAGGGTAAAAGAGGCTTCGTGATATTTTGAAAGGAAAATGCGGGAGTAAAATCGTTGATAGGTGAATTTAAAGAAATTGTTATTTCTCTGCCGGTTTTTTTTGTTTATTAGAATTCAGGGATTTTCGTGCAAAGGAGGAGTTTTTGCGCCTTTTCTTCTGCATTTCTATTTAGGAAGGAGCTTCAATTCCTATGCACCCCATCTATACGTTAAATATCAGGACAAGGATAGCCCATAGCAAGGGGTGAGTCAGCCATTTGAGCTGCGGTCTCCCCTTTTGCTTCTTCTGAAAGACATTTAGCCAGATTGGCTAAAAGATCCTTTCATTAGTGATTCTAATTTTTTTTTCTCTTACTCTCTTTTTCACCTTTTTTTCGCCCTTTGTTTTTTCATTTTCATTTCAAGATTTAGATTTTAAATGCTAATTGCAAGCTCTTAATGGGTCGTAACGTACTGCACCATTGTCCGGAGGAAAATTAAATGAAAAAGTCGAGTTTATTTTAGTGAAATTGCATGAGTTTGATCTTTCATGGAGGATATCTTGGAAACTAAGTGAGATAGGGAAATTTTCATAGATACCTTTTTTGTAGAGAATTTCAAGAGCTACAAAAAAGGTATCCTGTGAAAAAGTCGTATCTCCATTAGTTTCAGAGATATTCACAGAAAATTAATTCAATATCATTAAAAAAAAATGATAATGATAAAAACCATGTAATTACACTAATTCCTCAAATTTTTCTCGGTGCAGAAAAGGGTGAGGGTAAAATGAGCCTAAAAGAACCTTAAAATCCAATACTATTTTGTCCTCGTCCTCTTTATATTTTGTGAAGAATACGTGAAGAAGAAACGTTGTCGAAAAAAGGAGGAAAAAAAAAAAATGAAAAAGCATTGCTTGGTTCGTCGAATATAAAGGAGGCTTTTTTTTTTCACTGGCTGGCATCCATGCTGTAGAAATTTAACTCTGCTCCCTAGTTTTTTTTTCGGTTCGCAATAGAATGGATGCGGGTTGATGATAGGACGAAAGACTCTAAAAAGGAACAAGTAGAGAATAAGAAGGATTGCAAAATTTTCATGGTTGTGTCTTTCTTTTTTTTTATTTATTCTGCGCATGGATAGTTATTTTCAACTGGAATTTCCTTTTTTATACCAACTGGAAGTGCTATCACGGCGGAAGAAATTTGCTGTTTGTTTTTACGTTAAATTTTTCCTTTTTTACGAATTTTTAATTAAACATTGCGTTGGTTTTTTGAGGATATCTCGGGAACTAAGGGGGATAGAGGAATTTCGCAAGAGACCTTTTTTGTAGATTTTCGAATTTCCTACAAAAAAGGTGTCTTGTGAAATTTCTCTATCTCGCTTAATTTCCGAGATATCTTTAAAAAACAAAAGTTTTCATTGATTCCAAGATTTTGATGCTTTTGAAATGAAAGAATTTCCCATTTCTCCTCAAATCCTTAGAATTGCTGACGCAGGATAATAATAACAACCCCACTCACGTTCTTTTTCCCCATTTTTATCCTGAATAATACACATGCCCGAAGATCCTCGAATATTTGATTGAAAATCCGTTTTTTTTTCCAAGAGAAACAACTTTGAGATGAGAAAAACCGAAAGTTTTGCCAATAATTCTTCAAATTTTCTATAATGAGACGAGAGAAAAGTGCCGACGGCTCTTTTCCTCGTGTTCCGACCCATTATCCCTTCACGCAACAAACTTTCGTCAACATTATCACAAATTCCCTCGAAAAAAATGAAGAATTCTCAATAAAATGCGCATAATTGAAGATTCATGATGACACAGTCCGCACGAATTATTTACTAATACGAGATAGATGAAAGAGACAAGAAGGGGAATGACAACATATTATACTTGGACAATATGTAAAAGAGTCCCATGTACTGGGATATCCACTCTCAGGATATTAGAGTCCTGCTCTTTAGCTTCGATTCCCCTATTTCTATATCGCAGCCCCCCAAGTCTTTCAATCCCCAATACACGAGCATATCCACTAAGCCCTGCTCTCCTCATCCACTTGTAACTCGCTTTTATAAAAAAAAAAAAAAGAGTATAAAACATTTCTCGGTCTGATTAAAACAGCTTTTTAATCACAATTATTCGAAAAAGTAGATCTCGTTGTCGTTTTTGAAGAATATCTCCGGAATAAACGGAGATACGACCTTTTTGGTCTGATGCTTTTTTGTAGAGAATTTCGAGGGCTACAAAAAAGGTTTCTATGAAAATTTCTCTATCTCTTTTATTTTCCGAGATATTCTCGAAAAAGATTAATTAATTGGATAATTCGGTTTTTAATTTTATTTTAGTTTTAATAAAATAATGTAAATTATGAATTATCCAATTACTTGATAATTGATTAAATGAAGATCCCATGGCTTCTGGGAAAAGTCCGATAAAGAGCCTTTTCTCTGGAGTAAATGGGAGAGCAAAAGCTGAAGACATAATAAATCAAAAAAATGTTGAAATAAAAATAAATCGGCTTTACCAGGGTTTCCAACGTGTACTGGAGATGCGAGGGGTTATTCTTAATATTTGTAAGGTTTTCCATCTTGACTGGAGGTTCCTGGGGCGAGGAAAAAGATAAACCGTTGAGGATAAAGAGAAATGAGAGAATTGAGGGTGTTCTTAGATACGTAAAATGTTTAGGTAAATCTTTCTTAAAAATCTCTGTTTATCGACAAAGAAAAAAATATCAGATCATCCTATAAACCCTCAAAAATAAGAAAAATTAGAGTGCACATGTTTTCCCTTTTTTTTGAATAATTAAAAAAATTAATTACATGAGTAAAATTAGTTGTTTTACGAGTACGTGAATTTTACGGAGTTTAGAATTTTCTAAATAAACAGCAGTAATTATGAAAAATCTGAAAAAATTCTGGAATATTGGGGATGTTTGGGGGTAGTTTCCTGAATTTTTTAAGATTTTTCCGAAGCTTCGCTGTTAAATTAAAAGTGCAAATACAATGTAAAACATACACAAACATTTTCCCTGTATTTTAAAATAATGAAAAATAAAATTCGACCTCTTTGAGAGATGGCCTTTGGCACACTAGCGGACACGTGAAATTTACAGTGGAAAGTAGAGATTTGTAGTCGGTACGGGCTAACGGCTACGTAACTAATTACCTGATCTCACCCGCTAGCTAGAGTTCATTGAAGGTAGGAAGGGTCGAGTGTTGTTGCCGACAGTGAACGGATGAAATACGCAAAACAGTAGGGTCTAAATGAGAAGAGTGATGGTGTGCACTAGTAGTGGGTACTGATGAAAAGCCTCTGGTTAATAGTATTTAGGTGATATATATGCTGGCGCCTCTACTGCTACTGCTGCTGTTGCTGACACCAAAGACTTCTCAACTCTAGACTGGCAGTGAGTGTGCAACACAATTTTACCTCAGCCCAAGGGACTCTCGTAAATTAGTTTTTAATTTTTTTCCACTAAGCGTTAGGTGTTACTGAAAGAATTCAGATATTCTTTGTGAATATTTTTAATCGATTGGCAACGGAAAAACGAGGTTCCCGGATTTCTAAATTAGCAGCAGGAGTCGGGAGGAATCTGAAAAAATTCAGGCATATGGAGGATATTTTTTTTTATTCACAAGAGACTATATAATTATCATAAATTAATTATATTGCACTTTAGGATTTTCTAAATAAAAGGCAGTAATCCGGAAAAATCTGAAAAAATTCAGGAATACGAGGGATATACAAGGGTATGTACCTGAATTTTTTCAGAATTTTCCTCGATTTTCCAATTCAAATTCCAGAGTGAAAACCTCTAGGATGCTGCCCATGTGAAAGCCCACAATTCGCAAAGAGCTTCGTCCATCTGCAGTACAACGTCCATGTACTCTTACCTCCGAAGCACATACCCTCGCCTATTATGTACTCGTATACGTGTGGATTATACATGTTAACCATGGCATAGGTATAGGCGATGCCAACACGCGGGTAGTTGCCGACTGGCACTGCGATTGAATGCTAGGAATTTCATCATGAGTTGAGTCCGGGTGAACGATGTCGGGGGTGAGAGAGTTGTGCGCGTTTGGACCGGGAGGAGGTGAACGTAGAGACTGAGAACCGCCCTCTATTGCAACCCCCCTCTTTCCACCCGGTCTAGGGGCTACAGGCCTGGGGTGAGGACAGGAAACGTATGATATATACAGTATACTGGGATCGAGAGAACCCCTTGCTTAGCAGCCGGCCGTTCCAATCATGATTCCAACGTTGCAGCGTTTGAAGTTCTCAATTGAAAAGGGGGTGGAGGTTTGACTAAAGAACGAGTCCGAAGCTCTGTATATATTGAGACTGTCCGTTTTCAACTACACTCTCGTTGCCTATGTACAGATGCATGTAAATGGGTGAAAAAGAAACGGCTTTTTTTTACATATTAATTCGGGATTATTTATCTTAGCGGCGAGACCCGGGAAAAATCCGAAAAAATTCAGACATGTGGGGGATGTTTGAGAGTAGCTTCCTGAATTTTTTCAGAATTTTCAAAACACTCCTTCACCCTAAAACAAATCCAGTTACATGTAAATACATAATTATCATAAATTAATTATGTTAAACTTTAGGATTTTTTAGATAAAACGCAGTAATTGTGAAAAATCTGAAAAAATTCAGGAATATGGGAGATATCAAGGCATACCTTCCTGATTTTTTTCAGATTATAATATCCAGATGCTGCTATTATAACGAAAGTTAAAACGTATATAATTTCACTGGAATTATTACGGCGGTCTTTAATTTCGCCCCATGACTATTAGTATCACTGTAACGTTGAACGCCGTATTTTTTTCCCATTGAAATCTTTGTATAGATGCATTGGAGATTATCCTCAAAGAGTATGAATGAGAAGAAGGGGGGGCTGAATCAAGATAAGATATCTTTTTGCGATCAACATCCGATATATTCGCTTCCATTGAGGCAATAGGCACGGTCCATTTTGGTAATAAGGCGTTATGCTATCAACGCACATACATTCATCCTTCACTTTTGTCCTCTATTCAATGTTTTGAATCAATAGAAGGGTCGAGGAGAAAAACTTGCAGGACAATGCGCCTATTTACGTCAGAAATGACAATTAGGTCCATTTAATTCGAGAGAAATATCGAATTTTCACTAATTAATCCGCAATTTAATGCGAACATTGATCAATTATAATTGTAATTAACTTTTCTCGCCTGTGTCACGTGCAAGAAATTTTCGTCGACAATATTTTATCTCTCAAAAATTCCTTAACGAATTTTACGTTTTCACCCTTATTCCTTTACCCCCTTCTCAAGTTCACGTATTTCATTTAATTTTTTTATTTTTGTCTCACATTCAGTCTCTCTCCTTTTCCATTTTCCGTCGGTTCTCTACGACAATCTATCCTCCTACTCTCTCACGCGTTCACTTTGATGTCAAGCTGTGAACACCACCGCCATTTAATTTACCGGGTGATGTGTTTCGAAGGAATCTACCCCCTCTCTTTCCCCTTCCATAGCTCCCCCGACGGTGCAAACTCCATTTCTCCATTTTCTATACTCGGGAATAAATAAAAATAATATTTGCGCTTTGAATTATGAATTTATTTTAATTTTTTCATCATTTTTTCAAGTAATTAAAATTACTTGATTACTTAATAATTAAAATATCTCGGAAACTAAGAGAGATAGAGCAATTTTGCAAGAGACCTTTTTTGTAGCTCTTAAAATTCTCTACAAAAAAGGTCATTACGAAAATTACTCTATCTCTCTTAGTTTCCGAGATATTCATAGAAAAGTAACGACTCATTTTAAATTCATGAAAATTCGAATTGTAAAGAAAATATTAAAGAAATAAGGATTTCCTTCATGAAATTAATGCAGAGGGTGATAATTAGATGCCCCTAATGTCTTTCACTGGCGTAAAAACCTTTTAGCAAATACAATTGCCTCAATCTGTTATTTAGCCTCACATGTTTTTACAGAGAAGGCGTATAGGCCTGCCAACTCCAAACTCTATCCCTCTTGACATTTCCCTGCGCCTTTATCACGCACTACATTCGACCTAACATTGTCCTTTGATCCCACCGCCATTCACCCCCTATATTTCCACCTGCTCCCCCGAGTCTCTATCCAACTTATTCTTCCGCTTCACTTTCAACGATACTACTCTACTGAATATTAATACTTGAATAATCGACATTTTCCGAGGCTCCGAATAACCGCACAATTGAGTCATCATTTCGAAAAATGATTTAATCAATAGGAAAATAACCATTTATTACGAATTTATCGAAAAAAAACTCGGTTTACTCTGAGTTTTTTGGGAATATCTCGGAAACTAAGGGAGATAGCACAATTTTTGTAATAACCTCTTTTGTAGCTCTCAAAATTCTCTACAAAAAAGGTATCAATGAATTTTTTCCTATCTCTTTTAGTTTCCGAGTTATCCTCAATCAAAGTCTCCTGAAATATTCATGAAAAATAAGCGCAAGTAGAACCGCCTCGCATGTGCTCAGACACTCGGATTCTCCCATTGAAACGGCTGTAAAAATCCAATATATCCCCTGTTGTCACAACTACAACAGCAAAAGATGACACTAACACAAGTTCACAACAGTTGACCCGCGTGGAAAGTAGGTTAAAGCAAGTTTGCAGCGTCGGGTCGATCCATCATACTTTTTCCTCATGTCTTAAATGAAAAGAGGGCGGATAGCTGGTGAAATAAAAAGGCGATAGGGTGGGTACACGAAGAAGGGGGTGCGGCAAAGCACACATTAATGTCTGTAACATGAACTGTGGACGCAGGCGCCGGTAGTCATGGCGACGATTCCTTCGGATTGGCCGCAGCCTCCACTTGAACATCCCCTCGTCCCTGGGTCTTCCTCACATTCCCCTTTTCTCGTTTCAGCTATCTGCCACCATCGATAACCCCTCCGGCTCCTCCACCACCCCCTTTTTATCCCCCCTCTCCTGCAAAATATCTCCATACATTATCTCAATATTTATCCCAATTATCTTTCCCCGAAATTGCGAAAGAAAAAAAGAAAAAGAGAAGCAAAATGTTTGATCATTTACGTGACTCCAAGTAAACATTTATTCTCCTCTGACTCATCCGCAGAATCACCCCCTTGTGTTCTAAATGTGCATGCAAAATATAAATATCTCAGAAGGTTACGCCTGGCTGGTACTTTTCTCCCTCTACAGGGGATAACTCAGCCTCCCGCGCCTACGCCTCTCTTCTCGTTGCCCCGGCAACTCTGCTCGGGGTTGGCCGGCTCTCGTTTACCGCCCCCGCTCGCAAGACCACTGTGTTTCTATTCAGAAAACGTCGATGCGGAAGAAAGAGAGAGAATGGAAATAGAACAAGATACTTAACGCAAGAAGCCAGATGAATTACCGAATAATTCGTAATAACACGAAATCATGAAACTCATTGATTAGCATTCGAAAAGTTCATAATTATGACGCTCCACCGTCATCACCCCGCACGTATCTATCTCCCATTGCCTCCCCCCTTGTCGTGCGCTTCCTCCCTCTTTCATCCCCTTTAGCACACGATGTACCATGCCAACGAGACTGGGAGCCGCTTCTGCCTTTGTGCGCGTCGGGCGGTAGTACATCAAAGCTTCCTAGTTCCCGCTTCGGCCTTTGACGGTTGCGTCGCGATCGTTCAGTCGTCGTTCGGTAGGAGCACCCGACGCTGCAAAAAGCCCCATCTCTGTCTGCTCTAAACCAGTGTGTGATCACTTTATTAATAAAATCATTAGAATCGGAGGTTCTTGGACACTGTGTGATGACAGAATCACGAGAATAATGTCGCCGAGGAGTGTCAAGTGTGCGCGTGGCAAAGTGACTAGAAAAAGGAGAAAACCAGTAGGTGTTACAGGGGTATTATGCGAACGACCGAGGCAAGAGCATAGAGGGAGAAAAGTGGAAACTATGATGACTGGAAAAAACAGGAACGCCGTTGGCGGGGTTGCTGGTGAGACAGGTCGATCTGTACCAGTGCGCACGCGCACGTCCCTGGATCCCGAGGCACTTGACGGCGCCCTGCTGTTGCAATGGATGGAGAAGCATCAACGGAGGAAGAAAAAGGGGCTCGATGGTGAATCCGATGGTGAGAGGATCGAGAGGATCAAGAGAGAGGTCTCGGAGAGCAGGAAAACGTGCGAGGAAGAGGAGAGCATCGGCAGTGCTGAGACATTCGAGAACGTTGGGTCTGAGGTGTCGGAGACGCACGAGGTTAGCTCATCATCCCCGAGTCATGGAATAACGAGCACGACGCATGCGCCATTGGAGACGCTGAGGAATGCACTGGACGGTTATGATCAGAGCCGAATATACCTGGCACATGTGTCTTTTCTGGACTGGCGAGACTTGCCAGGAAGACGAGCGGTGAATGGGGAGCGAGTGTGGGTGGTGGGTGCTGCTGATCATGGAGGAAGGCACAGGACGAGGCTGCTCGTTGCCGGTCGTCATTGGAGGCCCAAGTGCCTGTGGGGTGTCAACATGATCACGCAGCCGGTTATTTATGCTGGTGGTGGCAGCGGCGCTCTGACGGTGGACCTCTTTCTCTGGTGGTTTCACCGGGAATTTGCCACCACTGCGATAGCGATGCATCCGGATGGTGCTATTCTAGTCGCTGAATCGGCTGATTATCTTCCGCCTGAGGTGGAGTGTGTCACTGCTGATGGTCTTGTGAGACTGTTCATTGTTCCTAAGGACTGTTTGGAGGCGAAGATCGTTACGAATGAGCTGAGAGTGAGGCTTGCTGCTGGGCTCCTGACCAGTGTCACCAAGAGCTCTCTGGATGAGAGGGTTAAAGAATTCACACTGAAAGAGGCATTCGCTGAATTGCATCGTGCCTGGTTGAGCATTCGTTCGGAGACCTTTGTCCGTAGTTGGACGATGCTTCAGGATTATGAAGAGGTGCGTTTATCTGAATCAAACGCAATCGGACTCTGCAGAGTTACTCCACACAATCACGATCAATTCCTATTCACTGAACTCTGCAAACTGGCGAATGAAGCAGGCATCGAAGTGGGCGACGTCGAGTTCCAAAGATGGATACAGGACGAAGAGAGCGAACTCGCCAAAAGAATCAAGAAGAATGAATGCGATGATAATGACGACGTCGACACCAAGGACATCGACGAGACCCCCGAAACCCAAAAAATCGATGTACCAGACGCTGAAGAGACCGTAAAACTCCTCTCCCGAGTTCTTTTGTGGATGGAGAGAGAACCGCTCGACCCTGGTCTCCTCCTCGCTATCAGATCGATGAGAGATACTGCTTCTGTCATGGTAAGAGGGTTTTCCTCCCTCTGAAAAATGAGATATGACGTCGCATCGATTCACTTTAGTCTAATAAAAAAAGCAGCCTCTTCCCTCTTCCAACTGAATTTGCCCAATTTGCCTCAAAGTACACCGCAAGTACATTGAAGCACCTCAAATACGAATTTCATAGAAATTTCCCGGGGATTTTAAACTCTTGCCCTTTTTTTAGATAATGTAATAATGAAGTTTTGTTTTTTTACAGGCGAGCAAGATGGGACTGGCTGGGACTCATCCGAGCGGATTACCAGCATTTTTTTGCCCAAATGGAGACCATTTGACACAACCACCGCCTGCACACATGGGTATACCGCCTTATGGAGCGCTGGACGCAGGCAAGGCGGCGGCAGCGGCTGGTGAGTACTGGCCACCAACTTCACATGGGTCGCTTACACATTCGGCAAACTGGAAGCGACTCCTAGCTGCGGCAGCCTCCACAGGTCAGCCACATGATACCACCCAAATTTTTTTCATTAAGTTTCCTTTTTCAATTATTTACTTTATTCTGTCGAGTGTTTTTTTTTGTGCAGGAAACAGGGGAAAATGGACGTGTTGATGATGCTGGAGTTTTTCTCATGATTTCATTCGGAGAATTGGATGGAATCATTTGTGAAAGCGCCTGGTTCACGTCGAAAATGTCCATTTTGCTTGTGACAACCTTCTGCCCTTTCTTCTAGATTAAATTATTGTTAAACGGTGGTAGTGATGATGAGGATGCTGGTGGTGGTGGTGGCATTGACTGAGGTGGAGGTTGTGCTTAAACTTTTAATTTGCATATCAATAGGTATCTCACTCTTGTTTCCCTCATTTATCTCAATTTTCGTTCTTTGTGCCAGGAGAAATTATCAATAGTATTGAATAAATTTAGAGTATCAGATTGTCGAGACTTTTAACTGAATTTATGCGGGGCTATTTACATCTCCTCGAGAAAAATGAGTAAAGGAAACAGAGTGAATTTAAATATTGATATTTTTATGATCCTAATAATTGAATGAATATCCTCGTCCTGATTCGAGTAAACAAAATTCACAAAAGGGAGAAATTCAGGACTTCGTAAAGTGGAAAAGAGGCTGGCGTTCAAGTACAAGTTTGAGTGAAGAGCCTAACCATTAGGCTAATCAGTGAAGCGGAGAAGTTGCCCTTGCATACGAAAGTCAAAGAGATTCAAATCTTCAGATATTTTCCCCGTTCCATTTAAAGGAAATATACTCGTTTATCTAATATGGGGTAAAATGGGAGAAATCGAGGGAAATATTGGAGATGGAATTTTTCTGATGATTCCATTGAAAAGCTGAGACGATTTTACATAAGAATGGAGTGTTAAAATATTTTTTTTCGAGTTTTTTGGAAATTCGATTTTTTTCACCCGGATTTGAAGGGGTTTACCTTGGGAAAAATTGAAAAAATCACTTTTTTGGGAATATCTTCGGTTCTATTGGTCGTAGCGCACTGGGGTCGGGCTCAAATTGAAGGTCTCGTCATTCCCCACATTTTCGTTAAACTCCCATCGATTTTTATCGAAAATTGCAAAAGTTATAGGCCAAAAACTGATTTTTAAAAAATGGCTTGTAACTTCTTCAATTTTTGATGAAAATCGATTGGAGTTAAAGGAAAATGTGAGGAATGACGAGACCTTTAATTCAAGCCCAACCCCACTGCGCTACGACAAATAGAACCCGAGACATTCCCAAAAAACTGATTTTTTCAAATTTTGCCAAGATAAACCCCTTCGAATTCCCCCGAAAAAATCGAAATTTTCAAAAAATCAAAAAAAAATATTGTGACACATGCTTTCCGGCTAAAATTTCCTCAGCTTTCCACTGGAATCATCAAAAAAATTCTATCTCCTCAAATTACCCCATAATCCCCTCTTTCACCCCTTTAAATCCTCATAAATCCAACATAAATAAGAGTATTGATCGCCAGAAGCTCCATGCACTTTTTCCATAAGCCCTCAAACTCTTTGTTCCACCTCACATCTCCACTCGACAACTCGCACTCAAAGATCTCCTAATTAGCATCACTTTTTCTCGTCAATGTCTTTGAATTCTGTAGAGAGCTTTAATTCATCTTTTCCACAGAGTGGCTTTTACACTCTTTAAATTAATGATTACAGTCAATTTATACTCTCCCTCAATGCCCAAATAAACGAGGCTAAATGTGCGCATCAAATTCTCCCAGAATTGCACGAAAAAAAGCTTCCATTTCGTGTTTTAAAAAAAAAAGGAGAAGAAATTTTCTTGTGTATGAATCTATAGTGAGGAAGTGGACTCTGTGAAGGGCACTCCTTACAAAACTTGCGTACAATTACAAGGCAATTAGTTCCACTTGGCTAGGTCAGTTAAATGCCATACTGAATGCAAATAACGAGACAAAAGTGCAGTTACACCATATATACTAGTATTTGAAGGCGTGCCATGAAACTGCTTCGTTAAAACCATTTACGTGTTAAGAGTGAGAGATATTAGTGAAGTTTTCATGTTCACACGTATTTATGAATCGGCTTTTCGTAGTCACTGAACATTTCGGTCATGCGACTAATTATTTTCTCAATGTGATTCATTTGTGCCTTTCGTTTATGCAGAATTTTTCTTTTTTCGGGGGGGGGGAGAATGGCACAGCGGGAGTCATTATCACCCTTTGGGGAGCTTCAGACACGTGTCTGACTTGTTTCTATATTCATAACCACGAAACTAACGTAATTATGGGTATCAATGGTTTGTATTTATGGGGATTTCATGGGGAATCGTCTCAGCTTCAATTCAAAAGCAACCGCAGGTTTCTACGATCAACTGCACCAAAGTTATCCCCAAAAAACCGGTTTTTGTGAAAGAAAGGTTCAATTTTTTTCTCAAAAAAAATCAGAGTTTTCCTTAGAAAATGATAAAAAAAGGTCAGACACATGATTTTCGTGTAGAATTTCCTCAGCTTTTTAATGGGATTATTTAGAAAAATGTATCTCCAATATTTTCCCCAATTTTCATTAAATCAAGTCGTCTAATTCGTTTTTTATTGTTTAACTCACCTCAATTGAGGATTGTTCTATGGCTTCCGGGATATTATCATTAATACTTCCGGATTTCTCCTTTTCCGTTAAACGTTAACGATGAGATCTAATAATGCGAAACCGAGGGAAGCAGAAATAGAGTAAGAGACGTAGTCGTAAAAGTAAAACGTAAAAAAAAGGTTCTAACTGAGTATTGAGTATAGATATAGTAACACCGGATCTCTCTCAGTCTCGAGCTTGTCCGGGGGAATAAAAGAGTAATTTTCCGGGTGGTGAGACGCCGATAATGGGGTTGCAAACTGCCGAGTCGACTGGAAAGTGATTAAGCACACATGACGGAGTCTGCGGACTCGCCAGGATATTACGAATCCGCTCCTGTAACTCCCCACTCTCCCAGTTTCATCTTCTGTGATCTGATAGCGTTTAGTTTTCAGTTCCTTGCTCATCTCCAGTTCATCAGAATCTTCTGCTTCTTTTGAGAATTTAAAAAAATTGAGTTTTTTATTTTAACTGGTCCTAGTGAATAGGCAGTTGGAGATAGGGGGAAAATGAATAGGACCTTTTTTGTAGAGAATTTTGTCCTCTACAAAAAAGGTTCTATGAATTTTTGGCGTATCTCCAATGGTTGTTGAGGAAAATTGAGGAAAGGGTGGGAAAGTTAGGGATTCTTGGATTTTAGGAGTTTCCGAAATGGTTTCCATTTGCTGAAGCTTTATGAAGCCAATCACATGCTCTCACACACATTCGTCGCACCCCTTTGACACGTAATACGCACCCTATACATTGGAAACGTATGTACAGAGTATCAGTCGCAAACTGTCGACTGGTCTTGATAAACCACCGGATGAAATTCGGTAACGGGCGATATTATTTCAAAAGGATATTTCTCTTCATCTTCTTTTGGTTATTTTCACCCTCTCTCAACTGTGTGAAGAGGTAAAAGTGGAGGATTATCTTGTTTTTACACTCAAACTTTTACTAATTCTCCATCAGTGGATTAATTAATCTTTAGATTATTATATTAATTGTTTTTCAATGAATTCTATTACAGGTCTTACGAGAGCACCAATGTACCCCTTCTCCACCGGTCAATATCCCTATCCGATGTTGAGTCCGGAAATGACGCAGGTCGCAGCCTCTTGGTGAGTTTAAACCTCTTTTATTCACTACGATTTTCCCTGGAGAAAGAGCAGAGGCCAGGAAAAATCTGAAAAAATTCAGAATGATGGCCCAGTGTGTCCACATGATTGTTGAATTTTTTCAGATTTTTCGAGTAAAGCTTTCATACTGAAAAAAATTCTAGAATGACCCTCACTCTGCTTATCATCATTCAATGCTTTAAAAGTGCACGAGAAACCTGAGACTGGGTATACAAAAAAGAAACGTCTGAGCATTGGTCCAGTTTGTCTACTCAGTTCCAGTCTATTAGGCTGAATACACCCTCTACTTCCGTAAAGATTCACTTAGAAAACCCCGTCTTGTTATTTGCTTTCTGCCTGAGTCCCCCCAAATTGAGATTTTCCATGGATGATTAGTTTTTCTTCCCTCAATTAGGATACCTTGTTCTTTTTTTCCTGGGGAGAGAAGGAAAAATCCTGAGGAAACGAATAAAGTGCCTAAATGTTATACTAATGGAAATTATGTTTTTCAGGCACACACCAAGTATGTACCCCATCTCCCCAGCAAGTGCAGGCTTCAGGAGTCCGTATCCCACGAGTTTACCCATTACAAGTTCCAGTTTACCCAGGTAATTGAAAATTTCAACCATTTTCAAAATATCTCAGAAACTAAGGGAGATAGAGAAATTTTACAAGATACCTTTTTTGTAGAGAATTTAAAGAGCTACAAAAAAGGTTATTATGAAAATTGCTCTATCTCTTTTAGTTTCCAAGATATTCCCAAAAAAACAAAAAACTGATGATTAATAAATTAAAAATTAATTTTCCAGTGATCTCTACCGGTTTTCACCAACAGGCCTCATGCCCCCGCATCCGGGTTTAAGTCCCCACGCTCACGCGCTGGCATCTCACGCGTTAGTGTCATCGGCACCAAAAGCGGATCACTCTACACTGGATCACAATCACAGGTACAATCAACAAAAACCAAAGCCAGAGTTAATAAAAAAGTGTTTGATTTCCGGTACACTTGGCTCCCTCCCGAATTAATCAACTTAAACTACCCGAAACAAGCTAAATTCGTCTGATAAACAATGAAACAGACTGACCCGCCCGATAACTCTTTGAGCCTCAATCGAAATGATGTTGCCGCGTGCCAAAATAAGCGTCGAAACAAATAAAAAAGGCCATAACATTATTAACCGAGGGTTCAAACTCCGTCGATAAAATGTAACCCCGTGCGATAAGTAAGAATGGGGGTGAGTTGTCAACAGTTTGGAAGACAGCCACAGGGGGTAGCACATCATGCACATTTTCTCTCTTTCTACCCTCAACCCTTGCATGAACGGGGTAAAATACTTATCGAATGGCAACAGCCAGAACTGGAGAGCGTCTGCGCTCACGTTTTCACTATGTATTGATCATTACCCTTTTAAAAGATTTGTAATTTGCATTATCACTTGATAAACTCCATTGGTTTCATGTCAATTCCATCATATCCTCCATGACACAATCATCAATATTTTTCCACGACAATTGACGCATTAACAATGATCAAATGCTGGAGTACAATCGCATGAATTCCATTGTTGTGAATGTTGTATTTGAAAAATTATTCCATTCGCCATTATGATTACTGTCGAATCGGAAAAGAGGGGCTCAGTTGCGGGGTGCCTTGTATTACAATCTTGTCCGCATCCATAACGCGCAGTAACGCCAGTCGGTTCGTGAAATTCACAGCGGCACTAAATTTTTTCCCCATAACATCCGTGCTCATCTCCCTCCGTAAATCCATAATTACCTTAAAAATAATCAGAATAATCCGGTGAATCGCCTGAAACAGATGCATTGAAAGCTTCGGAGTTTACGTTGAAATGGGAAGTCTAACCTTCATCGAAATTCGGGGAAAGTGAAGTTTTGAAAGGGTGCATAGGCAAGTGCCACCCCCTGACGTAGAGTTGTATCGACAGCAGCGCCGCTCATCTAGCCCGCCAAAAAAATGCGATTTTCACTCATCCCCTTGGTTCCAACAGAAATTATACATTGGTAGGGCACTGCGAGATGTAGTTGTAGAGCCATGAATTGCAATGATGGCTCGTGCATCCTCCCCCTCCTCCTCCTGCCTTGGATAATCAATCGTAACACCGCCTGGTGATTCCCTGTTCTGGAAACATAAAGAGCTTTAATAACTCGAGAGGCAATAACCTGATTCAAAGGAACGTCAATTATTCAGTATTAAATAATAATTGCTTCTGTCATGTGTAGAGTATCGCATATTATTTACGATGGAGCCATTAAAACTGGTGAAAGAATTTTTTTTAATAAAAATTAACATGTTGATCATGTGGTTAACGAGTGTCATGTGAAAATGAAGAGATTTGCCAAAGTGAAAGGCTGTGATTGAGAGAGATAGGCATAATTATGAATATTATTTAATGAAGTGTCTGATGATAGAGTCTATTGCCACTACTTGAATACTCGAAGTGGCAATGGAGTCCGAGTGTTTGGAGCCATTGAATTTGGTTATTAAAAAGGATAATAATAGTGAGTCAACGGTCATTGAGGAGAGGGAGGAGGGACCGAGGGAGAATTTTGAGGATGAGAAAATTGAGGCGAGTGCCACTGATAATATGGCGATTTTTCAAGAATCAAGTAAAACCACCGACAATAGTCAGCCGAGTGATCAGAAAATATTGACTGCGTTACACATGAGTAATTTGATGCAAATGTCAAATATGAATCTTCCAAGGGGCTTGAATCCACTGCCATATGGATCCCAGTATTATTTTATGCAATTATTGGCTATGGTAGAGGCGCAACAACTCATGTGTCAACAAATGACTTGGTCCGTCCCACAACATCTCATTAGAAATCCATTGAGATTACCACAACCGTATTTCGATGGTCCAACTACTAATATAAGCGAACAATTGTGTAATTCACCGAATTCATCCGCGGTTTATCCTATTCCCAATGCTAAACGTGAAGCTGTTAATTATGAGACTAAACAGACGCATTCGAAACGGTATTAGTTTGTAATTTATATTTTTGTCGGATTTATTTATCGGGATTATTAATTTTATTTGTGCTTTCAGGTCTTCGATAGATCAGAAAAACTCAACGTCACTGTCGTCGGATAACACAAAAACACAGGACACTGGACAACAAAATAATCAAGGTAATCATTCCTTCTTTATTAATTAATATTTCAATTATTTTTAACAATATCTAATGATTTGTCAATTTATTTTATTCAGATAAAAAGAAGCCTCACATAAAAAAACCTCTGAACGCATTTATGCTGTATATGAAGGAGATGAGGGCTAAAGTCGTGGCGGAATGTACCTTAAAAGAGAGTGCTGCAATAAACCAAATTCTTGGGAGACGGGTAAGGATTTTAATCCAAATTAATATTCAATATTTCATATAAAATATTTAATTACAGATTAAAAGTTTCTGCATTGAATAATGCGGAAACTGCTCGATGTGAAGGAGTCAGGATATCTCATTATTTGAATGAATTTCTATAAAATAATTAAAGTCGCTGAAAATCCTGACTCCTTGATACAATAAAAAACAACATTAATGCACGTCTAATGCTTATAAGTATAAAAATTACGCTCCACTTTTAACAATATTTAGATATGAAAATACTTGACAAAGAAAATGAGACCGTTTATAGGTGGGATCGCAGGAATTTGTAAGGAATCAATATCATAATGAAAATAATAATAAATTATAATTATAATAAACATAATAATAATGATAATAGGGGTTTCGCGTGCTGATGGGGGAGGGTAATGGAAGAATCTCCTGTATTTAACTGATTTAATTTGAGAATCTGTTGTCTCTTCAACACTCTAATGAGTCGAAAGACAAGGGAAATAAATTTAAATTTCATATTAAAAGTGAAAGTACTAAAGAAAGCACGGTGCACGGAAAATTTTGAGACTTTGAAAAGACAAATCTGAACGTTTTGGGGCATATTTAATGCAGTGGCATTCGCTAAGCCGAGAGGAGCAGGCGCGGTATTATGAGGCGGCCAGGCAGGAGCGCCATCTTCATCAGCAACGCTACCCCGGCTGGAGTGCCAGGGATAACTACGGATACGGCAGCAAGAAGAAGAAGAGGAAGAAAGAACGATCCACAGATCCCACCGGAGGTACCACTTTCCAGTGCTAGAACAGCAGGCCCTTAAAATAATTCATTAATGATAATTAATAGTACCTATATTGGATTGAAACGATCAAAGTCTCTGTGCGTTTTTTCATTATATTTTTTTTTTGTTATTTTTTTTTTAATTTCAATTGATTTTACTTATATATTTTGGTTCATAAAATTTATTTGATATTTTTTTTTTTTTTTAATTAATTGCTATTTTTTCCGTTCCTTGTAATTTCTTTTTGATGAGCGGATATTAATTTTTCAATTGGATTGGATTGTCTGTGGGAATTATGGAATGTGGGGGAAGGATGAAAAAAAAAATATATAAGATACCGGATATGAAAGATAAATAATGAAAATAATAATAATATTAAATAATAATGACGTTAACCCGCGTAAAACTGAAATGGTCTGGCCAACTCCCTAAAGCGATATCCGTTAAACGGGAAATACAAATTGAAATACGGGAAAAAATTCATGTAACGTATGAGATGATTAAAAAAAAAACAATTATATAGAATGTCTGGTTTGAATCTACGAAGAAAACATGATCGCATAATAATTGAATGAAAAACGCTTCAGATGGAGTGAAATAAAAATGGAATGCTGATACATGTACTTCAATAAAATTTCCTACCAGGCAACCTGTATAAATAGGTACAGATTAACGATAATAATAGTTATTTTGTGTAACTCACGGGAAGGTAATTTAGGCTGTTCTTCTAGCACTTGAAACGGAAAGTAGGGACCCCAATATAATATTTTTAAAAAAACTGCTTTCTTTTTCCTCATTTATTTTCCACAATTATTCAATGAAAACTGGAGAAGCCAATATATATGAATATATGATAATATATCCATATATAGTAAATATGACAGGGTGACGGCAGTAGCATAGTGAAAAAGAAATTTTTTTATTATTTTGAATAATTACCTATTGTTTAGTCACGGTTTTTCTATTTAAAAAAAATTACAAAAAAGATGTTTGGTTCTCTCTCTCGGTAGTGGCACGCGCTAGGGCGAGAGGAACAGGCCAAGTATTATGAATTGGCGCGACGTGAGAGACAGTTGCACATGCAGCTGTACCCTGACTGGTCTTCCCGCGCAAATACCAACCGAACTAAGAAGAGGAAGCGCAAACAAGACACAAACAGTGATCCTGGAGGTACCCACATGCCTCATTCCACACATTCTTACAATGAGCTCAAAAAAAACACCCCCCAACACCCCCTTTTTCCATTGTTACCATTAAACTATTATTATTACATTACTATTGCTACACTACATTATTATGTTGCATGTTTTCCCCTGTCTTGGGGGTTTCGGTCAAATTATTATATTATTATATACACACAAAATTACGTACAAACATATATGTATTTATTTATTATATTCGCTATTACACAGAGAGCGTGCGAGGGCGTTTTCTGCATGAAAAATGCAGAAACACGCACACGCACGTGAATTATCTATCAATTTTCTCATTTTTTTTTTCTTCATCACCAAAATATTTATCTAATTACCATGTATATCTATATATTATTTATATATAAATATATATTGTCTTTACATACATATATTGATTACGTACAAAACTTTGGGGACGCTGGCCATCTTGCATTTTTACAGGGACCTAATTCCGCAATCAGACAATCCTCAGCGTTTAATTTATTTTCTCAAGTCTCTTTTTGTATCCTTGTTGAATTTTTCAATTTATACAACATTTTATTATTTTTTTTTAAAATTATTATCCTTTGATCGTTTCAATGTTGCCTGCTCCTTAGTTTTGATTTTTCATATGTTTTTTGAGACTAATATTTATTTATTTGGTTTTGTTTTTAATTTTTTGAGTTTTCAATACCTTCAAAAACATTACAACCATCCGCCCCCTTAAATACATTGAAACAACCAATGTTGCAAGTTTTCGTTCACTGTACATAAGAGCTTACATTTTGTATATATATATATTTTTTTGGTAGATGCATGTAATTATTTGATTGTTAAGTATAATGTTTGTAATGAGGATCTTATCAAGTGATAAAAGCGTTTATTTTAATTTAGTCTTCGTTAATAATGAGAAACGTGCGAATTCTCAATTTCAATTGAATTATTATTATCCGAATGATTCAACTGAATAGAGAAATTCCCTCGGGCTCCGAGGGTTTCAAATTCCCCTGAATAATCCCGTGTAAAGGGAAATTATTTGATAAGGTCCAATACATTAAATTCAATAATTAAAACTATTTGTTTCATGCATGAATTTAATTAACACGAAAATTAACTTAATTTCTTTATTAATTTGTCAGTTATAAATTCTACTTCTTTTCTCAAATTCGAATACATGCACTTTAATTGTGTACAGTGAACTGAAAATAATTAATAACTGAATTTCATTAAATTTAATGTGAAATTAATGATTTTTTATCTATTCTCAGGTAACAACATGAAGAAGTGTCGTGCTAGGTATGGATTAGATCAACAAAATCAATGGTGTAAACCCTGCAGGTATGTTTACGGATATTTAATTAAATTATCTAATTATCCGTGCCTCATTATGGTGAAAAAAAATTTATGAATTATCATATCGCGAAATTTGAGACTATTCATTGTGTTCCAGAAGTCAAGGATTTTTTTTTTTAACAAATTGTTGAAAATTTCTAAACATTAGGAAGAACATAATTAGTTTATTTAATCGTCATCTCGTCATCCACATGTGGAAATCCATGGATAATCCATTAGGGAAATGATAAAAAAAATTGAAATTTACAGAAAATGTGTCTTCCAAAAGCTATTTGTGAATTGTGAAAAGAGTAAAGAAATTGAATGAAATAGAATTAATCTGATGCTTGTAAATATTCATCCTTAGTACTGTAGATAATTTCAGATTATTGATAACCCGAATTTTGTGCTATTGATGCGCCCAAGTGCCCCCACTCCCGACTGGGCTTATGAAATTTCATGAAGTTCATTAAAGGGGCGAGAATAGACACTTGGGAGACATATTTTCTGATAAACGAGTCGAATTTTTAGGCGGATCCTTCTGCAATGTTGAAAAAATTCCTGAACAATGTGAACCTGCTATCGAGTATTCCTGAATTTTTTCAGATTTTTCCCACCACCCCTTTCCCCCGAAAAAAATTTCCGAACCTGAAAATTCGACTGGGATCAACGACATCCAGGATTTCAAATGTATATTGTGTGGGTGACGACACGATGTGGGGTTTGGGGGGTGATAATGAAGCCGGAGGCAAGGAGAGACCTTGAAAAATGTTGAAAAAATAAATATAAAGATGATTTCGATGCGAGCGCCCCTTTAATGGCTGGTGGTTGGTTTTGGCAGCCCAGTGGAGCATGGAGCGGGGATGGGCATCCACGCGAGCATAATCCATCATGGTGTGGGAAATAGCACGGGGACAGGGGTTGTGGCTGGAGGCGGTGGAGGGACGGTGGGTGCAGCCACCGCCCCACCGAACACCAATACTGCCTCCAATGCCTCCTCGCCTCAGCAAGAACCCACTTATGTTAATCTCTAGTCAAGCCTATCGCCTCCCTTCTACTGCAACACTTCTTCTTAAAACAGTGGTCAGTCCCGACTTAAACCAACGGGCACGCAAGTCCTCATTCATTGCCAATCGCTCATAATTTATGCATCTAATTAATTATTAATTCAAAAATATAAAGACTGTAGTTTTTTTGAGATATCTTGGAAACTAAGGGAGATAGAGGAATTTTGCAAGAGATCTTTTTTGTGGATTTTTGAATTCTCTACAAAAAAGGTCTCTTGATAATTCTCTCTATCTCGCTCAGTTTCCGAGATATTTCAGAAAAAACAGAGAATTAAAATTTCTCGTAAAATTAAATTATTCAATTATTAATCTCAAATAATTATCAGCGTAATTGGCATGACATGAGGCGAGCGATGTACCGATGCTCGCATTGTTTCTCATTGTTGTGGCTCTTTACAGCTTTTTTTTTTAATTGTTGTTAATTTATTTATCATCCTCGTTTAGTTATTTTGACGTTTTTTGATCAATGTCGCCCTTAGCATGGCTCATATGTAACCATATACATAGATATCCTGTACATGGATATCTATATATATATGTAACGAGTTTATTTAATATTCGATTTGATAAAAGAGAGAGGGAGAATAATTAAAGAACGATTATGATAAATTGTTATTCTGATTTTTTAGCATGGCAGTTGTTGGATTATACAATTTTTTTTGTCAACAAACTTTGTTGTGTTGTAATAAATTTTTTATTATGTGTAATTTATAGACGCTAATTATGTTTGACGCTGCGTATATTGAATTTACAGATGAAATTATTGAAAAAAAAATAATTAATTTTCTAATTTTCGTGGTGACATTGGCTTATTCGGCATCAATTGAAAATCCTAAAATTCATTCCCATTGATAAATAATGAGATTATTGTAATTTAAACATTAATTTTTCATAAAGTTCATTAAATACTTAGCTGAGAGGTGAATAATGAGAGCCAATGGCGGAGCGGTAAATGTCTCGACTGCAAAAGGGTTCAATTGTTTAATAAATTTCGGGAATAATTACAAATGTAATTAGTGATTAATCATTATCTAAATTATGGAGACGAAAAATTTGCGGATAATTGGCTGTTCCTTTCCTCATTTATTTATTAATTTATTTTTTATTTGTTTATTAAGATGTACCTTTGCTTGCATAACTGATTTTTTTTACAATTTATGATAACTGTTAAGCATGGCATTCGCAGTAAGCGATTCTGGAGAATTGTTAAACGCAGAAACATTCGCAAAGTCCAGCAATTTTTGCTGATTATTTCTATAGGGAAATCGGGGTAAAATGGACATTCTGATTGAACGGTTGGAGATAGCGATTTTCTGATGATTCCATTGGAAAGCTGGGGAAATTTTAGGCGGAAAACATGTGTCGCAATTATTTTTTTTGAGTTTTTTGGAAATTTGATTTTTTTCACCCAGATTTGAAGGGGTTTGCCTTGGAAAAATTTGAAAAAATCACATTTTTGGCAATATCTCTGGTTCTATTCGTCGTAGCGCATTGGGGTCGTGCTTAAATTAAAGATCTCGTAATTCCTCACATTTTCGTTAACATCCCATCGATTTTTATCGAAAATTGAAAAAGTTATGGGCCAAAAACTGATTTTCATGAAATGGCTTGTAACTTTTTCAATTTTTGATCAAAATCGATGGGAGTTTAACGAAAATGTGAGGAATTACGAGACCTTTGATTTAAGCACAACCCCAATGCGCTACGACCAATAGAACCAGAGATATTGCCAAAAATGTGATTTTTTCAAATTTTTCCAAGATAAACCCCTTCAAATCAGGGTGAAAAAAATGGAATTTTCAAAAAAACTCGAAAAAATTACTTTCGACACATGTTTTCCGCCTAAAATTTCCTCAGCTTTCCAATGGAATCATCAAAAAAATTCTATCTCCAATATGTCTCTCGATTTCTCATAATATCCAATTTCAAAGTGAGCCCCACCTTCCCCTAATGAAAAATTGTAACAAATTTCTTTGCGAATGTTAACGATAATGCAAAAAAGTTACGAGTACATCGAGTGAATGCATGAATTTTTTTTAGTAAATCATTTTCATATGAAATAGTTGTAATAAATTATTAAAAAGAATTGACAAGTCCAAAACTTTTGATTCTAAAATTAATTTATTCGTCTTATTTTCATGAATAATCGTAGACTGCCCTCTGAATTAATTCAAAAATAATTAATATTAATTACCTTATTTTACAGACGTAAGAAGAAATGTATCAGATACATGGGGGAGGGAGGAGACGGTGATGGTGAGGGTGATGGTGACGTTGATGACGACCATTCAGAGGACAACCTTGGTAGTGTTGGGGAGGCAGGAACTCCCGAGGACGACGAGTCATTGAGTAGTCCCGGTGGATTATCGGCATTGTCTAGTCTAGCAAGTCCATCTCTGGTGCTACCATCGCCATCGAGCTTAGCGAGTCCGTGTCCGTGTCCTCTGACACCGCCGGTGCCACCTCCACCATTGCCACAGAATTCAAATCAAGTGCAGGCACCACCACCTCATCGTAATCCAGTCGGTACGAATCCGCACGACATCAACAATCCGCTCAGTGTTAATCAATTAACTGGGCAGTGTATAAAGAGTGAAGTTGGACAAGCACCATCTGGCCCATCCAATCCGGCAATCAGTGTTACGTAGCCCTGGGCCGCCCCAAGTGACAAAACTTTGAAATCTAGTGTCATCGGGGTTCACTTATACGCATATTTACGGATTTATTGGACCACCTCTGTGACTCAATGATTATTTAATTGAATCATTAATCAACGAATCTATAAATACGCTTGGTCCATTATCCGTTGATAATCTGAAAAACTCTTTAAATAATCATCCGTTAATACTCAGGACCAAGTTAATAGCTGTTAAGTCACATACTCATGGTGCCACGTGCAATGTCAAGTGACTGAATTATAAAATTATTTTAAAATACATGCGAATTATCATAATGACGCATGATGAAGTGCGAGTGACTCAGCTTTTGTAGTCCTTGTTACGTTGTGATGCCAATGACCGAGAGGTCATGTTCCTGTGCCAGGTACTATATCCAAGATAATAGATACAATAAAATAATGAATGGAGGGTTCATTATTATCACAGATATAGGAAATTTCTTTTTTTTTTTTTTTTTTCATACTTAAGACGTATCATTTATCATTAATTTGTAGTAGACTTCACATTTCAAAATACCTATTGTATGTAATTTGTTATTTTTTTTAAAGTTTATACATTCATGATTAATTAGAGTTTAAGGTCATTTTTTTTAAATAACGTATTTTTTTATAGTATGAATTTGTTACTCTTAATGTCAAATAATCCTCGAGGTGATCCCCAATTATTTTCAGGACCTTTTGCATTTTTTTTTTCGTCAATTATTTCTTCTAGTTTTTCTCTTTATCATTGATTTAGTGGAGGAAAAATTGAATGGAAAATTTATAAAAATTGTTTTTAGAAAAATTACTTTCCCATTTATTAAAAGAAGGAGAGATTCTTATTTTTTTTTAAATTAATTGTCACTTTTATGCATGCCTGTTGATTATAAATTTTTATATTTGATTATGTTATTGAAAAGTAGGAGAAATTTTTGTTACAATTTTTAATCAATCAACTACAAAAGTATATCTTTGTATCTTTCATTTTTCATATTACATTAATTTGTCGATAATTATTTTGATTTCGTGCAATTTGCATAATTATCTAAATTTTATTTTCATTAAGAAAAAAATCTTTGAGAACAAAAATAACCGAATTATAATGGCCATGTAATTATAATTGTCTGAGGCAGAAAAAAATAATTGAGGAGACAGTTAAACTGTGTTATATATAAAATCCGAAGAGGAAAAACGGAAAAATTAACATGAAAAATCCCAAGATAGATGTTTAAGTAGTTACTTTAAAAGAAATATTTTTTGTAACATTCAAGATATTTTGGTGCAATCTGCTCTATCATTATACAAATTTTTAAAAAATGTGGAAAAAAAATTATGAAAAAAAGAGAGAGAGGCCAATGCGATTAAAAAAATTAAGTATTTGGAAAGAATCATTAGACAGCAGCTAATGTAAATAAGTACGTTTAAGATGCATTTATAACGAAATGGGAAAGTGCAATGGGGGAGAAAATTGTATGAAAAAAAACCATGCAAACATAAGTGAATAGATTGTATATTGCCAATTGGATCCACGAATAGATGATAGTGAAAAAAAAAATGCTGTCTTGACTGAAGGATGAAAAGATTATATATAGCAAAAAAATGTGCCATACGAACATCATGCCAATATTATTGATAATCCAATTTTTTCTTTACAATTATACTCTCAGTTAGCACTCTGTCAGTTTGTATAGTAGAAAAAAAAATGAAAAGACCGATTGAAGAAGGTGCGCATTTTCCTTCGTTGCTTTAAAGGTCTTAATTTTTCAAAAAATTACTTTAAATTAAGTACAATGGGAACATCACGTGTTTCGTATAATTTTCGTGAACTTCATTCCAGAAAAAAGACGCACGTGCATAAAAAAATCAGCAGAATCCAGTGTACCATGATGCAAGTAATGCACTTGAACTCAATTGGGTACTGGGGACCAAAAATTAAGAGTAAGAATTACTTGCATCATTCACTCGAGTGAATAAAAATGTTAAAAAAATTAATTAAAACCTAAAGAAGACAAAAATTCACAACAATGGCCTACTTAAACCATGTTAGTTGTGCAAATCTTCCGAAATTCGTCGTTAATAGAATTTAAATTAAATTCGAGAAAGATATTACCTCCATTAAAATAATAAATAGAGATCTCCATTATAATAATAAAATTAGTTGTCAATTAATAGTGACAACTGAGCCATATTTTAAAATTGAAACGGAAACGTGCCATGTCAAATGAATTTGTAACGTTCTCTAATTCCTTTCTCGTTTCTTATTCAAAGTAAACGGAAGTAATAACTTTCTCAATTAATAATTAATTCTATTTAATTCCCCCTGGGGAAAAATGCCGGAATAGAGACAAATGGGGGCAAAACCGGGCATCTTGTGAATAATTTTTTTTAGGAAACTCATGAATAGAGCTCGGATTATCTGAAAAAAAAAACAAAAAATGCTTGTATTATATTGTAAAGTATAAATATATTAAATAATTATCATAATAATAGATATAATAGAATTAATAATAATAACGATATATAATAATAATTATAATTAATGATTATAATATTAAAATAAATAATGAATAATGATGAATAATGTCAGTTTTTCTGCTGCGTTGTACAGTGTTTTCTAAGTATCTAGTTTATAGAGTGTAATAAGTGAGACATTGTATTTACATTCACTAAAATGATCTGTATCAAATTCGACTTCTCGTATAGCCTGTATCTCTAACTGTAGATGCTGAAGAAAAAAAAAAAAACATGATTTGTGTCATAAATCTACAAATAAAATTAGAAATTTGAGAATGTTGTTCTACTATAAAAAAAAACGGAAAAATTAAAAATTGAATTCAAATTTATTTATCACCAGAATTTATTATGCTAATGGAATATTTAATCATCGCAGGTGACAGAGGAAATTTGTGATTTCAGAAGGAACTTGAGGTCCAGGACATCAACGGCATTGAGAGTGTAGACACTCGGGATCTTGTAATTACAATTATTTACAAAAATCCATGAGATTCTCATGATACTCTCGCATTTGATGACACAGGCGGAACCATTGTAGCTTTTCCTTCCGTTTTTGTCCCTCGGAGATGAATCGAACAAGTAGAACTTGCCGCAATGCTGCATGACAGCTACAGCAAGATGAGCAGTATGAAGAATACCGGAACAGTAGTTCTTGAAGAATAGTGTCAGAGCTTCTGTTAGATCCTGCACCTGCACGATTCCAGCGACAGTATGATGATGAATCTGCACTGTTGCTTTGACGTCCCCGACGATGAACACAGTGAGTAATTCAGAAGGGGAAAGATTCCTAGCACCGGACGCTGCTATTCTCACACTATCTCTATGCAGAATATCTCCGCTCTTCAAGACACAATCAATCGTCGCAGCCGTCCAAGTAGATGGGACATGCAGAAGCCCCATAACAATAGCCACAGCCGCCATCGCAGTACTCTGGAAGCCCCTCGTGGTCCCCTTGAAGAAGTGATCATCCATGCTCATCGTCCCCAGAAGAACACTCACCTCATCATCAACGAAATGGAACTCTGCCTCCGGTGCTACATCCATCGGGACTCTCTCATTCGGGCAATTGGAGAACGACTGGAATCCAACGGGATTAGGAAGAGCCTGCATGATGGCCGTTCTGATGATGACCCTGCTGATGGTGTAGGCCCCGTACTTTTCGGATTCCTCGATGTTCGAGAAGATTAAATCGTACAGAGGCTCCATGCAAGCGAACCACATAGTGCAGGACGTTCCAGAGTCTTCCCTGAGGCCCCGAACATTCCTGGACCCTGGATCATACAGGAAAAAGACACCCTGGTCCTTCCAGATGGAGACCATGAACCTGCCGGTTGATAAAACCCCGGCGCGATTATTTTCAAAGAATTTTGGAAGTCCTTGGGCTAGGAGAAGTGGAGGAGGTGGCGGTGGAGGGACTCTCTTCTGTTTTCCCTTCTTTTTTGGAGCCTTCGGCGGTTTCTTCGGCTTTCCCTTCCCCTTTTTATCAACCTCCACCTTCGGAGGCTCATTGGCGACGATTCCGGTGATCGAGACGATGACGTCGGATGTCAGGACGTTGGAACCTACATGAAATATTCGGACTATGTCCAGTGGCTTCAGTCTCTTCGTTTCGTTCAAGAATTTGAGAGACTCTCTGCAGACGTTGTTACCGATTACCAAGATCTCGTCTATCGTTTTCTTCGTCCAGGTAACAGGGTCTCTTATCACCGACATACCGAGGGCCACGATGCAGTTGGCAGCTGTCTGCTGATTCCGGATCTCCGGGGAAAACAGGCTGGAGCCTTGGTGAATGCTTCCGGATAAAATAGCACTCGCTGCAGTTCCTTCGGATCTTCTGAATGCGTTTAGAGGCGGGAGATTTCCGGGCGGAATTATGATACTGGGATCCTGCTTCCACGGGGGTAATTTATCCCAATCAATCACTGAAATTGCGGAAATTTCGTAGTCTGCAGATTCGAAGAGTTCTCGAAGATAAACGGAAAGTAATTCGGGGGTTCTAAAGCGGATTATCAAAGGTTTATCAGGAGTGTTTGATATCACTGAATAATAATAATTATTCGATCTCCAAATGGCGATATTTGTGTTGGAGACGGTTAAGATGCCGGATTGATAATTATTGAAGAAACTCTCGATTCCTGATGGCAAATCCTGGACCTTCGGGGGAATTCCTGTTACATTACCGGATTCAACGCAGTCGGAGACTGAGAGATTCAGGCGACGATTGGATAAGAAGAATTCGGTGATAATCTGATTCACTGATAGTTCAGAGTCACAACCAAGACGAATCGCTGATTTTTCATGAAGTTTATCACCGGTTATGACGACTTCGTTGATCACCTCAGTTGTCCATTGATGGGGCTCATAGATCTTCGAAAAAATCACGGAAATCACAGCGATTGCTGCTGTTTGTTTTCCCCTGTTCTTCTCGTTGAACCTATCATCAAGAATCGAGGTCGTTCCAGCAAGCTCCCAAACTCCGTCTCTCTTCTTCGAGAAATTATAGAAATCCTCGGATTCTCCAGTTTTTGGCTCTTCCCCAGGGCCCCGAGGTTCGAATTCGTTCTCCAGGATGATACCATCAATGATTACATCGTCTTCCGAGTTTGCGAGAGCCTCAAGAAGACCTGCAGATAGGGAATTTAAGGTCGTGAACCAGAGAACAGAAGCTGCACCTTTTTCCCGGCCTCTTGGATCCATCATGAAGAAGATGTCCCCTTCTTTCCATATCGGTAGCATCACGTTCGCCTGCCTGAGGACTCCAGATTGATTTTCGGTGAAGAATTCTTCGAGAAGCTGAGGCAGTTCCGAGGCTCCTCCCCTCGATTTTTCCTCCTCAACAGCAACTGTGACCCTGTTCACTCCTATATTAAACGTCTCCTCAATCTCCACTGGCAGGAGATAATTCCTCTTCTCTTCCTCATCTTCAGCATCAGGAAGATTATTGATGTTCAGTTGTGTTAAATTGTCCCCGAGCTTCAGAATATCGTCGACCACTTCCTGATACCACAAATGCGGATTATATAGTTGCCTCATGACGAGCGCAACAAGAGCATTAGCAGCTTGCTGCTTGTCTCTTGTGCTTGATTTGAAGATAGGATTCTTCTGATCAAAACTTCCATTCAAACAAGCACTCTCTTCGTTCACTTCTGTGTAAGCATTCAGCTCCGGTTTTATCGGCCGCTTCTTCACCTCCTCCAGCTCTTCATCCGTCAGCACATCTCCAATCGTCAGAACTTGAAAGGCATGGATGAAAAAGGCGTCAGGACCCTCAGCCTCTGGCTCCAAATTCCCAATGACGAGTCTTGATAATTCAGCAGGGTCCACCGCTCGAATCACGATCGCTGGTAATTCTTCTTCCTCTTCTGCTTTAATTCCCTCAGCTTTTAACCCAGGGTACTGATGGAAGTAGTAGAACGTTAATATTTTACTCTTGTCCTTCAGCTCTTCTTCAAACTTCCAAACAGCTACAGCCAAGTTCTTTATCTCTAGAACTCCGAATTGTTGAGATTCAAAGAATTGATTCATCTTTTTCGTTAATTCTGTTATCTGATCCTCAGGACTCCCTTCTAAACCACCGATTACGAAGGAATCAATGAGGTTGATCTTCACTTCTCGATTCTTCAGGTACAGAACCCTCTTCAACCTCTCCAGCACGAGTTCTCGATTATTTTCTTCTTCCGGGGGTATGCACCAATTAAAGTACTCATCTCCTTCTTTAATAACATCATCAACAGTTTCTTTTGTCCAGATATTCGGAGGCACTTCGGTAGCAGAAACCAAAGCTGTTATCGGTATTCCCATTCCCTGGAGCCCTCGACTGTCTTCTTCAAACTCTTCAGCATCGTTCGCGATTGTCCCTTGAAGAATCCAGGTTTTCCCAGCTTCGAAAGGCTGGAACTCGTTCCAAGGTTGGAGTCCAGGTAGATCATCCATTATAATGATGCTTCTGATGATGAACCGATCGTTCTTCCGGTTTGGGTCAGTGTTTTTGAAGTAATGCGCAAGGAGCTTGGTCATGCTGGAGAATTTAATAACACAGGCCTTTCCCTTAATCTTCTTTTCAACAGGTCCAACATTTTTTCCACCTTTTCCCCCTTTTTCAGGACTCGAGATCACTCTGGTTCCACTGGCGTCACATTCCCGAGGATCGAAGGAGTAAAACGAGTCGTCTTCCCTCCAAACAGCAACAGCCATCTTTGGGCACTCGATTATTCCGTCAGAATGAGCTGCAAAGAACTCTTCAAGCCCCTGTTCAAGACTGGGAATCAGAGGATTCTTCGATACCAAGGTTCCAACTACCGTCATCAAATCCACCCTAACAAACATCTTCTTATCCTCAACCCGAAGCTTCATATTATCAAAATCACTGGCATTAAATGACTTAGCACTTGGATTACCACTTTTCGCCTCTAAATAAACCGCATCACCAAGTACTAGTACTTCGTCCAATCTCTGGCGAACCCAGCTTCTCACCGGATGCTTCTTCCTCATCGCAAACGCCATCAAACAATTACCAACATTCTGCGCTCCTTTCCCCTTATAAACCTCACTATTTTCATGAGTCCAACCGTGAAGAATCATCGATCCATCGGGAAGCTCTCTGAATGTCGAAGGGACGTTGACCTCGACTTCATCATACCCATAGCCAGTGTCCAAGAAATCCTGATCGATAATCGGTTCGGAGACTATTTTCCTATCGATGCTGTAATTGGAGATTGTTACTGATAATGGCTCTTTATTGATGACTTCAGGGTAAACTATGGAAGCACCGATTTTAGGGATTGACTTGGTGCAGTCTAGAGTCTTCTGGTTTATTCCCGGAGGTGGTGCACGATCCTGCTTCTTTTTCCTGGGTTTTATGAAGCGGTTGACTGGGGTTATTCGGAGGACGTTCACCTTGTCGATGCAGTAACGGGAGTCGTATTTACGGATTGTGTTCAGGAAGTGGTGCAGGAGGTCGTTGAGGCACTTGAAGCGGATTATGCTAGCGGGTTCTTCTGGATCGGGTGGGATCGGGTCGAAGAGGAAGAATCCGTACTTTTCGTCGTGCCACATGGCGAATGATGTTCCTTGGGCTGTTATGACCCCGAAATTGTGGAGTTTGAAGAAGCGTTGGAGGCCTTCGGTGAAGTCGGGACAGCCGACGCTCTCGGTGAAGAGGTTTCCGTAGATTTTACTGGTCTCGGAGGAAATCAGGCACTTGTTGTCGAGGAAGTAGAATTCTGGGTGGATCATGCTCGTTGTCATGTAGGTTGATGGGTCGATTTTGTTGCGGGTTTGGCTCAGGCGGAAGAGCTTGTCTCCGGACTCGAGGATCTCGTTTATGTGGAACTTGGTCCATTTCTCGGGTTTGAATAGGTGCGTGAAGATTAGGGCGATTATCGTACTGGCTGCTGCTTGTTTACCACGAGACTGGAACTTGAAGTGCTTGTCGTTTAAGGAATAGGAACCGGAGAGAATTGAGGACTTTGGTGTTAGGACTTGGAAATTAAACCATTTTTTGGGGATGGGGTTGTTCTTCCGTTTTGAATCATCGATTTTTAGATCCATTTGGGCATTAATTAGGTTTTGGAGGAATAATTTAGTACTTGGGAATTTTGAAGCGATGGGAAACTGAAATTAGTTGCGGATACTAATAATTGAAGATCAGAAAACGAGGCGGTTTGATTGAACGGTTCGAGATAGAATTTTTTTGATGATTCCATTGAAAAGCTGGGGAAATTTTATCAAATTTTGCGAGGGTAATCCCCTTCAAATTTCGACGAAAAAATCGAAATTTTCAAAAAATTAAAAAAAAATATTGCGACCTTTTCAATGGAATCATCGGAGAAACCCTATCTCCAATATTTCTCTCAATTTCCCATGTTTTTCATCGAATAAAACATGAAAACTTGTTTTTCTTCAATAATTGAACAATAATTTTAATTTGTAAATAATGGAAATACAAAGTAACAATTATTAATTCGACATAAACAATTAAACATTGAAATTGGAAAAAAAAATAATCAGTTAATCAATACATTACTCAATTATCATGTACATCATTAATTAATCTAAATTCTCGACTACAACAATTTTACAAAAGAGAATTATCTACACATAAAAATATAGGTATTATTCTTGTATAAATACACATACGTGAAAAGGACACATTTATGTGCGCGGTTAAAGATTTTTTTTCTTAATTATACTCGTTTCTTTTTTTTTCTGTAATTAATCTTTAAACATCAACGAAGCTATCGGTATTTTGAGAAGTCGCATTGACATTCATATTTTTGAAAATAATGTGTGCATAAATATATAGTTTTTAAGCTTAAAGAAACGAATGTCCCAGTAAATGACCAATTACCCTGAAATTATATTAATCATTATTAAACGGGCAATCATGCGAGTATGACTCTCTCAATTCGTCATTCACTAGCACATCTTCATTCCATAAGATAATATGTATTTATATGTACAGACACATATGATACATGTAATAAACCGCATATAAATACATTTATACTCGTATATAACATTATTTATAATCATATCTTCACTTTTCTTAATAACAGACGACTCGCGGATAAATTACACTGTCTCTGTACTCTCTCATTAACGAAAGGCTTCATTCTTCTCTATTCACATGAATTTTTTACAACACTGCAATTCAATCACTTTTTTTTAAATATCTCGGAAACTAAGAGAGATAGAGAAATTTAGCAAGATACCTTTTTTGAAGCTCTTGAAATTCTCTACAAAAAAGGTTCCTATAAAAATTTCTCTATCTTTCTTAGTTTCTGAGATATCTTTAAAACACGAATGTCTTCTCCTGAAAACTTCGAAATCGTTTTGTTCAGAGATTAAACTATACATAACTCGATACAAATTTTCAATTTATATACACTTCACGTTATTTTAGTATTAAATAATCAAATTATTTCAAGAGGAGGGCTTTTCTTCTTCATATTTGGTTTTCTCTAAAAAATTCACTATAAATCACATGTCAATTTATGAAAATATATACCTAATACTTTTTTTTTCTCACAATTTTCATTTCTCCTCTAAAGAATTTGCTATCAAGTTATCGTGAAAATTAGTTTATTGTTGAAGGACTCACGTGTGACACAATGCACTTTTGTTTTCAGATCCAAAATTATTGAGAGACGATGAATGTTTATGGGAAGACATCGACTCTCAATACAATTAATTCATTTTCCTTTGATCTCCATTAAAAATTATGAAATTCTACATTTGAAATTCTTCGAATGAATTTTCACCATTTAAAAAAATACAATTTTCCATTTTTCTAATTAAATTTCGTATTTTACAACAGATAATCACTTTTTCTGAATATCAATTTGTTCGCAATTAGTGGCAAGATTTGCATTGCAATTTGATTCAATAATTAATCCTCTAATTACACGAATCACACAACATATAGGAAGAATTCAACATTATGTAGAATTTGACTAAAATTATTTCATACTCTTTATTTGTTTATGTTTCAATAGTTCCTGGGGGCTATTCCAGTGCTCTCAATTCGCTGATTACCAACAGATAGAGGAAATAGCAATTAATATGAAAGACACTGACGAAAAAATCGAGCTTAAGAGATTCAATTTGTTTGAATTAAGCATCTTCGACTATCTGTTTTGAATTATCCAAATAATTACTTTCACATTTTCCAAAATTAATCGAGACTAACGAGAACATCTTTGAGAGTTTGACATTTCTTTAAAAAATTCATTTTGGTCCCACAAAAATTCCACGATCTATTCTACTCAATTTCTAATTATCTATTAATTCATTTTCATGCCGTTAATTTCAACGGATTGTCAATTTATTGGAACGATCGAGGAATATCTGTTATGTGGAACTACGGGAATGTGGAAACACTTGGCACGCTTTTTTCAAATTTGTTGTTCATTACTGAATAATAAAATTATTCATTTATTTTCCACTATTTGTTCGTCGATGCTGCTAAAAGTAATAACGAAAAAAAAAATCAAAAATCATTAATTATCCTCTTTTTGATGACCTTTCATTAACTGATTACGAGCCGACTAACATTTACTATCAGTCATTTGTAATTTAAAAGGTCTTTGTTCTTCATTACTCAACTAATTCATTTGTACATGTACAATTGTGAACTTTTTATTTGATTTTTACTCTCAATTTATGACGTAAACATTTTAGTAGTTAAAGAGTCAGTCCATTGTTTCCCGAAAAAATCAAATCACTTAGGATTCTTCATATTAGAAAATAGCAAAGTCAACTTGTTGAGCTGCTTTGGCAATAAACAATCAGAAATTACAGAATAAAAGGGGCGAAAGTGTTGCACATTATTCAATGCACTTGCGCCTCTTTTTTTCGAGTTTGATAATACGATGCACATTTTTTCCTTAAAAGTTCTGTTAACGTCGAAGAATTCATTCTCTATATCTAATTATCCTTAAACCTATTTTTTCAACTACTCAAATTCCCATTCAAACATAACTGTATAAAGGTAATTTATGACAAAGTGCAGACGAGTATTAACTGTCCCGATTAGGATGTTTGGCTAGACACCTTCGAGGCCAGGGAAGAGGCCAGTCGTATTGTCTCGGCAAAACTCCGCCGACGTTTTTCTCGAAATACTTGAAGATCGGGAACCACCACATTCTGGCCAAAAAGTTGTTTGGTCCATATTGCTGCAGAATAAATCAAGATATCAGATCCATGAAAGGATTAATAGAGAACGAGGCTTACCTTCAATTGTACATTATTTGCCATTGTATGATACATGTACCAGAGTCTCGTTGTGACCCAGTATGCTATAATAACGTCCACAGTATAATGCCCATGAGCGACTAAAATCATAATTACACCAACAAAGGCTGTTATCCCAGCGATCCAATTGATTATAACACATCTCTTTGGAGAATCTGCAAGAAAAAAAGCACATGGTCAATAATTCTTTCAAGATCTACATTTTTAAAGTAATTTTTCTTACATTCTTTGATAATCAGGTAGCAGAGCACTAGGATAACAGTATGTCCACTGAAAATAACGTCACCGCAGTAGGTATGTCGTCCATTAATTGACAATCCAAACCCAGCGATGAGTTGGATTACACGTTGAGCAACAATCAATGGTGTCGTATGATTAGCCTTTGGACTGCAGAAATAAGTCTTGCTTGATGGAGGCACGACAGTCACGAAAAATGTTATACTTCGCAACAGATACAGCAGTCCCATTATGAAAAATATTCTTCTAACAACAATGAATCTGTGTTTATGGAAAATAACAAGGAGCATTGCTGAATTTGAACCGATGACTATCAAAATTTCGGATACTGTGAGAGCCCATGGCTGTTCTCCAACATTGTCCAGTATAATATCAGGTAATGGTCCATAAATAGTACGATCAGGCACACGATCGTGCACTAGTGCAAGTGCTGTTGTTGTGATGATGAAGTTGAGGCAGAGAAAGAGAAATGCAATGACAGTTTTACATTTTTCTTTGGGGAATCTTGGCTCCTCCCGGAGCGGTGCTGGTATGTCGATTTTAACAATGCCACTTCCATTTTCTAGGCCCAATCTCGGATGCCCGAGGCCCTCTATCTTATCACTGTCATCGTCCTCCTTGAAATAATCCGAACTAGAGCCCCACCTGTCTTTGCCCTTTGCTGGTGCACCGGGAAGCAACGGTTGCCTCTGATAAACGTCACAGGATTGTGCCATTCCACTCGTACTTCCATCAACCGCTGCCTCAACTTCCCTATCGTTTCCTTCACCGTTCACCGAGGGTCTATCGAAACTTCCGTAATCACTGTGCAGAGTTATTGCCTTATGGTCCAATACCATCCTGAAAACAATGAAAAAGAGGAGAAAATTAGAGAAATTTTGGAGATTACGTTTTTCTGATGATTTTATTAAAAAGCTGAGGAAATTTGAGATGGAAAGCATATGCTGCAGTGTTTTTATCACCTTTTTTCGAAATTTCGAATTTTTCCATCGAAATTTTGGGAAAATTAGATAAACACAAGTGCGACACGTGTTTTCCACTTCAAATTTCCTCAGCTCTTCGATGAGATCATCGAAAATCTTCTAACACAAGTATTTTTAAGACGATAATCCAAGAAAAGCCTGAAATAAACTCAACAATACAATTTTTTAAACGACTAATCTCACAATAATCCAAATCCAGTCCTCATCAACTGATAAACTAAATGACAGGTTTGAAACACTCCCCGATAACATTCCAAACAAATAAAAAATCCACAATTGTACCACGTGTACGGAGATGTCCAAGGCATCACATCATAAACTCTCTCGCAGCCCCAAATTGAATGAATTTTATTCCCCTTTCCAAATTCATGAACACGAACGATAGAGAAAACTTCGGAATTCATATTTTACCAACAATTCATGCCAAACTGATACGAACTCCGTCATTTCTCCAGCAACTTCGATATTTAACACGCAGAAACATAAAAACTAGTTGTCTTATCGAAAAAAGTATATCGTATTGTTAAATGACAATAGGCAACAGTTGAAATCGTTAAAAAAATAGTTTGAGTACAAATTTTCTCGTTACTCACATTTCTTGGCCTTCAGACATTTTTTATGCTCAATAGGTTCACACAGAATTCGAAAAATTGAGGGATTTAATATCGAAAATAAATCAAGGACACATGTTGAAGTGAAACATAATAATGAATCACGAGTCACAATTGGGAGACTATTAATATACTCCAGTGGGGAAATTATGAATATGGATCCACCTGGATCATTACCAAAGTGCTTAACTGTGATCCCTCATTTGATAATAAAACAATTAACTCTGGCATTCATTAGTTCATTGAATTCTGAGGATTTGGGAATGATAAGTGAAGAGCCTGAGGCAGAATAAACATTTTTCGGATGTATTTTGATAGAAAAAAGGTGCAGAAATGGGTTGCGCATTTTGTAAATATTTTTTTGCAATTACCATATCTTTAGAGTCCTCAGATATTCATAACAAATGGAGCTTTTACGTCTCTCCATTGCCACTATTGAATGACAGATGAATTCAAAGAAAACTGTGAGATAATAAACAATTTTATCTCGTTATGTACTGACAATGCTCACATATGTAACAATGTACTGACATTACGCGTTCGGTCAGTATGGGTTCGTTTTTGCGGTGGCTTTATCTTCTGCTTACGCCATCGACGAAGTACGAAAATCCGATTCTTTACGATTGCCCCACTTTTAACTCATCTTAATTTAATGCAAAAATCCAGAATGAAACGATTTGAGATGAGTTTTTTTGAGATATCTTTGGAAATAAGGGAGATAGAGAAATTTTGCTAGAGACCTTTTTTCTAGCTCTTCAAATTCTCTACAAAAAAGGTCTCTTGTGAAATTTCTCTATCTCTCTTAGTTTCCGAGATATCTTCAAAAGAATAATGACTAAAATGAAGTTTCTGGTGAAAACTTGAAAGTTTAATTAAAAAGAAATGAGGCCATCGATTATTATAATCGGAATTAATTGCTTACTGATTCGAATCTATTGAGAAAGAGTTTCGTGTAGATGATTGAGATCTCAAGACGCAGATGTACTCAGATAATAAACAAACGTCAGAAGTGCTTTAAATTTAAACTCGAAATAATACGAGGATTCTATCCAAAATTAAATTTTCTGACACTTATTGAGTATATGCATTCACTCCGTCATTCTTCTGTGAGTGAGTCTATTCTCCTTATCAAATGGCATGAATAATTAATGTAAGAATAATCCAGAAGTCTTTCAATTACTCGGAATTATCGAACAAAACAGGAAAAACATTTGTCCAACAGTTTTCTTTAGATATCTCGGAAAGTAAGAGAGATAGAGAATTCTTGCAAGAGACCTTTTTCGTAGAGAATCAAATTCTCCACAAAAAAGGTCTCTTGTTCATTCTCTCTATCTCGTTTACTCTCCGAGATATCTCTGAAAAACTAAAAAAATCCATAATTCCCTGTTTTTCACATTCACAAGCCTCTCACAGGTTAGTTTATCCATTAAATTCCTCAATCCGCAATTACCCTAAACCCAACAAAAAAGAAGCCAATAAATGACAAAATAATTAACCAATAAAATTGTCATAAAATACTTGAATCAATACCTGTTCATTAGGCTTCTCCATACCTTGTCAACACCGCAGGCAATTCGACCCTGACAGGTAGCCTCAATTTGGGCATTTTTTTCATTTAACTAAATAATACATACGCGCACCACCAAGAGCACTGAATTTCTTTTGCCTCAATTGCACGACTCGTGAATGTGTGTGTGAGCTCGTAAGATGTATCACGTTGTGTGCAAATTTGATGAGTAATGAGACGAATAATAGTCACCAGAAAACGTTAATTCCAGAGAATTCCTCAAAATTCATGCACAATGAGAGATGGACGCAAAAAGGCACTTGCTCCTCAAATTCTCGACTATTGTCATAATTTGGCAATTTATTTTCTACATATTGCACTTACTAGATCATTCAGATCTATAACGCAAGCTCATATGTAACTAGTTTATCTGTTTCTTTAATTATCACAGTCTGTCATCACGTGCGTGAGCATCGACTACTGTCGGGTGCACTGGAGAAGCCTGAGGCTCCGGAAAAAGATAAAAATCGTATTTCGACGGTAATAATAACAATTTTCAATGATTCAATGAGAAAACTCTTCGTTTTCTCTCTTAATCATCACGCACATTCACAGTAACGTCGTGTCTGTGTATCAGCCAACTTCCGGCAGTTCCTGGGGTGATCTAGGGACTTTCGTGTCACTAGATTACGCGGGAACTTTGAATTCGGGTTTGGTTAAGGAGAAAACGAAGAGTTTTCTCTCGTAATCATGTGTCTGTGTATTTGCTAACTTCAGGTCCTGCGGTAATCTAGGGACTTTTGTAGCCACTAGATTCCGCGGGAACTTTGAATTCAGGGTTAGTGGGTTTAGAGGGAATTTGCTTACCTCAGCAATGCTTTACGCCAACAGTTATCCGTTTCAATTACCAGCAACTGTAATTTCATTATATAAAGTGTTGCAGTGCACATGGAAGAGCCAGACTTGGTGGATTAATCTTCACTGGCATTCAACGAAGCTTCTTCATTATTTCCAATTGGAAAAACCGTTATTTTGAGGCAGAATTTGGGGCAGAGATAAATTCGACACAGAATCGTTTCATAATTCTGATGAAACTGAGGAAAATCTTGGAAATTGGGGATTATGAAGAGTTTCACATTTTTTGGGTTAAGGATGAGTGACCTTGAAGGACTTTAACACTTTTTTCTTTTAAAAACTCGGGTTTTCTTTAAGGGATTATTGAATTAACGTTTTTTTTTGGTTATTTTAGGGTGAGAGGGTGCTATGAGAGACACTCTGGAGGACCACAATGGGGAAGCTGCTACGGCAGATCCACTACTGATGATTGGAGGAAAAATAACAAGTGTTAAAGGACACGTCCAGAGAAAAAGGGGTCGAAAGCGCAAGCGCTTTCTCATGGATCGAATAGTAAAACGCAGAGCATGAAAGAGGCACTAGTGAAACCTAGATAAATTCAGGATGACGTCAAACACGACTTCATTCACAAATATTTTACGGTTTTGGAGAAAGGGGTGAGGTTCTGGGATTCTTGAGGATGGAAATATCGAGGAAACTAAGCGAGATACGGCGATTTCGCAAGAGAACTTTTATAAAAACTATATAACAATCACCACCAAACGAATCACAAACGATTGTATATTTTTTTAATTTTTCAATTCAATTTTTGAGTTGAAAAAATATGCAATCGTTTGTGAATCGTTTGGTGGTGATTGGTATCTATTTTTTGTTGTTTGGTAGTTACCTGCTAGATTATTATTAAATCAATAAAGTTAGCAACAAATCTAGGAATTTCTAGGGATTTTAGGTGGCGCCCTCTTACATCATTTTCAAAAAGAGAAAAATTTCAAAACTGGCTTCACTACTTAATAATAAAAAATTAAAAAAATATGGAATTGTTTGTGAATCGTTTGGTGGTGATTGGTATAAACTTTTTATTGTTTGGTAGTTAATTGCTACATTATTATTAAATATATTCAACTGACCAATCACATTCTCGCCTTTCTCACAGAACATAATGCCATTGGCTACAACCAGCAGAACGATGGAAGCATCATGGTGGGAGAGACTGTCGACTCTTTCAATCAACCGTCAATACGTCCTTGAAAATCGTTGGCATACGTTACACACTGCATTTACTGAGTTTAATCAACAAGTACTAAAAACTTGAATATTCCGAGAAAATAAAGAATTCTGGCAGCATTATAATACCCAGAAGAGCCTGTGAATCAACTGAAATAAAAGAGAAGTATCGAATATTACATCATATACACCAATAGAAATAAATAGAAAGGTGTGTCACCCTGCTCTCTATCTGAATCACTCACGTGATCGAACCTGATAAAGGCACACGTGCCCACACAACTGCTGCGCATTCCTCCAACAGCATCAACAAATCCGTCATCATGAGTTACGGTTACCAGGTAAGAAAACCTCAATTACCTCAATAATTTAATATCCACTGCTTAATAGATAAGTTAAAGACACGAATGACTGTTAACCTGCAACAATTCTTTTCTGAATAATCAAAGGATCCAACCCGGATGCCATTCCCAGGGAACAAACCACCAACATCTTTCGGCGTACCACCCGGGACACCCTCTGCCCCCTACGCCTCCCCCTATCCATCAGCACCAGGCTACAATGCACCTCCAACGTCCTTCGGAATGCCTCAACCCTATTCCCAAGGTCCCCAGTATCCTCCAGCATCTCCAATGCCCAATCCCTATGGTCAACCTTCTCCATATGCATCAATGCCTTATCCTCAGTCCTCACCTTATCCACAACAACAACAATCTTCTCCTTATCCTCAGTCCTCACCTTATCCTCAACAACAACCGCAATCTTCTCCTTATCCTCAACAACAACCGCAATCTTCGCCTTATCCACAACAACCGCAATCTTCTCCTTATCCACAACAACCTCAGGCCTATCCTCAATCCTTTCCTCCTTCCCAATCACCATACCCACAACAACCAAATCCCTATGCACATTCCCAAGGCCACATGAACACTCCAACATTCCCATCAAACGTTTATCCTAATCAAAGCTCCCCTGGGGGGCAGAGACCAGGAAATCCTTACCCATCTTTGCATGAGTCACAGCCGAATAGATTGCCCAACTACTCTGCCCCCCAGAAGCAACAATTTCGATTAAAGGTAATGGGAATTGTCATACTGAGTTACTCGAATTTAATTTAGTCCTTTTTTCACAGATTTCGCCGACAATCGTGCCGTACCCGGAGTTTGATCCCAGGGCTGATGCAGAGGTTCTCCGGAAGGCGATGAAGGGTTTTGGAACCGACGAAAAGTCGATTATCAATGTCCTCGCCAATCGGAGCAATCTCCAACGGCAGGAGATAGCACAGCAATTTAAAACCCTTTATGGAAAGGTAGAAAACGAATTATTAAAACATTTAAATAAATTCTATAATTCTTCATTAATTCCAGGATTTGATTAAAGACTTGAAATCAGAGCTTACCGGGAACTTCGAGGACCTCGTCGTCGCCATGATGCAGCCGTTACCTCAGTATTACGCCAAAGAACTGCACGATGCCATGTCCGGGATAGGAACCGACGAATGCGTGCTCATTGAGGTCATGTGCACCATGTCGAATCATGAGATTCGGGTGATTCGACATGCGTATGAAGCAATGTTCGGCAGATCCCTTGAAGATGATTTGCGGGAGGACACCTCCGGTAGCTTCGAGCGGCTGATGGTGTCGCTCTGCTGTGGGAACAGGGATGAGAGCTTTGATGTGGATCCAAGTGCAGCTGCGGAGGATGCACGACAGCTTCTGCAAGCCGGGGAATTACGGTTCGGCACCGACGAGTCCACGTTCAACGCCATTCTCGTGCAACGGAACGTGCCGCAGTTAAAACAGATTTTTGCGGAGTATCAGAACATCACTGGACACGCGATTCAAGAGGCTATTGAGAACGAGTTCTCCGGGGATATTAAGAAGGGGCTTCTGGCTATTGTCAAGTGCGTTAATGATCGTCCTGGGTTCTTCGCCGAACAACTTTATAAAAGCATGAAGGGCTTCGGAACTAATGATCGTCGGCTTATCAGGCTCGTCGTCACTCGGTCGGAGATTGATATGGGAGAGATTAAAGAGGCATTCAGTCGTAATTATGGACAGAGCCTCGAGGATTTCATTTCCGGTGACTGCTCGGGGCATTACAAGAAATGCCTGTTGGCTATGATTTCATGAATCGACTATTAAAAAGCGTATTTTTTCTATGGAACAAATATTTATAATGGAAAGGGCATTGGGGGAAGGAAAAACCGCATGAAAGTATATTTTTTGAATGTCTATGAATTTTTAATGGAACTGTTTGTCTCGAATACGCTTATTGTATTAAATAATCAAATGTGTCAAAGTATTGAACAAAGTCCAAGAGTTATTGTGAAGAAATATTTAATATTGTGAATCTCACTTGTTACATTTACAATGAATTTATTTTATGAACTCTGGAGAAATATTGTCTGTTTCACTCAATGTAATCAATTTATTACGATTCAATAAATTCTTGAATTCTTGAAATTATAGTTGGACTATATAGTCCAACTAGCGAAAGACGGAACACGGTAAACGTTGGGAGCCCGGTTCCCCCACCACGATACTTCCCGTGATGCATTTCGGCCCAACGGTTTTGACCAATAGCGCTGGCCCGTTTACCGTGTTCCGTCTTTCGATAGTTGGACTATATAGTCCAACTAGCGAAAGACGGAACACGGTAAACGGCGGGAGCCCGGTTGCATTTCGGCCCAACGGTTTTGACCAATAGCGCTGGCCCGTTCTTGAAAGTGGGGGAAGCGAGCTCCCACGGTTTCCCGTGTTCACTTTTTCGCTGGTTGGACTATATTGTTTTGCTTGTGCTCCTCTAGAATTCGATAAAAAAAAGCGTTATTTACATTAAAAATCATCATAAACAAGCTCAACAATGGAGCCAGATCGAAATACAATGGTTGCTGTACTGCAGCTCCTCCGAAAATACAATTTAAAGGTAAATAAATGATTATATCCTCTCACAATTCTGCGTAATGCATAAGAGGTTATGAAAACTCGAATAAATCTCATTACCTCCGCTTTTCCTCAAATATCTCGGAAACTAAGAGAGATAGAGAAATTTTCATAGAGACCTTTTTTGTAGCTCTCAAAATTCTCTACAAATAAGGTAACAACAATAATTGCTCTATCTCTCTTAGTTTCCAAGTTATCCTGAAAAAACTAAAAAAATGACTCTTTTCTCTTGAATCCAGGGAACAGAAGAATTATTCCGTAAGGAAGCGAATTTATCCGACGTAACAATAGACGAGAACCAACAAACTGATTCAGAAGTCAGCAGTGTCCTCTCAGCCTACAAGAGCGAAGGGGATCCTGCCCTATACGAGAAAGCGTACAGTGAACTGAAGAAATTCGTTGAAAGCTCTCTAGACATTTATAAACATGAATTGGGAACGATATTATACCCGGTTCTCGTGCACATGTACCTGGAGCTCGTCTACAACAATCACTCGAAAGAGGCGCAGCAGCTGATGGAGAAGTTCAGTGTGAACCTCGAGGATTACTACCAGAACGACCTGAAACGACTATCAAACGTCACAACGAGAGAGCAAATGGCTGGAAACGAATTAACCGACACCTTCAAATCAAACCAATTCATCATCAGAATATCAAGAGACACTCTCTCGATATTAAAGCGTCACCTCCAAGAGAAGAAGCACAGTGTCCTCTTAAACATAATTCAAGAGCACTTGTACTTTGACATGTACGAGGGCGTCGCCAGAAATAAGCAGCAGATAGAAGCGACTTCAGGAGCAATGTTGGGAGAGGCAACGAGACAGGACAATAAAACAAAGGTTTATTATGGTCTCCTGAAGGAGCCAGACATCCAGTGTGTTCCTCCGGCTGAAGAAGAAGAGGGCGAGGAAGGCGCAACGGAGAACGACAAGCCGAAGAAGAAAAAGGCGAAGAAGGATCCATTATTCTCGAAGAAAACAAAGACTGATCCAAATGCACCACCAGTCGGCAGAATGCCGCTTCCTAATTTGAAGGATATCGATAAATTGGAGAAGATTAAGGCCCTCAGAGAAGCTACGAAAAGAGTAGCTCTGTCTGCGGAATCATTACCCTCGATTTGTTTTTATACTCTTCTGAATACAGCACACAGTGTGACAGCAGCTGAAGTAGCTGAGGATTCCAGTCTCCTAGCCATTGGATTCAGTGATTCTACGGTGAAGGTTTGGAGCCTCGTGCCTCAGAAACTCAGGCTCATGAAGTCTGGGGAGCTGCTTCATGATATTGACAGAGAAGCTGATGATGTCCTCGTCAGGATGATGGACGACAGAACTGCGGAGACTGTGAGGACACTTTTTGGGCATAGTGGGCCTGTTTACAGTTTATCGTTCAGTCCGGACAGAAACCTTCTTCTCTCCTGCTCCGAAGACACGACGATAAGACTGTGGTCACTTCACACATGGACTTGTGTCGTTACGTATAAAGGACACTTGTACCCCATTTGGTGCGTGCGGTTCTCGGCCCATGGGTATTACTTCGCCACTGGGTCCCACGATAAAACTGCGAGACTATGGGCGACTGATTCTCATCAACCTTTGAGGATCTTCGCTGGGCATTATTCAGACGTTGATGTGGTGCAGTTTCACCCGAATTCTAATTACATCGTCAGTGGATCCAGTGATATGACGATCAGATTATGGGACTGTGTCACTGGGAATCAGGTGCGATTGATGACAGGCCACAAGGCCCCGATTTTTGCACTTTCGTTCTCCATTGAAGGGAGATTCTTGGCTTCTTCTGGGGCTGATAATCGGGTGCTCGTTTGGGATTTAGCGCATGGACATCTCGTCGCTGCTCTTTCTGGACACACTAGCACCATTCACAGCCTCTCGTTTAGCAGGGATGGGAATATTTTAGTCTCAGGTATTCAATCTCATTTAATAATCCTTTTCATTATCATAATTCGATTGTTTATTGTTACAGCTTCGTTAGACTGCACTCTGAAACTATGGGACTTCACTAAATTAGCGGAAGAAATGAGCCTCGAAGACGTCAACGTTTCCCACAATCCCGACGTTAAAACAACAGCAGAATCTTATCTTTTAAGGACATTTCCAACGAAAAATTCACCAGTACTTGCTCTTCACTTTTCAAGGAGAAATCTACTCATCGGAATTGGCATGTTTGAAGCTTCTTGAACCCTCGACACTTAATTCCCCACGAATGCCTTTTATTTATACGAAAAATTGGAGCAATAAATTCCAAAGATATTTTATATCGAAAGAAAATCCTCGATTCAGTTTAGGAAAATATTATCTAATACATTTCATTGATATATAGGTATATATTTATGTAATAAAGTTGCCATATGGAATTCGAAAGTTCAGAGGGCCAAGGCATTCTTTGCACATGCGTATTAGGCATCGAAGGGTGATTAGGGCGATTTGATCAGAAGTATAGTGATTGTTTTGGATTTTTTAAATCCAAAGGAAATTCATTGAATTCGAAAATATTCACGTTTGAATAAAGAGAAGAAGGGTTTAATTAATTCTGTCAAAAGTGAAATAATAATTGTGGAAATTTGGAGAATTGAGTGAAAAAATCGTCTAGGCGTTGCCATAACTTCCTTTTGGCTAATTACGTATTGTCAAAATATTATTAATGATGGATGATAATTACATTAGGTTAGGTATGTATGTTTTCAACTGCTCATGATATTTTAATTATGAAGTAATGGGTTTTAATAATTGTGTAAATTTAATTCAGAAAATTATGAAATGCTCAAGGCCCTTTACGATTTCAAAGCAACATTTGCCAAAACACTGAGCTTTCGTGAGAACGATCATTTTATTTTACACCAGTCAAGTGCTAAACAGAGAAACTGGTGGCAGGTTGTCAATAATGCTGGACAGCTTGGTTATATACCCTCGAATTATATTACAACTGTTAAGGTTTGTGAAACTTCAAGAATTTTAACATTTCCAAGTAACTCTAATTTATTTGATTAGCTTTGTGAGAGTATCTCAGAAACTAAGGGAGATAGAGTGATTTTCGTCATAACCTCTTTTGTAGCTCTTGAAATTCTCTACAAAAAAGGTATCTATGAAAATTTTCCTATCTCGTTTAGTTTCCGAGTTATCCTGGAAAAACTGATGATAAAAGTGAATGTATGAATTTTAACAGAAGAGAATTATTTGGAATGTTTCTTCCAGGTTGAGCCTCAATTCATGATAAACTTCCTGGACGAGTGCATAGACAAACTGCGCCTAGAATTCACGAAACCCGGAGCCCCCTTACCAACAGACAAGCAGGACCTCATTCAGAGGCTCGTCGAGAAGAAGAGACAAGCAGAATTGAGCAGAAAACCGAAAAAACAGGCGCCACTGCCCCCAACCTTCACCAGCTCATCTCCAAGCAAGGAATCACTCTCAAATCGTGATGACACTCTCCCCAAAGACAAAGAAAAGCCAAAAACACCCTACGAAGGTGACGTCACTCCTTCCCTCCAAATAAAACCAGAAACAGGCGCAAAAGACTCAGAAAAGGAGCAAACCCCGAAGAAAGTCTCTTCGGAGCTCCTAAAAAACGTGAGCACCGACAACAAAGAGCTCCAGAAGAGTCAATCCCAACCAACAATCCGTCAATCATCCCCAAAAAAAGGAATCTCTCCACCAATAGAAATTGACTCACACGCAGCCTACAAAATCCTCGACGAAGTCCGAAGAAACACTCAACTCAGCTACGAAATGTCGAAATTAGCAGTCACCGTTGTTGTAACCGGTTTGCAGCAATATTTCCCAAGTACAGTGCACCAGTACTTTGATGCTCTGATGACGCAGTTACAGAAGCCTCTGATCACCTCGAAAATGTGCATTGAGGAGAGCTACGATGCCAACAGGCTCAAGGTCATTTTTACTGAATTAACATCGTGCAAGGAAGACGCACAGCAGAGGAGCTGGATGCTGTATGAGGACGAATCGATTATCGTCGAGTACATAAAGGAACTTACCTCGATTTTAACGAACGCCGATGCCAATGTGTCCAAGCACGCCCTCAGGATGAATCAGTACAACGTCATCAACACGCTCGTCGAGTATTATCAGATGGAGGCAAGATGGACGATCAGGCAGCTGCTTCTTCCCTCTTTCGGAGTCATGTGCAGCTTGGATCCAGTGGTCATCACGATCATGCTGAATAGTATTCTCCCGATGGAACTGGCGAGGGACATGAGGAGCAATCCGAGGAGTGTTTTGATACTGAATTACTCCTCACTTCTTCTTACGATGATCTTCTCAATGGGCGAGCCAATGCCGATTACGCATTTAGAACAATTGGGACCGGATTTCGTTACTTTTTTGTTGGATAATATTGAGAATCCCCCGGACACGGACTTCAAGGACCAAATCCCGGATTTATTCCTCAATTTAATCCTCTCGTACAATCTTCAGTACATTCACTCCGAGAATATCGTGATTAATTCGTTGAAGAAGAGGGATAATGCTAAGAGTTTTACCCAGAAAATTCTGCTTCTCCTGAATAGGGAAGAGGATCCCGTCCGGATTTTTGATCACGAACCAGCACCACCTCACTCGGTCCTCAAATTGTTTATTGATTTATTCTCGAGTGAGATCACGGCTTCTTTGTTTTATACGAATGACGTTAAAGTGCTGATTGACATTGTCCTGAGGCAGTTATTCGATCTAGCGCCTGGGGAGAAGAGACGATTGTATTTAGAGCTTATTCGGAGGGTTTTGAGGACCTCTGGGTACCCGGATCACAGGCACAGGTTCGAGGATCTTCTTAAATGCTTCACGAGGATATTTTGTGAGGATGGGGACGAGAGTCAGGGGGACAAGCCCCTGATTCGAGAGATTAGCATTGAATTCCCGGATTTATTCAAATTGTGACACTTACTGTCACCCTCCTTGTACAAGGAGGTCGAAGACGATGATCTGCAGACTCTCGTTTGATTAAATCAAAAGTTTAAGTACATTTTATCGAATTACTTTGAAACTTTTTTTCGTTATCAATTATTGAATAGATTCTTTTTTTCTATTTTTTATACGATATTTTTCGAGAATCATTATTGTATATATTGGTAGATAGAGATAATTCAATTCTATGTCTGAATGTCATTAAAATTAATGTTGATTTAATTATAATTAGAGATGAATATCGGGATTTTAATTAATTCTGTAGTTTTTAAGTGAAATCGTTAAGAAAATGGTGAAATCGTATTTAATAAATCGAGCTCAAATGCAATGATTATCATTAAATAATAATTAAAGTCTAGGTAGCCAAATGATAATGTAATTATCGAAACAAATTGCTGTATTATATGTGCACATGTTCATTGTAGTTAACGTCAATTATCGAGAAGCTCAATTATTTTTTATTCTTCAAAATAGAGAGAAGAAGAAAAATCGCAATTAAATTCACAGTTTTCGTAATTTCATTTATTTTTTCATAATCAGAATCAGAAGATTCGGAATTCCGGTAATAAAAATAATTTGCTTATTGTTAAGTAGTGTAAGGGCGTAACTCCGATCCGAAGATTTGAGAGTGAAGATTTAATGAGTAAAAAATTGACGGACAATTCAGTCACTTTGAGAGAGGAAAAGCTCAGTTTTTATGATATTGAGTTTATTCTCCAGTCATCATCTCCATGAATTCTGAAAACAGAATAAAGAATTAGGAAAATTAAGAAAAGTTGATTTTATTCGATTTTTTTTGAGTTTTCTTACCATCGAAATCAACAGTGCCGGATCCATCAGAATCGATCTCCTCGATCATGATATCGAGCTCTTCATCAGTGAGTTGATCATCGAGTTCCCGAAGAATTTCTCTCAGACATGTGGTTGGAATATATCCATTACCTTTAATAATCAAAATGAAGGTAAAAAAATTGTATTTAAAAGATATCTCGGAAACTAAGCGAGATAGAGTGATTTTGCAGGAGACCTTTTTTGTGCAGAATCTGAAGATCTACAAAAAAGGTCTCTTGCAAAATTGCGCTATCTCGCTTAGTTTCCGAGATATGCCAAGAATACTGTTGATAGAATGAATTAATTGATTAAACGTTTTTACCTTCTTTGTCGTAGAGCCTGAAAGCTTCCCGGAGCTCCTTCTCAAGTGCCTCAGCATCTTCCTCGACGATGAATTTTGCAGCGAGCGTCACGAACTCGTCAAACTCCAAACGTCCCGATTCTGCAAGAATTTTCCATTTAAAAAGGTGAAAAAAGCTCATAAATTATGTAAAATGAGTGAAATCGAGTATTACTGTCTGCATCAACTTCATCAATGAGTTCATCGAGGATTTTCTTGTTGAAGGGCTGTCCCATGAGTCGGAGAATGTCCGCCACCATGTCAGTGGGAATGCTGCCGCTTTTTTCTCTGTCGAAGCTATCGAATGCTTTACGAAGAACTAAAAAATCCCAAGAAATTAGAGAAAATTGGGGAAAAAGAAAAGGCAATCATCCATTACTCGACTATTACTCAATCCTCAACTGCGGAAATGTTTGATCTCATAAAAGCAAGTCAACAAGGATGCTGCCAAGTGATTTAAATTTAGAACAGATGTTAATGCCCTTTCTAATCATTTCGTTCCTCGAAATTTCGGTAATTCAACAATTAAACAAATCTATGAATTTCAGACGATTTTCACGATTCTTTGGGCGTCGAGAATCCTATTTATAGGATCTGATTACTGGATTAATTGTCACTCGATACGCTTCCATCAGCATGGTCAGACTATACTTAGGCAAAGCCCAACGCAGCTGCCGACGATCGAATCGAACGCAAATAAACTCGCGTGGGGAGATTTAAAGAATGAGAAAATGGAGCAGATTGTGTTTTAATTTTTTTTTCTAAAGATTAAACGAGTTTTGTGAATTTCTATAATTTAATTAATTTATTAATGAGGAAATTACTCACCTGCAATTTGTTCTGCTGGCAATTCGTCAGCCTAAATTCCAATAAAATCAAATTAAATACAATTTATCATTTAAATAATCGAAAATAATGAATTTCTATTAGAAATGAAGTCTTATTGCCAATTAGTGATTTGATTACATTGGTAAAAGATACCAAGATGCAGTTTTCATAGATAATCATGCGTTTTTGGTAGAAAAATCATTAAATAAATTTTACTCTTCATTTTCACTTCTCTAGAAACTTTGAAACATTTGAAATTATGTAGAGTCGTCAGTTTATTGGTAAACTCGCACTTCATCCCGATAATTTCACATTAAAATGTCATTAAAATCCGCACGAGTTGTTCTCCTCTTTGTAACAGCCAATTGAGTACTTGTTAGAACAATTCACATTGGGCAGAACACTGATGCAATAAATGAGAAATTAATAATTAAGAATTTACGAGAGAAAGATCAGATTTTAACGATTTTACTTAATCATTAGTTTTTTAAGGATATCTTGGAAACCAAGAAAGATAGAGAAATTTATCAAGAGACCTTTTTTGTAGAGAATTTAATTCTACACAAAAAAGGTCTCTTCCAAAATTTCTCTATCTCTCTTAGTTTCTGAAATATCTCCAAAAAACAGATGAAATTCAAGAAGGAAAAAAATAGAGAAAAAAGAAATTACGAAAGTTGCGTGTTATTAAACAAAATTAAAAAAAAAAGTTAATTTTTTTATCGTGTGTGTTTACCAGTGTGACGACTTACAAGATCATCCGGTATTGAACATACCATCTTTGCGGTATTTAATTAAATAATCTGACGGTATTAATTGTATTAGAAGATCGTAATCTTCGGTTCTCTTGTTGACGGAGATTTGATACTGAGGATACGTGTTTCAGTTTCACCGATAATATTCGAAACGCTTGGTATAGCGGTTGCGTGTATCCGTTTCTTACCTCCTTGAAGATTTTCCGCCTCCCAAAAGCTCCAGCCAATCCCGGGGAGCTTGGAAGCGGTAGAAAATAAGATGCAGCCGCTATTTTCGGAGTAACAGTCGTCTTAGAAGAGAAGAATGAAAAAATATATACAAGGAAAATAAAAAGAAACATTTGATCATCACTTTTTTGAGAATATCTCGGAAACCAAGAGAGATAGAGCAATTTTCGTTATCACCTTTTTTGTAGAGAATTTCGAGAGCTCAAAAAAAGGTCTCAATAAAAATTTCTCTATCTCCTTTAGTTTCCGAGATATCTTCAATAAACTGATATTTTAAAATTTGATATTCTTAAAAATATTAATTTAATAAATTCTGGAGAATTTATTTATAATGAAATTATTTATATTCGATTGAAACAACATTTGTGATGATAATGGAAGACTTGAATAATTCTTTTGATTATTCAATATCTTCTTTTTTTTCGTGAGTTATGAGAGCTAGAAACTGTTGTGGTAACGAAAATAGAGGAACTTGAAGCCCTATGGCAGGCGTAAACGACAGTAAAACAGTAAAAACTAAAAACCATAATATTGAGAGACTGTGCACGTGTTCTGTTGTATTACAGACGAAATTCTAGTCCTCCACACTGAAAAAATGAAAGCAGAATCTCAAAAGAATTAAAAATACTCCATAAAAAAAGGCGAGAACTTCAAAAAAAAATCTGATGTATTGGAATGAATTTTACAAATTTCCTTAATATTAAATATAATTTCTTCCTACTTATGAACTTACTTAAGAAAATTAATTGTAGGACTTAAAATGGATTAATGGGAGCCAGTGGACAGAACTGCGAGGATGGCACTCGTGGTGCCAACGGAGAAGATGTAATTAACAGCTGGACTGAAGCTTTTTAGAAGATAAAACGACGCAAAGATGACGATAGCCAAAAACAAGGCATTATTATAGAAAATTGAGAAAGTCGTGGCTTCGTAATCTGCGACTTCGTTCTTTTTCCATAATATTCTCTCATCCTTCTCCTTCTTGCTCATCTTCTTGTCCTCGGCGAGTTTGCGGCTCATTTCCCTCGTTACAGCGTCCTCCCGTTTGACAGCAATCTGGATTAATCAAAGAAACGTTAATATTCTGTTGAATTTGGGGGAAATTGAGGCCTTACCTTATGCTTCAGGACGAACTTCGTGTTTCTGTAGGCAAGTGCCAAGGCATAGGTACTAAGCACTGTTACAATTGCGAAGGAGATCAGGTTGGAGTAGAGGTCAATAAGGTGAATCCTCCAGAATAACCCTAAAAGCAAAAAAAACATGTAAATAAAGGGATTCCATTTATTCCAACAGTTTTTCTCAAATATCTTGAAAACTAAGAGAGATAGAGGAATTTATCAAGAGACCTTTTTTGTAGATTTTTGAATTCTCTACAAAAAAGGTCTCTTGCAAAATTGCCCTATCTCTCTTACTTTCTGAGATACTCCAAAAAAACTAAAATTTTCGTAATAGATTGTTTTTCATCAAGACTTCAAGACTTGTGACTTATTTACTTACAGATGGGAATTGCAGAGACGATGAATGCATTTCCATAGAATAAAGCAGAGGATTTTGTGGATACATTCCTCGAGAAGTCCTGAAGGAGGAGCTCTTCCTCCTTTGTGAATGCTTTTGATTTACCAGACATTGTTAATTAAAGTTTACAAGCAATTCTTTCAATGAAAGCCTGTCTCTTGATGCAAACTGAATTGAATGCGGCTAACAGTTGACTATATTGATGTTGAGTCGGTGTGGGGAGCGATGAATGCGTGGAGCATTTATCTGACAACGTGTACACGTCGCCGTGCCCGTTGGTTAGGCCCTAGGGCCCCCAGAGGCGCCATGTTACCTAGACGCCGCGGGAAACTTTGAATTTAAAGGTAAAAAATTGAGGTAAACTGATAAACTTTGGATTTGGTTTATTTCCTTTTTGAATACAGTGAAATCAGGCAGTTTCGTAAACTGGTTCACCTCGCATATTTCCTCCTGGTCCATAATTGCAGACGAGGTAGGTTTTGTACCATTTACCATCTCTGTACCTCACAGCACCACATCCAAGGTAATTCGACTTTGCCCAGACCAACTGAGTGTAATGACCGATTTTTTGACCATCGTTAAAACTAAAAAATGAAGTATTCACGATAATCCAATTTTCCCATTACTTTTTTTTAAATATCTCGGAAACTAAGAGAGATAGAGCAATTTTGCAAGAGACCTTTTTTGTAGAGAATTTAAAGACCTCAAAAAAAGGTCTCTTGATAAATTGCTCTATCTCTCTTACTTCCTGAGATATTTGAGAAAAACAGAATTTTTAAATTAATGAGCTTACTTGATGGATTTAACTAAATTCCTGTTGAAGTCTTTGACTTCATCGTACCAATCATTAACCATTTTTATCAAACTATCATCCTTCCAACCATCAGTCCATGCAATATATGCGATATTCTGGCCAACGTAGAAATTCTCTAGAATTAAAAGAATAATTAAACTAAACCTTTACAGGAAATCGTGCAAAACAACTCACGTGTGTTACGACACTCATCATGATCATAATGACACTGATTCGCCCATCTCTGAGCAATCTGCTCCAACTGACTGTTCCATTGCTGCAAGGAGAGGAAAATTCATTTGCTGATTGATGAAAGAAAGTCTTCGAATTGATGATTTTGATGAGTTTACCAAGGATCCAAGGTTTCTGGCTCGAGGCTGAGGACCAGGTCTGCCTCTCTGCTCCTGTCCACTTGCTACATAAGCCCTGAGCTGATTGTGCCTATTGAGAATAGCTGACTTTTCTGCATTCGTCAAGGATGCTGATTGGAATGAACCACAGGCTCTAGCTGGCTGCGATGACTGCAAATAGACAAAATCACAAGTAAATAAAATAATAAACACTTCTTCCAACAGAATAATAATGATAACTCACTGGAAATCTGCACATCGTGTGTCTCCCATTCTGGCACGATTGCAAGGAGCAATAATTCTGCCCATTGATAAATCCAAGAACACTCGCAAATAAAAAGAAATATAATTCTCCCTTCATTTCTAATGTCTGCACTAAAAATATGGAATTCCAGGGAACTTATGCTGCTTTTATTGCGCAATTTTTTTCCTTTTATGCAGATAACACTATCAGAAAATGAGAAAATTACTACTTTGACTCGTGTGTTTGATTACTATCAAAACAGAATAATTACCTTTTCCGGAGTACTTATGGCTTCATTCATAAATTAAGTGCATCGAAGATATGAAAGTAGTTTTTTTATGAATTATTTGAAGGATTTAGAGTAAAGTCTTCCGTTTCCTCATTTTTTTTCCTTAAAATTGTCATGAGTTTTTATGATTTATGGGAAAATTTGTGGAAAATAGTGGAGCCCATGTTTTTCATAAATTTCCTCTGAATTTGAATTGTTCGCATTATTGATAGGACTTCCCCCTCCATTTTCTGCATCCTCATGCGTTATCATGTGTTTACATTCTTCCAACATAACCCCAGTCCTGCGCCTGCACGATAAGAAAAGAGTAAACAGTGAAAAAATAACAATTCCAAGTGTCAACAATTGATTTAATAATAAAATACCTGTGGGAGACTCTTTTTCATTGAAAATAATCGGCATGACTGCTACGAAACCCCTGGAAATGCCTCTGCCCTTCGTTCTGAAGCAAGAAAAGGAGGAGAGTGTCAGTGAAGATGAGAGTGAGGATGATGCTGATGAGACTGACAGTGACAGTGTGTCATCACTGCAACAGCCATCGATTCTCGATAAAAATTGCTTAAACAACTTTGATCCCAGTGATGAATTCCTCAGATTAACGTCAATGGTAACATAACACGAAAACAATTGTTCTTCTGGCATATCTCGGAAACTAAGCGAGATAGAGAAATTTTTGTAGATACCTTTTTTGTAGCTTTTCAAATTCCCTACAAAAAAGGTCTCTTGCAAATTTTCTCTATCTCCCTTAATTTCCGAGATATCTTCATAAAACTGATGGATATTTTTTGTTTTTTTGATGAATAATTGAAACAAAAATTGCAGGTTCGAAGAGTCTACTTCTCCTACCTCCACAAATCGATAATCAACAATTACAACGTTTGTTGTAAGACAAGAGACTTATCAAAGAACGATTTAAAGAAATTTGCGAGTCAAATGGAGCTGCATGCAGTCCGTGCTTCATTAGAATCATCATTGTACCGTCAATCAATGCTGAAGATGATCTCCGACGTGAAGACGAGTACTTCACGTCAAAAAATCCACAAGAAGCTCTCAATTTTTTTAGAATTACCATCGACAACAGCTGATGCAGCTGTGCAAACCGGTGACGACTTGATTTTACCCGAGACTAAAGTATTTATCGAAGAGAAGCTTCAGGAGAACGATAAATCCCAGTCTCTCGAGGACAGAATAAGTGCGATAGAGGTGCCTGTGATACCAAGAGAATTGAGTCCGAAAATAAAGGCAGAACCCGAAGGACTAGACTCAAAAAAGGAAAACGAATCAAACGATCCTCTGGACCCGAGTCTCAATACTCAAGAAGACGACAACAATACTCAAGACTCTTTGATGCAGCATTTAGAGGACATGTTCTGCGAGAGTGACGACAGCAGTGACTTAACTTCTTTAATTGAAAAATACTCAGGAGTAACAAAGACGAATATCGATAAAGAAATAATGAATATGTGTGAGGAAAAAGGCGCAAAGAGCACAAATCCTTCACGAATAATTCCGAAATCAGATTCTATCAGTCTCACGCCTCTCTCCCAAGAGTCTTCTGGTTCGAAACGTAAATTATCGTTTAGTAATTATAAGAAGAAGAAGAAGAGAGCTTTGGAGGGGGTTTCCGCTGAAGAGCTGCAGGAAGAGAAGCAGATGAAGAAATTGACGGGAATTTGGTTTGTGGAGAGGATTCATCAGGTCTCGAAACTCAGGGCGAAGATGCTGGAATTGTCTGTGAGGAATTACAGGAAACATGGGAGAGTCAGGAGCAGATTTTCAGAGTTATTTGGGGATGATGATGGGGAAGAGCTGCAGCCGGATTCACCGATTCATATTGAGGAACATTTGACTGCTTGTAAGGAGAGAATTGCACCCTGGGTTGTCAAGTACTTGATGCCTTTTTATTCTAAGAAAGTTATTCAGGATCGAGTGCTGTTTAAAAGTGTGGCTAAACACATTACGGATATGCTTATCATTGACAATACTTTTCCAGGTGAGTTTTTCATGATTTTCAGTTTAATTTAGTGTTATTTTGACAATTATTTTATTTTTCAGAGGAGGAATATGTAAATCAGTACATAAAAGACTACTTTCGAAATAAAACGAGTATCAAGTCACAGGCTGACATTTATATTTGAATATTTTGTCATTTTTTTAAATTGTGATAATGAGATTTGAAGGAAACACGAGATTTTCAATGGTTTTTCTCTCTCGATTTTTCACGTTTTAATTTCAGTATTATCGAACAATTGTAAATTACGATAATCATTGTATCTAATGTAATTACAATTGTGTATTTACATAAAACAGAACAATTGTTAAAAAATTAATGAGGAGAGGAAGATTTTTCAATTACTAGATTATTGTAGAAATAAAATGTAATTTTTCTCAGCTCTTTATGTTTGAAAGTTTTTAGTTTAATTTTTGCTCATTATAATGTCGACTAGACCCAGGCCTTAAAATTAATAAATAGAGAATATAAATCGTCAGGAGTGTGTGAATAATTATTTTATCAATGTGCCAATGACAATCAGAATGAAAAAAAAAATAAGAAAAGCTTTATGGCACATCGTGAAACTTTTTCTCGATTAATTAATTTTTTGTCTACTGTTTTTCTTTTGCTCTAAGATATTGAAGATATCACATTATCGACAAAATGGAAATTATCGCACAGCGATCGATACAATTTGCCACTATTACAATCGTTGGAAATTGTCTTTAATAATTATTTTTCCTCTGCACTAATTTTTCATAGCAATCTTCTAAATTTCATTTAATTACCATTTATTATAAATATAATGGAATAATTTTTATGCAGGAAAGAAAATTAAAGTGCACATGTGCCTAAAAAGCAATTTCATGAATTTCATAACAACGAGCGAATTACATATGAATAAGACTCTTTTCCTTCATTGATTGCCCCAAAAAATTATTCATATTTCTACACTTTACCCTGATACCATTCAGACATAATTAGCTTCACTCAATTAATTACATAAACGTCACTTGTCAATTGGACACCAATAACAATCACATATCTCAATGGAATTTTCTTTCATTTTCTGGAATTCATTAATTAATATATATTATAGATATATTTCTCCATCACTTCGTACATTAATTTGAAAGTAATAATTTTTGACATTCATCTAATACCTAACAAACATAATTATAACTGTACTTTCATCAATTCCTACTCTATCTCTCTCCTAAATTCGCAAATTTAATCTAGATCGTAACGAAAGAAAAAGATAACACAAAAGTGAAAATAGACTAATTAAATTTTTAACAAATTAAAATTCGGAAAAATTATCCTATTTACATAATTCTCAAAAAGAAAGATAAAAATTACCCTGACATTAAATAAGCATTAAATAAAGACATGATTCAGCTATACATCACCAGTGAATACTCTTACAATCAACAAGTTTACTCCACATTCTCCATCGACAAAAGCCCATCAACAATAATTCCTTAATCAAGGAATTTAATAATTAGCATATATTGAATCCATCGACGATTTACCTCGTCGATAATCTGAAAAATAATTAAATCAACTCAATTGTCATTTAATCTACATTATTTCAAGTGGAAACATTACCAAGTCTCTTTGGTATCCAAATTATCCCGATTCCACATCTTCATGATGTATTGCACGAAAAACACGACGACAATCACAATAACAGTGTCAACGAAATTCTTAAACATATTCGAGTTATAACTCGGTTCTCTCTGATTGCGTTGTCTCACTGCCAATTGCTCCAGCATTCGTTGAATACGATTTAATTTCTCGTCATTCTGCACCATACGACTCTCCACTTCTTTTATTGAGTTCATTAGTCTGGAATATTTTAACGAGGATTAATGAAAGTTTATTAGAAAAAATTGATGATTCATATACCTGACATGAGATCTCCTCCTCTTTCCAACAGACTGACTCGAGTCCGAGTGCACATCAGCCGACGAACTTCCTGAATCATGTGCAGTCTCCGTTAGCGGTAAATTACTCGACAATTGTCTCTTCGATGACTTCAAAACTGACAAGGATGATCTTGATTCAGCCTGTAATAACGGCATCTGAAATCATTATACAGTCCCCGGGGATTTAAATAGCAAAATAATATATTAATTTGATAAAACACAGTTATTCCTCACGTGCTTCGTCCAAAAATCGTGAAACTATTCCCAAAATCAAGTGCAAATGCAATGATTTTGTAAACAATAGAAATAAATACTCTCATTTATTTGAAAAAATGAACAATAAATAATTTTTTTTTCAAACACACAATAGAAAAAAGAATCTAGACTATGAATTATTATTTTTTCTTCTGACTATCGCTAGTAGTTTACTCAGTAGACTGTTATTTTCAATTCTAGATTTTCTCTCTTGTACCTGTGACTGTGGATCTGCTGATACGATACTCCCAGTTCTCATTATTGGTGTCTTGTGACGTGTTTTAGTACGAACAATGTAATCTTGCTCGTATTGTACGACGTCGTTTCTCGGATCCCAAGGGCGTATATCAGCATTTCGATAGACCCAGTTGCCAGTGATAATGTCCTATCGTTAAAAAAAAATCAGATAATCCCTGAGATCGTATCACAAATCAGTGTTGAATAATAAAACTTGATTTTACCTGTACGAAATACTTTGGTATCCACTCTTCATTATTCAGTTTCCGTTCCTTAGCCCTTTCCCGTTGCGCCTCTTCGAGAACAGTTTTCGCCTCAGTGGCTGCAATCTGATCGTCATTATTAATGGCATGAGTAACAGCAAGCCACAATTTCTGACTCTCCCATTCTCCCTGATGTTCCAAAGGAACCGTGTACTTTTTCAGACGTTTCTTCCGAATTTCCGGGACTGGATTAAACAGTACACTCTCTTGCCCAGTTCTCTTATCAGTAATCATGATCTGTCCGTCCCAGTATCCGCAGATTGTTGATAACGTCTCTTTCCCCAAGCGTATTCTCCCAACAACCTGATTAAGCTGTTCTGCACCTCCCAAAAATGGTTTTAATTTGAATTCGAGCTCCGTATGATACCCAGTTTTCTCACAAATGATGTTGACCTTGCCACCGAGCTCCATGGACAAGGTACCCATAACAATCCCCTTGCAGTGAGCGTAGGGGATAGTCATAGTGTAATCCTCGCCACGTGGTAGCATCGTTAGCACAGCAACACCATCAAGCACAGCTGATGTTGAGTTTCCGTAGAATTTTGATCGTGCTATTATCGTTGAACTTATTGTGAAACCGTCCTGACGATTGGTTACGTAGAAACTGGATATTGGAGGGTGATGGGATATCTGGAAGTTGATGCAAGTGATTTAGGTGCATTCAGATGATAATGCGAATGAAATTCGTGTGTTTTACCTGTTCAGCCAGGTAGAATGTACGTGATCCATTTGCATGCTGCCAGTAGCAGCGGAAGGTCTCACCGAGAAGTGGATTGTACGGTTTCTTCAGTCCCTGAGGCTTCTTATAGAACCCTGAAAGGTACCACTTGACCACTCCCTTCATCCGTGTGAATGCATCGTCTTCCAGCACGGCTCTAAAAATAAACCGCAGTCTCAGGGATTTCATTATAAATCAAGATGGATTATATACGTACAGAGATAACAGATCGGCGTGATAATAAGAGTCAGCGATTTTCTCGAGGAATGATCGGGGCTCCAGGATGAATGTCGGGAGGACGACCTTGGATAGGTCCATACCGGGACGAACCTGCTTCAGCAGGAACCAAATGAGGGATTTCTGCTCGTCCTGAAGCTCTGCCACTACTTCTCCAGCCTAAAACCATAAAATCGAATTAATATTCCATTTATTATTGAAGAAAAAGGGAATTATTTACCGTTCCAAGAAACTCGTTCTCATTAGTAACATACGGCGTCTCACAGACGACCTCCTCCTCGTCCTTGACAGAAGTCTCTGATTCACTGTCGGTTGCACTGATCTCAGCATCAGCAACAACTCCGTTCTCCGGCTGACTGATGTCGTCCAGGTCTGTTTTATTTGTTTCAAGAGGATCTAGCGTTACTACTTGATGGGTCTCACACTCTAGGACATGGACTGATGGTATTGTCATACGTCTTGGGGAGAAAAGCACATGTGCGGGTGAATGCGTGATATCATTGCTGTTTAGTGAATTGTTATAATGATATCCCTGGGTTATATCTTCGTCTAAGCTACCAATGGGAGAGACTGGTTGATCAATTGGCGGTGTTGGCGACTTGCCAAGTAAGTGTTTTTCCCAGTATGCAACTGCGTGGCAAAGCTGCTGGAACATTGGCATTGAATGCGGGGATGGATTCGATGGACTGCTTGAAAATCCAGGGGTCAGTGTATGCGGGCATGATAGCAAACGTCTTTGGGGTGTTGTTGGGGTGCGGGGTGCGTAACGGGCGAGATTCAAATGCAAGTCCAGTCTGTGCTCTGTTATTTTTTTCAACAATTCCGGGGTTTATTCGATTTTTTTAGCGTCGGTTAGCCGAGGTGGACAGCAACCCATAACCGAGGAAAGTATTAATTAGAGCTCATTTCTTATTTAATTAAGTTAATTGTATTAATCAAGCGGAGTATGAAAAATGTGACAGATAATGACGATTGTCTTTTTTTTAAATATTTATATGAGTGTGAAAGTAATTCGAAAAGTTTGCAAACTTCTCACCATGATCGTTGAAATGTTTTTCATAGTCAGCCTCACTCCACTGAGTCTCGTGCGTCGTAGTTGCATCGTGCTGGGGTGAACGAGGTAAAATACTCGTTGATCTCACAATTAATGAAGAACAACGCAGAGATAATTCGAGTGCATCCAACCAGCATTTACCAGCTGCCTGTGATGGTGCACGAAATATTAAATAGGACGTCGGTAGTGGTTGCACAACGGCTCCTAAAAATAAGTCAGTTATTTTTCATGGCTTTTAATTGAGCCTGGATAATTTCTCTTTATCGATTTACCGAGTGCCTCTTTCTCTGGACCTCTTGGTGCCCAAATTGATTGCTCGAGTGGATGAAATAGTTTGAAGCAGAAGCCGTCTTTCTTGCTTGGTCGTTCGATCACTTGGCAGATGTTTAGTAAGACTGTTCCCACCCAGTGATTGCTCTGATAATTAATGGAAATTAATTAGATAAACTGGAGATTAAAGGAATTCTTGAGATATAAAGCTTCTCACTTTTATTTTAGGACTCTTGTAAAGCAGCAAGAGTCCAGGCTTCAAAATGCACCAGAGCTTCGTCCAACTTTTGAGTGTTCCTCGTACTTTTAACCAGTCGCTCATAACAATAACCGTAGGATCTTTGAGGGAACTCAAGAGTTCATTTGCAACACGTTTCTTCTCAATGCGATAATTTTTTCGTTGTGCTTTGTAGGATTCTTTCCTCGTTAGTTTGCAGGAGTCGCCAGTCTGTTGAACATTTTCAATTTCCTTTATTTCATTATTGTACTAGAACTATTGTTACGTAAAAAAGCAGTTATGAAATATGATTTCACTTTGCTCACCTTATCCGACCCAGTATCGAGTTTCAAATTAGTTTCACTCATTGCTGATATACCTAAAACATTTTAATGAATTTTTATAGAGATGATTAATTTGTAATTAATGTAACTGAGCTTTGATACCTTACCAGTGGCATCTGAAGCTATAAATTAGGCTTCAATAAAATAATTTTCTTTCTTTCAAAATGATTTATATGAAAAGTAGCTTTTATTCTTTCAGCAGACAAGACGATTAAATAAAATGCGGATTGAGTAAGCGATTTTAGGATTAAAATTTAACAAAATTCATGAATAATTTGAAGCCATACTTTAAATACCAATGGATCAAATGTCTCTCAGCGGAGCATTGAATTTAAGATAATGGCCAATTAATAAATTCGATAAACAAAAATACCTGGTGAAAGCGGAGCAACACCTGCTGTGAGATTAACGTTAGCTGTGAGAGATTCTGAAGATGGTAGCTTGGACAATTGGGCTGGTTGTGCTTGGACACTTCCTTGACGAGTTCGTCTATCATCTGTTGGTGCTACATTATTCATTCCTCGTTTTATTTTAATAAGTTACTTCAATTTTTTCAAACATTTAGGTGCTTTATCTTTGTAAAACACTTGACATTGTAAAAGTCTTACCTCTTTTACCAGTCAATTTAATCCATCTACCCATCACACAGATATTCTACTACTTTTCATGCATTAATTCAAAAGATTATGTTAATTATTTGTTTTTTTAAGATATCTCGGAAGGTGAGAGAGATACAAGAATTTTCGTAGAGACCTTTTTTGTAGCTCTTGAAATTCTCTACAAAAAAGGTGTCTTCGTAAATTTCTCTACCTCCTTTAGTTTCCGAGATATCTTAAAAAATGTGGCATTTAGATAGAATCATCAAGAAGATGCTCATTTTACCCTCAACTCAATTTAAAACAAAGTAAATCTCTTTATAAATCTTGCGCAGAAACAACCACCTGCTCTCAAGCAACGAAGAGTAAATACTGAACGCAAAAATAGGAGAAAAGTTTAACAGCGTGTAAATAAGCAACGATAATGAAATATGTTTGTCAGTATCTAGGGTCAGTCAATATTGATTTCTATCTTTTTAACGAGCAACATGTAAAGTTTCTGTACTGTAATCCATATTAATGAATTCGCAACGTAGAATCTAATGTTGTGGGTCGTGAGGCAGAGGATAGGAAAAAAGGTGCATCACTTTTTTACAACTTTTATCAAGGATTTTGCAAACTTTTTATTCTCATTAATAAAAAATGAGGATAATAGTTCACGTGGGGATATTCGAGGATATGCAACAGCACCTACTCATACCACTAATTATCCACTATTGACTGAACACATGCTACTAAGAGGATATAATTATTACGTGAGGATCAGAATGTCAGTGACGCAGTACTTAATGCAAATCGTCGTATCATTCAGTGTTACATGTACTCATGTTGAGAAAAGAGTTATCATTATTATGTTTCCTTTGGTTAGATTGGTTTCAATGCTCCAAAGGATGAGAAAAGTCAATGAATAGTGAAGAGAATATTAAAAATGTGGGAAGTCACAGCAATTACATTTAATTAAGACAAAACTCACGATTACTCAAAGAACGACTGACACTCGGTGGTGTCATCGTCTTCGAAGTTTCAGAGCTGTAGCCACCTGAAACAGACTGTGACTCTGAAGATTGTCTCTGACGATCACTGGGTACCATGATTGGTTGAGAGCTCATTGCAAATTCTAGAAAACAAAAAAAATCACATAAATATTCAATTTTACACAATTTTCGATATATCTCGGAAACTAAGCGAGATAGAGCAATAATCATAATAACCTTTTTTGTAGAGAATTTCAAGGGCTACAAAAAAGGTTATTACGAAAATTGGTCTATCTCTCTTAGTTTCCGAGATATTCTCAATAAACCGAAAAAAGTGTCGTATAATGTCAGAATTTAAAAGAAATGCACAGAAGCTGCATTTATTTATAGACACGTAAAAAACAATGACAATTACGCCTGAAAAAATGAACTGAAATCTCGGGCCGCAATGCGGTAAACATGCCTGTCAAATTCCACATAAAAACAATTTAAATATGTAAACTCACCTGGAAAAAAATTCAATAAACTCAATCTGCTCTTTTTCCTCACACGTAAATAGGCATAATAAACAGGCACATATGCAATGTGGAAAACTTTTTATCTACAAAGTAATTACATTGACCCGAGTAAACTCAAGTATCCAGTTTACTCGTTGTTTCATTTCTCGAGTGTCGTAGAAGCTCGAAATACAGTTCACTTCAAAATGAGGAAAAAACCCCGGAAGAGAAATTGATTTATTATTTCATGTTCTCCCCTTTTTTTCCGAGTAATTAATGTGTTCACAGATTTTAATATATATTTAATTTAATTTATGAATTAATATTGACTCAAACACATGTTCCAGATAACTACGTGTATTGGTGTTGGCATGACGCACAATTGATCAGTGCCGAAGAGGAAACACGAATACGCCGGCCCCCCACTCCTTTTTTTGTACTTAAATACTTGCTCCCGTGTCTCTCCCCTCCGCCAATCAGCAGCGAGCGTTGACGGAATCCGACACAAGATGGCGCCTGCAGCTCCTTTGTGGTTCTCGTTAATGGCGCCACAGGAGACAATAAAAAATAGTATTTTTGAGATTGATTTTGGATTTATTTTGATTCTCAAGGACACGGGAGTTCTCTTGTGTTTATGCTTATTTATTTGGGGGAGAGATTTGAGGGGAAAAGAGGCGAAGCCTTAGATGATTCAGAGGAAAAGGTCTTCAGTCTCGGAAGAGACCCTAATCCCATGACACGTTCGTTAAGATTCTTTAAGAATTTAAATAAATGGGAGTGGTAAGTGCGAGGGCTTTTGTATCGACTGAAATGGGATTTTAAAATTTGGGATTAATCAGTCTGAATCACTGGAATCAGAGGAATTGGAGGTGGAGGAGTAGGACTGTGTGCCAACGGTTTTTTTTCTGTTTAGGAATCTCGTGGATCTCAGGCGACGTCCAGGTCTTTTCTGCAAGAAGGTAAAAATTCCAATTTCCTCAAGATATCTCGGAAACTAAGAGAGATAGAGCAATTTTCGTAATGACCTTTTTTGTAGCCCTTGAAATTCTCTACAAAAAAGGTCTCTATAAAATTTTCTCTATCTCCCTCAGTTTCCGAGATAGATAAAGAGTTTCGGTGTGACTAAAATCACCACACACGGTGGAAGAAATTACTCTGTAGTATCTCTCCCAGAATGACGTCAGATCTGTTTTATAATTGTAGGCCTCTTGCCGGAAATTTGAGCAAGTGTAAACGTCTTTCCTGGACCTCGCGAGAATTCCTATGGACACTGCGTGATCAAGTTTGTCCTTGAGTTCCTCCAAATTCTGTTCAATTGGATACAATCTTTGCAGATGACTGGCAATCATCTTGAAGCTCACCAAGGCACGACGCTTCTCCAACTCCTCCACAGTTGTCCTCAGCATTTCGAGGGTTATTGAGCATGACCCCCTTCCAAAAGCTACAACAACAACAGTTTTTCCGAGATATCCGAAAAAAAACAACGGATTTACGTACAATTTTAAATATTTCACAAATTACCTGCCATGAGCTACGTCATTGTTTACCAATAATTCAAATTTTCCAGATTCTCTCGAATTTTGGGCCTAATTTCCTGGGATTGAGTGTCAAAACAGGCGTACCGAGTGGTGCGAAGATAGTCGGGAATTCTTTCGTGATGACTCATGAAAAAAAAAAGAAGGGGAAAGGACCATCGAGTGGGAGAAAAATTGAATGTATCATTGAGGAATGCAATCAATGAAGTTACGAGGTCATTCACATTATCGATAATGCCCAAAAAAACACAGAGGCGCACTTCTGAAATGACCCCACGCACTGTTTTTCACGTATGTGCACGTGGGTTAGATGTTGTGAGATACCAAAGCAGCGACAAATCGCAGACAGTCTCTCCAGTCTCTGTGTAATTGGTGGAGGCAATGGGGATATACCAGTCACTCCGGCGCCTTCTTCATCAGTTTTTATCCGTTCGCTGCGTAGTCTGTAACTCCGGCTCATTCCTTGACACAGTGGTATTGTGAAAGTTCAAGTGAATGGTGTAGACGTGCATTATTAATGGGAATTTGTTGATTTCCGGATCTACGTAAGAAACTAATGTTTTTTAAATTATTCTCTAAATTATTAATTTAAAGAAATTAACATAATTCAGATTATTTACTTCTCGATTTCGTGGATTTTATTTTATCTGCGTAATTAAGAGGACAAAGCAATCAGATTATTCAGAAACTCTGAGTCAATTCGCGCGCACATTTAATACGTGACTTTAAATGTGAATGTCAATTACACTTGTACACATATTATTATGAGACATGAGTCATGAACATTCTCAGCTTCCTATCCACATTTTCAGAAAATTGATTACGTTTATCCGAGAAGTCGATTAATAATCTCTTCAATTGAAAAATATTGTGATTCCTTTGTAATCAAAGTTTTGTCATAACTTTTGGTTTATCTTTCATTCTACTTATCTATCGCCTTAGGTAATTGTGAAAACAGGCATTTAACTATTTTTTATTGAGCAAGAAAAATGGGGAAAGTACTTGACAGCCTTGTATGTACATTACGCGTATTTAAAAATAATTCAAGACTTTTTTAATGGAAAGACTTGCTTCAGAGTACAGGGAAATTCTTCTCCCTTTTTTTATTTTGTCTTCGGAGTTTAAATTTAGAGAAGTCGGGGAGAGTTCCTTGACATTCACTCTTTTATTTTTAACTATGTTTTTTAAGCGGAAATAGAAGTTCATAATTCGTTTATTTTAATGAGTAAAAAAGGGGTTATTAATGCCGGATTATCTCGGAAACTGAGAGAGATAGAGAAATTTTCGTAGATACTTTTTTTGTAGGGAATTTCGAGAGCTACAAAAAAGGTCTCTATGAAAATTTCTCTATCTCCTTTAGTTTCCGAGATATTCAAAGAAAACAAGAGATAATTAATTTATTCATTTTTTACTTTCAGCAAAAATGCAGAAAAGTGAATTCTACTGTGACCTAAGTACTTCCGAAGTGGGACACTCAAGGAGTCCATCAACAATGTCAAACAATCACTCACACATTCCAGTGCCAAAGTCCTTTGGTTCGCCCAACAAATCAACCCTTCATTCCATAGTTAAACGCTGTAGTACTAATGCATTTAACGATAAATCTGGAACTAGTAGAGCAGTTTCAGTAGCAGCACAAAAAGCATCCTTCGAACGTCTGGATGCTGCTGCTGCAGCTGGTAGCACTTCAAAACGCAATCTCAATGATAATTCCATGTCAGTGTCAAATAATTCGATTAAAATTCCGGATGGCTTGAGAAAACCATCGAATCTCAATAATTCAAGGCTCAATGGTATTAATAATAATAATGGCATCATGTCTGAGGTGAATTGGAAATTAAAGTACGAGGAATCAGAGAAGAAGAGGAAGACTTTGATACAAAAATCAGAAACTGGTAAATTTAAAAAGAATTTTAAATAAAATTCGAGAAATTAATTTAATCTATTTTCAGTTGGAAAGGAAAATTCAGATCTGGAGAAGAAAAATCGTCAATTGGCTCGGGAAAATAGTACATTGCAGTCTCAAGTACGTGACAAAGATGAGAAACTCCATAAATTAAGATCAGGTAAATTAAAATGAATTAAAATAATATTATCGAATATTTACTCATGATAAAATTGAATTATCAGTGTCAGAGGGAGTCTACAAGGAGTACGAGCAGTTGAAGCGTCAATATGAGGTGGAAACGGGGGCGATGCACAAAGCAATGCAGCAGGCATCACAAGTAGGCTGATTATAATTCTCATTAGCATAGCTTCATTACCAGCATATATTAATTAATTATGGATTTAAAATAAACAGTGGTACAAACAAAATCGTCAATTGAAGAGGCGATCACAAGTGCTCGCTCAAAGGATCCTTGAATCCCGTCCCGATGCACTTGCCGATGATTTGTGTCTCTCTGACGAGGTCGATGCTAATGAGATTGACGATGCTGAAGAGATGCGGCAGACAATCACCGGTTAGTCATTATAATTAAATAAAAATGAGACTCGAATTAATTTAAATTGGTTTCAGAGCTCAGTGCCGAAGTGGCGAAGCTCCAGACCGAGCTGAATGCCGCGAGACTCCAGGAGTTTGAAGCTCAGGAACAAGCGGCTTTGTCCAATGCAAGACTCGAGGACGAGAGGGAATTACGTGATAAGAGTGAAGAGGTGATAAAGCAATTGACAGTTCACAAGGAAAACATGGAGAGAGTCTCGAGAATGGTGGCTGATGAGGTGCAGGCATTAAAGATCCAATGCGACAGAGAAAGAGATAATGCGAAGATGATTAAAATGGAAGCTGATAGAATCCACAAAGAGAGAAATGTTTTGGCACATCAGAGTGCTGTTTTGATGGCTGGAGTTGGTGATGATCCAAACGGTAGACTTCTCGCGATACTTCAAGAGGTTGAATCACTGAAGAGACTTCTTGAGGAGGAGAAGCAGGAGCACTTTGAGCAGATACAATTGCTTCAGGATAAGCTCGAGGAGAAAGAGTCTAATGTTGAGTTTGAGATTGTCGAGGAAAAACTTAAACTGTCTGAAGTAGAGCTCAATATGATGCAGGAGAGAGCTGAGAGGGCTGAGAGAGATGTTGAGAGGCTTGAGGATGTCGTGAGGAAATTGGAGGAGAGAATCGAAGAATTGGAGAGGAAAAATACAGTCATACCATCAGCACCACCATTACCACCTCCACCTCCACCACTTCCTACTGCTAATAATTCAGTCAGATCGACTGTCAGGCTCTTGACGAGGGAACGAGGAGAGGGAGACAGTAATCGGAATTCTGCTATCGCTGATATGGAGAACATTCTGGGGATTCAGAAGAAACCAGCAGCTGTGCCACAACAACCTGGTAATTATGATAATTAGAAAGGAGAAATTAATAGGTATTAATTGGTATTTTTGTTTCAGCCATTGACGATATCATAAATCAGATAAAGGGAGGGCGATTCACATTGAAACAAACAGACGTAAGTACAGATTTCTTTGTAAATGCATTACAAAACGAGTTTATTCAATTTATTCGATGGCCTTGCAGAAACAACGGGAAGAAGAGAGACGACGAAAAAAAGAAATGGAGAGTGCACCAGCGGCTGTTTCAGAGATGCTAAACATCCTCGGGACAATGAGGCGACGTGCCAAACCCATTCGACAATCAATCAACTATCCCGATGTTTCTTCATAGTCCATCATTTTTATTATTATTACTTTATCGTCAAATTGCATAATGGTCTTCATGAAAAATTCATTTCACAAGTATTACGATTATTAAAGCGTAAAAAATATATACTTATATATACTTATACATATGTACAAAATAGGGAACGAAAAGACAAGCGTTCGTTGGTATTTTTTAGCGTTGAAAAATTTTTTTCGATAAATATTTTTGTGTATTAAGAAATGAATTTTCAATGAGCCAATGCTTTCTTAATTTTGTCGATTATTGAGGGGAGTTTTGAGGCTTCGAAAATCATGACTCGCCTATGCGGAATCATCTCGTCGTCGTCTTCTGCCCATGCACCAGAGAGTCCAGTGTCGGATTCTTTGTCGACTGAAAATTCAAAGCTACACATTGCGTCTTCGGAGAATATTTCCTCTTCCTGATTACTCCAAATCATCTCAGGCTCCTCGAGTTCCTTCTTCTTGCTCTTTTTTCCCGCGATTTTTGGCTTGTAGAGCTTCGAAATTAACACGTAGTACTGAAAATCGTAGGCCATTTTTTTACTCACTGCTCGTTTCATATCGGCGATGAGATTCTCGAGGAGCGGCACCGAGATATCAGCTGGAATATTGACGAATCTCTCGTTAATGATGAGTCCCAGGGCTGATGAGTCATTTTCGAGGATACTCTTTATCAATCCATTAGTCGTATCCGAAGCGTAATCATTGGCTAATTCTTGGAGGAGAGTCCGGAGTTGCTTGATGCATTCTTCATTCTGAAATGGAAATTATTCGATACATCATATAAACACGTTAACACTGTCAGAAGTTTGAGATTTATATTCTCTCCGACCGCAGTCAAGGTCTGCTTCGAAAATAGAAGAAAATGATTCATAGCCCCTGACTCAGAGTGTCAACCGCAGAAAACCCGACTGCATAATCAATTTAGTGACAAAAACAATGAATCGCCAACAGTTTTTCCCGGATATCTTGGAAACGTTGATAGATAGAGAAATTTTCATAGATACCTTTTTTGGAGCTCTCGAAATTCTCTACAAAAAAGGTATCTTCCAAAATTACTCTATCTCGCTTAGTTTCCGAGATACCTATCATAGAAGTCTAGAAAATAATGAATAAAAACGATATTTACATTTACCTGTCCATGAGAAATATTAATGATCGTGGTGATTCCAAAGACATCATTAACATCACTCTCATCGTCATCATCATCCTCATCGTCCTCCACTCCCTGTTTCACAACAGACCCCACGTAATTACGTTCAATTATGAAATTAGCGAGTGCTCCGACGTTAACGTGCGCCTTTAAGAATAATTGTTGCAGGAGAATCTTTATTCCATGGAAATCTGGATCCTCCGGAGTTCGTCCGACGAAATCCACCATAATTTGAGTTCCCTGAAAAAATAATCATCATTATTATCATATTTTTGAGAGGAGAGACCGCGTGGTGGCGACAGTTTGAGGTTAGAATTCCATTTTCTATAAATAAAAGGGAAAAAGTAGGAATTTTATGAAATTCTCACCTGCTCGTCATTAAAAGCGTCATTTTCCTCACTACTTTCATTACTGCTACTTGCTTCACCATTTTCATCCGATTTTTCCTCAATCTCACGTTTTTTCGCCGGCGCTGCCATTTTTCGAGCAAAATCCACTCTACACTACTACGAGAGTCAAAAACTGTGATTCCCTTACAAATGAAAAACTTTAATTTTTATTTAAATTCAAAAATCCGGGGAAAATGCGGGAAATTAAGTGCGCGATTTTTTAAACATTTTAATTGTTATTAAAATTGATTATAATTAATGGAAAAAGGGTTTTAAAGGGGAAAAACGTAGAAAATATGGAATTTTCGTGAGTATTTGATAATCCAGAATAATAGAGAATGAAAATTCAAGTGAAATTGAATAAAAAAAATTCAAATTTCTTAAAATAGAAGGGAGCATAAATTTTTTAAGAGCGTTTAATGCATCGAATATCGATGTTCCGATGAAAACAACATTTAAGGGCAAAAGTCGCAATCAATTTCCACGTCATGCGCACATTAATCCCGGAAAATTGATTCCCCATACGCAGAAGCGAATTTACGTATTCCCCACGAGTCGATGAATAAATTTAAAGATAATAAATGTCAGAAGATTGAAAGATACGAAAAATCCGAATTTTCCGACTAAATTTTTCCTCGCAAATTCCCTCGAATTAAATTTAAAAATGAAATTCCAACGAAAAATCACTTTTCCTTAACCACCCCCCCCCCCCCAATTTTCTTCGAAAATTCGATTAAACTCGCGCATGAGCGAAAGGAGGAAGGAAATTCTGTTTTCTCGAATTTCCGAGGGTCTGTCAGGTGGCACCACCACCCTGTGTATTTTATTCCCATTAGATTTTCCTAGTTTCCTCATCCCCTCCCCTCCCACCCGCACGCTTCGCACTGGGACTTTTGGTCCATTCGTTTCCACTTCCCGCGCTCGGATACATGGTTAGTTCTTTCACCAAAATAATCGAAAAAAACTACTCATTAAACTCGCATTAATTATGTTAATTATTTCGTGACGAAAAAATATGGATAAATTAATTTTTTTTGGGGGTGGGAAAAGGGGGACGTTATGAGGCAGTTAACGAGGGGAATTGAGAGGCAGTGAGTGAATGGGGAAGATAAATGTCTTTATTCTATTAGATGTTTATTATGTTAATTTAATCGTTGCACTAATTTTGCATTTTTTATTGTCCAAAGGTCTTGATGCATGTTAACCTGTTGCAACTGAGACTATTTAAATTCGCATGTTCATTTAATTAACATAATTAAAGGAAATTTTTTATTCAAATGGAAATTCGCATTATTATTAATGCTCGAAGGGAATGTGGGTCAGACTGTAGAATCGATCGTTCACTTCATTCGTTATTTTTCCAGTTCTGATCTCTCTGTCTCTGTTATTCTTATTTCTGTCACACTAGGCACTGTCCTCGTTCGATATCAATGTATATGTAGTAGTGGAAGAGAGCTCCAGCTGCTGCACGAGCGTACGCATACCTCGGATCGATCGAGCGACACTCTAGCCTACGACGTTTAGTCTGTTCTTGAAATTCTCGTACAATTACAATTTCATTGTTCAATTGCAATTGATTCAAGCTGACCTCGGGTTTGAATCTTATTTCGCGAATATCTCGGAAAGTAAGGGAGATAGAGGAGTTTTACAAGAGACTTTTTTTGTAGATCTCAAAATTTTGCACAAAAAAGGTCTCTTGTGAAATTACGCTATCTCGCTTAGTTTCCGAGTTATCTTTAATTCCATTTTCCGACGGTTTTTTCTTATTTTTAGAATATCTCGGAAAGTAAGAGAGATAGCGCGATTTTTGTAATGACCTTTTTTGTAGCTCTTGAAATTTTCTACAAAAAAGGTTCAGTGTGGAAAAGTCGTATCTCCTTTGGTTAATGAGATAATTGGGATTGAATTTTTTTTAATGGATTCAATGATAATGACCGGAGGGAAAGTGAGATGTTTGAATTTTTATTGCTTTCTATCATTGCCGCAATGAAATTAAACCATCTGGCGACATGGTAGGGGCGTGTTACCCTGGCACACGATAACTCTGACGATGTTACTCTCTCTTGGGGCGCGCAACTGGTTGATTTATCGGTGCTTTTGCCTTTTACCTTCTCCACCCCTTTCTCCCCCTTTCTGTATTTCTTCCCGGGCTAATTACAGGGGGAGAAATTTCATTGCAGACCACCCATGGCGATGGACAAATACCATTTTCCATGCTCATTGTCGGGAAAAAATTGAATTATTTTCATTTACCACAGACAGAGGGCCAATTGATTCGCAATTCTTTGCGTTGCGTGCGCATACGTTTCAGTGTAATTACTCTGATTACCATCTGCATTATATTCACCGGATTTTAATGCATTATTTACAGATAATAATTCCCATAAATTTCCTCATTTTTAATGATTTTAGTTTTATCGAAATATCTTGGAAACTAAGAGAGATAGGGAAATTTTTGCAATTACCTTTTTTGTAGAGAATTTTTAGAGCTACAAAAAAAGTTATTATGATTATTGCTCTATCTCGCTTAGTTTCCGAGATATCTTAAAAAAACTGATGATTAAGTAAAATCGATTTTGAAGAATTTTTATTTTTTTTCCTTCGAATTGGGAATTCTGCCAATTTTCAATGGCTCTCTCTTTAATCCGATTTCACCGTTTTTTTTAATGATAAATTGAGCTTAATCCCTTTTTTTTAATTAACTCATTTTTCGATTTTTCTTTCGAAAAAACAATTTCAGAGTACAAATACGAGGAGTGTATTTAGGAGCGATGAACCGAGGGGAGACACGCGTATCATACGATCATAAGCCGAGTATTCAAGCCTCCCCCCCACCCACCCACGACGCAACCCTCCCTGCCCATCATCCCTCGATCGTCAGCGGATATTAAACTTTTGGGACAAAGCCATGGCTCTCTCTTTCTCTCTTTTTTCATATTTTTGCGGCTCTTTTTATCTATTCACGGACGTGGGAGTCATCGGGGATATTATGTGACTGCACGCGATTCATGTGACAATTTCGTAATTTCCGTGACCAATAGTACTTTTTTTTTACGGTTATGGATTCATGTTTTTTGAGAAACGTTTTGTGGAATTCTTTTTTAAAGTGAATTCAGTAGTATAAAGTTGCATCGGGTTGTCCTCTCTTATTTTTGAAATATCTCGGAGATTAAGAGAGATAGAGAAATTTTTGTAATAACCTTTTTTGTAGAGAATTTTAAGAGCTTTAAAAAAGGTGATTAAAAAAATTGCTCTATCTCTCTTAGTTTCCTAGATATTCTCAAAAAACTGTTCATAAAGTAAAAATACGTATTTTTTCACTTTTTTGGAAATATCTCAGAAAGTGAAAGAGATAGAGAAATTTTGGTAATAACTTTTTTTAAAGCTCTTAAAATTCTCTACAAAAAAGGTTATTACAAAAATTGCTCTATCTCACTTAGTTTCCGAGATATCCTCCAAAATCCCACATTACTCCATAAAATTAGCATTTCTCTAAAAAAATAAGAGATTCACTGTTTGCAAACGCGAGAAAAAGCTCCGATCGCCCACGGGCATTATATCCCGGGCAAAAGAAGCGGGGGAAGAGAAGGAATAGTGTGAAAAAAGAAACTCAATTCCCGGATTCCATGATAAAATAGAAGGAGCCACTGAAGTAGGGAAAACGAGGAGCTTATTTCAAATTCACCGGCGATTCTCGAGACGCACGAGTGCTTCTTTCCCCGAAAAAAAATACCGATTCTTTGTGCCGCATTTTCCTCTCCCCTCCCCGTGAAAAAAGCCGAGTTTCTCTGCATAATTACGAAAAGGAAATTAGGAAAAAATTAATGAGTACAGAAACTTTGATAAAAATGTGAGGAAAAAGTTTCGTTTTTTTCTTTAAAAAAAAAAAGGACTTTTGTACACTTTTGTATAGTTTTGTATGACAGTATCATCCCCGAAATGGGGAAAAAAGAGAGAGCCACAAATGCATGGGGAAAAACGATGAAGAGGGCACGGTTTCCTCCATCGCGCAAGCTCAATCAACGTACTCCTCCCACTGGGTGGAGCTTTCGCCTTGATTTCGTGCGAGGGAAGAGACCGGAGAGGGGTTGACATTCTACCGCCAATGCATGTCCCGGTTTTCCCCACTGAGCCTGTTATCTCGAGCCCTCAGTACTCGGTACGTAAACGCGCGACGCACCCGCGTGCGTCACGCGGCTCTCGCAGCCCTCCCACCTCCCCCCGACACTGAAAACCGTGAAAATACAGTGAATTTAAGGTGAATAAAATAGTTTACTTTTTAAAAAAAGAGAAAAATATTTTTATTAATTTTTATCTCGGAAACTAAGCGAGATAGAGAAATTTTGGTAATAACCTTTTTTGTAGAAAATTTTGAGACCTACAAAAAAGGTTATTATGATGATTGCTCTATCTCGCTTAGTTTCGGAGATAATCCTAAAAAACTGTGCACAAAATGAAAATACGTAGTTTTTCACTTTTTTGGAAATATCTCGGAAACTAAATGAGATACAGAAATTTTGAAAATGACTTTTTTTATAGAGAATTTTGAGACCTACAAAAAAAGTCATTATGAAAATTACTCTATCTCCCTTAGTTTCCGAGATATCTCCAAAAATCTCTCATTTAAGAAAAACGAGTTTTTTTGTATTTTTTTTTAATGTAATTTTCTTTTTTAATTGCAATTGTTTGAGCCCGCAGCACCTTGGTCCACTTCTCCATCAAAAAAGTATCCATTCTCCCGTCTCTCGGCTCGATGCCAAACGAAAGTCAGTCGCACTCGGCCATTCAAGCCATTCCCATTTTCATTCACTCGGTTTGATTACTTCTGAGAGGATAAAATATAATGAGACGCTTTTCTCAACGTTTTTCCGGTTATTTTTTTGTTGCAGATCAGTCGTGAGTGTGGATGGTGTCTCCTGTGTCCCGTCGCCCTTTTCCCGGAGCGAATCGTCAGAATCATTAAAAAAGGGAAAAACGAAGGAAATTCAATTGGAATTTAATTGAAAAAAATTAAAAAAATAGAGAATTCTCTAATAAAAAAATTAAAAAAATAGAGAATCCTTTACAAGTGTGTGTTTCGTGGGTTTAAAAGTATCAGTGTGTCTTCAGTGCTTCTTTTCTTGATTTTATGGTAATTTAAAGAGTCGAGGGGAGTGTGTATGTGGCTTTTTTTGTGTGTGTGAAAAAGGCGACATATTGACGACGCGCGGGAAAGGATTCAGTTGTGTACAGTTGAGGAGACTATTACCGAGACAATGGAATTCAGAATCTGCCTCTGCCTGACGTTATTCGTTATTACACCGGATTTTGGTGAGTAATTATCCATTAATTATCAATTTTTTGTTTTTTGTCAATATCTCAAAAAGGAAGAGAGATATCGTAATTTTGCAAGAGACCTTTTTTGTAGATCTCAAAATTTTCTACAAAAAAGGTCATTACCAAAATTGCTCTATCTCTCTTAGTTTCCGAGATATCCTCAAAAAACGATTGAGAAATGAGTTTAATTCATCTGGAAACTTTGTACCTCCATTTTTTCAGTTTTTTGAGAATATCTCGGAAAGTAAGAGAGATAGAGCAATTTTGGTAATGACCTTTTTTGAAGCTCTCAAAATTCTCTACAAAAAAGGTTTCTTCCAAAATTTCGATATCTCTTATGGTTCCCGAGATATTTAATGAAGAGTAATCAGTAGATAATTCAGTGGTTGCCAGACGTTTTACGAAATAATCTAAAATAATTTATAACGAATCAAGAGTGAAATCGCATTTCCTCGTTGACTTTCACTCGCATGGCGCACGCGTTACCCACATGACCCATTCGAGATGATCTCCCGAATTTTCTAACGAAACTCTTGCGTAATCCGTAAAAAAAACCGGTTTTTTCTACTTTTTTTCTCTTTATTTCGAATCTCGAGTGAAGGGAAAACGGAGTAGATCTCGAATCTGCCTGAAACCGAGAGTAATTTCATGTCCTCCAAAGATCATCCGACAATGCCCACAGGCACAATTCCGTTTCACTCGATTCGTTGAATCTCGGTCACATACGTGAATTTTACGGCACTCCATACACCCAAGAGCCTCGTGTACGTGAGCTCGAACTAAGAGTGGAAAGAGCGTACAACCATGGCCTACTTTTCGCCACGCGGCTCTCACTCCTCCAATCCGTTCAAACGTAATTCCTTTTTCGATAGGAGAAACCGAGAAAAACGGACCTCCTCTCCAAAGTAATTAAACAATTTTATTTTTAATGAAATTGTCTCCCTAAAAATCTGAAAAAATTCCAGAATACCCGGGGCATAATGGGTGATATTCTCAAATTTTTTCAGAATTTTCAGAGTACGCCTTCACCCTGAAAAAAAATCCCGAAGAAGCCCCTTTCCTTTAATTCAATTTTTTTAATTAAAAAAATAAGAAAAGTGGGATTTTTTTAGGTTGAGGATGGATTTGAGACTGAAGAAGAGACTCTAGAGTCCGATTTTAAATTGCGGGGTATTGTCCACGGATTTGCCCGTGAATTCCCGTGATTTTCATTTTTTTTCCCCTCTTTTAAATGCGGTAACTTAATCCGAAGCATTTGATCCTCCACTCGACGTAAATTGATCGAATCTTCGAAACTCAATCGTCACTCCCCTGAATTTCGATATTTTCCATCGTTTTGCGAGCATTAAGAGATTACGGCCCCTTCGGAACCCGGAAAATAGCGCCGGCAATGACTTCGAGTGCTCGAGGGGGTGGGGGTGGGTGCTTCGTTTTAAAGCCATTATGTCGTCGAGGGCTCGTGCATTCGATGAAGCTAAGGGGATATCTGGATGAGAAAGAGATGGAAAATGAGAATTCAGGGGAGGCGAATGCCGAGCTTGCAAAAGGGGTGGCCGTTGATGCGTACAGTCGTAGTCGACTGCCTCGACAAATGCATTAGGACTCACTCCCCCTCGCCTCTTTTTGCGAGAACAAAAAACCCAGACATGTCCCATGACAATTTTTTTGTGCAGGTAAAAGAATCTTTCACTCCTGATTTTTTCCTTAATGAATCGTACCTCGGAAAAATCTGAAAAAATTCCACAACACACAAGACATATCAAAGCACATTTTCAAATTTTTTCAGAATTTTTGAAAAACTCCCTCACTCCCAAAAAAATTCTGGAAAAATTTAAAAGTGAGAAAAATTGAGTTTTTTTCAGTTTTTTTTTGTTAAAAAAAAGGGGGAAAAGAGGGGAGGGATGTGATAATGTTCGCAGAGGGCAAGAGCTTTTTCTGGAGGATTACAAGCACTCTGGATCCTTGTAATCCTATCTGCTAGAAGTTTCATAAGACTCGGTATATGCGGATTGTGAGCAGTCTAGTGAGGCAGAAATGATCCGGAGATTTCTCTGAATTCACGACATATTTTTCATTTAATTTGAGACAAAGACGGAGCATTCATCGGTCCACTTAACACGAAAAAAGGAGAAACCACACGAGCTTTTTTTTTTCTCTTCCTTTTGTCTCTCTCGTTTCCACTCAATCGAGATGAGCACTTGGAAAAATCGATAAACTGGGAGATCGTAGGCTCCGGCCATATCTTGATTAAAATCAGCGTGTCCCATCCTTTGCCCTCTAACTTTTGAAGAAAGGAACTTTCCATTTAATTCAAATACCCTTTCTCCCCTTTTTTCAATCCAATTTACTTAAAAAATGGAGAAACTCAGTTTTCATCATTTGTTTTATTTAAATATCTCCGAAAATAATGGAGATACGACTTTTTTGGTGTGAACCTTTTTCATAGAGAATTTCAAGACCTACAAAAAAGTATTCATGTAAAAAAGTCGTATCTCCATTATTTTCGGAGATATTCTCAAAGAAATACTTGTTTTCTTCTTCTTTTGAGAATATCTCGGAAATTAAGAGAGATAGAGTAATTTTGCAAGAAACCTTTTTTGTAGATCTCAAAATTTTCTATAAAAAAGGCTCAGTGCAAAAAAGTCGTATCTCCAGTAGTTTTAGAGGTATTCAGTGATGAATAATTTGAAACAAAGGGATTTTATTTTAATTTCTTTTCTGTAATTAAATTGAATTAACTATTATTGATCCATCACTATCTCCTCCCCCAGAAGAAGCGTCTCCCCTCGTACACGAGATAATAGTGATATACAGACGCAAAAATGACAATGAAGTGTAAAAGGTGGGGAGAGAAGGGGGATTCGTGAGAGTTTGAGAGAATGATTTTACTCGATGGGTTCTCATCACGTTTCGCCCCTCGTTACAACCTGCAACGCGGATATAATACAGTGGGGGGTTCAGACGCGTGTCCGACGTTATTATCGTCCTTTTCCCCCGCCCCCTGAATAACATGACGCCTGACGTAATCGACAAAGGGAAAAATCCGAGATTAAAAAACAGAGTTAAAACGAAAAAAAAACGTTTTTTAAAGATATCTCGGAAAGTAAGAGAGATAGAGAAATTTAACAGGAGACCTTTTTTGTAGATTTTTGAATTTTCTACAAAAAAGGTCTCTATGAAAATTTCTCTATCTCGCTTGGTTTCCGAGATATTTTAAGAAAACTGAGGATGAAATGAATAGAGTGAATTACTGCAGTTTTTTCTCTCGCAAAGAGCGAATGTTTTAAATCTCTCTGAAAATAAAAGGGAAAAAAGGCATCTCGTCTATTTGCCTGTAACTCCATAAACTATGATGGCGCTGGATATTCCCATTCCCTTGATGCTATTGTTCACGGGCATTGGTGCGTCAGAAACACGGACATGAATGCATGAAAGCATCCAATATGGGTTGTCACGTTAAAGTGGATGTGAATTCATGCCAAGTTTCCCGAAATCTATTCAAGTTAAATCTTTGAATTAAAAAAATGTGGAGTTTTTAGAATAATCAATTCGATCATTGGTTTTTTAAAGATATCTCGGAAAGAAAGAGAGATAGAGAAATTTTACAAAAGACCTTTTTTGTAGAAAATTGAATTTCCTACAAAAAAAGTCTCTTAATAAATTTCCCTATCTCGCTTACTTTCCGAGATATCTCAAAAAAACGAACAATTGAATAAAATCGACTTTTAATATTTCAAACTGGAACCTTTATCCGTTTTTTAAAGATATCTCAGAAACTAAGAGAGATAGAGAAATTTTGCAAGATACCTTTTTTTTGGAGAATTAAATTCCCTACGAAAAAGGTCTCTTGATAAATTTCTCTATCTCTTTTAGTTTCTGAGATATCTTTAAGAAAACGAATGAAAACGTCTTTTGCTTTCAGTTTTTGGGGCTGAGAGATGGAGAAACTACTACGGCACACTGATAGGTCCTCTAAATAATTACGCTCACGGGATAAAAGGCACTGTTTACGCCATCGACGACACCACCATCTTCATAAAAGGCTTCTCCTACGATGGCACCGGCACAGACTCTTTCTTCTGGGTCGGAAACACCACGAGACCTGGACCAGAGGGCGACATTGTTCCTTATCCCCAGGATTATTCCGGAAGGTTTGTTCGGAGTTATTAACTCTCTATTTATTCCACTGTGTATCTCCCATTTTTTTGATGATGATCGATTTGGAGCCTCGCCCTTTCTCGGTAAACATTTCCAGGGGTTTTTGAGCCACCCTCGATGCTCCGACGATTGCTATTGGAAAACCATTCGCTTTTACTCTGTTCTGAAAGCAAAAAAATGGGAGAATTGTTGAAAAATTGCGGATTTTTTTATCGCACTTTTATGGACAGGGAGCCGGATGTACTCGGGGCTTACAACAATGCAGATGTCATTCTGAGATTACCACAAGGAAAGAAGATAAGGGACATACAGTGGCTCAGTATTTGGTGCAGGAGATTTACTGTGAGTTTTATTTATTGAAAATAATCAATTTTCTTCTAATTTTAGGATCTTTTTTTGAGAATATCTCAGAAACTAAGAGAGATACAGTAATTTTACAAGAGACTTTTTTTGTAGATCTTAAAATTCTCTACAAAAAAGGTTATTACAAAAATTTCTCTATCTCGCTTAGTTTCCGAGATATTCTTCGATAAATAAAAAATTCGAATTTTTGTGAGAAGAAATAAATTTATTTCTCCTTTATTTTTCGTGTTCAATGACTCGTGCTGAATGGATATGTAATCCTATAACATGGAGACATAAAAATCGGAGAAATACTGCCTCTTTTATCTCTCAAAAAATTCTAAAAATTATTCAAACGATAAGAAGACATTTTCATGTGATAATTGAAGAATCGAGGTGAATTTATTTGAGAAATTCTGGACGGATATCAGATACACAAGAGCCTGTCATTCTCGAAAGCTCTCACACGGAAGAGAGAAGGAGCTGAAATGTATTGTTGAGAATAAGCCCCTGGCAGAAAACGTCGATGGATCTTACTTGAAAAATCCAACGATATTTTCCTCTTTGAAATTGAGAATAAAGTGAAGACTTATCGAATTTCTCGCATAAATTACGTTTTATTTGATTTTATCATTTTCTAAAGATATCTCGTGAACCATTGGAGATACGACTTTTTGGGTCTGAGCCTTTTTTGTAGAGAATTTTAAAAGCTACAAAAAAGGTCTCTTGCAAAATTGCTCTATCTCGCTTAGTTTTCGAGATATTCTCAAAATAAGGATTTTTTTGTATATTTATCAATTTTATTAATTAGAAATGAGATTATAGGGAATTAATTTTTGCACTTCAGTAGAATTTAATTACGGGGAAGTAGTATAAGTTCATCAAATCTTTATCTCCTTAGTTCCAACTGTATTAGAGTCCTCTGCAAACGTCGGCACCCTTCATCGATGGTGACGCGTTAATTAAGCATTGTCGTTGGTAGCTCTTGTGAGGTAGAGGGACAAACTAACGTTAGACACAGGCTAATGTGAGAGCAACAGAGATGGGGTTGTGCAACGCCTGGTAAACTGTTGGTGGCACCCAAGTGGACCCCGGAACGCCCCTTTTGCAATGTCTCATCTGCATTATAATAACACTCTACGTTTCACTGCAGGAGCAGTCTCTTGAGATATCATTAATTTTAATTAGGGAATTTGATTTTTAAAAGAGAAGCAGCGTCTCTCACAATCCTGAAAAAATTCAGGCACATAGTACAGAGTCTTCCCACTATTCTCAAATTTTTTCAAAATTTTTCATCAACCCCTTGACCTTCAAAAAAATTCTCAAAATAATCGATTCTAATTAATTTGTTTTTCGAATTGTCTTATAATTGGATTTTTAAAAAAGGAGCAGCATTTCCGAAAATTCTGAAAAAATTCAGAAATATTCTATAAAGTCTGTTGAATATTCTCAAATTTTTTCAAAATTTTCCCTCAACCTCTTTACCCTGAAAAAGATCCTCGAAAAAAATAATAGAGAGAAAATCTGAGTTCTCGTCGAATTTAATTCTTGTAATCGTTATTACCTCAGTCAAGATGAACATGTCAAGGCTTAAAAGCAAAGTCGAGTGTGTGCCCTTCCTCCCCTCGTCTTGGCCCCTTCCCTTTCTTTCCCGCAGTTTCCAGACTCTGCCGCAGATTCTGCTACGATCGGCGAATAATGTCGGATCATCAAGCGATTGAGGGGATGCAAGAGAGAGAGGCATGATAGAAGGGTTGAAAGTGGTCGTGAGGGTTCCTCCCTGCATGCGCTTTTACGTCGTAACAGTGTGTAACTCTGGTAATATAAGGATTCAAGTGTGTTGTGGCAAATGCGCATGCGCCAATGCTGGGCACGATTCCACCGAATGAAGCCGGTCGATTTTGCCTTGGCCCGGGTTTCCACGGATAATTTTCACGAATTCTCCCGATTTTTTTCGGTGAAATAATCGTTAATCACAATTCATATTTAATTTTTCGATGAAGAAACTCTAATTAATCTGAACTTTCCGGGAAAGAGGATCCAATAGCACTCGATATCCGCCCACGGAAAACAAAGCAGGTTTAATTGAAATCCCACGCGGAAAATACACCCACGTGAAAATTAACTTCTCAGTTTCATGAATTAATTAATTAAAATGGAATGGAATTTTTTAATTATTCAGTAGTGAAGTTTATTGAGGATATCTCGGAAACTGAGGGAGATAGAGGAATTTTGCATGAGATTTTTTTTGTAGAGAATTTAAAATTATACAAAAAAGGTCTCTTAATAAATTTCTCTATCTCGTTTAGTTTCCGAGATATTTTAAAAAAACGAACAATAGGATAAAATCGATTTTTAACATTTTAGGCTCAAACCTTCGTCAGTTTTTTTAGAATATCTCGGAAACTAAGGGAGATAGAGCAATTTTGCAGGAAACCTTTTTTGTAGCTTTTAAAATTCTCTACAGAAAAGGTTTCTTGATAAATTTCCCTATCTCGCTTAGTTTCCGAGATATCATTCGTTGAACCGAAAAAACCGTGAAAAATCGAGAAAAGTTTGTGCAGGCCATAATTTTCCCCGTTCCTTTTGTATATACAGATGACCTCTGACTTCACACAGTTACTCCGGAAAAGTTATAATTTTTGTGCCTCGTGATAAGGAGCAACTCCGGAAAATGCGCGCGCACGTGCGCTTTCAATGCTCTCTCTCTCTCTCCACCGAATTCTTTCGTCTGCCTCTTACCTTTGCCGAACAATTTCCCTCTGAAGCATTTGGGAATGAAGCCGATTGGACGAGGGCTCGGGTAAAGTTACCCAGGTACCACCGCAGCTGGGTAACGCCCACTAAAGTTCCCCCCCTAGGACGAAATACCGGGGGATCGTAACCCGGATAAATTTTGTCCATTTTCACAATTTAAAAAGGCGATTTTTCCTGGTAAAAGATGGGAAAGAATTTCCAGTGAATTTTTCTTTATACCAATTGAGAGGAGATATGCCAGAGTGTACTCTCTGTGTACTTACTGAAGCGATAAGATGGGGGGAATTTTCCCGAGATTTCCCATCGCTTTTCCTTTGATTTGATGGAAAGAGGAGTTTTATTTGAGAATATCTCGGAATCTAAGCGAGATAGCGTAATTTTGAAAGAGACCTTTTTTGTAGAGAATTTTAAAAGATACAAAAAAAGTAATCACAAGAATCGCTCTATCTCTCTTACTTTCCGAGTTATCCATCAAAAAAGTTAAAAAATCCCAGTTTTTTGAGAATATCTCAGAAACTAAGCGAGATAGCGTAATTTTGTACCGAACCTTTTTTATAGCCCTCAAAATTCCCCACAAAAAAGGTATCTTCCAAAATTTCTCTATCTCTCTCATTTTCCGAGATATTCCCAAAAAACTGAAATTCCCTTCTTTTTAAGTCTCGAAAAAAAAGGGGGAGGGGTATCTCGTTTCGGAAATTGAGACTACTTCGTGCGTCGTTAACCGAAACACTATACCGCCCCTTTTCCACCCTCCCAGGCCATAACCGTCCCCTCATACGTGTAGCATAATTCATAGACTTATTAAAGCTATTTGTCTCTGCTTTACCTCGTTGCATCGTCATCAAAAGATACCGTACAAATGTGAACATTTATATTAATTATTAATGCTGTCCCCTTTTCGGGTGTTATCAATGAGTACAAATTCCACTAGGGGAGTGCGAAGGCACTTGGGAATAAGTCCATAAATGAGAACAATAAATAATGTTTATTGTGAGGAAAAAAGAAACGAGTGAATTTACGTCTGACCGACGATCTCTTCTTTCACTTGTCCCATTTGAATTATTTTTTATGAGTTCTACTAAAAAAAAATTGTTTTTTTTTTGGTTTCAATCTTTCTTTAGACTATTAAATGAGTCTCTGAATTTTTAAAGATTTTTTTCAATGAAAAAGAATTTAATTTGATGAATTAAGTAGTGAAAATCGAGTAAAGTCAGGAAAATTCGCCATATCTTTGTTTTTTTAAATAAAAATCCTTTTTTTTATCACAAATTAATTGGATTGAAGGCAATCCAATGAATGACCTTGTCTGGAGGTCAACGTGCCCCCAAAAAAAATGATAAAAATCCTGAAAATCTCGGATAATCGGTTTCTCGTTTTACTTTTCCCCAGTAATCGGTTTATCTCGACTGAAACAGCAGCAGCTTCTCTTTATCACCCACCTCACCCTTCAATTCACTCCAAACCCTGGTCAGACTCAAAGAAAATGATTTTCGTAAATATTTTCTTGACAATGCGCCTCTGATTCCATCGTGATTACTTTTCTCTTTTTCTCGCTCTTTGTTCCATGGGAGAAAACCCCTTGGGCTCTCATCGGTTGATAATAGCCGGGTTGAGGGAGACGTCACCGTCATGACGCAAAGTGCCTCGAGGGCTGGATCATGAAGGGTGACGAGAGAAGCCGTAATGGGGCCAGCCCCAGTGATACCCCAAATCTAAATCCAAGCTTATGAGATAAACGATCTAACTGCGAGGGTGGTTTCTCCTTTTATCAAGATATGATGATTAGAATTGGGAGAAATTGATAAATATTGTGGGAATACCCTAAAAACAATTAAATTAATTTTAAAAAAATGGAGATGGGTCTTTTCTGATGATTCCATTGAAAAGCTGAGGAAATTTGTCATAGAAACGATATGCCACATGATTTTTTATCTAAAATTTTCGAAATCCAAGATTTTTGAAAAAAAAAAGGTTTTCTTTGATAAAAATTGATAAACACATTGCGACACATGTTTTCCGGGTAAAATTTCCTCAGCTTTTCAATGGAATTAATGAAAAATCTCTATCTCTAATTTTTTTTAATAGAATACTTAAATTCTTTTGCTTCTTTCGGTTTTTTTAATCGCAAATTTATCTCCATCTCAACGTATTGACAAGCGTCAGAGGGGACGAACTCCCTCGAGTATTCAGAGACTTCCTGAGATGATGGATCGATCTCTGCTCTCAGCATACACCCCCAAATCTCTCCCTCTCGATGAAAAAATGAAGAAAAATGAATTTCCTCTGCTAAAGGTTCTTTTTTTACTCAGGTTGACTTCGGAGACATCTCAATACCTCCAAATTTACACATTCCAAAGCCGAGAGCTCTTCCAGAGTTCTCTAGACTCGCTCATGGACTCAGAAGTGGTAACATCAGCATCCTGGACAGCAAAACAATTTACATACCAGATTTACACTACGATGGAGCTGGACCTGACGCTTATTTCTGGGTTGGCACTGGTTCTGAACCCAATCAGAGGGGCACGAAGGTTCCAAATGAAATTGGAAGGTAAAGCCGATTACAATTCCATCAAAAACAGAATAAATCCATTTCTTCCATCAAATTCTCATTTTTCACCTGTTCATGGTTACATTATTGAGAATATCTCGGAAACTAAGCGAGATAGCGAAATTTTACAAGAAACCTTTTTTGTAGCTCTCAAAATTCTCTACAAAAAAGGTCTCTACAAAAATTATTCTATCTCCCTTCGTTTCAAAGATATTCAAGATTTAATTATTTTCTTGCAGTCTCACTAAATTGAGAGGCTATCAGGGTGAAGATATTGAGATCGTTCTCCCCGGGAACTTGACAGTCTTTGAAATCGATTGGCTAGCAGTGTGGTGTGTCCAGTATGCCCACAATTTCGGGCACGTCATGATTCCGAAGGATTTGGATGTTCCACCAGCACTGGGACAGACTAAAATCACTGTAAGTACTTTAATCCCTCTGGATGACAAACTTTGATTAATCAAAACCTCTCTTCCTCCATTGGAATAGCCATCCTGGTGGTATAATCCAGTAAGTCCACTTTACATTGACTTTACTATAAAAATAACAAAGATATCCATCACAATTTTACCCAAATTTTCCACTCAATTCGTGAATTAAAATAAATTCCAAAACCTCTGATTCAATTAAATTATTTCAGACGAGCAACAGTCCTCCGATAGTTCCCGAGGGAATGCCCCCATTCGGTGTAATGGAATTAAGTAGCTGCAGAGAATTATTAGAAGGTCGAGTTCAAGTCCAGTGGGAAGTTATAGGTGAGGATGTTTTCATCCGTATATCTGGTCGGATAAGCGAGGATCAGTATGTTGCCTTTGGTCTTTCTGGACGTGAGGGAAAGGCGCAGATGAGCGGAGGTGATGTGGTGGTGGTTGGATACGACAAGAGAACTAAAGAGTTTATTGCTGAGGATTACTACATGTCGGATCTTGCTCAGTGCGATGGGAAAAAAGGTGTTTGTCCGGATGAGAGAATTGGTGGGAGGAATGATGCGAGTTACGTGCATGGAGAGAGGAAGAATGGGATAACAACAGGTGAGTGACATTAACACATTTTAATTGTTTTTATTGATGGAAATTTGTTTTTAGTGACGTATAAAAGGCCCCTGAGTACTAATGAACCGGTGGATAGAACGATTCCGAATAGAGAGACGAGTGTCATAGCAGCGATTGGACCCCTGAATGACAGGGGAGAGGCGAATGCTCATTGGGCTGGTGATAAGACAGTGGAGGACATTCGGATTGATTTCAGCGCGAAGAACGTGCACGATTGCTCGAATTCGTTGTACAATATCCCTGATATGTCTGAGAACAGTGTAGAGGCATGGCCACCTACTATGATCATGGACGAGAATAATTTCACGGCGAAGATTGGACCCACTGGAGGCAAACGGGGATACTCGAAAATAACTGGGAAGCCATCTTGGGGAATCTCGTGGTACATCAATGATCTTCTGATCCCGGAGATTACGGTGGAGAGGGGACAGACTTACACTTTCATTGTTGAAGGTGGGACTGACTCGACGAAACCTGCACGTTACCATCCGTTGTATATCACTGATAATCCTGAGGGAGGGTTCGGGCAGAAGACGGAGGAGCAGCAGATGCAGGAGAAGGTCTTTGCTGGTATCAAGTACAGTCCTGATGGATATCCGGAACCAACTGCTGTTGGGAGGTACTGCGAATGGGCACACAAGACTGTTGACATGAGCTCCGAATCCCCGAGTTTCGATAACTTCTTTGAGACTCTCAGGCTCGTTTGTGATAAGGGAGAACCGGGAAAACTCATCTGGACTGTTGAACAAGACACTCCTGATCTCGTTTACTATCAGGTAATTTTTTAAATTAATTACATCAACGATATTTCGGAAACTAAGGGAGATAGAGGAATTTTTGTAGATACCTTTTTTGTAGCTTTTCAAATTCTCTACAAAAAAGGTCTCTATGAAAATTCCTCTATCTCTCTTAGTTTCCGAGATATTACAAGAAGACTTTGGGCTAATGGGTAATTATTATTTTTACTTCTATTTAGTGTTATACGCACAGAAATCTCGGGTGGAAAATTCACGTTAAAGACTCTGGGTACAGCTCTCGTCATGCCAGTGGTGCTGAAGGTGTCATCTCCAACATAATCATGACCCTTTCAATGATCAGTTTCTACGTCCTCCTGAGATGAATAGACATCTTCACATAATCCAAAAAAAGAGCATAAACTCACGAAAATCCATATTAAATCGGTACAACTGAAGCAAGAGCAAAACATACGGAAGAGCAGATTATCAATGAGTTGATGAATTATGTAATTCAAGGTTGTAAGAAAGTAGGAATTTAATGATAATTCAACGGAATTAATCCGGAAACATGAAGAGAAACAAAATGAATAGGGACATATTTTTAAGACCTATCAGATTCAATATTTCATATTATTATTATACATATATTATATATATACATAAAAAAAATAATGGGGATTGATAAACAGATGAAAGTGAACGGCTATTGTTAAATTATACACGTCCGTAATTGAGGATTTTAATCTAAATTATTGCCTATTTATGGAAAATTGAGGATAATTCATGCAGCAATGACAATACATGAGAGATCGAGGTCTCTCGGACAATAAAAAACTGCATGAAGTGTTTATGATGAATTTTGTCAAAAAATTTACTCATTAATGACAATATTAATTCGACAATAAAATGACGATTGTCAATTTATTGTTAAAAAAATTGAAAGTATTGATGATAGAATTAATTATAATTTTCCGGGTTTTTTTTTCTTGTTTTTTTTTTGTCGAAATCAAAATGGCAATGGATCAACAGTGAGGTATTATTGTGAAAGGGTGTAAATTTTTGCACAAAGTAATTAGAGAATGATTTTAATAATAATTTTATAATTAAAAATATATAAATAATAAAAGTCGATATAGAATCTATTGCAAAAAATGAAGATTTAAAAAAAAATGCTGTCTGTTTGACAATAATAATGAATTAATTAAATTTGAGGATAAAATGAAAGTAAAGGACGTATGATCGTTTCAACGTCCGATAATTAACATAATTGATAATAATAAATTAAGTTGTATTCATTATAGTAATTTAATGATTCGGAAATTTGCAGATTAATTGATTATTTATTTTACGTCAGTTTTTTGAGGATATCTCAGGAACTAAGAGAGATAGGGAAATTTTGGAAGAGACCTTTTTTGTAGAGAATCTCAAAATCTACAAAAAAGGTCTCTTGTAAAATTCCTCTATCTCCCTTACTTTCCGAGATATTCAATAAAAACATGAGAGAGTAATTAAATCAATTTTTATGTAAATTTCGTAAATTTAACATCTATTCAAGAATGAAAGTAAAGGTAATGCGAGATGCGTCATGTAAACAATTACCAATGTAATAATGTAATTTTTCAATGCGTGGACCTTACTTGAAAAGAGTGAAAGTATAAAATGTGCCTTGGGTGCAGGTCTCTCATGTCTCACTTATTCGTATAGATATTTTTTTTAAAAAAAGCAAAAAGAAGATGGAAATCGTTGAATCAAAATTATTGGACACCCACTCGGATTTCGTTTCTTTCTCAATAAGAAAAATGAAGAATTTCGAAAAGAAGAAAGGAAATTTCTTGAATTTAATCAAATTTTTTGATGAGGGTTGAACTGAAAAATAATATCAACCAAGAAATCAGAAAAATACATAATCAAATTAGATTAGCTCATTACTGTAAGTCATCCATCCAAGGTTCCAAGTGGGTGGTCCACTGAATTTCATATTCTACATAATCATTTACTCAAAACCTCCATAAATCTAGAAACTCATTAAAAAATTCAAAAAGAACGAAAATGGCAACAATAACAGCATTTTTAATGGGGCAAAAGGATCATCCTCCCTTTGAACTAAAAATTAAACCCCTTTTGCCCCATGTACCCCTATAAAACTGTCCTTTTCATCGAGTGAAGTGAAAGTTTGCAAGTACTCTTAAAAATACATAATTATAATTTAATATCCTAAGCTTACTCGCATAGCTGTACAATGTGGGAATTTTAGAGAAGATTAAATAATCCGAATAATTCGTTATTAATGTGTAAGAATGCCGACAATACTGAAAGGCGGACAATAATCCCGAATAATTGGAGATAAATGAAAGTAATACTGTCCTCATTTTCAAGAGAAGCTAATTAACATAAGGAATAAATCTATATATATATATATACATAAAGAATAAAATTAATTATATCTAGTTGATAAGCGGAATAAATCTCCTACTTCTGTGAACTTGACAATAAAATGGGATATCATCTCTATGTAAAAGACCCAGGATAATTAAAAAAGTCGAGCTGCTCCAATAAATACCGATAGAAACGCAACAATTATCGTCTAATGAAGGAATATTTAATTAAGCAATTTTTCCGACAATAAAATTACCACAATTATTTAATTTTGCATTAAATTGGAGCAGCTCCATAAATTGATGTCCAGGGTTTTCTAGCTTCTTAGGAAAAATGAGAAGTTAAGAAGAAAATTTATCATTTAGACAATAAACGAATAACGTCTTTTGCTATACATATATCATTACTCAAATAATGTGTAAAAATAATTAAAATGCGAGTAATTAAAAGTCTCTAGTCACCGTAGTGGCTTCATTAATAATCGACAATAAATTAATACGCAGGGTCACTGTATAAAGTATTAATTGATTTAAATGTTTTTAAAATTTTGATGGAACTAATTAGAATGTATGAAAATTTTGAAATAATGTAAATGAAAACGATATTTTTCGCAATGAATGCAGTACGGTGATTATTGAATGTAATTCATTTTAATTGTATCATTGACTCCTGAGGCTTTTTACTTGCTCGTAGATTTGAAAATCAAGTGGAAGTGGTTAACATGTAGTTGAAAGAGTTCTTGATCTTCAATAATTAAATGAAAAATTATGAGAAAGAAAAATTTAATGTGGGGAGAAAAATAAAGTGAATTTTTGTCAATAATATGTATAATGTAGAATTCTTCTGATATCGTAACGTTGTATTTAAAATTTTTCGCCCTTCTGAAATGATTATTTCTCATTTAAAAAAAGGTTCCCCTTTCTTTTAATTATTTTGTGGATTCTCATATCATTCATTGGTGTACCTTCTGCAATTATAAACGAGGACATCAATGATTATCAAATTTAATCCCTAATTAACATATGTAATCAAGTACAATTGTCAACTGTATTGCGCAATTAATTTGAGAATGAAGAAATAAACTCTGAAAAAAAAAGGAGTGTAGATTAAAATTAGTTGAAAAAAAAAATATAATAAACCGAAAAAAATGAATTTAATTAATCTCATTGTTATCATTACCAATATTTTCTTTATTATTACAAAGTTATCAATGATTATGATTATTAATTAATTAACAAGAAAAGAGATGTATGAAAAATTTTATATTCACTTTGTGTGGTTGACAATAAAAATGAAAAGGATTGTTTTGTAAACTCAATTTAAAATGGAAGAGAAAAATTTTAAATAAAATACTATCATCTTGGATAACCCCAGGGATCTTTTTTCTGATCCATAAGTGAAACTGATGACTCACATATTTTCCTGTAGACCTCACGAATCCGTTCCTTCGAGAATACTTTGTATAATTTGTATTGTTCTGAGGCTATTGTATCAGCAAGCTCCAGACAACTAGAATGTTCATTCATTTCAGACATTACGTTGAGAAGTAAGAGTGTAACTTTGGGAATGCACAAATTTCTGAGTTTTTTCAGTTGATGCTGACGTAGAGCATGTTCAGGACGTTCCTCCAAGCTCTGGGGACTTGTATCCATCAACCAGCCGCCATCGGGAAAGAGGAGAACGTTGAAGAGCAATTGTTTAACCGCCTGAAAGAGAGAAAAATTGTTAAAACAAATTGGGAATTAATTTTCTCGTTAATTTAATGATTTACCTTTGTATGATGCTGCATCGTGCACTTCCATCTCTCCAATTCCGCCTCATAATGCGCCTTCTTGTGGTCATACGCCACTTTTTCCGTAAAAGTAGAAAAAGAAGGTAGAAGCTCCAGAGGAACTGGTTTCCCCTGATGAAAGTGGGAGAACCACTCCTGGAAGCCTTCTTGAGCATCCAAATAAGCTTTATAACACAGGTATTCTCGAATCGACGCTGATGCCTTGTAGAGAACCTCATTGGTGATGGTGGAGCTCACCTGAGCCATCGTCGTGTCCATGGACGGATGCTCTATCATCACGATCTCAATAGAATCCGCAGGAATTTTGTTGAAAGCCTTTCTAGCAGCATCAATCTTCTCACAAGTCAGGAAGTAACGAATGAGCGCATTTGCCTGCCACAAAGCCTCGTCTCTCTGACTCTGATAAAACGTCAACCAGTCGAGTGCCTCAATTTTCTCGACATCAGACTCTGTTATTTTCGCACTCAATTCGTAATCCATGCTGTTGTCTACATTCTTATTCCTCACATTTTCAACAACGAGCTTCGTAATCGCCTCGACATTGAGATTAGCGTCTTCAGCAGCAGTGAGACACTGTTTCCTCGCCTCAAACTCCCTGACACCTTCCAAATAAGAAGCGTAATTCGATATTTGTTCTTCCTGAGGTAGAGTAGCAGTGTAAAAAGCGATCAACGTTGGATCTCCAATCTCAATGAGCACTCGCACATAATTTAGCAGAACTCTATCCCCAATTTTGTCACTCGCATTCTGCCCAATCTGCCTGAATAACAGAACAAGATGAGCGAGGAATCTTATAAATTGGGAGGAACAAGTGCCACTGTCGATCCACTGCTCAACAGTCTCCATGAGCTTCGGGATCTGATCGAGAATCAGGTACTTCTGGATCAAATGATCCGGTCTACTAGCCTCCTGTGAAATCGTAGAATTACTCGATGCCTGAAGATTATTAAAAACGTCCTCCAGCGTCATTTTGGACCTCCAATAATCCTCCGGCATTTTCACGTAGTTCTTCGCCATAATTCCCTGTAATTCAGACTCAACCTCTATATCCATCAGCGTCTTCATGTGCGCCCATAGTGCATCCTGCCAGGACCCAGAAACCGTTAATAACTGCTGCAGATTACCGCAGAGACTCGCGTAAATTCCCCGATAGAAAACTCCGAATCTGTTGTCCTGGGAGAGGTGCCAGGCGTTTAATTTCCAGAGGGATCTGTTCGGATTTCCCTCGATCGGGAGTTTCGTGTCTGTTAACGGATTGTTGTAGTTTGGGTCGTGATGGGGCTGCCAGCCGATTAAACAAGCGGCTTTCCAAGGCTGTCCGCAATGAATAGCGAGTTCCTGGGCCTTCTGGAGACGTCCACATCGAACCTCAATGAACATCCTCTTCTCTAATCTCGAATCGTCCTCTTTATCCAAGTCGTGGAGAGGCTTTCCCTCTCTCACAGGCGCATCTGGATCCAAAGACGTTACTAAAGCCCTGGCAGAACCAAAAGGAATCCCAGTCTGCCGGTTCAATAACTGGTGCAGTGTGTTCTCCCAAGCCACTGTCTTATCCGTAAAATACTCAATTTTCGGGAGAATCTCAGCTTGGTCCAAGGAATTCTTCTCCAGCCAGTCGATTATTAATTGGTACTCTCTCGCACGATAATCGTTTTTAATTAAATTCGTTATTACATCCTTCTCGGAGATATTCCGGTTGTTATCGGTCTCCATTTCACTTTGATAGTTTAATGAAGCCAAACGGTTCTGGTAGAGGCAGTAAATTAATCTCCAAGTGTTCCTTTCATTTACGAGACTCATTTCCTCGTTGGAGAGTTCAGTGTCGTTTACTTTGGATTGCATGCCTCTCATTATTTCTAATGTGTCTGTGCAGATCTGGATGAAATCGGCGATTGTGTCGAAGATTTGGAGCTCTGACGCGTGGGATTGGAGAATCTCTAGGAATTCTTGGTATAATTTTGTGCCGGCCTTTCTCCAGGGTTTATCGGACTTCAGGATCATCCCCGTGGCTCCACTGTCGTCCATCATCTCGTGTAGAGACCAATTGCTTCGGTTTAGGGGACTTGTGGAGTCGAAGGTCTCTTGTTTTGATAAATTGTAGATTTTTGAGAATTTCATCATTTCTGAGGGCAAGAGGGTTATCGAGAGGTCCATGTCCGAGCTCTCGTTCTGGAGAGATGTTCGGTCCTGACGAGGGAAGGAACTCTGGTGGTCATCCTGGATTTTTCGAGTCAATACACTTTGGTGCAATGGGATACGCTTTGGAGTACTCGCTTTCGTGCTTAACCTCAAAAGCGACTTGCGTTGGAGATTCTCTTGGGTTAAGAGGCTTATTGACTGCTCCAGATTCTCTCTTGAACTCTTTGAAGTATCCATTTTTAGGATTATTTAGTTAATTAGGTTTGGATTGTTAATTTACTTAGCTTATGATTTATTTTGGTAAAATGCGGAGAATTGTTGCCGCCACTTTCCCACCACATTTCTCGACTTTTTGGAATTCTGGAGCTAGAGGGCGTTTGAAATGCGCGCCGATAAAGAAGAGAATCGTGTTTTTTTTTGTTTAATTATTTCATAATAATTAAACGGTTAACTATTAAACAATAAAAAGTATATAACAATTACCACCAAACGAATCACAAGCGATTGCATATTTTTTTTCATTAAAAATTTAGTTTTTAATTTTATTTATTTAATAATAATTAAGTAATTAACTACCAAATAATAAAAAGTTCATATTAATGACCACCAAATAATTCACAAACGATTCCATATTTTTTTAATTTTTTTATCATTAAGTAGTAAAGCCAGTTTTGAAATTTTTGTCTTTTTGAAAATGATGTAAGAGGGCGCCACCTAAAACCCCTAGAAATTCCTAGATTTTTGGATATATACTAGTGGCGCCATCTCTTAGAATTCTCCAGAAGCTCGGAACACCTCTCAATTTTAGTACTGAAGAATTCTGAGAGATGGCGCCACCGGTAAATTCCTCAAAATTCAATTATTGTGTTGCTAACTCTATTTATTTAATAATAATCTAACAGGTGAGTACCAAACAATAAAAAATAAATACCAATCACCACCGTTTGTGAATTGTTTGGTGGTGATTGTTATGTAATTTTTATTGTTTGGTAGTTAACTGTTTAATTATTATTAAATAAATTCGACTGCTAGGTTGAATAGCAGCGACAGACGCACCTAACCTAAAGTGACTTTGAACAACAAAATCATTGTTTCCATAAAATGCTGTTTTACAGTGGTTTAAATGTTTATCGAAGTTTATTCAAAGTTAATAATGACAATCACATTATTAATGAGTTTATGAAGATCCCTGATGATGTCACGAACGTAAAGATTGGTTGGAATTACATTTTACTCTGGAAACAGAAGAATTTGTATATTTGTGGAAATTTTGAGGGAAAAAGTGTAATCAAACAATTAATAATCCCCGAAGAACGAGATTCCGAGTAAATTTTAATTATTTGCATTATGATAATGATGATTGCGAAAACTAATGAGTAATTTTGGTTGACAGGTTCCTTTTGGCACTTCCTGGGAAAGAATTCATAACGATTCTCACGTCTCTTCATCAAATGTACCAATACAGCATTTACGAAGGAAAATGGAAGAAAATCAACGATTTTCTTCATAATAATGAAGAAGACTCACCAGAATTAATAACAAAGATTGACAATAACAGTTGCATTGTTGCATTAACAAATTTGGGTAATAAAATCGTCTCTTATTTATGGATTATTTCCAAATTTACCTGGAATTTATCGGATTTATTACATTTCTTCATTTTAGGACGAATTTTCAATGTTCCAGTACTGACGAATATGTCGAAAAGAGTTAAATTCATTGATATTGCCTGTGGATTCGATCACACGATTATTCTTGATGAGACTGGAGATGTTTACTCCATGGGAATGGGAACGTAAGCCAATTAAACAAATCCATGAAAAAAAACAACTATTTTTCATATTCCTCTTCATTTTTTAGAAGAGGACAACTGGGGAATGGAGATCTTGAAGACTGCGACGAGCCAACGTTGATTGAAGCATTGGCTGGTGTAAAAATCTCCCAGATTGCTGCTGGAGGTTGGCATTCAGCTGCACTTACCCACGATGTACGCAATTATCAACAAAAGTAAATAGTCTAGAGCATAAAAATCGTAATTCCAGGGGGATTTGTACACTTGGGGCTGGAATACTAGTGGAGAACTTGGGCTCTCGAATGACGAGAAAATAGTCGCATTACCTGCACTTGTTGAATTCAAAGATAAAACTGGAAATCCTATCGAAACGAATATCATTAAAGTGCAGTGTGGAAATGTTTTCACAATGTGTCTATCAGGTAATTAAAAAATTACAGTTTATAACAGAATTTATCTTAAATTCTGAGTGAAACTACTTTTTCAGACGATGGTACACTCTGGGGATGCGGCTCCAACAAATATGGGCAGCTTGGACAATCAGAAGAACTAAAAGCATCGGAATTATTCATAAAATTGAGGATAAATGCTTCAATAGAGAATATTGAAGATATTTATTGCAACGAATGGGGAAGTGTTGTTTTTTCCAAATAATTCTCTGATTTTCATCGCTCGGTAGAAAGCTCCCATGATAAGTTGCTTCGCAGAATCATCTACTGGAATAATGGAAAAGATCCGGAGACGAAAGAATATATGAATCTTAATTTCATTGTTTTTATTAATTGGTTTTATTATTTTTTTTTCCATACTTTGTTCAATATTTTCAGAAAATAACACTCCAAAGCGAAAAAACCGTATATTCTCACCAATCCCAATTGTGTGTATAATATATATTATACTTTTTCATATATAATATATATGTATATATAATGTATAATTTATACTTTATATATAATAAATGTTATGTGGAGTAGCGCACACTTTAGACTGTTATGTATCGATATCATTTATAATTTTACCGTTAAATTACAAATATTGAAAAACATGAAACAGATACAGATTAATGACTGAGCGATTATTCATTTCCATTGGGTCATAATTCAATAATTCAGAATTTAATTATTCTTATTATTGTTACACAATATAATGAAGTATTTTATCTGCTGCAGAGTGATTACAGACCTCGACCTCAACATTTACAATAAGTGTATCAATTACAATTTGAAATAGAATTTACATGGAAATCAAATACGAATCACAGATCGGTAACAGAGGAGCTTTGAGGTCACTCGTATATCTAATTATTATTCATTATTTAATTACATGTGATGATAATTAAATACAGCAGAAAAATACTTCGTTATACTTGTGAAATTGAAAAATTTAATTTCTCCTTTAAATTAAGAAATAAATAATCGCTCACGATTGATCTGGACTTATTTAATTTTTTTTTTTTTTTTCACACCGAAGTCAAAAAGGCAATACGCAGTATGAACTTATTTATTAAATATGTGTATCAATGTGTGTACGCGCGAGTTTTGCATTATAACTATTTCATTTTGTTCTTTTTGTTTCAATGTTTTGTTCTTGTTCTCCCTCACTTTTTTCTTTTTTTTTTTCTTTAATTGATAATATAAAATAGAAAAAAACAAACGCGTAATCTTTATATTTATTTCTCTCTCTCTCTCTCTCATTATTTATACAACGCGTTCATTAATCGAGCACATTAAATTCATAGCGGAAAATGATTATTATTTTTTTGAAGATTTTCATGAAATCGAGAATGTTTCAGTGTATGTTTATGTTTGAAAGAGGATTTTTTAGGGTCAATAGAGTTGTTGAGGGCATTCTGAGGCGGTTCAAGGTTTCTACAATTGCATATGCGCAACGAATTATTTAAAAAACCAATAATAATAATAAGAAGAAAAAATTATTCATCATTTTTTTTTGTTGGAAGCTCAATGATATTAATTAAATTAAAAAAAATAAACAAATTAAAAGAAAAGAAATTAATATTTTCAATTCGATTTTTATTGAAAATAATACAACAAAATGTTTCATAATGCAATAATAATAATAATAATAATAATAATAATAATAATAATAATAATAATTAAAAATAATTAATATTTATAGATACGTACTTGTCTTAATCGTTATTTCTAGATAATCGTGTCTTAAAACGGATTTTTTTTTTCTTTTTCATTTCCATTTATCTAAATAATCATATTATGATTATCAATTAATAATAATAATAATAATAAAACAATATAATAATAATAATGGGGACAATAAAGTTAATAATAATTGATATATCGTAAAATCATGTATGAATAGACAAACTTAATGGCCTAATTAATTCATGAAATTATTGTAATTTATTTGTATTTAATATTTTAAAATAATTATTAATTATTATTATTTTTTCTTTAATGATCTCGTCATCATCCTTTCGACCGCTTGCTAATGAATGTATTTATCCCCATTTTTTAGTTTCTGTGGGTTTTTTTTCATGTTTTTTAAATCCACATCTTTCGTGTTTTTTTTCTTTAAATTCTCGTCTAGCAATTAATAGTGAATAATTAATTAATTAATTAAATTACACATTGCTTGGATATGCACATAGAGATATAAAGTCGTTTTTTGGTCCCACCTAACTGCAAACATTATATTCATACACTTTTGTTGTTGTTGTTTTTTTTTTTAATTTCATTGTGATTTGTACGTGTGAAATATATTATTGTAGTTTCATGATAAAAGAAAGAGAAAATTCAATGCTTGCATTTTTTTTTTAATTTGAGAATAACTCAATTATTACAACTGGCATTTTCCATTCAATGAATTTTTCTATAAACCAATTACACTAAGTTATCTAATAAAATTATATACATTTTCATTTTCTCTCGAAAACAGAATTGGACAAAAATTCTAAAATTAATTAACAGCCAATTGTGAATTTATTTTCTTTCAATTACAATAATAAGGCTACATAATTTTCCATTACCATATTTTTCATTTCATAAATACTGGTAGATCAGTCTCATTTTCCCTCAGCTCTACTTTTTAATAATTTCAAAATAAAAAAAAAAAACAAAACGAAAAGTAGAACTTAAAACTCTTAATTTTAATGCCAGTTGTATCTCGTGTATTTCTCTTAATTCAATTTCACTGAAAATTACAATTTCTACCAACTATTTTGTCTTTTAATGTCTTTTTTAAAATTTCATATCACGAAATTATGTTTAAAGGATTAAAAATAAGGAGAAATTATTTTCGTAATTTCTTTAAATTTCACATTTTTTAAATTCCTTCATTTTAAAATGTATCAATATATTAATTTGCAATTATTTTGGTCTAATGCATGTAACTCAGTGTTATATGAATAAATCTGTATACAAGTGTATATTATATTTCATGCCTAGTTATATACGTATTATTTATCTCGTAAATTCAGTGAAAATAATCGGTCATTGAATCATGTCGTATACTAAATATTTTTCTTGTTAGCCACATTATGATCCTCATTTGAACTAAAAAAGGAAACAAAATAAAAAAAAAAAAGGAATAAAAACATGTCTTAATCCTCATTCAATTGGACACAAGTGCACCAAAATGATAAACAGAATTACACATTAGCAATTATGAAAAAAAAGAAACAATAATAATGTTTTTATCTTTGTAATGTGTTCTCGTTTTCTTCATTTCTCTCATTCTTTCATTTAAATAATAACTGGTAAATTTATATAGAATATAAAAAATATTTCTCGACACATTTTAACTATCTAAATTTACACGTATAAAACATTACTCACGCATTTCATTTATTTTTCCATTTTAATAAAAACTTGTTCTTTCTTCACATTACAATTAAAAAAAAAAAGAAAGAAGCTTACGTTAATGTTCCCTCAAGGAATGAAAATAAGAACGGAAGAAAATTATTTAAAAAAAAAATCATAATAACGTCTACGACGGGCGGTGGGTAAATCTTAAAGAGGAGCAGATGTGTCTAGGGGTGTTCTTTAAAGGGGCATACAAAGGGGGATGCGATTGGGCGACTTGAAGACGCGAGTACCACGACATATCGAGTTTATCGATTGCATAGGGGCATTTAACGCAACCTCAAGAGCCCTCACCTCGTCTAAATATTCCGTAAAAACTAAAGAAATGAAAAAAAATAATAATAGGAAGAACAAATTCAAAAAAATTATCATCTAAAGAAAAAAACAATTATTCAAATAATGAACATTATGAATTAATAAATATATATTTATATATATATTTATTCATGTTTTCGTCGACAATTGTACTTGAAAAATAATAATAATAGAGGAATATAATGTGGAATATTAAAAACAAATGATAAGCACTTAAAAGAGAATTAGAAAAATTCATTGATAATAAAATTCAAAAAATTATGAGAGATAACGGGGGTAAGACTGGCTCGATATTGACAGTTAATATATTTCTTTTTTTTTTCTTCAATTTTCTCACGAACATTTAATTTACATAAATACATTGAACTGATGAATTGTCGAAGAAAATATAATTAAAATGGAAAATAATTGAGTTATATTAAAAAAAAAACAATTCACATGGAATGAGCACGTTTTTTTTTTTTCATTATTTTGAATTGCACCCTATCGGCCATTTCTTGTCATAAATTAGAGGGTTTTTTTCTTTTTGTTAATGAGTAGACAAACTCTTCGAATGCATAAAGTGGAATGAATAAAGAGGAGTGCATTGATAGATAAAAAAAAGAGTTTGTACAATTTTAAAGAAAATTTACATTCTCAATTCTTTCATTTAAATTGAACACATTTGATTGTGAATTTCTCAAAATTTCTTTACACAAGATTTTCACAACAAAAAAAAATCCAATAAGTACATTGAAAAAATGAATTACGATGCATTCGAGTAATTTGTCAAAACCGAAATAATAATTATCATAAAAATTGCACAATTATTTTAAATAAAAAAAAAAAGGTATTACTTCCGATCTCGTATACGTGTAACGCATCATCCTAATTTCGACACCAAATTACGAAAATAAAAAACAAAAACGTTAAATAAAATAATTCTAATTATCGTAATTTCTCCAGTAAGAATGTTTCATATAAGTAAATGGGCACAAGTTTTCCTTTTATTTGCAATAATTCTCCTTTTTCAAGTGTTTACGTATGTATACAGTAAAATGTCTGTCTTCGTTACGTTTCAGTGTACTCGAGGTGTTTCGTGAATGTGTTGGTATAAATTACTCATTATTATTTCACACGAATTATGTTACATGTCATAGATCACTTTAGATAATAATTTCTTCATTCACATATACATATACATATTCATATATTACATATATACTTTATTTTCCCCTAAAACTCTTCACTCAAGAGATATTCACAAATTTTCCAAATTTATCAATTATTTATCCTGAATTAACGATCAAAATAATAATAATAATTCCTAGGTATGTATATATGTATACAAATATATATAATATACACATGTATCACTTTTACCAACATCAACCATTATTTTCTCATTTTTTTTGGCCAATTTAATTAGTAATTAGTCACTCGTGCCACTTGCTTAATTTTTTAATTCACTTTTTTTTCTTTCATAAATATTTTTCACCTTTTATTTTTTCAATTGTTGCTTCAGTACTTAATGATGATCAGGAGTAATTTAATTACGAGGAATCAGTATTGTTTAGTGAAATGCGTTCTTAACAACTACACTTAATTTTACAGTAATAATAATAACAATAATTATAATAGATGATTATTGCGAAATAATAATTCATTTTAATGACAATAATAAGAACCGTTTAATTGATATATTTATTTGTTTTTTTTTTTTTTTTTTCTGTGATTTATTCATTATTATAACTATTTTCATTTTACTTGTGTTTTATTCCTGGATTATATTGTATCATTTTCGGGAATTTAAAATTATTTCTATTGTAATTGCAGAAGAAACCAGAGGAACGTGGCAGCAGGGGGGAGAGTAAGTGTGAATTGTGATTTAAAAATGATTTTTATAAAAAAAAAAAAAAAAAAAAACAAACAAAAAGAGATAGAGCACTTTGAAAATCCATTATTTCTATGAGTCGCACTTGCACCTCTCGTGTATACTGTATTTCTGTTTAATTCATTAATGCATATCTAACTGTGAACTTTCGGAATTGTGAAATTGGTAATGCCCTCGCTGTATAATTCTATAAACCCTTTTTTATCTATGAAAATTCATTCTACTGCGGTTGAAAAAAAAAATAAAATGAACATTAAACACAAAATAACATTTTCATGTTTTGGATTTAATAAAAAAAAAAAAAAAAGAGATACTTTGTGATCGACGCTCCTCTCTCTCTCTCTTTTGTTACAATTTTTTTTATTTAATTCTACACTACTTTTGTTTACAATTTATGTCATTTTTATGCTTACTAAATATACTAGAATGTTTCGTATGGGGAATGCATCGTTACAGAGACAATAACGCTTCAATTGCAGCAAGAATGTCAACGAAAAAATGGACAGAGAGGAGTTTACAACTGCGGGAGGCTAAACAAAAACAAATACATATATATAGATATATATATAAATGAGTGAAAACATGCCTCGAGGGAACAACTGATTATGTAACAAGCCTGGGCCCTCATAATCGTCTTCATTTTTCGTTAAACGTTTTTTTTTCAATCCACTCCTCCCGCAGGGGCTTCCGTCGAACACGTCATTTATTTTACAACTTTCAATGAAAAATAAAAAAAAATAAAAAACCACAGCTTTTTTTCTCTTATATAACTCAACAATTTATGACAATTGTTTACCTATTTATTCACTTTATTTTTTATTTTGTTTATATCTCAAGAGAATATAAAAAATCGTGTGGCACATTGACGGTTGGAATGTTACTTTGTTTCATTTATTTTTTCAATTATTATTATTATTTTCCATTTAAATTCAATATTATTAATTAATAATAATATAGTACTTCTTCGCATTATTAATATATTTTTTTTTCCACTTTTTGTGTTTTTTTTTTTTTTTTCTTCATGTATGTTAATATAATAATTTGTATATATATATAATATATATTTATAATTTATATATATACCTTTTTTTGGTTATTTATAATAGTATAGTTTTGTTTCCTCTGCACTTACTGCTTTTAAATTCTGTGCTGACTGCAATTATTTTTGATTTCCGGGGGATTTAACAATCAATCTCGAGATTCTGCAGTTTAATTAATAAAATCTGCAGTAATCGAAATTGAAAGCATCCGCATTTTGCTTCACATTATCAATCATTTCTGTTACTTTGATCACTTGGATATGACGTATAATTAATATTGTTGTACATGTTTTGTTTATTATTAGCGGCACGAGAGCGCGGGTAGTTTTAAAATGCCCTTCGCTCATTGGCCGATGGCTATTGTTCGTGAATTATTGTGTTGTTGCCGGTTTTGTTCATTTCTTTATCATTATTTCGTATCACCGATGAGTTTGCAATCGGTGCGGATTGATGGAGCGATTGCCTTGACTGATGCATTATTTTTGTGAAACAGTTTCGGGGATTCCCACTGTTCTAGAAGCACTACTGGTTCTTTCTGATATGCATCAATGTCATTGGTCGTATTTCTCGCGGGAAAAAATTTGAAAAATCGTGCACATGATTTATTTAACCTTCAAACTGTTTCAATGATCTTAGAATCAAAAATAAGTGCAAATTCAGTCAATGCAGATTCGCTTAAACTGTAAGGAGACGACCTGGTACCTGGATACTGTATTTCTTGTATGTGAAATACAAGCTGTAGAGAGCAGACTGTTGGTATTTATGTAGTTATTATCAGATTGTGTGTGTATGTATCTATTGCTTGTGTGTAATTATTGTGTGAGCTTATCAAACTGTGGGATCAATTGCGCTTTTGGAGATGGGAGTAGTTTGTGATGATTATGTGGATTATGGTAGTTTTTTTCGCTTATTGCAGAACGGCAGGGTGAACTTTTTAAAATCATTATCATAGTTTCCCTTTTATATTACATTCTCGGTAATTTCGTCACTTGACCTCGCTTATTTCCAATAAATTCCTAAATAACCGAAAATTTTAATAAAACGTTTTTGACAAATTAGCACCAAATCGAGATTCTTGGTCCGTAGTTTTTATACTTCTTTTTTTCCCCTCATTTCTATAATGGCCCACAATGAAATATATGTACACAGATAAATTTCCATTTGTTTTATACAATATAGGCTATTCAAAAGAATAATCGAAATCAACGATTTTCAATTAATGAGCGAGGTCAAGTCATGCATGTTGACAGTATAGAAAAACACGATATACAAACAACTAAAGCGCCACGCTACGGAGTACTACCTGATGCTAACTGGGTAGTATCAGCGCCCTTTTCTTTATATATAATATATATATATTTTTTAACACCTAATGCTAATGTAGTCAAACTAGGCTCAGCCACTGCAGCCACACTTTCCACCGTGTCTTATGAATTAATTCCATCAGGTTAACTCGAAAAATCATTCCTAAATTTTGATTAATTTTGCTTTGATTTATCCTTTGATTTGAATTATTGAAAAATTGGTAAATTAATTTGAGAATTTCTCGATTTTGGGACTCGGTGAAAGGCGCGCAATGGTTCTCCCCGTGTTGTCATTCTCGCGCTCAAGTATCGAGGAGATTTAATTAATCGTCAATTCTTAAGATTTGATTTTTCAGGGAAATTTTGATTAGTCATGAGATCCCTCTGTCGTTATCGATCGTCGCAGCGTATACATGTTCGAGCGAGTTGCGCCTTTTAGAGTCATTGCATGACTAGAGAACTTAGAGTACGAATTAAAGCCAATTGGAAGGTACGAGGACTACGATCGTGTACGAGGAGGGACGCAATCATCATTAAAAGAAAAAAGGAGGGAAATTCGAAAGTGATGATTGCTCATGTTGAATTTTAAACTAAAAATTACAATAAAATTGATGATTAATTAATCCACTTTTTTTCATCGACTTGAGGTCTACTTTTTTGTCTTATGGACGACAGGCCAGCACTTCGTTGATCACGAAAATCCCAACATTTCGAGAATGCGTTAAATTGAAAATAGAATTTTTAAAAAACGATAACCTAGCACGTAACAGTTTACTTCCACTTCTTTCATTTAATTTAACTACGACAAAAATTTCATGTCAATCGTTCTTACGATCATCGTGTTCGTGTCTATGTGTCCATGTGTGTGTGTGTGTACCTAATTGCACTTATTCGACATTAACGGAACGTAAATAAGAACCCAAGATGGCGGTCGAGTGGCCCTCAAACGCAGGAGGTATTGTATTGTTTTTTCCATTTTTTTTTTTTATTTCTTTTTAAATTCTCCTCATTTCTTCATTTTTCGTTCACATCATTTTTAAAATCCCATCAATTTCATTTCTCTTATCTTTATCTTCACTTTAATATTATATTCGTGTCGTTGAAACTAAACATTTTGCTATATTAATTAAGTTACTTCATTTCTGCATTATTTGATCGTAAAAATGTTAATTCAAAACTTAGGCACAATTTGGAACTGTTTAGACCATTCTCATACACCCCACTATTCTCATAATCATGCAGTACCGTAATATCTCAAGTATTTTTATGAAAAAAAAAAGTTGAATTACTTTTGAAAATGATAAATTTAAACACACCCATCTCAATTACAATTTGAACTGCGAAAACATGACTCTGAATATAATTATGATTTTTAACTTTTTTCATCACCATTATTATTATTACATTATATTATAATTATTATTAGTATTATTATTATATAATTATTATTATTCTTTCTTTTTTGTTTCATTCAATATGCATCTGAAAAATGGAGGTGAAATATTTCATTATTTACGAAAATAATTATTGAGCAACTGATTTTAGTATTTAGGTAGCTGTTTTGAACCTATTTCCTTTTTTTTTTTTCTATTTTTTTTTTTTAGAGATGGGTTTGCTTCTTTTTTTTGCAACTTGCGACACTACGGTTTATCAATGCTTTAACCATACCAAAAACGTGACAGTATTGTGTGAGGTAGCTGACATTGAGCCGTTTCAGGGCCAATCGGAGCAAACTCCACCGTTTTTACAAGCAGAATATAATTTTGATTGAATTATCGAATTTACAATTTTGTTAATTTTATTTTAGAAGAGACAAATGAGATTAAAATAAAAACGGGAGACTTTGCGTCCGATAATTCAGTCTCCATCCGCCATCTTAGTCTTTGAATTTTTAAAAAAATTATTTTCCCTCTTTTTTCACTTGTTCATGTTGATTCTCGTATTGTATACAATGTAGTATCGATGATCCTTATTACATATACACTAGCAGGTTACAATATGTTTGTGAAAAATATACATCAAAATTTTGTTACTTTTTTACATCACAGATATTTTAATATAATATATCTTCATTTTAATCTTAAAACTTTGCCCTTTTTTTTTCTCAACTAATCAATTGAACGCCGGATCATTGGCGCATCTTTCGCGACTAACCGAAGGGATGAAAGAGAGGGGACATCCACTTGACTTCAATTAATTTATATTAATATTATTTTCATTTTGTTAATTTTTAATAATTTCCAGAGGAAAGGGTGCTACTCCAACGATTCGACAAAATATCGTAATTTTGATTAAACTCATAATTATCTAATTCAAATGAAAATCTAATTCCCGTAATTAGTTTGATCCCATGATTATCGTATCTCTTGGACTTATCGATTATTCGTATAACATTTTTTTTTTTTATTATTCCGGCCTTGGTCAATATAATTAAATTCTAATATAACAGTTTTATCATTTATTTTTCCACGTTTAATATAAAATCGATTTTCTCTTTCCTCTTTTATAATTTGTCAAGTGATGTCATCTCACCCGAACCGATTTCACGAATTGCGCTCATCCAATGATGATTAATTTTATCAAATAATTTATTATTCCAAAGAAAACATTAATTTATTACTTTATCATAATTATTGAGAAAATAAATCATCAAAAGATTATCACAATTATAATTTCGTCCGACTCAAGTCTTTATTTTAATTCTCTTTATTTCTAATGAAGACTGTCGCAAAGAATTCGCAATTATAAGTTAATAACCACAATCATAATTAGCAATATATCGTTCCGTATAATAATATAGATTTCACATCTAACGATAAATTTGTCCATTTTTTTTTTTACCTCAATATTTTCATAATTTTCTTCACATTTTTTATTCCAGACTCGGCAAAATAGATCGAGTCGCATTTTCGGGGGGAGGAGGAGGGGGAAAGAGTTTTTTTTTTTTTTATCAATGTTTCTCGCGCGATGTAATGAACACTCAGAAAATTTAAAATAATTTACCGAAAGACTTTAAAAACACCAAGTGAATTTGCAAATACGTCTAATCTGTGTTTCCTCAAATTCTTTTAATGATTAATCTGCATTCGAAGAGGGCATCATGAAAAAGGGCCGAAGGGGGCACTGAAGGTGAGGAGAATGCTTCTTCTTTTTTTCCTAAATTTTAAAATGACACGTTTACACAATTATTCTCCCTTTTAACCCTATAAAGAGACCTTAATGTTTACACTCGATAACTTTGAATTTTTAAATTTAATTCTTCATGATTCGGTAAATACGTAAATTTAGTTTTACTTCCAAAACACCGAGATAGAGTTAGCCTTGCTTATAATGCGTTTTTTCATAATTTTTTTAAAGATTTTTTTTGTTAATTTTCAACACCGAACATATACATGCCTTATTTTATGTACAGCCTAGAATTTCAGTCGTATGAGAGTCATGAATGCGTATAATTATGAATTTTCATTAATTTCTGAATTTTCGAATGAGTAAAAAATTCCACTTTAATTCTTTACATTCCAATTATTTGGTCCAACGAAACACCAGAGACTTTTTTTTTTTTTTTTTTTTTTTCATCAATTCATTTTCGTACTTTCTTCCATTTTTAAATTTATTTACTTTTAAATATATTCGAAATTTATCTTCTCCCGTTCTTCATTAACTCGAGCGCGTGCCTTCCTTTCTTTTTTTTCATGAATTTTCTTTAAACGGCCAGGTGTAGGATAGAGGGGCAGAATGGTTTGATGTGTAGGTATTCATAGCGATCGATCGTGCGAGTCTCAGACATTTTCCTGAATTCCTACACTCTTCATAAAATTCTTATTTAATTTTTCTTTTTTTTTTCATCTATGGTAGAAAATTTGTCTTCTCGTATCAAAAAAAGTCGGATTTAAATAGAAATATTAGTGGTTTTTTTTTTTTGAGAAATATGACCCGCATAGAGAGTGCGTATGGTAACTCAATTCATTATTATTTTTGATTAATATTTCATTTCTTTTTAAATTCATATCTAATTTCATTCAGAATTTCATTATTCTCCTATTTTATTTCACCTAAAATTCATTTCACAGCGCGACACCGCCAATTTTATTTAATTAATCACTCATCACAATAATAATTCATTAAATTCATTAATTTTCCTTGAAACAACAACTTTACACTTGAACTTGATAATTTTCCAATGAATTATTATCATTAAAAATGATTAAAATCGAGCTATGCAATAGCGGGATGAGAATTTTAAATTTAATTATTTTAATTCCACTAAAAACTTATTCTCACTTATTTTTCTTTATTAAATTCATCATCTCCACGTTCATAATTACTTTGAACGGCCCGAACTGAGATTTTTCTAGATAATATTGTCGCTTTGTGAAAACGCCTATATCATTTGAATTTTCTTCATTTTTTCTCTCCCTATCGCGCGCCAAAAAAAGTCTTGGCTCCTTACCTATTTTTTTTTTTTTTCAATTTTTTTTTACTTGTTGCATACTTCGTAATGATCAAAAATATATGTATATATATGTAATATATTATTCTTATATAATTAATGTTGCCTCTTAATTATAAAGTAATGTTAATGTTAATAAGTATGTTTAGGTAGTTTTACACTGATAGAGGAAAAAAATACGTTGTGTTCAATTATTAATTTTAAAATGTTATTTTTTTTTGTCTTTTTCCGTTTTTCTCATTTTCACCTGCCCTTTTTTTTCGTATATTATAATAGTATACGGGTGAAACACATTATGCTTCACCTCTGGTATGTTTTAGATGAGTGAGTGTGCGGGTAGTGGGTTCATTTATTTATTAAATTTTAACTGTTTTTGTTTTTTTAATAATTTTTTTTGGTGCGCGCGTTTGTGTCTCTTTCATTTTGTCGTTTTATTTTCACATTGTGTCTGTGTGTAATTGTGTGGATTTTTGTCTGCGTGTGTAAGGTTGTCTCAATTTTCACCTAATTTCCCATTCCGGGAAAAAATTTTCCCCATTCTACAGTTTTTTTTATTTAATGTGTGTGTAAATTTGTGTAATTAGGTTTAGACTTTTTAATTTTCTCTTCTTGGAATAAACATTTATCATGTATTTCCATGGTTTTTCGAAAGCTCAGTCACTCTCGTTTGAAGAGCAGTGTAATTAGTGGCTATAATTATACCGATAAAGCTTAATTATAACCGACTAAATTCACCCTCGAGATTGACATATTTTCCTGTTGGAATTGCATCAGGTTCATGGTGGTTTGTTGCACACAGTGAAGACTGTATGCTTCATTTTTTCAATACATTGTGTTCTCATTAATTCGCTTGATTGCTCTCGGGACTGATGTCCTGACAAGAACGGCTCGTAAGGTTTCAGAGGGGCATAAATGAGATTGTTATGTAATATTGGTCAAAGGAGGACTCGAAATTCTATCATTCTGGACACGTGATGCGGAATGGACGCGACGCTGAACGGCGAGGACTCTATTAACGGGGTTCGAACAAATTTTCAATTATCTGAAATTTGTCGCTCTGTATCGGATTTGTTTCTTTTTTTTCTCATTTTTTTTTTTTTTACGTTTTCTTATAACTTTTTTTTTTAACAACAAGATACTGACTTTTCGTCTACTGCTCTACGGAGTCTTCCATGGTGAGGGCAGGTCCCTGTGGCTCCTGAACAGTCTGTGCTACTGACTGCGAATTATTCTGCTGATTTTGTTCAGATGATCTCGAATTACTAGCTGCATTGTAGCCTCTCTGTAGTTGGACAACTAGTCCACTAACAGCACCAAATTCCTTCTGCTGTGGTTGCTGATTTTTCTGGCTCGAATGATCTACTATAAGCTTACTATCACAGGCACTTTTTTTCTCAGTATAGATATTCTGCATATCCGAGTAATGATTAAGCTGTTGCTGCATCATTGTCTTATTACGTAATTCATCACCACCATTGTGCACATCACGTTCTCTGCTGCCAATATCAATGCGTGAGTCCCTCGTGTCATCATCACGACTACCAGTTCTACTTATTGACATTGGCGTTGGTGGTGATGTAAGACGATCGCTACTGTGCTCATCATTTTTAACACGTTCAGTTGGTGACGGACTCAAATCAACAGTTGGTACTCTCTCTGGTCTCTCTGGTACTGATCGTGATGGACGATAACTCTCATCTTCACTGCTATCTGTCATTCTTGGTAATGGTGTACGTCTTGAGTTCCTGCACAGTTGATCAATTAATGCTTTACTGCTCATTGTTTCAGGATGCGACTGTGCCTGACCTCGTCCCTCTGTTATACCACGTTGTTCCCGTGGTATACCAGTTTCCAAACTTGATCTTATTAAATTATCGAGAAAGCTACCATTGGCACCTGTACCCTCATAAAGACTCTCTGCCATGTCCCTCGTTGTTTTAACCATTGAACGTGAATTTGACATACCTGCTTCACCACCATCTCTGTTACTCTGCTGCTGTTGCGGCTGTGACTGCTGCTGATTCTGCTGGACAATGGCAGCACTTCTCTGTTGCTCCTGCAGTCCTCGCATCCTCTGAGTAGCAAAGTATTGCTCAGGCAGTATCGTCGGTACGTTTGGACTGCCCGGGATGAATGGTGAGGGCATGAAGGGCCCTGGACCCCAGCCAAAGTTGAATGGATGCGGGAAGGGGAGATGTGGCATGCCTTCTAAGAATGGCATTTTCAATCCATTTGGACCACCTGGCATGCCACCTGGACCTGGTGTAAATGGCTTCTGAGGTTTCAATGGCGGCTTCTTGTCTTGATGAGCTGGTCGCAGGGTTGATGGTGTCGTGGTCGACTCTTTTGCCTTGTCCTCCGACTGCTTCTGGTCCCTGTTGACAAATTATTATTCATTAATATCAGGGGTTTTAATTATTACGGAATTAACCGTGACACTAGTATTCTTACCTCTTTCGTGGCCTCATGAGATGCCTCTCTTTGACCTTGTACTCGAGGGTGGAATGTGGAACACCGTAGTAACTACCAGCTCTATGAACACTCATTTCTCCTCTCTGCACAGCTCTAACAGCTTCAACGAGACTATCACGATCGTAATTTCTGTATTTTCCACGTTTCGGCCTTGTACCTTTACCACCAGCACTCTGTTTTGATTTGTTCTCATGGCTCTGTGATTTTTGCTGCTGTGATTGCTGCTGCTGTCCACTCTGCGGTGGTGTATATCTTCCACGTTTAAATGGATTATCACTGAGCATAGATGGTTCTTGATTGGTTTGGCCCGATTGGCCCTCTTGAAATTTTGAACTAATACTCTTTGCAATAACATCACGAAAATTAACACTAACACCTTTACCAACTAGTGGATTAGTTGGACTACTTGTGCCAGAAAATGCTGGACTGACACGCTCCAGAAGACCAGGACTACCTGCTGCACTGGATGATGCTGCAAAACCCTGGGCAAATGCAGCTGAATTCGGCTCACCATTGTTTTTACTCGAGCCAGGTGTACTTGCTGGTTTATAGGACGGAATTTTGAGTATTGCTCTACCCTGAGCACTGTCGCTCGCCTCCTCCTCAATTGCTGGATTAAAATCATCGTTTGTCATTGGTAACCTCTGTTGTTGGCTACTTTGGAGAGACTGAGGCGACTGTCCGTGCGACTGATCACCGTTTACGTCTTTGTTCAGCCTCTTGTCCTCGCTCATCAAACGTCTCATTACCTCCGGTATCCTGTACTCCTGTGTCTCGAGACCTGAAATTCATCAAAATAAATAACATGGTAAGACACGCAAAATGTCCGCTCATTCAGACGGAATAAGAAGCTATACACTACGACCACCCTGGCTTCTATCGATTCCAGAAGACCCATAAGGTCGCTGGTTAAAGCCACATGGTCTCATACTCTACGACCCAAATCCCACTTCAATCATTTCCAAAAGACGATTAGGGGTGGGTGGGGTAAAATGGGGATTCTAATTGAACCGTTGGAGATGGAGATTTTCTGATGATTCCATTGGAAAACTGAGGAAATTTTAGCTGGAAAACATGTGTCTGAATTTATTTTTTCGAGTTTTTTGGAAATTCGATTTTTTTCACCCTCATTTGAAGGGGTTTACCTTTCCAAAATTTGAAAAATTCAGTTTTTTAGAAATATCTCCGGATCTATCTGTCGGATCGCAGTGGGGTTGGTCTCAAATGAAAGGTGGCATGATTCCTCACATTTTCGTTGAATTCCCATCGATTTTTATCGAAAATTGAAGAAGTTACAAGCCATTTTATGAAAATCAGTTTTTGGCCTATAACTACTTCAATTTTTGATAAAAATCGATGGGAGTGTAACGAAAATGTGGGGAATGATGCCACCTTTCATTTGAGCCCAATCCCACTGCGCTACGACAAATAGAACCAGAGATATTTCAAAAAAACTGAATTTTTCAAATTTTGGAAAGGTAAACCCCTTCAAATATTCCCCGAAAAAATCGAATTTTCGAAAAAATTCAAAAAAATAAATTCAGACACATGTTTTCCGGCTAAAATTTCCTCAGCTTTCCAATGGAATCATCAGAAAAATTCCATCTCCAATATTTCCCCCGATTTCCCATGATTTTCATAATAAACTTGCCTTTAAATGGTGCAGCTGCTGCCAACATTTTCTGTATGTAGGGTCCAATATTGGCGTGCTCAAAACCTGGCCATTCTGTACCCGTTTCATGTCCACGTTGAAGAAGATTCCGGAGGGAATCACCACCGCCGCCCTCGAGGGCTGAAAATCTCACAAGGTCTTCTAACGATAACAGCGGTTTCAAAAGTGCCTTCTCCACTTCCTTCTCCTCTTCAGCGCCCGACAGTTCTTTATCATCTGCCTGTTGAGAAACAATGATTCTAGCTTCTCCATGTCCCAATTCTTTGGCAATTGTAATTGTTAGTAGGGGAGCATGTAAATGTAGAGTTGGAATTTTCAATAAATTCCCATTGTGTTATCGTGTATTATTATTTAATATTTATTAATGTGTGAGTGTTTATCATGCTGTGGTAATAACGACATGAAGCGTCATGCAGGAGTCCACTGAATGTGCTCATTGTCATGAATGAAGAATTAATTTTAAAAAATATATACAAATGTGAAGAAGTAAAAAAAACAATAAATTTATCGTTGATATATTAAAACGATCAACGTTTCTCAAGTGCATTTACATGCTCTTTGCCAAGGGACTCGTGTCCTTGACATTAAATGACGATGATCGAGCCCATTAGCATAGAACGCTCATCATTCTTTGTGTACAACCCAATGACTTACCTCCGTGAAAGTTTTCATTTACACATTAAGCATGCAAAATGAGGATCTAAGCAGTGCTCGATTTTTTCTTACTTCACTTTAATAATAATTAAAATAAAAAAGCAATCAGAACAATCTTTCTTTCTTCTCTTCCAATAATTGAATAATCGCGTAATAAATAATATCGTGATTTAAATAATTGACGGATTTGTTTCTTCCCAAAAACTTACCTCATTGCTCGCAATCTCGCGCACGCCAAGTGACCAAGTATCAAACTACAAATATAGTGATAAATAATTAAAACAGTCCATGCAAAACATAGGACATCTACTATATTTTTTTAATTAATTAATTTTATCATTCTTGGAGTGTCACGGCAACCGCACATGGATACCGTGTAGACCCACAGGATTAATCCAAACAACTCCGCATCATTATTTTCTGATAATTATTGAAGCTACTGATGACTGCAGGTCTACACGGTTTCTCTCTCTCTCTCTCTCGATTACCATGTAAGAGGTATGTTTTGGGGAAGTTTCATTCGTTCTTCCTAACCAAAACGAAACTGAACAAAATAAACGGATAATTCATGATAACAATTTCCCCTAAAATCATCAAAATTATCATATTAATTTCATGATAGAAAGAATTGCCTGAGTACTGAATTTAAATTATCTTTAAATTAAAGTGATAAATTAAATAAATAAAAGACAATCACGTTCACTCTTTTTCTCTCGTCCCCAAAACCTACCTCATCCACTTGCGGGGACGGACTTGTTGCAGAGGCATTTTGGGTCGTATTTGGTGTTGATGCTGTTGTAGTTGATGTTGGTATTGTGGAGGTGATGGTGGTGGTTGGTACTGGTACCCCAGACTCGTGAGGATGTGTGTGGGTGCTAGTGAGGGAGGCGTCCCTCTCGCGTTCCATTGCAAGCTTGTAGACCTTGTTGCGCAGGGTGCTCCGAGGTATTCCGTAGATTACTGCTGCACGTCTTGTACCGAGTTTGCCACTCTGTATGTCCCTGAGAGCTGCTTGAAGTTCTTCCTCTGTGTAGGTCCTTCTGCCACCACCAACCACCGGTACACCACCGGCTCCAGTTTGACCGGGTAATCGGGGCTTCGGCCGGTACGATGTTCTGTTGATTATTACATTTATTATTAATTATCAAAATCAATGAAAATATTGAAAATACATTTTTACTAATAATTCTATTGAAAAGGTGAGGAAAGCTTTTCAATGAAATTATTGGGAAAATTCCGACTCCAAGGATTTCATCAGAATATGCAGTTTTTTAAACTGCAGTTTCATGCAATAATACTCAACACTTTACACAAGAAATGACATGACTCGAAAGTATCCAAGTAAATTTCACGTCTATCAGAGAAAACCCGATAAGATTAAGTAAGGGGCCAACCGTGAAATCTCCTGAGGTTCAATAACCCAGTGTCATTCACACGCATGTGTATCTGCAGTTCCCCAACTTTGGTTTTTGCCAAGTGATAAAAGTGCATTTAGTACTGTAAACTTTGCATTCCAAGATTACACGAAGACTCTTCTTTTTTCTCTGAATGAATTGAGAATTAATTTTGCACAGATATTGAAGAAAATTTTGTGATTAAACAATAAATACATGTTCTCGTGCATTGCCATTGATATCTTATCATCAATTTATCCATTTTCTCGAACAAACGAGATTGTTAAATATCTTTATTATAATTTATTGTGAGACTCTTTTGTGGGAGACAACTAATAATAGAAAATGATAAAAAAAACGAATTTGACGCGGAAAATATCGATTCAAATGCGAAAACACAGGGGCAATGGACGAGCTGGAGATTCGAGAATTCAAATAAATAAAACAAAAATGAAATAAATAAATTCATGAAAAATCACGTTCAATTAAATACTCAAACGGTCAAAAATTGGGGTCAAGGACAATTCTAGATAACAATTTAATGTCAATGTACGATGATAATAGCACGTGCGTCTTTCTGCATTCGTGCTAATTATTTAATATTCCAATAATTAATTTCATGAATTTAATAACGTGTCGTTGGCCGTTTAAATCTCTAATTGCGTCTTCGTCCTTACGTCGACACGTCTCATGAACGCGTCTTATCGTACGAGAGAGAAAGAAAACCTCAAGATTTCATGCACTCGGTCACGAGGTAGATGCCATGCTATCGAGACACATTTTACATTATTTTCTCTTCTCCGAGTTTGGATACGAAACGAATGGAATGCAAATATCCGTAAGAGGACACTCATCGATTCGAGAGGGATCGATGCATCATAAGACGTATGACACAAATTACACTCACGTAAAGATAGCCTTCGGATCGATATTCCCTGGCATTCTCAAAGATATCTTTTGTTGTTCCATGGATATATTGTTGTCCTGTAAGAAGAAGAATTAACTCATTTAATCGGTTTAATTATTTCGAATAATTGGAATGAAAAAGGTGCAATTCTGTTACCTGAGAATTTTTAGGTTTTGCTGAGAGATCGAGCGGCTGATCAGCAGACTGACCGGTATCCTGATGGCTTTGGATGCCAACAAGAGGTGCTTCCCTTGGTGGTAAAACCCACTGCGGCAGTAATGTTGGATATGTGCCACTAAGGGCGGCAGCAACAACAGCAGAAGCCGCCATTGGATCCACTTGTACTGACATTGGAGACTCTGCTGATCGGGAACTACTGCTACTCTCACTTTGTGGACTCTGCGAATTTAATGAGAATGTTATTTACATTTGAAATTCATTGATATTGAGAGTGAAAATTGAGTACTCACAAGTGGCGCTTGATCGTCGTGGGGCAGTTTTCCATCGAGACAAAAGTAGCACTTGTCCAATGGCTTCCAGTCCTCCGGCGGTGGACTCACTCGCCGATTGACAGGATACGTTAATGTGCAATCGTTTGTAGTCTCTGATTGTTCCTTCGTTATTTGCCTGTTGATCTCTGTGTCTATTCTCGTAGTATCGCTGCCTCCACAGTTCACCTGTTGCGGTAGCTCCTGCAATTCCTCCTCTTTCTTTACCCTCAATAGACCCGCTGTCACCTGTATCCGTTCCAACACGTTCTCTGTACTCTGATCCTGTATCAAAATTCATGGAAAATTGGATTTAATTATTGTTATATTGAGAAAATTGGGGTAAAACGGGGGAAATATTGGAGATGGATTTTTTTTGATGATTCCATTGGAAAGCTGGGGAAATTTTAGCCGGAAAACATGTGTCTGAATTTATTTTTTTGAATTTTTTGAAAATTCGATTTTTTCGGGGGAGATTTGAAGGGGTTTACCTTCCCAAAATTTGAAAAAATCAGTTTTGTTGAAATATCTCGGGTTCTATCCGTCGGAGCGCACTGGGGTCGTGCTCAAATTAAAGGTCTCGTCATTCGCCACATTTTGGTGAAATTTGAATCGATTTTCATCAAAAATTGAAGAAGTTATAGGCCAAAAACTGATTTCCATAAAATGGCTTGTAACTTTTTCAATTTTTGATGAAAATCGAGTGGAGTTTAACGAAAATGTGAGGAATGATGAGACCTTTAATTTGAGACCAACCCCATTGTGATCGGATAAATAGAACCGGAGATATTTCGAAAAAACTGAATTTTTCAAATTTTGAGAAGGTACACCCCTTCAAATCTCGGTGAAAAAAATCGAATTTTTGAAAAATTAAAAAAAATAAATTTTCACACTCGATTCTTATGTAAAATCGTCTCAGCTTTTCAATGGAATCATCAGAAAATCTCTATCTCTATCCGTTCAACCAGAATCTTCATTTTACCTCAACTTCCCCCAATTATTTCCCACTCAACCAGAGAAAATGACTTCATACATGATTTATTCCTTCGAACTGAATTACAATCGCAATTCAACCACAAGAAACAATGACTAACATCAATGATGATGCATTTTAAATAAAACCTCCTCAAGTTTTACATTTTCCATAATAAAAATCCCCGATAAAATGACTGAATTCACCAAAAAAAAATCCCAAATAAAAAATAATAAAAAATTACTTACGTTGGTCCCTGCTGTATCGGTCCCCTCGTTCGCCCGCGAATGTCTCGAGGGAGACCGTTGGTTTTCCCTCAGTGGGCTGACCGAGGTCCTCAATGAATCGTCCAATTTTAGCCTCTTTTCTCCACTCTCTAGTGTATCGTTTACGTTGTTTTTCTCGTTGAACTCTTCTTCTTCTTCCCCGTTCTCGTTTTTTATATTCTGTATCCTTGTCAAAGGATTTACCTCTGCCAGCTGCTGTAACTCTGAGCGTCCACCAGTATTTACTTCCTGTGCAGCTTCTATCTCCAATTTTATATCCTCGGGCCTTATACGACAAGTTATATCGTTGTTCTCCTTGTGATTTGTCAGTTCTTTCAGTTGCTCTCCACTCGTTGTTATTACTGTCGCCGATATCGGTGGAGTTGTTGATGGCTGCACTGTGCCCGTTGATGCCTGACGATGATACTGTGACCCAATCTGGCTGACATTCCCAGCAGCCTGATTGCTGCATGCAGTCGATAGGGCCGGATGAAGCCGGTGATGCGGCTGGCTTGCTGATTCGCTCCGAGTGCTGCTGTACAGGGTGTCCTGGTATTGCTTCCATCTCCTACGGCCCATCAACTCTTCCGCTACACGTTCCAGACCTGCGACACCACCCCAACTACATTCAAACGATGATGAGCGTGCATTGTCAACCCCCCAAATTAAGAGAGTATTTTTCTTTCTTTTCAAATGACAATTTGCTACCCATTTATCTTAATACTAATGGAAATTGTGTGGAGTTTAATTGGAGCATGGAAACTGTGGAGTTGTGATAGACGAATACGATAGGACTATTTTTAAAATTATTTCAACTTCCTTATCCAAAGGCCGAATAGTGGAGGCTTATCACAGACCGACGTGACGTGATTCTGGCACACGAGGATTTTTTATATCGGAAATGCACGTCCCACTAATGTTTCAAGTGCATAATGTGTTTTTAAAGCGGAAAAATACGGGATTTCTTTGTTTCTGAATTTTGAAAAAAAAAATGGAGGAGTGGGTCTTTGAGTGCCTCACTTCTTCAACGTCCGAGATCTTTAAAGGTAAATGCTGAAGGGCGTGAAAATGCAAGATGAAAGCCTCTTTTGCTCGTTTGATCAACCCTTAAACACTCACTCAGAAGTGGATTCGGGTGTGAAGCAAAGTGAAATGAAGAATCGAGAAAAAAATAATGTGCCAAATGATTTTGTTTAACTGTGGACGAGGGATAATGGATCGATTCAATGCGACACGAGGAAAATTCAATGAAAATGAATAAAAAGAGGCTCATTAAGGCTAGAGCTCTTTATCTAAGTCACTGATAAAAAAAAAATTGCACATCTGAGGGAATTGGTAAATTTGATTGTAATCATTTTAATGTTTATTGTGGAATTTTTGCCAATTTTTAATTTTATAATGTAGAGATAAATGATGAATTAATGAGGTGGAGAATAAAAAGAGGAATTGCAGGTGAATGAGAAATAATTCAAACAGAAAACAACTGAATAAATTATTACTGTTTGTCAAATGTTTTGACGATGAGTGCATTGGTGAAATGCAGTTGAATGTGGACACTTCTTGTGAATGGTGATGGACATGGAAAAATATGGTAGTTAAATTGTGAATGTGTTAGTGGAGAAAAAATGGGAGTTTGTGTTTTTCAGGATACATTTTTATACGAGGAGGCGCACGAATGCCCTATTATTTAAACGCTCTACTTCCCAACAGCTTATCAAATATATGATAATAATAATTTCAACAGGTATGTAATTCGTATTCAAGGAAATAGTACATGAGTTCTTTTTCACGAGAGAATTCTTCTATTTTCGAGTTCACGGGATGGTTTTTTGCGGATAACAGATGTTTTCCGAGTTTACCAACCGGTTTGACAATTTATTAAATACTTGTTGACTTTTAATTCTACTCGGCGCCTTTTTTTTTTTTTTTTATTCTTCTCAAGTGCAATTTACTAGTTATCGTGCTTTTAATGCGAGAACAAATACCAATTAATGGGGAGATAAAAAAATAATTGAAGACGAACCAAAACATGGAAATTTATTTGATTTTTGTGTTAATTATTTATTTATTTTTTTAATGAAAGAGTCTTCCGAAAATTTTGAAAAAATTACACAATAACCGGGAGTTATTCCGGCGTGTTCTCAAATTTTTTCGGATTTTTCAGAGGAGTTTTTCACCATTAAAAAAAATCCCTGAATTCAATTACTAATTAAAATCAATTTAATTTAATTAGAAATTATTCGGAATAGTTCAAAAGGGTTAGGCCCACGAGTCATCCTCATTTATTATAAACTCCGAGTGTACAAACTTCAAGGCTAAACCCGTGTGACTCATGAGAAAAAAATAGGAATGCAATAATAATGATTTGCCTTAAAATTACCCAACTATTTTCTCTCTTTCATTGAATCTTTTCTCCCTCTTCATATTTCCTCGAGTTTAATGTGTCAGAGTTTCGGTTGTTCATGCAAAACCGCATTTCATTCTTGAGAATAAAAAAGAATTGCCGCGTCTAGTGACTGCATTCGAGCCACTGACTGATAAAACTCGATTGCAAAACGTGCACTTCAAGAAGAATAAAATGTTTCAAGAATACTGTCAATTCTCGTATCTCAAATTTATCAAAAAATACTCAACGTGTCAGCCGAGAGAATTGATACTTCATTTCAAACCAAAACAAAGAGTGCAAAAATTCGTTTTATTAAATTCTAATAAATTTACCAATTAAATCAATTCATTTCTTAAAGATATCTCGGAAACTAAGCGAGATAAAGAAATTTTCATAATAACCATTTTTGTAGAGAATTTCAAGAACTACAAAAAAGGTCTCTACAAAAATTTCTCCATCTCCCTTATTTCCAAAGATATCCCCAAAAAACGGTTGAAGAAATAAAATGAATAATTAATAAATAATAATAATAAAATTATAAAAATGCTGAGGTATCAAATGCGAGGACATAAGTCGGTGCTGCAAGATTCTAATGAAAATTAGAAGCGGCTTAGAGAGGAATTAGAAACTGGCATATGTGGAGAAGTGACTGGAGAAGGGGGGCAATAAAGGGGGGACCAGACCCACGCCCGTTATATTCATGTGAACGTCGCAAAATGCAGCGTTTGTGTGTGCGTCCAAGGACGACTGGGCGTCAGGAAAATGGGCGATCGCATGGAAATTAATTCCGAGCCTGTTTTCGCCCGATGCTATACGTGTATATGAGTTTCGTGAGTGCAACAAGGCGATTACAATCGTACAATAATAAAAAAAAATGTAGAAAAAAAAACACACAGCAAACACGCAACGATTCACATTGAATTATTCGAATGAATCACAAAGTAAAAACTATTTCGTAAATATGAAGGGAAAAAAAAGGCGGCATTAAAATGAATAAAATGAATAAAGTGAATGAGAAATTTTGACCAATGGGCGAAAGCCTCGCGTCTTCCCCCACTCCTACGGTCCCTAATCCCGTGGCCAATGGTGCGGGATTTTAGGACAGGTTAGAAAATAAAATGGAGACGCAATGAAGGATTACGCATTTAATAACGCCGAGTATGCTCACTTTGGGCTGCTCATTATGCGAGAGAAAAAAAGTGGGGGAAAACGAGAAACACAAGGCTATCCTTTGTCCGAAACTTCGCGTGCTTCGTGCTAAACTAGTATGGCATGCATTGGGTAATCTCGGCACCACACAGCGAGACAAAAAAAAAATTTAATCGGTTGCATTGAATTTCATATAAAGGAAAAGGCATTTTCTCTTTTTTTTCGTTATTAATACAGTTTTTTTGCTTCTGTTTTTCGTGGAGTTTTGGAGCACGTTTTCGTTCGTAGAATTGAGGGTTTCAATTACTGAGCATGCGTGATAGTAGTTTTGGTCATTGCTAAGTCAGCGGTAATTGGATATTGAAATTAATCTAAGAGTTGAAGATGATGATGACCTATTTATTTTTATTTTTTATCTGAGAACGTGTTCGGGTGAATCTGATGATTCAGGATTTTTTTAGGAAACAGCGAGACGATGGAAAATTTTGAAAAAATTTGAGAAATTGGAGGAATTAGTTGGGATTATTGTGGAATTTTTTCGGATTTTTTTGGGGAGTCTTTGGGTTTAAAAAAAAATGGTTAAATGATTTTTAACCGCGGGTCGGTTTTATCCTGGTTTCTCGTCATTTTTAATTGCTGCGTAATTAGAATTCATTTAGCGGCATGGGGAACAACCGTAATACTGATAATATTGTCATAAACCATTAAGACCTTAATATTCACTCAGCATAGCACGTTTTCATAATGATCGATTTTCACTCACGTATCTCTATGCTTCTCCCTCGCTTCTCTCGCACTTTATCCCTCTCTATTGTGTCATGGTATATAGTATCGTTGGGATTCGCAACAAGGATGGAAATGTAAACACAAAATATTCCGGAGTATTACGAAATTTGTTTAATAATTGATTCAATTGCGAAATTAATTAGCTTTAATAGATTCATGAATTTATTTTAGCACGAAGGTGTTGACCGAAAAATTTGAAAAAAATTGAGAACATTCTTTAACATAAATACAATATTGGTGAATTTTTTCCGAATTTTTCACAAATCCGCCTTTTCCTCATAAAACAATTGCCCCACAAAACCCCATCAAATGTAATAAATTGAGGTAAAATGATAATTCCATCAATAAACATTACCCAACATTATCAAAGAAAATTAATAAGTTCTCAGTTACATCACCGGAGATGTAAAAGTATTGTCACGTCAAGAGCAACACGAGATTCACGATAGTCACTGCATTATAGTGGAGAGAACGTACTCTGTGCAACAGATTGTAAGACAGAGAGGGAAATACTGAGGATCGTATAATGGGGGCGAACTGCGCCAACATATACATATATACAAAATATATATATATATAATATACTCTGTACTTTCTTGCACTAAACTTGCGCGCGCATTTCCAACACTTTTAAAGCACGAAACCGACTCTCTTCCACATAGATCTATGTTTTCACGTGCGTCACACAGACACATGCACGCAGCTAGTCTCGCCACTCGGTTTAATATCGTCATTATGGGATTTAATACAAGGGAGGAATTAAACGAACCGAAAATCATAGTTATAACATTTTCCATTTTAAATTTAATTTCTCAATTAGTTTCATTAAAACAAAATAAAACGCTAAAAATTTATGAATATTAAACAGAGATAGAGAGAGAGAGAAATGCCAAACAAAAAAATCCTTTATTTCATGTTTATATCCTGGGGACGTAATTTCTGATAATTTAAGCTCACTGGTTGCACTGAAAAATCTCTGGACCTCTAGGGACATTTCTTCTTTTTTAAACTTTTTTCCCCCTCCGTTTCTTCCCCACTCAGTATGCGTTTTTATCCCTCTACCTTCTAGCCCCACCCCTTGTGTGCCGTCGAACCGCGGTCAATCGTCGGAGGGGTGCGAAGACAATTCCCCCCACTTTTATCCAACTCTACCTCCTCTTCTATGTTTCCCCCATGTTCTCTTGTTGTCTCACAAATACATTCGCTAGTGTACGTTATATTGCCTCTTATTCTCTTCTCTATTACCTCACCTCCTCCACTTTCCATAATACTATAATTGTGAATTTTTTAATTTCACAATTTTAAATCACGGGGAATTTTTTTTCCGAGGGCCAAAAAATTCACGAAAAAAATTAGAGAACCAACTCTACACATTAAAGCATGTTCTCCATTTTTTTTTAAATAAAAATCCTCAATGTTTTTCTCTTTGAAAAAAAAAATAAGGAAAATTCTGGTAATTTTCCACAGCCATTTACCGTACTTTTTCCACCCTTTACACCCCTCATTCCCTTTTACAGTCCCTCCACCAGGTATTCACTTGGTACCACCTTTCGGTGTCGAAGCGAGGTCAATCGGGAGAGCGACAGAAACCCGAAAGGGGGAAAAAATCAAGAGGGGGATAGAGACACCCCCTCAAAGACACAGAGGTTCTGCCTAACCACCCCACTTCCTCATCATCCAGACTTTCCTCTCCAACGGCCCCACCATGGGCCACTCAATATCGTTTCATTACGCACCCTCTGTACCCTCGTCGGGATTTTTTTTTACCTTCTATTAACTCTCCTTTCTCCATTTTTCTCTCCCATTCGCATTTTCTCTTTTACCTTTTATTGCGGCTCTTTGTTTCCTTTTTTCTCCCTCTCTGTCTCGCACTTTTTTCTACTTTTCCTACACTGCTTCTTTATTCTCGCCGACGACGAAACACGAAGGCCCACGAATTTTTATTGTTGCCATTCGCGTTGCCTCTTTTATACACCTTTTAACGATCACCGACGGCGCAGCTGCACATCTCCATCCTCCTCACTTCTTTTCTCGCATTTGTTGTGTACATACATGCATATACGTGGAGGTTATTTTATTTTACGGAGAAAAACTCGATGAAAAATTACGAAAAAATTCAGCAACAATGTAAATACCTTGCAGCGTATTCTCGAATTTTTTAAGAATTTTTCGCAGAGTCTTGAATTCTAAATAAAATAATCCCCCTCCAAAAACAAGGAATAATCGAGAAATTCATTTGAATTGTTATTTCAAGTATTTTCGGTAATTCCCAGAAAATAATAACGCGAGTTGGACACGCGATGCGATAAGTCAGTATGCACGTGGATACGACGAAAGAAAAATAAAAAGAAAACCCAAATTGACAGATTGAATTTTTTAAAAAGAAAATGTGAATCGTTGAATTGGAGCATACGTATTCTACTTTGACATACGTCCACTCTGTCTCGGTACTTGAAATCGCCTCGGGCTGGAGTGTGAGAGGCAGTGCGACATCGTCAGGTCGTTGCGCTCGATCGACATCATTCTTCTTTTCTTTTTTTTACATTTAATTTTTTCCAGTCCCCTCTGTCTCACGAGCTGTTACGGCATTCCCGGCAACTCGGCCTCAATCACGATTACGACTTGTGACACACATGTACTAACACGGTGTCAACACGTACCCATGACCGTGGGCATCAATAAGCCTTCAATTCCCCCCCAATTTCATTGAATAAAACTGATAACTCCCGCAAAATTAATACCTCAAAACCCCGTAAATTTATCATAAATTCATCGCACAAAAAAGAAAAAAAGAGTACCGGAAGTGATCAATGACAATTGATTAGCACTTCCTCCAATCTCGAATCTCAATCACGCACACACAATAATAATAAACGTGTGATGATTGGCGGAAAGCGCAAGGAAAATCACCACAAATCCACACAATCCACGAGACGTCACAAATTCAAAATTTCCCCCACGCGTTTAACCCCGAAGCACATGTTTACAAAAACACACAGCGCCTCACCTCTACTCTGCCTCAAAATTCCATGAGCCTCATTAATGCCTCATTAAAATGATAATGAGATGCGAGAGAATGATTAAAGTATATCATAACGAAGGTTTAAAGAATCGGATAGTTTTGTAATATCGTAATAGTAACGCACGATAAAGCCCTCGAGTCTCACTCGCTGGGGTGCAAGGCGACAGTGAAGAAAATGGTAAAATCGGTGGTGGGGATGAAGCAGTGAGTCGACGCCGGTTAGGCAAAAGGAATGAGGGGATACACGAGTCTACTGACGGTGGGGAAAAGGGTGTAGTTTGAGGGGAAGAAATGGGATAAGGAAGGGGAAGAAAAGGTTTCGGGCGCGGTTGTCCGTGGTCAAGGCATACGCGCACGCCGACGCCCGTTTTTTCATTATTTTATTTCGCAGTATGGGTTATTTCAGGGAGGCATAATTTGTTGGGAGAATAGCGAGAGGAATTGATGAATTAAATGAGAGATTTTCGGGGGAGAGTTTAGAAAATTGAGAATTAGGGGTGCATTTATTCGGGGGACTTGGGTATTTTCTACTGGCAACAGGTCTCCCGGTAGACGGCTGCTTCAATCCGTTCTCTAACTCCTCGTTTGTGAGAAGAAGAGAGAAAATAAGTGGATATATATATATATATATAGGGGTATCCGTGTGCACTACACTGTCACGTAGCCGCAAACTCCAAACAGCCCTGCATAAATTATTCGACACGCGAGTACGAGATAGTTTGAAATTACATTTTCTTCTTGCAGTTTATGTATTAGGGAGTTTAGTGACTGTATCACGAGGTCCATTTGTCTCTTTCATGATTGGTAATTTGTTAAATAATAGGAATATTGTAGTCTTACTCACCAACTACGAAGACCATATTCTTTGTCCATCGCAGCAATTCCCTCCTGATGTGTCTGCGTTCCTGTATGCAGCGAGCATAGGGGCAATCCGCCATTTTTGAAAAAATCACATCTTAAGATGTGGTTTTGGACGCCTGGGATGTCTCGGCAATATCTGTATCCCAGATTGTCCACGTTGGTGGATTATTATTGCTTCTTTCACTTGTTACAACGTGACTAAACTGCCACACTTGGGCACTTATTATTAAATACTGTACACACTATCAGGCTCTTCTACGGACGTCCGGTTTTGCGCGTGATCCTGACGCTGTACTCGTGCTCTCAGTTACAATAACCTCCTCCTCTTAAATTCCTTTTATTTATCATTTATCATGTGATATTGGAATTTAATTGTTTTCACTTGTCGAGACTGAGGGGCGCGGGAGGAGAAAGGCGACGAGACGATCTCAATTATTAATCACTATCTTCCATTAAACGAAAATAATTTAACCTCCATTGATATTTTAAATATTAACTACCTAAACTCCTCCACGCAATGCAACTTATTACACTTTACTATGTATCTTTAATTATTCTCTGTATTAATTCTGTCAAACTTGCCAAGGCTATCGTCCTTGTGCCCCTTCTCCACCTTCCTCTCCTTCTTCGTCGCCTCCTTATCTCCCGCGCCTCGGTTGACTCTTTCGCCACTGCCGACGCCGTTTCCGTTAGCACCACCGGCCACAACGAGTTACAACAGTATCCTCTTCCTCTTTCTCCTCGTCCTCCGTTGTTCCTCTCGTGTGAATGCAACTCACTACTTTTGATCTCGGCACTCTCGAATTATTGATTTTGTATCTGCAAGTACACAAGAAAAAGCACAAACTCAATTCTCTCTCTCTCTCTTTTATTTTCTTTAATTAAACAAAAAAAATAAGTATCAAATTTATTTCTCGTTCGCTTGGACCTTTAATAAAATTGCTTTTGACTCGACTCTCAGCATGCATTATTATGTATAGAGTGTGTAAGGCAAAAGCCAGCGGAAAAAAGGAGAGTGGAGGAAAGGGAGAATCCTGTGGGGCACACAGACTGAGGGCGGAAATACGTAGGGGAGGATTCGCGTGGCAGAGGGAGAGGATTCGATGGAGGGAAAGAGGAAGGCAGAGTGCGCCTAATATGCAACAAGAGAAAAAGAATTGGCGATCAATAGGTAGTAGCTGGTAAGCGTCCTTTCATCTGTTCCCTCTCCATCTCCCTCCCTCTTTTTTTTTCCTCATTCTCTGTCCTTCGTCCTTTCCACCTGCCCACCACGACGAGTCCACCCGCTTCGAATCTTTTCTACCTCTCTTTCTTCAAGCCACCCTCTATCGCCTCTTATTCCCTCGCCCCTCTGCACCTCTTTTGTAAAGCATTTTCGATGCGTCAAATTGTTTTTAAATTTCATGAAAAAAAAGAAATAAAAATAAAAGAAAAGTTAATCCACGACAAAAAAAAAAGCATTCAATTAAATCATCGGCTCCATGTAAATTTGAACAAATTGCATTTTACAATCTACGACGTGATTTACTTCATTTATATTCCACTTGGTACTCTGGTGTGTAGGTGGTGTGCTGATATAAATGAAAATGCATGAGGATTGATCGATTCTTCGGGTGCGATCGAAGTCTGGTCTACATAACGTAGTTTTTCCTATGTACAATCCAACCAGAGTCTATATATCCCGCCTATATTCACGGAAAAGACGTCATTGAACTCTGCCCGGTAGAAAAGACCTAACCATAGAGAGAAAAGAAAAAGCGTAGAGAGAGAGGTGGAAGAGAAAAAATAATGGGAAGAAGCGAGAGAGTAAAGAAATCGTTAGAAAAGTCTCGTGGGTCACTCGTCGCTCGGCCCAGTGAATATTTCGTGCTCGTAAAAGAGAGAACGAAAAACACTCGGTTTGAATTAGCGGCAGAAAATAACGTCATCACCACGTGCAACTTGTATGCCATTTGAGGTCAGGCAATAGTTCGTGGGTAAACAAGAGAGACAGAGAATTTAAAAAAAAAAAAAAAAAAAAAGACGAAGAGGGTATAGCCTTAGGGGGTTGGAAGAATTGAGACAAAAGAAGTCGTGATATTGTGCGGTTAAATGCTTTTTGAATAAATGCGCCCCGATAAAGTGTAGAAAAAAATCATGGATTTTATTACAGCAAATCCGTGAAAGTTACCCCCTTGGCACTGGCATGAAGAGAAAAGTAACATTATGAGTGTGCGGGGGAGGAGAATCACATTGAACGTGATCGACACGGCTTTAGCCTCTTTAACTTGTTCCCTCTCTCTCTTCATTGGAGGAGAAACGATCTGAGGCCAACTACGGCGCTATTGCGAGAAGGGAGAGGGTGGAATGATGTGGTCTTGCACGTGTACGTGAGCCACAGGAGTCACGGAAATAGCGTGACATAAAATTTCAACGATTCGAGATCAAAGTGGCCACACCAACCCACGCGTGCCCTCGTAGCACCAGTCTATACCTACTTACGTTCACTCCCCTGATCGATTTTCCCATTACGCCAAGCCAAGGTGCACCCAAGAGTCTTCCATTTCCCCTTAAAATTCTAGCAGTCCCTCGCAAGTGAGAGAGAGAGGGACAGAGTATGGGGAAAAAGTGAAGGATTTTGTGCAGAAAATCCTCCTTCGGTCCTCTCTCTCTCTACCTCTGTTTGACGTCCTCCAACGCGCCTTGCATTTCCGTCATCGTCGACGTATCCATCCCCTCTTATTCTACCTCCTATCCATCTCTCACCCTTCTTTTATTACTCCACCCTATTTGACAACGCAATTTCATCCTGACAATTTTTATGCCATACTTTAATGAAAAAAACGATGAAAGAGGAGGAAAAAAAGGAAGGAATGACCTTAAAAAAATTGTAATAAGGATACAAAAGAAAGATGCTGTGATACCGTGGTTTCTATTACGATGATAACGAAGACAAGCATCCATGGATCTGGAGAAAAAGTAATAACGATGCCCAATGGAAAAAAAAAAAATGCAAAATAAAAGCCCGTGGTACGTAAAAAAAAAAGTGAATTTAAAAAAGACCTGTAAAAACCTTGCGAGTTGGGGAAAAAAATTAACAAAGGCCATTGCACAGAGTCCGAGACTGTGTGTGAAAAAGGAGAAAATCGAGGAGGAGAAGAAGAGGGAGAGAGAATGGGGAGGATGGTCGAACCAGTGGCCCGCGGGCCTCGTATCCGAACATGCCCTTTGTAGGATAAGAGAAAGACAGAGAATGAGAGAAGGAGAAAAATGTTCATGCCTTTAACTCTTTTCCTCATTGCTGAAGTGAGAGAGAGAGAGAGTGGATAAAAAGGGACAGATAGATGGGGAGAGAGATTTTTTTTAGCACACACTGTGTGTAGGTGTAGTATACGGAGCCTGGAATATTTTTCAGAGGTGCAAGGAACTCATCGTAGTATCCAAGAAGGGGTGGGTTTTTTTCCAAACGCGTGGAGGTAGGGATGAGGTTCGTGCAGGAGGAAAGAGTAAAGTGAGAATGAGAAAACGACGCTAACAGAGAAAGATGGATAGTGGGGAGAAAAAAAGAGGGTACGGGAGGATGAGGGAAGAAGCAAAGTGGGAAGGGTGAGTTACCAGGAAGAGCAGCGAAAAGAGAAAACTGCTGGTGGGGAGATCGCGCACTCGCGTTTTCGTGCCTTCTTTTTTTCTCTCCTCTTTCCTTTATTTTTTCCTTCATTTTCTTCCTCCTGTTTTTTCCACTCTACCTTTACTACCGACCCGGCCTGCACTGGATGGCAGAGAGGAGAAGAAAGAGGAGAGATGTGCGTTGGATTCGGTTACTTGGTCTCTCACCCCCAGTTTGGTACCGATCTCCGCGTCTCTCTTTCTCGCTTCGAGCCACCGCCCCGCTCCATCATCTCCTCTTTTTTTTTCCTCTCTCTCTCTCTTTATCCTACCCCTACTGTAGAAACGTTGCGGGGCCGCCTCAGAGCGGCGCGGTGGTGCTTCTCGTTTTTTTTAACGAAGGATCCGCTCAATACCTCGGCTGTCATAACCTCCCGTTGCCCATGCACCCCTCGCCGCGCGACCTCCGCCACCTTCCTCCGTTTTACCTCAACTCGTACCTATACATCTCATCTCTCTTTCCTCCTTCTTCTTCTATATATATATTCCCTTTTTTTCGCCTCTTTTTCCCGCCTCAACCCACAACGCCATTCCAGTTTTTAACGTTTTCGTTCGACGTTTCCCTGGGTCCCATGAGGCAAAGGGTAACGGGAGAGTAGCTGAGGGCACACAGCAGGCTCCATGGGTAGGGGCAATATTTCCTTTATTTTTACTCCTCTCTCACTCTCCTTCAACAGTAAAACCCTCCCCATGCTTGGACCCCAGAAACTGGGGAGAAAGGGGTAGTGCATTTCGTCGTTACTTTGTTTTACGTGTTTCCTCCCTTACTTATATCCAGATTCTCACACTACTTTGTGCTCATGTTCACTTCTCTTCATCCCCTCTCACGTATTTATGCTTTTTCTTTATTATTCTCATCTGTTTTGTTCAAATATCTCGGAAACTAAACGAGATAGGACAATTTTTGTTCAAACCTTTTTTGTAGCTCTTAAAATTATCTAGAAAAAAGATTTCCATTAAAAAAGACGTAACTCCATTAATTTCAGAGATATTTTATGAAGAAGGAATACGAATTAACAATACTTGGAAAATCGCATTTTTACATGAAACATTGAAATCTGGTTTGTAGGCTTTTATTTGGAAATTCCGTGTTAGAAACTCAGTGAGCTTATAGTTCCTCTCTACAGCAGAAGCAACAGTTCGCTTAGTCTTTCTCCCTCTCTCTTTACCTCACTGGCGCACGATCTAGTTCTACTACAATTCACCCCACATCGGTGCTCGTGTCCTTCTTCTCCTTCAATCTCAGCACACGAACTAGTTGCCAAAGCATTCTACGGGGTAGTTTGGGTTCTACTAAATTTAGGTAGATTCTCTCCGAGTCTAAAGGGGATAGCTTCTGCAATATTCCGGAGTATTTTTTTTTTTTCCAATTTCGTAACAATGTTTTTCCATTTTTTTGCAATTGCCCTATCATTTCAATTCTCTCTCCAATCGAATTAAAAACAAAATTAACATGCTCCATGTGAATGCAGTTTGACCACAGAATCTATATGTCTCGTATTCGTTGGACGTTCCACATGAATTCCATAGGTCCATAAACAAACATGGATTATGATGGTATACTCAAATGCTATTTTAATCAGTTTTTCATGGACAGAAAGTTTCATGAAACGCGACACGCTTGCTAATGGATTAAAGGTTGCCGTGATCGGTTTTGCAGTACTGGATGAAGTGGGTTTATGAAGGGCTAAATTGAGAGGTACTATTTTATTTTTTATTTTCATCAGTGAAAAGGGCGAAATCACGCTCGTATATTCGATCATTGTAAATCGCATTTACATGGAAAATAATCTGCATTCACATTGTTTCAGTCACGCCACTATTGAATATCAAATTTTCGGGTTTTACAAAATGTATAAATGATTTCTTCTCATAAAGAATCGTGCAATTATAAAAAAAGCCTCGTAAACCGAGTAGAGTGGAGTCAATAATGCCACACCCGTTTTACAATTCACCCTCGAAATAAAAGAAAAAAAAAAAAAAAACCTCTCGTATTTTTTGACATGAGACTGCTGCCGAAGAGCGTCGAAAACCGACGAGAAATTACGCATATTTCTTTCTGCACTCCTCTTTTTTCCCCCCGAAAAAAAAGAGTGCTATCGATCTCCCCCCCCCCCCTCCTCTTTACATACGAGAGAGAGACGAGTCTCAATTATAAAACGCTTCGAAACATGCGACCCTTGTAAAGACGGCGGGATGGGATCGTTGCATAAAAGGTGTCGCTATATATACCCATATATGGTGAAAAGGATGGGGGAGAATTGAAAGAAGGGTTGAAATTTTCGTGCACCGAAAAAAAAGGAAATATGGATGTATTAAAAGTGGACCCGAGTAACGTAAAGAACTCTATTGTATTCCGCATGCATTTATCGACATGACAGAGACGAGAGAAGAAATTCCTTTGTTTCAAAAATACGAATGTTTTTTTTTTTTGTCCAATTGCAAGAAAGAAAAATATATAAAGAAATGAGGAGAAAATTTCCTGAGACATTTGTTAATGTGAAAGAACTGTCGATACTTTTTAATTAGGAATCGATAGTAAAGTGGATGAGAGAAAAAGAAAATTATGAACAAGATGACCCATGGGAGGTGGAAAAAAGTGAGGAGAGGAGAGAACGAGAGACGAGGAGAATAGTGTATATATTGCGGGCAAGTTCGAGGGGGTCGTTAATTATTGCTCGCCGCGCCCCGAAGGAGATGATTAATTGGCACGGGCTCGCCCTGACAGATCCGATGGCATTCGTCTCTTCCCATGTCTCATCCCCACTATTACTGTACCTTGGACACGGGTCCCTACTTTTTTTCCATCCTCCCACCAATATTACCTTTCCTACGTATTGATCGAATATTTGAAAATTTTTCAGAAACAAATGAAACCCCACGCCTTCTCCCTCCTTCTCCCGTTGAAAAAAAAAAAAATGGAGGAAATTGAAGTAGAGAGGGAGGAAAGGAAAATTGGTGGGAGAGACCGGGTAACTAACCTCCCCCCCTCCTTTACTCCAAAGATATTCCACGTCTTTTTGTTTCTACGATTCATACCCTTTATTTCCCCTTTCTTTTTTTTTTGCAGGCTCTTTCGTTTCAAAAATTATGGCTCCGATATTACCATAGCCTCTCCACCAATCTCCCTCGTTTCTTTATCGCAACAATTTAATTGCAAGCATTTTTATTAAAAAGTATCGACAGCCACTGCTTTTTATGGGCTCCAGGCGTTTAATATTTTCCCCCGCAAATATTCGTAGAAAGATATATGATTTTTGCATTTGCAGATGTCTATCAAGGGAAATAAATGTGGAATTTCGTGGGGGATTTGTGAAGGGTAATGAGTGCAGTTGGATTTTCATTCGTAAAGTCAATAATTTGTGGATGTTTCATTATATGCTTAATGACGATTAATCGGAAACTACGGGAATCCTCTTTAGGAAACTCAGATTAGCCTGTAATGTTTAAATGCAGCTGAATTTTAGACGCGGTGTAATTTCACCTTGTTTATACTTGCGTAGAAATATTCTCTATGAAACTCACACGAATTAACCTTACCTTCCGTCAAACATTCAGCACACTTGCTTAGTACATAATTCTATGCTACTAGATTGCGAATTATCAAATGCGAAATACGAAATTTCCGCCAAACGGATTATTCTCGATTTTTTTTTTATACAAAGGAATCTCCGGAAAAATATGAAAAAATTACACAATATTTTCAAAATACTGGAGCATGCTCTCGAATTTTTTCACATTTTTTTATAGAGTCCTTCACCCCGAAAAAAAATCCTTTGTTTCGCGGAAAACAAGGAGTTTCCCATTGCCTTGAAAATAAAGTAAAAGTCTTCGTTAAAACAAAGTGCAAAATGCTTGAACTGATAAATATTCAATGAAACTCAACGATAACCCTCCATTCATTGAATTTTTTAATTCACGAGGTAGTTATGAATGACGAAAAGGTGAAACAGGATAATTCCACTCTTTTTATTTAAAATGTCCCTTAATAATAATCTCAAAAATAGAACGAAACAATGAATTATAATGAAAATAATTTTGAATTCAAATTATATCACATCTCTGCATGCTTCGATAATTTCCGAGATTATCAGGAGCACGTGCCGACTAAAATAATCCTCTCTCTTCAACTCATTTCTATATATAACACAAATCCTGCTCCAGATTCTCCGAGACTCTGTTAATTAATTCATTAATTATTTGCTAAATTCCTTGTTCTCTGCAAGTAACTCGATTGTTATCATTAATTTCGCAATGCCTCTTACGCACTCCCATTCACTTATCAATTCCGTCGTTTTTTTCAGCATCGACAGTAACCATTCATAAAACAAATTCACGCAAATTCCGTTTGAACGCGGTTTATCCATCTGAAAATGTCCCCTGGGCAGGTTCGTGCGGTTACGTAAACTTAATGATGCAGATAGCCAAACTAGAATGGGGACGATGAGGCCGCATGTCACCGCAGAGAGAGGCTCGTCCTCGTGTTCACATGTATAGAAAGCGTAGTAAAATGCATTCTTTACTGTGTGCACGTTCGTGTGTCTCTTTCTGTATTATTGATAATGCAAAGAACGTGACTCCATTTTTCCCTATTCCATGCACATCAAGCAGGATACTAATTTTTTTGAAAAAGAAAGAGTACTCGAATTTTTTTGAAAAAATTCCAGGATAAATTAGAGATTTCAGAGAACACTGTAGAATTTTTTTAAAAATTTTCATTGACTCCTTCACACTGAAAAAAATTCAGGAGTCTTCTAATTATTGAATAGAATTACGTTGAATGCATTAATGATGTTGATGGCATTTCCAAATAACAATATACATAACATGAACCACGGGATAACCAATTAGTATCATTGATCGTTTCGTGAACTATTATATTCACATTGATTGTGCACTAGTCATGTGTAGTAACCGCGTGCCAAACCGGTCAACCGGTCGTCAGTACAATGCCGTTTGTTTATAACGAATAAACGTCGACTAAGTGTTAATGGCTTTAATATTCACCTATATACTCGAAAAACTTGCATCAACTGTCTATGGTTATGTTAGAGTTTCGGTTCGGCGGAAAATAACAGTCGAGAGCAGACTATTTTGCGTTATTAATATTTAATACGAAACTGGCGTTACAATCGCATTGCATGTTAAACGCGCGAGAAAAAAAAGCACTATACACATATGCCTCAGCTGTTGTTTCTTCCTTGTTCTATTCCCTGATTTCTTCACTTCGATAAAATACATGATTTTAAAATGAAAAAATTTAGGAACAGAGTAAACATGTTGGAGAATATTCTCAAATTTTTTCAAATTTTTCCAAAGACTCTTTCTCCTTTTTGAAAAATCCTTTACCCAGAAACTATCCAGAGTTTCGAAATGTGATTTTCTCTTGATATTAAACGGAATAATTTTGCGAATAACGTGAAATGGCGTCAGAAACAGATATGTAAAGTTGAATAGTAATGAGAAAGAGGAAGTGCATGAGGAATAAGAGGATATCCAATTAGTACTTCTTGAACTATACACAGGGACAGATTTGTGGATTAGTGATTTTCAGATACATCAACATTCTAATAACTAGTATTTGCATTAAAATTATACTGTGGAGTTTCTTGATGCGATTCGACACGCAGTACTCGTAATACACACTCCAAGTGCTTCCTCTCTCACGTGAAAACGAGGATGGTACAAATGAGCGAAACAGGAGTAGTTTACACTAGTGCAAGAGAGATAGAGATAATGAGGAGAGAAAAGATTGTAAATGAGGTGAGAGTGAGAGAGATGAGAGACTGAGTAAAGTTAGACTTTCAACTGAGAAATACGATACGAATGAGATGAGGTCCGAGTCTCCCTGCGTTCGGCACATTGACGGGTTACATAACTCTAAATCTGTCGGCCATTTTGTAGATCCACGTCTGGCGCCCTCCCGACCCGAGCATATGTTTCGTGCTTCTTTCGTCATTAATACCGAATTATTTCCACTTTTAAATGATTTTCCAGCCCTTAATGTTTCTGTTTTAAGCGGGAAAATTTCACGAAAAGTCGACCGTTACTTTTGTAAATCGAGGTCAAACCAAATTTTCTACTTTAACCTACTGAATACGGCGAATTTAGCTTTCTAAAGCGTATGATGGAGACGAGTCACATGTAGATAAATTCACATGTGTGGAGTCTCTGTGTTGGATTAGGATTGAGTGGAGGAGGAGGAGAGAAGGTGGATTATTAGTCCGCTGGTTTGGACCCATCTCAATATTGCAATACTGTCGTCTTCGCAGCATCGCGGAATATCACAGCGTCAAAATTAGTCAGTGGCTATGGGTATTTCACTTGGGATTTATAAACGACATCGTGTACGCTTGGCAAAACGTGTATATCGTACCAACCTTGACGTCAACTCTCAACGGCATTTCTCAGCTCAATGTTCGCAATTAGACGATGGTTAAATTATTCATACTTTGAATTAATACTTTCATTCACACCGGCTAAATTAATGAAATATCGTTTTTAATTAGTTTAATGGTGAAGGGTTGGAGATAGAGATTTTCAGATGATTCCAGTGAAAAGCTGAGGCAATTTTACCTAAGAATCATGTGTGAAAATTTATTTTTTTTTGATTTTTGGGAATTTCGATTTTTTTCACCGAGATTTGAAGGGGTTTACCTTCTCGAAATTTGAAAAATTCAGTTTTTTTGAAATATCTCTGGTTCTATTGGTCGGATTGCACTGGGGTTGGGCTTGAATGAAAGGTGGCATCATTCCTCACATTTTCGTTAAACTTTAATCGATTTTTATTGAAAATTGAAGAAGTTATGAGGGATTTTATGAAAATCAGTTTTTGGGCCATAACTTCGCCAATTTTTGATAAAAATCGATTGGAGTTTAACGAAAATGTGGGAAATCATGCCACCTTTAATTTAAGCCCAACCCCATTGCGATCGGACCAATAGAACCCGAGATATTTCAAAAAAACTGAATCTTTCAAATTTTGGGAAGGTAAACCCCTTCAAATCTCAGTGAAAAAAATCGAATTTTCCAAAAATTCAAAAAAATAAATTCCGACACATGTTTTCCGGCTAAAATTTCCTCAGCTTTCCAATGAAATTACCAGAAAAATCCTATCCTCAATATTTCCCACGTATTCTCTTAATTTTCATAATAAAAATACAAAAAAATTATCAACCCGTATTCACACACAGCTATTTAACTTTTCCATAACAAGTATGTACTCTAGTTCTCATCTAGTGCAGTAGTAGTGTTTGAGTTTTCAAACGGCCACAGAGAGTCATGTATATCGAAAGGCGCGACAGGTTTCCGCGCGCACGTGGCGCAGCCACCAGCCGGTATATAACGCAGTACACAGACACCGGTCAGCGTGACAAAGTAGTGACTATTTTCCCCCTAAAATCTCATCTCCCCTCCAATTTCCCTCTAATTAATAAAACCATCGGAAAATCCCCACTCATCAGAGTCCCCAAAATCCAATGAAAAACCCCCAAAAAAATGCATTAAAAAAAAAACTAGCCAATTACAAAAATGATAAAAGTAGAGACATCACGCGACTCTCCAATCTTCAAGTACTCTTTTCGGCCATTTTGGTGTCCAAGAGTCGTCGGGCGGGCTCGGGTTTTATATCATGTCTAGCGCGTCACTCTATCTCTCTCCTTGTTCTTTCCTTCTCCCTTGCCCACTGTTCTTTATTCTCGTTATTTTTGCCTCTCTTTTATTTTTCACTTCTCTACTTTGCTCACTCGAAAGATCCATTCTTCTCCCTCTCTCATTCACCCCAGACACACACGTGTGTACAGACGCAAACATACGCAATTCAAAGAGTATTTGCCGGGACTCCCTCTCGTTTCCCCTTTTACCCCCCTCCGTCATTTCATTCTTTGCTGCTATTCCTTTTCATCTCTCCCCCCCCCCCCCCCCTCTCTGAATTTTCTCCTCTTTTCTGCCACCCTCAATCGTTCACAAGAGCACACACCATGTTGTGTACGAAATGCATTAGCAAAAATTTTATTTCTGAATATAAAAGAATGAGAAAAATCTATCTCACGGTAACGTGATTCACTAATTTCTACTCACTCATCCGTCGTTATACCAATGGCAAGTAGAAGGAAATTGTTCGCTCGACCTCGCACATTCACCACTAACTTCCCCCCCTCTCCCCCGTGTTTTCTTCTCCTCTCTAGCTATCTCTGTTGAAGCCTCTTCGTTCGTTTCCTTCCGGGTGTCAAGTGCAATGTTATTGTATTTTCAATAGGCACGGTGTTGCAAAAATTTACGTATCCCTTCGACCATGTTAATCTTCATAATACGAAAATCCATCATCACCTGTCACTATTCCAAAAGAATAACTCCTTTTTTTTTTAAATTATTTTTCCTGTCAATTCGAGGGTCGAGACACTTTGTTAACGACAGCACAATTACGACAACTCAACACGTTTTATATATCCATCAGAATGTGACTAAAAAAAGTGCATTATTTGAATTAATAGAGATTGTTTATGAATTATCTCGGTAATAACGGATTTTTTCCATTTATTCTCGTGTTTCCTCTCAATTTCAGAGTAATTATTTGGGATAAATCACTGTTTCTGCCGTCGGGAGGAAGAAGGGGGCGCGAGCGCAGACTCGCAAAACAACGACGACGGAGACGAGGAGGAGGATGCCGTTGTTAGTCGTCGGTGAGCGCGGGTATCATCACCTGGGCGGCCTCGTGTCTCATAATATACAACGTGAATCCATAACAACACAGTTAACCATCGTAGTTTAGCTCCTCTGGGAAATTACGTTTTTTTTTTTTCTCACAAAATCTCAATCACTAAAAACCAATCCAAAAATCAACTAAACATTAACATCTTAAACACTCTCTATTTCCCATCACATTTCACTAATTTTCAAAAAAGTTTCGTGCCGGCACTTAGAAACACTTGTTCCCCTTTTTCTTTAAATTTCTTTAAATCAACTAAAAACTTTAAATACGTCCACATACATATTCTCATTAACCCAGGTGATTAATTTGAATTTAAAATGAGTGTTTTGTGTTAATAATTGTAATGATAAACGCGGCGGAATGAAGAGGGCGAGGAAGCCAGAGGCCTCTTCAACTGGCGGCTTCGTCACCGGCTAGATATGCGTTTGCGAGTTGCGTTGGGTCGCGCTGCGCTCCCGTAACTGCATCCGCGTCCACCAGCGTGGCTTGCGCGCTAGGAGCGCCGCCATCCGATCCAACCCCACCACCAAACTCGGCTTGTACGCCGCCGTCACTCTTCGTTCGTACCTTACTAATACATTCATATATTGTACTGTACAATCATATACTTACAAATACCAACGAAAATGTTACCCCCTTAACCCTCCTTGTCTACTTCACCCGCATATACACATGCGCTTTAACCGCGTTTTGTACCTCTAGTCAACACTAACACGAGGAAGGAGCTGCAGTGTGTGGGGGACTGCATGTACGTAGCCTAATATTGTCAGGAAATTACCGTGTGTATGTGCGGTTTTTCAATGCACATCTCTCTGACTCTTCTTACATGTGCGTGAAACGAAAATGGGTCTCTCCGTATTTTATTTATTTTACGTTCTTTTTTTTTTCTTTCCTCCTTCAAGGAGAATTCAAGAGTTGTGATAAAATTGTGCGGAATTAATGTGCTCAATTCTTTTATTGCACGTAAATGATGGGGGGCTTTATTTTCATTCTCAAGTTATTGAAAATTTTTTAATTGAATTTTCTTCTTTATCTTTTTTTTTCTTACAACGTTCATAACGAGTGAGAAAATAATAAATCTTCCGCGTAATGTTATGCAAAAATACTCAGGGTAAATTGTAAACGGCTTTGCTTTCATTTTCCGTTAGCACAACGTACACAATATAGGTAGTATGTCGGATTCTTAGTGGGAGCCTTTGATCGAGGTCCTTGGCACACAGTGAATGGCTGTGGGATTTCCGTTCAACGAGATGGACCAGTCTCGTGGCTGCCTCTATCGTTTTGTATATGCACGAGTGAGAATCTAGATCACGAATTTTCATGTGAAATATTTCATTGACTACACTGCACATTTCATCCTCATCTACCGTTTATTTTTCCTCGTAATTATGAAAATTAAGAGAAATACATGATTTCATGGCTTTTTCAGAATAATCCCAGGATGCGCAAAAAAAAAGAAGAAGAAGAATGAGAGATAAAGAAATAAAAATTGGAGGCCTCAATTTTTGCGTCAAGGATTTCTAAGAAATATTTCAGTGATTCTTTTATTCTTTTCGTCTCCAGTTTCGCTTCTCTGGGTAACGGAATGAAGAGAGGGACTTGGAGGGCCCCCTTTTTCCCGCGCGCATGCGCTGTCAGTGAGTCTCTTTCTCTTGTCAGCTCGTGGGCACTCTCCGCATGGCCATGACACTTTTAATAGAAGACAATTCGATGCATTGTGATGCCGATTCACATTTTAAATTCAAGCCATACACCCGAGACCCTCGAAAAATTAAACGAAAAAAGCTCCGCAATAAATATAAGATTACAATGAAAAATTCTCTTTGAAACATCATGAAGAAAGATTAGATATCATGTGTCACGTCTTGACGCCTGCACAACTCTCGTGCGCCTCTTGTTAATGATTGCGCAATCCTTAAAATTAATGTGTTTTACAGAAAAACGGGACATCGAAAGTTTGCGCCATTGCGCCAAGAGAGTGACTAGTGCCTGCACTCGCCAGCGCGAAACCGATTCCCTATACTTGACATTAAATTCCACCGCGGCCTTCTAAGCTTCTCCCCCTCTCTATCTCCCTCATTGGCTCTTTATTTCTCCTCTCTTTCTCTGAATTATCGTTGTTGGGCTATTTCTCTCTCATCACATGGCGTCCGCTATGTGCTGGTAGTTGTATACAAAACGCGTCGAAGCCTTTCTCTTCTCGGGCGAACGAGCCAATGCCTAAGCCACGTCCCGAAAAATGTCCGCCCACGGCGATCACGGAGGTGGCTTTTCGAGGTCTCTCTATTCCGCCTAAGCTCACACACACACACACAGATACACCCACCATTTTAAGAATTAAGAATTCTCCAACACCCAATACTCGCATTTTGAATCAAAGAAATTGCCGCTAAAAAAAAAACCACAATAAATCATAATGATAATGACTGATTGCCATCTCTCTTTCTTGTTACTAGAATTATCGATAATTATTACAATATGTAGATAATAAATAGCTAGACTCGGATAGTGGAGTAATGAATAAAAATTAATGGAAGGTTATTAAGTTGCAACAAAAGAAGGAACGATGTATACGTGATCGGACATCTCTATGGGCCGAAGAGAGCTAATGGCACGATATCGTGGCAACTGTATAACACCGTGGACGGTACGAATAGACGTGTCGAGAAGGGGGATCACCGATAGTACGAGAAAAGAGGGGCAAAGAGGGGCACTTCCATTGGTTACAAAGGCCCCTCTGTACACGTGTATGTGTGGGCTTATAAATACATTCATACCATGTGTTCGCCTCGAGGCTCGCGTGAGCTCGCACACTGCTCCAACGACGCGACTTCCAGAGTCACTCGCACGTACATACACGCGGTGCATACAGTCATACAAGAATATACAGCTTACACATATTTCAACCAACAGTGCGTGCGTCGATGCCACGTGACGTCTAAATTCAGTCGGCCATTTTGGAGCATGATTCATTTGTTTAGAATGGGTCGGATAGTAGTAGGAGGCGGAGCCTCGGCACACAAAATCTTCCCGGGCGTTAGATTCAAGCCGAAACGCGATACTCCATAACTCCAATAATTCTACCACAGTCCTAGTCCCCCTCGCGTGCCCCCTCTCGCCTATCAGCCCATCCATATGTGACGAATAATTCAAACTATCACACGCTCACACGTGCTTCTTATCTATCAATGCACAAATGTCAATTCAATGAATATGTTTTTTTCCAAACGCCTTTTTACGCCAATTGAATGAGGGAAAAATAGTCCAAAGTCTTATCACTTTTTGCCGGAATCTCATTAAATTTTATTTTTTTTATTCGCAGTGATCTTGGATCGGGCAAGGCTGAGATCTGAATTCTAGCCTCAGGCAGTATTTAAACATTATTTCATTCGAGGAAGCATGAATTATTTATCCGAAAAATTTAGAAGAAAATAGAATGAAACTGGGAAATTATTTGTAATGCATTTATTTTTTTGGAGCGAAGGACACCGGTTGAGGGGGAATTAAAAAGCCGTAAAAAAAACTCGTTCGAAATGCACCAATGGCCTCGAGCACCGATCGAAAATCAATTTTTTCCTTCACTCAGAAGAAATGCCGCACGAAAAGGGGAATTCAATAAAAATATATTAAATAAAATTGAAATTGACGAAACTTCACTTTTTACCCAAGTATTTCTTTGTGCAGTGGCCTCAAGGTCACAAGCCCACAGTGGGTCAGACAAACTACCGGTCGTCTTTCGTAACAAAGCGGAACGACTTATTCGCAAAAGGGAGCCCGGGCCAAAGTCACTGGGTCGTGTATACGAATTCGCATTAACCAATGGCGTAGACATTGGTGGATATTTCATAATTTCGCACAATGCAGTCTCATTGAAATTGAGTGTAGCCGGCGCTATTGCCACGCTGCAACGCGCGCACGGCCCCGGCATTCTGCGGGTATCCCAGCGTGTCGGAAAGGGAACGGACGCCGGCTGCAATGAGGCCTTGACCGTATCTCCGCTTATCGCATCAACCGCTGCTATGCCACACTTCCAGCTTAGCGTCACCATTGTCATGTTCGCGAAAATCCTAACCGAATTTCCATCGTCCTGATAAGCAGCGATTATTTCAGAATTTTATTTTCAAATAAAAGAATTTGTGCAGGCGATTGAAAAAATTCGAGAAGACCCTCCAAAGTGTCTAAAATACCCCAGAATTTTTTAAAATTTTTATCAAGAACCCTTCACTACTAAAACAAAATCCCAGATTATCCAGAACTTTAGAAATAAAAAAGGGGATACAAAAGTTTCGTGTTCAATGCATCTATTGGGCATTGAGTCCGAGTGGAATTGATCACGTGCATAAATATTCGGTACCTAAACCCTCAAATATTGAGAGATACTATTCAAATCTATCCAAGCTTTCCACTGCACACGCTTCTAGACATATTTTGGGGGATAGCTACTTGTTGCGCCACTAAAGAGAGAGAGAGAGAGAGAGAGGAAAAGGGTGAGCCCGACGAGTTGCAGAATATATACCACCTACATACATACACTGGGCGCACGTGTGTTGGGATGAGAAGTACATAGAATCGGTCTCGGAGAGACAGAGAGAGGTACGCGTACCGAGTTGCAACACGTGTATGTGTTTCAGTACACATCGTCACGTTTTCACGGTCCAGACAGGTGGAAATATTCAACGAAATTTAACTCTCCAACGAGCAAGTAAAACAACAACTACAAATAAAGAGGAAAAAAGAAAATAATAAAAGTAGGGAAAAAAAAAATAAAACGAGCGTTGGAGAATGTCCAAAAATTCTACTTGTTGCGCACTATCATTTACTCAAGGTTATTCCAGCCAAGGGGAATTGTGGAAAATTTTACTGGGACCTGTTAAACGTGTGAATGAGATAGTCGAGTGGATTTTGCGGTGTACCAATTTTTTTGGTGAATTTTTATTAACTTGTTGCTGCAGCGCCAATGGACGAGAATAATTTCGAAAAAAAAAAAAACGTCGACAGAAACAAACGAATTATTTTAATAATCCCCTTAATTAAAAGAAATTTCATTGACCTGTTGGACGACACTTGTTGCATCTGATTGTTTAATTTCAGTGCTTGCATCCGCAAATATTAAATTTTCCCCTAAACTGCATTTTCCAAAACTTTAATGACTCGTTATTCGTAAACGCTTGAAATTCACTGAATTATCAATAATTTACATGAACCCAGGTAATATGAATAATGCAATGTAACGAAATTGCACATAATGTACTTAACAGAATCCGTCCACTGTGAAAGCGTGTTTGCCAAAGCCCAAACATATACATTTTCTCGTGTTAGATCTCTTCATACGGCCGGTGGGTATGAAAGCCGTTACTACTTGTTGCTCGTCCGGGAATCCTAGGATACCCAACCTCAAACTATATATACTTCCATTGTATTCTCCATCTCACTCTCTCTCACATGAACGAACCCCCGGCACATGAGAAATGTACCTGTTGTGTGACGGAGAGAGGACGGTAAAGTTAGATTTGTATATGAGGAAAATGGGGCAAAAAAAAATATGAGAGTAATACTCGTTCCTGTGGGCTCTTTGCAATGCTGCAGTTACCTACAAACCACTCACATCTTCCAACACGGTGCAAACACGTTCATCTTGACGGGAAGATTAAAGCCGCTCGTGTTACGTGTCAAAGAACACTTGCACTTGAACGTACACCAACGATTGTTACCGTCTGTGCCATTCAGGACACAAAGAGAAGAGAGGGAGAAACAATTATTCATTACGAGATAAATGAGAATATTTGTTGGAAAAATTTCCCCTTCTCTTGTGTTTTGTGACTGATGGGTTTTTTTTTTTAAATTTTATAATTCTAGGAAAAATAGAGCATCGGAAAAACACACCTATTTCCTCTTTAATTCCTCGAGATATCGCATTTTTTAATGGAATTATAAATAAAAGAATGCATGCTCTTTTGGCTTACCGTGAGCGAGAAAAGCTGGAGACAGTGAGGAGTGGGGGGCGCTGCAGGATGCGTGTGTGTGTGACTGTGTTTTGTCCCGTTGGTGATTCGAAGAAAAGAACATTCATAATTGCACTATTAGTCTTTCAATTGATTAGTTTTTTAAGCACTCACTCACAATTATTTAATCACTCACTCGGAATGCATGAAGAATTAGTTAAATATATGAATGAAATTATTTAATACTCCATTTTAGATTTAAACGTCTGGAGACACCGGAGTTTTAAAGGAAATTAAAAGGGAATATCGATTTGTTTTTGTCCCTTTGACCGTCAGCGAGACACTGAGCAGACAGACGTAGCGCCAGTGCGGAGAGGGGAGAGACGAAGGGGAGAGGTGTGTTGTGACTGTGTTTTGTTTTTTCGGGGAATTAGCGGAGAGAATATTCATGATTTAAAAAGTATCCTTTTAATCGATTAAATTCTAGTAAACTCACGCACAATTTGTTATTTAATAATTATAATGTATTAAGCTCGGGTTAATTATTTAAATAGAATAATTTTATACGTGATTTTGGCGTAATTAGAGAGATGCTCGTTAGCCCTGCGTCCCTTGAGAAGTGTGCGGGGAGACTGAGCGGTACACTGTGAGGTATGTGAGGAGTGGGGAGCGGCAGAGGGGAGAGGTGTGTCGCTACTGTCTTTTGTTTCTTCTATTTATTAACGAAAAGAATATTCACGAGTTAACAATTATTCTTTCACTCCGTTATCCTTCACTGAATTAACAATTATTTATTCAATAAATTAGAATAAATGGAGCCCGGGTTAATAACGTGCGTTAAATAATTTAATAAATACCTCTAAAGAAATTTCCAAGAAAAAAAAATCGATAATCTTCCGTCTGAGTGGGGAGCGGAGAAAGGGGGGAGAGGTGTGATGCTACTGTATTTTGTTTTAGTCAGTCATTAGTCACCGAATATTCACGATGAAAACTCTCCCATCAAATCAATTATTTTTCTATTAAATAAATTTATCTAACGCGCAATTAATTATCTAATAATTAGAATATGTGAAGCTCGGTTTAATTATTTAAATAGAATAATTTTATACGAGATTTTGGAGTGATCAGAGAGATGTTCGTTAGCCGGGCGTCCCTTGAGAAGTGAGCAGGACACTGGAAGGTCAGTGCGGAGAGGGGAGCGGCAGAGGGAAGACGTGTGTCGCTACTGTCTTTTGTTTCTTCTATTTATTAACGAAAAGAATATTCACGAGTTAACAATTATCCTTTCACTCCGTTATCCTTCACTGAATTAACAATTATTTATTCAATAAATTAGAATAAATGGAGCCCGGGTTAATAACGTACGTAAAACAATTTAATAAATATCTCTAAAGAAATTTCCAAGAAACTGAAAAAGAAAATCGATAATATTCAGTCTGGAATGCGGAGAGCGGTGGGGAGCGGAGAAAGGGGGGAGAGGTGTGAGACGACTGTGTTTTGTTTTAGTCAGTTATTAGTATCAAAATATTCACGGTAGAACGTGCTCCTTTAAATCAATTCCTTCTCGTTAAACTCACGGACAATTATCTATTTAATTAATTAGAATAAATGCAGTGCCGGGGCCAGTATGTAAGAAAAATAGTTTTATACATATTTTTAAATAAATTGAGGAGCAAATCAATGCATCTTTGTCTTAACCTTGAACCGGAAGAATTCAAGGGGTAGTCGAAATTAAGGAGCGGTACGGGGCAGACGTGTTGAGACTTGTCTCTTGTTTCATCACTCAAATTAACGTAAATAATATTCACCATTAAATAATCATTATATCGATTAATTAATTAATAATTATTTAATTATTTTTTCACTATCTTTACTCATAAATTCTCTTTTAACAAATTATCGAAAATAATATTTCCGAGTTTTTTTAATACATTAAAAAGAAAATCGGTGTAGCTTTGTCTTGACCTTGAGCTTGAGGAATTTGAGGGAAGAGTTGAGGGGGGAGAATTCAGGGGGAAGAATTTTCTGAGAAGTGGGGAGTGGCAGTGAGGTGAAGTGTTTTGTTTTTCCAGTGAATTAAATAAAAGAATATTCATAACTAAATAATATTTTTTTAAATCAATAATTTCGCATTTAATGAATAATTCAGAATAAAACATCGGGATTTTTTGAGACATTAAAATGACAATAAATAGTGCTTTGTGTTGGTGATAAGTGAGTGAATTGTGACTGATGGCAGCCAGGAGTGGGGAGCGGTGCAGCAGGGTGGAATGAGACTCTCTTTTCGGTGAGTTAACAATTATTATTTTAATTATTTTTGAATTATCTTGCGCTCAATAAAGTGTAATAAATGAACGGAAAGGTTCATTGCCTTTCGCTGAATATTTCGGGGAATAACCGAGATACGGCGTTTTTATCCTCCGGTCTGAAGAGAGCTGATGCTCATGTTTTTTTACAAAAGGAACATGAAAAAAAAAAAATGAGTATTGTCATTACGAGTCGAGGGTCGAACAATGAGGGAGAAGTGGTGGGGGTATGCGTCGAATGTGGAGACGGATAAAGCGGTTTGGTGTTGGGAATTTGCGTTGGTGTAAAAAGGCGAAACTGTGTGTGTGTGTGTGCAAGTTTAGTTATATATACTTTCAATGTGGAGCAGACTCACTCTCAATGGAGAGCGAGAGTGACCCATTGAGTGGGTGAGAGGGAAATTTGGCAGCTGTTTTAAACCGGGCTAACTGGCGAAATTTTCCCCCTTTCTCGCTTCATTCGGGTGTATCATGCTTGCTCACAATCGCCCTTTCAGTCCCGTACACGGTCACGCTCGTCTCTCTCTCTCTCTCTCTCTCCTCATGTTCTCGCCGTATACCATAAAACCAGGGTATATATATGTATATGTACAAACACTCGCCTTGCGTATTTTCCCTTTATACTCGAACACAAATGTGAACGTTATTTCGCTTTCGTCGACTCTCGTTTTCATTCTCAACTCTTTTCTGATTTATTTTTTGGAGTGATTGATGGAGAATTTTGGGAATGACTGGAGATGGAATTTTTTTGATGATTCCATTGAAAAGCTGAGGAAATTTGCGATGGAGAACATGTGGCAGAATTTATTTTTTCGATTTTTTTAAGAATTTCATTTTTTTGACTGGATTTGGGGGTCAAACCCTTCTTATTTTTTGGAAAATTCAGTTTTTTTGGAATATCTCTGGTTCTATTTGTCGGATCGTAATGGGGTTGGTCTCAAATGAAAGGTGGCATCATTCCTCACATTTTCGTTAAACTCCAATCGATTTTTATCGAAAATTGAAGAAGTTATGGGGCATTTTATGAAAATCAGTTTTTGCCCTGTAACTTCTTCAATTTTCGATAAAAATCGATTGGAGTTTAATGAAAATGTGAGGAATCATGCCACCTTTCATTTGAGACCAACCCCATTGCAATCCGACACCTAGAACCAGAGATATTTCAAAAAAACTGAATTTTTCAAATTTTGGGAAGGTAAACTTCCCTTCAAATATTCCCCAAAAAAATCGAATTTTCAAAAAAATTCAGAAAAATAAATTCAGACATATGATTTCCATCGCAAATTTCCTCAGCTTTTCAATGGAATCATCAGAAAGATCGTATCTCAAAAATTTCTCACGATTTCCACCATAAAACCCCCAAAATCCCACAAAAATGTTTGTGTTTCACCCTTCATGCCCTTTGTACCTTCCCACAGTACCCATAAATGTTATACACGTGGCAAACACGCAGAATACACGTGCAAAACATAGGATCGCACAGCTCCTATAAACCCACGTTCGTAAATGTGCAGCTCGCTTGGTTTGGCAGCGGACGCAATTATGCCTGTATACCAAAGCCCTGTGGATGCATTCACGCCATCCTTCTCCCACTAATCGACCACCAAACTCGTCCTCCTCTCTCTCTCCTTCTGCATTCCCTCTTTTTTTATCTTTTTCATTATTCGCCATCCGCCCGTCCCACACACTGACCTGGGTTAACTCGACGCACAGTGCCGAATATAAAACGGCCAGTTCTACTGACCCTCTCCCCAGACTCTAACGAAAATACTGACAAACCCGTTTCTCTCCCCACTTTTATCCCCAAACACATCGCCTCTTTCTTTCTTACTCACACACATATATGAAGAGACCTTTATTCACTAAACTCAAGTCGAAGGCAGGGCCACGGTCAACCGAAAAAGCCGCGCCTCCGCATTTATTTTCACTTGATAGAATCAACCATTTTATTCTCAATTTTTTTTTCTTCTTCTGTAATAAATAAATTACTGCATTCAGAGGTGCGATCGATATTTATTGATAATATTTATGCAATTCTTTTTTTAACTGAGAGTCGAAACAAAGTTTTGCTTCATGAATATTTGAGGAGTTAAAGTTTTATCGAAATTTCTTAATTTTCAGGATTTTTTTCCCATGAAATTCTGTCTTTTTTTTTTTACTATTATTTTAATGGAGTTTCTTTTCTTTTCAATTATTAACTCTGATTTTTCATGCAATTTTCTCGTTTGTCTCCACTTGAATTCATTATTAAATGGAAAGCCTCGATGAATAGGCAAAATGATCAATCGTAAATCTCCCGTGGTCCAGCGAGTTGTGAGATACGTATGGATCCACGAATACAGTTGAATTACGTGCTCAAGCCATTCGTGAAACAAAGCAGCCTCTGTGTCCTCTCAGCACGAGCATACCATGACCTATCCCTACGTTTCGCCATCAAACCACGTATGTTAACCCCGTTGGCCATATACACGCTTTTTATAAACGAACGAGCCCTATTCTATAATTGCACTCAGTCGAACTAAATCATCATCATCATCATCATCATGAATGCATGAAAAAAGAGATGAAAAAATCCCCATTTTTTTTTTGCATTTCGGAAAGAGACGTTTCTGTAAAAAAAAAAATCTCCCTCTATAATTTTTCCTACCATCCATGCATCCATGAGCATTCATTAAGGGAAGCAGGAGGAAAAAAAGCCCCTTTTTGCCTAATGAATGGAAATCCATAGAATATTCGCATCAGAGATGATTTATATTTTCGTGCAGTTTAATGCGGAAAGGGAAATAATATTTTTTTTGCACATTGAGAAATAATTATCAATCACTCACCGTAATGAGAAGCAGTGGAATCCACAAAAGAAAAAATGAATCTCGAAAAGATGCACAACACTTGAGTATATCCTTGTCTCTTATTCTCGTAAGAATCAAGTGATTTTATTGATTTCAAACACTTGTCATAAAATTCACTTTATTCATTAAATTTATCATTCTCTCTGAACCGTATATGCACACTCACTGGTTGCGTGGCCGGATGATGCACTTGCACTCACACAAAAATCGCTTTTGGGTCTGAACGCGCGCGGCTTTTCAAAGTCGTGTTTGCCACTACGAGCAAAGAAAAAGAGGGGAGGGAATAACCCCACTCAATCGAAATCGGAGTCGTCGCGACGAAACTCAAGCTCCCATGGGCGCAATACTGAAATTCGCCTCTCTCGACACAAAGAACATTAAATTTTATTTAAACGCACTTTATTTCCCCCTCTCTCTCTCTCTCTTTCTCATTATCAATTAAATCCTCATATTACTCTCATTGTAAAAGTATCACTTTGCCGATTATTTCGAGTGCCTCAATGTGCATATATCCAAAATAAATGTTGAACTGTCAATTCACTAACCTACCTCACAGGAGAAACGGCCCCCACAGCTTTAACGTACAACCGAATGTGCAGTGTACAGGACGTAGCAAAGTGGACTTACCACAGTGGCGCTCGAGTAACTTGCTTTTTCTCATACCCCCCACTCTTTTGCTCGTTGGTAGTGAACAAGATTGGCTCGAAGGTGCGTGAGAATAAAACTAAGTTGAAGTACTTAACAATTGGCCTTGATAGAATATCAAAACGTCATTCGATGATCGAGAATAAACCAAAAAATGCTATAAAATGACCGAAAATAAATATTTTCACGTTTATTTTTTATTGCGTTTCAATGCTCATATCACTTATTATCAGTGCCTAAATGAATTTCGTTGAATAATACTTGCAGTGTGAATTTCAACAGATAAAAAAACATAATTCTGACAAATAATGGTAATTAATAATGATTCTCAAAACATGATTCATTGTTGATAAACACTTGGTGAAGATTCATGTCCTTGAGAGATATGAAATTGCAACGAATAGTCGTTTTTCCTATTGTTGATTGAGAGAATTATTATTTCTTAAAATTCCCATTGGATTTATGTTTATGCACTCTTTATTTTTCGTTCTGCTCCGTATCACTGTCAGCTCGACGCCAAAACACAGCTGCAGTAAAACGTTTCTCTCTTCGAAATTGATGGAAAAAAAAAAAAAAAAGAGGAGAGAGATGAGTCGCAACACATTTTATTTCGGCTATCCAATGAAACATCACTCATACATGAGAAGGCTACAGTGTGCATTGTATTATGAGTGTCATGTGTTGTCATTAGGCGGATTAATCAAATTCCACGGGAGATTGGAAAGACCGTCTCTTCAGTTAACAGTATTAGTATACGTGTGTTTATATATTTGTGTACGGTAAATGCAGTTATCCCCCATCTCTTCATAAATTTAATACACTGTGTGTGTGTGTGTGTGTGTGTGATTATGCTTGTGTTTGTTGCTGCAGTTGAGAGGTAAATGCCCGGGTGTCCGAGACACTGCCTTATCAGTAGTCTGATATTATTTCGGCTGGCGAATAGCAGTACTGAGACACTCGTGAAAATAATTCTCGTATGCAATAAAAATGTGAATCACTCTTATCATTCATGAATTAAAAAAAAAACATTCCGAATAATAAATTTGTGGGGGGAAAGAGGAATTTTTTTTTTATTGAAAAATATTGTTAATTAATTAGTCGTAATATTCTTTTGAATTCTTCTAATTATTATTATCATGCTATACGTGATTCTATGCGAATTTCATTAACTTCCTTTACGTACTTGGAAAACACTAACTTTGGAGAATTAATGTTAATGTTAATACATATCCGTGAAAATTGCCGGTTAGTAAATGGGAAAGATCGCTTCCTGTGGCACAATTCTATTTTCGGTTCTTCCAATTATCACTGGAGTCTTTAACCACTTCCAAGAGTTCCTCAACTGATTGGGGAAAATAATTTAGTAAAAGAGGGAGAATTAAAGTGATGAAAAAAAATTATTTTATCGCATTTAGGCCGAGCGAAATTGACCGATAGCAGGTACACATGTATATGCACAAAAGTAATGCAGGGTGCAATGACCTTTGGCTCTTTTTTTTTTTTTTTATTCTCTTTCTAATTTCTTGGGGAACCGAATTGTGCATCGAGCTCTAGCATGCTAATAAATCAATACATTACTTCAAATGATATTTTCTTTTATAATAAACTGAAATAATTTATTATTGATGATAATATTCCTCGGGATTTTGAGAGAATTTATTTGAAATAATTTTGCCATGTGAGTGACACGAAAATAATGTGGAGTTGTCATGAAAATTGAAAAAAAAAAAAAAACTGGAAAATAGCATCAAGAGGAAATAAAGTGGACAGGCGGGTTGCCTCCTTTTTCCGGAGTGGAGGGGGAGCAGTGGAAAAAGGGCCTTTTAGCAAATGTTTTTGAAACATTTTCCCCAGGCATACTGAGGGTAACAATTGTCCGGTTTTTTTTTTATCGATTGACTTCATACGTTGCTCATCTATTTTATATATAACGCAAAGCGATGAATTTTATTCCAGTCGCCCTTTGTTTGTCATTCTTTTTTTTTCCACTTTTCATTTTCTTGTCTATCCTATCTTCTCTCTTTTTTTTTTTTACCATACTCGTTGGTGGAGGCGCGATCAGGCAGGTGGTACGTAATGTCCGTAATTGCGTAGCTCTGAACTCATGCACACAAATACTGTGTGTGCACCCGCGGTATCGTCCAGCCATATCGAAAGGTACGATCGCTTCCGATGACTCTCTGGGACCTTATAATATACCACAGTGTGTTCGAATAGTTTGATGCGACTTTCACAGTTGTAATGTTCAATTGGTTATTACCATGTGAACTTTCCTAAAAACATTATCTGTGGATTATTTTGGCTTCTGGATTTTATTTATTGGAGAAGGAGTCTCTGGAAAAATCTGAAAAAATTCAGGAACAATGCAGACATATCGAAGAGTGTTCTCAAATTTTTTCAGATTTTTCCGGAGAAATTAAGTGCCGTTGCACTAATTACATCGTGGACAAATCAAAAAGGGTGGAATATGAAGCTCACCGATTGGGCCATTAGACGCAACTAATCTGCACGACCCCATTGGGTTAGTTTAATCATATATATACCTGACAAACTGCAAGAGCCGGTCATCCAGGTTAACGTGTCACGGGTATCCCATCAGTTAATCGCACCAGAGACATGATTTTCTTCTCTTTCTCACTCTATCCCACTGCTCTTTTTCATTCTCCCTCTTCTCCCTGACATTTTCTACGCGGCTGCTTACTACACTGTAACGATACTCGTTAATAATACCGCATACACTCCGATCAGTAATCACTGATGGGATACTCGGGTATATATCTTTAGAATGGAGCGAAATTATTTTTTCTTCCTTTTGGATTATTAAAAAATTCATAACTTTGCTTCTACTCAATATTTTTATGTCAAAATTCTTGCAGATGGTCTTTATACCTTTCGGAAGCACTCGAAAATTTTTCGTAACGTTATTCAAAATGGCGTAATTTTTCCGATTCTAGAAACATTTAGAATTCCTTCTTTCACATGAAATACCACATTTGCTACGAATATTGCGGAAGAAATGTGTGGTAAAGATAGAGTCTTATCAAAACAGAATTTCTCAGCGTTTTTACGGGCCGTCGGACATCCGAATGATTGCATTCGGTATCTTTCTGTGAGCCCCTCGAGGGACACGTTCTGCCCAAAACGATTTTGGCTTCTCGGATAGACGGCAATGCAGAAGAAAGAGAGGCAAAAAGAAGCCCCGGAGATGCTCAAGACACTGGAATAAAATGCCGTGGGGGATGGGGGAGAAAATGGGGAAGGGGTAGAATGAATACAATAATAAGCAAAAGAAGAGGAGGTCTTTTGCCTCGGTGGCAGTAGCGTTTCACGGTGCGAGATAACCGGAATACAGGTTTCCGTGGATAGAGCTGTGCCGTGACGACGGGCAAAATGGTAGGGGGTATACCGGTAGAGATGCTAATGTCGGCCTTGTGCCACATACCCGTACCTCTGGTGCACGTCCGTGTGTTTCATACATCCAGCCATCTTCTGTATCATCCTTTTTTTCTTTCCTCGGTGAAGCCAGGGATATTGAAAGAAAAGCCAACATTTACACTATCATTTAATGAAATTATCTTGAGTCCCAATTTTTCGGTATATTTCCGTTCATTTATTACACTTGTTACAAAACTCATGCGCAACCCCCTTTGAATAATCAAACTTATCAACTGTTGTCATTATAGAGATTTTTATGAATGTTTATAATGAAGAATAATTGATTAAATATTCAGATTTATTTATCATTATGATCCTTTCTAAAAGTATTACGATAGATCCTGCCTCTATCATATTTACGATTTATATAAATAACTAAATTTAAATTGCACAACTAAAATCATTCGAGTTATTCACTGATAACACTAACAGCAAATTTAACGATGAGAAAAATAATAATTTGCGTAATAACTGTTTTATCGAAAAATGCTTTTCATGTGCCATAAATTGTAGATTTTTGAGAGTAAAAGAAAAAAGGAATTAGGCTTCCATTATGTGGAAGAGGAGAAAGAGGATTTTTTTTTTACAGTACAGAAATTGCTGATCGAGTAGTGAATAGCAGAATGACGCGCCATTTTAGATTACTATAATGTTGTACTTTTTTTTTCATTTCAGGTCGAGAAGCGTTATGACGATGATTACCGCTAGAAGAACGATTTGAGAGTCTCGCAGGCAAAAGGTAAGAATTGCATATATTTTTTTTGTTGCTGCATATTGGATAATGTAAGCACACAAGCGAGCGTAAAAAAAAAGTGGCATAAATAATTGAAATGAAAGGTTTTTAAGGTACTGCGTATATTTAGGATAGAAGGTCGAATTGAAATTGCAATAAGATCGACGAATGCAAGAAAAATAAGGTTAGGCCACAGGCCACAAATGCCTGTATACCACTGTCAGCGATTGGGTGGTATATATCGCGAAAATGCGTGAAAAACTTGTTGTCCTAGAAAAGTTAATGGCGTCAGTCAGTGGCACAAACTGTCCGGACACACGTGAGCATGGCTCCGTGCTCTCCTCACAGAGTACAAACTCCTAATCCACACGTCCACTTATTTTTTAATTTTTCGTATTCGTTTTTCTTTTTTCCTTGTATCTTCTTGTTGTTTTTATCTGCTCTTTATCGTATCAGCTTCCTCCATCGTTTCTCTCACACACTCTATCGTATCAATACCATTGAATATACCTATTGAATCGACAGAGACCTCTGCTACTGACAGACAGTTTAATTTATATCTCGGAAACACGCGCCAAATGCATGTACATGCTTATTTTTTTGTTGCCATTGGAAAATACATTTTTCGTTATCTTTTTGCCCATGTACTTTGCGCATTGTGTCAATAAATAGACCAATGGACATGTGATACACGTGGAATCTCAGTTGACAAAAAAAAATATATAAATAAAATATTCGGAAATTATGGAATTTTTTTTTGTAAGCATACACGTGGTATATTAATTTTCACACGAATAATACCTCGGACGTTTGAATTGAGTCGATCGAAATGCCGTGCTCATGTTAAACGGTTTTATAACGATATATACGATTATTATGGATGCCTGAGGATCACGAGGCCTGGCTAAGTAATAATCTTTGAGCGTTCTAATGCGACTTGGAACCGGGCGGCCTCCAAGTTGAAATAACTCGCCCGTACCTCTCTCGCCTCTCCTCTTCGTTCGCCTTTTTTTTTTTTTACCCATTTTTTTTTTCTTTCGTTCGCCGTCAATTTTTATTCTCCATCTTATTTTCTATCTCACCCGATCCCAGCCACCTATCCCCCTCTTCAATGCCCCTCCCCCTTTTTTCCGTTGGCCATGTCCGATCATCGCCAAACTAACGTACATAATGTAGAGGTTACCATGGGCAATCAAAGAACTCTGAAACCACGACAAAGAAAACGAAAACTTTGTTGCTGCAAGTTGAGAGTAAACTATTGGCCATTCTCTCTCTAACTTTATTCAAACGTTCCTTTTTCCCATCGGCTTGTGCATAGATACGACGAGACCACGTACCAAGGACAATCACTTTTATTCACAGGTTTATATCGTCATGGATTGATGAACACTGAAGACATTGAGAATATGTTTTATTTTTCTTATTTTTTTTTTTACATTAAATGCAGTATTGTGATTTTTATGGTTTTAAAAATTCAGGACTTCTCTTCTTTTTTCGTCTTCTGTGTACGATTTATTCTCTCGGTTTTTGGTTTCCTTTGTTCTTGTGGCAACCGGGGAGGGGGGGGGGGGGAACAGGTGACCAGTGTAATGGCTACCTCACTCGAATAAAACCGTTGACAATCATTTAATATTACTAACGCCGTATAATATACGATATAATAAATTTTTTTTGCCCTCGCACGTGGCACTCCCTCATTCTTGTTTTATTATTGCTGTAATATCATTATTGAAAGTGAGACGACAATGAACCGATCCCCAGTCTCGTTGTCTCCATTGGAAAAACTTCAATTCTCCATATATCTATATATAACAATTCGTTTCCATTATTTTCTTCAGACTTTTATTTTTAATCTCCACTGACAATCGCAAAGCCAGACACATATTTGCTAAATATATCGATTCTGAAAAGAGGCCCCATTGTCACAATGGATTTGCTTTTTTTTTTTTCTTATCGATGTAATACAGTGTTGAGAGTGTCCATTGTTGTAGAATGAGTATAATATGATGCGTCTCATGTGGGCCGTCTGCATCGTGTCACGATCGAAGGACGTTTGTCAAAAAATTATTCGTAATATGCATTTGGCGTTTTTGTTCTTTGTCTTCAATGAATTTCAGTTGATTTTCCTTCTTTTTTTTTTTTTCGTAACTGGAGGCGTCGAAAAACGCACAGAGCTCGGGCATATACAAAGTGAAAGTGCAGCTTTTGCACGAGTGAGGTGAATACTGCGGGATAGGAAAGGGAGGAGAAGAGGAGGGGGAGGAGACGGGTGACGAGCGAGTCAGCAGAAATACAGGCACAGTGCTCTGGTCGTTGCTCAGTGTCTTGGCTCGGCTCAAAGGCCTCTGACCTTGTCCCAAATACTACGACTGACTGGCTCTCGGCTTTCATTCCTTCGACCCCTTCTCCATTGGTAATACACCAACGTTTTATACTGTCCCGCCTTGCGCATTCGGCAATATTCGGGCCGTGAGACTCACTGAAAATTTTCCCCTCTGCAGATCATTGTTTGGTACTTGCAAATACGGAGGAAAATAATCCATTTAAACTTTTTTATTTTTGTTGCCCCTCTAACGGGAAAAATGCAACATCCTTTCATTCCGCACATAAAAAATTGTGAGGGAAAATAAAGGCTGAAGGGGGCTTGTTCCTATACCCCCTCTTCTTTTTTTTTATTCCTCTTTTCACCTCTCTTATTTCATAAATGCCCGGGTAGAACGATAAAAAGTAAGCCCGGACCCTCGTAAAGTAGAGATGAGAGTGGAAAGACGTGAAAATAATGTGATATCCGACGGATGCTTCGTTTTCCACTATCGTTCGAAGGGTATAACGAGACAGAATATAGGTGGACAACGAAATACCAATGTGATGGCCAGAAGTATGTTATATGACGTAACGAAATGCCTTGGATCGATCCATTCAATACTTCTTCTTCTTCTTCTTTTTTTTTCCCCCATTTTTTTTACGATTCTTGTAGCGCCACCGGAATTTCAAAGTTTCTTATATTACTGCTTAACGGAAAAAATTGAGAATAAAAAGGAGGAAAAAAAATCACTATTTCACTGCTCTTTCATATTATGAGAGGAAAAGAACCGTTAGATGGAAAATTATGTTATAAATTTTATTAACGTAATATTTTCCTACTCTCAAGATTGTAAAAAACTAATTAATAAATTTTCCCTTTTTTTTTTCTTCTTCTTCTTCGTTAAACTTTTCATCAAAGTTTATCTTTCGATTTCTTATTAATTCTTTTACATTCATTGTATCGTGAAAATAATGAACAATTACATTGAAATATCGAGTGACATTTAAAAAATATTTATCCCACCACTCGTGACATTCTTTATCTACTTCCATTCTTTACCCCGAAGTAGTTACAGAAAAGAGTAAACGTAGAAAAATGCACAGAGTGTTATTTTTACTTTAATTATTTTTCAAAAAATTACAAAGTGCGGCATAGAAATGCCGGACAAAGTGAATCCCGCACTTCTTTGCGTTTCACAGGCAATTAAGAAACCGGTGCATTCGTATCGATCTTTGTCTCCTAGAATCGATGTAATTAAATCAGATATTTCAAGAGACGGTACCATTTAGTGTACGGAGGATCACGCCGCACTATAGAGAACGGAGATTCTCCGAACTCAACCGAAGAAGACCGGTCGCGTCTTATAACCTACCAGAAGAAGCTCCTTCGATTCTCCGTCCCTCCATTCTTATCTTCTTCACCGCCATCTGTTAATTCACTCTAGATGCCTTCAATAAATCTCAAATTGTCGGTGAAAAAATATTGCGATTATTTTCGGTGAATAATGACACTTTTGCCTTTCTTATCTCTCATTATTTTAGAATTGAGGGGAGTTTGTAATCGAGGTCGCTGACTTTTCCTTCCTTCTTTAAGAGATTGTGTGTTTCGAGCATGGGGGTCGCAGGCCGCGGGCGGTCGTGGGTGCGGGGTCCATTCCACGAAGTCATTAAGGCCGGTAAGTAACGACCTGAATACCAGTTGTGTTCGACGTTATGCTTTGATTCAAATATCAAATTTTAACTGTTTATAATCACGAAATCATCGGCAATATTTAGCACTTTACTATACTATAGTTTTAACAGAGAATTAATCGTGAGAACAAAAAATATGTTAATTATTTTTATTAATCAACATATCTGCATCTCGTTTCTCCAATGCATAATAGATTAACGATTGCTTATTAGGCGGTTCGGTAGTCCGAGGCCACACGACCGTCAAACGTTTAGAACATTCTAAAATGGCGGCCCAGTGAAGGCCAGATTGACCTTTTTTTTTTTTTTTCTCTCTCTCTCTCCTCTATTACTCGATTATTTTTTTCATTCCATCATTTTCTTCCATCGCCGACCGGTTTAGAAGAGAGATGAGGCGTATGTGCGCGCGCCACTGGTCCCTGCATTCAATCTCGAACGATCGTTCAAGCCCCAATCGCGATAACTCGAGGAAGGAACCGGTCCTGGCCAATCACTTGATCCGGTCTGCACAATACACTTCTATTCCACATATTATTATTTTCTTATTTCATTAACTCATCCAATGGGTTCCGACATTCTCCATTCTGAATTAAATAGAAAAAGAAAGGAAATGATGAAGTTAACAGTGCTTTACTGCAAACGGATACGAGGTGAATCTTGTTTTTCTCTCATTCACTGTCTCATTTCAACAGATGCATCAGCTAGTTTCTTGGGATATCAATGGTTGCGCGATTAGGTGCAGCGTGATTAGCCCCCCGACTGCAGTTATAAGCGTCAGGTGCAAAGTCGATAGAACTCGTATAATAAACTTATTTTTCCACAAGTGTCGTAACAACGAAAAATATTACAGAATTGCGAGAAAACAAATTGATTGAAATTTTTTTTTTAATGAGTGAAGGGATTTTTCCATAAATCTAAAAAAAAATTGAGAACAATCTGCGATGAGTCTTTTCTATTCCTGAATTTTTTCCGATTTTTAAATACAATCTTTGATGGAAAAAAAAAAATCGAAATAAGAGATCCGCCCCGAAAAATTCCCACAAATCATCGAAACAATGTATTTCGAGGGAACCACACTGATGACCTCGGCTTTCTTGACGCCGAGTAGTTGAATGACGTCACGCCCTTCTAAACAGGAGGGGCCCAGGCCTGGCTAAACATGGCCGTAGATTTAGGCAGCCAATAGAATGTCTCAATGTCTTCCCCCTCTTTTTACTGAAACATTGAATAAGTGAAAAAGGCGCCGAGGCCATTGCGATTAGAATATTTTGGATGCTCCACCTTTTTCCATGTAAAAAAGAGAGAATAAAGTGGGTATACAGGATGAATGAGAATGAAAAAATGCATGGGGAAAAAAAAAAAGGTATTTGAGAGCATTTTGCATAGCCCTGTGGATAAACTTCCTTCGATTCCACTCGTTTTCCATGTTCCCCGTTTCGCATATGCCTGATTCCCCTCATTTCTTCTTTTTTTTATCCATTCTTTTCTCTCTTTGATTGTGCAGAGAGACTCGTCGAAAGGAAATCTGGTCGTTTCTCTACTTTTGATACGTGTACATGGTGCATTGAGAATTAAACGTATGTATGCGTTTTTTTTTTTACACACATATGTAGCATATGGAAATACTTCGTATGTACGCGCTCTTTCACAAAGGCTCAACGAATATAAAGGTGAATGCAGGACTCTTGGCTTCGTGTGGTAATCGCCAGCATTGCGAGATGTTTACGTAATTTAACGTTATTTTAGCTATTTTATACTTTTGCCTATTCCACATGATTAATTCTCATTTTCACATTGTGACCATCGTTATTTCAATAATTTTCAAAAAGTGTATTTTAATCGCCGGATATCCGTATTAATGAAAAAAATCATTTATTTACTTTGAACAAGAGCTTTAACATTAATTTAATCTCCTGAATTTCAATGATTTACTTTTTATCCTCATCCACTTATTTACTCAAGACAAAGCCACGAATCAGTATGGATTTCATCTTGTCCATTCCGATAGTTTATGCGATGAGTTTTTGCGTCAAACCGGGACCATGAAGTATCACACACGCATCTCACGAAGCGTTCTATCGCCCGAGGATCATCGGCGCCAGTGTCTCGTCCCAAATAATTTTCCAAGATGCTCTTTTCCATTTTTCTCTGGATAAAAAGGTGGAGAAGAAGATTATGGATGAAACAAAAAAAAAAGGGGTTTAATGCCCGGTCTACGGGGAAAGGCCTCGGGCACACGGACTTTTTCGTCTCTTCTCATACACAGTTGAATTCTCCCTGAGCACTTTGTAAGATGTTGAATCGTGAATGCAGAATCCTCCAACCCGGTCATTCCAACCGACCAAACTGGTTTTTCGCGGTCGTTCTTCATGCTCATAGGATTTGATAGATTTCTGCATTATCCCGATCAATATTTCACATTTTTCAAAAAATTTTACAAATAATCACAACAAAAATCATTTGTGTTGGGAGAAGGGAAAATAATTCCGTCTCCGGGAGATTGATGAGACACGAAAAAGATGAAAAAAAAACTGGAAAAAGAGAAATAAAGAATGCACATGCATCTTCGGGCACATGCGGGATTTTAATTGAAATGTCCTGCGCCTATCAGGAAAAGCCCCGTTGAAGTTCATCAGTCATTCCCTGAATATATGCAGAAGTCATCGTGAAATATGCAACCCTATGTGGATAAAAATGACGTTCATGTCCGTGCCCGAGGAATACGGTTGGTTGAGTCGGGATTAGGAGTTGATGGGGAGAAAAAGAGAAGATATGGGAGGATTTTGCCCGCGATACTACCGCAGTGGCGCGTGGGGTAGGTCGTGATTGCTCAGATACAAAAGGGTGGACACAGAAAGCCCCTGGGCACCCCTTTCTCTCCATTACGATTCTACGGAAATGCTGGAGATGCATCGTCTCACTCCAGTTTTGTACAAATATGAGGGGAGAAATTGTTGGAAAATAAAGCGAGAGACTCGGAGAAACGTATGAAATTGTCTACGAAAAAGTGCCGTAGGAAGTGCACAAGAAAATAACGAAACATATGCAGAAGAATTGTCTAATCCCCTCTTTTTTTTTTTCATGATGATTCGTGCTTTTCAATGATTTCTGAAGTTTAGATGAATGCAGAGGTTTCCCTCTATTTTGTGCGATAAAGACAGACGTTGATAAGGGAAAAAAGTCGGCAAAAATTTTCAGATAAAATGGTCCGATTTCGATTGCGCGATTTTCAAACGAAGGACATAACCCGTCACGTTTTGAGTGTTGGTATTTTGATAAGGTTTTTTTTTTTTTCATTGGAGAAACCGGGGAAAAAATGCTTCAATACGTGGAATTTAATAAAAAATTTAAAACTAACGTGGAAAACACATGAGGTTCGTTATCTTTTGATGAAGAGGACCGAGGACATTTATTCGCCACTCTCGTCTCTTGTGATAATTTCTTATCAAAATTGCATTATCTTGAAAACTCTTGACAATTCGTGAAAATCATTTTATCATGAAATATTAAGAAATTTCAATTGTATCATTGAAAAGTGCACAATAAATATTATTTAAAATAATTTTTCATTTTCATTGTCAGTATTTTTCAATGAAGATATCGGATTAATGAAAAGTTCGTAGCACTTGGCGAACCCTGGCCTTGGACGTTAACGTTCACGATGATTACGCGTCGTGCCTTATCGGTATTTCCACAAATACTCGTTTCTCATTCGTATTTTCTCGAAATTTTTCACGTGAAAAAACGAAATCCTAAAACCCCCACTCAATTATCGCGATGAAAAGAAATACACAGAATGAAATAAAAAAAAAAAAAAAGAAGGAACTGATAATTTTTCCAGAATTTAATTAACGGTAAAAGGAGAGAGAGAGAGAGTAAAAAGAAGCCATGAAAGAAAAAACGATCGATTATATGTGCAAAAGATTTCTCCTCTTTTTTGAATTTTATTCCAGCCGACCCGGGCGGAAAAATCGAGGGGACCCGGCTGACCCGGGGTTGTTCTCTTGCGCATGTACGGGCTTCTTATTTTTCCCTTATCTGAATATAATATTAATTGAGCCGCGAGGCGGATAGAAAAAGAGCGATGGCACTGAACGAGAATGGGCGAGCGAGAGAGGTGGCATGGAAGAGTATTGAAAAAAAAAAAAAGGAGAGAGAGAGAAATAAAAAAAAGTACAGCACTATCGACTCCACGTCGTTGCGCTATACATTGCAAGCATACGCTCTCTCTCTCTTTACTCTCTCACTCTGCCTATATATTGGTTCTTATTTGAGGAGGGATTGGAGATTTTTCACCGACCCCGAAGGCCCGATAGACTATGATTTTTCCCTTGAATTTCGATGAGGTTATTTACTGTGCGAATGCAGCATCAAAGATGAGAATGAGAGAGGGAGTTTCTTGTGTATAGGATTCTTGTTAAACTTTTCCGATGACCCGACGGATGACTTTGGCTCTGACCTGCATACCAGATAATTCGCATATTTAGGTGAAAAAGATAGGCGTAACTCGGATTAATTTAAACGTAAATTAATAAATCGCAATTTTTCACATTATATAAACAATCCAGCTACACGTATGTGCGTGATTCAGTATTCATGTCCTTGGTGGTAAATTAATTATTTCTTTTTTTTTTTCATTTATTCTCTCTCCCAGTGGCAAATGGAAAATGCACTAATCGCGACATCGAATATCTGCGAGTGAAGAATGAATAAAAGAAAGAGAGAGAGAGAGAATGAATGAAAAATGTGCAAAAGGCCTTTGGAACGTTCACTCGAATACTCGCCAGAATGCCGCCCTGTACCTCAAGAAAACTCACACAATTCAATATGTGTATGTAGATGCATGATACCTGTGTAGATCTCGGCGCATATATTTTCCAGTTGACGCTGAGACGCGTACGAAATGCATTGATGGTGGCACATGGAGTGCCAGATGTTGTACGCACACTAGTATCAACTTTAGTGGTAGAATGAAGTAAAAAAAATTGAGCATATAGGCACGTAACAATGAAGCACAGTGCCCCAAAAGTATTCTAAACTCTATTATCTCATAAATGTGATTTTTCTCGATTATTCGTCTCAATTATCCATTGTAATGTAATTAATTAATCATTAAAAATCAATGGATTATTTCAGTAGCTTTTGCACAAACCAATGAACAATTATTCTCAAATTACTTTGGAATAATTCGAATGTGAATAGTGGCAGTGTGAATGAGTGTAGGACGAAAGTAAGAGGCGTCCTTTTCGACAAAGTCATAAAAAGAGAGGGGAATCGGGGTTTTATTAGTTTCAATGTACAATTGATTCGTGGAATATGGAGAGGATGTTGGTGAGAAGTAAGAGGATCATTAGTTGAGGATTTGAGAGAATATTCTCCATTGGAGGCCTGCATAATGCAGTCGTGCACGAAGTGGGGACAGGGTCGAATAGATAAATGGATAGAAAGATATGCGGGCTTAATGGAGGGGCGGACAAAATTGCGAGAAAAAGGCGATAAAAATATATAAAAATGATTTTGTCCTACTGAGGTATTTATCCTGTGGTATATGAACGGGCTCCCACGATCGGTTCATGGTCGGTTTCTTTGGGCTCTCCTAGGCAATCGTGGGGTGTAGATGAGGGGGGGAGACACGTCGATAGATTGCACGTATACAAACGCGCCCTTACGTTAGACGGCTTTGGCCTTGCAGTGTGAAAGGCACACGGAAACACTGTGCGTCCATCTTGTTACGTAAAAGAACCGAGTTTTCATGAGATTCTAAGCCTAACTGTATTGCCCAGTCAACACGTTTTTCCTTATTTTTAATAAATTTTTTTATTTATTTATGGGAAATTACACTCTTCTTTTCTCTTATTCTTTAATGATTTTATAATTATCCGTTGTTTGTTTAAGATTTATCCATATGTCAACGTGTCAACCCGTTGGTTTACACGGATGCTCATTTATGACTCTTGTAATGTCGCTAATTATGAGCATTACGTCCGGCCGGAAGTTTAACGAAAAATAAGTAATCATATTCACTATTAAATTAAACGTTTAACAAAATTAAATGATTTTTCTTCTTTTATTGTCTAATTAATTTTGATTTATTTGAGGCAATAAATTATTTCTTCTCTTTTCTTTTCTTTTTTTTTTTCGCTATATTTTCCTTTATTGTTACGTAGGTGCAACAGCCTCTTGCGAAAGTTGCTGCATGGCCTGAAAAAATAAAGCCCGGGCGATAGTAGGTGTGGGTTATTCTTTGATAAAAGTTGCTTTTTATCATGTTTGCACACACAATGATAAGCGCTGTGAAAAATGAGGTTGTAATTGCAAAACTCGTGGATACGTGTAATATTTATGAAATCGTATAGATTGTCGAAAGGGATGTGACAATAATTGATTCTTCAAATATTCAGTATTATTTTTTTTGTTGACTAAAAAAAATCGTATCGGTGGCTAATCTAAGCGGCTTACCAAACAATATCCAACCAATATCGTTTCCATTAAAACATTTTATTTCATTCAAAAAAAAAAAAACGTCTTTTTATTAATTCTTTTTGCCCCGAAAAATTCATCAATAATTCATTACTCTAAAAAAAAATAAATGGCAAATTGTCGAATTGGGTCATTCGTGTCAGTTGGAAGCCAATTGATCGTGAAAGTGAGTGGGAGAAGAGGACACAAGCGTTCGCCTCTTTTTTCATCTCCTCCCCTTCGCTTTTAATTGATCAGAATCATGAAGAAAGAGAAAGATACGTTTATTTCACATATATCATCTCCAGGGATACTCATTGATGGTGAAAAGAGTATTCATCTCTTGGTACACACGACGGTGCAATGACCCCCGGACGTAGTTTGATTTGACGAATGAGAGAGAGAGAGAGGGAGATTACAATGTGAGAGAAAAATAAATCGCTCGATGACGCACAAATATTTCTGCTCGCAAAAAACAACAAAAATTTCATTGGATAAACATTGTTTCTTTTTATTTAACTTTTTTTAATCATAAAAACCAGATGTGTTTTTTTTTTTTTTTTAATGCACTGATATTCGTGCGTGCCGTCACTGCAGTTCGATGGCTTTGTCCCCGTGAAATTCCACACCTGCGACAAAAAAAAGAAGCGAATAAAACAGAAATTATTATTTTTCTATTAATCGAGTTCGCTCCTTTTTTCCCTCGAAAATTTCCTCCCAAAATCATTAATAACCTATGGATTCCCGATAAATCTTAATGGGAGAGCCCGCCCATAAATGGCGGTAACCTCGATGAAGGTCGAGAGGGGACGAGCACGAATGGTTAAAAAAATAGGAACCAAAAATAAAAGCCAAAGAAATCCGAGGCCATTCCCTTAGCCAAACCTGCACGAAGGTCGGGGGCGGGCCAGAGACCGACACTTGTTGAGGAGTCTCTCGTGCATTCGGTAGACATGGTTCGACCTCGAACGGCTCAAGGACCCCGGTCAACATTTCATGGTTTTTTTTCGTATTTTTTTTCCATGGGGTTTTTTTTTGTGGAGGTTCAGCCTCGGTGCACTCTTTCTGCTGGAGTGTCAGTGGATAAATTTCAGGCGTTCGGCGCTTCTTTCCAATGCAAGCAAATGGGGGGGTTTGTTTATGAGCTGGGGAGAACAATGCAGGGTGGATTTAAACCCGGGGGAATGTATTAAACTTCATTTTCGGAGGTTCATTGTTCGGAAAATGATAAATCCGTGAAACAAAAAGGCCATTGTGTTCATCGAATTAGAGTCACATGTAGCCAAAGGTTATCTCCCATTTACTTGTGTAACTTTTCACTGGAGACCTTTAACTGTGTGTGCGTGTAACGCACGTGCCCACGGATTAACGCATACCGGTGTTATGTATATATGCAAGTGTAGAGTGGGCGAGACAATAACCAGAAAGCGAGAGAAGAGAAAACGAGGATTGAATAACTTTTACTTGAGTTACATTGAAAATGTGTAATCTGTGGAATTTTGGGAAATTTTGGGTGAAATGAGGATTCTGATTTAACGGTTGGAGATGGAATTTTTTTGATGATTCCATTGAAAAGCTGAGACGATTTCACATAGGAATCGAGTGTCAAAATTGTTTTTTTTGAATTTTCTAGAAATTCGATTTTTTTCACCGAGATTTGAAGGGGTTTACCTTCTCGGAATTTGAAAAAATCGGTTTTTTTGAAATATCCCTGGTTCCATTCGTCGGATCGCAGTGGGGTTGGTCTCAAATTAAAGGTCTCGTCATTCCCCACATTTTCGTTAAACTCCAATCGATTTTTATCAAAAATTGAAGAAGTTATGGGCCATTTTGTGAAAATCAGTTTTTGGCCTATAACTTCGCCAATTTTTGATAAAAATCGATTGGAGTTTAACGAAAATGTGGGGAATGACGAGACCTTTCCTTCGAGACCAACTCCACTGCGATCCGACGAATAGAACCCGAGATATTTCAAAAAAACTGAATTTTTCAAATTTTGGGAAGGTAAACCCCTTCAAATAACCCCCGAAAAAACCGAATATTCAAAAAATTCAAAAAAATAAATCCAGACACATGTTTTCCGGCTAAAATTTCCTCAGCATTCCAATGGAATCATCAAAAAAAATCCATCTCCAATATTTCTCTCAATTCCTCCCGATTTCCATAATATAAAACACAAAAACCGATGAATTTCATAAGAAACGCTGATACAGAGAAAGAGAAAAGGCGAATGAGACGAGTAGACTATATATGCAAGTCGTTGAACGATCGTGTATGGTGTAACTATACGACCCACTAAAACTTGGTTGCATAATGCAGCTGTATGGTGGATGCCTACGCCAGTCATTCGGCAGTGTGTGCAGTATTGCCATTATTTCATCTGTGCATAAAGATTTCTCTCCACAAATTTCCTTTACACCTAAATAAAACTAAAGAAAAAAAAAAAGTAAACCAAATAATATCTCAATGCCCATTTTTTCGCGAGTCCCCTGAAACTTTTGAATGACGTTGTACCAGGGCCCGAGAGCATTTGTGCGCAGACCTGGTGGTTAGAGAATGGCGGTATTGGTGGGGCGAGAAGAGGGGCAGGAGAGGCCCTCGACTCACCAGTTGGGTGAGGTCAATGTCGACTCTTGCAGTGTTTGCGAGTTGGACCCGGGCCTGAGGCCGGGCGTTGGACCGCGCACAATTTCATTGTATGTGTACATTGGTGTGTTACTTGTAACACTGCTGTGTGTATTAGTATGTGCCAACAACGACGGGTCCCCCTGGTTTGTTCGCCAAGAGGTGCATCGCCCTCGGTTGCGTCAAGGCCAGCGAAAATACTCGCTCCCTCGTTATTTTATTTCTTTTTCTTCTTCTTATTCGTTCAAGTCACTCCTCTCTCGGTGAACACTAACCGCCGAAAGCCCACATCCCTTTCCCCATCCTCTCCCCTTGTCTCCGGTACTTTAAAGCGAAAACTTGGACGTGGATCGTTCCCCGAGCCGCAGCTCTAGCCACTACAAAATTACTGGGAGAGTGGGGGGGTGGCAGAAAGAGGCAAAAAATAGAGGAAGAGGCGGACACCGTGTGCGTTGAAGAAAGAAACGAATGAGGCGAAAGAAAGAGAGAGAGAGAGGCTTTTCGGCCCGCGGGAATGCGCCTTCGCCAACCAGGAAAGTGGAGGGATAGGTCCGGCCTTACTTTATGGGCCTCTTATTTTTTTTCTTCGTTCCTCTTCCTTTCGTGCTCTTTCATCCACTGAATCGAATTCTCTTCTCCGGCTCAACGAACAGAGCACAGCCGTTCCCCTTGATTTCTCCCTTAATTTCAATTGAAACTATGACAACTGCAGCATGAACATCAAGCTGCGCATATGTAGTTATGTACTGAGAATGGCGTTATACTGAGGATACAGGCGATGTGCGTAATGTGCGACGTAACTTTACGAGCAGCCGATAGAGTGGAAGGACGAGAGAAGAGGAAACGAGAGGAAGGCCGTACGTACGAGGCCGTGCCACGACTAATCCGTTATTTCGCTTTCAACGGATCTCATCAACTTTGTATCCCAAACTTGTCTATGACTGTGGATTTCTTTAAACAAAGAGCATTGTGATGCGGTGGAGAGAGGCTTAAATACCAGATAATTCAAATATGCGGCGAGTCCACGTTCTATTGATATCGAAAGACGTCACAGCATCCCATCAATACACGCTTCAGAGGTATTCTCGGCGTAGGCGTGGATGCATGGAAAGGCACGGTAGCGTTTTGACGTTTTGCGAGGGTTTTTTTTTTTCCCCCGGAGCGTAGGCGTTAGATGCATTGCGTGATTCTCCTCCCCTTGTCAATGCGAAAAATTAAGAAAATAAGGAAAATTTAAATTATTGCAAGGGCAAGGATAGATAAAGGCCAGTGGTAAATTAGATGGACGGGCAGTATGCAATTTAAGATGTTTATCAGAACCTGGAAATGACGTTCGGGTGTAGAATAATATAAAAGAAAGAGGGGGGGAGGGCATTATGGCCAAAGAGAGGAGTCAAGATACGGGGTTTTGTATTTGCCCTTGGCTTTTTCCTCTCCTCTCTCCCCTATGATATTCATGTGCATCGGCCTCTCTTCCTCGGCGCCTGGTTTTCGCCCTTACTTTCCGCCTATCGAGACAATCCATCTTTCCCCTCTACTGAGAGCACGCGACAGCTGGTGCCTGGGCGCGTCACGGTCAGACAAGAAGGCAATAGACAACTTTGGCGATCTCACGTTTTTACATTTCCTCTCCTTTCATTATTCCCTCTTTTTTTTCGCATTCATCCTCCAATTTAATAATAATTGTACACTCCTCTTCTTTTTTTTTCGATTTGTAGAAGAATACCATTCTTATGTCATCTTGGAATAGAAGGACATGTCGCATATGGTTTGGCATAGTCCCCTAGGCTCAACCAGAAGGTCTTTTGTAGTCGATAGTCGATAGATCATGGTTTTCGTAATTTTTTCAAATTATTAGAGACAAAGGAGAGCTTTATGACGATTCTATTCCATGTAGCAACCACAAGGCACTTTTTCCCACTCGATGGAGGAGGGGAAAGAGCCCGGTTGGATTTCGCATTGGAAAGAGCTATGGGAGGTAAGGACCCATACACAATGCGTGCTCCATGGAATAAACGAGCCTGGCGGTTCGATAGTGGGAGAATTGAATGTATACGAATCCATGGAGAGGGAGAATAAGGGGAGTCTGAAAGGGCTCTACCATTTGTATTGAGGAAGGGCATGTACATTAGAGAAATGGTGGGGGCCGGAATTTAGGGTAGGTCGTGGGACAAACAGCTACCCCTCGGTATCACTGGTTGGCCAGACAAAAAGCCCGTGTGTGCTTTCTGTACTTTCATATGCTCAATTTATTCGTTCTCTCTGCCTTTTTTTTTGTTTGTTGCAACATTTCATGGAATTTGAAGTCTCTATGAAAAACATGATTGCCTCTGGACGTTTTTTTTTTTTTTTTTTTCGTCAGCTATTGGCTACGGGGAATCAGTCTCCTCTGCATTCCACTCTTCAATTTCTGCTGCTTCCACTTTTTATTTTTTCTCCCCCCCTCTCCTCTCTCTTCTCGTGCACATTTTGCGCATGAAGCCAACTCAATTTCTCCTCTTTTGGTACCCAACTTCGTGCCCACGGCGTACGTTATAGCTTCTCCCTATCTTCTTTGGCCTTCTCGGCTCTTTTTCCCCCCTCGTCACACACAGTCACGACGGGGCCCCTGGGCTCCTGCTTCTTTCCCCACTATATTGCACCACTCTTCTCTGTTTGTGTATGTGTGCGCGCCTTTACGGGGCCCTACCGGCCATTGATCCCGACCTTCACGCGCCGAACGAATGCGATCGCCGACGAAAGCGGACTTGCCGAACCCGAACCTGCAGCAACTCGGTTTTGCTTGGCTCGTCCGTTGCCCGCTCTCATCCACCTTGCCCCTTTATTCCTCTCTCCTCGTTTCCTTCCAATCTTCTCCCCTCCCACCTTCTTCTTCTTATTCTTCCTTTTTCATCATTTCGTTTTATTTCAATTCTTTTATCATCGTTCTTCGTCCATCCCTTACCCTACGTCTTTCCTCCCCATGACTTCCAGTCGGGTGGGATTCTTACACGCACCGGACGAATGCGATTTCAAGCCCCACACCAACACAACCACCCAAGATACTTCTTGCGGACGTGCCCGAACTCGAGAGAACCCTAACCTGTCCCAACTCGTTTTTGGCATGCTCCATTATACAGAGCCGAGGTTTCTCCAACAGCCATTTTTACTCAAAACTCATCGCTATTTTTTGCACTCTAACGACTACTCATTTATTCTTCAGCCTTCTTTTTTTCATTATTCTGTAAGGAAACAGAGCCATCCAGGCATGAGACGAAAAAATTCCAATCGAGAATGCGTATTATCATCGGAAGAATTGATTCAGCCTTGGGCATATGAAAAAAAAATACACCAACTTTATGAAATCTTTGCTAACTGAGTTTTAAAAAGTTTGGAAAAAAGATTAAAAATTCAGTACTTTGTACTCGTGTAAGCCTGGCTATAGTTTCGTGCACTATAGTCAACGGGCGGTTACGTGAATAAGATGATTTGAAACAAGGTTATTGGCTCCACGGGCTGCAGCTGCCACTGGCTGCAACGCCTGCTGCCGTCGCCGCCGCATGTCGGCCGGTTGTAGCGTACTCTTTTCATTTTACCTTTTTTATTCCTCTTTTTAAACGTTTTTTCTTCTTTATCCCGAGAAGCCTCGCACTGCACTCTTCGTGTGCACGCAATGGAACCAAACCATCATTTCCAAGATACTCTTTCTTATGACCTTGAATGACCAAAAATTCACGCAGCAGATGTATCTATTTATCTCAGTCATTTCCGTTGTGTAATTCTCATTAAATTCATAATAATTAGTTTCTCCTATTTTATCGAAATATTCATACTTTCATGATGTTTTTCCCCAGAGGATGAGCGGGGCAAAGTCACGCCCACGCAAAAGCCTAGGCCTACCTCAATACAACGCTTATATATCTCATGTTCACATATATTTACCCCTTCAGACGTGACCCAGCCCCCTTCGCCCCCACCCATTCGGGTGCACCCTTCTCTTGCCTTTTTATTCTCTCTCATATTTTTCCAACATCGCCAGGTATACGGGCCTGACCTCGCGAGGGCGTATACGTGTGTTTTGAAGCGAGAGCACGTGTTTTTCACGTACATCGAGTGCATGTCGTTGGAGCACGCTGCGACCACGCTGCTCTTGCTCTCAGTTGCCAAGGGTGTAAAAGAACCGACCCCCTTTTGGGTATGAGAGGGGGAAAATGTGAGGGAAAAAAGGCAAAAAGTCCTGCGCTTCTTGGATTATTATTTTTTTCCATTCAAATGAGAGGAAAAGAGCCACCTAATTATGTCACTGACCTCTTTACGTACAATTGGAGTAATTACAGAGAAAGATTTCTTCTTTTAAAATTCCAAAGTCCGAGTATAGGTGAGGTCGGTGGCTCTGTAGTTAACGATGTGGGGACACCAAGATACTCAACTAGTAGCTTGTGAGGGAAATAAATGTATGTTCATCAACACATGGAGATGTGTGGAGTGCAGAGGGATGATGATGTACAGAGAACGTACAGCCCCGTGTTGCAACGGCCGTTATTTTTATAGTCGTTACGGTAGGTTAGACCCGCGCTCGACCAACCAACACGCTTCAGACCATCATTGGAGAAGAGACGCGTATTTTATACGTTCAGAGGCTTCTTTTATTATTTTTTTTTTCACTTTTTTTCTCCCTGTGTGTGTGTTTGACTTGGTGCATTTATTAATGCACGCAAAATTTCATGGAGTGACGGCTACAGAGACTCGCGCGAGTGAGTCTTTCGATACAGCCTTTGATAACTACCCGGCCTATATTTAAAAGCTCCCACCTCTGTCGCCGTTTTTTTTTTTCCGCCTTTTTCTTACCCTTTGCATTAAGAAGCGCAGGCATTATAAAAACTCTGCTCTGAATTTAACGAAAATGAACTATTTTTCCATTAAAATTCAATGAAATAATTCATTGAATTATTTTTTACGCTGTCAAAGAAAGAAGCGCCTATTGAACATTGTCCTTGCTATGATTCCACTCAATGGCATCCAAAGCTATATTTCTCCTCCTCTTCTTCTTCTTCACCCAAACAATTTAATTCAAAACATGGCGGCTGTATAATCGAGGCAAAACCCAATGCCTGAAGTTCCATTAAAACACGAGACAATAAACTGACAGTTGTGATCGGCGTTCGATGCTAGTAGTTCGACTTTGGTTCGTGTGCGTCGTTCTCGTCATCGTCTCGACGTCCCCTCATTTTCCAACCCTCTTTTCATACTCATCGTTCTCTCCCTCTCGCGTGTGCTCTCGATCTTTCAGTCACAATCCACCGTGTTTTTCATCGTTGACTTTGGTCACTCGATTTCTTGTCACGTGACATGGAGGATTTCATAATTAATCGAATGCAAAAGTGGGACGATTTTGATTTTAAAAAAGCAATCCGGATATTAGCTTCTATCTTCATGAGAAAAAAAAAGGAGAATTCCGTCTTGAGTTTCGCTACTCTACAATACGCCTTTTAAATTAAATTTCATACCATGAAATTGACGCGTAACTGCAAGCTTCAGAAAATTCATGGGGGCGCCAGAGATGTTTCTTGATTGCATTCAGGCGCCTTTTCAATATGTAGGTCGTTTAGTATACATGAAAGAGCAAGACTTAAAGTTGCATGTACCTCAAACGCATTAATCTTTTTTTTTTTTTTTCAAAAACATGATAACTACGAGTGTCTTCCTCTCCAAATGCATGCATGAATTAAAAAAAAAAGAGTAAAATAATTTCCCGGAAAATTAACATCTTGCAGTCTGAATCACGTGCTCATGCATTCACGTATTCTCCTGTTTTATAGAATAATAGAGAGCACGTGTGTGCAGGTGACAGTAGTTAGTGGAAAGAGTTAGATAAGAGATCTTGTTTTTTTTTAAAAAAAAACGTCCTGCATATAATAATGGGAGAAAAAAATAGCGAAACTGGGAGAAGCATCAAGAGTGTAGGGGGAATTGACTGAGGGGATGAGTGCCGTTGAACGGGTAGAGACAACGGGGGCCAACACAGTGTTATAAGATCGATAGCTGATGTGATACCGACCCAACCCAACCCAACTGAACCCAGTCCGACCCTTGGTTCGTTCACCCCTCGGGTACATTCGCGCCATTATCTGTTCCAAATGTCGTCAGCGGCGTCGTTTCGTTTATACGCGCGAGACTTGTCCCCGCATCTTGCCAATCGTCCTCTCCTTTTTTCCATCTCCAGAAGCTTCAAAAAACCACCCCGACACTTTGCCCTTAATGCCTTCACCTCCCTTGTTTTTAAGGTTATGTCTTTGCCGCATATTACGAGCAATTCTACCAGTCTCCTACCTATCTCTGATTTTTCACTATTTATATTTTCATATCTCCGTGTTTTCTTGTGACAAAAAACATCGGATTCTTTTATTTTTCAACGAAATTGCGGCGAGATTTTTGATGCTTCAAGTCTGAATGGATCTTTTTCAACGAGTTTCATCGTCGTCTTTAGTAGTTTTACGAGGATTTCAAACGCACGATAACGTAAACGGAATGTGCCTTACGACACCGTTTCGCGTGCGCATTTCCACGGGATTATACTACCTAGTATACATGTAGACGGGTCATATACAAGCAGCAGCACCTATCTCTGTACTTTGGATTTTCGTGTGCACTTTTCGGTGGTAATTAACGGAATTATGAGCCTGTGAATACAACCTGCCTCAACATTTTCTCCATTCTCGCGTTTCTCAGGCCTAATATTTTATCAGCCTCTTCTTCTCTCCCTCCGACAAACGCACTCGCCTCAATTACTGTCCTCTTTCACTCTTTCTTTTTCACTCTTGTGCATGTATATGGAGGGGAATGTGTGCGTTTCCCCTCGTCGTGTGGCATCCACCACTTAGTGTTGAGGTGCGGGGGACCTCTCTTTCGTATACTCCCCTCTCTACACGGCCATGACGAGGGGTGAACGAACCTACTAAATGACGGCCATGAAAACAGCCGAACGCTCTGGCTATAAGGATGAAAACGCAACTACCAAAACATACTGTACATTTTCAGAGAAAAATCGAGGGAAAATTGAGCTTTTTTGCAATGGTTATACAGTTGCATTCGGTTTATAACATTTTTTATTTTAAATTAAATTAATTCGTTTAGTTTTTTGGGACAATTGCGTGTGCAATTGTGGGTTTTGTTGAGCCTTATTTTCGAGGAAACAATCGATCACGATTGTGACGGGGCGATACATGGAAAAGATGAAGTGGAATAGAAAGAATTGACACAATAATTTACATTAATATTTGATATTATTAATTTTTTCCATTTTACTCCGGGGAAAAGAGAGAAAACGAGACTTTTTGAAACACACTAAATTTAATTACAAAAGTTATTAGAAACTGCGAGAAATAGAGAGAGAAATATTCATTCAAAATTTCTCCTTTTTTAACGTTGAAAAACGATGCTTTAATTCCATTAAAAATAGCCGCATTTGTGTGACGTGTCATATAAATAATTGTATTACATAAAATTGAGAGGAGAGAGTTTGTAAAAAAAAAAATTTCTATTATTTCGAAATGCACATGAAAAACCGCAATTTTTTTTTAATTAAAAAGAAAATGAAATTAGGTTAACAGACTATTGATCTCTAATTCTCCATTTCATCGAGCTCCTTTAATATCCTCGAATATTTCATAAAAACTCAATTCCAAAAAGCCACGAGAGTTAATTAAAAAATGAAACCATGACGTATGCGACGTTAATAGTACTTTGGCACTTGAATCTCTTCTGTAATCACAGGTGCGATAACAAGCTCCCAGACAGTACGTGTATGCATGATGTCTAACCTGTAGCGTACTATAACTACTCGAGACGGAGAGTGGAAATTTCTTCTTTCTCTTAAAATATCCCGCTGGAGGGGAAAAAAAGTGGGGGGGAGGAACAGCGTTATGCTTTCGAGTGAATTACACATACAACGTGAATACAATTAAATCTTGTTTTCCCATTTTTCCGAATTAATTCAAGATTATTTACCGCCTAGGCCAAGTCCAAGTCCTTCATTATTACATTGTGCATTATTTTAAAAACTCGACGCAAATCTTCGGTCAACCGCATCACTCCCATTTGCTGGCCAATAAATTGCTTCCTGTCGTTGTCACAGTACCAGTTGCACATTCAATGCAGAACTCAATCCAATCCCTAAAGAAACCGTAATTTTTTAAAATTCCCCCCGAATTTTCCAGTTTTTCCCTTTCACAAAGATCGCAAAGATAAATGGGAGAAAGAGGAAAACGAGGCATCGTGACTCTGGTAGCCTACATCTGTGGAACGCGTCGCTATCTATCTGGCTATCCTATAATACATATATACCCTGACTGTAACCTCCTCTCTGCCCACGACCGTTCGTTGTCGGCTTCACCCCGAGACTCACCGGTATTTACGGGCTCCTTGTGGTACCTCGTCCTCATACGTTGCAGTAACGACCTTGCCATCCGCATACGGCAAAAAAAATTGATAATCGCCCTCATTAAATCCAACAAAATAATCCAATATTCTCGGGAAAATAATTTGCCTAATGAAACGATAATAATCGCCTCGACACACAAAGACTCGACAAAGTCTCACATTACTCCCCGAAGAACCACGAGTCTCGCGTCCTATATATGACGTATCACATGCCCTGCGGTATGGGCTTAATCCTAGTGCGTCTGAATGCTCGATGCATTTTTATTCGCTCCTTTTTCTCCTTTTGTTTCTCTCATTCTTTTTCCCCCCCGTGCGTGAGCAGAGGAAGAAAGCGCGAGAGAGACGGAGAGAGACGCGTACAAGGTACGTGCGTGCATCGATGCTTTTATATATAGTAGTAACTATGCTGGAAGCCTGAGACTCTGTAACGCTCGTTGGTATAGGTCCAGGGCCCGGCTCGGCCAATGGCAACCCGAGAATTCGTGACAGAGCGCCGCGTTACGGCCAATCCGGGGGCCCCTTTTTCTCGCCGGGTTACTGACCTGGCCAACGCGTTAAATATCCCATCCTGAAAAATATCGTGGCCTCTCCACTGTGTACTGGGCTTGTCCTTCTTTATTCTGATTATTATTTTTTTGCGTTCCATTCGATCAGATTCACCAGCTACTCTTTTTCTCTTCATATTAAATGAATGAAAAAAAAAAACATTATTTCATTCAAGAAGAAAGGGGCATTTAATTAAAGATTTTCGGAGAGTGTACATTGATCTCCATCGAGATTTTCAATTAAAGAGATAGCATTGCCTAGTACCTCACTCTGGACGAAAGAGACTGGGAATAAGTACGAAGAAACAAGTTGAACCAAAAGGGAAAACGAGTGTTTATGGAGTGTACATAAGACTGCATCCGTATGACCAGTAAGCCCAACCCTTGTGGACTTTTCTATTGATTATCCCATCGGCCCTTGTGCAAACCCCAAGTGCATTTACACATATATATATACACTGCCTAGTAATTCTTATGTAAATATTTTTTCAGGATAATTAGAGTGATTGCGAATGACGTGGATTTTTTCGTCGGTATTTCTCCTTTATCCTTGGAAAATCGTAAAACTTTTATCTTTTTTCCATCTGGCAAATAATTTTATTCTCCAAAGTGAAACACATAGTCACGTGGTTTCCCTGAGGTACAACCAATTTTACTCTGTCGAGGCAACGCTTTTATCTCATAAAAATGTGTCACTCTATTGAATTGATAAGAGCATGGATTTCTTTACTTTGAAATGAACGTAATTAATCTGCGAATCATTGGAGTAGAGAAAGTCAGGTGTGATGTGTCATGTACAAACTGTGTTATATGATAGAGACATGGTGTGCTGCAAATAGGTTTGCCAGGTACCCAAAGTCGATAAGCCGATTATCTACCTAAATATGAAGCCCGAACGATGCTGCAACTGTGGCTTAATTTCGTCCCGGTTTTTACGCAATTTCTTTATTTCAATTGATTAAAAAATAACGAATAAAAATAAAGCGTACATCCGAGGAAGATGTAGAGTGGTCTTCCATTTTTCTGTGGGCGGGATTTTGAAACCTGTTTGAGCGCTTTGAGACCTAGAGAAAATAGAGGAGTTCTCCAACTTGGCGAAAAGGTAAGACGGAGTTTGTACGGTTGGACTAAACAGAGTGAGAGAGGGCTTTGAAAAATCAGGGAAAAGGAGAGAGAGAGAAGAGGCCACCGACGAGGATGAACCGGCCCAGTACAAACCGACATAAAGACACTCAACTAACAAAAAGTAGTTGTTCGTTCGGGTTCACTCGTTTTCTCTCCACTCATCTCTTACCGATCTTACACTCGAGCCAATACGATCTACTCCGGGCAATTTCGTGAGCCACCCGGGCGTCTTTGTCCTTTCTTTCTTTACTTTTACTCTGTTGTCTTTTCGTTTTTTTTTTTTTTTTCTCGAATTGCGAGGGAATTGGAGAGTGTAACGAGTAGAAAGAAACCGAGGAGATGAAAATAAATAAAAAGTCTGGGTGACACAAAGCCACCATTCCGTGGAAATCACGGGAAACAAAGGCAGTTACGTAAACTGCATTCTTCGATTCAATGTTATATGAAAGGATCAACGATGTCCATGTTATCTATAACCGAGGGAATACATAATAAACGTGTTGGAGGAACTGGAAACACCTGTCGTTACCCAGAGAGGTGAACTCGCCCGTGACTAATCTGCACCAATTCCATGGAAGCTATTTCGCATACCCTTTCAAATCACCTCCCTCTCCTGTCTTCACCCTAAGCACGATCGGGGTTATTCCGCATACAGGTAACACTGTCATCGAATCGATAATGCGCGTGCCATACACGCGTAATCGACCCACATTCTCGTTCCAATTCGCAGAATTCACGCATTTCCAAATAATCATTTCTCCAATTGCCGAATTCACGGAATTTTCATTCTCATGAAGTGCAGGAGGCCATTTGGAAAAAAGTGGGGGAACTCTTGGACTCAAACAGAACCTACCCCAAATAGCCCGGTTAGGCCTCTCTACAGTGTGCCATGAATTTAGCGCTTCCGCGTCAATACTTTCGCCGGCCCCCTTCATCATCATCCGGCCCCTAACCTTCCCTACTCTTGCTCTCTCCCTCTTTCTCTCGAAACGTGCCGAGCAGCTCTGCGTAACAATAATTGGCCCAGGAAGCCCCGGTACAGGCGAGTCAAGAAATTTTTCTCAGACGATAAATAAGAAAACAGTTTTTTTTATTCATAAAGCTGATTACATCTTTTTTCCAAGTCTCCGTTCTCCCTTTTTATTTTTACGTAAAGCAGGTGCCATCCATCAAAGTTTCAGGGAATTATTGCAAATAATTTTCATTAACATTAATAATTAGGAGAGTGACCTTGTGTTATTTTAATCGATAAAGCCATTGAGTTTCACCATAAATTCCCGTACGAGACATGGTAAAAACGAGGAGAAAAAAGGAGGATTTTGTGGCCGAAAAACTGGTGACCGTGACACCCATTCCAAGCGATGGCCTCGCAAATTTTCGTTTTTTGTCCCTACCCACTGCATTCGCCAATGCATGTGTGTGTGCACTGCACTTTCGGCTTTCCAACGTGAACGTAAGGTCATTGACACGGCCCACATTTGCCATTAAATATAGATGCACGTGCATCAATGAGTGAAATAATTCCTAATTTAATAACGACTATTCGCTCTTTGGAAGAGCCCGCTGATGCTTGATACGAAAAATAAGTGGAGGGGGACAGAGAATCCGCGATCAAGGCTCGACTCATATTCGGTGAGTGACCTGCACCTCTCTCGTGTGTCTCAACGACTACCAACCGACCCAAACATTTATGTCTCTACTGTCCAACCTGAAAATATCGTGCCTTACATGGCGTGTCATATGCATACTTGAAAGGGGGAGGAGAGGGGCGCGGATATACGCGACCCTCCTCAACGTCGACGTCTCGTGCATATATACACAGTAACGCCGAATGTACGAATCGATCGTGTGTGCGACACACGAGACCGCATTCTCTTCTGCCGAATAAAACAAAAAATGGTAATTTAATAATTACGGGATTAATTCGGAGGAATTTCTTTCCAATGTTTCATGTATTTTATTTTTTTTCATATGTATGGGTTTACGTCCGCGGTTGCGCCGCCGCGGTCGTGTACCAACGTTAAATTATGCATCGTGCATATTTTCCGGTCTGTTTGGTGGGTCTCAAAGCCTAACCGGTATATAAAACTCAGGGCGTTACGCGTACCGGGTGACTCGGAAGAAGGGACACTCAGTGGTGGCAAAATAATATTATTATAATCGAGGATGAGGGAAAAATAATATACGTGGAATACACAAGCAATCTATACTGACGTTAAAGCCCCTGTTGAGAGTCAACGGGTTTGAAGGAGATGAAGCGCGTATCACTTGACAACGTCCATATACTCCCTTCTTGTTTATGTGTGTGTGTGTGCATACAAGGCGTACTCGTTTAATCTCCGATAAATTGTTGCAGTATAGAGAAAATATTTAATTGAAAATATGAGTATTTAATACTTTAGAAAAACGTGAGGACGAATATAATTACTGGCGAGTTATACCACCTCTTTGAGGAAAGAATGGAAGAGGAAAATATAGACGAGAGAGAGTCGATTCACAGGCCGTCGAGTTTAGTAACCGCTTTTACCGAGTTTCCGGGGTGCGTGAGCTCACCACTTATGAAAACCGTCGCGCCTAGCCGGCCGCAAAGCTTCAACCTTATACCCGTTTTTCTTTATAGTAAATAATACACAGTAAAGTCCACTTCACTCGCATTTAACCGCCGAATCTGTGCATGAATTTTTTCGAAATTTAGGTTGAAACATTTAAATTATTCCTCTGTATTACTCGGTCTGATTAAATTTGCTCTTTTTAAAATATTACCTCATGTTCCTTTTTAAATTCAATGCAAGACTGCACTTGGACACGGTGTATTACGGATTCTCTTAAATAATTCATTGGCAAAAGGTGAATTTCCAAATTTGCCTCTTCATTCTAAAGAAATAAACATTATGGTAAATTATGATTTTTCTTAATTACAATAGCATGATTTGGAGCACAACCGCAATCCCGGGATGTTCCCATTAAATTTTCATGCAGCCCGTTTATTCATTGCACCCTATTTTCCCGTCTAATCCCTCCCGTTTCTCGTACATCGAACCCCATAATTAGTAATACTTATATGCACTGTATGAAACGTATGAAATTATCCCTCGATATGTACAGAAACATTCATGATTCTCGAGTGCTCGAAAGAGTCTCTACCTTACGATCATAATTACGAGCAATTACACGAGTTACCGAAGGGTCAAAGACCACATTGACACCCTCGGATCATCGCAAATGCTTTTTTTTTTATTTCCCCGAGTTTAGAAACATATGCCAATGTCTGAATCATTCGTAATATTAAATATTACGGTGAATGTTTGCACCGAAAAAGGCAAATGAATCGAGTTCATATGGGGAAAATTTTCCCCCGTAATTTTCGCCATTTCATCACCGGCAATATGCTGCACTTGGAATAAAATCCCGGAGTAAACTTCAATGATACTGGACGGCAATGTACAGAGAGTCTAGTGGATCAGATGAAGAGTTTCGTTGTTTTACTCCATTTATCGATATTGAGCCTAACCTGCCCCAAGCTTTTAGAGAGAGGAAAGAAAAGAGTGCGTGAGGGTTAAAAAGGGGATTTTTAAATGTGTTTGTGTGTAAAGAGTGGGGGGAAGGAATGGGTGCGAGAGAGAAAAGGCGAAAGACGGGGGAAGCCACCCCAACTGCGGTCATTGAACCCACGCACGCCCGTCAGTCCGGCATGAACGCCCTTTAGGGCCAATGTAGCGTCAACTCGCCATCCTCTCCTGAAGAATTGCAAATCTGAATTTATTTTTTTCAGAGTTGGTTATTGGGTTGTGGGGGAGGGTTTTGCATTCGTTAATTTTGGAATTCGGGGGGTTTTTACGGGTTTTTTTGGAGGAGATTGAAGCACTTTTACGCAGATTTAACCCTCACTCGTCCGTCTGTCTACTCCGATGACCGTGTCCGCCCTCTTGTCAACCTGAAGGAAAAAACAACTCTCATGCCTGGTTTGAAATTCATTCACGCGCGGAAATATTCTCGCAGACTTTCTTCCGGGGTCCTTGCCCTCTGGAGATGTTTTACTCTTTTTTTTAATTTGTTTATGGTGTGAAAATTGAGGGAAATATTGGAGATGGAATTTTTTTGATGATTCCAGTGAAAAGCTGAGGAAATTTTAGCCCGAAAACGTATGTCGCAGGATTTTTTTTTAATTTTTTGAAAAATTTCGATTTTTCGGGGGAGATTTGAAGGGGTTTACCTTGGAAATTTTTTAGAAAATCAGTTTTTTGAGGATATCTCCGGTTCTATTGGTCGCAGCTCAAAAATTTCGATTCGAGGTGAAAGATGAGATGATTTGCGATGAATTCATGTGGTTTTCAAATTAAAATTATCGATTTTTCACATAGTTATGGGGATTTTTATGAAAATCAGTTTTTCCCCGTTAAATACCTCAAAAATCGATAATTTTTATTTGAAAACCCCATGAATTCATCGCAAATCATCTCACCTTTCACCTCAAATCGGAATTTTTGAGCTGCGACCAATAGAACCGGAGATATCCTCAAAAACGTGATTTTTTCAAATTTCAAGAAGACAAACCCCTTCAAATCTCCCCCAAAAAATCGAAATTTCCAAAAAATTAAAAAAAAATCCTGCGACATACGTTTTCCGGCTAAAATTTCCTCAGCTTTCCACTGGAATCATCAAAAAAATTCCATCTCCAATATTTCACCCATTTTACCCCACCTAAACCCAAAAAAAAACAATCTGATTAACAAAATGACGCATTTTCCTTTTCTCCTCGAGTCAGTTGAACGTATATTTTATGCTGTCACACATGGTAATGATGTAAAAAGGGAAAAAGAAAAATTTGGTGATTACAGGGTAAATGCAGAGTGAAAAAAATACGAGACAGGTGGGTAAGGAGTGGCACGATTAAATTCATGCGCGCATACAACGTAACCCACCCTAAATTTGCGTGTCTCAACGACATGCTCACCGTGCACACGTACTGAAGTAAAAAAAAAAAAAAAAAAAGGAAAAGTAGAGAAAGTAAGCGAAAACGGACGAACTGGGTGCGACGATCCCATTCTTACCCTCTCACAACCCTGAAAAACTTGGCAGATAATACGAGAGAGGGGGGAAAAAGGGGGAAAGAGGTTCTACGGTTATAGTCACGCTGACCTACCCCATGAAACATGTGATTTATGTATAACGTTCGAATAATCCTCTGTTTTCTCTCTATGAAACTGTCGAAGGGCCTCGAATTCATACACATTCCACTTATAAAAGAAAAAAGTTGTACAGACGTTTTTAATTCGTTTTTAATTCCAAGGGGATAATACAATGGCTTGTAATGTTGGGGTAGTTCATGTGTCGAGGGTGAATCATTCGACAGGTGTATCAGAAGTATTAATGATCGGAGGAATAACTGATGATGATAATGGGTCAAATTAATCCGAAACTTTTAACAATTTTATTGTCCGAGACAATGGGAAATTATCATTGTCAGCTGGATTATTTTCCCGCAATTAGAGGCAGTACTTCGGAGGAAATTGAAAAAATTACAGAGTAAACGAGACATGTTGGAGAGTATTTTCAAATTTTTTCAGATTTTTTCAAAGAGTCCTTGAGTCTAAAAAAAAATCCTAAACTATTTTCACTGGTAAAAACACGTGTATTCTTCTTTCTTCTCGCAGTTAAAAGCAGTACTTTCGAGTAAATTGAAAAAATTACAGAGTAATGTAGACATGTACAAGAGTATTCTCGAATTTTTTCCGATTTTTCCATAAACTCCTTGAGCCTGAAAAAAAAATCCTCCACTATTTTTATCAACAAAATAGAGGAAATTTTTCACGAGACATCAGTAGAAAGTCTCATGTGAAAAACCTCAGACGTTCAAAGGCGCTTTTACCAGAAGTCGCGCACCACCACTCGAGAAATAATTCAAAGCCTCTCTCGGCCACGTGCCAAGACGCTTTCACACATCTCTGAATTTTCCCCCTCCAAGAATGAACATCAGAAAATGAGAATTCTCTCTCTTTCAATTGTTACGAGAACGTAATACACTTGCGGATATTACCGACGCCTCTGGCACTGTCCACTTAACAGTAAAACCATGAATACATACACAGAAAGAAGTTAACTTACCCCCGTTTTCATATCCCCGTTAAACTCTTTCCCATGATCTTCAGATGCGTTTACAGATATTGGATTACTGTCTGGGAATTGCTTTCCATTACCGCGAGAAATCCTCGAAAAAAAAAAATCTAAATAAAATAATGAATACCGTAATTACCCTCGTATTGATCCTTCCATTTTCCGTCGGAATAAAGGGATGTAAAAAATGATGAAGAAAGGTAGCGTAAAAAAAATTGGATGAAGTGAGTATTGTAAAATTAGTCACACCCATTCACGTCAAGTGTGCTCCCCGTGTACATGTCGAAGTGCCATCGACCCGTGCCTCCGAACATTGTCAAGAGGGGAGCAATGAACCAATAGACAAAAAAAGTATAGAACCAGTAAGACCCCAAAAGGAAATAAATAATGTCGAAAAAAAAAAATAAAGGAGAAGAGAGAAGCCATCCGACGCACCCTATTCTCCTCGTTTCTCGGATGCAACGAGAGGACCAGCTTTTACGAGTGTCCCAATGAAATTGATCGCCCTTTCCTCTTCATGATACTCGTTTTTTTTCCCCTTATACATAACCCAGAGGCCTTGTCGATTCGCCGGGTGGAGAAGGAGGTGCAGGTGACAGTGCGAGAGAAGGCAAATGGATGGAAAAAAAATTGGATAAAAGAGGGAAAAAGGAGAGAGAGAGAGGGGATCCGGAAAATGGGAGACTCATTCTACTTGGCCGGAGAATTCATCCCTTAAGAAAATACAGGCAATAACCCTCCCCTAGCATCCAAATGAGACTCGAAGGAGAAGATAAAGAGAGAGAGAGGGAGAAGGGCTACACTAAAGACGCTGCGTAGAAGGCGTTGGGAGTTTGAAGCAAAGACGCAGAGGGAATTGGTGGAAGAGTGGGTTTATGAGAGAGGATACACTATGTAGAGAGTAGAGGGAGAGAAGGAAAGGTGAGAGGGGGCGGCGGGAGGACAGGAGGACAGGAGGAAAGATTGAAACGATAAGGGTGGAGAGTGTAGTGGTAGTGAGAAAGAAAGAATGAGGCGAACTGCCGGGGGAGAGAAGTGTTGTGATGGTGTTGGACGGAAAAGAAGAGAGAAGGTTAAGGGGCTGGAGACGCCAGGGGGGAGGGAAACGGGTGGGTTAAAGGTAGCGGGCCAGAGCCTCACTTTATTTTTATGCAGTTATTGATCTTCGTGGAAGCCGCTCTGGCTCCGAGGTCCCCGTTATACCCTTCTTTCCACTGCCGCGTTCTTTCTCACTTCAACTTTCTACCATCCTCCTTTTTTCATCTCTTCCCCTCGTTCGCCGTACTTATTATCCTCTCACTCTGGTTTTCACCCTTTTTCCCTCGTTCGCTTCAGCCGTCCTTTTCTCTTCAAACCTCTACACAGATACGTGTGTACGTGTGTATACACAAGTATGAGCGTTTGTCCATCTTCTTTCACCGCTTCGTCTCTTCGGTGTACTTTTTTTCTTCGCCGCCCTCTTTCTCCAGAGCTCACCATCATCCCCTGCTCCCTTTTTTCGTCTCACCTTACACCATCCCTCTCTCTCTCTCTCACTCTTTCACCCGCTGGCGTTTTTTTTCTCCTTTCTCTTCTTCTCATTTTCCATTTTTTTGCCTCTCTTCTCTGTTCCCTTCTTCTTCTTCTTTTCCTCCTTCGAGCTCTTTTTCTATCTCGTGCACTCGCTCACCGTAGCGTCAACCAGGCCGCGAGAGAGTCCCACCCCACACGAGGCTACATGGTGGTGGGTAACTAGCTTATCAAAAAATGGGCGTTGCCGCCAACTACTACAGGTATACAACACTATGCCACTGGCGTCTTCAGCCATTGTATGGGTCCGCGTGCACCTGTCCTTGCCCGATTTTTCTCTCTCTCCTTCATTCCCCATTAGCTCCGTCTCTGTTTTGGGGGTGACCAAATGAGAAGGCACAGAGAGTCGTAAAAAGAGGCGAATGAAAATGAGATGAGGGGGAGGAGGAAAAAACGGTTTTCGCCAACGACCCGCGGGCGGTGGCCCAGGTGCATCTGGGAAAAGATAGTGAAAAAGGGAGAGAGGATGGGTTATGGCGAAATAAGATATTGGAAAAGGTGTATGAGAGGTAGTGCCACAGCCCCGGGTACTGTGAGGACGAAAAAAGAGGGAGGTAACATCCTGTTTCCACTGGAAAGAGGGTGCGCGTCTTTTCTTATCCCCAAACATTCTCCCTCTCGTTTCTCCCCCTTCCGGTTATCTTCAGGGTGTGTCCCCCGATTTAGGGTAGGTTCGGGGCATTTATTCAGACTCCGATGAACTTCCGGGATGAGCACAGGTGCATACACAGAACAATTTTCAAGACATCGATGGAGGAAATGTCTCACACATACAATGAAAACGTGGATATGTGTGTGTTGAGCCGATCGATGTCTTCCTTAATTACGCGTCGAAGTGCCCCTCACTTTCCCTCAATTCTCCGGAGAGACTCCTCAAAAATTCGGGTAATTTTCCCTAATTTTGAGGGAGAAAAAAGAGGGAAAAACATACAAATAAGTTGAGAGGATGCGCATGAATGGGAAAGCATCCCCGGAATAGTGGAAAGAAGTTTGAGCTCCGAAAAGCCAAAGTGTTGAACGGATAAGGGGGTTTCCTCCGACAGAGACGAAATGCATAAAGGCACTTGGCGCGGAAAAGAGATGCCTATGGCCGTGGCCTCGGTAGCCGCGTAGCAACAGGCATCTGTTGCGATAGAAGACACGATAGATATATATCTACCCCCTCGATCTCCCTCTCTCTTACTTTGGAACTTTCGATGCATCTACTTACACGTATTCGATTATGTACATGGGATTTGAATGAATGTAATAAGTTCGTTAGCCAGTCATTTAACAGCAGTACTCCTGAGGAAATTGAAAAAATTACAGAATAATGCAGACATATAGAAGAATATTCTCAAATTTTTTCCGATTTTTTGATTAAGTCCTTGAGTCCCAAAAAAAATCCTGCACTATTTTTAATTGTCTATTCTGTATTCTCCTTCCTTCTCGCAATTAAAAGCAGTACTTCTGAGGAAATTGAAAAAATTACAGAGTAATGCAGACATATAGAAGAGTATTGTCAAATTTTTTCCGATTTTTCCATAAAGTCTTTGAGCCTAAAAAAAAATCCCGTACTATATTTCTAATGACTCATGTAATGCCACTCATTTAACGTCGTGTTCATGAATACAAGCTCTATGTTACAAAACAAAATAGTAAATACACTACTGTGTTTATCGGCATGTCACACTTGTGGTATTTCCAATACTCAAGAGTTGGGTATATTGGAGGCTTCAGAATTTGGCACACGTCGCGGAAACATTGGATCCGTTTTGTTGGTTATGTATCTGTATGTGCCTTACTCCCGTTTGGAAAAATGAATACGGAGTAAAATGGGAGCGGAAAGGCAATGTGTGTGAAATGCATTGAGAAGACATGAAACACATACAAATAAATGCACGTTTTTAAAATATTCTATCAATTCACTCAATTAAATTCCAATAAAACAAATCAATAAAAATGGATTTTCCATGTCCCCGAAGTCTAAATAATTAATATCCAATTGTCGAAGTCATTGGAGCTCGTACTGCCCCGAATTCTCCCGAGTAAAGCTTTCATAAGGGAGAAATGTCTGAAATGGCTCTAGATACACACACACACACACCCGCAACATCAATCAATGATCCAATGAATAAGAGATAGGAACCCACGTCGATTGATCAGAATTATGCCTCCAAAAACAGGCGAAGCATTGATCTGTCACAACTGAGTTTATACATCCGAAAATCCAAACAGAATTCCGGCGATTGCATCAGTCCCGTGTTTATAAATCCCACGATAAAGTTCGATCGTCATCCTACATCATACACATTACATACACACACACACATATACGTGGAAAACGCAATGCAACACCCCGTCGCGCCACCTAAAAGCGCAACAAGATAGACGCGATGTATATACCCGACAGGCCCGCGTTATCATAACCCAGTGACGCCAAATATTGATTTTGACACGTATACGTGACGAAGTACTGTCGGAGAAGTTGTGCGAAAATTCAGTGACAAAAAAAGTCCACTGAAATCCATTGGATTTCAATGAAAAGAGACGGAGATACTCGAGAGAGAAAAACTTTGTTCATGAAACAAGTGGAAGATCAACAGGAGGAAAAAAACGTTTATATATATATATATATATATGAGAGAAGTCTTGTTCTCTGCAAGTTGAACTCGGCGCTTTGCCAAGGTGGCCTTGAATCGTGAGAGTAAAAGCCGGGAAGAGGAAAAGGATTCAAAGTTGCATTCTCTCGATTTTAAATGAAAAGTTTGCGAGAATTTGGTGTTGATTAATGGGAGACGGTTATTAGGGCTTGCGCACATATTGCAGATATACTCGGAGACGTTTTGTGCAAATGAACATAGGGACACGGATAATGCTCGGGGAATGCGCATTTCCTGCGGACTGAATCAATTGTATAAGTTCAAGCACTTGGGCCTTTTACAAGCCCAATGTTTTCGTTATTGGGTAGTAGTTTATTTGTGCATGGAGAAACGGAGAAAAAGGTCATCGTGCAAATGGAATAATAATCACAAAATTCAGGAATTATTTGCAAGTTTCCAGAATTTTTTTAGGAAATTTTAGTTATTTTATGGAAAATCTCCGTTTTTTTTACAGGAATCTTCTTTAAAATTCCTTCTTTATTAATCGTCGGTCACTTACTGGGGGTCGTGAACTCATGCGCAATTGGTGCAGCAGTTTCCCTCTTTATCTTCGATGATAAGAAAGGGTGGATCCGATTTTTGAAAAATTTTAAACGATTTTTAAAACGATTCCACGATTTTTTTTCGTGAATCTGAGTATTTTAATTAATTTTGGTAATTACGGTAATTAGAGAGTGATTAAGTGATGGAGTTGTGTCATTACGCTTCTGCGCACTTGAGTAGCACCTGCCTTAGCTACGGACTCTATGAAACAAACAACACAGAAGTTTGTACGTCGTGAAACGAGTGAGACGGTTTTTTTGTAGAAGAACATCAACATTAACTTGCAGCATTGCGGAAATATGGTAATTACGATATTTCGAATTAATTAAAATAAAATAAACCCATTTGGTAATTCAAATAACTCTGAATTTAATTGAAAGTTTGATGAAATCAATTGTCATTAAATTTTAATTCACAAGAATAAGTCAATTGATTCATTTCAGGGATTGCTGTCGATACTTCGGAAATTGCGCTCGAATCCTGACAGAGAATTGCGTTTATTACTTCTTGGTCTAGATAATGCTGGAAAAACAACGATTCTCAAGTCTTTAGCAAGTGAAGACATAACTCAGGTAATTAAAATTAATTATTTTCATAATTAAAAGGAATTATTTTACATATTTAATGTTTTAGGTAACACCAACACAAGGTTTCAATATAAAAAGCGTTCAGAGTGAAGGTTTCAAGCTCAATGTCTGGGACATTGGTGGAGCTCGAAAAATCCGTCCATACTGGCGAAATTATTTTGAAAATACGGATGTGCTCGTGAGTATCAAAAAATACCCAATAAAATAAAGTTTATTTTGTGCAAAATCGTTTAAACGAATTATTTTATTTTAGATTTACGTAGTGGACAGTGCAGACATCAAAAGATTGGAGGAAACGGGTCAGGAGTTATCGGAGCTTTTATTGGAAGAAAAATTAAGGGGAGTCCCCTTATTAGTTTATGCGAATAAGCAGGATCTTGGAAATGCAGTGACAGCTGCAGAAATTGCAGAAGGTCTAGGACTTCATAATATTAAGGATCGAGATTGGCAGATTCAATCATGTATTGCAACCGAAGGAAAAGGTGTCAAGGTAACAAATCCCTCAATCTAATTAATAATTAATCATTTAATTACAATTATTTTTATTACAGGAAGGACTTGAATGGGCCTGCAAGAGCATTAAAAAAAAATAATACCAACATATGATTTTGTACATTTTACAGGACACTTTATTTTCAATTCTACCTAATATTTACAGAAAATTTAATTATGAATATAGTGTAAATATACTATGAATCATTCACTATGATGCCTATTGAATATTAAAAAATAAACGAATCATATTAATTATTTATTGCACCGAAATTGAGGCATCTGGGGCTCCATTCTGCCCCATGGAAAGATCCAATTACTTTAAATGTACAATTCTTCATTAAACCGAATGAACTCTTAATGACTAATATATGGAGGTACACGAGATGTCGATTTTCAATTAAAAATAAAAATCCATCCTGCACTCATTTATGAAGAGTAATGTCCTTCGAATTGAGACTCTACATTAAATCATCATTCTTATAATTCATTGTGAGCAGCTTCCGTTGTGACTCGAATCTCTTCTTCATGGAAGTCATTACAATCCACTGGGAATTTCTCCTGAAATAAAACCAAAAAAATCACATTAATACCAACAATTACATTATTTTTATAATCATATACATACGAAGCACTGTTCGCCCTCTTGAATAGCTCCATAAAGTGTCCAGAAGTTGATCCCCGTTTTGGTGCTCAAGGACCAAGCTGCTGGATAACTGGCGACCTTGGTAAGAGCACTCCTGAGAGGAGCTTCCTTGCTATCGTCTTCAGTCTTCTGATTAATCACGCAGAAAATGTGCATCGCACAGTGGGGCGACTTGAGTGCCCATTTGTAAGCCCGATACGTCTGCAAATCATCAGATCCATGAAAGTGCTGTCTCATGACAGATAATTCGATTATTTACCTTCAGAACGGGCGCTATGAAGTCATTGTTGATGGTGGTGCTCAAACGGTTGCTCAGTTCATTAGCGTTGACCCGAGACATGATGAATCCCTTCTCCGAAGCTAATCTGAAGAGGTCTTGAATGTAGGCAACTGCTGGTTTTATGTATTTGGCGCTGTCCAGGTTCATGTTGAGGTACCTCGTCGCCCCGGCGTTAACGAGCCTTTAAACAATAAATAAATAACTTTTGTTATCAAAAGGAAAAATGCTATCGGATATCTACTCAACTTGTTTATGTTTCTATTCATAAATTCTCCGCAAAAACATTAGCATTTTAAAGGAAAATTGTTTGTTTCATTCCTTATCTTTTCTTCAAGGTCTTTGAACGGTATTCGATGATAAATATTATTTACCTGGTTAAACTTTCGGCGGGACGAACAGGATCGAATTGCGCAGATTTCGGGAATCCCTGGGACTTTAAGAAGCTATTCCCAAGGAATTGAGCGGTAGCAAGGTACCTCTGTTGGATTCCAGGGTCAGAAACATGGGAAATCCATTCGGCAACAAAATTGGTTAAAGATTTGAGCCATCTTCTTCGAATACTTGGATTCTCGAAGCTCTCGAGGATGTCTTTGTATTTTATACGACCATTGTCATCAGTCATGGTTCCAACGATGTGAGATAAGCCACTGCTCTTCCATAACGTCTGTCCAAGCTCCGAATTACTGTAAACCCAATATAAATTAGATTCTCTTATTTGTGAAGGGAATTAAAGAGAAATTGGAGGTTTACGTACATGAAATGATCCCACATGACGTGCATGTTCTCCAGAACCGGTGGCATGTACCAAGAATGCCCGGAATGATCATGACTCTTCCCGATATTCCCGGATTTTCCGATATTTATGGAGTTCATGATGATCGGTAAGAAGCCCATGAGTCCCTCCAGACCGTTACCCTTGTTATTATCATTTCCAGAGCCGAGGAACATATTCGCAATATTCAGCATGCTCTCAAAGTCAAATCCAGTGGATCCATGGTCCTCGTGCTTCTCTTTCTGATTGTTCCCAGAAGAGGCGGTTACGACCATTTGCAACAATGGCCCTAACATTGACAGATCCATTCCGTTTTGATCGTTTCCTTTGTTTTGTTGACCTGAAGCACTCGCCATCAGATTCCCGAGACCGGACATTATCTGACCCAAACCATTTCCTCCGGAACCCTGAAAAAAGGTTGAAGATAATGTGGATTATTGAGGAATGTTGCTTTAGTTTCCTCGTTTTTTAAACTTCGACTCACCCTTCTGTCGTCATCATCGTCAACCAGTTTATTCTCATTAACTGAGTCATCGGAGAACAGATTATTAGCCGCTTGCATAAAGAGGTTCGAGAGGTCCGGTTCATCCTCTTTACCTTTAGCTAAAGTGCACAAGAGTCCCAGGAAAATCACAGTTTTTGGCAGTTTCATTTTATTGACCTGAAACCAATTAGTTTTAATTACATTTTTACCCAAAGTCAATGTCCTTCCTCACACTCTCGTCGTCATTTTCGGCAGAAAAATGAATCCATGACGACATACCGGAAACGTTTCGGCTCATGATCAAGATACCGTTGTCGCTCAAAACATTATGCAGACATACTTCTTGATTTAAAAATAATTTTACGACTTTTTGGAAAAAGGGATAAAGTCAGAATGAGTAATCCTTCCAAGAAGCATTTTATCCTAATTGTGTTTCCTCGAGCATTTCTCGGGGAATGTAATAACGGTTTTAAAATAATTAAATTGGTAAATATTCATTCATATCGAGATCCATTTCAAGCTCATAATCCCCGTAAAACAATTCTTTTAATTTTACATTGAATGACGTCATTCGATTTTACCGTTTTAATGGTAGTCTTTGTATTCAGTCGTATGAAATATCGAGAGAATATAAAATAAAAGTGGAGTAATTGTGTATCTATTACTTGAGAAGAATGAATATAAAATTGAATTTTAAAGTATTACGCTAATGTTGAAGATAATTCACATAAATTAGTTGATGATAATGATTAAGAATTAATTGTTAGTGAGTTGAGATTGACTTACCTATCGATGAATTAATCCTGTGAATTATAAAATTAATGTTTGAAGAAATACCAAATGAACACTAGAGTTCATGCACCTGACCGCTACTACCGCTGTAGTCTAACTGGCGTTGAACGTAGTCCAGCAAACGGTACTTCCCTACCTGAGCAGGTTCGGGGACTTGTATTAAGCCAGTAACACAATGAAACGTACTCGAAGGCTTCAGGCCAACCATCAAACCGGTATACTTTCAACAAAACTGCGTGAACAGGGATATTCGAGCATAAATGTTAATGCGCATACTGCTGGTGTCATTGCATTTAATTGAAGCAAATGGAGAAGACTGGAGAATCCTTAAAACTACTAAAATTCGAGTTTCATTGGATTTTTGGGATTTTTTGGGTTTCAGAGGCAACTGCAGTTGTATTGTAATGCACCACAGTCCCAAAATCCGAGGAATCCAGTTCTTTAGGATCATTGACCTGAAAGAATTAGGAATTTTTAACATAGAACCGTTAATTCAAAATTCACTCTTCATCTTCAAATAATCGATTCTTTTTCATTTATTTAAAATACTCGTGCGTATTTCTTTTAAAACGTAAAACTGCATTTTAAATAGTTCCAGTTTCTTATCTTTTCTTCGACTTTGAACTGAATTTAATCGTTTTCCTCAACGATAATTAGTCAGTGATAAATACTGTTAAAACTTTGAAAAAATGAAGAATTAGTTTGAAATAAAGTTTTTACCCATTTCTTCAATACTTTTGGGTTTAATTAATGCATTAGACCTTGTGTCAACTAAATTCTATAAATAATTACTCATTAAACATAGCTTTCATGACTGAGAAATACGATCCAATAGCTTTAACGATGCTCTTAAAACTATCCAAATCCATTCTATAAATATTTCCAGCACTGAAACTAAATATTTTATGTGTTCTCATGACAATGAATATCAAATCCTTTCTATTATCCGGTGTCATTCCGCACCACGATGATTTATACGCAGCTACACCGAGATTTTCAATTGATTCAGAAAGCCGATCGCCAGCGTAACAGTAAAGAAATATTTGAACAAGTAGAATCGCCATGCAGATGATAGCATTTCCTATCAGAAGCATGTCTCCGGTTCTCGTGCTCTTGATGACAGTAATCCCTAAAACAAATTAATTTAATTTAAAAAAAACAATTAATCAAAATTAAGTAAATAGTATTTACCATAAAAGCAAATTTGTGAACAATTATTACACACAATAGCCAAAGCGACGAAAGTAAAAGTAGTGGCCAGATATTCCGCCATTTTGATGAACCTCACTTGCTTCTCAACATAGCCAGCAAAGCCTCCATTCTCATCATCACAAATATTCTCAATATCATAAGCCAATGCTTCCAATTGTGCAGTTAGATTAATCGCCATGCCGAAGAAGCAGCCATCATTCCCCACATTACCAGTAACGGTGTAAAACAGTTGGATGCATTGATAAACATAGATTATGAGCCAAAGTCCTGCAGGTGCATTGGCGAATAAGTAGGTTGTTTGAAGAGGTAATAATCGAAGGGTTATGGTGCCATTTAATGTATCATTAATCACTGGATGAAACATTGGTAATGATCCTATGATCGCTGGTATGCAGACGGAGTAGGTAGCTGCTGTTGGATAGATGCACAGAGTTTTCCCTAAATTCGTGTACCTCTTCATGATCTCCAGAGTCTCTGGGTTCTTCTCGTATCTCCAGGCAGCGACGAGGGTCTCAAAGATTTCCCCGACTTTCCTGAAGTTCGAGCGGATGGAGACGGTTTTGATGAGGTTCAGAATGTTGCAGGACATGTACGACATCAGTTGAGGATTAATTGGGATGCTTGTGTAGAGGGATTCACCGACAATGAATCCTATCATCGTTATCTATCAATAATAAGTGAATAATTGTATTGTGGATTGAGATTCTGGGATCTGCATTTTTACCTGCGTTGTCATGACGAATAGAACCAATGATATTGAACGGATACTCTGGCAATTGTACGGCCATGTGCCCATGGACACCAGGACCAGTCTATAGAGACCAAAACCGTAATTCACATCTGGATCCTTCAGCATTTCGTCGACTGTCTCTGTTCTTGTTTCTGTCATATTCGTAGTTTGAGTGACTGACCTCTGACGCATTCCTCTTCTTTGCGGAGGCTCGTGCATTTTGCAGTATGTAAAAAGTTAAAAATTCTGGGGAACTTTGGGAATAGAGGGGATATTGGGTGGAATTATTCATGGTTCTGCGAATGCGGTGGCGGTTCGGGGGAAACTCATGTATTTTGAAGAATCATGGTTTTTTAGAGTTTCCCCTTTTATGCAGGAATGCGCAATTGCGAGGTGGGGCTTCAGTTCGAACGAGACTATCATGGGAGAAAGAAATATGTTTGTTTTTCTAGTTTGAAGTCTTTTCTTTATCTTATGTGAAGACATACATCGTTTTTGTCATAATTTTTATTGAATATTCTATAATAATAATGGTGATAAATAGAGAGTGAGTGTGGAAATGGACAATTTTACAATTATCGCATAAATTCCGTGTAAGTCCCCTTTTTTTTAAGGATTTTTAATGAATAGTTGTGGAGAATAATTATATTACAATATTTTTAATTACAGGATTCATGTCGAATGGAGTCATGCAGAGTAATGGTGAGTAAAGTAAACAAGAATTTAAATAATTTACACTTGCTAAATGAATTAATTTGGAAGACTTCTAATGACTTCAATTCCTCCAGCTCTTCATGTCTCTAAAATAAGAAATAAAAAATACAAAATTCTCATTAAAGACATAAGATTAAATGAATGAACTTATCTTTTTTCTCCTGTAAAAATCCCATTTTACAAGAGAGTCCAACAGACATCATCGAATAAAACTTTAGGAAATGTTTCTACGATAATCCACCTATTTCTCGAAAACAACTACGTATGTAATCGAAAGAGTATTTCCCTGGTACATTGATGATTATTGGGCTACTTGAAATGACGCACATACAGCAGAGACCTAGAGCCTATAATTTGCCCCATTCCCTCCCACTTCTGCGAAGCTCAGCGTCCGTTTTACGCACAAATTGTACGGTTGATCTAATCATCAATTCAAAGCTCCATAGGTCTCATTTATTTAATAGAGATATCAGACAGACGGTATTTTTCCGTGGGTAAATATTGCACCTGTTCATCGAAAATCGTCCTCTATTCCCCATTCTCTATTAAACCCACATCAGTCAATAGAAATGGAGCTGCAGAAGTGGACTCCAGAAACAAACTACGAATTTTTCGTGTACAAACTCATTTTATGGCCACTGGGAATCTGGCCTCTGAATAAAAACGATGGATTTTCGAAAATCCGGTTGTTTGTTACTGCAACAACGCAGGTACTCAATTTTCCTTAAAATCCGTGATTAAAAGCATCAGAAAATAATCTGTTTATAGGCCACCACTTTCGTCTGTCTGATCCTAGAAATTTGGGGAAACTGTCGAGGAGTTGAAATTGTGCTTGATCTATTCGTTCTCAGTGTCTTTTCATTACTCGCTTGCATCAAAGGTCTCATAGTCCATCATAATATCATCGAAGTCCATCAGAACCTCGTTTCTGCAGTCGACGATTGGTGGAATTTATCACGAAAGTCAGTAGCTCGTAATCATCAGATCATGATGAAGTATGCTAGATTAGGTCGTTTAGTCTGTTTCTCCCTGATGGTACCAGCCTCGAGTGGTACTCTATCCTGGATCATTCTCGCTCTGCCACTTCCAATATTCTCTCCGGAAAATAACACAGATCCCATCCGAAACTTTCCCCTCCAGACAGCGTGCACATTAGACTCCATCACTGCTTCACGCTTCTATTACGTTATTTTCGTCCTCCAAATCTACCAATTGATAGCAACTTGTCTTGGGAACTGTGGAAATGATGTGTTCTTCTTCGGTCTTGCTATGCACGTTTGCGGGCAACTGGAGATTCTGCAAAATAATTTAACAAATATTGAAATGAGGCACGAGGAGTTGAGGATAGTCGTGCATCGACACTCTCATCTCATTGATTTAGTTAAAAAATTGGAGACTACGTTCAATCTGATCATTCTAGCACAATTGATCATGAGTGGAGTCCTCATCTGTATATTAGGTAAGTTTCATTAAATTCTGACGTCATCATCCATATTACCATGATCTTATTCTTGCAGGACTGCAGTTGATAATTGCGTTGAAAACCGGAGACATTTTTTCTGCAATCAAAGCCAATATCGTTCTCTCATCACTAATGTCACAACTGTTTTTGTACAGTTATGGAGGCGACTGTCTGACGTATCAGACAGCTTCAATTGTCCTCTCGATCTACAAGAGCACGTGGTACGAGGCTTGTCCAATGACAATGAAGAACATTGGATTCATCATGATGCGTGCTAATAAACCAATTTACGTCACTGCAGGAAAGTTCTTTTACATGACCTTGAGCACTTTCATGGATATCTTGAAAGCTTCCGTGTCGTATTTGTCTGTTCTTCGAGTAGCCATTGATGTCTAATGAAACCCTATTTGTATTCAATATTTAATAAATTGAAAGAAAACTCAATTCTTCTTGCACCACTGCTTCGAACATTCTGAATAAAATGAAGATATTAACTCAATTCCAATGTCGCGTGACAACAAAAAAAAATGTACCGAGAAAATGTTTCAATGGAAATGTAATTGTCTTCAAAGAAGCAATTCTTTTATTTCTCGTACGTAGAAAAAGGGTTGAAATGAATAAAGTATGATTATCGACATGTGCTCGCGTTTTCGTGCATATCTGATGATCCGTAATATTCTTTAATGCGAAACGAAAATTATTGGTTGCGGAGACTCTAGATGAGGGAAGGGTTCAGGAGGAAAGGAGACGATAGTCAGAAAAATACCATGCGCAAGGAAACATGGAAATATAGTTCGAATGATGTGTTCTCTTTGTGGTCGAATTTTATGGCGATTTTCGGTGTCTGGCCTTTGGCTGAAGACACTTTATTCCTGAGGATACGAATCATTTTCGCAATTATTCAAATGGTGAGTATCTCCACCCTTATGACTATCACAAATTAATTAAATTCTTTTTCCAGATTCTAGCAATAATTCCTAATATCCTGAAATTTTATGTACAATGCGGAAGTGCAGATGAAACTATTGACGGAATATTGATGCTGGTCGTTGGTACTCTAATAATCTGCAAATGCGCCTTTTTATATGAGCACCGAGATGATCTAGCATTTGTGATAAACGCAGCTGTGGAAGACTGGAATGTGATAGAGAACAAAAAGTACAGGATGATGATGCTGAAACGTGCTAATTTCTCAAACCTATTAACAAAGTGTTTTTACTCTATGGGTATGTTTTGCCTTATTTCCTATATTCTTAAAGTATTCATTTTCGATGAGAATTACGTGATTGATAAGAATTCTGTGAATGGAACCTTGATGTTGCAACCACTATACGCTCTTCCGGGTGGATGTGTTTTCAACGACATGGGGAAGTTTATGTATTATTTTGTTATAATTAATCAGACAATTCAGTTATCCGTTACGCTCCCTATAAACCTTGGTGGTGATGCCTTCTATATCGCCATCACCGCTCATCTCTGTGAACAGTGTGAAATATTGAAGTTGGAGTTCAAGACATTCGGAAGAAATCAGCGTTCAATAGAGAAGAATCATCGGCACCTGAAGAACCTAATCGCCAGGCATCAACATTTGATGATAGTCGCAGGTAAACTTGAAACTGTGTACAATCGAATCATCTTCATGCAGATGCTTATGAGTGTTTTATTAATTAGCATAACAGGTAACTTTTCCCACTCTAATATCCTTCGGTTTTAATATAATTCAACAATTTACAGGCTTTGGTTTACTATTTAGTCTTGATGCTGGTGATAACATGGGAGTAATCAAATGCTTCTGTTTAACGCAGTTTATGTTAATCCAATGCTACGTTTACACCTTCCCAGCTGATGAATTGAAGGATCAAGGAGAAGAACTCCTGCGATCCTTTTATTCTAGTCAGTGGTACAATATGCCAGCGTTCATGATGAAGGACATGGTTTTCATGATGATGAGGATGAACTTACCCCCTTATTACACTGCGGGAAAGATATTCTACATGACCCGAGAGTCTTACATGACTGTCGTAAAAACAGCAGCTTCTTATTTATCTGTATTACGTATAATGATCAAGTGAAAATCCAAAGTATACATTTATGAATAAATATTCTTCCTATTCTTCCTCTCGTCTCGATGTTCCTTCTTGCTGATTAGTTTTTAAGACTTATCGCATTGAAAGTAGTACTGTAAAGTAAGACATTGAAGTCTTCACAACCTTGGGAACATAATTCAATGTTTAAATATTGAAAATCTGGTGAAATACGGAATTTTAGGTAATTACCATAGCGAAACTCTGTGATGACATTACGTACAACTTTCCAGCTGTTAAAATACACGGTTTTCGACTCCGCATCATTAAGAAAATAAGAAGCTTCCTCGATTTTATTGGAATATTGTACCAGTGTCCTTGATAACTGGGGAGTGAATTGAATTGCAGCAAACCGGTGCTTTTGCACCAAATTAATTCACTTTTATACAGGTGTTATTATTCTAGTCACCTGAGAGAATGAATTTTCTCGCTGTGATTCATGAGTTGTTGGGCGGGGAGACTGAGGAAGAATAAATGAACAATCTGACCGATAGAAAAGGTGCCGTATTGCAGAACTTGGCTTGTGTTTCCCAATTTCACGACGACCTGTAATTATATCAGTTTTATTAATATTCTTTTATCATTAATTAGAGAAAAGAACCTGAAATCCTGTTATGCTCAATGCAACCGCATTTATCAACACTATGCTGAATAGACATCGGGTATAGTTCGCTTGAAGAAGCTCTGCGAATCTTTAATAAAGATGAATTATGTAATTTAATAAATTTTAAAATTATCTAAAAAAATAGGAACTCACTGCAATGACTGTCGATGTTGCTTAATGCACTGTCTCAAAGAATTATGAATTTTTTTTCGAGTCAGCTTATCAGGTTTCTGTTCCACAAAATTAATGTCTCCCACAATATTCTGTACTCGTTTCCTATTTAATCGACATTAATACATTTAAAATAAAGGTTTCCAATGATTCTTTTACTCAAGAATTACCCAACAATCTCAAACATACTGCAGGCATGTCTGACGCAGTTACAATATAATGCATCAAAAGCGACAATAATAGTCGAAGGAAAAGGGCTGATGGAATAGGCATGAATTAGTATCGGAATTTCATTCTTCACCGGGTCCACAAAGTATTCCGTTGGATACACGACAATTGCTGGTCGTGAGTCATTCAAAGGCACCACTAAATCCATGATTTTAGGTACCATCGGTCCTGCCAGGTACATTATCGTCGTCGCATATATGTAGTCTTGATTAGACAAAAATCCTACGATTTATGATTATTAAGTGCAGAATAATACAACGCTCACAGATATACGTATGCGTGATTTTTCGGTTGATATTCCCATTTTTTTGTAATATCTTCAAATCACTTGATGAAGAATTAATCCAGTCCCTTCGAATTGCTATTAGCAAGGCTTTACTCTAATCCCAAAAAAAGAGCAGAATCAAATAGAAATAAGATGCATACTTAACCTTGTTTACCACTGGAACACTGTATTGCTTACCTTTTCAAAGTTAACGAAGCAATTCATCATTTTCGCTGTTGTCAGTGCATGCAACGCCAAAATTGGGACACACTCAATTAACGAGTCAATGTCGTTCCTCACTGTGATCACTTTTAGCATCTGAGAATTCGAAATAAATGATTTTTCTTTGGTATGACGTAATTTTTGGTAAAATCGTACCTCAGGTATGAATATACTCATCAATACAGTGATAACGAGGCATCTCAATGCCACACGATAACAGCGTGATTGAAATGGCCAAGCACCAAAGCAAGAAAGTAAAAACTTTGTTAACCGCCAATTTGAGTTGTCAAAGAACTCCATTTCAAAGGAACTCAAATTGTTTATGAGTTACCTGGAGAAATAGAGGTATCTTGTGATTGAGCTTATTCAATAATTCCCTTTCTGTGGATTCCGGGGAAAAGAGTAAAGTGCATAATTGTGGTCGTTAAAGAAGAATAAGGTAATTTGAGGGATCGATTATGAGTGGGGTGACATTTCAGACTCATGGGAAGCCTCTTTTAATCGTCACAAGTGGTTGGAAAGAAAGAGTTGAATTATAAGAAATAAGTAAATTTACGTAAATCCTTTTATTTCTGTTTTTTTTCGAATGAAATCATGTTTATTGGAGAGAAGTGAGAAGTGTGAAGCACGAAACTGACGTCTTCAGAACCTTTAAAACAAATCAAATGAAAAACAAGACTAGTTATTAATATTCAAAGGTTTTTACCAGACTGAAATTTTGTAAGGACATAACGTATAAATTTCCAGCTTTTAGAGTACAAGGTTCTCGACTCCTCATCATGATTAAAGTGGTGAGTTTCCGACGCTCATTCGGAGCATTCTGCCAGCTTCCTAAATAACTGAAAACCAAAGAATGATTCAGGATAATCATCAGCATTCGGAGAATGCTGATATTCACACTGCAGTATGTATATATTCGCTATGATCAATGAGACTCTGACCGGGCCAGCTCAGGAAGTACAGATGAATTAATTGTCCGATTGTGTAGCTGCCATAGCGAATGAGTTCACCAGGCTGATCCAGCTTCATCACAGTCTGCAATTAATGAGCATTAGATGAAGAAAATTTGGGGTTTCTCGAGAGTACCGAAAGCTAATCAACCTGGAACCCAGTGACACTCATTGCGATCATGTTGATTCCAAGGACACAGAAGAGGGCTTTGGTGTATGTTGCTTGCAGAAGAGCTGCAAAGCTGTTGAACCCATGAATTAGGTATGAAGAATATTTTAAAATGGATTCTCACTTACTGCAGACTTTTCTGATGCTGTTTGATGCAATCTCCAAAGTCATCATCGTACATCAAGTGCTGGATTCTCCGACTGCAATAAAATCACTCAGTCCCAAACAAAAGGATGCTAAAGATAATCATTACCTCGTGACCAAGAACATGCTGCAAGAATGATGCACCAAATTGGCGTACAATGAATCAAAAGCAACGACGATTGTCGCTGGTATCGGTGTTATCAGATACGAATGCATCAGAATTAAATTCTTGTAGACCTCAGGATCAACAAAGTATTCAGCTTGATATAAGAATATTGTCGGACGACTTTCGTTTAGAGGAAACATGTAATCCAGGACTGTTGGGACTATTGGTGTTGTCATGTAGGTGATGGTAGTGGCGTATATATAATCTTAAAGAAAAGCATAAGCTAATTGTTGACTTTGCTTTTTAATTCATTTTTAACTTACAAATATAACTGTGAGTTATTCTCCTGCTGTGATTCTCGTAATTGTGGACTAGGTCATTGTCCAATGGAGACAGGATCATCTCTCGATCCTTGCGGATCTGCATGAGAAGCTCCTTTCCCTATTAAAATAATGAAATCACTTCATGAATGAATGAATTTCATGATTTTGAGCTTCATCACCTTATCAAAATTGGTAAAACAATTAATCAGCTTCACCATTGTCAACAAATGCAGGAGGAGAGTAGAAGCACACTCTATGAACATGTTGATGTCATTATACACCATAAATATTCTAAAACTCTAAAGAAATATCTGCAGATGTTGGAAATTTATGGTGTCCTCTTTTTCGAATGGAAATGCACTTACCTCGGGTATGAGAATACTCAAAACTAAACATATCACTACACTTCTAATTATTTTACGGTATTTAGGCGATTGAAGAGGCCAAGCTCCGAATGAAGATAATAGACACTTTGTAAGGTACCAGTTTGCATCATCAAAAGAGTTCATGTCTCTTTTGTGTTTTAAACGACATTGAGAAGTGGAAAATTCGAGGCATTTTTCTCTGCCCCTTTAATCACGGATATCAAGTATTCTCTTTGGTATCGATACGCTTAGGGTTGACAAAGAGAATTATTAACGCTATAAACTGGCTGGCGTGATTGTTGAAAAGGTATTTGAAGTTTTCGATTCTTCGACATTTCTCAGTCGTTAGAATCAAAGGAAAGTCGAGAGGAGAAGGAGTTTTCTTAAACATTTTCGTGTTACGTTTTGTAAAGAAAGTTTATAACACATTTGCAGACATTTTTACTGTAAATTCAGGGAAAATTGAAGTTACGCACTCAATATATTGAACAAACAATGAATGTTCATCGACCTTACATTCCTCCCCCTCCATAAACTTTGAATAAACACTAAAATAACTCTGAAAATAGTCTCAACTTTCATTTCGTACAATTCCCTCGGCTCATTAAATATTACGCACAATTGAAAACTGAGGAGAAAAATGATATTTATACCTCGAAGTGCATATTTAAGGCGCAAGCCTCTATTCAAACAGAACTTATCGTCAGACGATAAATTCCAGTTTATAGAACAGAAGCACAAGCATTTCCGAAGAAAACTTTGTAACTTTTATGAACAATGGAAAAACTAAAAGCAATAAAGAATTATAACAAAAATGTTACTTACGCTTTAGGATTATACAAACTAATATCTCAATACTTGGGAATTTGGTGTCCAACATGTGAGAATCCAGTTCCAAGGATCCAAGTGTCTGTCATGTGCACTTTGATGGTGAGATTGATCTATCAATAATTAAAAATCAAAAGAATTCATATATTTCCCATTGATAAAGGTAACAATGTCGATCAGTTTGTTCAACGAAATGAATCCAAAATGTGGATTTAACGAAGAAATATTCAAACCTTACACCCTCGCAATGTGCAACATTCTCGCATTAACAAAGATCTTAAGTATTCGTCTGAATCATAAGAAAATGGGAAAAATAATCACTTCTTTCATCGACGATTGGTCGAGTGCTTCTGATGAAGACCTGAAGATCATGAAGAGAACAGCTGCATTCAGTCGCAAGATTTGCGTTTATCAAATGACCTTCAGCTTCGCCTCATCATTGCCCATGTTTCTATGTGGATTAGCTAATCAGAATATCAATGGAACTGAAACAATCAGACTTCTTCCTTTACCAAACCAATGCTTCTACAAAAGTTACTTACCCCAGTTTTATATCGAATTTTATGTCTTAGAATGTCTCCAACTAGTTTCAACGATTTTTGGTAATGTTGGTCTGGACTGCTTCTTTTTTGGCTTCACCATGCACTTGGTTTGTCAACTGCAGCTTCTAGCTGCTAAAATCGAGAGCTTTGAACCGAGGGAGTCAATAAAGGATCAGGAGGTCCTCCAAAGCTTTATCAAGAGACATGCACATCTCATGGACCTGGTGACTTATTTGGAAGACACTTTTTACATTGTCGCTGCGATACAAGTAGCTGCCAATTTTCATCAAGTCTGTTTACTAGGTAAAAAAAATACTCACGTTATTTATAATGAATTTTCTCATATCTTTTGTGTTTTAGGTCTTCAGATATTCGTCGAAATTCGTCGCAATGACCTTGAAACAGTATCAACTTATCTCGTCTACACCAGCATCGCGACACTCCAGATATTCCTTTACTGCTACGCCGGAGAATCTTTATCCTCCGACATTTGTAATTTACAAAGTGCATTTTATTCTTCACTCTGGTACGATTCATCTCCAAATGCGAGACAGGATTTTAAGTTTATCATGCTCCGATGCAGCAGAAACTTTCACTTGACAGCGGGAAAAATAATTCCGATGAATCTCGACAGTTTTAAGCACATTGTCAAGACTCTGGGCTCTTATTTCTCAGTCATTCGAACAATGTTGGATGGATAAGTTAAGTAGCACCTTTCAGACTTTTGTAAAACTTGTATACGTGAATTTATTAAAAGGAAGAACCTTCGATGCTCATTCAAAGCTCACTGACGCACCCATCAACCCCTTTATTTTCCGGACCCCCCGAGAAATTTCCCATCGATAGCATGATGCGAAAGAATGAATAATATATATTACTTGAAAAAAGTTTTCTATTTTTTCGTAAAATACACGTGTCTCAATATTCTCCAGTTTCTCCTATTTATTTTCATATTTTTCTTTACGACAAAAAAAAAGGGTTTTCTGGGAACTTCCTTATTTATTAATAATATTATGCAGTGTAGACAATGGAATAGGAAATTTCAGACGAATTGCATGAATTATGAATGATTCGACGATGAAAATATCGTCGGATATTACCCTCGAGCATTGTTCTCGTGACCACCATGGAGATAGCATCTAATAAACTCTGGAACGAATACACTTCTTACGATTTAGGCCTCTTTCGATTAATCACTCAGTGTCTGGGAATATGGCCACTTAGTCGTGATAATATTCTCTCTAAATGTAGAGTCATTATCGTCTGTGTTCTTCAGGTGAGAATCCCATAATTACTCCCCAATTACCAATTAAATTAATCCAAAATGTTTCAGGTAACAATGATCATCAGCATGGTGTTCGAGACGTACTCGAACTGCGGTGCAGCTAACGACAAGATCCAGACGATTTCCCTAATTTCCTGCGCTGCTATGACAATCGTCAAAGTCGTCATAATCTCAGCGAATAATAATCGAATGCTCTGCATTGTCCTATCGGCGATAGAAGACTGGTCAGTAATGAAATCATTGAACGAGAATGAGTCCATGAAGAATTGTGCTAAATTAGGGAGAAGGATTTGTCTCTTCCAAATGATTTCGAGTTACATAACAGCGATACCAATGATTCTATCCGGTCTCGCACCAACTGGAGCTCTGAATGCCACTAACTCTTCCGAATTGTCCCTCCGGAGTCTGCCGTTACGTACAGAGTGTTTTTACGGGGAAATGTCGACGCCTCTGTACGCTGCTGTTTATCTGCTTCAGACGGTTCAATTATTAACTACGTGCACCGGGAATATTGGCTGCGATTGTTACTTCTTCGGTATCACGATGCACCTCACTGGTCAGGTCGAAAGATTGGGATATGACATGGAGAAATTTGGGAGTGATATCGAAGAGCCCGAGTACCACAAGAAGTTCGTGAGCTTCGTAAAAAGGCAGAATCATTTACTCGAATTGGCTGGACACTTGGAGAACACATTTAATATGATTATTCTGATGGAATTATCGGCGATGACTTATCAGATTTGTCTAATTGGTCAGTAGCAGCATCTCTAACACTCTTTTTTATTAAATTATTTAATATTTGTAGGTCTGCAGATGTTAGTTGGCATCAGAATGGGCTCCAACGTCGTCGTCATCAACAGCATCATCATGCTGACTATTCTCTATTTGCAATTATTTTTGTACAGTTACGCTGGAGATCGTCTCTCTTCGGGCCTCGAAAATTGGGGATTAGCTATGTACAAGGTTCCATGGTGGGACATGCCCTCGGGCATCACTAAAGACATGATCTTCATTATAATGAGGTGTCATCAACCGTTTGCTTTGACAGCTGGAAAAATTTGCGTCATGAACCTCGAGAGCTTTAAAAACATAATTAAAGCGATTGGGTCTTATTTTTCTGTTCTCGTAGCGATGTTTGATGAATGAATGGAGACTTTGTTACAATTTTGGTAAAGTTGTATTTAAGAATAATACAAAGATATAATCATAACGTTTATAAAAATATCTCGGTATCGATATGTCCATGAGAATCAAGTAATGAACAAATTAATTATGAACTCTCGATAATCCAACGTAAAGTACATTAATTTACAATCTATAATAATTATTCACACGAAAAATCATTCTTCTCTCTCATCCAATTCATCATAAACTCGAAAAGTTTTCATAACACGAATTATCTCATAATTAAACTAATTATTCTATTCTAAGAGGAAGTGAAATCAAACAATGGCATCTCCAATGGTGCTAATGGTGGAAGAGGTGCTAATCTCAGGGAATGTCCTTCATCAGAAGAGATTTCAGAATTTGAATCATTCGTCTTCATCTTCTCCGTCAAGTAACGAACCTCCTGCTCTTTGGCTTCGAGCTGACTGAGCAAACTTTCGACGAGAGATCTCAATTGTGAATTAACCGTCCGCAATTCTTCGATCACAGTGCCAGTGTCTTTGGGATGTTTAAACGCTTGTCCATCATCAGGTAATGACATGAGACTCAGCAGAGAATCTTGCTCTTCTATTGTCTTATAAATAGCTTGTCTCAAGGATCCTTTGTATTTTTCAGGCAGTGCGCTAGAGTTTCCTTTGTCTTGGGCCTTTGACATCTGTTTGGTGAACAAATTCTTCTGCTGGTTCTCCAGGGTGTTCTTGTACTCCTCATATTGAGCCTGCTTCATCCTGCAATTAATTAATTATTCAATCTCTTCACTCATTTATTCAATATTCAGAGTCACCTGACAACTGCTGCTTGTCTCTTATGATAATCCCTCTGCAATACTAACGACTCAAGTGCAGCCATTGAATGAATCGAAGGCGTATTAGAATTACTATCCTGATGATTCGATATCTCCAATGGCTTTACGTCAACAAAACTCGCGTTTATTTGTGCATGAGTCTCTGTCAAGAGATTAGCGATCTCTTCATGACACTCTGCAGCTTCCTCGAAACGTCCCGCACACAAGAGGACATTCGCCCTCCTCTCCTTCTCGTGAGCCTGAAATAATAATAAAATGTGTGATTATTTAGAAAAATAAGCAATTGCAGAAAGAGACTCACCACATTCAAGACAGAGTTCTCCATGACTGATCAGCTGTTCGACGAAAGAAACAAATACACTGCGCGCGCCTGTCCGATGGCTGACACTATCCACTTGACTCATCGAGGAGATTTAAAAGGGTTCCTACTGTCACCAACAGATAGCGCTAACATTCCAATTTCTCGCACGCTTTTACTAGCGAATAAATACTGAATTAGGAGTTACAGTGGTAGATGATCAGCCAGAAAGAAGTGAAACATCTTTCTGAATTATTGAAAAGAATTTTTTATAAAAAAGTAGACCGCATTCCAGAGTAAATGAATAATTCCATTTCATTCCATAGTTGGACTCAGGTGAGAAATAAATGATTTCGTGTTCTATCCGTGACTAAAGCAGCGAAATTATCATAAATTTATCGCCTTTTTATCCAACTCATTTGCTCCTACTTGTGTCTCAGTGACTTTGTCTTTGTTAGAGTGTTGCGTTCTCGTGAATGGGCACGGTGTTGGTCCCAACCGGTGGGTATGAATGAAATAGTAAATATAATTGACAGAAGGGCAAAGCGTGGGCAGTCGAGTCGGCCGTTCGGTTGGAGCAGGCGAGCAGGAGGTGGCGGGGTGGGAGGGGAATGCCGCGAATCGAGGTCATCACCTTTCTATAACCGAAATTAAATTAATCGCCCTTCCAAAAATCATTCACCTAATCTCTCAATTTAATTTCTGATTGATATCAGTGTCACTGAATTTAAAAAATTCATGTAATCATCAATGAATTTTCCAAATGAATGAACATTTTTATCACTTTATAATTCACTTATTTACCGTTGTTTTTCGTAGACATTAAAATGTACCTGAAGCGTGGGTGGTGCACTCTCCAAGTGGGTGGAATATTCTCACCGTTCAACCGAGGAAAATATCTCTTTCACTAGGAAGAGGTCATCGCACCCCTCTCCTATTTTCTTCTCTCTTTATTTTTGACATTATTTCATTGTTTTTTTTGTTGCAGGACACATTGCGCAAGGTTTTTTTTTTCACGGATTTATGTTGGGAGCTTCCAAAGACGGTAGGAAGGTTCGGTTTCCGGTCGCCCACACTGGAGAGTTGTGAAAATCTTTGATACGTCAAGTGTACACGATTTTATATACCTGGCGCAATAGAAGAATTACCCCGTTCAAGTGTGGGATAGATTATTATTTCTCACACACACACACACATCAACAGTGTAACGAGTTTCGATTTTGATTAGTTGTTTCTCCCATTCACCGATCGATCATACGAGGAATAATTAATGTCCGCTCTATTTGGGTGTTTTTTAAAAATTCATTAAATTTTCAAAAACTCAAAAGTCTTGACACTTTATTATTATTATTATTCTATATTTTTAATTGAAAAATCATTGAGTACGATTCTTCTTGGTTTCAGTGCAGAGTTTAAGGGCATCCGAATGTGGGAGGGATAGTTTCCGGTCACCCACGCGCCTTCTGCGGACTTTTGCAGAGGAGAGAGGCAGAAACGCGCCACGCGAACGAAAGTGGTGGAGGTCTAAATACTCAGGGATGGAAAACCCTTGGACTCCCCAGGTAATCAACGACTTCATCAAAGCTCACACAAATAACTGTAATTCCAAATTATAATTTCTCGTTATCTCCATCTGTTTGTTTTCAGATGAATATCCATGGTCAAGAGGCACTCTCCAAAACTAGTGTCAATCCGACATTTTTATTATCTCATTTCTCTACCTGAATTTCACGGAGGTCTCTTCATTTCCCAATAGAAGAAACCTAAAACAAAAAAAAAACCCCCCGTAACCTGTTGTACGTGCAACAAGTGGCGATTTCGTTTACCTCCGTATTTGCAGAATCCTCGGACAATAGTCCCTGAAAAAACTAACATAAACAAAAGTGTATGAAAAAAAAAAAAATAATAAAAAAATAAAAGCAGATAATGCTGGAAGATGTAAATAAATGAAGACGCTCGGATCTCCCACGCCGTAAAGTCGTTATTATATCCCATGGGGTATTGTTCCCATGGGAAAAGTGGACAGGGCTCTTGCACCACTACAGGCCCGTTTGAATGCGAGAGGTAGAAAAGAGAGAAAAGGGTAGAGAGAGTAGGGTAAGAAGGTGAGGCCCAGGTAAGTCCACTCAAGCCATATACACAGACACAAAAGTCCGGGGGGAGACACTAGCGCGTCGATTTGAGATATCGCGGGGGGCGTTAACCTCACGGTTTCCCCCCGGTGCGCGCGCGAGTCTAGTGGCACACGCGCTTGTGCGTGTCGCCCGTATGTGCGTGAACGTTGCCCCGTGGTTATATACATAAACGCGTTTGAACGGGACAGGAGAGTCGGAGAGCCAAGGGGTTATGTGTGTGTGAGGGGAGATGTGTTGGATGCATATAAGCGCGGATGGATGCTTGAGGAACAGGGTGCGGCCAGCCCACCTCGGGCCAGAGTTACCTACCCATATTACTGTCTCGGGTTCGGATATCAACTATGGCCATATTTGCAGAGCGAGGACACGTGCGAATAGCAGAGAGTGTCGAATAAACAATTTGACGAATGCTCAATGCTCATGCGCTTATTTTTTTCCACATTTTCCCGCCTTTTTTTAAGTTCAGGCGCATTCGTTATCGTCTCCGGAGTCGAAGCGCGATCTACATGGGCACGCGCATGTGCCAACGCGAAAAGGTAACTCCGGCGCAGGCGCGTAGGCGAGTACCTAGTGCACACGCGCCCATGCGATTTTTAACTGTTTACAAGTGAACGAGACAAAGTGAAATAATAAAGAATGAAGGGGAGACGATGATAAATCTCCGAGGGATATCGATGGACGTAACTCGCGTCGCGCTATCTTCCACCTCGAGGCTCCACAGCCTGCAAGGACAGAGATCCGAAAATCTTTTTAAATCGAAATAAACGGGGCGGGGTGGAGGGCGAGAATTACGAGCGTCGTTGTATGCGCGAGATAAGATTGAACCTTTTGCTGCAGTCGTGTGGGCACGTAACGATCATGGTTTATTCTGGTAGCGAATAAGTTATTGCCTGCGTAACACGTAACACGCTACTTTGGTCTTTATTTTTTTTTTAATTATAAGAATAGGGGTAATTTTTGGGGATTGTTGGGGGGAGGGGGATTTTGAGGAATTCTTTATCTCCATCGGATTAGATACAGTTGGACGAGTGTTGTCACATGGAAACAGGATTCCCGGGATTCCAACGCGTGTTTCGGGGAGCTGTTGTCTCTTTACTCACAAACCGGATGGCACGACCGTGTAATTAATTGATATAATAATCGTGACGGGTCTTAATTTCATCGTAGAGCCTCAATGAACCCAACGATAAATGAAGTATTCAATGATTTTTGTCATTCAATGAATAATTCAAGTAATTCTCACAATTGCGCAATTATTGAAAAACCGATGAATGGCGGAACGTCCGGTTATTTTTTATTACCGGACGATACGCCGGCAATCAATGCCATCATTCTCAAGGTTACATCGGGGACTTTTCAACCTGGTGAGATTCTAAACCATCATAATCCGCACAGTTAGATCATTATCGTCTCTTTTTCTCAAGAGAGAGAACAACTTGCGACATCCCACAACACAGAGGACTTCTGTCTCCCTTCTTTTCGATAGAGAGACCAGTCCTGCAAGACTTTCACCCAGCCAGTTCATTCATAAATTCATTATATTCAACAGTATACTAACCACTGAAGAGAGATAAAAAATAATGAATATAGTCACCTCAAAAAATTTACACAATTCCCAAAACTTTTCTCTTTTTAATAAAAATAATAAAGAGTCTAATGATTGAATTTTATTAGTAGCCCATGACTTGCGTAAACTAAAAAAAAAATATTTTAAATTAATATTGACATGCTCCAGAAATGAAAACGGTGAAAACCTTCATTATCACATTCCAAAGAATTCAAATAAATGCGATAAATAAAAAACACCATAAATTTTCGAAAAAAAAACTGTGTATTTTTACAGGGAAAAAAAGGGGCGCGGTAAAAAACATGGAAGAGGGTTGGTACAAGAGGTGTGGTAGACTCTCATTGTCCATGCTGTGAGGATTTGAGGCCCAGCATCAAAAATCCATCTACATACGGGCATCTACACCGGAGTGTTAATCCTTGTTTTTTGGTGCGTGGGTGAGTTTGGAGCGTGTGCGCAGAAACGATTGCCCGCGCGTGCTGTAGCGAAACCCGACGATCAACACACTCGGACATACCCGACCGGTATTCAAAGGGGGCTGGAGAGAGGCAGGAGGCAGGAAGGAAAGAAAGTCCGCAAAAAACAGAGATAAATGCACGAGAAGAGGTGGTACATGGTGGGGATGCTGGGCACGAGCCTAACTGCAGCCCAAACGGCCCACGCTGAGCGTTTTTAGCGTCAGTGTACTAGCCCCATCTTCATCCTTCTCGTCGTCTTTGTCTCGGGATGATGGTACAGCTATTAGATACATTACTTCTTCACTCTCTCTTCTATGCCTCTTATTGCTCTTTGTTGCTTTCAGGAGAAGGGGAAGTTGCGTTGGCGGAATTGGAGACTTTACGTATATGGAAAGTCGAAAAATTCAACGCCATTCATAAAAAAAAAACACGTTGCGTCACTCTCTTAATTTCCATTCATTGTTTTGATTATTTGAATTTTTTTTTGGAATTATTGAGACACGCCTAAAGTGTTTTCTTTATTTATGTGTTTAAGGGACAATTAAACTAACGAGTATAAAAATTCTTCACGAGAAGAATTTTTCGATAAATCTTTGACTTTCACAATAGTCAATATGGTCATACGGAACACGAAATTATGTGATTTATTTGATAGTTTCTTTTATTTCCTTCGATACATCTTTTCTCTCTCTGTGTGGCATGAAAGAAAAAAAGAAGGCCTGGACCCCACGCAGTATCTTTCAGAGACATTGAATTCTGGTTGTTACCTTAATGATGAAAAAAAAGAGGCTTAAAATCAATTTTCCGGGTTAAAAGAAATGTGGATATAAAGAACAGTAAAAAGGACACGATTTCGATCGGTGAGAACCTCTCGTTATCCTTAAAAAAGAATTACGAGGAGGCCAATAACATGTCCACGATAAACGAAAAGAAGAGACTAAACCCAAATGAAGATAAAAGGTATAAGTGTTAGAGAGATATAATGGGCAGAATGAAATCGTATTAAGCGCCTGTTTTATCAAACAGGAAACACTTTATTATTTTTTCAAAAAAAAAAGAAATTGTCACATGTTTTTCCCATTACATCTCTCTGTTTTCTCAATTCGCTGGAATATAAATTCGAAAAAAAAAAACGGGGAATATTGTAAATGAATTATGTAAAACTCCACGTGGATAATTAAAGGGGAGGAAAATAAGAGAGTAGCAATAACCACAGTAGTTGCATCGGTGGGGTCTTTTTAATGGTGTAATACGCACTATGAGCGTGTAAAACCCGTAGCGGTATCCCGCAAGAAGGTGGTTCAGTGGGATTCCATCGCGGTCGGTCAACGTGAAGAGCGCGTGCTACAGACCCGTTGTATTTATATGAAAAAACATTGTGATATCTTCACTTCGTCAAAAGGCACGTGTCCTCAAGCACGAAAAAAAAATGCAAAAATTCCACCAATTGTTTGATACTAATGTTTTCACTCTCCTTTTTTTTTTTACAGAGAAAAGACCTAAACTCAGAGTTTATCTCGACAGACGTCGTCATCGCGGTCATACGTTTTTCATTGAAGGCATATATTAATATTCGCCTGTGTTGGAGTGAACGGGCTGCTGCATGTGTCTAACCAAGTGGAGGCCTCGCCCCGATCGTAAACGAGCAGCGATTAGGATTACACGGTTAATACCGGTGGATTCTGTGCTCGCCGAATACGGTAGTAGACGAGATTTTAATTTATTCGTGAATACGAGAGAGAGAGGGAGACGGAGAGGTCTCGTTTATGCGTAGAAAATTTATAGATTCTCGTTGAAACTCGATTCTCATTTCTCCCCTTTATTTTTTTCAGGAGAATTCTCGATGATGACCAGCGGAAGTCCAAATATGGATAAGCACGAGTGAATTGAGACAAGGCGCCACCTAGGATGTTTTATTTGATTCTTTATTCATTGATTTGTGGCATGATGAATCGAGATGGGAGGAGTCAGGTTTATCCGTGTTTTTTTATTAACATTTTTTTCTGCACTGAATGGCGGATTTTGAGAGTCTCTGATTGGCGGTCTGTCGTGTGTTGTTTATACTCGAGTCCCCGGAGATATTTCACTGTCTTCATTCGCCAGTTGGTGTCCTTGTTTTGTGTGAATGTGTGTGCTTGTGCCCCAAGTGAATTACGTGATTTGATTTCAGGTATCCCGTGAGGTGAGTCCCGGTGTACGAAGCGCGTGGGACAAGCTCTTGTCGCGTGCCTGATCCTACTCATTGGAGCATCAGTGGTTGTCATTTAACGTCGTTTTCCATTAAAATTATTGTAATATCATTTAAGCTTGCATTTTCTTAAATTCAAAGGTTTTATATGAAAAAAAAAGAAGCAATAAACTCTCGTATTCACCATAATTTAATGCAATATAAATGCCATCATGGATAAACCCATTGTTATTCATAATAAGTTTTATCATTTTTCTCTCCAATATTTTGACAAGAATGACGCAACAGATTGGAATGAATATCCAAAATTCAAAATGTACAGTCATTTCGAAATACAGCCTCTTCTCTGTTGTGTTAAGGCCCAGCGGCTACCGTTCGACACTCCCGTTTCTAATCTAACCGTTGCCATCGCATCTCTTAACCATCCATAAGTTTTTAAAATTTAAAAAAAAACCATTAAGAAAACATAAATTCATGCACCGACTATCTCAACTTGCACACATGTGCAGCTTAGATCCAGTTATATATCCTGAATCCATTTATCACTTATTATGAATATTAAAATGTAAACGAAGGTAAAGTGTGACGATGGCCCCGGGTTACCAATCATACGTGACACTTATATTGAAAATATCAAATTAAATTTGAGAATCATGAAGAAATTGACTCTTAAGGCTTATTCAATGGTTTTTCCTCAATATAAAATAAAGAATGTATTATTTTTTAATTACATTAAATGTGAAAAAAAAATTCTAAAAATCGTATTTATTCTGATTTCTTGATTTCCTCACAGCTTCCAACGTTGCCGTACCTCGATGTCCCGCGGCACACCGAAACCCAGGTGTCTTCCTGGCTCCACGAGAGTTAGCAGGGCCTTCTAACGTACTGTAACTCGTTCTCCACCCACTGAGATACTCAACTCAAAGGGGAAGTAACAACGGTCCTTGGAACCTGTTTCAGGACGGTTTGAGAGTCTCTGGCCATCTCTGGCTTTCTTATCCTCATAATACTCTCTTTCTCTTTTACATCTCCACGAGTTATTCTGCCTTCGGTATAAACGTCTCTGGATATTTCTTTTGAAGGGGAAAAGGAGAGAAGAGAAATGGAGAAATCCATTGGCCGGGTGCATCTTTGCGTTTATCCTGTGTTGTGAGTCAGAGGAGAATATCATGGTAAATGCAGCTTGGTGTTAATGTCTCTGGATTCGAGGGATAATAATATATCCTTTGATCGAGGTGAGAGGAAACGTTTAGGCGTAAGTGTGAGAAAATATTGACGTAGAAAAGTAGACTTTTTTTCTAATACTATTATTTATTGCCTCTTTTTTGTTTTAGGCGATGGAGAGGAAGGGGCATGCCTGCGGTCAGGGTATACGGCACACGCCACACGCCATTATAATGGAATAATGAGGCAAAGACGATAGCAATCGTGTAGGCCTCTCTCCGCTCTTATCCGTCTTTCTTCAATTCTTTCGTCATGAAAATGTCATCCTTTACTGCTCCTCTCTTGTTCTACATTTATTCTGTGTAATAATACAGAGGGACTATTTACACGTGTATGTGTGTGTGTGTGTGTGCAACGAATTGAGCAAATCAGAGCCACATCCGATGAGGTCACCTCCGTCTTTTTACACCAGGAGCATCGCGAATTCTTGTCAACTCGTTATACTCTAATATCCTTCACGCATTCTAATTTTAAATTACAAATAATTAAATTCTTAATAATTCTCATGTGGAGAAGAAAATATATGAAATATTCTCAAGGACTTTAAACGTTTCACCAATAAAAACTTATTAATACATAATGTAATTCTATATGGGGATTTGCAGGAAATTATGAGTTTTTGCGGTTTACACAGGCTTCGCCTCGGGGTAGCAATTAAGTTTGAGATAACTTGGTACTAAAAGTTTTGTGAAAAATAATTGAAGATGAGTGTACCACACGCTTCATGTCAACTTTGCCGGCACAAATTTAATCCATTATTTTATTATTTATTTTTAAATAATTAATATTACAAATTATAATGAAAATAATTGAGTTAATTATTAATGTAGAGAGGGGGAAAATTGTCGGAGAGAGATGAAGAAGCCGTGGCACGTGACCCCGAGGACGCTTCGAGTCAACTCGCTCAAGTAGCTGGGCTGTGCCCTTTGAACCCCGGCAATTTCGAATTATGTCTCCCGGAGAACGGATAACCACGGGGAAGCATCGTACAGTAGCGACAAAAAGAGGCATTCACAATTACACAAAAAAGTAAAATAAATAGTCTTGAAGTGAAAAAATATTGCCGAAATGGGTCATTCATTAATGACAAGAGAATTTGGAAATAGATGGCCATAAGTTTTCTGTCCGTTTCTTTCTTTTTTTTTTTCATGAAGGTTTCTTTATTCAAACAAGTGACGTATGTGCTTTTGAAAAGGCCTCAGGTCGTTTCTGTCTTTGCCAGCACAGTAAGTCCCCTCTGGATGAAGAGAACGAGATGGATGAAGAGCGGAGGGGCATTAAATGTGTTGAGGGAACTCTTGAACGGTCCAGTGTACCTAGCAGACATGTTCGCGTGCGTGGAGCAAGACAAATGATCGTTTTCCAAGCCGTGGGACGCTTGTGAATAGGATTCTCTCCTTTCCGTCGATATGTACGTGTTGATGGTGAATGAATGAGGCAAAACTCGCACATTAAATATATTCATCCCTCGGATGATATTCGAGTTGAGAGAAGATTGTGGAGATTGCCGACTGTTGAAGTACTGATATGAAGGAATGATACGTACTACTATTACCCAAACATTTTTATTTCTATTTATCCAGAAAACAACGGACATTGTGATGATTCTATGGTGTAGGCGTTGAACGTTGATTTATGTGCACCGTGAAAATCCCTCGGGATTTTTAAAAATTCTTTAATTCAAAATAAACTACCGAAATCATTGGATCATCAATCATTATTGGAGAGACAAGTGGTGAAAAAATTATGAAAATCTAATGAATGACGTAAGCCACGTGTAGGTAAAGAGAGAGAGGAAAAATTGAAGCCATCAGAATAGATTAAATGTTTGAAACTGCCTTTAAAGGATATCTCCATCGAGCTAAGTGAGGCATAACGACCTGTGGATATTATAACTCGACTGCAGTACATATTGGTGTCCTCAAGATACTCTTAATCCCCTTCTCCCCCCATTGAGTTTTAAATTTCCATACGTTTTAATAGAGAAAGAGCCAAGTGGGCAGCATAGACCTTAGAAAAGGAGAGAACTCCTTGTTCCGGTCCAGCAGCCTGGGGCATCCAATGATACTCATAATCCGGCGTATCACTCTTTTCTCTCACTTTCCATCCTTCTCATCTGGACACTACAATATTAATGTAACACTGCTAAAAAGGTGTGTTTGCTTCGGCACACGATTCAAAAAGGTGAGAGGCGAGGAAGAGGCGGTTTTAACCCACGTATAGGATACCTCGCGCCACATATGGCGTGTGCCGTGCCGTTCCCCTCTCTCCATTTAAAAAAAGCCCCTATTCCCCACTCTCCGGGGGGACTTAATCCCCCGTTTTTTCATGCCAATTCATCCCCACTCGCAAGCGTCTCGTTATCTCTCTCACTTTTTCCTTTTTCCAAGTCTCTGGCGTGTCTCAACGGGTTAGTTTCCTTTTGCCTTTCTTTTATTTATCCAATACACTCAAATCGACCTCGTATCTTTATTCGGTCATGCCCAACTTGTGCCATCCAGGGTGTTTCCCCTCCTCTCCATCCAAAATAACACTATTTTTCCCATCAACAATGGCCATGTTCACGCCTCCCAATTGGAATCAAAGAAATAACCATTTAGGCTCAGTACCATGACGCAGTTCAAATTAATTCATTGATGGAGTAGTGAAAATTAATTTTTCATGGGGCACTTGATGACTATGAAAAATTCAAGTACATGAGAGCAGCATGATTGATGAAACTCGAGGAATTACATTAATCTTTTAAAAATGTAAAGAAATTTTCAAGAGTTCCCGCGCTTCGGAGAGAAATTCAGTCGTGTGCCTGAGATGAACAGTGAGTTCTCCTGTATTTGAAGCAAAAAGAGACAGAGAAATTGGCGTGGGGGTTTGGCGCCCACGCGGATGACGTCACCCGACGCTTGGCAGAGTTACCCGGGTGTGTAGAGAGAGGGGGGGAGTTGATTTTTTATTCAATTGTGTTAGTGAGATGGTCATGAATGTGGAATACGTTGATGCAGTACAGAGGAGAGGGGAGTAAAAGGTAGAAGGGTTGGGAAGTGTAGTAGGGTATCTTGTGGAGGAGGAGGAGAGGAGGGGCAAGGAGGTGCAAAGAATGAATGGAGATTGCAGACTGTGCGAGAGAGAGGAGGGAGTGAATCGGGTGGCTCAGAGGAACCTCAGCAGTTCAACAAACACCACATTATTATTATTGGTAGCAGAGGGTGAATGTCGTCGACACGTGACGCTGGCAAATATTGTGTGGTTGATATACCGGCGCGCGTTTCCCTCCACGATCATCATCCTCCTTCCTTCGTTGTCGTCGTCGCGGGTCTCTCGTTCCCGCTCGCACTCTCCGGGGCACTTGGCGAGCCAACTCTTTATTAGTCTAGCGCGGACCATCGTGACACCCCTGGCCTACGGCATCTCATGGATATCGTGATTGGATTTTATTATGTGAGAATTAGCGAGTTTTATTATTTAATTTAAATGTGCGAGATGAGGATTATTTGGTGATTGAGTGTAAATTTTGAAGAAATAATTGTTTTAAATAAGAGAGAAGACATCATATCATTTTCATTGGACATCCGGGCGACGATATTTTCATATCTCATTTATCACTAGTGTTGAACGTCCTGTGTGTGAACAAGAATAGAGAGGATGATGTTTCTTTAAACGTGAAATGTGTTTACGTAATTGTTTAATTTGTGAAACTAATAATTCGGATAAAGCTCATGATTTCAACTGAATAACCTGGTTTTCGTGGTGCCGAGTAAACTTGGATAATCCGATAAATTTGAAAAGATGCTGGCGCTCGCGATGCGACGCGAACACACAACTGGACGCAGTAGTGGCAACAATTACGAGCCGTCAAATCCATTAGCAGGTTTTGAGCATTTGCAGCCAAATCCGTTTGTCCATGGTAACAATGACGGGAGAGGTAGAGAGCAGTTGAATGAGGAGGGTGAGCTGCAGGAGTTTGTGGACATTGCCCAGGTCCAGCAGTTGCTGCAGCAGCAGCAGACGCAGCAGGCCCAGCACCACCACCATCAGCAGCAGGCGCCATGCCCATGGGGTGTTTACCCACCACCCCCATCGATCGGATACCCCCATCATCACCTGCACCATGCTCCTAATCATCCAGGTAAGATGAGACAATTGATGGGACAATTGATTCTTCAATCGTGATCTTGCTTGTCTCTCTCGAATGGCTTTGTGCTAGCTGCATGCAAATAGCTGTTTTCGAATCACCTCATCCCTCTTGCGAAACAATATCTCCGAGATATTCATTGGAATGTTTATTATAAAAGTCGCGTGTATAACCACGGGAAGTTTACGAGGGTTTGCCCTCACAAAAGATGTTAACGAACGCTCTCTCCAACTACGAGGATAAAAGGGAAATATAAGGATCGAAAGAGAATCGAGGAGAGGGACCAGCATATACCGAAGCATTCGATGGGTGTGTCTGCATGAGAGTCACTCGAGTTGTGTCTTTTATTTTATTTACAATTTAACATTTTCGCATTCTTATTTGCATCCTCTCATTTGGATCTCAGACCGTCGCTTCACTTCACCCCGTTTTTATTATTCTTTATGCATACGTACGAAAGTTAAATAATTCTACACTGAATTTTTACTCGCTTTTTCATTATACGAAGAGAACCTCAAGGCGAATAAATCGAGCGTGACAAGCCTGGATGCGAATTAGCCCGGCGGCCGGATTTTTAATCGTCATGGAAAAATCGTCGACCGGTTGCCAGTTACTACGATGGATATTTCCCCTTACAAATAAATTAAATGATATTAACAGAGTGGTTTTAATGTAGACGATTTACGTCTTTGCAGATATGAGAAAAAAGAATTTTTAAAATTTTTCGAGGAGAATTTAAAAAAAAAAAGGAGAAGAGGGCTCTCCCGAAATGGGAATCGCGTCTGATAATCGTGAGACAGACGTGGGATAAGAAGTGAAAAATGAACAGATAAATGCAGACACGGACGAGGTGAAAATAATAAAACAGGACGAAATAAAAAAATGCGAAATGGAGGGAAAAAAAGGAAGGGGGATAAGAGATTTGTGTCCACTCGATCCACATACCGGTACTATCGATATATATTCGAGTCCTGCCTCCTTCGGGGCCCTCGCGTTATGGATAAATCGTCGATGATTCATCGACTTGTGCGCCGTCCACAAGATTTAACGTTTCTTCCCCCTCTGCCTGCTCCTTCGGCTCTCCGGGTTGTCGTGAGACCGAAAAAGGGCTCGGATAATTACTCGGAGTAAAAAGGACAAGGCGTTTCTCTTTCGTGTAGCCCAATGCATACAGGAATAAAAGAAATAAGAGAATTATTGCAAACGAATAAGGTGTCGGAATGAAAATAAACTAAAGCGTAAAATGTAACGTTGAGAAGAAAAAAAACGAATAGACAGTGAAACACGTCGTGGAATTAAGCTGAATGTCACTGATGTAGAGGAGGGGAGGGGGAATGAGGCTCTAATTCGTACAAGTTTAGAGACGGGAATTCAAGTGACGACGTTTTAGATCTTGTGGCCTGAATAGTGTAATCCATTCGGAAAGAAGAAACCCTCTTCGATTCGTCTCCTCTCTCAACTTCATTTCTTCTATTATTAGAGATACGGTATCGTCCAGCGGAGAGGATAAAACACAGTCAATTAAGAAAACCCGGTGAGCACACGTACACATGGAAGACGTCGAGTTTTATCCTCTTTCTCATTTCTTTAATTTTATTTCATCTGTGTTGGCGCACGTGCCTCATAAACACGATTAGTCACACTCGTGTCCACTATGGCGACTTGTTTAGTAAATTAATGCGCATGCGCTGGGGTAAGCGCGGGTGTACGTGCGCTTGATTTGAATGATTTTCGAGGTAAAAATTGAGGTAAACATTGACGTAGACATCATACCCATTGATGTCTATTTTCAAGAGAAAAGAAGTGAATGGAAAAAAAAAATCGAAGTACATACGTAAAGAGCATACAATGAGGGTGGGAAAATACGTCAGGGTGCGACGTGTCTTTATTTAGCCTACGTTTAGCTAAATTGAAGCCTGCGTCTTTAGTAAAATCGATATTTAGTTTGTAAAAGTCATTGATCAATGAACGGTTAATTGTGATAAAACAGTTATATATAATATTACGGAACTGGCTGTACGTCAGTCATGATAAGCGAAGAGTCGAGTTGCCTTTGACGTCGGCTGCATTTAACGTTCGATCGAGCATCACTTCCACCGTTACGATCACCGCATAACGCATTTCGTGGCATTTTCAATGTCTCACCTTTTCTCACCTCATTTAATAGATAATGACGGCAATCAGGAGGTAGTTGGAGCGCGTGCCACTTGTTCTCCTTTTTTCTCCGCTTCCATGTAAATAAAAAGGAGCGTAAACCCGGTAGTTGGATGGAGGAGGCGTGGTGGGGAGTCGACTTAATGATCGGGCCATAAGTAAATCGTTTGGGAAGAGAAAGGTCCTTATTTCAATACCGACAAAAAAGAAGGTAAGCCTGGTAGCTAAATCGAATAATTGAGAGAAACTTATTATTTACCTCGGATTTTCAATAATCGTCGTTTTTTTTAATGACACTAATAGCCGCATGAGAGAAAAAAAATAATCGATTAACGATCGTCCGGCGATAAGGGATAGTCCCGGGGCAAACACCTCGGGTGCGTAAATCATCGTCGCTGTTGGAAAAGTAGGTAGCCCTCACACGGAAACATCCAAACATACACAAACAAATGGAATGTAAAACCTCATCGAGTCTAGCCTCTCTCTCGGACTTTTGGAGCCTCAAGATGGATGGGAGGAGAGCCACTGAGCTGGTTTAACGATCTCCCGAGAAAATCGATGCGACGGAACGAAAGAGATCCGTGTTTATATCGCCCAGCTGTTGAAGACCACGTCCAATGGAAAATAATATTTCGAATAAATAAAATAATAAGAATAACACGGCAATGTATATAGGCACCCCCTGGCATTATAACCGTGCGTTTAAGACCGCCCGCTTGCCTTCCCGATGAGAATTACGCGTTAGTTTTCGAATGTCCGACGTCCACATTCTCGTTATGTATCCTTTACGTGTATAAAACGTCCTCTTCTCTCATTCGTACTTTATTTACAGTCGTTCAATCGTGTAAATTTGCTACTCGCACAACTGCAAGACAAAAAGAGCATTAGTATCGATTCGAAAAAAAAAAAAACGGGGGGATATAAATGAACGAGATGAAATTGGAATTATCGTTTAAAGGCAATCATCAATTGACTCTTTTTTACTTCCATTTATGTGGCATTGTATCGATAATTACAGGAAACCATCCGTAAATGGTTGTGGAGAATTAGGTTCTCAAAAAAACGGTCAATTTTATTTTTTTTTTTCGAAAGTGACGTTGTAATCTTTGAAGATCGTTAAAAGCGATTTAACAAGCACACAATTTGTAGGAGAAAAATGGTCTTGCGTCAGACGCTTTAGGAATTGTCGCCTTATGGGGATAAAAAGAACTCAAATTTGTTTAATGCCTCATTATTATCATTATTCTATAATTTATCGGGGAGCCGGAGGCGGTTTACTGAAAAATTGAATAAATTCTCTGCATTACCGACGGAATGAGAGATACGAGGCGCGACAGGAATCGACAAATTTCCGTCCCGCGGCTGATTCTCATGAATTACCAACTCCCTCATTATGGAATGACTAGGTGGTCGAAAAAATAAAGGAATTCCGGGGGAATAAATCAGTTCCCTGGGGGATAAACGCTCTGGAAAAAACGGGGAAGTAAAAAATAAAAGGCGGCGCACGTGTTACAACGCGCATTTGCCCTCGGGTGGTCGCGTGCCATTCGCGATCGATGAAATTAAAAAAAGTCGTCCTTTCTGAAGAGGAAAAGCACGCTCTTGGTCACCAGAAACCTCAACTGGCTTACATGTGTCCCTATCGTGATGCGAATACATGGTCATCTCCATAGAGAAGTGATAAAGCAGACAAATTGATTGGAATTGGTTAATGCAGTGTAAAAACATTTGTTCCGATGACATTTCGTGATTGATCGAAGCCCGAAACGTCTTCATTTCCCTTTGGAAATAATCGATATGAATCAGCTCGGATTTTCTAATGCTCTCGAGGTGTATTTGGGGATGGTTCAGGTGGTTGCGTGGCGCCCAAAAATAGTTGCACTCGCCCGCGCAAATGCGAGTGGTGTTGAGACACGAATAGCAGCGCGCCCACTGTATCGCCACTGTGCTTACCCTGTTAATTTTAGAATTCTCTTCTTCGTTTTGTACACAGTATCAATGTCCCTTGTGCCCGTGTCTTGGTGGCGAAACCATGGAATTTCGTAAAAATAAAACGTTGAAAATAATAATCCGAGTAAATGAGAGCAGAGGGCTCCTGCGCATGCGGTGGAATGCTGCCAGGGTAATTTTCAAAGTCCAGCGCGTGCCACACGAGACCCCAAATAGGGGCGTCAGGTGGTTGTCTCTAAATATCATTGTACCAGTGAATGGATTAATGGAATAATGGAAAAGTCAATTTCGATGAAAATCCTCATAAATATGAATGGCCCTTTTCCACGTGGATTTACGTATTGTTTGATGTGCCCAAAGTCGTTCGTCACGATGGTATGAGAAACGCCGGGCACACGCCACGCTCCTACGTCACGCGGGCGGCTACGTCACTGGCGAACCGACGGCGGGGAAATGCTGCCTCTGAAGACGAGAAGTTGGCGCGCGCACGTTCGACAATCAGAAGAGAGGGGACTGTGAGGAGAATAGAATGGGGGGTGGGAAAATGGAGGGAGGAAAAACTTTTTTAAGCGGGGAGTCGAGGAGAACACACGTCGTGCACACCGGTAAACTCAGAGTGGGGGAAAACGGCCGAGCGGGGATTGGCTGTTGGTCGCTCGCCGCTTCCAAATATGGGACAGTCTCCGTGGTCCATTCATAAAACTACGGGGCGCGCCGCGACTCAGCTCAGTTGGTGCGCGACCCCCACGCATCGCGCTTCCTCTATACATCCTCTTTAATATATTTGAGAGAAAAAAAAGTAAACGGGAATTGAGACGGGAGAAAACGAGTAGCATTATACGAGGGAGAAAACGGTAAACGGAGACACACGCTCGAGCCCACGCACCCTTTTACGCCTTTTTTTTGCTCAATTTCATGGTGTTTACGTGTGTGTGTGTGTCGCATGTGTACGGACAGTGTGTTTGTGTATACCTGCCACCCGTTGATCGTCGCAAAACCGTGAGGAGGCGGACACACGACGAATAAGAAGAGGAGGTGGAGGAAGAGATTTTTCCCGCAGCTTTATTCTTACTGAGCTGTTGTTTTCTTTGGTTTTTTTTTTTTGGGAGAGGGAGAGAGAGCTTCTCGTGATACTCGATAAGAAGAGGAATTGTGTAAATTCAAAGTTTTTTTAATCCAATGAATATTTTTGGAACTCTTGAAAATTAAGTGATGTTGTGAAACGTGGAGTTAGACACTATCTCGCGCCAACGTTACGAAAAAAGAGAAAATAATAAACAAAATTAAGAGAAATACGATACAAACGGAAAAAGGGATTATGAACACGCGTGGATCTATTCATGTTTAGTTCACGCATATAGTACACGAGAGCCCCAGAAAGTTATAAACGTTATTCGTATTTTGTGTGTGGCCGTGATCACCGTGTAGTTATATTCCAACCGGGCTTTTCCATGAGAATGTGACGGGTGCGCGCGCGCGCATACACGTACAGTTTCACACAAGCCAGCTGAGTACCACTGAAATTGCTCAGACTGAAAATCAGGAGTGCTGAGAGACATTTGCACTGAAAACAAAAAAAAAGAAAACAAAGTAGCTAAATTAATAATAAATCGGGAGAATTCACAAGAAGAAAAAAGAGAGAGACAAGATTGCGAGATTAAAGAAGAACAACTGATTTCTTTCAACTCTAAAAAGATAAATAAAAGAAATAATAATAAGTATCTTAATAATAATTGCGTTGAACGATACGACCGCAGACGAGGACACGCAGTGCGGGCCCGAAGAAACACCCGCGGCGGCGTCAACCACCACCGCGGCTGACCATACGCCAATCCAGAGAATGACGATGGACGGAATTGAGGTGGTTGGCACGCAGCATCATGCGGCCGCTCCATTTCTCCTGTCGTCACCACCGCCCGGTCATCACCACCATCACCATCACCACCACCACCACCATCCACCGCCGAGTCATCATGGACACGGCTACAACATCCAGACGGTGCAGCTGAGTTTCGATGCATGCCTCGCGTACAACACGTCAACATCCAACACAACACCGGGCCGTGGCTCCCCAACAACAGCAGCAACAATCAATACGTCAAATGGCATCAAGAGCACACCGCTCCTCACGCTATCAGCAATGCCACTGCATCCAGCAAGCTCCGACTCACCGGATCTACAACGTCACAGACATCATCACAATCATTACCATTCAGACACACAGCCGCACTGCGATGATCCATCATCACCTGGCGAATCAGCTGACAAGAGCATAAAAAGAAACGGGGATGATGATGATGCATGCAGTGGTAATTGCCGGGACGAGCTGCATGATCCCAGCGAGAAGGACAAACCAGGCGACTTGAACACACCAGTAACAACCAGCAGTGATCTGCCTTCGTTCTTTGGACCCTCTGCCCTTGTTGAGCCACCACCTATATCAGGTACAATTCCAAACAAATTCACTCATCCCATATGACTCTTCCGCCATCACCGACTTTTCAAAGTCAAAGTCGAGGATAGCCACGAGGCAACTCCCTCCAACCCCTCTATCTCAAGTGACGTAGTACGACCGCGAAAATAGGAGGAGGGAGGACTGAAAAATAAACGAAATATCGAACCTCTGAGTGCCAGCCCGTCGGATCAATACTCAGCGACCCCGACATTCAGGAGGTCTCCCCTCTACTCAATATCCCTACTCTCTATTTTCAGTTCTAGTTTCGCCGAAAGCTCCCTTCTGCCCCGCGTTCATTCATGCTTTCTATACTCCATCTCTCTCTCTCTCTCTCTCTCTCTTTCATCCCCCGTACTTTCACCCTACGTTCGTAAGCTTTCACAGGCGCCACTTTGACCCATCCCCAGGCGCCACTGTCTGGCTTTCATCATTCCCTTTCAGCTGACTCTCACTTGTCAAATACTTTCCTTCTATTTTTCACATTAAATTGAAACAAATTGTTTTTATTTACTTTCATGCATGATACTTGAATTGAAAATGGACAAATTTATCAAGAGACAATTCTTTGTTTCATCAACTTCCTCAATTTCCTACGGATGTATAGTAGAGGAGGAAGTGAGAGACAGGATACAGACTGTTCGTCTGATAGAGAAAACATTTCTATATCGTACTTCCTGTACTTTGATTCACCCCCACAATCTCTCTATCTCCATTGAGAGTTCATTATCCACATGGAAATAATTAACACACGAATTATCCTGTTCACAGGTAGCCTAGCAGGCGAGGATCTATCACTCGAAGATGCAGCTGCTGAGGACGAGGACACTCAGAATCGTGAACATCATCATCACCATGATAATCAAGACCCGTCAAATGCTCAAACCTCCTCGAGTCCCCAGCGTCATCACCAGGATGACGTTGATCGTTGCAACGTTCTTCAGGGCGGCGTTATCCTCTACTCATCACCGCACACAACAGTCTCATCAGCGCCCACGAGCATCAACATCAGTAACATGCCGACGTTGACGTACAGAGGTGTCTTCACAACGACGTGCACCCAGTCGTCAACCCTCAACACCCTCCAGACACCCCAGCAACAACAACAACAGCAACAACAACAGAATCAAGAGGTGTGGGGTTCAATTCCCTCGCCAACAGCTCTGACCCTGACCAGCCAGCCGTTCCTTCACCCCACCCTCCACTCATCTCCCTACGGCAACGAGACCGTTGAACTCCTCCAAGTCGACTCCAAGCCACCTCCACCACCCCCTGGTTACCACGACACTCCATCCTCCACTCCAACAGCCTGGTTGACTCATGAAGACAGTTATGATCCCAATCTTCTCTCTCATCATCACCAACTCCACTCGCACCATCAAGAGCCCACGTTGAAGCAGGAGCCCGTCACTAATTCTGGGTATACTCCGAATGTCCAGCAGCATCAGCAACAGCAGCAGCCGCAACAGTCGGCCACCAATGCTGCTGGTGTCCAGTTGGCAGAGTACAACCCCAGCACTTCAAAGGGACACGAAATTCTTTCGCAAGTCTATCAGCAGAGTGCTTTACCCTTGAGACTCGTGCCTGTGAAACCACGGAAATACCCGAATAGGCCCAGCAAGACTCCCGTTCATGAACGCCCTTATGCCTGTCCAGTTGATGGCTGTGATAGACGTTTCTCCAGGAGCGACGAATTGACCAGACACATACGCATTCACACAGGTCAAAAGCCATTCCAGTGTCGCATCTGCATGCGGTCGTTTTCGAGGAGTGATCATCTGACAACTCATGTTAGAACACACACTGGGGAGAAGCCGTTCTGCTGCGATCAGTGCGGCAGGAAATTTGCGAGAAGCGACGAGAAGAAGAGACACGCCAAGGTCCATCTTAAACAGAGGCTCAAGAGAGAGGCCAGCCACTCGAACTCGAGGAATCATCAGGCACATGCCTCGTCGCCTTGTAATCAATAAATTCGATTGGAGATTTGAAAAATCTCGGATTCTGAGAAGCGATCAAGGGCCAGTATCGAATTTATGCGTTCAATTGATCTCTTAAATTACAAGATTTTAAAAAAATGAAAATAATAAGATTAATAATATTAATAATAATACACGCCTTCTGTCGATACCCCGTGTCTTTCAATCGCGTGACTGGGCAATCGCTTTGTTGTTTCTCGACCTCTCAAGAGAATGAAATATGTCATGGATTCAAGTCCATCCCTTTAATATTGTGCTCCTCGTGAACCGGACACGCTAAATCCCGGCTGTACCATCCAAAGTCCGATTTTTTCCAGTGAATACAACACACAACTGATGATTAAAATTTATTCAATAAAATATATATTATATTAATTGTCGGAGTCGTCGATTAAACCCCTAATTGTGAAAGAAAAAAGATATATATATTATTGAAAAAATTATAGATATATATATTATAACACGCAAGTGTAATTATCCATGGTGATTTATCGTTGTTAAATGGAAGAAAATTATTAATTATTTTTTCTTGTAAATATGTATATAATACGCCGTATTATATGTATACATAGATTTATGTGTAACTGGCGGCAAGACACGGTAAAGAGCGCCAAAATTGAGGAGAAATTCATCGATTATTTGTTGCAGCACAAATTGTATTACATTATTATACATATGATAATTAATATTATGTATATGTTGCTCTATTTATTAACAGATTGAAGGAAAAATTATTGATATAATCTTGCGCACACAGGCACTATTAAATAATACATATTAATTATATGTGTATATATTGTTGATATAGATTGAGTATTTTTATTAAGAAAATAATGAAATTAATTATTTAAAAAAAAAAGAAACAATTGAGAGACTTTTGATTGGAGGAATTTTGTGTGAGAGATTTTATTCGGTCATGTGTGCGCCCCTTTCTCCCTTTGCAATAATTTCCACCGTCGAGACGACCTTTTTTTACAAAAAAAAAGAAAAAAAGAGAAGAAATAATGTTATCCCCCCATTTGCCTAGGTAAATTTAAAGAAAAGTGCAATGTAATATTATATACAATTTTTCTTCTTTTCCAAGTGCAATGCACATAAAATTTTCAAAACTGTATTTCCGTCGTCATTTCAGTCGACAATTATTAACAAGAAAAAATACAAGTTAACATTGATTCACAAATTTATAAAATTCGAGAAAAAAAAAAATTCATTTTCCTTCATTTTTCAGTGGAGAAAGGAACTTTTATAAATTGGGTAAGTCCAATTAATTAACTCAACTCGTCAATTGAATCGAATTAAACTTGATTCGATCTCACTTTACCCTCTGCATTTGTTGTAACACGCCTGGCGCCGTTTTCATTCGTATGCGTCGCCGTTATTCACCCAACAGGCAAATCCCAAAACACCACACCTCTGCCCCTTTTTTTCCCCTTTTTATGAACTCCCCGAGTCCCTTTCTCCTCCAAGAAAAACGTAAAAAACCCAAACTCGTTCTCTTGCGCCGAAGAGTCTCGTCAACTCCATCCAACGCATTCAAATATTCATAATTTTCAAAGACGTCGAACGTCTTTCTGCATCCAACGTTGCCGGATTGCTCCAGCTTCCAATAAACCCCAAATTAATTTCAAAAAAATCCCTAAATCTATTATGGGAATTTCTATCATGTGGACAGGGTTGTGTCCCTACAACATAGGTGTCCACAAGAAAGACACAAGTGGGCAGGAGTGAGGCTGTGAGAGCATGTCTATAAATAGGCCCAGGAGATGAGAGGCACCGTCTGTCTCTCTCTCTCCTCGCTCTGACCACACACCTCCCCTCCACCTCGAAAATGCCATTTTAACGTCCACTCTCCTCTCGTGCTTCTCCTTCCCCCACTGCCCGTACTTTTATCGACTTCTCGGTGTGTTTCCCTCCGTCGCCACCCACGGCTCCATATACGTGCAATGACACGCGTGTGTTGGAGAAAAAAAAAAAGCGAGGGAAATACTGGGGACTTAATTCAAACGCTTTTTTAAATTCTTCAAAATAATAATAATACGGAATATTCGATTCTGGTTTGAGTTCCAAATCGATAAATTCAAATCGGCCTTGCGGCTGAGATAGTCTAATTGACAGTAACGTATAGCGCAAAAAAAGAGGATGAAGAGGAGGAGGAAAAAAATTATTTGCATATGCAGGTATACACACGCGTGTGAAGGGAACAAATATAATATAATCGATTGCATTGAGCATACACTCGTGTTATCGAGAGAAAAAAAAGGGGCGAATGAAGATACTTAATTGTGGAAAATAATAAAGGAGGAGAGAAGGAGCGAGGGAAAAGAGAAATCCCGAGGTGCCACACCCCGATGCGATTAAACCTGTTGCTCTCGTGGTAACATACAGGTATAGAGTCCTTCAAACTATGAATTTTTGAAAATCAAGAGAATTCCATTGAAATCCTCGAATTTTCTGATTAAAATTATAATTAGAAATAAAAAAGGTTAAATATTCATGTCCTGCCGCAATGACCGTGAAATATGGAAGGTCCAGGTCAAAATAAAGGGGGGGGAGGGGGTTGCGCGAGTGTCACGGTGAAGATTACGAGGGTAGGGGAATGCGGAAGAAGGGGAAATGGTGAATCGTTCATTGAAGAAACGACACGTGCATTAACACAGGGTTGGGAAAAGAGGGGAGGGGTTGCTGTGGCAACCACCGGGCTGGCGTTGCCCATGACAACCCCGTTGCGTCACTGCAGCGTGACGTCACGACGCTAGTGGCCTTGACCGTGCACGATTCACCCCCATTTTCCATCGGCCATTTACGCAGGTTCACGGGCGAGCCCCTCGTGCACTTTCCCGGTGCATTTTCGTCAATGACGGAGGCAGTTACGTCAAACGCGTCGAGAGGACTTGAGGATAATTTCCTTTTTTTCAACGATAATCTTTTACTCGACGAATTCGAAGCGAAATTCTTCAGGAATCCTCGGAGATTCTTATTTTAACGAAAACCCCTTCATTATATACATATATATGTTTCCGTGTTTTCATTCAGTCCCTGGAACCCCATTCGTTTCATTCATAAAATCCATCGTGTGGGTTTTACTGTGTGCAATTCCGCGCACGCGCGATTAAAGTGAAAGAGAGATTGGATTGGTGTCCAACATTGCCTGAATACCATAGAGCTTTGGTTGGATGGGAGTTAATAGCGAGAAAGTTCCGGATTTTATGGTTTTGTTTAATAAAATTTATGAATTATTCAATTGCATAAATCATTTGAATGAATTATGTGGTTTTTGGTAATCAAAAGTTTATCGTTGATTGAGATGAGGAAAACGGGGCTTCGATGGGAATAGGTAAAGCCGTTTACGTCAGAGCACGTTGACAATGACATCGAGTAAACATTGACTCTCGAAACTCGTGTGTGCGTCAAAACAATTCAATAATGTTTACTTGTCAGGAAGTTTGAGTAGATAACGTATTTATTAATTCAATAGAGTGTTCTACATTGTAATTGCAAATAGAAAGAGAGTAAAAGTACTTTGAAAAGAAAATTTTTATCAAATTTTATTGATTACTTTAGAGTGAATTACAATTTTCGGTATTAAAAAAGTGAAATTTTATTGTTAAAGAGGGTTTTCATCATCTCGAAACCGGCGTAGTCTCTTTTTCCAACCATTTTAGTGCCTGAACGCTTTTCTCATCCGAAAGGAAAGGCTTTAGCACTTCCAGACACTTTGCATGATAGTTATTAAGATATGTTATCTGTAATGAGAGAATATGAATGTAAATCATGAAAATAAAATCGTCAATATGTTCAATACCTCCTCATCAGTCAACAGAGAAACCTCCAACAGTTTCTTCTGTATTGGCACAAAAGTAACAGGTTCAAACTTGAGGAACTGGAGATCCCTGTGGCGATACGGAGTATCTGCTTCCACAATGTACTGAACGTTCTCCAAACGCACGCCAAACTGTCCATCCTCATAAAACCCAGGTTCTGCAATAAAAACGATTATTTTTATTTGTTTCCAGTAATTTATATACATGACTTTACCATTGGAAATGAAGATTCCGGGCTGGACACCAGGATCATCTGGATTCGGTCTCCACGAGATCAAAACCGGGAATTCATGGACATTCAGGTAAGCACCGACACCGTGACCCGTTCCATGGAGGTAATGGAGTCTAAAAATACATGGAATTATCAATAAAAATGAGGTAATTATGGATTTATGAATTAATGACGTACCCAACATCCCAGAGACTCTTTCGAGCCAATGCATCCAAGTAATTCCCTTTAATTAGCGTCGGAAAAACGGCGGTAGCTAGAGCAGTCTGTCCCTTGAACACTCTGGTGAAGCATTCCTTCTGGAAACTCGTGGGATTCCCGAAATGAAAGGTCCTAGTGACATCAGTGGTTCCATCGTAGTACTGAGCCCCTGAATCACAGAGATAAATCTCTTGATCCGTTATTGGTACATCGGTTTCCGGGGAAGGGGTGTAATGAATTATTGCACCGTGAGGTCCTACCGATGATATCGTCGGGAACGACAGGCCCACGAAATTCTCCATTTCACTGAAATTAAAATAAAATAAAGTTCATGAACTCTTTGGATAAATTCTCCGGAATGCCAATCATAGTTTCTCAATAACTGCATCGACATTCTGAGAACAAAAGGACGTAGGTGGTATAGAAATACACAGCACGCACATCCTGTTGCTATTAAACCGATCGCAGATATCAGATTATTCTTTTAAAGTAATTAAATAAATAATTCCCACCTCCTGAATTTCTCCAATTGATCAGCACCAGTTATCTCAGTGATCGGAGGATCGCACTTGCTCTGAACTTTATCCTCGAGCCACGCAAAATATTTAACCAGTGCTGCAGCATCACGAACGTGGGCTCTCTTCATGTTCTCAATTTCCACATTATTCTTGATAATAAGCATGAAGCGAGAAGGTGCAACAGCAACGTGTCTCTGCACATCACCGCAGGCTGAATGAAGAGCATAATTAGCGCTGTTTTGGATCCAAATGCGTTCCCCACGTGCAGTAAACAATTCACTCATTGAAAGTTGCTTGAGAAACGATTTAACACTCTCGTATTCATGATAAACAGCTTCGACACCTTCACTCTTCAATTGAGCTTCAGCCTCTCCTGTTAATCTGGTTTTATCAACGAAAATGTGGACTTCTGTCGATGTTATTATTATATACGCAAAGAAGACTGGGTTGTAAGGTATATCAGACCCTCTGAGGTTCAAGAGATACGCTATTTCGTCCAGGCATGTGATGACAAGAGCACTCGCTCTGTTTTTCTTCATTTCCACACGACAATCACTTATTTTCTCACCAGCTTCCCTTCCAGTGTATTTTAATAATTGTGGGACTATTGGGTTCATTGTCAGAGGGGGCTGGTCTTGCCCCCAGACTTTGTCGATGAGATTGTCGTCGAGTGCTAGGAGACTGTGACCAGCGGTCGTCAGGGCCACATGAAGCTGGATCCATGTGGAGTAGCTTGTTAGGTTTGGGTCAGCACCGACTATCGAATTCGGGGGTAATTCTGATATCAACCATTCTTCCTCACTCGGGGTACCAATTGTACCTTTCTTCATGAGGATCCAGGAATCCGGGGGATCAAACTCTGCCTCTGCTTGAACGTAGTATCTTCCGTCCGTCCACATTGCTGCTTTTTCATGGGTTATTATTGCTGTTCCCAGGGAGCCCTTGAAGCCACAAATAAAGTGACGACGCTTGTCGTGATCGGTTATGTATTCTGAGAGGTGGGCATCTTCGGAGGACACTATCAGAGCCTGAATTCCCTTGCCTTTGGTGCCATTGGACACGAGGCTCATTAACTCACGTAATTTTGATAATTTTTTCACTCCTGTTCTCGCCATTTTCTCACTGCAAAACAGAAAATTATATTAAAATTAATTATGTAAAGTATTTTTTAAAGGTAAATAAATTATTGAAAAGTCTTACCTTGTACAAAAAATCCAGAATTTTATCTCTATTCTAGGAAATATATATCTTATCAGTGATTTGGTGATTTTTGTTACCGATGGACTTTGAATTGTCTCGAGAATTCACGTTTCTGTATTGTTGACATTCAGAAGTGAATACCGCAAGTCACAGGGACACTGGTTACTCTTTTTGTATTCTTTATCCTCGAAATGTTTGTGGAGTTTTATTTTTACAACTGTCACTGTCAGATGCTGCCAAATACCGAGGTCTCGGGGAAATTGTGCATGGGCCTTCAAGTGCATTGCCATCATGTGGATAATCGTGCACATAAATATGAATTTCACATTCTCAATCGGTAATGTGAAGTGAATAAAGCAGGAAACTGCCCCAAAATCAATGGATTTCGAAAATTTTCCAATTATAATTTTTAATTATCCTATTTACAAATTCAATAATTAATTATTCATTAATTCGATTTAGCGATTGTTAGTCACTTGTAGATAAAATTGGGTAAAAGAAAGGGAAAAAATTGTATAAATAACTTTTTCATTAACTTAAGAAGTCAATGATGTCCTGAGTCGATAGATTAGCAGGTTTTGACTGTTGCGAGGTCAAAGGTGATGCCAGTGACGATGACATCCCCATTGAGCCCATGCTCATGCCAGGACTCTGTCCCACAGGATTCACTGGCTTTAAATTACTCCAATTTGACATCTGATTCACTGGAGAAGTGACCTGATTACTCCAATTCATCCCATTTATTCCATTCGAGCTCCAACCTCCTGGCATATTTGATTTACCAGCTGTTTGCGTTACATCCATGTTCCATTGATTCACAGGTTGATTCCACGTGGGCGAAGTTACTCCCGCATAATTCCCACGAGAATTCGCAGTTTTTGATGTTAAATTCAATTGACTGAGATTATTCTCGAGTAATGTGCTAGTTAAGTCTCTCGGCTCCATTCTCATTGGCTTCGCAGCTGCTTTCGGGATCAATTGATTCAGCGACTGTAAACGATGATGGGTTTCCTGTTGTTTAGCTAATCTAAAGAAGAAAAAACCATTTTTTTAATTTCAATAACAATTAAATTATTCCAGATAATGTTTAATTATTTACCTATGTTTCTCCTCCAAAGTAAGACCTTTCTTATCTTTAATAGGCGTCGTGACGTCATTCTGCGGAAAACTATCATTTAAAATATGATTAACAGACGAATTCGTAGTCTGCAAAAGTGCTTCATCCAACTGTTGAGCCTCTCTCCTCACAGCATCCAACTGCCTCAAAGATTCCCGATGTTCCGTCGTCACTCGTGTCACCATTTCACTGATTAACGAAGCTAGTGCTTCAAATTGTGGTGGACTGAGACTCTGTTCCACACAGAGTGGTAACAAAAACGGTAGAACCTTCGTTGCGAGTGTCTCCTTGCTGATCCCAAGTTTACTATGTGTCAGCACCATTTTATAGATTCCTATGATGGCCATGAGTATCGCCGGTTCTCCACCATGAGGAATTTCCTGAAGAAACGGTAATATTTGATCCAGGATTATCCATTTGTCCAAATGCTCCAGCATTTTCGCTAAACAGAGGAGACAATTGACTCTGACACTCAGACTCGACGGAGCTCCGGTTCCTTTCAGACAAATCTTTTTTATCCTCGGGATGATGACGTTCTTCATCGAAGGACTCTCGATTAATGTTGCTATTGAAGGTAATGCTGCGAGACAGAGTTCCTGGAGTTGTTCTGTTCGTGAGTCCAACGCCCTCGTCAGCATCGGAACAATATCCGATTTTATGACTTCAGCAGAGCAGAGTTTTAAGAGTAAATCAATCCTCTGCATCAATACCAGACTAATCTGCGGCGGTTCTTCAAGAGCTAAAACTGGTTTTAAACTCGGTAAAATATTCTCACTGAACTCCTCCGCAGTGCACTCTTCCAGCGTCTGCAAAATACTCGGTAAAACAAACGGAATCATCGGAGGATTAACAAATTCCTTATAAAGACATGGTAAGACTCTGTACAGCACGACTCTATGTGGCATCTGCTTGAGAACCTGCGGCAAACCTTTGTAGAACTGTGACTTCTGGAGATTGTCCCATTGAAATAATTTATCCAAGTAATTCAGTGTCTTCACGCCTATGTCCATGAAGTACTCGATCTTAATGAACTGATGAGCATCAGGCCTCAACTCTGGATTTCCACTCAGCATTAATTTAACAGTGTCCCTGAATAACTCGGGTACAGGTGCGAGTTTTGAGAGTGGAAGAGTTCCTTTGTAATCAGCGAAGAATCTCCGGCATTTAGAAGCGTCTCCATGTGCCTCATGGATCGGTCGATTCCCAGGTGAATGCAGGACATAAGAAAGCATTCCTAATGAGTAAATATCACTCGCTGGTGCACAGCTACCAGCGACGATGCACTCTGGTGCTTGATAGTCCAGATGAGGCTGTCCAACGTTCGGAATACTCGGATCATACTCCGTGTAGCTCCAGGACGGTTGTTTGTCCTGAGGATTCTGGTTAACTGCGCAGGAGTCAAACCCGAATATCTTCCAGGCTCCATTCTTATTGATAACAATAGACTCTGGGCACAAATTCCGGTGCAGGAGTTTAACATCGCTGTGTAAAAACGCTAAACCTTCACCCAATTGCAGCAATCCATAACGTATCTCAACGTCCAACAATCTGTAGTCCTTCAGGCTCTTCGGGATCGGCTGTGCAACATTCTCCATCGACCCCAAGACGTTCGAGAGAGACGCAAATACTGGCTCCGTCGCAAATGCAAGACTGTCACGTGATTCTTCCAGGGGATGCTGCACCGTTAGAATCTGAGGATGACGTAGTTTCGTTAATTGGACGACTCCTCGTTTCAGTGCCTCGAGGACAGCCTCACGTTCCTGTTTAGTCGACCATCTGTCTAGTAGACGTTTCTCAAAAACGAAGATTGAAGCTTCCTGACGAGTTGACTTCTTGAATCCAGAGTAAACCTTCCAGAGTAAACCAGGTCCTGCACTCGCTATGTGTGCTGTTGCCTCGAATTCACGAGTCACTGGATTACCTGGAAGAACACTTGATAATTGGGACAATCCGTAGGCTGTACTGTTGACGGTATTGGTGATGGTGTTGCTGACTGTGTTACGGAGTTTATTTAATACTTCCATTTTTTGGTGTTTTATGGTGACTTTGATGGTCTCCTGAAGCACATAACACGGGTTTTATGGGGGTTATCACTGGATCCGATGGAGAGAGACAGTTTGACAGATTTGGGAGTGTTTGGGGGACTTTGGGGTTATGTTGGTTAATCCAGAGGTCTCTTCGGCGTCCAGGGACTCTTGGTAAAACAGGAATCTCCTCATTTCGGTAATTGGCTGTGGAACACACAATCCGGCAGTTTATATACTCTTTCACGCTTGTGCTTCTGATAAAAAAGGATTATGATTGAGTGAAGTCTTGGTTGTGGTCGTTCCTGAGTCTTCGACAATCAGGTGCACTTCAGGAATTGAAATCCTCGGGTTATTGAAGAGAAGAGAAGTCGGATCACCACGTTACCCAAACGTTGTCTAACCTCAATGTTCCCCTGTGGTTATGTTTCAATCAAAAATCCGTAATTTTTTAATAAATTGTATATAATCTTAATTAATCGTGAAAATGTCGTATTTAACAAGAAAGGAAATTGACGAAATGAAGCCGGAAATTGAAAAAGCTGTACATAAATTCCTGGGATTTCCTGAACCAGCAATTGTGACTACTGCTGTTAATTGTATTGTTTCTGGCTATGACAAACGTAAAACAGCAGGTAAGATAATTGAATACTACTCATTAGACCACTAATTATCCTAATTATTAATTAATTCATTTTTAGACAAATTATCAGCACTTCTGGAGGACAAGAAAGCCATGAAGCTCACTGATAAAATATTCGTCATGTACGAGGACATAAAAGCAATGCAGAAGAGCAAAAAACGGAATCATACAGAGGATAAAGAAAAGGATAAAGAGGCGAAGAAACCAAAACTTGTGGAGGAGAGTAATAATGAGATAACGAGCACTGCACTTTCACCTGATAAGGTACCTTTCGTTTAATAATTCTTAAAAAAAAAAAAGGGAGAAGAATGTGAAGCAATGAGATTTGTTTTCTTTTAGATTAAGCAAATGATGGCGAATGCACAACGTGAGATTGAAGAGAGAAAACGAGCATTATTAGTGATAAAGCAGGAGGATGGTTCTCCTGTGAACCAGAGAACTCGTGAGAGTGTCCCTTTAGCAAGCTCCATGTACAACCAGGGCCTCCTCAGCAAGAACGATTCAGACAAGGCGAGAAAATTAGCAGCTCTTCAAGCACAAATAAAGAAGAAACTAAACTCGGGTCTCCTGAACAACGTCAATGTCCCGGACAAACCAACGCCATTGATCCTCGATGAATCCGGGAGAACCGTAGACATAACTGGTAAAGAAGTACAATTAACTCAGGTAGTGCCAACGTTGAAGGCTAATATACGTGCCAAAAAGAGGGAGGAGTTCAGAGCACAACTGCAGGAGTCGAAGGGACCTGAGGAAATCCAAGATACCCATTTTTTTGATAATAGAATCGGTGTTAAAGTAGCGACACGAGGGAAAAGGGCTTTAAAGTTCCACGAACCCGGAAAATTCCAACAGATTGCGGAAAGAATAAGGATGAAAGCACAATTAGAGAAATTGCAGAATGAGATAAGTCAGATAGCGAGAAAAACGGGGATAAGTTCAGCTACAAAATTGGCGCTTATTGCACCGAAAACAGAAGCACTTAATGAAGACGTGCCGAATGTTGAATGGTGGGATTCTGTGATACTTGCGAATGGTTATGCGAATGGTGACGAACCTCTACAGATTAAAAATCCGACGATTACGAATCTCGTCGAGCATCCAACGCAGATCAGGCCGCCTACGGATCCGTTAAAGCCTGTGTATATGCCTGTGTTTTTAACGAAGAAGGAGAGGAAGAAACTGAGGCGACAGAATCGGAGAGAAGCGTGGAAAGAAGAGCAGGAGAAGATTCGGTTGGGCTTGGAGCCACCGCCAGAACCCAAACTTCGGATATCGAATTTGATGAGAGTTCTGGGGAACGAGGCTGTTCAGGATCCAACGAAAATCGAGGCGCACGTGCGTCAGCAGATGGCGAAGAGGCTCAAAGCGCACGAGGATGCTAATGCTGCTAGGAGACTAACCGCAGATCAAAGACGTGAGAAAAAAGCGAGAAAACTTAAGGAAGACACTTCTCTCGGAGTTCACGTCGCTGTTTACAGGTAAATTCATCAATTCCACCTCTAAAAAAATCATTTTCCATAATTACATTATTTTATTTCAATTTTTCTCCTTTCAGAATACGAGATCTAGTTAACAATGCCTCGAAGAAATTCAAAGTCGAGTCCAACGCTAAACAATTGTATCTCACCGGCTGCGTAATGCTCTTCCGGGATTGTAATGTTGTGGTCGTAGAAGGAGGCGCCAAGCAATTGATGAAGTACCACAGGCTCATGACCACGCGAATCAAGTGGGAAGAGGACATTGTTAAGGACAACGATGGCAACGACGTACCGAATAAATGCGTACTCGTCTGGCGTGGCACCAGTAAACAGCGGCACTTTGGTGACATAAAATTCAAAGTTTGCCCGATTGAAAAAATGGCACGGGAGCACTTCAAGAAACACCAGGTAGAACATTACTGGGATCTCGCGTACAGCGGGGCTGTTCTTGATGTCACTGATGACGTCACTACATGAAAGTTTTTGTGAATGAATAGAGAAGATGGATTAAAGATAAGATTTCGATTTATAATGCAAGTTTTTGTCTTCATTATCATTAAAATAAAGTGATTAATTCATTTTTTTTTGTATAAATATTGAAAATTTTGTCGTTGTATACAACTCGGAGTCACGCGATTGATCATCTTTTTAACATTCTTTTCTCTCTCATTCCATCCATCTCTCCTTTCTTCATGTGAAAAAATCATTGGAGATATACCATTGTCTAAAAGTATAGTCAATTAGCATAATGTTATGCCTGTGTGGCCACTTGCTCAAGAGATTATGCAAAATGAAAGAAAAAAAATAACGAAAAATAAATTAACCGAAGCGTTGTGTGAATGAAGGTGTAAGGGAGTGGCGCGTAAAAGTAAAGATCCTCTTCCTTTACTCTTGCGTTACCATAAATTTCAAACTCATTTATTATTAACTAAATCACTGATTCCATCAGCATTGATAATTGAATGAAAATTATCATAAAAATGTGGCTTTCGAAAGACGTTGAATTTCTTTCAATATCACTTCGTCTTTCGAAATTCAAAATACTTTCAGTCACGTGCTGTTAATTTATTTTAATTTTTATATTCAAATAAAAATCACATGACGATTGACATCCTGCGATAAAGATCCCAAGTGCCCCACTCCATTCGAATCCAGGAGCTCGTGTACTTTCGTTCCAGGCAGAGGTTGATTCTGCCTTCAGAAGTCAAGCAGTCGTGAGTTCATTGTAGAACCGGTGTGCCACTCAAACTAATACGTTACACGCAATTCTATTATTTAAATTTCAATTGAGTTTAAAGTGAAGTGACAAATGTTTGCGCATTGATTTAATAATTAATATTAAAATACCTGCAATATGTTGATTTTACGGAGGTAAGTTATTGTGTAAATATGATAAATTGCGAAAAAATAAAGATAAATAAAAGGCAAATGAGAGAACCGTTAAAATCTCTCATCAGATAGAATAAACATCTTTCCTTGATTACAAGAAAAATAGCATAAAGAAGATACCTCCAATCGCTCATCCGATCATTCGAATGCCACTCAATCGATTACCGTGAGACTCCCATGAAAATTACGTAAGATAAGTCACGAGGGAACCAGGAAGGATTCTAAATGTCAAGTCAGCCATAGAAGGTCGAACTAAATAAAATACATGAAAAAAAAGGAGCGGAACAATGAATAGAATTCCGATAAACCATCTGAATAATCCCAATTACATCATAAAAATAATAATATACAAAATTTTAAAAAAAGTATATGTGTGTCACGGTAATTTTCCTCGAAACAATGATCTCTTCTTTCAGCCTATTCTTCATTTTCATCACGATAAAGCCGGACGGCTCTGCATCAGCATTTTTACCCCCAAAAATGCTTCAGGATCTCTCGAGACGTGCCAACGACACAATGAAGAAATACGAGAAGACGGAAAACCTGATATCAACATCGAGAATTCAACTGAAACATGGTTCTCCCACTTGGTACCTCAGAGCCTCCCACGAGATGACTGATGCTGCCCATAATTTATCCCGTCAGGCGCTGAGAAGTGAGACAATGGCAATTATGCTGGTGGAGGCTCTCCACATGTCCCCGAGGGATGCAGCATCACTCCTACCAGCCATGACCTTGACCCCGGATCTCTGCAGCATGTCCAGCTCATTAGCGACTGCCTATGAGTGCAAGAGTCTCGATCAGAAGTACAGGAGCTACACTGGAAGATGTAATAATCTTGTTCACCCGAACTGGGGAGGTTCCTTAGAAGCCTACAGCAGAATGCTGCCTCCAGAGTACCCGGACGGTGTTTCCTTACCGAGAACAATGTTCCCGAGTGCCCGGGAAATATCGAAGAAAGTGCATTCCGGTGGTGACGACTCGAGACATCCTTATCTAATGGCACTGACTGCTATTTTCGGGCAATTTGTTGCTAATGATCTAGCGCACACCCCGAGGATGGAGTTGCCGAGGGGCGAGAGACTCAAATGCTGCGACGTGGAGTTTGATTTCTTTCATCCAGAGTGCTTTCCGATCAGGGCTGATAATTCTGTTGGATGCATGGAGTATGCGAGGTCTGCTCCACATCCTGGAAACGATCGGGTAAGTCATTATCATAAAATGGATTAATTTAGATAATTAATTGGATTTTTTTTAGCAGGTTTGTAAATTGGGGCCGAGGCAGCAGATTAATCAAGCGACTTCGTACCTGGATTTATCGCCATTGTATGGGAGTAATGAGGAGACTGCTGAGTATTTGAGGTCTGGCATCGGAGGGCTTCTGAATACGCAGAGAAGGAACTTGCCGATGCCATCGAAGAACTTTGAGAGCTGCAGAACTGAGAACAGAGCGTTTCCCTGTTTTTTTAGTGGAGATTCTCGGGTCAATGAACATCCGGGGATAGCACTCATGCACGTGTTGTTCCTGAGGGAACATAATAGAGTTGCTGAGGAATTGGGGAAGCTTAATCCTCACTGGGACGATGAGAAACTTTATCAGGAGACGAGGAGAATCGTTATTGGAGAAATGCAGCACATTACTTATAATGAGTTTTTACCGGTTGTCTTTGGGGAAAATAATGTCGACAGGTAATTGAAGGATTGTGGAATTTTTTGTTGATGGTGCTGATGGTTTTGTGATTCGTAGGTTTGATTTACGATTGAAGAAGTCTGGGTACTTTATGGGGTATGACTCGAGGATTGATAACACAATTGGAAATGCTGCTGCTTCTGCTGGACTCTTCTTCATTGCTGCACTCACGCCGAAGACTCTTGACCTCGTTGACACGAGCACGTCTCTGAAATCGGGGGAAAGATCACTTTACTCAGCTTTCTATGCTCCTCAGGAACTCTACGAGGCTGGCGCTATTGATCGACTCATTGCTGGTGCCACTGGTAAACATTAATTTGCATTATTTATGGGGAAGGTGGGGTAAGATGGGCACATGCTCACTTTGAAATTGTATATTACAAGAAATATTGGAGATGGAATTTTTTTGATGATTCCATCGGAAAGCTGAGGAAATTTAAGGCAGAAAACATGTGTCGAAATTAATTTTTTCGAGTTTTTTTGAAAAAATCACATTTTTGAGAATATCTCTGGTTTTATTGGTCGTAGCGTAGTGGGGTTGTGCTCAAATTGAAGGTCTCGTCATTCCCCACATTTTCGTTACACTCCCATCGATTTTTATTGAAAATTGAAAAAGTTATGGGCCAAAGACTGATTTTCATAAAATGGCTTGTAACTTTTTCAATTTTCGATAAAAATCGATGGGAGTTTAACGAAAATGTGAGGAATGACGAGACCTTTAATTTAAGCACAACCCCAGTGTGCTACGACTAATAGAACCGGAGATATTTCCCGAAAAACTGATTTTTTCAAATTTTCCCTTCAAATCCGGGTGAAAAAAATGGATTTCTCCAAAAATCCATTTTGACACTTGATTCCTATGTAAAATCGTCTCATCTTTCCAATGGAATCATCATAAAATCTCTATCTCCAACCGTTCAATCAGAATCTCCATTTTACCCCTATACATTGACAATTAATGAGAAAATTCCCATAATATCGTGCATTATTCTCTCCAATCCTTTTACTCATTACGAAATTAAAGAAATTACGTGAGACGTAATAACGGTACACATTCATAATGAATTATAATTCCTTTGTGTAATGAGAATTCTCCACATTTCTACCAGTACAATGCATTATTCCATTCTTCCTTGATGTTATCACGAGCGAATTTAAAAAACATCCAATTAAATTAATTCATTTTAAAAACAGGTGGACACTCGAGAAAACCTCATCCACCCAGTCTCAATGAAATTTTCCTAGAAAGATATTTTCACGATGGTAAAACAACTGAAAATCCATTGGATTATGCTGCACAAGTGATTCAAGAGGGCAGAGATCACGGTCTGCCTCCTTACATTCGCTGGAGGACATTCTGCCAGCTTCCAGATGTCAAAACATTCCGGGACCTCGAGGATACAGTGTCGAGGGAGACAATTGATAGGCTCAAGAGTGTTTACAGGTAGTAATTAAATAATTCATCATATCCCAATGATTAATCGATTGATGAATAATTTCATTCAAAGAAATGTCGAGGATGTGGACCTTGTGACTGGTGCACTCTCTGAGGTCGCTGTTGAGGGCTCTGTCATGGGACCGACATTCCTCTGCTTACTCGGACGAACATTCAGGAGTACACGCCTCGGTATGCATCATCACTCATAACTCTTTCATCATTCATGAATTTTAATTGATTGTGTAGGTGACAGGTACTGGTATGAAAACGAGAAAACCCCTGGGGCCTTTACCATGAGACAACTCGAGGAAATCCGGAAGACCAGCATGGCCAAGATCCTGTGTGATAATGGGGACAGGCTCAAGAAAGTGCAGCCACGTGCATTTCTCTTGAAAGATCCCTTCTTGTGAGTAATAATTTGTTTATAAAATTCTCACGTAATTAAAATGATAATTTTTTGTTTTAGGAATGAAATGACGGACTGCACGTTGTACCAAAGCAGAGGCATGAATCTGTCCGCATGGAAGGAATGTAAAAAATAATTAAAAAATTTGGTATTATTTTCAGGCATTTTCAGGGGTAATTGTAACTTTCTAGTAATTGGAAAAATATCAATGGGTGAATTGACCTTTTGAACCTCAGGTTGACTGCGTAACAGTCGTTACCATTTGCGAGGAGCTAATGGATATTGAGAGTCATGTGATGCCAAGAGGATAGGCACTTGTAGTCACCTCCCATAGCAATTTATTGTTATGAAAGAAACACGTACGGATAGTTAACACGATTGTGACCTCCAACTGTATTAAATCATGTTGAATTGTTTTTGGAAAATGTGTACTTGAAGAAGTAGTAAGTTATGAATTTTTCTATTAAATAAAGTGATTATTTATGAATTTATTTTAGCGATGATAAATCATTTGATCCTTTAAACTCGAGTAAATGCGAAGATTCTAATCAAGGTGCGGCGGATTAGCTGCTTGTGTTCTCTCGCCTCATATTCATTAAATAAAAATGTTTAAAAAAAAAATAATTAGCATTTGAACATTTGACATTTTACGTTGAAATGTGTTTGTAATGCTTGAACTTATAAGTGAAAATCAGAGTAAATAATAAAGAAGCTCAATAAAGTATGGAACCTTGATCCGTTGACCTGGTTTTCATCCACGTGAATGGCGAGAAAGCAAAACACCAAAAGAGGGAAGAAGAGAGCCAATGAGTACGAAGAACAATAACTACTTATTATTACAATATCAAACAATATGTAAAACGCACTTTCATTGGAAAAAAAAATAAACTTTCAAAAGTGGAGATATGTTGAGCCCCTTCACCATTATTTATACAGTTGATGTGAAAGTGTGCAAAACAAATTCATCAATGGGAGATGGTGAAAAAAATAAAGATAAAGATTCTTTTCTGTTAAAAGTACTTTGACCCACATGATTTCCTTTTGTTAGTGGCTTACCTGTCATACCTCTCTCGCATTACGCAAACACGCGCCTTTGGATCATGATCAATGACTATTGTGTATTATCATAACAAACTCATTTATTGAAGTACTAAAAAGGAGCTGATTTATCATTTAAAATGTTTAAATTAATAAAGGAAAATTTGAAGGAAAAAAAAATACATGAAAATTTGAGGACGGGAGTGTGTGTTTCGTTAAATTTACGGAATTTTACAGTAAATTATTGAGGATTTTTAACACAATTCCATGAATATTCCATGAAAGAATCTATTTTTATAGCATTTTCATTATTTTTTTCAAGAAAAAGGAAAAAAGTGACTCTTATAATTATAACAAACACGTTTCAATTACGAAAGAGGTTTTTTTTTTTACACACACACACACACACCCACACAAAACGCGTACATTGCGTTTTAATTTTTAATTTCTGGTAAATTCAAAACGTTTCACACTCTCAATCAACATTTTTTCAATTTCATAGCGTACATCCATGTTTCATTAAAATTCATCTAATTTTCATTAATTTATTTACTCCTCGTCTCCATTTTAATATAAAACATAAAAATGATTTTTGGTAAATTTCTCTTCTGTTATTTCAATTGAAAAATGAGAAAACACAGATGCAAACTAGCGGATAGATTAATTTTTTTCATCTCATACAGACGGACAAACTATAGACAGACAGTGGACAACATCATCGATACTCGTGGATCAATTTTTCCTCATTTCTTATCTATGATATTCATAATTTTCCTAATTTTCCAATGAAAAACGTTACTTTCTTCCATTCTCTGAATGCTCGCACACTTAATCATTTTAAAAAGTTTATAATTTCTTCATTTTAACAAAAAAAAAGAAGAACCCATCGCCGACATCCGCTTGAACACTTAGAGGAGTAGGTGCCAGACTTGTTAAAATTGTTTTTTTTTTTTTGTTTTTTTTATCATTTTAAGATTTTTTTCTCATTTTAAATCCATTCTTTCCGCTAAGGGTTATTATACAAAATAATTAGAAAAATGTACAAAAATTCATAAAAATAGTAATAGTTACATAGTACAAATTACTTTTAGGTAATTATAATAGTGATTGAAAAAACGAGCACGAAAGTACAACCCTACAATGTTTATTTATTTATTTCTTAAATTTCATTTATTTTTTGCTTTATTTAAATATATACGAGACGCGTCGAGTTGATAATCGATTCCAAATTAAATCAGCAATTAACCACGCGGCATCAATTATTTTTAATACCTCATTAATTTCATCTACTTAAATAAAATAATTATCCGAATGAGGCGTTACTTCTTGTGTTCGACCGAAAAATCGCAAATTAATGCACATTTTTAAAATTAATCAACACCCCTGGTTGTAATTCTACCCGGACTCTGGGTGCTCACAGCCTGAAATTCGTTCAAAGTACAATAAATCATCCTGGGGCTGTCGAAACATTGACATTTCAATTGACGAACACAGAGACACTAATTACCTCATTACAGATAATCCTTAATTTTATTAATGCCACAATACAGCCACCGCACGATTCCATTATTAACGAAATATCCTCAATTCTTTTAAAAACGTTTACACATTTTTTAAGAGTAATTGAGTTTACATATTTCTTTTTTTTTAATGAAAATTAATTAAATAAAGATTACATTCAGGTTGCACTCTCGCACTCTGTCTCACTCTCATTCTCGTTTACATTTACAATCATTTTGTCATTCACTTTTGTCGATAACAATATTCTCCGACCAAAAAAATAAATTCTATTTATATTATTATTATATTATGTTAATTAGTCTAGGTTATCGATAATTTGACTATTAAATATGCTATTAGAGGACCCGACGGTCTCGATAATTGGCCTGGTGCGGTGGCTCTGTAGAATATTATTATTATTATTTTTTTTTTTAATTGATTAATGAATTTTTTGAAGAATTTTCTTGAGAGACTGGTTTGAGAGCGAATTTATTGTTAATCACGATTCATTAAATTATTTAAAATTCTCGTGATTGCTCACACACTAGTCTCTGTTATTCAATAATTTCGGTTTTATTTTTCAATTAATTTATTTAATTTTTTCCTCTTTTGATGCAGCGTGGCTCGCAATCGAGCCAATCACAGTGAATTCAAAGGAGAAAATTTGAAAATAATTCTCTTTACATTTATGATTATTTTAAAATAAATGATACGTCGTTAATGGACACACGATTAAATTGAAGACTTTTTTGCATGTATTGTTAATCGGACACAATACCTCATTTTTTTTTAACAATTTTTTTAACATTGTACAAAAAGCGAAATTTCACTGCTTTTTATTTTTCTTTAGTTTCTGGTCTACATTTAGAAAAAGATCACTGCATTATTTATTTATAATATGATAATTTTTTTTTAATATTTAGGGTCGAAAAAAGAAGCAATTTTTCAATTATCCAAAAAACAGTGAAAAAAATTCTCAATACAGCTTGAGAATTAAAAACTCTAATGCGACATTTTTTTCATTAAAATTCATTTTTAATATCGAATATCGAAGTTATTCTCTCTCTCTCTTCTTTTATTTATTGTAATTTAATTTTTTGAAATTGATTGCGTGTGTCACCATGTGCTGCGCGTATTTGTCCTTCAATTTTTATCGTTCCATCCAACAATTTATTCATTTTATCTCGAATTTAATTTAATTTTCTTCTTTTTTTTTAATGAGAAAAAATTCGTCGGGTCGTTATAGTTTCATTTAATTCAATGAAATTTTGATTTTTTCGGGCAATTGTAACAAATTTAATTCTACCTGTCACGTGCACGTACGGTTATGCATTAACGAGGACGAGAATTTTTTTTATGTGTAAAATTGACGAGAAAAATTTAGAAACAAGGGGTAAAATGGGTTTTTCGATTTTTCCGATGATTCCATTGAAAAGCTGAGGAAATTTTACATGGAAAACATGTGTCACAAGTATTTTTTTCGAATTTTTCAAAATTTTGATTTCTTTTTCGATTTTTTCGAAAATTTTGAAAAAAATCGTAAAAACACTTGTGACACATGTTTTCTATGTGAAATTTCTTCAGCTTCTCAATGGAATTATCGGAAAAATCGAAATACCCATTTTACCCCATGTTTCCTTGTATAAAAAAGAAGAAAGGAAAAGTATGAATAAAATTAATGAAAACGCTTGAAATTCCAGTACACGGGTAATACTGTACGTTCAGCTAATTAATATTATCTAATATATTCATCTAAATCGGTTCGATACACCACAAAATTTAACGCAGTTCCGATCAATTATATATATATATTTTTGTTTAATTCCCGTAGATATTAATATTCATTTAATATTCAATTTACAAATGTTTTTAAATAGAAAAAAGCCGAGGACATAAAAAAAGCCGAAAAAAAATCCTTTTTCACAACAAATTCATTTTTTTTTCAATTTTTTTTTTTTTTTGCTTTTATTTAATAATTATTTTTTTTCACATATTAAAAAATTTTCGCTACGAACAATTTATTTAAAATTTAATTTATGCACGACCGACAATTTTATATTAAATTTGTTTATGAATTTTTTTGTTTCTTTATTAATTTCATTTATTTAGAAAAAGGTAAAAAAATTTCACGCTTCCTCTATACTCCGTTGTACTTGAATTTTTTGCTCTCATACGCGCTCACACTTTTTTTTTATAATTTTTTTTCTTCATTTAAATTAAAATGTTCTCACTTTTTGTTTTTTTTTTTCTCCTAAAATCGTTGATCGATTTTATTTTTAATAGCCTTTTTCTTCTATTTTTTCCATCAACGAGTATCACTGTCACCGACGTCGTATGTTCCCCTGTCCCTTTAATTATTTTAATTATTATTATTATTCTTTTTTTAAATTCAAACATTGTTTCGCACACAATCACTCCATGTTGAACGAGAAACGATTTTTTTAATCAATTTTTTTTCTTTCGTATTCATAGAAAAATTGGGGAAAAAAATGTAGAAAAACAAAAAAAAGGTGAAAATTAAATGACCTAATTAAGCTAATTAAAAACATATTAATTCGTCACACTAATCATTTTTTTCCTTTCTCATCTAATTTATAATATGCACGATCGAGAAAATTCCCATTTTTCACAATTTTCCATTAAAAAATTCTAGTCTACTGAATTATACACGAAAAATAATGTAAATTAACTGATCAAGCCACTTTGTGTACAATTAATTAACAAATTGAAGAAAAAATAATAATGAAAAAACCTCGAAATTCTGTAAACCGTGTGTTTTTGTTGTAACGCGCGTGTCAATTGTAATAATAAAAAAAAAAAAAAAAATAAGAGTCTAAGCGTATTCTTTCGTTTATGTAGATTACACATTTTTTTTGTTAATAATATTAATATTTTTTTTTTTTATTTTTCCTGTTTTCATTTATTTATTTCCATAATCCATCTCTTCTCATTAAACACTAATCGATTATTTTTTAGAAAAAAGAACGGTACAAAAGAGCTTTTAGGAGCAAATTGGCTAGCAGTTAACACGCTGTTATTATTATTATTCTCCATTTAATTAAATTCAATAAAAAATCAGCGAATTTATCGCGTAATTTGTCTCAGCGTGTCTCCTTCATTAATATATGTGTATATATATAATTTTTTCTTTCACATAGTCATATCGATACAACACTATTATACCACTAAGAGTAATTGGATGAATTCAGTTTTTTTAAAACCGTTTTTTTAAATATAATTCGCTTTTACATTTATTTAAATACAAAAAGAAAACAAATTGAAAAAATTCTCATTTACGTTATTAAACATTTGTTAATTCATTCTATATATTAAATCCCTTAAATTGCATCAATGCACTCATTCCCAGCCCACGAGAAAATTAATTACTTACAAAAATAAAAAGTAATGAAAATATTACGATAATTCACACACAATGCACGATTCTGAGCTCTTTCCTGTTTATTTTAAAATTCACGAGATTGTGGATTCGCGTGCGCGTTACATGTGACACATTTTTTTATTTATAAAAATGAAGAAAATTACAACAGAGACTCGCTGAATTTATCCTAGACAATCCAAACTCTCATTCCACTAGAAAACACACTTGGTAAAATTTTTTCATCAATTTTTTCTACATTAAATAAGGAAAATCGAATTTTTACTCCTAAATTTTTACTTTCCCCCTTTAGTTAACAAACTTAATTGCAATAAAGTTTGGGGAGTTGCATTATTTTTGAATGCAATTCCCAGATTAAAAAATCATTGCACTACTCCCAGCTGCTTCAATAACGAAGTCTTCTCCTATCAATGAAAAAATGATCGAGAATTGAATTTTTTCATCGAATTATTTAATATCCATTTCACTCATTTTTAACTATAATTAAGAACAAATATTATATTACACCTAGTGCGCGCGGTCAGTCCACGATTTTAATTATAATTGAAAATGAAAAATTTTAAACTCCAATTCAATGAATTTTATTCACTCATGTGCGCAAGTGTGTTGGGTCCGGGTTAACGTGTTTATCTTTGGTATGTGGAGATCTCTACGATTTTAAAGTATTGAAAATAAATGTTTTTGCGAAAAATCATAAAAATTTAATTGTGTTTCATTATTACAAAAGAAAGTAGTTTTGTATAATTAGAATTTTAGTTTTTACTCGCTTTTTTTTATTTAGATTTCTTTGAAAAAGGTCAACAGGAAGCTGATCCTCGTGTTTTAATTCTGCTCGTCCGGTCGAGGATTCACATTTTCGTAAATCGAGAAAATCATTAAATTCCTCAATTTTTTTTCCCCCGAACGAGCATTTTATTTAAATAACTTTATTTCTCCATTATTTCGTAGGCTTATTACCGTTTTTTCCATCATTTTTTTAATTCTTCCTTTTTTAAAAAAAATATATATATGTATATGTATTTAACAAAAAAACAATATCCGGAGTTTTTATTAAATTTACTATAGACACTAAGGATTTTTCTTCATTTAAAAATCTATAATTATGTTTTATGGTAATAATAACTTTATATAAAAAAATAAAAATTCATTTGCAGAAAAGGAGAAAAAGAAATGTTAAATCAAGTTTCTTAATTATTGGAGAGGGGGGGGGGGGGGGGGAGGAGGTGAGCAGCAGTGGTCCTCTAAATAGGTCCGAGGTTTTGTGTTTGTGTATGTTTTTCATAATTTTTTTTTTTTTTGGTGTTCATTTTGAGTATAAATGAAAGAATTTACTAAATTTAGGATTAAAACTGGATGACTCGCGCGTCTCGTCCAAAAAACTGAATTTTCACTAATTTTAACATTATACGAAATCACTCTTTTTTGTATGTTTTTCAATGTTTTCTTATCACTCAATTTTCACACGTATATCGACGATGTTTGGAAAATTTCAAAAATCCCCATCACACACTCACAAAAATCTTACACACTGTCAATCGTACATCTGAACTAAGATATTTAGACAAGAATATAACAGCGGTATAAAAAACTTCTTTTTTTTTTTAACACTGAAAAATACAAATCTATCGTTAAATGACTACAATTGTTACGACTTTACGTCATTTCACTGTTTTTATTTTATCATTTTGACTCACCAATTATCTATTCCAATTTCTTCCTTTCAATTTATTTATTTATAAATATCGAACGATTAGAATAATGTTCGATAATTGCAATTTTTCACTTTTTAAATTGAATTTATTTAATAAAACGTTTTTCAATTAATTAATTCAACGTTATTCACTCTGCAAAGACGAAAATAATGAAGAAAACGCGCGTGTGATTATTCAAAATGATTTTAAAAAAACGTTAATTAATTAATTGCAATTAGTGATTATTGTTGCTTCGGGTGAATGTTATTATTTGCTCTTTTAAACCTTCGTATCGTGCAATTAGTACCTAATATTTTCTTTCATTTTTTTTTCCCATTCTCCACATACCTTTCAGGTATGCACCAATATATTAAATATTTAAATTATTATTATCAATTATATATTAGTACTTCTTTATATATTATATATATGTTCATATATATATAATATATATTATGCTTTATCACACATATTACAAAGGAGGTGAAGAATCACACCTAACATATTTAATTATTATTTTCTCTTCTTATTTTTTTCATTGAATTATTCTCGTGTTCAAATGTGGCGCGCGCGCGCGTAGTTCAAAGTGTCCTATTGTGTGTATTGTAAATGCTAAAAAATAATGAAAAACAATAAAATCAAAGAATTATGAAAAAAATCGACGCTCTTTGGCCCATTACGAAAATTTCCAGGGACTCATTATAATAATGAAGAAATTCATTTTAATTTCAATTTTCCTATTTTAATTCTTCATTATGTTAATTAATGTAAGCACCAATTGTCCCATTTTTTACTCTCATTGTCTCGAATGTTCTTCAGCAGTGGGATATACGTTTTAATTATATACTAATGCTTTTTTTTTTTAAAATGTCACTACTATAAAAATATAATTTTACATCGGATTACAAGTGTCTCCTAATGAGAGGTTTTTCACAACAATCCAGAGAGGTTTTTTTTAGTCGGGGCTAACTGGATACAATGTCACGCGCGACCTCATCTTTAATTACAATTTTTTCTTTTTTTCGTTAATTATTTGTTTATAATACTTTTTATCGAGCGTTATACGACACGAAAAAGACATTTCGATGACACAGAGCGGGATAGACAATAAGCTACACATACCCAATGGCCAAAAAAGTACGATTTTTCCTATTATAATTATGAATTAATTGATTTTATTATTTATTTTTAAATTTATTGAAATACTAGTAACGCACGGGCGCTTTTGTTTAAATTGATTTATTATTATTTTTTTTTTTCATATAGAATTTTTGCATGCACTCATGCAAATAATTTTATTGCTTTTTTAATGTAAATGTGTGATACGTGTCCGGAAATTTATCTCGTTATTTTGAAGAAAAATTCATTATTTATATTATTATTATTATTATTATTATTTTTTTCCACAATAAAAGATCTCGGCGGACAATTCTCTTTACATCTAAAAATTGTATGAATTCATATTTATATTACATATACAATATATATATTTATAAATTGTTTTTTTTTTTTTTTGTTTTTCATCCGCAAAACGGTTCTATTGATTATTATTCAGGGTAAGTGAGTTAAATACCCTTATCAATGAATTATCCTTCATTTTTTTTATCTAAAAAAATTCACATTTGCCTTTAAAAATTGCACTAACTAGATTTTTACGACACTCCGTCTGAAATTTTCATGAATTTTAGAATTTAACTCGCGAAAATTATGATTTTGGAATAAACAAAATTTTGTTAAAAAATTGTTTTAAAAATTCATTAGTCAAATTAATTATCGAGAGACTTTTGCGTCTCTATTTATCTAATATTTTTCAAAAATTCTCTTCAATTTTAATCGACGATGGGAGGGGGGAGGGGGGGGGGGCGTGGATGTTTAACATATTTACTTAAATCTCAAAATCTGTGATTCAATGCTTCTTTTATCATCCTATGTAATGTGCCAGCCATTTCCTACGGCGGCGAGCGTTATATACAAAAAGGAGACCAAAAAAATAAATATATATATGTGTATATATATGTGGAGATTACTTTTTCCCTTTCTTTCGTCATTCTTAACTTTTTTTCTCTACTTTTTCGTTAAATTGTCTACTTTTTTTTGTGTTCTTCAGTGATTATGAAATTGCACGTTTTCCTTAATCATTCGCATTCGTGTGTAACTGTCTCCTATGTGTGTGTGTGTGTGTGTGTGTCTGTGTTTCGAAAAAATAAAAATCAAATTTCTTCATCCAGTGTTTTTTTTTTTTCTTATTAATTTCACAAAAAAGCGCGCGCGCGTGTTGTTTATGTAATTGTCAATGTAAAAATGTGAGTAATTATTATTTTTTGTCTCAATTTGAACTACGCGATTGCATCGTTTGATTATATACACCGAGAAGAAATTGTGAGTTTTTTTTTTTTTAATATTTTTCCTTTTATTACTCAAGTTTTTTTTTTTTTCAATTTTTTTCAACTTTTTTTTCGTTATTTTTAAGTGTGCCTATTTTTTCTTTTTTTTGACCGCTGCTACTGCGCGTTATTAAGGTACATTAAGAGGGGGAGGGGGGGGGCATTTCGGTAAATAGATCAACTAATTATGTACAAATTGGGGGGGGGGGGGGGGAGGGGGGATGAATACGCAACTTCGTTTATAAAAAGACGTCCGAGATTCTTAAATTGAAAAGAAATACAAATATTAAACACTCGAACAGTCTTTCATCATTGAAATTGCTAATTTTCTTCATTCTCTAATGAATCACCTGGTTCATGAAACAAAAAAATCTACATATCTCATTGAAAAAATAAAAAATAAAGTCAATTGAATACTGTGAAGAAACTCAAGAGCTTTGACTAAAGTAAATTAAATTCTCGTGTCACTTTATCTCTTTTTTTTTCTTTTTAATACGAAAATTGACACTACATTGGAAAAAAAAAAAAAGAAATTTTTCATTCACAATTAATGAACACGAGATGTTTACATGTCAATCATAGAGTTTCTTCTTAATTCAAAAAAATATATTAAATAATTGAATGAAAATAATAAAACAATAAAATTATAAAGAACAAAAAAATAAAAAAAATTAAACATTTTAACATCACTTTCACCCATTCTTGTGTCTGAGCTTATTTTCATTGTCGCTTCCTTATTATTCCATCCAAAAAAAAAAAAAAAATCGCACGCAAAATCTCGCATTTAAATTCGTGCCTATTTGAATCGCTCTCAATTTTCATAGCTCAAAAATTCTCTTAAACAACTAGAGACTGCGATACAGAGAAATTTTTCATTTTTTTTTTCTAATACACAGCGGTGAAGCGTGAATTTTCATTTTTAAGTCGATTATTTAACATTGAAAACGCGTAAAACGTCGCATCAATCATTTCCCCGTAAAACGAAAAGAAAAAACTAATTTTATTAAATTATTCTTCTTTTTCCTCTCTCGATGACCCCTCGGTGCTTCATTGCAATTCAGTATGCTTCAGCCTCTTCGAATTGGGCAGAGGAAAGGGAAAATTCTGCCTCTGATTGACTGCTTTAATTTCTCCGATGAAATAATCTTACTGTGCTCCTTCTTCGCTTCTGTCCAGAAGAACTTGGAGATCTCCACTGGCATCCAAGTAGTCTTGAATGATTTTCCGTGTCATCCCCCTTTTTTTTTTGTATTCTTCACTTCATCGAGTAAACGGGTAGTTTTAAAGAGTAATAAACGGTGTAGCAGTATTAGAGTAGCAATAAGATTCAGTAGTAAATAGTGACGAATAGTTATAGATAAGTGGTAGATAGTGAAATGGGAGGCATTTGGGGGTTTATGGATTTTTCCGGGGTAATAGAGGCTGATAAGTTGACAGTTAATTAGCTAAGGGCCGCGACGATTATTAGGTGCGACGCAGCTGGGGTTAACACCAGCGAAATGGTACTGCTCTTGGCCGGTCTGCGCCCTCTTTAACCAGGGGCTTGTGGAACTCTCGACCTGGCCGAGAGTGAATTGTTGCCCAGCAGTGCTCACAATAGTACTAGAATAAAAAAGAATTATGGTAAAATTGAGGTTTATAAGAGACTAAAGTTTTCGGACAAATTGACGTTATTTCGTCATCAGTCTTTTGAAGATATCTCGGAAACTAAGGGAGATAGAGAAATTTTACGAGAGACCTTTTTTGTAGCCCTTGAAATTTTCTATGAAAAAGGTATCTATAAAAATTTCTCTATCTCTCTTGGTTTCAGGGATATCTGATGAAAGAATTGGATTAAGAGAATTGATTGGAGAAATTAGGAGAATTTAAATACCTGAAGGCAGGTGACATTTGCACAGAAGAAAGGGGCAAATTTACCGCCACAGCGCTGTCCTTGACACTCGTCGCACATTTGGTCGTCGAGGACGTACGGTTTTACCTCAACCTGTTAAAAATAATGGATTTATTTGGGTAAAGGTCATGCAAAGGGTAAAATATTGGAGATAGAAAATTCCTGATGATTCCATTGAAAAGCTGAGGAAATTTTAGCTGAAAAACATGTGTCGCGTTATTTTTTTCGATTTTTTTTAACGAAATTTCGATTTTTCGAAATTTCGTTAAAAAAAATCGAAAAAAATAACGTGACACATGTTTTCCGGCTAAAATTTCCTCAGCTTTTCAATGGAATTGAAAGAAAAATTCCATCTTCAATATTTCTCGTCGAAAAATCAGAATATTTACCCTTTTATCAATATCACCATGCTGCAACTGTACAAATCTCGCCGAAATGGCACTGATATAGCTCTGTTGGTTGCTGAATGCAACACGACCAGCTCCTTTGGGATACTTGAGCTCTGGATCTGTATCAATTCCAGCATAACAAACACCACCATAAAGCCGATCCATTATCATGGCAAGCTCAACGGCTTTGAGTGGTCGTGGTACACCACCAACAAACACCGTTTTTCGTGGATCAAGTGTCATTGATGCATCGAGAACAAAGTCAGCATCACTCAGACGCCACGGGCGTATCTGCACCGGTTTATCTTTAATTGTCGGTGAACTCACGCACAAATACAATTTATCGTCGTCTTGAATGCACGCGTCGATCAATTGTTGTACTGAGCTCTCGTCCTGAAAACAAAACCCAATAATTTAATATTTAATCATCAGTTTTTTTGAGATATCTCGGAAACTAAAAGAGATAGAGATAATTTTGTAGAAACCTTTTTTGTAGAGAATTTCAAGAGCTATAAAAAAGGTTATTATAATAATTTCTCTATCTCGCTTAGTTTACGAGATATCTTGAAGAAATGAGAAATTGTCTGAAAAGTCGATTTATTTAAACCGTGAGTTGTTTAAAGATATCTCGGAAACTAAGAGAGATAGGGAAAAAGTCATAGAAACCTTTTTTGTAGAGAATTTCAAGAGCTACAAAAAAGGTCTCTACAAAAATTGCTCTATCTCGCTTAGTTTCCAAGATATCTTTAAAAAATTAATTTAAAAAAAGAGTAATCACCTGAAATAGCAGAAAAGCATATCCCTTCGGTGGAAAGTACGATTTGCTCTCTGCTTTGTGTGGCCAGTCAACGACCAGCTGTCCAAATCGCCGGAAACTCGCCGTGATTTCATCTGCAAAAAATCATAGTTTAGTCTCTTTTCTTTCTCCACCAGTTATTCAGAGCGTAAAATGAATTACCTTCGTCGATATCTGGTGGCAGACCACCAACGAAAACTTTCCTGGAGAATCGCTCCCCAGTTTCGCTGCCCTGGCTGTGAGGGCTGCTGCGGCTTGGTGATGATAATGGAGCATTCTGAGGTGCATTCATGCCCACGCCGACACCCACACCCACACCGACGCCATCGAGCTGTCCTGGTGCGTTTGGATCCTCCAGGAGAGTCCCACCTTGCTCCTCGAGACCTGGGAAGAACGGTGATTTTCCTGAAATTAAAGAAATTGAATTATTAATTAAATTATTTTAATTTTAATTGGAATAAAACGAACCAAATCGCTTTCTAATCGGAAATCTCGCTCTCCTGACGAAAGTAGCCATTTTAAATGGTAATGAAAAAATAGACGCTCGCTTTTGTTATTGAATCCGTCGTTAAGGAAAAAAGCAACAAATGCAAACGAGATTTGGCTATCGAAAACCACCGCTTCATTTTTTTGAGATATCTCGGAAACAAAGGGAGGTAGAGAAAATTTTGTGGAGACCTTTTTTGTAGAGAATTTTGAAAGCTACAAAAAAGGTTATTATAAAAATTTCTCTATCTCGCTTAGTTTCCGAGATATCTTAGAAAAACGAATGGAGGAATAAGAAATTGTCTGAAAAGTCGATTTCGTCGAATCATTTGTTTTTTAAAGATATCTCGGAAACTAAGAGAGATAGGGAAAAATTCATGGAGACCTTTTTTGTAGAGAATTTTAAAAGCTACAAAAAAGGTTATTACAAAAATTCCTCTATCTCTCTTAGTTTCCGAGATATCTTAAAAAAACTGATGATGATGTAAAATCGATTTAAACACTTCGTTAAACGCAAAAAAATCCTCTATTTTTTATTATTTAATCAACAATTTGCACTGTTTCTATTACCTCTCGTCCAAACAGTGAACACACGCCCGTACCTGAACATTTCGGGTGAAACAATACTTTTTGGGAAAGGACGGAGCCTCGACTGATCGCGATGACGCGGAATCGATGAAAAAAACGCCCACAGAACAATCGACAAACAAACGAGAGTTCGGGAGGAGTGGAGGGGGGTGGAGAGTAGGAGGGAGTGTATCACTTTTGTCACGGCAACATTGCGACTATTCCAAGAACCATCACTTCCGTGAACTCCAATTAAAAAAGAGGAAGAAAACTTTTTTCATATTTGAGAGAAAAATGAGGAAAAACGATTCAATTACTTTTTACGATTTTTTCTCTCATAAAAAAAGAAGCAATAATAAAATAAATATTTTTGATGATTTTTAATTGAAGGAAATTCTTCATTAATTGAAGGAAAAATGTTTTTTTTTTTTTCGATTTTTTTAATTAATTGTTTACGCAACCCTCAGTGATCAGATAAAAAAAGTTTTCCGATTGAATTATGTGAACTTTTTGCCTTTAAACGAGTGATGTCACGGTGTCAGCTGTCCCGTAATTTTCATGTAACGAAGGGGGTGAAGTCTGGGACATTTAAGGGAAAATGAAAATCGATAATTTTACTTTGGAATTGAACAGCTGTTCTTTCATTTGAAATAACGAATTTTCATTAATTCGTTAGTTTTTGTTGAATTGAAACAAAAAAAAGTTTTGACATCGTTTCATAACCTTGTAAAATAAACAGAGAAAGTCGCGGTCATTACACAACGTTTATTATCACCCAGTGACGTCACTGGATACGTCAGCACGACGTATTATCTATAGTAAGATGAATTCTACAAAGTTTTTAGAGGAATCGATTTAATTTCCTCGGTTTATTCGAGATATCTCGGAAACTAGAAGAGATAGGGCAATTTTGCAGGAGACCTTTTTTGTAGAGAATTTCAAGAGCTACAAAAAAGGTTATTACAAAAATTTCTCTATCTCCCTTAGTTTCCGAGATATCTTGAGAAAACTGATGAAGGGATAAGAAACTGTTGGAAAAGATAATTTCGTTCGATCATTCGTTTTTTAAAGATATCTCGGAAACTAAGAGAGATAGAGAAATTTTCATAGAGACCTTTTTTGTAGCTCTTGAAATTCTCTACAAAAAAGCTATCTTCACATTTTGCTCTATCTCGCTTAGTTTCCGAGATATCTTAAAAAAACGGACGATGGAATAAAGTCGATTTGGAAAACTTCGAATTCTTCGCTGAGAAAGGGCGAGAGTTAAACGTATATTACGTTGTACAAGATATAGTACGTGGTATATCGATTATCCCCGGGTTTGAGCTATCCTCTTCTTCCTATAAACCACTATTTCCCTGGCTAACGTACACTGCGTTCTCGATTCGCAATCAATCATCCCGATAATCGCGACTCTCATGGAAGAGCTTTACCCGGGGCTTTTCCACGGTCATCCCTCTTGCTCAATGTACGCTTCTTTTCAGTGAAGAATGGATATTTCAAGCCACCGAGAGGAAAGCGACCAGAGTAACTGGAGAAAGGCTTTTATCCTTTTTTTAATGCACTTGCACTTTTTTTATTTGAGAATCTCAACTTTTTACACAAATTTATTCCACTCCATTATCAATTTTCTGAGAATATCTCGGAAAGTAAGAGAGATAGGGAAATTTTGGAAGAGACCTTTTTTGTAGAGAATTTTGAGAGCTACAAAAAAGTATATTATGATTATTTCTCTATCTCTCTTAGTTTCCGAGATATCTTTGAAAAACGAATGAAGAAATAAGAAACTTTCAGAAAAGTCGATTTACTTTAACCGTGAGTTTCTTGAAGATATCTCGGAAACTAAGAGAGATAGAGAAATTTTCATAGATACCTTTTTTGTAGAGAATTTCAAGAGCTACAAAAAAGGTCTCTTGTAAAATTTCTCTATCTCTCTTGGTTCCCGGGATATCTTAAAAAAACTGACGACAGTTTAAATAATCATTTCCAAAAACTTCAAATTCTCAAATAAAAAAAATAAATAAAAATCCTTTTGTGTTGCCTCGGAAAATTTCGTTAAGCCGACACCTCACCTGAACTCATCCATTTTTCCTCACTCAATTTTCCCAAATAAAAAAGGGATAAAAAGGAAGCAATTCCGTTTGTGTTTCTCCGCACGAAAAATCCATTTTTCACTCTTTATTTTTATTTATATTCGAGTTTTCTGTCTCTCTCGCATATCGGAGGAGCTCGTGAGGCGAATGTGGAATTTAATAGTTCAGGTTTTTCTTTGTTTTTCGGGAATAAAACCGAGTGTCTCTTTGGATTCAATGACTCAGCATTATTGAAGTCACAGTGCAACGGAGACTCTGTCCCCTGACGCACCTTACGAAAATAGCGGCTGCTCTATTTACTCCGATGTGCCCCCTCCCCATAAAAAACAGAGGAAAAAGAGGCAATTGATCCAATGCTCACGGAGCGTATCAGAGGGTTCTCGGGAAATAAAAAAAGCCGGAAAATCTAGTAGTCATCGTTCGTTGCAGGAATTTCACCGGAGCACGAAAAATCGGAGATTAAATCCCACAGCGAAACGAATTCTCATTTTCGCTGGCGAGATGATGGAAAAAGAAAGGGAGTTTCATGGTGTTTCAGGGAAAATCGTGCACCTGCGGAAAACTATGGAAATATTAGGAAAAACTCGGGGAAAATTTGATATTCTGAGGATTAGGTTATTTTATCGTGGGTTTTTTGAAGATATCTCGGAAAGTAAGGGAGATAGAGAAATTTTTATAGAAGCCTTTTTTGAAGCTCTTGAGATTCTCTACAAAAAAGGTCTCTTTCAAAATTTTGATATCTCGCTTAGTTTCCGAGATATCTTCAAAAAACTCACGCTCGAACAAAATCCACTTTTTTTACAGTTTCTTATCTTCTCATTCGTTTTTTCAAGATATCTCAGAGACTAAGCGAGATACCACAATTTTCATAATGACCTTTTTTGTAGCTCTCAAAATTCTCTACAAAAAAGGTCTTTTGATAAATTTCTCTATCTCCCTTAGTTTCTGAGATATCTCCAAAAAACGTAATGATGAAAGGAAATCGATTTCTGTGAGCTTGAAAAATTATTTAAAAAAACAGAAAATAGTGTTGCGTGTTTAGATTGGATGAGGAGTGGATGTTTTCATTTGAGCAGCGACAGTTATGGCACACATAGGATTCCCCTCGGCATGGCCACAGCAAGGGGTCGGGATTTGGATCAATATCACAGGTAGCCCCGACACTGTCGCCCATTCTGTTAAAGCCCTCGTGTTGGATTCTATTTCTTCTCTTTTACAAGAAACGAGACTATTTAAACCCCGATGACGTTTGAATTGCAGACAGGCACGTGGCTCTTTTCATGAATTGATGCTAGAAAAATGGGGGAAGTCTATTTAATTAAAAATGAATTCATTCGAGTTATCGGGAAATTCAAAGAAAACCCATTATCATTAGTTTTTTTGAGATATCTCGGAAACTAAGAGAGATAGAGAAATTTGTCAGGAGACCTTTTTTGTAGAGAATTTCAAAAGCTTCAAAAAAGGTCTCCATGAAAATTTCTCTATCTCGCTTAGTTTCTAAGATATCTCAGAAAAACGAATGAAGAAATAAGAAACTGTGCGAAAAATCGATTCACTTCAATCGTCCGTTTTTTAAAGATATCTCGGAAACTAAGCGAGATAGAGAAATTTCCATAATAACCTTTTTTGTAGCCCTTAAAATTCTCTACAAAAAAGATCTCCACAAAAATTTCTCTATCTCTCTTAGTTTCCGAGTTATCTTCAAAAAATCGAGTCACCCGAGACCTCCACGTTTTTTATTTTCAATTTGCTTAATTCTCTCGAGTATAAAAAACTAATTTTCGTGATTTATAAAAAATTTGTCACGCAACTTGACAGATTAATGTCTCCCGGGATACAAAGAAAAATATTATGAATTCAGATGTATGGTGATTGAGTGGTGTTTACGGGGCATTACACAGGGGTTGTTATTTTCTTGAGGAACATCGAGCACGCTCGTCAATGTCGCCGGCATTTCTAAAGAGATTAATGATTCCGTAGAAATAAATTGTGGAATACCGAAAAAAAAAGAGGGAAAAAGAATGAGGAATCTGTCTTTTTCTTCTGACAGACGCAACGAAATAGAGTAATGCAGGAAATATGACGTGTCAGGTTTTACGTATTCGTTTTTAACGTAAAAGGGCCGTGTTTCTGACCGAATTTATGTTTCTCGAAGAAAGTAAATAATTTCCTCAAATAAATAAAGAAAAATGAGGAATTATTCTTGAAACATTTCGAGTTTAAACTTCTTTCCGTTGACGAGTGTTTGGAAAAGTTGGAAATGAGGGGAAAAGTTATTGGATCGATGTGGGAATTCAGTCGCGTGCAGTATTGCTAGCTTCCGTCTCGTGCATGTACGGTTTGCTGACCGGGACACGTAAGATTCAACCACTATTCCGTCTTTGAATTGAAGAAAAAACCCATTGATAATCATAAACAATTAGTTTTTGATAAATTAACTGTTTGATTGATGTCAAAAAAATCATCTCAAAAAAGTGGATTTATTGGTGAAACAAGCAGTGAGATGATTGGCTTGAAATTCTTTTAAATTCGTTAAAAATAAATAATGAAAATGAATTAACTACAATCTGGTTATTTTCAATTCAAGTAACGCATTATTACTTTCAATAAATCATTTCTAAAAATTCATAATCATTGACTCTCCTGAGTTCCTCGAAATTTCATTCTTGCGACAAACCATTTTTTTTTTTGAAGTGCAATTATATTAATACTCGATTCAAAGCTCACGTGCACTTGGAAATTTCCAATCTTTTAACTTCTCGAGTCAAAGACAAATTGTGCAGAGGAAGATTGTTAATAAATTGTGTGAAAATAGTAAATATTCGAGAGACATAAAGATGAATAAAATAAAACTGTGTCAAGTATTCAACAATTGAGTAACAAAAACTGTATTTTATTGAAAAATTCGTCTTTGAATTTAAGAAAAAACCCATTGATAATCATAAACAATTAGTTTTTGATAAATTAACTGTTTGATTGATGTCAAAAAAATCATCTCAAAAAAGTGGATTTATTGTTGAAACAAGCAGTGAGATGATTGGCTTGAAATTCTTTTAAATTCGTTAAAAATAAATAATGAAAATGAATTAACTACAATCTGGTTATTTTCAATTCAAGTAACGCATTATTACTTTCAATAAATCATTTCTAAAAATTCATAATCATTGACTCTCCTGAGTTCCTCGAAATTTCATTCTCGCGACAAACCATTTTTTTTTTTGAAGTGCAATTATATTAATACTCGATTCAAAGCTCACGTGCACTTGGAAATTTCCAATCTTTCAACTTCTCGAGTCAAAGACAAATTTTTCCAGTGTTTCCTCGAATTTCATAGGGATTTCCGGTGCAGACGAGCCAGGAAAAGCCAGCTCGGCCAATTATATTAGCCAATATTGATAGAAATGGGATGAGAAGACTCAGATCCACTTCCTTCCTAGACGAAAGCTCAACTGGAAGCACATAATGAACTCATTCCCTACGTTTTCGATGAATCGAACGTAAACTAGGGTAACTTCCATTGAAATTACGGATTTTTCTAGTATTTATTGTGTTTATATCTATATCTATCCCTTCGGCTTTCCCCCAATCGAAAATCCCATTTATTTAACCATTTTTATGAACAAAAAATTACGATAAAATAATGGAAAAATCGAATTTAATTAAAATACATTGAAATCCATTTTTTTTGGAATTTTTCATTATTTATTTATCGGTTTAGAAATAAATTTCTTCGGAGGTACTAAGTCATTCTCACTACTCCATTTGTTTTCGTTATCCCACGTGGCTGCAACACGCAAGCGATTTCAGATAAATGCACGAAATTATATACAACTGTACATACATGTCACACGCGAGACTAATTTTTTTTTTTTTTTTTTTTGGACACGAATGGAAACACCTTTAAATTTAATAATTTCTTGTGGAGGAAAAAATGAATTTTAGTCGAAATTCAGTAGAGAAGTGGTAAACAAGGTTAAGTATCTTTCGTATCCACATATGAGTTAACCTTGTTTACTACTTCACTACTGAATTATGTTTAATATAATTTGTTCAATCGAAATAATAAAATTCTTTAATTCTTTTAATTCGAATTAATAAAATTCTTTAATTCGTTTTTAATTTAATTTAAAATAAAAAAAAAGAAATCAGTTTTAGATAATTATTTCCTGTCATTGTAAATTTCTAGTCACGCTATTTTTATTTAAATAAATATTTGTTCAATGAGGGAAAACAATTGAATGATAATTCATGTGAATTTTTCAAGAATTAATAATTAAGAATTAATTAATAATAAAATTTCTATTAATAAAAATAATGAAAATAAAATGAATTCAGTGGTGAATTGGTAAACAAGGTTAAGTCGTGTATGGATAAATTATGTACTTAGCCTCGTTTACCTCTTCACTATTAAATTAATTTTATTATTAATTAATTAAGAAGGAATTAATAATAAAATTTCTATGAATTTCAGAATAAATTAATTTGAAAAAAATTAAAATATTTACATTATTTAATTAATTTCATTAATTAATTGAATTTGTCGTGAAAGTGTTGCGGTTTGATTAGCGAGGTGGTGAAAATCGGGGGGGGGGGGGATTATCACAATAATGACAATTGGGGGGAAAAAGGGGAGGTGCAACTCCCCTTTGAGGACTGGAATTTTCTGTGGAATCAGATGCAAAGCCTCGGGCTTCTTATTTCCTTCTGATTTAATTTCAGATAAGCTCGCAAGATTCTACATCTCGGTTTTACCATGCTTCCACAAATAGAATGAATTTTTTCTTTTTATTAATTAATAATTACCTTTTTTTTTAATTTAATTTGCGAATTTTTACGATTTTTTTTTCCAAGTTTTTACATTTTTTTTATTCATTTTTACTTTCGGGTTAATGGAAAAAAGGAGAATAATTCCGTTTTTTTTGATAAAAAAAGATAATTTTCTGGGTTAATTACTTCGGAGCTAAAATTAACTAGGAATTGCGTCATTCAGACGGAGAATTGAGATTCATTTACGTCCCGCAGTGACAAATTGTTACAAGTATAATACAGTTACTCATTACAAGGGAGAATAGAATCGTCCAATCATTAGAATTAATTATTATCGGTGAATCTAGGGAGAAGACCGATAATTAGATGAATAGGCACTTGCCGAAATTATGATAATTATTCGATTCTCGAGTAATTCACAAGAATTTTTTAGATAAATCGAATTTATTTAATCAGTTTTTTTGAGATATCTCGGGAAGTATTGGAGATAGAATTTTTTTGATGATTCCATCGGAAAGCTGAGGAAATTTTAGCCGGAAAACATGTGTCGAAATTAATTTTTCCGAGTTTTTTGAAAATTCGATTTTTTGAGAAATTTGAAAAAATCACTTTTTTGGGGATATCTCGGGTTCTATTGGTCGTAGCTCAAAAATTCCGATTCGAGGTGAGAGGTGAGCTCATTTGCGATGAATTCATGTGGTTTTAAAATTAAAAATACGATTTTTTCAAGTACTTTTGGGGTGTTTTTTGAAAATCAGTTTTTCCACTATAAATCACTCAAAAAATCGTATTTTCAATTTTGAAACCACATGAATTCATCGCAAATGAGCTCAGCTTTCACCTCGAATCGGAATTTTCACGCTACGACCAATAGAACCTGAGATATCCCCAAAAATGTGATTTTTTCAAATTTTTCCAAGGTAAACCCCTTAAAATCTGGGTGAAAAAAATCGAATTTCCAAAAAAAACTCGAAAAAATTAATTTCGACACATGTTTTCCGGCTAAAATTTCCTCAGCTTTCCAATGGAATCATCAAAAAAATCCTATCTCCAACCGTTCAATCAGAATCTCCATTTTCGCTCAGTACAAATGAATAATGTAAAGTTTTTACATAAAAAAATGAATTTGATTGAAAGAAAAAAAAGATTCCCGAGGTTTACCGTAGAGAGGCGGACAGGTTCTCATAAACATACACGAGATACACTTGAAAGACTATATCCAAAGTGTTCTGGGTTCGCCTGGTCTTTAGTGCTTTCACGTACGTGACTTCATTGGATATCACGTACTGAGGCCTCATTGGCCGGACGTTCGTTTCTACTCACGGCTATTCTCACACCAAATTTCTGCAGTTTCTTTCATGAACTTGTAGCCAAAACTCATTTACCCATGTTTTAATTGAAAACACCATCAAAAAAAAAGAATCCACAGAAAATTAATTAATTTAATGATTAATTCCATTAAACAATTTCTAAAAAATAATAAAAATTAAAATCAATTAAATCTGCACGAGTTAATGAATTTAATGGAGTCATTTCAGACGCAATAAATTATTTTTATATTTAAAAAATAAAGGCGTATGTGATTTATTAATAAAGGTAATGCGACCCGGCGATAAAATGGGGGAAAAAAATTAAAAGAGAATCGAAGCTCACGGTAAAGTACTCTCAGAGGCCATTTCCGGTTGGAAGGCAATTGCAATGAATCGCTCGGGGTTGGAATTAGAGGAAAAGAGAGACGCCAGTTTTCCCGCTCGTGTTGCAGTCGAAATGAACGACTCCCCAGGGGGAGAAGAGGCAGAGAAAAACGGGAATATGCAGAACGCAGTGTGTTGTCTGGGTATAAAAATCCCCGTGAAAACGTGGGAGGAAATAAAAAATTGTGGAAAAATAGAGGAGGGAAGAGTGATGAGGGGATAAAGATGCAGAGTACATGGTAGTGGGAATTGAGAGTTGGAAAAATGTATGTGGAAACAAAAACTCTGAAATTTTGAGGAAAATCCATTTTTTTCGAAGGTTTTTTTGAGATATCTCGGAAACTAAGGGAGATAGGGAAATTTTTGAGGAGACCTTTTTTGTAGAGAATTTGAAAATCTACAAAAAAGGTCTCTTGTAAAATTTCTCTATCTCGCTTAGTTTCCGAGATATCTTTAAAAAACGAATGATCGAAGTAAATTATTCCTTCATTCGTTTTTTTAAGATATCTCGGAAACTAAGCGAGATAGAGAAATTTCACAAGAGACCTTTTTTGTAGAAAATTTAGAGAGCTACAAAAAAGGTCCCTTGCAAAATTCCTCTATCTCTCTTAGTTTCCGAGATATCTTCAAAAAAACGATTTCATTCTTAATTCTATGGGAAATGAAAAATTATGGAAAATCCGCAAGTGGTGACCAATGGAAAGTGACGATAAAGAAGGCACTTGAGACTGTACTTGACGTAGAGGGCGTCTCTTTTAATTACAACCGCACGTAATGATTATCCACGGCACCCGATTCGTCGGAAAAAACGATGGGAAAACATCAAAGGGTTAATTAGAACAAGCATGATTAATTAAGCGCGGAATTTTTAATCACACGTTACATTTAATAACGACGTATTGAGGGGAAACTACAGGTTTTCCGCAATTTCCAATGATTCTCAGAATTCCCCAGAACTAATGATAATAATTCTCATTAAAATCGTAATAATTCAAATTATCCTTCATGTCTAAAGTAGAAGCTGTGAAGCGGAATATTCTAAAGTATTTTACATGGAAAATAACAGTACTCAAGCAACTCCAATAATATATGTTAAGAAATATAGAAATTTCATATTTTGTCCTTTAATTTCCCGTAATTTCGTAATTCTCAACAATTTTTACAGTTGAAATGTTCGTTTTAATAAATTAATCCGAGAAACTATTGAAGTTACGACTCTTTTTCAAGGCTTTAAAAAAATCCGGAGAAATTAACGAGACTGCGTCTCGAGGGTCTGAAGTTTCTCAATGAAAAATTATTAAAAAAAGTGGAAAAACCTCGAGAACGTCAGACATACTAGACGGTTATGTCGCACGGAAAATTTTCAGATTTTTCACTCTTAAATACGAGAAAAAATAATGAATAAAATAATGAGAAAAAGGGAATTTTTCGTTTGAAAAAAAGTTAATTCTGCAGAGATTTATGGGAATTTAATGACTGGAATTAAATTTCAGTGTAAGTCTCTTAAATCATTGAAAGATAATCGATTTTAAGAGACACGCAAGAGGATACCCGGAATCCGTCCAATTTGCATCGTAAAGAGAAGAAGAAGAAGAGGAGAAAAATCCACATCCTACAAATTGCAACATTTGAAGAAAGTGCCACTAACGATTGTGGCTTTTTAACAGTCCCGTTTATAGCCATGCACATATATGCAGGTTATTGAGCGGCGAAAGCGATCTGCACGAAATTCGATACCAAAGTTTCGTTTCCCTTTGTACAATGTCGCACGGAGAAATAAGGCCATGAAAGAAACAGGCATTTATGTCTGAGAAATGAAAACATTGCACTCTCGACCTTTTCATTTCTGAATCGAAGAAAAAACCCATTGATAATCATAAACAATTAGTTTTTGATAAATTAACTGTTTGATTGATGTCAAAAAAATCATCTCAAAGAAGTGAATTTATTGGTGAAACAAGCAGTGAGATGATTGGCTTGAAATTCTTTTAAATTCGTTAAAAATAAATAATGAAAATGAATTAACTACAATCTGGTTATTTTCAATTCAAGTAACGCATTATTACTTTCAATAAATCATTTCTAAAAATTCATAATCATTGACTCTCCTGAGTTCCTCGAAATTTCATTCTTGCGACAAACCATTTTTTTTTTGAAGTGCAATTATATTAATACTCGATTCAAAGCTCTCGTGCACTTGGAAATTTCCAATCTTTTAACTTCTCGAGTCAAAGACAAATTGTGCAGAGGAAGATTGTTAATAAATTGTGTGAAAATAGTAATTATTCGAGAGACATAAAGATTAATAAAATAAAACTGTGTCAAGTATTCAACAATTGAGTAACAAAAACTGTATTTTATTGATAAATTCGTCTTTGAATTTAAGAAAAAACCTATTGATAATCATAAACAATTAGTTTTTGATAAATTAACTGTTTGATTGATGTCAAAAAAATCATCTCAACGAATAAATTCTTTTAAATTCGTTAAAAATAAATAATGAAAATGAATTAACTCCAATCTGGTTATTTTCAATTCAAGTAACGCATTATTACTCTCAATAAATCATTTCTAAAAATTCATTCTTGCGACTTCTCGAGTCGAAGACAAATTTCTCAATAAAATGTGTTATTCGAATTTGCCGCTCCAGAAACTCTACTCATCTTCCCCCCCTTTTCCACCTCCTGGTCCAGGTATCGAGTGGCGCGTGCCCTCGATTATCCTACATCTTCTCTTTCTCCTTCTTTCACTCTCTTTTTTCATTCCTTTTTTGCCAGAGTGATCGAGTATAGAAAATGAAGAGGGGAAAGAGAGCACGTGCCGACTACCATAAGCGGATGAATGGGATTTTTTTTTCGAGAGGCGAGAGTGATACGAGCATTTCTCACGATGCAGATTTGTTTTACCGCGAATTCAATGGGGCAATTACAATTTAATAATTCATGTGCGCACGGTTGTTTTGAAAGTAAACTCAGCTGAATCGAGAGAAAAGAAAACTATTTTTTTAGGGAGAGACACGTCATGCACTTAACCTTGTGTACCACTTCACCATTGAATTCATGAAAATACGATTTTATCATTATATCCGTGTTTTTTTGAGATATCTCGGAAAGTAAGAGAGGTAGGGAAATTTTGGAAGAGACCTTTTTTGTAGAGAATTTTAAGAGCTACAAAAAAGGTTATTATGATTATTTCTCTATCTCGCTTAGTTTCCGAGGTATCTTTAAAAAAGGGATCAATAGGGAGCCTCTGAAGTTTTGAGACAAATCGCTTTTATATTACCTGTTTTTTTGAGATATCTCGGAAACTAAGAGAGATAGAGAAATTTTTGTAGACACCTTTTTTGTAGAGAATTTGAAAATCTACAAAAAAGGTCTCTTGCAAAATTCCTCTATCTCCCTTAGTTTCCGAGATATCAGGAGATAAAAATGATTATAATTATAGACTTTAGTTGAATGAAAAGAATCGATGAGAAAATTTGAATAATAAAATTCGACCTATTATAATACGAAGAGACGTTATTCCACGTAAGAATTATGGTCGACATGGTCCCAGGTGTGTCTGCAAATTTGCGACGTTTCCGTAACCATTTGAATAATGCCATCGTCTCCATTTTTCTCTTCTTCATGAAGCCGATTCGTTTTTTTTTTTCATTTTCTCTCTATGTGTGCCACCAGTTGGAACAAGTGAAAATATCACGGCTCGTTAAAATTGCAAATTCATGTTTTTCATTTTCCATTTTATCTCCGAGGGGAAAAAATCCTCACCGTGGATATTGGATAAATATAGAGTGAAATGTTCTCTCGTGTGAAATTCACAGCCTCAAGCTGTGCATCAAGAGAGAACGGGATTTTCGTTGACGGGACCAACGAGCCGTCCTAAACCAATATTCTTACTCGATATCTCCTGTGCCCCGGGTGCCTTTTTCTCATTCCCCTTTAGCCCTGTGTCCTCGTCCAGGGTATTTTCATCCTACGGTTTCTGTATCCAATTTCCAAATCCCCCCGCTTTACTCCAACAATGTCCAGCTTTTGATATTTCTTCATTTCCCTCGGAAAATCCAATGAAAATTACGGAGAAATAATTCCCCACGGAAGTGGCAAACGAGGTTAAGTGTATATAGTGTCTTTGTATGAGTTAACCTTGTTTATCACTTCACTCCAGAATTTAATTTGAAGTGAAATTCCTAATTTTCATTAGTTTTTTAGAGATATCTCGGAAAGTAAGAGAGATAGAGGAGAATTGGTCATGACCTTTTTTGTAGGTCTTGAAATTTTCTACAAAAAAGGTTTCTATGAAAATTTCTCTATCTCGCTTAGTTTCCGAGATATCTCAAAAAAACGGATGACATGAAATGGATTTGTCTCAAAACTTGAAGGACTTTCTATTGATCCGTTTTATAAAGATATCTCGGAAACTAAGAGAGATAGAGGAATTTTCATAGAGACCTTTTTTGTAGCTCTTAAAATTCTCTACAAAAAAGGTCTCTTCCAAAATTTCTCTATCTCGCTTACTTTCCGAGATATCTTAAAAAAACTCTGCTGATAAAATTCTATAATTTCGCTTAATTCCAGGCACTTGCGCCTTTCTGCCTCTACAATATCCCAATCACAGAATTCATTAGCGAAGTGGTAAACAAGGTTAAGTAAATGATATTCGCTTTACTCCCGAATGAATTCCCCCGGAAATGTGAATAAAACATTTGTTGCTAAATTTAGTGAATAAAATCCGATAAAATTTGATTCGACTGAAAGAATGAAGATTCGTTATCGATTCGGCGCCTATAATTCTCCACAAATGGTAGCGAGAGATTAAAGTAGAGTACGGATGTAGTCTTCTATAAATATTGAACGATCCTCCAGATTTATGGGGAGAAATGTAAATGGGGGAATCTCGTCTAGTGAGAGGGCAGAGATCGACTCGAGTATTGTCCGAAAAAGGGGGCAACCGCACATCTAATTAATGTATTGTTTCACCGGCTGTGGTCTGTCCCCTTGAAATCTGCATGCATTTACAGTAACATGAATATGGAAGGCACTTTCACGGGAGTCTCCATAAAAAAACCCTAGATTTCATGAATATAATGTTTTTCTGACCGAGAAACTGAAAATGTTGCTTCACGGAGTAGCAGAGGCGGTGGAACTTGTTAGCGGTTGAATGTCAAATATTCGTTTGCATCTTGATGTAAACGAAAAGAAAATAAGTCTATTTATAAGTGAGTTTAGATTGAAGAACGTGAAATTTATGTAATCACGAGTTTTTTGGGAATATCTCGGAAACTGAGAGAGATAGGGGAATTTTGGAAGAGACCTTTTTTGTAGATTTTCAAATTCTCTACAAAAAAGGTCTCTATGAAAATTTCCCTATCTCTCTTAGTTTCCGAGATATCTCAAAAAAACGAATGAAGAAATAAGAAACTGTCAGAAAAATAGATTTTCTTCAATCGTGAGTTTTTTGAGAATATCTCGGAAACTAAGAGAGATAGAGAAATTTCACAAGAGACCTTTTTTGTAGATTATCAAATTCTCTACAAAAAAGGTCTCTTTCAAAATTCCCCTATCTCCCTCACTTCCCTCGATATCTCAAAAAAACCGAGTCGTAAAAAGAAAGTATTTTATCTAATTATTTCTAAAAAAAATGCCATTGTTTCTAATTCCCCGAAGCAAAACAAATGAAAACAATTTCACGTGTTTACCTTTCAATCTAACTGGAACAGAAACTTTTATTTTATTACATATTTGATGAAGTACGATCTACTGACACGCTTTCAACTGATTCTCCTTCAATAAATATGAAAGGAGAAAAATATTCCGTCAGGATGATCCGAGTAATATGGATGATAATGGGAATTGTATATATGCGCCTAAAGTGCGCTCTACGCGTGCATACACTGGCATTATCCATGCAAATATTATACACGTCTGCCCGTGTAAACACACGGCAGAACTCGGAATATGCGTTTCATATAGAATCCCGCATGTACCTCTATGTATTCGCATCAATGTCCGTAAATTGAGATGAGATGGAAATGGTTAAATTCCGCCAATCATGAAATTGCAGAATTAATTCAGGGAAACTTTGTAATAAGAGTTTCGCATGATAAATTGGCTTTTTTTTAAAGGGATTTCCCCTATGGTAAAACTTGCACGTATCACGATCGAGATCATCGCTCAATCAAAGTTATCAGAATCGCTTATTCTTCGATCGTTTTATACAAATGTTTCTATCTATACGTGATCCGGTTGGAGATGATTTCTTTTGTATTCACGGAACGTTAATAATTCTATGAAAAATGGGAGGGGATAGATATCTCGGAAAGTGAGAGAGATAGGGGAATTTTGGAGAAGACCTTTTTTGTAGAGAATTTCAAAATCTACAAAAAAGGTCTCTTGTGAAATTTCTCTATCTCTCTTAGTCTCCGAGATATCTTTAAAAAACGAATGATCGAAGTGAATCGAGTTTTCTGACAGTTTCTCATTCCTTCTTTCGTTTTTTCGAAATAACTCGGAAACTAAGAGAGATAGAGAAATTTCACAAGAGACCTTTTTTGTAGAGAATTCAAAAATCTACAAAAAAGGTCTCTTCCAAAATTCCTCTATCTCTCTTAGTTTCCGAGAAATTTTCAAAAAATACGTGAAATGAAAATCTTTTTTATTCGACGTTTGCTTCGTTCAATAGAAAAGCGCACGAGTTTTATTAATAATGACGCGACATCGACAATGAGACCGTAACGAGATCCGTTGGGAGAGGTGCACGTGTATGTGTGTGTAATACATGTGTACATCGGATTGATGTGCGAAACAATGCGTCGCCAAATTGGCGAAAGAGCCGGGGAATAAGCCAAGGTAATTCCAGGCGATTTTACCAGAGGTAAATGAGTGTAGACGAATGAAAATGGGTGGAAGAACTCGTTACGACACTGATGCCAGTAACTTGGAAAATAAAAAAAGCTATTATCTCTACGGGAGACTCGAGTGATACTTTACGACTGACATAGTGTCATTTCCAAGATTACAATTCATTTTCCTCGGCGACCGCAGGAAAAATTGCGCACAAAGTTGCCTTATTTATTAAAAGAAAGATTGTTTCTTTAGCATTGAGAATGAGATTATTTTGTTGAGTCTAAAAATCGTCTCGAGAGCAACAAAGTTTCCACCCTTTTTCCTCACGATTAATCGTGGATTCGAGCGCTTCGGGCGAAGAAGGCACTTGCTCCTTACTTACATATTACGTAACTATAAATTTTAATTGGGAAATCTCTAGAGTCCTTTCTCAACCTAATTTCCTTCGAAACTTTAACGATGAAACAATGAAAAATTTGATTAAATTCATTAATTCACTCACCATGCAACTGCGCGAGGGATTGAAGGGTATTTGCATTGCAATTGATGAATCCTGAAACATAAAAATCACAAATTTCGTTAGTATTCGATGAATTTTAAGGATATCGAGGAAATTAAGAGAGATAGGGGAATTTTGCAAGGGACCTTTTTTGTAGAGAATTTAAAAAGCTATAAAAAAGGTCTCTTGCAAAATTGCTCTATCTCCCTTAGTTTCCGAGTTATCTCGAAAAAACGAATGAAGGAATAAGAAACTGTTGGAAGAGTCGATTTACTTCGATCATTCGTTTTTTAAAGATATCTCGGAAACTAAGCGAGATAGAGAAATTTTGCAAGAGACCTTTTTTGTAGATTTTCGAATTTTCTACAAAAAAGGTCTTCATGATTATTTCTCTATCTCTCTTAGTTTCCAAGATATCTCAAAAAAACGAACGAAAAGTATTTTTCTTGAGAATTATCAAAAAATAAATAAATTCTGAATGTTGAACCACGTACTCTCAGTCTCCGGAGGACTCGTCTTCCGGTGAAACGAGTTCGTGCTAACCCGTTCGAAACTAGAGTTAAGAGATACAGGAGACTTCTAATCTCTCCCCCTTTTTCCCCCCATTCCTCCACTATTTCATTCCCCTTTATTCTCCCTCGTCGTAACAGGCCCACTTGCGATATCTCAGGAATTGCAGAGAGTACAGCTCTGACTTTAAATTATCAAATTTAAAGAAAAATAAAAAATCATAAATTCAATTTTAAAATAAAAATATAATAAAAAAAATACATTAAAAAAAAATATATATATATATTTAAATAAAAATGATAATAATAATGATAATTAAAGGTAAATGAACGATTCATGTATTTTCATTTTGATGAGACTTATGGCTTGTGTAATAAGGATAAGTCCTCCCCCCCTTTCTCCCCCTCATTGCCGTCACTTCTTTAGAGATATATAATCCTACATAAGCAAATGGTGCATCATCCTCGAGAGCAGCTGTATAGCGTGACACAGAAAGCACGAAGTCTGAAGTATATAATCTGAGTTGAATTATGGTCTCGTGATTTTTCGTTACTCGAAAATAATGATCTAGTAGGATATAATAGTGGAGAAAATGAAAACAAAGTTACAAGTGTTGAGTGAAAATTATGTGAGAGGCTTTGGTTTACAGTGGAGCAGCGTTCTGACACCTGAGATATTTTTTTTTAAATTATTTAATTAGGGGAAAAAAGGCCATGAGGGGTAAGATGGACACGTGTTCACTTTGAAATGGTAAATTACGAGGAATCGAGGGAAATATTGGAGATAGAATTTTTTTGATGATTCCATCGGAAAGCTGAGGAAATTTTAGCCGGAAAACATGTGTCGAAATTAATTTTTTCGAGTTTTTTGGAAATTCGATTTTTTTCACCCAGATTTGAAGGGGTTTACCTTGGAAAAATTTGAAAAAATCACATTTTTGGGGATATCTCGGGTTCTATTGGTCGTAGCGTAAAAATTCTGATTCGAGGTGAAAGCTGAGCTCATTTGCGATGAATTCATGTGGTTTCAAAATTGAAAATACGATTTTTTGAGTGATTTATAGTGGAAAAACTGATTTTCAAAAAACACCCCAAAAGTACTTGAAAAAATCGTATTTTTAATTTTAAAACCACATGAATTCATCGCAAATGAGCTCACCTTTCACCTCGAATCGGAATTTTTGAGCTACGACCAATAGAACCTGAGATATCCCCAAAAATGTGGTTTTTTCAAATTTTTCCAAGGTAAAAACCCCTTCAAAACCGGGTGAAAAAAATCAAATTTTCAAAAAACTCGAAAAAATTAACTTCGACACATGTTTTCCGCCTAAAATTTCCTCAGCTTTCCAATGGAATCGTCAAAAAAATTCTATCTCCAACCGTTCAATCAGAATCTCCATTTTACCCAATTTTATTACTTTTTTTCATAAATTTCCGATGATTTTCGTTTTCTCAACGACTCGAATTAATTGTTTGCTCTTTCAATTACCCCAGGTGATAAATACCGAGAAATTTAATCACTCGAGGCCGCATTTTTACTGCCTCAAATTGAGTCAAGGAAATGAGATAAAAACTCGATTCAAAAATTATGAAAAAAGTGTTTTTAATATTCCCCTCAATTTCATCAGTTTTTATGAAATATCTCGGAAACTAAGAGAGATAGAGAAATTTTGGAAGAGACCTTTTTTATAGAGAATTTTAAGAGCTACAAAAAAGGTCATCATGAAAATTTCTCTATCTCTCTTAGTTTCCGAGATATCCCAAAAAAACTCGTGACTAGAATTCTAAAATTTCCATGAAAAATGAGATTAATTACGATTTGACTTATGCAACGATTTTTAAATAGAAATGAATGAATTTAGTGACCCAAGAAGTTCTCCGAGGTCATGCCTATTTTCTATTTAGCTCTGAACTCGTTAAAAATCAAGAGAACCGACACAGATCTGATTTGCGCTTTATTTTAAGGTTAAATCGTTCAAATAAATTCAAAATAAATTCCAAATAAATCCCTAAAACTCTCCAATTAACCAAAAAAAAATGGCTAATTATTTTTAATTAAATTGCGCAAAATTTAGTGACAGGTGTTACGAAAAAAAATTGCCGTCCACCGGAAGTCCGGGTTGACTTTAAAATCCTCTAATCTAAATAATTCCTGTCCATGTAATTCAGTCGGTGAGAGGTCGCATTTGGCTTATATCGTCGCTTGAGATCTCGAGCACGCGGATAACCCTCGCTATGTATTATTATATATACCTAGACACGGTAAGAAGATACCATCGTGTCTTCCTCCTTCGATACCTTTTGCTATCGTTTTTCTTTCGCCTAGCGGTATATATTCTCACCGCATTGAGAGAAGTAAAGATCACTTTTTCTCCTCTTTTTGCCTTTTTTTTTACTCACTATTTCTCCGTGGGAATTCCAGAGTCGAAGGAAACCTCAACCGTTGGCTTCTTGGACTCGAAAAAAAAGGCAAATCGATGTTTTTTCTTAATTTTTACGTAAAAGCCATATTTTATACGATTTTTTTCATTTTTTTTCAATATTTAATGAATTTTAAAAAAAAATTGAATTAAAGTTAATTATTAGGTAAGTAGTGATGTGGTAAACAAGGTTAAGTAGGTATAGAGTTTACCTAGACGACTTGACCTTGTTTACCACTTCTCCACTGATTTTTTCTACAGTTTTTTAATAATTTTAATGATTATGGAATTTTCAGATAAATCGATCTCATTTCATCATCAGTTTTTTTGAGATATCTCGGAAATTAAGAGAGATAGAGGAATTTTGCAAGAGACCTTTTTTGTAGATCTTAGAATTCTCTACAGAAAAGGTCTCTATAAAAACTTCTCTATCTCTCTTCGTTTCCGAGATATCTTGAAAAAACTCACACTCGAACAAAATCCACTTTTTTTTACAGTTTCTCATTTCTTCATTCATTTTTTGAAAATATCTCGGAAACTAAACGAGATAGAGCAATAATCATGATAACCTTTTTTGTAGTTCTTAAAATTCTCTACAAAAAAGGTCTCTTCCAAAATTTCTCTATCTCTCTTAGTTTCGAAGATATCTCGAAAAAAACGAATTAATTAAAATTATTAAATTTTATGGATTTTTAAAATTTTCTATTTTTCCCTCAAATGTTTCCGGGTTTTTTAATGCTGCAATATTCTCTTCGGTATTTGCCTGCAGTAATGCACATATGGTACAAAATCCCATGAACCCCAGTAGAGTAAACGAGCGTACGACAGATGCTAACCGTGGAAAACTAGTGTCTACCGTCTGACCGATGATTTGCAATCCCCGTGTCATTCACCTCACGATATTCATCTCAGCTTCATTTTATTTTCAATTTCAATCTGTGTGTGTCCCTCCAATTGTGAGTTGTCTCGAATAATGAAGGAATTTGAATTTAAATGAGTACTTTGTGTCTACATTTTTTTTATCCGATAGAAATTGATTTTTCAAACGATTTTTTCCCTTTTTTTCTCGAATAATTCAATACATTCTCCGGATTATTAATTGGTTTCCTTTCTCCGGGGTTTCACGGGACGAAATTCACTTTTTTCGAGAGGAAAAAGTTGAAAAATCTGAAGCTACTTTTCTTCCGGGTTCTCTCCTGACTGAGTCGAGAATATAAAATAGAAAAAAAATGAGAAAATTGTTGGAGAAGAAGAAGAAGTAAGAGACATCGAAGAATTTCTGACGGATGTTGCAAGGCGAGTCTTCGGTACGGAAGCGAACGAGCAGCGAAGCGTTCATGCGTTGGACCGAACTCCTTTTTTTCTACTTTTTTTCCAAATGCCTATATTTTAGAAACCCTTTTTGACCTTGTGCCAAAAAATTGGGTTTTTCGCAGTCACTGCAAAGATTTTAACGAGTGTCATCGGTTTTTCAAGGATATCTCGGAAAGTAAGAGAGATAGAGAAATTTCGGAAGAGACCTTTTTCGTAGAGAATTTCAAGGGCTACAAAAAAGGTCATTATAAAAATTTCTCTATCTCGCTTAGTTTCCGAGATATCTCGAAAAAACGAATGAAGAAATAAAAAACGTGGATTTTGGTCGAGCGTGAGTTTTTTTAAGATATCTCGGAAACTAAGAGAGATAGAGAAATTTTCATAGAGACCTTTTTTGTAGAGAATTTCAAGAGCTACAAAAAAGGTCTCTTGCAAAATTCCTCTATCTCCCTTACTTTCTCAGATATCTCAAAAAAACAAAAATAAAATAAATTTCTCTCGAAACTCCGTACATTTTATTCAATTTCTCATTAAAAAAAAAACGAAGATTTCCATTATTTCTTCCACCTCAATCACCCCGAGAGTCTCGACAGATTATCCAACACTTTGTGCAGAAGATAAGTGATTGTTAAATAAACAACAAATTCACTAGCGAATATAATCACGAGAACAACACGGAGAGACGATAATACACACGTACAATCCATCGAGACGAGAATATTAATGTTCTCTCTTGCACGTTGCATTGTACTACAATTACGTGATCTCGATAAAGTGAAAATGCACCCAAGGTCACCCGAAATTCATCCAATTTACTTTCCAAACAATTGCAATTAAATTAATTCCAAAAATTTCCTTCATTACATATTTTTTATATTAATTAACTCGAGTTATTTGATACGATTAAAATCAAGGACACAGAGAGACATAATACTGCAGAACAGTGGCCTCCCTCAAAAGCCTTGTAATAGTTGCATCGAATTGCATCGTGCTGCGCACGCACTAAACAGGCACTCACCTCTTCGGTGAGCAATTAACGCCCCGATAGATGGCTTCGCTTCAATAATACAGTATTATGTACAAACACAAGTAAATGAATATCACCTGAGATACATAGGCAATTGTGTCCCCAAAATCAATGAACTAATTGCTCCAATTATCCTTAATTACTCAATTATACAGAATTATATTGAATAAAATTTTTTAAGTCTTTAATTTTCACTTCTGTGAAATTTTCAGACTTTTTTTGAGATATCTCGGAGAGTAAGCGAGATAGAGGAATTTTGCAAGAGACCTTTTTTGTAGATTTTTAAATTCTCTACAAAAAAGGTTTCTATGAAAATTTCTCTATCTCTTTTGGTTTCCGAGATATCTTTTAAAAAACTTACGATTGAAGTAAATCGATTTTTTGGAAATTAAATAAATTAATTTTTTGAATTAAAATAAAAAGTGCAAGAAAGGGATTTAATGATTTTTATGATGATTTTCAATTTCCCGCACTTTTTGTACTGTTTTTTATTTATTTCCGATATTTTTTCCCTTTTTTTTCTTTAAATATTATCTCGAAAAGTCTTCAGATAAACTAGACTCCGGTGACACGTATATGAACATGTTGTTATGTGATATGATTCGAGATACGGATGTTCATATTAACCCATTTAGACGAGAGATACACATGCGTCATGTCGACCTGCATGTACTCTCGTTGAAACGGAAAATAATGAAGAAGAATTCTCGTTAAAAAGAGAAGGAAAAATGAATTAATTGAATAGAGACGTTTGTTTTTTTCGTTTCACTTGGACGAAATGATTCTGTAATGCCCCAACGATAAATTACAAACACGACTTGCAATTTAGAGGGCTGTCTGAATGAAGAAATATCGCACCTGAATGTTCAATCGATTTTGGCAGAGGAAAGTCGTTTTGTTACCACAATCACGTAATGCAAGGGAGAATACGCCAATTGGGACATTTCATTATTTTTTGCACTATTCAAAGTGCCTTTTACATAAACCAAAGAACAACTTTGTTTCGTCATTAGTTTTTTTTGGGATATCTCGGAAAATAAAAGAGATAGAGAAATTTTGGTGGAAACTTTTTTTGTAGAGAATTTTGAGAGCTACAAAAAAGGTTATTGTGATTATTTCTCTATCTCGCTTAGTTTCCGAGATATCTTGAAAAAACAAAGGAAGAAATGAGAAACTGTAAAAAAAGTGGATTTTGGTCGAGCTTGAGTTTTTTGAAAATATCTCGAAAACTGAGAGGGATAGAGAAATTTTTGTAGAGACCTTTTTTGTAGAGAATTTCAAGGGCTACAAAAAAGGTCTCTTGCAAAATTCCTCTATCTCCCTTACTTTCCGAGATATCTTAATGAAATAGAAATTAACTCCGAAAACTTTAGTTTCAAAATTAATGGAAGTGACTCGTCGACTACCTGAGTCTCTTTCACGGTTCTCAAAAAAGGAAAACAGATAATTGATACAACTCAATTCTTTTTTTGTGTATGTGGGTGTGCGTGGAAGGACTCTCCTCTTTTTTTCTCATTTTTTTTTAGATTAAAAATTCTTTATTTGGACACGATGAGTATCGCACTGTAAATTCTCGTATTTTTAAGAAGGCGTGGCATTAAATCTCAGCATGAATAATCTCATGCGCCATTTCTTTGGTTCAAACACAATTTCCTCCTTTTTTTTTTTTGCTGCATTTTTTCCACAACTAAAGAATGCAAAGTAAAAACAAAAATGTGATAATATTGCGCAGTAGAAAATTATGAAGAACGGGTAAACTTTATCGTTACAAATATTTGCTGATAAAAACGTCAGATGGCAAATGTGTAATAACTTTGTCGCCGGAATTTAAAGAAAAAAAAAAAAAATGATAAAAATAACGAAGAAACTTTATGAATAATTTCATTAATTTTTAGATACTTTTTCTCTTTTTTTTGAGTATTATTTTTGATTCTTCAATGAATGCGCCAAGAATAATATTTGCAGCGTTTTAACGTGAGTTTAATCGAGTATTGAAAGAGCAAAGTTGAAAAAAAGGAAAAAAAATGAGAAAAAAAGGAGGAAAGACGTTGAACGGAAGCCACAAGCTTCTATTCTCGTCTCATCCAAAAAACGTCCGTAAATATTACGCATTTTGGATTCTCGAGGGAATAACACAAATGTCGCACTTCAAAACGCATTTAATTTATTATTAGAATAACTATTTTATTGAGAAATTTTGTCTTTGACTCGAGAATGTCAATGATTATGAATTTTTAGAAATGATTTATTGAAAGTAATAATGCGTTACTTGAATTGAAAATAACCAGATTGGAGTTAATTCATTTTTATTATTTATTTTTAACGAATTTAGAAGAATTTATTCATTGAGATGATTTTTTTGACATCAATCAAACAGTTAATTTATCAAAAACTAATTGTTTATGATTATCAATAGGTTTTTTCTTAAATTCAAAGACGAATTTATCAATAAAATACAGTTTTTGTTACTCAATTGTTGAATACTTGACACAGTTTTATTTTATTAATCTTTATGTCTCTCGAATAATTACTATTTTCACACAATTTATTAACAATCTTCCTCTGCACAATTTGTCTTTGACTCGAGAAGTTAAAAGATTGGAAATTTCCAAGTGCACGAGAGCTTTGAATCGAGTATTAATATAATTGCACTTCAAAAAAAAAATGGTTTGTCGCAAGAATGAAATTTCGAGGAACTCAGGAGAGTCAATGATTATGAATTCTTAGAAATGATTTATTGAAAGTAATAATGCGTTACTTGAATTGAAAATAACCAGATTGTAGTTAATTCATTTTCATTATTTATTTTTAACGAATTTAAAAGAATTTCAAGCCAATCATCTCACTGCTTGTTTCACCAATAAATTCACTTCTTTGAGATGATTTTTTTGTCATCAATCAAACAGTTAATTTATCAAAAACTAATTGTTTATGATTATCAATAGGTTTTTTCTTCAATCAATAAAATACATTTTTTAATCTGACGTAAATTTCCATTGGACAAATGGCTTTTCCAAGCTCTCCCCTTTTTTCCTGTGGTTAATGCAAAAATAATGGGGTTCTACAGAATAGATGAAAAAAATGGGAGAAGAATGTGGCACGATCCCCAATGGGGTGATTTCACCTCCCCAAGAGTCATAAATATCCTTCGATATCCGAACCAAAAATTTTCCTGCATCTGTTTGGAAATTCCTAATCCGATGGGCAATTTTATCATTAACATGATGGATAAGACTTTGAAATAAATCGCCAATAACAGAATGTCAATAATGAAAAATTCAGGCAATTGTACCTGGAAGGATGCAATAGAGATTTAAACTCGGCCAACCGGAAGGAGGAGACGCGCACGCGCGTCCTACCGTTACGAGCCTGGATTATCTCACAATGGGCCACTTCCCACGTTTCATTTCACTTCAACGTACATAATAACCGTATACCTCCATCGCACCCTCTCATTACTACACGTGAATTTAAATGCATTCACGCTCGATAAACAGAGAAAAGAAAAGAGGGAGGATAGTGTGTCTGACGGTCCATTTGTCCAAATCATGTGTAATGACCAGCTTTGTTCAAATATCGTTAATAAATTTTGGTAAAATCAGAAATGAGAAGAATTTTTTTAAAAATCGATTATGTTTCAGTTTTTTTTTTTTAGATATCTCGGAAACTAAGAGAGATAGAGGAATTTTGCAGGAGACCTCTTTTGTAGCTCTTGAAATTCTCTACAAAAAAGGTCATTATAAAAATTACTCTATCTCTCTTAGTTTCCGAGATATCTTCAAAACACTCAAGCTTAAAGTAAATCAATTTTTCCAACAGTTTCTTATTTTGTCATTCGTTTTTTCAAGATATCTCGGAAACTAAGCGAGATAGAGAAATAATCATAATAACCTTTTTTGTAGCTCTTAAAATTCCCCACAAAAAAGGTATCTACAAAAATTTCTCTATCTCCCTTAGTTTCCAAGGTATCTTAAAAAAATACTTCATATTCATAAAATAATGAATAAACTCTTTGATCTCCGAAATAAATAATCAAAAAAATCATCTGTCGAAAAAATATACGAGAGACACGAGCACGTGTGGAATCAGCTGTTGTGGCACGGAGGGGTCAGAGAGTAGGGGATTTCTTTTGACAGAAAACGAATAAAAAATAAACAGCTGATATCTTTATGAGATTGACAGATTGGGGACTAACCAGAGGGAGCGAGAAACAAAATACCTGAATAAATAAATAAATAAATAGTATGCAGTTAAAATGAGCATGCGGTTCTCTTCCTACAAGACGAGGCCTTCCACCCAAGTGGGGTGGGGTTTTGTAAAGCCAGGGCGTCGGATCGATAGTTGAATGCCCTCCAGTTGACATGCGTAGCCCCCCCCCCCCCCCCCCCATCCATTTTCTACGTCATAATTCTTTGAATGTTTTTTTACATTCTCATTTTCCCTTTTTTTCCCCCCGGAATTATTTATCAGCACGTCCTTATGCTCCCGAAAATACAGATAGTTGCATGAAACTCAGTGAGTACGAAAATAAACCAAACTACCACCAACTGCGTAATATCGATGCCTAAACTACTCGCACAGTCTCAATGGCCTGAGGCGTGTAGGAGGCGAAACGAGACACTGGGGAATTTCCATTCAGGGGAATCCACAAACACGATATACAGATATTTACGTCGTATCAGACATCTTTTGTTGACGTATTTCTTATTTTTAATTTGGTAATGAGGTAATCAGTTAACCTATTTTACTGAGAAATTTGTCTTTGACTCGAGAAGTTAAAAGGATTGGAAATTTCCAAGTGCACGTGAGCTTTGAATCGAGTATTAATATAATTGGACTTCAAAAAAAAAATGGTTTGTCGCGAGAATGAAATTTCGAGGAACTCAGGAGAGTCAATGATTATGAATTTTTAGAAATGATTTATTGAAAGTTATAATGCGTTACTTGAATTGAAAATAATCAGATTGTAGTTAATTCATTTTCATTATTTATTTTTAACGAATTTAAAAGAATTTCAAGCCAATCATATCACTGCTTGTTTCAACAATAAATCCACTTTTTTGAGATGATTTTTTTGACATCAATCAAACAGTTAATTTATCAGAAACTCATTGTTTTTGATAAATTCCTCGATTTATTGATTTAAATGAATAAAAGGTGGGGAATTTAATGACAACTGTAATTTTCGTAAATTACCGTGCACTTTCACGAGCATTTTTGGGCAATCTCGCGTGCTCAGTATAATTATTTTTCGGGGGAATAAAAAATCGGATAAATTCGTGCAAACATTGATCTTGATTTATCGAATAAAAGAAACTTTCACTGATTCAACCATTATTATTTCGTAATTGAGTGCTTAAAAAATGCGGGGACATTTTCCTCCCACAATGTCAAATAAGACCCAAAGTACACAAGATTGGTATTATAACGGTTACACAATTCGTGTGGATGCGGGCGAGGGGAAAACCACACGATTATCATGAACCCCTTGAGCCTGATCGTTAATTACCCAACTAAAACTTTGTGCCTGACACTTGAACCAAACACAAAACATGGGACGTGAGGGAGATCGATAGTCTTATCTTGCGCCTCAAATTCAGTTGAAAAAATGTATTTCAACTCCAAAACACAAAGGACATTAATGAATTATATTAGGAGAATTCGAGAGAATTATTGGAGATGGAATTTTTTTGATGATTCCATCGGAAAGCTGAGGAAATTTTAGGCGGAAAACATGTGTCGAAATTAATTTTTTCGAGTTTTTTGGAAATTCGATTTTTTTCACCCGGATTTGAAGGGGTTTACCTTGGAAAAATTTGAAAAAATCACATTTTTGGGGATATCTCAGGTTCTATTGGTCGTAGCTGAAAAATTCCGATTCGAGGTGAAAGGTGAGCTCATTTGCGATGAATTCATGTGGTTTTAAAATTAAAAATACGATTTTTCCAAGTACTTTTGGGGTGTTTTTTGAAAATCAGTTTTTCCACTATAAATCACTCAAAAAATCGTATTTTCAATTTTGAAACCACATGAATTCATCGCAAATGAGCTCAGCTTTCACCTCGAATCGGAATTTTTACGCTACGACCAATAGAACCGGAGATATCCCCAAAAATGTGATTTTTTCAACTTTTTCCAAGGCAAACCCCTTCAAATCTGGATGAGAAAAATCGAATTTTCAAAAAACTCGAAAAAATTAATTTTGACACATGTTTTCCAGCTAAAATTTCCTCAGCTTTCCAATGGAATCATCAGAAAATCGCTATCTCCAACCGTTCAACCAGAATCTCCATTTTACCCCGATTTCCCCTATAAAATATAGAAAAAACCGATTAGGAACTCAAAAAAACTAATAATAGGCGATTGTTCCAACGAATTATGATGAATTCCAGTGGAAGCTGTTTACTGTACCAAAAGATACATATTATAGAGGCCATTATGCGGATGCATGTCCATATTTCACGAGACGCGATCGAACGTCGACGTCGCGACGTTAAACTCTCGAGAAAACGAATAGAAAGGATAGTTGAAGAAAGAATAGGAAGAAAAAAAGGGGGAAAGAATGGCAGAAGCTCCCGAAGGTGTGGTTTCACGTGGATCGATAGCTCGGGTCGTGGCTCACAACCGACATCCAATATAATTCAACCGGAAGGAGAAGAAGTGCCCCAAATTCACACGTCATCAGCACCACAGAAACATTAGATTAATCGAAATAATGATAAGAGTAAGATGATTGAGGATTATTGAACGAGAATTGATGAATGGAGGAGGATCATTAATAATCTTCAGTGTCAGTATCAGTACTTCCCCTCTTCTTATGAAAAAAAAAATCTATGGGGAAATTTCGTCTTTGACTCGAGAAGTGAAAAGATTGGAAATTTCCAAGTGCACGAGAGCTTTGAATCGAGTATTAATATAATTGCACTTCAAAAAAAAATTGGTTTGTCGCGAGAATGAAATTTCGAGGAACTCAGGAGAGTCAATGATTATGAATTTTTAGAAATGATTTATTGAAAGTTATAATGCGTTACTTGAATTGAAAATAACCAGATTGGAGTTAATTCATTTTCATTATTTATTTTTAACGAATTTAAAAGAATTTCAAGCCAATCATATCACTGCTTGTTTCAACAATAAATCCACTTCTTTGAGATGATTTTTTTGACATCAATCAAACAGTTAATTTATCAAAAACTAATTAAAAGACAAATATTTGCATATTTAATTGAATTAACAATTCGTTGGAATTAATAAAAAAATCCTTGATTCAATGATGGAATTAATTACGAGATTATCATTCTCAATGCAACAATTAAAATGCATAAAAAATTGAATTTACCGTTTAATAAAACGTGTATTTCAATCGTACAATTGTGGAATTAATGATTTCCCAGTTATTTTTAGAATCTCAAATTTAGTTTCATTGATAAAACTCCAATTTCGTAAAATCGATTTGTCTATAGAAATAGGATGATAGAAATGAGTGTATTGTTGGTGTATTCGTTCAAGTGAGAGGGGAGAAATAAAATTGAGGGGAAAAGAAATGGGGAATGGAGAGGGGGAAACGAAGCAGGTAGCGTGGGGTGCGAAGTTGCGCAGGTCAGGCCAGGTCAAGGCACTCTGGGTGCTCTTGCGCGAGGCTTTTTGGGGGAGAGAGATGGAGATGTGTATTAATGGCGGATGAAGAGGATAGTTATAGAAATTGAGTATTTTTACGCTTTAGAAAATCGCTGATTAGAATTTCCAGAGTTTGTAACAGGTTGCACCTGTCGATGTGAAGAAAATCGCAAATGCGAATTTATTCAATGAGTTTTTTTGAGATATCTTGAAAACTAAGTGGGATAGGAAAATTTTTGTAGAAACCTTTTTTGTAGAGAATTTTAAGAGCTACAAAAAAGGTCTCTATGAAAATTTCTCTATCTCCCTTAGTTTCCGAGATATCTCGGAAAAACGGATGAAGAAATAAGAAACTGTGAGAAAAATCGATTTCGTTTGCACGCGAGTTTTTTTAAGATATCTCGGAAACTAAGTGAGATAGAGCAATTTACCATGAGATCTTTTTTGTAGCTCTTGAAATTCTCTACAAAAAAGGTCTCTACAAAAATTTCTCTATCCCTTTCAGTTTCCGAGATATCCCAAAGAACCTAATGATCAAATAAAAGTATTTTTCATCACTAAACATATAATTAACTTTCCTCCGCAAATTGCCTCGTAAAGCCATAAAAGAAAATGAATTCCCTTAATTGACGAATGATTCGACAATGCTGATGACGACACAATGAACAATTCCAAATGAAAATCTATTGAATTGTTTTGAATGAAACGAGAAGAAGAAAATCCGAGAGTTTGTCCATTGTCGAATGTAAATGGTACACTAGCTCTGTAATTAAGACTATTTATCATTGTCTAGAATGACACGAAATGCTCGTGAGACAAGCGAGTTAGGTGGCATCCATTAGTTTCGGGAGTTTAGAGAAATTACCCAGTATCTGCACAATCGTCCTACACTCTGAAGATACAGTCAAACTGATTATTCCCAGCATCTAATGACTGAACCCGAGAAAGAGCCCCCATCTATCCGTATTTATAAATTAAAATGCGTTAGTGCAGAGTCATGCCCTCGGGGTTAAAGCGGACTTTGTGTTTGCCTCAATAAAAACATCTGACGGATTTTCCAACGTTGATGAAGATAATCACGCGATGCGTATAAATCAACAGATGCTAATTAATTTCCCCATTAAAAGAAAAAAACATTTTTAATTTCAACACATCAATCGAGATTAAACTGCGACTTTTTCCCCACATCCAAGAATTGATTTCTAATAATTTCCCCTCCTCGCTATTTGCCTACTCACTTCCCCGTGATTGTCTACGTCACGTGCCTCAAGCAGATATCGACGCAATCGTCCGGTTCTGTGTCGTCATCGGCCTCGACGAATCGATTAACCAAAAAGTCATGAATAACGACTGAAAATAAATAATTTCTCCGTTTTTTTTTTCGAAATAATTTTAATCGGATGCGCCTTATCGCTATCGAAAATTCATGCGCGCGCCTCTTTGCTACCTATACGATGTTAAAGTATCGATTATCGCCTTGACATACGCAAAACAGGCGACACAAATGAAAGTGAAGATTTTAGCATTAAAAAGTCGGAGTAATTCCAAGAGGAAACGTCTCATTCTTGATTTCGTGGGGAATTCCAGGTGGTAAATTCTCCAATTAATGGAAAATAAAATGATAAAATAAATGTAAATATGCACCTTTATTGAAGAATGGCGAATTCCAAGGGTAGATATCACCGCTCGGTGTTTCCGCCGGTGCAGTGCCGTAGGCCCGAAACATCTTTCCCCCTTTTTAGTTTAATTTCTCCTTGGAAACCGGATGCTCTCCCTCTTCCGTAATTAATTAAATATTCTGTCCCTTCTGCCACTTATCTCATAAAATCCTCCGATTATTCAAAGAAAGAGATTATTAATAAAAAAAAAAATACGGCCTTCGTTCACAACTATTACGACACTTTACCCTCACGATCGCGTAACGTCCCGAAGAATCACTGATTACGGAATTTCCTTCCTTTTTGCACAATTCTCTTATTTTTTTATTGAATGGAGGAATTCTTCTATTGCATTGACACCCTCAGACTTATTCGGCACTTGTCTCTTTACTCTTGTTATTATCCCAGCTGTCTTACTCGATTACCTCTCCTCAAGGTGATCCCGAGTGTGGCCACGCGGTCCACACATACAATTACACGCTCTCACACACACACAGATGAGAGAGACCTTGCTGCGGCGCAAACTCCCCGCAAACATGTATACAACACAGTCCCAACTCTTCCTCGTGATGGAAAAATTACACTCTCATAAATCCTCACTTTTGCACAATTTTCTATAATACCAATTTGAAAATAAAATTCATTCTACTGCACTTTTAATGAAAAATAATTCATAAAAATCACGTGATATCACCTCCAGTCTTTCTTAAAATAATAAATATAATAATTAATATCTCACTCAAATTATCACACTTGATTAACAATTTCGTCTCTACACGTGCACGAATTTTGATTTAATGCCTTTTAACCTGTGACTCTGTCCACGTGCACTTTACCCACATTATTTAATATAAACAGATATGTAGATTACTCAAAAAAATTCTCTTATTTACTCTCGTTTTCTCGTAATTTTGATTGAGAGGCGTGGTGTGTGTGTGTGCTCCGTTTATTCGTATTCTCAGAGGGAAAAATATTTTTAGTTGCGCTCAGCTCGAGGCTCGGTTAAGGAATGGCCGCTTGGCAATGGTCTCTGGCCCCCAGGCGTGGGAGGCAGCAGGCAACGATCGCTGGTGGGGAGGGGGGTCTCTTCTATCCGCTCTTCCCCTCACCACTCCCCTCTCTTTCTGTCTCTCTCCAGTGCTTCACGACCAACGAACTCCCGTACGTGAGCTTCTGGCACTGTCGTCTCGTCTCACAGAGTCACGTGTGTGTGTGTATGTGTGTGTTGAAAATTACCACGTTGGTAAGACAGAGACGAAGGCGCTCGAGTGAATCACATGGCACGAGGGAAGATGGAGGGGAGTGGAGTTTCAGGGGCGTACAATTGTTGTGGAGAACCCTGATAAGTTGCTCCGAAAAACGGAAAGTGATTTAAATTACTCAATTCATTATTTTATAATACCGGAAAATTAAACTCCCCCCCCCCCCCCCTCGGTTTCTTATCATTTCGAGGAACGAAATGAATTCTTTTAAACGTTCATTAAGAAATGCAATGAAAAAGGATTTTTAAATTACAAAATAATTCGTTTCATTATCACTAATTAAGTGTTTTAAAATTAATAATAATAATGGGAGAGTTGTACGTTGTGTTACGTCACTGAATCAGTGATCGACGTTAGAATTGAGGAGATGTGGTGCTCGTGTTGGTGAAGAGAGACGGGAGTAGAAAAGGAAAAGAAGGGGAGAAGTTGAGGGGAGGTCAGAGTCTCGTTTCGTATATATGCTAGGAGATAAAAAAAAAGGCAGAAGGCCCTGTTACGCATGTGCGTATTGAAGAGAGAGGAAACTTACGTACACAAAAGCATACGAATACGTGTGTATGAGCACGTGAGTGAAAATGGGGAATCACGCGGTTATGTGCCCTTTTTCTACCTATGAACTGATGACTCAAAACACGTATTAAAACCGCAAAGAATAATTGACTAATTTATTTATTAAATTTTCGAGTCAACGAAATTTATCGCAGTGTGATAAAGTCCTTCCGGAAGGCAGAAAGTGTCGGATTATCCGGTCACGTATGTGCATGAAATTTATATCAGTCTGATAAGATTGCGGGAGGCATCGTCCTGTTTATCTAGTGCACCTCTTCCATATGATAGTATTAAACATTTCCCCCAAAAAAAAAAAGTACATAATTGAATGAACAAATAGACGATATTCATGAAAATGTGAATTTTTCAGACAAATCCAATTTAATCACCAGTTTTTTTAAGATATCTCGGAAACTAAAAGAGATAGAGAAATTTTGCAAGATATCTTTTTTGTAGAAAATTTCAAGAGCTACAAAAAATGTTATTATGATTATTGCTCTATCTCGTTTAGTTTCCGAGATATCTTAAAAAAACTGGTGATTAAGTAAACTCATGTTTAAATCCGATGATGAAAAGGAAAATTACGAAAAGTCCCCAATTACGGGTATCGGCTTTCGATGCCTCCGAGTTCAATGCCTCTTCTCCTCATCTGTCTCTTATTTCCCCCGGTGTACTTTTTCCCCCCGAAAAATCCCCGAAGAAAAAATAGAAATGATTCACTTGGGCTTATGTGTGCCCTCTCGCTCGTGCCATTAGGCGCACCGGAAAAGAAAGGGAAAGCACAGAAGGGGCCATGGGGAGACTCTCGACCACGCTAGTCCATATAATAATTTCGTGCGATACAAAAACCCCTCAGACATTTGCGCCAGACACGGAGGAAAAGGGGGCGAGCATAAACCCCCCTCGAGTTCTTGTATTCTCATATTTTCATTTTCTATCGTTTCATCTTTTCTTTACGTAATTTCCATGTGTTTTTATCGCGGATTCATCTACAAATCAGTCATGTGAGACTAATGCATTGGTTCTCGTTTTGAATTTGGGTTTTCGAGTGGAATAAAATTAAGGATAATTCGACGGTTAAATGGATGGAAATTTTTGGATTATTTATTTTTTTTGGGGATTTTTGAATTGCGGAATGAAACGAGTTTATTTCAAAATTAAACAGAAATTTCGTGGTTTTTTTTGAAGTTGTGTTACGTATGTGGATTTGAATACGTCCCTCGTGTGTGTTTTGTGACGCATCATACGTTACATAATGCAACGAGACCTCGACGAGAGTTTACAAAACAAGGATCGACGTACAGAGAGACGTTGAATATACAAAAGTTACGAGAGAATTGAAATTCGTTCTGCATAATGTTTCTGTTGAATGAAATATTGGGAATTTTGGGGGAAGAATTGGTGATAGAGATTTTTCGATGATTCCATTGAAAAGCTGAGGAAATTTTAGCCGGAAAACATGTGTCACAATAATTTTTTTTTCATTTTTAGAGATTTTGAATTTTTGGGGGAAGTTTTGAAGGGGTTTACCTTTCGAAAATTCAAAAAATTCTGTTTTTCGGGGATATCTCCGGTTCTATTGGTCGTAGCGACCTGGGGTCGGTCTCAAATGAAAGGTGAGCTCATTTCCCACAATTTCGTTAAACTCCCATCGATTTTCATCGAAAATTCAATGAATTAGAGGCCAAAAACTGATTTTCATAAATTACCCTGTAACTCATTGAATTTTCCATGAAAATCGATGGGAGTTTAACGAAATTGTGGGAAATGAGCACACTTTTAATATGAGACCGACCCCAGGTCGCTGCGACCAATAGAACCGGAGATATCCTCAAAAAACTGAATTTTCCAATTTTCTAAAAGGAAAACCCTTCAAAAATCCACCAAAAAATGGAATTTTTAAAAAATTCACAAAAAAATATTGTTACCCATGTTTTTCGGCTAAAATTTCCTCAGCTTTTCATTGAAATCATCAGAAAAAATCCATCTCCACAATTTCCCACAGAAAACCCAAAGATTTTCCCATTTTTATAAAACTATAAAATTCACCCATTTTTCTTCTTTGTAAAAAAAAACGAATGAAATGACGAAACTGGATACAATTTTATGTGCATCCCGGAGAGTGCACCCGGGCGAGGTAAAAGTACGCTGTGACAGCACTTATTCGTTTCCTGTTTGCCAAGAGTGCACGCTCGCGCCTCGCGCGAAGGGGAGTAGACAAGAGGCGCTTTACGTGAAGAAAGGGGGGGAAGAGGGGGGGGAGCTGCTGGATGGAAGAAAAAAGAGCCTCTATACCGCGAAAACCAAAGGCATAAAAAAAGTGCTAATACAACAAGAACCGAGACGATTCGTCGGCACGTACTCCCGTTTTTTTTTCCCATTTCATGTGCGAGAGAAAAAATATGAAAATCAGTTTGTTGAAGAGTGACGGAAATTCACCGGATTCGCCTTCTTTCAAATAGGAAATGAGAAGAGGCTAAAATTAGAAAAATCCATTACCACTTATTTTTCCTTTTAATTATCTTCCGAGATTGCTGAACCAGCTGAGTGTCACAGCTGAAACAGCTGAAAGGAAGCAAAACGATTTTTCCGAGGGGAAATTTTACGAGTAATTCCCCATTCAATATTATTCATTGAATAATTCAATTTAATAAAAAATAATTATTTAAAATTAATCATTTTCATTCATTAAATAAAATGGAATTTTTTACAATTTAATAAATCGTGAATGAAACCCGAGTACGTATTTCTCAATGTCCTCTCAACAAAAAAAAAAAAAAAAGAGAGAGAGAGACAGTAAAACAAAAGGCACAAGGCCATTGTGCAGAATTTTCTGAATGTTCCATTGTTTAATTGTGTCTCAATGTATCGACAAGGGTACACTATGCATCACATGGTGCAAAAGTGCACCATTGATTAATTAAAAAAAATTTAAAAATGGAAAATCCTCAAAAAAATGATTTTAATTCAAATCGAAATGGAAATTCTGTTCTCTGCGTTATCAATTCCCTCGTAAATTGTAATGCAGTTTTTTTTCGGGGGAAATTGGAGGAGGGGGAAAAAAGGGGGGAAACTCCGAAACACCCGGCTGTGTTTCCGTCACTGGCTTTTCCCCCTCCCCCCCCCCTCTTTTTTCCTCGCAATATTCCCCGGTTTTAAAATGATAAAAGTGGATGAAACATGTTGGGGAAAAAAAAAACGTCACTACAATGGAAATAAAGTTGGGATTTTTTTTTGCTCATCTTTTTCACGAAAAAATGAGGAGGAAATGGATCACAAATTGCTTTCGAATGTGCAATTGTTTGTGTCCTTGAATTTATGTAAGACTTGACGTAATTCGTTTAAACTTCCGGAGGATTCATGAAAAAAAAAAAACGTTGAATCCCGATGATTTTTTTCTTGATAATGGGAGACTCGAGGAATCGTTTGAAATCGGATGAAAAGTTTCGTTAAATTATTTATTTCTTCATTACGATGAAATTATTTGAAATGGATATTAAATGTGGAGACACTTGAATTTTGTAATAATTCAATGAAGTCTCTTATCTAACCGAAAATTACTCACTTTCCAATCAATTCAATTGTGTCGTTAATAAACAATAAAAAATGATAGTTTAATCAATTAATTATCTGACAATTCTCATAATGTTTGAGAGTAATTCGTGTGAAATGTTTAATTCACTGATTTACAAACAATTGCAAAACTCCGAATTTTCACAATTTTTATTTAATATTAATTAACGAAAATATTGACGAAATAAATGCAAACTCGTGTCAATTAACGAGATTACCTATTTTGACATCGAATGACGTCGGAAGCCGATAAAAACGTTTCGTCATGACGTTGAATATACAAAAGTTACGAGAAGATTGAAATTCGTTCTGTTTAATGTTTCTGTTGAATGAAATATTGGGAGTTTTGGGGGAAGAGTTGGAGATAGAGATTTTTCGATGATTCCATTGAAAAGCTGAGGAAATTTTAGCTGAAAAACATGTGTCACAATAATTTTTTTTTAATTTTAAGAGATTTTGAATTTTTGGGGGAAGTTTTGAAGGGGTTTACCTTTCGAAAATTCAAAAAATTCAGTTTTTCGGGGAAATCTCCGGTTTTATTGGTCGTAGCGACCTGGGGTCGGTCTCAAATGAAAGCTGCGCTCATTTCCTACAATTTCGTTAAACTCCCATCGATTTTCATCGAAAATTCAATGAACTAGAGGCCAAAAACTGATTTCCATAAATTACCCTGTAACTCATTGAATTTTCCATGAAAATCGATGGGAGTTTAACGAAATTGTGGGGAATGAGCACACCTTTAATATGAGACCGACCCCAGGTCGCTGCGACCAATAGAACCGGAGATATCCTCAAAAAACTGAATTTCCCAATTTTTCAAAAGGAAAACCCCTTCAAAACCTTCCAAAAAATGGAATTTTTAAAAAATTCACAAAAAAATATTGCGACCCATGTTTTCCGGCTAAAATTTCCTCAGCTTTCTATTGGAATCATCAGAAAACCCCCATCTCCAATATTTCCCACAGAAAACCCAAGAGTTTCCCATAAAACTATGAAAATTTGACGTAAATATCGATTCAATGGTGGAAATTATTGAATAAAAATTCGTAAGCCTCAATTTACTAATGTATTTCGATGAAATTGGTACAGAGAATTCTTCCCTTTCGAGCCCAGAAACCCCAGCAATTTAGTTAGGGGAGAAATTACTGAGCCCAATGTTCCCAGAAGCTTTCTGTCAGTACCAGAAAATACAGAAGGCCAATGCACTCAGTGAATCCATCCCCCTGGACATTCGGAAATGACGTTGTTGATGGATCCGGAGTGAGCGAGTGATTGATGAAGGCTCATCCTCCAGCTTCCGTTCACCTTCTCCCCCCTCTTATCTAACTCATTCCACTGACCCTGATTCTGACCGAGGGATAAGGATCAAATTCGGGGAGATTCCCCTCTTCCAGGGAGAATCGAGAGAGGGATTTTTACTCGGGAACAACTAGTTTCAGTGTATCGTATCTTGTAATTATAAAACGCCTCGATAAACACGAGAACTGGAGGATTTTACGAGAACCGAAAACGATTAAATCGTAATCCGAGTGGATTGCTCTGGCTCCAGTGAATCTGAAATCTTCGAAATTTGGAGAAAACGAGGGAAAATAGTGTAATTACAAGTTTACGTTTAAATTGATTTTTTTCAAGAGAATAAGAAAAAAAAAGTCATTTTTTTCGATTTTGAAAAAAATCAAAATTTTACATTTCTAGGTAAAAGAGTCTCAACTTTTCAATGGAATCGTCGGAAAATCGGTATCTCGAACGGTTTAATGAGAATCCCCATTTTACCCCATTATCTGTAATTAAGAGTAATTCCGAATAGATTTGATGGTTCTATTGAATGTAACGACTAAATACTGACGTAATGGCATTTGAATTGGTACTTGAATTCAGGAGAATTCAAGAATACGTAGAAATTCGATTTAATTCGGAAAAAAAATCATTCATTTTCCTTCTATTCTAAAATTTATTTTCCGGTTGGAACATGTGCTCCACGATTTACTGCAATGGAAGCATTGCATTACGACATCCTGTTACTTTTATGCGTGTTGTCACTTGAAGGAGAATCTTGCTTAGGCATTTAGTAATGAGAAGAGTTAACAACTGAGACTGCAATTAAATTCTCTAATTATCAAAGCCTCGAGTTTATGAAAAAACTGGTGAAATTTTTTGTGCCTCAAATGGAAAAAATTAATTGATTCGTGAGTTAATAAACAATTTGAAGGCTCATAAATTTTATCACTCATTTTTACATAATTTATTGGCATTCAGAAGAAGTATAATAAAATTTATTGAAATGGAATTTTACCAGGTTGCCTCGATACCAAACTTTTTAAATTGATTATCAAACTTTTTTTTATTAAAATTTAATACTCTGGAGTTTATGCATTTATTCATTGTGCGAGAAATTTCATTAAATCTCGATGAAGATAATGTATTAAAAAATTATTTAATTGTAAATAAATTGTTTCAACGAATAATTAATGAATAAATTAGTTTTTAAATTTTTTAAAAAATCAAAAAATGAAGGAGAAAAAATGGTAAATATTTGCCTCAAACGTTTGCACGATTTTCACCTCGTTTCATAAAATTCCCGTGTTAAGTTCAACGACGTGCTCTGGAGACAGAGCGATAATTCCCGTGACGATCCTCTGCGTGTATACATGTATTACCACGAAACACTCACGTCATTAACACAATGTGCATTGCTTCCAATTAACACTCGTGCGGTTGAATACGTCGGATACTTCAAAAGTCAGTGAATGCCCATGGGAAACTCGTGAAAATCCAATGAAACCCGGGGAATAATTGATCAATATCATTCTCAATTTTGCCCATTTGATAATTTCCCTTTCATTGGAATCTCAAAAGTCCCTCGGGCACTTGAGAATGATACACGTTTATGCAGTGCACTTAATACCCATTAATTTTCACGTGTTTTTAAATCAAAGAAAATACCTATTAATAATCATAAACAATTAGTTTTTGATAAATTAACTGTTTGATTGATGTCAAAAAAATCATCTCAAAGAAGTGGATTCATTGTTGAAACAAGCAGTGATATGATTGGCTTGAAATTCTTTCAAATTCGTTAAAAATAAATAATGGAAATGAATTAACTCCAATCTGGTTATTTTCAATTCAAGTAACGCATTATTACTTTCAATAAATCATTTCTAATAATTCATAATCATTGACTCTCCTGAGTTCCTCGAAATTTCATTCTTGCGACAAACCATTTTTTTTTTTAAGTGCAATTATATTAATACTCGATTCAAAGCTCACGTGCACTTGGAAATTTCCAATCTTTTAACTTCTCGAGTAAAAGACAAATTGTGCAGAGGAAGATTGTTAATAAATTGTGTGAAAATAGTAATTATTCGAGAGACATAAAGATGAATAAAATAAAACTGTGTCAAGTATTCAACAATTGAGTAACAAAAACTGTATTTTATTGATAAATTCGTCTTTGAATTTAAGAAAAAACCTATTGATAATCATAAACAATTAGTAATTGATAAATTAACTGTTTGATTGATGTCAAAAAAATCATCTCAACGAATAAATTCTTTTAAATTCGTTAAAAATAAATAATGAAAATGAATTAACTACAATCTGGTTATTTTCAATTCAAGTAACGCATTATTACTTTCAATAAATCATTTCTAAAAATTCATAATCATTGACATTTTTTTTTTTTCAAAATACATTATCAGAGTCACGAGTCGATTCAACGCGGTCCTCGTGGTTAACATCAGTGAAAACAATGATTGGTAATTATCCGGCGAAACTCGCGTAGCAAAATAGTCGTGAACGCTCGACGAGGCATGAATATTCACAATTGCAATACCGTAAATCCCCAATAGAAAACTCTCTCGTTTCTTCACGAAATTCTCATTCTTTCCAATGAATTTTTTCCACTAACTGCATTGTTTCCTCGTCTTACTTATAACTGTTCGAGATTTTTACCGCTTGCTATAATGCAGAAACGCAGAGCATCAAACTAAATTCAAGCCTCGGACACGTACACCTTTTTTTTTCCTGCGGTTTTCGCGGTTAAAGAAATCTCTGTGGTTAAAAGTTTACTGTAGATCCTACGACCTGTTACCGGCATTAAAAGAAAACAAGAAAAAAAAGAAGCCTGTGGACAAATAATCAGTCGCTTCTCTTTATTTTTATTTTTTTGTTCTTCAACTTACGAAACTACTTTCGATTTAATTCACGATAAATTTCATTACTTTGTTTATTTCACTGAGGTTTTTTCAATCACGTAGAATAGAAATAATTTCATAATAAAATTATCATTTTTTATTATTACATGTTAATGAGAAATTCTGTACTTAACTTTTCCATTTTTATTAACGTGAGAATTTATTAATGAATTAAAATATTTTCTTAATTGATTAGAAAATGAAATTAAATAAATAAAATCGAATTTCCCTTTTAATTCAAATTTATTACAAGTGAAAGAACGCCTCGGACACAAAAGCTGGGTCATGGAAACGAGTTAATTAGAATTTGTAAGATGCACGATTACCGTCTTAAGGTGACAAGGGCTTAAAAAAATAGGCACAGAAGAAAGTGCCTTTCATTTCAATTTACCCACCATCGAATCCTCTCTTTTTTCCACAAAATAAAAATAATACAATTGAAGAAATAGTAGAGTCAGTGTGGCTAGACACTAAAGAACATAAAACTCCAGAAACATGAACACACACACAGACACATTTAGAACCCGGGATACTATCATCCAGTGATAAACACATTTACGTTGAACGTGTAACTGTTAGATTAATGGCTCAACGATAAATCGTGATATTGGCAGTTGGTACTGGCTTGATATGAAAGCTGTATACACTGACAAACACAATGAAAAAAAATAATGAATTTAAATTTTCTTCCCTCGACATTTGTTTATTTTTCAAACTTTGTCACATGCAAATGAGCCTGTCAGCCACTCGCATACACATTATTCCCATGTTAACAAGAATTAAATAATTTACAAATTTATTTAATCATCAAATTGTTTGAAATAAAGTGGTAAATTCGCGGCAATTTCGACCTTTCGTCTCATTTTTTCAGAGCAATAAAATCCTTAAATGCAAATGTGAGTGTCATCGAGTGAAATTCCCATGATTCAGATGAAGCCCGAGGCGTTCCCCCTATGACCCAAAGTGCCAGTATCTCCCGAGAAATATTATGCACTCCGGAAGCATTTATTTATGATCATCACGGGTATAAATCGTAGAGTGAAATTATTGAAGAGTCTCCACACCCGGATAATTAATATATTCAATAATTCTCGCGAATCATGAAGTGCTGAATCTCCTAAGAATTAAACAATTTTCATTTTTATTATAAGAAAACATCGAGTTTATACTTTTTCCGGAGTCACAGAAGGTCGAAAGACGTTTCGGGTCAAATATCAATGTGTCATGTGTTTTTTTAAGGAAGTGAGAGTTATATACACGTGAGGAGATACCGAAGGTGTGGGCGGTGACGTGTCGATTACAAATACAGATATTGATGAATCCCGAAGGTCAAACGTTTAAATGCAAAAGAAAGAGACACTATAAATTGACATTTTCATTTGATTATTATTGGGTGCGTTAAATCGAGAGAAATTGAGTTTAGAAAGAGCCGAAGAATTGAGTTTAAACTTTAGTTAAATTCGGTTTATTGTCTTTATTCGTATGCATTGTGCATAGTTACTCCTTTCGATCAACATAAAACTGGTATAGAGGGTTCGTGACCCGAGTGTCTGCACGATATGATCTGGAAACCTGCCTTGGACCGTTTACGTGTGCGTGCACGAGGCACCAGGTACGGTGCTCGGGTTATGCCAGTAGTTGAATACTACTTTAAGACTTGCTGATTGAGCTCAACTCGTCACGGCTTATATGATATTATAATGTCGCTTAAATTAGCATTTTCAGGTTTAAATTGACGATGGATTTATGGTGAAGTGCATTAATGGAATAAAAATAATCTGAAATTGCAAATAGATGAATAGTAAAACTTTGAAATGTCTTTAAATATAACTCCGAGATTTTAATGGAGTTTACATTTGAAATGATATTATTATTATTATCAAAAGTTCATTTTCATCGTAAACTTATGATTGATGTAATTCAATGGATTCAATTTTTTTGAATTTTCATTTCAAATATAAAAGCGACTCCATTACGAAATAAATATGATTCCATTCATTTATATAAACAGAGTAAATTTTCTTCACTGTATAAATAAAACATCAGAGTGACTTATTAGACGCTTTTGTGTGGCGGATAGATGGAGGTAAAAAAAAGAAGGTAAAAAGGTAGAAAACATGGGTTGGATAGCCATTCGGTTCGGAAGCCTTTGTGCAGCGACATTTTACGAGCCGGAAAAAAGAGGAAGAAGAAGAAACAGAGGAGGGGGGAGATGTGAAAAGGTAGTGGAATTTGTCGGGGTCGTCACAGGAAAACTTTTCCATGAGCTTTTCAACGGGTGTTGACACTCGGACTCTGGGTATTTCGGAATAAAATTTCAACCTAGACATTTCAGAGGTGGAAGAAGAGTCCAATAAAGAGTGGAGAGAGAGAAGGAGATGAAAAAAAATTGTGAATGAGAGTATAGTTTTTCTGCCAACCGCGGTATTACCCATGTGCCAATAGAAAATGGGATAAATGATATATATATTCCCTGAGGTGTAGCTCGAAAAAAAAAAAAATATAGTAATTCAATCCTCCGTGTATATCTCTCGATTTCCTATTTTATCTCGTGTTTTTCCATTTTCTCAAATGCGTCTGATAAATAGCCGGAATTTTTTTCCATTTATTTACCTTGAAAAACATTCTCGCCTTTTCTTCATCATCAACACCTTATTTTTACGATATTTTCCCAAGCGCCCCTCGACGTTTCCATCTCAAGTGCAAGGCCAAGAAGGGTAGACGTGAAAGAAGATAAAAAAAAAAAGCGTACGTAAGTGCGTCTACGTCCAGGGGGCGTTTTTCGTGCATGCTCGCACAGCCAAAGTGTACAGGAGAGATACACGTCTAGTCCAACGTCTCTCCTGCACTTTCGCCCTCTTTTTACTATCTCCGGCTTGTTCCCCTCTTTTTTTTTTTATTCCTCGCGACTCTTTGAGGCGACTCTTTTGTCCCCACCTCCCACGATATTTGCGGAGCTTTGTCTTGTCGACGGGTAGCTCCCGGCAGCTTAAACATACCCCGCTAATGGTGCGGCACGCGAAGCACAAAGACTCATCCCCTAAACTCTCCCCCCCCCCCCCACACTCTCACCGCATCCCTAAACAACATCCCATCAAACGTTTATTTATAATTTCTTTCCCGTAAAAATAAGAGACAATTACTTCTACAATATTTTTTTACCATTAACTCTACTTTATCCGGATTTAGTGAGGGAAAAAAAAGGCGAAACTTTTTACGAATATTTCATGCAACTACTCAGATATCTTATTTTTATTCAACCCGAGGGTACTTTAGAGGCGAGTTATGAGAGTGGCTTGTGTTGTCCCGAGAAAGAGATGCGTGGATATAAAAAAAGACACGGAAAATTACTGTTATTATCATTTACGCGAATTTTTGGTTAAAAATTCGGGAGAATTACTGGAATAAAATCCAGAGTGTGAAAATAATATGAGAGGATCGATACTTTCATCCCTCGAACATGTTTCCCCGTAATCCGTGCAATATCGCAATCTTACTGGCGCCACTTGTAACGTATACCTGCATCTCTGAAGTTCTCATAGAAATAATCGTGCGGAGGCGTTGAGGGAGAGAGTGACCGTCTGGCATCGTCTAAAAATCCATCCCCCAAAGGTGAAAGAGAGGGCGAATGTCAAAGATTTAACCAACATGATAGTCGTAAAGTTGAGACGAAAAAAAAAGAGGAGAAAAATATACATTTACTCAAAGAGGCAGTCAAGTTATTTTTGTCCGGGTTTATTTGCGGCCTTTTTTTTTTTATCATTTTTTATCTCAACACAATCTCCATGAATATGATATGGAATCACAATTTTTCTCATTTTCCGAGCATCAATAAGTCAGTGAAATTTTCATTGCCTCTGAATAATTCATAAATTTCTTCTATTATTGACGAATTTGTCATCGGAATGAATGAATTAACAAACTCTAAACTAAATTCCCGTCATATGACAATATTAACAACCCCTCGAGGCATTGGATACGTAACACAAGTACGTTGTATACAGTTTCATGAGTTTTACCTCGAGGTAACAAAACTTTCATGACTATCGTTAACGATCCTACTTATTTAATTTAACGCAGTTGACGTCAGAGATTGTGTGAAAAATTCACGGCCCTGTCACTGATAATATTAAAGAATTCTTTTTTAAAAAAATGTACATTTTTGTTCGACTTCGTTAGGTAAATTTCTTAATACCGGAAAATCGCAGCAAAGTTTACGCTCAGAGTACTCGGTCCACCTCGAGGATAATTGAATGAATGCCGCAGAGAAACTTGTCCCTTTCAGCATTTCCCACACCTCCAAACGTTTCTCTGTACAATTGTTTTATCGTGGAAAAGGTCATACCGTCCAGTATGGACTAGTGCAAACACTAAAATGTACTGTGTGCTCAGACGCTGAATTAATGCAATTAAACTTGAAGAGACTCGCGAATTTACGAAGAATTATTCGGGTAATTAATGGGAAAAAAGACGCAGGACTTTGTAAAATACGTAATAAGTCATGTAAATGTCGGTACTGAAGAGAAATCGAGAGTGACAAGTACTCGAGAAAAAATTACCGGGAAAAAGAGGGATTCACAGTTGCCAAAGTGGACAGCGGATAGAGACTGCTGAGAGACTCGGAAAAAACGACGTTTTTCATCCCCTTTCAATGTGAAAAAACCAAAGATTTTTCCACCAAGTATCTCTGATACTCGTCACTTTATCCCCCAGGATCATCGTTTCCATTCTCCCTTTATTCTCTTATTTTTCGGTTCAATTTCCTTCTTTTTTTTTTCATCCCGTAAAATTCTCTATCTCGATGTCATTATCCAGAAGTCTAGGAAACTTTGAGTGTTTATGGGGATTTTATTTTTTTCGTCCAATCAGATTGAAGTAAATTTGTAATAATCATTTTTTTCGTAATGGAAGCAACTTGACCCACTAGTGTGCCGAGTACTCCGCATCGACACTCTTCAAAATGGCGTCCGAAAGGGGGTGGGCGCCCACTCAGCTACATAGCCCCTTACTTTTGCCCCCCCCCCCCCCTCACAATACCTCGAGTGAGCTTTTGTTCATAAGAATAAAGAACTTTTTTATCTCTGTCTCACTCTAGCCCCTTGTTCGTACTTTTCTTATATACCTTCAACCTCTTTGACTACCGTGAACCTTCGATTTTTCTTTTTTGCCTGAGCCATTCTCTGATAAAATTACACTTTCAACTTTTTTTTTAAAATGCATTGTTTCAACATTTCACAAGGCTAAAACTACTTAAATTGATAAATTCAATATTTTTATTAATGTGAAATGGTCTTTGGGAGTTTTATAGGGTCAGAATCGTTTCAACGTTTGAATATTAAAAAAGAGAAATGAATAGAAGGATTTTAATACGAGTGATGCATTGTCGCTTTCAGTCGTTTGTCGGAAGTTAACACTGCGCTCGTTGTATATCGGGATATCCCTCGTTCATTGTTAAAACCCGTGGCTTCCCGTTCTGCCTTTATTCATTCATCAACGCACATACACTCAATCGAAGAGTTTTAATTGCTGGCTATTCAATATTTATCATAATAAAAGAGTCATCCGATTTATCCATTGAAATTGAATTAAACATTAGGGTTAAATGGGGTAAAATGGAATTTAAAAAGGGAGATAGAATTTTTTTGATGATTCCATCGGAAAGCTGAGGAAATTTTAGGCTGAAAACATGTGTCGAAATTGATTTTTTCGAGTTTTTTGAAAATTTGATTTTTTGAAAAATTTGAAAAAATCACTTTTTTGAGGATATTTTGGGTTTTATTGGTCGTAGCTCAAAAATTCCGATTCGAGGTGAAAGGTGAGCTCATTTGCGATGAATTCATGTGGTTTTAAAATTAAAAATACGATTTTTTCAAGTACTTTTGGGGTATTTTTTGAAAATCAGTTTTTCCACTTTAAATCACTCAAAAAATCGTATTTTTAATTTTGAAACCACATAAATTCATCACAAATGAGCTCACCTTTCACCTCGAATCAGAATTTTTACGCTACGACCAATAGAACCTGAGATATCCCCAAAAATGTGATTTTTTCAAATTTTTCCAAGGTAAACCCCTTAAAATCTGGGTGAAAAAAATCGAATTTTCAAAAAAACTCGAAAAAATTAATTTCGACACATGTTTTCCGGCTAAAATTTCCTCAGCTTTCCAATGGAATTATCAGAAAATCGCTATCCCCAACCGTTCAATCAGAATCTCCATTTTACTCGCCTAGTTAAAAGAAATATATATATTTAATTGAAAAAAAAAATTCCTCTTTACCCAGGTGAGATAACAGAGTACCTCTCATCATGAAGATAGAAATGAAAAAAAAAAGGTGAGGAAGAAGTGGTTGAATCCACCCTTGCCCTTGACTGGCGCGATACCTGTCTGAGGAGTCTCGCGATGAATTGCAGACGCTTCCAGAGGGCTTCAGAGGGAATATCAACCCTCCCTCCTCAAGTACCCGAGTGAAGGATCTTCGTAAAACAGGAAAATTCCCAACAACCAGAGATTCTCACCCTCGACACAACAAAATATCAATGGAATCATCGAAATTCTTGGGGAAAAGTGCGGATACTATTCTGGTGTGAACAAAGCGTGATTCCCCGAATTTTCAGAATACGTAGGATCAACATATGCAGTTGAGGTTTGAGTGCCTCTTCAGGGAATTCCAGAGGTAAATTCCTGGTCTCCTAGTGCCCACAATCGCCTCATGACGAAGGAATTCCAAAAACATGGGGATTGCAACAACAAATGAATTGAGAATCACTGCTTCGGTGCCGGAAAATCGGAGAATATTTACGCTTTATTTTAATCCTCTTTAATTCGCATTTTTTAACGCAGTAATAAATGAAAGAATGTGTGTTCTTTTGGCTTACCATTTCCGGGAAAAACTGGGGGGAGTGTGTCTTGTCCCGTTGGCGAATTGAAGAAAATGTTCATCACTTCACTATTGTTTATTCACTTAATTATTAATTAAAGCACTCACAATTATTTTATTTATTAAAACGGAATTAATGGAGATTTAGTTGAATTAAATAGAATAGTTTTGGATTAATTATTTTAAACGTCCAGAGTCACCGGAATTTTTTAAGGAATTAAAGAGTTTATCGATTTTCTGTTGTCCCTTTGACCGTGAGCGAGACACTGAACGGCAAGACGCAACGCCGGTGAAGGGAGGGGAGAGACAAAGGGGAGAGGTGTGTTGTGACTGTGTTTTGTTTTTTCGGGGAATTTGCGGAGAGAATATTCATGCTTTAAAAAGTATTCTTTTAATCGATTAAATTCAAATGGACTCACGCACAATTTGTTATTTAATAATTAGAATGTATTAAGCTCGGGTTAATTATTTAAATAGAATAATTTTATACGGGATTTTGGAGTAATTAGAGAGATGCTCGTTAGCCCTGCGTCCCTTGAGAAGTGTGCGGGGAGACTGAGCGGGACACTGGAAGGTCAGTGCGGAGAGGGGAGCGGCAGAGGGGGGAGGTGTGTAGCTACTGTCTTTTGTTTCTTCTATTTATTAACGAGAAGAATATTCACGAGTTAACAATGATTTTTTCACTCCGTTATCCTTCACTGAATTTACTATTATTTATTCAATTAATTAGAATAAATGGAGCCCGGGTTAATAACGTACGTTAAATAATTTAATAAATATCTCTAAAGAAATTTCCAAGAAAAAAAAATCGATAATCCTCCGTCTGAGTGGGGAGCGGAGAAAGGGGGGAGAGGTGTGATGCTACTGCGTTTTGTTTTAGTCAGTCATTAGTCACCGAATATTCACGATAAAAACTCTCCCATAAAATCAATTATTTTTCTATTAAATAAATTTATCTAACGCGCAATTAATTATCTAATAATTAGAATATGTGAAGCTCGGGTTAATTATTTAAATAGAATAATTTTATACGTAATTTTGGAGTGATCAGAGAGATGTTCGTTAGCTGGGCGCCCCTTGAGAAGTGAGCGGGACACTGGAAGGTCAGTGAGGAGAGGGGAGCGGCAGAGGGAAGACGTGTGTCGCTACTGTCTTTTGTTTCTTCTATTTATTAACGAAAAGAATATTCGCGAGTTAACAATGATTTTTTCACTCCGTTATCCTTCACTGAATTCACAATTATTTATTCAATTAATTAGAATAAATGGAGCACGGGTTAATAACGTACGTTAAATAATTTAATAAATATCTCTAAAGGAATTTCCAAGAAAAAAAAATCGATAATCCTCCGTCTGAGTGGGGAGCGGAGAAAGGGGGAAGAGGTGTGATGCTACTGTGTTTTGTTTTAGTCAGTTATTAGCAACAGAATATTCACGAGAGAACGTGCTCCTTTAAATCAATTATTTTTTACTGAAATCACGGACAATTTTCTATTCAATTAATTAGAATAAGAATAGAATAGTTTTATACATATTTTTGAATAAATTGAGAGGAATCGGTGAAGCTTTGTCTCAACCGGCGGAAGATTCGCGCGGGAAAACGAGAGTGAAGAGTTGGGGTACAGCAAGGGTTAAGGAGAGGTACGGGGGAGCGTTATGGGGGGCAGTAGGAAGTGAGGGGGGAGGGCGGGGGGAGAGTTGTGCGGTCAGTAGCAATTAAGAAGTGGCACGGAGGGGACGTGTGTGAAGTGTTTTGTTTTTCCAGTGAATTAAACTAATAATAATTAAAAAATTATTCTTTCCACTAATTTTTAGTGAAGTGCGTGATTATTAAATTCATTAACGGACTGAATTATCGTTATTTCTTAACAGAATAAAATTTTAAAAAAAGTGATTATCTTAACGTTAACCGAGAAAATTGCGCGGGAAGAGCATCGACGTCACAGGAGAGGGGGAATCTGCATGAGAGAGACAAGGACACTGCTTCTTCGGTGAGTCAATGATTATTCTAATTATTTCCTAATTAACCCCCTGAATTTTTTAATTGAAAAAAAATCGGAATATTTCAATTATTGCGGCGTTTTCACTTTTATTCATAAATAATAATAATTTTTTTTGCGATTTCATCCCTTATGCTCTTTTACCCCAACTTTTCATCAATTTTCACGCATTCTCCGATCAATTCATCGACGAATTGAGGCCTCCATACAATAATCCAAGTAAAACTAAAATTTTGGGACAGGAGTATAAAATTTGACGAGGTCGTACGTACAAGGGATCGAATCGGAGGGGTCTCCTATGTTTCCCCTGAACGAAATAAATAAAAAAAAAAAAGAGAGAAGAGAGGAGAATGAAACAGCGAAAGTCGAAGAAAACGATGCTATTGACATGTCTTTTCGGGATAAAGGTCTGATTTATTCGAACGATATCCCAGCCATGTGTGTACAACCCATCAAGCACCATCTTCGAGTCTATGGACGGAAAAAAAAATGTTGGGGAAAGAAAATTGACTCGGGAATCCGTTCAAATGTGTCAGAAAAAATTCGGGATATTTGTACTTTGATTCGCCTTCAATTCCATGCAATTCCCTTTCTCTTCCGCTAAAAATTCATGAATTTATCCATCGGAATCGATGGAAATTTCGTGAAGTATTCGCCTGCATATGCAATTAAATGAATTCTAAATCCATTAGAATTCATTCCGACAGGCGACGAGTTTCATCTCTTAATATTTAATCGGGTCGAGACCGTTTGGTCCCGATGAAACTTCCGTCTACTCTCAGTTAAATCCCCAACTGTCCTCGGTTACTCTGCATCCGGTTAAGTTCGAAAGAAAGAGAAGTTCAGGGAGGGAAATAAAAAATTAATTGCCTCTGTTTCGAATTAATTAACAGTCGTGCAGAGGCGATAGTATTCATTGGGATAAATAGAATTTCCAATGGCTTTGAAATGTAGCATCGGAAATGCGTAATCGGTGAGCTTAAGCATCCAATCAGAGTAATGCTGTTTCAATGGAATGGGGATTCTCGAGTTATTGGCGCTTTTTTTAAATTCATAAATATTTTTTTTCTTTTAGAGAAATTGGTTTTATTTGTATATCTCGGAGACTAAGAGAGATAGAGAAATTTCTGTAATAACCTTTTTTGTAGCCCTTGAAATTCTCTACAAAAAAGGTATCTACAAAAATTTCTCTGTCTCTCTTAGTTTCTGAGATATTCCCAAAAAACCAATGATAATATGAAATTAATTTATTCTAATGAATTTCAAACTTACCCTTCAAATGTTCCGGTGTGTCAGCTGCTCCAGCTCGCATTATGTCACTCAAATAATGTTCCAGGGTTCGCATACTGTCCAGTGGTGAATTTCCATTCGCTGTCATACGTTCCTGTAATCAAATTTAATGACGAATAAATTCTTCCGTCAGTTTTTTGATTCTCCATCAAATATCGCTATTGGCTCTTCTTTTTCGTTCTATTATTCACGGCCGGAATGGCCTCGTCCGATTAAAGGAAGACTTTTATGTAAAAGTAACGGATGAAGGAAACGAGTCAGTATTATATCATGAAAATCACGATAAATTACTAAAAATATTGAAGATAGATTTTTCCTCATGATTGCATTAAAAAGCTGAGGAAATTTCCGATGAAAATAATCTTCAAAAATTTTTTTTCCCATTTTTTTTAATGCCTCCATTCGACTGAAGCCCAATAAATTTATGAAAAAAAATAAGAAATGTTTAAATGTCATTGGAGTCCATCGGGAGGGTGGGAAAAAGCCTGAGGGGAATGTGGCAAAGGGGATATGATCCCGAAAAGTTGATGGCAACCCTCGGCACCACTTCCGAAAAAAAGAATCGACTTCCCCATATCAAGTTCATCCCTCTATAATTCCTAGAGAAACTCTACGATTCTATTCCCCTCAAAAAATTTACCCTCATTCTATTTATTTGAACAGTGAGCTCAATGATGCCGTTGATAACAGGGGCCAATGCGATATGCGATAGTCATTGAGTCAGATAATAAAACATTGTGTGAAGAAAAAAAAATTGTTGTAATACGTTGAAAAATAGTGTTCCATTATTTTGACATTGACCAATTGTGAAAAAGGGGTTTCAGTACTAACACAAAATAATGGCCAGTGGATGTACGAAGGAATTTTAGTTAGACACGTACAAATAACGTGGACATATTCACATTCCTGACACGTCTGACCAGTGCAAATGCATCACCACTTTATTCTCCAACCTCATGTGCCAACTTTCTTAATTAAAAAATGCATAAAAATACTTTAATTAATCCCCATTATTCTGCTGTAAAAAAGACATGAAAAAAATTGAATAAAAAACCCCTCCATTGAATGATAATAGACATTCCTGACGGGTGTTATTTGGTCAGTGGGTTGAAAAGTGAGGGATCGTATTCACCAGCAAAAGGAAGCATAAACACGCGAGTTGAAAAATGACCAGAGTCCTCTAGACTCCCGAATTTTTTCCACCAATACAAACCCGTTAACATGTACACCGTTGTACATGAAAAGTTGCCCTTCTCCTGTACTACATCACGTCAAGTTTACCCCATCTCTCTCCCACTGCATAGTTTCTACTACCACTTGGCAAAAGAGGGGTTTTCTTGCGCCAGCGCGAGACCCAGCTCCCACGAAGAGAAATTTAAGAGTCGAGAGGAGGAGTTAGGAGCTCGAGGGAGCAAGATGAAACGGGCTATGAGAGAGAAAATAAAGGGATATATACTCGTTCTCCCTTCAACTCTGGGACAAGCCCAGTATATCCATCCCGAGCTTGAGCACCACGCCGAGCTGTGGAAAATCAATATAGGGAAACCAGGAAGCGTCGGCAGGGCGTCGACAGCAACCCCCCACCACTCTCAAGCTCCACCCCAGCGCCATCCCACAGCATTTATCCCTCTTTACCTTGACGAGCATCATCTATTCTCATATCTCATTAATATGGAGTCTTTGAATTCAAAACTAATTTTAATAATAATTTCATTATTTATTTGAAAATTTTCCTTTTTATTTTAGACTCTAATTATTGATTTTTTAATTACGATGACATTATCTAATCATGCGTATTGCCTGGGGTCGTGGTGACACGTTATATATACACTTCGTGTATTGGGGCGCGTGTGCGAAACCGTTTGACCCACTTTGGAGTTTGCAGCTCGTAAAAAGCAACAGCATCCCATCGCATCCCGGCTACTGCTGCATCCCTACCACATGGATAAAGCCACGCGGTTCGACCCTGCGCACGTTCGATATCCTGTCTGCTCCGGTACAGCATATCGACGTGCTTTCCACCCCGTAATTCATCTCTGATCATCAGCTTTTGTGGAGATATCAAAAAAATTTATTTACCCTTTTTTTTTAACGTATTTGTTTAATGTTTATTTGGAGGAGGAATATGCAGGTGCAATGTCCATATTTAAAGGGGTGTGAAATCGATGGGAAAAGCTGGAGTTTTATGCACGAAAATGTTTTACAATTCTTTTTTTGAAATACGGAAATCATTACGCGAAATTGCAGAAGTTTCACCTTTGTGGCTTTACACAGAATCTCCTTTTTTCTTTATTCATCATGCGATTCTTTGTCTCATCGTAATCCATGTGCGCCAGGATAATAATTATTGTCGAAAGGAGAAATAGAGAAAAATCGGGAAAAAAAAGAGGAAGAACAGACGCCTCGACGAACGTGAATAATAAATACACGGAGAATGGAGAACCGGTGTATATCAAACGTCGAAAGAAAAAATTCACGAAAATAATAAAAGAAAGGAAATAATGAAGATTCAACGCGCTGGGAGAATGTGCAAAAAGACAAATAAATAAAAAGAGTAATGTGGGAATAAACATGAAGATACGAGGGGCGTAAGACCGACGTCTAGACCGCAAAAACTGTCTGCTTCAACTCCACGCTCTTTTGTCTTTATCAAGGATACTATTTAGATAAAATAAAAGAGTGAAAATAGGTAACATCCTGTTTGTAGAAAATTCTCAAAGTTTACCGCACACATTTTAACGTTTACTTTAATACGTGATTTCTTCGTTATCATAAAGAAAACTTCATTTCGTTAATGGGAAATTAAAATAATGGAAAAAAATAAACGATTTCTCGATATTTTTCCTGCAATAAAAGATTCAATGCAAACAGTTACACGTGGATGAACGCAAAATATTGTCTAACTTAAACAATGGAAGTAAAGAAATAGTAAAAAACGCATTTTTTTCAAAAGAAAAATGCATTCTCCCTCTTCCATACTATTTGTGAAGGTGATAAAAAAATACTCCTGTCTACCAGAGGCAAAAGGTGTGTATAAACACGGAGACGTGAAAAAAAAAGGAGAAAAGTGAGAGACAACGAGTCACTCAAATTTAGTCTCCAAGTAACATTCAAAGCATTTGAATTTCTCTCCCTCCATTTCTTTCCCCTCATTTTCATGTTTTATAAACGAGTGAATTCGCATTTTCATGCAGAATTAATAATAAATTCATTTTTAAAAGCCACGCATGTTGACACAATTAATTTCGAAAGTCGTGAATTAACGTTGAACTATCGTTAAACAATGGCAAATAATGCAGTATAAAAGTGGGTAAATAATAATGAAAGAGAGGGGGTGAAAAAGTGGGGTTCACCCCCTTAAGAATGTGGGTCACGAATGAAGCCCTCCCGGGTGCAGAAAAGCGCGCGCACACTACCGTAAGACAGGAGTAGTATCCCCCCCCCCCCCCCCCCCTATTCGATCATGCATCCCTATCGCCTTCACGGGGGAAATAATTGAATGGAGAGAAAGAATAATGATAAATATTACATTGGAAAATGGAGGAAAGACGCGTTGCTTTATCCTTGGGTGTGATAAAACATGGCAACGTGGCATTTATTCAAAAAGTCGATAGTGAATTAAGTGCACCGTGCACGGTGTTGTGCAGTTCAGAGGAGTCGTACCCAATGGCTTTTGCCTGGGGTCACCAACTATCGATTTGTGACGTTGCAACTCCAGTATTTACACGAGGCTAACCAATCTCTTCATTTTTTTCTTTCTCCTCACCTTTTATTTATTGACCTCGACATTATGTTAATTCGAGAAAAAAGAAGTCCATTATTTTTTTTCATTATTTTCCATGGAATTAACGACAATGTGGTTATGAGGGAGAAAGTGGAGTTGAAGTCTGCATGAATGAACAGTGAATGCATTTATTGAAGTTCCTGAATTAATAGAATTACCGAGTTTCTTTTGTGAGGTTTATTTATGACGAAAATAAGAGGAAATTTTTTTGCAAAAAAATCACTCCCACACTGCGGCCACTGTGACCCAAGGCAAACGCCATTCGCGTATTTCATTCCCCCACTACTCCAGCCCTGAATGTAACCCCTCCTGATGCCTCACCCTTCGGCTCCACAGTAGCCATCCCCTTGTGCATGAACGCGCCAACGGGGTGACCTACTTACCCTTCCAAACCGGATGAGATGATTTTTCTTCAAACACACGAGTAAAACGTACTTCCCCCTTTTTTCCCCTCTTTACTTGTTTTCTTTTGAAAATAATTATTTTTACTTGAGCTTCAGTTTTCTTGAAATATCTCGGAAAGTAAGAGAGATAGGGATATTTTGCAAGATACCTTTTTTGTAGGAAATTTAATTCTCTACAAAAAAGGTCTCTTGGTAAATTCCTCTATCTCGCTTAGTTTCCGAGGAATCTTCGAAAAACGGGTGATGGAATAAAATCGAATTTTTTCTATTATTTAATAACTTTATGTTTTATTGTTTATGTTTTTGTTATAATAATTTAATAATTTGTGTAACAAGCTTCTCGTCGTTAATTTCGAAATGCAGCATATTACCGGAGGAATTTCGAGCGAATGCCTACGTGAAATGGAGTGTCAAAAGCACGCGTCTCAGTGAACTTGATAGGTTTCCAATGTATTTACGCTTGAACGACCGAAAATTAGAAATTTTATGTAATAACTGAACCCGTGTTCTTGTACTTTCATTGCCATACCAGAAATGCCAATTTACCTTTTCATTGCATATTTTTACGTCCCCGAATTAATTAATTGGAATGAATCCGAGGAAACGAAAGCGATCACGTCAGTCAGTTTATTGGATGAAACAAAAGAGATTTTGAAGTTTCTATACTTGAACTGACTTGTATCACTATATCACAATGTTTAATCCAATAAATTACGTAAGCAGATAAATGACACTGTCTATACACATTGGCTGTGAAAATCACGTTGAGGGCTTCGAGGAATTATTGCAATTTTCACATTTTTTTTTTGCTTCAAATTAACGATTTTATAGAAAATAATTATTTTTATTAAATTCAGCGGTGAAGTGGTAAACAAGGTTAAGTATATATTGTGATCCTATATGACTTAACCTTGTTTACCACTTCCCTACTAAATTATAGAAATAATTAATTCATTTTTTTTTTGAGTGAATTTTATAGTTTTTTTTGTTTTTTTAATTGAAATAGTTGAATTTATTTGGATTTTTTTTATAGAAATTTTGAGATTTCATTTTTTTGCAAGTCGGTAATGGAGAAAACTATTATTGAAACAATTTTCATAGTCTCCTGTAATGGAATTATGATATTTCGGGAGCGACATAACGGAGAAGTTTGAAAACTTGGAAATTGATTCGACTATTAAATTATGAGTGCTTTGGGTGAAGAAACTTTGCTGGGGAATTTTAGGGCGAAATAATTAATTAGGAATAAGTGCAGACAGGCTTAAAGAGCATTAAGAACGTCATCCGAGGGTGTGATAATCGATGCGCAAATTATTCCCCCAAAAAAACCCAAAAAACCGCACATTTTTCTGCATAAAATATTTAAAAAAAAATGGAAGAATTCTTTAAAAAATAGGAAAAATTCTTGCACATGTTTTTCAGGTGAATTTTCATTGAAAAAATTTTTTTTCTGCTCAAGAAATTATCTCTGAATTGAATAATTTCATCATTTTTTTTTATTCTCTTCATGACTGACCTGGAAAATTATTGCAATCGGGAGGAGTAGTGGTGGGGGCAAAACTGGGAGTTGGGTCACGTGCTAAAAATCTATATTCCTCTGACTGTTCTTCCTCTGAAACCGTGTACGGGTCTGACGACCTATATCGTCGCTGTGTTTCTACGTCACTGGGTCACGCCAATGCAGCGTAGAACGAGTAGAGAACGGGCAATCGTTGGATGAGCCAGAAATTGTTCTGTTGGCTCAAGTGGATACAGAATTAGATTAAAATCCCTATTAAATTTCACTCATTTCCAAATTCCCCTGATTTACCCCCCCTCATATACTTGTCTTCTTTTTTTTAAAACAAATTATTCAACTTAAAATCGTCGATTTTATTTGAGCTTCAGTTTTTTTAGGATATCTCGGAAACTCAGAGAGATAGGGAAATTTAGCAAGAGACCTTTTTTGTAGGGAATTTAATTCTCTACAAAAAAGGTCTCTTGATAAATTGCTCTATCTCGCTTAGTTTCCGAGATATGCCAAAAAAGGGATAGAATTCCTACTAAATTTCACTAATTTCCAAATTCCCCGATTTTTTTTCCAATTCCGAATTATCTCGTATTATTATTCTTTCACTTTTCGCTCTTTCCGAGGGAATATGGTGGCGAGTCCGGGGGGAGTTGTTTCCCCCCATTTTGCATAGTTGATGGGAGATAGAGGCCCGCAGGGAGCTGTATCACTGAATTCAGACGAACAATTCATGTCGAGGCAACGAAAACATTCAAAATAAATAGGAAAATCGAGTAATCCGGAGTTTCTGGGATGTGGACAAAAAATTATCGTTAAATTTCCGACACGAATATCCTTTCTGAAATTTTTAATGAGCAATATCCTCAGGTGAGACGGGATTAAGTCCACTTAAATAGAGAATACTCGAGTGATTTGACCGTAACACAAAGTTTTACGTTACTCAGTTTGAGTATTAGTAGTTTAGACTCTAATTTGAGAACGAGCCAAAAACAAAAATCACTCCCGTGTCTTGTTACCCATCGTTCTATCTCTCTCCTCCAAGCATCCCTATCTATTCAGTCCATTCCATGATGTATGTGTGTTTGTTAATGTGGGCTTGTGAATGATTCACAGACTAACCGGTTAATGACCACGAAATTACTTTGGTGCATCAGTTCCGGCTAACTCTCGTTTAATTCTCAATGTGATAATTGTATCAACACCTGCGTTAACTGATTTCCCCTTTGAATTTAAGAAAAAACCTATTGATAATCATAAACAATTAGTTTTTGATAAATTAACTGTTTGATTGATGTCAAAAAAATCATCTCAAACAAGTGGATTTATTGGTGAAACAAGCAGTGAGATGATTGGCTTGAAATTCTTTTAAATTCGTTAAAAATAAATAATGAAAATGAATTAACTCCAATCTGGTTATTTTCAATTCAAGTAACGCATTATTACTTTCAATAAATCATTTCTAAAAATTCATAATCATTGACTCTCCTGAGTTCCTCGAAATTTCATTCTTGCGACAAACCATTTTTTTTTTTTAAGTGCAATTATATTAATACTCGATTCAAAGCTCTCGTGCACTTGGAAATTTCCAATCTTTTAACTTCTCGAGTCAAAGACAAATTGTGCAGAGGAAGATTGTTAATAAATTGTGTGAAAATAGTAATTATTCGAGAGACATAAGGATGAATAAAATAAAACTGTGTCAAGTATTCAACAATTGAGTAACAAAAACTGTATTTTATTGATAAATTCGTCTTTGAATTTAAGAAAAAATCTATTGATAATCATAAACAATTAGTTTTTGATAAATTAACTGTTTGATTGATGTCAAAAAAATCATCTCAGAAGGAGGGAATTAATTCCAATTTTTTAAATGCACATGGCACATTCCTTTTATCTGTATACTCCGTTGAGACCATAAAAAGATAACACAATGGGGGATAGATAATTCGTAAAAGAGAGGTCATCTGTTCATTGTGATTTCAGCTAGGAGGCGCAACAAAACATTTACACATAGGGCGTGCCCGATAATCCTACGGAAGCGATCTGGTTTCGTTTTATCTCGAGTTAAACAAGGGGAAAAAACCTGTCGTCATATCCCCATTATACATGAAACAAAACCAAGTAAAAAAAACCCTGAAATTAATTCGAAAAAAGTCAATTTACAATGCAAATGTTCCGGATTCATTACAAAATCCTTAGATATCTCTTTAAATCTCCGCACTTCATCATTCTGCAGGACATTAAATTAAATTTTTCCATGAAAATTTCAAGATTGCAGGTAATAAAGTGTTATTCTACGTTATAAATATTGTCTCGGGGAAAAGCGAGAAACGATGGAGCTGAAGGAGATAAAAAACGGTGAAATAGAGGGAAGAAATGCCGAAGGAAACTCTCGAGACGCAGTATGGGGAAAATGTACAAGGGAGAAGTATAAAAGTACATGTGGCGTTGTGTACTGCCTGCGGAAACATAGCAAATGTTTCTTTCTACTATGTGCGAGAAGAGTTCAGTGGTATTACCACCGTTGTACTTGATAACAATGAGACGAGAAATAATTACACGACGCCGGTATGAAATTCACGTTAATGACTCGGTGAGAATTGCGTTGCGAGTAATTGTGAATTTTTTCGAGAACAATTGAAAACAATTTGAGGATATCTCGGAAACTAAGCGAGATAGAGAAATTTTCATAGAAACCTTTTTTGTAGCTCTTTAAATTCTCTACAAAAAAGGTTATTATGAAAATTTCTCTATCTCGCTTAGTTTCCGAGATATCTTTGAAAAACGAATGATCCAAGTAAATCGATTTTCCTGACATTTTCTTATTTTTTCATTCGTTTTTTCGAGATATCTCGGAAACTAAACGAGATATCGAAATTTTTGTAATGACCTTTTTTGTAGAGAATTAAAAGAACTACAAAAAAGGTCTCCTGCAAAATTCCTCTATCTCTCTTAGTTTCCGAGATATCCTCAAGTGCATTAAGCCCGAGAATACCCGTGGGACATGAACGTGTGTGTAACGAGAGATAAGCATCCTGTATCCATTATCCTATCTTCGCAATTTAGTGTATAAATCCGTACTGCCTTTAAAGTCCCAAGAAATATCCTTTTCACGTATTTCTTGCATTATTTTACCTCTTTTCCCCGAGTTCCACAGAGGCGTGATAAGCGTTGCGCCAATGGAATGGAAAAAAAAGTGAATAGAACGATAAAAAGTAACCCAGAAAAGAGGCGGAAGGAATACAGGTCACGTGTTGGAAAACTTGCGACGTATCGCTATTAAAGATTCTGCGAAAATCAATGATAAAAACTGCGGAAATTCCTCTATTATCACCACGATTTCCTCCATTTTTCGTCCAATGATGTTTATGAAGGGACAGCGCGTGTTGAGCCGCACTGCAGAATGCACCAGAACACTGCGGTGTCGGCCTATTTTCGTTCTAGGCTATTCTTGGACCAGCCTCAAGGATCGATACCACATTTTTTCCAACATTTTCTCATTTCTCCGATTTTCCCAACGAAATTATCGAATTTACCTCATCACCCCGTGACTCATTAGAAGCTAATATTTATAATTAACAGAGAAAGCTCAAGAAGTGATTCACTAATGACTCTGTAAATATTGATGATATTCTTCCGCAAATATTTAATTTAAATATTTTCTCCTCAAACTCGAAGGTATTTCAATGAAAAGAAAGAGCCCCGACTTTAATTACGAAAAAAACTTTCAGGTAAATTTAATGTAAAAGTGCACGAGGTTAATTAAAGGCGAGTGCAAGTCTCAGATAAGAAGCCTGTGTATGTGTTAGGCTAATTGTTGAAGGATATCGATAAAACGTGAAGCATTTTTCACCCTTATTGTTAAACTTTCTCTCCACCTTTTTATTCCCCTTATTTTTCTGTACTCTAATGCATTCATGAAAGCTTCCTCAGATTGGCATCGATAAATACTCTTTGAAGATAGCACAGGGTTGGAAAAAAATCACGTCAAAGCAGAAGAAGAAGAGGCCGATGAAAAATAAAGAGGAATGAGTATAAAGATGGTCGCAACGGCAATACACTCTCGCCATTTCGCTTGGTTGGTATGCAAGGCCTATTTCTGTAACGTGGCCAAAATAGCTGAGCTTAAACTTCTGCTAGACACACGACTACAGACTCAAGCACACGAGCAGCCTTATAATACAGTGAGTTCTAACGAAAAAGGACGGAGGATCATGAGAGAATTGGGTCAAAATTCGAAGACGGAAGACGTCGTGCACTGATGAAACTTTTCAACGTTTCCCCTCTCACTTTCTCCACCCTCAATTACATCAATAAAATCTCCTAGAATCTTCAAATGCTCGAATTCATTTCTAAAATTAAATACGTGGAGAAACATGTTGCATAAGTGCCTACTCATGCACATTGACAAAAGACTTTACTGAAGAGACTCATCTCCATCCTAATAATAAAATAATGAAAAAAAGTACCTGCTGATACGGTGGCAGTTGAAGTAAATCACGTTCTTCAGCAGCAGTGACTTCGAAAGTTGGTGCAGGCTGTGGTGGATATAGATTGCCCTTTCCAGGATACGAAGTGCTGCGTCGAAACTTGATTGGACTGATATTAGATGGATGTGCTTGATTTTGACCCGGATGTCCTGGAAAAGTTGGACTGGGTTTTCTCCCCTGTAGTCCAGCAGCAGCAGCCACAGCAGCAGCAGCATGGAGTGATGAGTGCAGTGGTGGTAAATTGGGAACTGATCTTCCACGATTCCATGGTGACAAAGCAGGACTAGCAGCAGCAGCTGCGGCAGCTGCAGCAGCAGCAGCAGCTTGCGGTCCACTCGCCCATTGTTGCGGTGCCTGAGGGCCACCTGACCATGCTGCATAACCCTTCCCCTGAAGATAGACACCGGGATGCGTTGTCTGCTGCTGCGTTGGATTCTGCACTTGATTCTGCACCTGAGACTGCTGCGATACATTCTGGATTCCATGCCTGACACCACCAGTTGTGCTGCCTCCATGCTGAAAATTGTGACTAGCTGTTATCGCACGTCTTGCCCCGGAACTGGCGAAGAGACCAGCAGGTCCGCCAGTTGGAAAATTTTGAAACGTCGCTATTGAACCGTTTACTGGTAGTGCATGCAGACTAGTGTCGTCTGGCACTGTCGCCCATAATGATGGCACACGCACTGGATCATTGAATGCCTGGAGGCTTGATGTTGTCCCGCATGTTGTTAGGTCCTTGTCCATTGATGATGGTGGCGATGGCGCTATTGAGATACTCTCTGACTCTGTATCCTTGGATTTGTCCTGGGTACTAGTCGTTACAACAGCATCCAGGCCACCTGGGGACAGTGGCGCTGGTTTAGCTGTGGTCTGTTTCTCAATCAACAAATCGTCCTGCATAGCTACCACTTGGCTGTTCAACAATGACGAGGTTGATGCAGACGACGAATTACACGTCGTCAATCTACTCGTGAACAAACTACCACTCGCAAAGTCACCCATATACGAGTGATGATGCAATCACAAAATCTAATTGTTTTAGGTATTTTTTATATTAATCGGGCGAAATTTTATCAATTATTTCAAGCTCTATTCTCCTTTTTTTGAGGACGTTTTATTATTCAGGGTGATAAACTCTGTAAATTGGATGATGTTGCTTTTTTCAGTCCTCACGTCGACCTAGGAACGTCGTCAACGTCCCCGACCCGAGCACGCGAGCTTCCTATCGATCGCCACCTTCATCAAGACACGAAAACACGGAAGACTCCTTCCTTTCTTCTCTCCTTCTATTTTATTTCGTTACTCGGCTGTCTGCACTTTACAGGATATCTCCACTGGTAAAATAATCATTTGAAATAATAATAATAATATTCACTTGAAAGAGTTACACCGGCCTTGGTGCACAGGCAAATAATTCACTCGCATTTTACGGATTAAAAAAATCACAAATTAATCACAATATCTTTTTTTTTTTTTTTTTCTCTTTTTCCCGCTGTATTTATCTACGTCACTTGCGTCAGACCGTTGTTATTACACTTTTTTAATACACACTGTACTAACATTTATATAAAACGCACGATTTTAACACAAGGTTCATCATTCGCTTTTATTTTTAAAAAAAACTGTGCTTCACGCGCTGCACATTTATGTAATAAAACACGAGGAGTTTAATACGTAACCCCAACTTGGCCACTTCCGTCTGCCTTAACCTCGAGAAAACTCCTCGGATCTCGGATCAATATTATTTTGCACCCCTATTATTCATACAAACTCAGTAGCTCCATTAATTCCCTTCACCGTCATAATATTATCAGATACTTAAAACGTTTTTTTAAAAATCTTTCCAAGCACCACGTATCGCAATGCGATAGGCCCCTCCCCACTATTATGTACTCCACGTTTTATTTTATTATTTCATGAAAGGAAAGAAAATGCCAATAGTCTTTAAACTGCAATAATTATTTTAAAAAAATTGCGCACGAATTTAATCTCGTCAGAAGCACCACAAATTGACACTTTTAAATGATTCTCTCCTCATTATTACATATTACGAATTCAAATATTAATTTAAAAAAAATAAACGTGGGGGCCTACGCGCGTGGTGTTATGTATTTAATGCCGTGCGTTTGGTTTCGAGTTTTTTGAACACTGGGAGATGTGCTGGCTTGTACCGGCCTGTGTGTGTCTCCACGTAGACCGGTGCGCACGACTTGGCTCTCCGTACTTCCCTGCTGTTAACGTAACCCCCCGCTTCTGATGGATTCTTGGCCCCGTAGGTGACTCGGGTTGTCGGAAATATTGTGCGCCGTCGCCGTAGTTATAACCCCACAATCACCAATGACGCACGCGCTTCTGCAAGCTTCTCACCCTGGAATTAAGCTCAAGTTGCGCCATCCAACGAGAGAGTCTGGCGTTTTTCCACGATTTTATTTGGGATTGTTGAATAATGAAGAATTCCACGGTATTTATTTATTTTAATGAAGAGAACGAGTCGTTTTATTCGACTACGACCGACTTACGTACGCGAGACACGACTCGGTCGCACTAAAACGTTGCGTAATCTTCGTGATAAGAGCCCGAAGGCTGACACAAGCACACGCGTATATTAAATCCTCGACAATACGACCCGTTAGTCAAATCATAGACGAGTATTAACGTATGTGTATTTTGAAATGAGACGTTTTTTTTTTTAAGGAAAAAGGAAGGGGAGATGCGGATAATTTATTCAAATGCACTTGCCTCACTTTTTTTTATCATTTTTTTTTTCGTTCCTATGAGTGTGTTTACGTCCACCTCGACCCACATATTGATCCGGCACACGCACACTATCGTAAAATTGGAACAGTTAATACACAATCGACGTATGAGTGACACTAAATGAATTCAATGGATTATGACGGTTGATTAGAGTAGACGCGATGAAGTAATTGGATTTTTTTTTTTTAAATCACAATTAATCCATAATTCAAATAAAAAGACTTTCCCGCTTTTTGCCTCATTCGAATTTTCTAAATTACCGAGAATTGCGAAATTCTTCGTTTTATCAATTTTCAAAGGAATTTGAATAATTTGAGTGAAGCAATAATGATAAAAAATTATGTAAATCATTTTAACGATGAAAAAAAAGGAGAAAACATTGAAAATTCAAATTCCAAAGTATCAGGAAGTATTTTAAAATTCATCCACAAGATGGCGTCACCGTCGACCAATGGAGACGGAGCTCCTCGGGTCACGTGACGGACAATTGTTGAGAGTTATGTGTATTGTGTATGTCAGCTGCTAACCGGAGGTGATAAATAAATCCTCAAATTTGAAATAACGAGAATCTAATATTAACCTTAATTAATCTAAAAATAACTCCACAATGTAAAACAATTGACGAGACAATTAACATTGTATTAATTACGGCTGTGAGTGAATTAATTCCAAGGATTTACCGTTTTTTTCACTCGACATAACCGTCGTTTGGAGCGTGGTGTGGGTTACACACATACAAGTGAAGTGAGAATTTGAAATAATGCTGGATATTTTTTCCGAAATTAATAATCAATTGAATTAACGAGAATGGAGGATTTTAATGAAGGAGTTGATGGAAAACTTGCGTCGAGAATGCGAAGGGTAAATCCCGAGCAATTTCTCACACTCGTCAAGATGCACCTGTCCTTCGAACTGGACATTAATACAGAGGAGTAAGTACACCAATAATTATCCTCAATTAATTATCCTAATTTTCCCTCAAAAGGTAAATGAATTAACGAGATGAATCTAATGTTTTAGCAACGATCCTGTAGCTGAAAAAACGAAGGACAAAAAATGGGGATTACTGAGTTTTTCAAAGAAACCGAAATCTCTGATGAATTTACAACAGAAGAATGAAGGAACTGCGTTAACTCCTGAGGGAATAACTCAGGTGAAGCAGCTGATGAGTTATTTATCCAAAGAACAATGTGAGTCTATCAAAAAAATTGATGAAAAACTTGTGGAAATTGTGTTAACGTCTTTATTTTTCTAGGTATCGTGCAGGAAGGAATTTTCCGGAGAACTGGAAAACTCACTCGTCAACAGGAGTTGAAACAGGCTCTGCATCAAGGACAACCGTTGAACCTGGAAGACGGTCCTTACAGTGTGCACGATTGTGCGTCTGTGTTAAAGGGTCTTCTAGCGGAATTACCAGAGCCTTTGCTAACAGAGCTCCATTACCCAGCCCACTGCCAAATCGCCGAACTCTGCAGTTCAGACTCGAGCACGAACGAACAACGACTCCTAGGATCCCTCCAATTATTACTCCTCCTTCTTCCACCAGCAAACCGAATCCTGCTGAAGCATTTACTGAATTTATTGAACAAAACCGCTAGCTTTGAGAGCAGCAACAAAATGAATTGTGATACACTGGCGACATTATTCACGCCTCACCTAATGTGCCCGAGGAAATTATCTCCAGAAGCTTTACACGTTAATTCCCAGAATTTATCTGGATTAGTTGCGTTTATGATTAGGAAGGGAAAGGAGTTGTTTGATATTCCGCCTAAATTGGCTACTGATATCAGAGCCTATTGGATGGATCAAGAGAGGAAATTGTTGAGTCCAACTCCGAATGATGTAAGTAATTTAAAAGAATCCTATTGAATGATGATTTTAATGTGAATTCTTTCAGTTGAATGAGTCGGTATCAGACACCACGGGAACAGCTCACACTGTCTTCAGTTTCGTCGATCACAAATTAACGGCAAAAGCTAATTCAACCGAGGACACTCAAGCCGCTTTAGCACAGTTGTATGCTCATATTCAAGCAATGCCAGAATCGGCGAAGAAACGAAGGCTTGTTAAACAGTTTAATAAGGAAAATGGTCAGGGGACACCCAGGCACGTGAAGCAGGTTCGAGTGAAGAGTCTGGGGGATTCCATCAAAAAACACATATTCCAGAAAAAATTATTAGGGCACAAGAAACTGGTGGATATTAATATTGGGTGCAACATCAGTAGATCGAGTAGTGAAGAGAATATCCTAGGATCCGTAAGTTTTAGCTAAAGTTATATAATTTATTGTTAATAACAATTGGCATGAGAATGCGACTAATTCGCTTGTATTGCATGTTTCCACAGACTCACAAGAAATCGTTACCAGCAAAGACACTATTCAGCAAATCCGACGATGAATTGAGCTCAGACAGTTTCGCAATTGATAACGAGAATTTCGTGCACACGAAACACATGAGCAGCAGTACAGGAAGCTTGGACACACCAACGAGCAGCATAAAGGGAAAGAAAATATCACTAAATTACGTTGATATTCAAGAAGAATCCGATACTTCCCAGAGTGACAAATCGAATGGAAAAGTAGAGATTTCCATAAAATCAAGGAGTTTATCTAAAATAAACGAGAACATTGAAATTGAAGAGTTTCCACGGAGGGAAGGCTTCAATGACGATCGCAAGGTTCGTCGGTACAATTCTGAACCATCGGACATGTACTCGGCTCACAGTAACTCTGAAAAAAAAGAGAATAAACCGTCTGCAGTTAACGTTTCCCATCCCACGTGCTCCGCCTTTCGAAGATCGAAGATTGAGATTGTTTACACCCCCAAAAAATTGGAGAATAAATTATTCTCACCAATCAAAAAGGCGGAGGCGACTCATGCATCTCCGGTCCTCAAACACAAATTCTGGAACGTTTATTCGGCTCATACATCAACACCATCAGACTTATTGCGCCGGAATCTAACAAACGGAGAATACGGAATCACGCCGATTAAAAATAGTGATAAGAGCATGAGTCCCATAACTCAAAGCACTGCCAAGATGCCGAAGGCGATGCAGGTATGCATGATTTCAATTTTTTCAATAGCTTTATCGCTTTCAGAAAGAAAACCCCTCATGCTTCTAATTATCCTCATTTCTCAATTAAAAATCCGTTAATTTTCAGGAGACAATGATGACCCCGAGATGCAGAAAACCCGTGATGATGGTCTCGGGTTCCAATTTATGTAATCTAGCGGCGCTTGATAACGGTCAGAATCTCCAGATAGTGGATATTGACATTGATGACCACAGTTACGTCTCGAGTCCCGAGGAAGCATCGAAAAGTGACACTAAAGAAGCAGAACCCTACAGAATCGAGAATAAAGAGAATTATCGACGTCCCCCGTATCCTGAGAGGAATTTCGTCACTTCGATTGAGGATGATCACGTCGTCAATCAGAAGAGCATGTCCATTACCAGCACTTTTAGGGAATATCTATTATCGAGAAGTGTTTTGACAGCGAGCCCAGTTGATCTCAGCTTTACATCAAGAACTGGAGACTTTGAGCAATCGGAATCTGATTTGAATATATTAAATGAAGAGGCACTTTCTGACAGCTTGATGCATTGTCTCGATGGTAACAATCCGTGCTCCGACACTTCCGGAATTGAATCAAGCAGTGGTAACAGTAATTTCGATAAAATTGAAGATGGTAATTGTCAGTCAGCGAGAAAACGGGGAACAAGCTTACAGCGTAATGATTCAAAGAGATCTGTTAAGGGTAATGAGAAAATTGAAGAATTGAAGCATCAGTCGATGCAGAAACAATTGAGCGAATCAACTCTGAATTCACTCAAATTCTCGGATACATTTCAAGAGACTTCGTTCTGAGGGATTACAGGAAATTATGAGATTAAATTTGATTTTTTTTTTTATACATAATACTTAATGTTTAAGTAGAAAAGGAGCAATTTATAATAATCATGACGACTACTCAAATAAATCATTTTTTTTTAATATGTTAATGAAAGTAGTTTAATTAAAGTTATATGAGGGTACAAAATTTTTTAAGAAGCCACGATATTTACATCTGTAGCTATTGAAAAATTCATTAATTTATCTTGTTATCTATTTTATATTGAACGAGAATGATCAAAGTCCCAGATAAAAACGGACAAACTCATGTTATTATCTTTTCTTCGATGTCATTAATTTAAATTATGAAATTCTTTGAATGATTGACGTTTCATTGTTACAGATTTGGGTCAGAACATATCATCATGACCAAGATCTGGTATATAAGATAATCCTCTCTCTTTCAATGCTTTACTCTGAAGACGATCTTGATCTTGTTTAGATTCTTGTTCTCTTCTTTGTGCATCTAAAATATCGTCCACTGAGACTTCAGAGAGTGGAAGATCTTTTTCTTTATCTCTGTCCTAAAGAAAAAAAATGCAAAATTATTAACTATTTACAATTAATTTAAGAATTTCGAGAATATCTCGGAAACTAAGCGAGATAGAGTAATTTCACAAGACACCTTTTTTGTCCAGAATTTCAAGAGCTACAAAAAAGGTTATTATGATTATTGCTCTATCTCTCTTAGTTTCCGAGATATATTAAAAAATATAAAAAACTTACAATTTCTCCTAATAAAACCACATTTTCTCCTCTGACAATAAAAACTCCTCTCGGTATATCGCCGTACTCTTTACCAACGTGAATTCTCTCGATAGTTCTGTGTAAAACGAGATTCGCAAATTGATCAACACTTCTCAGGTATCCAATCAGCGTTCTCCCGTCTCTCAGTAAAACCATTAATTTTTCTAATAACAATCATTAAGGATAATTAATTAATTATAACGATAATGAGGTAAATAATTACTGGGAATTCTTACTGTCAAGTTCATCGAGAAGTGATGCAGTTCCCGGTACCATATCCATTATTCCAGAATTATTTATTCCCAATTATTGACAATGTTGTTGAAGCCAAAGCATTTCTGCTCACCGGTCGATTAAAATGAGGTTAACCTCATCTAAATAATAAATTGTGTTTAAAAAATGGATTATAATTATTTCTCCTTTCAAATATAATTACCAGAAGATGAAAATAATGATTTAGACTCGATAAATAACTAATTTTTATTTTTTTTTGTTGCAGAATAGAATTGGGAGATTATTGAACACTGGAGACAGCGAATGACACTGCGATCTCTCGGAGAAGCGGGAAAATGAAGGAATTCAAATGTTCTGCAGGGACTCGGATGGTAAGTTCACTTTAAAAAAAGACGCATGTTTGATTTCTCCAAAAAAAACTCATATTTTCACAAAATTTCCAAAGTGTTTAGGACTCATTCCGTAATTTATTGATTACAAAATTATAATTAGTTATTAATTATTTAATTCATTATTAATTTTCTTGTGAGGGCTTCATAAGGCCTTCGTGCAACGATTTCGTCACCTTTGTGATTAAAAGAACGAATTATCGTGTGACATTTTCTCCTGTAACAAACGGTGAAACAAAGACAGTATTTTAACGGGCAGAATCTCTCTAATCCTCGGATACAAGCCCTTTCATCGTCTCTGCACCATCGAGAATCTTTACAAACTGAAATTATTTGATTAATTAATAGTTTTCTTAATTAATTGGATTAAACGAACCTTTTCCATCGATTGAAATCCCCAGGAAAAAGAGCAGAATTATGATTTTAATTGAAATAATCATTATTAAGTGATTGTAATGTAATGAAGTGTCTTCTGGATACTGATAATTAATTACCGAATGTCTCTGCTTGCTTTGAGCTAATTAGCATAATGTCTTGCTTTTTTGATTGGGCCAGACGATTTTAATTAAAAGTGTAGATAAGCACACGTGCTCCAATTTACTTCTTTTATCATTTTCAATTGAAAATGATGGAAAAGTAGGGGAAATCGGGGTAAAAGGGAGATTCTGATTGAACGGTTGGAGATAGCGATTTTCTGATGATTCCATTGGAAAGCTGAGGAAATTTTAGCCGGAAAACATGTGTCGAAATTAATTTTTTCGAGGTTTTTTGAAAATTTGATTTTTTTCACCCAGATTTTAAGGGGTTTACCTTGGAAAAATTTGAAAAAATCACATTTTTGGGGATATCTAAGGTTCTATTGGTCGTAGCGTAAAAATTCCGATTCGAGGTGAAAGCTGAGGTCATTTGCGATGAATTCATGTGGTTTCAAAATTGAAAATACGATTTTTTGAGTGATTTATAGTGGAAAAACTGATTTTCAAAAAACACCCCAAAAGTACTTGAAAAAATCGTATTTTTAATTTTAAAACCACATGAATTCATTGCAAATGAGCTCACCTTTCACCTCGAATCAGAATTTTTGTTCTACGACCAATAGAACCCGAGATATCCCCAAAAAAGTGATTTTTTCAAATTTTTCAAAAAATCGAATTTTCAAAAAACTCGAAAAAATCAATTTCGACCCATGTTTTCCGCCTAAAATTTCCTCAGCTTTCCAATGGAATCATCAAAAAAATTCTATCTCCAATATCAAACCTCTATTTTCATCATTACACTTTCTAATGAAATAACACAGAATCCTCTCTCTCCCTCTCCATCAATTTGATTAAATTTTAAAGAGAAATAATTAAAGATATTTGAACCTGGCTCACGACCTTTCAACAATCCCCTCAAATAGGTCACGATGCCAAGGATCCAATAGCAATCTCTCACCACAACGTAATTCTTCAAAATCCTATTCGATTCTCTCGACTTACCAATGATCATATGTCACTTTGCATAAAACTTATCAACAACATAAAACCTCGAACAATACAAACAATAAAAAAAAAACCCCAAAGAATTACATAAGAATTCATTGACAAACGTCCACATCACATTGTTCTCCGGTCGAGCGACTTTATACTTTTTCCACTGATTGTGCACACAATCCCTTGGCCTTTCATGTGGAAAAAAATAAGCATAACATATTGTCTCTTCATACAAATTCTGTATAAGGTAACGGGAAATGGGGAGTGACGTAAGAGCATGCAGAAGAAGAGGCAAAAAGAGGTGGTAAATAGGAGGCAAAAAGCCAGAGTCCTAAACTCATTCTTCTCACTTTCACTCCATCCTCGAAGCTTCTACATTGGCTTCATTTTTCCTGTCATGATGATGACATTAAACCTCACGTGGCTGCTCTTCAGCGTCTTTGTTTACGGTCAGGACGACGTAAGTATTATTCACCAATTTTATTTAATTAATTATCTAATTCTGCTGTTTATTTCAGAGCACAATGCCACCACCAGTCAACTCGACATTCTCATGCAGAGGAAGAGACACTGGATTTTACGCAGATTTGGAGAACGATTGTGAAGTGTATCATACCTGTGACAATCACGGCAACAAGTTCACTTATTATTGTCCAAAGGAAACGAAATTCCGGCAAGAGACACTAGTTTGTGATCACGCGCACTTGGTTAACTGTAAAAGTGCTGAAAAGTTGATTACAATTAAATCCGGAGAAGCTGCTAATTCCAACGACAATCAGAACAGTCCAAGTGTCCTCTCGAGATCGTTCACCATAAGCCAAGTGCCATCGAGACTCCTGGAGCCTCCGAAAGAGAACTCGAAGAAACCCACAACGTTCACCATGAGTTCAACCGTTTTTCTCCGCAATTCAAATGTCAAAAAGAGTGAAAATGAGAAAATTACATCAACTGCACGACCTTTTCACGTTAATCATAAATTCAAGGACTCGGTGGAATTACGTGAGAACGTCAGGAACTTTTCGAGGGACAATTACCCGTACAGAGAGACACTGAGGTCCATTCAGAGCAGAATTGTTACTACTCAGAGGACAACAACCGCTGGCACTGAATTCCCCATTCCAGCGTTTAAGAATGATGCTTTTGGTTATGGTTTAGAGGATCCTTATTACCCGAAAGGGTCTACAGAAGTTTATTATACTTTGAGGTCTGAGAAATCGAGGAAACCGATCTACTTCTCTTCAACACCGAGACCTTTTTTAAATATCAAGATTCCTGATGTTCTTCCGGATTTTAATAGTGTTGATGATCTCGTTGATAGAAGGAAGATTCTCTATATTCCCAGGACGAAGTCACTTTAATTAGAATTAGGAGGACTTTAATTTTGTGAAAAGAAGAGGATTTTTATGGGAAAGTTATGGTGGAGGTGTCTGATATGTGACCATTCGTGGCGACTGCGTACAATGTGAGAATTGTTGGTTTAGTCAAATCAAGAGAAGTGAGAATCGCTTGGGAACGAGTTGCTGATCCAACACGAGATGTTACGATCCTGGAAAAATATTAATGTATTAATGTGGTTCATTAAATACGTGGAAAAATGATGTAATCACCCGTTGACTTGGATTTCGTAACCACGTATGCTGCATAATGATTCAGGAGGATCCCAGGCGAGGAATAAGGAGTTTAAGATTGATCTTACGACTCGGAAATTCGAGGGTTTTGGGACTGCATCGTCTTCCATTAAAGTTCCCCTCGACAATTCCTATTTAAAAGAGAGGAAATTATCAGATGTTTCAATTTTTTTAATTAAAGATTTTATTTAAATTCACCGGAAGTGAAGTGCTCTTGAGATACTCATAAAGCATGGATCGATCGAAGTCAATAGCAATTCTTGGGAGACATGGTGCAGTCAAGTTTTGAAAGATGTGATCAACATTCCCTGAATTCCTGAGCTCCTCAGCAAGAACAGCGATCATTCCGTCTTTTATACGACACTTGTTCCGCAGCATTTCAACTGCAGTGATCAATCCTAAAATTCCGTAATTCTCAATTAAAATTACGTAATGAAGAATTTATTATTTTGTCTAACCAGCGTCTTTTTCTGGGAATTCTTCGGGATAATTGAGATCGTCATTCAGCTCATTACCACAAACACAGCATGGTCTGCGAATTTAATTTAATCATGAGTATTCTTGAGATATCTCGGAAACTAAGAGAGATAGAGAAATTTTTGTAGAGACCTTTTTTGTAGAGAATTTCAAGGGCTACAAAAAAGGTCATCATGATTATTTCTCTATCTCGTTTAGTTTCCGAGATATTGAGGGATTAATGACGTTATTACCCTCCAGGGTGAATTTCTGATGTTTCGTCATCAACAATTTCGATAATTGTGCCACAGCCACAGGGACAGACTTTAAACTCTCCTCTTTGATAATATCCACAGCCACAAGGACAGACAACTCCAGCATCCTCAATTTCTCCATCTCTCTGACTAATTTTCGATACTTTTGAAGGCACTGACTGAATTGACTTTAATTTATCTTCAAAAAAACGTCCGGAAATCATTGGAATCATTAATTGAAACTCACCGGATTCGAGTGGTTTGATAATTCGGCTTGAATGGCAACGGTAACCTCATGCTCAACATTCTCTTCCTGGCCTCTAATCGTGTCCATCGATGTCACCGTCTTCAATCCTTTCTCTTTTAAGTCCTGACATCCACAGGGACAATCCAATGAATGTAATTCACATTTACCCATGCACAGTCTGATTTCATTCACCCCAGGGTCAGATTTTTTTACCGATGGAATGTGCGGGGTCTTATCGCAGTGACATTTATCACCGCATGCATTGCATATCCATTGCCCTCGGGGACCAACGTCGTCCGGGCCCCATTCAGTGCAGTTGCAAGAGACCCTTGGCTATGAAATGTCGATATTTATCGGTTTGTTTGAGTTTAGGGGATTTGTGGGATTGCCAGAGGCTTTCCAGGGGTCGGAGAGACACTGCAATCATAAAGGCATCATGATTTTTTTTGCGAATTCAATGTTTTGTTTATTTTTAATTCCCTGGAAAGCCTAAATTTAATTATTTCAAGGAATCGTTGGTTTTTTTAAGATATCTCGGAAATTGAGAGAGATAGAGGAAAATATCGAGAGGGCTTTTTTGTAGGGAATTTCAAGAGCTACAAAAAAGGTTTTCATGAAAATTTCTCTATCCCGCTTAGTTTCTGAGATATCTTTAAAAAACTTACGACTGAACGAAATCGACTTTTCTGACAATTCATTAGTTTCTTAAAGATATCTCGGAAACTAAGAGAGATAGAGAGATTTCACAAGAGACCTTTTTTGTAGAGAATTCAAAAATCTACAAAAAAGGTGTCTTGATAAATTTCGATATCTCTTTTAGTTTCCAAGATATCTTTAAAAAACGAAGGAATAAATGAAATTTGTTTTGAGGACTCACTTGACTAGTCGTTGGAGCATCACGATCTCCAAGGTTCTTCAACGTTAACGCGGTTTCTCTGATTGGCCCGATGAGCTCGTCCAATCCCAAACTCTAATAATCATAACAATTCGCTTAAAAACCCCTTTAATAATGAATTCATCCTTTAATTAAAATGAATTACTCGAGCTTTCTCCAAAATTCCCTCAAACTTTTCCGCCAAATCATTCAAACTTCTGCTTCGATCGGGTGCAACCTCTTCAACCTCTTCATAGCAATCAGGATTGTCACAGGACAAGCACTGAGCATTTGCATTCCTCGAAGTACTCGAATTGACTCCAGATGACGTTTGACCCATTTGAATTCATTAAAAACTCTTAATTTTTTCATTGAACTTTGAGGTTTGAAATAAATGAAAGGGAAATAAATGACTAATTAGGTTTAAAGAAAATTCAATTTCTCTTGATAAATCCAAAGTGTTCAATGATGTCAGAATCATCGGAAAATCCTCGGAATCAGAAGAGGAAGAGTTATTGGAGTGATTTGGTGCGGCATTACGAAGAGAAAAATGCATCTCTCGAGAAACGTCACGATGCACTTGCGGAAAGAGTGAAAATCATGGAATTGGCACTTCCTTCCATGCTGATGGGTGCAGTTGTCAATTTGAATCAATTACCGAGTGAAACGTAATTCCCTGAATTTTAATTTTAATAATAGAGTAGGGGAAGGTGGAGTAAAATGGACACGTCAATTTTTATGGAAATTTTTTGGAATTAACAGAAATATTGGAGATATTAAAGTACGTCTTCGTGATTTTTTCCTGTTTAGGCAGTTCATCCGAAAATTCTGAAAAAATTCTGGGATATTTTAGACTTGGCTCACTATTTTCCTGAATTTTTTCAGATTTTTTCAGAGAACGGCGTATTCAGGAAAAATCCTGAAGAAATCGAACAAAGAAGAAATTATAAAATTTCTCATTTTTCATAAAAAAAACAAATTGATTTTTTTCCGCTTAAGCAACTCATCCAAGAATTCTGAAAAAATTCAGGAAAATAGTGATTGAAATCTGAAATATCTCTGATTTTTTTCAGAATTTTTGGATGAACTGCCTATCCAGGAAAAATCCTCGAATTCTCAAGAAAAAATCTATTTCCAATCGTTTCATTATAGTGTCCATTTTGCCCCATTCTCCCCTAATTATTCATTAAATTATGATAATTTTAAAGGGAAACGATGGAAAGGCTTCTGAATCCGACAAAAGATCCAAAATTATCTGCAAAAAAGTGTGAAAATCAGGAAAATTCTTTAAAATAATCAGCAGAATGTAAACACGATCATATTTTTCTTTATTCGAATAAAACATAATCAAGTCATTCATACACAATGATAATTCAATAATTAAACATAAAGTAATTAATTTCTTCGGCGTAAACTATCGAGGCTACTTGATAAAGTCAAAAGCATAATTGTTCTCAACTTTCAAAAGCCATCTATGAAATTATTATAATGTTAAACAAGAATCGACTAGAGATTACCTGAACCCTAAATCTAAAATTCATTGGATCACGGCAAGTTCAGAGAAAACATTTAATCGGGATTTAAATCCTCGAAACAATGGATTAATTACATGCATATATGTTTTTTTGGGGGAAAAATCAAACGGAACACACGTTTTTTCGGAGTTTTATTCAAGTTGAAATTGTGAATTTTTGAGACTATTTTAGTTTATCAGTTTTTTGAGGATAACTCGGAAAGTAAGAGAGATAGGGAAATTTTTGAAGAGACCTTTTTTGTGGGTTTTGAAATTCTCTACAAAAAAGGTCTCTTGATAAATTTCGATATCTCGCTTAGTTTCCGATATATCCTCAAAGAACTGATGATGAAATTGAATTTTTGTCTGAAAAATTCACAATCGTTTCAGGTTTTGTTTTTTCATCTTCTTCGTAGCATTCGAGTCGTAGTTCGGTACACAAAAGTCTCTTTTTTCATGTGGTTATCAAGAACGGTGGGTGAAATAGTGCTCCTTTTTTTACTGAATAATAAATTAAGTGAAATTGGGGTAAAAAATCAATTTCTCCCATTAATTACGAAAATCAGGGAGAAATCGAAGGAAAAATTGGAAATACCTTTTTTCTGATGCTTCCATCGGAAAGCTGAGAAAATTTCACGTGGAAAGCATATCCCGCACGTTTTTTTGTGAAATTTCGATTTTTTCAAAAAATCAAAATTTCGAAATTTCGAAAAATGAAAGAAAAAAACGTTTCGATACATGTTTTCGACGTAGAATTTCCTCAGCTTTCCACTGGAATCATCAAAAAACGTCTATCTCCAATTATTTCATTAGAATCTTAACTTTCAACCCTTTGAAAAATAAAACGATGAAATATTGCTTTGAAAATCAAATTTTACGATCGTATGGAGTGTCCTCATTGATGCGGAAGGACGTACCGTTCCTGGTCGTCACTTGGTCATGCCAAGCAGCGCCAGCAGTATATTGTCCTGCAAAAAACCATAAAATTCCATAAATTCCCAAAAAAAACCTCAATTTTCACAGAATTAATTGATTCCCTTCAAACTCACCTCATTGATGTTGATAAAACCGTTGTTTTAAAATGGAGTCTCAGGATTTCTTGATCACCTGGATGATTCTCCCCGCACCGAAGAACAGGACGAGTCTCTCATCTCCACCGAAAGTAAACAATCTGCGAAAAATAATGAAAAAAAACTGAGTTTCTCTCCCCAAAAACTCCAAAACCAGAGATTAACAAACCGAAGAAAAGCGAAAAACCACCACCAGTGTAACACAAACTCACATTAAAGTGCAAGTGATTCAAAATCACCTAAATTTCAAAAATTAGACCTAGAATAACAAAAAAAACCACTAAAATTAGCTTCGAACGCAAAAAAAATAAGTTAAGAATAAAATCATCTTTTTCCAGTATTCATGAAAAAGTGAATTTTATGCAGAACAGAGAAGTCTAGGAGTTTAGTCTTAATGTCGTTTAATTGAAGATGTAAAAATAGTAGTCACTTGTAAAATTTTGACTAAATTGAGAAGACTGACCTTGGGCCAGTCTCGAAACCAGCCAAGCCGCATGTGTCCTCCTTCAAGCGATCCACTGGATTATCAACAAAACTTCTCTCGAATGCACACTCTTACGTTATTTGTAAATCAAATTTAATATAATTGATTCATTAGCACACGTGTATCACGAGATTAATGATAAAATGAGTCCAGCCAGGAATGCCGCTGATTTCTTCCTTATTTTTTTCGTTTTTTAGAACATTCTATACAGCTGACTATTAATTAAGTTAAAAACTACACGCAAATCTCCTGATAGAGAACGAATCGATGACCATTAACGATCGCCCTAACGTTTTTAACGCTACGACTACCCTTTGGGGTATTCCATGCTCTTATGACTCCATCTCGTTCGCTCTGCGTTTTTCTAACCTTCTTATCCATATCAGACTCGGTTATTTCAACGTGATCATTGGTACTTGGATCCTGCAGGAATTCACGAGCTTCTTGTGCCAATTCTGCTCCTCCCGCCGCCATCTTGTCTTCCTGTAAAAGAGCACTTTTTATTGACACCATCTCCACTCTAATAAAAAGAAATACTCACATTCTCCGAGTCTCTGAAATCAGTCTGAGTGAATTGGTGAATTCTCTTCTCATCAATCTCCATAAATTCATCAGTTTGAACAGTTTTCTCTATTCCTTTCTTGATCGAATCGACTTCATCAAGATGACACACGTGATCCCGGATGATTCCCTCGAGTTCAGCAATTCTGTTCAACATCTTCTGGTTAATGATGATCTTGTCATCGAGTTTTGTTTGGATTTTGGTTAATTCTGAAGTGTGATTGGTCTCGAGTTGGGTCCAAGTGGCGTCGACTTGTTTAAGAGTTTTAGCGAAGGCTATTTCCCTTCTTTCGAGGTCGATTATTCTCCTCCAGAAGGAGCATTCTGCTCTCGCAAGCTGCTGGATCTTGTTGTCGTAATCTTTCCGTAAAACTGAGCATTCAGAGCATTCCGGGGGATTCCCCTTATTGCATAATAGTTCAGAGGACACTCTGAACCCTTCCACTTGATTCCTCGCCTTCAAACAGATCTCAGAATCATCAATATCATCAAGAGCATCGTGGAAGATCTTCTCGCACGGTGACAACTCCGAAAGATCCCCGAAAACCTCAGATTTATCAAAGTAATCCATAATCGTGAGGTCAGTGCTCGTCCCCACATCATTACAATTTTTCCTAAAATTATGGAGTTCGTTCTCCAACCAGTAGACTCTCTCCGTCAGCCTGTAATTCTCATCGAGCAGGTCCTCTTCCCTCTGCTTAGCCACCGCCTGATCCCTCGACCTTTTAACCTCAGCAGTTTCATAGACTCCTAATCTCTCCTCGAGCTCTCGAATTCGTTCCTTGTGAGAGGTCAACCGATTGTCCTCACTCTCTAAACTTTCGACGTTAACAGGTACTTTAACTGCTCTTTCTTGGATCCTCTCCCGGAGTTCCTGGAGTCTCTGGACCTCTTGCAGCAGTTCTCCTGAAGGTGTCTCAGTCTGTGTGCCGCAGGAAGTGAATTCCACATGATGATCATCGTCCTCCTCAAAGATTCCACTTTCCTGAAGGGATAATGGTGATTTTTGAACCGTCAATGGAGACAACGACTGATTATATGAATTGTAGGGGATCACAGTAGCCACTGCTCTTTGTTGCCTGTTATTTTGATCCTTGAAGAGCGCAATTGGCTCCGGGGACACAATACCACTGTCAGCAGTGTCCGGGGACTCTCTTGGACCACCAGTTTCCTCAAGTTCGAGGACACGAAACTCGAGGAGCTCATTCTGCTCACGTAATTCTGATATTTCTGCTAATAAAATCGATTCTCGTTCCTCGCATTCTCTTAATTTATCACTCAGTGCTCGACGACTGTTCTGACTGCCTCTGGTTTCTTGGAGCAGGGCTTTTTCCAAATCACGCACCTGACTTCGAGCATGGAGGAGTTCTTGCTGCTCCTCCATGCACTTTGTTTGTAATTCCTCGAATTCAAGGAGCAGCGTCTCGTAAGTCTCACGAGTCACTCCGTTCTGCCACTGATTACCAGGCTGCGGTGATAACGATGTTGGTGCACTTGATAGTGCACTGTCATCCTCCGCCTCCTCCTCATCATCAACCTCAGCCACTGGCTCAAGCTCGAGCCATTGTTTGTAGAATTCCTCCTTTCGCTTTTTGTTGGACAATTGATCCAATTTACGTTCACGCTCCTTCAGGGCCTGACGCAGAAACTCAATTACCTCCTGCTGCTCAACAGCCAGCTCACGGAGACGCTCTAGTTCACCCACATCGCACTCCCCTTTGCATAAGTCCTGGAACATTTTTGTTTATTTTTAATCCGGTGGAGAAAGTTGAAGAAAGCTCGGGATTGTTTGGGTACTTACTGTGTTATCGTCTCGGGTTATTTTATCTTCTATTCTCGGGCCCAAACGAAGATGACCCCTCTCGCTCTCCCGTAATTTTCTCATCTGCAACAGGAATTTTTTAAATTGTTAGTTAATTAGTAGAGTTGTTGCGTCATTTTTAGAAGAATTTATGGGGTTTCTTTTTATGGATGATTAGGGAAAGTGGAGGTTGATCTAATTTAATTGAATAGTATCGGATTTTTTTTGATGATAATGTATGCGTTTGCGTGACCAAGACGATAATGAGAGATTCTTTGGCCTCAATCCAGCAATTGACCGGTGAAAAACTCGGTATTGTGCCTTTTTCTTGGGCTTTCACGAGATGAAAGCTGGCCCAGTTGATTCCACAATGAAACTCCAATTCCACATGGTTGGGTTTTCGTTTTTTAAATAAATTAAAGTAGTTCAGGGGATTCACGTAAGATCCTACATTAATAAATCATCGGTGGAACTTTCTATCACCTAACGTGCGAGCGTAATAGAAGCAGGAAAAATGTGCATTCGAATATTTCTCAAGCATGACGTTGTTAATTAGTTACATGCTGAAGAAGGTGCATTGGACCAGTTGATGTCTCTTGAATAATTACAATTTGTCTTTCATTAATTTTCATTATTTAACGTTTCAACAATAAATCCACTTGTTTGAGATGATTTTTTCGACATCAAGCAAACAGTTAATTTATCAAAAAACTAATTGTTTATGATTATCAATAGGTTTTTTCTTAAATTCAAAGACGAATTTATCAATAAAATACAGTTTTTGTTACTCAATTGTTGAATACTTGACACAGTTTTATTTTATTCATCTTTATGTCTCTCGAATAATTACTATTTTCACACAATTTATTAACAATCTTCCTCTGCACAATTTGTCTTTGACTCGAGAAGTTAAAAGATTGGAAATTTCCAAGTGCACGAGAGCTTTGAATCGAGTATTAATATAATTGCACTTCAAAAAAAAAAATGGTTTGTCGGAAGAATGAAATTTCGAGGAACTCAGGAGAGTCAATGATTATGAATTTTTAGAAATGATTTATTGAAAGTAATAATGCGTTACTTGAATTGAAAATAACCAGATTGGAGTTAATTCATTTTCATTATTTATTTTTAACGAATTTAAAAGAATTTCAAGCCAATCATCTCACTGCTTGTTTCACCAATAAATCCACTTGTTTGAGATGATTTTTTTGACCTCAATCAACCATTTAATTTATCAAAAAACTAATTGTTTATGATTATCAATTGTTGAATACTCGACACAGTTACAAAATCCATGATTATTGTCATTGTCACGATGATGAGCAATTGTCCAGGTGATTGAAGTCGATGAAGATGGATTGAAGTGAAACGGGATGGGTCCATGCAGGAACGGACTTTGAACCGTTACGTTGGCCCCCTGACACACAGCTGACTGTGTAGACGTCTCTTTGAGGAATTGGCTTTCTTCTTCGTATCGAAACTCGTCGGGTCAGGTGGCCGCTGCTGACCCCCCTCAAATACTTAATTATTCAAAACATCTTTTAATCATTAATTGTAACTGGAAAACTCCGGAAAACTTTCACATCTAATTACCCCTCAATTCACAAACTTCCAAATAAATCAAAAAAATCCAATAATCCTCGATTTCTCTCACCGGAAATCACATCCTCGATTTCTCTCTCAACACTCCCGCAAAATGCATAATTTGTCATGCGTTAAATGTCTTCATTGTTCGTGAAAATTGTCGTGTCACTTGATTTTAAAAAAAAATCCCTCGAGGAAGTCGTAACGAGAAACCATGTGAAAAAAAATATTCCAGTGGGCGGGGCCTTGATTACAATGCACTTTTAAATTCATCAAAATTACATGAATTAAGATTGAGATGAATTCTCTTCCTTGAACTTGTGGGAAATTTCACTTTTTATTTTTCCAAGTCTCCTTATCTTTTTCTCAACTAATTGTTGATGGAAAAAAGTACTGTATCCGGTTCTCTCCGGCGATGGATCTCGACGACAGGTGAGTTGAATGCGGATTACCGTTATTCCACCTTGTCCCTTGATTTTCTTTTAATTAATTGAAAGAAAGATGGAAATTTTGTGATTTTAAAAATTGTATCACGTTTTATTGAACTTTCTAGATGATTTTTGGATCGATCGATCGTGATCGAGGGCTTCATTTCCTTCCGATCGAGCACGCATTCCTGAATAAATTAAAGCCACAATAGATCCACTCGGATTGACCTTTCCACATGGAATAATAATAATTTAACGTAAAAATAAAGAAACACCTGCATTCGTGTCCCCACATTTACGATTGCTTCGTAAAATCGTGACTCTCTGAGGATCTTTCTCTTTTTCTTACAAACCACTTCTCTTGTCCCACTTTTGCACCTCTTATCCTACAACACACGAGGTCCACAAGTGGAATAAACTCGTGTCGTTCAATTCTCATTTAATTGTATGAAAAAATGAGTTATTTTAAATTGTGGAAAAAAGGCTATTTTTTAGTTTTATTTTGTTTTTAGTTTTTTATTAATAGAAAAATGGATTTTTTTCATGAGTTTTCTTTTTGGAGTTTGGTGGGGAGTTGATGGGGATAAAGGGGAGAATTCATTCCACTCAACCGGAAACCGGAAATCCATTTTTTACGGTGTCTAGACGTGTTTGGTCTTCTCCTTAAAAATGGAGAAAAGTCAAACAACCGCTAGTCTCGGTCTTTCCGTATCACCGTTTTTCCCATGAATTCTTATTTTTTTGCGGAGTGTATTCCGGAGTGGAAGAGAAGACACTACCCTTCTCGGATTTCCCAGGTTTTTGTGATCCATTCACATTAAATGCGTTTACTTTAAAGTTTTGAGACAAATCGAGTTGATTTCATTGTTTTTTTTTAGATATTTCGGAAAGTAAGAGAGATAGAGAAATTTTTCAAGAGACCTTTTTTGTAGAGAATTTCAAGGGCTACAAAAAAGGTCTCTTGATATTTTCCTCTATCTCGCTTAGTTTCCGAGATATCTTTAAGAAACGAATGAAGAAATAAGAAACTGTTGGAAAACACGATTTCGTTCGGTCATTCGTTTTTTGAAGATATCTCGGAAACTAAGCGAGATAGAGGAAAATATCAAGAGACCTTTTTTGTAGCTCTTGGAATTCTCTACAAAAAAGGTCTCTTAATGAATTTCGATATCTCTCATAATTTTCGAGATACTCCCCGATGACCGAGAAAACAGGGTAAACTGCATGATCAAGGGATCGGAACGATTCTCGGTCACGCGCTCTCGCCCCGTTATCGTTGAGCGCATAATATAAACCCAAACATGTATACACGCGGTAAAAGAGAACAAAAGTGGGGGGAGGGAGGCAGGTTGAGGAGGGAATACATTGGAGAAACACGAGACGCTCGGATCGGAATTCGTAAGCACTGACGATGCAGAGAGCACTGAAACGGGACACTCGAGGGAGAAAAAATCCCGAGGAAAAGAGGCGAAAAAAAGGGAGTATACGAGAATTACAGCATTTTCAATGATTATGAATTTTTAGAAATGATTCATTGAAAGTTATAATGCGTTACTTGAATTGAAAATAACGAGATTGGAGTTAATTCATTTTCATTATTTATTTTTAACGAATTTAAAAGAATTTATTCGTTGAGATGATTTTTTTGACATCAATCAAACAGTTAATTTATCAAAAACTAATTGTTTATGATTATCAATAGGTTTTTTCTTAAATTCAAAGACGAATTTATCAATAAAATACAGTTTTTGTTACTCAATTGTTGAATACTTGACACAGTTTTATTTTATTAATCTTTATGTCTCTCGAATAATTACTATTTTCACACAATTTATTAACAATCTTCCTCTGCACAATTTGTCTTTGACTCGAGAAGTTAAAAGATTGGAAATTTCCAAGTGCACGTGAGCTTTGAATCGAGTATTAATATAATTGCACTTCAAAAAAAAAATGGTTTGTCGCAAGAATGAAATTTCGAGGAACTCAGGAGAGTCAATGATTATGAATTTTTAGAAATGATTTATTGAAAGTAATAATGCGTTACTTGAATTGAAAATAACCAGATTGGAGTTAATTCATTTTCATTATTTATTTTTAACGAATTTAAAAGAATTTCAAGCCAATCATCTCACTGCTTGTTTCACCAATAAATCCACTTCTTTGAGATGATTTTTTTGACATCAATCAAACAGTTAATTTATCAAAAACCAATTGTTTATGATTATCAATAGGTTTTTTCTTCAATTCAAAGACGAATTCATCAATAAAATCGTTTCAAGTTTGAGCTAATACTGGTCAAAGTCACGGTGAATAATCGGGGAAAAGAGAAATAAGGAAAAGAATATGTAATTCTGTTGATAAATCACGATAGAGAGTATTTTCACTTTGCGGTGCGAAATTACTGGTAGTTTCAGGTACCTACTACCCCACATACGCCAGTCAGCTTGAAGCATTAAATTGCCGAGACTTCTCTCATTCCAGAAATTCAGAAATAAATAGCCAAAGGGATATATCATCGGGGATACCACAAAATATTGTGGGTAAAGTGTGTTTCACGGTTTTCTGAGCACAGAATTGGTTCCGCCTTTATCTACGTGCTCATTACATACACATAACACATATTCACTATTTTTAAAAACAATTTCAACATTTTTCATTCAAAGGAAATTCATAATTTCATCAGTTTTTTTGAGATATCTCGGAAACTATTGGAGGTAGAGAAAAATCACAAGAGACCTTTTTTGTAGAGAATTTCAAGAGCTACAAAAAAGGTCTCTACAAAAATTTCTCTATCTCTCTTAGTTTCCAAGATATCTCTAAAAAAAACACACGATCCAACGAAATCGACTTTTCTGATAATTTCTTTTTTCCCATTAGTTTTTTGAAAATATCTCGAAAACTACATGAGACAGAGTAATAATCATAATAACCTTTTTTGTACCTCTCTAAATTCTCTACAAAAAAGGTTTCTTCCAAAAATCCCCTATCTCCTTTATTTCCCGAAATATTTCGAAAAAACCAGATTCGTCAAATTTTTCATATTTTAACATAAAAAAAATATAAAACACCACACTTAACCTTGTCTACCACTCCGCCACTGAATATATTAAATATAATTGCATTCTTGATTATTAAAATAAAAAAATTGTGTAATTTACGAGATATTTTAAATTAAATTAAATTGAAAGTTCTTACATTGTCAGTTCTCATAAATAATTGAAAAGTATAATAAGATTTGACTATGTGTTACGTGTTTCTATCTCTGTGTTATGGCCGGAGGCCTCGTACCATTGGCGACGCTAGTGAAAGGAGGCATAAATAATAATTCAGAAATTCGAGACGTTTAAAACGTATTTTCATCGCTAAACCAAAATTACATGAACTTGCGATACATTACGATGGCCATGTGGCTCACTTCGAAAGTTTCCACCTGATTATTCAGTAGTCCCTCCCCTGTGACCTACTGCCGCGAGCATTTGAAGTATCTGCAGCTGAAATGCGGCTATATTTTCTTTCCCGAGAATTCCTCACTTTTTCGAGTCTTTTTTCTCTCGAAAAAAGGGAAATGTATTTATTTTATTCGCAGTGTGACATTCGGAGGGCAATAAATCTACCTGGGTCTCTTTTATTCTCTCCCTCGGGCTTTGTCGAATGCCGACAATCCGTTATTCCGGGAGGGAACGAGAGTTTTCTGGAGATATCTCGGAAACGGCGAGGGATAGGGAAATTTTGAAAGAGACCTTTTTTGTAGGGGATTTCGAGAGCTACAAAAAAGATCTCTATGGAAATTTCGATATCTCGCTTAGTTTCCGAGATATCTTTGAAAAACGAATGAAGAAATGAGGAACCGTCGAAAAAGTCGATTTCGTTCGATCATCCGTTTTTTAAAGATATCTCGGAAACTAAGCGAGATAGAGAAAAATATCAAGAGACCTTTTTTGTAGCTCTTGAAATTCTCTACAAAAAAGGTCTTCTCCAAAATTCCTCTATCTCTCTTATTTTCCGAGATATCTCAAAAAAACAAAAGCGATAATAAATCCCAATTTTTAGGGATGTCAGTGAGGTTAATTCGAAGTTGATTCCCCAGCATAATGTTACATACGCGTGAGGTGGAATGAGGGAATGGTCTCCCACGCGATCGAGAGTGGTTCACGCATCTTCCCAAGTTCTTATGGTTTACCGCAGGTATTTTCTGTGCCTTTTCTCTCCTATATTATAAATACGACGAAATAGAAGATACATCTGCATCTCCCGGAGCGTTACAGATAGGATAAAACAAACCTAGGCGAGCCGACAGGATGCATCACTGCACACGGTGACCTTAAGTCTAATGCATTTTTTTTATCTCTCATTTAATCATTATTTTCCTTTTTTTTGTCATTAAAGGTAATGAAAAAAATGGGAAAAATTTGACCTTCAAGAGGAAAACGGTGAAGATTTCCTTTTAAAAAAAAGGGAAATTATTTTGGGTTTTTTTTTGAAAATGTGAAGGTCATTGAACTTTAACGATATTGCAGACATTGATCTTTCCTCTTTTCGTTAGAATGATGAAACACAATGGATAAAGCAATTAGTAATCACGTCAGCGATCATCGGAGTCCTTTTTAATACGGCGACCGTGATCATGTGACTCACGAGGTGAAATTATAATTAGTTTAGTATGGAAATCGTGTATTACGATGAGAAGTATCGGGGGAATAATAAAGGAAGTGACGGAACGATTTATTTGCGATTAGTCATCGGTGGGAATAGGAAAATTAATTCAGTTTTTGGGAGATATCTGGGAAATAGAGAGAGATAGAGTGATTTTGTAGGAGACCTTCTTTGTAGAGAATTTCAAGAGCTACAAAAAAGGTGTATTGGTATATTGCTCTATCTCGCTTAGTTTCCGAGATATTTTGAAAAAACGAATGAAGAAATGGGGAATTTTCAGGAAGAACGATTTTAATCGTGAGTTTTTTGAAGATATCTCTGAAAATAAGCGAGATAGGGAAAAATTCATGGAGACCTTTTTTGTAAAGAATTTCAAGAGCTACAAAAAAGGTTATCACCAAAATTTCTCTATCTCGCTTAATTTTCGAGATATCCTCAAAAAACGAATGAAGAAATAAGCAAGTATCCAAAAAATTTATTTTATTCGATCGTGCGTTTTTCAAAGATACCTCGGAAACTAAGCGAGATAGAGCAAAATATCAAGAGACCTTTTTTGTAGCCCTCAAAATTCTCTACAAAAAAGGTCTCTTCCCAAATTCCCCTATCTCTCATCCTCCCCGAGATATTCCAAAAAAACAAACCAAATAATTCAAAATTCAAGTAATAAACGCGTGGGACACAATCTATTATGGAATCAGGACAAATTATTCAATCTCACATCCCCTGGAATGTAATAACCAACATAGTAAATAAAAAAATAATTAAGTGTAACTGAGTAGATTTGTTGTGACTGAGATATTTTCCCACGGCGAGTCTGACCGTGGCCAGTGTATGTTAATGCAGAGAATGAGAGAGTAGTGAGGTAGGTATGAAAACAAATCGAGCACTAAGGTCCGGGAGTTTCCTTTATGAACATACAGAACTCGGAGTCACGTGCGTTCACGCCCTACCTGGTGCATAACATCATTCTGCATCAAATCCTTCTCTTTTATTCATAAATTGAAGTTGAAGTTGCCTTCAACACGCACAAACATCAATTTAGAAAAAAATTCCCCAAAAAAATATTAAAAAATCCGATTTTCTTTAAATTTTATTCCGAAAATTATTGCATTTTTTTAAACAATTTTTCCGGAATTTTTCATTGACTTAATTAAAAATGTCTTCAATTTAATTATAATTAGCTGTGTAATAATGAGGAAATTCTTCATTTTTTTTTTTTTATAAAAATTACGATTTTTCTAATGATGTCAATAACGCAAAGAAACCCACCTCATTATAATAAAATAATAATAATAATTAATTTCGAATTAATGACGTACCTCTTGCCACGCGAATCCCATCAGGTGGGCGTCGACTTTGGCGACACATAAACGTTAAAAAATCCCAAGTAATCGCACTTTATTACGTCGATAAAACGTCTGAATAATTGCACATAAAAGTTTCCGAAATTCTGTATTGAATTTTAAAAATTCAAACACCATAAAGAGCACCGGAGCGTGCGCACTCGACGGATGTCTAGACAAGACTGAATGTCCGTCCGGTGCTTCGCTCCCAAGAGGCCCCACACAATCAGGCACATCCTGTCCATGAAGAATACCTTCGCGCGTGCGAAGGTGTCGGATTAATAATAATTAATGGAAAAAAGGGGGAAATTTATGGGAAAAGGATGAAATCGATATTAATTCATTCATATTGTAATCAAAAGAATTTTTTATATTCAATAGATTTAGTTTCTTGAAGATATCTCGGAAAGTAAGGGAGATAGAGAAATTTTGAAAGAAACCTTTTTTGTAGAGAATTTCAAGAGCTACAAAAAAGGTTATCACCAAAATTTCTCTATCTCGCTTAGTTTCCGAGATATCTCGAAAAAACGAGGGAAGAAATGGGAAATTGTGAGAAAAGTGGGTTTTATTCGATCGTGAGTTTTTTGGAGATATCTCGGAAAGTAAGAGAGATAGGGAAATTTTCATGGGGACCTTTTTTGTAGCTCTTGAAATTCTCTACAAAAAAGGTTTCCTCCAAAATTTCCCTATCTCGCTTACTTTCCGAGATATTAAATGAAAACCGAATAAATAAGTAATCAGTTGAATTTTTCATGGGATTACGGAATTTCAACGGTACATTAATTTCATTCTTTTACGTTCTAAATTATTCACTGATGTAACTCATGAAAGTTAATGAAGGAAAATAGAAAAATATGGGAATTATGTTGGAATCAATGAATTTAATACTATTGAATTAATTAATGAAGTGAATTAATTTTTTAATGAATTATTCCGCGGGAAAATGATTTAATAGAATAATTATTAATTGTATTTTACGAAACTTATTAACTTGCAGGTCAACCGAGCCAACACACAGGAAAAAATGTCTATTACTTTCCTAACGGGTTTTCCACTCTCAAGACACTGAGAGACTAGATGCGGAATAATTGCACCTCTGAAAACAATGAGCCTCAAAAAAAAAAAGGAAAAACCGAGGAAAAGAAGTGAAGATTAAGTATTCAACGACCGTTACAATGTCGAGTAAGTGCCTGAACCATTTGAACCCTAAAAAAAACCTATTGATAATCATAAACAATTAGTTTTTGATAAATTAACTGTTTGATTGATGTCAAAAAAATCATCTCAAAGAAGTGGATTTATTGTTGAAACAAGCAGTGAGATGATTGGCTTGAAATTCTTTTAAATTCGTTAAAAATAAATAATGAAAATGAATTAACTCCAATCTGGTTATTTTCAATTCAAGTAACGCATTATAACTTTCAATAAATCATTTCTAAAAATTCATAATCATTGACTCTCCTGAGTTCCTCGAAATTTCATTCTTCCGACAAACCATTTTTTTTTTGAAGTGCAATTATATTAATACTCGATTCAAAGCTCTCGTGCACTTGGAAATTTCCAATCTTTTAACTTCTCGAGTCAAAGACAAATTGTGCAGAGGAAGATTGTTAATAAATTGTGTGAAAATAGTAATTATTCGAGAGACATAAAGATGAATAAAATAAAACTGTGTCAAGTATTCAACAATTGCGTAACAAAAACTGTATTTTATTAATAAATTCGTCCTTGAATTGAAGAAAAAACCAATTGATAATCCTAAACAATGAGTTTTTAATAAAAAAAATTGAAGTGCAATTATATTAATACTCCGATATTGACAATATTTTCTATGATTTCAGGTTTTAAACTTCTGGGTGTCCCCCACCTGTGGCGCAGAGAATCGAAAAAATGTGTCGCGCGGCAAGGCATAAAGAAAAGCCGTCTCGAAAAAGAAGAGAGGATTCAAAGTGACTACACGAGACCTTTCTCAATAAAGATATACAGTCCTTTATGTACAACACTGAGACTCGCAGCGATTAAACGCTTCCACGTACTCGTCATTAGCGTTCCACCCGGTCCAGTGCTAACGATTATATTTCCTCGAGACACCACGGAGAATTCCATTCGGGCCACCTTAGTAGGTGATTCTTTTACAAATAACGATGATATGATAAACCAGAGACATTTCGTGTGAGAGGTAACATCAATAATATTATGATATTATCGCTTTTTTCTGAGGATTAAGAATGGAATTAACATTGTTGAATTTTTAGGTTTCCGATGGATCCAAAGAAGAATTCTCCCTTTGTCGGTACATCCAAGAGACTATTGTTGACACAATGACTGAAAATTTTCGAAATTCGAGACATTTTGGAAGAAATATTGGAGGTACGTTTTTTCCGATGATTCCATTGAAAAGCTGAGGAAATTTTACTTGGAAAACATATGTCACAAGTATTTTTTCAAAATTTTCAAAAAATCCTTCTTTTTCCAAAATTCCGTTTTTTTCGAAAATTTAGAGAAATAGCTTGTGACGTATGTTTTCCAGGTGAAATTTCCTCAGCTTTTCAATGGAAACATTGAAAATCTTCGGTTTTGCCCCACCTTTTCTTTAGGAGAAAAGGAATATTTATTTTATGGAATAAGGAAGCATTTTCTTGAGAGCTGCCATTAATTATATTAACCGTATCATCAGAGTGCTGGCATATCAAAGGCCTTTAGTACAGAGAGGGAATAAGCACAAGTTTTGATATTCAGCTGTTGAAAGAGCCTCGAGTGGACTTTTATCATTGTTTCTGAGATAATGGCCAGTAACTATGCACTTTCCATTGTGATTTAAAAATACGAGGAACAAGTAGCAACAAAAGAAATTAATATTACATACCAGTTCGTCCTCTCGGGCCCTCAGTTTCCGCTTAGTAAGTTTCTCCAGTTTTTCGATATCTCTCTCCTTACTACGTATCGTCTCCATCTTGGTGAATAAAACATGAAACGAAAAAAAAATGAGGCATAATAATGGTTTGAAGGATGAAACGATAATACAGAAATGTGAATGTGAAGGGAGACTAATGATTAATCGTCTTCGGACGACCGAAAGTTGACTTTCACCCGGTCAACTTTTCCAGATCCTCTACAGCATTAAACTGATGCACATTAAGAGAAAAATCTTATAAATTAACGTTTTTTTCATTAGAAAAACTTGAAAATTGGGGAAATTATCGAATTTTTATGTTTAATTGTTAGTTTTTGGTATTTGCATTGTTTTTTCGTCATGCACTTATCTGTGCACTTAAATTTACAATTTTTTTTTTGAATATTTATTAATTTTTTTCATTCAAAAAAATTGAAAATTGTAAAAATTCCTAAAATTTTATGTTTAATTGTTAATTTTGAGATTTTTGCTTCTTTTCTCGTTTTTTTCTCTCCATGCACTTATTTCTGCACTTAAATTTACTAAACTTCCTTTTTTTTTATTGAAAAAAATAGAAAATTGTAAAAATTATCAAATTTTCATATTTAATTGTTAATTTTAAGTATTTTCATTATTTTTCTCTTCATGCACTTATTTGTGCACTTAAATTAACTGTACTTCCTCATTTTCTTGAAAACCAGCATGGTCACCCTACTTATTATGTTTTTACCCATATACTATCTCCTCCAGTACACTTTCACTTGACACTCCGAATTATTTATCAATCGACCCGATACAAAGCAGTGGAGGAGAAAGGTAATATCGTATTTTCGTATTTCAATTGACCAGAAATTGAAAGAGTAGAATATTCCAAGTACTACTTTCGCATTTCAAAGGATCAGGTATCACGAGTGAAATTCATCCATATTTATGTGCAAAAATTTCCATAATTTTTTTTATCTATTTTCCGCAATTTTCATTTAATGTCATTCTCTTATTTATCATTATTTATGCGTAATTTATTTTGCAGGAGTTCCGGTGCAAATGACGGATGCATTGAGATGTACACGCGATCTCTCCCATCGACACGGGAAAGGAATCACGAGACATCCGGTTTCTCATTGCAGAAACAAGTAATGCACATTTATCTCTGGAAGAGACATTATATTGTGCCCGCTGCGAAACTCCATAGTGAAGCCAATGCTATGCAGTATGATAAATAGTACTCGTTAATCAATTGATATCGATTTAATGCACATGGCCACATAATGAGTTTAACCCGTGCGGAGTGTACCGATGTTATCTGAGGTTATCCTTGAACGGAGTTCCATTCTCTCACCGAGTTCCTTCGAGAACAATAATCCCGTTTGCTATTTGTTGAAAAAAAAGAGTCTTTAATTGCTCCATTTTTCATTAATTTTATTGCTTCAGTTTTCTTGATATATCTCGGAAACTAAGAGAGATAGAGGAATTTTGCAAGAGACCTTTATTGTAGATTTTTAAATTCTCTACAAAAAAGGTATCTATGAAAATTTCTGTATCTCGTTTAGTTTCCGAGATATCTAAAAGAAACTAATGACCATTATTAAGTGAAATAAAGTATGAAATAATTCCGATTCCCACGAGTCAATTATCATGAAAATATTTGTTGGTTTGTGCCAAAAATTCACACGGTCGAGGAATGGATCTACAAGTTCATTGAGCCGAGAATAGTATCTGCGAAAAAGTTAAATGCGAAAAGATGAGCATCCGATGGATTATTCTCTCCGGAGAAACGTCAAAGCGCGCCCTGGCACGCGAGTGCTCAAGTTGCCCTCGGGCCCACGCTCTAACAGTGCATTTACCATAGTAGTATGATTCTCTTCAGAAGCATTCACGAGAATATCTCAGAAACTGCATAAGCTGTACACGTTTGCGATGGTTATTGTGCTCAGGCAATAAACCTTAACTTTTCTCCATATAATAAAAAGCCCTTCAGCAAAACCCATAAGGAAAAAATTTTAAAAAATAGAAAATACTAAAAACAATCAAATTTTTATGTTTAATTCTTATTTTTTAGTAATCGCACGTTTTTTTCCATTTATTTCTGCACTTAAATCCACTGAATTTCCTTGATTTTTCCATTGAAATAATTGTAATTTAATGATAAAACTCCATAAAAACGCAAAAATGAGGGGGGGAATGGGTCGAAATCGATTTGTAAAATTAGAGCGAGGCACGCAAAAAGCCTAAAAATAGTGTGGGAAGATATTTGACGTAATTACACGTTCCGGTGTTCCTACCACAGTGGCATGGCTGGCATTTCCCCGTCGCAGTTAAACTATTGTCCATTGTGTCTATAAACAAGCCCAGGAATTGCGTCTAAATTTCATCGCCCCGGATGACTAACTGGGCCTGAGGCCGAATTTTTAATAACCCGAAAACTGTGGGAGTATGTATCGCGTGCCTCCGAGGGGAGGTTTGGTCCATCACGCCCCTCCGGGGCACACGACCGTGCTAATTCATGGGAGATCCGGAGGAATTCATTTTTTACCATCATTACATTTTCATTTTGGGGAGAGGAAAAGGGCCAATGTAATGAGAAGATAAACCAGATACTGTGGTATGCATTTTTAAGTGGATGGACTCACCATTCTGATAGTTTCGGTGCGTTGTGCCTTCTTGAGAGCACAAATATCGGCTTCGTTATTCTCGTGCTGGACCCTCAGCTCAATAGCACGGGCTCTCTCAGCATCCGTAACAATCTTCATGAAAAAAAACGAATTTTAAATATTTCATCTCAAATATATATCTTCATTTTAAAAGCCTTTTTAGTGTGTATATTAACGTTTTTCTTTCTCTTTTATCTGTTACTTAAAAAACTCACGTACACTTTTAAGAATCTGGGTCAACTCGGAGATTAATTAGAATCCAGAGGCGAGTTTTTGAGAGAAAAAAACAGCGCCTCGAGCTTCTACAAGCTGAAGCAGTTATCATTATCTAATCAATAGCCAAGGATTTTCGTTCCCATTGCAGGAATTCTTCAAATCGACTTCTAGGTGAGTGAGATTTAAACGAGTTTTCAAGGTTTAATGGAGTATTTTAATGTTTTCGTTGATAATAGAGTTTATTATATTGTTAAATTTGTTTCAGGAGGAAGCCAATTGCCGAGAAAATTCATCTTTTAATGAAAAAAACACGAGGAAACAGCTTTCTATGTCTCTATCTCCGTTTTATATTGCTCTAGAAATGAAAACCACTTGGAAACTCCCACAGTTTCGTATGTTCGTATGACGAAAAATGTATGAAACAAATAGTGAGTAAAAAAAATTATTGCATGTCAGGGCTAATTGGAAGCTGCATTCGGTCTGTAGTAACCGTGTGAAACTGTGAAAGCAATTCTGCCACATATATTCGTCTAATTGATTTATGATGGAAAGAAACATTTTATTTTTCTTTTCCTCCTCTCTCACCATGAACTTGGGTCTTTAAATTTATTATTACTGTTAATTTCGTCTTTCTAGATGAGAAATGAAAGTTTATTTTCCTCACGTCTCATTGATTATAAAAAAAATAATTCATCCACTCACTTGTAGCTTTTCCTCCAGTCGTTTATTCGCCTCGCGCAATAATTTAATCTCATTCTCCATTTTTCTGACGTCAGGAGTGTCCAACCTGCGTCGTTTTTTCGTGTCATTGCCACCGGGATCAAGTGAGCTTGACCTGAGCTTTCGTATCGTTTCATCAGCCTCAGCGAGTCTCTTCCTAGCAACTGTGATCTCACGTCTATGATTCTCTTCTTTCAGCATCTCAACTCTGGCATTATTAACCTGCGTCGGATCTGGGACACGTGATGCCGGCTGTGTGAGTTTCAATTTCAACTCATTGATGATCTTCTGGTGCTTCGAAGCCTCCAGAGCTCTAGCTTCACGAACCGCCGCTTCAACTTCACGTTTAGCGAGTCTCGAGGCTTTTCTCTCTTCATACAACTCCGACCTCGCATCCGCAAGGTCCTCACGTAATTTTCTCGCACCATCCTCGAGCCATTGAATGGTTTTTCGGAGTCTCTCTGAATCATCTCTTCTTATCAATGCCTGTCCCTCATTCTGACGTTTTTTAGGCACGTCTGGATGCATCGGTGGCTTCTTCGACAGTCTGGACTCATCTGGATGATGAAAATCGAATGTTGAATTTGTTAGAGTCTCTTCCGGTTCAATTTCATCCTCCTCGAGCTCAGGAAAGCCACGTCTTGGGGCCTTTGGGGTTTGCGACGACGGCTGCTCTGTCATACGTCTCTTTCGTGCTACGGGGGTCGATTCTGCCCGTGCTGAAGAACGAATATCACAGCCGTCTGTCGATAATTTCTCCGTTGGGGTGGAGAGCGAATTTTTCGGAGTGACGGTGCCTCCCTGCGTTGGATTCATCATCGTTCGTACTGCAAATGAAAATTTAATTAATTCAGAATAGGAGAAAATTCGATTTTTTGAAAAATTTTAATAAATCACATTTTTAGGGATATCTCGGGTTCTATTGGTCGTAGCTCAAAAATTCCGATTCGAGGTGAAAGGTGAGCTCATTTGCAATGAATTCATGTGGTTTTAAAATTAAAAATACGATTTTTTCAAGTACTTTTGGGGTGTTTTTTTGAAAATCAGTTTTTCCACTATAAATCACTCAAAAAATCGTATTTTTAATTTTAAAACCACATAAATTCATCGCAAATGAGCTCACCTTTCACCTCGAATCGGAATTTTTACGCTACGACCAATAGAACCGGAGATTTCCCCAAAAATGTGATTTTTTCAGATTTTCCCAAAGTAAACCCCTTCAAATCTGTTTTCAGCCTAAAATTTCCTCAGCTTTCCAATGGAATCATCAGAAAATCGCTGTCTCCAACCGTTCAATCAGAATCTCCATATTTTCAGATATAAAAACGTTTCACGTTTTCATTGGACAAACTGGTACAGCAAATTAGACCGTAATTCAAGGGGCGACGCTGCTCGTGATATTAATTGAACGTTTGTTAGATAAATTATACTCTTCCGCACGTGTGAGACTGAAAAATCCACTGAAACTCTCATTCATCTTGTTCATCCTTTTCCAGATACACAAAGGGCCTCGTCGTGAACCTCCAGACGGTGTTGAAATTTCTATTTTTAACGTCTCCATTATACCTTGGATTTATTCATCGATCTTCAAGATCAGCGTGAGTTTATCGATCGTTTTCATGTGCTCTTGTGTTTTGGAGTCGAGAGGAATTCAATGAGGTATTTGGATGGGCACGCCAAATCCCCCTGCGACATTATAATAAAACACCGTGTGTGTCTTCAGACATGACGACTATTCATAGCCGCGCCCTCGGATGATGGTTCCCAACTTCTATTTACTTTATTCATTTTCTCTATAAGAGGAGCATTAAACACTTTATGTGAAGAACATTTCCACGAATTTTCGGGATCATGAGATTCGTCGAAATTTTCTATTTTCATCATGAATTTTTCGTAATTCTTAAGTATTCATTATTAAGACGATTTCTTTCATATTTCTCTCGTTTTCTATTGATTACCAATAGATAGAAGCAAAAAAATTGTAGCGAATTAAACTGGCAACCGGATATAATAGAAAATAACGCCCGAGGGCATAGACTCTGTCTCTCATAACAGTTGCACTCGTAAAACTATTATTATTGTTTGCAGTGACAGTTAGCACGTGGGTGTTATTTTTCTAATTTTTTTTTATTTTCCGTTTGTTTTTTTGTAAAACGCATTCGCTTCGTGTCACTCGATACCCGATTGTGTTTCGAAAGACTGGAAATGGAAAAAAAAAAGAATTCTCTTTAAAAATTCATGAAAAATACATTTAACATCTCTCCGCTTCTTTCTAAATTTTCTTTGATTTAATATAATTTAAAAAAAGAATTTATATCGTCAGATAGTCATCGAACCGTGTGGATTCAGAGTTGCTCCGAGAATAGAACTAAATTCCCGTGCCAATCTTAATGCGGAAGTGATCCAAGTCCAGTTCTTTTTATTGAATCGAAAGATTTAGAGAAAATTTATTGAATAATCAATTATTCTCACCAATTCGTAATGACGCTCAGTTCAATATCTCAACAATAACTCTTTCTAATCATCCGGTTTCTCCTCAGTTTAGATGAAAATTCCTGATACAAACGCACTCCCTCATCCGAAGCTTGAGAGACACCGTCACTAACTAAAACCTAAAACTAAACTGCCAGCTTTCATCTGAGGGAAGCCTCAAACAGCCTGACGGAGCGCCCACTCGCAAATATAATTCAGTGAATGCGTGCATGTGAATAAATTCACGTATAAATAAGTGCAGCAGAGTATCATGAACCCGTGCACATGTAGAAAAATATTTTTTGGCCTTGGGAAGATGATAAGAAGGGAATCCTCATTAAAAAAGGTATTTTTATGGTTTTTTTTTTACGACTATGAAGTTCACATCATTAGTTTTTGTTAGATATCTCGGAAACTAAGGGAGATAGAGAATTTTTTGTAGATACCTTTTTTGTAGAGGATTTTAAGGGCTACAAAAAAGGTCATCATGAAAATAGCTCTATCTCTCTTAATTTCCGAGATATCTCAATGAAACTGATGATGAAATAAATTCAAATTGTCTGAGAACTTCAGTTTCTTCTTTTTTAAATTAAAAAGAAAGAAAAATTCACGTTAAATTGATGTGCTTTTTTTTTTAGATAATGATGGTCAAAGTTCGAATCACCTAGAGGAGAATCAACGGGGGTGGAATGCCCTCCCTCGCCCCTATCGATCGACGCCTGTGCAGTGAGAAGCTGACACACAGAACCCCACGAAACCGGAAACAATCGCCATTCACCCACCACTCGGTGAACCGGAATGTTTAACGCAGTATTTAATCTTTTGTAATTATTAAACGTATTTGCATTACCGAGAATCTCATTACACGCTATTTAAGCTTAATAATCGTACGTAATTGGTTAATTTAGAGGGGAGTGTTGTTGTGAGTGTTTTATTGACAAAAAGAAGGGTTCATGGGGTTCATTAATAATAATATTAGATTTCCGGAATTCTGCAATTTTTAAAAACGCAATTTTTCTCGATATTCTCTTCTTTTTATTTAAAACTCTAAATTTATGGTAATTGTGATTTTTTATGGGGTAATTTTCCATGCGTCTTCCCCTTTTCATGGATTATACCATGTCAAGTGCACTCGAGTGAAAAACAGGGAAAATCCAATATTTATAAACATTTTGTTAAAATAATTAAATTACAAGAATTCAATGAATTCTAAAATAATTACTAAATTATTCATTAATCATTTGATTTCGTCCTTCCACAAAAATAAACGTTAACTATTATTATTCCGGTCGAAATGAACTGTAAAGTATGATGTACATGAGTTTACTGTCCTTGAGAACAAAATGATAAATTCATTACGCAAGTTAGTGATCGATGCAACGTAATTCCCCTTTAAAAAAATAATATGAAAAAACTGCAGATTTATAAAGAAAAAAAAACGAATTGTCACAGAATAAAATTCAATGAAATTAATCGTACGAATCATCTGCGCAATCTGCAATTGATCAACGATTAGATAATACTCTCGAAATGAGTGGGGAATTGTTAAATGCATCCTTGACTCTAACTTCCTCCAATAGTATCATTCAGTCTATCGTAAAGTTCCAATTATCCGCGTGAATTTACTCACTAAACTCATAATTACCTCATTAATTCCCATTAAATTAAATAATCAAAAAAATTAACTAATAAACCTTTTAATTACGAAATTTTTCAGAAACTGATGATGACGTCACTACGCTTATTTCCATGGATTACTAATGAATTCGTCAAATGTGATTAATTGAGAAGTGATTAAAGATGATAATAAGCAATAAATAATTGATAAAGTGGAGAAAAAAGTGACGAAATGTCCGAAGAGGCAAATTCATCATCTCCAGTGCCTCCAATAGTGCCAACAATGGTGACGATACAACCGCCAGTGCAGTGCCGAATGCTTCGTTCCCCGAGTCACGAAAGTATCAAAACCGATATATCATTGTTCGGGGTTTCTTCAACAGCCAGTGACACCAGAGGCATCAACAGTCTCGCTGCATTCAGGTCGTACAGCGACGCACAATTGGCGAGTCGTGGACCATCACCAAACCCCGATGCCCGGGAAAATCAGGGCAACAGGTGAGAGTGATTTACCTGTGCTTCGTGCAGTTGAGAAGCTTCCCTCGAGTTTATTAATGTCCTTGGGATAATTTAATTGACCCAGTGCTGGAGTAAAAGGGTCTCGATGGTCTCGAGGCTAATGCAATTCTCGGGGTCTAGAGTGTTCATTAGTGCTTTGAAAATAGGGAAAGTTGTGTCACAATTGTTTTTTTTTTGGAAATCCGATTTTTTGGGGAATTTTTGAAAAAATCAGTTTTTTGGAAATATCTCCGGTTCTGTTCGTCGTAGCGCAGTGGGGTTGTGCTCAAATTGAAGGTCTCATCATTCCTCACATTTTCGTTAAAAAAACATCGATTTTTATGAACAATTAAGGAAGTTACAAGCCATTTTATGAAAATCAGTTTTTGGCCTATAACTTCCTTAATTTTTGATAAAAATCGATGTTTTTTTAACGAAAATGTGAGGAATGATGAGACCTTCAATTTGAGCCCAACCCCACTACGCTACGACCAATAGAACCGGAGATATTTCCAAAAAAGTGATTTTTTCAAATTTTGAAAAGCTAAACCCCTTTAAATCTCTGTAAAAAAATCGAATTTTTCAAAAATTAAAGGAAAAACAATCTTTATACTCGATTCCTATGTAAAATCGTCTCAGCTTTCCAATGGAATCCTCAGAAAATCGCTATCTCCAACCGTTCAATCAGAATCCCCCATTTTACCCCGTTTTTCTCTAATTTCAGACCAGCAGACATTCCCGAGATTCTCTGGTTCGAGGAGGAAACAGAATTGATTCGCAGTTGTGGTGCACTGTCATCTGCACTTGGCCTACAAAAGAGTTTTAGTACAAGTGACATATTTCAATTACCATCACCTGAAGCATCTTGCTCACATGGATTGCGGTCAGCGGTATCAGCGTTGGCCCTCGATTCAGCCCACAGAAACGGCTTGCTATTGGAGCAAACCAGACTAGATCATGCATCAAGATCGTGCAGTACTTGGGTTGCTGTCGGCGATGTTGCCAGTACATCACAATTACCGAGTCCACATGGTGGCACAACGCAGCAACAATTATCTAGTCCACATCCCCAATCAATACCGTTCACAGCTGCCGACGTCGTCAGATCGGTCAACAAAAAAACTGAAATAATTCGACAGAATTACATCCGACGAAGGTAACAACACTTTAATATTAATAATAAATGAGTAGAAAGTATTGTGGAATTTTACAAATATTCATAAATGTGGAAATTCTTTAATTAAATATTGATAAATTGCTTTTCATAGATTACTGACGACGTATCGTGCCCTCGAGCGACTGTCCCAGAGTGAATTCAATCTCGACAGGCTCGAGGCAGCAGCATCAGCAGCTCAAACAACACCTGGTACAACATTAATTGTGCCCACTGTCGTTCCAGCATTACCAGGAACAACAATACCACCACGTAAATCACGTGATCATCCGTTAACAGTGAGTGATGTTGAGAGAGAGCGTGGGAAACAATTGACTAAGTATGATAGGAATATGATGATTTTTAATTGGCTACTGAATCTCGATGACGATGCACCGGATGACAGTCTGCAGATGGAGAGTCTGAGTACCAAGGGTACGAGAAATGAGTAAATTTATTATTTTTATTGGATTAATTATGCTAATGTGAATTTTTGCGACAAATTCAATTAATCAGTTTTTTTGAGATATCTCGGAAACTAAGCGAGATAGAGGAATTTTGCAGGAGACCTTTATTGTAGCTCTTGAAATTCTCTACAAAAAAGGTATCTACGAAAATTTCTCTATCTCCCTTAGTTTCCGAGATATCTGAAGAAAGACTGATGATGGAAGTAAAACATGAATTTATGTAAAATACTCGTGAGCAAAAATAAGTGCTCATTTATTCTGAGATCTGTCACACCCCCTCCCATCGTGTATTAAGTGTGCACAATTACTTTAATCGCACATGACGATCGATCGTTGAAGAGCTTTTAATAGAAAAGTTATTTAAACAGTTTAATATTGAACATGTCAATTAGAGCCGGCTCTCAATCGCATTGACAATAAATTCTTTTATAACGAAGAGTTAAAAGGAAAATTCAAACCCTCAAGAATTTGAAATATTAACATTGCATAGGACAATCGATCGCCATGAACGTAATGTGACGTTCCTTTTTTAAAAAATAAAATCAATAGTTTAATTTATCGGACAAGCCTATCAAATGGGTGTAATAGTTCTGAATTTTTCGCAATTACTCGAGTCCGAGAGAATCAAATATTTTAAATGGAGAAATCCGTCCTAATCTCGTCCGAATAAAAGAACCATGCATCTTCCGCGATGTCTTTGACTAATGAGCATATCGTACTTGAACTTCAAAAAAACAAAATAAATAAATACATTAAATTAATGAATATTTTAAATGAGAGAATTGTTGAATTACCATAATTCCAATTGAAGAATAAAATAATTTGTAATTTTTCGTAATGAATAATATCTAAAGTTAAATAATGCGTGGTCCCCGAGCCTTTTGATGTACCGCATAACAATTAAAAGCATAATGTACCAAAAACTGTTTTACTTTAATTAAAAATAAATAATTAACTTCATTTTCATTTATGATTTATTTTAAACATTAAATCATCACTTTATTTTACAATTACCATTAAGAATAAAAAAAAAATGATTAAATCCACATTACTCGGATTCGGAGCCGGAGCTTCCCTCGGACTCATACTCCCCCACATTAATATTGAATTTGTACTCCTGATCGCACCCCAGATAAGCGTCGCTCATGAAGTAAAGTGTGTACCCATGCTGCCCCGGAGCTGGAGCCACAAAATCGAGTTTCACCGTCGCCGTCTGTTGCAGCGTGAGTCTCTTAATAGAAAGAAGTGAATTCGTCTTTGGATCCCCGATCACCACCCACCAGCCCTCCTCCCGCCTCTGCGGGAAGAAGGGCGCGACGACAGGTCCAGTGACATCATCCTCCCTCTCCAATTGAACAATGACATTAACCGTCTTCCCACTGTAGAGTCTGTCCTTATCCTGGACCTCATAAGACATCTCAATATTCGGATACCGATTGCAGAATTTCGCAACGTCAGCCATCTGCGCATCTGTCAACTGAAGAAGCCTATTCCTATCTTCATCCTCGAGCTCCATGACGTCGAAGACAGTTTCCACGCCTTTATCAGTACACCTTTTAATGGTTTCTGAAGTGAAATGAGGTAATTGCTTGAGGTACGAGTCTTTGGACCACATGGCCTGAGTCACCATCTGCGCGAGTTCCATAGCAGCAACTGCGGGTGTTAACCATCCTGAAGAGCTGAGGACGTCGACGCAGGCTTGGATGAGCCTGATGGCTTTGCTGAGGACGAATTCCGTGTCTTTCTGGAGCTCAGGACCTAACTGGATCCTCGATAAATGAGCCTGTAACAGCAACTGCGCTTTGACGTGAGGATCGGCCATTCTTGGGGCTTGTGGAGAGTGCGGGAGTCTCTGTGCTAAGCTTCTGAGGAGATTCTCTTCTCGTTGTCGTACGGGGACTGTCTCATACTCAGCAGCCGCTGCTATTATCTCCAATAATCCACGGATCTTCGTTTTGTTGTTGAGGGAGAGACTGAAGAGTTCGATCGTCGCGTAGTTTATGTAGTAGTAAGCGGCGATCATTCCGAGATTGAGAGGTAACGTGTCCATGTCGTCTTCGACGGCAACGCATTTAGCTTGTTCCAGATCCCCGAGTGTGTTCTCGACGAGTTCTGATAAATGATCAGACAAGTGCCTGTGTGTGACACCTTGGAGACCGTAATAATTAGGATTTTGTGTTAATCGACGGTACAAAAATGTCCATGTGAGATAGTCAACGGCGTCCTGCTTATTCTCAATAGTCTTCGTGACAATTTCCGCGTTGAAGTGATCGTGAAGCCGATGATCCAAATGACTCTCCACCGGCAACGGTTCATTCAAGAATTTCTTAAAGAAATCTTTCTTCGAGTTCTGACAGAGCAACACACACTTAGCGTCGTCGTCTTCCAATGGTCTATTAGCTCTCCCAACCATCTGCAGGACGTCGGTTATTGGATAATCTTCATAGGCATGAGTTTTTCCGTTGTAACACTGCGTGTCCATGACCACCACCAAGTGCGAATTTATCGAGAGACCCCAGCAGAGATCCCTCGTCGCAACAGCCACTTGAATAGCTCCACTCTCAAACAACTGTTCCACCAAATGACGATCATCAGCTGATAATCCTTCGTGCAAATACGCAACACCCTGGGACAAAGTCTCTTTCAACGTTTTATCCGACATTCTATCGAGGAATGGCTTGATATCAGCTTCCTCAGCGTGGAAAAATTTTGATGGTTGATCTTCAGCAGCTGCGAATGTCAATAAATCAATGGCTGTTAATCTCGCTTGTCTTCGAGTTGGGACAAAAATAATAACTGGTTTGTGTGGGGCGTGTCGGAGTATTGCATTGTAAACTGGTTTTGCCATTGCCGCAAGTCTCGAGGCATTGTGAGTTATGTTTATGCCCTGTACGTGAAGTTCCAGGGGCACAGGCCTAACTGATGGGTGAAAGTTGAAGGTTGCTGCTGCTGGAGCACCGAGCCATTGTGCTGCGTCTTTTGCGTCGGCTAGTGAAGCGGAGAGTGCTACTATTCGCGTTGGTTTCTCCAATTGTGATGGAATGTAACGTGCCCTTGAGCAAGCAACTTCGAGAACGGGGCCCTCTTCACCGCCGATCAATTGTAATTCATCGACGATGAATAATTGAATATTCTGGACATTTTTCCGTTGCTTCCATCTGCGTGAAAGTACATCCCATTTGTCGGCGGTTGTTATGATAATTTGTGCCTTTGCGAGGAGTTTCAAGTCTGTCCCAGTTTCTCCAGTTAATAGCACGATCTTGTGGCCCAGTCTGTGATTAAACTTGAAGAGCCAATCGGCGTAGACCAATTCAGCAAGTGCCTGTTTACTGACCATGTAAACGCAGCGGCCATCCGGCTTCTGACAGAGTAATCGAAGAATTGCGAATTCGGCGATTGTCGTTTTCCCAGAGCCCGTTGGAGCACCGATGAAGACATTGTCGTCGGAATTATATACTGCATTGAATACTTGGGTTTGAATTGGGTTAAACTGCGGGAACTTGTCGGCATAGAGACTCTCACATTTAGCATTCCGAAGGGCTGTGATTGGAAGTGGCTGGAGATCTAGCAGTTCAGTTGGTGGTAGATTCTTCTCTGGTAGAATTAAATGCCTGAAACTAACTGGCAATTGGGTTTCCGATCCGATCCATCGGTCTGACACTATCCTCAGGAAGTAATGCGGTGGCAGAGGCTCAAACACAGGAACAAAGAATTTGATCAAATGCTCGTCAGTTGCGTATTTCGCTTTCAATAAGAAGAATTCATGATGCAGAATAACTTCAGAATCAACGTCCTCAACGAGGATCCAGAAGGCTTCTGATGCTCCATGAAATTTCTCATCCCACTGAAAATCCGGAGTTATCGTCAACTCAACTCTGAGTGTCGACCTTGTAATCGGTTGAATGTGAGTAGATAAATCCAATTTCGGAAATTGATGAATGTACTTGTGAATCGTTTTTCCCAATTTCGGCATTCTAATCAATTCTCCGATCTCATTGGGTCCAAGGTCGTACAATCTCTCCCACGGGAAATTCTTTTTCTCAATTCTCTTAACAACCTCTTCTGGCATTTTCCTGAATTGACGCAACGGCGTCATCGATTGCCACATGCGTCTATCAATCATCTTGCAGAGTGACAGGCATTTATCAGCCAATTGTGCCCAGCCACGAAACAGCACAATCTCAAAAATAGCTCTCATCAACCTCGATGCTGATTGCGTCACAAAAACCATATCCGACATTAGTGCAAACCCTTCTAATTTCAATTGTGATATATAAGCCTGCAGCAGAACATTGACCTTTGCACTAGGCTCTTCAATACTCTCCTTAATAGGAATCGGCACTCGCTCCATCAATTTCTGAAGCTCCAGTTTCTCCTCCTCACGAACATTGATATTCTTGAACTCTCCGGAAAGCGAGAAAACCCTGAACAGTTCGATTTCACTGAGTGTCCTCTTCAGCAACTGATTATAAGTGGACATGGTTTCATGTGTGCAGTAATAGTGTGACGCTATTCTCCCAAGTTCGGTTGCCTGGAAATTCCCGGATTTTCTGTCGTACTTGATGAGTCCACTGCGGTCAAGCTGACAAGCGGCTGAATGAATAAGATCAGCACGATGGAGTTCGAGCAATGGATCCTCCTTGCACTTGTCGTAGCTTATTCCGTACAAATTCGGGGATTTTAGCATTCTGATGTAGAGGTAAGTGTACCCAAGCCAAGTGACAGCATCTCTGATATTCTGAATTGTTCCAAGGACAATCTCCGCGTTCAACATATCTGCCATTTTCCCGATTAATTGGGATTCAATGGGTAACTGCTGGTTTAGTAAAGAGAGATAATACTGGAGTTCTCCGTGATTGGTTATTAATATTCCCTCGCCTTTTGTGTCGTACTGCGGTCTTCCAGCACGTCCCAGCATCTGGAGGACATCCAGAGCTCCAAGCTCCACCCACCTCCCCTTCTCTGGGTTGTATATCTGAGTTCCCTTGATGATGACAGTGTGGGCTGGTAGATTAACACCCCAGGCTAGTGTCGCAGTGGAAACGAGCACCTGAATGTGTCTATCTGCGAATAAATCCTCGACCAGTGTTCGATCGACCCTCGTCATACCAGCGTGATGAATAGCGAAGCCGTAGGGCAATAAATCCTTCAGTTCCTGGTTCTTCACTTGCTCTGCTTCTGTCCTCAGGACCTCCATAGACGCTGATCCCTCTCGTAAAAAGGCTCCCAATGTATCCTTCTCCAAACACATGTCTCTGATAGCTCTGGCCGTCTTTCCCGTTTCCTTCCTCGAATGAACGAAGATCAAGACTTGATTTTTACCAGCGTGAAGCATTGTTTTCTCGTAAACAATTTCGTTCATCACTTGAAACCGTTTAATCGCCTTCTTTTCCGTTATTCCGATGTACTGCTGCTCCAAAGCAACCGGTCGGAAACTGTTGTCAAAGTAGAATAAACCAGTCGCCTGTTTGACTCTCAAGAAATCAGCGACGTCGGAGACATTTGGGAGAGTCGCAGAGAGACCGATTAAACGAACGTCCTCTTGTGTTGTTTCGATGTTTCTGATTGTTCGTGCAACCAAGGACTCCAATACTGGACCTCGCTCGTCGTGGAGCAAATGGATTTCATCGATTATTATCAATCTTACTAATGATGTGAACGTTTTTTCACCTCCTTTTCTCGTTATGATGTCCCATTTTTCCGGAGTGCAGACGATTACTTGACTAGCAGCGATTTGCTCTCTGGTTAACTGATGATCGCCGGTCAATTCGGAAACAGTGAGATTGTAGCTGGCTAAACGTTTTCCAAAATTTCCCGTCATTTCTTGTACCAATGAACGCATTGGGGCTATGTAGATTATCTTGAATTCATCGGCGTTGATGGTACCATCCGCATTAATGTGCTTCCCGATTTCCCGCATCATCGTGAGTAAAGCTACATTAGTTTTACCGGCACCAGTTGGAGCACAGATCAAAAGATTCTCGTCTTTCTCTAATGCAGTGTGATAGATTTCATTCTGAATTCTGTTTAGGGTTTCAAAACCCTCAAAAGCCGGTTGCACGTATTTCGGGAGTTGATGAATGGGAATGAGTTTCTCATTCTCTCGGAAAGGCTTTGGCTTCAATGCTGGTACGTGAACTTCTTCGTATCCTTTTCTCTGTTTTCTGAAGCTACCGTCAGGCAGTTTACACCTTTTACTCGGCATGAAGTGGCTCCCCTGAGCGAAAACGAGGTCCTCCAAATCTATCATGTTCCTGGTGCCCTGGACCTGACCTCCAGGTCCTCCAGTGTCTTCGTTCTCCTCTCGTCTTTTCCTCTGAGCCCTCGCCTCCATCGTCTCATTAGTGTCATCATCACCCTTTCCAGTATCCAATTGTCTCAGGATTTTTGCTAATGCGGGGTCGTCGTTCATTCTGTTACGGATTTTCTGACGCTCCGATTCCGATTGTGAGGAGGCCAGCATCGTGCAGTAGGCGATCATGTGACGATACTTCTTTAATTGTTTGATAAAATCGAAGCAGTCGTAACCGAGAAGGAGAACGAGCTGGTTCTCACAGTCTCTGTCGTCACCAGCGTCCTTCAAGACCCCCAGGACTTCAGCTGCTCGTGCCTGGGACACCATGGCATCGTCGTAGATTCTACTGAGTCTACGTTGTAGCCAGTAAGCGTCGATGTCCAGTGGGTGAAGTGCTTTTTCCTTTTTCGCTTCTTCCGTTCCTCCGAGATTCTCCGCGTGAATCAAACGATCGTCGTTCGCCTCTTCACCCTCGTCCCCCTCATCGTCATTCTCTCTGACCTCTCCGTAGACGTCTTCATCGTCCTCTTCACTGCTCTCCTCGAATTGGACGTTTATACCGTATGTTTCGTCTATATTCTCCTCGCTCGTTGGATTCTTCTCCTCGTTACCAAAATCAGTTATTTTCTTACCCAAATTCACTAATAAGGCGAATCTCTCGTCGGCTAGGGGGCCGAGTAAGGACTCTGTCTCCTTCTTTCTCTCTTTATCTTGGAGTCTGTCGTTTTTTAAGACGGCGAGAACCTCGTCAGCAGCACCACACAAAATATCTCGTGGCTGATCACCAAGCGCCTCTTGAATGAAACTGAGGAGAACTTCATAAGTTTGACGGGTTTCTTGTGTTTTCGGACGATAGACAATACCCACCATCTCATCTACACCTTCGGATAATAACGTCGCTCCTCTCATCCGGGTGAAATCGTATTGAGCCTCGTCACGTTTCTGACGTCTGAAATAAACGTTTTTATTTAATATTACACTAAAATCTGTTTTTTGAGAATATCGCGGGAAGGAAGAGAGGTAGAGAAATTTTTGTAGAGAGCTTTTTTGTAGAGAATTTAAAAAGCTACGAAAAAGGTCTCTTGTAAAATTTCTCTATCTCGTTTAGTTTTCGAGATATCTTCAAAAAACGAATTATGAAATTTGGATGAAATTTTAGGGAATTTTGAAGATATCTCGGAAATTAAGCGAGATAGAGCAATTTTGGTAATGACCTTTTTTGTAGAGAATTTTAAGAGCTACAAAAAAGGTTATTGTGATTATTGCTCTATCTCGCTTAGTTTCCGAGATATTTCCAAAAAACTAATCGGTTGATGATGCTCTCTTACTTGACTTTTCTCTCTTCAGCTTTACCGGGTTTTGTCCTCTGTGCTCGATCCCCCATTCTCGTTCCATCCAATTTGCCCACAAGGGACATGACTTCGCCTGTGGCTTCATCTCGACTTCGTCTTTCAATTAATCGAACGTCAGCTTGGAGAACGAGATTAGAATTCTAAGAGAGAAATAAACAAAAATAATTCAATAATTAATGCATGTTTATTATTGGAGTCCTAACCTCTCGGATCAACGTTCCCAAATAACCTTCGTAATTACGTAAAAAAAAGGTTTTTAAATAATTAATAAATAGAATAGGATGACGTCATCATTGGGGCGATTGTTTAATTAATAATTTTGTGTATTTTATTGTTTATTTGAGGAGGAAACTCACCGCTTTGTACTCGTACTGAAGCTGTCGTGCCGCTGCGTCCGCCATTTTGACGGCAACTGATGACGCAGCACGCGTCTGCGTCCGAAGCCGTTCGTGAAAACCCGGCTTAACTTCGGCAGCAGCCGCCAAAGCGCCAACAGTCGAATTTGTTTAATAATAAATAAACAATTAACTACCAAGCAATAAAAAGTATATAACAATCACCATCAAACAATTCACAAACGATTGCATATTTTTTTAAATTAAACATCTAATTATGTGCAGCTGACTCAATTTGGGCATTTTTTCAATTTTAAGCGTGCAGTGGTAAAGGAGGTTAAGTCAGCGGCCTCTTGACCTAACCTCATTTACCACTTCTCGTTTGAATGTGCCGTTAAACGCAATATTCAAACGAGAAGTGGTAAATGAGGTTAAGTCAAGAGGCAGCTGACTTAACCTCCTTTACCACTGCACGTTTAAACACTCAAAATTCGAATTTCTGCAGTTTTAGGAATTAACCAGTGGCGCCATCTCTTAGAATTCTTAGGAACTAAAATTAATTTGTGGTTTCAAGCTTCGCAAGAATTCTAAGAGACGGCGTCACCAATTAATTTGTTAAAAATCTCTAGATGTTTAGTAACTATAGTTTATTTGAATTTTGATGAAAAAAATTATGCAATCGTTTGTGATTTGTTTGGTGGTGATTGGTATATAGTTTTTATTGTTTGGTAGTTAATTGTTTAATTATTATTGAATAATAAAACGAAAAAATACATGATTCTCTTCTCTTATAGAGTGAAACTGATTGGCTACTGATGCCTCTCTCCCATTGGCTCTTTCCTATCCCCACTCCTTGTTATGCAGAGGCCGCCGCCTCTCCATGCCACCGACCACGTCAAAAGAATCACTCCACAATATATTTTTAATAAATAAAAATAATTGTCTCTGAAAAACAGTATCTATGTGTTGGTAAATGAATCTGGTTCGATTTTTGTTTCAATTCCGGCGAACATGTGAGCAGTCAAGTATTTCAGAATAAAAATAATCGGTCAGCAGTCACAAAATTCTAGTGAATTAATCAAGTAATTTTTGAAAATTCAATTTTTATTGTTGAAAAATGCCACCGAGCAGACTTGACGCAGTTTATCGCAGAATTCTACTCACTAAATTTTTTACCAAAGGCTGGGGCAACCCTGAGAGTCTCCGAAGGTAACCTATAACATAATTGACTTTAGCTCTAGTGATTTTAATTATTAATTTCCAACTTGACACATTTTTCAGGTGAAATCCTTGGATACTCCAGTTTTTTAGGAATATCTCGGAAACTAAGAGAGATAGAAGAATTTTGTAAGAGACCTTTTTTGTATATTTTTGAATTCTCTACAAAAAAGGTCTCTTGACAAATTGCTCTATCTCGCTTAGTTTCCGAGATATCTTAAAAAAACTGTTGAAGAGAGAAAATTTATTCATCACCAGTTTTTCAGGATTATCTCAGAAACTAAGCGAGATAGAGAAATTTGTCAAGAGATCTTTTTTGTAGAGAATTTCAAGATCTCCAAAAAAGGTCATTACCATTTTCTCTCTATCTCTCTCCCCTTCCGAGATATCTTCAAAAGACCTCTGAAACATTGATTAATTTCCCTAAAAATTCATTTTTCAGAATCTTTGAGTTTCGGAAAGTCGTAGCAAATCGAGAAGCATGTTACAATCTCATTCCCCGAGACTACCCAGTAACAATCACCAAGGTAACATCAATAAACTCGACTTTCTCATCAATATAATGAAGAAGAAAACATTAATAATTCAAATTGCACGAAAACACAGGACGAAGAATGGTCGGATTGTCACATAATCGAGGGATCCTTCGAGACTCCCTTCGAGCACCACTTACCAAACATAATGCCCGAGGAAACAAAGAATTGTCACTTCCAACTGATCCTCCCCCATCACTGGACATCCCACAGGAGAAAACCTGTGTGCTTACACCTCGCAGGCACCGGAGATCACGTACGCTCACTTAAACCCCTAAATTACTCCCAAAACCCCCAAAAAACGCTTTCATTTACTCAATTATTTATTTCTCATGCAAACTCAAGTACTTTTGGAGACGGAGAAATTTAATAGCAAAACCCCTTCTAAAAGAGAGTGGAATTGGTTCATTGCTGATTGAAAACCCCTTTTACGGGCTCAGAAAACCGAGAGATCAAGTGTAAGAATTTAATTAAATTAATTAAATAATTTTAATTAAATATTTAACTCTATCACATTTACATATATAAATCATGTTTTTCATATTGTTTACAGACGCTCGAGCTTGCACAACGTCTCGGATATTTTTATCATGGGTGGTTGTTTAATAATGGAATGCATTGTGTTGCTCAATTGGTGTGAGCATGAAGGCTTTGGACCACTTGGTCTGACTGGTCTGTCAATGGGTGGACATGTGAGTCTTTTCCCCTAAAAATCCACTGAAATCCACGATTTTATGACACTCTTCCCTCCATCAAATCAAACTCTTCATTAAAAAAACTTGTGTTTGGTGAAAATTTAGATGGCTTCGCTGGCTGCAACCAATTGGCCAAAACCAATTCCATTAATTCCCTGTCTTTCCTGGTCAACAGCCTCACCTGTGTTCACCCAAGGTGTCATGGCTGATTCTATAAATTGGTCGTTACTTCAATCGCAATATTTTTCAGATACAATGTATCAGAATGATCTTGCTAAAATGGTCAGAATCGTCGATCAGGATGTGAGTTTAATCGATTATAATAATTACTTAAATTCATTTTTATTAATTATTATTCTTTCAGGATGCATTCCTGGCGGGTCAGCACTTTGTTCAACATTTTCCAGCGAGTATATCAAGAATTCGAAACCTAAAAAGTAATGATTTGGCTGTGGATAATTTTGATAATGAGGGGAAGAGTGTCATTAATCGGGATTTTAATGTACCGGAGCAGTTGGAGGCTGCTGAGAAAGCTGCAGCTAGAATATTCCCGTTGAACCTCATTTCTAGTCGTTTCAAGGGTAGTGAACCGCAGACACTAAAAGGCGAGTAATTCCCCAATTATTCTCGATATTTACTCTTTCTTTAAAGAAACTAAAGTTTTCAAACAACTTGACTTTATTTCATCATCAGTTTTTTGGAGATATCTCGGAAACTAAGTGAGATAGAGCTATTTTCATGATTACCTTTTTTGTAGCCCTTGAAATTCCCTACAAAAAAGGTATCTACAAAAATTTCTCCATCTCTCTCAGTTTCCGAGATATTTAATAAAACGTGATGGTGAGATAAAGTTGATTTGTTGGGAAACTTTATGTTCGTTTTCTTTAAACACATTTATTCATTAAATTATTGAGTTTACAGATGTTTGCATGTTACCAGCGGAAAAAGACGGGAATAACGACCCGACGAGACGGGAACGTGAGGCTCTCCAGTTTATGAGAGGGATTATGGACGAATGCACTCATTTGAGGAATTTTGAAGTTCCAGTTGATACTAATCTGATAATAGCGGTTTGCGCTAAAGATGATGCGTATGTACCACGTGACAATTGCATGAGCCTCGAGAAAATTTGGCCGGGGGCTGAGATTCGGTATATTGATGCTGGCCATGTCAGCGCTTATTTGCTGCATCAGAAGCTCTTCCGGTAATTAATTATGATAATCACATCATTTTCATCAAATTCAAATAATTCGTATTAATAAAAGACATTTTGTTCTTTTCAGATCCACAATCGTCGAAGCCTTCGATCGCTATTTAATGAAATACTCAGTGAGTTGACGACGATTCGAGTCATTAACGATGTTAATTAAATTCGCAAAAGCACAATATTTTTCATCACTCAATCAACGAATCAATGCTAATGAAAGTACGGTAATTTAATGGAGAATTTTAATTATCCGAATATTGCTTGGAGCACGTGATAATTCAATGATAATAATGGAATTTTAAAATGTACAAAAGAGAAAGTAATTATTTACAAATCACAGATGTACAGAAATTAATATTAAATAGGTAAAATTGTGCAAATAAATTTTGTAACCTTTAATGTTTTTGATGTATCTAATGATTAATAAAATCAGAATATTTTATTCAATTAAATTATTTTAAAAAAATTCAAATTTCCCGCCATTTTGAATTGTAAAGAAAACATGGATAATTGAATTATTTTATTATTTAAAAAATTGAAGGTTTTCCTGTGAATTTTTCTTCGAAATTCCCGCGGGTTTAAATCGGAAATGAGATTCCCGCCATCTGCCGCCCATTTTTGAAAGTAGAGGGGCAAAATGGTGTGCGCACGAGGAGTATCCGGCGTACCGGAAACCCGGCGAGTCGGCTCGCACACCAGGCCACTGAGAATCATCATTTTGGCCACATGTGTCTGCGTAAAATCGCTTTTTAACATTTAAAAAAGAACGAAATCGTGAAAAAAGACATTTGGAAATGCTGGGTGGTTACGTAACTACCGTTGAACCCTTCTACAATTCATAAATAATTGAAAAACAATTGTGAGTTTAATGGACAATACGTGAATTACATAAAAACGTGAAATATCGAGAAAAAAAAATTGCGTCCCAACGATAATGTGCCTCATGTTCACATGAAATAATCATCAAAATTTGATGTAAATTCTCCGACAATCAAAAGAATCATCAATATTATCTTCTGTAATAACGGTAAGTTTTTTTTAAAATTAAATAAACGTAAAATGCCGAGTCAGCACGTTGTGTGCACCTCGTGCTCCAAAACTCCTAAAAATCCAAAAATAATTTGTCTCCTTAAAATTATCGATTTTTCAAAAAAAAAAAAAAAAAACTAAATTTCCCAACAAATACGATAAGACATGCCCCAGCTATCATTCCTCATTTTTTCTAAAAAAAGGTTAAAACGATAATTCTCGAATATTTTTTTATTTCCCCAAAGGGGGGAGGTGTGGATATTTATTTGCAGTGTGCGCACGCGGTCTCTTGCGTGTTAATTTCCCTCTCCAACAGCACCAGAAAGAGCCATTGCTCTCCGGAGTGTTGGATTCAAGTATTTTCAGTATCACCACGAGGAGTCGCAGTTTGCGGCCCTGGGAGGTCGGCCACACATTTATTTTTTATTATTTCCGTAGATGAATCCCCTGAATTACCATTAAATTAATGATATTATTATTTTAATGAATTAGAATTATTATTTCTAGTGATAAAAGTGAGGATACTTGAAGCAACTTGAATGATGAATTGGACAATGAACAAAAACGTTCTTCTCGCCTCCAACATGTTCTGAGATATTGTGCTCCTGATGATAAACGAGGAGGACTCGAGGCCCACGTGTCGGTCTTCTTCATAGGTCGAACATTGGGCCGATAATTGGAGTGTCCAAGTGCATAAATCGATTCTCCATTGTCCCCGGAGTATCCAAGGTTTAACCAAAAATTCGTGCCTCGTGCTCTGAACCGAATAAAAAGGATCGAAAAAAAAAGAGACAACATGGCGGCTAAAGTGGCAACGAGTAATCAGGGAAGTACGGAGACCCAAGAGTGCCCCGGTGTCTCCTACGCAAGCGTCTTGAATCCAAAAAGCACGTCCACTTCACAGCAAAGAACGATGAAGGATAATAACAAGGAGAATATCGGCCAAGTGACTGGTGTACCACCGACAAAAGAGAAGAATCACAGTCGTGGCAAATCGTACCAAAAAAATGCACGTCGTTATAATTCATTTAATTCAAAGTCTGATAGACGGCCACATGGCTCACCAGCCAAAACTAGTCCAACTGTAGAGAATAAAGATGATAAGGAGAAATTGGATGAGGAACAGGAGAGACTGCAGGGTGACATTGGCAGTGATGGTGAGTTTCAAACAGTCGCACCAAAATCAGCCAGGAGAAAAGAGAAATTACATGAGAAGACACGTGATCATCGCTCGCACAGAGAACGCCACAGGCACAATGATAGGCATCACAATCCACGTGGTCGGAGTGCCGGTAGCAAGGAACGACCGCACAGGGACAGATACTCTACGGAACATTTGTCGCCGAAGGAAGTCAAGGAGGAGAATGAGAATGAGGTCGATGGGGATAATGAATCGCCACCGGTCAAGTACGTTGAAGCACCACTGCCAGTTGTTAATCCATGGACGAAGAGTAAAGTATCGTCTCAAGTACAAGTACAAGCTGTTCCGGTTGCTGTGGAGAAGCCACAGCCACAGGTCGAGAAGGAGAAAAGGGTACTGCAGCCTCAACAGCAGGGAAAAATTCTCGGTAAGTTTGGGACGATTGGGTGATTATGTAAGAGCTCTTATCTTTATAAAGTCGTTCATTCTCTAGAATTTTATGATATTTCGTTACGTGGAGAGTTACACGTCATTATCAGAGTACGTGAATTGATTATTTTTAATCAGTTTTTAGGATCTAATAATGTGGAATTTTTATAGGGATTTCAATGTCACGTGTTTTAGGAGACGATGGGTTAGTTCGGGAATTTATCCAGTGGTGACGCTCCTGAATGTCTCGTGTACGGAATTTACGTGGATCTTTATTCATTTTTATTACTTTTTTTTTGGTGGAACATTGGTTATTTGATTTTACAGTTTATGGAAAATATAATCCCTGAGAATTTTAGGAAAATTGAGAAATGAGGTGAAGATCTTTATCATGAAAAATGAGACTAGAAACCGGAAATCCATAGGTTATGTTCGAACACGTGCTCCATGTGTTTTAATATGATGAAATGAATTAATTAAATCATTACGAAATTCATTTATTATTCTCTAACATTAGTTAAAGTATTTTAATTGAATATTTTTGAGGATTAGTTGGAAAATAATTTTTACGTCACTTGTAAATGTAAGTGCACTCGGAAACTAAGCGAGATAGAGCAATTTTACAAGAGACCTTTTTTTTAGCTCTTGAAATTCTGTACAAAAAAGGATTCTTCATAAATTCCTCTATCTCCCTTAGTTTTCGAGATATTCCCCAAAAACAAAAAATCATGAGACAATTAAATATACATGGTCATTTCAGCTCATTAGTATTCAATAACAGGAGGATGGGAAGCAGTTTTGGGAGAAGACAGCTGAATCTTTCTTACCGTTAATGTTTAAGATTCTACGCAGTTCTATTGCCGAATAAAAAAAGAAGGGGATCGCAACTCTGTTGGCAGCTGCTGCATTTACCTCCCTTCTTTTTACGTTTACAAACTGTCGTTTACCTACATCGTTCTCTCGTTCTGTTAGTTCAACGCGACACTTCGTGCGTCACGTACACCTTTTTCGCTTTGCTCAATTCGTTTTGATAAAGAAATCATTAAACTTCGTTCCTCCAATTGAATTCGTTTTCGTGGACTAAAGTACACGTAACTGATTTATCATTATGCTATTCTAATGAACGAGGGAATAATGATAATTGATGAACACGAAAGTTGTGAAGTGAAACGTGAGTTTTCTTTACATAAAAAATTAATTAGTTTCATTGCGATATCTCGGAAAGGGAGAGAGATAGAGAAATTTTCGTAGATACATTTTTTGTGCAGAATTTCAAGAGCTACAAAAAAGGTCTCTTGTGAAATTGCTCTATCTCTCTTAGTTTCCGAGATATCTCCAAAAAACGAATGGAATAGAATAGACTTATCTAAAAAGTCGAGATTAGTATAAATTAATCTTGTGATACAATAGTAGCTCTTGCCACTTGGCACTGGACATAGAATAAAAGTTAAATACAGAGTAAATACGTAATACTTGTATTCAATGTAAGCCGATTATTCGAACGGAGGTCTTTGAACCTTTTTCGATCGCAAATTTCATGATTTTATCATTTTTCATGAAAACTCGGAGTTTAGAATTCTTCAAGGTCTCAAGTTTTGAGATAAAGAGAAGGCGTTCACTTCAGGGCCGAGACGGAGATAAAAGTGAAAATATTACTCTTAATTATATACAATGAACCATGTTCGGGTCATTATTGCATTACGGATGTTATTATATTTGTCATGAAGGTGCAGACACTAGTCTTGTTGTTATGAAAATTACGTAATTCTATTAAATCGAATTTAAGTGCAACAATTTCGCCAATTTTATCATCAACTCAATGATTTTCTGAAGACTTTTTTTTTACATTGATTGCAATTTTCTTATCGTGCTGTAAATTCTTATCGTTTAATTATAATAATTGACGCGAAATTGTGATTTTCTGCATTGAATTTAATGACCTCGATGTCCCGAAAATTCCTTGAATTAATTTGTAAACAACAACAAATTTTTTGGCATCGATTAGAGTTGATATTATGATGATTATGAGTGCATAAATAATTATTTTTTTTTATTTCAGAAAACGGTCCTACAAGTGCAGCTCAGCCGACGATCGTAAAAGCGCCGAAAGACAGAAGAAAATTCAATCAAAAGGTGATAAATAATTTGTTATAATTTATGCAGTAATTCTTGAGATAATTTATTTAATTAATTCTTAATGCTTCAATTTTCAGGCGAGCGACTTTACAGATATCGGTGATTGGCCGTCTTTGGGTGCTCAAGGCGAGGTGGGTTTCCTTTCGTTTTCCACTCTCTCCGAATCCCGAGGCTTCCACATTAGCATTTAATTTTTAATATTACACAATTAATTGGTGGCGTTGAATAATGCAAATACTAGAGCCTGCAGTGTTGTTTTATCTGTCTGCGGGTGTAGAACTTTTGCTAGAGCAATATCAAACGCTGGAAATCTGTTGATTAATGTCAATAGAGAATTAATTAATTGAGCGTTTGAACATTGATTTAATATTCATCAAGATATCTCGGAAACTAAGCGAGATAGAGAAGTTTTTGTTGAGACCTTTCTTGTAGAGAATTTCGAGAGCTACAAAAAAGGTTATTACGAAAATAACTGTATCTCTCTTAGTTTCCGAGATATCTCCAAAAAACGAATGAATAAATAAGAAACTGTTAGAAAAATCGATTTCGTTGAATCGTGAGTTTTTTTAAGGATATCTCAGAAACTAAGAGAGATAGAGAAATTTGTATAGAGACCTTTTTTGTAGCTCTTGAAATTCCCTACAAAAAAGGTGTCTTGCAAAATTTCTCTACCTCTCTTAGTTTCTGAGATATCGTCGAAATTTGTTGTTTTGTGAGACTATATGTGCATTTTCATCTAGAAGAAGACGCCTCCTATTGCGACATCAAAGCAGAACGGCATTGTGGAATCGAGTAACTCGAAGGAAGGTAGTGCTGCCGGCAGTGTGGAGAGCAGAGGGAAGGAGAATAAGGAGCAGAATCACTGTCAGGAGGAAAGTGATGAACCTACTGATGCCAATGACAAGAGAAAGAAGTGTACGTTTCATTATTCTTCAATTTTCCATCATTTAAAGACAATTTCATTAATTATTTCCTCATTATCTCCAGTAAATAAACAAAAATGGGTGCCCCTGGAGATCGACATTGCAAAAGGCAGAGGAAAACGAGACCGATCGCCCAAACATCACAATCACAGAGAAAGAAATGGCGAAAGTAAGAATTATCCCATTAATTAAATAATTTCCTCCAATTTCCTCAAAATGATGACAATAAATAGGGAATCTCTCTGAATATTCGGTGAAGATTAACGAAAGTAGAACTGAAAACTCATTAAAATTAAATACTACAGTTTTTACATTTATGCAAATATTTATTAACAATTTTCTGTTCTCGTTTAAGATGAAGAGACCTGGAAAGAAAGGGAACACGAGAGGTCTTATGGCTTCCGAGGTGGTCGTGGAGGTAGGAGTTACAGGGGAAGGGGAAGAGGTCGTGGATCATCGAGAAGTGGAGGATACAGACAGAGACAAGATGTTGAGTATCCTGCGGAATATCCTCCGGATTTCACTCAGGTGAAGATAATTTTCCTAAGACCCATAAATTAATTAAATTCCTCCAATGATGATCATTAATAGGGAATCTCTCTGAAGATTCAGTGAAGTCAATTAAAATTACTCTGAACAATTTAATTAAAAGAAAGTAATTACGAAATGAAAGGAACACAATATTTACGATGAATTTAATTTTTTCAGGTGAAACAATTCAATAGCACGGATCCCTCATACATGATGCCTTACATGGGTACATTCTTCTTCAACACGACAAACTACGTAAACCTCGACACAACAACACTAAAAGAATACATAAGAAAACAAATCGAGTATTACTTTAGTGAGGAAAATTTGTTACGAGACTTTTTCATGCGTCGTAAAATGGACGTCGAGGGTTTTCTGCCAATAACTCTAATCGCCTCGTTCCATCGTGTCCAAGCACTCACAACAGACGTGGCTCTCGTGATTGAGTCGATTTTGGAGTCGGAGAAGCTCGAAATGGTTGACTGTTTCAAGGTGAATATTTTATTTTTACGAATTTATTTCCGTAGCACATGATGCAAGTCTTCTAATCGTGTCCTCCAGCGATTGGATGCCAGAAATGTGCTAGAATAAAATCGACGTGAGTTCGCTAACGCCATTGCTCAATGAATGGAGTTTGAAAGTAGATCACGTCACAATTCCCCACAAATTCCCTAATAATTGAATTAAATTAAATGAATTCGCTTTTTTCCAGGTCAGGACAAAGTCAGAGCCACTGAAATGGCCGATCGCAGTCGAGGCTGCTAATCCAACGTATTCAGACTCATCAGACACTCCAACAACTCCAATGAACCATCCAGAAATTCCATTACCATTGAAGCCCGAATTTTGTCCAGCTGCAACTCCACTCTCCACAATCCCAACTCCTCCATTACCTCGTGTCCTTCAGTCTGTCATAGTCCCGTCCAGGCTCAGTGAATCTGAAAGTGTATCCTCGTCCATAGGTGAGACCCTCAACCCCGATGTACCGGAATTTTTCCCAGTTAATATTACCAAAACCGAATCTTCAATTGCTAAGAATTACAAAAATTCGGACAGTACAAATAATAATTTTAAGAGAAATTCCGAATTTTCAAATAATAATCGCAGTGTTAAACAAACTGGAGAATCAAGTAGAATCAGAGGTGATTCAGGTGCCAATAAAAAGGAATCAGTAGCTCTGGTTAATGGGGAAATGGAGCCCCCAGCGAATGACGTTTGGAAGGAAGTCAAGAGAAGAGTCAAACCCCCACCGAAGGACAAATCCGAGGATAAAGGAAAGAGTGACAATCAGCACAAAGGTGAAGAACGTGAGGAACTGGATTTTCAGTTTGACGAGGAGCTCGATACTCCTCCACCTACAGGACGACACAATGCATTCTCCGAATGGTAAGTTTTCTAAAATCATGAAAATCATGATTCCTCAACCCTCATCCAACTAAATGATGAATCTCATGATTTTTGTCTTCTTTTCCCGGCTGAAGATTCCATGCTGTGAGCTTAAGATCTGAAAAAACCTCCTTGACTATCACCCGAATTCCAAAATCATCTGCAAAATTAAAATCAATGTTAAACGATTTATTCAGGTCTGAGGATGACGACGACTACGAGCTATCAGACAGAGACATAAATAAGCTTCTAATTGTTACTCAGATAGCACCTGCAAGCACCCCAGCAGCAGTGCCATCGAGAATTCCGAAGCACGAAGGTCATGATCGTACAGGTGAATGGACAACGAGAGTCAAAATGACGCAGGACTTGGAGCAGACAATAAACGATGGTCTTTATTATTACGAGGAGGATCTGTGGACTGAGGATGGACAGAGATACGGTTCATCGTCGTCAATCGGAAGTTACAAGACAGTTAACGTCATAAGTCAAGCGGCATTCGAGAAAATGGCGCCGAAAGTACCGAAGAAAGCTAATCCCGAGGTTCCACCGCCTCCTCCAGCATCCGAGGATATGGAGATCTCTTCGTCATTACCAACGCTATCGAATCTTTCTGATAAACGGGACAGAAAGGGGGATAAAAAAATGAATGAACGACAACGCGGAGGAGCACGAAGAAGAGGCGCTGTTCCACGCTTCTTTGCGGTTGTCAAGGACGAACCTGCGGTTGACCCGAGGACCCCGAGGAAACGGAAAACTCGGCACAGTAATAATCCACCGGTGGAGCATCATGTCGGGTGGATTATGGATGTCAGAGAGCACAGACCCAGGACTTACTCAACTGGAAGCAGTGCAGGCACGAGTCCTAATGAGGGATATCTCGCTAGCAGCTACGGCAGCCAGCCTTCATCATTACCGACTTTCCAACATCCCAGTCATGCTTTGCTCAAGGAAAACGGATTCACACAACAAGTCTATCATAAATACCATTCGAGATGTTTGAAAGGTGAATAATTACTTTTCTTCAAAAAATAATAATAGGGGAAGGTGGGGTAAATATTGGAGATGGATTTTTTTTGATGATTCCATCGGAAAGCTGGGGAAATTTTAGGCGGAAAACATGGGTCGAAATTAATTTTTTCGAGTTTTTTGAAAATTCGAGTTTACCTTGGAAAAATTTGAAAAATCACTTTTTTGGCGATATCTCGGGTTCTATTGGTCGTAGCACAGTGGGGTTGTGCTGAAATTGAAGGTCTCGTCATTCCCCACATTTTCGTTGAATTCCCATTGATTTTTATCGAAAATTGAAAAAGTTATGGGCCACAAACTGATTTTTATAAAATTGCTTGTAACTTTTTCAATTTTTGATAAAAATCGATGGGAGTCAAACGAAAATGTGAGGAATGACGAGACCTTCAATTTGAGAACAACCCCACTGCGCTACGACAAACAGAACCGGAGATATTTACAAAAATGTGATTTTTTCAAATTTTTCCGAGGCAAACCCCTTCAAATGTGGGTGAAAAAAATCGAATTCTCAAAAAAACTCGAAAAAATCAGTTTCGACACATGTTTTCCGCCTAAAATTTCCTCAGCTTTCCACTGGAATCATCAGAAAATCGCTATCTCCAACCGTTCAATCAGAATCTCCATTTTCTATAAACATGATGATTCTATTATTTTTGTCTTCTTTTCCCGACTGAATTCTCTGATGAGAAAATAATATCTGACAATTTAATTACCTAATTTAATTCAAAATTACCGGTGAAACAGATTTTACAGTAATCTTTTTCATTACAGAACGCAAGAGACTCGGTATTGGACAATCCCAAGAAATGAACACGTTGTTCCGTTTCTGGTCTTTCTTCCTGAGGGAAAACTTCAATCGCACCATGTACGAGGAATTCAGAAGCGTCGCTAAGGAAGACGCAGTCGAGGGTTATCGTTACGGTCTCGAGTGCCTCTTCCGTTACTACAGTTACGGCCTCGAGAGAAAATTCCGGCCGCAACTGTACAAAGACTTCCAGTACGAGACGATCGTTGATTACGAGAATGGACAATTGTACGGATTAGAAAAATTCTGGGCGTTCCTCAAGTACTACAAGCACGCTGACAAACTCCACGTCGAGCCGAAGCTCGAGGAATATCTCTCAAAGTTCAAGAGTATCGAGGACTTCAGAGTTGTGGAGCCGCAGATAAATGAGATGCTGCAGAAGTTCGGGGGAAACGCACGTTCCTCGAATAAACGGAGGAATCGGAGTGTATCAGAGAGCGGTGGAGATGCTGCATCGACAAGCAGGGTCCGGAGACTTTCCGGGGGTTCGAGCACCGTCACCCTGCCGACGTCAGGAAATAACGGGAATCCTGGACTTCAGAAGCAGGCGTCAGTCAATCTCGCACAATACCGCAATCGCACGGGGTCTTTCGGATCCGGGAGACTCGGTCATTCCAACTTGAAACGACGCAATGACTCGACATCTTCAAGCAGTCGTGATCTCAATAAACAACAGCCCAGAAGCCGGCACAATTCTGGATCATTCAATAAGCCTCAGGAGGTGTCGAAAACTGCTAAAGAATTCTCGCAAAAGTGAAAAATTCAAGGGTTTCCTTCGTAATTTCTTTTTATTTGTTATGATGAAATAATGGGGGACTATTTTTACAACAATTCGACTGAGAAAAATCATCGTTTATATGTTTTTTTTCTCATGGAGATATAATATTAAGAGAAATTCCGGGCTTGAATGAATTTTTCAAGAAATTTCTTTTTATTTTACAAGTCTTCCATATTATATTCGTACGAATTCTTTAATTATTTAATGCTTAATCACAAATCATCGAACGATGAAACTGCCCAAATTATTGAATCATGTGAAATCTCGAAAACTATTAATAATGATTGAAAAAAAAATCAAAATATTGATAATTGAGAGGAGAATCTGAGTGGAAAAAAACGGTCTCTGTGAGACGTATTTGAGAATTTCAAAAAATAAATGACTTTGATAATGACGAGATCCAGTGATTGGCCGGTGCATAATAGAAAAATTTCATTGATGATGAAATTAATTAAAAAATCTAATTAATTTGACGATTAAAAAAAAACTCTAAAGATAATTTGAAAAATCAAATTAATCTTTATCCAAAATTTCGCAAAAGTGTGTGAGCCTCGAATTTAATTGAAATTGTAATAATAATTGTAAATCTCGATGACTAGTCATGCACCGAGCCATTGACATTTCAATTAAAAAAACCTCTCGCACGTGAAAATAATTCCCTAATTCTTTTCTGCGACACTTTGAATCGACGCATTGTCCTCAATTTAATAATTGAATCCATAAACATATTACGATTGATAATTAATCGATATATTAGAAGTATCATGATTAGTTTTGTACATTACAAGCAAATGATTTAAACAAAAACATAATAATAATAATAATAATAATGATAAATAAAGCGTATTATATATGCGAAATACTATGAAATAGTGATATTAAATAACAATTTGTTGGCTTTTTAAATTAATAGATTAAATATATGCGAATATAGATCGCTCAAACACACAGCGTGTCTGTTGATTCTGTTATGGCTTTCTTTTTTTCCACCATTTGTATAAATGACGAGACACATTACAGAGTTACAGGCTGGTCCGCTTCTTTTAATCTCAAATTTAATGGACAGAAGTAGGATTTTAATGATTTGTGCAGTTATTTTTCCATTAAAAAAAACAAGTGTAACAATTTGAAAGAGAATGGGAAAGAGAATTCGTTTTTTTCTTCTCTCTCTTCCATTGAGGAAGTCGATGATGCTCCTCAACCACCACTGGCTGTGTCCCATTCTTCAAGATTCAATTTTCTCGTCAAATTATTATTGTCCACTGCTCTCCCCTTTACTCGATAATAGACGCATTAATAACAGATTTATGATTTATCAAAATTTATTATTATTAGTGTTCTTTAGGATATAATTAATATTTCATTGAGTTTAAGTGCTCGAGTGTAATTATTAAATTTAAGCACAAAATTATTATTTTCTTCTTTTTTTTTTTCTTTCTGACTAAAAATCTTTTTACAATGTTAATCCAATGAATGGAGGATTCTTGGTGACAATTTTGGGGGAAAAAAAAACCGTACAATTTCATATGATAATGAGCGTGTAAAAAATATAAATAAAATTTAGATTATAATATCATTACTTATATACCATTGTTACTTATACTCTGTAGAATTTATAATTACAGTAATTTTTTTTAGTTCTAAGGCTTTGTATTAAGTTTATGAATAAGTGGGTGGGGTAAATAAATCGTTGGAGAACAACGAAATTATGGAAAATGTATAGACAAAATGATAATAATAATTACATAGATGTATAGTATAATCGTATGATTTTTCACTGAAAATGCATGCAATCACTGGTTAGACGTCATCATCTTGATGGTAATGCTGCAGAAATATTCGCACAACGTGTAAAAATGTACAACACCCACATCAATATGAACATCATATAAACATTCAGATCATCAAACATCATTCTCTTGCTGTTTCTGTGTTAAAATGGAGCAACGAATTATTATTTTCTTATTCTTTTCGTAGATTATTAATTTTGTTTCGGTTTTTTGAAGATATCTCGGAAGGTGAGCGAGATAGAGGAATTTTGCAAGATACCTTTTTTGTAGAGAATTTCAAGAACTACAAAAAAGGTATCTATGAATTTTTCTGTATCTCGCTTAGTTTCCGAGATATTTAAATAAAACGAATGATGAAATAAGAAAAAATAGATTTCGTTCAATTGTGAGTTTTTTTGAGATATCTCGGAAACTAAGAGAGATAGAGCAATAATCATGATAACCTTTTTTGTAGCCCTTGAAATTCTCTACAAAAAAGGTCTCTATGAATTTTTCTGTATCTCTCTTAGTTTCCGAGATATTCCGAATAAACCGAAAATTGTTAAAAATTTCATTAAAAAAACTTGAAAGCTCTTTCATTTTCACTATACAGTGCCTTTGATAGAAGGAAATGTCATAATTACTCTTTATAATTACTTTCAATTAATCTCTTCTCATTACTAATTTCTCTCATTAAAAGTAAATTACATTGTTATCAAATTACATGTAAATAAATAATCATAAACGGCCGGTTATACCTTCAGAAATGAAAATACGCAAATCGAGAAATAAATGAATAATTAAATGAATAATTAAAGTAATTGCAATTTAAAGGTCATACTTAGTGAGTTAATGAGTGCTAGAAATATACTAGAATACTGAGAATGTGAAAATGTATGTGTGTATGATGCTAATCCTTTTTTTTGGGTCTTTTATGCATACCTTGGAGTATTGTAAACGTTTTGTGAATACATTTAACAAAAAATTGAGAAAAAAAATTAATAAAACGACAAAAAAAGTACAAAAATCAAATCCCATGAATCAGAAGAATTCTTTCCGATTTTCCCCTATTTTTCTGGGGCAAAATGGGCCTCGGGGATCGGGATTAATGGGATTGAGGATTTGTGGGGAATAAATTTTCGTTAGAATGAGATTGAGACACGAGATAACTTCGAAATGAGGAATTGAGGGGAAAAGGTGAAGTGATCTTCATGGTGTACATGGGGTTTTGTTTGTTTCCATGTTTTACGATTATAGCTACTCGTTATACCGCCACATGGCCCAATGCGAGTTCCGGTCCCGGAAATTTCTTCCATCCCTTTACTCTCGACATTTCAAAGATAAAAAGTAGAAAAAAAAAATCAACAATTTTTTAATATTTTCATGTAAATTACGTAAATTCAAATAGAAATATAAATATGCATTTTTATTGTACACTCGGAATAATTTTCTTCTGTGAATTCATTGAAATACATTTTTATGAAATTAATACATGAGGATAATTATTATTTTTATCATTATTTAAGTAGTGAATTGGGGTTTTTTAATTTTTTTGTAAAAATGAGAATTGACGTGCGAGCCTTGGGAATGAATCGAATAGTAAATGACGACCGAGGCGAGGGGCGAAAGGGGGTGGTGGAGGGGGTGGTAATTGACGCTGCCAGATTAAGTCTCTTTGGTTATCGAAGAGCCGGGATAACTGCTTGTCCTCGTAATTGTAATCCATGGATTTTCGGTAGAAATCATCGGGCAATTCTCGGCCGAGTCGAGGAGTGAATTTTGTGGTGTGTCGTTTGTCTTCGACGTCTGGAAATTTAATTATTCATAGTTTTTTAGAGATATCTCGGAAACTACGAGGGATAGAGGAATTTTTATAGAGACCTTTTTTGTAGGGAATTTCAAGAGCTACAAAAAAGGTCTCTATGAATTTTTCCCTATTTCGCTTAGTTTTCGAGATATTTCCAAAAAACTAACGTCAAGATTGAGTAACTTAATTATTTTCATCAGGAGTTTTTTAAAGATATCTTGTAAACGAAGAGAGATGGAGAGAAATTTATAGAGACCTTTTTTGTAGAGAATTTCAAGAGCTACAAAAAAGGTATCTATGAATTTTTCTGTATCTCGCTTAGTTTTCGAGATATCCTGAGAAAAGTGATGGTGGAAGAGATTTTGTAGTGAATTTAATCAAAAATCACCTCGATACAGCAGACTACGTAATTCCCCATTGATAGCATCAACGAGAACACTCATATCCTCATCACTACTCTGAACAGCCTCTCCTCCAGATCTCCTTCGTCTCCCCAATCTTGGACCGAACCACATAGCACCGGAAGCCTCATTCCCAGCTTGTCCTACGCATCTCCCTCCACTGCAGAGTCCATTTCCATTCAAAGATCGTTCAACCAAACTCGAAGCATGATTTTCCCCTGAAATCCAACATCATCATTATGCTAAAAATGACCGATTTCATTAAACTCCAAAAAAACCTCGAAAACCGAGTTTTTTTCGAGATATCTCGGAAACTAAGCAAGATAGAGCAATTTTGCAAGAGACCTTTTTTGTAGAAAATTTTAAGAGCTACTAAAAAGGTTATTATAATTATTGCTCTATCTCTCTTACTTTCCGAGATATTCTCATTATTATGATTCTTCAAAAAAACCTCAAAAACCGAGAGTTTTTTCAAGATATCTCCGAAACTAAGCGAGATAGAGCAATTTTGCAGGAGACCTTTTTTGTAGCTTTTGAAATTCTCTACAAAAAAGGTCTCTTGACAAATTGCTCTATCTCTCTTCCTCCCTGAGATATTCTCATTATTATACTTCTGAATGACGAAGGACACTTTTCATGAAATTTCCAAGATTTTACCATAATCACAAGCCACAGTGGTAACAGCCGCCAATAAAATCCCGACGAAAGCACAAGCACTTGACCAGTGATTCTTGAACATTGTGTTCCGTACTGTATTTCCAGATAGAGTGGTGTCGATACAGGAGTGATCCTGGCTTTTTATAGGGTTCCTCACTCTGACACCAGGAAGAGGAGAAAAGGGAGAGAATTTGTTTTTTCTCCATTTTCTTTGACACGTGCAAAATCTCCGTGGAGACTACGTGGGCTACAGTTTATCTTGCTGCTTCTTTTTTTTCATTCAGGAGATGAGAAGAATGAGGAAAAGCCGTGGAGAGGGTGTGAGTATTGAGTACATTGGAAGACCCCTGTGTGCAATCTCGACAAGCTCGGTGATTTGTCTCCATTTTTATTGAGACACCAAGTCGCCCATACTTGATGAAGACAATTCCAAAGAAATTCTCTCCTCAAGGGATCAAAATAGGTGGCAATAGAAATAGAATGGTAAATACAACCCACGCATGACCTGAACTTATTCATGAACTTTGCTGCATGAGAATAATAACAATAGTTTGATAAATCTCTTTTTTTTTAATGTTTTTATGTAAATTAGGTTGATGATCAGGTTTTTGGAGTTATCTCGGAAACTAAGGGAGATAGAGCAATAATCATAATAACTTTTTTTGTAGCCCTTGAAATTCTCTACAAAAAAGGTGTCAATAAATTTTTCTCTATCTCGCTTAGTTTCCGAGATATCTCCAAAAAACAAACGTTAATATGAAGTAATTTGATTTTTTTAGGTTAATTGAGTTAAGCATCAGTTTTTTGGAGTTATCTCGGAAACTAAGCGAGATAGAGCAATTTTGGTAATAACCTTTTTTGTAGCTCTTGAAATTCTCTAAAAAAAAGGTATCCATGAATTTTTTTCTATCTCGCTTAGTTTCCGAGATATCTCGGAAAAACTAATGTCGACATGAAGTAATTTGATTTATTCAATTTCTCATGTATCAGAAGATGAACACACTATGTGCACAATACACAGCGTGATTCTATACCCCATATGGTGTAATGGATGAGTTAGAGTCTGAGCACACCCCTGACTCCTATCACTATGCGAGTTTAAACCCTGTCAATCGTTTTCCACGTTTAATTTGAATCAGAGAAAAGAGGGATTCTGTGAATCCTTGATGTGTCAAAGGTCTTGGCCTATATATAGATATACACCTGCTATTGGTTCTGACGTTACAAATGATCATCGAGCATCATTTGTGCTTTGTCATGCGAATTTATTGAATGGAGAATAAATTTAATGATTTAATGAACAAATTTGATTTAAAAAATATTGGAATTATCAGTTTTTTCCATTAATTCTTCTTTAAAAAAGGGGAAAAAGGATAAATTGTGAAAATTGTTGAATTTAATGGATTCAATTAATGATTTTATCATTCTGCTCCTTTTTACCTATCTTTTAATATTAATTGTTGAAGAGAGAAGAATTTTTATGTTAAAATGACGTAAAAATCGTCAGATAAATTGGAATTGTCCTCTGATGACATTTTAATTGTTATCTTTATTTTATTTCCAAAAAAATCAATGATTCCTTTCATGGTGGTCTTGTCCACCTGGTGCTGGTCAAGATGACACTTTAATTGCTGAACAGATTGTCGATTTAGATGCGGATTTAGATAGGTTTGTGTTTTTCTTTTCATGATTTGAGTGAAAAATACAATTAAATACATTTTTCAAGATATCTCGGAAACTAAGTGAGATACAGCAATAATCATAATAACCTTTTTTGTAGAGAATTTCAAAAGCTACAAAAAATGTCTCTTGCAATTTTTCTCTATCTCTCTTAGTTTCCGAGAGATCTCAAAAAAACGAGTGAAGCAATAAAAAACTGAATTTCGTTCAATTTTGAGGGTTTTAAAGATATCTCGGAAACTAAGCGAGATACAGAAATTTTCATAGATACCTTTTTTGTAGAGAATTTGAAAACCTACAAAAGAGGTCTCTTGACATTTTGCTCTATCTCTCTTACTTTCCGAGATATCTCCAAAAAACTAAAGATAATTTCTTTCTTTTTTTGTTTACCATTCTTTTGATGATTTGAGTAGGAGTAAATGAATGGGGGGGATGAAATTGAGTCTTCTCCCCCTCGTGAAGAGGGGAGTGATTCCAGGGGTGGACTCAATGTATTGACTTTTGTTCCCACTAAAATAGCACTTTGCGGCTGTTTATCCTGACACCCCTGATGCCTTTGATAATTACTGGATTACTCAGTTTATTTAATTCATTCCATTTCCCTTTTTTCCTCTCATTAATTGGGGGGGAGTCGAGGCTTGTTACGGATAATATTAAAATAGCTTGTTTATCAGAATTCGATGCTCTGGCCTGTATCAAAAGCAAGAGTTTATGTAGCACGTTCATCTGGGTATGAGTATCAGACGCGTGCTCACTTCCCCTTTACTTGCACTTGTATATCCATTAACTGAAAAAAAAACGTGTCGCGTGGCTCTTATGTAAATTGTGAAAAACATTATTTTTTACAATTTTTAAAAATAATAAAAATATTATTTTTCAATTTTTTTTAGAAATAATAAAAATAATAATTTTTGAAAAATTGGGAAATTTGTTGGGATTTCTTTGATTTTTATTGTCAATTCTTTGATATCGAATTGGGTAATTAGAGGCCCATTTTGCCCCACTATCTCTTTTGAAATTGAGGGAAAAGTGTCGGATTCTGTTTACACAACGAATTGATCCTTGAAAAATGTATTTGTCTGAGAGAAAAAAAAGGTTCTCGTCCTCGCAGAAATTTGAGACTAATACGACAGTCCTCGTCTAGCCCGGGATGAATTATGTGGCGCTTGGTGCCACTTGTGCCTGAATATGAGCCTCGAAAGTCGAGGGAAAAAAGGAAATTGAAGAATTTTACGTTTTTAGAGGAATTAATTTTATCTCATCAGTTTTCTTGGAGATATCTCGGAACGTAAGAGAGATAGAGCAATTTTGCAAGAGACCTTTTTTATGCAGAATTTGATTTCCTACAAAAAAGGTCTCTTGTGAAATTGCTCTATCTCGCTTAGTTTCCGAGATATCTCAAAAAAACTAACGAAAAAATACGAAATTGTCAAAAAATCGATTTTACTCGTGAGTTTTTTTAAGATATCTCGGAAACTAAGCAAGATAGAGCAATAATTATAATGACCTTTTTTGTAGCTCTTGAAATTCTCTACAAAAAAGGTATCTTTCAAAATTTCTCTATCTCTCTTCCCTTCTGAGATATCTCAAAAAAACTTATTATTTAAAATTCTTTTGTCTCAAAAATTCAAAGAAAACTCAATTTTTTTTTGTTTATAATTAAATAAAATATGGATGGATCATTTTGATTCATTCAAATGACTCCTCACATCATCACGATGTCACAAAGAAGTAAACAAAGCAGGAAGAATCCCTGGAATCTCAATTTATAAACATTTCTCACAATGTCTGTAATTATTTTATTGTAAATGTTTATCTGAATTAATGAATCATTAAATTCTCATTTTTTGTAGAATTTTTTTTGATTCATTCATTCTTCTTCTCAAGATGCGAAAGACAATGGACTCTTTGTTGAAAAAATTTCGAAATTCTGAGGATTTTTAGAAGAAAATGTATTAATTTCTTTTTGAAAAAAAGGGGAAAACTTTGAAAATTAAGGATTTTCTAATAACAAAAGGTTTTAAACAATTTTACTCAATTTTTTCATATTTATTTTCATATTTTTCTATTTTTACAGAAAAAAATCTTCAGAATTTGAAAGAAAAATGGAAAAAACGAACATAAAAATTGGAGAATTATTATTATTTATTTTAATACTAATTTGGTAAATGCACGAAAACAACATTGTTCTTTACAACAAAGAGAAAAAGAGATGAATTTATATAAAACATTATTTTATATACATAACAGTATGCTAAAACACGACAATGAATTTTTCAGAAAAATCGAATTTATTTCATGATTAGTTTTTTTGAGATATGTCGGAAACTAAGCGAGATAGAGAAATTTGTCAGGAGACCTTTTTTGTTGAGAATTTTAAAAGCTACAAAAAAGGTCTCTATGAATTTTTCTGTATCTCGCTTAGTTTCCGAGTTATCTCGAAAAAACTGACGATTGCACGAAATCGCTTTTTTTCACAGTTTCTTATCTCTTCATTTGTTTTTTGGTGATATCTCGGAAACTAAGCGAGATAGAGAAATTTTCATAGAAACCTTTTTTGTAGAGAATTTCAAGGGCTACAAAAAAGGTAATCACCAAAATGGCTCTATCTCTCTTACTTTCCGAGATATCTTCAGAAAACTGATGAAATAATGTCGATTTTCCCGAAAACTTCAGATTCTTGCTAAAACATGAAACACTGGCTTCTTACTTTGGTACTTTTATTTACAGACTATCTAGTACTTTTTACACTGCACTATGAACTAAATCATCCTCCTGATTCATTACTTTGGCATTCACTTGATATTTCCTCTTATTAATAGAAATTAATGTAATTTTATTGCAACTGAGTCACTGTGCTCGCTGTGGTACTGGTTCCTGGTGTCTCTTGCTTCAGTTCCAAAGCCCACATGTGCTGAGGCCATCCGGTTCTTCCTTTACCCTTTGACAATTCTTCGCTAGAGAAATTTTCCATCGATTGGCACATCTCATTCTGCCAACAAACAAATAAAATTAAATTATTAAATTTTCAGAAAAAAAATGAAAAATCTCATCATTAGTTTTTTGGAAATATCTCCGAAACTAAGAGAGATAGAGAAATTTTGAAAGAAACCTTTTTTGTAGAGAATTTCAAGACCTACAAAAAAGATTATTATAATTATTGCTCTATCTCTCTTACTTTCCGAGATATCTTCAAAAGAATAACGATTGAAGAAAAACGATGTTCCTAAAAGTTTCTTATTTCTTCATTCGTTTTTTTGAGATATCTCGAAAACTAAACGAGATATCGAAATTTTCATAGAGACCTTTTTTGTAGTGAATTTCAAGACCTACAAAAAAGGTTATTATGATTATTACTCTATCTCTCTTACTTTCCGAGATATTCCAAAGAAACTCACGAATTCATCTAAAATGTGAGAAAGACGAATTAATTACTTACATTCAAACTTTGAGATTTATTTCGTCGTCCACTGGACAGGATCTCGGCCCTGAAGCACTGGGGTTCCTCCCCCTCCTCACTATCCAAAACCGCCATAAGATACCCGATATAAGAAGCCGCAAGTCTCAGCGTTTTAATCTTCGATAATTTCGTGTCGGCCGGAACATTCGGAATGCAATCCCTCAGATCTGCGAAGGCATTATTAATACTCTGCGTCCGTCGCCTCTCCTTTTTATTTGCGGTGTTGCGTCTCTTCGGTCTGATGACCAATCCGCCCTCGAGCCTCGAGTTCAAGTGATGATGCAGGTTCAACTGCAGATGATTCGGTCCATTGATCTGATGATTCCCGGGAAATTCGTGGATTCGGTTCCTCTGGTCTAATTCCTCTTCCAGAGGGTTTCCGGGGGGGTAGGACAACTGCTGCTGCTGATTGGTCGGGTGATAGTGACTCATGTTCCCGTATTGTTGGGAAATGGGTGGAGAATAATGTTGAATTTGCGGAGGGTAAAGATTCTCTTGAACTCCGATTTCTTCGATTATCGGCGGCGGCGTCGAAGCCGCGGGACTTCCGGCTCCTGAAGAACCCCCGGATATCCCGGAATCACCTCCCCAATACGTGGATTGACTGTCCGCATCGGGAATACTCAGGTGACCTTGAGGGAATAATTGTTCTGTTAATTAAGTTTGATTTTTGTTGATAATTCATTTCAGTGCGACGGTTTTTTTGAGATATCTCGGAAAGGGAGAGAGGTAGAGAAATTTTTGTAGAAACCTTTTTTGTAGAGAATTTCAAGGGCTACAAAAAAGGTTTTCATGATAATTTCTCTATCTCGCTTAGTTTCCGAGATATCTTTAAAAAACGAATGAAGAAATGAGAAACTGTGAGAAAAATCGATTTCGTTCGATCGTGGGCTTTTGTAAGATATCTCGGAAACTAAGCGAGATAGAGAAATTTTTATAGATACCTTTTTTGTAGAGAATTTTGAGAGCTACAAAAAAGGTCTCTTGCAAAATTCCTCTATCTCTCTTAGTTTCTGAGATATCCTCAAAAAACTAATGACAAAATCAAATCAATCTCTCTAAAAACTTTAAATTGATGTTTTTCATTAATTAATAATTAAAAACAATTGTTTCATGAACTTACTGTAAGGTAATTGAGTAATGTAATCATACGGCTGATGCCACTGTGGATAATAATCCGTCTGTTCGTACCCGCCCAGCATATTTCCCTCAAGTTCTCACAATTTCACCCGAAAAATCCGAAAACCCCGAATTTTAAAATCAATCACTTGCACTAAGCCCACAAACTTCAATAAACCAAAGTTTTATCACTTAAAAAAAAAGGCCTTCGACGATGTCTCCGACAAAGAATGGACGCGTGCGCGATTTCGGGGGCTGCCAGAGTGACACTGATCCGGGGAGGAACCTTCGGATTAGTATCACCATACAATGTCTCAATTTCCCAACGAAAAGATGAAAAAAGAGATACCAATGGGCGTGGCTTACTCTACCTCCAACGAGCGAAGGGACCACGCCCCCTGGGCGGGGCTAACTCACCCACGCAAGTTTCAGGAGTCTTCAATTACTTAATTGCCTCATTTTTTCCCCTTTTTTTCGGGGATTTACGAGCCTCGAAACTTTTGATTATTGGATCGATTAAATTATCCGGAATTTAATGAAAAAAAAGAGGAAAAAAAGGGGTGAGTGCTCGAAAATGTCGGACTTCAAAAGCCAATGAAATTTACCATTTTTTTTTTCTTTTTTTTTTGTTAATAAAATTGGATAAAATAAGGAATTTTTGGGGATTTTTAGTTTTTCGAGTTTTTTGAGGTTTTCATTGGTTTTAAAAAAAAGGAAAAAAATGCGGAAATGTGGCGCCGACATTCGAAGACATTGAGACGTAACATCAGGAGATGCGCGACCCTGAACCGTAATAAAATGTAACCGGAGGCTGTCTCCGGGACAATGCAGAAAGGATGTGTCCAACAATGACCATTACTTCCTTGTGAGGTGGAATCGGTCAATCTGTTGCGCACGTGTTGAATTTTTTTTCGATTGAATATTCATGAAGGAGAGGACAATTCAAGATGGTGTTTACGGGTTCAATGAGAGTTTTTTTGTGAAAGTTTGGGATAAATCTACTTTCTTTCGTCGTTGGTTTTTTTTTAAATATCTCGGAAAGAAAGGGAGATAGAGAAATTTTGGAAGAGACCTTTTTTGGAGAGAATTTCAAGAGCTACAAAAAAGGTTGTTGTGATTATTGCTCTATCTCGATTAGTTTCCGAGATATCTTTAATAAACTGATGATGAACTCAATTTGCATAAAAAAATCGAATTACTTGATATTGACGTTTGTTTTTTTGAGATATCTCGGAAACTAAGAGAGATAGTGAAATTTTGGAAGAGATCTTTTTTGTAGAAAATTTTGAGAGCTACAAAAAAGGTTATTTCCAAAATTGCTCTATCTCGCTTAGTTTCCGAGATATCTTCAAAAAACTTACGATTAAGCGAAATCGACTTTTCTAACAGTTTCTTATTTATCCATTAGTTTTTCAAAAATATCTCGGAAACTAAGCGAGATAGAGAAATTTTTACAGAAACCTTTTTTGTAGCTCTCAAAATTCTCCACAAAAAAAGTCTCTTGCAAAATTTCTCTATCTCTCTTAGTTTCCGAGTTATCTCAAAAAAACTGATTCCGTAAATTCTATTCTTCCCAAAATTTCATTTTCTCATCTTGTCTCTTGTGGTAACGAAATAAATATGAGAAAGTTGATGAATCGGAGAGAAATTTCAAGTGGTCATTGAGAATTTTCCTTCCCCATGTGGAAAGTCATAAATTGAAGATTCAACTGGCGCCATAGCGAAATTCTTCGTCTGACATCGTTTTTTTCTTACTTTTTCGAGGGTTTTGGGATCGAGTAAACAATTCCTCTCTTTTTTTTACCAAAAAAAGAAACTAATAGACACTGATTGATTCAAAGATTCAATTTCAATGTAACGGATGCGTTATTTTGTGAAATAATATAATAGATTTGACTCAAGTATCGAATTACATGTAAAAGATCCTCGTGACAGTGTTAGACGCCCACTGTGACGTCTACACAAGTAATTTGAGATAATATGCATACAGAGACAATGGCTCTATACATTTCAAAATAATCCCTTTTTTTTATTTAATTAAATTCCGAATTTTTTCAATTTTTTTTTAATAAAAAAGGAAAAAAAATGAGCATTTTTCCTGAAAATAATTGAAATTTTATGAGAAAAAAATGGAATTTAATGGTGAAGTGGTAAAGGAGGTCAAGTCATAGTGAAATATCATCAGAAGTTAACCTTGTTTACCACTTCACAATGGAATTTTATTTTTTTCATTTATTTTTAATGAAAAAGGGAAAAAATGAGAGTTTTTCCTGAAAGAAAATGAAATTTTATGAAAAAAAAAATGGAATTTAACATTGAAGTGGTAAAGGAGGTCAAGTCAGATGAGAGTACAGTGTGTACTTAACCTTGTTTACCACTTCACTAGTGAATTTCATTTATTTTCCTTTTTTTGAAAGAAAAACTTAAAAAAATAGCCAAAAAATAGAAATTCAATGAAAAAAAAAATAGAATTCAATAGGGAAGTGGTAAACAAGGTCAAGTCACATCATAATACCATCAAAACTTAACCTTGTTTACCACTTCACTATTGAATTCTCTTCTTTTTCCTTTTTTTTTTACTAAAAAGGGAAGAAATACGATTTTTCCCTCGAAAAAATTGAAATTTAATGAAAAAAAAAATAGAATTCAATAGGGAAGTGGTAAACAAGGTCAAGTCACATCATAATACCATCAAAACTTAACCTTGTTTACCACTACACAATAGAATTCTATTCTTTTTCCAAAGAAATGTGAAAAAAAGTACAATTTTCTCGAAAAAAAAAACTGAAAAAATTCTCTCTTTCCTTTGCAATTACACTGAAAAATATTTATAAAACGTTAATTGACATTGTTACGAGTGATACGAGTTGTAAATTGTCTAGAGATGTTTGAATGCTTTTTTTGCTGAACTCAAGTGATCTGCTAGCGAGCCTGGGAAAGAGGCAGATAAAGCCACTTGACTGTGAATTTATTTAGCCTCCAAGGCTCCAAGTGCTACATGCTATTATTTCTCAGTTAATTAGATTTTATGATTAATTCAGCTGTGAAGTGGTAAACAAGGTTAAGTCACATAATACACGCAATTCATACTTGACCTTGTTTACCACTTCACTGAAATTTTAACGATTTTTAATGGAGTTCAATGACTCATGTAAAGAACTTTTTTTTTTTTTTTTTTTTTTTTTTTTAAAGAAAAAATTTGAAAATTATGAAAATGTTTCATTGAGGAAATAACTGGCCACTGTTTCAAATAAAACTAAAAAAACTGTTTGTTATTTGTGCAGTAAAAAGAGTCTTCTTGGATCTCAACGTAAACCCGGGGTTAAAGTATCTGTTTCCAAGTAACTTCATAAATCATAAATTATAAATATTTTTTTTAACAAAGTCGTAGTTTCATTGACTAATTTTTCGGTGAATGGAGAAGGCATTTTGTTCTTTTTGGAGTTGACGAGATTGTGAGAATCCTCGGGTTTAAGCGTGCCACCCACGTCACGTGCACCTGCCTTAACTACTTCCTTCCTGCATGATGGGAATGATGAGGCAGTGGAGGACAAGTGGAGCAGTATGAGGAATAGAATTTTTTTTATCGAAATTGGGAAAAGAATTAAAACTTTAGGAGTTTTAAGATAATTTCATGGGTTTTTTTAGGATATCTCGGAAAGTAGGAGAGATAGAGGAATTGTGCAAGAGACCTTTTTTGTAGCTCTTGAAATTCTCTACAAAAAAGGTTTATATAAAAATTTCTGTATCTCGCTTAGTTTCCGAGATATCTCAAAAAAACTAATGAAGAAATAAGAAACTGTTGGAAAAATCAATTTCGTTCAATCAAGAGTTTTTTTGAGATATCTCGGAAACTAAGCGAGATAGAGTAATAATCATGATAACCTTTTTTGTAGCCCTTAAAATTCTCTACAAAAAAGGTCATTACGGAAATTTCTCTATCTCTCTTAGTTTCCGAGATATCTTAAAAAAACTGATGATGAAATTGTTTTGTCTGAAAAATTCAAAATCGTTTTTAATTTCTCGAGTTTCTCTACACGAGTTCTCCATTTTTTTCACTTTTATTATTAGGAAATTTGTGCACAAAGGATGGAATAGAGATAAATCGAATTGAGTTTGAAATTCAATGTTTCAATGTGCTCCATTAATGCTTGGTAACGCAATAAACTATATTTAGGTGGCGGCACGCCGGTACGCAGTATGATTCCGTATCTTTTTGAAACACCACATGGCCCCTCTGTACTGGGGCGGGTTGGGAGGTGATTCTTCCTTTCTGTGATCTAAATATCAGAGGCATCACGTGATACAGGTAAATAAATTCTTGAATTTTTTACAATTTTTTTAAACTCAATTATCGAGCAATTTGAGTTAATGATTCGTTTTTTTTAATATATCTCGGAAAGGAAGAGAGATAGAAATTTTCTGATGAATACCTTTTTTGTAGAAATTTCAAAAGCTACAAAAAAGGTCTCTTAACAAATTGCTCTATCTCGCTTAGTTTCCGAGATGTCTCAAAAAAACTCACGACTGAACGAAATCGACTTTTCTGACAATTCCTCATTACTTCATTAGTTTTTTAAAGATATCTCGGAAACTAAGAGAGATGGAGAAATTTTTATAGATACCTTTTTTGTAGAGAATTTCAAGAGCTACAAAAAAGGTTTCCATGAAAATTTCTCTATCTCACTTAGTTTCCGAGATATTCAAGAAAACCCGTAGATCCTCACTCGAAACATAAAAAAATGCTTCCGGAATGTTTTTATGGACCAATCGCGTACTTTCCTCCCCGAAAAAAGGGGTGGAGCGATCGATGGAGCAAACTTTGATGTCGTCACAAAAATAGAATTTTCCACATTTTTCCGGAAGAGATAAAACTCATTAGAAGATTAGTATAAGGTGTTCTGGTTAGGATCGTGTAGCAGAAGGAAGTATATTCCTTATACTATCAGACAGATCCACCCCCCGAGCAATTTCCCCATTTGCTACCACTATTTTCCCTCTCCCTTTCTCCGGTACTTTGTACTATTATGGTTATTACTTAATAGGTATATCGTTGCTTGGAGACGGCGCACGGCGCCACTCCGAACAATCATTATCTCGTTTCCACGCCTGTTTTCTGGTTTTCCACAAGTACCACCTCAAATCCCACCCCCTTTTACAATTTTTTCAAGACTTTATTTTTTTTCGAATTTTTTGATTTTATTCATTTTGATTTTTGTTAAAAATTGAAGAAAAAAATGATTTTTTTGCAGAATTTTCCGCGGAAAATGGAGGAAAATTGTTGATTTTCATTTTATTTTTATTTAAATTCCATTAGTTTCGATTTTTTAATGAAAATTTAATGAAAAATCATTTTTTTTTTAAGGATTTTCATCCAAAGAGAGTTTTCCTCAGTTATTTTCCTATTTTGAAAAAGAAATTCTTGATTTTCATTATTTTTCGAGAATTTTAAAGCATTTTTTCAAAATTTTCCTTCTAATTTCTTAATTTCTTGAAAAAAATCAATTAATTTCAATTTTTGCTATTAAAATGAAAAAAAATGAATAAATTCATTTTTTTTAAGGATTTTCCTGCGAAAATGTCTTTCCGCAAGAATTTTCCCATAGAGAAAAAAAAATTCTTCATTTTCTTTGTTTTTTTCAAAATTTCCCAGCATTTTTCCAAACTTTCAATTTTATTTCTGTTTTAATTTCTTAAAAAATTCAATTAATTCCAATTAATTTCTTAAAAATGAAGAAAAACTCATTTTTTTCATAATTTTCATCCGAAAAGTGCTTTCCACAAGAATTTTCCCAAAAAAAAAAGAAATTCTCATTTTCTCAAAAATTCAATAATTTCAATTTTCCTCAAAACTCCAAAAAAATCAAGAAAAACTCATTTCCCCACAAAAAAAAGAAATTCTTCATTTTCTCCATTATCTCAAAAAAACCATTTGTGTCTTCATGACGACGATAATAAAGCCACCGTCCTCGGTCAAGTTCAAAAGCCGAAATTACTCATCACAAGAGCTACTTCATTCGCGTAGATTGCGGCGTTTTGTCCTTTGATGGAAAGCATTCTCCGTGTCCTCGAAAAAACGAGTGAAAAAACCGCTTTCTCCCACAAATGTATTTCTTCTTTCTGTGGCTTTCACAAGTACTCCACTCGAGTTCCTCTTTTTCCGTAATCTCTTTTCCTCCATCGTACGTTAAATATAACAGAAGAGAACATGACATTAGTTGTGGCTAATGCCAGAGAAAAAATAAAGAAAAAAAAGGGAAAAAAAAGTTATGAAAATTTGTCGAAGTGATAGACTCACTGAAACTGATAGAAAAGATTGATATTTGACGTTCTGGGCGTCTGGATTACTTTCCCCCGGAATTAAAACAGATGGGAATCATCAAATCATCGAATAGATTTATTTATATTAGAGAAAAAAGGAGATTAATCCAAAATTCTTCACATTCTTGGGAAGAAAATTGGGACTACTGTTTTCTCACAGACTCTCGTCGGCACTTGGACTCTAAAGAAAACAGTCTCGAGGTTTAGTGTAGATTATTACTTTAAATCACCGGAAATATAAAATTTTTAAGAATTTTTTGAAATTTTGGATTTTTTAAAATTTCTCTAAATTCTTCATTTTCAATGTAAATATTGGAGATAGAATTTTTTTGATGATTCCATCGGAAAGCTGAGGAAATTTTAGGCGGAAAACATGTGTGGAAATTAATTTTTTCGAGTTTTTTGAAAATTTGATTTTTTGAAAAATTTGAAAAAATCACTTTTTTGGGGATATCTCGGGTTCTATTGGTCGTAGCTCAAAAATTCCGATTCGAGGTGAAAGGTGAGCTCATTTGCGATGAATTCGTGTGGTTTTAAAATTGAAAATACGATTTTTTCAAGTACTTTTGGGGTGTTTTTTGAAAATCAGCTTTTCCACTATAAATCACTCAAAAAATCGTATTTTTAATTTTGAAACCACATGAATTCATCGCAAATGAGCTCAGCTTTCACCTCGAATCAAAATTTTCACGCTACGACCAATAGAACCCGAGATATCCCCGAAAATGTCATTTTTTCAAATTTTTCCAAGGAAAAAAATCAAATTTTCAAAAAACTCGAAAAAATTAATTTTGACACATGTTTTCCGGCTAAAATTTCCCCAGCTTTCCAATGGAATCATCAGAAAATCGCTATCTCCAACCGTTCTCCTATAAACTATAGAAAAAAATCCTGTAAATTTCTTATTTTCTCCATTTTTTTTGGAGTATCCAAAATTACATAAACGCATTATTCCAGAGATCATGCAGATGTTGAAGCTATACATAACAATGGCAATAAGGGAAATGCATCCATGGTAAAAGCCACGGGGTGCACACCATGGGGGTCCATGGTGTTTGTTGCATGCTCGGGTCAGATGTCACCGGAAACCTCATTTCTCTACGCAAATTTCGATGGCACTGAGGAAATTGTGGTTTGGAATTAAGAGCATTCCCCTTTATCAATTGAATTATGACGTAATGTGATCATAAATTGAGTGAATATTTTCGGTAATAATTTTGTAATCATAGAGATTGAAAGAATAATGAACCATTGCTCCAAGTTTCCCATCGTAAACTGCTTTAGAGTACTCCAGGGAATTATTTGGGTCACGTGCACTCGAAAAATGGAGAAAAAAAAAACAGAAAGGGTGAGATCTCAATTTTATTACCTCCAAAATGAATTAATTGAAAAAAAAACGTTCCAGCTTCACTTTTACATCAATAATACATAATATAAAGAATTTAAATAATTTAATTTGAATTTTTTATGAAAATCACATTATTACAGTTTTTTTTAAATATCTCGGAAAGTAAGGGAGATAGAGAAATTTTTGTAGATACCTTTTTTGTAGAGAATTTGAAGAGCTACAAAAAAGGTCATTACCAAAATTGCTCTATCTCGCTTAGTTTCCGAGATATCTTTAAAAAACTGATGATTAAATAAAACCTATTAATTTGAGAATTTCACATTCTTTTTCTTATAATCACGAATTTAAATTAATTCGTGCATTAAAAAAAAACTTAAATACACCTAATTAATTCCAAATCCCATAATGTTAATCACTGGTACACAATTACTCAAAATTTCTTCTTTTTCATAATTAATTAATCAAAGAATTCGTATTTTTCCATTAAACCAAAGTGAATAATCAATTTTTCGATATCAAATGAATTCTCTCTGGGATAAAAAAAGTAATTATCATAAGATTTAGTAGGTAGATAGGTTGTATGTATATCACCACTGACATAATTATCACGAATTTCTCAATAATTACGAATTTTAATAGAATTCAACACGAAAATTGGAATCACTCTGTTGACACTGGGTTTCTTCGTCCGAAGACAATTTATCGATTGTCTTTGGAGTTTCGCATTGATGATAGGCATCGATGGACTCTCCTTTGTAACGATTGAAGATGTTATCGTAGCTACTCGAGATTGTCGAGGCTACGTCATCGCATGACCGATAAATCTCATTAGTGGATTCGCCGGAGCCGAATCTTCGGTTCGTTGGATTAAATGAGCCTTTGACGAAGAATCGGCGATCAGCTCCACGTGTCAGGAGACGAATCAGCCTGGTGAATGGGAATTCGAAGCACAGACATAGAATCACTGATAAGAACATTGTTAAACAAAGATTTCCCAGGAAAATGTGAATCTAAAGACAAAAGAAAAGGGATTTAGTTTGATTGATGTTAAAAAAAATTGAAAAAAATAAGTTTTTATTACTGTTCCGAAGGTCGTGAGGTTCCCAGATGTTCTGACACTTCCACTGTTGTATAGGAGGATGATGTAATGAGTTAAATATGCGGAATACGTCAATTTTCCTAGAGGCATCCATCCTGACCAGGATAATAGGGTTCCGATGGGTCCTTTGGGAACAAAAAGAATGATTCATTAGTTTTTTGAAGATATCTCGGAAACGAAGAGAGATAGAGAAATTTTCATAATAACCTTTTTTGTAGCTCTTGAAATTCTCTACAAAAAAGGTTTCTATGAAAATTTCCCTATCTCTCTTAGTTTCCGAGATATCTCAAAAAAACGAATGATTAAAACAGAATTTCGTGAAATAATCATTTTTCAATAAAATATATTTATGCACCTGCATATCCAAGTACTGTAGCAAACACAATCCACCCAATGACAACCGCAAAAACCGTTCTATGAAATCCCGCATAAAGTGCTGCTTCTACTCCATTATACTCATGCTCCTCAAAGTACATTCCCCGTGGACCGAAGATGACTGCGAATCCGCTCACAATCGAGATGATCCATCCACAAATAAAGTAAATCTAAAAATTCAAATTAAAATGAAAAATAAACGCATGAATTCGACGATTAAAAATATGATAATCCGTCTTACCCCTGATAATTTCGGTGTATTATTCTTGACCCCCCTGAGCAAGCACCCGAGGATCAATCCAATGATGTAAGGCCCGGCTCTCGCATAGACTCTCGTATAGATTTCCAAGTAGACATTCGCCACATCCTTCTGCCTACCAAAAATCCAAACAAAATATGAAACTCCTTGCAATAGAAAAAAAACAACAAAACAAGGCAAAATCATTGAATCTCACTCTTTATAATACAGCATCGTCCCCGTCAGATGATTGAAGTACGTGATGAATAAAGGCGCACAAACAGAAACGATTAATCCAATCGTCAGCACGAAAATCGACGCAAGATGCTTGATCCCAAAGACGACCAATGGATACAGGAAAACCGGGGAAATCCAGACCAACTGCATGTCCACGGACAGGTACCATGACTGCGACATGCACATGCTGCCAACGTCGATGTAATTATTGATGTACAGCAAATTGGTCCACCAATTGTCGACGCAGAAGTCGCAGTTGGTGGTGACCCATTTGTTCCAATGAGGTCCACTTCCCACTTTATTGAAGAGAGTCGCGTAAAATCCGATGACAACTGCGTAAGCTGGTGTTAATCTGATGTACCGATGTAAATAAAGATTTCCGATGTTCAGATTATAGGTATGGGGGTATCTCTGCTTTCTTCCGAGTTCTGAATACGTCAGGAGAATTCCCCCGAGGAGGAAAAATGTGTCCGTCACGATATTAGCATTGAGGATAAGCAGATTGGCCCAAACTTCGTGCATCTGAAACAGGAAATTAGGAGAAATTAGGAGAAATATTGGAGATGGAATTTTTTTGATGATTCCATCGGAAAGCTGAGGAAATTTTAGGTGGAAAGCATGTGTCGAAATTAATTTTTTCGAGTTTTTTCGAAAATTCGATTTTTTCACCCAGAATTTTTTTGAAAAAATCACTTTTTTTGGGATTTCTCGGGTTCTATTGGTCGTAGCGTGAAAATTCTGATTCGAGGTGAAAGGTGAGCTCATTTGTGATGAATTCATGTGGTTTTAAAATTAAAAATACGATTTTTTCAAGTACTTTTGGGGTGTTTTTTGAAAATCAGTTTTTCCACTATAAATCACTCAAAAAATCGTATTTTTAATTTTAAAACCACATAAATTCATCGCAAATGAGCTCACCTTTCACCTCGAATCAGAATTTTTACGCTACGACCAATAGAACCGGAGATATCCCCAAAAATGTAATTTTTTCAAATTTTTCTAAGATAAACTCCTTTAAATCTGGGTGAAAAACAATCGAATTTTCAAAAAACTCAAAAAAATTAATTACGACACATGTTTTCCGGCTAAAATTTCCTCAGCTTTCCAATGGAATCATCAGAGAATCGCTATCTCCAACCGTTCAATCAGAATCCCCATTTTACCCCAATCTCCCCTACTTAAACTCGTAAAATCACGAATAATTCATTATTCATTTATTAATAAATATTCTACTCACTGTGGGCACATTACTGAGGTCCAATTGACTCCCAACCACCTGGAGATAGTACGTATGACCATAAATGATCCAACAGATGCTCAGGTAACGCAAGCCATCCAAGCATCTCACATTATCTCCATTATTTCTCGTATTTAATAGACTTTTTCCATTAGTGTAAAGTGAGAATGAAGTCAACAGTGAGTGTTTAGTATCTGTAATAACAAATATTAAAAAAATTCATGACATTTTACAATTTTATAAAAAGTCAATTCTGACGTCATTACCTTTTGAATCCGGTTTATCTGTGTCAATTTTCTTCATCAAGTCATAAGTAGTGCTGACAATGACGATAATTGCGAATATAAACAAAATTGATCTGTTGAAAAATAAAATATTTATAATTAATTCAATAATGTGATTCTTTAACAGACAATATGCTTGTACCGTCATAATTTTGTTTTGTTTTTTTTTTTTTTTTTCTTATTTAAGAGTACATGTAAAGCCAATCGGCAAGGATGAAAACGGGACGATCAATATCAAGTGTATGACAGGTGTCCACGGTAACAGTGAAATCAACCCGGTTTTTAATTACGAGAGGTTCCAGTGAAATTTCCAGGGCTCTTTTGACATCATTGCTGTTGCAGGACGATGGAATACACCATAGCCATTCATAAGGTACACTCTCGCCTGATCTCCAATTTTTTAGATCCTGAAATTCCATAAATTATGTAACATCATGAATAATATATGATTTATGTGAATGCTTACAGCAGCCAAGGCCACGCCTTCCATCAAGTCTCCAAGGTCTGGTGAAGGATTTTCATTGTTGGTGCTTTCCAAAATTTCAAACTTAACATTTGCGTTACAAGCTTTACCCACAAATCCATAATCGCTCTTGACCCGCAGGCACTCGTCGTAATTACCGAGCTGCTTGTAATTACCAGTTATTACGCCAGACGGTATCTTCGCTGTCGCATCGTACACTAGAAAAATAAAAATCATTAATTTCTTTATTATTATTGTCTATTTTAATTTAAATTGTTTTTCTCAATTTATTCGTGTGTAATTTATTTTTCAATTATGTAAGCCTAATTATTGTACTGATTAATCGATGCTTCAGCGGTCAATGATCCCTGATTACGCATTTGTAAAAAGAAAACATGAAAAAAAAAATGAATGAGGCAAATCAAGAATAATTGAGAACTGATAAACTCCGATAATGACAGTAACATAATTGCAAAATACTTGAATTGATAAAATCAAGTGTTTGTTTTTTTTTTTTTTTAATTCTACGTTATTTTCTCATTTTTTAACGATTAAATCATAACTTTTTTTTGGATTACTTTATTGGAGTACATGTGCATTGACTATTTATAACAAACTATTACATTCATAGTATCTCAGAGTCAACCCCTGGCCAAGGTCAGTCATTTTAATCCGACCTACTTATAAAGTTTACTCGTCGATGCAATGTTGTTACGTAGTTGCAATTTTTTTTCATTTAATTTCCAATCCTATTTACCATTTCAATGGACAATGTAAACAATGATTGATGTAAATATACGTTTTTCCTCATTTGGAAGTAAATAATACTTACTTTGAAGTGCCCAAGGTGTGTAATTAGTTAACGCAATTGTGTACAAATTTTTGTCCCTCTGACATTCCTCTGATATATTATTATTATCGAAAATTAACGGCTGTGTGAGAATCCTCAATAGAGTCACTTCTGGCCTATCATTGCTTCCAATTGCACTACTGCAGATTGAAAACACAAGCAACAAAATAAACATAATGAATAAAGAAAAATGAAATTTCTTGTAATTAAAATTTCACTTTTCTCTAAGAGTTATAAATTTAATCAACTGATAATGATCGTAACAATTTAGAAGCCCGAACGTCAACTGCTCACATCAAGAATACCAGATTCGTTTATATATTGCTCGACTCGATGATGATGGCGGGGCAATACAGAGAAATATCGGTTGCATACGTGACTTGTACAAGCGTCCCGACGCCTTTAATCTTCATTTATATCTATTATCTTAGTGTTTTTATAAATTTATTAACGTGAATTATTACTGATAAATTCAAGATTTTTTTATTAAATAGTCAATGTGTGCTCATTGCTTCTGTACAAAACTTGCATTACCCTGTTTTAAAAAAAAAAATCCTGTATTTTTTCATTGATTTAATTATTATATTTAATTTTAATCCTCATTTTTTCCTATTGAATCATCATTTTTATTCTTGGGTTTTTTCATTAAATTACCCAGTACTATTCCTACTAGTAAAATTAATCCCACATTGCTATTTGAAACGAATTTTTTGGCACAGTCATTTGGATCATTTATCTTCAATGTTGATATCTGAAAATAAGAGAATTCATTGAAGTATTAAAATTTAAGAGAATTATTCCTGCATTAATAATTTACTTGATTCACTAGATGTCCAGCAACGAGTGTAACAGCAGTGTAATAAGACCATGTTTGATCAGCCATAATGCCAGAAGTTATTAAACTCCCGATCATTGATACTCCAAATCCAGACAAATATAAATTTGTCTTGTCACCGAATTTCAATGCCGTTGATTTTATTCCCAGTCTAATGTCGTCAACCTTATCCTATAAAGAACAATTATTATTTTTTCAACCAATTGGATTCAAGGACAGGATTAATTCTAGTTAATTCAGCCTTTTTGTTCACCTGATGAGCGTAAATCGTGTCGTACACAATAGTCCAGCATACTCCAGCGATATACAATGGCAAGCAGATTGTCCAGTCACAGGAACCATGAATCGCTGACCATCCCAACAATGCTCCCCAATTGAACGTCATCCCCAGGATCAACTGGGGCCAGTCTGTCACTCTTTTCATGAGTGGATAAATAATTACTAAACCTGAAAACAACGAAAAAAAACATGAATTTTACTCTTTAAATGAATCCCCCTTTTTCTGCAGATGATTGCAATGTAAAAATCATTGAAATCCAAGGCCAGGTATTTTTTTTTCTTCGTAAAACCGAATAATTTAACCGCAAAAAATAAGTTTCCTCCAAACTTTGGACACCTTCTCCGGAATGAGAACTTTCACATTCCAAGAATTTTAAAGATTAAACTTTCCCAAAAGAGTGACGATGCAGTAACACCTATTGAGTGAATGACATCAGATTCAGAACACCTGAATAAATTCCCGGTTAACAGATAAAAAGAGATACAGTGTGAATGTGAAGGTAAGTGTAATTGTATTAATTTTCGATTGAAATTGAAGGAATAATCGTACCTAAAGAGCTGGCACCAAGAAAAACACTGTACCAATTCAACTGAAGTAAAATAGCTAATCCCACACTCAATTGTCCTCCAAGAAACACCAGCGATTGAAATGACGTCACTTCACCAGCAACCAATGGTCTATTCTTCGTCCTAGCTACCTGAAATCAATTTCCCAATAGAATAATCAATAAAAAAACGATTTTTAACGAATTCATTTACCTTTTTGTCGATATCCTGATCCCACATGTCATTAATCGTGCATCCAGCACCTCTCATCACAAATGCACCAAGACCAAACAGAGCCAGCATGTGAGGATCCGGAAAAGCACCTGGAGATGCTGCCATAGCTATGCTCCAACTGCAAGGCCAAAACAACAACCAAGAACCAATTGGTTTATCTATTCTCATGAGCCTCATGTAAGGCTGCCAGCTTTGTGGCGAATTATCCACAATTCTCGCTGCTAAACTCAAATTCTTCGTTACATTCACATTCAATTCATTCGCACTACCATTATATTTATCCTCATTTAAAATTGAAGAAGTGTGAAAACAGGGAATCAACTCGATTCTCCGAATTTTTGATAATTTGTATCGTGAATGCCTCCAGGGATTTATTTTGCATAATAAATTAGAGGAGAATTTTTGGCATTGCAGTGACAACATTTTGACTAGTTAATCTGCAAGAAAAATATCAATTTTATTATTATTATTGACATTTGGATTAAGTTTCAATGTCATGAATATTTTTGTTAAAACGTACTTGTCATTCACGTTGAAGAATACTCACGAGGCAATTATTCCATTCGGATTTATTATTTTAACAGATTAATCGTGTTAATGATGCATTCATTGAGGTAATATCACAAAATTCAAGTTGACGTTAATACGAAATTTATTTAACCTCTAAACATCACGTGATAATGTGTAATGTACTGATGAAGTACGAGGTGACAATAAAAAACGTTTTATTTCGGAGTCTTCGGACATTTTTATCTAACATATGAACGTCATACTGCAGGCTATTAATTAGTGGATAATTCAAATAATTTGGTTATTACATAATAGTTGTGCCGATCGATGTTTATGTCTTGCACATTCTCGAGGGACTCGAGTGAAGTTGGCTGCGAGTGCATTTCTTTTTAATTCGAATTTTATTTATAAATTATTGAATTTATTATTAAAATAATTGAAATTTACGATTTTATTGCATTCTTTTGGGTGAATAATGAATAATAATAATGATGAATTAATTTAGAAATTGATAATAATGATAAATATTTGAAAAAATATGTTTTGACTCGGATTGTAGTTGTAAAACAAAATGGCGGCTTCCGTTAGTCAAACACACTTCTTTTTTTTTATTAAAAATTCGATGGAGTTGGAGAAAAATGAAGGGAAAAAAGGAGCATTTAATGGAGAATTATTTTAATGGCAATGGAGTATTTTGGAAAATCCTGAAAAATCGATAAATATCAAAATTTATATTAAAAATGTAGAAAGAAGAGAAAATGTCGGAAATGAGAGTTTCCATTATTTTCCGAGGATTTTCGATGGATCTTTCATCAAAATGGTGTTCACAACCTTTTTAAAAGGTAAATAAATTCATTAATTCCAATTAATTAATTAATAATTATCATTTAAATGAATAATTCTCTTTTTTTTCATTTTTCTTCAATTTTCAGTTTTTAAAATCGCGCGCTTTTATGAGCCTGTACACCGGTTTCTCTTTCCCCAGTAAACGTGACCGAGAGACGCTATATATTTTATGTTGAACGTCTTTATTACAGGTTTGAGACGTTTTGCGAGTATTACAATGCAAAAACCCGAGGTGATATTCGTGCTCGGTGGTCCTGGTGCTGGCAAAGGTACCACATGTGCTAAAATCGTTGATAAAACTGGATATGTGCATCTGTCAGCCGGAGATCTTTTGAGGGAGGAACGCACCAGGCCCGGTTCTGAATTCGGTGAACTCATTGAGACACATATTAAAAATGGCAGCATCGTCCCAGTGGAAATTACGTGCAGTCTCATCAATCGGGCCATGCAGACGTCAACATGTGAACACAAACGTTTTCTCATCGATGGATTCCCGAGGAATCAGGATAATTTGGATGGATGGACGAAAGTAAGGTTATACATAACATTTTGGAACTTAAAACATTCTCATAAAGAATTGTTTTAAATTTAATTTAAATTCTAATCCATTTTTAATTATTATGAATCTTCGATTTTTTCTAGATAAATTCATTGAGATTGTTTTTTTTTAATATCTCGGAAACTAAACGAGATACAGAAAAAATCATAGAGACCTTCTTTGTAGCTCTTGAAATTCTCTACAAAAAAGGTCTCTATGATTTTTTCTGTATCTCTCTTAGTTCCCGAGATACCTTCAAAAAACTAACGTCAATATCAACTAATTTAATTATTCTCATCATAAGTACTTTAAAGATATCTCGGAAACTAAGCGAGATAGAGTGATTTTCGTAGAGACCTTTTTTGTAGCTCTTGAAATTCTCTACAAAAAAAATCTCTTCCAAAATTTCTCTATCTCTCTTACGTTCCGAGATATCTTTATCTGAAAGGTTCACATTTCTTTAATTAAATTTAAAAAAATCAATATTTTATTCTCTTATTTTATCCTCCAGGAAATGTCCGATAAGGCTATTGTAAAAGGAGTCATTTTTCTGGAATGCAGTAAGGAGATATGCACTCGACGATGCTTGAATCGTGGACTCAAAGGTAGTGGTAGGAGCGATGATAACGAAGCCTCACTCATTAAACGACACGAGACATTCGTTAATGATACATTGCCGATAGTTAAGTATTACGAGGAACGTGGATTAGTCTACAAATTCGACTCGACAAAGCCTCCGAAAGCAGTATTCGCTAATGTTTATGAGAAATTGAAGGAAATTGGATGGGTTGATAAGGAATAATTCAATTAATAGTCTTTGGAATTTTCTTCAATGATTTTACGAGCAATTATATGGCAATATCATGTTTCTCGACGTTTATTATCAATTAAAAATATTAATTCACTTATTCAGAAGCTAACTTAACGACGAAGGAATGGAAATGATATTTTTGATGAAGGGACTTACAAACATTCCTCGAAGAGACTATTCTGAACGAGTATTGCGTACTTTTTTTTTTTTGTATACAAAGTCAATGAATTTATCAGTTGAAAACGAATAATAATATAATCATGTGTTAAATGCAAAAAATACTGGAATTTATTGTATTGCCAAAAATTATGACAATTTCAAAAATATATGTATTTCTAGTACTCAATTTAATTTAATTAATATGTAAGAAAAAGTGGGGTAAAATGGGTATAATCATTTTTTAATTAATTTCAAATAATACTGCTGTTCCCGCCTTTAATCTCGACTTCGAGAGATCGATTGGAATCGTCTCACTTCGATTACAAAATGGCGTCTCCAACCTTACAGGTTATGATTGTTAAAAATTCAAAAATCAAGAACGTCAAAACATAAATAAAATTACTGATGATTCCAGAGTATTTTCAGTGATAATTAATGTTATAAATGAATTAATAATTGAATATTTCTTGCGAAATGCCAGCGAGAGATGAAATTCTGAGTTTAATGCCATTTGGAGACACTCAGCACAGTTGGACCGACGATTTACCAGTTTGCAAGGAATCTGGTAATAATCATCATTATTTTCCTCAATCCTTTCAATCTCCAACACTAATGAATCTTTAAATAGGTGTCGGACTCTCAACAAATCAAATATACCGAGAAGATGGATACCGACAAGAAGAGCATTCCTTTGAGGACCGAAGTTTCCACTGTAAATACGACGAGTCCACATTTTTATACGGAATATTCGACGGTCACGAGGGCACGAGAGCTGCGAATTTCACCCTCCAAAGAATGGCAGCTGAGATCCTCTTAGGACAATTAAACGGAAAGACTACGGATGAAGAAGTGAAGGAAGTCTTGAGACAAGCATTCATAGCAGTTGAACGTGGCTACATTGATTCAATCGGTGACATCCTCGCCGAACGCACGAGCCTCCAATGCGACATCCCAGAAGGCTTAAACAGTTATGAAGCCTATCAGAAGTTCCCGAAGGTCGTTGATAAACTGAACGAACTAAACTGCGAGTTATCAGCAGGTACCAGTGCTGTCGTGGCTCTAGTCTACAGGAATCGACTCTACGTAGCGAATGTGGGAGACAGCAGAGCATTATTATGTAAAACCGACAGTAATCAGGTCTTGAGAGTCGTCCAATTGTCAATTGATCATGATTTGAAGAACGAAGACGAGCTGCTGCGACTCTCGCAATTGGGTCTGGACGTCAAATCCATCAGACAAGGCTCTCATCTTGGAAATCAAGAGAATACCCGATGTTTGGGGAATTATTTGGTCAAAGGTGGCTACAGGGACTTCGAGGAATTGGCACCGGCATCAGCAGAGCCGATAATCGCTGAGCCTGAGATCCATGGGGGCATTGAACTCGATGAATCCTGTAGATTCCTTCTTTTGATGTCTCGAGGGGTTTACAAGTCGTTGGAAGAAGCCACTGGAACCGATCAGGTCAACAAGGAACTCGCACTAATGGCAGTTGAACAGTTTCGTATACAATCGACGTTAACCGGTGTTTCTCAAGCAGTTGTCGACAAAATTGTGAGAATCCATCACGACATCAGCATGAGCAATGCTCAGAATGGAGCGAGTGGTAAACGCGAGGACATTACTCTTCTTGTTCGCAATTTTAATTTTCCGTTACCACATTCGTTGAAGAGTCCAACGCAGATCGGACAATCCGTGCGGTTTAATCCAATTGTACAAACAACTGTTGCTAATGTTCAAGATAATTATTCGAGTGTCAGTACAATTGCGAGTAGTGATAATTTTGATCCGTCGAGTAATGAGACATCGAGCACTTCGGAAATTTATCCACCCGGTGCTAAACCACCGGACAGAAATGCTACGATTAAATCGTATGTTGATTTTTCCGAGTATTTTGAGAATGTGGAGAGGAGGAGGAGAGAAGGAACTCTACCTGAAGGCATAGATTTCTAAATTTTAAATAATAATTGTGTTAAAAAAGGTTTATTTATACGACCATAAAGTTCACAGACAAATCAACTTTACTTCATCATTAGTTTTTGTTGAATATCTCGGAAACTAAGAGAGATAGAGAAATTTTTGAAGTTACCTTTTTTGTAGAGAATTTAAAGAACTACAAAAAAGGTTATTATGAAAATAGCTCTATCTCCCTTAGTTTCCGAGATATCTTCAAAGAACTCATGACGAAATAAATTCAAGTTGTCTGAAAACTTCAGTTTCTTTAATTTATTATATATAAAATGCCAGAGAATCGATGGGATTATTCCTAAAGATATTTCGTAGGCATGCACTTTAATCTCTCATACGCAGCTCTCTCGAGGCACTCTCTGTGATCTGGATGTGCGATTTGTATCAATGCACAGGCTCTCTGTCTCAGAGTCTTCCCGAATAATTGAGCGACACCGTGCTCAGTGACTACGTAATGAGCGTGAGCTCGTGTGGTTGTAACGCCGCCTCCTAGAATTTTAAATAAATTATATGAAACTGTCAATAATTATGATAATGACTGATCATACCACATTTCAGAGCCGGTTGGATCTTGCTCTCCCCGCAGCTGGTGACCGATGGAAAAGCGACTATCGACTTCCCTTTACCATCAGCACAGATCGAAGCACCTCGAAGGAAATCCAATTGTCCACCGACACCAGAATACATACTGTACCCCAAACTATCAGCGCAGATCTGCCCGGTGATGTCCATCTCGATGCACGAATTGATAGCCGTCATTTTCACCTGTCTCGAGATGACTTTGGGCTCGTTCGTGTAATTTATACCGAGCATCGCTATTGCGGGATTGTTGTGGATGTAATCGTACATCTTCTTGGTGCCTAATGCCATCGTAGCGACGATTTTTCCTCGGTGATTCGGCTTGAGTTTGTTGGTGACCACTCCTTTCTCCACGAGATCAATCATTCCTTCATCAAATTATCATTAATAGAAACATTTTAATGTTGGGGATTAGGTGAATTACCTTCACTCAATAACTCCGTATGCACTCCAAGATCCTTATGATTGCTCAAAGCACAGAGGATCGAATCAGGAATATTTCCGAGTCCCAACTGCACAGTTGCACCGTCTTCAACGAGTCTATTAGCCACAATCTTACCAATCTCGACTTCCAAGTCGTTCGGAGGTGTTCCACTGATGCAGGGTAAGGGACAATCGAATTTCACAGCATAATCTATGTGACTCGAGTGAATAACAGCGTCTCCGAAGGATCTAGGCATGTGGTCATTGACTTGAGCTGCGGAAATCCTTGAGAAATTAATGGAAATATTCTCACTTTTTTTTAATAACAAATTCGTTTCTTTACCGACGATAATCTTCGATTTATATAAAGCAGCTCTCGTGCAGTCTACACTAGTCCCGAGGGAGCAGAATCCCCGGATATCAGGAGTGCTGACGTGGATGAAGGCAATGTCGGGGCAGATGATGCCGTCGTGAAACAATTTCGGGATTTCGTGATTGAAGACTGGGATGTAATCGGCTCTTCCGTCGTTGATGGCTTCTCGCAGGTTGTATCCGATGTAGAAACTGATGGATCTAAAATTTTCTAATTAAAGTTTTTCATGTAGAGAAGGTTGATGATGGGGGCTGGTGATGGTGGGGGTTTTGGGGGGTCGTACTCTCAAACTCGGAATTGCTGAATGGAGCGTCACCCTCCAGGGACATGTGGACGAGACGCACACCACGGAGATTATTGCAGACACCGTGTTCTGTTAGAGCTCGGACTAGTTCCAATGGAGTCGCTGCTCCTCCCTGGATGAAGACTACGTGCTCTAATTAATTTAGGAAAAAGGAGAAGAATGATTCAGGTTTTTACAGAAGAAGGAACTAAAGTTTTTGGACAATTTTACTTTATTTCATCATCAGTTTTTTGAAGATATCTTGGAAACCAAGCGGGATAGAGCTATTTTCATGATGACCTTTTTTGTAGCTCTTGAAATTCTCTATGAAAAAGGTATCTACGAAAATTTCTCTATCTCTCTTAGTTTCTGAGATATTTAAGAAAAACTGATGATGAAATAAAGTTAATTCGTCTGGTCCTTACAGAACACTCGTAGATTGTAATAATGATTATTTTACCGGAATTCACTATTTTCACAGCATCCTCCACGCAAACCCATCTTGGACATCTTCTCAGAGGCAACGATGGTTCTCTAAATTCTCTGATTCCCCCCAAATTCCAGAATTTTCCAGAAAGAAAAGCCGCAGTTCTACATAATTTTTTCAACATTTTCTTCAAAATTAAATAGCAAAGACGAAAAGAAAAATTCGTCTCTGTGATTCTGTATCAATTTCCAGCATTAAACTTGCATTAATTTCCACTGCTACAAACACAACTGTCACAATTAAATCCTGAAATTCGCAATTTAATTCGTAAACGACAGTTTATTGTTTCATAATTATTGAATTTATTTGAATTTTTCATTAATCCTGAAAAAAAAAATCGAAAAATTCATTTCTCATTACTTTGTACCTTCTCTTCATTATTATTATGTTTTTACATTATTTCAACATCGAGTCACGTTTGAATGGAGCTATAGTACATTTCTGAAAAAATAGCAAATTAATGTTAGTTTTCTAGCAACAAGAGAATTTCAATTTTCCGTCTTTTATTTTCTCTTTTCCTCTCAACTTTGATTAAATGAAAAATCATGAAATGCACGATGTTAAGGCAAGGACAGTGCCACGAATTGTGTCCTAAATGAATTATTTAAATTTCCGTTAAGGCTCCGGCATTCCTTTGAGACGTTCGAACGCAGCTTTTTCAAGTGTCTCCCTGTGATCTGGATGAGCTATCTGAATCAGCGCATGTGCCCTCTGCTTCAGAGTTTTCCCGAAGAGACTGGCGATTCCGTGCTCCGTCACAACGTATCTCACCAATGCCCTGCTCGTCACAACTCCAGCTCCAACTTTAAGCATTGGAGTAATTTTCGACGTTTTTCCGTCTGCTGTCGTTGAATTTAGGGCTACTATCGGTTGACCCAGACCGTCCTCACTCATCGCCGCACCAGTGAGGAAATCCACTTGTCCTCCGAAACCAGAGTACATTCGTGTACCAATACTATCGGAGCATATCTGCCCCGTTAAATCCACTTCAATGCACGAATTGATACACGTCATCTTCGGCTGCTTCGCGATTATCCTCGGATCATTAACGTAATCCACCACCAACATCTCTGAAAATCGAATAATTGTAAATAATTTCCTCACTCGAGTATTCTTCTTTGCTCACCAATAAATGGATTGTTATTCATAAAGTCATACAGCTTTTGTGAACCAACGCAGAAAGATCCTACGATTCTCCCTCGATGAATCGATTTTTCGTTGTTCGTTATGCAGCCGAGATTTACGAGATCCACGACACCATCACTGAACATCTCACTGTGGATACCGAGGTTCTTGTGGCACTTTAACTGCGCCAATACTGCGTCAGGTATACTGCCGATTCCTAATTGAAGGGTTGCTCCATTGTCGACTAGATTCTCGGCGATGTGTTTGCCGATTGCTTGTTCTTTTTCGTTTGGGGCTTTTACTGGATGAGCTGGAAGGGGACAATTGTGCTGCACGGCGAAGTCGATGTGGCTTTTGTGGATGAGAGCATCGCCGAAGGTCCTCGGCATGTTTTCGTTTACTTGAGCTGGAGAAGAGAAGAATGAGAATTAAGAAACTGAAGTTTTCAGACAACTCGACTTCATTTCATCATCAGTTTTTTGAAGATATCTTGGAAACCAAGTGAGATAGAGGTATTTTCGTAATAACCTTTTTTGTAGCCCTTGAAATCCTCTACAAAAAAGGTATCTACTAAAAATTCTCTATCTCTCTTAGTTTCCGAGATATTTAACAAAAACTAATGATGTAATGAAGGTGATTTGTTTGAATTAACATAAATATGAAGTGATTCTTTTTTTAAATTAATTTCTCTTCGTTTTATTCATACCAATGATCTTTTTGGACTTGATGAGAGCCGATCTCACGCAATCCACACTCGTCCCGAGGGAACAATACCCTTTACTGTCCGGTGGTGTTACGTGAATGAGTGCAATGTCCGGTCTCATGTGTCCACGATCAAAAATCTTCGGGATTTCATGAAGAAATATGGGAATTGCGTCTGCGTGACCTTCTGCAACTGCTCCTCTGACGTTTCCACCGATGAAGAAGCTGACCGACGTGAAGTGCTCTAAATTATTCAATAAAATCGGAATTATTAGGAAAGTTAATTCTCCAGTTTTGAGAATGTTACTTCGGTGGTGATAGAAATTTACTTGCGTTTTCCTTCTTTGCAAACGGGGCAGCTCCCTCAAGGTGCATGTGACATAATCTCACATTACGAACGTCAGCTTTAGCTCCGTACTCAGTCAGACCTCGGCATAATTCGACTGGTGTTGCTGCTGCTCCCTGAACGAAGACAATTTGATCTGAAATTAAAAATAAATAAAATAATTAAAATTAATGATTTAATAATTGGGGTAAAATGGACATTTTCACCTACTTCCTAAGTCTAAGGAAACATCATTGTTCTCATGACCTTTAATATTATTTTATATTTCCTATCATCTATTTATCAGAATCTATTTGTAAATAATTTACACAAAGAATTGATAGGATAAAGAGAACTTAATCACTAGGTCAGAGTTTAAGGGTCAGGAGCCCCTTCATCAGTTCAATTACATTTGGAAGTAACACATGAGGATTGACGCATTTAGATTACAAAATCATTATTCTTCCTTCATGTTTTAAATAATTAATGAAATAGTATTACTTCACTGCGTAAATTCAGAATGAGAGAAAAACAAAGTGAAAATGATTTCTTACAGGCACATTATGATATAATTTTAATCGTTTAATTCGAGTTTTTGCTTTCTAAAAAAAGAGGAATAATTAATTACTGACAATTAAATTACATTTAACACTCTGTTGGTCTGATAAGAATGTGGAAAAAAGAGGAAATGTTATTTTGATAGTCTCAAGGCCATCTCGACTCCTTCTTTCGTTGAATCGAGATGGAAATGATTTACGTCGGGAACTTGAAAAATCAGAGTTGATATCGAGATCATTAGATGAAAAAAAGGGGTTTATCCTTGAAATACATAATCATGTGTTATTTCTGTACCCTAAAAGTGCAACAGTGTAACACACTGTGCCAAGCCCACAATGTGTCACTAGAAATAGAATGACAAACACCTGATGCTGTATTTTCATTCATTAAGCCTTCAGAACTCCGTACAGAACTGAAATTCCATAAAAAGAGAATTTAATTATGAAATGAGAGTAGTTTCTTTGTTTCATTATCTTGATGATAAGAAGTATCCTTAAAATTGTGGAATATCTCGGAAAATAAGCGAGATAGAGGAATTTTGCAAGAGACCTTTTTTGTAGAGAATTTAAAGAGCTACAAAAAAGGTATCTATGAATTTTTTCCTATCTCTCTTACTTTCCGAGATATCTCAAAAAAAGTAAAGAAGAATTGAGAAACTGTCAGAAAAATCGATTTCGTTTGATTCTGAGTATTTTAAAGATATCTCGGGAACGAAGAGAGATGGAGGAATTTTCATGGAGACCTTTTTTGTAGAGAATTCTAAGATCTACAAAAAAGGTCTCTATCAAAATTCCTCTATCTCTATTCGTTTCCGAGATATCTCAAAAAAACTAATGTTAACTCCATTATTAAAAAAAGCACTAATATGCAAACAAGATTTATACAGATGTAGATTAGGTTTACGATGTCAGAATGATTCCTCGATCAAAGTTCATTAAAGACAATGAATTTTAATTCGTCTCCCCTTTTTTCTTCACAAATAAACGAAAATCTTACTGGAGGCAAGTCCAGCACGTTCAACAGCTTCCTCCGAAGTCGCAACGAAGCAGGGCTCCTTGTCTGGAATTGGCATTGCCGGTTCATTGACGTAGGTGTAGTATGTTTTTGATAGATGTTGTCTGAATCCATGGGTCCTCGCCAGAGTCTTCAGTGTTCCAGTGAATCCAGCGAATCTCCTGATTGTCGCCATGATCAACTCTTTCTCTTGGACAAGCAATTTTAAGAGGAATTCGCTCCACTTGCGGTTTATTAATCTCCAGGTTATAATCCGTCAAATTGGCCCAAGGACAGATGCAAACGTCAATTGAATAATTCAGCGCGAAACGTCACTGATTTTTTTATTATGCCAGGGATCTCACTTCAGGCTTTTTTATAACCTTTTTTTTTTTTGGTTAAAAAAAAATTAATTGAGTTTTTTTTGTGATTTTTGGGAAATTTTCGGAGTTCGATGGATTTTTTCGGTATTGATATCGTGAAGACTCGAGACACACTCGCAAAACCGTGAAGCCTCGTCCCAGTAATACTATATATATATTAGGAATATATAATACACTCTGCTTAGCTCCGCCCCTTTTTATTACAGGGGTGTAACCCCTCGGATTGAGGCCCCTGAAATCATAATTCTGTCATCATTAGTCTTTTCTTAATATCTCGGAAACTAAGAGAGATAGAGAAATTTTGCAAGAGACCTTTTTTGTAGAAAATTTAATTTTAAACAAAAAAGGTCTCTTGTAAAATTTCTCTATCTCTCTTAGTTTCCGAGATATCTTCAGAAAACTAAACATCATTTTTTTTTTAAATTAAAATAAAATAAAATAATAAAAATTTTAAACAAAAAAAAATACTTATTTATTGTTTTCTTCAATTATGAATAAATTAATCGTTCATCATTTGTTAACATTTCTTTTGAAAGAATTTGTTTTTGAATCCCGCGGGCTTCGTGACGTCATAACCACACTAATCATCTGCGCAGCATTAAAAACTCATTATTTTTAATTTCTAAATAATTAAAAATTATTTTCAGACTCAATTCGAGTCTCAAAAAAGTGATAAATAATTTTAGAAAATTAGTTGCATGAGATAATCATTTTTTTTTAAATGAAAATACGAAAATAAAGGTTCAAGTCAAAGACACGTGACGTCGTGCGCTTCACTTCCCCTCTTCCCCCTCTCCTCCACTTCCCATCACAAGCAATCATACGTCTCCACTCTTCGGTGCTCCATCGTTGAATCCAGCTCGTGAAGTCCCAAATCACCTAAACAATTCCCATTAATTAATAAATTAATAACAAAAGGATGAATCAAACAATTGGAGGCCGCCAGGCACTCCAGGAACACGTCCTGGCAGTGTCCCGGGATTTCATCTCTCAGCCCAGATTAAGTAAGTCCAAATTTATCATTTTTCTTTTGCATTGGGCGTAGACGTCTCATCGATCTCACCTGGGTCAGCTGATTCGTCCACTCCTTTTTACATAATTTATAAATAAATAATAAACAATTGAAGTTTATATTAATCATATGTTTTCCATGAATCGAGTGATTTTCAATGATTTTAGTTAATTTTTTCATGTGAAAATAATGGATTCTCCATTATTTTCAAAACAGCAGTCAAGAAGTCATGTGACTGAAGACAATCATGGTGGCATTGAGCAAGAACCCAATTTTCATTAACAATTACTCTTAAAATATTAATATAAAATGAAGAAATCTTCGGTTTTTTTGGTTAATTTGATGATTCATGGATTTCCCTTTTTTTCCAGGATTTTCCTGTGGATTTACGATTTTCGGGCGTCACCCAACACTTTTACTTAAATTAACACTATTTCTTTAATTTTCAGCGTATAAGACGGTGTCAGGTGTTAACGGCCCTCTCGTAATCCTCGACGAGGTAAAATTCCCAAAATACGCTGAGATTGTCCAACTGAAGCTCGCCGATGGTTCCATCCGATCTGGTCAAGTCCTCGAGGTCTCCGGGTCCAAAGCTGTCGTCCAAGTGTTCGAGGGAACATCTGGCATCGACGCAAAGAACACGCTGTGCGAATTCACGGGTGATATTCTGAGAACCCCAGTGTCCGAGGACATGCTGGGTCGAGTCTTCAACGGCTCCGGCAAACCCATCGACAGAGGTCCCCCAATTCTCGCCGAAGACTTCCTGGATATCCAAGGACAACCAATCAACCCCTGGTCACGTATTTACCCCGAAGAAATGATCCAAACTGGTATCTCCGCCATTGACGTCATGAATTCCATTGCAAGAGGTCAGAAAATCCCGATTTTCTCGGCTGCTGGTTTGCCGCACAATGAAGTAAGTTATCCCCAATCCTCCAAATCTCAATTAAATTAAATATTAATTAATTTTAATTATTTTCAGATTGCTGCACAAATCTGTCGTCAAGCCGGTCTCGTCAAAGTCCCGGGAAAATCAGTCCTAGACTCCCACGAGGACAATTTCGCCATTGTCTTCGCTGCCATGGGTGTAAACATGGAAACCGCTCGTTTCTTCAAACAGGACTTTGAGGAGAACGGTTCAATGGAGAACGTCTGTCTCTTCTTGAACCTCGCGAACGATCCGACGATCGAGCGTATCATCACCCCACGTCTCGCCTTAACTGCAGCCGAATTCCTGGCTTATCAGTGTGAAAAACACGTTCTCGTTATACTGACGGACATGTCGTCATACGCCGAGGCCCTGCGTGAAGTGTCAGCGGCTCGTGAAGAGGTTCCCGGACGTCGTGGTTTCCCCGGTTACATGTACACGGATTTGGCTACGATCTACGAACGTGCCGGACGTGTCGAGGGGCGTAACGGATCAATCACGCAGATTCCGATTCTTACTATGCCAAACGACGATATCACTCATCCAATCCCTGATCTCACGGGTTACATCACCGAGGGACAAATCTATGTTGATCGTCAGCTTCATAACAGACAGATTTACCCGCCCGTTAATGTACTACCTTCACTCTCTCGTCTCATGAAGTCCGCTATTGGCGAAGGCATGACCAGGAAGGATCATTCTGATGTCTCAAATCAATTGTACGCTTGTTACGCTATCGGAAAAGACGTGCAGGCTATGAAGGCTGTTGTCGGTGAAGAAGCTCTTACTCCAGACGATCTTCTTTATTTAGAATTCCTCTCGAAATTCGAGAAAAACTTCATTTCTCAAGGCAGTTATGAGAACCGCACTGTCTTCGAGTCCCTCGACATCGGATGGCAATTACTCCGGATCTTCCCTAAGGAAATGCTTAAGCGTATTCCAGCTAGCACATTGGCGGAATTCTATCCTAGGGACTCGCGTCATTAATTCGTTAGAATTATTATGAAGATTTTAATTTCAATTTTTATTTGTCCGAGTTTTATGGTTTCATTAATGAACTTATGATGGATATGCACGGGATTGGTATTGAGAACAATTGTTTATTGTGGATGAAAAATCCTTGGGATTTATGAAATGTAAGGAATTCATTGAGTCGTGCTAATTATCATTAAATGTTTGATAATGCAAAGTTTAATTATTAATTTAATGGAAGAATGCGGAATTATTTTGGCTTTCTTTCGGTTATAAAAGAACAAGTGTAATTCAGAGTAAAATATAATTGATAAATACTTTCACTTTTAACGTTGCATTATCCGGAATTTTATGAAAATTCGAAAATGTATATTGTAATATATTGTTCAGTATTATCATAAGTATGAAAAAAAAAATGAAGATTCGATGGAACTCAACTCTCATCTTGAATTACTGTGCAAACATTCCAGAAAATTACTCTCCATTACACAAATCAAATGAATAATTAATGAGGTTATTTTGAAAAGTGCACAAATTAACGAGAGTTTGTCCTTATGATAATGCTTAAATCGAATAAATTAATTATTGATTAAAAATTATGATTTTTTGTGAAGTTTATGTATCATCGAAGTTTCATTAGAGTTTAGAGCAGTATATGTATTTTAACTGTTAAAAAAATCGTTGAATGTAAAAAGAAGTGAGTTTATTAATTTTTTGAAAAATTCGGGATTTCGCGCCGAACAAGAAAATTTTTCTCAAAATTCTTGTCACACATTTTTTATACAAAATTTCCTCAATTTTTTAATAGAAATATCAGAAAAAATTGTATCCACCCATTTTGCCCCATAAAAAAATACAAAATTTGAATTCTATGGGGTAGATGGCGCTTTTCCATAACTTCCGGTTATACTTCCACATGAAGAAAACGTATAATTCTCTTTTCTCAATGAAAAAGTATAATTCCGCCTAAAATTCATCAGTCAGAGCCCATCAGCATCACCAATGACCATCGCACCATCTTCTCCCGAAAAAATCTAATTACCAAGTGAGTGAATTCAATTAATTACCATCGATCTACGCAATAGGGTTATGTTATTGATTTTTTTAAAGATCTGACGATTGTTCTCCTCCTCAGTATCCACAAAAAATCCAGTGTCAAAACAGTGATAGACACATTGTCAATGAATTTAATTGAATGATTTTATAATAATTCACAGTTGAAGCGGCAACGAATTAATCCAATTACGGGCCATTGACATTCAGTGCACGCGAGTTGTAATCTTCATTGTGCACAGTGCATGGGTCATTATTGCATTGACATTTTCCATCTGCATTCATCGGAAATTCGAGAATGCTCTTTCATCATCAGCCTCTATTATTCCAATTCCCCAAAAAAAACTGGTTTCCTTCATCCAAAATCACCGAATGACGTCAGAATCGAAGGATAACATCTTTTTTATTATCTTCGATCCTCCAAAATGAATAATTTCAATGGAAAAATCCTCTGACTGTCAGCTCGTCACCTTTAAAAATCGTTGAATGACGAAATAATACTTATAAATGTGAATGCATTTTTGAGAAAGAGAGGAGAGGAACTCTTCATTGCAGTTTAAATTGTAGACAACATATAAACAGTTAAAGTTCACTTTCGCTTGACCATTTGGTCGTTGCTACCGTCAGAGAGCTTTTGTTCGTCGTGCCAAGCGGTTCTAGTGTCTCTTATCGTTCTCTTCACGTCACAAAAAGTTGCTAACAAAATAATAAACAAAGGATTTATCGGTGAATAACAATGAAGAGATTCTGATATATCATTTTCATTCCATTGTTTTCATCTCAAAGTTCATGGACATTCTCTTCGCCTGAATAACGAGTTTAATGACGACTCTTGGATTTTGAACCGTTAAGAATAAATTCTTGGGGAAAAAAGAAGAGAGTACATGGAGTACATTGGAGTGATTTGAGTGAAGTGAGGCAACGACCCCTTACTTCTGTGGCCTCATGCCAATATCATTTTAAATCACAGTATCATCCATCTCACATGAGCCAGTAGAAAAGCAGTGATAAGACCACGAGGGTGAGACGTTTAATGAGAAGCAGTGGGGAACGAAAAAAAAAATACGTACAATTTAAAATAAAATTAATTGTATAATGTGAATCGATTTCTCATTGGTTCCCATGGATAAGCTGAAAGTCCATTTTTTAAATGACATGTTTGAGTTTAATGAGTTTTCTTGAAATCGTTAATTTATAAGAAACTCAGTGATGTGAAACAGTCGTCTTGTGCTCCGATTAATTCAAAGAAAAATATTATTATTTTTCTTTTCCCCTTTCTACACATGTGATTCTATTTTAGTTACATTTTAATACAGTTATTGTTCTTTTTTAATGATATTCTGGAGAAATTAAAATGACTGGACTCGTTGAAATTTTTCTGTTTTGCGGTGTACTCTACTACTTCTATAATACCAGGTATAATTTTCATCAATCCTCAGTTGTTATTATTATTATTTTTATTATTGTTTCATTACCACTGGGATTGAAAGAGAAACCTGTGGGTTATTAAACTCGATATTCTGTGTTCTTCTTCACTCGATACCGATGGATTTCATTGAGAATATGAGAAAATTTGTGATTGGGAATTATTTAATATTTTTATTGGATCAATGAAATTTGAGTATTATCGATGATAATGAAAATGATGAAACTAAAAAAAAAAAAAATATGAAAGAGAATTGAGGTAATAGAGAGGTGACTTGGGCGCCTATTAAATCTAATCATTTCTTAATTCGTTAAGAATGAACGACAGTACGAGACAGTATCACGCGAGAATTTCAAATATGTTACCATGAATTTTTATTGATAATAATAGAGGAAAAAATCGGGATGGATTAATTATGATAATTTGATGCTCGATGAATTTGTTTATTATTTTTTCATGAAATGATGATTTAAAATTGAGATTTTTCCGTTTAAACATTGATCCAGGTTCACTTTTTGACTGAAATTCTTGATGAGATTAGATTTGGGAATTCTGCACTCGAGATGAATGAGATAAAAGGATTAATCAGTTATTTGATCCCTGGAATTGATTAAATTGATTAATTTTTGGGTATCTGATGATTTTACAGTCGAAAGTTCACATTTTTAATGAATTCGTTTTCTTCCTTTTTTCAGAGGAGGAAGTAATATGGTGGATGTCCTGTCCACTCGCCTCCAGGAGGTGTACGCCAAGTGGGAGGCACGGACTGAGGTCCCGAGGGACGAGGACAACACCCCGAGGCTCTCTTTAGACGGTAATTTATTAATTGAGACACAAAACCCAAAAAAGCGAATCTTCACCACCGTTTTTTCAATATATCCCAGAAACTAAGAGAGATAGAGCAATTTGTCAAGAGACCTTTTTTGTAGCTCTCGAAATTCTCTAAAAAAAAGGTCTCTACAAAAATTCCTCTATCTCTCTCAGTTTTCGAGGTAAACTAAAAAAAAATGAGAATAAACGTTAATTTATGCTAATTCATTTTTTGCATTCACAGGACTCAGAAGAGCCGGTTTACAGAGCCAGAGGAAACGTCTGCAAATTAGAGAACAGGCGAAAAAAATACGTGAAAATTCATTATTCAAGATTAAAGAGACTGAATTACTTATTCCACCATTGACTAAAGTAACATCGATATTCTATCAGTGCTGTCCAACATGTACACCAAGTTCTAGAGTAAGTTATGAGTCAAATCGTAACACATTTGTATTCATTTGAAATTCTCATTTGTTTACAATGTGTATTCGCAAAGCCTAGAGTCTCCCACTTTTCTCACCTAAATACTCGCATTCTTTTTTTTATTTTCGTGTTCCTTTTTTTTTTCTTCTAAAAATAAACGATCGTACGATTCATGAATGCGTGTATATGAGAACTCGTTGACGGCCATGAGTTGCTTCTTAAGTTGCGTAATAATAATGCCCCGAGGCAAATAATCGAGGACAAATTGTACTTAATTTTATTATTATAACTAAGTTCATTCTACTTAATTGTTTGTAATGATTAATCTAAGGGTTACTACATTTTTACACAATTAGTATCAATTAATCCATTAAAATTCACTCCTTTGTCATTTGTGTCGTGTTATAATTTGTTACGTAATGGGAAATACGTCTTTCTTCGATTTTTTTTGAATTAAGATAACAGAGTTATCTCGTTGCAATGAGTTCGAGGGAAAATGAAGATTTTTCAGTGAATTTTTATTTAAATAAAATGAATTTTAAATCTAAATTAATTAAAGAATTATCGAAAGTGCAGATATTTAATTTTATTCAAATTTAGGAAATTATTTTAAAATGCATGAAGAACCTCGAGGTTTTTTTCGAAAATGGATGAAAATTGTTGTGATCCGGGGGTATTTGGAGAATGTAAGTCCATTGATAAGCCAAGAGACTAATTACCAAATGAAAAATCATTATTTCATTTTCTTTTGTTATTCTAGTCGCATTTTATCGTAAAGACTTTCTCTCAGCTTTCACTTTTGTCAATTGCGTAGGAATGAAAAAAAAAAAAAAAATTGACATAAATGAAATATTTCAAAACATTTCCATTAATTTCCCTCACCCCACAATTTCCAATATTCTAAAACAATTATCGTTTATAAAATGTGTTAATTATTCTTTGTTTAGGATTCATTTGCGAGTGCTGCATCTAAACAGGTTCAATCGAGCGGAAGAAACATTCTCCTGGTTGACTCAGGACCTTCTCTCTTCTCAAAATTATTCAAACATTTTTCCTACGTCTACAATATCAAGAAACACGAGTATCCAAGGGTCACACAAACTGTAAGACCATTTGACATTTCATCAAACTCCATTTAACATAATGAAATTAATTATCAGTATTTGATAACCCGAGTGCCCAGGAAGTGCACTCTTTTTAATTCCCCTAATCTCTTCTAAATTTTCCACTGTTTAATTTTTTCCCTCAAAGATTGCACGAGTAATGTGAAACAATATTCATAAACATCGATCACAATTAATTCATAAATTTATTCCAACAAGGTTCTGAATGACGAAAGACTGAAGGAAGCAATCCACTTAACCGCAGTGAAATCAATAGAATCCGATGGAGTACCCGAGGACAAAGCCGTCAAAGATGCGGAAAATCGTGCGAAAACGATTCTCAAACAAATGGAGAGTACCATGAGCGACACATTATTACGAATAACCGCATGGCTCCTCTACAAACTGCTTCCCTACTTCATAAAATCGGTGGTAGTCCAGCCATCCCAAATCGAGATGATTCAGAGGGCCGATAACACCGGAATTTCCCTCATCTTCATTCCCCTGCACCGAAGTCACTTGGATTACATTCTCATGAGTCTCCTCACCTTCACAAACGGCATAAGAAGCTGCCTGATAGCAGCTGGTGATAACTTGAAGATCCCGATTTTCGGGAAACTCTTGAGTGGACTCGGGGCTTTTTACATTAAACGAAGAATCGATCCGGCGACTGGAAAAAAAGACATTCTGTACCGAGCGACATTGCACACGTACGTCATGGAGAGTCTCCGAGCGGGTCACAACATCAAATTCTTCATTGAAGGCGGCAGAACGAGAACCGGTAAACCATGCATGCCAAAAGCTGGAATTTTGAGTATAATCATCGATGCTTACATGGACGGAACTGTTGAGGATGCGCTTCTCGTTCCAGTTTCACTGAATTACGAACGTCTAGTAGACGGAAACTTTGTTAAAGAGCAGCTTGGACAACCGAAGAAAATGGAGACCTTCGGCTCTGCTATAAGAGCCATATGGCAGACTCTCAGAGGCAGTTACGGGATCGTTAATATCGATATCTGCGAGCCTTTTTCATTGAAGGAGATGATCAGGTCCATCGAACTGCAACTGGGAAAACAGAATACTGGGAATGCTCTTTTAAAACCCCCGGAAAAGGTCCTGAAGAGCACAATGTCAACTTCTTCATTGTATGGTACTGATATTGTTGATGATGAGCACAGGTTATTGGTGGATTATTTAGCGAGACACATTGTGTACGACTGCGCTAAATCCACTCTGATAATGTCGACGAATCTCGTGGCATTTTTGTTGCTGAATAGATTTCGGGATGGTTGCACTATGGATGAATTGATAATTGCGTTTAATTCATTGAGGCAGGAGTTGGAAGGAGCTAATAAGGATGTTGCTTTCTCTGGGGAGAGTCTGGACATCATAAATCATGCACTGAACATCTTGGGACCGGGTCTGGTTAAGCAACAGCGACAAGAAGTCACGAAGAAGTTTGAGAATCATCCGATGAAAAAGGAATTCGTGACAGCAATAACGCCAGTTTCAATTCTCCCAAATGTCATCGAATTAGCTTATTACAGTAATGGAATGGTTGTGCACTATGTTATGGATAGTATCGTCGTATCCGCACTTTACGCAGCTTTGAAAACACAGATTAATGATCCGAGAGTCATTGCAGAGAATGACATCACAGTATTTCATGATAATTTGGTGGAGAAGGCTGTTAAACTTTGTGATATATTTAAATACGAATTTATTCTCTGTCAACCGTGTCAGAATATTGAGAATGTCATTTCTAATACTATTCAGAATTTAACGTACATGGGAATTATTTCACCGTATGAAGAGGGACTTCTTGAGGAGGAACAGTGGAGTAGAAGAGTTGCTAAGGATTTTGATGACAGTTCTGATGAAGAGGCTGCGATCAGAAATGCAAGTAGGAAAATTCGGTACAAGTTAAATCTTGAGGTTGAATCTTCAAAGAGAATGGAGTTTCTTCATACGATTTTGAGGCCTCTCATTGATACTTATACGTTCAGTGCTTTTACGTTGAAGAAAATCGTTGGGAGATCAGTCACTGAAAGGGATTTGGTGCAGGAGATTCTTTGTGAGATTAAAACTAATTTGGATAGGGGCATTGTGAGCTATGGTAAATAAATTCTTTAATTAATTCATTTAAATCTAATAATAATTATGTTAATTATCATTTATTTGTTCTTTTTTTTAGGGGAAAGTTTGAGCGTAGATCCAATCAAAAATGCACTGAAAACATTCGAAAAATGGAATGTCCTGGAGTGTCATTCACAGGATAAAACGAAAATCTATTATCTTCAAGATGAATACGACAACGACGATGCAGCTAATGAAATCTACGAAATTATAGACACATTCAAGTGGACCAGAAACGTACAATAAGACATTTTATTATTCATTTTAATAATCACAAATTTAAGAAAAAAAATAATAATGATTATGATAATAATGATAAACGAAAGAAAAACATGTAAATATTGATACTAGTTTAGATTTAAGAAGAAAAGAGTAATGAGGAAATGTAGATTTTCAAATGTGCCAAATGAGATCTGTCCATGCGGTTTTTATATCAAAAAAACATATGAAAACTATTTTGAATATTCAAAAAATGAAAAATGTTTATTATTTAAAGTTTATCCGATAATGAAGAATCAATAATTTTTGTTATAGAAATTTAAGAAGTTTAATTTTGAAGGAAAATCGGAAGATTGAAAATATTATTTAAAAAAATTAATTATTCATTTTTTTAAATTACTTTTTCCTCAATACTTGACTGTACTTGTTATTGGATAACTTCGACGCATCCCGAGGCATTTTTCACGATCGATAAATATTGCATCGACTTTATTCTTCAATTCAGTTTCAAGATTAGCACGTGTGCGTAGTAATTGTTGTTGTTGTGATTCGCAGACTTGTAATTGAGAATGTAATTCATGAATTAGGGCTTTAATTGTCTCGGCCTCTTCTATTATCCTGAGATTAGCGTAATCACAACAGAGTTCAGTGTCTGGTCGATGAGTTCTGGCTTCGAGACGAGTGTGAGCGACTTTTAGTGCTGCACTTTTGTCTGAAATCCCTTTTTTTATCAATTCGAGGTTCTTCTCGATTCCGAAGATGTCTCTCTGAATCTGCAAATGAGGAAATTGATGAAAAAAAGGATTTTATGGGGAATTTAATGAGTTCTTACATTGTGCAGGTGACACTGAAGCTTTTGTTTGGATAAGCAGAGTTCGGTGATTCTTCTGGATAATGAATTATTCGTGGAACTCCAGGCATCCCAGATCTCTTGTGCAACTGTGTTTATTGTTGTGTCGATGTCATTCCTCAATTGTTGAGACATTTCACGACATTTCTGAGATCTTTTCACGACATCGTGAGAGGCTTTCATCCAAGTCTCAGCATCTGTATTACTGAAAACGAAAGAAAAAATGGGGTAAAATGGGCATAGCACTTGAACGGTTTGACATAAAGATTTTCTGATGATTCCAATGAAAAGCTGAGGAAATTTCAGGTGGAAAACATGTGTCGCTCCATTTTTTCTTCAATTTTTGGAAAATTGGGTTTTTTCAAAATTGAAAAAATTCACTTTTTTGAGGATTTTCATGATTATACGTGCTTTTGAAATACCAAGGAACGTATTTCTCGATGCCTCCGTAATACTGCAGACCTCCACTGAAATTATTCAACTGCTTGCACATTTTATCAATTCCCAGAGCTGTATGTTTGTTGCTGATGTCTAATTCCAAATCATTCTGAGCTGCTCTCCCATTTTTCAACTGGTACATGCACTTATCAATGAAGTCTTCTAATTTCTTCAGGCAATTCCGGCAGAGTTCGATCTCGCTCAAGAGCGAGTGTTCCGGTTCGTCATGAGCTAGTTCCATTCCTAAAAAATCAATGAATTCTCTAAAATATATTAATTTATAGTTTTTTTGGAGATATCTTGGAAATGAAGAGGGATAGAGAAAAATTCATAGATACCTTTTTTGTAGAGAATTTCAAGAGCTACAAAAAAGGTCATTACCAAAATTGCTCTATCTCTCTTAGTTTCCGAGATATCATTAAAAAACTGAAACACTTGGGTTTTTGGAAAATTAATTCGTTTTTTTTTAAATAATACGAGTTTTAGACCTTGCCGAGCTTCCCTGTGATACAGACACTCCTGTGCTATATGCAGCGGTCCTTCGATATCCTGGATCGCCTTCTGAAGAGTCCTCCTGCACTCCTGCATCTTCCCATTCTCAATAATGAGTCTCTCCAATTCCATTCCCAGTTCTTTCTCCCAGAAACTCGTATCCGTAATTCTTTCCCCCAATTTTCTGCTCGATTCCTCCTGTCCACCCTTCACTTTCTCATCTGCCACTCTCATGGTCCTCACTGCTGAATCCCTGATCTTCTCTGATTGCAGATTATTCGCATTTACGTCGTTACCAATGCGGATTTGATTCTGACTCCATTCGCAGGGAGTATATCTCGTATAAAGTGCAGCTCGTGCTGCATGTGAAGGATTCCTATCAAATCCAGTTACTAAATTCGGGAATTTCAGTGGTTCCGTGGACATTCCTTGGGGAGTATAGCAGGGGTCAACATGCTGATTCGTGATTGGTTGAGATTGTCTGAAATAAAGGAAATTGAACAAAAATAAAGCAATTTCAGTCTTTTAAAGATAACTCGGAAACTAAGCGAGATAGAGAAATTTTCATAGAAACCTTTTTTGTAGCTCTTAAAATTCTCTACAAAAAAGGTCTCTTTCAAAATTTCTCTATCTCCTTTAGTTTCAGAGATATCCTAAAAAAACAAAAATGCAACAAAATGGAGGTTTTTTGGTAATTAAATGAGTATGTCTTACAGAGGTAAGACTTGCACAGTCTCGTATCCCATTGTCGGTCTCCATGGATGAGGTCTAGGTGTCCTATAGTGTTCTCCAACTTTCACTGGCACTGATAAACCCGAAATTTTTTCCATACAAGGGGAAACATTCACAGTGCTCCATGGTTGAAGTTGCTGCAAATTCCAACAAAAATCCAATTAATTAATTAAAATTATAATATAATAATAATAATAATAATAATCTCACCGTATACATGACATTCGTCGTCTCCATCTCCAAAAAACCTCAAAATAATCCCAAAAATAAATAAATAAAAAAACATTTGTGGAAAAATGAACATGAACACTCTGAAGTTGCATTTTTTCAAACAGTCGGAAGTTGCGTAGTCTTCCCTCTATTTTCAGGAGTGGGGGAAGAGTCACGTGATGCGTCATATGACAGAAGGGGGCTGGTCAGGCGCGTGAGGTACTTTTGGTGTTGATTATTCATGTTCTCTGTAATAATCCGTGAATTTGTCTAAAATCGATTGAATTAAGTGAAAAATTCCCCAATAAAAAGGAAGAGTACAGTTCAACAAAATGAAGGACACGAGATTTTTATTAACATTAGCATTGATAATTACGACAAGTGCACCAATATCTGTAATCGCTGGTGATGCAGTACCTGTACTTTTCTGGGGTGGAGATTCTATTGGAGATCCGAGTCCAATAAATCCACTTCGAACTACTTCCCAGGATGATTTCAAGACAATTGTTGATAATAAAATGGGATCATTTCAACCACCAGTTATTGTATTCTTGAGAGACAATCTGTGTGCTGAACATGTACTGCACAGAAAGGTTAGTACCTTAAACTCATTATTATTATTATATTATGAATGAGAATTCATTTAATTCGTTCTTTTGGTTTACAATGCTTCATCATGGTTTTTTGAAGATATCTCAGAAACTAAGAGAGATAGAGCAATTTTCGTACAGACCTTTTTTGTAGCCCTTGGAATTCTCTACAAAAAAGGTATCCATGAAATTTTCTGTATCTCGCTTAGTTTCCGAGATATTGAAGGGAGAAGTAGAGTCGATTTGTTTGATGATTTTATGGTTATTTTAACAGGATTTGAAGAACTTGATGAAAGCCAGATCAATGCTGTACCTGCCAGCAGTTGAATCACCGTTGTCAGTCTTCATGAACCTCTCGTGGTGCAATCAGACCATGGACGAAGAGCTGGAATCGATTTCCGGGGGTCAATGCATCATCAAGAAGGCGAATGACTTGGACGCAGTTCCAGAGACGTTCAACAATATGATTAAAGAATCGAGTCCTAATTTAATCTCAGCACTCATCGGACGTTCCTGTAGTTACAGTCGTTCTGACAGAACGAGGAGAGCAGTTGACGCAAAAGCTGACGAAAAAACTCCGTTTATCATTGCGATTAATGAGAGTAGATTACTCATGTATGCAGAAGAGCCTCCATTATTCTCGGTAATATTCTTGCATTTGTATTCTTTAAATATCTCAGAAACTAAGGGAGATAGAGAAATTTTTGTAGATACCTTTTTTGTAGAGAATTTCAAGAGCTACAAAAAAGGTATTCATGAAAATTTCTCTATCTCCCTTAGTTTCCGAGATATCTCCAAAAACGAGATTGGTAATTATTAAAATTGATAATTTCAGGAAAATGGATCAGATTTCGTTGATCTCGGTCTTCCAACATCTGTATCTGACTCTGGTAGCGGCACCGCGATCTCTCCCCTCATCGTAAAAATGCAGTTCAAGATGAATGCAACAACGGTAGCCTTCGAGATAAATCCCGCAGTCACTGGATACTATTATCTCAAGAGAATCGAGATAATGAGGGAGGAAAAATCAGTCGCCAATTTATCTTCAAGAACTGAAATCGTCTTTCCCTTCAATTTCTCTTATCACTGTGCATCTGACGTAGTATTCAGCAGCAAGACGCCAATGATGAATATCACATTCAAAAATCTACAAATTCAAATCGATTCAAAGAACTTCACTGATGCTTATGACTGCATTGGCTTCTCAACGATTCCCATCTGGTCCGGATTATTCGTCACTGCTATTCTAGGGATGATCATGATGTGGGGCATCATCATGATCATGGATATCCGTACAATGGACAGATTCGACGATCCAAAAGGCAAAACCATCACCATCTCAGCTCAAGAGTGAGAAATTTACGTAATTTCAAACATTCATTATTATAAATATTATTTTCATGTAAATATACATATTGTAAGCCTTGTATATTTCAAAACCTCATGTTGATTCTTTTCAATTTCGGGATTTTAAAGAGAAAAAAATAGTGATCCTTATCATAGTGTGATTTTTTATCTTAAGTATCGTATTAAAAAAATGAAAAAAAATAATGATAATAACGCACACACTCATTCCGATGATTATTTCAAACAATTTGGATATTTTTGTTTTTTCTCGAATTAAATTATCACGAATTCATTATTACAAATTGTGAAACTGGTTTATTAGATAGTTATAAAGAGACATAATATATTTAGTCTTTAATGTGTATCAAATGTTAAATGAATTTATGAGAAAATGGAGGTATCATTGTGAATGAAGGAAAATTTATTATTTTCATTCTGATAATTAATCATTCACAATGAATTAAACGAAAAAAATGTCACTTAATTGAAAATAAAGATGTCGAAAAAATTTAAAAAAATTTGGAGATGATTATGTTGTGCACGCACGAATTTCAGCACCATGGATAACGATAAAAGCCATTGATAGTTGAGGAAGTGATATTATTTGTGAAGGATCGATGATTATCGGTTTGAAAGCCGGAAGAGATCCATCTGGATTCAATCTCAGAATATCTCCATTCAGTCTGATTTCACTGAAAAAAAACACAGAAGACATTAAAATGTGTAAAAATAATGAATATCATGTGATTGTGAAATTTCAATGATTACCTTGATTTCAAAAAGTCTCCAGTAAGAATATACAACAAAACTTTGGCGTTTTTTCCAATCCAACTACCCTGGATGAACAATTGAGCCTTATGAATATCCAAATTCATTCCATAAACGGTGACAGCAGGTACACCACTGATAATCGCTGTTTTTGGAGTACAATGAGCGTAGAACCGTATTGCCCCAGTATTATTAGCACTCTCGAGATTGAGGACTCTCTCGGAAACTAATTTCTTGTAGAGAACACTGATCCACCAGTCGGGATTCGGAAGGAGATTGTGTCCAACCATTGCGTAATGACCACCAAAGAGAGATTGTCTAACAACAACATTGACTCCAGCTGCAGCAGAGTATCCAAGCTTGTCTAGCCACAGAAAACCAGCTACGTATCTGTCTGAGAGCTCTGGAGCACCACTTCCGTATGCAGAACTGGTCTCAGCTGAATCCAAGAGGGAAGAGGAAAGAAAAACATTATTTTTAATAGAATTCAAATGAAATTAAAAAAGGCAGAGGAATTAAATGTGAAATAGTTATGAATTCTTACACAACCACATCTTGATATTTCTTCCCGCAGCTTTGATGCCATTTTGAAAAGCCTCTATCTCCTGTGGCAGACGATTCAACACACTTGGATTGATAAAGTCCATGACTTTGGCTTCCCTGCCGTTTAAATAATACTGATGCCATGTAGCGAAATCCACGCTGTTTCCGTCATTCTTCAGGAATTCAGTTGCATATTTCACTCCTCTACTATCCGGATCACCAATATGATTCACTTCTGGACCCACCAGGATGCTGGAATCGTATCCAAGGTCATTCAGGAGTATTCTGAGGTGATGGTAGTCTTTGGCGAGCTGGGTTGCATTTACGGGGCGATTGAAAACGCCTCTGAATGAATTCGGTTCTGAAAAATCAAAAATTGAAGTTTTTATACAAATTACTTTGATTTCAACAGTTTTTTGAAGATATCTCGGAAACTAAGAGAGATAGAGAAATTTTTCTAATGACCTTTTTTGAAGATCTTGAAATTCTCTACAAAAAAGGTATTCATGAAATTTTCTCTATCTCTCTTAGTTTCTGAGATATTTCTAAAGAACGGTATTGATTTCAATGATTTTGATGGGAATTACCATTTCCAAGCTGCCAGTCCATCAGCATGTCCTGTCCCTTGGAGAAACTGATAATCTTCCTCGCATTTGAGTCGTCCCAATTATCATCCGGCGTCCTTATCAGAACATTCAGATCAAACAGCATCCGCAGCTCTGCCTTCTTCGTGAATTCATAAATAGCCAAGTAATCGTTATCAGTCAGAGTGAAATTGCTGATGTCACCATTCAACAAACTCGTCCCTTTTCCTTCTGAAGATAAAAAGGTTTCATTGAAGAAAAGACAATCCGCAGAAGTTCCACCAATTCTCACAAACGCCGGACTCAGATGTTTAGCCAGATTCACGAATTTATCAGAATTAATTGGAAAATCCTTCATATTCCTCAGCAGAGAGGAGTCGAGACCGAAGGACAGGAATCTCGGTGATGTCTCCTGGAGAATATCCCTCGAAGAATCCAGGAGAATCACGTAATTCTTCCCGGAATGATGAAAATTCAAGTTCCATAATAATACAATGAAAAGTGCCAGGAAAAAACCGACGATTATCGATGTTACGATTGATCTGCACAAATTATCTGAAACAAATTAAAATTATTTTTAATTTTGTGTTCGTAATGACCCGCCACAATGCAAGAAGATGGCGACGCCATTTTTTTTACGCCTCAACCAAAATTTAGCCTTCACCTCTCGAAATTCATTAAAATAATTAATTTTTAATTGTCAACTTACTGTCACTCGGTTTTTCAATATTTTCGTAACGACTTCTGCTCCGAAAATTCGTCTCAAAATACGACATAATTTAAATCAGAGAATATCATGTAATTGTGGTTTATACACTTTGCCGGTGTACACACACATTGAAGGATGATCAGAGAAGTGGGCGTGGCTTATTCCAAGGGGAAAACAAAATAGCGCGTTACTCAAATGACGGATGCAATTCAATGAATCATTGATAACAAAAACAAAACAGAATTATCAGAAAATTAAGAATAAACTCCAGTTTCCAGCATTTATTATTATTATTATAATTATGAATTATTGTTTTTCCGTTGATTTCCGTTGGAATTTGAATTTAAACTTTTTATTTAATATTTTTGATTCAATTGACGAAATTTTGAGTTTTGAGAGTTTTGCGTTATTTTCCGCAGTTTTTGAATCTTCCACTTTTTTTATGATTTCTGGGATTCTCGTTCTTCGTCGCCGTTTTGTTGAAGTCATGACATCACTGGAACTCGAAGTTTGCGGGATTTTTGAGCGATTTTTTCGTTTTTTATTTCTGTAGGAAACGCTGTGTCTTCTTTTTGTTTTTTTAATTAAAGTGCGAGACTCGATGGAACTGAGTTCGTCTTCGGCCCAGGATTGTGGATCTTTTTCATTCGGCATGTTCAAAATGAGAATAAACCTTCAGATAAAAGAAGAAATTAGTGGTTCGTGTCCATTTTGCCCCTTGATTCCATAAAAAAATAAGAAACTTACAGAATAATCCAATTTTTCGTGAATTTCTTCAATTATTTCTTTTTCTTCTTTAATTAATTCTAATTTTTTATGACCTAAAACTTGCGAATTTAATCATTGACAAATTTGAAAGCGTCACCCGCCATCTTCACCTCACAATAAAAAAAAAAAAAACAATAGAAAATAATGTTATTAGTATGACGTAGTAATATTAACATTTAAATGAATCCAATGAATGATTTGTACAAGTAGATTATTTTAAAATTAAGTTTCAATCATTCTCCGATTTTCTCCTTTTTTTCATCCTCGGGCTATCGATATCAAGAATCATTGGAGACGGTGTTATGTGGCTTCTTTTTCTCTTGATAATACTGCCTTCGCTGGTTTCACTGCTGCTGCTAGCAGCAGTACGTGTTTCTCTTCTATAAGCCCCTTCCCCAGTCGCCTCCACCAAAATCTAAAGAAAAAAAACCGATTTTTCAAAAGTATCAATTATTTTTCAATTATTTTGTTGTCGAAATTTACCTGCATGCTCTGAAGACACTCTTCCTGCATGGAAATCGCCATTTTGTAGACACAACTATCGGATTTATTGTACATAATAGCATTTTGGAACATGAGCATGACGTCCCTCTGGAACTGCATGTTCGTTCTTATCGTTCCATTGTCGATGTTCTTCTTGATCGTTGATAGATCCATTGGTCGGAAGACAACGGAATGATATCCGGGTGCATGATCCTCGGTTATGGGTCGGAGGAACAAAGATGCGTATTTGTGAGTAGCGAGGCGACTGTAATGCAAGAGGATCGACTTCCTCCAGGCCTTGTAATCACCGTCACTCTCAGTCTCGGGTTCACTGTCTACGACTGCGTTTTGTTTCTTCGAGTATGTCTTCATGGCGCGAGGGGGAAGCTTCGTTAAAGATGATTCCTCCTCTTCAACCTCTGGATCCTCCGGTGCATTCACATTTATCTCTTCTTTCTTAATCTCTAACTCTTCGTTTTTGATGTCTTCCTTTTCTAGTTTTGGTTCTTTGTTCTCGGGAATTGGTTCGATTTCCGTTTTTTCGTCGGATGGTTGTTCTTCTTCTATTGGATTTGGTGCTGGTGTTTCCTCGGGTTTTGTGTCATCATCAGATTCTTTTGGTTGTACTTCGGGTTTCGTTTCCTCCTCGTTCTCTTTCTTCTCGACCTGTGAGTCTTCGAGCTCATTCGGAAGCACCGGAGGATCTAATTCCTCATCAAAATCGTCTTTCGGGGAATTTTCTTCGTTTTTATTCGGTAGTTCTTCTTTTAATTCTTCCATTCTCTCGTCAGACTCCTCTGGGATTTTAATTTCTTCTTTAATTTCATCGGGAGCTTCTGATTTCGTCGGTGACTCTTCAGCAACTGGCGCCTCTTCCTCCTTCATCTTTGGAGATTCAGGGGATTTCTCGATCGTGGATGCTTCTTCCTTAACTTCAGATTTCTCCTCAATTTCATCAAAAACATTCTCTTCACATTCAGGTTTCTCGTCGTTAGACTGTTCGTCCTCAGGCTTTGGTGATAATTCTTCAAGAACCTCATCAGATGTTTTTTCTTCAGACTCTCCAGATTCAGCCTTAACTCTCGGTTTTTCTTCCTCAGGAACTGGAGATGTGTCTTCAGATTTTAATTCAAGGGTTTCTTTGGAGACTTCAGGAGTTTCCTCAGGTACCACTTCACTTATTTTCTCATCTTCTTCCGCAGCTTCTTCTTTTCCATCTATTTCCGCCTTTTCTTCCTCTTCTTCTTCTTCTTTTCCGGCGATTGCCCCTTCTGTTCCATCGTATCGTTCCTCATTCTTATCAATTTTGCAGTCGGGTTCGGGAAGAGTAGTTTCGAGTGGAGACTTTGTGTCAGTCATCGGAAGTTCTGGAACCTCCTCAGGAACTGGTTTTTCTTCATCAGCATCTTTTTCTATAACTTCGTTCTTCTCTTCCTCTTCCTCCTGCTTCTCCACACCCTCTTCCTTCATTTCAATGGACTCACTCTTCTCCACAACAACATTAGACACTTCTTCCTTTTCCTCAACTTTCTCTTTCCTCATTTCAACAACAGGAACTTCCGGATGAACTGCTTGAACAATCACCTTCAGTTCCGGTTCAATCACAGTTCCAATAATCTCAGCAATGCTCGAGGTACTCTGATCAATTTCCTCAATCGCCATTTCACTCTGCGAGGAATGAGAAGAAACTGCCTCTTCATCCCCAACAATCTTCGTCTCCGATGGAACAGTTATGGCATCAATAATCCCAGGATCTCCCTTCGGACTCTTCGTTATTTCTTCTTTAATCAACTCCTCGATATCCCCGATTATCTCGTTAATCTCGTCCTTATCAATGACCTCCGGCAATTTATCTTTACCAATGACATCGTCAATGTGATCAATTATCTGAACCATGCTCTCGGTGACGGGGATATTGGGTGCAATGGGACTCGCCACGTGATTCGATGGTTTTGGTCTCAAAGGCTCCTTTATGGGACTTTGATTCTGAGGGTTCTGCAGGGTCATGTTGCCTCTGGACAAGTTCGAGGGGAGTTCCAAGAGCATTGATAACGTGGGGGCTCCAGCAGAAGGTCTTTCAGGGACTGACGGTGTTAGAATAGACGTAACGACGTGATGGAACTGTGGAGGAGCAGTTGCAGGTTTCTGCGGACTTTGAACCTTCGTCGACGCTCCCAAAAGACTCGCGATTGTTGGTGAAGTTGTTTGGGCTGTTGAAGGAGGGTTCTGGATCTGTGTTGTTGGACTCGGGGATTTTAAGAGGCTTGTTAATAGGGGGGAACGTCCACCTCTGCTCTTCTTGTCCTCTTCAGACTCTGGTAAGAGTTCTTGGAGCTCCTGCGACTCTGGTGGAGTTTCTAATGATTTTTTAGGGGTTGATGACGCTGATTGCGTCTCATTTTTCTGCTGTCGTTTCGCTAACCACGCGGAATGGGCTTTCGCCTTCTGCTCGGCTTCTCTCTCCTCCTGCTCGATCGCCTCCCACATTTTCTTGAGTTTTTCATCGGAAATGTTACCCGATTTTAAGAGGTTCACGTCGTTCTTCAATTGTTGATATTCGTCCCTTTGGAAGGCGAGGATTTGACCGAGTTCCGTTATTCGCTCCTGCGTTAAACGACGAACGATCGATTCTCCGGTTGTTTCTCCGCTTTCTCGCTTCTTTCGTTTTGGAGTGTCGGCGTTCTCCAGGAGGATTGCGTACTGAATTGCACATGATTTTTGGGAGAACCAGTCTGGCGGGCGCAGGGCTTCTTTCTCGGCGAAAGGCCGGAGGGAACGGGATACGCTTATCCAATTCTGATCACCGGATTTTAGCACCGAAGAGGCTAAACACAATTGCTCTCTCGTGCTCCAGGTATCACAGGATTCTCGCTTCAATTTCAATCCTTTGGGAAATAAAAATTTATAAGAATTATTGTTATTATTGTTAATTCATTGTTTGGATTGTGAGTGATAGAATAACCTCAAAGTTTGAGTTTTTTCAGGTAATTTGGATGTTTTTGTTTTTAAAAAAATGGTTTACTTACGGTCTTGAACTGACGCCATTATCTCAGGCGAAAGTAGAGGATTTGTTTAATTATTGTGGATTTTTTAATTATTGTTTTTTTCATGTATTCTTTGGGAAATTGGTGACTGAGTTGGGACTGCGAGTCCAAACAAAATATTGACATTAAAAATGGCGGGTGGAGGAGCACGGTCGGTAATGTAGAGCGATTTTTCCGACGAAATTTGGTTATTTTTTGTTGTTGATCTAATTTATTTAATAATGATTAAACAATTGACTACCAAACAATAAAAATTATATAACAATCACCACCAAATAAATCACAAACGATTGCATATTTTTTCAATTGAAATTCAATTATTTATGTTGCTAACTTTATTTATTCAATAATGATTCAATAATCAACTACCAAACAATAAAAACTATATAACAATCACCACCAAACGAATCACAAACGATTGCATAATTTTTTTATTCAAAATTCAAATTAACTTAAGCTACTAAACATCTAGAGATTTTTAAAAATTAATTTGTGGCGCCATCTCTTAGAATTCTTGCGAAGCTTGAAACCACAAATTGATTTTAGTTCTTAAGAATTCTAAGAGATGGCGCCACTAGTAAATTCCTAAAACTGCAGAAATTCAAATTTTGAATGTTTAAACATCGTTTGTGATTCGTTTGGTGGTGATTGTTAGATAGTTTTTATTGTTTGGTAGTCAATTGTTTAATTATTATTAAATAAATAAAGTCTGCAACACATAAACACTTGAATTTTTAATTAAAAAAATATGCAATCGTTTGTGATTCGTTTGGTGGTGATTGTTAGATAGTTTTTTTTTTTTTTTTTTTTTTTTATTGTTTGGTAGTCCATTGTTTAATTCTTCTTAAATAAATAAAGTTAGCAACATAACTTCGGACCCAGACAGGAACCCCGAAAGGGGGAACTGTACTGGCGGTTGAGCAATCGACCGAGGCGCGTCCCCCGGTGGCGGATAGGGGAAGTAGCCAGCGCTAGTAAGAGGGGCCATGGGAACCAGTTGACTAGCTCAGCAGGGAACCAATATGGAACCTCCGGAAAGGCTGGTGAAGTGACGGCGATAAGGGAGACAACGGAGGTAAAAGTCCGGCAGTCGAACGAACACCGTCACCGCGGACCAGCTCCCCCAAGCCAAAGGTGTAAACCATCGTGCCGAGGGCTGAATGGCACAGGGGTGGTGACAGGGGGATAACCCTTGGAGCCAATGTGTCGTGAACGATGTCCCTGGGGCACCGGGTCGCACCCCACTGTATTTTAGACCTTACCCCCACATACCGGGCTCTGTGGGGGCGGACCTTTATTTCCCGGACACTCGTGGGACTATTATGGAACACTTTAATATAAATAATGATAATAATCTATTTGACGCCTCCTTAGGGGACTCCACTGGAAGGACCCGGGAGGCATTTCAGGTCGGGAGAGGGGACGACCTGGGCGCTGGGGCCACGACAAGTGGAACCGGCACCAGGGACGAGACCTTCTCCACAAAGGAGATGGTGGAGGCTTTGGCCAAAACCACTCCAGAAGGAGAGGGAGCAGGGGTAGCCCCTGGACAAGAGGCGGCGACAAGGGACCGGGTACAAACCGGGACCATGGAGCCGTCCGGGTCCGAGGCTCCTGCTCCAGGAGGAGAGAGGAAGAGGCGAACCGGGGCCATGAGGAAGAGGAAGGCCAGGGCCAGGAATCTGGGGACTGGCCAGACCCCTCAGGGAACCGGGGAGCCAATTCAGGGGACGGCGGAGGGGAGCGCCGTGGAGGGAGGAAAGAGGCCGCGCTCAGCGGGTAACACTCCTCCCTCTGCTGGCCCCCCACAAACCAAAAGAAGAAGAGGGGACCAGCTGACTCCCTCCTTCAGTGTGGCAGCAGCGGGGGGCGGAAGGTACGCTATCGTACCGGAAGCGTACCCGACAGACACACTGGGGGGGGGAGCAGGGGATGACCCTAGAAGCGGCACTGACCGAGGCTATCTTCAGCCCCGGCAGTGCGGCAGAGCCAGCCCCGAGATTCGAGGGCTCGCGTCTGGAAAGCGGGATCCTTTGGGTCACGTGCTCGGACGCGAGCGCGGTCTCGTGGCTGAGGAGGACGGTCCCGGCATTAAAGCTGTGGGAGGGGGCGAAACTTGCAGTAAAACGCAAGGAGGACCTCCTCCCTAGGCTCTGCCGCCTAACGGCGACACTGCCGGGACCCACAGTGGGGAATGCCGAGGCCCTCATGAGGCTCTCCAGGCAGAATCCAGGACTCAGTACGAGGAACTGGAGGGTCTGGAGTGCGTCGGCCGGTCGGGGATGCACCAACCTAGTGGTTGGTGTGGACCAGGCTGGACTGGCGGCCTTGAGGGGGCTGGGCATGACCCCCCACTACGGCCTGGGTAAGGCTAAATTTTTTGAGGACACCAAGAAGGTCCTCAATGCAGCTGAGGGGGGGGACTGCCGAGGGAGGTGGCAGGACACCCTCAGGGGGGGGGGGGGAGGGGAAGATTGCGCCGCTGGCCGGGCGGGGGTGGAGCAGCCGGCAACGGCGTCACCACGGACCGCGGTCAGGGAGGCAATCTTCCTCACCCCGAACGGGAGAGGCCGGGAACCCCGCAACATGGTGCGGGGGACCGGCAGGAGAGGGAGGCCGCCAGGAAGGGGGCGGGCAGGGGGGGGCAGGGTAGAAAGAACGGGGGGCGCACAGCGCACCCTCGAGGGGGTATTCCCTGCCCTCCGAACGCCGGCGGACCCCAAGGAGGGAACACCCGGGAACATCCCCCAATAGGGGATGGAACCGGGGATCCTAAGGGAGTCCGGCAGGCAGGGACGGGTAGAGTAGGGACTGGAACTGATACTCCCATGGGTATCAGGAACACCCGATGCTCACAAATTAACTTGCAACACTGCAAGGCTGCGGTAGCACAACTACACCGCAGCATGGCAGTGGAGCAAACAGACATATGCCTCATACAGGAACCCTGGCTGACAGGGAAGACTGTAGGAGGCCTTAACATGGCGGGAATGGAGACATTCTATGCCAGGGGCGATGAGGGGGCGAGAGCCTGCATCATCGCCAGCAACAAATGCCTACCAAGGCTGGTCAGGGACTTCTGCTCGAGGGACTTGGTGGGGGTAGCCGTAAAGATAGCGGTGGGAGGGACGAGACGAGACGTAGTCATCTGCTCGGCCTACCTACCGCACGATGCGGAAGAGGACCCACCATCACACGAGCTGAGGAGGCTGGCCAGACACTGCAAGGCCATAAACATCCCCCTGATAGTGGGCTGTGATGCTAATGCACAGCACACGGTCTGGGGGAATAAAAGATGTACAGGAAGAGGCGAAGCCCTTCTAGAGTTTATCCTCGAAGAAGGCTGGGAGGTACTCAATAGAGGCACCATGCCGACCTTCGTGACGACCAGATGCCAGGAAGTGATCGATGTCACACTGTGCACGAGATCGTTCCTGACCAACTGTGAAGGATGGGAGGTATGTGATGAGGACTCACTCTCGGACCACCGGAGGATGAGATTCGAAATCACAGGGGCCACCATTCACGTCGAAGCGCCACCTAGAAGGAATCCCAGGAACACAAACTGGGAGGAATTCGAAGCCACCCTAGAGAGGACTCTAGGAGGCAGGCGCAAAGGAGTCAGTGGACAGAAGGGACTGGACAGAGTTGCCTTATTCATACAGGAAAACTTGGTAAGGACCTTACAGGAACACTGCAGAGAGAGCACCATCAGATCCAACAAGAGAGTGAAATGGTGGAACAAGGAACTCACTAGGCTCAGATCCCTTGCTAGAAGGCAATGGAGACGGGCCTATAGCTCCAAAAAGGAGGCAGACTGGAATAAGTACAGGGCCACAAACGCACTGTACAAGCACCAGATAGTCGAGGCAAAGGACTCCCACTGGAGGGACTTCTGCTCAGAGCTAGAGAATATTTCTCTGGTCTCTAGACTAAAGAGAATCTTCACGGGAGGACCGAGAGCTTCTCTGGGCAGCATAATAACCCCGGAAGGGGGAAGTATCACCCAACACAAAGACCTACTCCGACACCTGATCCAGGTACACTTCCCAGACTCGGAAGAGAGAGAGGAGGGAATGGAATATGCCGGTAGGAGCGATGCACAAAGCCGTAGACCGGACTGGGAGACGGCCAAGAGTATCGTAACGATGGAGAAGCTCGAATGGGCCCTAAGTTCTTTTGACAACTGCAAAAGCCCGGGACCAGACGAGATCTACCCAGCAATGCTTAAGAAAGTAGGGAGAGCCCTAAAATCGGGGCTCATCCAGACCATGAGGGCCAGCGTGGCCCTGGGACGGATACCCTCCATCTGGAGAGAGGTCAGGGTTGCCTTCTTGCCCAAGCCAGGAAAGAGCAACCATGACAACGCCAAAGCCTTCAGGCCTATCAGTCTGAGCTCCTTCGTCCTCAAAACGACGGAGAGACTGATAGACAGATACCTGCAGGATAATGCGCTGAAGAGGAAGAAACTCAGCAACGCGCAACACGCCTACCAGGAGGGTCGTTCAACAGAGACGGCACTCCACGTATTGGTAGATGAAATTGAGAGCGCCCTTTTCAGAAAGGGAGCCTCACTCGGGGTGTTCATCGATATCGAAGGAGCGTTCGACAACACCTCATTTGAAGTCATCGGGAGAGCAGCCAGGAACTTTCAGTTTGGGGAAACCATAACTGAGTGGATACTGGAGATGCTCAAGACCCGGAACATCAACGTCACCTACGGAGAAGAACGAGTTAGAGCAGGAGTGGGCAGAGGATGCCCACAGGGGGGTGTAATCTCACCTACCCTGTGGTCTATCGTTGTAGATGAGCTCCTGCGGGAACTCGAAGGACTCGGGGTGAAAGTGGTTGGCTACGCTGATGACGTAGCCATACTGACAAATGGGGAACACGCTGGAGAACTACACTGGAGAATGCAAAAGGCATTGGACCATGTGCAAGCATGGTGCACCAGGCAGGGACTCAGGGTGAACCCCAGCAAGACGGAGATGGTACTCTTTACCGGAAAGAGGAACCTGGTGGTGAGACCGCCCAGGATCTTCGGCACGGAGCTCAGCTTCTCGGACGAGGTTGACTACCTAGGGGTAAGACTCGATCGGAGGCTGAGCTGGAGACCACACATAGAGAAGCAGATAGGAAAGGTGACGAACACCTTCTGGGCCTGCAGGAGGATGATAGGAGGAACCTGGGGTCTCAGCCCGAAAGTGATCAAATGGATCTACACAGCGGTGCTGATGCCCCAGTTCACCTATGCATCGGTCGTATGGTGGAGGGCCCTAACGAGGACTTCCACCATACGAAGAGTGAACAGGCTGGCCAGATGGGCAGGGCTGGGAATGAGTGGGGCTGTGAGGACCACACCCACCCTCGCCCTGATGGCTATCCTGGACCTAAAACCGCCGCACCTGCTAGCCCTAGAAGCAGCGAGGGGAGCGGCGGTGAGACTCAGGGCGTCAGGGCTGTGGAGGACCTCGACCTACGGTCACGCGTCGCTGCTAAACGAGGGAGAGATGAGGAGGACCCTCGTAATAGGCAGTGACGCGGGCGTTAGGACGAGGACTTTTGAAAGAACCTTCACAGTCCATAGACCCACTAAGGAGGAATGGCTGAGGAAGGAGAAGCCGTTCCTCACACCAAAAGGCCCAACCTGGTACACGGATGGGTCGAGAGGAGAGGCGGGAGCGGGTATTGGGGTATGGTCTGAAGGACCAGTGACCAATACCTCAGAAAGACTACCGCCCCATAGCACAGCCCTACAAGCAGAGCTGGCTGCGCTAATAGTATGTGCAAAGGAGATCGTGGACCGGCGAATGAGCGGGAAACACATCTACATTTGCACGGACAGCAAGCAGGCCCTTAGGGAACTAGAAAGGGTTGAAACGACCTCACGGTTAACTAAGGACTGCGTTGATCTGCTGAACATCATAGGAGCAGACACCTGGACCAAGTTACTCTGGGTGCCGGGACATGCAGGAATCAGGGGGAACTTGGAAGCAGATGCACTAGCCTCCATGGCATGGACACAGAGCCATGGGGAGGCGCGTGTAGAAATAGGTGCCGAGAAGGAGCTGGTCCGGAAGTGGCTCAAGAGGAAGACACGGAAGGACTTCAGCAGACTCTGGCACAGCGACACGGGACTGGCTCATACCAGACTCCACTTGGAAGGACCGGATGAGGCGCTGTCAGACAGGGTTACCCAGCTGAAGAAGAGGGAACTGCGCTGTCTGATAGGTCTCATCACGGGACACTGGCCGACAAGGGCCTATCTTCACAGGGTCGGGGTCGAGGAAGATCCCACCTGTGAGTTATGTGGGATGGAGAGAGGAGACGCCAACCACTTGATCATGAGATGCGGTGGACTGGACTGGGCCAGATGGCAAGTCTTTGACACCTACGGCATCTCAGAGCTCAAAGTCTCAGAGGACTCGGTAGGGGGCCTATTGCAATTTGCAAGGCTGACCAACCTGATGGAACCCTGGGACAGGACGGTCGCCTAGAAAGGGCGGGCATAAAATGGCGCAAGCCCATTATGCCCATAGGTCGTCCGAATCACAACACATACATACATACATAGCAACATAAATGATTGGATTTTAGTTTAGAAAATATGCAATCGTTTGTGATTCGTTTGGTGGTGATTGTTAGATAATTTTTATTGTTTGGTAGTTAATTGTTTAACTATTATTAAATAAATAAAGTCTGCAACACATGAACACTTGAATTTTGAATTAAAAAAATATGCAATCGTTTGTGATTCGTTTGGTGGTGATTATTATATAATATTTATTATTTGGTAGTTAATTGTTTAATTTTACTGGACAATAGGATTGTGTGTGCTTACACTTTTTGATTAATTATTTAAACAAATTATTTTCGTATACCATATATATTCTTTATTTAACTATACTATATGTTAAATGCTATTTATAAAAGAAATTAAAATTGAGTGAGAAATTGTCAAATGCTAACAATAATAGTAATGATAATAATAATAATTACTGAATTTAATGAATATATCAGTATTTTTTCATGTACAATATGAATGATCAATTAATTATTATTCCTCCTAATGAATTTAATTTATTCTCTTCTTCTCTTCGTTTTCTTGAGTTTTGCAAATAAAGTGCACTGAAAAATTTCAGCATTTTGTGAATTTATTGAATGATTTGAAAAATCTAATTTCGTATTGAAACATCAATCTGTTAATTTTTCCTCATTATTATTGTTTTATCTCTATTTTCACTAATCTAACTAAAAATTCCGGCATTTGACGTAATTTAATGCAAAAAAAAACCGAAGATTCATCCAAAAACGTGAATTTTTCTTCTCGTAGTGAATTAATAAAATAATTTTAAGCAATTATCAAAGTAAATTAATACATTAAAAAATGGAAGACTCAAAACAAATTATTACATTAAAAAAAGAAGAAATAATTATTCCATATTCTTCTTAAAAATTCCTCAAAGAAATAGAATTCTTTATTACAAAATCCCCTTCAAATATATTTACGTAAAAAATAAATTAACAAAAACTAGTGGAAATTTTACTTTTAAAATCGATAAATTGAGTTGATTTTCCTTAATATTCACAGCCCAATGAGGACTCTGTAATCTCAATCACAAATTAACAAATCACTGAAAAATCTAAATTTTCATGTGCGTCTTGGAATTAAAAATCTATCGAAAACTTGTATGAATGAACGTCAACCAATTAAAATCCGAATTTTCCAGTTATTTTTTGATATTTCTTCTTTTTCTTCTCAGTGAAACAGCTACTGGCATTTAAGTACATCTCAAAGTAGTCTACCCATTTTTAATGTTTTTTAGAATTAATTTTTTCATTGTTTTTTGTATTTTTTTGTTGTTTTGAATTTTTTTTGATTTTTTTAAGAAGCTGCTGATCTACATGTTGATAACTACATGGCAAGCATTAGTGCACATGCCTATGGTAAACAAAATGAATAACCAATCCAAGTTATTTCACAATAAATTGCAAGAATCAAGTGAAAATGAAAATATAAAACGTTCAAGTTTACTGTAATGGCTCCATTCACATTTTTTTCTCACTTTAAAACTTATTTCGTTTAAAATCGTTTTTTTTTTTGTGATTTTTCAGTCAGTTTTCTTCGTCTCGATAAACATATACCCAAGTAAATTCCAGGGCCTCGACCCTCATTATTTCTTCATCCATTTCATTAATTTGATATTATAGAAGGTCTCTTCTACGATGTTTCACTGGTTATTTCAGATGTACTTACAGCCGATGCCTTAAACGATGGTACGAATTCCGCTGCATCTGGATTCAATGTACTCTGTAAGTAGAATTAATTAAATCCATGAGAAACCTTTATTATTCGTTTATTTTCAATTTTTAATGGAAAACAATTAAACTCACAGATTTAGCAAGATCCCCATGTACTCTCAAACTTCCAAGCTGTTGACACAATTCATTCCCACTATTATCCCCAGCAACTGCATTACACCATGCAGCAGACGTCTGATTTCTCTGATGCTGTCTCTCCTCTTCCAGCATCGCCTCCAAGCATTCCTCCATCAATTCTTCCTCTTCAAGCTGCTCCATGACCTTCAAAAAAACGTAAATTCATTTAAAAAATAATAATACTTCAGCTTTCCAATGAAATCATCAGAAAAACCTTAATAATGAGTTTTATTCAATCATCAGTTTTTTGAGAATATCTCGGAAACTAAGCGAGATAGAGCAATTTTTATTATCACATTTTTTGTAGCCCTTGAAATTCTCTACAAAAAGGGTTTCTATGAAAATTGCTTGATCTCGCTTAGTTTCCGAGATATTTTCGGAAACCTGTTCATAAACCTTATCGTCAATATTTCTTGTGATTTTTGAGAATTTTTCTTACTTGCTTATCAAACTCCTCTTCATTCTCCATCCACATGTACTCCGAAAAATCTCCATTCTCACCACCTGGTGTATCAGGCTCAGTCTCAATATTATCAAGATAAGATATTACACCACTTTCGTGACCATAATACCCATTTCCAGAGCCACTCGTTGGTATTTTCATCTTCATGCCAGATTAATAATCTCTGTAACTTCACAAAATAAAATGAATTAATTACAAAAATTCATTAATATCAATTTCACCCAATAATAGCATACTTTGTACTCGTATTCTTTGCTTCGAGGGAATCTCAATGATTTTTTTGATGTCAGGGTCAACACGATGACGATAAAAGACCAATGAAACAATTTTTTGAATAATAAAAACAATGGAAAATAAATTATTGGAGTTGAAGGAGCTGAGAGCCAAAAAAAAACGTATCAACCTTGATGAATTTACACCAAGTCACCTTGAAGTGATGAATAATAATAATATTTTTGAAAAGAAAGAGTCTGGCCATTTGCCTTTGACTCTCTTCAACATCTGCATATGGCTCACAATTTGTTTCCTATTAATTTACCTTTAATTTGTTATTTTAATTGAATTAAAACTGAAATAATGCCCAAAAAGAACTTGAGAATTTGGGGAAAACTCAATTTTCTCGAGTCATAACCCCCCCGAGATGTGAGGAAAAAAGTGAAACAAGTGAAAAAACATTTTCTTCCTCACATTCCCGTGCAAATAACAAATTGTTTATCCTCCTTTATTTGTTCATATTTTTGTGCTTGTGTCAGTACACTCCCATATGAAAGTCTGCACTTGTTTTGGTGTAAAAATTAACAGGAAAATTCTAGATTCACCACTGTCTTCAGAATCCTCATTTTTTCCACAAACTCACCTTTCAAACAATATTACGTGATTTTTAGCACGAGTCAAATCTTTTATTCAATCAACTTAATGAACAATAATGATTGAGACGTAAAATTGATCTAATCAAGTTGCCAAGTAAGTGGAGATCTTTTGAGACAGACGTAAAACTCACAACTACCAATAAAACATGTTTTTCTTTCACTTTTGTCCATGTGTGTGTGTGTTGCTGAACAGTGCTGCCATCACGTCGAACATCGTTATCAAATTTACGCCCAATTTTTTGACAATTCTCATTAATTTCCAATTACCCTCTTTATGAATGCTCCATCATCAATAATCATTGATTCATATCACTAAAATAATAATAATAATAATAAATGTAAGTAAATTCTAATGATGAAAATTATGTGAAATTTCTTTGAAGCAGTAAAACAAAATGGCGTATGTGTCATGTTCATGCACAACACTTACGCCATTTTGTTTCCAAGGTTAAATTCTTTGTTTGCATTTCACTGATATTTTTTTTAATTTCAATTAAACAATTAAAATTAAATAAAAATGAGAAAGTGTGAATTGATGCTGCTTCATTGATTGAAGAATGAAAATAAAGAAATTTCATTGGTTTGACTAACGTAGTATTATTTACGTGTTACTCAGCACGTATGTGTGTGTCTATGCGCTCTCTGATTGGTCGAATTTCATTTGATGTTTATTGCAGTGTTGTGCCTCGGGGTTTTTCGTATTCTGACGTTAGAGAGTAAGTCCACCACACTGTTGACGTTTCATCAAAACAAAGCAACGTCTGGCGGTTGGATTTTATTGGGAATAAATCGCGCAGCAAGTGCGTCGTCCCCGACTCGTGAAAATTCACGGATTTCATTTGTTTATTGAAATTGTAAAGGATTCATTGGAGAAGAGGACGAGAGTCTTCAGGAGATTTTATTCAACAGAAGTAAACACACACGAAGAGTGAGTGAAAGAGAGAAGGAATGTCGTTCACGGGAAAATTTACGTCTGACGAGATTCTCGGTGGTGAGTATCCTCCATTAATTCCCATTTTTTAATCAAATTTTTGCTCTACTTTTGTGTTTGAATTAAACAGGAACAATGTGTGCTAATGAAATTGGATTTTTTGAGACACAGCTGTCACTTTCTGACCGCCATTTCGCGTGGCTTTGCTCCAGCTTTTGCCGCCCAGACACCGACGTAAACAAAACAGTCACTTTTTGCGCCGTAAATGACAGATTTAATTTTTTTTTATTCGTCTTTCTCTTCCTTTTTACGTTCTACTATGCAAATCGATGCGCAGTTACAAATTGTCAATGATTTTCATTATTAATTTCTTTACATTATTGAGTAGATCGAGTAATTTTTCATAAAACACATTAATTATTTGATAAATTCATTTTTTAATGTAATTATTATATTTTAGATTCAAACAAAAAAAATCATGAATTCATGAATTTATTCTTTTTAACGAAAATCAAAACGGTTATGGAATTTTTCGTGTTTTCTATTTATGGGCATGATTCAGCAGTTAACGAAATTTCCCAATAATTCATGAGATTAGGAAATATTGAAATAATCTTTGAGAATTAGTGTGAGAATAGTGTCAGTCAATTTGGAAGAAAATCAGTGAAGGTCAATAAATTTTTATCAAATTTTCAAATAGAAAATTTCATGCCACTTTGTTATCACGAAAATTGTAATGTGTCACGTAATAAACATTTATCTTATCGATAAACCAGGAAATAAGTGAAAAACTGGATTTGATAGTGAAACAGTAGGACGATGAAAAAATCACGAAAGACTAATTTATTAATATTCTTCAAAGGGAATTAAAGAAGAATAAGCCACGCGAGATTATGGGATAAGAGACGAAGAAATCCATACAAAATAGCAGTTTCTTTTTATTCATCTTCATGTACAAGGATTGAATTTACAGGCCAATCAAGCTATTAAGGATTTTTTGTTAGTAAACACATTCGCCAGATGAGGGGAATAAAAATAGAACGATGATACGATTAAGGTTCTAAATTTAGTGACAGGAAGATACGAAGAACATCTCCTCTTCCCATTGTGTTCATGAAGGGAGACGAGAAGATTTAAATAAATGAAAGAACGATTGACAAAGAAAATGAAGAGCATGTAGTGAAGGACACGAGGAGAGGAAGTGCTACGTGAAAGGATGCACGCAATTGCCCAGTCAATACTTGGTAGAGTTATACGATACGTGACTGAAGTCAAGCATGTTTGTACAGTATTCATTTAATACAAAGAACACTAAAAATTGTCGGAGGGTGTGTTCACACATTGGGAATCCGTATTTGTGTGAAAATTATAGTCGACGAGAAGAGAGACTTCATGCTTTTATGGATTTCACTTCATTAGCTGTAATTATTACTCGCGAAATATATGAAACAAGTTTTGCCATTGTGGAATGAATTATTACCTCATAGGTCAACGAACTTTCATCTGAATCACTAAAAACATAACGACCATGATCAGTTTCTGTTAAATATCTTGGAAACTAAGAGAGATAGAGTAATTTTTGTAGATACCTTTTTCATAGAGAATTTCAAGGGCTACAAAAAAGGTCATTATGAAAATAGCTCTATCTCTCTTAGTTTCCGAGATATCTTCAAAGAACTGATGATGAAATCGTCAAGTTGTCTGAAAATTTCAGTTTATTAAACTCCTTTATTGGATGTTCGTACTATTGATGCATTTTTTTATTCATTTCAGAGTCCTGGGTTGAATTGACTCCGCCGCCGACAGACAGAATCACACCTCTGCCATTTAGCAGCGGTGGTGAAGAATATCTTCGTCTCCTTCGGGAAGCACAACGTGACTCTACCCAGTCATCAGCACGTCATTCTCTTGCTTCATCCAGGAGAGACACCCCGAGGGACAGGTAATACTCTTAAATATTCTCAGTCCTTAGATGTCATGAGAAAGAAAGATTCTGAGAGAAAAGAACGGGGATAAAAAGTGACAAAAGCCTTTGTTTTCGTTATCTCCGGAGTTTCTCTCTCTTATCATTTCACCCCTCGGACAAAGACCTTTGAAAATACAGAGAATCGTTAATAATAGAATTTTTAATGCTCATTGCAGCCCGAAGAGTCCACCGAACAGTCCGAATACTGAGTTATCAAGTGAAGATGATCTCAAAGGTGTCTACATTAATTACAGTTCAGTCAAGGTCAGTATTAACGAATGCAATTTCTTTAATTTTATTTTATTTATTTTAAATAGTGGAATATTTCTTTAAAACCGCCAATGTCAGGGTTATCGTGATAATCGATTTACCGAGTTCTAGAGACAATTTTCTTAAAACCCGGATTGAAAATAGTGCAATTGATTCACTTAAATTTTCATATGCGTCATTCACGTTTCTTTTCTTTCTGTTTTCTTTTTGTATAAATGGAAAACATGACTAAACGGTATTTCGTTTATTACGCTGTACTTTAGCCGCACAGTTTGAATTTGTTGAAAATAGAGAGAATAATGAATTATTCGTTTTCATTAAAAAATTGTTTTTAACTTTTTTTCTCATGTGGAAACAGAGAACACTTGTGCTTGATGGTGTCGCATTTCCAACACAATTATTTCAGATCCAATTACAATTATATTATTTTTCATTAATTGTTCTGTCTCTCTGCTTCTGTTTTTTTCAGCTTAAATGAAAAGAGACAATTAAAAATTCTCGCGTAAATAAGTTGGATGAGATTTACCATGTTGAGTCACTGATATCCGTGATACTCGTGGCACCGATACAACTGTATCAGTCAACCAATCGTCGTCTTCGATTTACGCTCACGCCATCCACAAACTCGTTTCCGACGCCAACTCAAAACTTGTGTTCATTCAATTTTTTACATTTTTCTTTAACAAAATTTGAGGATATCAGGAAAATGTCAAAGTTCATGGACATTGACCTCTATCACAAATTAATGCTCATATTAAGAATAATTAATGTTAATCATTACGTGGATAGTGATAATGTCATAAAATTTTAGTGAGAATTGCCGTCGATGAAGTTGCTTGACTGCAATTTCAAAGATGCCCAAAATAGAAACGACAAGCGCACGAGTGAAGTGGCACAGTTGAATTCTCTATCTCTCTTCAATTTCACTTTATTTATATTTTTTCGCTTTTTTTTAATTGAGGCGCAATAAATTCCAACGGCGAGGTCACTCGCCTGCGATTTTCTTCTTTCTTTCCCACATGTGATCGATACACAAACTGTGTTAACTAAGAAAACATAAATTTCTGAGGAATAAACAAGAATTCAAATGTTTTCTCGCACTTTGATAAGTGAATCTCTAATCTAGCCTTCATCATAATTATTATTTTTTAATGATAATGAATTTATCGATGAATTTTTTATTTTTTCAGGACGCTGGTGATTTGCTGGAGAGAGGAACAGAGTGGATTTACGACGAATGGAGCTCTCGTCCCGATCAAATCCCACCAAAGTACACACTTTTTTCATTTCACGAGAAGAATTATGTAATTGATGGAATTTTTTATACTTAACTCTTGTTACAGAGACTGGAAATTCAAGCATCCACCTGGTATGATCAAGAGAAAAACTTATTCAATTCGAACAGCTAAAGTTGGTAAAAATGGACTTTTTTCGAAGGAGGTTCTTTATACTCTGTTCTTATCAAATCTGCTTTCTCTCCTCATTGGAACTGGTTTCGGGTGAGTCGCAGTACTTTTATCCCTCATTTCATCTCATTTTATACATTTATTTATATTCTTTCTATTTATCTTTGGATTACAGTGTTTGGCTGACTAGGAGAACTCTCATGATGTCACGGGTCGCAATCGAGTGAGTGAAGACACTCACTCTTTCAAGCATAATTGACAGCAAGAAGAAACGCGGAAAGGCATGCAAGGAATGGAATTGATTGAAATGAAGGGCAGAAGAGGAGGATGAAAGACTGAATGCTCGCAATGAGAAGAATCCATTTTTTTCAAAATGTAAAACCATCTAATCACGTTTTGCACACATCTTTTCACGATTAAATGCCTTCAGAATACGGTGAAAGATGATGGAAAACCAATTGAGATGGGGAGATCAATGTATCACTTTTCATGAACAAAGGGGCGTAAGTGTTATGGATAAATATGAGACTTACGCTTCTTTGGTTCTAAAGTGACGATATTCATTTTAATTCCTTGTCCGAAGAATTCGCATCTCTCCACTAAAAAAACACGTCTTCACTTAAAAACGATATATTATATATTTGAAAATAATTGATGATTCTTGACGAACCGATCTTCAATAAATCAGAACGAACGAGAGAGGGAGAGAGAATGCTCGAGAAAAGATTTAGTGGAGTTTGATAAAAGTAAACTCTGAACATGTCCATTTTATACTGTTTCTAAAAAGTTTCTATCTGCGATAATTTGGTAGATGATAACATTATTTGTATTTATGCATAATTTTTTATTCATTAATTGATTCAGAAAGCATAATGGGTCGGCATTGAATAATACTTTTTTTCACGTCAATTTATTCATTTTTTTCCATTTTTTCGAAGAAAAAAGGGGAAAAAAGAAGCAGGGAAAAGTGGGGTAAAATGAACAGTTCAATTGAATGTTTCGAGATGTAAGATCTGCCCGTTTTGCCCCACTATCTCCATATGTTTTCAGTTTTCTTTGGAAAATTTGATGATGTTTTTTCTTTCAATTCTGGGCTTCTGTATTTAGAGACTAGAAGACTCACTACCTCGTGTCTATGTAATTGAAAACGAAAATTAGATAAACTTTTATAGATAATAAATTGATTTGTTTAATCAGTGCCCCCATGTAAAATCGCCTGCAGAGAGAGTGTAAAGTATGAATCAATACTCGTGTGATTCACTTATATTGATAGGAGAGTGAAAATTAATTGGATTATATTTCATAATTTTGATTAATTATATTGCTTTAATCTGCGTTTTTTCATTATTAAAGGAGAACAATGTTACTCTCTTGATTGAAGTTTGAAACGCGGCTTTGTACTCAACCTTGAACCAAAAAAATAATCAGAAATTGGTCTTTCTGAATAAATATTTATGTTTCATTTTTCTTCTATCTGCATAATTGAATTCTCCATAATCTCTACTGAATTGAGAAAAAATTCATTTTAAATGTAGTAATCCTAATGTAACTGTAAATTTTAGATCTTCCTTTAGTTTATGGTTCTGGTTGACAATGTTGAGTGCTATCAACGAAATTTAATTTAGAAAGAATACTAGTTGAATAATACCTTTCAAATTAATCCTTTAAATTTGTTTATCGCATTTCTTTCTATTCCATTCTATTATCTTCACCAGAAATCATAGATATGTGCTTCACGGTTTGTCTGCAATTGCATGAAAAAAATTGAGCATTTTGTAAATTTATAAAAATCAGAGAACCTGAGTGATCCTGAGTAATATAACGAAATATTGAAATTAAATCAGCTCCATTTTATTTATCATCCATTTCCATAATTAATTACAATTTTAATTTTTCTCCAATCAACATTATTCATAAATTTATACATTTATCGATTAAAATTCCGTTTCCTGATCAATATGACTGTTCAAAATACTTCATTTCCCCTGTGTCTTTATTTTTCCGACCGTAAACCGGATGAGTACCGTCTCCTGTACGCTGCACAACTCGATCCACCATTTCTGGAGTTGCCTTTCTCAAATCATACGCCCATCCGATCTTCTCCCATAAATCCAGGAATACGTTTGTAACATTAAGGAAGATACTGGGATGTTCAGCCGCCTTGCAATCCCATGGGAACACGTGATGATAATTGTGGAAGCCTTCACCACCGGCGACTGCGGACACCCAGACGTTGTTTCTCGGGAAAATGTTCCTGGAATGAAAACAATAATAATGATTACATCATGTAATTTTGGGAATAGTGAATGAATTACTTGTCATAGCTGCGGGATCCAAAGAAATGGGCGAAACTGTTGACCGAGAACGTTGCATGCATAAGGAGCACATATCGCAGGACCCATTGAGTAATGATCACTGGCTTCCACTCTTGACCGAAGAAATACACTGGGATGACTACTGGGAGGACGAAAGCCATCACAATCTTCCAGAACACATGATACCTGACATAAAGAGGATATTCATCAGAATTAAAGTTGAATATTGATTTTTGTTAGGGACCTCTCATTAAAGTTCCTCGTTTTGTTTTCATTCGATGGAAAATCCTTAAAAATTCAACAAAAAAGGAACTTTAATGAATGATTGTATCAATCCGTCATACTTATCGAAATGTTGAACTATTGGATCATTCGTGACGTCACTTATATCGATCATTCTACCACGTTCTATGACTTCCGGACGTTTTCTCATCATCAGCCATCCCCAGTGCGAGAACCAGAAGCCACGGTTGATGTTATGGGGATCAGCGTCTGTGTCCGTGAACTTGTGATGAACTCGGTGGTCCTGCACCCATTCCCGAATTTTATTCTAGGGAAAGAAAAATGAATTTCAATGAAAAAGATTCTTTTCGTTTTCTCTTCAGTTTCTTAAGGAAATCATCAAGAGAAAAATATTTGAAATATTAATGCCCGTTTTGCCCCATCTTCCTGCAGTCAATTCAACTCACTTGTGCTGCTCCAGAATACAATAACGCTAATATCACTCGAAGAATTGGTTTAGCTTTGTAAGACCGATGCGTCCAGAGTCTATGAACACCACCTGTCACTCCCACTCCATAAAACTGATATACCATGAGCGCTAGAAAAAGAGAAAATATTTCTTTCCAATATGAAGACGTTCATAAAAAAATTCAAAAAAGGAGCCAATAATGTAGACATGCTAAGGCATCTTCTCAAAATTTTTCAGATTTTTTTGTTGAGTTCTTCACTTTAACAAGTCTCGGATTAATGGAGGAACTTGTTGGGAAGCTTATTACAGTTTTTGGTACTTACTATAGAATAAAAGCCCTGGGTATTGGGAATAAGGGAATGTGAGTAGATGATACACTAGAACAGAGTTCACAACAACCCCCAGAAGAACGTTTTTCCAGATTATCTCAGATTTGAACTCAAACCATCCTTCAGTTTTCTTTTTTTCTGCATACTCTGGTCTTGATTCATTCGTATTCTCCACGAATGGTGGCATGGCACTTTTTTTGATCCACGAAAGAGCTTTCGTGTGTGTTTTTCATGTACTGCCAGACTGAAAAGTGGAATAGAAAAAATATTCATTAACCTTTTGAGGTGAAATTCAGAGTAAGTCGTAGTGTGGTTCCTGGAGTGGGGTTAACCAATGAGCGTGAAGCAAAATGTGAGAGGGTTGATGAACCAGGAGCAGAGCAGATCAGCACAAAAACGTTAAAAATTGATTTTATTCGAAAATTATGAATAATAAATATGGAAATGTGGTCGTGACTCTTCAAATCTTTCACATAATTTATTCGAGAAAATCTAAATTTTGTGAATTTTATATTCTCAAATATTTGAAAATTCCTTTCATTAATATTCATTAATATGCTTCATAGTGAACTAATGCACCTTACCTAAATGTCCAATAGATCAGTCTAATTGATATGATAATTTAATCCACTGAATTCTAATTACTGACAGCACTAACAAACTCTTATGAAAGGCAATCAAATGTACAATGCATATCGGTGTTTTTTGGCGAGTTTTATATACTGAAGACAATGCCCATGAACTTGAGGCTGGGGGGAGGGGGTTTTGAGACTTGTTTTGCCCCACTATCCCCTAATGTTTTCAGTTTCCTTTGGAAAATTTGATGATTTTTTTTCTTTCAATTCTGGGCTTCTGTATTTAGAGACTAGAAGACTCAGTACCTCGTGTCTATGTAATTGAAAACGAAAATTAGATAAACTTTTATAGATAATAAATTGATTTGTTTAATCAGTGCCCCCATGTAAAATCGCCTGTAGAGAGAGTGTAAAGTATGAATCAATACTCGTGTGATTCACTTATATTGATAGGAGAGTGAAAATTAATTGGATTATATTTCATAATTTTGATTAATTATATTGTTTTAATCTGCGTTTTTTCATTATTAAAGGAGAACAATGTTACTCTCTTGATTGAAGTTTGAAACGCGGCTTTGTACTCAACCTTGAACCAAAAAAATAATCAGAAATTGGTCTTTCTGAATGAATATTTATGTTTCATTTTTCGTCTATCTGCATAATTGAATTCTCCATAATCTCTACTGAATTGAGAAAAAAATTCATTTTAAATGTAGCAATCCTAATGTAACTGTAAATTTTAGATCTTCCTTCAGTTTATGGTTCTGGTTGACAATGTTGAGTGCTATCAACGAAATTTAATTTAGAACGAATACTAGTTGAATAAAACCTTTCAAGTTAATCCTTTAAATTTGTTTATCGCATTTCTTCCTATTCCATTCTATTATCTTCACCAGAAATCATAGATATGTGCAGCACGGTTTGTCTGCAATTGCATAAAAAAAATTGAGCATTTTGTAAATTTATAAAAATCAGAGAACCTCAGTGATCCTGAGTAATATAACGAAATATTGAAAATAAATCAGCTCCATTTTATTTATCATCCATTTCCATAATTAATTACAATTTTAATTTTTCTTAAATCAACTTTATTCATAAATTTATACATTCATCGATTAAAATTCCGTTTCCTGATCAATATGACTGTTCAAAATACTTCATTTCCCCTGTGTCTTCATTTTTCCGACCGTAAACCGGATGAGTACCGTCTCCTGTACGCTGCACAACTCGATCCACCATTTCAGGAGTTGCCTTTCTCAAATCATACGCCCATCCGATCTTCTCCCATATATCCAGGAATACGTTTGTAACATTAAGGAAGATACTGGGATGTTCAGCCGCCTTGCAATCCCATGGGAACACGTGATGATAATTGTGGAAGCCTTCACCACCGGCGACTGCGGACACCCAGACGTTGTTTCTCGGGAAAATGTTCCTGGAATGAAAACAATAATAATGATTGCATCATGTAATTTTGTGAATAGTGAACGAATTACTTGTCATAGCTGCGGGATCCAAAGAAATGGGCGAAACTGTTGACCGAGAACGTTGCATGCATAAGGAGCACATATCGCAGGACCCATTGAGTAATGATCACTGGCTTCCACTCTTGACCGAAGAAATACACTGGGATGACTACTGGGAGGACGAAAGCCATCACAATCTTCCAGAACACATGATACCTGACATAAAGAGGATATTCATCAGAATTAAAGTTGAATATTGATTTTTGTTAGGGACCTCTCATTAAAGTTCCTCGTTTTGTTTTCATTCGATGGAAAATCCTTAAAAATTCAACAAAAAAGGAACTTTAATGAATGATTGTATCAATCCGTCATACTTATCGAAATGTTGAACTATTGGATCATTCGTGACGTCACTTATATCGATCATTCTACCACGTTCTATGACTTCCGGACGTTTTCTCATCATCAGCTATCCCCAGTGCGAGAACCAGAAGCCACGGTTGATGTTATGGGGATCAGCGTCTGTGTCCGTGAACTTGTGATGAACTCGGTGGTCCTGCACCCATTCTCGAATTTTATTCTAGGGAAAGAAAAATGAATTTCAATGGAAAGGATTCTTTTCGTTTTCTCTTCAGTTTCTTAAGGAAATCATCAAGAGAAAAATATTTGAAATATTAATGCCCGTTTTGCCCCATCTTCCTGCAGTCAATTCAACTCACTTGTGCTGCTCCAGAATACAATAACGCTAATATCACTCGAAGAATTGGTTTAGCTTTGTAAGACCGATGCGTCCAGAGTCTATGAACACCACCTGTCACTCCCACTCCATAAAACTGATATACCATGAGCGCTAGAAAAAGAGGAAATATTTTTTTTCAATATGAAGACGTTCATAAAAAAATTCAAAAAAGGAGCCAATAATGTAGACATGCTAAGGCATCTTCTCAAATTTTTTCAGATTTTTTTGTTGAGTTCTTCACTTTAACAAGTCTCGGATTAATGGAGGAACTTGTTGGGAAGCTTATTACAGTTTTTGGTACTTACCATAGAATAAAAGCCCTGGGTATTGGGAATAAGGGAATGTGAGTAGATGATACACTAGGACAGAGTTCACAACAACCCCCAGAAGAACGTTTTTCCAGATTATCTCTGATTTGAACTCAAACCATCCTTCAGTTTTCTTTTTTTCTGCATACTCTGGTCTTGATTCATTCGTATTCTCCACGAATGGTGGCATGGCACTTTTTTTGATCCACGAAAGAGCTTTCGTGTGTGTTTTTCATGTACTGCCAGACTGAAAAGTGGAATAAAAAAAATATTCATTAACCCTTTGAGGTGAAATTCAGAGTAAGTCGTAGTGTGGTTCCTGGAAGTGGGGTTAACCAATGAGCGTGCCGCAAAATGTGAGAGGGTCGATGAACCAAGAGCAGAGCAGATCGGCACAAAAATGTTAAAAATTGATTTTATTCAAAAATTATGAATAATAAATATGGAACTGTGGTCGTGACTCTTCAAATCTTTCACATAATTTATTCGAGAAAATCTAAATTTTGTGAATTTTATATTCTCAAATATTTGAAAATTCCTTTCATTAATATTTATTAATATGCTTTATAGGGAACTAATGCACCTTACCTAAATGTCCAATAAATCAGTCTAATTGATATGATAATTTAATCCACTGAATTCTAATTACTGGCAGCACTAATAAACTCTTATGAAAGGCAATCAAATGCATAATGCATATCGGTGTTTTTTGGCGAGTTTTATGTACTGAAGACAATGCCCATGAACTTGAGGCTGGGGGGAGGGGGTTTTGAGACTTGTTTTGCCCCACTATCCCCTAATGTTTTCAGTTTTCTTTGGACAATTTGATGATTTTTTTTCTTTCAATTCTGGGCTTCTGTATTTAGAGGCTAGAAGACTCACTACCTTGTGTCTATGTAATTGAAAACGATAATTAGATAAACTTTTATAGATAATAAATTGATTTGTTTAATCAGTGCCCCCATGTAAAATCGCCTGTAGAGAGAATGTAAAGTATGAATCAATACTCGTGTGATTCACTTATATTGATAGGAGAGTGAAAATTAATTGGATTATATTTCATAATTTTGATTAATTATATTGTTTTAATCTGCTTTTTTTCATTATTAAAGGAGAACAATGTTACTCTCTTGATTGAAGTTTGAAACGCGGCTTTGTACTCAACCTTGAACCAAAAAAATAATCAGAAATTGGTCTTTCTGAATAAATATTTATGTTTCATTTTTCTTCTATCTGCATAATTGAATTTTCCATAATCTCTACTGAATTGAGAAAAAAATTCATTTTAAATGTAGTAATCCCAATGTAACTGTAAATTTTAGATTTTCCTTTAGTTTATGGTTCTGGTTGACAATGTTGAGTGCTATCAACGAAATTTAATTTAGAACGAATACTAGTTGAATAAAACCTTTCAAGTTAATCCTTTAAATTTGTTTATCGCATTTCTTTCTATTCCATTCTATTATCTTCACCAGAAATCATAGATATGTGCTTCACGGTTTGTCTGCAATTGCATAAAAAAAATTGAGCATTTTGTAAATTTATAAAAATCAGAGAACTTGAGTGATCCTGAGTAATATAACGAAATATTGAAAATAAATCAGCTCCATTTTATTTATCATCCATTTCCATAATTAATTACAATTTTATCTTTTCTTAAATCAACTTTATTCATAAATTTATACATTTATCGATTAAAATTCCGTTTCCTGATCAATATGACTGTTCAAAATATTTCACTTCCCCTGTGTCTTTATTTTTCTGACCGTAAACGGGATGAGTACCGTCTCCTGTACGCTGCACAACTCGATCCACCATTTCAGGAGTTGCCACTCTCAAATCATACGCCCATCCGATCTTCTCGCATATATTCAGGAGAGCGTTGGTGGCATTAAGGAAGATACCGGGATGTTCAGACGCCTTGCAATCCCATGGGAACACGTGATGATAATTGTGGAAGCCTTCACCACCAGCGACTGCGGACACCCAGAGGTTGTTCCTCGGGAAAATGTTCCTGGAATGAAAACAATAATAATGATTACATCATGTAATTTTGGGAATAGTGAATGAATTACTTGTCATAGCTGCGGGATCCAAAGAGATGGGCGAAACTGTTGACCGAGAACGTTCCATGCAGAAGGAGCACATATCGCAGGACCCACTGAGTAATGATCACTGGCTTCCACTCTTGACCGAAGAAATACACTGGGATGACTACTGGGAGGACGAAAGCCATCACAATCTTCCAGAACACATGATATCTGAAATAAAGAGGATATTCATCAGAATTAAAGTCGAATATTGATTTTTGTTAGAGATCTCTCGTTAAAGTTCCTCGTTTTGTTTTCATTCGATGGAAAAATCCTTAAAAATTCAACAAAAAAGGAACTTTAATGAATGATTGTATCAATCCTTCATACTTATCGAAATGTTGAACTATTGGATCATTCGTGACGTCACTTATATCGATCATTCTACCACGTTCTATGACTTCCGGACGTTTTCTCATCATCAGCCATCCCCAGTGCGAGAACCAGAAGCCACGGTTGATGTTATGGGGATCAGCGTCTGTGTCCGTGAACTTGTGATGAACTCGGTGGTCCTTCACCCATTCCTGAATTTTATTCTAGGGAAAGAAAAATGAATCTCAATGAAAAGGATTTGAAAAGGATTCTTTTCGTTTTCTCTTAGTTTCTTAAGGAAATCATCAAGAGAAAAATATTTGAAATATTAATGCCCGTTTTGCCCCATCTTCCTGCAGTCAATTCAACTCACTTGTGCTGCTCCAGCATACCATAACGCTAATATCACTCGAAGAATTGGTTTAGCTTTGTAAGACCGATGCGTCCAGAGTCTATGAACACCACCTGTCACTCCCATTCCATATATATGATATATCACGAACGCTAGAAAAAGAGAAAATATTTTTTTTCAATATGAAGACGTTTATAAAAAAATTCAAAAAAAGGAGCCAATAATGTAGACATGCTAAGGCATCTTCTCAAAATTTTTCAGATTTTTTTGTTGAGTTCTTCACTTTAACAAGTCTCGGATTAATGGAGGAACGTGTTGGGGAGCTTATTACAGTTTTTGGTACTTACTATACAATAAAAGCCCTGGGTGTTGGGAATAAGGGAATGTGAGTACATGATACACTAGAAAAGAATTCACAACAACCCCCAGGAGAACGTTTCCCCAGATTATCTCTGATCTGAACTCGAACCATCCTTCAGTTTTCTTTTTTTCTGCATACTCTGGCCTTGATTCATTCGTATTCTCCACGAATGGTGGCATGGCACTTCTTTTGATCCACGAAAGAGCTTTCGTGTGTGTTTTTCATGTACTGCCAGACTGAAAAGTGGAATAAAAAAAATATTCATTAACCCTTTGAGGTGAAATTCAGAGTAAGTCGGAGTGGTTTCTGGAGTGGGGTTAACCAATGAGCGTGAAGCAAAATGTGAGAGGGTTGATGAACCAGGAGCAGAGCAGATCGGCACAAAAACGTTAAAAATTGATTTTATTCAAAAAATATGAATAATAAATATGGAACTGTGGTCGTGACTCTTCAAATCTTTCACATAATTTATTCCAGAAAATCTAAATTTTATGAATTTTATATTCTCAAATATTTGAAAATTCCTTTCATTAATATTTATTAATTTTATTCATTAATATGCCTTATAGGGAACTAATGCACCTTACCTAAATGTCCAATAAATCAGTCCAATTGATATGATAATTTAATCCACTGAATTCTAAATACTGGCAGCACTAATAAACTTTTATGAAAGGCAATCAAATGCACAATGCATATTGGTGTTTTTCCGCGAGTTTTATATACTGAAGACAATGCCCATGAACTTGAGGCTGGGGGGGGGAGGGGGTTTTGAGACTTGTTTTGATGGACATTTCAAAATCACATGGCTCATTATAAATTCAATAGACTCAATCACAATGCATTTGATTTTTTCTATTGCAAAAATATGGGAAAAAAGATCTAGATCATTTAATATATGTTTTAGGTATTATTTGAGAGAAAAAAAATATTCTAACTCTAACAATAAGTTCTATTAATTGGTAGATAGTCTAAAATTTAGAATTTTCTCTTTACATTGAATGAAATTGTGAATTTTTCCTATAAAAAAAAATTGAAAAATTACATGAATTTTCTTTTTTTTATTATTTTAATGAAAATTTAATTTCCATTGAAATAATTCGATTCATCAATATTTCTAATAATTTGAAAAAGCTTCAATTTCGAATGATTTTAAATTAAAATTATTCAATTCTTTTCTTTAATTTATTCCGATGTCATAGTAGGGCAAAATGATCATTCGTTTCCTGTCTGAAAAACAAATTTCTCTTCCTGAGTTATAATGACTTTGATAAATCATATTCCTCATTAAAATCTATGAAAAAGAATGAAATTTATATGACTCGTGTTTTTTCTAGAATTAAAGTTTGGCGCCCACTGACAATTTTGGTTTGGCGCGTTATTTAAAATCGAAATAATGTAAATAAACGAGAATTCAATATAATTTCATTGTTCTTTTCCTCAAATTCCCTTTTTTAATAAATTCCTGAATTTCCATAAAAAGTAGAGTAAAAGAAAAATTCATGAATTTCTTGCAGAATATGGTATGTATGGTATGTGGTGGTGGTTTAGACGGCCCTGAGGCATAATGGGCTTGCGCCATTTTATGCCCGCCTTGGATTAGGCGGCCGTCCTGTCCCAGGGTTCCAGCAGGTTGGTCATTCTTGCAAATTGGAGCAAGCTCCCAACCAGTTCCCCTGTGACTTTGAAGTTTGAGATGCCGTAGGAACCGAAGACCTGCCATCTGGCCCAGTCCAGTCCACTGCATCTCGTGATCAAGTGGTTGACGTCTCCTGCTTCCATACCACATAGGTCACAGGTGGGATCTTTTTCGACTCCCATCCTGTGTAGGTAGGCCCTTGTGGGCCAGTGTCCTGTGATCTTTAGTTCTTGCAGAATAAAAAAACACTTATTTTTTTATTTAAAAAATAAAAAAATGTAGTTACTTTACAAGCAAATTAGTATAGATATGTCAGAAGAGTAAAATTCCTTGGAGCTATCAAATTCTTCATTATAAATATGTATTTTTTGATAGAATCCACATTTCATGCAAGTTCACTGTCAGCATATTTTAGCCATAAATAATTTAAATTCATGGAATTAATTGAAGTTTGTGAAATTCTATTTTAAAATGTACATTGTATGCGAATCAGAGATACTTCAAAATTTCCATAATTTTTTATTTCCTTTTTCTTTGATTTTTGATTTAATTAGATTATTCAACTACTTTTGGTAAGTTAGATTGACGATGTCATAACAGGGCAAATTCAACATTCGTTTCCTGCTTAAGAATTCATGTCTCCTCGTGAGTCATCACTCGTATGATTCTTTTGATTAAAGAAGAATGTAATTTTTTTTCAAGAAATAAACAAAGATTTTAGAGAGTAAAAAAAATTATTTAATTTTTGCAAAAAAATTGAATATCAAAAACTTTTAGTTTTTGAAAAATTCATAAACAATGTAAATAATTAAGTAGTGAAGTGGTAAACAAGGTCAAGTCATATAGGGATACCATATATACTTAGCCTTGTTTACCACTTCACTACAGAATTGAAAAAAGTGTTTTTTTTCTTCAATTTTAAAAAGAGAAATGCATTTGAATTTTTACCAAAAATAAGAAATTATGAAAAAATGAAAAAAAATTGATTTTGATGTGACAAAAATGCATAATTCCAGTGAAAGACGTCAGGCATGAGTCTTCATGGAATAAATTACATCGATTGATTGAATTTGAATAATCACAAACGTGGATAATCATTGCATGAATCACAATGCGTATTATTATGAATAATCATTGCATTATTTATCACGCATTGCTGAGGACAATCTAGGTATCAATTGTTGGTGTTGACACAATTTCAATGCATAGGATTATCTGTGGGTCATGGAGTTGGCCTGTTCCATATCCCACAGTTTAGAAATAATGTAAGTGAACATTCAATAAGACCAGGCTTTGAATTGCATAATGCAGGCACGCCTTTGTTATTGATCAATCTCTCGAAATTTTTCCAATTTTTGTTTTAAAAAAAAGCACTTTTAATACAAAACTGTCTTTTTTCTTTAAAAAAATCCAATTTATCCGAGGAAAAAAGGAGATTTTCTATGTAAAATAACTCTATTTTGTTTAACGAAATGTTTTTAAATAATTGCCAATTCTCGCAGTAGTATTGACAGACAGCGCTATTGAAGAAGAAACAATCGATTATAGTATTGCAGCGGGAATCACCATTTTTTCCGCCATTTTGAGGTCAATGACACAGGATATTTGTCAACACGAATAGAACGAATTCTAATGCATAAGAAATAAAGAGCAAATGAAATTGAATCGATAATTCTCACAATTAACTCCCAATTTTTGGTTTAAATCGATTGTTCTCTTTTATTTTTGTATTTTATGAGATAATTAATAGAGACGGTAATTAATTGGTTAATTGTTGTGCAAGGTAACCAAACATCTGAATTCTTGTTTACAATTACGTAAAATGAAAATATTAACTATTTTAAAGGTTACAGGGAGAAGGAGATGCTTTCATTGGGTAATAAAATAGAATAGAATATTTTTATCAAAAATGTTGAGAAAGAGAGAGATCGATGAAGATGCGCCTATCAAACGAAGCAGGTGAGTCAATAATTACCGTAAACTCATGAATTTATCAGTTTCGTTAAGATATCTCGGAGACTAAGTGAGATAGAGCGATAACCATAATAACCTTTTTTGTACAGAATTTTGAGAACTACAAAAAAGGTCATTACAAAAATTGCTCTATCTCGCTTAGATTCCGAGATATTCCAAGAAAACTGTTGAATAAATGAAATTAATCAAGAGCTCCATCTTTCTAGGCATCAACCAGAAATCAATCCTTACACAAACGTGCCTTATACCAATCGATTCTACGAGTTACTGGAGGAACGTTCGGATCTGCCGATAAACAACAATCGTCCCCAGTTCGAGGATTTACTGGACAAGCATCAGTGCATTGTGGTCCAGAGTGAAACAGGCTCCGGAAAAACCACGCAAATTCCTCAATGGTGCGTCGAGTATGGTGCCAAGCACAGTTATCCAACTGTTGCCTGCACGCAGCCCCGCAGAATGGCGGCCATTTCCGTTGCCCACAGAGTTGCTGCAGAGATGGACGTAAAACTTGGACAACAAGTCGGTTACTCCGTTCGATTCGACAAGTGCTGCTCCCCGAAGACTCTGCTGACGTATGTGACTGATGGCATGTTGCTGCAGCAACTTTTGTCTGATCCTGAACTCCATGCTTATCAATTTGTTATCATAGATGAGGCGCACGAGAGAACGGTTGCTAGTGACTTGCTGATGGGGATTCTCAAGGACATCCTCGAAGTACGTGCGAATCTTAAGGTAATAAAACCCCAAAAATTGGAGTAAAAACCGTTTTTTTCCAATTATAATTGAACAATGTTAGGTTTTTCTATCTTTATCATTTTAGATCGTGATAATGAGTGCGACATCAAACGCCGGGATGTTCCAGCGTTTTTTCGACGGTGCACCGTTGCTGGAGATTCGTGGCAGAAATCATCCGGTGACGATTTTCTACTCCCCAGGACCGCAGCAGGATTACTTGGAATCTGCGGTAAGAACTGTCTTCCAGATCCACATGCTGGAACGAATACCAGGAGATATACTCTTCTTTTTAACCGGTCGAGAAGAAATCGAGGAGACGCGTGACAGAATTGAAAGAGAGAAGCGGAGTTTAAAGCCTGAAGACGGAGAGTTGAATTGCGTGGTATTATACTCATCTTTACCAACCGATCAGCAACAGAGAATCTTCCAACCGACGCCCCGGAGCGATTCTCCCAACGTCATCAACCGGAAAGTCATCCTCTCAACGAATATCGCTGAAACCTCATTAACAATCGACGGAGTGGTCTTCGTTATTGATCCGGGACTGGCTAAGATCAAGATGTACGATTCCGTGAGTAGGAAAGAGTCATTAAGCATCATGCCGATCAGCAGAGCATCGGCGGATCAACGTGCTGGACGTGCTGGTAGAACCGAGCCTGGTAAATGCTTCAGACTCTACCCCGAAGAAGCTTATAACAACGAAATGCTTCCGCAGATGTACCCGGAGATTCTGCGAATGGAATTAGAAGGTGTCGTGCTGCAATTGAAGAAACTAGGAATCATTGACTTGATGAAATTCAAATTCCTCGATTCACCAGCACCAGAGGCACTCTACAGGGCCATCACTTTTCTGATTGACCTTGGTGCACTTGACAGCGGTGGGAATCTGGCGAAACTCGGGGGTTTAATAGGGGAATTACCCCTGGATCCGCAGCTTGCAAAGACTCTGATTGTTTCTGCTGGAGGTAATTGTCTTCATGAGGTTCTCACCATTGCAGCGATGCTGTCGGCGGATGAATGCTTCTTATACCCACCGCATAATCGAGAAGCTGCGGAGAAAGAGAGGCGCAAATTTGCGCATGATACTGGTGATCACTTGACTCTTCTGAATGTTTACAATGGTTTTGTAAGGAACAGGCAGAATTATTCGTGGTGCCGGCATCATTTCCTCAGGCACAATGCTTTGAGAGATGCTGTTAAGATCCGTAATCAAATGGAGAGCATCCTGCAGAAGTTGGGAGTGCGCAATCAGAAGGATTCTAGGGGTCCGAGAAAAGATGTCAGTATTCGCAAGGCTTTTCTCCAGGGTTTCTTCACCCAAGTAGCTAGCCTTTTAGACAGCGACACGTACAAAATAATCAACAACAATCAGATAGTCCAACTGCACCCGAGTACTCGTTTCGATTACACCGAGAAACCCAACTACATCATGTACGATAAAGTTGTCACAACGAATAAGGACTACATCAGAACAATAACTGCAGTTGAATACGATTGGATACTAGAAGCAGCTCCGGCATCCGGCAATCTCCAAGAATTATTCAAATCCACGAGCGAAGCGCCTCAAGAAACTGCATTCGACTTTGGAGACGGAAGACTAGAGGCACTTCAATTACACCGGTTTCCCTCATTTTTCATCGACAGAAACGTGAAGAGCAGGAAAAAATCCTGGATTCAACGTCCGATTCCCGAACAAATCCGGAATAACGAGAGACAGATAATAGTCCCATTTTTATGTGCACGACCACCAGAAGCTGAAGAAGGAATAACCAAGTGCAGGATGTTCTCGAAGTTACAGCAATGCTTCTGGGGGAGAAAGTGTCCGTTTACTCACGAAGGCGCGTTTTTGGGTAATGATGACGTGTGGCAGATCCTCTGGGACACTGGAAGCGATGACCTAATATTAGATAATGCTGTGAAGAGAGGTTCAATAGCAATTCTGCAGACGTCTGTATCCAGCTCGAACCTCGACTGGAAGAGGATCAGTTGGGAGCATAATAAAAGGTACGACACTGTAATTGGACAGGAGGTGGAACTCGTGAGGATCTTCAAGAAATCGGACTTTGTTATCCAGCCTGAATTAAAGGAAACAAAAGCAGAAAGAAGCATGAAGAAAGGAGTTTCTCATAGAAAAGCTACGTGCCCCTTTTGTCCTAATTACAACGGAATGTACGAGAACGATGTGAACGCGTTCATCAAGCACCTGATGCAGATCCATCGAGTCCCAATTCTCTACTACGATGAACCGCTTTTACTGAAGCCTGTGATATTCTCGGAAGACTCGAGGAGGGATCTCAAGTACCAGTGCGTAGTCCGGTACATGTACAATGCTTCCCAGTATTTTTTACTTGAAATCCGGAAGCATGGGCAGACGTTAACTGCTTCTCTTTTCGACATCGATTTCGAGAGTTCTGGGAATCCGCATGTTTTCATGTTTCATAACACGGATGAGGCGAGGCCGGAGTTCTGGAAGAAGAGCATCAGTATTGATTCCTTCTGGAGTGATGATAAGATCAGTCCGGCGTTGACTGCGATTAATCCAGTTAATATCTATCGCCTTGCGATTACGGAACCGACGGGAGACATTGCCTCGAGATTTGAGTTGAGGAGTCATCGAGCAGGATGTGTGCTTTGCTGTGGTCTTCATGATTTAGGAGTCTGTCCACATCGAGCGTTTTTGGGAGAAGAGTACGAGGGGAAGAATCAGGAGGAGATCAATGCGGCTTTAATCCGCATGCAGAATGCCCGGAAACGGGAGAACCAGAGGCACTATTGTACGAAGTCTTCCGGTTCGAAGAAGTCCGGAATGTGGAAAACTATGGGATTGCTTTGGTCAACGGAGTTGATGAAGCATAATTCGAAGATGAACAGTATTTCTTGTCTTGCGAGATATAATAAGAATGTTATTGATCTCACAGATTGACACTGCATAACGATTGTCATTTTTTTTAATTGAAAAACTCATTTTTCGATTAATCATCGTTTATCAATTGAATCATTGTGCTGTAAATATATTTTTCCGATTTTTTTTTCTTTAAAGTAATAGCAAAAATGAACATTTTTTGTATTTTAATGGTTTGAATTTAAGAGACTTCGCGCTCCTTTCTCGCAAGTGGCGCCGCCATTTTATTCTCCACTAGTCTTCCCCCACTTTAAGAAAATCACGCCATGCTTTCTTTGTGCGACACTTTCCAAACATTCGAAACCCGCCGGTTTGTTGTTCACGTTGTCTGTTCCACAAAGGATCATCCTCTCATCATTCATTTGATTTTTCACATGAAAAGCCTTTCGATTCATCGAATATTCGAGTGTATTCATAATCAGAATCGTTTTCTCGAGTATTATGGGTTAAAATTCACGATAAAATACGTGAAATTATCGAGAATTTACGGAAATTGTGGAGACTTCAGAAACTTTGAAGAAGAAAGGTAAAGAAGAAATTATCAATTTTTTTAAGGAAATCGCCATTTTGAATAAGTCAGAGGCCCATAAAAATATTAATTGTCTCTTCATTCACAAAAAATAAAAAGAAAGAAATAAAACAGAAAAAGTTTGTCTTCTTTTGATAGTTTTTTGTAAATATCTCAGAAACTATTGGAGATACGACCTTTTCACCCTGATTCTTTGTTGTAGCTCTTGAAATTCTCTACAAAAAAGGATCAGAGCAAAATAGCTCTATCTCGCTTAATTTCCGAGATATTTCCATGAGAATGATTCACTAAAATTGCGTGAACTTTTCCTGTTTTACAATTTCTTAAAAAAAAAAATTGGATTTAATTAGAAAAAATTACAATTTTCAGAATTATCACGAGAAATGGAGATGAGCTTCAGCTCGGAATTCACGAGTGAGGGTGAGACAAGTGGGTCTGACATCCAGACCCAAACTCAGACTCAGACTCAAACTCAACCTCTGACTCAATCATCGGACGATACATCCTTTGATTCACAAGAGCTAAGTCCAAGTTGGGCGAAACTAGTGCCTGAGAATCCCTCGGTTTTCGCGACCTTGAGACTGACAAAAGACAGGTACACAGCTGGAAAAGGCTCGAGGAATGACGTAATTTTCACCGAGAGCAATATTGACCCAAAGAAGGTGAAAATTGGTGCAATCAGTAGCTTCCACTTTGCTATTGAGAGGGTGGAAATCAGCGACGATGCTCACGTCGTATTCTTGTGCGACACGAGTCACAATGGGACGTTCGTCAACAGAAAACTAGTGGGAAACGGCAACAGGGTTGTCCTTGAGAAGGACGATACAATTGCGATTGGAAAAATCGCTCATACAGGTGAGACGATCAGTTTTTCGAGGATATCTCGGAAACTAAGCGAGATAGGGTAATTTCACAAGAATCCTTTTTTGTAGCTCTTAAAATTCTGTACGAAAAAGGATTCGGGTGAAATTTCTCTATCTCACTTAATTACCCAGATATTCGAGAAAAACTGATGAAAAAATGAAATTAACTCGAAACTTCATATTCTTATTTATTTTATGTTTAAAGGGAATGATCTCCTCGATTTCGCTGCAGTCTTCAAGTTCACCGCATTCAATGGGTACATGGAGCTCAATCTCCCCCCAGAAATACGTACGAGATACGTAGTTCTCAAAAAATTGGGCGCTGGTGCTGCTGGAGAAGTCAACATGATTTTTTGTAAATCATCGTTCAATTCTTACGCCATGAAGACAATCCCGAAATCCAAAATTACTGCACGGGGTCCAGTCAATCCAGTTCAGGATCCCAAAAAGATTGCTAATGAAGTGAACATTCTTCAAAGACTAGAGCACGTGAGAATATTTTTTTTTTCCCAAAATTAGAACTAAAAATTTGAAGATTAGTGGATTTCTCTTTTTTACGTTTTTGCTTCAAAATCAATTTAATAAACCAAATGAGATATTAAATATTTGCAGCCTTGCATTGTGAGCATGATCGACATCTTCGAATCTCCCGATAAAGTCTACATAATCCTGGAATTAATGGAAGGCGGAGAATTATTCGACAGAGTCTCTGAGCAGCGGGGTCTCGAGGAGAACGTCTGCAAGTTCATGTTCTGGCAGATTTGCCATGCTGTCCAGTACCTCCACAGTCGATCAGTAACTCACAGAGACTTGAAGCCTGAGAATATTCTCCTAGCTTCCGACGATAAATACCCATTAGTCAAAATTTCAGACTTTGGAATGTCGAAAATTGCGGATTCTGACAGTACTTTTCTGAGGACTTTCTGTGGTACGATGATGTACGTTGCTCCTGAAATATTAATGACCCATGGAATCCGGAGTTACACGTCTCAAGTAGACATTTGGAGTTTGGGAGTCATCCTCTACATCATGCTGAGTGGTGCAACTCCTTTCAGTGGACACAACAAGCAGATGACCCTCGAGGAACAGATTAAAACCGGAATGTACAGATTTCCAGAAGCTAAGTTTGCTGGTGTGAGCCTGGATGCTCAAAACCTGGTAAGTCAATGAAAAATCTCTAATTTTTTGAATGGAGAGTAATGACTTCTTCTTTCAGATTCAGAGAATGCTGACAGTCAATTACCGTAAACGTATTACAATAAAAGAAGTCCTGGCGCATCGCTGGCTGACGCAGGACGTTGCCATTAAGAATAAAGTTAATGAGCTTATTTATGGGAGTCCTCCGAATGAAAATACTTCACCTAACTCTAGCAGCTTCAAGTTAACTCAGAGACTGGAAAAAAGGGATAATCATGTATTCGATATCCCGGGACCGGCACCAAAGCGACAGCGTTTATCCAAATTTTAAGAAATAAGGGATAATCGGTTAAAGTATTAGAGAGTGACAGATTGGTACAAAGTAAGTGCTTGTGTTTGACTTATTATTTTTGTTTTGTTTGTCTTTGTTAATTTCCATGAAATATTGGGAATCAAGTCGAGAGGAGTCAATGTTAATGGCTCATGTGATACCTCATTATCAGCCTAATTATTTACCTATTCAGGTAAATTTAAGTATTTAATAATTATAAAAACGTCAGATATATTTTTTCATAAAATAGAGTATCTACGAAGTAAAACAAAATATTTTCGTTCAAATGGAAATTATTAGATTTAAGGAGAGAACTTTTGAAGGCACAAGAATGTGATTTAAACAAATTTTTTAGTGCATTTGAAGACACGTAATTCAACGTGAATATCCAACAGAAAAAATAAAAAAATTATATTTCTCATAGTTTTGTATTCTCAAAATGTAATGGTTCTTGAAGATCAGTCTCCTCCCTGAATTCTCCGGAATCTACGAAATCACTGATCAATGATGCCCCCAATGTATCCGCAATTATGTTCACAATCGTTCGAACTCGATCCCTAAAAATGCGAGAATCTTGTGAATCTATCGAAGATATGATATTTCTTAACTTACACGAGACAATCAATAGTGATAATCAGAGTCACGTCTTCTGCAGGAACTCCAATTGACTCTAACACGATAATTAACATTACATAGCCGCCGTTGGGTAATCCTGCAGCTCCGATGCACGAGACAGTGCAAGTGATTCTATCAAAGTAATCCTTGGTCATTGAATTTGTGCAGAGTGCAAATGAGTGCAGGGGAGACTTACGCTATCGCAATAACGCTCGTCAGAGAAGTGTCTAATCCTCTCAGTTGGAGGATGAATAAAGCGCCCATTGTCTCGTATAATGCGATGCCATCCATGTTAATTGTTGCACCGATAGGAACGACGAATTTTGAAACCTTTGGATTCACTTTCAATTCTTCTAAACACTTTAGTGTTACTGGAACTGTCGCTGTGCTGTAATTATCATTAATGTGAAAATTATGGAAAATTTTTAATTGTGAAGAATTATTAGAATTGTTACCTCGATGATGTTCCGATAGCAGTGACCATTGCTGGTCCAATCTTAGCGAAAATTCTGAACGGAGATTTTCTGGTGCAGATGAAGTAGAGCAGAGGGAGGACAATCAATCCATGGATCATCAATCCAAGAAAAACTGTCATAACGTAAATTCCTAAACGGGACATCATCAGTCCAATGTCTTCAGTTTGCAGGATTTTCGTGGGGATGAGGAATAGCACGCTGAATGGAACCATTCTTAAAAATGAATTCAAATAAAAAAAACTTAAATAGTTCTTCTTCTCCTCTTTTTTGCGAATATCTCGGAAAATAATAGAGATACGCCTTTTTTACTCGAATACTTTTTTGTAGCTCTAGAAATTATCTACAAAAGAGGTTCAGAGTAAAAAGGTCGTATCTCCATTAGTTTCCGAGATATTTCGAAAAAAGAAGTGGAATATTGTTTACTCGATTATAGAGTTCATTATTCTCATGCTGACGTCAGAGAGGGATTGAAAGAAATTGAACAGAGGTCTTGCTTTTTCTTCTTTCAAGCTGCCGATAGCAAATCCTAGTAGAAGACTGAACCCTACGAGTCCCAAAACGTTAGTCCCTTCTTTTTTCTGATGGGAAATTTCCCAGTAATAAATGTCACTCTCGGGTCCATTAGTGGAATTGAGATTCTCCGGTTCCAGGAGAACCGTTTGATACTGAAATTTTTGGAAAAATTAGGAAACTCATTCTTTTGATAATGATAAGTACTTTATGAATAGAAATCATTACGTGATAAAGACAGGCACCGACTAAATCATCTGTTATTAAATTCCTGAAAAAAAGGAAAAAATGATGAAAACAATTATTTTTTTTAAATCTGGAAAAATCATTAATTGCTTGAAAATTCAAGAAATACAGAAAAAAATCATTTTTTTAATTTGGAAAAATACCTGAATAAATCCAAAAATGTATCTGCAGTTACAAATTTCTTAGAAGCATTAAAAACCCGAAATTCTGAAGTTTTGTGAAATTCTCCAGGTCTAATTGTCTCAGCCAAAATAATGCATAATGTAATTCCTAATATTGTAGTCGTGACGTAATAACACAAAACTTTGATTCCGATATTTCCACTTTTGCTCACGTGACTAGTAGCACTTACAATACTTGATATAATTAGTGGTAGAATTAAACAATTTATAGATCGTAGAAAAAGTTCTCCAGGAAATTGAAAATACGAGATTTGACGATCGCTCCACGGATTCGTGAATTTTTTCAGAATAATTCCGATTAAAAAACCGGAGATGACTCCAATTATTATTGCTATTGTTAAACGATGACCAGATAATCTTTTCATCATTTAATAATTCAATTCAAGAGTGAAAAAATGTGTTTTTGAACTCATTCCATGTTGGAATGGAGTGAAATTACTAATTATCACCTTCACCGGATTTATTTTATCGTAAAGAGTAAATAATGACAATAAATCATCAGAAATTTCATGAAGATAAAAAGAAAAAAAAGATCATTTATCTTCCGTCTTTTAATAAATTGTTAATTAATGTCGGAAAAATTTGGAAAAAATCAGGAACATGCTCTAATGTGTCTTAATTGTTCTCGAATTTTTTCAAATTTTTTGGAGGATTCTTTCACTCAAAAAAAAAATCATTGAGCTTCTGTAGATAATTCCCGACTGCAGATAAAATTAGACCTGATTTATCGACTGTTGTTACGAGGGAAAAAGGGGATTTCCTCTTTTTTTCAATGAATTTGCAAAAAAAAAGCAGAATCTTCACTTCCGCCTTTTTAATCCGAATTTCATTAGAATTACGTCTGAATGACTTCTTCAATAATTAACGATTTTAATGAACTCACTTCATCAGGAAAACCCGAGGATAGATCATGATCGCAATAGATCCGTAATTACTGCGCAGGTATGCTACGAAAGTGATCCGTTTGTCTTGATGAAGTCACAAACCGAAAAGAAACAAGAAAATCTAGCGCACATATTGAATAACACATTTCTATCCTGATAGATATGTCTCTGGTAGTCATTCAATCCTGTGAACGTGAAACTTCACAGAAGCGCATACTTTGTGCAGAAAAAGAGGGGGGGGGGGGTCAGGGGTCACAGTACTGGGAAAGCACATCGGTTATACAACCTTGCGCGTAACAGGAGCAGATTTGAACAAGTACAAAATAACTGTTGCACGTCTCCGTGAGAGATTTTTCCATTTTTTTAGGACGCGCCTTAGTCATCTGAGAACGGGAATCATTAATTGCGACAATGAGTCAATAGATTCGATCAACAGCGTGGGAATACGTCCATGGAAGAAAAATCAGAAGGGCTGGAGGTGCTGCATCGTGACCTTGAGATATCGAGAGTATGTAACCTTGTTATTCATCATAATTGACGTAATTGGGTCGGTTGTTTAGTTATTTAAGAATATCTCGGAAACTAAGCGAGATAGAGCAATTTTCATAATGACCTTTTTTGTAGCTCTCAAAATTCTCTACAAAAAAGGTGTCTATAAAAATTTCTGTATCTCCCTTAGTTTCCGAGATATTCTACTATCAATGATCACAAGTTCTATTAATTAAAGAAAAATCAATTTTATTTTCTCATCAGTTTATTAAGAATATCTCGGAAACTAAGAGAGATAGAGCAATTTTCATAATGACCTTTTTTGTAGCTCTTGAAATTCTCTACAAAAAAGTAATTACAAAAATTGCTCTGTCTCTCTTACATTCCGAGATATTCTAAAAAAACTAATGATTAAATAAAATTCAGTTCTATTTTTCCTCTTCACTATGTCCAAGTAACGGGATTCATTGTTAATGCATTGGATGCACTGACCGAGAATCAGTAATGACTGTTGACTCATGTGCAGCGATCAATGCTCTAATTATTCCCTCGACTTTATTGCAATGATGTATCATATTACACAACACATCGTGGTTTGAAAGAAATAATGGCAAAAAAGAATTCAGAGAAAAAAGGTAAAGTTTAGGAACGTATTCTTCAATGCCAAGTGAAAGTGTAGCTTCATTCATACAAAACAATAGATTTGATTGGTGACTTGAAGATAAACGTGTCGAGGATAACTATTTAATTTGTAGAAATTACGGAGAGACCTTTGAATCACAACAAATTAACCATTCACATAATTTCAATTGTTCCCAAAAATTAATTGATTTTTTCTCCATTTTCAGATTGATGAATTGAATAAGGAAATTCCATTCGATTTGATGCTAAAATTCGGATGGTCATTGAACCTGCTCTTTTTTCTTCACTTTCACTTGAAGGGGCGTGTCGTCATGTTTTTCCGAGGCAGGAGTGACACTGTGAATGTAAAAAGCATAAAAATTCAACCAAAATTCACTTTAAAATTGTAGAATCAGATGAAAATGATTCCAAGTCACGCCTCGACTTTTTCATGCACTTAAAGTAATCTCAGAGTTCATGGAGAATAGACCTGGCATTTGAATGCCAAGTCTTTGTTCCAACCAGTTCAAAGATTACCAGAGGAATCATGGATTTATTCATTTTGTTGGATTATCCTTTGTGCTATTGGTGAATTGATCAATTGAAGTCTGAAATTTGTGCACATGATGAAGTGTTGCATCGTGATTATCCAGCGGCTATTTTCCACCTATAAAAACCACAATTTTTTATTATTAATAATTGAAATTAAAAAGAGCAGGTGAACGTTGATTAAAATCATTTGAAACTGTATTCTCAACCTCTTCCTCAATCAGCAACATCGTAAAAGAAATTATATAACAAATTTTCCTCAAAATTCAAACGCCAATGCTTGAAATGGATTAAGTAACTTTATCATTTAATGGGTATTCATAAATCATTGTGATTACCTTTCTATGATGCTGGTAAACTCAATAATATTTCAATCCTCATTGTTTTCATCTATTAATTATATTAATTTCAAAAATTTCATGAAAACATTCAGATTCACATAAAGTTAAATTCAGAATTAATTTTTAAAAAATTCATTAGGTTTTACCATTAATTTCCTGGGTAAGGGAATGTTATTGGACACTCCTTGCAACAAATGTGCACATAGTTTTTCTTCAATTGAATGCTTGTTCATTTGCAGGCGAATCGATTCGTCATAAAGGGAGAGAGTAATTACATGAATAAAGGAGTTGTATAAATCTTTCTCCTCGATCGAAAGTCCTTAAAATTCCAGTGGCTGTTAATCCTTTTTTTTTTTTAATGAAACACGTGTGGGTGAAAACCTGTAACAATATAAATCATCCAATTAATTGTAACAATATCTTGTTCTCAAGGATTGTCTCTGACATAAACAGTAATTTCAATTGCACGTATTAATTATGATCTTATTGATCTGGAATTTATTAACATCATTAATTATCATTGAATTTACCATTAAAATCCATGGCCTTGTTCATTTTAATAATGAATTAATCATTAATTACAGGTACTTCAGGAACTTATGAAGATGTCAATGAAACGAGTCTGGACGTGGAGAGCTTGACTTTAATTCCAGTTACCAGCTGGATATCTCACTCGATGCTGAAACACCAATAAAATCATTAAATTCACGGGGATTTCTCTAATTATAATTATTATCGATTAATTACAATCTGTTGCAATTAAGTTGAGCAGAAATGCTCATCCCTCGTTATGGAGCCATTGTTCCGTATCTTTTACATAATAACATTCGTGCAGTCACGTGCATTACCCGGTAGCACATTTGAACTGAAAAGATCTGAGGATAAGAGTAAGTAAAAATACTTGATTGCACTTTATATTATGAATTATATTTTTCCTTTTGTCTTGTTTATTTCTTATATTGTTTCTTGTTCTCTCTAATCAGGTACGAGGAAAGGAATGGAACTCTCATTCGATTTATCGGGACGTAATGAACGTGTTAACATTGTCGAGTCATAAAACAAGGTATTTTAATGTATTTGTGGACTTTCGTTAAAGTTTACGTTCAGGGTCTTTTTCTGGGAGAACTTCATTGGAAATCTCTTGTTAATTGTTGCATGAGTCTATTGAACGTGCTGGAGACTTCCAAATAAGTTCACCCATCTCTGCAGAATCTTTTGTCAACTTTAATGAAGGAATTCAATCAGTCATCAGTTTTTTGAGGATATCTAGGAAACTAAGCGAGATAGAGTAATTTTTGTGATGACCTTTTTTGTAAAGAATTTCAAGAGCTACAAAAAAGGTTATTATGATTATTGCTCTATCTTCCTTAGTTTCGGAGATATCCTCAAAAAACTGATGATGAAATGAAATTGTAAAAAAAATTCAATTATTTTTATAAGTTTAATAAAAGAGCCTATCTATTGGTCGTGTTACCCTATATGGGTAAGAGAAAACGAGATTTGTGAAAATGTCTCCTTTATGAGGAAGGGTAGGGGCTCCTATTCTACATCGTGATTGAAATTATGCAAACGTCGTGTGGGCACGAATGCAATAAACAAAGATCATCGGGGGGATCCGTGGCAGGTCGCAGTGTATGTCTCGATATAAACATTCCCGGTGGAACAACGAGACAGCGGCACGATTCTCGGTTTCGTATTCGTTGAAAATAACCAGCGTTATAAAGCAGAGGGGCAAAAAAAATAAAGAAGAGAGAGAAGAAGAATAAGAGGGAGCGTCATGGCATTTGGGAGTCGATGGGGAATGCAAGGGCATGTGCCTTTGGTGAACGGTTTCGTAGCTCATCAGAACGTTATATATAGACAGTTACCTTGTTCATACGGGCGTTAACTATAAATTTGTGAAAATGAGAAGAAAGTATATCGTTTTTTATTCAGTAACATTTAACCCCTTGACTTGATATTTATGAACCATTTTAAATTTGAGGATTTTTTGAAATTAATTTTTTTCTTTCTCATTGAAGGCTCTCACTAAAAAATCTGAAAAAATTCCACAACAATGTAGACATTCTCTACAATATTCCTGAATTTTTTCAGATTTTTCCGTCATTCTGCTAGAAAATTACAACTCAATAATCATAAAAGTCAAGATTTTTATGGTGATATGAGGTCATGACCCTTCGAATAAAAATAACAATTGTCTATTTCATCTAATGTGCATTGCGTATCGTTTTTTTGAGAAGTGCAATGTAGAGACGATGGTTCTGAGAGAAATCACGAGACTTATATTGAAGACAGGATTGATTAAGGAGCCGTCATGAAACAGAATAATATTTACTGAGATTTGTTTTATGACTCACTCCTTCATTGAAGCATCCATAGTGCCATGAGAATGCGAAAAAAAACACGTGATTAACAGAGAGAAAGTTTCAAGATTTATGCTCATTTCCTTTTTTTTATTTCAATCCATTCTGATTCACATTCACATATTAATTAATCTCCATACAATGAAGTTTGTCACCTCCGAACCAAAGGATTGCATCTTCTCTCACAAAAAAAAAAAAAATCCCTCACGTTTATCCCATTAATTACATTTCATTAAACATTTGCGAAAAGTTATTGAGTCTTTGTAACAATTTTCCATTCATTAAAAATCATTTCTCTCCCACGTCCTTATGCACGTATCTCGTGTTTGTTAATTTTCAATGTGAAAAACGAGTTAAAATGAAAAGAATTATGAGAAGCTAAAGGATATATCCGTGCATTTGAGGATTTTTTTCTATCAAATGACGCACGAAGGAGACCCAGTATGAAATGCGAATACAAGTGAATGTTGGAATACGATTAATGCAATATAAATACAATAATGGGAAATGTACATTGACCTATTCAGCGCCGGATCCACATGCAGAGTTGTTTTAATGTCGGATCGATAAGGTCTCGTGAATCTTCATGAAATCCCGTATATACATTCACGTGAATCGTGCGAACCAATAGACAACTGGCAATTCATCTAGCACAGTTGAATCATTCACTGTGGTAATCACAATTTATCGATTACCATCATTATTCCATTACTCGATTGCCCATCTCATGATGCTCTTGATCAAGGACAGAGTACCCGGTATTTAGACCGAGTTTCGTAAAAAATAATACTTCGCTAGTCTCTTTAACATGTGTAATTAAATGGAGTTGAAATAAATTTACTAAATCTAAAGAAAAACCACCTCAATTCTGATTGGTTCATGAAGGATGAGAGGGGAGGAGTCGATGAACGTTAATGGGTGAGACTCTATTGGAAGTCTGATGTAATTCAGTAGTGAAGAGGTATAGAAGGTTAAGTCGCTGTGTTTCTAAGGATGAAAACCGTCTAGTTTCCTTAGAAATACTTTATTTCTAAAAAATGAACTCACGACCGACAGAGTAACTAATTAACTGACTGAGGAGTTTTGGAAAACAGGGGTTTATATATTGCGATTTTGGAGTAGTGGTGGGGGGAATAGGTGCATCCTGAGGATATTTGGGTTTTTCCCGATTTATTTTTATTTTCTGGATTTTAATTTTATTGCACGGAATTTTAGGGATAGAGGATTAGTACTTGGGACTGTTTGTCTGGGACCTAAAATTATCGAGGGTCTGATGAGGAATTAAGGGATTAGGACCTGGAGACAGTTTATTGGGGGTTCAATATGTATGGTGTGGATTAATATAACTATTGAGTATTTGCCGCGACATATTGTAAATATATAAAGAATAAAATATATTACGTGTCGCGTCTTGGATTTAGGCGGACAGAATAGAGGTAAACAACAATACTTGGCCTTGTTTACGACTTCATGACTGAATATAAGATTACTTCCTTTCGTTATGAGGTGAACAAATTGTTACACTGTCAGGAATCGAACCCCGGTCGTTCGGACGAGAATCTACAATCCAATCCATTGCGCCAGACAACTGGACGCCTCTCACGTAATAAACATTGAATTTTATTCTATCTGGGCCTTTAAATTCCTTCGAATGCATTTCTCTCAGAATTTGATTACGTCATAGAACCAATGGCTACTGCATTAGTTATGAATATGTAGGGTTTGTAATACACCTATTATATCATTGCGGATTTAATAAAGCCTGACGATCGCTAAGGAACTCATCCAGATTACGATCTAACCTGGAGGGCGCATGCAACACGACCCACTAACCATATGTATTGAATGTCGTAAGTGGAATTCGAGCGTGGGTGGTACAATCGAGAGGTCCCCCCCTCTTTCTCGACTTGAAAATCGCTATGATCTGTCCTTTGTGATACTGAATGAAAAATGAGAAACAAATCAGAGCGGGTGGAACGAACACGAAACGCTATTTAATTTCAAGTGAGTTGATCATTCGTCAAATGCCACAGACCATAAGTTTTCTAACACTGGTCGTGTAAAGATTAAACGATCAGTATTTATTGATATTACATTGTATTAAATCGCACGATATCAATCGATGATAATTCTTCGTTTCTTTTTCCTCGAAGAATTAACACGGGTATAAAACTGAAATTTATGTAATGAAATTAATCATCTAAATTTAACTAAAATTTGTGAAACTATTTTGCATTGAAATGAAGTTTATATATTTCTTTGTAGCGAAATGAAGTTCTCTCTCTATTTGCGAAGATACAGATCTCAAGTTGGCTAGTATGACTCCAAAGCACTAAGTACACATGTTGTTTTCGGGATCAGATCAATGGAGCAAATTGTAGAATGTATTTCAAATGGAATCTATTCATGTACCACAAGAAGATAAATTAGTTGAGGTCAGTGAGTTCCATTAGATGCGATCAGAAATGATGTGGGTCATAAACTGATGTGAGATTCAAGGACAAAGCTAACACTTTTTTCAGGGCACGTTCTCTTTATGTGAGTATATCTCTACTTCTGAAGTGAATAATGACATTTTAAGGATTTTGACGGAATTTTTGATGAACATGGTATTCCGTAGTGTATAATATAGTGTTCAAAATAGGAACAGTAAACGAGGTATGGAATAAGATTGTAGGATTTCCGCTGGAATCACTTCTTCCTGGGGAATCTCTTAAGTTTTGACCGGGTAAATCTGCGTGAAAGGTTTCGCCATGATTTATACTTTCTTCTCCGGATGCTCCCTCTTTCGATGATACAGACGATGATAGAAATCAATACTCCAATTCCGAAAACAGTGAGAATGGGTAAGATGCCCCAAAACTGAACCGGCTCATAAGTAGTCTGCTTTGCAGTATCGTTCTTCTCAAAGTCCTGACGATATAGTCGATTTATGATACCGGACTCTGACAGCCGCAGGATGCTCGAATTTGGATGGAAAATGATTACATTAGTCTCATTCAGTCAGTAACGTGATTTATGTGAAGTATGACAGTAACTTACTGATAATTCATGAATTTTGTGTAGACACTCTTTCGTGGCAGGCCTATGGCAAAATAGCGACTAATGCCACTTGTAATTTCAGAAATATCACAAGGTATTTGATCATCCAGCCTCCATCTCAAAGATTCCATTGCTAATAAGGCTACTTTCTCGGAGCACACCTGTTGTAATGTAATACGAATAGCATACTTGTTTGTTTCTTTCATAAATGAGATGAGAGTATGAAAATTAGATTCATTGTAAAGTACCTGCTTGAATAGATCTCCTTCAATCGTAGGTAGAAACTTTCTTGGTTTTATTAATTTCTTCAATTTCTTCATCACTGTCCCATTGGCTTTCTGTACGGTGATAAAATTATTCAGTCATTATTGGATAGAAGTGCAGTTATAGGAATTACCTGAAGCATCTTATGAGCTGGAGCATCTTTTAATAATGTTAATTTGTATGTTCCATCATTGACAAACTGCTCCAAGTTAGAAAATGGCATATATGATGAGGAAGTAGCCAGATAACTGATTATCGATCCAGAATAGACTGCATACAGGACAACCGCTGATAGAAATGTTGAGATATACACAATTCGTAGAGATGGTTGATGATGAATTTCTGTTTAGAGAAGCAACTTCATTCAAATTAAAATAATAAGTTGCTTATGAAGTTTTATCATTATCAATGGGTTTTTGATTACCAGGTAATCCCTGCTGACACAAAATACCCCAAACATTGAGATAATGTTCAGAGATCATATCAAAAAGAATCATTTTTTTCCTATACCTAATGATAGTTAATAGGATAGGTACTGTCAAAAGCAAAACGATGATAGCTATCCAAATTTCTGGTGAAAATGCCTGAAAATTGAATATGTATAATAGATAAGTTATAGGTGGATTGATTGTTGATTGAAATAGTAAGCAAATACCTTAATATAACTATCCCACTGGACATAATCCCCATCTAGCTTCTTAATATATAATTTATATTCTAGCATAATAAGAGGTAAGGTATAATCGAGTGTTTCCATTGTAGCAGCGTCCATCAGGCATTCAAAAACACCTATGTCAGCGTGACCTTGCTCTAGCATAGCCACACCACCTAGAGAAGTTGATGCGTTTCGATTCCACATAGTTTGAGCTTGAATTATAGTTGACGTTGAAAAATTCATTAGTCGAGTCAATTCAGTAAAAAGTTTTCCTATGAATCCATGAATCTCATTATCTTTTCTCCAAGCATAACGTGATTTCTGGAATTGATAATTGTCCATTTATTTCATTGTATTCATAGTTATATTGAATGGATTTTGCCTGTGAATATTTACCGTGACGAGGACGATGCGGAGGTCATTTCTGTCGATAGATTGTCGTTGATTGTAGAGACTCACATTGGAGTACCACTCAATTCCATTGATTCCGTCAATCACCTTACCACGAGGCAGTACACTTGTATGATTTTTTGCTTTTGACCACCATTCTTCAATGTTTCCCGAGTTACAGCACCAAATCAGCATTTGTGAATCGAATTTCAGAGTAAACGGATTTCCAATTGGATCACGGCAGAATTCGCAGCTATCCTTATTGTTGTTACCAGTAAAGATCAATAGCCATACTGGATAACTCATGTCTAGGGTCACGGTAATATTTTCAAACGTTTGTATTTCAGACATTTCATGCATACTAATCACAACGAGTGAACGAACACCCCGAGTGTGATGAAACTCTAATGTTTCTTTCAATTGCTTGAAATCTACAAATGCCGCTTGTTTTCCATGTGCAAAAATTTCTCTCAATCTTCCATGGATCATTGTCGTCATTTCGAGTGCTGGAAATTATCAGAAAATGACGAAATCTTTGAATTCCCATATCACATACTTTGGATGAGAGCAGGATATTTTTCTTATTTCCTACTTACATTCATAATTCATGGAGTTCGCCAAAATTATTCCATCGGTATTGTATTCATTTGATACTCCTTTGATTAGAGATCCATAGCTTATTGCTTCTACTCCACATTCAAAGGCGATCAACGATGAAGCGAAGAAATGCAATATGAGTTTGATGTGAAATTTCATTTTACTTGTGTTCCAATGATCGCACTGAAGAAACAACGATATTCTCTCTGACACATTCCACACTGGGTCAGTCTTACGAGTAATGTGATCATAATATGACGTTTTTTATACACATTTACGTGTGCTTATGCATTTATCTAAATAGCCACGCGGTATTCGTGAATCAAATCTTTTCATGGAAATGCAGTTGCCACATTGTTTCTGATATCCATTACAAATCTTCTCTATTTCAGTAATCGCACTGAAGAGACGTCCATATTTTCCGTTACATACGAAATATGCATATGATAACCATTATTTGCTAGCAAGGAAACGAGGTATCACTGAAAGCTTTTAGTGCAAGTTTCAGTTTTTTGAAAAAGTTCTTATCAATTATTTCTATTACCTGATCAATATAAAATATTGGATTCGTTGAAATTCTTCAGATTCACTCTGATTCTTTAAGCCAATTAGAATTGAAATCTACTTTTGGATATATTTTGATATTCTGTGCATTGCAGTGAACTTTTTAAGGAGTCTTCACATATTCAAATCGTAGTGCATAATAAACAGTGATCAAAATAGGAATTCCTTGCGCGTGCCGAATTAGTAAAGGAGATATCGAATAAGTTTGAAGGGTTTCCGCTGGAATCACTTCATTCTTGGGAATTCTTTGAGTTTTGACCGGATAAAGTTGCATGGAAGGTTTCGCCATGCTTGACCATCCCTTTACAGATCGTCCTTTCGATGATAAAGATGATGATGGAAATCAGTACTCCAATTCCAAAAACTATGAGGATGGGTAAGATGCCGCTAAATTGAACCGGCTGAAAAGTCGTCGACTCCTCAACAGTATCGTTGTTTGTAACGGTCTGACGATACAGTCGAGTCAGTATACCGGATTTCGACAGCTGCACGATACTCCAATTCAGATTAAAATATCACTATATTAGTTTCATTCAGTCAGTAATATGATTTTTCTAAAATATGACTGTAACTTACTGACGATTTATGAATTTTGTGTAGACACTGCCTCGTGGCAAGCATAGGCCATAATAGCGCTTCATGCCAGTTGAAATTTCAGAAATATCACAAGGCATTCGATCAGCCATCCTCTTTTTCAAAGTTTCCAGTGCTAATAAGGCATTCCTTCCGACACAAACCTGTTGGAATGTAATCAGGATGGCATACTTATCGGTTATTTCTCCCATAGATGAATTGAAAGCATAACAATATAGATTCATTATCAGTACCTGGTTAAACATATCTTCTTCAACCGTAGGTAGAGAATCAGTGGGCAATAATAGTTTCTTCATCTTCATCAATAGTCCCCGATCGGCTTTCTGTACGGTGATCAAATAATTATTCAGTACATCACTAGAGAAAAGTGCAGGAATATGAATTACCTGAATCATCTTATAATATGGACCATCTTTCAATAATACTAGTTTATATGTTCCATCATTCACAAACTGTTCCAAGTTATGAAATGGGAAAGTTAGGGAAGAAGTAGCCAGATAACTGATTATCGTTCCAGAATAAACTGCATATAGGATAACCGCTGCTAGGAATGTTGACATGTACGCAATTCGTAGAGATGCTTGATCATGAATTTCTATTCAGAGAAGTAAATTCATTCAAATTAAAATAATATGTTGCTTATAATTGAAGCTAGGAATTATGTTCACATTAAATTTCAATATTTTCAATAGGTCTATGATTACCAGGTATTCCCTGCTGACAGAAAATACCCCAAACATTAAGATAATGTTCAGAGATCATATCAAAAAGATTCATTTGTCTCCTGTACCTAATGATAGTTAATAATAGAGGTATTGTCAACTGCAAAATGATGATAGCTATCCAAATTTCTGGTGAAAATGCCTGAAAATTGAATATCAATAATAGATAAGTTATAGGTGGATTAATTGTTGATTGATATAGTAAGCAAATACCTTAACATAACTATCCCACAGGAAATAATTCCCATCTTGCTTTTTAATATATAATTTATATTCTAAGTTAAGAATGGGTAAGGTATAATCAAGTGTGTTCATTGTGGAATGGTCAAACACGCATTCAAAAACACCTATGTCAGCGTAACCTTGCTCTAGCAGAGCGAAAGCACCTAGTGGAGCCGATGTGTTTCGATTCCATACATTGTTAACTTCAATCACAGTTGATACTGAAAAATTCATCAGTCGAGACAATTCAGTAAAAAGTTTTCCAATGAATCCGTGATACTTGTTATCTACTCTCCAAGCATAACGCGATTTCTGGAATTGATAATTGTCCATTTATTTCATTGTATTCATAGTTATATTGAATGGATTTTGTCTGTGAATATTTACATTGACGAGAATGATGGTGAGGTCATTTCTGTCGATAGATTGTCGTTGATCGGAGAGACTCTTATTGGAGTACCACTCAATTTCATTGATTTCGTCAATCAACTTTCCACGAGGCAGTACACTTGTTTGATTTTCTGCTTTTGACCACCATTCTTCAATGTTTTCAGAGTTACAGCACAAAGTTAGCATTTCTGAATTGAATTTCAGATTAAACGGATTCCCGATTGGATCACGGCAGAATTCGCAGCTATCCTTATTGTTGTCACCGGTAAAGATCAATAGCCATACCGGATGACTCATGTCTACGGTCATGGTAATCTTTCCAAAGGTATGTATTTCAGATATTTCATGCATACTGATCACAACGAGTAAACGAATACGCTGAGTGTGATGAAACTCTAACGTTTCTGTCAATTGCTTGAAATCTATAAATGCCGCTTGTTTTCCATGTGCAAAAATTTCTTTCAATCTTCCCTGGATCATTGTTGTCATTTCGAGTGCTGGAAATCATCAGAAAATGTCGAAATCTTTGAATTCTCATATCACATACTTTGGATGAGAGCAGAATATTTTTCTTATTTTCTACTTACATTCATGATTCATGGAGTTCGCCAAAATTATTCCATCGGTGTTGTATTCATTTGATACTTCTTTAATTAAAGATCCATAGTTTATAGCTTCTACTCCACATTCCAAGGTGATCAACGATGAAGCGAAGAAACGCAATATGAGTATGACGTAAAATTTCATTTTGCTTGTATTCCAATGATCACACTGGAGAAACAATCATATTCTCTCTGTTACATTCTACACTGGATCAGTCTTACGAGTAATGCAACTACAATATGACGTTTTTTTATACACATTTACGTGTGTTTATGCATTTATCTAAAAAGCCACGTGGTATTTGTAAATCGAACCTTTTCATGGATATGCAGTTGCCACATTGTTTCTGATATCCATTACAAACCTTCTCCATTTCAGTGATCGCACTGGAGAGACGCCCATGTTACGTATAAAATATGCATGTGATGACCATTATTTGCTAGCAAGGAAACGAGATATCACTGAAAGCTTTTAGTGCATCATTTCCGTCACCTGATCAATATGAAATATTGGATTCGTTGAAGTCCTCCAGATTCATCGATTGAAATTTCTCCCTGGCACTCTCACAAATCTACTTTTGGATATATTTTGATATTCTGTGCATTGCAGTGAACTTATTAGGGAGTCTTCACATATGCAAATCGTAGTGCATAATATACAGTGATCAAAATAGGAAGTCCTTGTGCGTGCCGAATTAGTAACGGAGATATCGAATAAGATTGAAGGATTTCCGCTGGAATCACTTCATTCTGGGGAATTTCTTAAGTTTGGACCGGATAAAGCTGCGTGAAAGGTTGTGCCATGCTTGATCATTTCTCCTCCGGATCCTTCCTCTTTCGATGATACAGATGATGATAGAAATCAGTACTCCAATTCCAAAAGCTGTGAGAATGGGTAAGATGCCCTTAAATTGAACCGGCTCAAAAGTCGACGGCTCAGCAGTATTGTTGTTTGTAACGGTCTGACGATACAGTCGAGTCATTACACCGGACTCCGATAGCCGCAGAATGCTTGAATTCAGATTAAAATATCACTGTATTAGTCTCATTCAGTCAGTAATGTGATTTTTTTAAATATGACAGTAACTTACTGATGATTTATGAATTTTGTGTAGACACTCCCTCGTGGCAGGCATAGGGCATAATAGCGACTGATGCCAGTTGGAATTTCCGAAACTTCACAAGGTATTTGACCACGCTGCCTCCATAAAACAGTTTCTATTGCTAATAAGGCTACTCTTCCGGAACAAACCTGTTGGAATGTAATCAGGACGGCATACTTATCGGTTGTTTCTCTCATAGATCAATTGAAAGCATAACAATATAGATTCATTATACGTACCGGTTTGAATAGATCTCCTTCAACCGCAGGTAGAGAATCACTTGGGATTAATAATTTCTTCATCTTCTTCATTTGTCCCCGATCGGCTCTCTGTACGGTGCTCAAATAAATATTCAGTCATCACTAGAGAAAAGTGCAGGAATAGGAATTACCTGAATCATCTTATGAGATGGACCATTTTTTAATAATGCTAGTTTATATGTTCCATCATTCACAAACTGTTCCAAGTTATGAAATGGGAAATTTGAGGAAGGAGTAGCCAGATAACTGATTATCGTTCCAGAATAAACTGCATATAGGATAACTGCTGCTAGGAATGTTGAGATGTACACAATTCGTAGAGATGTTTGACCATGGATTTCTATTCAGAGAAGTAAATTCATTCAGATTGAAATAATATGTTGCTTATAATTGAAGCTAAGAATTATGTTGACATTAAGTTTCAATATTTTCAATGGGTCTTTGATTACCAGGTAATCCTTGCTGACAGAAAATACCCCAAACATTAAGATAATGTTCAGAGATCATATCAAAAAGATTCATTTGTCGCCTGTACCTAATGATAGTTAATAATAGAGGTACTGTCAACAGCAAAATGATGATAGATATCCAAATTTCTGGTAAAAATGCCTGAAAATTGAATATCAATAATAGACAAGTTATAGGTGGATTAATTGTTGATTGATATAGTAAGCAAATACCTTAACATAACTATCCCACTGGAGATAATCCCCATCTAGCTTCTTAATATATAATTTATATTCTAGTATAAGGATGGGTAAGGTATAATCGAGTGTTTCCATTGTGGCACGGTCCATCAGGCATTCAAAAACACCTATGTCAGCGTAACCTTGCTCTAGCATAGCCAAAGCACCTAGTGGAGTTGATGCGTTTCGATTCCATACATTGTTAGCTTGAATCACAGTCGATGTTGAAAAATTCATTAGCTGAGTCAATTCAGTAAAAAGTTTTCCGATGAATCCGTGAATCTCATTATCTTTTCGCCAAGCATAACGTGATTTCTGGAATTGATAATTGTCCATTTATTTGATGTATCCACAGTTATATTGAATGGATTTTGTCTACGAATATTTACATCGACGAGGATGATGCGGAGGTCATTCCTGTCGATAGATTGCCGTTGATTGTAGAGACTCTTATTGGAATACCACTCAATTCCACTGATTTCATCAATCAACTTACCACGAGGCAGTACACTTGTATTATTTTCTGTCTTCGACCACCATTCTTCAATGTTTCCCGAGTTACAACACCAAATCAGCATTTCTGAATTGAATTTCAGATTGAACGGATTTCCAATTGGATCATGGCAGAATTCGCAACTATCCTTATTATTTTCAGCAGAGAAGATCAATAGCCATACAGGGTAACTCATGTTTAGGGTCACGGTGACATTTTTGAATGTCTGTATTTCAGACATTTCATGCATACTGATCACAACAAGCGAACGAATACTCCGAGTGTGATAAAGTTCTAATGTTTTTCTCAATTGCTTGAAATCTACAAATGCCGCTTGTTTTCCATGTGCAAAAATTTCTCTCAATCTTTCATGGATGATTGTCGTCATACCAAGTGCTAGAAATTAATAGAAAATATCGAAAGCTGTGAATTTCCATATAATATGCTTTGGATAAGAGCAGGATATCTTTCTTATTTACTACTTACATTCATAATTCATGGAGTTCGCTAAAATTATTCCATCGGTATTGTATTCATTTGATACTTCTTTAATTAGAGATCCATAGCTTATAGCTTCTACTCCACATTCAAAGGTGACCAACGATGAAGCGAAGAAGAGTATAATGTAGAATTCCATTTCACTTGTATTCCAATGATTACACTGAAGAAACAATGGTATTCTCTCTGTCACATTCCACACTGGGTCAGCCTTACGAATAATGTCACGATAATACCACGTTTTTCACACACATTCAGATGTGCTAATGCATTTATCTGAGATAGCCACGTGATATTAGTAAATCGGATTTTTTATGGTTATGCAGTTGCCACATTGGTTCATGCTATTTGTCAATAAAATATTCTCATCCATATTATATTGCTATATTATTTCCGTTACATACGGAATATGCATATGATAACCATTACTTGCTAGCAAGAAAACAAGATATCACTGAAAGCTTTTCGTGCAAGTTTCACTTTTCTGATAAGATTCCTATCAATCATTTTCATCACCTGATCTAGATAAAATATTGGCTCACAGGTTTATTCCCGCTGTCATATCGATATTTCCTATGCATATACATATGTATCATCTACTTATGTGAATAAATGATGAATGACCAATTTAATCTCAATGAATTTATTATAAGCAACAACACTCAACTACATGGTACGATATTTTTATATTTTGAATCAATTAATTTTCAGGAGTCTCTTCATTTTCAATCGGATAGAGTTGTGGCAGAAGACTGGAAATAGTGGGCGGAATTTCCTACCAGCTATCAGCTTTTCGATGATGAAGATCATGAACGCAATGATAACTCCACCTCCGAAGATAGCGAGAATTGGTATGATCTCCCGGAGATGAACTGGCTTATAAGGCGTCGTCTGAGCAGAACGAACCTTCTTAAAGAATTTACGCTTAATTCGCTGCAGCACGCCAGTCTCATGAAGCCACTGAAGGCTTTGACATATGCAACAAAATTACGCTATCAATAACATCACAATGAAATCCCTCAAATTTGATTTAAAGAGTCAACTTACTGATGATTTATAGCTCTTTTATATGGACTTTTCGGTGGCAATATCATTCCCAAATAACGAAAGATTCCAGTGTCAATTCGGGAGAGCTCACAAGGTAAGCGATCCTCTATTCTCTGCATCGCAGATTCGCCAATGAATGCGGTCACCCTCTGGGTGCATACCTATGAGAACATGATATAACAATAAGACATAGTGCTTCAGTGCCATAGTTATATGGTTTTATTATAAGTACCATCTCGCACATATCCTCCAGTCCACTAGGTAGAGAATGCCTTGGTCTCATCAATGACTTCATCTTTATCAGCAACTTATCAGTAGTGTTCTGTACGGTGATCATAAAATTATTTCAGAACAAAGAATCAAAAAGGAAAGATTGCTAGTAGATACTAATATGAGAATGAGTCACCTCGAAGATATTATACGCTGGACCTTGACCCATTACTATTAATTCATATGTTCCATCATCAACGAATTCCTGCATGGACCTGAATGGTAGAAGCAATGGAGATGCAGCTAGATAACTTGTTGCTTCTCCGCAATATGCTCCGTATAGGATTGTTGCTGCTAGGAGTAGTGTGATGTACACGATTCGTAGAGGTACTCGATCCGGCATGTCGTCTTGGAATTTCAAAAGCAAACGGTATGAATTCGGACGTATCGTTTCGTTAAAGCGGAAGAAATATTAATATCTATACTGAAAATCATATGTTCATACCTGGTAGTCCCTGCTGACAGAAAATACTCCAAACATAGAAATAATGGTCACAAATCATATCTGAAAGGTTCATTTCTCTCCTGTATGCGATGATAGTCAAGAGGACTGGTGTTATTAGGAGCAAAAGAGTTATAACCATCCAAATCTCTGGTAGAAATGCCTAAAAATCACCCATCAACGTAATATTCCAGTAGTGGTAAACGAGGTCAAGTTATGTACTTCACTACTGATTTATTATTTGTAGAAAAGCAATTAATACCTTAGCATATGCATTCCACTGTAATTCAGTGCCATCTGGTGTCTTGATGTATAGAGAAAATTTCGAAGCATAAAGAGGTAAAGTGAATTCGACTGTCTCCGATATAATTTGGTCCCTAACTATTTCGAAAACACCGATATCAGCAGCTGATTGACCGATCATATCAACGGCACTCAGTATTGATGCATTTTTAGACCATAAATCTTCTATTTCAATTTCGAGGGATAACGATAAATTCATTATTTTCGTCAATTCGGTAAAAGTTTCCCCCAGATACCCATGAAGTTTATTATTCTTCTTCACTGCAAATTTTGATTTCTAGAATAAATCATAATTTATGAATCTATAATTCAGAATTTTAATGCTCCGAATACTTACCCTGAGGAGGAGGATGCGGAAGTCATTCTTGTCCACAGATTGTCGATGATTGTGGAGACTCTTCTTGGAATACCACTTAATTCCTCTGGTTTCATCAGTCAGCTTACCACAAGGCTGTACATTCATATGATTTTCCGCTTTGGACCACCATTTTTCAAGGTAGAGTGAGCCACAGCACCAAATCAGCATTTGCGAATTGAATTCCAAATTGAATGGATTCCCAATTGGATTACGACAAAATTTACAGCTATCCTTATTGTTGTCGCCAGTGAAGATCAATAGCCATACTGGATAACCCATGTCTAGGGTCCCGGTAATTTTTTCAAACGTTTGTATTTCAGACATTCCATGCATACTGATCACAACAAGTAAACGAATACCCCGAGTCTGACAAAACTTTAATTTCTCTTTCAATTGCTTGAAATCTACAAATGCCGCTTGTTTTCCATGTGCAAAAATTTCTCTCAATCTTCCATGAATCATTGTCGTCATTTCGAGTGCTGGAAATTATCAGAAAATATCGAAATCTTTGAATTCCCTTATCACATACTTTGAATGAAAGCAGGATATTTTTCTTACTTTCTACTTACATTCATAATTCATGGAGTTTGCCAAAATTATTCCATTGGTACTGTATTCATTTGATACTTCTTTAATTAGAGATCCATAGCTTATAGCTTCTACTCCACATTCAAAGGTGATCAACGATGAAGCGAAAAGATGCAATATGAGTATAATGTAGAATTTCATTTTACTTGTATTCCAATGATCACACTGAAGGAACAATGATATTCTCTCTGTCACATTCCACACTGGGTGAGCCTTACGAATAATGTCACCATAATATCATGCTTTTTATACACATTCACGTGTGCTAATGCATTCATCTAAGATAGCCACGTCGTATTTGTAAATCGGATCTTTTTATGGTTATGGAGTTGCCACATTGTTTCTCATATCCATTACAAATCTTGTCTATTTCAATATTCTATTGCTACCTATCGCCCGTAAAGCGAAAAAGTATCAGTAAAAGCTTTCAATGACTCAATTACATTAAATTTCTTCGTTCTCCCACTTTCACTCTCCATGCGATGTCTTTTTTAGGGACTTCACTTCCAACAAAAAATTGTTTGTTCCTCGAAGGATAACGATCAATATTTAATATGATTTTGAACGATTTTTTCAGTAATATTTTCCATCCGTAATTTTTTTCCGACTTTTTTTCTTTTCACAAGAAATATGACCATGAATGAAGACACCAGTATCCTTTCAAGAATGCCTGAAATTTTTTTATGATCTGATCGTTCGCATATTTGTGATGTTCCTCTCTAAGGTTTTACAACGTCATAAAACTTTACACCATTCCTTTTCAATAATTATAATAATTCTTTTCAAAAACGAGTACAGTAGGTGTCTGGAATTCAATGAAATCATTGTCGCCCGAATAACTCTTTAATAATCAATTCATTTTATTTAACTATTCCATTCTGCCCCACAAATTCTTCTACGAAAAGTTAAATAATCCTCTATAATCCCATCATTCACGGGAAATTCATCATAAATCTTAAATAATTATTATTATCTCAGTGGGGATATGAAATTTTAATGATACCTGTAAACCATAAAATCATTGAGGTAATTAATATAGTATTTTGAACTCAGTCTTCTGCACAATGCGGCGAACAAGAATCGAATGAGGAAAAGAGAGATTTTAACAGGGACTATTAAATAATTCCAGTTGTATCGAAGTTAGAGTGTACAAAGATTTTATTGCTCTTACTTTTATGGATAATGTTGTCTCGTGCAAAACGTCTCATTAAATAGCGTAATCAATCTTACAGTTAACTCTGTACAGTTGAACTACACAAGTTTTGTCGTTGGATATTCTTCGTTATGTGTACTGAGACTTTCGCGGTATGCACGGCCTTTTCTTTCTCGTGACAAAGATGAAAACAGGATAAAATGAATTTAAAAAAAATGGAGAATTATTTTAACAAGCTTCCTGAAGCTTTTTGCAACTTTTTGAATCTCCATTAATTCGCTAGTGAAGTGGTAAACAAGGTTAAGTATAGATTGTTTTAAGAAGCTTCCTAAACTCCTTAAAACGTTTGGAATCACTTCATTAATTCACTAGTGAAGTGGTAAACAAGGTTAAGTATGAATGGTTCTGTAATACGACTTAACCTTGTTTACCACTTCACCACTGAATCATAACATTTTCTTCTTCCCATTTAATCCCGCTAATTACAATATATATGTATCCAAATCTGGAAAATGATTTTGAAAAAAAAAGTGATGATCCAACGGGAATTTTATGGACCGTCTGATGACTTCATAAAAAATGATTGTTTTTGCTTCAATGGCGCACTATTGATTGAGCAATAAATGACAAATAATTCCTATAATTCACTAATTCATCTTCGAATTCGGTTTTAATAACCGGACAGGTTTTAGATCGTAAATAGTAATTTTCGGGTAGTTTTTTTTCAGTCGTTTCTCGCTAGACTACTTAAAAATATCCGTAACTCTAAATCACGACAATGTCCTCGTGGAACAATAACGTAATGCTGCAGATTGTGATAGTGTTACGTGGAGAAACAGTCTCTCCGGTGTTACATGTGTTCTCGGAGGCATTTTCTGTAATGTTTTGAGGGGAAAAAAATTGGTAAGAAAATCGAAGCAAGATAGACCCTTAAGCTAAAGTCATTTAGAATTTTTTTTGGAGGGAAGGACTTTTCGAAAAAATATGAAAAAAATTGAGAACATGCTCCAATTAGTCTCTGGTATTCTGTAATTTTTTCATGAAAATTCGAATATTTTTAACAAATTAATAGAATAAAATCATTTAATTCTTATTTATTCTTGATAAAAATTCCGGTACGTTTTACTGCACAGGTCCATTTTGCCCCAGTTTTCTAGTATCAAGTGACAAAGTGGAGGAAATAGTTATGAAGCAGGATAATAAATCATTGTCAAATTTTTTTTCCTCAATTCTACTGTGTTGTGCTAATCTCTATCAACACTTTAAGGAACTCGAACTCCGGTTTTGTCGGCGAGAAGAAATACGACGATGAAAATGGTGTCATTCATCGTCATTCAATCGTTAAACTAATGCGTACAAATTTATTTTCCAATTACATTGAACTATGAAATGTTTCGGATGACTATTATTGCACCTAAAGTGTAGTTATCGACGAGGTCAGGTGCGATTGGATTGCAACGTCAACTTTGGCGCGTGATTCGACTGAAATTGTGTGAATCGTGAGGATTTTTCCACCGGGGGATTAATTGGCAGCTCGAGTTATGGAGAACAGAGAAGGACATGATCAGTGTGGATTCAGGACAACTATAATTTTTGTATTATAGAGGAGATCCTGGTAAAATGGACCATTGTGTTAAAATAATGTAGAATTTTTTTTTTTAATGAAAGAATAATCAAAAAAAATTGAAAAAATTTGAGAGAATACTTGAAAATTCTTTCATTATTCAGGAATTTTTTTTTTTTTTTTATTGTAAACTCTTTCACTGAAAATCTCCTCATCTCCCCACTCTTCTCAACCGGATCATAAATTCTTTCCAATAATTTACGATAAATATTAACGAACTATGCTAATTAACATTGCGCAATTCACGAGAAACTTTTTTTGATAAATTGCGAATTTCATTTTAGGAAGTATGTGATAGTAAAACTTTTATCCGATCGCGTAACAGTGGATTGTATCAACTTTCGCGAGGATTCATAAGGAAAACATTCGATTAATCGTTTAAAATCGATCAGAAGTTTTATCATTATTATTATCATTATTTTTACAATATATTTCCATTATATTGAGTATTTTTCGAGAATTCCGCCATTTTGTTGTCACCAAGTGCACGTGTTTTCAAATAGAATTTCACAAATCAGCGGTGAAGTGGTAAACAAGGTCAAGTCATACAGGAATACAATATATACTTGACCTTGTTTACCACTTCACAACTAAAATAATGAATAATAAAAAAAAAATCTGTTTTAAGCTGTAAATCATTTCTCCATTTCCTAATCATAAACAGGAAATTGAATATATAATTTTACATTGAATTTCAATTAAAACATAAACGTAAATTTGCCATTACAAATGCCCAGAATTATCCCGATAACTACTGATTTAACAAATGAATAATGTCATAGAAATTAATAGACACTTGGTACTAAGACACTTAATTACATGTATAGAGGTCAAAACTTATGATTTTTATCCACTGAATAACGATTTTTCTTTATACTCCGGAGACGCTGAGTATTTTATTACAAGTACGTTGGTTGTTAAATTCCGTTAATGATTTGAAGCATAAATTAAGTGCAATAGTGATTGGAGAATAGTAAAAGATAATTGTGTTTAAAAATATGAACGTAAAATGGAGTTTTTAAGAGTGGGACAAAACGGACCTATAAGATAATATGATTCTGATTTTTTTCTGGAAGGAAAGAGTCAACGAAAAATTCTGAAAAAATTCTGAAAAAAAGAAGACATGTTTCGTCATATTCTCAAATTTTTTCAAAATTTTCCGTTGACTCCTTCAATGAAAAAGAAATCAGATTCAGTTTAAATTGACGTCTTCGAAATTATTTTTTATGAACTCCATTAAATTCTTCACAAGTGCGAAAAATTTTACGTCATAAAAACTCCCATTATCACACGTTTCTTGCAAATGCATTCATTAAAGACACAAAGAATTTTCCCTGACACATAATAACAACAATAATAGCTTAAAATTTAGTTCAAGTGACTTACTGAAACTTTCGTTAAATTAATTAATTTCCTTATTAACTTTAATAGACTCATGGTAAAATTACAAGCTATCTCTAATTGTTACTGCCAGAACTTTCTAAAATAATTGTTTGTAATTTAATTTGCGATGCTCCGTGCTGATATAAAATATGAGCAGAGATTAGTCAACCGTAACTCCTTATTAAGTTGTCGAATAATAATGAATCCATTATAATTATCGTAAAATATCAGAGTTTACATGCGATGAATTCTTACTACTAAAAAAATGCGGGAAAACGAGTGAACTGGATTTTTTTTTACATTGAAATGATTAACGAAAAATTCTGAAAAAATTTGAGGATAATGAGGACATGTTAGAGACTCTTCTCAATTTTTTTCATATTTTTTTGATAATTCCTTCACCCTTAAAAAAATTCTCAAATTAATTCTCCTGTTTTATTTTTGATGTTTGGTCTCATCTGCATTCCACATGTCCATAATTACGAAAGTGCACGATATAATGATGCATACACTGAAGAAATGTATTCATATATGGTATTATAGTAATTTATGGAATTTCAAATTATCCCCCCTTTTTTCGTGAATACGTCCTCTCCAATTACCCCCTCCAGAATATTAAATTGCTGGAAAAAAAGAGGCTATTGTTTAGGCAATGACAATACATTACGGATATGGGGCAGAACGGATGATTTTTAAGTGTAAGTAAGAAGATTGGAAATTTCCAAGTGCACGTGAGCTTTGAATCGATTATTAATATAATTGCACTTCAAAAAAAAATGTTTTGTCGGAAGAATGAAATTTCGAGGAATTCAGGAGAGTCAATGATTATGAATTTTTAGAAATGATTTATTGAAAGTAATAATGCGTTACTTGAATTGAAAATAACCAGATTGGAGTTGATTCATTTTCATTATTTATTTTTAACGAATTTGGAAGAATTTCAAGCCAATCATCTCGCTGCTTGTTTCAACAATAAATCCACTTCTTTAATTTGAAAACAATTAATTTTGAAAAAACTAATTGTTTATGATTATCAATAGGTTTTTTCTTCAATTCAAAGAGGAAAGTGCTTGTCAAATAAAAAAAATTCAAGTGTTTACCAATGCTAGAAACATGGTCACTTCTTTAGCGGCTTGTCCAATGGAAATACGTGGGTGTACACGACGCACGGATTCCAGATAGATCAGCATGTATATCAACTCATTCGCGTGTTATATTGTCGGAGTAGATTGTTAAATGCAGAGTGATTTACTTTTCATCGATGCAGGAAAACTGTCGACCCTGAACCGACTGTTTATCCGGATATTTCCTTTGAACTTTCATCGACTGATTTTCTTTATCTTTTATTTTTTATTTCTTTTCTTTTTCTTAAAAATTGAAATAAGAAAATAATTGAAACTCATATTTTTCTCACGGATTTCATCTATTACTATGCTCAAGACGTCCTTCGACTTCCTTTTTTTTTCAAATATAATTTTTATTCATTATTTTGATTTTTTGGTTGAATTTTTTATTTAAATTTTTTTAACGTGTTATTAATTTTCGATTTTTACCTTTTCTTCATTCTTTTTCGTTTTCTCATTCTGGGGTTCATTATAATGCATCATCTAATCTTATCGCATCTCCATCTCACTAATTTATTTTATTCTCTTTTTTTTATTATGCAATGTTTGTTTAAACGGAAATTAGCATTATGGAAAATTCGAAAATGTTTGAATATCATCAGGAAATTAAAGGTGTTTGTAAAAGTTAGATGATGGGATTGTAAACACTTGATGTGTTTAAAGTAGTAGAATAATTGTAGCTTTTTTGAATTTTAGTAAGTACCAGAGTTCTTGAAAATCAAAAGAAATTAGGGTAAAATGGACCTGGAGAGGAAGAGAATTGAAGAATTTTTTTGGCAGTGAAGATTCCTTCAAAAATTTTTGAAAAAATTACACAATAATATAGACATGTTAAAGAATATTTCTGAATTTTTTCAGAATTTTCGGAAAACTCCTTCATTAAAAAAAAAATTCTTAAACATTTGCATTTTTTTGCAATTCGTCTTTAATTAAATTTTTTAAAAATCAGAATAAATCCCAAAAAAGCCCCGAATTCTGTAATTTTCAAATAAGAAAAGATTACGAATAGCGTTACAGCGGGTCTCCCACTCCCATAAATTGTAGAGTGAAGAGGTGCTTTTCTACAGTGAGTATAAAACCGGTGAAAGCGTCTGGCAGCCCTCCAGACTACCGCTGAGTACGTCAGCGTAAAGAGCTCTGCAAGTAGTAATCACGGCGGACTTACACTTTCAATTGACGTTTCCCCAGCCCCTCGAGAGGCCTAAAATTAAACAGTGCTAATAACAATAATCAAAATAAAAGGAAAACCCCGAGTTTCCTCGTGCGTAAAAATCGTGATTATAATCAGCATAAATTAGAAAACAGGAGTGCTAATACCATGAAGAATTACCTGATCTTCATTCTGACTGTTTTCGTCGTGAATTCCGTCGTCTCGGGATATCCACAGGAGCGACTGAAGCCAGGTGGGTGATCCTATTATTCTTTTTCTCAATCTCCAACCATTCATCAACGTGATGTGCAATTCGAGGGGAAAAAATGACTTTTCTTCGGTGTAAATGACGGCTCTCTTGAAGATTAGAAATCTTCAACAATTTGTGGTGAGAGTGACACCGCAGACACAGTATCTCGTATTCAGAAATCAGTAAATTACATTTGTATCTAAAAGACACAAATTGTTTGACATTTTTTTCGGTAGTTTCTATTCAGTGAAAGGAGTTTCAGTGAATGATTTTTTAAGTCATTAATATTTCATCCGAAAAGGAGTTTTTTTTTAAAATGAATTCCTTTGGTTTTGCGGTAATGCATGAACTTTTGACACGCAAGTGAAAATATTTCCGGTAATCGTGATTTTACGTTACGTCTTCATTTCTATGTCACGTGGGTTTCATTTAATGAGTCTTCTTTCATTTGTGATTTAGCTTTCTTTTTTTATTCGAAGAATAATTTTTCCTTTTTAGAGAATTGGAAATTCTTTCAATTAACCCTTCAGCATTCTCGTTAAACAATTTATTATCATTACTCTCGTGATGTGAAAAAATTTCACAGAGTTAATAAAAATATTTATTCTTTTATAATAAAGCGATCTGAAATAACATTTTTTTTTTTGAGGGATTGAAAAAAAATCAAGTCATTCCATTTAAAGTTTTAAAGAAAATTTGAGTTGTTCAATAAATTTTATTCTCTGGAATGAATTTAGCATAATTCGCCAAATATGGAAGTGTTGAAACAACAATAAATCACGAAATCTAAATTAATCCAAGTCCAATTCTTTCTGATTGTGTTGACTACCAGCACACGCCATCAGCTTTCATAATGAGATATCGGTATCCATGATACAGTGGCCCTAATTGGTAGACTTTTCTGCGTACTGAAGGTTAAGAACCTAGTGTAGATAGAATACCATTATCTCATCATAAATCATTGGAGATTTATACAACTGACGCCCGCCTCTGATTTTTATTCAGAGTTGCCTGAGGCCAGGATACAATACTCAATGAAGCTATCTGACTAGGAAGAATTCGCTGAGAAAAATATGAGTTTAATTATGAATCCAAGACCTTGAATACAAATAGATAGAATTAAAGCAGAAGGAATTAATAATTCAGAGAAAACTGTTCTACTTTTGAATTTCCACAATTTCTATGTAGACTCAATTTATCTCAACAGCTAACGGTTCACTTAATGACTCAATATGAAAATTTACCAAAAAAAATGTAAAAGATTCACAAATAAAATTAAAATTACGATTGACTCTAATGATAATTAAACAATAATTCAACAGAATTTATAATTACGGAAATAAATTTTCACTTTTAATAATCATCATGCGAATTAAATTGCGTATGATCTTAAACTTGATTATTATTTATACAGAGTTCAATAGTATCAAGTTTTCTAATCCCAAGAAAATTAATGGTATTAAATAATTAATATTAATACAGAACTTGAAATAATTTTTGAAATAAGGATATCGGCTTATTTATCTTCTCTCCTATTTGCCCTACATATGCGTTTTGCCTTGTGCATACACAAACGAGAAAAATAGTCATGTTGAAACCGAATGGATCGTGTAATAATAATAATTCACGTGACTCGGGAGGGAGTCCAGGATTAAACTCACGTGCTACACGTGATCTAGAGAGCACTGCACGTGCTAACACAGCCCTTCCAACACTGTAACGCTGTATGAAAGCGTCCGAAGTGTAGATCAGGTAAAAGTGTAGGGAGATTGTTGTGTATGAGTCACGTGTGCTTGAAATAACTTGCAAGATAGTTCACGCGACTTCTCTGGTATCTCGAAGACTTGTTCTGTCACTTAGTTCCTCCAGGATCTCAGTATAATGTCTCTTTTTTATCGGGAGTCATTTGCATTTCCCGAGATTGTGCACTTGACCCAAACATCAATTTTGTTTTTGTTTCGCTCGATGGTTTACATGACAATTCATGACATTGACTTTGCCGTCACGCTCTCTGAACTCTACAATGATTTTGTCAAAACCAACAAGTGGAAAAGTGAGGAATGTATTTTTTTAAGAGTGATAGAGTTTATGAAAAAATGTGAAAAAATTTGAGAACATGTGGCAATGTGTTTACATTTTTGTGGAATTTTTTCAGATTTTTTAATAGCACTGCTCCTTTCTGCCCCTTTGTTTTGTATGAATTCGGGGGTTAGCAGTCTGCGCATCGGTCTGCGCATAGGGGAAGAGTGCCCTGCGCAGTGGATCGCTGCGCGGTGGATCATCCCGTTTGTTCTCCCCTTAATTGAATAACGCGAAAATTACACCAAGTCCGGCAACCTTTAGAAGAGAAGGGCACATACCATGTATCCACATAATCCTGTCATTGACACTGATCGTACACAGCATCGACACGTGACTACCATACTCGTGACTTTATCGCGAGAAGAAAGGCAGTTTTAAAAAATATTACCGACAAGAAGGTGTTATTTGAGAAAATGCACGTTCACTCGAGATCTTGAGGTGGTTGACTTAGAGCAGAATGTATTTGAAAACGTGTATTTAAACGAGTTTTACCAAATTGAGATATAATATCATCCATAATTGACTTTCCTATTCCAAAATAATGGAAAACTAGTCCTTTTACCAATTACTGAACTTTTCAATTCACTCCAATTTCATTTCTGATTGAGCAGTTAACACCCAGCAATTTCCTACTGAACGTGAAGGTCGATTCTACAAACTAATCCGGTGAGAGAAGTTAATAAAACTCATTGGGAATTTCCTTATTCCACAATTGCTCAGGAAAACCAGTATTCAATTAACAATTAGAATGACTTTTTAATTGAAATCAATGTCATTTCACCAACAACTGGTAGAGGTATATATGTTAATGATGCACTACTAGACCCCCTGAGGACTGCTTCAACTACACCCAAAGTAATTAACATTATTCCACTAACCTCTCATACTCTGATTTATATGTGCCTTTTAGGGTGTCTCCACCTTCATTTCCTAATGCATTTTTCACTGAACCAATAGTCAAACGCATTCTTCGACGCCAATTACCGTACATGTGTACCGCCCATGATTAATTCGCCTCCGGCAATTTTTTCTTTCTTTCAATGTCTTCTCTTTCATGCACTTTTTTTCATCAGCTTTTCTTGATCCTAATTGTGCCGTTAACTTTCACAGCAAATGAGAAATCCCGGGAAACTGAAAAATTTGTGTTATTACGTAATTTAATTTTTTTTTTTCGTGAAGATCTTTATGAAAAATTCGGAAAAAAATTGGAGACATGCTCGAGCATGTAAAGAATGATGTTGAATTTTTTCAGAATTTTTTGATAAAGTGCTAGATTTCTGGAAAAATTTAAAATTGTGAAAAATTGCGTTAAATGTTTTCCCACGAAAATCCCATCAATCCTAAAGTCACATAAATGCCAGAAGCCTTTAACCCTGCATGTGACTAATAAAATACCACCCACCTCTGTCTCAACACATCGGAATTTATCTACAATTGCAGCGTGGGTCCGAGCTTAATGTCCTGTCACCCTTCCTCAAGGATCAGGACGTATTTGTATCTCCATTACACTTTTAACGATCTATTATCCCAAGGCGTTTATGACTCGAGTTATTCGCCTTTTTTCATTTATTTTCACGTGCAGAGGTACACCGACTCTTTCCACTGCACGTGACTGATCTCCATTACCAGAATAGTCACGTGGGTCATTCCGAGTTGCAGAAGTATGAGGAAAGAGTCATAAGAATATTGATAATCGATGACGGCGTTCTCAGTGACACGAGAATGCGTAGCGGCACGAAATGGGCTCAAACTGTAAAACAAGAGGCATTTACAGGCCCCACCTATCACTACATTATGTCAATCATCGTGCACGAAAAATAAACATCATTATCTCCATCATACCATCGATTGTTATTATTATTTATTGGAAATAGGTAAACTGAGCCTGGAGGGCATAACGAGAAATGATTTTTTTTGGGAGTGAAAGGCTTGATGGAAAAATTTGAAAAAATTACACAACAATGGAGACATTCTCATGTATTTTCTCAAATTTTTTCAGTTTTTTTTATGAGACTGCTTGTATTATACAGCAGCTGGTAGTGAACTCTTGGGACCATGACAACTTTAATTCTCTCAACAATTTATTTTTTGCGAGAAAACAATTTTCCCGCCAATCGAAAAATGGAGGTACGTGTTCTTGCAAAAATTGGATAAAAAACTCACTCTCTTATGTGTGCGACACTTGGGAATATAATTACGATAAACGGTTTCAATAAAAATTCTCTTTGAACGAGTGGGAAAAAAACGGAGAAAAATTCGTTAAAATAAAGAGGGAAAAGGATTAAATTTGTGAATTTTCGATGAAAGCACATGTGCAGGAGCATTGTGACGACCTAATGTTGATCGACAGTCCGTGTAACGAGTTGACCCAATTGCCAGAGTGTCGTGGACCTGTTGGTGAACAGAGAGTCGTATTAACCAATAGTTGTATCCATGAAATCCAGTGGAGACTCATGTGTACTACCGTTCAACAGTTTCACCTAATAAGTAATTACGTTTATTGAACGTCGAGAACATTAAACGTTTTGTTGCTGAGGTATCCAAGTGGTTCATTGCAAAAGCACTCTCCCAACAATTGATTTATATATGAGGGGATTATTGACTTTTACCCAATACCAGTTAGTGTCCATTGGAGATCCCTTCTTTTTTGCCCATTAAACATTGCAAATTTACCTCTAAAATTATCGGAAAATTACGAGCGAGAAAATAGGGAACATGAAACAAGTATTCCTGGTTCCATTTTCATTGTTACACCGAATAAGAAAATAAACGTCCCACCCAACGAGAGAATGTTCGGAGCAATTCCCCTGACTTTGCATAGACCCGATTGATTTATATGAGACAGGAGTATACGGAAACTTTTACCCAATTGACGTTAACGTTCAGTGTTTCATGATAGGTTTTCCGCAAACAAGTGGTCCGGCACAATTATCCATACTCGAACGTAAATCTCCATTCTATTGTCCAATAATACCAACTGATTTATGCAGACACAGAGTTACTAAAATAATGTATACCTCTATACTGTCCGCCTAAATCCAAGACGCCACACGTATTATAATATTTTATTCTTTATATATTTACAATGTGTCACGGCAAATACTCAATAGTTATATTAATCCACATCATACATATTGAACCTCCAATAAACTGTCTCCAGGTCCTAATCCCTTAATCCCTCATCAGACACTTGATAATTTCAGGTCCCAGACAAACAGTCCCAAGTACTAATCTTCGATCCCTAAAATTCCGTGCAATGAAATTAAAATCCAGAAAATAAAGATAAATCGGGAAAAACCCAAATATCCTCAGGATGCACCTATTTCCCCCACTACTACCCTAAAATCGCAATATATAAACCCCTGTTTTCCAAAACTCCTCAGTCAGTTAATTAGTTACTCTGGCGGTAATGACTTCATTTTTGAAACTAAAAATAAAATAGTTATCAATTAATATAAGTAGTTGGTAGATATCTGGGTAAAAAGTGCTTAACGTTTGAAATGCTGCATTATTGATGCTTTAATCTCAAAATTTACAACTTTGGAGAAAATTTTTCACCTTTCTGTTTTCTAAACTTGAATCAATTGAAAGCCACATTGATTGTTATGATGCTGCTATCCTTGAGAGAGGTGAGGCACTCCTGACTTCGATGCACCAATGGAACAAAGAGAAAGATGTGAGTAAGCAAGAAAGTATCTGCTAAATTTGCATCAAAGAGGATTGTTATTACTCCCACATGCCTTTGTCTCTTTCACGACTTTTTTCTTCTATTATTTTACCTTTGTAATAAACGGTTCATGCACATGGAGGAAAAACAGCATCAGCACAATTATCAGTCAGCCATTAATTATCGTGGATTACTAGAGGGAACAGACGTTTTGACATGGCTTTCTATTTACATTCTATGATTTTTTTCATTCGGTAAATGAGTCACGCGAATATAAACGACTACTGGCGCATGTGTAATAATGATTTTTTCAGACCATCTATTCTATAGCGTCACATTACCATCGCTTCGGGCGACTGTCAATGAGAAAAGACAATTCGTACGAAAACTTGATTATCGGAGAGGCAATGAGGTTCATGCTGTATCTGTTTCTTTTGATGTTCTTAAAAGGCTGAAAATAGAATTCAGAAGAAGGGAAAATGAACATAAGAAGATAACTGATTCAGGATTTTTTTTCAAGGTGAAGGAGTCTTCAGAAAAATCTGAAAAAATGCAGAAACTTGCTTCGACATGTTTTCATTATTGTGGAATTTTTGCAATTTTTTTGAGGAAGGGTTTGCCTGTAAAAAAAATTCCGGACCATTTTGATAGACAGGTCGCTTTTGCCCAGGGTTTCCCTATTAGGAAAATGCATTTAGTATCCAGGGAAACGGATAATCGGATGAGAAAATCGCTGCAAGTCTAGACTCAAGCCCCATGAATATTACTTTTATATAATAAACAAGAGATTGTGCCTCTCTTTTATATACGACACGATTCTGGAAAAGGAAATGCCGGTTTCGCCGAAAGGAACTTGTCCGAAAGATCGATGGCCGTGTCACAAAAATCCGTAAATCTTTCATCAATAATTCTCACAAATTCTGGAAACGAAAAAAATTAAATTTATCTGATTTCTCAAAAATAGGAGAGACCCGAGTCGAGTGATTCAGGATTTTTTTTCCCAATGATAGACTTTACAAAAAATTCTGAAAAAAATTGAGAAGATGCTCCGAAGGATCCAGCTTGTTGCATAATTTTCCCAGATTTTTTTGAAGACTCTGAACCCTAAAAAAAAATTCCATTTCATGCCCGGAGTGTGACACGTTTAGTTCCAATTTTTTTAAATTGAAGATTCGAAATTTATGGACTCGAAATAGGATCACGTTATGGATCGTGGGATAAAATCCATGGTCACGATTTTGTAAGGAAGAATCATTGATGCGCATCAGAACGACGCTGATCGAATCATTGAGAGTGAAAGTGTTGTCATAATTTACCGAAAAATAGTGAAGAAATAATTCTCTAAATTTCCGAATAAACTTGAGGTAATAATGAAAGTGCTAATACACATATTAGCACGAAGCTGCCAGTAATTGCCGTATGTGAAGTATACATTAAGCCGTTCGTTACATTAAACTATATAGTAAACTATGGTGTGACCGGATTGATCGATGCATTCGCGTCACGATCGATGGGAATGCCCCAGTATGCGATATCCGTCATTATTTTCCTACACAAACCGAGATACCACCTACACCCTATTAATTCAGTGCTATTTTACACATTTTTTTATTTGATAAACCTCTAACCTGTCTAAACCCCAACTATACGCGATAAAATCGTAAAGTTCGTGAGCGATAACACGACGATAAATTATGCACTAATGTGGCATTATGTTGCCACGCTGCTTTCATTCACCAATTCACACTTTTTTCCCAGAGACATTATTTATTGAATATAATGATGCGTTTTGTGGAATAAATTGAAGATTTCTCTGTCCATCATCGGAAAACTTTGAGTTTTATTAAACTATTAGCATATCAATGTCACGTGATCCAACGATTTTACTTGAATAGAGTCAATCTGAATGATTTTAGAAGCAGAATAGGTTCACATTCGTTTATTAATGTAAATTGTATTTAAAAAAAAGGAAAATGTACTCTGGCTTTTTTTCCGAATGAGCATCTAAAAAAAAAAACAGTCAAAAGTGTCCACCATTGCTTCAGTAATTGCGCAATTAAAATTTTCGATGATTTTCGTGTTCAAAAAAAATAACTAGTAATTTGAGAATTAAATTACCATTAAAATCACGTATTTCAATTACATTTTACACTGAATCATTGAATTATGCAAGATGAGCAGAAGCGATAATTGATAATGAGCTATAAATTTTCTACTAATGTGGCAATATATTTGAAATCAAAATTATTAACGTTGACAGTCGTCACTTAATAATTGAACTTGTGTCATTCAAACTCCGGGAATTGAATTTTTCGGTTGATGAATTTCCATTATTATTCAATAAAACCTTTTCTCACTTCTTTCGAATGATTGATTTATGCGGTGAATATCTCTGGGATAATTAAATATCTGAGTCGAGGAACAAGATTATAATCAATCAATAGTGTATACGAGTACTTTATCGTGAACGCGGGAAAATAATCCATAATGCAATTCATGCACATGCAAAGGTCAGTTTATTGGGATTATATGGGTCTATATTAGCGGTTGGGATGGTTGCGTTATAATTGAATGTTTTTCGTCTTTCAAAAATGTAAAATGAAATATTAAAAATCAATTGATCTTGAATAATGAAGATATAATCAATGAAAATCGGAAAATACCATAAATTTCTGTTATAATCAGAAATTCAGTAGTGAAGTGGTAAACAAGGTGAAGTATATATGCTATCCCTCTATGACTTGACCTTGTTTACCACTTCACTACTGAATTAAAGAAGAAACTTCTAAGAACAACTCAATTATTTTAGTCTATCTTTTATTAAAAGAAAAATCGCCTGACCTTTTGCAGAGAAAATTAAATCATCTTCCATTCGATGGAAAATCGATATCAGACATGAGTAACCGTTAAAGGTTGGCTCACGGACAATAACAGTAATTTGTGGAAATAATAGTGAATAAAAAATTTCACCAGAACAAAGAATAAGAATAGAACGTTGACATTTCGCGTGTAAGAGATGAAAATCATGTGGAACGTGTAAACATGTTATTGCTCTATGAGATTCTTCACGAATGCTTGGGAAATCTTGATGATTATACTCAGGCAGGAAGGTTGTAGGTTCGAGGACGGATAGTGTCGCCCTGCGTACACAAAGTCAGGCGCCATTAACCTGAGGTTCCAGAGGTCATGGATACTTTTTTTATACTATAAAATTGAAATATTAAAGTTGTTTGTCTGTTTAGAAAAAAAAACAACCGAAAATTAGTATTTATGAATGAAAAATCATGTGAAGTGGTAAACGAGGTCAAGTCATGTGCGGTTACCATGTGTACTTAACCCTGTTTACGACTTCACGATTGAATTATGTTAATTATTTGTGGAAAATTTATTTTATATTTAAATAATTAAATTCAATTTAATGTAAATTTTTTTTTATGGAGAATAAATAATTCGGGTCGTTTGGATTAATGCGGAGAGGTCAAAGTACACGATTTCTCAGATGTGCAGATAATTTTAAAAGCATTCTAAATAAGGGCCGTAATGTTTGACCTCCAGACATTCAAAGCTGTTAATTCATGTCAATGTGTTATGAAGGTGAGAATTTAAGAGGTTTTCGTGGTATTTTGAGAGTGAATTAGGTAAACAGATTGAATTTCTTTTTCCTCATTTTTTTTAAACGGAATTTGACATTGGAATGATTGGAATGTGACTTGTGAATGAGCTAAATGGATCAAAATATTGTTTTAAAAATGGGAAAAAAATTGAGAAGATGCCGAAATATGTTTACATTATTGGCTCTTTTTTTTTGCAAATTTTATTATGAAAAGGATCGAGAAACAATTTTCGTTCTCATTGCGCATTTAAATATCACAAGGACTTCATTTTAAAATTATATAGATTATAGTAAATTATATATATTTCATGTAATCATGCTATTACGCAAAAAAACTGATAATTCGCACGAGGCGCAATAGATTACCTTCAATAATTAGGTAGGAGAATGGAAATCTCTTGAATTCAACAAAATATTCTCTCGTGAGAGAAAATTAATGTATTAAAAATAATAATCTCTTCTTAATTCATTAAAAAAATGATGATCTCGAACTTCTCCATCTGAAAATAAAAAAAAACCTATATTATTAAAAATATTTAAATGGAATTAAATGAAAAGAAATAGAATAATACCTTATAATTTCCTTGAAAGCCATATCTTGACACCAGAGCTCCTCGCAACGAATCACAACTACTATGATTTTCTATCCAGACGTGAAAATCGTAGTTAATTCATGCCCTCACCATGAAACAGCTCCAAGCAATTCTACATTGTTTCATACTGCAACACTTTTGACTCATTACAGTTCATTCGGTTGTCATAATTCTGTTATGCAAATGTCGAAACATTTCCTGAATTATCCGGCTATTAAAGGAGTGATAAATAATTTCAATTGGTTATAAATAATCTCAAGCATAACAACTGCCTCTGAAATAACACAAATACTTTTTTCTATAATAGGAAAAAGGAGAAACAATTCTCATTACTCGAGAAATTCTGAAATTGAAATTACCAACACTTTCGCAGAATCTTCTGCATAACTGAAATTATCCTTCAGCAAGTATCAGGTGCAGATAATAATAATAATAATAGCAGCCTTCTCCGAGGATTAAAGTGAAAAATACTATTTCTATACTCGACTGTGTATACAAACACAAATCACGTGACTGTAGAGGTTAGTTTGGTTCATTGGGGTCTCGTGCTGACTTTTGTTGTACATAGGGCCTTGAGAATCCAAGCTCCAGTGGAATGTAACTTGGTGTATTGTTCGTGACTGCAGTCACCGTACACAGCACAAAGGATTAAATAAATGTCCTCAACTGATTTATCACCGCCATCTTTCTTTCCAACGGTCAAAATAAAGTCTGAGTGATTTTTGCTTGGAATTTTTCATTTATCCTGCAAATTAAATGGAAATTTCATAAAAATCTGAAGAATGTCTTAAAGAATAGGAAAAAAGTACGTTTTGCTCATTAAATAAATGATAATAAATAATTCTTGCTGCATAGGAAAGGACGTGAATACGTTAGTCAAAATGTAGACTATTGATGAAATGATAAAGTGAATAATAGTTTTTTCGTGTTTTTTTTGGTGCACTTCTTTTTAGAGTCTCGAAAACTAATTCAAAAAATAATAATTCGACAATAAAATAAAGTATTAACCTTCTCCGGCGTGTGAAACGATATTGAAACAATTATTCCTTACGTAGTAACGTTTTAAAATTTCGAAATATCTTTAACTCACGATCCGCGTGGAAATCTCACGCGCCCACCGCTGCCAACTGTGTACCCAATCGTGCCTGTAATTTGTCGGATTGGTAGACTTAAATTCTAGGATAAAACAGTCTCTTCTTTTATTTCTACGGCTCTTTGCCTATCGTGACACAAACCGTGTCGAGAGCCTTTCCAATTGCCGATCTTCACCAAGGTGTTTAATTCTAATACTACGCGCATCAATTCAAAGACGTATGTAACTGCCTCAGACCACAGGTGTGGATCATTCGACTTTACCTTTCTCAATAATCGATCGCTCTTCTGAAGAACGGCAATTGTGGTTGAGTCATATTATTTTATTCCAGCAGAATATTCACGCTCGTGAATAGAATAATGTTGTGCTTCTAAGAATGAAAACCGTCTAGTTTCCTTAGGAATACTTCATTTTTCGAACGTTAAGCACTTTTATACAGATATCTACCAACTACTTATATTAATTGATAACTATTCTATATTTAGTTTCAAAAATGAACTCACGACCGACAGAGTAACTAATTAACTGACTGAGAAGTTTTGGAAAACAGGGGTTTATATGTTGCGATTTTGGGGTAGTAGTGGGGGGAATAGGTGCATCTTGAGGATATTTGGGTTTTTCCCGATTTATCTTTATTTTCTGGATTTTAATTTTATTGCACGGAATTTTAGGGATAGAAGATTAGTACTTGGGACTGTTTGTCTGGGACCTGAAATTATCAAGGGTCTGATGAGGGATTAAGGGGTTAGGACCTGGAGACAGTTCATTGGGGTTCAATATGTATGGTGTGGATTAATATAACTATTGAGTATTTGCCGCGATATATTGTGAATATATAAAGAATAAAATATTATAATACGTGTTACGTCTTGGATTTAAACGGAATTGTTCTTTATTGTGTGAAGAAATTTCAAAGGTTCTGTATATTTCCTCGATTTTTTTCTCGATTCTTCACGACACCGTAATTTTACTGGTAATATTCATATCATTATCATAATTTCATCATTTACTTTTTAATGAGACTAAATTTCCTGTTAACACTGAAATTCACGGGTAATGCTCAATAAGTTACTCCGGTCAAGAGCACGTTCTTGGGAAGACTGAAACCCGGGTAAAATGGACTTCTACTACAAAATGATTTAGGATTTTTTTTCAAAGTGAAGGAGTTTACGAAAAATTTGGAAAAAAATTGAGAATAGACTTGAAAGTGTTTTTCTTTTTGTGTAATTTTTGCACTTGTTTTCGGGGAGATCTTCACCCTCAAAAAAAATCTTGTTTTTAATATTGAATGAATCTTTTACTTCATTAAAAGTTTATTTAATTGACGATGCTATCAAAAATGTAAATGTCCACTCCTCCATTGTCATTACCCACAAATAACATTTATTGTCCTCTGATTTCGCAACTGCTCTGCACATTCTTACGGATATTCAACCGAAGTTTCTTTGAATCAAGATAACGAAATCCTTGACTGAAAAATAAAAAGAGTTGCGCGAGCTCATGAAAAAGTCCTCAAATTTTCGCCATACATTATGTACCCAACATTATGTTGTTACAAAAAAAAAAAAAAAAACAAATTACATCCACTTACCGAAAACTAATTGATAGAAGAAAAGAAAGAACGCGCAGGTGTCGGCAATGGCCCGTGACGATAAATTACGATGAATTCTTTCAAAATTTTCGTTCAACACCTTTCCTGAGACAAAAAAAAGCATAACACCTTTCCTCGTTTTTCTCCGGTTGACTGAGACATTTCGCAAATCGAGTTTAGCCAATAATTCGCCTGAATTTCACATAACAAAGTTGCGATAAAATTAATCTAAAAAAAAATTCCTCTTTCTCTTATTAAAAAAAGAAGGAATAGTGGTCTTGAATAGACACGTGGCTCTCACCTCACGTGCTTAACATAATCATGAAAATCGTGTCACGTGACAGAGTTTTTTATAGTGAAGGGCTTGTGTACCTGCTAATTTCGAGATTGGAGATTTGATCGCCGGAGGGCTGTCCCCACTTCCTTCATTTTCCTCATTTTTATTCGCAAAAAAAGAAGCACAAGCTCACATTAGAACGTATAAATAAGATCTGCGTCTGTTCACCTTAATTACGACTTGCTTTTTTTCATTACTAAATGATAGGGTTCCACATGTTGGCTACGGCGGTACAAAACGTTCTTATTTACATAAATAGTGTGGTGGCAAACGCAGAGACCTGCTCCTCTAATTGGGAATTAAGAGGCATGATTTAAGAGTATGAGTGAGATTTTTTTTTCTCGTGAAGGACTTCATAGAAAATTCTGAAAAAAATTCTGAATATGCTCGAATATGTTGGGATTGTTGGTGGATTTTTTTCGGATTACGCCATAAAGGCCTTGACCCTCAAAGAAATTCCTAATCTTTCAGACCAACAGGCTCATTTTTTCCAAAAATCATTATTTATTATTAAAAATTGATGCTCTAGTGTTAAAAGTGAATTATATTAATTATTTGGAGTTTATTAATGATCATAATCAAGATTTCGTGTTGATTCAGTCGAAAATCATTATTTACATCATGTCAACCCGTTGATTTCAATTAAAATATTAAAAGTAACACGTTTTCAAGTCAATTGATACTTAATCAATTTTTCTATTTACCTCATGAATGTATAAAATATCTTGACTTATGATCCTGTTTTTATATGATCATTTTAATGCTAATATTGAAGCATTAGACTTCCGCCGCCATTTTGTTGAACTCAAGGGACGACGTAAAATGCCTGAGCATTAATTCATCTGTCAATGAGTTCCGGGTTTGTTAGTGTATTTGAGAAAATGGTGAGTTTCTAAGAATGAAAACCGTCTAGTTTCTTCAGAACTACTTTATTTTCAAACGTTAAGCACTTTTTACACAGATATCTACCAACTACTTATATTAATTGATAACTATTTTATTTTTAGTTTCAAAAATGAACTCACGACCGACAGAGTAACTAATTAACTGACTGAGGAGTTTTGGAAAACAGGGGTTTATATATTGCGATTTTGGGGTAGTAGTGGGGGGAATATGTGCATCCTGAGGATATTTGTGTTTTTCCCGATTTATCTTTATTTTCTGGATTTTAATTTTATTGCCCGGAATTTTAGGGATAGAAGATTAGTACTTGGGGCTGTTTGTCTGTGACCTAAAATTATCAAGAATCTGATGAGGGATTAAGGAATTAGGACCTGAAGACAGTTTATTGGGGGTTCAATATGTATGGTGTGGATTAATATAACTATTGAGTATTTGCCGCGACATATTGTAAATATATAAAGAATAAAATATTATAATACGTGTGGCATCTTGGATTTAAGCGGACAGTATAGAGGTATACAACAACACGACAAACATTGAAACGATTTTAGCTGATGCTCAAGATGTTTACGATAAATTCCTGGCTTTTAGCTTTCTCAAAGTGGCAATGAGTTAACACAGGTCAGCTCCATTCGACCCCATGATCATTATGCAATAATTCAACATTCTTCCTTCCGTACATCTTCATGAATTTTATTGATTGAGAGGCGTTGATCGTGGCTGACTTTGACACGAATGAGTCATCGTTTTATTTCACTGAATAAAATTAATGTGATGGCAAAAATCGAGTGACAGGGTAACTTGTATGTGTCTTGTTTGACGTATCAAATGAATTACATGTGGTATTTACGTATTATCCAGTTTTGTGGCCTTAAATGGTGACGAATTGCACAAGACAAGTCTCTTCCTTCCGAAAGACTCTGAATGAAGGAACAAATTGCTCACTTGAATAATCGATGGGAGGAATGCTGGTAATTATGACACAGGAATAGCATTCCAGTCGGTCAACAGGAAAGAAATTTCTGTCAGTTCTTCAATTAGGAATTATGGCATCCCTGGCAATCTGAAGGTGAGAGTTGTTCCGGGGCTTTCCATTTCTATCAAACACCGTCACGGGTAATTTCAGGCCTTTTTTGTGTAATTCAGTCTTTGGATTTGTCAACTGGCAGTTGTGGTTGGACAATTTGTGAGGAATGATTACTTTACTTTTTTTCTTGTTTTAGGAATTTTTTATAGCAATTTTTTTCAGTGTGAAGGAGTTCTTGAAAAAAATTGAAAAAATTCGAGAAAATTGAAGACATGTCACATCATTTCTCCAAATTTTTTCAGATTTTTTTGAAAAGTCCTTCGATGAAAAGGGAAATCTAGAGGAAAAGATTTCACTGAAAATTTCAAAACACTCGAAACTAAATTTCTCAATTTTTTCTAATTTCAAATTAATTTATGAAAGTAAATTCTGGGCAATAAATTTCTATTCGACTCATTTCAATTTCATGGAAAGTACCAATATAATTGAATCAAATGTTGGAGTAAATACCCAATAGAGCGTTGTAATACGAAAAACAATTATTGAAATACGAATACCATCATCCTGGTCACGAACGCGAAAGCTGAGTCTGTTACGCATCCATTATTGATTACTACGACGAATGAATTTCGAATAACCTCTGATTCCATGATAATTATCTTATTTCTAATTTCACTTTCATTCAAGGTTTTATCGATTGAAAAGAACAAATTTAATCCAATGCATTTTATCGTGGATTGATTTCTCTTAAATTCGAGGCAAATTGATTTTTCATTTAAGAAAATGTTCCGGATTTTTTCTAGAAGTGAAAGACTCTTTCGAAAAATCTGAAAAAATTTGAGGAAAGTGTAGAATGTGTGAAGATTGTTGGAGAATTATTTTATAATTTTTGGTTGAGGCTTTCACTCCTAAAAAAAACCTACTTCAGGACCATTTCGGAGATAAAAAATAGATAATTTTCGAGATGATTATACGTCACTTTTTTATTCCAAACAATAGACGCAAGATAATAATCCCAGTACATATTCATAGTAATAATACCGTTGCGTCATCATTAATAATAAATACCCAGAAAATATTTTCAATTTAATGTACTGTCAATTACGTTTCCATTGTTGCACAATGATTGTCCTCATTATAACGAAAATCAACGATTTTCTATTCAATGGAAGAAGACAAGATGAAAAAAAAAACGGAAGCATCAATCCCATCGACTTCCGCAATTCGGTCTTCTTCACGAGAAATTATTATGTGATAAAACCGTTACTTTCTCTGCATTATCCAACTTTGCACAATGAGAGAGCCGCCATTTTGATTTGATTTATTCAAATAATTCGACTGAATTATTTCATCACCACTGTTTTCAAAATATCTCAGAAACTAAGAGAGATAGAGAAATTTTCGAAGATACCTTTTTTGTAGAGAATTTCAAGGGCTACAAAAAAGGTTATTATGATTATTGCTCTATCTCGCTTAGGTTCCGAGATATCTCCAAAAAAAACTGGTGACAGAATGGAATAGAGAAAATCTCGGAATAATCGATGGCAATATTCGAAATAATTTTACGTAATTTCCAATTTTTTCATTTCATTCTCCATTCTTACATTACCAAATTACAATTACACTATTAAAGCAATTGGCCGTACTAATTCCGCAAGCCATATGGCTACGCTTTCGTCAGTTTAAATCCACACAATTCACGTTGTGAAATTTTTGTGTACGTTCCATAATTCCTGTTATATTCCCTGGAGGATAGTAATAAGTAGAGCCTGGAGCCCTCGATACGTCTATTTCTAATAAATTCCAGGGATAATATAAATTCTCAGATCATTTCCTCGTATTTTCACCCGATGAATTTTTCACGTTCGAGAAAGTGAAGTAACGAAGGCGAAAAAAAATCATAAAACGTTTTAAAAAAATGACAAATCCATTATTACGAATGTTGAGTCATCGGAGAAATAATTAGAACAATTAACCGACACACAGATGATATGTAGCATTAAATAACGGGGCAAATTGCGCAAGAAAAATTCGTCGTGTCAATCAGGAAAAACGTCATCAATTCCACGCTGTGTACATAATTGCACAGCATGAAAACATCATTTGAGGTTTTAACTTAAATCCACAGTGACTATAATCGATAATAATTACGAGAGCATTTCTAATGATTTCAAGCGCCGGAATCTACAATTTACCCAGCATGTGACATCATACGATGACGTGAATTGCTATTCATTAATGCATTAAAAAATGGGATAAATTCATGCACGAATGGAATAATTAAAGGTGTACGTGTCGATTGACAGGTTACCATTGATTTTTACTTATTTCCGTATTCGTACGTAATTTACCTAATTAATTGTACCCGGTAAAGTCATAAATAATTTCTAATGTTATTTATGATTCTTTCCTTATCGCAACTTTTTTTCCACGAAGAATTGTACAGTTTAATTGCCGCACGCGTACAGCCAGTGGGCTTGTGCCGAAGGGAATCGCAATTTTTTTAAAGTTAAATGCGCAAAGTGGTGCGGCAGTTTGGCTCAACTGGAGCGTGCACCGATGAGCCTCAGAGAACGGTTACAGATCAGTACGCGTCTTGTACACAACGAGTTTTGTGTGCACGTACACGCCACGTTATTCCACTTTTTGATCGTTTCCGCAATTAATAAATTGCACTGAAGAATCCGGTTCCTCTGGGCTTTCTACTAATAATCATTCTATTCGTTAAATGTCTTGTATACCTCTATACTGTCCGCCTAAATCCAAGACGCCACACGTATTATGATATTTTATTCTTTATATATTTACAATATGTCACGGCAAATACTCAATAGTTATATTAATCCACATCATACATATTGAACCTCCAATAAACTGTCTCAAGGTCCTAATCCCTTAATCCCTCATCAGACTCTTGATAATTTTAGGTCCCAGACAAACAGTCCCAAGTACTAATCTTCTATCCCTAAAATTCCGTGCAATAAAATTAAAATTCAGAAAATGAAGATAAATCGGGAAAAACACAAATATCCTCAGGATGCACCTATTCCCCCCCACGCAATATATAAACCCCTGTTTTCCAAAACTCCTCAGTCAGTTAATTAGTTACTCTGTCGGTCGTGAGTTCATTTTTGAAACTGAAAATAAAATAGTTATCAATTAATATAAGTAGTTGGTAGATATCTGTGTAAAAAGTGCTCAACGTTTGAAAAATAAAGTATTTCTGAGGAAACTAGACGGTTTTCATTCTTAGAAACACGACAAATGTTTGGGAAATTTCATGCATTTTTCATATTATTTTTTCAGTTTGGGGTAATTTACGAGGAGAAATGATTGATCATTGTTCTATTAAGACCCACGGAACTGAATACACTGCCAAAGGGTAGAGTGAATAATTTCGCAAGGCCTCGGTTGATTGATTGTGTCATGGCTCAATGATTTCTTACTCTATATTACGAGATAGTTGAGAAAAGTTGGAAAATTAATAGAGAAAAAAGTAGTGAAAACCGCACGAAAGTCCGAATAAATAATTGAATTTTAGGGATTTTTCATTCATATTTCAGCGGTCGAGGAAGTTTCTACTCCATTTTGCGCAATATTTAATTTCGTAAACAGGAGAGAATTGTAGGAGAAAAATAATACCAGGAGAATTTCAATTCCAAAGCCACCCAGAGACAAGAGTCACTTGAAGACGTTGATGCAATGGCCTGTCGTCTGTCATTGGTGAAGAGTGACGTTCGTTAACTTGGAACAGCATCAATAGACTCAGTTGGGAGTCTTCATTGACGTGCTTTATCCTATCTAATGAGTTGAGAATATAGTATTGATGCTTCATCTTCATAGATTAAATTGAATTCAAACTGTGCAGAACATTTATCACAATAAATTAATAAACTTGTATAAATAATTTTTTTTCGGTATGAAGGGTTATTCAGAAAAATCTGAAAAAATTTGGAAACATTCTCGAGCATGTCCCCGTTATTGTCTAATTTTTTCAGATTTTTACAAGTCACTGCTCCTTTTTGCACCATTCTTATTTTCTGAATCTAACATTTTCCAGACTTATGAGGTTTCTATTGGTTAATCTGAAAGGAGTCATCAAAAAAATCTGAAAAAATTTGAAAACATTCTTGGATATGTCTCCGACATTGTATAATTTTTTCAGATTTTTCCAAGTCACTGCTCCTTTTTGCCCCATTGTTCTGTGTACTGCTTTTACGACAGCGTTAACAACCGTGGAAACTGTCTCACTATTGATACCATAACCACGTATTGCACTTGAATATGCAAAGCAGTTGAACAATTTCAATGAATTCAATGATTTGAATTCATTTCACCACTTTATTATCGTGCTAGTTATATCTAAATACTTTTATTTTATCTTAAGTGGTACAAGCGGATAACACAAATAAACCATTAATCCACTTTTTGAAAAAAGATTTAGATTTGTTACGACTTTTATCACCACACTGCACTGATAATTGCACATTTTTTCCTGCGAAAAATGTCATCATGAGCTTTTGCCTTTTTCTATTGCTACAATGATAATGTATTCAATCGATCGAGATTATAAAATATTAGTTTTTTATGAGTTCTTACATATCAAACTTTCTTGAGAAAATTCATTATTTTTCTTTCATTCGGATTTATCGCTGTATTACGCATTAATTCAAACACGATGCTCTCACTTTTGCCGCAATTTATGCACTAGTATTAAAAAGGGTATTGCGTATGTGTTTATGCCACAAAGAAAGTGCGAATTGTATAAATAAGATGGGTCAGCGGTTAAACAGAGTGTAACGATATAATTCTTCTTGGTTTATGGACTTTTTTCGAATCTCTGTTGACTCGGAATATTTTTTCAATTTTTTATGGTCATTTTAAAGGCACATTGTCATGTACATGAGGAGAATACTTCAGAGTTTTTTGTGAATAAAAGAACATGTATATTTATGCTTTTCTCAACATCGGAATTGTGGTACTTTAAACTTTCTAAAAAATCACAATTTTTTTCTTTGCTTCATGCAGGATATTTGTTTGCATAAGATTAAATAATGTATTCACATCTGATGTACTAAAATGTTGGAGATTTATGAACGAATTTCACAACTGACGAGTACCTTCTCTCGTTCATCTACTCTCAAGTGCACTTCAACATTTGCTACGACACTTTTTTTTTTTTTTTTAATCGAGACGAGAAATGGGCTTGACCCATTTCAATTGAACGGTTTTTTTTTTGAGTGAAGACCGAACCCCAAAAATTTGAAAAAATTCCACAATAATGTACACACATAACAGCATTTTCTCAAATTTTTTCAGAATTTTTCATTGAGTCCTTCACCCTGAAAAAAAAATCCTTTGTTTCAATATATTCACCAAATAAAAATACTCAAATATTCAATTAATTACTTTAACATTTTTTGAAAAAATGAAGATCTTCACAAAAAAATCTGCAAAAATTTGAGAACATGCTCTGATACATTGTTGTTATTCGAGATTTTTATCTCAATTTTTTACGAAGACCTTCATCAAAAGAAAAATCGATTACTCTCGATTTTAATGAGTTCGTGAATAATTTCAGATCTCATTAATTTCACGTAATTAAGCAGCAACTAAGTATTGCCCGTGCTTATTAAGATCCCACTCGATATTACCGATATACCTCAAAATTTATGTCTCATATACATAAGAAATTCCAATTTTCTCAACTTTACAAAATGGAAACACGAAGATAACGATGATCCGATACTTTTTCCTCCGCCACCAATTTGCCACGAACCGAAACGATAATAATAAATAACGAATATCTCATGCGTGCAAAAATCATGTTCAGGTTAATTAACCAATTTCCTCTGGAGAAACGAGGCGTAGTGAATTGTAAAAAAATTAGCATTAAGCCTGAGTTCCCCAAGGAAGTAAAAAGAAATAAAAAAAAAACCTAAGAATTGGTGAACTTAAGAGTTACTTCATCATAGTGCACTGAGAAATGGATGATTTATGCTGACTTGTACAGAAATAATATACGATGTATTCACGAATCGCGTCAATTTCCTGTTTCTGCATGAAACCAATAAAAAATAATAATTTACACCCAATTACGAATAACGAAAGAAATTAAGAATTATCATCACGTATATTTCCCGCTAAAAACAATTAAACGCAATAAAAATTAACAAATAGCCGATGAAAAAATGTTGTACACGAAACTAATTTATTTATTCCACGTTCGACAATTCTATAATTGTCGACATCTCGCCTTCCCGAGAAATGCGTGAAGTGTCTCAAAAAAAGGCGGAAAAATAAGAGCAAAAAGGTAAGTAGTGGACTGGATTTTTTCGACTTTCGTGCTTCCAAGTTCCTCATAACTCGAGCCTTTTCAAGAGGCCCAATGAAGTAACTGGCTCGTGTCACCTTATGTCAGAGATCAACATTGCGCACTATGGGCAATCACGAGAGAGAGAGACGGTATTTAATCCGTACGCGGAGAATTATCGGACGAGGGAGTAACTGAGACACGATCCTTGTAACTGAACGTAAATGGAAATTGTGGACATTCTCCAGGTGGTCTCAGACGAGATCTCGAGGTTTATGTATAGACGTGTTGGTCCGGTCATTTGTAACGGTCACCTCTTTGATCTACAGTGGAAACTTTTATCTCTAAATTCAGATCTGCGGTAATGGAAATGAGGAAGCCAGAGAAAAAGTAACGAAAATTTGATTCATAGCTCTTTTTGATTCATACACTCTTCAAAAAATAATGTCAACCTTATTGTAAAAAAAAAGATATTATCATTCGACTTCTCGAGGTCAAATTAGGTAATGTATCCAGGGCTACTTTTTCCATAACTCACGTCTTTCCGGAGGTATTTAAAGAAATGAAATAAGTGCCAGTGAAGGGAGAAGCTTAGTAGGGAATATATACGCTCATCATTCGGGCCTGCAAACATGTACTTGGCGAGAGACACTACCGCACTTTCCGATTTGTAATGGAAATGAGGAAGCCAAAGAAAAAGTAACGAAAATTTGATTCATAGCTGTTTTTGATTCCTACACTCTTCAAAATGGAAAAAAATCATGCCAACCTCACTCTAAAAAAAAAAACATGTACTTGGCGAGAGACACTACCGCACCTTCCGATTGTCCCACTTCAGTTTTTCTGTCGCCTTCATGAAAACTCCTGCACAAATTTATCTTCAGAGAAAGAAATATGTGAAGCGTGCTCGAGGCACGTGGCGCAAATTTCGTTGAAAAAGAGGGTAATAGTTTAAGTATGATGTTTCAATTAATGAAGGAAAATTGAAATAAATGTACAGATTGCCTCAAATTACTCAAAGTTGCGTAAAATTTATTTTAAAAAGTTTATTATGGTCGAGATAAATGCACTTGTTTAGATCGTAATTACACGAATTTTCGTAACGAGGCCATCGAAGATCGACGGTTTTTTAAAAAAAGGAATATCAGAGACATTCACTAGGAGTGATTTGCGAGTCCGAGTTTTGCTCGGATTGCAGATACGAAAAGGACCAGAGCTGATGTACACAATCGTCGGTGTATAAAAATCATATAAAAATAATATATTAGCGAATCACTACGATCATTCTTCTACGTCCGGGATATGTTTATTGAGCACTCGCTTCTTGCTTCAGTTGCGAAATATTTATTGCAAAGAGCAAGAGCGTGATGCGAGGATTCCGCAGAGGCATCAGTGCTAAAAGTTTATGTACAGCACTCTGTTCATGTTTCATTGTAATCCAAAAAAGTATATCCGTTTCACGATTTTTTTCGTTGCGAAAAATTTTGTAATCCGTCGATGCAATTACGGCGATTTAAACTATTTCAAGTTACTGAAATTCATGACAAATTGGGTGAATTTTCGAGCTCATTTAAACGTTTTTTTTTTAATGAAGGAGTTCATCAAAAATTTTGAAAAAATTTGAGAACATGCTGGAACATGTCTAGATTGTTGGTGAATTTTTTCGGATTTTTTGAAAGAGCCTTTCACTCTTTAAAAAAATCACAACAATGCATTCTCAGGACAATGGTTTCTGTATTAATTAGATCGGTGAAAATTTATCACGACAATAAGATGACTCGAATCATCCGATAGCTCGGATTCACACGTCTGTCTCCGATATCGGTAAACGACTTTCTCCAACATCCCGCCAGACCGGAATATCTTTCACCACCCGTGTGCCACACTCGACGCTATTACTCATCAGTCTCCACGGAAGAGACTCAATCGCATTCTTTTTTCACTTTTAAATGTTTCTCGAATTCGGAGCCGATTAATTCGTTACATGAATCGATGAATTTCGACTATTCATCTCGCCGAATGGAAAGTGAATGAAGATCCACTCGTTAAAAAAAGAGAGGAAAAGTAGAAATCGAGAAAATATACATTCTTTTAAATTTCTAATTCAGTATTTTTTTTAAGAATGAAGGATTCTCCCAAAAAATCTGAAAGAATTTGAGAACATGCTCCAATATGTCTCCATAATTGCATCGTTTTTTCATTTTTTTAGAAATCAATTTATGAAGTATTGATTAACCCCGATAACTTTAATTACACGAATCCATTTCCCTCCGCAAAAAATCCGAAAAGAACAAATAGAAACTCGTGCAACTATCGTGTGCATTGAATCCGCTTTTTTGTTGCCCAATTAATCAATTGATTTGTTGAATAAGAATTCACAAAACACGAAGTTAATATAAATCCTCATTAATTTCAACTTAGTTCGATAAAATGAGAACTCGAGTTAATACCACGATAACACAAAACCGGAACACTTCTCTATCGGAACAGCTGATCTTTCGAAGAAGGGGAAGGGGAGGGGAAAGACACGGTGAGAAGTGCTAATGAGCCCGGAGATTTCTATCTACGCGAGTATATCCGTGGACAACAGATGAAGAAAGTCTTTCACCCACGTGTATTTTAAAACCCACCATATACGTACAATTGCGTAATTTAACTTTTTCTCACTGCCGGGCCCTCCCGATCTTCACTCGTTGCTTCCCATGTGACCGGCTTTTCCCATTGCGACTACAATTCTCGCTTTCACTGTTGCCGTTTCAAAACTGAGGAAAAGAAAATGAAAAAAAAAAAAAAAAAAAGCTTAAGGTAGTTTGGTCATTAGGTGGATTTAATGATTAAAGTGTGGAGGGAATTTTAAAACAGAGGCATTTGGATTTTTATTATTTTGTTAAATAAAATAATTTAACAATTTTTAATTTATTTTCGATTAACATTTTAATTTGTCCACATTCAGCAATGGTCCTCAAAAAAAGTGCAAGTCGCTATCCTTCATCGTAAATATAGCACAATTACATTTTGTAAGTTGTTCCAAAAAAAAGGCGGTCTGTTGTGAAAGTGCATTAAATTTCCACTCAATTGGACACCTCGTAAAGTTTTGTTTTAATTAAAATATTCGAGCATCCTTTTCACGGGACAAAAAAGAACCTCCGAATAATTCCCATAAATAACACCCAAAACGTTCGATTCTTACACTTATCTTATCATCTTCGTGCATCTCTGAAGATGAAAAAAAAAACACAATTACTTGATTCATGTAATTGACATGATCGCCATTGGAATTAAAACTCCCTCATGTACTACATGACATTTATGGTTTTTCCATCAAACACAAGTCGCGTCCGAGATCCATGACTTTGCCAGAGGCGCGTTTGTAACACTTTCTCGATCAATAAATAAATTTCCGTGTGTACATTGCGTGTAGCCCATGAGAGGATATTTTTTCATCACCACAAAACTAATTATCTTTCGTGCGAAAAAAAATACTCAATTTATTTCTTTCCTGTGACGAAAACAATTGATTCCATTGGTTAACCGTACTTCCACGAGTTGCGCAGAGTACTCAAAATGCTGCGCCAAGTACGCGCGTCATTAACACGTAAAAATGGAGCTAATAGATGTATACCTCTATACTGTCCGTTTAAATCCAAGACACGATACGTATTATAATATTTTATTCTTTATATATTTACAATATGTCGCGGCGAATACTCAATAGTTATATTAATCCACACCATACATATTGATGTAGGATCAAAATCATTCAGGAACAGGAAACATTTATTTTAAATGAATAAAGAAATTATATTTGAAGTTATAAAAAAGATACATAAAAATACAAGTGAGGTCTTCTCTCGTCATCGGCTGAAGGGGAACTGATTCCAACTTCAATCTTTCGCCCAAAAGTAAACTCATTTTCTCTCTTTATTTTGAATCATTTTTCTCAGTCACACGTGCATCCATTCGTCACACTCTTTGTTAATACAATGATCATTCTGTGACGTCACTTTTAGCCACCCGCACTCTTCCCAGAGACCCTTAAACCTAAACACGACCGTGATAAAAATGTCAAAAGGAAAAAACACTTTTCACTTCACACTTTTCCGTAACGTATTTTAAACCTTAGAGTCTCTAATATTTAGTCTATTTCTTTTCTTAAAATCGTTAAATTCATGCAACACAATGCCTACTCTATTCTCTCAAACTCTATTCACTCTATTCCCACATTGAACCCCAATGAACTGTCTCCAGGTCCCAGACAAACAGTCCCAATTACTAATCTTCTATCCCTAAAATTCCGTGCAATAAAATTAAAATCCAGAAAATAAAGATAAATCGGGAAAAACCCAAATATCCTCAGGATGCTCCTATCCCCCCCACTACTACCCCAAAATCGCAATATATAAACCCCTGTTTTCCAAAACTCCTCAGTTAGTTAATTAGTTACTCTGTCGGTCGAATAGTTATCAATTAATACAAGTAGTTGGTAGATATCTGTATAAAAGTGTTTAACGTTTGAAAAATAAAGTATTTCTGAGGAAACTAGACGGTTTTCATTCTTAGAAACACAACATGGAGAAGAATTTGTATGTAAATATAAATGAGCCATGAATCATAATAACGTAATGCGGTGCTACTGTCGTGAGGGCGTAGACACTTATTTAAAGGATGTTGCGTGTGTGCTTAGGATAATGCACACGATTATATGCATGCCAAGGCTCACGAGTCACATGACCCATTGACTCCTCTTTGTGATGGTGCAATGGATAATTAGAACTTCACCTCCAATCATCCGCGGCAGATTCTTCAAGAATAAAGGATTGGACAATTGATGCAAAGTCCTGCGGTCAGTGACTCCAGTTATTATTTCATCATAATTGGAAGGAAGTTGAATTATGAAAGCAATTGACATTCCCAATAGCATGGATATTCAATTTCAATAAAATTATGCACTTAATGAAAGACCTCTGATTATATTTCTCACCTCCAGATGATTAATAAACTGATGCCAGATATTAGAAGAAAGAAAAATAAACTAGGCGAGGATCCGTGGCTAATTGGATACCTCAGGCATGCAATAACCATTGCGTCCTTGCACCAGTGATTACGTTCCAGTTCATGATCTCATGCTGCACCCAGATAATGGAGGAATCGTCCTTGTGTCTTTAAAATCTTCAATCAAAGGAAATCCTTCTAATCCACCAGTTTTTTGAGAATATCTCGAAAATCAAGCGAGATAGGGGAATTTTGGTGGAATCCTTTTTTTTAGCTCTTGAAATTCTATACAAAAAAGGTTCAATGGAAAAAAGACGTATCTCTACTAGTTTCCGAGATATTATCAAGGAAAAGTCATTTTTTTAGTGTTCTCTAAATTCGCTTCACATGAGACAGATAAATCAATCAATCTTGATGGTTGAGTGAAGTAACAGTTCAGGATTGATTGTCGATCTTGATACCATTGATTGGAGAATCGGAACATCATCATACCACCAGGAAGTTAACTCTCGTCCTCTGATGCGAGTGAAAGTTTCATATATATATGTGTAAATATAAAATACAAATGAAGTACATGTTAGTACATGGTAGTTCATCCCGGAAGCTTCTTGAGAATGATTCGAATGGCTTGTTGCAATCCTTGTCATCGCAGCAGGGATGCAAATTAAATGCTAATAAAAATAGTATTTACCTATTCACAGGACTGATTAAGATCTTCACGTATTCGGGGATATTCCTGGATTTATCAGCAGCATCAGTGCTATCAGGATTCTGCAATTTTCCTAGTAACAGTAAAAATAAAACCAGGTTATTAAAGTTTGAAATAAGAAAGGTATGATGGATGTTAATGCTTACATGATTGAGCAACTTTTAGCAGAGAATTACTCTGGCATGTTCCAATTTTTTTAAATTCTCTTCAACTTCTAACTTTGACTTGTACTTTAAAGAGATAAATATAAACTTTCGCGATTCGGTACTCGATAAGAATGGGAAACGACAACGACGGTATCAATGGGACGGGTGAGATCATGAAAAACTGGTTTCCAAATGTGTACTGCGCAGAATCCACTGATAATTACAGGCTTCGTGAGGTGGTCGTGAAAGTGCCATCGAACCCAATTCAGCCTGGCCTCTACACTGTTTGTGTACGAATATAACCTATGGAAATACCACCAGCTACACTGTCAAGGTTAACAATGAGCAATTTAAGAGATAATCAATCATTTGTGGGCTAATATTTGGGTCACTTTTTGTGTTTACATGATTGGTTCAGGAGGTTTATTTACATAGGTTATTATTGTGTGGAAATGCCGGAGAGGTCATGGCGCTTTTTTTGTGATTAAGGCCAGGGAATCCCTGCAGGGCATTTTAAAGAGGTTCAATTGTTCGACGTGAGTCAAAAGAGAGACTGAAATCCTTAAATAAATCGGTTTTATTTCGTCACCAGTTTTCTTGAGATATTTCGGAAACTAAGCGAGATAGAGCAATTTTCATTACGACCTTTTTTGTAGAGAATTTCAAGAGCTACAAGAAAGGTCATTATGAAAATTGCTCTATCTCGCTTAGTTTCTGAGATATGTTGAGAAAACTGGATTTGTCTGAAGAAGGTTGTGATTGAGGAAAAAATGGAGAAACGTCAAGATTCTTCCCTTCGTGGAGAAAGTTTAACGATTGACTTTCGACCAAAGTACTGTCAGCACCATCTTCCATAACTCAAGCAAGATGAACGAAAGTTTTTGGCTTTGAAGAATCCCTATAAGGGGGTTAATGACTCGATACTCAAGAAGAGAGACTTGAAGTGATTGATAATACATATTTTTGAATACTTTCACTCGTTTGCTTCTGAATAGAAGCTTTTGGAATGTAAATTCTTTAGAAAGAAATTTAAATATTGATTCAATTCGAGACAAAATAATATCTGATATTTAAAAAACTCAAATAACATTTCGACAATGGCATTTCGTCTGCTCTATTCACATTTGCCTCAATCTGGAGAACAAAGTTAGATAGACTTGGAATAAATAACACAAAGAAGCAGAAGGTGTGGCTGTAAACTCCCACGATCCTGCAAGAATATTATCACGATTCTCATGATTGGGATCTAATCGTCCTTCGCAGATATTTTGCATCAGCACAATTGTTTCAATAATTTAAAATTCTTCAATTTCATTAAAAGAAAAAGAATGTTTATCATAATTTGAGTTAATTGTTGGTAAAAATAATTCAAAAATAAAATGTAAATTCATGAAAAAAATCTAGTTTATAGCTTCATCACGATGTTATTATTCCAGCAACTGTACAACGTCATTTTGAAGAAACTCATACAATAACTACTAACCAGAATCTAATGCCCGAGGATGTACTGCAAGAGTATTGAATCATAATTGACTGTAGATAGATTTTCAATGCACAGCCTCATATTCCCATGACTAGATTTTCGTTCTCGTTGAGGAGGAATAATCTATGGTTATCAAGTTGAAGGAACATTTCCTACCTCACTCAATTCGAATGAATTACAACGAATTTTTATGATTATTGTTCATCATGAACCCATGATTTTCCCAGTTATTTTCTTCGTGAGAAAAAAAGAGCAACTACTGTCTTTCCACATGCATTCCACTGAATTTATCATTCAGCAAGTCTCATCTTGGTGCAAAGTCGACATTTCAGAAATAAGTGAGAGTTTCCTTGTTTGAAGATCAGACGATTACAAAGAGACGTGAGTTTCATTTTCCCCCTTTTTTATCTCTGGAACGAGCAGAGTCTCCAGCAGTCGTTGGAGATCAACTTCTTCAAACTATGCGCATAATAATGCAGTTTTTTTTGCTTCTTGAGAGAGGATTCTGTTGACTGATTGGCGATTATGCCACTTATCTATCCACTCAGAGGAAAAAAGTGAAACTCTTTTTTTTTCATTTCAACAAATTGGTAATTCATTGAATTGCGGTCTAATCAGAAAATTAGAGGAAATAGGGAACAGGAAATGTGCGAACAAATTTATGATTTTGTTAATGTTTTCTTTCTGTAAATGAGAAAAAAAATTGTGGGTAAAAAGTTATTCTAGTTGATTCAACTTACTTCCTTGTGTGCACCATGAGAATTGAGAAAACTACAAAGATCACCATATAAGAATCCAGTGTTATTCATCATTTGTGGATTATGTCGTAGAAAATCAATTATAGTTTCAAGTTGAGACAGGAAAAAGTTGGAGATTTATAACTAAATAAAAAATGAAAAATAAATTGAATAATGTTGTGATCTGATGGTAATTATCGCGTCTCAATTACCAATTTCACAGCAATCAATTTAATTTTATTGACAAATATGTTTACGTGATTTCCTTTCCTCCTTAAAAAAAAAAAAAAAGATAAATGTATAATAATAAATTGAGGATAAATTAGCAGACAATGCTGCAGCTATTTCGAGATTTTAAATTCTCATGGAAATTCTTTGTTGAAAAAAGTGTGTCAACATGCAGTAATTATTTAACGATTTAATTAATTTTTTTTCGTTCAAATAATATTCAACAAAAAAATATAAATGCAATCAAGAGTAATCTCTTATTTTTATCAACTCTCAAAATGAATAAGTAAAATAATTTGAATTTAAACGTGTAATCGTGAAAAGTGAAATTGTTACAAAAAGGCACGATCTAGGAAGTTATATTTTTCATCAAGTAAAACGTAATAGTATCCAAGAGAACATATATCACTTTATGAAAATAAACACATGTGCTCCTCATATTCGTCCTTTAATCCTAAAACTAGTGTAATTTACTTTCTCTGAAAAACAAATAGCAAAAGCTTGAAGGTTTTTCATATTTAAAACGTTAAAAATAACAGGTTTTAATACTTTAACTCCAGAATGGAATGCGGGAGGAATTATAATGAAAATAATGCCGTTAAATATTCAATTTTAGGAGGTTGCTTATTTCAAAGGACATTAGGATATTTGAATACATAAATAACCGAATGATATTACCCTTGAAATGTATTATTCCAAGTTTAAAGCCATGAAGTTTTAATATATGGATAAGATAAATGCGACCGGTTGAACTTGCACTTATGTATACATACTTGTACATGAAACTGATGTCCAGTTGTGGGTGGCTTTGGTGTTCATTGATTTATGCAATTTAATGCAGTTGCAAATGACTTATCCTTGAGGTGGAATTAATGTCTTTGAATATTTAATAAAAATCAGAGTTTAATGATTTATTTCAACATACATTTCTTTGTTTCAGATGGAGCACCAGTTCCTGAGGATGAGTCTGCTCATGAGGTAATGAGGAAAAACAAATTATGAAGACTTGTGTGATAAATGCAGTCTAGGTGGATTCAAATCATATAATAACAGAGCAGTTACTTTGCTATTAACTTTGTTTCAACTCTGGGTTGATGGTTAATGAGCTTTTAATACGTTATTCGTGATGCATTCATTTTTTTTAGTTCATTGTTAGAAGACTCTTCTTTATATAATCGATTACAAAATTACGTTTTTTTATATTATTGAGTTTATTTGTTTTTAGAATAAAGGCGGCTTTGTGAAAAAATCTGAAAAAATTTGGGAACAATGGAGACAGGTTGGAGCATCTTCTTAATTTTTTTCAGATTTTTCCAAAGGAGTCTTCTTTTTTTAAAAAATCGGGAATGTAGAATCAGACAATTACTTTTACCTCATATTTTTCGTAATAATTCTTCTTGATTGCCCTTAATTCATATGTAATTCATTCAGACTCTCGTGGGGTATTCATCATGCTTTTAATAGGATGGAAAGGTATTCACTACGTTTGTATATATTAATATAATAATCATTGAGTTCTCGTGCAATCATTATCGCTAGTAATAACGTCTTTCTTTCATCTCCATGCAATTGATCTTACGACAGTGTGACAGCTCTGGAAGAATCGCCAGTCTATGTGAATGACAGTGTAATTGATGCGATTATAAAATCAAGCGAGAAATTAAATCTACGCTTTGCCCATTGGTTGATCTGTTATGAGAGTAACGAACTGAATAATTATTAACTTTTTCCTCACCTCTTGCACGTATGACCTGATAAAATCTGATTATTAATTGGAGAAAATTGACGCCGTCACTCTGAAAAATCTGAAAAAATTCAGAAATCATAAAGACATGCTAGACCATCTTCATGAATTTTTTCAGATTTTTTCATGAAGCCCTTCACTATAATAAAATTCAAACTCCACGCCGTTAGAATTATTCTTTCCCAATACAAGAAAAATCGTAATAATAGTGTTTTCACTTCTACCACACGCACGTTTCCCATCATCTCCCTAATAACACGGTCTCGTCAATTTCCACAACATGAGATACTTATCATCATAACAATGCTCGAATGATCCAGCATAATCCAATGCCGATAAATTCCATCAATAACATTTGAACCAACGCAAATGGGCGCACCTGTCTAAAACATTGCGCAAAATGAAGCAGCTTCTTTGAAAAATCTGAAAAAATTCCACAACAATGAATTCATATTTCCGCATATCTCCAAATTTTTTCAGATTTTTCCGGAGACTCCTTCACCCCCCAAAAAAATCAGTTTTATTTGCTAGAGGTCCATTTTCCCTAAAATTTCACAATAGAACCAGACTATCATTGGGACAGAATAAAAGAGGAACGGTGAGCCAAGATTCGAATACAGGAGCGTAGAAATTGTGCAGGATGGTGGTTTGACATACTCGTAACAATACCAAGGCGTGTCGGTCTGTTGCAATTGATCCCAGGGTACATAAACCCACACACATGCACAAAGTCTTGCCCGATAGGTCCAGATGAATTTTCTAATGCCTCAAACAGTTGAATCTGGCACGTAATTCTGTAACTGTAGAATATTTCACAGGCGATGCACACGATGTGCCTCTAAATGTCAAGGTAACAGCATTCTCTCATTCAATCTTATCTCCACGCTCTTCTAAACTTCAGACTCAGGCATAAGAGAATGACTCCAAAAAATTATCATAATTAAATAGGTGGTTTGATTAATGTAGATTGCCAGGCACATGAGGAAGAAATTTTCGATTAATTTTTTCGACCTCAACGTTTTTTTACCCATTATGGCACATTAAATAATACGATAATTCCTTTGCCTTCAAACGGGAGCATTCAAACCATTAAATTGTCAAATTCCGATAATTCTCTCCAATATGATAATATATTGAAAGAAATTATCATCTATATTATGATCCTGAGAAATAAATTCAGAAGCTACCCAATGGAACAGAATAATTCTCCTCACTAAAAAGATTAAAAATTTCACCTTTTTGAGAGGTTTATTAAGTGCTAGGTTTATCGAATCCTGAATGCGGAAATGTGTAATTAATCGGGAGATGATACTTTCGTAAACACGGGAGCGATAGCCTACTTGTGTAAGATATTATGAAAGCTCAAGGTCATTTTTAAAATCCATTAAAAGTGGAAAAAAAATCAAGAGAAAGTAGGGAAAAGTGCTAATTAATGTAATTCCTTTTTTTCAGGATTCAGTAGCAGCAGCATCAGAGGTCCACGCAGGTGACTACGAGGATTCCGATGATTCCGACATGTACATGGAGCCAGATGGAGCTGAAACCGTCCATGAGACTCCAAAAAAGGCGAATTCTCCTCAGGAAGCATCAACTACTTCTCCAATAATCGAAGAAACCCGAGTAACCGCAACAGTATCAGAGCCAATCCAAGATGGAGACCGTATTGCTGACAAAACGCTTCTTCCAGACAGTCAAAACTTCTTCCCATCCTTCGCTGAATTATTCGCAAATCACAGACTGTCCTACGCTGAACAACAGCAGCAGCAGCGTTACAGGCCGAACCGTTTCCTCGGATACTTCCAGAGAGACCGCAATGCCTATCAAGTAGCTGCCTCAAGTGTCAAAGACAGCACCCAACATCCACTACTGGGTTCCGGAAACTTTGGGGTTATTCGTGGTGGCACTTATTACCCAGAAGACAAAGAGGCTGAAGAGTACTCGGTTGATGAAACCCTGTACAATCCCTATTACTCAACGAACTCTAGAGGACGTGCTAATTACTACAGAAATCCGAAACCACAGCCAATCAGAGGCGGAGACTTTTTCGCTAATTTCAGGGACTTTGCTGATATCACAGCTCCACCGAAATCAAGCTTCTCGCATCTTTCAGTCGTTTATGCTAATAGGAATGGTACCAGGGGACGCACTACTGAACCCAGGAATATTATTGAGACCTTGAGAATGTTGGAGGAACAGGAGGATGAGGATGTCAATGGCATCACCACTACCACCGAGCCACCGACGAAAAAATTGAGCCAGGGAAAAATTAAACTTCTTAAAATGAAGAAGTATCAAGAGGAGAAAGCTAGAAAATCACGCATGACAGTTGAACCACTTCTTGCACTTAGCTGAACTTTGATTATGGTTTGATGATGAGAAAAAGTGTTATTTGATGCGTGCTAATAGTGTATTGTACGGGGAAAGTGCTATGGGATATGTGTCCCAGTGGAATCTGGCCTCGAGAGATCAGAACCAAAGTCTGAATAATTTTTTTTCCTTTTTTTTTTGTAATTCCTTGGGATACTGTGGAAGTGCATGGGCCGATTGAAAATTGTGGCCGAGAGAATCAATCATTCATTTTAGTTATTTTATATTATTATTATTTTTATTATTAGTGTAATTGTATTCTATTGCTATTTTGTAAGATTGAAATTATGATTAATTGAATGGGAGAATAGTTTCAAAATCTTGGAGATGTGAAAAAAAAATCATTTTTTTAAGCAATCAAGTATCAATAAATTTTTAATTCAGAACACTGATAACTCATCTCCATTAAAATTGATGAAAAAAGTTCAATAACTGAACTCAATCAACAATTTCACTACATTGTTATAATTTGTTGTTGATTATTGTAGTTTTAATAGTAGTCTTACATAATCTAAAATAACGAGAGAAAATGATCTGGCGAAGGAAAAGGCAATGAAGTATAAAGAAACTGAAACAAAAAAAAAAAAACAAATAAAATAAAAATTACATTACATAATTATACTTACATTATCAAAATGATGATAAGAGTGAAACTGAAATAAAGGATATTTTTAGTAAATCCATTCTCTTTTTCTCATTATATTAAATTCCTTTATTAATTCAACGTTTCATATTGTTCTTCATTCCCGCAATCATATTCCCAATGCCTTCATGAATTTCAGCATAAGTAGCACGTGAGTACAACCATGCTGGTGTACTATAAACATTGTGCTGTGTGCAATGAGAGAAGCACTTAACATCCTGTTCCTCGTGTTTTGCCCCCATGGCCTTGACCCTAGTAATTGCCTCAGCAAAAGGCCAGTCTTCCTTCGGACCTGAAAAAAGGATAATTAATAGAAAAATGAATCTAATCATCTAATAATGATCCAAATCTGACTATTTTCACTCACTCTCTCTTCCTAATGTAACTTTAGCACCTTTCAGAACTCTGGCAACAAGTGCTGATGCAATGCACATTGTACCAATGGGCTTCTTCATGCAATTGAACTCCTGGATGACACGAATGAGGTCCGGTATCAAGGTACACTCTGCTCCCTTCGATGCAAAGTCACTCCTATCATTGAAAAGTGAAAGGATTGAATTTAGTAACATTTTTTAATTCCCCAAACGTGTCGTCTTCTAACATCGTTCGTGCTGCTCCAAAACCACCGGGAATTATCAGAGCCTCAGCACTGCATGCATTACAATGGCACAAGGATTTAATGGAGGATCTTGCTAATCGTGCTGCCTCAACGAGCGCATTCCTTGGTGTACCGCAAGTATCTGGTTCCTTCGTCAAGTGATCGACGACACCGCATATCTCCATGTCAGGAGCAAAATATTGTGGATAAAAATTATGCTGAGAGAGATTAACAGCCAGGGATATGCATTCGGATATCTCAGTGCCATCAAGGCCACCACAGCCGCATAAAATCTGTGACAGATATTAATTAACGTGTGAAAAAAAATTATTAATGATGATTTCACTTACCACGGCGACTGGCTTAGGCTCACAGGCCTGACCTTTTTCTTCTTTTTTTGATGTTTTTTTAATTATGCTTGTGTGAAGGTGAGAGGAATTATAAATATACGAGTTTCGGGTTATTTTACGAATTGTCAATGAGCCAATTACACGTAACATTGTGAGGAATTTTAAAAATTTTTATGGTATTCTCGGGAGAAGCGATTAAATCTTGATCTCATAACTGTGACAAATTACCGTGAAATTTGGGTTTTAATGGGATTTTTTTTTGAGATTATTCAGTCAAGGAAGTTGTTTTCTGACGTGTGTCATCGCCGTTTTTTGTTTAAATTTTCGGGTCTTCTTAATATCGTTGGAAATGTAGGGATTTTTGTGGGAGAAAGGCAGTCGGTAACAAAGGATAATTTACCGGCAGTTCGTGGGGAAGAATTCTACTTGGACAGAGCTCGATCGAGAAGTTTTTATCATGATTCTTATCAGTGCACCATGATGGAGCGACTGAACGCATCCTCAACATTATTAAATTCGAAATAAGTCTTTCCTCTCGAATTTTTTACCAAAAGCGATTCACGGAAGAAAAACGTTCTTCATATATAATCGCAAGAATATGATAATTCCTTCCGATCTTAAATAAAGGCGGAATTCAATTTTCTCAGACTCTAAGATGTATTTTATCCTCAAAATAAATGAGTCGAACTGATTCACTCGCAGAGGTGATACACGCACCCCTCGGGGCTGTTAAATTTTTTTCTCTTCACCTAAGAGACTTGCATCACGCATTTTGTATTCATAGTCTGTGAAAAACGGTGCCTCCTCCCAACATATACACACACAGTAAACGTTATATGAATCGTAAAGTAAGAGTCAATAATTGTTTATATTTTGTTGCTCAAAATGAAGTTAACTTTACGTGAATTCAAGAAAATGTGATTTGTGAAGTGTTAAACAGATTTTTTTTCTCATGAAGGACTCCATAGAAAATTCTGAAAAAAATCCTGAATATGCTCGAATATGTTGACATTGTTGGTGAATTTTTTCGGATTTCTTTATAAAGGTTTTGACCCTCAAAAAAATTCCTAATCTTTCAGACCAACAGGCTCATTTTATTAATGAAATCCGAATTATTGAATGAGCTGCGGAATACCAATGGAAGGGAATTATCCTCAAGTGTACGATTGACAATATCGATGAAAACTACATACGCAAGCAGAAGAAGAGTACTGCGATAATTTTATGTAAATCCAAGACGACCCTTATGCTCACACGCCCTAGCGCCGATGCTCTTCGTTTCTCCGGAGGTTATAGAGGTTAGAAAACGGTATGTATACTCCGGTAGAAGGGTATGAGCAGAAAATATGAGGGGTGGAGAAACGCTGGGAGGGGGGGGGGGCTTATATGAATGTTAAAATAAGTTTGAAATTGTCGCGGACAAGTTCAGCCCCACGGGACCTACCCGTCGAGTAATTCCGCAAAGCCAGCAGTTTCGGCCCTTTCGACTTCCGAGTTCGCATCGACGCGAATTTTACCCTCTCTCATATCCAAGGCCGTGTGTCCCTGACTACGAAAGTTTGTCGCAATGCCGATGACGATGTTACGAGAATTCATAACATTTTGTGTTAAACAAATTTGTTGAAATTTGAAAAAAATGATGAATTACAATAGTCGAGGTTTGTGATTTTTTTTGAGGGTGAAAGGGTGATTGGAATGATTTGAAAAAATTACACAACAATGTTGACATGTTGAAGTATGTTCTCAAATTTTTCCAGATTTTTCCAAGGTGCACTTCGCTTTGGAAAAAATCATAAAGTTGAAAAATTGTGGAAAAAATAGGAAATTTCATGAACATCTGACGAAACTCAAACTCACTCCACTAATTTTCCTATAAAATCACAGTTCTGAGGCTTGAGATACGCTTGACGAATAGAAAAGGTGGAGCGAGAGGGCGGAAGCTTGATCACGCGGGAACGCGTTCTCTACGGGGGAGGCAGCCCGGTAAATGCGATGTGATGCGAGTAACTGAGTGACTAATTGAATGAGGTGTCTCCCAGGAGCAGCAATCCCGTCACACGTCAGAACTGCTGTGCCTACGGGACTTTCCCCCCTCACCTTCAAAACAGACTGTTCTCCTCCAACAGTTCGTCTCTTTATGTGTGTGGCATTGGAATGATTGTCGAGTTGAGTGTACAGAGAGTCGAGTGCCAATCAAATTTCCGCAAAATTATAACTGGCGTTATTCCGAAAATTATGCGTGATAAATGATTAACATCCGTAAAATTTCCGCAATTGCCTTGAATTAATAATAAACATAATCATCATTTTTATTTCGAATTTTTCATGCTCAAACCGACTGCATACATTACGACCCAATTTTTCAAAAAGATACGATTTAAACTAAATAATCGTTTCATCAAAAATTTCATAAATCATTCCCCGTCATTCTTTCTGATTGTTTGAGAAACATTACTTTCTTCCTCACAATCTTTGTGGCCCCAGGGTGGCAACAATGGGGGTGGACTTGAGGGACAAGCAACGAGTGTTGCAGCATTGCGGAGATCGGCAGAAGGTAGCTGCTTATGCATTCTTGGCGCGAAGGCAATCGCAGGAATGGCAGGAAGCTGAGGAAGTGGAATGGGTTTGAAATGCCGTGGTGAGAAGACCCGTTCAGACAAGAGAACAATTACGCGCCGTCAGTCTCGTGACCGGTAGGCTGCTGCGAGGTGAATCAAAACTAGATGCCCCAGCATCTCCCTCCACACGTCTCTGAGGACCCATCCAAGTCATTCAGTCGGTGGTATGTCTCGTATTGATCACTCGCTCCATTTTTCCAGCAATTCCGTGTTCTTCTTCGGTTTTGCCGTTAGAAACTCTCTATTTGCATATTAGATACAATCGTAATTGTTTGGATCGTAAAATGACGGTTCAGAAGTGATTAAAAACACCAAACTGACTGAAAACAAAGAATAAAGCATGTTCGGAGAGTTTATTCAGGACCGCTTTCCATACGACAATGAGTTTCGAATGAGAAACGGCAATGAGATGATTTTCTCTCTCTTCTCGAAAAGAACAGTTGGAAAAAAGAGGGCATGGGGAAGTGGAGGAGCAAAGCAGAAATGAGGAGACGAGAGAGGGCCACTTTTCCCCCGGGGGACGGTCGAGTCGAATCGCTACCAACGAGAGGAAGCCCGACTACCTTGCGCGTTATAACTCCACCCGTTTATTTCTTTCTCGCTTCTCTGCCCCACCTGTATTCCCCTCTTTCCTCTCGTCCCTCTGATGACGTTTTATTTATCTTTTCCATCTATCCACGACTGTGATCAAATTCTTCTTCTAATTTCCAGCTATCGAACCACATCTCAATCCTCAACTTTCATCACACATCTTTGTGCGAAGGTGTGAAGAGAAGTGTATGAAAAAGTGTCGTTTTTCGCACTTGTGAAGAAAACGGTACTTTTTCGTACGACGTGAACGTAGCAGCAGTGTCAAATAATAATAATGATATGCAATCATATAATAAAAATAGTATTGTTATATGAGTTAACCTTGTTTACCACTTCACTACTGAATTAGTGATATTTATACACAATTTTGAATGAAAAAATCAAAATCTCTGCAGAATTTCTGGAATAAATCACTCTCGACTCAGTGGTCTCATTCTACAATGAAAGTAGCACTTTAGGATGACTACGAGCTCCTCCCAGAAGCACCTAATTTTGTAATCTAAGCTCGCACTACCTGCTAACTGCTCACTAAAAGATCCCAATCAACTCCACCCCCTGAGTCCCACAGTGACAACACTTCACATCCCCAGAATATCGTCTTTTCATCTCCCGAAACTGGTCACTCATTAATTTTCACAGCTCCTGGTGAAATAAAGAATTAACTTGTGAATTTTGATATTCACGGGGGCAGATAAAACGAGATTGATCGTTAATTTGGAATTAAAGTGGCTGACAACGGGTCTTTCCGTTTTTCATCGAGCTCGACCCTCCTACCAAGACAACCCCTTCTGTTAATCACGTTAGATTATATAACTTGCATGAATGGCTTTTCATGAAGTCTATTCGAAAAATCATGGTAACTACGTCATTGTAATAAATTCAATAAGGTAAAAGCACCAATTATTGACAATGTGAGGGATGAGGTCAGAATTAAATGTTTTTTAATCGATAAAATTTCAAAATCGTTGAATTTGTTTGATGACTATGTCCTAAGTTATGTTTTTAGTAATTAAATTTCCGGTTAAAACGATATTAAATGATAATTATTAATTAATATTCAATAAATGGATTAATTACCCGGAAATGGCCTGACAGGGATTTTTTTTAATTTCTATAATAATTAGAATTTATTAAGAATATTTTTTATTATAGATAATTTAATATATTGAATAAATAATTTAGGGTGTCAATAATTAGACCCTTGTCGATAATTGGTGCTTTTATCTTAGAGGAAAAAAAATGAAATAAATAATTGAAATAATTCCTTTTAAATTTGATATAAAAGTTTAAATTGTGCAAATGGTAATCAGAGTATCGAAGACAATGCTAGTATCGATTTTCGAATTACGATAATAAATAATATTAGCAATGAGGAGAGAGGGTGACTCGTGAAAGTCACAAGCGTGCAATGGGGTCGTAGAAACTAACTTAATCAGGGTAACTTCCCTCCACTTAATAAAGTTGTCTCAATTTTTACCTCATTACTGATTCTTGCCTCGACAAATTTTTCAGTCAATTTAATGTCTACGATATTCAATCAGCTATAAGTACATTCATGATTTACTCAACTCAAATGATAAGAAAAAATGGAGGAAAACTGGGTTTAAACTGTGCTCGGGATTTCAGGGAATATCCTCGATATTTCGAGGGGCTATTGTACCATGTACTATCCGATGCAGAGAGGGGTCGATTTGGCTCGACAGCCGGTTGATTAGTTACACGAGAGTGTGAGTCAAATTCCTCTCCCTTCCATATGTATTTCCTCTCTCATCCTCCGGTGATGCAAACTTAACTATTTGGTGCATTTTGGTACATGCGTGAAGCCACTGCGATTATCCTGTGTCCGAGCGGACACGGGACAATCATGTCATATTATGCGTCATGTACGCCACCCTCCCCACCCCTTTCTCCGTGCAAATATATTAAGTTTAAACAACTGGTATTTTCTTGCCGATGAAAATAGAATTTTTTAGGGCTGAAGATCTTCATTAAAAAATATGAAAAAATTTGGAAAGATACTCTAGTATGTTCGGATTTTAGTGGAATTTTTTGGGATTTTTTGAAGGAAGTCTTCGATGCTTAAAAAATTCCTTTATCTTGCCCCATAGGTTTCTCTCGCTTTAGTCTCTGTTACGAACGCTTTTTTTTATTAATGAAGATGGTTATGAAATTCTTTGAAAAAAGTCAGGCAATAATAAAAACATCCAAAGCATCATTCTGAATTTTTTCATATTTTTTATTGAAGCCCTTCACATTAAAAAAAAATCTTATATTCACTTGTAAAAATGAAAAGGAACGAAATACTTACAAAATTGAATAAATTCCATTCATCCATAAATGATAAATGATCCCTCCACTGAAAGAAACCAGAGAATGCAGATAACGACCCTTCTATTAGCAACACAAATATGAAAAAAAGAAATAATCGTCTTTTTTTTCAAAAAAAATTCCTTTCCCCTGAAAAAGTTTCTGGTACAAGTACGCGGCAACGCGACGAGGGACAAAGTATATACGAGGGGTCGCCCAGTAGAGTTGATAAAGAAATAAAGAATCGTAAAAGTTGGCGTCGAACCCAAGCGCTGACTCCCAAGGGGCCTTATGACTTAAAGTCTCCTTACTCCGTTAATTCCGAACATTAACAAAAGTCTTGCTAAAACTCGCCAACCAACTTCCCATCCCCGAGTGGATCCGAGGTGGACTTGTTAATGAAAAAAAGAAGAAAATATATAATAAAACTTCGTCAGAGTGTTCGGTCATTGCCACTGGAATACATCTCCGGCTAAACATTTACTGATGCCCTTTGTGTAATTCCAACGCTTTTATTATGCAATGTGAAGGGACACTTCAGGAAAACTGCAGAAAGTTGAAAAAAAAAAATAAGCAGAGTCTTAACGCCATAGTGTAGATATAAACCGCTTTATATATCTCCTGCTTTATAACACTCCTTATACTCTTTCGTCGTTTTACGAACGAGACCACTCACTTATTCATTCCGACGAGATGAACTTTACGGAGATTTTAATAACCGCCCGGACTCCGTAAAAATCTTCACGCCCGAGATACAAATACGCTTTTTCCCCGTGACTCGGAGAATTTAATTCAAACGCTCTCGAAATAGAGTAATTAGAGAAACTAATTGTGTCTGAGTGAATTGTCTTTAATTAATGAGCATTTTCTTCATTGATGGTGTCATTAATTCGGTGGAGTTTAATTACGCCGTAACATATCATTATGTGCACTAATATCTCACATTGACATACGCAAAATGGAACCAAAAACTCAAATGAACGCCAGAATGTATTCCAAGATTAATGAGAAATCGACTCCAATCAATATGTCTGCTTTATCACTTCTCTATGAAAGTAACCATATATACTTGACCTTGTTTACCACTTCACTACTGAATTAATGAATTACCCAAAAAGTTACATTTCTCCATTCTATAATTATGAAAAATGTAAATTTATGGCAATTCAAAGAAAAATAATCTGCACGTGCTGAATTTTCAGGGAAAAAAAAGTGGGTCAGTCTTTTTAGCCTCAGCTTTATGTACGTATCATGAATGTCTGTGAGTATCACATACTGGTATACAAGTAATAAAACATTTCGCGTGCGAGGGTATAATTGTCGGGGTTGGGTCCACTACAGTAGCTCGAATGTTACGTTGGTCGGTATAGTCTAGGTTTAGGGGCCCCGGGGGTGCACCGCGCCCCCTTTTTCATTCTGTTGCTATTTATCATCCTGCTAGTGTGTCGTCTCTCTCCCACCGATATCGAAGATCGTACACAAACTATTTCCACTGGAAAATGTGTTGAAGACGCTACGTATTTCGTGCCGGATAAAAGCAAAAGGGAAACATTGGGAATGGGTATATCCAATAGCAATTCTGGACCTTCGTCAAGTTCCTCTGTTTCGTTTTACTCGACATGATCTCACCCTCCGAGCAGTGAGACAAGCCCCTCGGTCATATAAACCCAACTGACCACAAGTTTAATTCGAATTCTAACAGAGTTTTACTTCACCGAGTTCACGAGTTTATTGAGTTTTATCTGGGTCATCGGAGCATGGAAGTTTACCATCGAAAATAATAATAACGAAATGTAGGATCAAAATCATTCAGGAACAGGAAACATTTATTTTAAATGAATAAAGAAATTATATTTGAAGTTATAAAAAAGATACATAAAAATACAAGTGAGGTCTTCTCTCGTCATCGGCTGAAGGGGAACTGATTCCAACTTCAATCTTTCGCCCAAAAGTAAACTCATTTTCTCTCTTTATTTTGAATCATTTTTCTCAGTCACACGTGCATCCATTCGTCACACTCTTGGTTAATACAATGATCATTCTGTGACGTCACTTTTAGCCACCCGCACTCTTCCCAGAGACCCTTAAACCTAAACACGACCGTGATAAAAATGTCAAAAGGAAAAAACACTTTTCACTTCACACTTTTCCGTAACGTATTTCAAACCTTAGAGTCTCTAATATTTAGTCTATTTCTTTTCTTAAAATCGTTAAATTCATGCAACACAATGCCTACTCTATTCTCTCAAACTCTATTCACTCTATTCCCACAGAAATGAATATGTTTATGGCGATCAAATACTTTGATTGAAAATTGGTAATTTTGATAAGTGAAGACTAAATATTCTAGATTCATGAGAGTCTCAAGGGGTTGTTCTTGTCGAGCACCATGTACTATGAAACTGACGTGGCCCTCTGCATTTGGACTGCGCTCTTGTATACCAAATAGGGTATGTGTATTGTATTCCATAGAACTGCATAGTCTATGGCCTCGTGTGGGGTGGCAGAGGGGGTTTCGGGTATTCCAGCTACATAAGTGACACATTGACGGGGGCTGACCGCAGCTTGGCAGACCTGACCGTCTCCCTGGGGTAGCTAGTTACCGCATGATTGGCCTTCCATTACCATACCGTACATATCCCACCCTTTGCAAGTACCCACCTAACCGTCCGCTGTTTCCTGTTGGTCTACATAGACCATGTATTCACCTGCCTCGAATGCGTGGAGAACTCCACTGGAAAGACGCGCAAGAGGGTCCAGTCCCACGGGGACATCGCCTGAGCTGTCTTGGCGAATTTGCACCTCCTAAGCAAAGGAATTTGAAGAGAACGACATAAGCACTCCATGAAAAGCTTTGGAAAAATTCTCCAACAATGTAGACATGTTACAGCACCTTCCCACTTTTTTGCACTTTTTTTCATGAACCCCTTGATTCTGAAAAAAATCCCAGATCATTCTGCCCTGGAGGTCGATTTCACCCGTTCTCCCAAACACTTTTTTTACCAGTTTGTTTTTCTTCAGGCTCTTATCTCAGTCCCTACTGTTTTCGTATAAAGGACGATCGTCGAGAACAAGCCTACCACGGGTAGATGGATAGACACGATGTGAGCGTACGTAGACATGTGAGGGTGCACTCGCTTAATTACACCGGGGTGCCTCGTGGGAGACGGAGAGAGCCTGGTAGCGACCTTATACACCCTCTGCCTCCCATATCTCCGCCTCTTCCAACACCACCACTCTCATACACAAACCTATCTCCGCCTTTATTCGAAGCCGTACTTTGCCGAAGAGAATCCCGCTCATTGTCTCATTCTCCGTCCTTCTTCTTCTCTCTTGACGTCTAACCCGTGGCAACTCACCTAGACATATAGCTTCTCCAGCGCCGAGATTTCCAAACCAACGTTGAGGTCTGGTACAGTGAAGCCACCACCCTAGTGGTCCAAGTCCCATCGGACCACGTGGTTGGTGGCCTCTCTGATGCAGCTCTATTGCAGTAACAAAATCCGGGAAATAGACGAGCTGAATCGTATAATAGCAAGTCTCCATTGCTCTCCCTAAAGCTCCATCTCTTTCTCCTGATACTGAAGGTACGTGATGCGAAATTTAATTCCAGTTCGAACAAATCGTCTGGTAGAAAACTGTGGAAATTATCGGAATTCGTGAGGGTTCATGGTGGAGATCAGTTTGGATGAGTAATGGAGGGGACGATTTCGCCTCATTATTATTCATACGCAGTGACAAAAGAGAAGTGAGCATTATCGCTTGGAATCATATGGTTCTAGGGACCAGGTGGGCAGGAGACATGCTGGACACTCTAGGTATTTAGTTTAGCACATTTTGAATAAGGTAGATGGTATCTGGATGAACAGCGGAGCTTATTACATTTAATTTACTTAATTGATTTGTTTAATTAGATGGAGATGCTGATACGTGAGATTACGAATTATTATTGGCTGACATTTGTCACTCCAACGCCTGTTAACGTGAATGTGAGATACACTACCTAATCGCGTGGCCATAAATAAGATAACAATTTTTCATCCACGTGGGCGTGTGAGGGAGGAGTGAGAAACTGGAAAAGTTTGTAACCCTCGTTACTTGGGTATCGAATTCCAATTAGATGACGATCGCATTTCTATCCAGTTAAAGGCAGAGACGTTTTCCCTTTTTTTCTCTCGTTTTAAACATTCTGAGAGAAGGAAAGAAGTGATATCCCATGGGTAAATCCAATGGCAACTGATTCGTAGTCATTTGGGGATTTATTTTGCCTCATTTCATGGCTACTCACTGAATCATGAGGACAATTCAGTAGTGAAGAGATTCATTCAACAAAATCAAGCACAGGCATCAGCATTATTTGCTTTTGGAAACAGGTGACGAAAGGGTGATTAACAATAAACATTGGTGATTAAAACGAGAATGGAAAAGGAAAGGGGGAAGCTTGGATTCGTCACGCAGGTCACGTTTGTACCTGTGGCTCTGGTAACAAGTAGATTGCCGACGTATGATAGCATCAGTCTGACACCCTTTCCTTTTTTTTTCATTTCAAGTCTTCCCCATGAGATAAAAATATATGATTCCCACGAATCTTTTCACACTTCTCAAAAAATTCCGAGAAAACAGATAAAGAATAGAATTACAGTATCATGAGTATGTGGAGAAGTCATGATATATCTTGGAATTGTTTGGCACAAGGTGAACGAGATGTAACTCGATACGGAATATCGGAGTCAACTGTATTCTCATGAGAGCATGGAGGAGGGTATGTGTAAAGCAACCCCACTCACCCATTCCAAAAAGCCACTGCCATCGATAGAGCCTCGCAACTTACCTATCTGAGACGTTTGCCTTACGGATTCTCAATGTGTATTGGAGGAAGTGTAGATGCACTCGAATAGCTACTGGCGACAAAGAGCTGAGATCAGTGTGACTCTCAGTTCTCCCAGGGGCTCCAGTGCAGACTGTCTAACCTTCAGGCTCTGACTTTTCTATGAGCAGGGAAGAAAGAAAAGCACAATAATTCATGGCAGAAAAAGTAGACTAAATGAGGGTAAAATGGACACATTTGAGTTTTGATGTTTTGGATCAATGATCCCATCAATTTTCTCTCAATTAATAAATAAAGCATTGGCACTAGGTGCAGAGCTGGAGACTGAAGTTGAGGTGGAGGAAAGAGGCAGAAATAAGTGGTGGCTCTCGCTCTGTTGAGTATGGGCCGATGGGGGTGTGCGACTGAAGAGAGTTTACGTCGACAGCGAACGGTAAACCCCCGGAATTGTGGCTACCCCATTGCCTCCAGAGACTCTGTCGGGTATTGAAAATTACATCTTACTCCGCATCTACCCATCTATGCCTGGTATTTCCACCCAATCGTTTCGTTTCTCCATTTCCCCCTTTGTTCATGGCAATATACACTTTCGATATCTGCGATGCGTTCGTAATCGCTCTCCGCTCCATGTTTGTTGCATGCAAAAGGGGGGAGGGAGACTTCCGGTCCGCGCTTTTCAGCCGACGGACTCGAATGCCCCCGGAAACTCCTCGTAATGCAAATGAAAAAATAATACTCCTGATTCCCTCGCAGCATTTCAATAATTTCTTTCAAAGAATTCCACAGGATTTCAAACGAACACATGAAAAACATGAAAATGTAAATAAAATTTAGAGTATACGTAACCAGTACGAAAACTGAAAAATGTTTTTCCGTTATGCGCTCGTGTATTCCATTGGGAAATGGAGTTAGATACATAGTATACACATTCACACGACGTTTTTGCACCAAATTCGAAGTGTACACTCTCCTATGGGCTTTATTTTTCTCTTTTTTTCGCAATGGGTGAGCCTGTTTCAAAGTCATGCGTGAAAACATCAAAGAGTGTATGCACACGCGCAAGAAAAAAAAAAAGGAGGAAAAGCCGTTGCTTGAAAGTCGTGACGTCTCTCGAAGGGGCCACATTGAAGATACATTTGGATAGAGTACATATTCTTACGTTATAAGAAATGTAAAATATGGATAGCGAGGTCAGAGCTGTGTCAGGATAAACAACGATAAGGGGAATAGAAAAAAGTCTCGAGGTAAGTTTAAAAGTAAAAACTTTGACTTTTTTTCCTCGTGATATATGTGCTTTTTTCTTTCCTTGTGAATTGGAATGTTTTTGCTGGATGAATATTTGTTACACGTATTCACAAGTCCCTCATCCGCTCTTTTATAAGGCATAAAGTCTTTGATATACGTGACCCGACAGTTCTCCGATATTCCTGGATGACATAATGAGAAAGACTTGAGGAAAAAGTCTGAAAAAAAGTGCAGAGATGCCCCGATATGTCCACAATATTGTGTAATTTTTTCAATTTTTTTGAAGCATCACTTCACCCTAATATTCATGATATCATTGAATTAATCTGACAATTCAAAATATCACATGTCAACAATCAGACCCATTTAATTTGTTAACGAAGAGCTTGTCCACTGGTGTCTCCAGAGACTAAGAAATACCATGTGTTGCGTGTAAGCCCGAGGCGTGGTCTCACGCAATTGTCCCTAATCCAACAAATAATTTATAACTTTGAATATCCCAAAGAATAAAATAATAAAAACCCAAAGAAAAGAGAAAAGAGAATTACCTTCTCCAATGACGTTGATGAAGTTATACGTATTTCGCCCAAAGAGATCCCAATGTAAGTGGAACATAGCCTTGCAAGTGCCCAAATCATTTCAAAGTACAGAGCTAGAGCGAGAGGGTCGTAGAGTTGGTAATTGGCAATATGAGTGGCTGGATCCTGCAGGATGTCGGGTCAGTCGCGCGCCCCAGGGACTCGTCCCTCTCTCTCTTGTCCAAGGGTGCTTTTCCATTGCTTCTGTCTCTTCTACATCGTTTTCTCTCTCCTCCGTTGGCCATGAAGAGTCGAGGGGTGGTCGGGAGGCAGAAATCAAATTGAGTTTCATACTGCCGGAGACTCTCCGTATGTTCACTTGACCTTACTACCTGCAAAACTTGCATTTCTATTAAAAGAATGTTCAAATTTTTCAGATTAAACTGAATCATCGTTTTTCAGAGATTAGGCACTTGATAAATTCATTCATTTTAATTCACCGAGAAAGTGTATTCTCGTGGTGAAGATCCGAAGGGGTTGTAGGGATAGTTGCATGCGGCGGCGTCTGGACCGCGGATAATGGGAAGGCTGCTGCCTCGGGTATCTCTGCTAATCACGTTAAGTCCGGCAGACCGCTTTGTGCTCCCGCGAACGAGCCACACGGATGGAAATTGCCAACTCCTGGCATCACGACCAACATGAAACCCAATTGTACAATATCTGTATAGTTATACTGGAATTTCGAATTTTCGGGTATTGTCCAGACGTCCATGAGTTTCGGAAGTAATAGACACCGGCTTCCATTTACTGAGAAAAAAGGGAAACCGAATATTGAGGGCATTGGTACTATCAAAATTCACTAATTCAATTTGCTCTGCGATTTGCTTCATAACCAAGAAATTGGGATTGTAGTTTTCATGAAACTGCACAGGTTTGCCAATTGTAGAACGTAACATCACTGTCAAAAAGTAGTGTTCCACACATGTGCGTCGGGATTTTTTCACTCGTGTGATTGGCAGCCTTTGTGTTTATTTTTAGAATTTCATTATTTTCTATTGGAAACAATAATAAATGGAAAAAATGATACCTTAACCCTACTAATTCCTGCTGCAACTCTTGAATTCTTTTTCTTCATAAAAATAATAATTTTCATACAGTGACAGAAGGTGAAACGTCCAGCATGCCATACCACCGTGTATCCTAACTCACGAATCTCATTAAAATCATTGGTGCGTGCCGTTCACTTTCCCAGAATATTCACGTCGTCACGATGAAACTGATGCGACTCCATTAAGATGACCATATCTCCGTGATATTACTCAGACGTTGTACACTCCTCTCAATCTCCCAGAGTCCACCGAGATATTTGTCAGAGAGACGTCTCTCAGAGGCAAAAAATTGATCCAATTTTTTTAAACTCATTTTTATTCAAAGTGCTCGAGCCACCTCGATGCAGGAAAAAAAAGGAGCAACCTGGCCCCCTTCTTGTCTCATCTACATTGTCTCCTCGACTCTTTTTTTATATACTGGGAGAAGATTTTACGCGGAGGCAAATTTGAATAATGTCTTTTATCGGGCTGTTTTCCACCCCCCAAGCTATATCCGCATGTTTCGTCGTGTGTATACGTATATTCTCGTGCTCTCTCTCTCTCTCCTCTCAATCCCTCGGGAATCGCGTATCGTCAACGAGGAAAACGTCGTTTGGAAAGGGCGCATTTGGATTATCACTCGAGACGCTTACCTGGGAAAGTTCCTTTTTTTTTATCCGAGTTATCAACATCTCGATTACGAGTTACTGGGGACGACTTTAATATTTGTTTTACTCGGTTTTTTTCGCTTACACTTGTTGGGAATCCGTGATTCGTTCAGTGGATAAGGGCTGTATTACTTTTCTTCATATTTGCCCCTTTTTTTTGCCGCATTATCCGGTTGTCCGATTAAACTCTTTCGGAGATGCGAGGGCCGAGAGTAATTTGTGGAAGAAAAACCGACAAAAAGGGTTTGCCCACTTCTCGAGAGGGGATAATGCGACCCCTGAGATGCTGCAGACCACCGAGTGATCTACGGCACTCTATTCACATCTACGGTATACTTATCCCAGTCTCGATCTACTGGCACTCGAGGAAAAAAGGGAAAAGTCGACGGGTAAATGAATGATTTTAACGTACGATGAATTAAACTGTCACGAGAAATATGGTAATTTTACGGGGTTCTTTTTTGTTTGCTCCATTTTTTCTCATGGAAACTCATTAACGAATGCAAACGAGGCAACGCTGTCGACAAATTTAATAAAGTCGGGCAATTACTTCGGTCAATTGTAAACATTTTCAGACCCTCAAATTTCATTAATTTTTCGGTTATTTCGGGATTTTTTTTTAAAGGGAAGAGATTTGTGGAAAAATTTGAAAAAAATTGAGAAGAAGCTTTGACATGTTTACATTTTTGTGGAATTTTTTCAAATTTTTTCACAAAGCTGCACATTCTCCAGAAAAATCCCAGTTTTGTATAATCAAATTGAATAAATTCCGTTATTTCATTCATTTTAAATTCAATTTCCATTGAAAATTTGCTTCAAAAGGAGCAAAGGAGAACTCTGAGATAAACCATGAAGAATTTCCCTCGGATTTGTGTATGGACGTGAATCACATTTGCGGATTGCGGCCAGTATTTGAATATTTCGTTTGAATATGTTACGGCGACTGGTCAGTGGCCCTCGTCTTTTCCGCATCATGGAAACTAGAGGACGTGACGGCTTCGGTCTTCGCCTTTTTCTTAAAACAGAAGTGAATTTGGATCGACTCATGGTTGACGAGAATGAGGGGAGAAAATGGGGAGGAGAGAGCAAAAAAATGGCGGATATAAATTCTTGAAAACAAAACAATACTCCATTCTCTCCCAGCCTCCTTCTCACTGACTATACGACCCTCACCTGAGTGTACCAGAGGTCTTTCCTAAATTGAATCTTCTTTGGCAAACCCAGTGCTTCATTATTTACAAGCGGCCTACCTCTCTCGAGTGGTTTGCAAAATTATTGTTTGGGGATTGCCACTACGACGGCACTTGGCTTGCCTCGAATAAAAGCATCTCGCCTTATTTTTCATCGAACTTTATCACTACAACCGTTGCAGCAAATAAATGCTGATTATCGGAATCCAAATGATCCGGGAATTTATTTCGAAGTGAAGGAGTTTGTGAAAAAAACTGAAAAAATTTGAGAACATGCTTGCGCATGTCTACATCATTGTAGAATTTTTTCAAATTCCTACATAGACCCGCCCCTTTTATCCACAATAATTATCATAATTTATTCAATTAAATTGTTAAAATCATCTGACTTAGGAATTTTTTTAACTACGAAGGAACTTGTGAAAAAATCTAAAAAAATTTGAGAACATGCTCCAACATGTTTACATTGTTCTCGAATTTTTTGGAGTTCCTGCGTAAAATTCTTCACGATAAAAAAAATTATAATCAATATTAGTTAATCAGAATCCGGTGATTTATAACAAAGAACACAAGTAAAGTATCCTACCGTATATCTGTTATTGGCTTGCCTTCCAGTCGTTGACCGTAGAAGAATAAAACATAGCCTGTGCCCCGTGAGACATCGGCGGATGATTTGTGAGTGGAAACAATAAGCGGCCCCTGCAATATTCATCACGGGCTTTCCCCCCGCACGTCCATAGACCCGAGCTCGGCTTCTTGGCACGTTCATGTCGGGGAAAACGAGAAAAAAGGAGGCAGGCCAGGAATAGTAGGGGAATAAGAAGCAGTTCTCTCTGTGTATGTGAGAAATTGAGGGGAAGAGAGATGAAAGAGAAAAAAAAATAAGAAAAATGGAAAGAAGAAAGAATGGTGGTGGCGTCCAGCTAAAAGTTTGATGGGTTACCACGTGCCCATGGGATGGTACACTGGACCACATTGCTAGGCATCTCGCGTGGGCCACGTTCCAGAACTTGAAGGATTTCGGGATTCTATCAAACTGGACAATGCAATAATGTGCGAACCGCGTTTTGGAATGGGCGATGCGTGAAAAATGAACAAATGCTGAAAAATTCGGGGTTTGTCGATCCCAAGAGAGTGCCCTGGACTTGTCTCTTCAATAGAAGACAAATTTTCATATATTTTCGAGCAGAAAATGAAGAAATACGAATACTGCATCTACAATATGTCGCAGCAAATACTCGATAGTTATATTAATCCACATCATTCATATTGAACCTCAATCCCTCATCAGATCCTTGATAATTTCAGGCCCCAGACAAATAGTCCCAAGTACTAATCTTCTACCCCTAAAATTCCGTGCAATAAAATTCGTGCATAAAATGGGCGGAATAGGTGTATCCTCAGGATGCACCTATTCCCCCCACTACTACCCCAAAATCGCAATATATAAGCCCCTGTTTTCCAAAACTCCTCAGTCAGTTAATTAGTTACTCTGTCGGTCGTGAGTTCATTTTTGAAACTAAAAATAGAATAGTTATCAATTAATATAAGTATTTCTAAGGAAACTAGACGGTTTTCATTCTTAGAAACACAACAACCTCATCTAGGTTTCCATAAAGAATTCAATTACCTTTTTATCCAATTTCAAAATTCTAAAAACTCAAAAAAATCACATGGGACTCTATTCTATTCTCCAATTTAAACTTTCCCCTGTCATCTTTCTCTCTCAAGCACGATCACTACTTTGAACATACAAGAATCTAAGATACACCCTGAAACATTTTAAATTGGCCATTATACTATTTAACTTGAGGGACTTGGATTCCACTGGCTTCTGTCCTCTGCACCATATATTCAGTCTGAGACACACGAGGGAGTAGGTCGAAGAATCCAAAGAGGGAATACGTTGGTGCTCTTGCTTCTTCTCTCTCCCTGATGTTCTGGATGAGCATGTGTGTGCCAGTGGAAGCCCTCATCCTCCATTCAAACTCGAGCAAACAGAGTTAACTGTATTTGCCTACATCCTCAGTGATCTGATGTCCATGGCTCTTCGGACCGTGAAGACTCACTCCAGCATCTCCAACTTGCAATGAAAATTTCATACTCCAAGTATTCAGTGACAAAAGCTATTTCCTCCATATTCCTATTTTATTTCCAATTCAAAAGTACCACATTTGATGATACTGTTATTTTATTCAAAAAAACGTGCAGATTGCTTATCAATATTTGCTAATTCAGTACAACCAAAAAAAAAATGCATGAGTAATTCAAATATATATGTAATAGCATCAATGAATATGTTTCGTTATCAGTCAATCTCATTTTTTTTTCATTCCACCATTTTCCCATTCATATACATGGATATATTGTATTTTTTCACCACTTTCTGGGGATTTGAAAACGAGACATTTTTTTATGAATTTTAACGAGAACACCTCTGTACCAGTGTACGTCAACTGGAATTGGCTTGGGGGCAAAAAAGTATGCACCCAGAGCAAACAGAAGACAATGAGTCTCTGCGACTTTTAATCAAGTCTCCTGTTCCCTGCAGCAGAATTAACTCAAATTACGCCACACGGGGCCACAACCTGAAGCACACGGATTTAGAATTCATACAGTCCTTAACAATATCCTCCATTGTGTGCGCCTTTTTTTCCACTTTTTTTCAACCCCCAAGTAACTACCAGAATAACGAAAAAAAAGTAGAATATCACAAGAACAAGAAGCATTTTTTATTCCAATGCATGAACTTGACGAATCTCGAAGAAAGAGTTTCACGTCTCTGTAGACTCCGGAATAATTCTCTTCATATTCCCATGTGATAGTGCCACAAGATTACGAAGGAATTAACCAGAAGAAAATTATATTTACCTTCAGAAGATGAAAAGAATTGAGGTGAAAGAAGAGAGAGAAGAGAGTGAAAAATATCAGAAGAGAAACGAGGTAGTTTGTCGTTTCAGCTTAGAGAGAGAGAAGTGAAAAATAAAAATGGCACTGTCGCTCCCCATATTAAGTGCAGGCTGCCGTCCAGGACACCCATGGGGCTGTCCCCAGTATAGGGTAGCAGCTACGTATTTAAATAAAACATTGGATCGCGTTGCAATTGCTACCCTTACCCCGAGGCTCTGTCTCCTCTGCAGATAAACAAATTAAGCTGCATCGTGTCGTAGTGTATATAGTTAACAAGCCTCGTGCCCATTGATTCATCGCCAGGGACTGTGAACCAATCGACTCTCGTTCATTTGGTGTTTCATTTCCGTTTTTTCCGTTCGTTTTTCTTCGGCTCTGACACCCTGAATAATCGGGCCTTCAGGATTTATTGATGAAACCACGGACATACGCCTTTTTTTAAGACTGAAAAATACTTCTTTCTCACCTCAAAATAGGCGTTCATACAGGAAGACTAGCCGGTGCAAAACGACAAAGAAACCGCTCGAATGCGTTCGTGCCCTTTCCCGGGGGAAAGGGCCACAACGATTAATCAGCTGTTGGCAAGACGTAGGAACTCGTCCCAGGGGCAGATCGTGCACAATGTTTCCACCCTTCGTTTTATTTTTTTTCTTCCGTCTTCTCTACCGAACTTCGGAATTTTCCTATTCCTCATGAATCGGAGACACTTTTAATGTATTTTCGAGTCTTGCGTGTGGCCACAATGACGAGGCATCTCCAAATATTACCAACCCAAAGTAATTCCCTAGAGCAATTCTTTTATTCGTATTATTACTGGTTTTACAGGTACATGAAACGGAAATTTTTCCCGCAGATTTAATCTTCTTTCTTCTCCTCCTTTATTTCATAACAAAAGATACCACATCACTCAGTTACACGTCCAAATATTTTAAACTCATGTGCCAAACAAATACTCAAGTTTTTCTTGGTTAAATTTTGAGGTTATTTTGTGTTTTCCATATGCTCTAACAGAAATCGCAGCAAGTTGAGATTTATGGTGGCTTTTTTTACATTCCGAGAGCAACTTTCGCGGATAGACGATCCATCATTTACCCATGTCCGATTCAAGAGTATCATTTCCCCAACTGTAATCCCGTGGTGATACCACGTTATCTCCAAAGCTGCGAGAAAACTTTTGGCAAAAACACGAATTGTTTTTTTACGGGAATTTATTTCAGAGTGAAGGAGTTTCTGGAAAAATCGGAAAAAATTTGAGAACGTGCTTGGACATGTCTACATTATTGTAGAATTTTTCCAAATTGCTGCATAAAACCGCCCCTTTTATCCACAATAATTATCATAATTTATTCAATTAAATTGTTAAAATCGCCGGATTTAGGAATTTTTTCCAATACGAAAGACTTTGTCAAAAAATCTGGGAAAATTCGGGAACATGCTGCAACATGTCTGCATTCTTCTCGAATTTTTTTGAAGCTCCTGTGTAAAGTTCTTCACGATAAAAAAAATTATCAAAGAACACAAGTAAAGTATCCTTTCTCTCATTTTTCTTTGTGGGTTTTTCCGCCCCTCATTGCCCCTCTTTTCACACTGTACATGAAATGCTCCGGCATGCATCACCGGTGGAAATCGGAGGAAAAACCCGAGCCCCAGTGGACCAGAAACTCGAAGGTGCAGAAGAAAAGACCGCATTTCAAATTGTTCCTTTTTTCGTATTTCTCGTGAGGCGAAAAAAAATGTAGCAAGAGCGAAGACGGTGATGAATATTTCTCCGGGTCGCGAATTATCATAGTAAATGAGATTGCCCTTGAATTATTGATGAGTGCGTAACGTTCTTGGTCTATGTTACTTGTCCGCATACTCTGAGGTTATACATACTCGGATAAAAAAGGGAGGAAGGGGGAGGAAAAAGCGTTGGTGTAGAAGAGCGATTTTTCATTGGCAAACTTTATTATAAAACCCAACGAAATACTTTTCCTGAATTTTTAAAAGCACTCAATCATTCCCACTGTCGAAAATCGAAAAGTGCAAATGAATTTATTCGATTCGAAATTTACACCCCTACCCTCACCCCTCCGTTTGCATTCTGCACTCTGCCCCAAAAATAATTGCGACGCCTTTTCTCTACATCTCTCGGTTTCTTCTTTCCCTTCTCTCCAATTTCCCCCTTGCCCAACAAATTGCACCGGAAAATTCCCCGGAGAATAACGAAGTTATGACCGGGACCGACAACTTTCTGACTCTCGTGTAATTATCTTTCTCCGGGTCTACGATCCAATAAAAACCCCAATCCAAACGTCTTTATGAAGCCCACATTCGATTCCACGACAGTCGAATGTTTTTTTAATCAATAATTTCCCGGTTTTATGAAGATAATGATTCTCGTGTATGTGGGAATAGAGTGAATAGAGTTTGAGAGAATAGAGTAGGCATTGTGTTGCATGAATTTAACGATTTTAAGAAAAGAAATAGACTAGATATTACAGACTCTAAGGTTTGAAATTCGTTACGGAAAAGTGTGAAGTGAAAAGTGTTTTTTCCTTTTGACATTTTTATCACGGTCGTGTTTAGGTTTAAGAGTCTCTGGGAAGAGTGCGGGTGGCTAAAAGTGACGTCACAGAATGGTCATTGTATTAACAAAGAGTGTGACGAATGGATGCACGTGTGACTGAGAAAAATGATTCAAAATAAAGAGAGAAAATGAGTTTACTTTTGGGCGAAAGATTGAAGTTGGAATCAGTTCCCCTTCAGCCGATGACGAGACCTCACTTGTATTTTTATGTATTTTTTTTATAACTTCAAATATGATTTCTTTATTCATTTAAAATAAATGTTTCCTGTTCCTGAATGATTTTGATCCTACATGTATCTCAATTAATTGATGCTGAATAAATGCGGTGAATCGGAGTGAAAGGTGACGCAGTGTCGAGAAAATAGAGCAACTTTCTCCTGTATTTCCAGGAATCTCGAAGGAGGAAAGGCGCACAGTGGTTGCGCGGACGGCCACCAGGGGCGTGTCCGGTGCCGCCTTCGCGAGAAAATCAGCCCCCGATACCAGAAGCAACCACCAACCCCCTGCGTATTCCACCACCACTTTGCTAGATCCCTGGGTCCACCTATGCACCTTACCTCTTAATTTGTTGGAGACCGGGCGGTTAATTGAAGATACCGCTGTTGCACCTGCGCAATCACTTATACGAAAGCCATATAGTACTGCCGACGTCCGCCATCAATGATCCGAAGATGGGGGTGCTGGAGGATTGTTCGAGGAATCGCAGGTCTTCTGAAATCACTTATTGGATTAAAGGTTTCCGGAGAACTGAGGATATTATCAAAGTTTTTTCATTAATAATTATGGAGTAATTGAGTAATAATTCATGAGTTTGTCTTCATTATTCATAAGTTTCTTCAACATTCGTCTTTATTAATATACTCAATAGATAAATCTGTTGATTATTCAAATTTAAGGAAACTGAGATAAATTATGTAATTCAAAGTTTCCAGTTTTGACAACAAGAAAGTGACAATTGCTCAGCAACTGATGCCACGATAGAAAAATATGGCCTATACATTATTTAGAGATATCCCGTGTATTTGTATCAGTAGATGGATGATATAAAATACACACACACGTCTCAAGAGACATGGCCCCGATGTCACAGACTTTTCCATCTATCTGCATACGTTTTGAAAAAATAACGTTAGGTGCTCTTTCCTGCAGCACTTGGAAGTGTGCAAAGAGCACTTTACCAAGCAATCGAACCACTCAATAAACCCAAAAGAATTTTTATTCTCCATCATAAGTTTTTTATCACCAAAACATATATGATACGTAAAAAGGGGAAAAAGTTCGATACATGACACTAAAAGTGGTTTGTCTGAAATTAATAGGATTTCCAGGCCAATCAAAGTCCGCCGGAAGTGCGAAGGTAAAGCGGTTAACCTCGCGTAATGGAGGTCAGCTCCTTCGGGGCTTTCTGGACTCTTGGACTAGAGAAAACAGAGCCACAAGAGCTATCCCACAACGCTTGAGACGATCCCATTCGGCTCTCCTTGGTGAGTTATCTATATACTCTTTTCCCCAAGTTGCCGATTGTCGTTTTGATTTCACGGCGGGGGAATTGCATCAAGACTTAACTTGTACTTTCCTTACAACTGATGTACTGTCCATCGATTTACCTTTATTCTCCTCCATATTGTTTAATGATCAAGACTTTTTGTACTGGTTAGATGTCACGAGTGATGATTTGTTTTTTGAATCATTGATTATATCCACAGCGCCAGAATTCCGGATAATTTATCCCCATTTCTTGGAGTTGAAACGAAGTGTTACTGCCATCGAGTCTATTTATCAAATGTACGTTTAATTTTTTCCCTGGGATCATACATCATCCGGTTGAGGCGTGATCCAAGAAACGTTCAGAATGGGGGTGCCTACGGAAAATAGTTCTAGATTGAGATCTCGGAAATTCACAACAAAAAAAAATCAAGCACTTACTCTCCAACCGGTTTATGAAATTCCAGAGCAGATCGATCATGATGAAAGTGCTGGTTGAATGTACAATTTAAAATTAATAAAATTCAAATGACTCGAAAGAAATTTATCTTCTTTTTTTTCCCGAAGAATGCTGGATGCAGCAGAAAAAGTATACGCGGTGTTCAGCCACGAGAAATTATGGCTCTTGTCACGGCTGTTCATTTGTAGATGGAGTTTTTGCTCCCTGAGGAGGCTGCCCCAATCACGAGCCGCGGAAATTGCAGCCCCGTCCATCCTCACCCCGCGTCCTACGTTTCCGCCACCTTTTCCCACCATCATCCTCACTTCTCGCAGCCTTCTCTCATACCCATTCCATCCCTTACATGGCACTGAGCCATTGCCAACTACCCCTACTTCAACGCCTTGCAACTACCAAGGACTCCCTCGTTCAATAGAGAAAAAGAGAAAAGAATATCCGAAGCTTTTCAAACGAAAATATAGTGTAATCATTGAAATTGATGATTTTAAAAAAATTCTACAGAAGTAAAGCAATCAAGAAGTCATCGTGTCACTACTTTACCGACAGTACACCTTTAATGAAAACTTGCCTTTAATTGACGAGAAACGGAGACATGTTCTCATATGCAATGAAAGCAATCACACGTCAGTTTGTAATTGAAAGAATAGAACGAAAATTGTGTGAGAGACAGTATGTTATATTGAAAGGATTAAAAGTATGTAAAAACTAGATAAATGCGTTCCATGTGCAGACAGATTGCCACGCAACAGGATCATTCATACGTGAATTTTTGGTTATGTTGCAGGCGTCTTTTGTCTTCTCTTATCATTTATTTTGTCTTTTCACTTCCAAGATTCAACACATCTTTTCACCAAAATTGAATGAAATAAAGAATGTATTGAACCGAGGAAAATGTCATTCTCGCAATTAAGAGGTGGGTGATGTAGTGCCACGAGACGTTGGAATTTTCATGTGAAAGAGGACGAGAGGCATCCATCACGATGCAGTAACGAAGGCATCAGATGATGACACATTTTAATATCTTAAAAACAGAGCTGTCTATTTATCCTCTTTTTCATGAATTCCCTTTTTTCCTCCAGCTCGTGGCCACAACAAAAGGGTGCGTCATGTATTACCCCAGTGCTCTTCGTCGCTCATTCGAGGAGCCTCTCTCCATTTGAGTTAAAGACAAAAAGATAAAGAATAAAGGAGAGAAAAAAAGGCGCGAGTAGTGTCAGAGTCCCCAGGTGACGGCAGAGTGATGATTAAGCCCACATTTTAATCAAAGAACGGGAGTGAAAAGTCTTGTAGCATCAAGCAGCCAGAGATGATAGGATTTTGTGCTTGATAAATCAAATCGGCGTTTCCAATGGCTTTCTCTGTATATAAAATAATAATACATTATTTTTTATCCTCCAGATCCCCATCTCAGTCCCCCCCCCCCCCCCAAACCCACCCCTCCAGCATAACTCGTCTTTTGTGTATTATTTTTCATACAAAATGGAAATCATCCAGAAATCTTTAAAGTCCCTGTAAATTGCGTCAACCTGTCGAAATGAATTCACTATAATAATTTTCTCCTTTTCTTATATTTTTAAAGAGGGCTGAATCTTTATGCTCTTCGACTCCCATTGGACAAACCGTGAGACAAAAAAGTGGAAACGAATTTTCATAAGCTAAATTATTATAACGTGAGGCACCAAGGAGTGTTGGATATAGTGAAGTTTACGACTCCCAGTATCCTCGTATATATCCAAGAAGAGTGAATGAATACACGACTTTTCTTCACTCTTCAAAAAAAAAAAAAAAAAGTTCCCATCGCATAAAACGGAGAGAGCCAGTGCCTTCAACTCAGCGGTAATATGCATTATGTACGGACTAATGTTATTTTTATTCAACACAAGACCCCCTCGTACTCCATGAAACTGTATCGTTCGTTTTACTGCGATATAATTTAATTTTTCAGATTTAAGAAGGCATCCGCAGCACTCACCCTGTGAACGAAAGATTTCAATGAGGACACAGCGATATACAACTGTGTTAGAATTTTACTTCTTTTTTTTCAGAGGTGGAGGAGAAAAAAATAGGGATAGTGGAAGTATGCGGGTTCTCGAAGGGGACATACACCGGATGATATTTTATTCCTCGAGTCTCCTCTCTCGCTCTCTCCACTGCGATATTCTGATGTTGACGGTGTTCTTGCCGCACACAGCGGTAAGTAGCGAGGCCGGGCCTGATGGATTTGACGACTCCGCAGGGTCCCCTCAATCCACCACTGACTCACTTCACCTCTTCCATCTATCCTCCCCACGTACGATCTCGACGATGCTGTCTATGTCCATGCAATGAGATCATTTTTAGGTTAGGAAAATGTATTTTTAGGTCTAAAAGACATTATGGTGCAAATGATCATGATCGCATTATTGATTAACGAGAAAACGTGAAGAAAAAAAATTGATAACACACATACACATGGTCTTAAACCGTAGAGATCATTAAAAAAATCGATTTTCCATTTTCGGGGTCAATACATAAACTTCCCTCAATGTTTCCAATGAGAACGAGAATTGATGCAGAATTAAGAGAATAGATAACCGGCGACAATTTCAAAGAGGAAGTCAAGGTCAAGCCCTATCTCACACTGGAAGGCTTACGAGGGTCATGTGAGGCTGTAAAGTGGACATTGAATGATGGGAGTGAAGAAGCATCAGAAATTCACGGGGACTATAAAACCTTTTTAGGCGACAAATCTATCCGTCCTATACGCTGTAGAATTTTCAATTATACGTGTAAATAAAGTATAGAGGAGTGCTGGAGATATGACATAAACTCGACCTTACGGTCTTTCTTAACTGAATTGTGCATGTCTCAGCGGGAACGTTACTCCGGTGGATCCCATTTTTCTACACCCCCACTCGACATTCTTGTCATAAAATTATCAGGCGATAATAAAGGAGCGAAGAAAGTGCGTGGTTATAGTTTTATTAAAATGTGAATATTTTTAAAATTGATCATTCTGCTTTTTAATTAGTCCAAGTGCATTGGGAATGATGGAAAATCCTTGTTTTGAATTCTCCGAAAAATACGATAACGTTAACTATACTCTATAGTTTTAAATATTCCTCGTAAACATCAAGCAGCTACCGCTGGGACAAAGTTTGAATTAGCAGAGACATATTCATACGAGGAGTTTGCATCGAGGGTTGCTCCTAGGAGGGCACTCCGTCATCTCACTGCCTTCACCTCACTGGGCCTGGTTTGGTGGACGCCCTTAGGGATCAAGCCCAGTCATTAATTAAGTCTTTTTGCAGACTGACCCCTTACAAGTGCCGGGATAAAGCCTCCGAAAACTGTCGTTTTGAGGAAAAAACCAGTGACATTATCCTCCATTTTAAGTTTGTATTTAATTATTAGTATAGAGGTGATCGGTGGCTCATTCGGTAGAGTGTCGGATTGTCAACTCGAAGCTCCGAGTTCAAATCCCAGTCTCTGCCGAATGACACAAGCACCACTGTAAAAATTATTTACAAATGCTTCATCCACAGACACACGATGAACCTCCGTCGCTGATTGGCATAAAAAGCGGTAAAGATGGCGACGTTAAATAAGTATTAAAAAAAAAATTATTAGTACATCAATGTCACGTGATCCAACAGAAGTTCGTGTCGAATATGTTAATCCTATTGGCAATTTCCGGAGCGAATGAGTTGGCAAGAACACAGTCTCCCAAAATAGAATCCCAGGAATGTTACCAGTTTCCTATGCATGTTAGTGGTAAATTGTTAAGGGATAGGGAATTCTGTGGAGCAACATACGTACACGACACGAGACTCTCGAGCTGAATTTTCCTACATGCTGTATCCTCTCTCTGTTTCTCTCCATCTACGTACGGACTCACCTATGCAAATAAGTTGCTAGCCGGTCAAGCATGACATTCAAGGAGAACAAAATACCAGTAGAGAGCTACATTGTCTCTGGAGACGGCATGATACCTTTTCTGGAGATGCTGAATGAAAAATTAATCATATTCACAAATAGAGTGATTGCAAGCATTCGAGAGCCACTAAATCCCTGTCCCCTCGAGCTTCACCTGTTGTAGACAAATTACTGCGTTTGAATTCTTGTTATCTTTGCTTTCAGAATACATCGGATAAAACGGACTCTTCAAGTAAAGTGAATCAGGAGCTCTTTTCAAGGGCAAAAAGTTGCCGGAAAAATCTGAAAAAAATTGAGAAGATGCGAGAATATGTCTACATTATTGGCCTATTTTTTCGAATTTATTCATGGAGTCCTTCACGACCAATAAAAATCAGGTTCATTCTTGTTTGTGAGCCTGTTTTGGTGTATGTAGATGTAGACCCTTTTTTAGTTTTTTTCATACAGTTGGAGGCCTTTGCGCCAACGCAGCAACCCTCGAGTCCGGTTATCGCGACACCAGACAAACGAAACAAACAATATGTTAGCAGCCCCCGACTATATTTCGAATTTGAATTTAAATAACTTTGCAGGATCGGCTCAGGGACTCTGGGACTCTGGCACTCTCTACATCGAACCCTCCTGTGTTCTTTATCCGCCGCATCCCATTTTTTTTCCTCTGCACTTCCCCTCTTGTTCTCTCTCTCTTTCTCTCATTTCTTCGGAGAGACCGGAGTCATTTACAGTCTGTGGATTTCTCATCGAATATGAAAGAAGCTGAGAATGGCGGAATAAGGGAAAAAAAGACAATTCTTTAAATTCTTAATTGACTCGATATTTATAATAACCCCGAGAACATAACTCGAAGTCTGAGATTTCCCATGGTGACCAGAGTCCACCTACGGCTGCTACGATTATATTGGAAAATATTGAGGCTGAGCAACATGTTTGCACTTTCATTGCCTCTTTTTTTCAACTCACATTCTCCTTCGTAGCACTAGTCTGTATTACAGGTACTCTGGTTTTCTCTCAGTTCATTTGATATTCTACGGAGGTTGATTAAATTTTGCTCTCGATACTCGTGAACACAATGTGCTGGAGAATACGTCGATAATACGATAATTGCATTTCGATGCTTCTTCAAGTGCGAATACGATCTTGGTCTCTTTAACCTAATCACTTTTGGGCTATGATCAATATGGATCCGATTTTTTTCGGAGTGAAGGGCTTAACGAAAAATGCTGAAAAAATTTGAGAAGATGCTCAAATGAGTCTACTTTATCGCCTAATTTTTTCATTGACGTGCAGAAAGTCTTTCTTACTTTAAAAATTCTGAATATTCCCCTTATTAAGGGAATCTGATTGTCATTCTTTAAGATCTGCAGAGAAAGACGCACAAGATAGAATGGATTCGACGTCATACGGCTTCCATCCAGTGTTAACGTTAATATTTGAGAATCCGGTTATCGCGCGCTTAATATGCAAGGGTTAATATGAAGGCCTCCCCCGAGGAGTCGTAAGGTGGCGGACTCACGTATGCCTCGACACTGCTCTCTAACGTACGTCCGCAACACCCCTTTACACTCTCCCTTCCCTCTTTTCTCTCTCAGGCTGGCGTACAGTAACCTCCGCGTAACCCAAGGCAAACATACTCACTGCATATTTCATATTTATATTAACCTGATTAGGACATGTTGCCCAGTTGCTTAATTCAGATATGTGGAGTTTGTTTCTCAACTGATATTCATTTTAATGGAATTTGTAATTAAATGAGGTATATCTCGGAACATTTTACGCTTCTCTTCCAACAATTCTCTCTGTATTTTACGTAAATGGAGGAAAAAACTCCTCTGGTCTCATCGCATTTCCTCACCTTGGGAACAAAGCGGCGTAAGTGTCTGAAATGTTGCATTTGAACATGAAAATGGACTTATGCCTCTTTAAAATGAAGAGACCTAAGTCTTAGACATACACCCTTTTTATTTTCAGTGCGTGAAACTTTTTTTCCACAATAATTAAAATAGTGCACAAGTTGCTTTGTTTCAGGATTTTTTTTCAGATTGAAAGATTTCTTGAAAAAATATAAAAAAAATTGAAAAGATACTCCAACATGTCTGCATCATTGGATAATTTTTTCAATTTTTTTCACAAAGCCCTTTACTCTAAAAAAAAAAAGGTGATTCATCTTACTCTGCTATTCCATTTTACCCCGGTTTTGGACGAAACAATAGACTTAGGAACGCGATATTATTCGGTTACGAGGCGTGATTAGCGTCTCCGTCAACTCGCATCAAACTTTCCCGATTAATCAAGTGCCATTTCCCCGCACACGGTCCACGTGTTACAAACCCCCGCCCTCGACCCCTCTGCAGCTTTGGCTGGTGACGATGCCACCGTAATGTAAACTAATTAAACTAGAGGGCCAAGCACTAATGTGTCCATTATGTTCTACCCTCTACCCAAGCTACTGGACTATTCGACCCTATGCTGATGATCCTAACACGCAACCTCAAACTGTCGACATTACGACGAAAGGATCTTCATTTGGTCATAAAAAAGCTATCAAGATACTTTTTAATCCTCCACAAACTTAGCGTTTGGCGTAACTTGAACATTCATGCTACTTTTGGATAGTTTTATGAAAATAACAAAGTTGTAGTTTGTCATGGGACAAAGTGGACAAAATGACCCAATTTTTTGTCAGAATGAAGCACTCCACAGGTCCGTTTTGCCCCTATTCTCTTCCCGCCCTTTCCATCTTGATAAGTAATGTCTTGCACGTTTTATCTCCACTATCACATCTGGCCCCCTTATTTTTTTCTATATGACCCAATATTCCTGAACGTAACCAATTCAATTCAATAAATTTCTAGATACAGTTATGGATAATGGCCTCTCCAGTACTCAATCGTATTTTTGCCTCATCCAAATTTCAGTAGCATCTCCATATCTATTGTTAACTTTGTCAGGGAGGAGAGAGAAAAAAAGTGCAAGAAGAAGAGGGGTCGTGTAATGCTCACCCCATCTACCTTCCCCAATGGTCCAAGCATCGGCAATGAGGGGTGGCAAGGAGACGAAGGGGGCGCGACTATCAATTATTAACACTTCCATCTGTTAGTATACGTCTTGCCCTGGAGAGAGCCCTCTCCACTACTGTCCTATACAATGTACCACTACATCATATTACACGCTGCAGTGAGCCTTATGGCTACAGTTTGTACCAGTATACGACAATGCCGCCTGATTGTCACTGAATTCCTACTCCATCAAACGTGGAAAAAAGGCACTCATTAATTCACTGAAATATGATTCTTATTTTCCCTTTTCTACGAATTGTTTCAATCATTGCATAAGTAGTAGTGAACGGCGATAGAATTATGAGGATTAAAAACATTCAGTAGCTTAATTGGTAGAGTAGCAGACTAGTAATCCAAAGGTCATGGGTTCGAATCCCTGCATTCTCGATTTTTAACCGAGTTTCTTTCCTTCTAGAATTTTCAATACAACCTTATGCCTACGACAATGAAGCTTAATTGCCACTGAATTCAACTGCCGCCCCATCAAACGCATAAAAAAGTCACTCATTAATTCAGTGAAATATGAAGATTCTCGTGTCTTCCCCCTCTCCTGCGTATTGTTTCAATTTACATGCGTACAATTTTTTTCCGTGTTATAAATCCTGGAGAGCTGAATGTTATGTGCCACTCTAATCAAATGCTACAGCATATTGCCCTGGGGCGCTGCGTGGGGTCCTCTTACAAATTACCACCCGCAGAGGTCCCGGACTCCTGTCAATGATATGTCATTCCGTTTTCATGTGTAGCTTATTGACGTTTGCTTTTTTGTGACGGGGAGAAATATGGATACTACAGTGAGAAGGACAATTAGTTATTGTCAGAGGGATTGGAGTGTCTTTTTGGGAGAAAGTGAATTCCGGAATCTTTTGTACTAAAAAGGACATTGGAACAGGGGTAAAATGGACCCTTTCGAGGCTGACAAACATGTGATCTGAAGCTTTCTTTTTTACTGGCTAAGGTGTGTATACTATTTTCCTGCATACTGGGACGAAAGTAAGCTTGCCGGAAGTCTCACTTTCGTCCTAGTGCGTAGAGAAAATGGTTTTGACATTGCTGCTACATTCAGCTCGTGCCGAAAAGTGCCTTTTCGTTTACTAGTAAATGTTTCGCATCGTGCCGACGACTTCACACTCGTGGAAAACCCGACGCACTTGTATTGAATGAGAATGACACAATTTCTTGGTTATGAAGCAAATTGCATCATAATTATGGATAAAAATGGAGCCTGACGAATGTTTTCTTTGGCTTCGTGAAAAATGTAATTTTTTCAAAAGCCAAATCATTACACTACCCCTTACCAACTGTTCGTTCCACAGCAGGTTGTGTTTATAGACGTAAAACAATTTTCAGCATAGAAAATCACGCGTTATAGTTCTGTATTATGGCATAACGGGTCAGCTATTCACTCCGGCCAGTGTGTGGCATTCGTTACGAGGGTATTCATAAACCATCATAACTTTCGGCCCGGGTTACACGTTGACCTGACTCACACACATAACCCCCCCTCTCTCACCCCCTCAGTGCTTTCTATGAGCGAGTGCACGCGTTTATTCAACTCTCGTTTTGTGAAACGAAGCATTATGGCTCATCTCGTTATTTCATCCAAAATGTTTGCCAAAATTCTCGCACCTGTATCCCAACGTAACATCTCCCCTCCCCTCGCCCCTTTTCCCCAAACATTGTTTACCGTATTAAATCATTTAATCATGATTTATTCGGTTAGTTTAAATGCAAAATTAATTGTTTCAGCTTTCGTTTTCATGGAAAAATCGGATGAAAAAAACTTTCCCTCCTCCATTCACGTATTCAGACGCACCTTTTTTTTTCATACACCATATATGTAATTAGATAAACCCTGTGGAACATTTTAACCCTCTCAAATACGTTGGAAATCCAGACTGAAAAGCCACGAAAACCTTTTCCACAGTTTCTCGGTTTTTTGGTCCCTTGATACATACCTTTTTCCGAATATAATTCATAATTACCCAGGCGGTAATTTAGTGATTCAATTTAATGGGTTTTTGAGGGTTCATTTCATGTGTTGATTCCTGCTGAAATGGAATCTTGATAATTTATTATTATTATTGTTTTTCATGAAACTATTGAGATTCTTCAATTTTAAATATTCACAAGAATCCAATTATTCCGAAATATCTCGGAAACTAAATGAGATAGCGAAAATTTCATAGAAACCTTTTTTGTAGAGAATTTAAAGAGCTACAAAAAAGGTTATCACAAAAATCGCCGTATCTCGCTTAGTTTCCGAAGTATCTCCAAATAACTGAAAAAAATGAATAATCAAATGGTAAAACTGTATTTAACGGTGAAGTGGTAAACAAGGTCAAGTCATGGATGTCATGAGCTATGGCGTGTGTAATTAACCTTGTTTTCCACTTCACAACTGGATTATCCTTTCTCTCAACAAAGCAAGACTATCACAGACTTTAAATCAATACATTATCCAACAAAATGTACACAGAAATACTCATAGTCAAAGTTTGCTGCTCCACCAACTGAACGGTAGTTTGCTGGAGATACGTACGAGTCCTTCAGGACTCGCAAACCGTGCGGACTGCCACTACAGACCCCGGGGAGATTTCCAAGATACAGTAAACAAACTAGAGCCATGGACACTCCAGAAAAGCCAAAACTGGAAAATTTAACAAACTACAACTGTAGTTTCATCCGCCATCTTTCTGATAAGATTATTAATAAAGTTTTGAGAATCTTTGACACTTACGACGAGAGTCAAAGGATATGGTGGAAGTGACATCATTCGGCCATTAACCATTTGAAAGCAGTTGTGGTGACGAGAGATTGGAATTCCGTGTTCAATAATAGTGTGAAAAGTATCAGAAAAATACGAAAAACAGTTGAACTTTGGGAGGGGATGAGAAAGGACGAAGATGTCACGGGATTCTTGAGATGGAGAGGGATGAGGAGCTGTACAGCTTTCAGCAAACTCGGCAACAGGAGTTCTTGAAGTGCCGGGAGCACGGAGGCAGCTAGTGGCCCCCGAAGGGGCTGTGCTCTGACTTTTGCCCCTATCTACCCTAAACCACCGCGTCTTCCATCGAAAGCACACACAGCTTCAAATGCGTCTTTGGTGTTTCTCTCACACCGATTCAACACCGGAGATTAATCCTGGTGACAATATGCCTGATGTCCTCCAATTATCACTTCTTCCTAAAAGAAATTCATTTTTTTTTTTCATTTAAAAACGTAATCTCCCATTAACATCTTTGAGCATTTTTTTTTATAGTGAAGGACTTGACGGAAAAATTTGAAAAAATTTGAGAATATGCCGGAACATGTTGCTGTTATTCTGTAATTTTTTCAAAATTTTGTAAAAATTCCTTCATCCTCAAAAAAAAATCAGGAAAACCTTTCTTCACTCCTTTTTCTTTATTTCTGAAAAAGTTTGGTTGAGACTCTTTCGTAACGACTCTGAATAATCTAGAAAGAAGATTTTAATTGCCCGAATATGCTAAATTACTCTTGAAACAGTGAAATTTATGCTAAAAGTTTAATGGCTAAAATATGCAGAATAAAAAAATCAGAGACTTTGTTTTCTTCAAGTGACTTTATTTTCTCTGAATGAAATTTTATTTTGAGTGAGCGATGAATAGGCAAATTTCGTTAATTCCCTGTGAAAAATTGATGCTCAATTGTGGGTGTAACAGAGCCTCTTGAAAATTCGTCGAATACTGAAGAATCCTCAACATTTGGGGCTTTCGTGCGGTTTTGGGAAGAGGTAAGTGGGCGCGACTGTGAATTCGTTCTGGTCATAAAGTTCTCCTCTTTTCTGGTATTAAGTAGCATGATGTGAATTCATTGTTCGAACAACGTGACATTATTTGCCTGTTAGGCTGCACTGAATCTCATGATTTATGGATAATTTAACGTGCACTTAGAACCGCTCCATCTCGCTTAAATTCCGAAATATTTAAATTGAAAAAAAACAAATATTAAAATCCACAATCACTTTTTTAAAGATATCTCAGAAACCAAGCGAGATACAGAAATTTTTATAATGACCTTTTTTGTAGCCCTTGAGATTCTCTACAAAAAAGGTCTCTACAAATTTTCCTCTATCCCCCTTAGTTTCCGAGATATCACTAAAAAACTCATGACAGAATAAAACCAATTCTCCAAAAATTCAAATTGTTTTCAGTTTATTTTCCTCCCAAGAGCCCCTTTTTAATTATCCACGCTGTATTATTCTGTAACCATGTTTATCCGCAGGTACTAATCCATCATAACCGTAAATAATGATTCTATTCGTAGTTTCGCAAGAATTTATGCCCAGTCGTAAAGGTATTAGCACCCATGATTTTGTGTCATTGTTTGTGACAACGTGACATTACTTGGCTGTTTAGAACGGGTAACGGTTAATCCTGGAAGTCCATCCCCGGCCTCACGAGACTCCTTGAAAAGGATCCACCTCTCGCCTCAGTTATCTCACTCGTTTTTGAGGACTAACCGTTCTTCAGCCATTTCTGAAATTTGTTCGGTCAGAAGAGAGTGAGGTAAACCAGGAGAATGGGCGGGCCCCTCGACACGGGCGGAGCTCCCAGGACGTTCAACGGAGGATTATCCTCGGAATAGAGGATCATCCAATTATGGGGCAGGTGACCCCGGCGTCATTTGTATTCATTCCGACTACGTCTTACCTTGTGCTGAGACTTATGCACGAGAAAGTGTTAAACAAAGACTTAGCCGGAGGGATTAGGTCCTGGATTTTCCCCAAGTTCGTGTCTACCTACGTCCTTTCGAGACAATTAATTTGGCAAGCGTTTTACTATCATCTACTCCGCCCATTAAACAATGGATCACTGGAGAATTTGTCTTTGAATTGAAGAAAAAGCTATTGATAATCGTAAACAATTTTTTTTTATCAATTAACTGGTTGATTTGTCAAAAAACAAATGTTATTTCAGATAGCTCTATTATTATTCCAATAATTTTTATCATAAAAGAATAAAAAACAGTTTTATTAACTCTGTGAGATTTTTTCTCATCGCTATAATAAAGTAAGGGGTCAGAATTTAAAAAATTCTGTGGAGTACATAAGTAAAAAGTATTTTTTTAAAAATTAAGTATTATTAATCGTAATACAGTTAAGACATAAATAAAGTGATACTGTGGAATTTTTTAATTTATTTTGCTTTGAATTAATGATAATAAATTGTTTAACGAGAGTTCTGAAGAGTTAACCTTGTTTACCACTTCACTACTAAATTATCAAAGACGAATTTCTCAATAAAATAATGTTTTTTATTTGAATAACGTTAATGAATTCTTAAAAAAAAAAATTCAAGTGTCCTTAAATAATGAGTAATAGAAGAGTGCCCATATGACGAGTTCTTCATGGCTCGTTGCTCAACATAGAGAGCCTGTCCAATAGATAATGGAGAAACTATGCACTTGTCTGATCTGTGGCCTAAAAATCTGATGCGATTCTCCTCCACTTGCCACCCCAGTTAGAAAAGATATATAAATTTTGTACCGCAAAGTGGATACTGTATCTCTCCTGTCGAGTGAGTTTGAATGATAGCCCATCTACCACATCTGTTTGCAATTGGAATGAATAGAGCTCTTACTTTTCATTGCTTGTTTTCATTACAAAACTCGAGGATTGAGGTGATATCCCATTGAGTCTTCGATTTTTTCACATTCTCCTGAATGGAATCCCTAAAGAATGAGCACTCCAACAATACTGGGAATGTGCTGATAAGAAATACGAAACTTTGAGAATGAGATTATTCGTTGTTTCGTCCTAAAAACAAAGGATCATAATGGCGATGGTGGAGACATTTAACTTTATGCGGAGCAACGTTTCAATAACCACCGACTGTTTCACGTACTCTGAGGTGTATTTTGGGCTGACAATTGTATTGTCATTCGCATATCTGAACGACCTTCTTCAATGGTGGCTTTCTCAATTCCTTAATATTTGTCCTGTTTTCTTGCCATCGTCATGACTCCCCAGAGGAAGAATTCTATATTGCCTGTGGAATAAAAAATAAGGAAAAAAGTGGATGAAGTTATTGAAAAAAATGAATCGGAAAAAAAACTACGTCCCTTTACAGTTGGCACTTTCCTTTGAACAATAAAAGGGGCGGGAGAGTAGCGTTGAGACGCCTCGTTGGTCACCAAAGGACAATGTCCTTGTATTTCTGCCTCTCAATCTGTCATAGCGGTCGCGAGAGCGTGATGGCTCTCTCTGTTTTCCCCCCCTGTACATACAGTACTGTTTATAGACACCGAGGCATCCCAGTCCATAATCCAAACAGAGGGTGCATATCCACTCACCGTAACCGGTCCCATGTGTTACTCTACCTATGAGGTAAAGACCCAAATGGGAAAAAAAATTGTGGAACAATTTTTTTCGCTAACAATTCACTCCAATTCTGATTCCGCAATAAAAGTGATTTTTTATTGCATCAAGGAGTTGGTGAAAAAATCTGAAAAAATTCAGAATTATGCTACAATATATCTTGATTATTGTGGATTTTTTTCAGATTTTTTGAAGTTCATGCTTTTATTCTAAAAATGGAATAAATTCGTTTTATTTTTCTCTTCTCTGAAATATTGAAAAAATAATCTGAGATTTCAGATAATTAGGTGGGTTCATCTTTCGACCGCAGATGTGCAGAATGCTCGTCATATTCCGACGTAAATCCCTCATAAACCATCTCAAATTACAAAAAGGGGATGATTCATGTTGCTCAAGTCTAGCGAATTATGATTCGACAAAATCGACAGGACATAAATCCCAGTTTCCTCCGCTTCTTCCAAGACCTTTAGGATAGGGGTGAAAGGGGGGAGAGTCCAAGGGGTTGAACGAGCTTCAGTGGAGAAGCATTTGGCTGCATCTGTACAACTCCGAGAAGAGTGATTCGATTTTTTTCCACGTCCTCCTGTTACACAACACCCCTTTCCCTTCCGAAACTCTTCATCATTCTCAGTCTCTGGGTCAACGTCGAGCTGCACTCGACCGCTTCGCTAATTCAAACCCGGTGACATCTCGTTGCCTTCGTAACAAGTACCATTGTTCGGAAGCATTGATCTCGTCCATTGTGAGCGTTCGAGGGGACACCCGAGGCACCTGGCCATGAAAACCGAAAATATTCACTGAGCAATTGCAATTGATCTCGTTCCTCAATTGGACGTAATATTTGTTTTCAAAACAATTTTATGGACCGATTTGTTCATTATGACATCGAGGCTTAATCCATTCGGAGTCACTTGGGAATTTGCGGATAAAGTATTGATAAATGCGTGAGGATTCTGCAATCACACGAGTCTGAAAATCTGTGCAACAAAAAGTGAACTTTTTCGCACTTGTGTAATAAAGTACTCTGAATCACACGAGTCTGAAAATCTTTATTTATTTGTAATAATAGTATATTTCGATACAAGTGCAAAAGAGTAAGGACTCCATGTGCATAAGCCGCCATTTTGTGATACAGTAGAGAAAATTGCGTTTTTCATGCACATATGCAAAAAAGTTCCTCTTTTCACACGCTTGATCCAATTGAAGTCATCTTTTATCCTACAACTCCCCCAAATTTTAAAATCAAAAGAAAAACAAGCAAAAAAGATTGAAATACGTAAAATAAACCTGTCAGAAATGACGAATTGACATAATTGGTAGACTATAGTTTCATTGGATGGACAGGCAAACACGTGGATTGTCCCTCATCTCAATTGACATTTGGTATGTCCAAAACAAGAGAACAGAGTGGACGTATATTTGTAGCTTGTTGTACAGAATACTGGCACGCGAGTATTGGCATAAACGTTTCCATTCCTCACATATTGCACCTCACTCTCCCGTTCAATATAGAATGTATATGAGCAGGCGTAGTGGCTTGGTCCATTTAGTGCTCTGCCAATTCTCCTACCCACGCTTCTGAATCCCAAAGCATCCTCACTTTCAATCAAAAAACCGCAGAATAATTGAATAAGCTTTGTGATGCACTGAAACAATTCAGAATTTTAAAAAATGAGGAAAAAAGGGATTCTCCGATTTTTTTAATAGGTGAACCCTTTTCCCTAAAAATTTAGAAAAATTCAGTAAAGTTGCACATATTTTCAAGTATTTTTCTGCATTTTTTTTGCGTGAAGGAAATTAACATTGATTATCTGGTTTAATCATTGAATGCAAACTCTGCACATATAACATATCACAAATAGAGATATCGCATGTAAATATCCACTATTTCGGTACTAAACTCACGCCCTCTATCCGAGCGTATGCAAAACAAATGTATCATTTCACACAGGCCCCTGGGGTTGCATTATACACCCGATCATAGGCTATTTCTGGTAGTATTCGAAAAAAAACCTCATCTCCCCATGACTATTATTAATTTTTATTTTTCTCCATTCACCTGAAAAAATATTACAACAAAATGCTTTATTGTTGGATGAAAAAATCGTCCGGAATTTTTGGAAAAAAAGTTAACTGTAACGAAACAATATTGGATAAGAAAAATTCCAAGTGATAATAAAACCAGAGCAATCAACGGACAAACGTAAGACGTGTACACGTTTGGATGTTACACAGTTGCTGTAAGGGCCAAGCAGAGACAATAAAAAGCAGCCTTTATGGCGTGACGGAATTACCACTATCCAACGTCCAACCACACGGTTAACCGCATACCTCCCTCACACGCCTCCAGTATTTTTTCTGACGTTTCCCTTGTTTCTACTACACGGATAATTGCTACTCGCTCGAGATTGTGTCGTTACACTCTGACTCTCACCACAATTGCTCAATTGCATTTATCTTTGGATTCATTATTCAGGGAATTATCTTCTTCACTCGTTAAAATTTCTTACGATTCTTTTTTAGAATCAATAAAACCGTTTTATTTTTCAAAGAACAGCAGTGTCATGGAAAAATATGAAAAAATTACAGATTAATGGAGACATGTTGGAGCATATTCTCGAATTTTTACAGATTTTTTGGGGAAGTTCTTGACCTTGAAAACAAATTGTGAATTGAAAAGGAAGACTTTTTTTGTTAAAACTCTTGTAAATATCTGCAGAGACGATGAAAGTTTGGACACATAATGGATTTGTGGAGAATGAAGCCAAGAATTAAGCGAGCCGTGAAACAAACAAAGGATATTGCACGCAATGTGTCGCGCTCGGTCTGGCCGCGTTTGGTCCTGTACAAACATTGCTAATGTGAGAAATACACACATCTATAGAGACTGTGGCTAATATTGGACGATCGTCAGCCAACACTAACTCTGCACTACCCTCCCAGTTGTTTCTACTGTTTCGTAATGAATGATATCGATTTAGCCAGTTACATTGTCGTTGTACATACACGGTATCATTGTCTGTCACCATTATTCAGTCACGTGAACGCAAATACAAGGAATATAAATTGATTTGTGGGGTAATATAGAATCTTTACGTTGAATCGAACAAAGAAAATCCCAAGCAATTCTCCAAAATTGAGAATAGGGGAAAAGACGATTTTTTTTTCGAGTGAAGGATTTATCGAAAATTTTTGAAAAAATTCAGCAATGATGTAGGTATGTTGGAGCATTTTTTTGAATTTTTTCAGAATTTTTGGAAGTGATTTACATTTTAAAAAAATTCAATGAATCTACAATTTCGTGATTCTGTCTATTATACATTATATTTGCACATAGATGAAGTGAATTATCCATGTTGATGCAATGGAAATTGTAATTTTGAGATGACAATAGGATAACCAGACCTATTCCAAAATTTTCGGTGATTCTGAAATTGGAAATACCAGGAGAATAAACCATAAAATTGAATACAATAAATAATCCTATTTTTTATAATCAAATTCCATGAATAATCGGAATATAAATGATCATTACAAATGCAATAAACTCCTCCCTCTACATCGTTTCACTCACGTTAACAATACCGATAATGCATTCTGGGTAATTACGATTTTTTTAGATTTTGTAAATAAAGTGATTATCCCCATTAACGTCACTCGAGAATTAATAATTTAATAAATTTATTAGAGTATTAATAATAGGAATTAAAAGCGTTTCTTTAGCAAAAAAGAATATCAACAGAAGTCACGTGACGAGTGCAACACCGCATTAAATTTCATGCGGTGTTGCCAAATGATCAACACGAATTGCATTAAAAAAATTGAATAATTTTAAGTGTGAGAGAAGAAGAAACGGAGACACATTCTCATATGTAAAAGTTTATCAGAAATAAGTGTGATTATAATCCGTCAAGATTGAATCTAAAAGCAATCACACATCAGTTTGTAATTGAAAATGGTTATGTTCCAGGCGCCTTTTCCTCTCCTCTTATCATTTATTTTCACTCACTACGTTATCATCAAATAAAGATTCATAAACATTCAACCGAATCATAAATTGTCTCGTATTCCTACTTCCAAGATTCAACAGAGAGGGGAGGCCATCTTGAGTAGCACAGAGGAGTGAACAAGATGGCGTCGCCCCAAGAGAATACGATACATGTCGTCGTCGCAGTCATCGAAGAGACGATGTACTGTCGATAGCGCCGGTAAAATAGAGAGAGACATGAGATCACTCCTCGTGCGTGGGATTTCGACATTTTGGCATTTGCCTCACGTTGCCATCCATTGGATGCGTGATCTTGGATTCAAGACGATAAATCACTAGCGAAATACCGACGAATCGGGCCGAGTCACCTGTCCGCAGGTATTAGCCTGCCAGTTCGCTAATCTAGTTAACTCATTAGCCAGTTGAACCCTCTATATGCCGTGTACCACACGCTTGCCTGGGATTAAATAATCCAAGCTCCCGATAATTCCCTGGTGAGTTCGATGGAAGCGAAGCGCGCGTGTTTCTGATATTCACGTTTATCTATATGTATAGATATATATATTCTGCAGGATTCTCTACATCAGGAGGATATTGCATCAACCCCTCGTTCTACTATCCATCTATACCTACTTTACTATCTCGTGACGACGATGCACTCTGCGCATGAATATCGATTTCATCTCCTTCGGGAATCTCAACTCCTGTATCCACGGAAAATAAGGGTAAAAGTTGATTTTTTGGTTCTTATCAAGTTCTTTTTATGGCGTATTGTGTTACGATGTCTAGATGAACTTGATCATTACTTGTGCGGAATGAAATCATCAGCACTTGCTGGAGATTTGATGGATATCGGATTTTTTTTGGGAGTGAAGGACTCTTCGGAATAATTTGAAAAAATTACACAATAAGTACCTCATGCTCGAGCACCTTCTCAATTTTTTCCAGATTTTTTTGACTAGTCGTTCATTCTTAAAAAAAATACTGAATCAATTGATTATTCATGTCCATTTTGCAGCAGTCTCAATTACTACAATTATCAATGTTTATTACAGTTTTCAAAGGCAGGATGTTATCACGTACATCATTTACCTGAAACGCTGATGAGTTTGGAGAATTCTGGAAGACAATACCACCAAGCAAACATGAAGATAATAAACCAGCACTAACTAATGTCCCCGGAGTCGTTTGGTCGAAGGTGAGTTTTTATCACAAAAATAAATTCTCTAAATAACCATAATTACCATTATTAGTTTACAAACCATAAAAACTTCAACATCAGCATGCAAACACATTGTGAATACTTCGGAACTGATGTATTGTCGTTTGTAGAAAAAGAATGGCAATGTTGTGACAAATAGTAGCTTACGAAGCAGAGACCAACTGTGGAAATAAGTTACATTTTCGTTTGGTCATCGGTGTGCACGTCTGAGCCTAAGATGTCCCCCATGTACAGCCCTCCTGGGTGCTCTCCAGAAACGCTCCTGTCCTATCCTGAAAAGCCCAAGTAGCTTTTTCCCCAGAAATACCAACTCTCCATCTTCACCCTCTTACATTAACGCTCCCTTTTACTTTCCATATAAGGGCGATTCCACTGAGGTTAGAATGCATCGTTACACTTTGACTAACTACGAATTTTTCCCTTTTCCCCTCAAAATCATCGACTAACGAGCAGACGCACGCTTACGATTTCCCCTCCAACCAGAAAAAGACATTTACCAAAAATAACAACAAAAAAAAGTGATTCAGGATTTTTTTTTACAGTGAAGGACTCTTTCAAAAAATCTGAAAAAATTTGAGAATATGCCGCAAAGTGTTTTGCATATTGTGTAATTTTTTCAAAATTCTCGTCCATTCTGCCCCTTAATGTAAAATAATTTGACTCCACCGGAAATCCCAGGATCAATACATTCTTCATAACATGACTTTTTAAATGAGATTAGTCACGACTGACTAACTGTCGCATTGCATTTGCAAAACAGATTATACAACCCCTTTTCAAATGGTTTAAAATTGAGCAGGAGTTTTGCGATTCAACGAGCGTAACCCGCGCGTACACGCACCAATGATCACCGGACAATAGTAAAACATTTTGCAGGAGATACATTTAAATGCCATAAATCGTCCCGGTACGTAATTATTCTCTCAAAGTAGAATCGTGAGGGTTCCTCTGAAAAAAAAACCAGTTCCATAAACAAATGGAAATAAATATTCTCGCCTGATGACAAGAGAGAAGAAAAACTGGAAAAAAATTGAGGATGAAAATTCCATTTTCTTGAAAGTTATGATCAGTTTGGATTATTGGATCTAGAAAAGTGGGGAAATTCGAGGAAATAGGGAAAAAGAAGTGAAATAAATCTACGAAATCGGAGGCTGTCCAATTCGCTTACATATGTCATAAGGGAGTTTGCTATTTCGAGGGTCATTCCGATAGTGACCACCTTCGAGCTTATCATTAATTCAGGCGAACGCAGATCCCAAGGATATAAAAATAATTTGGTTTATGGAAACAGACGCGACCGAAGACATTCGGAATAAAACATGAATTGGTCGAGGGAGAGAGAAAAATGTCTAATGAATGATGCTGCAACCTGTTGTCCATTTTTTCACGTATTATACAGGCAACAAGCCAACCTGATAAATAGCTCTCGTCCAATTCACATCTGCGTAGGCCATGAGGTATTACTTTTAACAGAGAATTAAAAAAAAAACCACGCACCCCTCCAGGGACAAACGCGTCCGCACGCGCCCTTTCCACTGGGGCTCTATCCACATTATCATGATAATTGTGCAACGATGCGCTGATCAGCTGTATTGTACTGCCAAATGCTTCGTGGTGAGGACAAGGAAACGCGGAACAATGTGAGAATGTCTGCGCCAATTAATTCTAATGCATTAAGTTTTTTGGAAATTAAAAAAAAAGGGTTAAAATGGGCATAATAATGATATAGTTGAAGATAGAATTTTTCTGATGATTCCATTGAAAAGCTGAGGAAATTTTACCTTAAAAACATGTGCTGCAGTTGATTTTTCAATTTTTTGAAAATTTTAGTTTTTTCAAAATTCAGTTTTTTGGGAATTTCTCGGGTTCTATGGGACGTAGAGACTTGGGGTTAGGTTCGAATTAAAGGTGAGCTCATTTCCCATCGATTCACGTAATTTTCCTTTTTTTTGCAAATTAAAAAATAATAATATTCTCACAAATAAAAAAGGAAAATAAATTGATGTTAAATATTGTTTAATAAATACGCATATAATCAGATACTCGAAAAGTGAAATAGCAAGTGCAACAAACTTTACGATTGAATTCTAAACAATTCCATTGAACGCACATGTTTCGAATCCTTACGTACTGGGGTGATACCCCCTCGAGTATCACATATGTCAGATATCCCGCAGTGCTTGTATTCACGGATTTTTTTTTCATTTTACAGTGAGTATATATTCAGAGTACCTAACAGATAATGTTACACGCGCAAGTGCGACTCATTGTCAGTTAAAAACCTGTTCAATCCTCAATGTTTGAAGAAAAGCCAGATGAATTAATATTATTCTATTATTCCCCCTGATTGACAGTGCTTCAAATTTATTAGCCAAAGAATTTGCTTGTCAGGTGATGTTTGCGCATCCCCTGGTGACACGATGCCACAAAGCCCTGTGGCATATGCGACTAACCGAAAAGAGCTCAACATTAGTATAAACAGAGGCTCAGAATCCCCATATCAGAGAAGCCTAATAAAATGAACTGAACTTAATAATAAAAAAGCAGCAGCTGTATAAAAAAATTTGAAAAAATCCACAAACAATGTAAATATGTTACAGAATATTCCCAAATTTTTTCACATTTTTCCGGGGACTCCTTGACCCCGTAAAAATTCCCGGATTCATTTGCCCGAGAGGTCCATTTTACCCAGTCTCCTCTATCACTCCAGTAATAGGCTTATCGAGTCTATTTGAGTCGCGAAACAGGGTTGTAACAACATTGAGAAATACAGAACCCTCACCCATGCGTAATTGGATTTCGGTTGGTGATGTTCATTTGACATCATTGGGGCATTTACGAGGAAGCCCCTGATATGCCCATGATGATTGGATTACTTGGATATTTAAGGAGAGTTAAATGTCAACTGGAGAAGTACCAAGTGTTTTATCATGGCCGAATTTTCCTTTCTTTTTTACCAACGTAAATGGATGGCCTGTCTTCGCAGCGTCATTGCCATAAGGCGGCAATGTTACAGGCCGTTGGGCAGAGAGAGACGGCCATGAATCACTCGTCAAGAAGAACCGGGGACAAAATATAAAAGAGACGAGTGGTCTATGGAAAACCGGTTTGGCACGCGCTCAATCAACATGGGCGTTAATGAGTCGTGTCCGTGTGTGTACTACAACTTATCGAGTAGTGTCACGTATTCATTCAAAAACATCATTTGTAAGTGAGCAGGTTCATGATCATTCGAATGCAAAGTGATCTTTACCGCTTTCTCGAGTGCCTGGGAATTGAGGGTCAAATTACCCGGCACAGAACGCATTATCTCTACTTGATAGACTCTGTCCCTCTCCTCTAATCCCGGGTTCTCTTCAAATGAGAGGCACTGTCTCGCCTTTTTCCCTCCTAAATTTGCCGCAAACCCCATAAATTTATTCAAACAAATTCTATAATTACTTTTTCGCTGTACGCCGTCGCTCGTTCGAAGATTTATCGGCCCTTTGAGCAATTTCTTTTTCTTATCCTCGGATTAACGAAATTTTAAAGCGTCGGAGGAAAAAGAAGTTTCACGATGACTTCCGGCTTCTGTTTCTCTCCGATTCCTCAGAGAGAAGCAATTTATCAATCATTGTTTCAATGATAACCAACAAATGACTGGGATTTCTGGGTAACGATGATTGCAGCAAAAACGGGTTGAAGTAAGGTGTTTTCGCAGTTACATCCGTCATGACGGAGGACTGTCAGAAACGTTTAAGGTGAGAAATCTGCGGGAGCTCGGCTCCAGAGTCTCGAAAAAACCGAGCAACACTTACTGAAATGGCTTTCATGTGGACGACGACAGTTGGAACATGGCTGCAACCGATTCCAAATCAGGTTATGACCATTTATGAATTCTGGGGAATGGTATATTTCGATGCGAGCGCGAAACGCACTTTTCGGCACGAGGTGAACGTAGCAATATCAAAGAATTAATTAAATTAATCTCGTAAACCGCTGTATGTCTTCATAACACGAATTTTCCGTGAAAAACGGAGTAAAATCGAGTAGCATCCTCCCCCGAAAGCGGCGAGTGCCGTAATGAAAGCCTCTTCCGCTCGCCGCCACAGCGCCACCGTACTCAGCCTCGAAAAGGGGCGTGTCCTTCCCAGTACCTCCGAATCCCATTGGTTAATAGAAACGCACGCGATTGGCTCTGCATCAGGTGGACGTGAACATTCCCGATGAACCGATACTGCGCAGTCACGTCCCCGTAAGCCACGCCCACGGCCTCGGCATCCCGACCCCGTGGGGACCCTGTGCATGCCGCTCTCGGCTGCCGTGACACATTCGACAAGCGGCGCCGTAACGGGAAGCAACGCGCGGCTTGGGACTTTGCAACTGAGCATCATCCTGACTACCGAAGGGAGAAATTCACCCTTGCACTTCCAATACATTGTTGCTTATTTTTTATTGAGTGGTCAGAGTAACTGTCAAGTGATAAATAATTTGTGATTGAGAAAATTAATTAAGTGAAAGTGAAAATAAGAGAATTCATGCAGTTGAGTGAATAAATCGTGGAGTGATAAAGACAAATTGTTTCGTATTAATTCTGAATGGTGAAGAGTATTAATTAAATTAATTTTAAAGAACATTGGGAGGACTGTTTAAGCCAATCGGTGGCTCAACGGCCTCACCACGCGTTCCGATACGGAGTGGAGTCTCCTGCCCAGCTCCACTATCACAGTGGGTGCTGGGGGGTCACCATGGGGTTTGGGATTGGGTGCAGGTGGTGGCGCGGGGGCGACCACGGGCGGCGGAAGTCCAGTGGAACTCGAGGGACACTGGGGGAGAAAATTGTATGGTGCGAGTGTCGCACCACCACCACCAGCACCTCATCATCATCCGAGAGGACCTCTTGTGTTTACGCCACAGGACATGAGGCAAATACTCAAAGAGGAGCCTGTACCACGTGGCTGGTCGCAGCCGGCTCTGACGGAAAATGCCCCGTAAGTTTTTTTCACAAAAATGTCATTAAAAAGATCGGAATTTTCACCCGCAAAAAAACGTGCGATCCGTCGGAACGCGCGCGGATCTCTATCCCTTTCTTCAACCCCTCAAATAAAGAATAAATATTGTGGGAAAAAATTGACACAATTTTCCCATTTTAGAATTGAATTTTCATGGAGCACAAATACGGAGTTATAAAGAGCCATGAAAGTAGATAATAAAGATTGTGGAGGGGGTAAAGTGGGAGGAGAATTAAACGGCGTAGAAAATATATTGTTATAGATTTTTATGCGACGCTTTTAAACGCCGTCGTTCATTGTCAAGTATAAAATGGAAATGTTACGGTATTTTTCTATCTTATTTTTTTGTTGAGAGAGAGAGAAAGAAGTTTGAGCACTTTTTCACGGGTATTTGTACATCATGACGTCTGTACATGAGTTTATATAACGAACGGAGGAGAGTCACACAGTGGCGAACAATAAACCGCGGTTTATTGCACTGCCTCGCTTAACGGATTTGTACGACGTGCAAACGACACGAGGCGCAAATACCACGGGAAAACCCGAAGGTAAACCAAAAGAGAGAGAAAGAGAATTGAGTAGAGTCAGAGGTGGATGGTATTTCCTCTAATCCAATAGTGGTCCCTTAACAAACTTTGTTGAAACCCGAAAGATCCATGAATTTGCATCAATAATTCACGAAAAAAATCAAAAGTATCAATGAAATTTTACTCCCTTTCAACTCATTCAATTCCTCTTTTTTTTTAACGAAAAAAAAAAGGGACTTCAAGTTTTGAGAAAAACGTCGAGCACATAACTCTAGAATAAACTCTCTTTTTACAAAACTTCAGGCAAAAGAAAAACATGCGACGTCAACATGACTTTTAAATCTCAACTGCACATAAACTTAAAGCTCCGGGCTTTTTTTTTATTGAATTGTGCAGATGTTTTTTTTTGTTGAATTCAGAGGCAAATAAAAATTGAATAATAATGAGTGGAGGATGGGGAAAAAGTCGGAAGTGAAATAAATTCTCGATTTCATATTCACGGGGATTATAAACAGATACATTACATACTGCTCATTATCTTCGAATGCATTATAAATTGAGTTTCCGAGGGGTTGAGGGGGTGGGTTGTAAATAGCGGTACGTTTTCCGGTTAACGCGTAATAACGCCATTTCAAGGATCTATGTATAACATAAATTGGTCTGTGCCTATCGAATTCTATCCTCACAATTATTTCAATTATAAAATCATTAATTTCCATTGATTAAAGAGTAAAATACGAAATAAATTCATAATAATTTGTGTTTTTTTTTTTTTCAACGCCAATAACTCCAGTTATCACTGATAGAGAAGAGCAGACAGTGCGTTATCAAAATTTTCCATACTGTTAAATGGATGCGATTTTTTAACATTGTATTGCGGCACACTTCATTTTATATCGCTGGTAAAACCACGAAATCGATAAGCCCGCGAATGGACCACAAGGGCAAATACATTCTCGAATTTTAGTTGTATAGGGAATATCGTTATCGGTTCACACTCAAAACCGTTGGAACCTGGCAAATTACACGATAAACGTGAATCGAGCATGTAATTATCACCTCGACAGAGCTCACTAGATATATTGTCTCATTTCTGTATTCATTTTGTCTCTTTCTCCCTCTTTTCCATCTCTCTTTCTCTCATTCGTTAACTGTAAACACGCGGAGCATATGAGAATTTCGTCGAACGCATTCTAGATTTCGGGGCTAGTGCACACGGATTATTCCGCCAATACCAAATGCAAAAGGAAAAGTGGAGAATGATCCCCAAAAATAGCCGCTTAATAGAGGAATATTGGCGGCAAATGTTCACATACTACCTCTCACCTCTCTCCTCTGAGTTTCTACGTGATTATAATTATTCCCGGCTGCTAAATTGCCTCGGTACACTGTCCAACATTCTAGTTCTCTATGGTCATTGCTACAGCAAACCATTTCAACCCTCCAGGCTCGTTGAATTTCATCCTTGTAACCCACGATATTTCTGGTGGTTGTAACACCCACCCAATGCGCCCCCTTCCACTCGTTTTGAAAACGCAAATAGTCGCCTATCCCCGAAACAGGAAAAAACAATTTAATAAAGCCAGCATCATTGTTTATATTGTGTAGAATATTAAAAAAATATGTGTGAAATAAGTGTTATAAATATTGCTTCATTAACCGGGGCATAATGAGCCGTTGATAAATGGAGAGGATAAATTAGTGTAAATATTTCATTCAAAAAGATATATTGATCAATGGATTATATATAGGAATTGAACGGGACATGGTGCAAAATAATCGGACGTCGAGAGTTATGGGGCGCGAACCGGCGGCCGGTTAATCAGCCACCGATAATTATCGACACGGGCAGTACATCACCCCCGTCCTGCCCCTTCTCACTTTGTGAAAGCCAGGATGCTCTCTCTCTTGCTCATGCCGAAAGCGCCGGAGCCTCCCGTTGTCCGCACACGGGTTCGAGCCCCGGGTATGGAGCCCCTTCTCCTCATTCCTCATGTACCACCCGACACCCTTCGAGCGCTGGTGCTACATGGGCCAGCTATCCCACCGTTCTGGCGTGACAAACGCACCGCCGATACCATCATTTATTTCGCAAATGTGCTGCAAAACTGCCGCTATTCATTTTCGAGGCAGTCGATTCAGTTTTCCGCTCGGGAGGTCCGGATAGGTCGCGAAACCCCGCACTCCTCATTCCTCCGGGCACTGGCTACTGCGGCTTTGGTTTATTGTCGCCACATACCTAAAGCCCTCTCGCTCTCTCCATCGTCCACTCAGTCATTCGTATTGGCGCCATTTTTAATATCGAGAAAAATATTGGGAATTTTCTATTAATGACGCAGGTTATTTATTAGAAACAAATTGTTTTTTTTTGAGATTCGAGGATTAAAGAAATAGCAATTGTCGCTTCAGTTTTGTTCTTTCTTCTTTACGAAAATTTCAAGAAAAACTTCTGAAACTTCGGTAATACCGGAATGGCTGGGGTGTTAGGGAGGACATTAAATATTCAAGCGGTCTCAAGCTTAATTGCGGAAAAAAGGCGACGAAAATTCCGACGAATCTACTTTTACGGAAGGAAAGAAAAGGGAGGGAGAGGGAACGTCGTTGTTCTTTATCGCGTCGTAACCAGACACTTTTGGTTAACTCGGAAATTGAAACCAAATTGCCCTCGAGTTTGCACAGTTGGCTCATTCAATTTTTATAACTTTCATGGTTCTTAGAGTAGCATTGTCTCTGATTTTTCCAGAGTTATGGAACTTTTCTGGGGATTTATTTTTATTCCCAAAGTCGTCGACTGTTTACCGAAACTTGGCGATTTATTTTATCAATAAATAAACAAAGAAGTCAAATCGAATGAATGGAGATACGCCCTTTTGCTTTCTTTTCTACTGAAACTAGAGAGGAGGAAAGTCCTGACCAAAATACTCCCTCGAGAATTTCAACCATTCGTATTTTGACAGTTTGAAAAATTGTCGCCAAATTGTTTCACGGTTATGATGCCAGAAACTTGCTTTTTCCTTCACCCATCAACTCCCTCTGTGTTCCGCTGCATCTTACGTCTCCCGTACACCCCAACCTCGTGTCCAAAGATATTTCCACGAAGTTGAAGGATGTTGCGTCCCCAGGAGACTCGAGGAATCTCTCGAAATCTTCTGAAAACGTTCAAGAACGTATTTCTGAAAAAATTTCGGAAAATCACATACCTTTTTTTTTTTATCAAAACGTATAGGGTTCGAAAAGGGACACCGCACCATTACTCAAAGATGGCAGTAGAGTCCAGTGCTCCTAATCTCAGCACATGAGGCCTTAATGGGATTTTAAGGCGTCGAGGCCACCTGAGCACCGTCCCGACGCTCGACCTCGTTTGTCTTTCCTCTTCTCGTGCTTTCCTAGCTGAACCCTCACTTATACTCGCCATTTTTTTGTCCATTCTTATCCGGCCCCTCTCCTACTTTCCCGGAAACTAATGTGCGATTATAATATTTTTACAGGGTTGGTGTGGGAAGAGCACACTTTGAGAAACAACCGCCTAGTAATTTGAGGAAAAGCAATTTCTTCCACTTTGTCATAGCACTTTATGACAGAACTGGACAGCCAATTGAAATCGAGAGAACTGCCTTTATTGGATTCGTCGAGAAAGACCAGGTAAATAATTCATCTTTTTTTTTTTCAATAATTGTCTCTTATCTAAATAATTACCGTTTCTATCTAAAAATGCGCGTCAAATATTAAACTACTTCTGATTCTCATCGCATATGCTCGATTCCACTCATCTAATACTGTGTAATAGTAAAATCGAAGGTGAAATAACACACAGCAATATTTGAATGAGTCAGTCACGCAATGCTCTTGTCAAAAACGATCGGGGCACTATCCAACCCCAACATTTCTAATTCGAGTTAACTGATCAAAGATTACGGTCTCTTCCCAACGATTATATTGGGACATTTGAAACGATAAAAGTCGGACACGAGAACACTAATTCGAAGCCGAATTAAATTGTCAAAAGGGCGCAAGTTTGTCTCTTTGTTTCCTGAGGTAAAGGATAATTTTCGTCATTTTTATAAGTGTGATAAAATAATGGATTCGATTGACGCAAGAAACAGGCACACGATCAAGGTCTTGATGGATTGTCAAGATAACTTGTTAACTTTTCTCGACGAGAATATCATACACTGGATTACGAGTTTTTACATGAATGAGAATTCAAACAGAAGTTTAAATTGCATATTCTGCTAATGAATGATGGATTATATGAAAATTAGATCAAAATAGGGAATTCCATACATCCATCATTATTGAAATAAGACAGATTTTTTTTCTCGTGAAGGACTCTATAGAAAAGTTTGAAATTTTTTTTGAATATGCTGGCATATGTTGACATTGTTGTTGAATTTTTTCGGATTTCTACCTAGAGTCCTTCACCCTCAAAAAAATTCCCCATCACTCAGACAAACAGATGATCAACTTGAGAAATCTTCAATTTGCTCCATATAATTGACGAAAATACTTAACTCATTACGATTCCACGTGCAAGTGTTTACATCGCGCTTTTGGTCCTGGTTTGTGTCAGTGAATCGGCCCTCGGGGTAGCCTTGTAACCCTGACAAGGTAGTAGGACAAGAGAGAGACATGAAGCACATAACCACCCTTAGTGTGCGCCACCTATGCTGCATATATACTAAGCGTATATAATTCACGTAGCTGGACAGTTGCATCGCGTGGCCTCCCTATTAATTAGGGTCATGCACTGCGGACATACATCAACCCCCAGTGAGCACAGACACCATCCTATATAGCCTCCCTTAACACCCTCCCGCTACTAACATCATTGCAAACTATGGGCTTCCGCTATTTACATATTTTCGCCAATTTAATTCAAAGATGAATCAAAAAAAATTTCAACCTAATTATCTTATTGCTTGTTTCCATTCTTAAAGAACTGAATGAGATGAATTAATCAGATGATATTGACGATAAAAATAGTAATCACAAGATATTCGGAAAATTGATGACTCTTGACAGACAAGTGACATGTTCGAAATGGTTTTGATGAGCTGTGTACATGGGCGTGGGGGTTTGCATTTGTAGTCGAACATGCATTACTACGAGTCCAAGCATATGGCACACGGTGCACGCACAGCTCGTCAACGCGGGCTCCCTCCAAGATAATTATGCATTGCACGCTACGATACGATAATGACGCTACTCTTACTCGACACATCAAGAAATTAATAATTAGGAATGAGATCGCGCGTGCTAGTGTCATTACGTCACGCTGCGTTTAATTAAGATGAGAGGCATTAAATTATTGTGTTTTTTTTTCGCCTCAATTTGAGCTGATAATTGATTATTCACATATGGATTTTATTTTTCAGGAATCGGAGGGACAAAAAACGAATAATGGCATCCAATACAGACTGCATCTACTCTATGCCAATGGTAAGGAATTATTCTCACTTTTTTCCAAAAAATTCTTCCGGCAAACTTTAAGATCCGAGAGCTGCCGCAAAACATACCAAATCGATCTATGTAGAGGGGGGCGGGTTGAAGGGACACATAATGGAGGGGAATGAGGCGGCAAAGCGACGATGAAGTGCCATCAACATTCCTTACGGACACCCAATCGTCCAGCAGGTGCTGCTAAAAACTCAAAAAGACTCGCGTGCGGTGACGATCAGGCCCAAACAGAGACATATTTTACATCAATGGATGTTTGCCGCGCGCAAAAACAATTTATTTCTTCCGCCAAAAGTTGAAGTGAAAAATGGGTAGATGGATTTCATTACCACTGCAAGAGGAATTCAGAAAGTTAAACATTATGAACTCGTTCAGTTTACTGAAGGTGGCCCCATGGGTCAATATATATTTCCCCATGAGAGAGAGAGAGGAAAAAAAAACGAGACGTATTTTATGTCCATACCTCCAGGCTGAATATCCAATCGTATGAAAAAAAAAAAGAATAAAACCGAAACACTCACCCCAGTACAGTTTCTACTTTATCGACAGAGAAACGAATTCATGCGTCATTTACATTTCATAATGAATTGACATTCTCAAGGAGAAAAAACTTTTTGAAGATATCAATGAAGATTTCGATAGGATTCAATAGTATAGCATTGGCATTATACGGACATTTTAAGAAGCTTTGAGTCTCCTTGCGCTTGGAGTCGGTGCCAGCAATTTTTCACTCCATATACGCCGTGAGCCGGTGCCAGCCTCCATGATCCCCCTCGATCCTTTTCTTCAGCCCTCACTGCTTTTCTTTTCTCTTATTTTTCCTTTTTTTTTCCTCTACCTCCTCTTTTTTCTTCTATTTCTACGTCTCTTCGCATTCTCACTCCACAATACTTCAGTTCTTCTCTATCTTCCTTCCAACAACCTAACCTCTCTCTCTCTCTCTCTATCCTCACTGTTAGCTTTCTTCATCTCGACAGTGTTTCTTACTCTCTTTTGCTCTGCCACCGAGGCCGATCAATCAATGCGAGATTTTTATGTTGGCAGGGGGAGGAAGAGTTGCCTGAAAGATCCGACCTGCCATCTATGGTCTACAAAGCGTTGCCAGTATTTTTCAACAAGAAATTACTGATGAATAGTGCTACTTACAAATAATAGCAGAGTTCCTCTTCTCGACATCATCAATTTCCAAAATAACCGCCAGCGACTCACTTTTTATTACCTTTTACTGAAGAAGCCATTCGAGTAATTTGATGATGCGATAAAAGATTTAATTCATAACAAAAAAAACACATCAATCGGTCTTCCATAACGACTCAGCGTCGCTTATTCCCTTTTAGAGTTTATCGGCATCAACAGTGAGGCCTCTAACCGCAAGTGTGCGTGCTGATTTATACACTCACCAGTGATGCCCGACTGTTTTTGGTCCTCTATGAAAGTTTCATGCATAAAATACTCAGCGCGGTTCTCTACCTCCTGCCAAAGACAAATTGAGGCGCAAGCGAGAAAGTCCTACACTTTTTTTTAAACTGTGTCCTCTTTGTTTACATTCAATGAATTTTAAATGAATCTGAAGGATTTCGTGAAGATTCGAGTCAATTGACACTTTTGCATAAAACAGCTGCAAAATGGACGCTTGTGTATTTTATGAATCTACATGCAGAAAGAATTTGCAATAGGAATTAGTGCTTTTCATTAAGGGAACACAATGTAGCACTATTAAGTGACACAACACGGAAAGAGTGTGCTTGTTAGAACGTTGAAAAGCGTCACCTAGACCGCAAGACGGCATTCGTATCTCTAATATTCCTCTATTGTTTCTTTAACCTTCATTCACGTATGTGCGGTGATCGGTGGCTCATTCGGTAGAGTGTCGGATTGTCAACTCAAAGCTCCGAGTTCAAATCCCAGTCATTATTTACAAGTGCTTTGTCCACAGACACACCATGAACCTCCGTCGCTGATTGGCATAAAAAGCGTAAAGATGGCGACGTTAAATAAGTATAAAAAGAAAGTCATCAACACTGTGTTGCACTGTGTCTACTGATTTCCTTGTTGGAAAGCACCCTCTGTCGCCCTTCATGAAAACTCTTTCGCTCAATCACAATTTCTTGGTTATAAAGCAAATTGCATCACTAATCACGCAAAAATCCGTACATTTTCCTCTCCTCTAAACATCGAAGAAAAGTATCAATTACTTCATCGTCCCCTACAAGGTAACTTCCGGTAAGCCACAACGGTTTCTCGAGGTAATTTGTGAGCGAGTTTCGGTCTGGTCATCGTAATCCGTGGCAACGTTATGTCCCGTGTAATACAGAGGCACTGGTATCCGTATGTACGCGTTAGAAACACTAGTTTACCACAAGACCCATCCAAGCCCTCTGTGCAGTCTTATATCGGGATTACATGGCTTAGGTGTACGGACCGAAAGCCACGGGGTATCTGTTGTCCCTCTCCAAAAATACGCTCCACGTATGGGATTACCCCTTTTTGGATCCTCCCAACAAGAAAGTGTAATCTACGGTTCTGTCTCTCAAGAATAAGAAGTGGAACTCGGACCTCAGATTATTCATTTCCAATAATTCAGAATGATGAATTTGATGGAGGACCACTATAAAATGATGATTCTCCTTCAAACCTTTCCCCACGGGATATTTAATCTTCAAACTCGTTTCTTACCACTGGGATTCAATAATATCATACTTTTTTGCCCATCAACATTGTCATTCTAACTTATGTGATTCGTTTGCCCTTATTGGATCGGCGAAATACCCAATTCGTCCCGCGGGAAGTAACACTTGGAATGATTTTTAAACGACCAATTGAAATACGTGAGAGTGTATAAAAGCGGAGACAACGAATTGGTGGAGAGGTGCTGGAGTTTTGTATGAGATAAAAAGATTCGGTTTCAAGCGGCAAGAATAGGTATTCTCTTGGGGAAAGGAGCCTCTCCATCTTTTCTTATCGTTTTCTTGCTCTGCGGTATTAATGTATGGAAGCGAATGTTCAATTGATATTTACGCTAATTATAGCCTCATTTATCATTCGATTTCTTCTTTTCAGGTGGCAGAGGAGATCAGGACATCTACGTGAGGCTCATCGATTCCTCGACGAAACAGGTAAGACAGGGAAAAAAGTTTACTTTAAGTGCCGTTTATTCTTCATGAATTGGAGGAAAATTATGAACTCTCGTAAAATCGATAACTCCATTTTTACACACATTCTTCAATAAAAGATTGTATTGAGACGTAACTTTGATACTTTTCAGTAGAGGATTCAATGATGATGTATATCTGTTATTTTTATGTGTTTATGCTTCGGAGAAATATTTCCTCTTCTCGAAGAAATAAATATTGAAGTTTGCCCCATGTCGTCGGGCAGTCGCGTGCGCAAGCGTTATCGGCCACTGTACAAGCACTTAATTTTCCGGAGGGTTGATTCCTACCCTCGATCAGGAGGCGGCAATGCGCGCGGCACTGCGGCCTCTCCTGAAAGCCATCCTGTTATCTGCGCCACGTGGCCGATTTCCTCTCTTTGACTCTCCCCCTCTTCTTCATCGCCCTAGTCCAAGCCACGAGAACCACGTGTTACCCTCTTGGTCAGATGATCATCGGGACTGATAGGAGGCTCATAACTCTGGCGAAAATAGGGGCAAAACGAACCTGCGGGGCAGAATGGACTGAAAAAATTTGGGGAGATGCTCGAGAGTACGTTTGATATTTGAGAATTTTTTCAGAATTTTTCTAGACCTCTTTGACCGCTAAAAAAATTGTTCAGTTTAGCTCAAAGGTCGGTTTTACCGAGATGGTCTAATTTTTGCAGTTTTACTTTGACTCCTTCGCACCTCACAAACTACGGAAAAAATGAGAATCGTTTTCCCTTTCTTCCCATTGACGTCACGGACTTGGCTCACTTTCTTGAATTATTTTTGTATCCCAATAGTGACTGGGACGTTTTAGCAGATTAAATCATCTTGTTGAGTCGACTGGTCGCTCACTGAAGAGCAGAGGGGCAATGGAAAAAGTAGAAATGTTAGTTTTAGCTGATTAAATTACTAAGCCGTTATTACATTGCGGAGTCAGACTATTTTCAATACAATTTGAAATTTTATTAATTCAATCAGAGCCTCGTTTCATTTGAATTCTTTCCTTATTGAGGGAAACAGAATGTAGGAAGAAATCCGGAAGAATTTTGGTATAAATCAGAGATAATTGGGCATGGTTCGCTTCTTTGGATTTTTCCACCTTTTCTCATCTCGTATTTATCATCTATTAACAAGACCCAATTGCTGCACATTGCTGCAAATACTTCAAGATATTAAAAAAAAATTATTCAATTGTTTTTCACACAAGTGCGAAAAAGTGCACTTTTTCTCACTGTTCCTTTGTTGTTGTTTTTGCACTTTTGATGTAATTAAATGCCATCATGTGCCTAATGTCAAGGTCACTCCCTCTCCAAACAACGGAATTCTCACGATTTTCATAATCGCTCAGTTTGTTTACCAAAAGTATCAAGTACATCGAATCGGACTATCGAGTGTCATTATAACCCTGACTGTAATACTGAAAAATGGCTATTTAACCGTGGATCAAAGAAATAATAAGCCGGTGAGATAAGCTAATCCCTTGCAGATAAGGATGAATAAAAGAGAGAACCGATTGTGTCAGAGGGGAAATGAAGACAGTGAAGGGGGAGTCACTCTGTTTTGTTTTGTTCGTCGTGTATTAACCGAGAGCACTTCCCCCTCTTTCTTCGAGGCTGAAATATTCCCAGGGAACTTTGGGAATCGATTCGTGATGGAAATGGAATTATCGATGATTTTAATAATTATCCGATTGATCTTCATTCTCTTCCACATTCTCAAAAATCCATAAATTCCATTTGATAAAGTGGTAAACAAGGTTAAGTAACGACTTGAAGTTGTTTACCACTCCACCACTGAATCATTATTCCACTTTTCAAACCCGAAGAACCTGAAGATCATTCATGAATTCTCTTGCCAAAGGAAACAAACCAACTGCACAATAAAATAATAATCCTAATAATGATTTGCCAATAAGAGAACCGGTTGTCATCAAATCAATTGGCTAGTATCACCAAAGACGTCATAAGTCGAACGATTTGGCATTCAAGTCTCGACTTGACTCTTCCCGAGTTATAAATCCCCTTTTTTTTCCTCCTTTTCTCTTTATTCCCCGTTTTTACAGTTTCACGAAAACAAAAAGGTATGAGAAAGAAAACAAAATGGCGTCCGCGAGGTAATCGCGGACGTCGTTAATAATGAGACTCGACGACTGGATCGAGTCGGTTCTTTATTAGTCCACAGTAAGTAATTCCCGTGGGAATTGGGTGGCGGTGGGGACTCAAGTGTACCTTCTGGGACTTGAGATATGTACGAGAAAACGGTGGGGAAGTAGCTACGGAGGAGGGCCCCCGTGGGGCCGTTGCTGACTGGTCGCACCCTCAGGACGCGTCTCGAACGTCGTCTTCGCCGTCGTCTGACCTCGCACATTCTCCCCCCTCTCTGGCACATTTCTGGAGCACTTTGGAGAACCCTCTGGTGAGCGAACTGGAGCGTTTTCCTCGGAGACCCACAAGCCAACATAACCGCGTCGCGATATCCATCGGGGGACAACACTTGGGTTATAGTACGAAGAAGAGAGGGATTCCCCGTGTTTATGCGGCGATGTAGTATATGGGAATCAAAAAATCGATGGTAAATATCGAAACTCGCAATAGCTCAATTGGTAAGAGCATCGGACATGTAATCTGAAGGTTGAGAGTTCGAATCCCGCTTGTGTCTTCCATTTTTTCCGAATATTTGAGTCCTTGATAGTTTCTTGGTTGTAAGTCTGGTGATTGTCAATAATATTACGCATTTCATGAGACTTTAATGAGACGTTTGAGAGAATTCCCGTTGGAATAATAGAAACAAGAGTCAAATGGTTCTTGGAAAGAGCGTAAGAGTAAAAGTAATTACCTAAAATTGTGGGGGAATGACGTATAAACAAAACAGACAGGCTGTTGTAGTAATAGACGCTTGGACAAACAGAATTGCATGTTCATGGATATGAAAAAAAAAGGTGGGATATGTAGAATGTGAGGTTGAAAAACTCGTGGCCTACTCCACCCACTGTATTTGACTAGTGATTACTGAAGTAGAGTTTTCGTTACAATTTTCATATTGCTGCGTAATTCTTGTCTATTAAATTTTTACAAAACGGAGAAATGGAAACAAAGCGGTTGGTCAACAAATTAAAATCGTTTCCGTGAATTTCGTGGACTTGGAAATGCAAATGTCGGAATTCGGAGTATTTGAAAGGAATTAACTTGACTAAGTCTTTGTCATGAAAAATTAGTGGATCAAGAGATTCACACACTAGTATACACTTGTGCCACATGAATTTTCATCTTCCCTCAGTCGTAACTCGCATCACTTCTCAGAGGGTTGCTTTTACCCGCTCTCACCACCCTTCGTGTTACCTCTGATTTACTTATCACCCAAGAGAGGTAAAGCTCTATGGTTCGTTTACTCTTCAATCTCGTTATTTCGTTTTCCATAAATATTTCATAAAATAAATTCACAAGTTTAATAAAAATTCAATTTGTATTTGATTCAATGAATATCATATGAGAAATGAATTTCGTGAAGCAGAAAATTTTTGTATAAAATCGTTAATAACACTTTAAAGAAGTTGGAATTCTCAAATCTGATCCCGTGAATCTGTAAAGAATGTAATGAGAGAAATATTTGGGCTGATGAATTTCTACGATTTCATGTTTCGTAAACATGAGAAACCAGTGAAATGCATAAATAGGCAAGATCAAAGTCAGTGTAATCTTTTCACTCACATTTTTATTATTCCCTCGGTAATCCAATGGGCTTCTCACAAACTCCTCCCCATAACCAATCGTTCTATCCATAAATACATGAATACAAGTCCTCTACACGGTGTTGTCATTAAATAAAAATCAATCAGGAGGCTGTGAAGGAGGCTTAACGGATTTGCTTGCAACGCCTAGGGCTTATGCCCAATACCAATAGGGGGTAGCATCCCTCTGTCTACGTGCTTTTGCAACTGTCCAAGCATGCAAGGCGGATGCACCCAAATTGGTATTTAACCACGTCACATTTTCCACGAAAAAATGAATTTTATTGAGAAATTTGTCTTTGAATTGAAGAAAAAAGCAATCGATAATCATGATCATAAAATTTCCAAACAAATCAACTTTATTTTATCATTAGTTTTCGTTGAATATCTCGGTAACTAAGAGAGATAGAGAAATTTTTATTGACACCTTTTTTGTAGAGAATTTTGAGAGCTACAAAAAAGGTTTCCATAAAAATTTCTCTATCTCGCTTAGTTTCCGAGATATCTTCAAAAAACTGATGATGAAATAATAGTTAATCATGAACAATGTTTTCCATCTTTTTGAACTTAGCTGCATCAGATGATTAATACTTCAACTCTTCTTTCAGGCAATAATGTACGAAGGCCAGGACAAGAATCCAGAGATGTGCAGAGTTCTACTGACCCACGAAGTTATGTGCAGGTGAGTCTCTCTTCTCTCATCAAACTTATTTACTAAATTTCAGTCGCGTGCCAGTATAGATTCATTTCAGAGTCCACCCTTGCGGGTAGTAAACCATAAACATAACGAGACATGTATGCATCGGTGGTACTGTATATAGTCCACCATAGCTGACTCACTTTGCCCATGGGACTGTGCTTTTACCCCTAGTCGCGAAATCCCCTGGGCAATTTTCAAGAAGGGGAAGGTGCTTTTTAGTCTCTACAAAAAAAACTTTTGACGTTCATTCACATCCCCAGACCTTAACCGGGCCGATACTCTCGACTAACGCCTGAATTTCTCGCTCAAGACTTTTCTTTGTTCTGTTTCAGTCGGTGTTGTGACAAAAAGAGTTGTGGAAATAGGAACGAGACTCCGAGTGATCCAGTGATCATCGATCGGTGAGTACATTAAGTCTTTTAATCATTTTATTGTAATTTTTCGTCCTAAATTTCCACACTGACGAAACTACTTTAACCCTTATCTCCCAAACTTCAAATTCCTCCGGATGAGGGAAAGAGGAGCTGAAAGGGCTATCATTTGAAAATATACTCCAGTATGTGAATTACGTCTACAAAAGGGGACGCAGTACAGAAGCCAGGGGGGAGGGATAGGTTGATTGTGAATGTGGAATAGTGAAAGGGCGGAAGAAGTATCCGAGTCGTATTCATCCCTCGGCCCGTCTTGGGAAACATGGGCTAACACCAGTGGGTATAGGGTGAGACTGATATCTGAATAGGCTATATAGAGTACACTGAGATAGGAGAAATGGTAGGAACGAAGAGGGCACTCCCATGGGAGACCGAAGACCGAGATAGTCTTCAGGAGGACATCTTGTACACAGTGATCCTCAACCAGTACAATCCGTGTTTATACAAAGAGCCCTATCCAATTTCCTGGGAAACAATATTTTTAGTTGAAATTAGGCTGATGCCTTTTTCATTGTAGGTCGATAATCTGATATTGAGAGTGAATGAAAGGAGGAAAAATAATTAATTATGAATATTATGAACACGCAGGACTTATGGGTAACGGTCAATGATGCAACTGCAACTGGTCGCGTGTCCAACAAGTTTCATTCTCTTTCATTAGTTCATACAGAACTTATGATATCACGTGGTCTCATCTATGTCACCAGTTTTTCTGCCCCATTTCACTCTCCGCCATTTTATGGGGATTATTATTTTTCTATTTTCGGGACATGCGTCTGTTGTTAATATCTGTGGTTAATAGATTCTTTGGTCTAGCATAGAAAAAAAACCTCACAATAGGTGAAACGAGGGGTTAGGAACGTATCAATGGCCATTTTGATTGAGGCAGCTCTCGTCGATTGTGACATGCTCACTCGACTGTATTAAAAAGTAGTCTGCACCTGAAATAGAAATAATCTGAATAAAAAAGGAGAAACAAAGCTTTTAAATCTTGTGCACTTTTTTTAGAATTTTTTTCCCGCTTTTTTTTTGTGGCCGGGAGGAAATGGCTCTTGATGATGGATTTTTTGCAAGTGATTGACTCGGGAAACAATTAGCATGTATAATTATAAAATGTCATTTTACGGGAACTCGGAAAACTCGTGCATCCACGGGCCTCGCTGGCCCGTTAAATCCCCGGAGGCTACCAGTGCTCCATAATTACGAAAATTCTGTCTCTATTTCATTCACTACCTCACACCCCTTGCCCGACGTATACATATATACATGGGGACTGCTCTCGTGATTCGGAAAAACAGAAACCGTTCGGAATAAAAAAAAAATCGTGACGAGCGCTTCGGAATGACGGCCAATATAACCGTCGCATAGTTCGGTACGATTCACCACCGTGATTGGTTAACTTTGTTTCGTCCAGCACGGCAACCCCTTAATTTTGGCATCGATCATAGGTCTACTGCATGTACCTCCTCTTCCTCCTTTCCATTTACTCTCATTCCACAATTCACATTGTCACGAACTGTAACCATTCGCCTCGTTGCTTTCTACCCCACAAAGTACTTTTAGCTTTTCATGTACCAATTTTCCACAAATTTCATTCAAGCTAAATGTTGGAGGTTTTTTTTTATTTAAAAAGGTGAATTGGTAAATATGAATTCACGGGGTTTATTGGATGGAAATCATGAACTGGTTGAGGGTATATTTTCGAAACAGTTGGAACAATCAACCGTCACTTTCAATCTGATTGCTACATACCAGAGAGGGGCTACGATATGACTGACGTCACAATGACGTACGAATTGTCAATCAGTCGTCGCTTGTCGCGTTAATCAATGCAAATTTGTGTCGTTCATTGTTGTAGGATAGTTTCACCAAGAACAGAAACGTTGAATCTATCGATTCGCACATTTTAGTGACCTTGTAAATTGTTTTTTTCAAGATATCTCGGAAAGTAAGGGAGATAGGAGAATTTTCATAGAGACTTTTTTTGTAGGGAATTTTAAAAGCTACAAAAAAGGTCTCTACAAAAATTGCTCTATCTCCCTTAGTTTCCGAGATATTAAAAAAAAAAAAATGAAAACCTCAGATTTTTTCATTGAATTAATTTTTTGAAAAAATTAGACAACAATGTGAATATTTTAGAGCATCTTCTCAATTTTTTTCAGAATTTTTAAAAAAGTCTTGACCCCCGAAACAATTACGATGACTTGTAGAATGAAAAATACAACAATATCTCTTATCTAATTACAAAACAAGTGTTGATAAGCGAGTAGAGTGATAAAAAAACAAATTACTCACGCGGCCTAATCAAACTAAAGAGTCCTCGCATGACACGCGCCTGCTTCTATTCCGAATATTATCCATAGTAGATATAAAGTAAAGAGAATGATAAAAGTGGCAGTATCCTATAAAAATCGTCCCCCGATCGAGCATGTGATAGGAGACGATAATAATGGGCCTCGCGACGCCCAATTGCCGGATGACACAGATCGATGAGCATGAAAAAAAATGAGCCCAATTGAACATGGACACTCTTGTCTCTTTTATCAATTTCCCTCAAGAGTCCTCTCGACTCTCCATTAATCATGATAATTCAGTGGTGAAGAGGTAAACAAGGTCAAGTATACATGATATCCCTATATAACTTAACCTTGTTTACCACTTCACTACTAAATTGAATACGAGAAAAAAAACTGGAATTTTCAGACAACTTGAATTTATTTAATCATCAGTTTTTTGAAGATATCTCGGAAATTAAGCGAGATAGAGATATTTTCATAATAACCTTTCTTTTAGCCCTTGAAATCCTCTACAAAAAAGGTATCTATAAAAAAGTCTCTATCTCTCTTAGTTTCCGAGATATTTAACAAAAACTAATGGTCGTAAAAAATAAATTGATAATTAATAAAAATTAATAATAATGAAGATTGATATTGTTAGCAGGAAATGAACTAGTTCCTGACGCGTCTATTAGGGAAATCAAAACACACTTTAGACGAGAGTGGAGGGGAGAGAATAGGGAAAAAAAGAGGTCTACGGGTATAGCATATGGGGTTTCCTCAGCGGGGTGTCACACCCTTAGTTTCTCTCGTACCCTCAAAATAAATGAACGTGGTGCCCTTTCTATGTGCATACCCTCTCCTCCCCCTTCCACTATTTTTTGCTGGTATTTGTTTTGAAAAGGGGGATATAGGTGGCTTTATGGAGGACAGATCGACTGATCGGTAGACCGGGAAATCGTTGAATAAATAACCATTTATTTGTCCAACTAATTATATTTTGCCTGAAAAATTTCAATCAATACACACAAGACTGACAAATAAGTTTCGATGGAGATTATTTATTTTCGAATGAACGATATTCTTTTTTATTCTGAGGGAGAAAGGAATTGAGGAATTCGACTGTTTTTGCCTGTCTGGTGAATTGTATAATTCATTTTGATTTCAGTAAATTATTTGTTTTTCGATGAAATTTTGAAATTCTGAGTAGTTCCGGTGATTCAATTTGCTTCCATATTCGACTGACGAAAAATCGATTATATTTTTCAGCCTCGTAAATTCTCCCAATTAGTTGAACTGTCAAAAAAAAAAAAAACATGAGATTATTCCTCTTTTTCATCATCATTTCAGTCACCCTGAGGAACATTTCTTCATATTAAGTTTCACGAAAAATATACGTTTCTGAATGTATATTGGATATTATCGATATCTTGATCTATCCCTTGCTAATGGAAAACTTATGCTAACTAGAACTCATGCGAACGATCCATTATGTATCACCGATCGCTCATGTTTCTCCGGATTCCCTTTTTTTCCCCCAATTTTATTCAAGAATTAAATCCTCAAGACATCTGCATTGATAATAATCAATTTTTCATACTAATGTAAAAGTGAATGAGAATAAATGGCGAAAAAAGAAATCCTACGAAAATCCGAGGATTCAGATAAAAGGACCTTGGTACCTTTGGGGTCTAGCAGATTCTCAAGGACACCCGAGAGTCCCATAGAGACAAAGCATCTTACATAGCCACTGCTCCAGTACTCTTTGCCCATTTTCTTACGGTTATTCTCCGCCGAGAATTACCTCCGATACGCCGGTCGTTATTTCCGAAGAATATCTTAACAGCCCACGCTTTTACCGTCGACAGTCTTAACTCCAAAAAGTAGTGGAAAAAAAAACCTAGAGACGTCGAAAAAAAGCAAGACTCTTTTCTCTCTGTCCTGAAGCATACTGGGAGGAGGAAAAACCCAATGGGGAGAACCGATCAGCTTAATGCATATTGATGCGCTTTGGAGCTAAGTTAGTGAAAAATCGCCATCGATCTCCGCCTCTTTAAAGCCTGAGACTGTGGTTTTTCAGCGACTCGATTTAAGACCACAGTCATAACACGTTTACCTCAGAATTGATTTTGTTCCCATTCTTTTGAAGAATGGATCCTCAATTTCGAGTGCCATCATCCCGAATCACTTAATGCACTGCTCGAGGCTGAGAACTCTCTGTTTCCAATCGACTAACCGATGAAATCGTTCGGAAAAAAGCCCCGAAGTCATCCTAACTCAGCGCGAAAATGATCAGAAAATAACCAGGAGTCTTCCGTGTTTTCGATCGAACGTGTTGACCCTCGGTATTTTGGTAAATCGTCAGTGGTTTGATAGTACCTACTGAATGGTAAAGCACTCCTCGTTATTTCTATCTGAGCACGCGCTTTAGAGTACTTGGATAAACTAGTTGGGGTTGTTCCACATGGAACAGATGCCAAGCGTCACGGCTCGACGATGGCTGGAAGGGTGCCCTCTCCAGATTGAGACACGGTGGATGACTCTAAATGGCGTTCCTCTATCCTCTGCCAGCGGCATCGATCTCTCAGCATTCTGCACACTCCCTGAAATTAAACGATAAAACATGAAAATTATGTTGATTCCATGACTCGAGAAAATGAAGAAGAATCATTCTCCAATATTTATTTCAATAAGGGTGCTGAGCAAACACTGCAGCATTAACTATGGATTTTGCTCTGGGCCATTGGCCTTATGTCAATTCCGAGGGATGCTTTTTAAGCATTTTTTATATTCTTCTCTTCATGCTGCATATGTGCGCGTGTTTTCTCATGTACACTCGAGTCCAGCCACCAAAACAGGTGGTTACCAGGGACCAGAGCAGTGGGGGCACTTGAAGAGTCGCGTGGCCAACTCAATTACTTTCTAGAGCCTCCAAACTCGTGTCACTGAAGGGCCCTTACATGGTATTATGTATCCCAAACGTGTGTCTCATCCCATTGTGTGTTTATTGTGCTCCAATTGAATTTGTCAAATGGATAGCACTTGGATGATTGTATTCTCACAGATCCAATTGGAATTAGTGAGGAATTGACATTCAGAGAATACCAGGTGTTGATGGTATGAGGATTGAGGAATTGCCAGTGATGTGTGTTGGAGTCAGATGAGAGACTGCAAGAAAAGCAAAGTTGATTTAAAGAGAGAGGCTGAAGCATGAAATGAGAGTCCGAATAACTGGCATAGCTTGGCGCCTCAAGACTGTCCATCAGTCTTGGCCTCTTTCTCCCTTCCACATGTCTCCAATGGACATACCCTACCAAGAATTAAAAGCGGGCTTAGGAAAAACTCTGGCTTCTCTGCGAGCCTGTCAATCAGACGTCCACGGTTTTGCTACCATCCAGTTAATGATGATCCACTGCTCTATCTTCACCTTACAACATCACACATACCTAACCAAGTATTGAATCTTTTCGTGGAATATAAATAAAGTAGTGTCATTGATTTTCGTTATTCTATATAGGTGAAAGTCTTTGAAGGACAGGTAATGTGTTCAAGTCGCTTTTTTTACCATATTGGATGATAAAATTTCTTCAGTGCGGTGGATACGTGTGCGCTTCTCGATCGGCGGTCGCAAATTTATGCGATTGATTCGAGTGGAACGATGTGACAGTACAAGGAAGCGCTTTTAGTCCTGGCGGATTCTCCATCCCCATGGGGCCAAAACTCCCCCTTCTCTCCTCTTCTATCCTCTCAAGCCACACGCCTCTGTGTGTCCGAAGGATCTCTATAAATTTGCATGTAGAATACGCGTGGGAGGTAAGGGGCTCAGAGTGATAGGAAAGCAATGTCTTCTTCCTCGTCTACTTTTCTTACCTCACTTCGACACTCTCGGAAATGATAGTGAAACATCTGTCGACGCCCGTCTAATTCCACATTTGAGACTGACCAGACGCCTAGGAAATCCCGAGTATCCAATGAGAAATAACATGAGAACAAAAAGAGGAGAGAAACTTTAGAAATACAGAGTAAGAAAACAAACAAGCTTCTGGCCTTTTTTCAAGGCAATTCGACGAAAGTCCCGGCAATTTCTTCCTCGTTCGATCTTTCGACTGAACCAACTCCATCCCAAAGCGCCGAAAGGTATGTAGTGTATGCTTGTGTTGGTGGCGCATAATTTATGGGCTCACGCGAGCTACAGCAATCGGTCTTCAGCTCTCAATGTAGTGCAACACGTACAGACGTACGGGTATTTGTAACAGAGGAAAAAAAAAGGAGAGTGAAGAGCCAGAGTCAATTGGAGTAGCCCTCGGTACGATTGTTTACTCGCTATCAATAACCAGAATGAAAATAAATAACAAGAACGTAGGAATGTAAAATTTGTAAATCAAACAAGATTGAAAATGCAGATGAGAATGAATCGGTCAGCCATGCAAGTCACCATTTTTTCTTCTCATACGCTATCCCCTTGGATCTCCCCTTTACTCCATTTTCTGTGCGTGAGAGAGAGAGCCTGTGATGAGGAGCATAACAACCCTCACCCTGATACCACCGGAGATCCCGCACCATTCTCATTGGGTCGTTGAGGGCTCCTGCTCTCGCGGTGTGTAGCATCGGTCTTCCACCATAGACTTGGAGGCCCTCACCCTCTCATCCATACAATCCGCGAGGAGAGAAGGGGAGCACAAGAGAGAGGGACTGAAATTGTGAGGGTGGACAAGCCCGGCTGACCGGTTGCCATGACGACCATATGGATTGATCCGAGCAAATATCATCTCCGAAGACGCCCGAAAGAATTGCTGGATTTTACAGAGAATAGCCTCTGTTGGCAACTTATGAGGCCGTATGGAAAATTGAAATAAAGGAGCTAAAGGGAATTAATCGTGCTCGTGGATCATCCGATTTCAATCGTAATACGTGATGTTCAGGAGAAAAGGAATTATTTATGCAATTTCTAATTATTTATTATTTTTTTAAAAATGTTAACTATATGAAGGGATTTTATTTGAATTATTTTTATGTAGAATTTTTAATTTGACAGTTTGATGAAAATTGCCGCCAAATGTCTGTTTGTCAGTTATCTTTCATAACCTCTAATTACAGTTAGTTCTTGACACATAACCAAAAGACTTAAGTTAAATTGTAAGAGAATGTTTTGATTATAATCTTCAATTCTTATTTTTTCTGGATTTTGTAAAAATGACATTGCATTTCATCATTAATGAGTTCAACTTACTTCACATATTTTTTGACGCAGTTTGTCAATTATTCTAATAGCCAATCAATTAAATAGATTGGAATGCTCGGTATTTGTCTCCTTTTTCCCGAAAACACCTGGTAAATTAATTTGGAAACCTCGAGGTGGTTTACGGATGAGTCGTAGTGGACAATATAACCTAAGAATTTCTATCGTAAAGGAAGTTTTCAGTGAGAGTTGATAGGTTTGAAATGCCTCGAAACGTAGCTGTTAAACGGAGTACTGCAGGAAGATGAGTGATTCAATGCGCGTAGTCTTGGAGTTGCTGGATCTCACTCTTAGCGTTGCCTTCTTTCTGGCTTTCCAGAAAACAAAGTAAAAAGCATGTCGACGAAAAAAAGGATAGAAAGAGAGACGAGTTACAGGGCTTCTCAACTTGTGGTAGTTGTGCTAGTGAATGACGTCTGAACGAAGGACCACCCAAGGGACAATCCATATAAAGCTTCAGACATTGTCGAATCGATTTACTTTAATTTTTTCCCTATTCTACCTCTTTCTCTCGGTCAATTTGGAGAATTATAAATGAAGTGATTAAGGATGCAATTTAGTTGAGGCATTTTTTTCATTTAATTACTCGTGATTTTTAGTGGATTCTTTTGGCGAGTGTTTAAGGTCATATCTCGAGTGTGTTACCAATGGCCAATGGGAGGAGACGATCGTAATTTCCGGGTTTAAGTCAAACACGATGGCGAAGTTGGAGGAACGAACTTTCGGTGGAAACTTGGCAACTACCAATGAGGCTTGTAATGCCATTAAAGGGAATCTTATTACGTTGTGCTCCCTCTTCTCGCGCATCACTGAGGCGCCGCAACAAGTACTTCAACATAATTAAGTACTGATTAATTCGACAGTTACTTTGACTGAGGAAGAACGCGTGACGCCACAGGAGAAATTGCATATTCAAAGTTTATCAGTTTAGGGCTCCACCACAACATTCAAATTTCATTAGGGGAGATCGGGGGAAAATGATTTTTTTTCAAAGGGAAATTATCATTTGAAAAATTTGAAAAAAATCAGGAATATTCTCTAATATATCTGTGATATTGGTGAATTTTTTCAAAATTTTATCGAGAACTGCTTCATTTTTAAAAAACAATTACTGTGTTTCAAATTTGAGAATGATTCAGGGTAAAATATTTTTTTTCATAGGAAATTTTGGGTGGAAAAATCTGAAAAAAATCAGGAGGGTGCATCAATAGGTCTGCACTATTTCCTAATTTTTTCAATTTTTTTCGACATCATATTCACAGGAAAAAAATCCTCGTTCATTCCCTCCCATTTATCATCAAATTTATGTTCTGATTTGAATCTAAATTTTTTGTGTTTCATTCACTCACACAAACAACAGGTTTGCATAGCGTGGACACGCGTCGTTTTGAATTCAACTCCCTCTGCACGAGCCTCGAAATGAATTACTGCAATTAAGAAAGAACAAGTTTTCATTGCCCATCACTAATTTATCTCGCAGCGCCGTTTCATAATTAAATTTCAGAAATGAATCATCAACTTTATTCGACATTTCAGAGAGAATAAATTCCGTAAAATCATGAATTTAATTTGAAATAATTTCACAGAAATTAAAATAAATCAAAGTTTATCTGTTGCTTCAACTGCCGCACACTTGCCCACTGATTCTGGCTCGTGCATGAGACTGAACAGGGCAACAAGATATACTGGAGAGAAGAGATATTTCTCTGAGTATCTGTCGTACTTCTCTCGACATTATTAAATATTGACTGAACTACCTTATACCAAACTTCTGAACAAACAAATCCTCTTGAAAATTTATATCACAATGAATTCTTCAAAAACTTTTTTCATAAATTATTAATTATCTTCGAATTATCGAAGAAATTGAAAAGATTAAAAACTTCATTCAAACCATTAATACACGTTTGATTTTTTTTTAACGTGAAGATTTCGATGGAAAAATTTGAAAAAATTTGAGAAGAATGTTGACGTTCCGAAGGATTTTCTTGAATTTTTTCAGATTTTTTGGGAGAGCGGCGTTTGATTTAAAAATAAAAGTGATGAATATTTGATTGAAAAGTGGGAAAATGCGGAAAGTGTGTTCAAACAGTATCAGAATAAAATTAATATGGTAATTCCGACTGGATCTTACGGTACACAGACTTGAATGCCGGAGGCGCATCTTATCCACATTAGCTCCCGAAATTTAGGGATAGTCCGTGAATAAATATGGTTAGTAACTCAGGGCCGCGAGACCCATAGATCCCTTTGACCAGAGTGGCCCAGGGTGGTAACTGGTAAGTGCCTCGGGGCGACCATCTGTGCCCTGCGTTCGTCCATATTCAGCCACGTGGATTGCATTACCGTTTACACGGCATTTGTTGTACTGAGAATAAACTGAAACGATTTTTATCCTCAAAGAAACAGATCCACATCGATTTCCCTTCAAGATATCTCGGAAACTAAGCGAGATATCGCAATTTTCATAACAACCTTTTTTGTACAGAATTTCAAGAACTACAAAAAAGGTTCTAATAAAAATACCTCTATCTCTCTTAGTTTCCAAGATATTCTCAAAAAACAATTCCATAAAAAAAACCTGATTTTTTCTTTATTTCTCTTTATCCTCAGTTTTTTCAGGATATCTCGGAAACTAAGCGAGATAGCGCAATTTTTGTAATAATCTTTTTTATAGAGAATTTCAAGAGCTACAAAAAAGGTTATCATGAAAAATGCAATATCTCGCTTAGTTTCCGAGATAATCCCAAAAAACAGTCGCACAAGAAATTCCAATTAAAAATGCTTTCTCAATCCATTTATTTTCCCCTCGACTTGACGGTCACCAGGTACTTGACTAATTAATCGGCCTCGCCTCAAGATATCGATCACAACTCTCGAGGTATTGTAAATGGAAGTTGAAGTGAGGTCAGTTGATCTCGACGACGAGATAAGGAAATAGCGATGATAATTCCTGCGACTCTTTACGGATTAGGATAATATATACAACGCATCTTCCACCGGGAAAAAACTCTTTTTTTAATTATTGGCACTCGCTTTGAGCATGACTAATTTACTGGCAGTTGTCACTGCCTGTGTGTGAGTGCATCTCCGTGGACAGTTTCTGCCTCGTTTCTGTAGCGATAGCGCTCTGAATGTGGGAGCGTGTGCGAGGGGCGTATACCATCGGTGTCAAGTTGCAACGCTACAACCCGGTGACACTACAATCGTCCTGTCACCCTCTTCAGTCTGTCTCATGGCCCGCCAGGAACGTACCAAGTACTCTCAGTGTTCGTTCGACAATCTAATTTACTATTCTGATAAAATTAATCAATTATTCTCCTTTTATTTTCACATCACGAAGAAAAAAATCGATAAAAAAACGATTTTTCCACCGTTTATTGATGATAACTCGGAAACTAAAAGAGATAGAGCAATATACCCCTGAACCTTTTTTGAAGCTCTTGAAATTCTCTACAAAAAAGGTCATTATAAAAATCCCCCTATCTCTCTTAGTTTCCGAGATATTTCATTGTGAAAAATCAAGTCTTCATGAATTTGTCGAAAAAAATCGTTTTTTGAAATTATTTTTAGTGGCTTGCTCTTATGGATAACAGATCTGCATTCACCCCCTCAAAGATTCCCCTTTTCAGTACTCAGTAACCCCAATTTTATCGATAATACGAATCTATGGTAACCTGATAGAGAGATACAATGCAAATTCAGTTAATTGTTCCTCCTGAGGTCACGTTGCACTGCTCTTTTGTGCGGCGCATCATCAGGCTCCATGGAGGGGGAAGGGGTGAAATCCGGGGATAGATTAAGTTTCCTGCACATGGCGGAATAGCCAGATGCAGTGCTTGATCAATCACGAAGAAAGAAAAATTCAGAAAATTGAAATTTCCGTGAAAAAAATAGAAAACAACATTAAATTATTTTTAAATTCCTCTTATTTAATTTTTATCATTTAATTTATCAACGAGTGAAGCTCCTTAATTCTCCCATTTTTTCCCTCCATTTACTCTCAGTGATACGAGAATTTTTTTAAAATCGAAATCCGTTGAATAAAAAAAACGCCAACTCATCCATCTGTAGGTTGAAATAAACGGAAGCAGAGAGAACGAGTGGATCGTTTCGTCGGCCGCGGATCATTCGATTCCGTATCGCGTTAGCGACACGGCGTAAATCCAATATAAAACACGGCATCGAGTGTCACTGCTCGACAGAAAATGCTATGAAAGAGAAGCAAGAAGAGAGAGAGAGAGAGAAAAGGGGAGGGGAGTATTGTAGTTTTTGATTGGCTAATCCGGGCTAATCTAATCGAGGCACAGAAAAGTTTCGTCATTCGCTTGCTGAGATTCGATTACGTATTTTACTGTAGAGAATGAAAAAAAAATCGTATTTAAATAATGGAAATTATTTATCTGCTATCGATTACATTTATTCTTGAGTTATTAATTAAAATATTTATTTTTATATATTTCCTTTAAATTCCCGATCACGTACATGATGAGTTATTACATTGGCCGTGTTCTCGAAACCGTAATAAAAAAAAATAAAGTAAAAAAATGAAGCAAACTGTTGTCATCAGTCCGTCGATGGTAACTGTGTCCTCCAGAAGTTCAAACGTGGATAGTTGTGTCTCTTTTATGGATCGTTCGCAGGTTTCATGAGAGCGTGGAACTTTGGAAATCAATTGAAAAATTCAATTTATCGAGGATTTTGATGGACGTCGAGGCTGCATTTAAAACGGGATGATTCAAATTTTTTCTTTAAAAAAAATAATATTTTTTTTAAAACATTTTACAATATAATATTAGTGCACTCATTAATGAACAATATAATCAAGGTAATTTCATATTATTTGTTCTATTGAAACAAATACAAAAATGAATGATTCTAAAGAAAAATTCGAGTCAATTGATGAATGACAAATATTCGACACATTGTCCATGTAAGTGGACACATCCGAGTCTAGACGGCTAAACGTAAATCTTTCAGGTAAACCCGTCCGACAATGCTCCTGAATAATTGAAATATCCTCACGAGTTCACCTGCTTTCAGAAACTTGAGATTTGTCAAAACTAGAAAAGTAATGATTCCCTGATAATTTTGATGGCTCGTTAGTCATTCGAGTTTATCGAACCAATTCTACGATAGTTTGGAATATAGACGTTCTGGCCGACACACCCCCATGGAGAAGCGAGATATATTCGATGTAATGCAAGAGAGGGTGCATACATTGTGCTATCCTGTGTTACCAACTACGCCGCCTCCACCAACACCCTCCAAGAGCCAATAATACCCACACTCACACACAGTCGCAGTGTACAAGGGTGGCTTATTATTTTTCTACGGCTCATCGAATCCACTGTGCCACTATCAATTACCAGACATTTTATGTAGCCTACTGGTCCCCTCAATTTTCCTCCTGCCTTTTATTTTTCTTTATACTATAAATATTCCCAAATTCCATCTGTCGGATTTTGCGGTTAATCATCATTACACTGAAGAAAAAATGCATTTTATTGAGGAATCAAGGATTGATAATTTAATCCTTCAATTAATAAAATGATTTACAAAGATGAGAATAAACTTTTGCCTGTTGAGCCAACCGAAAGTAGTCAATTTCAGACCAATACGACTTTTGCCCGATAGAAACCGATAATTATCTTCTGTTTCTTGAATTGTAGTTTTTAATTTCCTTAAGGAGTTGAATAATATCTTTAATTTGTTAATTTGTTTCGACTTGACAGTCTTTTCAAAATGAGGTTTGGTGTCAGCATACAATTTAGTTTCATAGGTCACTTACACTTTTTCATTTTAACAATAATCATAATCATAATAGTACATTAAATGCGTTGATAACGAGTGGAATTTATCATTGATTCATTCATTTTCTTTCTTTCTTTTTTTTTGCTTACTTCTACTAAGAAATTGTATAGGTATTTCATGTTTTCTATTGAGGTACAATTGAAAAATAGGAATTTTGGAGAGTAATTTACTGCGTTTCTCCTGAAAAACATAGCAATCAGTGAGGAGATGAAATAAATCATTTGTTTTTTGTTGAGAGCAGTTTGGGCAGTAAATATCAGAGCTGAATTTCATGTGTATATTTGTTGTGTGGATTGAGGCAAAAATTTCTGTAGGAAGCATTCGACCAGTTGAATAATGAAATGGTATTGTCGCTATTTGTCTGAAATTATCTAGTTCCCGTTGGCTCCAGACATTGAAACTCGCATTTTTAATCCAGGTTATATGAAAGATATAACGCTCAATATGAAATCGTTTAGTTTCACACAATATCATTTATAAACAAATTGTTTATGATCACAATTGCTTTTTTCCTAAATTCCAACACAAATTCTTGCTGAAAAAACCACTAGATATGCAAATCCAAATGACATTATCCGTTGCTCCTACACTTAAAAAAAAAAAGGCGGAAGAATGAGAGAAAAATTCAGGGGCGGATAAAGGTACAATTGTACTCTCTCATTTCTGCTGCCCCTTGTCGCCTGCGGGCAACTGTACTCTCTGCACCCGGCATATGGCAGTGCTCTCAACTTTTTCCCCATCTCCAAGAACATATGACAATATTCCGAAATTCATAAAATACCAAATCCCATTCATCATCCAATTGCTTCCCAAAAGAAACCTTATCAATTATAGACGCGTTACCGAGGAGTTTGTGTGTGGCCCGACGTATTGGACGAGGTGAGTCCCGGCTCGCTAAGTTGTCACTCGAAGTCAGCGACTTCTTTTTGTCGAAGATGTCGAGGAGGTAAAAATAAGATTAAAGTAAAATGAGGAGAAAAAAAATGCGGAGAGTCCAGGTATCTCCAGTGATGTCCCCCTCCTTTCACCTGGAATGCTCGGTAGCTCGTCAAGACCGTGCGGATTTCCAGTTTTTCTCGACTATCCCCACACACACACACACACACACGCAGCCTCCTTCTCTCTCTCTCTCTCTAATAGCACGAGCTCTTTATCTCTCTCGATCTCTATCTCATTCGTCTCTGCAGCAAATGCTTGAAGACCAGTGAGACAGGATGAATACAACGAGAGCCAAGTGCAGACGAATGAAATGAAAGAATCAGAGAAAAAGACTATGGAATCGACCTAATGAGGATAATTCCTGCATTGATTGGCCAAGACCAATGGAAATAATACGTATGGAGAGAGAATAGTAAAACGACGGTAAATCATTCTTAATTAAACGATAGATATTTAATTAGGTGGAGTTCTCAGATTGATGTTAGTTATGAGAGACATTTAAACTTATCGGGATTTTATGGGAGAGCCTGTTATCGAACGTGGGCAATACGGTTAGGCATCTGGCAGAGATCTGGTTGAATGAAATGAGATGAAAAAAATGTGAGAGTGAGAGGAAATAAAAAAGATATCATTCATGAGTTTCTGGAGGACAGGATACATAAAACACTTGACGGACAATTTTCCGGCCGGCTGTCGATTACTTTTTTTTTTACTCGGGAATTAGGAGTTTTGGAGAAACACGGGAATCTTCATGTGGGAGTATTTTGACGCCCCTGTTGACAAATTAAAGGGACAAACACCAGGCGCCTCTTCATGGGGGATATAACAGTGTGAACTTCCGTGTTACATCTTTAGGGATCATCATTTCAAAGTGCATTTCCTTCGGGTGACACACACTTCCTCTGAAACTGATCCTAATGGCCTTGTTGAAATTGGGGATTTTTTTTTAAAATTTAAAAAAAATTGAGAACAAGCGTCAATGTGTCTCCATTGTTATGTGATTTTTTCAAAAATTAATTTATTTTTCCGAATAACGAAATTCTGAATGTTTAATATTGTTCATGAATTTTCAAAATTTCCCATTCAACAACAAATTTAACGTCCCAACGTAAACGCTCGAATAAAACAAAATACTAAAAAAAAGTAAATAAAGAAGTTAACTTTTCAGTGATCGATGTCGCATCCTACTCGCTCCAACATTCAATTAACCGTGCGGGTTTTACGGTGGCTGTAAATACGTCCCGATGTGTGTTGCAAGTTGGGTTTCAGCCCGAGATACTTTGGACTACTGGAAACGTTTCACTCTCCATCTCTCTCTCCCTCTTACCCTCTTTCGCTGCCTGGGATACCGACCACTGACGGTTTCGTGTGGGTGACTTTGAAAGTGTCGTGTACTGTCCGCCACTGAAACCAGAGCTCACAAATTACAGGTTCCCCCAGAAAATACAGGCAAACCAGTAACAGAAGAAGAAGTTTAATTGAAAAAAAAGAGTAGTCACCGAAGACAAATAGAAAGAGAGGAAAATCCACTTGAAAATGATCTATTGATCGATATTTGAGGATAATCGATGAAAATTCATTTCTTTCTACATTTTTTAGGATAAAACAGGTGAAATAGAACTATCGAATGGAATCGATTAATCGATCGATATTTGAGAATGATCGATGAAAAAAATGTTTGGAAAAAAATAAAAAAATGCGAGAGAATTCAGTTTAAACTCTATTTATTCAACGAAATCATTTCTTATTCGAATTTTTTCAAATTTCGTTAGTTTGACATATACATTTCGTTAGTTCCACATATTACACTTTTCCTCCGGATTCATTGTTGCGTTTTTTGGACAATTGAAGGTTTCAGCGAAAGCCACAGTATTGAACAGTGTCATCATGATTCGTGAGCTCTCTGAACTGTGGTCGTGTTTTTGCCATTCGGTGGATGCAGTACAGAATTTCTAAAAAAAAAAGTGGCAATTAATCTTTCCGATAAACTCAAAACGACGAATCGAATACTATACCTGAGCGAATGATATGAAGAACATTTTTTCATCGCTAATGGCTTCAAAATGCGGAAGTTTCAATTCTCCATTCAGATATGCCTTATCTTTCAATTCCTTATATGCATTGAATGCAGTTTCCATTCCCAACCAATCTGCAATGTTTTCCTCAACTGTCGCGTTTCCAGAACCGTTGGAAATTTTATCAGCTACGTCAACAAAACACTTAACACGTTCGTAGAAAAGTGCAGTCATATTAGCATCGAATAGAGCCGTATTCGGTGTAAGACCGATCGGGATTCCTGAAATGATTAAAATTCATCAAAATATTGAACCAAACTCAGCTACCTATACAACGACAAATTTACCCATCGTGCCAAAACCGTGGCCAATCTCATGAGCAAGTGTGGAGCCCATTGCGCCGTATTCAATATATCTAGAAAATAAATGATCTTTATTGTCATGCAACATTTATTCTTACTACTACGAAGTCTGCACACTTCAAATCCTTTCATTCTTCCTTCCTCTACTTACTCGGGCACAATTCCACGGAATAGGGGAGGTTGGAAATACGCTACTGGAACAACTGATAATAATTCATTGAATGAGATTTTCTATTTGTAATTATAACGAGAGTGATCAATTTCATAACATCTTCTTCTATTTACCCAATGTATTGATGTATATATCATTGCCAGCATTGGGAGTCAGTGGATCTAGCCACCATCTGTAAAAATATGATTTTCAAGAATTCATTGACCCCATGACTTCAGAATGAAGTGCACCTCACATGAATTGATTGTCTGTATTCATTTGACTCCAGCAGCATTCGAAATTTTTTTTAATACAAATTTGCTTACTTTTCCTCTTCTATGGCTTTGCCCCAGGATTTGATTGCTTTTGTCTTGTAAGTTTTCAACAAGCTGAGTCTATTTTCCAAATAGTTGTCACCAACAGTCAACTACACAAAAATATATTTTTTCAAGAAACCTTATTAGATAATTATTTATGAATTTCACATACGCCTTCATAGGAATCAATGAGCTTCGTATCATTATCAATCCATTCTGGATATCCAATTAGATATTCCATGCGATCTAGTTTCTCTTTTATTGCTTCCTTTGCTTCAATTGACAACCAATTGGATTTTGCAGATTGAGACGCGAATGATCTTCTAAGATTTGTAATCATTGTATTCACCTGAAAGATTATAAAATGAATTCTCTTCCGCTATTAATCTTATTTTTAATTTCATTGTTCTTCATTGTTACCTTCGTTCTGTTTCCACTCAATTTTTCGCCGAAAAGACGAATAGTTGCAGGATCCTCCGTCAGAATACATTGGATCCCACTGTGAAAATAAGGAAGTTACAAGTCTTGTCAATCTTTGTTCGAGATAATAAGGAAACAGAACGTACCGTGGCGGAAACTTTGCTTTATTTATTGATAGCCGCATACTCAAAATTTTCTCAGGTAAGAACTCGACAAGTTCATCAAACACACTCCAGTGCATAAAGTTAACTGAAAACAGAAAACAATCCATCAATCATTCCATAGAGTCAAGCAGATTCAAAATATAACCGAGTTATGGATTATTTCAGAAGTAAAAATTTGTTGACAATACCAATGGTCCGTTCATCTGTTGAATTCAGAAGCCCATATAATTGCTCGAAATAGGATACATGTTGAAGAAAAATTGGAGCTTTATCGATCATTGAAAGATTCGCAGTATTAAGGAAACTTCCTAGTATCGTGTCCCATTCAACCTAAGTTAACAAACATGAATAATCACAGAATGTGGGATATTAAAAATTATGGAATGAATCAAGTTAAAAACTTACTTTATCTTGGTTAGAATTTGGTCTTCTATTGAGACCCCAGTCCTTCAAGAAAGAACTAGCATTTCCGTACGGGATTGTTAAGGATTGGTAGTTGTGCTGTATCTGAAATAAACGTGAATGAGCTACATGATTATCTTTTTATGTGTCGATTCAAAAATACCAGGTAAAGCCTCGCTTCAAAATCCAAAACACGATCGAGATCGTTCTCCAATTGCTGAACTGAGATGTTTGCGTGATTTTCCTCGACAAATAATTCAGTGAAGCTCTTCATTACAGAGCGGTGCTTGTCCCATTGAGCCGGATCCATAAAATTCATTACTCTTGGCGGCTCAATCTGAAATCGACACACAATTATTTTCTTTCTATATTATTTAGTGATCAGTTGAAGTCAGCATTGCGATTCCAATGACTCCATTTTCTTGAAGGCACCCGCTACAAATTGATGACGCCATTGGCAATCAATTGCAGTCATGGAGGCTCATTTTTTTCAAGTCATTGAAATCAAACACTGAATCCACGTAAAGTCGGCTTCATTCTTAAGTCATGGTGCTACTCAATCCTTGGATGAATGAGTCCTCGGTGAAACTATTAAAGTGAGATAATTTTCGAAACTCACCACTAGTGCCGCAAGTCCACTTGAAGAATTACGCGTGTTTACCTGCCAGAAGGTGGAATGACCCATCAAGTTTCTATAATAGTGATCAATATCTTGCCATCTCATAGCACTTCCGTTCCATGCACCATCATTCATGATCATTGGCCACCCATTCGCTTCCCGGAATACTTTCAATATTGTCTCTATTTCAGCTGAAGCTACAATGCAACAAGGATAGTATCAAGATATTTCCATCGCGAGATCACTTTAAACAAGAAATCTTCCTTATGTCCCAAAAATTTACTTGCCCGTCTAGAAACAGAGATATCAGCCCTCAAAATTTACCCTTTTTTTCTATTTAATAACATGGAGATTCATGAATTTAGTCATATTTTTTACAATAACTTCTTCAATGCAATGAGGATTCTAAAGAAAAAATTCCAGTAATAATATCAGTTGTTAGGAATATTTACAACGAAAGAAGAACATTTGCTTGTTTAGTTTCCGAGAAAAAAAACTGTTGGAGTACTAAAAATTGTGATAAAAGTGGGGGAAGAATTCTTGTACAATTGACGTGGCAACAATATGAAACGACGAGCTCGTGTGTGTGTATATCCATACACCCGGCATCTGAGTGTATCACAATAGGCTCGTCCCTAAATTTCATTGAGAGGAAAAGTTAAAAGAGAAGAAATGCTTGACAACAAAAAAAAATGTTAAACAACATGTTTCTCTAGATAAAAAAACCTTTTGATCGATTCGATAACATAATGTGGACTATGCTTCGTTTGAAAAATCTTAAATGTTTGAATTTGACTCAAGGCTAATTGTCTGATTTGGGTGATATTTACCGTTCATGCACGACTTGTACATCTTTTTCATTTGTTGGATTGGTAGAATATCCGTTGAAGAAGGTTCACTCTCCAATACGCCTAAAGAATTCAATTTTCAATTTTGATGTGATTGCAAATTATTCCTTGAATGAAACAATTATTTACCTCCCAAACGACGTAGAACAAGATCTTGGAAACGTTGCGGTGCCATCCAAGAAGATTCTGGTATATATTCCGGAACTGGATTGTGAGCGAGCCAATTGCCACAGGCATATTCATAGAAATTGACACAAGGATCGACGGATTGGTTCATAGATTTGATGGAGGCATCAGCCAGTTGAATACATTCTTCAGTATCACATACTTCACTGCTGTTTACCGCTGCACTCTCTACTGATGTTAATTGTCTATCAAGTAATGCCCAAGCTGCTATGGACAGCCAAAGTGAAGCAGAAAGCCAAGGAGCCATTTTGTAGACGAACAATAGGAATGAGAATTGATAGGAAAACGTTTGAAACAATAAACCATCTTGCTGTGAAACTCTGCTTTTATACTTCCACTGCTATATACGTAATTACGCAATAAGGGATTATCAATGAGATTGTGGAGCAGAGCTACCTCGGTATATACGACGAATATTCAAGGTTCTCATGTTTTTCTACTTTCGTGGCTTCTGTTCAAATATTAGTTTACACGATAACAATTTTGTGTCCCTCTCCATTAATTCATCATTCCGATTTCCGCGAAATAAGTGACTACGATAGTTTGGAAAAAAAGAAAAAGATGCGAAAGAATTCAGTTTAAGCTCTATTTATCCAACAAAATCACCTTTTATTCATTTTTTTTCAATTTTCGTCAGTTTGGTTTTATCCACATATTACACTTTTCCTCCGGATTCATTGTTGCGTTTTTTGGACAATTGAATGTTTCAGCGAAAGCAACAGTATTGGACAGTGTCATCATGATTCGTGAGCTCTCTGAACTGTACGTACTGCCTTTATACCATTCGGTGGATGCAGTACATTGTTCCTAAAAAAATAGCAATTAATCTTTCCAATAAACTCAAAGTGACGAATCAAATACTATACTTGAGCGAAAGATATGAAGAACATTTTTTCATCGCTCATGGCTTCAAAATGCGGAAGCTTCAATTCTCCATTCGGATATGCCTTATTTTTCAATTCCTTATAAGCATTGAATGCAGTTTCCATTCCAAGCCAATCTGCGAGATTTTCCGCAACTGTCAAGTTTCCAGAACCCTTGGCAGTTTTCTCAGCTGCGTCAACAAAACACTTAACACGTTCGTAGAAAAGTGCAGTCATATTAGCATCGAATAAAGTCGTATTCGGTGTAGGACCGAACAGGATTCCTGGAAATGATTGAAATTCATCAAAATATTGAACCAAACGCAGCGATCTATACAACGACAAAATTTACCCTTCGTGTCCACACTGTGGCCAAACTCATGAGCAAGTGTCCAGCCTATTGTGCCGTATTCAAGATATCTAAAAAAATAGATGACCTTCATTCTCATGACTATGAAGTTTTCAGTCTTTTTACGATATCTTGGGATCTAAGCGAGATAAGAACATTTTCATGATGACCTTTTTTGTAGAGAATTTTAAGAGCTACAAGAAAGGTTATTATGATAATCGCTCTATCTCGCTTAGTTTTCGGGGTATTTCAAAAAATATGATTGAATTCTTATATTTTCCCTTCCGCTACTTACGCGGGGACAACTCCACGGAATAGAGGAGATTGGAAATCAGCTACTGGAACAACTGATAATAATTCATTGAGTTAAAATTTCAATTTGTAATTATAACAAGAGTGATCAATTCTATGACATTTTCGTTTACATACTTAATGTATTGGCATTTCGATCATTAAAAGCATTGACCTTCAGTGGCGCCTTGGACCATCTGTAAAAATATGATTTTCATGGAACGTAACTGACATGATTTGAACGTTTGAGGTCATTCACTCAAGGATTCATTGACACCATGACTTCGAAATGAAGTGGGCTTCACATGAATTCAGTGTCTGATTTCAATGACTTCATAGGAATATGATTTCAGCGATTTCACAATTGATTTTAAAGAAATGAAATCATTTGACTTCATCAATTTCACTGATTTCAATGAACTATTTCAATACAAATTTCCTTACGGTTTATCTTCCATGGCTCTGCCCCAAAATTTGATCACGTTTATCTCGTAAGTTTTTTCCAAGATGAGCACATTTTCCAGATAGTTGTCACCAACTGTCAACTACACAGAAATATATTTTTTCAAGAAACCTTATTAGATAATTCATTAGTGAGGTGGTGAACAATAGTAAATACATATGGTATCCCTATATGACTTAACCTTGTTTACCACTTCACTACTGAATTATTCATGAATTCTACATACGCCTTCATAGTAATCGATGAGCTTCGTATCATTATTAAAATGTTCTGGATATGCAATTAGATATTTCATGCGATGTAATTTCTCTTTAATTGCTTCCTTTGCTTCAGTTGACAACCAATTGGATTTCGCAGATTGGGACTCGAATGATCTTTTAATATTTGTAATCATTGTATCGATCTGAAAAATTATGAATTTCATTTAATTCTCCTTCACTATTAATCTTATTTTAAATTTCATGTGCCTTCATTGTTACCTTCGCTCTGTCTCCACTCAATTCTTTTCCAAATAGACGAATAGTTGCAGTATCCTGCGTGAAAATACATTGCAGCCAACTGTGGGAATAAGAAGGTTATAGGTCTTCTCAATCTTTCTTCAGGATAATGAGGAAATAGAACGTACCGTGGCTGACGGCGCTTCATATTTGTAATCGGAGACTGTGGTATCCGCATTTTTAGAATTTGGTCAGGCAAGTAACCGACAAGGTCATCCAAAGCACTCCAGTGCACAAAGTTAACTGAAAACAGAAAACAATCCGAAATATAACTGAGTTATGGAACATTTCAGAAATTAAAATTTATTGACAATACCAATGGTTCGTTCATCTGTGAGTTCCAGAAGGCTGCTCAATGCATAGAAATAGACTATATTGCTAAGGAAAATTGGAGTTTCATCGAACGTTGAAAGGTTCGCAGCATTAAGATATCTTCCTAGTACCGTGTTCCATCCAACCTAAGTTAACAAACATGAATAATCACAAAATGTAGGATATAAAAAATTATGAAATGAATCAAGCTCAATGAATTACTCTTCCTTGTGCATAATTTGATCCTCTATTGGGATCCCAGTACTTCAAGAAGGCACTAGCATTTCTGTACGAGACTGTTAAAGATCGCTGGGTGAACTTCAGCTGAAATAAACGTGAATGAGCTACATGATCATCTTTTTATGTTTCTATCCAAAAATACCGAGTTAAGCCTCGCTTCAAACTCCAACATATCATCGAGGTCTTTCTCAAATTGCTCAATTGAGATTCTCGCGTGATTTTCCTCGATGAATAATTGAGTGAGGTTCTTCATTGTGGAGCGGTGCCTATTCCATTCCAATGGATCCAGAAAATCTAGTAATTCTGGTGGCTGAATCTGAAATCGACAGGTAATCACGTGAAGTCATTGGAATCACTGACCACAAATTGATGAAGTCATTGGCAATAAATTGCATTAAAGTAAGGTGATTTTCGAAACTCACCACTAGCACTGCCCGTCCACTTGAAGAATTACGCATCTCTACGTTCCAGAAGGTGGAGTGGCCCATCAAGTTTCTATAATAGTGATCAACCTCTTGCCATCTCATAGCACTTCCATTCCATGCACCATTATTCATGATCATTGGCCACCCATTCGCTTTTCGGAAGACTTCCAATATTGTCTCTATCTCAGCTGAAGCTACAATGCAACGTGAATAGCATTAAGAAAGCTAATTCTCTCATTTGGGTGATATTTACCGTTCATGCATGACTTGTATATCTTTTTCATTTGTTGGATTGGTAGAATATCCGTTGAAGAAGGTTCACTCTCCAATAAGCCTAAAGAATTCAATTTTTAATTTTGATGTGATTGCAAATAATTCCTTGAATAGAACAATTATTTACCTCCCAAACGACGTAGAGCAAGATCTTGGAAACGTTGCGGTGCCGTCCAAGACGATTCTGGTATATATTCCGGAACTGGATTGTGAGCGAGCCAATTGCCACAGGCATATTCATAGAAATTGACACAAGGATCGACGGATTGGTTCATAGATTTGATGAATGCATCAGCCAGTTGAACACATTCTTCAGTATCACATATTTTACTGCTGCTTTCCGCTGCACTCTCTACTGATGTAATTTGTCTATAAAGTAATGCCCAAGCTGCTATAGACAGCCAAAGGGAAGAAGAAAGCCAGAGAGCCATTTTGCAGACGAACAATAGGATTGACAATTGATAGGAAAACGTTTGAAACAATAAACCATCTTGCTGCGAGACTTTGCTTTAATACTTCCACTGCGATAAAACCTGATGACGACATGAGGTATTATCAATAAGATTGTGGGGCCGAGCTACCTCGGTATATACGACGAATATTCGAGGTAAGGTATTTTTGTCTACTTTCGTGGCTTCTGTTCAAATATCATTTTACACGATAACAATTTTGTTGTTGTTAATATTTTTTGTCCCTCTTCATTAATTCATCATTCCAATTTTCGCAAAATAAGTGGCTACGATAGTTTGGAAAAAAAAGAAAAAGATGCAAGAGAATTGAGTTTAAGCTCTATTTATTCAACAAAATCACCTTTTATTCATTTTTTTTCAATTTTCGTCAGTTTGGTTTTATCCACATATTACACTTTTCCTCCGGATTCATTGGTGCTTTTTTTTCACAATTGAAGGTTTCAGCGAAAGCCATAGTATTGGACAGTGTCATCATGACTCGTGAGCTCTCTGAACTGTACGTATGGCCTTTATACCATTCGGTGGATGCAGTACATTGTTCCTAAAAAAATAGCAATTAATCTTTCCAATAAACTCAAAGTGACGGATTAAATACTATACTTGAGCGAAAGATATGAAGAACATTTTTTCATCGCTCATGGCTTCAAAATGCGGAAGCTTCAATTCTCCATTCGGATATGCCTTATTTTTCAATTCCTTATAAGCATTGAATGCAGTTTCCATTCCAAGCCAATCTGCGAGATTTTCCGCAACTGTCAAGTTTCCAGAACCCTTGGCAGTTTTCTCAGCTGCGTCAACAAAACACTTAACACGTTCGTAGAAAAGTGCAGTCATATTAGCATCGAATAAAGTCGTATTCGGTGTAGGACCGAACAGGATTCCTGGAAATGATTGAAATTCATCAAAATATTGAACCAAACGCAGCGATCTATACAACGACAAAATTTACCCTTCGTGTCAACACTGTGGCCAAACTCATGAGCAAGTGTCCAGCCTATTGTACCGTATTCAACATATCTAAAAAAATAGCTGATCTTTATTCTCATGATTATGAAGTTTTCAGCCTTTTTACGATATCTTGGAATCTAAGCGAGTTAAGGACATTTTTATGATGACCTTTTTTGTAGAAAATTTTAAGAGCTACAAAAAAGGTTATTATGATAATCGCTCTATCTCGCTTAGTTTTCGGGGTATCTCAAAAAATATGATTAAATTCTTATATTTTCCCTTCCGCTACTTACGCGGGCACAACTCCACGGAATAGAGGAGATTGGAAATCAGCTACTGGAACAACTGATAATAATTCATTGAGTTGAAATTTCAATTTGTAATTATAACAAGAGTGATCAATTCTATAACATTTTCGTTTACATACTTAATGTATTCACCTCTCGATAACTCCAAGCATTGACCTGCAGTGGCGCCTCGGGCCATCTGTAAAAATATGATTTTCATGGAATGTAACTGACATGATTCGAACGTTTGAGATCATTCACTCAAGGATTCATTGACGCCATGACTTCGAAATGAAGTGGACTTCACATGAATTCAGTGTCTCATTTCAATGGCTTCAAAGAAATATAACTTCAGCGATTTCACAATTGATTTCAAAAAAATGAAATCATTTGACTTCATCAATTTCACTGATTTCAATGAACTATTTCAATACAAATTTCCTTACGGTTCATCTTTCATGGCTTTGCCCCAAGATTTGATTGCTTGTGTCTCGTAAGTTTTCAACAAGCTGAGTCTATTTTCCAAATAGTTGTCACCAACTGTCAACTACACAGAAATATATTTTCTCAAGGAATCTCATTAGATAACTCATTAATGAAGTGGTAAACAAGGTTAAGTACATATGGTATCCCTCTATGACTTAACCTTGTTTACCACTTCACTATTGAATTATTCATGAATCCTACATACGCCTTCATAGTCATCGATGAGCTTCGTATCATTATTAAAATATTCTGGATATGCAATTAGATATTTCATGCGATGTAATTTCTCTTCAATTGCTTCCTTTGCTTCAGTTGACAACCAATCGGATTTCGCAGATTGGGACTCGAATGATCTTTTAATATTTGTAATCATTGTATCGATCTGAAAAATTATGAAATTCATTTAATTCTCCTTCACTATTAATCTTATTTTAAATTTCATTTGCCTTCATTGTTACCTTCGCTCTGTCTCCACTCAATTCTTTTCCAAATAGACGAATAGTTGCAGTATCATCCGTGAAAATACATTGAAGCCAACTATGGGAATAAGAAGGTTATAGGTCTTTTCAATCTTTCTTCAGGATAATGAGGAATTAGAACGTACCGTGGCTGACGACGATTGATATTTGTAGTAAGCGGAGACTGCGGTATCCGCATTCTCAGAATTTGGTCAGGCAAGTAGCCGACAACGCCTTCTAAAGCACTCCAGTGCACAAAGTTGACTGAAAACAGAGAACAATCCAAAATATAACTGAGTTATGGAACATTTCAGAAGTTAAAATTTATTGACATTACCAATGGTTCGTTCATCTGTTACTTCCAAAAGTCTGCTTAATGCAATGAAATAGACTGGTTTTTCATGGAAAATTGGAGTTTCATCGAACTTTGAAAGATTCGCAGCATTAAGATATCTTCCTAGTACCGTGTTCCATTCAAGCTAAGTTAACAAACATGAATAATCACGAAATTGTAGGATATCAAGAATTATGGAATGAATCAAGTTCAATAGATTACTTTTCCTTGTGAATTAGTTAATTCTGTATTGGGATCCTCGTAGTTCAAGAAGCCACTAGCGTTTGCGTACGAGACTGTTGAATAATACTGGTTGGACTTTATCTGAAATAAACGTGAATGAGCTACATGATCATCTTTTTACGTTTCTATTCAAAAATACCCAGTTAAGCCTTGCTTCAAACTCCAACATATCATCGAGGTCTTTCTCCAATTGCTCAATTGAGATGCTCGCGTGATTTTCCTCGATGAATAATAGAGTGAGGTTCTTCATTGTGGAGCGGTGCCTATTCCATTCCATTAGATCCATAAAATTTGCCAATTCTGGTGGCTGAATCTGAAATCGACACGGTAATCACATGAAGTCATTGAAATCACTGACTAGGAATTGATGAAGTCATTGGCAATCAATTGCATCAAAGTGAAATGATTTTCGAAACTCACCACTAGCATTGCCCGTCCACTTGAAGAATTACGCATCTCTACGTTCCAGAAGGTCGAATGACCCATCAAGTTTCTATAATAGTGATCAACCTCTTGCCATCTCATAGCACTTCCATTCCATGCACCATTATTCATGATCATTGGCCACCCATCCGCTTTTCGGAAGACTTCCAATATTGTCTCTATTTCAGCTGAAGCTACAATGCAACGTGAATAGCATTAAGTGTTGGAATTGGACTCAAGGCTAATTATCTCATTTGGGTGATATTTACCGTTCATGCATGACTTGTACATCTTTTTCATTTGTTGGATTGGTAGAATATCCGTTGAAGAAGGTTCACTCCCCAATACGCCTAAAGAATTCAATTTTCAATTTTGATGTGATTGCAACTTATTTCCTGAATGGAACAATTATTTACCTCCCAAACGACGTAGAGCAAGAATATTGAACTGTTTCATTGCGTGCCAAGGCGATTTTAACTCATATTCCGGGACGCGATTGTGAGAGAGCCAATTGCCACAGGCATATTCATAAAAATTAACACAAGGATCGGCGGATTGGTTCATAGATTTGATGAATGCATCAGCCAGTTGAACACATTCTTCAGTATCACATACTTTACTGCTGCTTACCGCTGCACTCTCTACTGATGTTAATTGTCTATCAAGTAATGCCCAAGCTGCTATGGACAGCCAAAGTGAAGAAGAAAGCCAAGGAGCCATTTTGCAGGCGAACAATAGGAATGGCAATTAATAGGAAAACGTTTGAAACAATACAGTATCTTGCTGGGAGACTTCGCTTTAATACTTCCATTGTGATCCTATAATACCTGATAACGCAATGAGGTATTATCAGGTATAATGAGATTGCGGAATTACGCAGATTTTTCTACTTCCGTGACTTCTGTTCAAATATTATTTTAGACGATAGCAAAGAACACGTGGAACAAAACTATCGAATGGAACTGCGATATCTCGCAGTTGATGCGAGTCATCGCCTCGATTAATCGATCCTTCTGAATGATCTATCGATCGATATTCAAGACCGATCGAAGGAAAATCACTCTCTTCAGAATTGAAAGAAAAATGAAATAAAAGAGGCGCACAAGAACAATCGAATAATCCGCTATATATCGCATCGATTACTCGATCCTTGCGAATGATCTATCCATCGATATTTGAGAATGATCCAGAGAAAATCACTGTTTTTGGGAATTGTTACCCTAAAACAGGTGAAACGAATTCTCGAATTTAGTAATCGATTATTTGAAATGATCGATAATCGTTCCTTCGATTCATGTGCATGGGACATCCTTAAGAAATGAAATCATCGTTAAACGTTTTTTTACGAGTAGTTATTACATTTATTCAATATTATTTATAGTATTCCTTTTACGACGCCAATGATACATATATGGAGTCTATCCAATATCAAATATAACGTCGTAACCCATGGAAATACGCGAGAGGTGGGGGGAGGGTGCGGAGGATGCTCGCACAGTGGTAATAAATGTACGGCAAACGGCGTACCTTCCGATAGATACGTATACGTACAAAACTCTGACTTCATCCCTCGAAGAGGCAAATGCTCAGAGTGAGACCGAGTGAAAGAGGAGAAATACATTCGGAATAGATATACATTGGCGATATCCATTTTCACGAATTTTCGACGAGAAAAAACCCATCGAGTACCAACGCTTCTAGATTCTCTGCGCTACATGCCAAAGGCCTGACAATTTTTATCATCACATTCTATTCATTTATTGAGTTTTCCACTTTTATATTCAATGTTTTTTTTCTTTTTTTAGATAGTTCTGTCACATTATTGTACAGCTCGTTTTATCATGTATTCATGCTTCTTTTTTTTTTGTTATTTTCTTTGTTATCTTCATTCTTCGGAGGAATTTAAATCGTTCGAGAAATGTAAATTCAACTCGGTTCAAATCGTACGAGTAAATTCAATTCGAATCGAGGATTCCACTGTCTCGTTGAGACATATATACCAACACCAAAACGGACAGACTGAAATGGCTAAATAGAAAACGCAAACGACACTGGAGTTTATGGCCACTCACCTGTTCTCCAAGCTATTCTCTTTTCTTCCACAATTTTACAAACTCCATTCATCTCCTATCGTATATATTAATTGCTTTTCAAATTTAATTAATTAGAATCAATGAGCTTATTTGTGTTTACTTAAATTTTTGAAATTAAGACACATAGAATTTTTTCCATGGAAAAATAAAGGCTTTCAAGGAGGAAATTTATTCTCTCGGAAAAACCACCAGAGTGCACGTGTCCTAAAGTCATGTTAATATTTTATCAAGACAATTTTCCTGTAAGTTCTGCCTTTTTGCACGTTTTGAAAAGAATTTTTAGATTCTTTACACGTACTCATGCTAATCGCACTAGCCATTATCAATCATTGAATTCTCAACAAAAAAATATCAAAATTTACGAATTTTTTTCGATGAATCTGATGGTAAATCGATTTATCCCATTTCACTTTTTTCATTCTACTGAATTATTTTTATGGAAAGAATAAACTTGAAATGGGTAGACAAAAAATTGTGAGGGTTTCAACCCATACCCTTTACAAAAAAAAAGACTCAAGGATATTTGCATGAATTCGTTCTACCCCCTATCCTCAACGAGCGTCGACCTTTAAGATGCTCGAAAGATGACTATGAAGTCTTTCCCCGAGGGAGTTGAGACTTTTTCAATTTGTTAATTCAGAATAATCCTTAGGGTCGGCTAATTTCCACTTATCTCAACTCCTTTCCTTAACCTACTATTTTTTGTCCCTCCCCATTAATTCATCATTCCAATTTCCCCAAAATAAGTGACCACGATAGTTTGGAAAAAAAATAAAAAGATGCGAGAAAATTCAGTTTAAACTCTATTTATTCAACAAAATCATTTTGTATTCAAATTTTTTCAAATTTCATCAGTTTGGCTTTATCCACAAATGACACTTCTCCTCCGGATTCATTGGTGCGTTTTTTGGACAATTGAAGGTTTCAGCGAAAGGCACAGAATTGGACAGTGTCATCATGATCCGTGAGCTCTCTGAACTGTGGCGTTCTCCTTGCCATTCGGTGGCTGCAGTACATTGTCGCTAAAAAAATGGTAATTAATCTTTCCAATAAACTGAAAGTGACGAATCGAATACTATACCTGAGCGAAAGATATGAAGAGCATTTTTTCATCGCTCATGGCTTCAAAATGCGGAAGCTTCAATTCTCCATTTGGATATGCCTTATCTTTCAATTCCTTATATGCATAGAAGGCAACTTCCATTCCAAGCCAATCTGCAATGTTTTCCCCAACTGTCGTGCTTCCAGAACCCTTGGAAATTTTATCAGCTACGTCAACAAAACACTTGACACGTTCGTTATAAAGTGCAGTCATATTAGCATCAAATAAAGCCGTCTTCAGTTTAGGACCGAACAGGATTCCTGGAAATGATTTAAATTCATCAAAATATTGAACCAAACACAGCTACCTTCACGACAAAATTTACCCGTCCCGTCAAAGCTGTGGCCAAACTCATGAGCAAGTGTCGAGCCCATTGTACCGTATTCAACATTTCTAAAAAAATAGATGATCTTTATTGTCATGACTATAAAGTTTTCAGATAAATTTATTCTATTTCATCATTAATCTTTCTACGATATCTTGGAATCTAAGGCTTGAGATTTTTTCTCTCGAGCTATGAGAAGACAAGCTTCTCTTGCCATCTCATAGCACTTCCATTCCATGCACCATTATTCATGATCATTGGCCACCCATTCGCTTTCCGGAAGACTTCCAATATTGTCTCTATTTCAGCTGAAGCTACAATGCAATGTGAGTAGCATTAAGTGTTGGAATTTGACTCAAGGCTAATTGTCTCATTTGGGTGATATTTACCGTTCATGCATGACTTGTATATCTTTTTTATTTGTTGAATTGGTAGAATATCCGTTGAAGAAGGTTCACTTCCCAATACGCCTAAAGAATTCAATTTTTAATTTTGATGTGATTGCAAATTATTTCCTGAATGGAACAATCATTCACCTGCCAAGCGACGTAAACCAACAATATTGAACTGTTGCATTGCGTGCCAAAACGATTTTGGCACGTATTCCGGAACTGGATTGTGAGAGAGCCAATTGCCACAGGCATATTCATAAAAATTAACACAAGGATGGACGGATTGGTTCATAGACTCGATGAAGGCATCAGCCACTTGAACACATTCTTCAGTCTCACATCCTTCACTGCTGCTCACCGCTGCACTCTCTACTGATGTAATTTGTGTATCAAGTAATGCCCAAGCTGCTATAGACAGCCAAAGTAAAGAAGAAAGCCAAGGACCCATTTTGCAGACGAACAATAGGAATGACAATTGATAGGAAAACATTTAAAACAATAAACTATCTTGCTGCGAGACTTTGCTCTTATACCCCCACTGCGATAATACCTGATGACGCAATGAGTAATTATCAATAAGATTGTGAAGCAGAACTACCTCGGTATATACGACGAATATTCGAGGTTTCGCAGGTTTTTCTACTTCTGTGACTTCTTAGACTCCTTATCATAGAGATATAATATTTGAGTTATTTATTGACGTCAATCGTATGACGCATTTTCAAAAAAGCGAAATCTCCATAATTTTCTTGATTAATCTTACTGATAATGTATTGTTACGTCACATCCAAAGTCAACAAAGGAGACGTTACCACGTGTTCTCGGATCAGTTGCGAAGGTCACTCGTGATTTGATATTACGATTCCCAAAATTCCTTCAGCATTAAAAAGAAAGAGGGTTGAAGACCTTCAGTGTACAGAGCAGAATGAGGCAGTAGGATGACGGGCGTCGGCCATGTTGTCTTGACATTTCCCCTCGAGGGCTCTTGGCAAGGGGCAAAAGGAGAGGCTGACTCGAGGGTGGATATATTTAGCCTGCCGCCTCCAGGGAGCTTCACCACCCCAAACGACGCACACCGTCCTAGACCTCAAAACCCGGCTCCTCGACTTATGGTACTTGATGTTGTCTGACCAACCAAAACTCACACATTCTCTTTCACAGTACATCGTTTACTCGCTAATGCCAACAAGAGAATCTTGCTTGAGAGAAAAAATAAAAGGGAAATCGATGAGCAAAGAGAAAGAATGAAAAAGCTCCGAGGAAAATCTAGATTTACTTTTTTCTCTCCTCTTTTTCTCTCTCCCACTGATCAGACAATCCAATGCTCTCTGTACTACACAGAGAATCTTTTCCTGTTACCAATTTCGTCCCTCGTACAATCGTTTTCCTTCCAACCCTCTGCCCAACCTTCCGCACATTCGAACGAAGAAAGAAGTCATCAATATCTCGTGCGGCTTTTGCTTCTGGCCATCTCTTGTATGTGTGGTTGGATAAAGTAGTCCTTCTGTATATATCATGACAAAACTTTTTCCGTAAGTGGGCGGAGTCACCGCCTAATCCCCAGAGTCAAAATGGAAGTCTCAAGAGACCCCCCCTCTGTCCCCCTTACTTTCTCAGTATGTCCTCCTTCCACCTTGGAAACCCCCACCATCAGCCCACGTTGACTATGCGAATAAGAGAACGTAGCCAAAGTGTTGTCCACTTTTTTTTTTAGCACGTCAGGCTGGCCTTGAGAGCTTGGACGATACTTTCGCACCATTTTGGTCGAACAAAAATACACTAAAGTATTACCGAATACCAATGAATTCTTCCCTCCCATTTCCTTGGATCTCAAAAGAACCCGGTTCTCTTATTTTTATCGGAAAAATACCTTCAACAATCCTAAATTCTCGGAAACTTTATTCCCTCCTCTCTCTCTCTCACTCGTCTCTGACATCAATTCTCACGCACGTGCGTGAGTTGAACGTACAAGGAGGGGTGACTTTCGATTTCTCGCAAACCCCTCCGAGATACTCAATTCCCGGAGAAAAGAAGCTTGAAACGTTTCTTCTTTTCCCGAAAATCCTGAGGAGAAAATAAATTCCAAGCAAACTATCATCTGCATAAAATTCTCAGGTTGAAATGAGTTTCATTGGTGTTGTACTTGTGGAGAGCCCGTGCCACGTGTCCAAGTTCCCTCATTTTTTGTTACCGTAGGAAGGATGGAGGGCCTCTTCAATTATTTAAAACGTCGCGCCGGTGGAAAGCCCCGAAGAGCGCGTGTACCGAATAACGTTTCAAGATTCACTTTCATTTTCTTTACCCACCACTTTTCCATTCTATTCTCTCTGCCCCCGTGTACTTGAATGGGGACGTGAGATACAGGGCGAATAATTTCATACAATTCTCTGGTATTGTTTAGCCTTTGGATTTCCCTCTCGCTCCTTCGCTCCTCGTCCGTACTGATACGTGGCTGTATGGGCGAGGTTAGAAGTAACGGCGGACACTAGCACTGCAATTGATTAATATAAATTGCGTTTATTAAAATACTGTGATCTGAATATTTTTTTTTATACTTTCTATTATACTTCATGCCAATCAGCGAAGGAGGTTCATGGAGTGTCTGTGGACAAAGCACTTGTAAATAATTTTTTTGGGAACTTTGAGTTGACAATCCGACACTCTACCGAATGAGCCACCGATCACCTCGTGATCTGAATATGGTGACGTAATTCTGGATGTGTCCAGAGGTGAGTTCTGATGTAAAGCGTGTCACGTCTATCGTTGAACTGGATAATCATGTGATTTCCGGATGTAAATATAAAAGAAGAATTAAGAGATGTACGCGATGCAATGATCAAGAACGAGAAAACGATAATTAAAATGAGATAGAAAATTTAATTGGACTCCTTGCGTATGTGTGTATTGTAGCGGTCGCTACAGCGAAAGTATAACAGTTGAGACAAAGAGGAACGGAGTTGAAAAGAGAAAACGCATCCCACGGGACTATCGACTGCTGTGTCCCGTGGGGCAAGTCGATACTCCAGGGACATTCTATACCTCCTACAAACCTTTATCTCTCTCTCTCTTCTTCTTTCTTTCGTTTTATCCTACTTGCAGGCACTCTCTCTCTCTCTCTCTCGCAGCATTCAGCTCCTGAAATATTGTGCGCACGCGCCATCACGCCATGTGTATCCCCATGTTTTCTTTATCTACTGTGCGTGAACCAGGATAGCCAATACCAAAGAGTAATCCGAATCGTTGAACAATTCAGTAGTGAAAAGGTGAATAAGTCGACTTTTTTAGGCTCTTTCGAGAATATCTCGGAAAGTAAGAGAGATAGCGCGATTTTTGTTCCATACTTTTTTGTAGAAAATTTAAAGAGCTACAAAAAAGGTTTCTATGAGAATTTCCCTATCTCGCTTAGTTTCCGAGATATCTTGGATTTCGGGGTTTTCGATGATAAAATTATGGAAATTGTTGATCTTCAAGAATTAAGAGGATTCATGGCTTTTTAGTTTACGTGAAAAATCGTTTTTACTGGATATGGTGTGAAAGAGTTAAAGTCTGACTTTAATGCGCTCATACCACTTAGGTGATTTACACGAGAGGCGTTGGAGCTTACTGCTTATTAATCTACTCTCACCCAGAACTTTGTTTCCCCTCCACTTTATAACACTGTTTATAACCGAGAGTTTTGAAAGCACCATTTGATCCCCGCTTCAATAATATTCGAAATCCCAAAGTAGATTTATCCAAGAAAAGTAGCGATAGTCGATAAAAAGACTCGAATCAATTTCCCAAATTTTCATGAAATTTTGAATTGAAGAAAAAAGCAATTGATAATCATAAACAATTTTTGATAAAATCGATTGATTACACATTTAATACAATTACGTCATTGGATAAAATACATTAAAAGATGGATAATGGATGAGAAACCGATAGATATCGTCCGATTAACACACAAATCACTTGATTGATGTCTATTCACGTGTGTCTCGATGCGAAGAATCAGAATAATGAATGCGTCAGCCTCGTTACCGGGTAGCGAAGCTGCCCACCCGAAGATGTCCGAACCTTCCCGACCGGGGTCGGCCGGACTGACCAATTTGCCCAGGCTTTTTGCCAAGAGCCTAAACAATTCTTGAGTCAAAGACAAATTTCCCAATAAAATACTTTTTTTTTCTCAGTGTGTTCATTTAAATGATTCAAATGAAAAGGAAGAGTGTCAGTTGGTCACGTGCGTTCAATATTAACCGAGAAATTCTGGTTGAAACGTTAGTAACTGAGCGTGCGGTTTGGTTGTCAGCACCGGTAAGTTATTTAGCGGTTGAGACCGTGGCAGTTGGCAGAGCTGTCTAATTGTAACGACACCATTGGGACTGGTAGATTCTCCTCTTCTCTCCTCATCTCACTCGAGCCGTTACACAGTCCCTCTTCTATTTCCCCTTGCTCCTCTTTGCTCATTCAAGCGCTCAGGTACTTCCCTCGTTCTGATCCCTCCAGATAAACCGAAACTAAAATACACTTCTGAAATATCCTCAAATATTTTACTTCGAAAATCTCAGAAATTCTTCATTCTTTCATGCGCATGCATGAATAATTTATCTATAATTTATTTAATAGCAAAGCCCTCTCCCAAAAAACTTGAAAAAATTACTCAATAATGCGGACATGTTTCGGCATTTTGTCAAATTTTTTCAAAATTTTTCAAAAATTCCTTCACTCAAAATAAATGAAGAAATATGTAATTTCAGTTTTAAAATTATTTTCCCTAACAAATAAAATTCACGAAAGCAATAAATGTTGAGTTTACTTTGTGCATGTATTGTTGACGTCGTAATCGCCCGACAAAGTGCTTCTGTCCGTACAACTCGGTTCAGTTGGTTTCTCCACTATGAAAATAGAAGTTTGCGCTACGGTTGGTGCTTTATTGCCGGGGTTTCTGATATCGCGACGCGCGGCCCAAGCTTTTACGAATGTTTCCCCTGTATTTGTGTGTGTATACAAAGATCCGTATTGTATAGAATGAAGTAACATCGGTAGAAAGGCAGGCAGTATTATCATCCCAGTTTGTGAGGAGTGAGGGTGAAATTGCCCTCCCCACGCAGCACAATCACCATGGCAACCCCTTGCACGAGGCCCACAACGTGTCGTGTCCTGCTAGAATGGCGACTGCTAACCTCCCAAAACCTCCTCCGGGCTGCGATAATAATCCTCATACTTACTTCCCCATGGATCATTTTTTTCTTTATGTTTCGGTCCTAAAAAACCCGAAAAATATCAACAAAATCAAATATAATGTAATTGACCTTGAGACTTCTCCCAATTAATTTTATCTGGACCCTCCCCCCTTCCTCCGCGCTTTAAATGAAGATTTTTTTTAAATAAACTCCTGATTCTAATCTACCGGCAATAAAAAGAAAGGAAAATTCCATAATTCAACTCAGATATATTGAATGACTCTTTTACTGTCAGTGTATTCAAGTATTTTACAGAGTTTCAAAACTAGGTATAAGCGCCCTCAAAGCAATGTTACTGGAGTTCCTCTTGTAAGCCAGTTATCTATTCCCAGGAGTTTCTCTTCAAAGGAGCCGAGAAATATTAAAATCACATTTTAGTACTTTTACACTAACGAAGCTCCCGCTTCTTGTCGACAAAATTAGGTTATGTTAAGATTAAACGAGCTTGCGTCAAGCAACTTATAACTTACCCTGAAGCAAATAGTTTATTCAATTTTATTACTTTATATTGTGATTGTGTGATTAACACTAAATTTGTGGGATTTGACAAATTGTGATTTCATGTTTCTGATAACTTTCTCAATCCCTAATCCCTCTTGCTATGTCATCATGACAATTTTCGATTCTAATTTTTTTAATAGAAGATACTTAAAATGGTCTAAAGAGAAAGAAAATGATATTTTTAGCGCATCTCTGTGTGTGTGTGTGTCTGTATGTGCATAAAAGTCTCAACTACAATAAAACGGTTCAATAGAAAAATTTCATATTTTGTGGAAGACTTCCTCTCAACGAACTCTATTTTTTAAGCTTCATTTGAAGAGAATGAGATCAGTACTGAGATATTTCCATTTTTCGAAAATCAGTTTTTAATAGAATTTCTGGTAACTATCCAACGGATTTGATGTATACTCATATATTATCTCAAGTGTTGTATCAGTTAGATGCCTGTCAATTTTCAGCTTATTTGCATTGTTTTAGTGAATTTGTCAAAATTTGATACTTTGATGATGTTCGAAAGTTGGAAAGCAATACTATTATCCACTTGTTTATTTAACAATAATCAACAAAGATAATTCATGCGTGTGCAAGGGATCTCGTCACTTTTTGTATGGCAAGGGAGCTGCTTCAGAAATATACCCCAAGCATTCCCATGGGTCCTCGTATCTAAATGAAGACATTAATAAATCGTTGGTTACATATCCGGGATTTTTAACATTGTATCACTGCAATGACTTAACAATTCTCATTCTCCAACAAATATAATTCATCTCTGTACCATAGTATAGGTAAGTTAATTTACGCTGTTGCCGATGCGTTTATGTAAATGTCAACCAGAAATCTCAATGTCTCATCCGTGTGAGAGGGATGTTATGCCGCAGGGCAACTCGAGATAATTCACCGGGCAATTTCACAATTTTCCACTGGTTAGCGTCACGTAGTCTCGGATATATCCGGGGTAAAAGCGCCACTGAATTTAATCCTCAACCATCCTCACCCTCTTCAATGCCCATTCCTCTCACTCTCTAACTTTCTCTCCTTTCTATACTTTTGCTTTTCCATAGGACAGGCAAGTTTATTGCTACAGTATTAATGTTACAAGTCACATGAATTCTACCATCGCTTCTTCCCTACTTATTTTCTCACTCTTTTTTAATGTCCCGACACGTTACTACCATCAGCGCTATCATCTCGGTGGAGGAAACATAGTAACACAATCGTAAATCGACAAGTCCCGCCTATTTGTGAGAAAAAAGAGAGGCATGAAAATTTAATATTTCATTTAAGGTGGATCGATTTAAGTTTAAGTACAAATTTGTATTTTTATATAAATGCAACGGAATTGATGGTTGTAGGGGACTTTATTCATTATTAGTAGGACTGGATTTTCCAATTTGGAAATGTCAAATTAACATTCTACAAATTTCATGATTTCTTTGATTTCTCATAGGTCCTCTCCGAGGGGACCTAAGAGTTGGCCTCTAACTTCACAGATCACAAAATCTTTCAAAACAATCATAAAATTCCTGAAATATCAATTTGACATTTCTAAATTGGGATTGGAACATAATTATTTGCTGCGTCAATTCACATTCAATTGGATGAAAAAAATGATTTTACTTTAATTTCCACGTATTAGCATGGGTTAACCACATTTAGGTCCTAAGTGGTGAGCAATACACCATGCTAAACCGTCGAATACCAGTAACCAAATCCAGTTACTCCAACTGTCCCGTCTTACTCAAAGCTAATGTGATAGACTACCATTAAGAGCTACAATATTGAGTAGGGAGCGAGATGCTCATGGTAGACTACACATCTCTTGGACTATGGGCCATGCACACACAAATTCCAACCAGCCAACATATACACCCCATCCTCAGTCCCGTAAGACGTATTACTCAGCTATGAATAATGTAGTGGGCAAGTATAGAGCCTACCCCGGGCTTTCTCCATAGCTTCAGTCTTTTCTCCCGAGTCTCACGATACTGGTAAATACCTTCCTCTCATTATTTCTCGATGAAAAAAGAAAAGAGTCTGCTTTTTCCCCTTCTTTTGTCACGCGAAGAAAAGAAATGAAAACACGAGGATAAACAGAGTGTTGAAAAAAAATAAGAAAAAAACAAAGTAGAACAACTATTGAGCTAAAATATCGTGTTAAATAACGTATAATTCAGAGTCTCCTTGTTTTTACACGAACAATCTCCTCGCGGCGTTTCTTCCCCATATCCGTAGTACTTTCCGGAAAGATCCTGAGAGCGACGAATAGTAGCAGGATGCCAGGGGTTCGCTGCAAGAAGGTAAAGGGGCTGTAATGGAGGCTTGTTAAACATTAAACATCCCCTGATACCTTACTAACCCCTTAGTAACCCCCTGTCTTTCTCTTACGTTTACTCACTCCAGGAGCTTTGGGCCGAAAACCTATATGCAAGCGCAATACACATACTATTTCGTATATACTTAAACCCGACGTACCTTACGGACCTCCGTACACATTCTTATTAATTGACGTCTTGGGCATCGTCCATTATGCATTACCGTTGATTCCCGTGTGTTTTGCTGCGGTGATGGTAGTGGTTAAACTCACCTCCCCCTAACGGCCCACAGTTTTCGTAATCAGATGTCGAAGTCAAGTGCACACAGCCATAACGCTATTTCCTACGTAAATTCCCTTGGTTTCGACACGAGTATTGGCTTTTACTGCAGATTCGATAGTTTCGTAAGGACCTTAACGCTAGTGTTTACACGGTGACTACGAAACTGGTGATAACGATGTAGTTGTTTTGGTTCTCCGGTGTTTACAATGAGGAAGACAATCTCTATACGGAAATTCAGAATACTTAGTTATACGGTCAATGGATGAATGTTGCCGGTGGGTCTTTGGGGAATTCGAGTGGATTAATAGGTGATTAGCTCCATCCATCAGACACGCCTCATGTTCTGCTGATCTGGTGAATGACTCTGGTGAAATTTTTCGGTGGAATCTTTGGTTTCTTTTGAGGAGAGGAGCTCGATGGAATAGAGTTGATCGAAAACATGATTAAAGCTTCTTTTAGGCTGCGACAAAATTGATTCCTCGTGCACGTCAACCCCTCGACCTATTTGCTGCCTTCATCCTAAGCCTCGGAAATATCTGTTTCCCCTTATCCTTGGGTAAAAATATATTTATTGAAAAACTGAAGGGGATGACTATTTTTTAGATTCTATGGGAAGCCTCGTGGTTTATTTATGTACTTGATTCGAGGATTCGCACGTGCATGGTTGAATTCATCATTTAATCCTTCATTCAGAATTATGATAGGAAGAATTGAAAACGGGAACATGCGGCTCTAAACGCTGAACAACGGGAAATTCAGAGGGACGTAAATGAAAACATTCGTCGATGAAAAAGAGAGTGGAAAAAATAAAAGCGTGTACATAGGACAGGTTTGGACATTAAATATCGACGAGGGCTCGGTCAGCAGAATGCGCTGCAAACACTCGAACCAATTCAATCAAACCTTGCAATAAATCATCTACCCTCGCACGCCAGTTCGTTTGTACCTACGTTGTACCAATTAGCAATGGCTGTGGAGAAGTACGTTGTGCGTTTTTTTAAAACCCCTTTTTTACCTCATTTTCAACGTGAGAATTTCATTTAAATGAAATGTGAAAATGTAAATGTATTATAGGTACAATAACTCTATTCGATGTTAGTCTGAAGGATACTCCTGAAATAACACGAAGCAAATAAAGCAAAAGACAAAAATGTAGTATCACTAAAACTCAATAGTACGAATGACTTCACGAAGATCGCTGACAAATTTCAACGTGATTTTACCCGTAGTATTGAACATCTGGCACCTGCAAACGTTTTCCAAGCAGCTTTCACTTCGTCCAACGTATTTCAACGACACGAAATAGCTTACCCACTATGTGCAGCACTGGATCGTTGGAAAGAGGAGACGGGGGATGGAAGACGAAATTGTGAGGAGCGAGGGGAAGACAGTGAGAAAAGTATAGAAGGTGTTAGAAGAGGAGAAAAATCTAATAGACTGACGGAATCGAGTTTGCTAGCTATCCCCCCCTTTTTTTTACCAATAAGAAACTAACGCTATATTCTCGAGGAGTTGCCTTCACACGATAGAAGTCTATCGCCCAGTGCCGTCCCTATCGTCACCCTCTGGAATAAAATCCAGTTCGCATTTGAATCAGCCTGGATAACGCAATCCATTAGATCCCCTAACAGCCAATACTTTGGCAATGTGCTGTATATAGATATATCAGTACTGGAGAAAGGAAACGAGACGAAACTGAAACGTTGGCGCCTCGAGAAAACGAGAGCCCAAGGGGTGTCGTTGATCATTAGTGTATCCCATTGCTTGATGCCGCTATTCAGGAGGGGGGGGGGGGCAGGTATTTCTATGATATCCATTCCCTTGGTCCATCAGGAAATCCCTTTCATCTCTCATCTCAAAATACGCGGGAGCAAAATCGTTTTTGACATCCGGGCTTAAGACAATAATCTCGATAGCTTCTGTATCAACTTCTATTTTATATGAAAAATACTTTTTCCATCAATTATTATCAGTTAAAGGAGATTGATACATTTACCAACTGCATCAAGATAAAATGGATGAGAAAGTGGATGTTTAGTTTGTTCCAAGTACTTTTGTTGTTCCGGCATTGTTCGGTGCCTTTAAACACCTGCTTTCCACGTTTTCTCAAGGACGAAAGAATTGTCTTGATGGTACTTCATGGTATGTGTCTCTATCTGCAGTGGATACGGCTTCAAGTGGGTGTAATGTCGCTTCAGGCACTAGAATAGAGAGAATGAAGAGGAGAAGAAGAGAAAAGGGATTAAAGGAGGTTAGATCATCCACTTTGATAAGGGCCCATGTACACAATGGCTTTGAATACTCATCTGACATCCCCTTGGATACCATCTTAACTCCCTCCTTTTTTTTTTCTCACTAAATTAAATTCAGGCGTTAAGAAGAGAAATCGTAAACAAGATTTTATGCGGTGTCTGTTAGTTGGAGTTTTCGGAAGAAATGGAAAAAAAGGGAAAAATACTGGGAAAAGAGGGAAACAAAAAATTCATGTGGATTCGAAGGCGTGCGTTTGATTCTCGCAGAGCCTACTGGGTGTACTCTCTGAAGGGATGACAATGGGGTCCCCAGGGAGGTGAAGCCTACACCCCATGCACATCGAAAAAAAAACTCCCTCTTCACGACTATACATATCGTACGGAATCCTACAGTATTCTGATTGTTTCCAATGCGTCTCCACTTCTCGATCTCCACATATATCCGAAGGATTCATTCCAATACCTTCTTACCTCAATTTTTTTTCTCAAACCCCCCCCCCCCTCCTCTTCAGCACACACACACACAGGCACATCTCACTGTGAAATTTTCTGAATTCAATATACCAGTGTGCACAAAGGTATTCTCCATAATTCATGAAAATTTCAGAAGGAAAATTTTCTATCTTCAATTTCTTTTTTTTTTTTTATTCTTTTATTTCACTCTGTGTTTTCACTGGAATGACGGTGAATTTTTAAAGAAAATGAAAATAAAGGAACAATTGAAATTGGTGGATTTAAATTTATGCAGAAGATAGTGGAGATACTTGAACCTTTTGGTCCTAAAGGTCGAGGTACACGTGGCGCTTTAATCTAGAGAAATACTGAATAATACAGAACGCTTGTAGGAAAGCAGGAGGGGGGTTTCCGATTGGCTTATGCAGTATTCAGGCAAGGATTTCCGGTAGCAAACAACGGCAGGATAAGGGGGGGGGGGCTCTAATTAAATTAACTTTAAGATTTTAATTTTTTCATATTTCTCTTGAAAATAATGAAATTAATGGAATTTAATAATTCTTTGTTACAGATTTTTCCTCAAATTTTTCCTCAAGTGCAATCAAAACTGCCTGAAGAATGCGGGCAATCCCAGGGACATGAGGCGGTTTCAGGTCAGTGTAATTGAATTTTTCATGCCTACGCACAAAGTGAATGAAAAATTAAATTTCTCAAAACTTCAAAGCCAAGTCTTTGTTTTTCTCCGGGAGACTCAAGTAACCGCTGGAATTATTCTCATTCTTTTTTTTTTTTCCAACTCGTTCACTTGTTTCAAACGGCGGAGAATGAGAAAGAGAAAAATACTTGGCAACCGCGAACAGAATCGTCTAGAGTTGAGAGCCCCATGCAAGAAGGACTTGTAATCCTGGAGGTTGGCAATTAGCTGGAGCACGGGCATCAACTCCCCCTCTTTCCACCCCTTTTCCCCCTTATCCTCCGTAACTACCCCCTCTAGTTCTGCGATATCTCGTAGTCCCATCCACACTCCTCGTCCACATGTAAAACAAAAGACAGAATTAAAAAATAAATGACAAAAGGGGAATTGAAAAAAGTGAGAAAAGGAAAATTTATTAAAAAAAAGCTATTTTATTGAAAAATTCAACGACAATTTTCTCAATAAAATCCTTTTTCGAGTGAAATAATTTTCCATCTCTCTTTGAACGGTAAAACCGCTGGGCCGAAAATTAAAATATTTATCGTACTTCCGAATCTCTTCCGGAATTGCTTATTGCCGAAAGTTGAGAATTAAAATTTTACTCTGCCCCGACGTTCTACCCTCCAGAACACAGACGCACTCATACACGAGTCCCAAGTTACGGTGAATGTTATCCAGGCCTCATCCCGATGTGTGAGAGTGAAAGGGAACAGTTTTTCAGTGAAAAAAAAAGGGTCGAGAAGTTTCAGCGGGTTTTCCACTTCGTGTACGATTCATTCATTTTTTAAGCGAGTCACCGGCGCTATTCGTTCCAACTCCAATGTTTTATCATTAAAAAGTCAGGGGAAAAGGGAGATGAAGTGCGGGGAATTTAAAAAAATTGAAACCTTGAAATGTGAGAGATAATAAATACCTTGAAACATTCAACAGGTCGTAATATCGACGCAGGTCGGAGTTGATGGACCACTCCTAGCCATCTCCGACAACATGTTCGTCCACAATAACAGCAAACATGGGCGCAGGGCAAAACGGCTGGATCCGAGTGATCACGGCGAGTACAACAGTAAGTAAAGAATTTTTCCTTTATTTTATGTTCTTTTTTTCAAGAAAATCTTCTTATTAATTTCATACTCCAATGAGAAGGAAAATAAAAGCATAAATAGATCCGCTTAAACTTTTCTATCATCCCAATTAATTTCGTTGTGTTCGCAGAATTGATATACTGCACCGCAGACGGAACGATGCATTACCGAGGTGATTATGATTAGTACTGATAGACAAGTTTAAGCGGAAGAATTTTCTTTTCTTTACTCATTAAGAGTATCGACTTTTCAAAATGAGCAGAGGGGGAATGCCTCTATTAAGAAGTCTGAAAAAAATCCACAATAATGAGATGATATTGAAGCATACCCTCAATTTTTTTTAGATTTTTTCATAAACTCTTTCAATCCGAAAAAAATTCCATTGAAATATTGATTTCGGTGCAACATGAAACAGATTTTTTTTTTCTCGTGAAGGAAGGTTTATAAAAAATTCTGAAAAAAAATTCTGAATATGCTCGAATATATTGACATTGTTGGTGAATTTTTGTGAATGTCTCCCTAAAGGCCTTGACCCTCAAAAAAATTCCCAATCTTTCAGACCAACAGCCTCACTTTTCCCTACTCTAATTAAACTCATTGGCAATGAATATAAGTCATGAAGTCACAGTGTCGCTGAATCCTTGAGTGAATAACCCCTCGAAAAAACGCAAAATGTCTACGCGCACCAAAGAGCACGAGTAAGAACTAGAATAGGATATAAGAAGTCATAGAGCAATTCGGCAAAGTTTGGAGTCGGCCGCGCATACAAACGGCTGATATCGCTCGTCTCGAAACTCTTCAACCCCGTTACACCCACCACCATTACTCCCCCCCTTGTACAAGACAAGATGTAAATCAATGGGAGAGCGGGAGGGAAAACGAAGGATATACCATTCTCTATTCGCAAGCTTCCTCGGCTTTCTTTCCACCCTCACTTCTAACAGCACTCAAGTTTTCCACTTTTTTTCGTCCCTCCTTCTATTCACCGTGCAGTGGCTCTCTCTCGCTCGCCCTTTGTCTGCTTGCGCCCAAGCGCAAAGACACAGCCCGCGGAATTGCCCCCCTCCCCCTTTTCCTCCTCATCCCTTTCCCAGAAAACCTCCCTTTTTCCATCTACTCGTCGTTTCCGCACGAAGCGTGTGCGCGCACGTTGGTTTGTGAATGCTAAGTTTAAGCTATCTTCAGAGGGCGGAGAGGGAGACTCGTAGAAGGGTGGAGGGGGTGGGGTAGTTGGAAAACCAAGGGCGGCGGTGTATACTGTATTCTGCCATCACGCTTCTTGGAACCCTCGAAACGCCGAAACGGGCATACCAATGAGACAGTCATACTGCGCGATACAGTAACTCCTCAAAGTCGTCAAAATGTCGGGAGAAGAGAAGAATGAAGAAATCCAAAAACATTTGCATTTAATTTATCATGATTTTTTTGGCAGTTTGATTTTTAGAAATGTTCGTTTTTCGGTTTCGAGTATGATGCGGATTTTATTTATTCCAGGGCAGTACGCTTGCCATGGAAAACTCGATTTTTTTCGCCTCTTTTTCTCGCATTCTTGGGAAGAGGGAGGAGGAGATGGTTGTCCCTCTCACTCACCGTTAATTCTCTACGGTGGAGTGGTCGCCAACGTGGACGGTATACTGTATTTAGCGACTTTCTTCCCTAGTGGTATACACACAATAAATACCAATGGTCCCAGTGGAGAAAGCAAATTAGTAGGTTAACCAAAATGTAGGGAAACTCATTATACAATATATTCCCACAACGGATGAACTAGATTCCAGATTATCCTACTCAATTCATCATTTACTTGCACTTTAATCAAATAATTGAATCAATTGTTATTTAAATAGACTCGGACTCGGGAGAAAATGAATTGCATCTTCGGGTGGGCCAGCCTCGCTACCCAACACTCATTATTTTGATTCTTCGCATCGAGACACGCGTGAATAGACATCAATCAAGTGATTTGTGTGTTAATCGGACAATATCTATCGGTTTCTCATCTATATCCATAAATTATCGTATTTTATCCAATAACGCAATTGTATTAAATGTGTAAATGGAAAGTCCTATTCAATTTCCAGACCAGCGTCAGTGCATCATTAAGGTTACTCATGAAAAACCCAAACACTCCCACTTTTTCCTAATTGAAAGGAAAAAAATAATAAATGCAACAATTTACATTTTGCCGCACGTGGGTAAAAGACAAACGACCAGCATCGTAGTTTCGTTAAGCGACTGTGATTTATAACCACTAGCATATATCTCAAAGTGCACAAGAGAGGAAAGTGTTTGAGCGTCACTGAAGGCAATATACCATGATGTCAGCCACTCTGCTCGTGGCCTCCTACCCTCACAAGCGGTTGGAGGGTTCGAGTAGAGGGATTCAGAGTGTAGTTGGTAGGATGAGTTTTGCCGGGGTACAAAATGATATCATTGGGTTATAAATTCCAAGCCAGAGACACTGCCTGGCCCGATCGCCAGTCTCTTCTCTCTTCCTCACTATCCCCTCGGTATGTCTCTCCTTCTTGTTATAAACCCTCTCCATCCTTTCTCACCATCTCCACCGACTCCATACCAGCCTCCCTACTTCCCTCCTCTCCCTCTTAACCTCCACTGCCTTTTATTCTCTTTCCACGATTTCCACGATTTTACCTCTGAACACGCCAACATAGTAAAATATATATCTGCCACCTGACCGAATAAACAGAAAATTCACATTATTTTCCATGTACCATTTTCTACTACAAAATGTAATAACTACTTACCCTCCACTGATTGTATTTTATTCTCACCATTACTCTATATGTAGAAACGCTTTTTCCTCCTCTTTCATTCTTCAATAATTCTTTTATTTCATTTTCCAGGTTTGTATCCAGCATTACCACTACAAACACCATGTATAAAAGCGATATCACCGGGCGAAGGCTGGACGACGGGCGGCTCCACTGTGATAATTATCGGTGAACACTTTTTCGACGGTCTCCAAGTTGTTTTTGGCACAATGCTAGTGTGGAGTGAATTGATAACGGATCATGCCATCAGAGTTCAAACACCACCACGACAAATACCAGGGGTCGTTGAAGTCACGTTGTCCTACAAGAGCAAACAATTTTGCAAAGGTTCACCAGGAAGATTTGTTTATGTCTGTAAGTAATTGAATATTCATGGAATTTAGAGTGTAATTTATTCAAGAGGATTTCATCCTCTGAGGACTGTGCATTAATAATTTGATTTTTTGAAAATAATTCAGCTATGAACGAACCAACGATCGAGTACGGCTTTTTGAGGTTACAAAAACTCGTGCCGAGGCATCCGGGGGATCCAGAGAAGCTGCCAAAGGAGATTATCTTGAAGAGAGCTGCTGATTTAGCGGAAGCATTGTACAATATGCCGAGAGCCGGTAATACAGCTATATCAAGTGCACCGAGGAGTCCTGGATCCTCGAGTCATCCACCAGCACCACCAACATCCACTTCCAGTACAGCTTTCAATTCTTATACCGGTCAGCTGGCTGTGACGGTACAGGAAAATGGCAGTGCCGCCAAGTGGACAGATGGTGTGTACTAATTCATCAATTGAGTGTTTTCTGATAAATTCAGGGTCACCAAACTGAAGCGCCTCTGTGAAAAAATCTGGAAAAATTAGACAACAATGTAGACATGCTGCTGGATTTTTACCATTTTTTTCAGATTTTTTCCTAAAGTCCTTCACCTATCCCCAATTCAGAGTTTTCCTCCATATTAGGATTAAAAAGAAGGGTGTATCTCCATTAGTTTCCTGTCTTACCTCTTCATTGAATGTAGAACCGGATGTCCTCAATGTCTTTTTTATTGTGGCATGTATCTGCATGATTGTTGATGGAAGTCAAAATTATTGGACAATGGGATACTCACCGTGTTCTCACCTCTGACCGGGCAGGTTTCTATTTTTAGACGGTGGCTCCGTGAGTGCAGGGGCCGGTGGCGGTGGCGGCGGTGGCGGCAGCAGCGTAGGCGGCAGTGCCGACACATACAGACAGAGCAGTAGTGCTAGTCCACGTGGTGTTGTCAGTAACGGTGGTTACTGTGGTAGTTCAGCAAGTACGCCGCACAGTCACAGCACAAGTGGCAGTTATTCAGTCGCAAATCCATACACCGGCAGTCCAACCCTCTATACATCACGTAAGTTTTCAATGCTTTTTAAATTTCATTAAAGGCTCATATTGTAATCCTGGCTTCTGCTTTCTCAACACTTTTCATCAACACAAGTTAATTCAGTAGCGGAGAGGTAAAAAGTATATGAGTGGAATAAGGACGTACCTCTTCACTACTGAATAAACTGCATGAAAATCATCTGATTATTATTTTTTCTTACAAATTTTTATTTTAGCACACGAACAGTATGGCATTTTCTATTCATCCGGTGACGGGAGTGCATTCGCCCCCGTTGTCCGGCCATCGAACACTTCAGTCCCACCGCACTGGTCCACACAGCATCACCTAGCTACAGCTGCCCAGTAATAAATCGTCTAAACATCGTCCTCACACAAATTCACAAAATTATGAGAACAAATTACCACACTCAATATACCACAATGTACGTATACTTGTATTTTATTCATGGCAAATTGTTTAAATAGCGTATTTCCATTTTTACTCTATCTATCTTTTCTGTTCAATTAAATGCTATCGCTGTTCAATGCTGCACGTTATGCGTAAAGAGTGGAGATAAATTGTCATTGCACCGGTAATAAAAATGAATTAGCAAGAGCCGCGTGAATTGTGTAAATATAGAAATTTCTGGTTAATTTGAAAATAAACGAGATGCCAAAATTCGAGATAACGATGTCCAAACTCGAAAAATGAGATGTTGAAGTGAATTAAATTCATATGAAAAAAAAAAATTGTCATGAAATGTCCCCAATACTTTGATGTATATACGATAGTGCTCGTTAAGGTTTTAAGTTGATCGGTTGAGAGCGTACGATCGTGTATCGTCGGTTAATGCCGTAAATCTTGGCTGTCGTCAGGGCAGTTAGTAGTTACGCCGGGCACGTGTCTGTATCCCGAACGATTGACGATAGTTGGCTGGACAAACGGTGCCAGTTATGGCATTTTACTCGGAGTTTGTAATACCACATGTGGAATATCCTATTACCGGTGTAATGTCAGTTGTATTATATATGTTCGGATTAAAAGTTGGTCGTTTAAACTTGGCCAACGACAAATTTCCACGTATGGATAGAATAAAACCAACACTAACGTATAATCATGTACAGTGGCAATGTTACAGGGCTAGGAGACGTAGTCGGTTCACCGTTCAACATGAATCCATTTATGTTGCCAACCTGCAGCCAGGGATACACGAGTGTATCGAGTCCACTACTAGCAACTAACAGCAAATAGTACGAAGAGTCATCGAGTCCAGATACTGATGGGAGCCACTGAATGTAATGGAGAATTTTTAAAATCATTTAACAACTCTCTTGTACGCAATGAAATTGCTAAAGTACTTTTTCAAAACGACCACCCAGTTGTCAACCAGTTTTTGATGATAAGTCATTCGCTACGTAACCATCATCTCTCTCATGTTAACCGTGAGAAAGAATCGATGAATCGGCTGTGGACTATTTCATTTATTTCTTGTTAATTTATATTATTTACTGTGCACAGGACAATGATGCTATTGAGTGCTATTTATTTTTAGTGAAATTATGAAATTTATGGATTTATTGAAGTGAAGAATTCTTCAACATATCGAAATGGGAACACGTGACTAATGGAAGTGGACGCGTTGGATCAATTTTTTTTGGTCTTTTGTTTATTCCTTTTGGACCTTCGTCTTTGTGACGTCCGATCAATTTATGAGACTATTCCCCTGCGTCCACTCGCTTGGCTTTATGAAAATGCCCAGACATTTTCTTAAAAGCGTTACGATGTACGTCTGTATACTGTCTCCAAAAGTCTACTTGGAGACTAGAGTGCCGTTGAAGGGAGTACGGAAGGCGCGGACCTTCAATATTTTATATGCTACCACCCCCTCACCCTTTTTAGGATCGAAGGAAATTTCATGGAGTATTAAAGAGACGGAGGAAAATATGAAAATAATCATGTAAAACCACTAGACGGACATATCGCATATCAATAACAGACTCCATAGTTTTTAGATGAAACAATGAAAAATAAAAAAATGTAAATGTTTATCTTTCTACCCATCGCCCTTCCTACAATTATCGGATATTGTCATTATCTTAAAAAAATTACTGATGTATATTATTTGTAAATATTGTTGCAATGTACAAAAATGAGTAAATATTGATAAGAGTATTTCTGATTAATCAGGAGCCAACGAATGAAAAAAAAAATTAATATTATAATTAATTTAGTGCGATTGTAGATTGAAGGTTATTATAAAGATATAAAATTGAAGGAATAACAAAATTGAAAAATGGTTGAATTGATGAAAATTAAAAGAATTGTAAATAATTTTAGGATACCCGTAGATTATCCGATTATTCATGTATTATTTTGCTCTCAAATTTACAATTAATGAAATTTACCAATTACACATAAATTAATGAGTAATAATTATATATATCAATTCTTTATTGGAAATTTGAGAGCTTAATCCAAAGTATCGGATTTATAAGGAGACAAAAAAAATTAATGAATTATAGTTGAAATAACAAATTGTTTAATAAACCGGTCCGAAATTCGAATTTCTCCACGAATCACAAAAGTATACGATGAAGAAAAAAAAAATTAATAATTATTCTGAATACAAAATTAATATTGAAGCACAAGTCACTTGAAGAGAATGAAATTATCAATTATGATGAAAAAAAAAAAAAAACACATTGCTAATTGTTCATTTTTGCATATCGTTGATGACGAGTGAATTTCATTAAACAAAGAGAATAATCAGCATTGAATCTTGTAATTTCATTGTATCGATTGTATTCAATTTGATTAAAGTCATAACATCATTTTGTTTCTATCATGAATTCAGTTGTGAAGTGGTAAAGAAGGTCAAGTCATGCAGAGATACTGAATGCACTTATCCTCGTTTACCACTTCACCACTGAATTACTTGTACTTGTATGAGGAATACAAAAATAACACACTCGTCGATGTATATTGATAAAAATTAAACTTACATTTTTGAGAATCAAATGTCTGTTTCAATGATTCCTTCAGATTCCTTCATTCTAGCGCATTGGATATAGTCAATGATTCACACGCAGTAGACCCGGGTTCGATTCCCGGCGGTGGCACTAGTGAGATCTAACCAGTACAAAAAGTCTTGATCATTCGGCATTAAAGAACATTGGAATAATAAATTAAATTACATGTAATACACAACTGCTGTTGTTAACAACAACGCGCAGCTCTCAAAGAGAATAGCAAAGTGAGAAATATTAAAGTGCGGGGAGACACATAAGAGAGAGGGTACGTAAAACGAAATAGGGTAACAAGATATGGCCACTGGAGTACCACTTCGGGACGATTAGTTCACATGGTGTACTATTACCTCATGACCAACGAACGATATTCTCCACGATGATGCACGTCATTGTGAGGCTGTTTGTGTTATTAGATTTAGATTGGCTGGCACGTGGCACATTTGAGGATTGGTAGGGGGCAGGCGCGCGCAAAAGCCCCCAACATTCAGTGCTGCCACGTGCGTACTCAGTGCAGCACAACAAAACGCGGGATAGGAAGGATACAAAATAATCGAGGCTAGTATTATTTCGTGGGGGTTTGTTTGGCTCATTGGCTCATGTAAATTTGGGCTTGTTGGTTAGCACTCGTGGCTTCAATTATGAGCGATGTAATAACAATTTAATAAATTATGAAGAGTAAAGAAAAGAACGGGGATTTTTTTTTTGATTGGAATACATTTGTATAGTGCTTTGTGAATGAAATTGTGCGAGATCGATAGAGCAAGAGAGCACCGACTTGCGCGTCCTCATCCCCAGAAACTAGCCCTTAACTCGGAATCCGGAATGTTAGTCGTATGGGTTTATGAATGTGTACGTGTGCGCGTTTGGAGTTGGCTTGATAGGAGCAATTTGAAGGGAAGAATTCAACCACCCTCTGACAGCTCTGTGATAACATCTAGTTGTGCCATCAACTGTATTTTATTCGAATACATTTTATGAATGCGCGTGTGGACCATCACCCTTCAAATGCTATTGTATTACTACGGGTGAAGGGATGAAACGCATTACCATCTGCTTATTACCGGTAATCTTTATTATTCAGGAGTATTGAGTTTCGTATGAATGTGATGTCTGGGGAAGATTTAAGATAGAATACAACTGTTGAGCCATTTATTATGGTGCTTTGATAATTATGACCGGGAGAATGAGGGATGAAGAATGATTGAGCGAATGGAGAATAAGGAAGGGAGAATTAGAAAAGAAAGTATCTGAGTTTCATCATCCGTCGATAAAGTAAACTCTTTGGGCACGCATTACCTTCCGAGCGATTGCAGTCTGTAGGTAAATAAGGGAATGATCTTACCAACGGAAATTGAAAGGGCCCCGTGATAAGTAGATGCATAACCGACAGAGATAAACCAGTCTTCTCCCTTTTTTTTCCACTTTTTTTTATAAACAATCTATAAGAAAATAAATCGATTGCGCTAGGTTGGCCGAGCGGTTAAGGCGCCAGACTTAAGTTCTGGTTCCCAGATGGGAGCGTGGGTTCGAACCCCACACCTAGCATGAAAATATTTTTCCCCCAAAAAAAGTGTAATTTCCGGAGTGGACCATATCATGGATAACATGATCACTCAATTATCTACAAACGTGAATTTCAACCGGAAATTCGAGGAAAAAAATGAAAGAGAAAATCATTGAATATTCAATCATAACTTGTACTCATTCCTTATCACTCCGGATGTGATTTTATTCATTCAACTTTAGAAATTAGAGACTTTCTCAATTCTTAACTGATTAAATATTCAATTTCTCCGGATTAGCACTCGATCTAATGAAAAAAAAACCGTCAAACGCCTTTTCCACTAGAAATTCAAGAACAAAGAAACAGATTTCTGAGTTACTGCAGGCCGGTACTATCCCCGCAATTTTCATTTTATTCAAAACCTCAGGAATTTGACATTTGCAGAATGTGAAGATGAGTTCAAGGAAACCCGAGAAACCCAATTCACCTGAGAAATCATTAAACCCAAATAATCCATAAATCACCGTAAATTCAATTTTATCTCCGAGAGTTCATGTGTCAGTGACTGTAAAGATAAAAACAGTAACTACTGGCAACGGGAGGCAGGATTCCGTTCTCCGCGCAACTCAGCATGAATCTGTAGCACAAATTGTACCGACAAGGAAAGAGAGTTAAATTCGTGAGCATTGTGTGTGCAGCTCTCTCGCAATCACAAAACCGTGACGCTTGAAAATGTCAAAATTCCGTGATTCATAATTTCCATAACTAAAAATAGAGTAAAGGGTCAATTCAATAATGCTTCTATCCATGAAATTGTTCAAATTCCTCATGAAACCAAGCCATAGAAATTGAGGAATGCGTAAACCGTGTGTTGTGTGTGTGTTCGTAATGTGAGTGTGTGGGAATACATAACTACATAGTGACTTTATACACAGTATATACAGTCGTAACATTCCGAACGCTAGTCTCTCGGAGTCGGGTCTTCAGTTCTCTCAGTCGGTGACTCGATTGGCCTCGGGACGACTCGGTGCTATTTTTCTCAAAAAAACGACTTTATTATTTTTCCACTCAAACATTAACATCAGTTGATTTTCTCACGCTCCAAGAGCAGTTCTAAATTCGTCTCAAGTGCCAGTCCTCGTTTAATCTTATAAATAAGTTCAAGTGCAATAATAATTTTAAAGAATTTCGATTTTTCATCTGGAGTGAAGGAAATTTGTTTATGATGATTATCAATGCTTGAGAAAATCTATTATCGAAGAAATTTTAAACAGGTAAGACTTCTCAGATTTAATCAATAACATTGATAACAAGATTTTCATAATCTCTTTAATTTTTAATCAGTCGAAGGAAATTAATGAGACTTCGTGAATTTTTTTGTAGCACGTGATTAGCGATTTAATGAGAAAATAAATAATAAAGTGAAGAAGTCATCATTGCGAGGCAGCTTTCACTCCGACTTGTGCCTATTTAATTTCTTTTATTCTGTAGAGAAATCATCATGACGTATTTTATTATGAATCGTATCATGTAGATACGTCAATTGCGCACACAGCTGATGCTGAAAGACATTAATTTCTCCGAATTTATCGGAATTAATCACTCGCACAATGTTCATCAATTAAATTCCATGCATTACAATGATTTGAATGGTAAAAAAATTTAAATGCGAGAACTTTGAAAAACATTGGGCCTCGACTTGGTGTGTACCGTTACACGAGGCCGTTCCACTTGCGCTGAATCGCATTCACCTTTCTACTGACATGAGTATTTTCTCGGTGCGAAAAACGCCAGAAAGAGAGGGCGGAAGTCGGAGTTGATGCTAGTGTATAGTAGTTTGATTGTAGGTTCTCTCTGGTACCTACGATAACTATATATATATGTATAATCGTCGTGCCAGGGTGTACCATTCACTCAAGTGAATACGCTCTCGGTCTCAAACACAAGCTGATGCTTCTTTCGAGTACCATGAGATCAAATTCCACCTCATAATGCCAATGAAACGACGGAATTCTAGGACAACCCACGCGCTTAATTAATCCATTGAGCTTGACTCGATGTTTTGAAATAATTGTTTCAATGAAAATTTTAAGTGCTATTAAATTCGATACTCACACAAATTTAGTTTTTTTTGAGATAACTCGGAAATTAAGGGAGATACAGAAAATTTTGTAGATACCTTTTTTGTAGCTCTTGAAATTCTGTACAAAAAAGGTCTCTATGAAATTTTCTGTATCTTCCTTAGTTTTCAAGGTATATCCAAAAAACTGGGGAGTGTTAGTGTTGAGTGGAAATTTACGTAAATTACAAAGTTTACTCAACTGTAGGATGAAAAATAATGTAATCGAATGAATAATTCGTGACCTCTGCTATCTTCAATCTACCGATTAATTCTAGACCTTCTGCGTTTATCAGAGCCAATGTATTGCATTACATTGATAAATAAAAAAGGATAAACTTTAGAATCCTGTGGTAATTCACCAGTTGTATCAAAACCAAAAGCTATTTTCTTATCTCTGTATTGGTGAAAAGTGAAGGATGGAAGAATTATTATAATGGCAATAGAAGGCCGAGCACAATAGTGTGAAAAACAAAGAGGCATAACAAAAGTATATGAAAGAGGTAAAAAAACGAAGAGGCAGCACATTCCCTCTTGCTGAATTGCAGATTTCTATTTCTTTTATCATTAGTAAGCAAAGAGACCGGATGCTCGAAATGAACGTGGGAACAAATAAAGAAAATTATTATAATAAGATAACCGATTTTTTTCTCTTTTGTTCTAAGCAGATAACGACAAGTGGAACTCATACATTATAAAAAAAAAACTGGCAAAATGAAAGCAGTGGAGCAGCAGCAACCTAATTCAATGGATTCTAGTGATTCAGTGACTGGTGGAAGTGAGTATGCATATCGTCCCCTAACAACGAAGCACAGACGTGCCGGAAGTACTGGTACTACAGGTGATGAAGAGTACACTACTGATGAGGATGAACTTTATACGGATGAAACTGACTGCGCTAGTATCGTGCATCACCAACAAAATCCGATATTAAAGTCCGATCTAGCACGTGCAGCTACGGATTTATTCGGTTATTCAACGAAGGAGGATGATAATGAGCCGACGAGTTTGTTTGATGACGATGAAGCTAACATGAGTCCTCGCAGGTACAGAAACTCTCAATTATCCAATTACCTGTCAAAATGACCTAATTTTTCTGCCATTAAACAGCAGTAAATCGAAAAAATCTGAAAAAATTCAGCAACAATGTAGACATTATTGAGAGTATTCCTGAATTTTTTCAGATTTTTTCATAAAGGTCTTCACTGTGTTGAATAATTACTTAGATCATTACCTGTAATTAATTGTTCACAGCGCTAAAGTATCATCAGCTCATTTTTTATACAACGAAAAGTCATATTTCCATGACGATGCACAAACGAGTAAAGAACACCAGAAGCCCAGTCCTCTGAACAACGAAGAAGCAAGCAACAAAGTGAATGAAAAAATAGATAAATCCGTGAAAACCAGTGAATTCATAAACACGGAGAGACCAATGGAACTGGAGATGCCAGTGAATTCATCATCAGTTGAAACAAAAGCGAATGACAGTAACAAGCAAGAGTTGCAAGTAACAACTGATAACGTTGAACCGTTAACAACTGCTGAACGTAATTGGGAGAAGACAGTTGCTGAAGTTAAAGAGCACGCTATAACAAAGTTACAGGATGAATTGAAGAGAGCCAATGAGGAATTGAAACTAAAAGACGAGGAGGTAACGAGATTACTCCGTTTTCGTCAAGACGTTGAAACAGAATTGGAGGAATTAACAGCGAGTCTCTTTCAAGAAGCGCACAATATGGTGAGAGAAGCAAACACACGTCAGGCAACAGCCGAGAGACTTTTAGAAGAGAGTCGCATGAAAGTTGAAGTGTTAGCAGCTGAAGTTGTCGCATTGAAGACACTCGTATTAACGTCAACTCCGGCACAACCGAATCCTCACCTTCATCCGCAAATTGACAGCAGAACAGCAGTGAGATGTAAATCCACGAGTTCAGCTGATGATAACAGTGGAAGTAGCGGTGGTCTGTTTGCGAAAAAACACCGGAGATCACCGTCCCACATGAATCTCAAGTATGGACGAGAGAATTCACCACCAGACTCACCAGTCAAAGAGCAGAGAGGCTCATTAGGTGCTAATGAAGTTTACTACAATGATAGCACGGTTAAACACAATCGTGATTCAAAAGAAAATCGAGATAATCGTGATAATCATGATAAGGATAATGATAGTGAACGTCATAATCATGAATCAGATCGATTCCCTAATAAGCATGACCCTGAATTATCCATTGAGATTGATCCACGAGTGCAATTTGAATTTTTAAAATGGAAAATGAATCCTTGCATTGATGTCAGTGATGCATTTGTTGCCAGAGTCTTTCGGGAGGATATTGATCTTTGCCTCGATTTCCCAAATTCTAAACTCGGGACTAAAGTTAGACAGGCTGTTTTAGATGGGATCATATTTATCGAGGCTATCAGTGATAAATCGAAAAATATTCTGCCGCAAAATTGCGCATTACTCGAGGTAACGAGACCGTGTCAATACAGAATGAGACTCGGTGATAATGAAAATCAATGGCACTGTATATCGCAAATTTGTAGAAATAGGGTAAGTCTATTTTCGTTGTGACTTTTTATCTAAATTCGTTGTGACAATTGTCATTACTCTTGATTTACAGATTACTGCAGTTTGTGACTTTCTCAATTATCTGAGATACGTCGAACGGGGCCTCGTCAAAAGTTCAGGTAATCTATTTTTATCTCTTGTGTTATTCTCTTCTTGTGTATCAAATAATCAACGAAAATTCTAATTTTAGTGCAAGATATCTATTGGGAAATTGTGCGATTACGAAAGGAAATGGTACTCGCTCGCCTTGGTCTCTCTTTGTCATCATAATTTCTCCGTATTTTCTAGTCTTCGAAATTCATTTTTTTTTTTTTTTGTTCTTTCGACAAAATTATGAGAAAAAAAGGAGTAATTAGGTAATGTGCAAAAGTGCAATTTTAATTTAGTCTTTGAAGATCTGTAATTTTTGTGAGATTTAATGAATCAATTTAATTGAGAATTATAATATACGACGATGTGAATGTGTAAAAAATTAATTTTAGGCTGTGAATAAATGAAGAATGTGAAAATTATGAGATTATAAAAATTATATAAAGTATATAGTTAATAATTAACTCTTTTAATTCTCTTTTATTATGTATAAATTGTGAATTAATTATTTTTCTTCGATCTTAATTATATGAAATTGCTTCTAAGTAAGTGCCACATGGATATTTTATTTTTTCAACAATAACAACAGCTCATTAACTATTTAACCATGAATTTTAATCCTTCACATCTTTAATTCATTAATGACTCTATTGTCTTCCAGATTAATTTAATTAAACACGTAAATTAAACGAAAAAATTCACAAAATCATAATTCAAATTAACATTTAACATTGAAAAAAAAATTTGCATTTATTGTATCGTTATAAACATTTGACTGACCAAAAGTAATAAACAAGAAAATAAAATTCAGCCAATTATTTTTGTATTTTCACTGAATTTGTATAATTTTATAAATAAACATTGAATCAATAATTTTCATTTGTTATCGCTTGGATTATCAATCATACTGCAAGGTATTAATACAAGCTTAGGTATCATACCAGGTGGTGCTATGAATTTTTGTATATTCTTTGAATTATTATTGTTCTTTGAATATTTAACTTCTGCCTGTGTAACAATTTTACAAACTGACATTTTAATTTCCGCCTGTGCTTTCGATGGCAATAAACGCACTGTCTGTGCCATACTGTTAAAAAATAATTCTATACTAGTTTTTGGTAAAACTTCGGGAAAATACTCCTTTTTACTCGTATTAGCATGATTTAAATTAATTCCATTATCATCATTATTCTGTGTAATAGTATTAATGTTATTAGTTCCACTTGTCAGTCCGTCGGTTGATATAACAATTGTATTAATATTATTATCAACTTTGAATCCATCGTCAGAATTATTTGGTGAATCTGCGTTAACTTGTATTGGCTCGAGTTTCATTCTCTTTGGACGTATTTTTATATAATTATTTTCAATTTCACGGGCATAGGCTATTGTTGATTCACTCGGTTTATCATTTTTTTCAATTAATTCATTACTCAAATGTTCCTCGTCAACGCAATCCAATATCTCAACAACTTGTGCATCATCCTGCAATACTGGATCAGCTGTTGTATCTTCAAGTACCTCTAAATATTCACTGTAATCCTCGTCATTACGATCCTCAAGTTGTTCTAATAGTGTCTCGGAAGTCATACCACTCGCATTTATTTCTTGAATGTAATCGTCACTCAGTTCTACGCATTGTGGCTGATAATCGGGTTCATATCTGGGAAAATTGATTGTTATCAGTTTTTTTGAAATATCTCGGAAACTAAGGGAGATACAGAAATTTTCAAAGAATCCTTTTTTGTAGCTCTTGAAATTCTCTACAAAAAAGGATTAATACAAAATCGCTCTATCTCGCTTAGTTTCCGAGGAAACTTCACTCAAAATTTTAATTAAACTTACGGAAATTTTAAAAAACTCAAGTGATCCTCGAAAATCCATTTTTTTCGTCTCGATCCTTTATCAGTTCTGTTTTTATACTTCAATATTCGACAGTACGTATCCCTGAGGTTTTTCCACCTGAGTCTCACCCACGCAGCTAATTAATGTACAATAATTAATTAATAAAAGTCGTAAATTCAAATGTTATCGAAATAGTTTTAAATAAATCTTACGATCCAATCCCAATTCATCGGAGATTTTCTTCCAAACTTTTTGCCGGAATTCTTGTAGTTTAATGGCAGTTCCTTTAACATCGGATATATAGAGTACTGGATGTTGTTTAATAGCTTCAATGATTTTTAATGAAATTTTATGAGCATCTGGTGGCATTGTTGGTACCATTTCGATCCAAGATCCCAGAAATTCCAATGATTTCCTGAAATAAACGAGAATAACGTTAAATCATTGAAAATCCACAAAACCGTGTAAATTCCTCTAATCACGAATTTTCAAAAAATTTCAAAAAATCTTAAATAGAAGAGTTAATAATAAAAATTGAACTAACTTGAAGCGCAAGTAATTTCAAAAATTTAAAAACATTCAATGCAATATTGTAAATGCGACATTACTATATGTTCTACGTCTAAATAAGCGAAAATCGCTTCGTGTAGATGTTTGCTGCTCTTATAGAAACCGAAAATAGCGTTTGAAGTAGCACACTTGAAGACTGATGAACTGTTTTTGGATTATAAAATTTAAAGGGACCGTCAATGAAACGACAATGGTAAACGACAAAATTGTGCGAGCGACAAAACACTTTAGTATTCAACAGCGATGGTACGATGCACGATGAGCGACGCCATGAAATTCTACCCTCCGAAACACACACACACGGAGCGACTAAAGGTCAGTCTCGCACCAACACAAAGAAAAAAAAAAGGCGCCACCTGTCGGTCACATCGGAAGGTTCAGCATAACCTCAAGCACCACTGCCCGAAAAATCCTTCAAAATTGCACATTTGCAGATTATATCAGAGGGTAAATATTCGTTTTCCGTAGATTTTCCCCATTTTTCCGATACTTTTAACGACATAATCATGAATACTTTCGATTGTAACACAGAAGACGTCCGAAGATGAATGGAGTACTTCCAACTGGCCTTGTAACTCACGCCAGAAAAGTCTGCAGTCTCTACAAACGGGCAATTCGTAATGCCGAGTGTTTTCACCCGAATTTAGTGAATTTCAGGTACTATTAGCTCGAATAAATATTTTTTTTAAGTATCTCGAAAATTAATGGATATACGCCCTTTCAACTCTAATTTTAAAAAAACATTTAGTATGATAAAGGCGTATCTCCAATAATTTCCTAGATAATTGAGAAAAACTGAATTTCATGACACAAGTGCGAAAAATACACTTTTTGTTGAATATCTCTGAAACTAAGAGAGATAGAGAAATTTTTATAGATACCTTTTTTATAGATAATTTCAAGGGCTGCAAAAAAGGTTTTTATGGAAGTAGCTCTATCTCGCTTAGTTTCCGAGATATCTTCAAAAAACTGATGATGAAATAAAGTCAAGTCTGAAAACTTCAGTTTCTTCTTTTTCAATGAATTTTCTGCACTTGTGATATTCTATTGATACATGAATTCTTTCAGGTATGATGCAGTATTGCTGCGAGCTCGATTCGATGAAAATGCGAAGATAAAAGATTTGCGAAAAGCGAAAGAGCTGCTGAAACAAGGGGAAAAGGAACTGTATGATAATTTACACTGGCAACCAATGCAATTCCCTGAATCACCGGGTGGTTGTGCTTATGATCGTTACTCAGTTTGTCCGGATTGGGTACTAGATTACTGGCATCCAACGGAAAAAGATATGTATCCAAAATACTTTGCTCTGCGTGAAAAACGTAAGAAGGAGTACATTGAATTTTATAAGAAACAATATCCAAATGCACCGACTCACTTCGAGGATGATCACTAGATTAATTTCACAGAAGTGATTTAAAAATAAAATGTAAAAAGTAGTAAAAACCATTACTTCAAATTATTATTAATTAATTATACAAAAATATAAGAATTAGAGATGATCACATTTATTTTCATGGAATCCATTCAAAATTTCTATTAATCGATCGTAAACTAGTCTCTTAACGTCAGTCGCAGTTATGAAATCTAAATGATTAAAATGTCGGAATCTTATGATTTCATAGGTAATTGATATATTCCGAGGGAGATGAGAAATTAGAGCTTTTGTATCAGCTGCTGTTGATAAGAGATCATTCTGTGCATGAAAGATAACAGTTGGTACTCTGACATTCTGAAGATTGTAATCTGGAGGTTTAGATACTCCGTAACGCTCATTATTCAGTTCCTCATTTTCGTAATCATATCTTCGGAATTTTGCTGCAAAAAAATCGGAATCTCATTCATTATGATGAACATCATGCCACAAAAACTCCGATTTCAAGTGCACATATTTTTAATATATAAATTATTATTGAGTGTAAAAGTACTTACAACTTTGCGCATGCTGACGATAATGATACAATATCTTTGCTGATGATCCAGCGGGATAGTAGGTCGCAGCTAGTATAATTAAGGACTGAAATCAAATAAAAAATGTGAAAATAGCAGAGGCCAAAGGTTTCTTGGGATAAAAACACAGGAAAAAAATTAATTATCTCATAAACTACACAAACAAAAATTATGAAAAAATTTCCAGACAAATCGAATTTACTTAATCACCAGTTTTTTCAAGATATCTCGGAAACTAAGCGAGATAGAGAAATTTTCATTGATATCTTTTTTGTAGAGAATTTTGAGAGCTACAAAAAAGGATTTCATGGAAATTGCTCTATCTCACTTAGTTTCCGAGATATCTTTAAAAAACTGGAGCTTAAGTAAACTCGATTTGTCTGAAAAATTCACGTTCGTTTTTTGATACGGCATTATCACCTTATCAATCTGCGCAGCATCGAGAAGCAACTCCAACGGCAGTAAACAAAGCTCCATAATATTATTCATATCACAAACGTGGAATAAAGAAGCAAATACTGAGCTCTGTGGGAAAACCTCAGTTTGACCCGTTGGATCATATAAATTTTGTATAATTTTACCAATCGCCGGGATTATTATTCTCAATGGACTCTTTGTCATCCAGTAGGCAACTGGCGCCAGATGAATCGCTAAATTTAATTTATCATTGTACTCTGGCTTCGTTGCTAATAACATGAGGAGTGCGGTGGATCCAAGAGAATGGCCCACGTAAGTCAATGAACGCTCTCCCGTTACATCGAGGATGTAATCCAGCATAGCGGGAAGATCCATCATTCCGAGTTCATCGATGCTGAATGGAATTGGTTCATTACATTAACGTGAAAAATATCATTTTTTTCCAATTTAATTTGATGAATCGTGAAGTGATGAATGAAAAGTTATACCTGAAGTCCCAGAAAATTTTGTCCTCTGGTGATAAAAATTTGTGCGAACGACTGTAAGTATTTCCTCTAAAGTTACCAGCCCAAACGTCATAACCAGAATCCGATAGAATGCATGCTGTAATTTTTGTTTTTCAAGGTTCAATAAAATTGATGGATTCTTCATTAAATGGAATAGAGAATGAGTTTAAGAGACATTACCGAGACTCTTTCCTGGACCGAAGACTACGAAGATGTCGGAGGATGCTGCGAATCCATGAACCAAGAAGACTACTCGATTTTTCCCTGAATTTCTCGGAATTTCTGAATTTGGAGGAATTCGGAAGAGTCCTAGGATGTAACCATCTTCTGTTGTGACGTTGTGGGCTTCTGCCTTGCGTCCATGCTTCTCGATTAATCCAATCTAATGAAAAATATTTATTCTAGAACACAAAAAGCTTTAATCAAGATGAATTCTTTCTTACAAAATCCAGAGCAACGTATTCAGCTTCCATGGCGTCTTCCTGTCGCCTCACTTTAACTAAATTCGGCACTTTTTCATAACAATTCAATGATAATAATAATCGTAAAAAAATGAGGACAGTAAGTGTGATCACTGGACAATTCATTGTTCATAGAATATTATTTACACTTTAAACATTCGAGAAGTTATTTCCATCAGAATTAATTCAACTAATGATCATCGTGCCACGATCTTTACTTTCTCAGGTGCAAGAAAGAAGTAAGGAGCGGATAATCTCCACGTTCGTATTTGTGAATGGCTTTTGCTGGCACATACTCCTGAAGATAGTAAAAGAAAGAAAATATTCAATAACAATAGGGGCTTTTGAGTAATAAAATTTGCCAATTTGATGGAAATATTTGTGAAATTGAATTTAGCAATGATTGATCAAATTTGAATAACTATTGTGCAAAATAATTGCGAATATTAACGATTCGATCGGAATACTCAACGAAAAATCAAAGTTCATGAATGTATCATATTTAACCGTCTCGCAGACTGGAACGTGAGACTGTTGTTATTTCAACACACTAATCCTCTAATTAAATACATGGAAAACTATTTCGTTAACACTAATTCAATTTACAAGAAAATGCACATTTCATAATAAAAGAATAAAATTATGTAGTCTCCGGAAATTGAGTAATTTTACTCATATGAGAGTATCGTGAATTTCTATTCTCAATACTTCGTTATTCAGTGATAGTTTTATTGGCCTTCCGTTGATTTAATTCGTTCCAAATCATCAATTACTCGAAGTGGCAATAATTTTTCGTAATTACTGAGTAGAAAGTCTGATTTAAATTCACAGAATTCAAAAATATTCTTTATATTCTGATGGGAGAATTAACTGCATTTTTTTTTGCAGAAAATGGAGGCCCATAAATTTACGTTTTTCTTTTTATGGTTTCATGAGGCATGGGAAATATATTTGCATCATTTTTCCGTTTTGGTATTGGAAGAAAAGGCGCAATTTAGAAGAATGTGAAAAAATTCATTTTTCACATATTTAAATATATCTTTCATCTTTTTATGAAAAAAGAGATTTAAAAGAGGTACAAATATTGACAAAAATTAATGAAGATACGCCCTTTTGCGTACGTTCATTTATTCGTGAAACATTGAATAAATTAGGGGTCCGATCCTTTATGAAATCGATTTTTTTCTACTTTTTCGTGTTTTTCTTAGGTCCTACTGGTTATGCCTTTTTTCCGGAGAATGTTTCAGAACGATTTAATGTGATTGTTCATGAGCGTCGAGCCATTCGTAGATCATATAAGAAATTAGGCATCTAGCATTATTCGCGCCACATGCTCCTGTTGCAGTGGATGATTGCAGAAGATTACAGTGTGATGCCCCTGTGAAGATCAAAGAAGAAAAAAAATGAATAATTAATTGAATAAACATTGAAGTGAATTAATGAATTCACCCGATTTTATTTAATATCTCAGAGTCACATAAAAATATGAAAATTCAGTAGTGAAGTGGTAAACAAGGTTAAGTATATATGACACGAATGTGTGTGACTTGACCTTGTTTACCACTTCTCAACTGAATCAATGGCTCAATTTTTTCTCGAATTACTTTATTCATTTAATTAAAATGAAAAACTAACCTTCATTGAGTATTGCTGGTGAATCCTCGTTGAGATCAGAAACTACTGAGAGTGAGCGCCATGGATCAAGCTCACCATTCGTGAAAATAATATTTTTTGCACTCGATAATTTCGAGTTATATGCACGATTTATTTGCTTGATATTATTGTTCAAGTTATCTAGATCAACCCTGGAAGAAGAGAAAATGGAAATGATGAATTTGGGGTTCATTTTTCTTTGTGCTGGAACATGAAGAACTCACTTTTCTCCAAATACATGTGCACATAGATCAAGCATATATTTTTGAGGGACGAGTGATCCGAATATTGATTTGGGGGATGAGAGCGTCTGATGGTATCCGAGTTCTGTGCAGGTTTGATAGAGCCACAGTCTGTCTACCAATGAATTAAATTTATAAAGAAAAGGTTCATTCAAATATTGGAAATTCAATACTTGTTGTGATTTCAGATTCCCAAGACGTGTGACGACATGTGTTGACCCAATTCTGATACGTCGCGAGTGCACAATTATCCATCAATTTTCTCTCTCTCAAAATTTCAAGGAGTCTATCGTAAGGGGATGTGGTTCCATTTCCTGTCATTTTGGTGCAAAGATTTTCAATCGACGTTTTTCCGTTCGCCTCGATTGTATTGTAGACTACAGCAGAACCAAAAATCTCCAGAAAACATACACATTCATGATTTATTTTTCAGAGAATATTCAAAATTTAAGTTTTTGAAGAAGTTTCATTACCTCAGCCAAATTAAGAATCAAATGTCCGACCTCAGAAAGTTGTTGAAAATCTGGAGTACGGCACAATCTTCAAAAGCAAAAAAATCATACGAGATTAATGATGAGGTTCATAAAAATGTGTAATACATTACTTCAACTTACCTGAAATCATTTACCAATTTGACTGAATTATTCGCAGGATTCTTGAGGAGTTCTTCAAGAGTTGAAAATCCTTCTTTAATATTGATCGCACAATTCTCATCGTGCTTACGAAAAATATCATCAACGAGTTCATAGAATTCTTAAAGAAAAAGAAGAAAACAACATTTCAGCAGTGAAGTGATAAACAATGCACTTGACCCTGTTTACCACTTCCCTACTGATTTCATCAAATTACCATTAAACTAGAATCTAATGAATTTCAAATAAAACTAAAGAATTACCAAAGAAATCAGATTTTACGTAAACTGGTGCACTACTTGCTATTGCACCCTGGACCAAGTCCGGATATTTGACTCTCATCCATGCTGCCAGATTACCAGAATATGAATATCCGATGACCAGGGTGAAAGCATGGAGATTATTTAATTCTTCTTTTTTCTGTTGAATGAAGAATGCTACATCTGCAAGTGCTTGTGGAACGCTCAAGTATTCCAAATTTTTTAAACTGATATCTCTAAAAAAAATGATAATAATAATAATTATAATGGTGAGAAATTACATCTGATGAATAAACTGATGAAATGAGAAGAATTCAGTGGTGAAGAAGTGAAACAGGATAATTCCACTTTTCTTCAATATTTAAACAAAATCAGAATCACTAATGCTTTTAGACTTTTTGTTTATTAATTAATGAATGAATGAATGAACTCACGGGACTGGATGACTTTTTCCGTAATACCGATGTTCAGTAACATATATCATAGCTCCATGAGCTTCTGCGAGTTCGTACAGAAAGGTAATGCTTGTGATAAAATCCGGAGTAATTTCATTTTCTCCGCCAATCAGGATGAAGATCGGTCCAGATGGATTGTGGAATTGATTGTCTTCATAGTATCTCATGAACCAAGTTTCATAGTTGTTTGGAGCAAAATGATCTTTGTATACTTCCATCCATCTTTCGGCCAATTCTCCTTTTGACAATCCAAAGGTTTGAGTTAAAATCAGAATAAGGGAAGAACAGAAGAAAAAACTCGTTTTTAACATTTTCAAAAATGAGAAAATTAATTGATTAATTAATTAATTAACGTTGGATGTAGATAGATTTTTCTGAACAGCAGAAAGCCCACCTCGATTAGGACTGTTTTTCAACTTCCAAGTGAACGCCATAAAATTTTCAAATATTCAAAAGTCAAATATTTCATTTTGCTGCTTCTGTTTAATCACACGTGTCGGCAATCGAACGTACGTCATCAGAAAAAGCTTATCTATTTACTTTCTTAAACTGGAATTTTTTTAGCTTATAAAAGTATGTAATTTTATTATGGATAGAACTCTAATCTTTTGAAGCAAATAAGAGTTTTTGACGTGTTTCTAGTTTATTCAGAGAAAACGTAAAACATTCAGGTTTCCCCATTCAGTAGTGAAGTGGCAAACGAGGTCAAGTTATTAAAAAAGGAATGGAAAATATTTTCTAGCGAAAATTTCGTTGATTTTCCAATAGAATTTCAATTTTGTCACACTTTCCTTTATATTAAGAGTGAAGTAGTAAAAAAGGTTAAGTCATATAGCGATACCATATATACTCAACGTTGTTTACCACTTCACTACTGATATATCGTCGTGATAGAATGAAAAGGACGTAACAAGATAGGAAACGTGTACCATTTATATATTCTGAATGTGAATTTTTCATACAAATTGAATTTATTTAACCACCAGTTTTTCTGAAATATCTCGGGAACTAAGGGAGATAGCGAAATTTGGATAGGAATCTTTTTTGTAGAGAATTTCAAGAGCTACAAAAAAGGTCTCTATGAAAATTCTCCTATCTCGCTCAGTTTTCGGAATATCTTCAATAAACTGGTGGTTAAGTAAACTCCATTTGTCTGCACAATTTTACATTGACTTCTATAAAGAATAGTGTATTATTATGATGAAAATGATGATTTTCTCCGCCAATAGAAGACGCATCGTCTTCATCTCCCACAAAATGACAAAGGCAATAATTATCCATCATCTTTAAACCACAAAATGATCCCTCGCAATAAATTTCCAAGTCTCATTTCAATTCACAGAAGCAAAAAATATTCTTTATATTCGATGAGAGAATTAACTGCATTTTTTTTTGCAGAAAATGGAGGCCCATAAAATTACGTTTTTCTTTTTATGGTTTCATGAGACATGGGAAATATATTGGCATCATTTTTCCGTTTTGGTATTGGAAGAAAAGGCGCAATTTAGAAGAATGTGAAAAAATTCATCTTTCACATATTTAAATGTATTTTTCATCTTTTTATGAAAAAATAGATTTAAAAGAGGTACAAATATTGACAAAAATTAATGGAGATACGCCCTTTTGCGTACGTTCCTTTATTCGTGAAACATTGAATAAATTAGGAGTCCGATCCTTTATGAAATCGATTTTTTTCTACTTTTTCGTGTTTTTCTTAGGTCCTACTGGTTATGCCTTTTTCCGGAGAATGTTTCAGAACAATTTAATGTGATTTTTCATGAGCGTCGAGCCATTTGTAGATCATATAAGAAATTAGGCATCTAGCATTATTCGCGCCACATGCTCCTGTTGCAGTGGATGATTGCAGAAGATTACAGTGTGATGCCCCTGTGAAGATCAAAGAAGAAAAAAAATGAATAATTAATTGAATAAACATTGAAGTGAATTAATGAATTCACCCGATTTTATTTAATATCTCAGAGTCACATAAAAATATGAAAATTCAGTAGTGAAGTGGTAAACAAGGTTAAGTATATATGACACGAATGTGTGTGACTTGACCTTGTTTACCACTTCTCAACTGAATCAATGGCTCAATTTTTTCTCGAATTACTTTATTCATTTAATTAAAATGAAAAACTAACCATCATTGAGTATTGCTGGTGAATCCTCGTTGAGATCAGAAACTACTGAGAGTGAGCGCCATGGATCAAGCTCACCATTCGTGAAAATAATATTTTTTGCACTCCATAATTTCGAGTTATATGCACGATTTATTCGCTTGATATTATTGTTCAAGTTATCTAGATCAACCCTGGAAGAAGAGAAAATGGAAATGATGAATTTGGGGTTCATTTTTCTTTGTGCTTGAACATGAAGTACTCACTTTTCTCCAAATACATGTGCACATAGATCAAGCATATATTTTTGAGGGACGAGTGATCCGAATATTGATTTGGGGGATGAGAGCGTCTGATGGTATCCAAGTTCTGTGCAGGTTTGATAAAGCCACAGTCTTGCTACAAGTGAATGAGATTTATGAACAAAAGGTTCATTTAAATATTGGAAATTCAATACCTTCTGTCATTGTAGATTCCCAAGACGTCTCACGAGTTTTGTTGACCAAATACTGATACGTCGCGAGTGTACCAGTACCCATCAATTTTTTTTCTCTAAAAATTCCAACGAGTCCATCGTATGGAGATGTGGTTCCATTTTTGGTCATCTGGGTGCAGAGATTTCCAATTGACGTTCTTCCATTCGCCTCGATTCTATCGTGAACTGCAGCAAAACCAAAAATCTCCACGAAATATATACATTTATCGTTCATTTTTTAGAGAATATTCAAAATTTAAGTTTTTGAAGAAGTCTCATTACCTCAGCCAAATTAAGAATCAAATGTCCGACCTCAGAAAGCTGTTGAAAATCTGGAGTACGGTAGAATCTTCAAAAGCAAAAAAATCATTCGAGATTAATGATGAGTTTCATAAAAATGTGTAATACATTATTTCAACTTACCTGAAATCATTTACCAATTTGACGGAATTATTCGCAGGATTCTTGAGAAGTTCTTCAAGAGTTGAAAATCCTTCTTTAATTTTGCTCGCACAATTCTCATCGTGCTTACGATAAGCATCCTCAACGCGTTCATAGAATTCTTAAAGAAAAAAGAAAAACCATATTTCAGCAGTGAAGTGGTAATGCACTTGACCCTGTTCACCACTTCCCTACTGATTTCATCAAATTACCATTAAACTAGAATCTAATGAATTTTAAATAAAACTAAAGAATTACCAAAGAAATCAGATTTTACGTAAACTGGTGCACTACTTGCTATTGCACCCTGGACCAAGTACGAGTATCTGACTCTCATCCATGCTGCCAGATTACCAGAATATGAATATCCGATGACCATGATGAAAGCGTCGGGATCATTTAATTGTTGTTTCTTTTCGTCAATGAAGAATGCTACATCTGCAAGTGCTTGGCGGACGCTCAAGTATGCGAGATTGTTCAAACTGGTATCTCTACAAAAAATAATAATAATAATGGTGAGGAATTATATCTGCACTAATGGCTTTAGAATAAACTGATGAAATAATTCCATTTTTCTTCCATATTTTTAAAAAATCAGAATCACTAATACTAATAGCATTAGTGATTCTGATTTTTTAAAAATATGGACTTTTTATTTATCAATCAATGAAGAAAAAAATGAACTCACGGAACTGGATGACTTTTTCCATAATACCGATGTTCAGTAACATAAATCATAGCTCCATGAGCTTCTGCGATTTCGTACAGGAAAGTATTGCTTGTAACAAAATCCGGAGTAATCTCACTTTCTCCGCCAATCAGGATGAAGATCGGTCCAGATGGATCGTAGAATTGATTATCTCCATAGTATCTCATGGACCAAGTTTCATCATTGGTTGGATCATAATGATCTTTGTATACTTTCATCCATCCTTCGACCACTACTCCTTCTGACAATCCAAAGTTTTGAGTTAAAATTAGAATGAGGGAAGAGCAGAAGAAAAAAAACGTTTTTAACATTTTAGAGAATGAAAATATTAATTAATTAGTTAATGTTGGATGGAGACAGGCTTTCCTCAACAGCAGAAAGTCCATGAAATCTATGAAATTTCTTTTGGCTGCTTCTGCTTAGTTACACTTATCAGCAACGAGACCAACGTCTGCAGAAAAAGCTTATATTATCTATCTAACTTTCTCAAACTATGAAATTTTTTTAGCTCATGACAATATGTAATTTTGGTACGAATGGAACTCTAATCTTTCTAAGCAAATAAGAGTTTTTGACGTGTGTCTAGTTTGATCAGAGATAACTTAAGTAGAACATTCAGGTTTCTCAATTAAGTAGTGAAGTGGTAAACGAGGCTAAGTCCTTTAAAAAAAAATGGAAAATGTTTTGTAGTGAAAATTTCGTCGATTTTCCAATAGAGTTTCAATTTTATCACACTTTCCTTTATATCAGTAGTGAAGTGGTAAACAAGGTTAAGTCATAAAGGGATACCATATATACTTAACCTTGTGTACCACTTCACTACTGATCTATCGTCGTCCTAGAATGAAAAGGGCGTAATGTGAATTTTTCAGACAAATCGAATTTATTTAACCACCAGTTTTTTTAAAATATCTCGGAAACTAAGAGAGATAGCGAAATTTTTATAGAAATCTTTTTTGTAGAGAATTTCAAGAGCTACAAAAAAGGTCTCTATGAAAATTCCTCTATCTCGCTTAGTTTCCGAAATATCTTCAAAAAATTGGTGGTTAAGTTAACTCCATTTGTCCGGACAATTTCACATTGAATTCTATAAAGAATAGTATATTATTATGATGAAAATGATGATTTTCTGATCCAATAGAAGACGCATTGTCTTCATCTCCCACAAAATGACAAAGGCAATAATTATCCATCATCTGTAAACCACGAAATGATCCCTCGCAATAAATTTCCAAGTACTTTACATCTTATTACACCTCTGCTTCCACATCTCGTCACTAGGTCAGTGCTGTGATAAAGGAAAAAAGAAGGGGAAAAAAGAGCAAGAAGACTAAATTACAAAATAAACAGCCGAGGGCACTGCAGACAGGTGACAACACACGCACAATTAAATATAGATTGCCTCTTGGTTTTACGTCATGAAAGAGTGAAGTCAATACCTGTCGCTTCAGTCAAACAATACGTTACACTTTTATATACACGAAAAGAGTCTCGACTTATTTGAGGTTAGGTGCGACATTGAAATTTCGTGCCATTGTGAATTGTGCATAAAACCAGGATGTGATCAAGCAAAAAAAATATTTTTTTTTCACTTCAATACAATCAAAAAGAAACGATAATACATGTTGATTGATTTTTTTTGTTCTCGGTGAGTTTTTTTTGACAAAGTCCAGATAATAACAAAGAATCCTAAACCCCAATTATTATTATTATTATTGAAGTGTCAAAAAAATAGTTAATAGTTGATAAAAATTGATAAATTGTGATTTTTAATGTATTTTTTTTCAATTCACAGGCTATTTTATAATAAATAATCTGTAAACGTGCCATTGAGTTGATTGTGATGGTGTTTCATCATCGAAGAATTTCAACAAAAAATAGTAAATCAGGAATAACTGGAGAACCTTACTTTACCACATAAAAGAGGAAAATTATTGGAAAACTCGAGGAAAAAGGAATAAAGAAGAAATCATGGAGACTTTGATGAGAGACAGAGTTATGGGATTTGCCAATGTTGTTATGAGAGTACCACCATTATTTATTATCGACGAATTACTGAGAATTGGATTGGGAATACCAGATGAAAATATTATACTGTTACCTAATGAAACAACGAGTGACAGTTTGAAAGTAAATAGTATGCAGAATACAATTGTTGGTTCATTTGCATCTGTATCACCAGAGCCATTTATTATGCAGCAATTCAATATTGATGAGTACTTTTACCAGACTTACATTGTGACAGCTATGAAGTTCATTGCTTGCTGTTTGGGTAAATAAAGTTTTGACTTTAATTTTCAATTGATTTGATTTTATTCTATTTTATTATGATATCTCGGAAACTAAGGGAGATAGGGAAATTTTCGTAGAGACCTTTTTTGTAGCCCTTGAAATTCTCTACAAAAAAAGTCATTATGATAATTGCTCTATCTCTTTTAGTTTCCGAGATATCCTCAAAAAAGTAGAATTATCATTAATTAATTTTTTTAATTTTAATTAATAGGTATTGTAGCATCATTATACACTTTTATGCTGTGGACAAAGCATCTAATAGTCGTCTATCTGTACCTGATATCAGTTGGTACAATATTCCTGTCTTACTGGTCAAATGTTAGTATGATGAAAGCCGTTATTGCCTATACGAGTTCCTTCGAAACATCAATAAGTATATTGGATGATATACTTGCTCTGAATATTAATCAACTTGCTAATTATGGACCTGGTATTATAATAATACAAAATTATATGCTGCAAAATTTATTTGCCTGTATATTTTGCTACATTCATCTGGCTCCACGTAATCCAATTTTACAAAAATTACTTGTTGCCAGTTTTTTGGCACCTTCTCTTCTCGCTGTCTTACCATTGCCTGTAAGTAATTTTTTTTGTTCAATTAATTGAGGAGATTTCAATTATATTTTAATGTCATGACAAACAGAATTATCAAGCCTCCCACTTTTCAAAATAAATTCCATCCAAATTGATTAAAATGTCTGAAACCTCCTCAAGTTATCATCACATAATCAGTTTTCTCAATAAAAATAAATTAATCTCATATCCACAGACAAACGTGCTCCATCATGCTCCAGTATTCGGTGCTCTTCTTCCATTAGCCATCTGCAAATTCATTCTGTGGTACAACAGCATAGCAATGCTAAAAATAATCCACGCTGGCTACAAACACGCCCGTAATTTCATAAGTAATTACGGTTTATCAGCACTAGCCGAGATCGAATGGATCCGCCTGAATGTCCCAAACGTCCTCCGTACATTCTGGATGCTGCGAGTTGGTGAACAAGTCATCCAAATCCTCGGTAATCACTACGGCAATGAAACACTGACCCTCTACACGATGATGAAAACATTGCTCGTTAATGGCTGTGAAACACTGACTGCTGTTCTCGGTATGACAAGTATAATCTCCTACATTTGTCACCACATCGGCTGTTTCTTCCAATGGGTTCTCCTAACAGAAGACGAGGACGAGAAGAGCATTGGCACTGTATCCGCAATACTATTCTACATCCTGGCATTACAAACTGGTTTAACGAGTCTCGATCGTGAGAAACGTCTCGTGAAATTGTGCCGAAATTTCTGTCTTCTATTCACCGCTGTCCTCCACTTTGTCCATAACATCGTCAATCCTTTATTAATGTCATTAAGCGCATCACACAATCCAGCTCTTCACAGACATCTCCGTGCTCTCGCAGTTTGCGCATTCCTGGTAATCTTCCCGGTATCACTGCTTGTCTTCCTCTGGTCGAATTTCACGATGAGTACATGGCTTCTAGCTGTTACAGTATTCAGTATCGAAGTTATCGTCAAAGTACTTGTATCATTATCAATTTACTCATTATTCCTTATCGATGCTTATCGCAGTACATTCTGGGAGCAATTGGATGATTGTGTTTATATTATTAAGTCGTTTGGTAATACTATTGAATTTACATTTGGTATTGTATTATTTTTTAATGGCTTTTGGATATTGATATTTGAGTCTGGTGGCGCTATTCGTGCTACAATGATGGGGATACATGCTTATTTCAATATTTGGAATGAGGCAAAGGCTGGGTGGATTGTTTTTATGAAACGACGTACTGCTGTTAATAAAATCAATTCATTGCCGGAGGCGAAAATCGAGCAATTGAGAATGTTGGATGATGTTTGTGCTATTTGTTATCAGGAAATGAAGAGTGCTAAAGTAACTAGGTGCAATCATTATTTTCATGGGGTCTGTTTGAGAAAATGGCTTTATGTACAGGATCGTTGTCCACTTTGTCATGATATTCTTTATAAAGTTGATAATCAGGGTGATAATAAAGTACAATTGATACAAGAACAAGGGAGGGATGATAATGCAGAGGCTGAGGGTAGGGGTAATCAGAATGATGATAATGAGGTGCAGTCGATGGATAACGATTTGGGAAATCATGATAATGATGAGGAAACACCGCAAACATCATTCGGGGAAACTATCGACTCGAGAATATCCACTGTCTGACTCTAGTTCGGTCACTTACAACACATTGTGATAATTATGATTTTTTACTTTACGTTTATTATTGTAATGATTAAGTCGATAACTGAGAAGATGGTATCGTTCGAATTTTTTTGTATCAATTAAAAAGATTATTATTATTCTTGCTCTCACGTGCTCGTTGGGCTGATTTAAACTTTCTTTTTTGTAGGAAGAAAATCACTCTCACTTTCTTATTTCAATTACTTTTGTAGTGATTAAGTGATAATGAATTTTGAAATCTACGAAAATTACGTTATTTTGTATTTTCAAGGAAATGTAAAGAAAAAAACGTTTATGAAAGTCGATTTATTCCGCATCACTTGAAAAATAAGTAAATAAATATTTTCAGAATCTGTACTGTCTCCTCAGTGATGCGAACAATTGTGTGTGTTTTTTTGTTTAAATTCAATTTTTTTCGTCGAAATTAATAGATTTAAATTGATTAAAATTATCAATGTCAACTTGACTCTAAATAATTAAACTAATTATCATTGATATCACGCTATCTGTTTATTTTGACAATTTTTGCAAAATAATAATAAAAATGATACAGAATGGAGGAAATATTTGTGCGCTCAAATCCCGAGATTCCGCATAAGACAGGGTGTTTATATTTTTCTTTGTGACTTCCGGAGGAAAAAAGGACGAAATGCTAAAAAATTGATACAAAAATGGAATTTTGAATTTCGTCGGTTCCATAGGTTGTATGTACAATAGAATATTTATATTCTCCTATATTTCATCGGCATTGTAACTATTGAAAGAAAGAAAATATAATTATTTAACATAAATAATAAATATTAATATTTATTGTAAAGATTAGTTCTAATGATTATTGTGAAAGTTTTCGAAATTACCTGAAACTCATTATTGGGAAATCCCCGGAGTACATGAAAGTTATCGCCAGTCAAGGTCAGTGACACAGGCACGAAAGAATGGTTCAGTGTTGGATACGAGGAGTAGGATGAACAGGAAAGTAATTGAGGAGGGAGACTCAGGTGTCTCGGACTCAGGGAATTCTCATACGGACTCGAGTAAGTGCAGAGTATGTGCACGATTTCTATTCGTTGATACAATTTTGTTGCAAGGTAAGTCGCATTTTCCAATCAATCGTAATTTATTAATTAATTAATCAATAATCATTGTGTCATTCATTAATTCCATTCGTTTATTCGAAAAAAATTATAAAAAAATACTTTCCCATTTTTTTCGGCGGTGAAGACTTCTATAAAAAAATCTGAAAAAATTAGGGAATGATGAGGGAATACTAAAGTATTTTCTGGAATTTTTTCAGATTTTTTTATCAGCTTGCTGCTTTTTTAGAAAAGATTTTCTTTATTATATATCTTTGGTGTAATTCTGGGTTTTTGCAATGGGTTTCAACTGAGGTCGAGGACGAGGATATTTCTACTGTTTAAGCAACATTATTTCGTGTACCGGCATAAACTGGTTTGACAAGTCTCGATTACGAAAAAAGTTTCGTCAAATCGCGTCGAAATTATTCGAACAATTAGACTTTTCTTTTCATCATAAAATTTCCCTAAAAATGAGTTCAATTTCAGTAGTGAAGTGGTAAACAAGGTCAAGTCATATAGGGATACCATATATACTTGACCTTGTTTACCACTTCCCTACTGATTTATTACATTATTAAGAGTTTCTGGATAAAATTTTCAATTAATAATTCTCTTGAATTTTGCACAAAAAAATTGAATATTTCTGCAATTTTCTGTTATTATAACGGAATTCCCTCGGTTGTATTAAATTAAAAAATCATTGAGAAACGGGATTCTTCATCCAGGCATGTTTCAGATACACGCACTAAATATCCATAAATTGCGATTTTTTGCTGAGTGAAATTTGGAAAAGTTTAGAATGTTCATGTGAATCATTAGAAACTCCTGATTTTCAGACACTGGAGAAAACTCTGGAAATTTATGACATTCATCTGTAGAAATTTCAAAGTTTTTTTTTTGTATAAAAAAAGGAAAGTTATAAAATCATTATTTCTTTCAATTTTTAAAAAAACGATAAATTCAACGAGAATAATAATCACAATTTTTGTTTTTTCAACTTTTTCCTATTAAACACTTCATAATTTTTCCACTGACTAATCTTTCCTTTTCCTAATAAAATCGTAATTAGTCTCATTAAAATTGAAGCATGCAATCCCTTTCCACCGCATTACAATAAATCCCCAGACTCATAATTATAAATCACACTCATTATTTCCCTCATTTTAATTATGTTCGTATGTTTTTTTTTTGCTACAAAGTATGATTCTAGGAATCGAAATAACACCACTACTGTGCTGCGTAGTTGCTGCCATTATTATTGGTGGTGGAGCAGTTTTTCTTTTTCTTCTCCTCCAGTTGTACATTTACATAACAACTGGTGTGTGCAAAAGTACCAAGAAAATGAATGGAAAAACAGTGATAATTACTGGATGCACATCGGGCATTGGCAAAGAGACTGCGAGGGATTTGGCGAAGAGAGGAGCAAGATTGATTATGGCATGCAGAAATGTCGAGGCAGCATCAAAACTAAAAGGTAATAATTTTTTCCCTTTTTTTTTATCAGAAAAAGAACTTGATTTCGATGAGTTTGTACATTAATTCTTTTCCACGATCAGTTTTTTTAAGATATCTCGGAAACTAAGCGAGATGGAGCAAAAAGTGAAGAGACCTTTTTTGTAGCTCTTGAAATTTTCTACAAAAAAGGTTTCCATGAAAATTGCTCTATCTCGCTTAGTTTCCGAGATATTTCAAAGAGAATTATCACAGTTTTTAATAGAAAATAAGTTTTCGAATCAATTCTCTTTAATGATCAGTTTATTCAAGATATCTCGGAAACTAAGCGAGATAGAGCAAAAAATGAAGAGACCTTTTTTGTAGCTCTTAAAATTTTCTACAAAAAAGGTTTCTATGAAAATTGCTCTATCTCGCTTAGTTTCCGAGATATTCCAACGAGAATGATCACAAAATCGATTTATCTTATTTTATCTCTTCTCTTCTAAAATTCAATATAAAATTTAATTTGTCACGCATGACAAAGTTTAATGCCCTCCATTTTACAATACCTAATGTGCATCAAACCGCAAGAAATAAATTAGATAATTATCAATTTTTTTATTTTATCTTCAATAGATGAATTACTCAAGGAGACTGGAAATAAAGAAATAATCGTGCGCAAGTTGGATTTATCATCATTAAAATCAGTTCGTGAATTCGCACAAATTATTAATCGTGAGGAAAAGAAATTGGATGTACTTATCCATAATGCTGGTACTGCTGAAGTCTTCAAGAAAAAAATTAGTGATGATGGATTGGAGATGACGATGGCTACTAATCAGTATGGACCATTTCTCCTGACTCATCTTCTTATAGGTAAAATAATTATTTATTAACAAAGAAAAAAAACACACATGTTTTTCATTAGAATTTTCTCTACTTTTTTAATGGAGTTGAAAAAATTCTATTGAAATTCTTATTTTATTACACTTTTTGCTGTGATTTTACCAATAAAATTCTTTGATTTATTGTGAACAATATTTTAATATTTTAATATTCTAATATTTTAATATTTCAATATTTTAATGTTTTAATGTTTGATGATTTTAATATTTTAATGCTCTAATGTTTTAATATTTCAATGTTCTAATATTTTAATATTTCAATATTTCAATGTTTTAATATTTTAATATTTCAATATTTTAATGTTCTAATGTTTCAATATTTCAATGTTCTAATGCTTTAATATTTTAATATTTTGGTATTTCAATATTTTAACGTTTTAATATTTTAATATTTTAATATTTCAATATTTCAATATTTCAATATTTCAATATTTTAATTTTTCAATATTTTAATTTTTCAATATTTTAATTTTTCAATATTGTAATTTTTCAATATTTCGTTATTTCAATATTTCAATGTTTTAATGTTTTAATATTTTAATATTTCAATATTTTAATGTTCTAATGTTTTAATATTTCAATGTTCTAATGCTTTAATATTTTAATATTTTGGTATTTCAATATTTTAACGTTTTAATATTTTAATATTTTAATATTTTAATATTTTGATATTTTAATATTTTAATATTTTAATATTTTAATATTTTAATATTTTAATATTTTAATATTTTAATATTTTAATATTTTAATATTTTAATATTTTAATATTTTAATATTTTAATATTTTAATATTTTAATATTTTAATATTTTAATATTTTAATTTTTAATATTTTAATATTTTAATATTTTAATATTTTAATATTTTAATATTTTAATATTTTAATATTTTAATATTTTAATATTTTAATATTTTAATATTTTAATATTTTAATATTTTAATATTTTAATATTTTAATATTTTAATATTTTAATATTTTAATATTTTAATATTTTAATATTTTAATATTTTAATATTTTAATATTTTAATATTTTAATATTTTAATATTTTAATATTTTAATATTTTAATATTTTAATATTTTAATATTTTAATATTTTAATATTTTAATATTTTAATATTTTAATATTTTAATATTTTAATATTTCAATATTTCAATATTTTAATTTTTCAATATTGTAATTTTTCAATATTTCATTATTTCAATATTTCAATATTTCAATGTTTCAATATTTTAATATTTTAATATTTTTCAGATTTGTTAAAACGTTCAGCACCAAGCAGAATCGTCATCGTCGCATCAAGTCTGTACAGATTAGCTTCTCTGAATCTAGAAAACGTAAATCCAACTGATTCATTCCCTGCATATCTCTACTACGTATCTAAATATGCTAATATCGTGTGGAGCCTCGAGCTTGCCAGAAGATTAGAAGGTTCTGGTGTCACTGTCAATTGTCTCCATCCCGGCATCATTGACAGCGGAATTTGGAGGAACATTCCGGTACCATTGTCCTGGGGATTCTACGTTATTGTTAAGGCATTCTTCAAGAATCCGGTTCAAGGCGCACAAACCACCATTCAGCTTGCTGTGTCCGATGACGTCAATGGCGTGACAGGGAAGTACTTTTCTGATTGTCAAGAATCAACATTGTCAGCTGGTGTCAGTGATCCAGCTAAAGGAAAGAAGTTCTGGGAACTTTGTGAGGGTCTCGTTAAATTGCAGTCTTCAGATCCTAAAATATGAGAAATGCAGTTAAATTTCTATATTTATCATAAATTTTAATCAAATCACACAGGAGAAAATTCTGGAAATTTATCACATTCATCTGCAGTTTCATAAAAATGTTAGTCTCAACTACATTTTCATAATTAATACTCTTCTCTCGAGGTTTTAATTAATTCAATTGTTTTTTGTTTGTAAATATGAAAATTTCGGAAAAATTGAGTTCACTTAATCACCAGTTTTTTTGAAATATCTCGGAAAATAAGCGAGATAGAGCGATTTTACTAGAATCCTTTTTTGTAGAGAATTTTAAGATCTACAAAAAAGGATCAGCACAAAATCGCTCTATCTCACTTCCTTTCCGAAATATTCTAAAAAAACTGAAAAATAATAAAATCAATTTCACCGAAAATTTTATAATCGTTTTTTCTATTATTTTTATAATTGTGATGTTATTATTATACGGGAAAGTTATTGAGAATTGAAGAAATTTTGTTTATTTATAATAACAATTTGCATGAAATACACGAGATTTAATGAGCATATGATTATTATTTTTCACAATTGTTTTTTTATTCATGAATAAAAACTTTTTAATTATTATTTCTCCTTTTCTTGTAATGAACAGAATCATCACTTTTAAATATCAGAAAAATCACAATTTCATGCATTCTTATTTTTAATGATTCAGACCTTCGAGTGATCATCAAGATAATCACCATCTAATCAATAAATAAACATTGATTAGTGGATTTTAATGCTTTCATCCATTTTATGATAAAAATAATTACAGTGTCATCAACAAGGCATTACGAGTGATAACTTATCTATAAAAGAAAACATTGTAGAATTTACGATGTAAATGAGAGAATACCAGATAATACTTCATTTTTTCTCATTATCATAGTAAACATAAACACCGCAATCATAACAAACTTCAAAAAATGAAGAATAGAACAAGAAACTGAAATTTTCAGACAACTTGAATTCATTTCATCATCAGTTTTTCGAAGATATCTCGGAAATTAAGCGAGATATAGATATTTTCATAATAACCTTTTTTGTAGCCCTTGAAATCCTCTACAAAAAAGGTATCTATAAAAAATTCTCTATCTCGCTTAGTCTCCGAGATATTTAACAAAAACTAATGATGAAATAAAGGTGATTTGCACAAATTGATTTGAATAATCATAAAATCCTACGGTAATTTATTCAATGGAAATAACTTCGACCACAAATTCATTCTATCGGTGAAAAGACCAGTCTTCATTACAAGCTCATTATCAATATCTAAATAAGCATTATTATCAGATGTAAACCTCGTCCATGTTATGTTTGTAAATAATTCATTATCTTTCGGTATTGGTTCACCGGTTCTTGCGAAATTCGCCCACATTGCGGTTTGACGTTCTACTGTTGGAATTTCCGGGGCATTTTCCTTAAAGTATGGAAAATAGCTGACGTTGAAGAGATACAAGAGGTCATCATGATGCACAACTCCTGAATGACAAATTAAATGAAGGAAATTAGTGATTAATTACTTGGAATATTTTTCAGAAAAATCAATTAAGTCTGATCATCAGTTTTTCCGAGATTTCTCGGAAACTAAGTGAGATAGAGAAATTTTCATAATGACCTTTTTTGTTGCTCTTGAAATTCTGTACAAAAAAGGTCATTATGAAAATCTCTCTATCTCGCTTGGTTTTCGAGATATCTTGAAAAAACTAATGATGCCTCAATTAAAATTGATTTTATTTCAGAAAGAAAGAGACGTAAGTGCTGTTTATGAGCATAGCACTTACGCCCCTTTGTCTTCACTTACCGTATGGTTTTTTATCCGCCCACGTTACGTGACTGTATCGTCCTTGATATGAAAATTGGTAATAGTACACTGGTTCTTTGGATACTTGAGCCATCAAATGAGCCAAACGATGAACGGAAAATCCGATTACTCCATCAGCATAAAGCTGAAACAATTATCTTTTCTATTAAATATCTCGGAAACAATTGAAATGGAAAATCGACTCATTTCGCTTCTGCTGCATCTAAATATTTTTATGATCATTCGTTTTTAATTTCAAGTACCTGAGCAAGTCCATGGTAATTGTCAACACCAACTGGTTCATCTTTGAGATAAAATTGCCGCAATTCTTCACTTATAGATATGGATCTGGCTGTTTCTCTCTCATAAAGGAAACTAATCGGCGCTATTCTCGTCCAATTTGCGTTGAGATCATCGAAGATAGATGTATCACCGTCTCTCGCTTGTTCAACTGGAGCTATAAAGTATATAATGATGATTATTAATCATAAATACTGTGAATCAGGGGGAAAGATGATTTTTTTCCACGAATCAATGAATCCTTATGAAAATAGATACAAATTCTCTGAAATTTCAAATATTTGCACAATTTATAAGGAAAATTCATTTATTCATTGTATTCATTAAATAGGATTGTGACGTCATTAACTATGCTAATGGGAATTTAAAAAAATTTGTCAGATATTGGTAATTTTTTATCGACATGACGTCAATGGAAATTCTGATCTATTAATTTTCTTTCGCATCACTAATTCAGTAGTGAAGTGGTAAACAAGGTCAAGTCATGTATGGGTACCATATCTACTTAACCTTGTTTACCACTTCACTATTGAATTCAATCGAAACGTGATATTTAAAGGCCATTCTGAGGATTTTTTTATGAAATTACTTACTGACAACTGCGCCACCAAATTCGTCCTTCGTAACTCCAGTTATCAAAGGAACTTGATGGAATTTTCCCTGTCTGATGAGATTAATTGGCTGATCCGGAAGAAATCTCTCGACTCCGGACACCTCAGGTTCAACAACTGGCAGCCAAATGAGTATTGGATCCTGATGCCACTCCTAAAGTTAACAAATTTAATGAATAAAACGTAATTGCATTTCATCATTAGTTTTTTAAAGATATCTCGGAGACTAAGCGAGATAGAGACATTTTCGTAGATACCTTTTTTGTAGAGAATTTCAAGAGCTACAAAAAAGGTGTCCATGAAAATTTCTGTATCTCTCTTAGTTTCCGAAATATCTTCAAAAAACAGATGATTACGTAAAATCCATTTAATAATGTAGATTACAAAGAATTGTTCGGTTGAAGCTCCTATTTCCTCCGCAGTCTTCGTGTTCAAGCAGATGAGCATGTTTCCGGTGGTATCAGTTGGACACCCGAGGATTTCCGCTTGCTTCTTCGCCAATTGCTTTTGATCGGTTGGCAATGGATTCTGATAAGTAGCTGATCCACTCATGGCTATTGCTCGATGGAACAATCCTTTACTCATCGGCGAAACGAGGTGCAGGGAAACACTCCAAGCTCCTGCACTGTACCCAACTATTGTTACACATGCTGGATCACCACCGAAGACTGCGATGTTCCTCTGGACCCAACGGAGAGCCTCTACTTGATCTTTTAAACCGAGATTACCTGGTGCTAGTGAATCCCCAGTACTCAGAAAACCTGTAATCGACAAAATGGACGTCATCACAAAATGGCTGAACATTTTTCCAAAGATTCCATTAAAAAAATGAAGAAAATGTCATTAAAACACAGGTGTAAGCATTGATTTCTTTGAATTTCCTCGAATATTCTACTTTTTTTCATAAGAATTCTTTCAATTTTCTGAAGCATCAATGACAAATCAATTTTATTTCATCATTAGTTTTTGTTGAATATCTCGGTAACTAAAAGAGATACGGAAATTTCCGTTGATACCTTTTTTGTAGAGAATTTCAAGAGCTACAAGAAAGATCTCTATAAAAATTTCTCTATCTCACTTAATTTCCGAGATATCTCCAAAAAACTGACGATGAAATAAATTCAAGTTGTCTGAAAACTTCAGTTTCTCTGACTTTAACCTAAAAAACTATTCCCAAAAAATTATTAACATTCTATTCCTGCAGATTACAATGAGCCATACCTAATGATGCAAGTCGATAATTAACAGTAACAAGAACAATCTCCTGATCCATAAAGTACTCTGGTCCATCAATCAAACTCTGAGCCGAAGATCCATAAAAACCTCCAGGATGAAAGTAAACAATCACTGGACGATTAACAGCAGATCCACTCGTAGGCAACTGAAACAAAAAACATTATTCAATCATCAATCTTATCTAATGATATGCATGAAACATGGCATTGCATCATCACCTGTGTCGTGTAAACATTGAGCCGTAAACAATCTTCTGATTGCTGTATTCCGCCCGGTTGTGGACACGATGGACCCTCTTTGCTTGCATCAAACGTCTCATTCCATGGTTTAGCTGCAACAGCTTGCTAAAATGAAAAAGAAATAATTTCAGAAACTAAACAAGATAGAGCACAAAAATATCCACAAAAAGGTGAGTTTTTCAATGAAAATACTCATTTTATTTTCACACTTCTCAATCCTAATTTGTATAACTTATCCAACACTTTATAAGTTACAGGAAATAATTTCGTAACGAGTACATTAAGTACACACATAGTATTGTATTGTGTACTATACGACCCGAGGTCGCAGGTCTAGTACATTGACTTTGTCGTATGAATCATCGGAAATTGTTACAAATTACCGTCTGATTCGTATTTATGTAATTGAATTTACGCGTGAGGATTACGAGAAATTAAGTGAATTAAGGATTTAATATAAATGAAGATGAGCCCATTCACATGGTAATCATGCTGCAATTAATCCGAGATAAATCAGCTTTATAATCACGCTATTCGACATTACATAAGTGCTCAAGATTTCCATCAGTCATGGGATCATTGTGCATTAATTATGGAATAATTGACTCACTTTGAAGCGTTGCTGACCAATCGGTGGTTCTGCATATCTCACACCTCTGAATGAGTGAATATTCTTTCCCAATCTTGATCTCAATAATGATCCTTTGATCCTGCCCAATGGAGACTCGAGTTCAGTCTCTTTTTCATCATTCTGAGCAGTGATAGCACAAAGGAGAAGCGTTGAACCGAGGAAAATCAATAGAGACTTCATTTGAGATTGAATTAAAACTGAAATTGTTTTTTAATAGAAAAGGTAAAATAACGTCAATGTCGAGAGGAGTTGGGAGCAGAACTGGAACGGGAGACACACAGTCCAGCGTTTATATGACTTGTATTATCGTAGGAGGAGGTAAAATGGGGGGTGGAGCGTGAGAAGGAAAAAGACGTTTTAAAAAAAGAACTCGCTAATTTCATAGAATCATAAAGAAGCAGACGCTTATCAGGTAACAACTGCGTACACACAATTTCTCGGTTAGATATGAATTATGGAATTATTGACGCATTGTTCCATCTTTGTTTTTTTTTTTTCTATTTTTGAAAGAAGTGAGGAGATGAGGCTTGAGGAGACAATGGACATTGCAATTGTGTTTTTAATTCTTCCAGAATATTGCTTCTGTTATTACGTTGTGCCTGAATACACAGAGAAAAGAGAAGGCTGATTATGAATCACGTGCTGAAGGTAGTTAGTTAAATTACCATACTGTCAGTATCACTTACTATAGTGTGGAGATTGTGATCATGTGAGAGACTTTGAAGACTTCCAGTCAAGTGCCTCTTTCGTTGAAGTTGTCAGGATTAGTCTACTTGGGTTTTTCTCCCACTTCGATTTTAAGAAACTGAAGTTTTCAGACAATTTTACTCCATTTCATCATCAGTTTTTTGAAGATATCTCGGAAACTAAGCGAGATAGAGATATTTTCATAATGACCTTTTTTGTAGCCCTTGAAATTCTCTATGAAAAAGGTATCTATGAAAATTTCTCTATCTCTCTTAGTTTCAGAGATATTTGGCAAAGAGTAATGGTGAAATAAAGTTGATTTCGCGGGATTTTGAATTTACTTTTTTGACGAGTTTGGGCGCTCTGCGCGTCCAACTGCGCAGAGGAGAAGTGCTTGCGCAGGGAACTGCGCAGAGGGGAAGGGTTTATGTGAGGAGTGGGGAGAAGGACGAAACTAAAGCTTTGCGGTATTTCGATGGCAATTATCATCTTTTTGGGAGTCTAATATTAATTAATTAAGCAATTAATGGGAATTTTTGAGTGAAGAAGAGTTCAAAGGACATGGCAAGTCCGTTTTGCCCCATCTGCCCTATTCTACGTGATAATCACATGAATTCATTCATGAATCAAATTTTTTTATGTTACATAATTTTTTTTTTCTAGACTCCCACATCTTCCGCTATTGGATATTCACACATTGTCTCTTTCCTCGATGTAAACATTCGAATGTTTTGTTTTGAGGCTTTTGTTCTTCTGGAGCGCATCTAGAACAGTGTTTGACGGATGTTTCCGGAGGGGAAGCCTTTACAAATAAAATCTCCAGAAAATGTGGAGATGCAGCATGTCTACATTGTTGACCATTGTTCATTCATTTTCTTCGTGAAATCCGTAAAAAACGAATTTGTTGACTTAATAGAAATGCACTTTATTTAAAGGTCTTTATTATGAATATAATCGAATGTTTATTTCAGGTAAATGAAGTGTTACAAAAAAATTATTGGATTTAAATGATATTTCGGTAATTTCCTGAATCAATTGGATCCTTTGGGAGGAGTGCAGATTCTCATGAAGTCAATGCACTGACAATTGGAGTTTTCATTTTCATACACAAAACCAGGATCACAAACTGCACCAGGAGAATCTGGAAATTATAATAATAATTATTAATTAATTTTTTCAATTTTTTTCATCAATTTCTTTCATTATTGCATCATTTGTTAGATTTTAGGAGAATTCAATTCATAATTTATACTTTTTCTTGAAAAAATCAACATTTTTCTCACCATCAATAAAAAACGCTCCAAGCAGTTGATCTTCATAAGGTTTTGCAGCACAAACTATCAAAGAAAATCAAATTTTCATTGAATTCTAAATAAATTTGATTTGATGGAAGAATAGGAAATAATTAACAGAATTTTTATTGATTATTTTGACAAGAAAAAAAGGTGAATAAAATGAAAAATTCAATAATTCAGTGGTGAAGTGGTAAACAAGGTTAAGTATATATGGTATCCCTATGACTTGACCTCCTTTACCACTTCTCTACTGAATTTTCGAAAAAAATGTATTCATTTCTGCCCTTAAATTGTAGATTTACCTGCGATAACGATGAAAAATACGAATTTCACGAACATATTACCTCTGAATTTCTAAAGTCTTCTAAATGAGTGAATAACACTTGACTGATCCAAAAAACCAAAATTGTTCCTTAAATACATTTTTGGAGAGAATTGTTATATTCCAACATCTGTTCCAAGCAAACTATTTAATCGAGCATAATAAAATTCTCCACAAATAGAAATTAATGATAATAATCACGTGAAAGATAAGGCAAAAGAAATTTGCCATCAAAAACTCTTCAAAATAGAATTTCATAATATTCCCCAATTTTTCTAATTTTAGATAACATTAAAGTAGTAAAAAAATCATCATTTATTACTTTATTCACTTTATTTTTCATTTATTTTCTATGATTATGATAATGTTAACAAAACTGAGGTCAAAGATGAGAAAATAATATTTTTTTAATTTTCATCAATTCATAATAATTAAGAAAATCGTTTACACTTTCATGAAGAAGGCAGTGGCTTCAAAGGAAACAATTTTTCCCATTCCTCCATTCTTTCCTGATGAAGACGACTCTTCATCACCAATTCATCACCAATCTCCAAATACTTCTTGTTTTCAGGTGTAAATTTCTGCCACGTGACATTATTGAATAATGCATTATTTTCCGGTATTGGTTTACCAGTTTTCGCAAAATTCGCCCAAATCGCTGTCATTTTAGCGACCATCACATTCTCTGGAGCGTCTTCCGGGAAATATGGGATGAGGCTGCTTATCCAGAACAAGTACATCATGTCGTCTTGATGTAAAACTCCTGAAAAATCAATGAAAGGTAATAAAAAGATTCAATTTTTTGAGATTAATTTTTTCTTTGATATTTTATATTACCGAAGGGTTTTCCATCGGGCCAATAGGCAAGACTGTAACGACCCTGATAAGTGAAGTCGTAGTACCAGACTGATTCCCTTGAAGCACTGGCGAGGACATTGACGAAACGATGAACAGCAAATCCTACCAGAGCATCAGCATAAAGCTGCAAGATATTCGGTTTAATTATAAATAATCAAAAGGTAAAAAGTCTATTTTTTTCACGAATCTGAAGTTTCCAGACAAATTAATTTACTTTTGTCACCAGTTTTTTAGAAATACCTCAGAAACTAAGAGAGATAGAGAAATTTTTGTAGATACCTTTTTTGTAGGGAATTTCAAGAGCTACAATAAAGGTCATTATAAAAATCACTCTATCTAGCTTAGTTTCCGAGATATCGGCAAAAAACTGTCAAAATATAAACATTTTCTCTTTACTGTTTATCTAATTAATTAATTTATTTATTTTTATTCTTACATGAGACAATCCTCTCCAGTGATTGAGTCCAACCGGTTGATCATGAAGATAGAATTTCCTCAAGTCTTCGCTAATAGCAAGAGACCTGTCTGTGTTTCTCTCATAAAAGAAGCTAATTGGTGCGATTTTCGTCCAGTTGGCGTTGATGTCATCGAATATAGAATTATCACCGTTCCTCGCTTGGACAATTGGAACTGAAATCCATTCAATAATATTCACATTTTATTATAAATCTTAGGAGAAAAGTGGCGCAAGTGCTGTGAATACTGCACGTACGTCCCTTTGACTCTCAGATGATTAGACTGCTTCGATTTTAGATCATTTACGTACTCATAAGCACTCCCCCGAATTCCTCAGCTGTAACTCCAGCTAGAACTGGTACATGATGGAATTTTCCTTCCCTGATCAGATCGACGGGCTGAGCGGTCAAGTATCTCTCGACTCCGGGTAAATCTGGCTCAATGACTGGTCTCCAGAGTAAAACTGGATCCCCTTGCCACTCCTTAATAAAAATAATATCGAATCATTTTTTATTGTAATTGAATCAGTAAAAAAGAGATGAAACAAAGTAAGTTCATCATTATTCTCATTTTTGAAGAATATCTTGGAAAATAAGAGAGATAGAGTATTTTTTGTTGGAACCTTTTTTGTAGCGCTTGAAATTCTCTACAAAAAAGGATTCTTCAGAAATCGCTCTATCTCCCTTAGTTTCCGAGATATTCACATATTTCTGTGATTCCGAAAATAAATCACAGAATTCAAATTTACCGCAAATTTAGGTAATGAGTTTCCAAGTTCCTCAGCTGTTTTAGTCTTCAGGCAGTTGATGATTTTTTCGGTTGTGTCACTAGGACAGCCGAGGATCACAGCTTGTTTAACTGCGAGATCTTTCTGATCGTGTGGCAGTCGATTTTGGAATGTCGAGGATCCGCTCATGCCGATTGCACGATGGAAAAGACCTGCAGTCAGCGGTGAAACGAGATGGGTCGACACACTCCAAGCACCAGCACTGCAGCCTGATATTGTGACTAAATTCGGATCTCCACCGAATTTCTCAATGTGCTGCTGGATCCAACGAAGCGCTACGACTTGATCCTTTAGCCCATTATTTCCGGGGGCTAAAGCATCACCAGTGCTCAAAAATCCTGCAAGTATAAACATTAAATAATAATTTAACAAAAATCCTTTTAATGTAAATGAGAAAATGGAACGAAATGATTGTTATTATACCTAATGATCCTAGACGATAATTAACAGTTACAAAAACGATTTCTTGATCCATAATATAATTAGGTCCTTCATAAAGCGTTTGACCGGACCAACTGTAGAAGCCACCAGGATGGAAGAAAACGATAACCGGTCTCTTCACTGGAGAATTCGCTGATGGAAGCTGAAACATTCATTTTTTATGGATTAATTCTCATTCAACGACATCATTAGTTTTTGTTAAATAATTCAGAAACTAAGAGAGATAGAGAAATTTTTATAGATACATTTTTTGTAGGGAATTTCAAGGGCTACAAAAAAGGTTATTATGAAAATATCTCTATCTCGCTTAGTTTCCGAGATATCTTCAAAAAACTGATGATAGAATAAAATAAAATCAAATTGTCTGAAAACTTCAGTTTCTTCACCTTAGTCGTGTAAACATTGAGACGCAAGCAGTCTTCAGATTGCAATTTTAAACCAGGCTGTGGACATCCTGGACCTTCTTGTGATGCATCGAACGTTGAAGTCCATGGTTTAACTGGAACTGGTGGCTGCAATTTTAATTAATAAAAAAAACTCAACAATGAGTCTCAGAAGATTCTTATTCCTTTTAATTCATCAAAAACACTCACTCTGAAACGCAGATCATTAACCGGTGCCTCCGCAAATCTTATTCCACGAAAAGAATAAATTGTTTTATTCAATCGTGACGTCATCAATGATCCTTGGATTTTCCCCAAGGATAACTGGACATTCGGAGACTGAGAATGTGCATGAGAATGCTTGTGATGACGAGCAAACGCAATGCTCAAGAAAAGGACAAAACAAAGCACGGAAAAGTGCTTCATTTCAACAAATATATCACTTTATTATGTAAAAATAAGAGATAGAGTCTTTTGCGCACGAGTTAGCAATATTCGAGAGACTGAGACAGAATTGCCAGTCCGCGCTTCTTTTATAGATCAGGCATTTATCGTACAAGGAAAAAGTTTTAAAAAAATGGAACAATGAAAAAACCCGGGGAAATTCTGAGAATAGTGTTTATTCAGTTACTTATTTAATTCAAAGATTCTGTTAAAGTGTTATTACATTTTGAGTTTGGAGGATAGAATTATGAATAAATAATTGGTGATAAGATAAGAGCAGTTTAGTGCTATTTACGTAATTATAATAGATTTTCTATAAATAAAACGATAATCAGTAAAAAATAATTCATTTTTTTGAGGTATTGTTACTTTAGTCCAATAAATCTGTCCAAATTCAGCCTTCAAAATGACATAATTCTCCGTTTTTTCCTCATTAGTTAATCAATATTTGTAAAACGTTATCAACGAGACACGGATTAACGTCACAAAACGAATTAACACCGGATTATTTACGATTTCAATAAGTTATTATAAAAAAATCTTAATTTGTGTCTTTGATCAACGCTTTTCTCGCGTTGAATTGACGTTCTGCTCCAGATGGATCGAAGTAGGGATCGATGGTAGGCTTGAAGATGATTGGATCCGGTGGAGACTCAATTTTCTCCACTTTTTCAGATTCCTCAGGTTCTTCAGCAGGTTTGCAGTCTCTTTCTTTGTACGGTTTTACTCGGGGCAATTTTTTTCCATAAGGCTGAAGAACAAAAGGTATTAAAAAACATGAAAAACACCAGAATAATTGAAAAGTCTTAGAATTTTCTCTGAATGACCTTATACACTCAAATTAATACCTAATTTTTATTTTAATTTTAATGTGTTTTTATGATTATTATAATTAATTTAAATTAATTAATTTAAATAATGCGTTAATTCTTCAACTCACCGGCATCGGAAAAATCGGTTTTCGATACTTATTCAGTTTCCGTTTTTCTCTTCTTTGAACTGGATCCCGTGGATGTGGAGGTTTCGCCAATTCCGTCATTCTTGGTGACACTGGGCTTGTCAATGCTGATTTCTTCACTGCGAATGGATCCTTCCGACTGACTGTGTCCTTATGAACGTGCGGCTTTGCTAGTTCATCGACTCGAGGAGGAACTAATCACGAAAATTAAAATAAAATTAGAATAAATTTGATATTCTCCAGTAATTGATCAATTTAATTATGAAATGGTCTTTACTTGGTCCTTCAAGAGCACTTTTTTTTATTTCCCAGTAGTCTCCAGTTTTGTAAGGTGGTGGAGCGTATCTCCAAGCATTTTTCTCTGCTCTTCGCTTCCTCGAAGCTTCGTCGTCGACAAAAGGCGTTGGTCGTGGTAAAACTCTTCTCACTTCCCGAGCTTTATCCGATTTTTCTGCTATTCTTTGTTTCTTAGGTAATGCCTCTTCTTTTTTATCAGAAACTTGGATTTCTGTGGTCACTCTGATGATTTCTGATTCTTCGATAACTTCAACATCAGTTTCATCAGCATCAAAATCTTCTTCTTCTTCTTCCACTTCAATTACGTCAATTTCTTGGACTTCTATTCTGGTTTCAACGTCTGTCTCTTCAGGTTCATGCACCTCGGTCTCTTCATAATCACTTTCTTCAGCGAAAATTCCATAATCGGCAAGTGCAGACTGGTCCTCCAAGTTCCTGCGTCTCATCTCCCTCTCAATCTGTTCTTCGAGTGCTCGTTTTCCTCGGACTTCCATTTCGTTGACAATATACTCTTTCCAATCGTCTCTACCATCTCTAACTTTCAGGAAACGATAAGATGGCAGTGATAGGAACTCCATCCAGGGAGTGAACTTGATAAAAGAGATTTTATGTAAGATTAAATTCAACACAAAAAAAATTAAGAAAAAATGTTTTCTTTCCTCTTGTTTTTTCATTTTTTTTTTGATCGTTTGTTTTTTGGAGATATCTCGGAAACTAAGCGAGATAGAGTGATTTTTGTAATTACCTTTTTTGTAGAGAATTTCAAGAGCTACAAAAAAGGTTATTACGATAATTGCTCTATCTCGCTTGGATTCCGAGATATTTTTAAAAAATGATAAAAAGGGGGAATTATTCAAATTTATAGTTAATTTAGATGTTTTTTCTTTTCACTGACTTCATAGGCGAATGCAGTTCGATACACTCCAGTTTCTGTAATGAGTTCACGAATTTGTTCGGCGTTTAATAAACCAGGACAATGTTGCGCCTTTTTTAGAACTCTCCAGAGACGTTTTTCCTGTTTTTTTCTGGTTTCATCATCCATCCTCTCCATTTCTTCTTCGATTTCCTCGAGAATTACTGACAATTGTTTGCATTCTTCTCGACGTGTGTCCTTCGGCTGACTTATTTTTATGATGTTCGGAGTGGCTTCATAGTTTAGTGTGGCTTTTTTTATTTTTATGGGGAATTCTCTGCCCCTGAGAATCGGTCTGATAACAGGTTTCGCTATTTTTTTGATTCTTTTTGATGCTTTCGCCTTTAGAGCTTTTTTTGAGACACTCTGGTCCAAACGACACATTTTCGAGGGATCAGGCTTCTTCACGGGCTTCGATAGAACTTCAAGACGTTTTTTTATCTTTGAAAAAGGCTTCGATAGTCGAATCTGAAGGAGATATCAATAAATAGAAATTTTTAATTCATTATAAAATGGTGGAATAAATTGATTCCATTTTTTTGCCAGTTTTTGTAAGATATCTCGGAAACTAAGCGAGATAGCGAAATTTTTCAAGAATCCTTTTTTGTAGAGAATTTCAAAAGCTACAAAAAAGGTCTCTTGCAAAATTACTCTATCTCTCTTAGTTTCCGAGATATTCTTGAAAAAGTGAGGGAATGGAATAGATTTATGTAAAAAAATTATAATTTTTTTGTTTTCTACAAACAATTGGTTCAGGTTCTGGGATTTTTCGGGGTAAAGCCTTGACTTTAGCCCAAGCATCGAATTGCGCCCAATCAGCTGGCGTCTTCAGCCATCCTTTCAATTTTAATTTGTAACGTCCTTGTTTCTTTTTTCTATTGAATTAAAGAAGAAAAAAATTGCAGATATAGATCCATAAATATTAATTAAATTAATTCTACATAATTAACATAATTAAATACTTCTCTTTAGTTTTTCCAGCTTTTTCTTTAGTTTTCTCCTTAATTTTTTCGGTTTTTTTCGGTTCTGTAACTTTAGCCATTTTGACGTAAAAAGAATTTTGAATAAAAGTTTATGAAACTAAAAATTTTGAATTTATAAAAAATAATTTGAATATATTGATTCAAGCCATGATAATTTGTTTTAAAAATAATCGGAAAGTGAATTAATTAACTAACGTCATGTTCTTGATTTTTATTTGTTTTTCCAAAAGTATAATAATAAAAAAATCTTTCAATTTTTTTTTATAAAAATTACAAATTACATTGTATTAAAATTTACGGACGGTTTACACTTATAAATATTACAATTTCAATTATTAAAAAAACTAATTACTAAATGATCGGACGGAATATAGTACAGAATAAAATATCTACGCTGTAATTAATGTCTTTGTACCATAGCTTCAATTGAAAATGGTGCATTACGATGAGACCATTCGAAGGCACTTGGCTGTGTTAATAATAATCAATTCGAGCCCAATAAGACTCAAAAATATCTCGATTCTTCATTCTCCACATTAAAAAGTATCTAAAACTCATGAAATATCAGTATGGAAGCGAAACAGGATGATTCAAGCTCATCCCATTCTGCCCCTCCCCTTCAATCCTCAAAAATGTCAAATTTTCAGACAAATAGATTATACGTAATCATCAGTTTTTAAAGATATCTCGGAAAATAATCGAGATAGAGAAATTTTCATAGAAACCTTTTTTGTAGCTCTTGAAATTTCCTATGAAAAAGGTATCTACAGAAATTTCTCTATCTCAAACAGTTCCCGAGATATTTTCAAAAAACTAAAATTTTACAGTCGTCAATGCTCAACGGTTTCACTGAAAAAGCACTAATGAAACATTTAAAAAAAATACAAAAATAAATATTTTATCTCCCCAACGTGATACTGAAGACAATTGTGATGACTGAAGCGAACAATGAGTAAGTTAATGCTGATGCCCCAGCATTGCAGTCAGTGATTCTCCGAGCCCTCATGAAATTCGGCCCAAGCCACTTACTGAACTCCCTCTCCTCTGGCGCTATGATAACAAGCTGCTGTGTTGCATCTTGGAATATTAAATCACTATACGGTGGTGCACTATAGAACATGCTGAAGCTGAATTCATCGGCTTCTTTTCTCCCATAATATTGCTGCGCATAAATCAATAAATTAATGAAAGCATTAATCTGCGTTTCATTGTAACCGTATTGGCCTCGCGTAACAATGGCATTGGCCTTAATTTTCCCCAGATTACAAGATTCATACTCCATCGTTGGTTTCCTCGTTCCATCAGGACAGAGCAATTCAAAATCCTTCGTAAAAGTATTCCTCGCCCATGTTTCCCGTCTCTTCCCATCAGTATTCTCCGACACAGTCGTGTGCTTAACAAAGGCCACATCTCCACCGCCCTCAGCGAGACATCTGAATGCACCAGTGTAACCGTAATAATCCTCAGAAGCGTCACGACGACAGTACCTCGAGCTAACCCCATGACAAAGATCACACATATTGTCGTACGGTACTCCAACATTGTACTCGGTACTCAGTGCACCTGGTACGCATGATTTCGTGAAATATTCAGCTGCTGCACGAACTGAATCACAACCATAACCACGGATCCAACTGTTTGATAGTAAATAAGCTAAGGGATAAACCCATCCAGCTGCTGTGTTAATTCCAGTGTGACAAGTGTATTTGTTCTTCAGGTATGTTAGATCAGTTGATGGATCCGATTCTTTTGCGATTGCGACAGCGTAGTACTCTGGCGTTGGGAGGTTGTAGACTTCGGACATGAAGGGAACGAGATGGAACTCTAAACCTGCGGTGTAAACGTCGCTCGCATCGAAAACTGAGATGTCAGCTTGTCTGGAATGATAAAAATTATGATTTATTCGGAATATTTTGGGGTTTTTTGGTTTGAAATTGTGACGTACCCATTCTCTATGGCCTTCATACAGTGTCTATGACTGTGTCCTTTGTAACAAAGTAGCTCAGGCTTCAAGAGTTGTGCTTTGAGTGCAATCTGATGGCAAATTAATCAAAAACATGAATTAATTAGATTATTCAGATTAATTCTAAAAATAAATGTGCTGGAAAAATTAACTTACTTTCATTTTTACACATTTCTCTAATTCAGGATCTGATGTAACGCACAATGTCATGCGATTTACTGTACAATCTCTAACTCCAAGAATAGCATGTTCAGCTCTTCCAAGATAATGCGAATACGTTTGATCTTTTTCAGCGAGTGATAAAAAGTTTCTTGCAGCATCAGAGAACAATAAATTATGTTGTAATCCATATTTCGGTGCTGATTCGAATAAATTGAAGACTTCAAGTGGTTGAACAGCTGGTGGAGTTGATGCATCATAGTTTGGATTTCTATTGGAATACGGATAACTAAAATTCGAATTGTAGTTATTATCTGGATAGCTCGAGTCATACATTTCCCGTCTATCCGCATCAACTCTATTCCTTCCCGTTCGTGATGGATCATTGAAATCACCAGTATTATTGAATGCTCCAGTATTTTTACCATAAATGCGTGCAGCTCTTTCCAAGAACCTCTGATAAACCTTTCTCATCTCCGGGGTTATCGCTGATGATGCAATAACAGCTCTCGACGGTACATTCCCCCAATTGCAATCCTTATAATCATCAACTGACCTCCGACTACCATCACGACACAGTAACTCAAACTGCTCCTTTTTAACCGAATTCAAATCATAATTCGTAGACGTCATTTCATGCACAGTCGTATGCAGCAAAAACGCAATTTCACCAGCTTCAACAAGACACCTGAATGCACCTTCATAACCAGCATACGGATCAGCATTCGTGCAGATACCCCCCGGTATCTCTCCTGTACACAACTGACAAAGTTGATCGGAATTATCACCGAGTGGATTATAACGATCAATCAACGAATTTACGGCACAACTTTTCCCGAAGAATTTTATCGTCGACTTTACGTGATTGTTGCAGTCAACAATTTCGAGTCCACCTTCCTTCATCAACGTGTAGAGCGGTGTCACCCAACCGGCCAGTGTTCCAACACCAGCGAAACACGCCTTTTTCCCTCGTAAATGATGGAGAGAAGCTACGTCGGACAGTGTGTCCTTCTTGACGACAGCAACGGCGTATTGGTGATCCAAGCCGTTGTCATAAATCTCTTGCATTATCGGTAGGAGACTGTGATATCTCCCAGCGACGAAAACCTCACCCGGGTCTAGTGTCGTCAAATGCGCCTTCTCTCGGTCCAATAAATTCATACATTCTTCTTTATTAAAGGCCTGCTTGCACGTTAGGTTCCGGTAATCGTTACCAAAAAATATCCGGTCTCGTTCCACAGCCTTGGAAAAGGCAGTGCACTTACTCTGCTCCAAGGCTGATACCGTGCACCACGTGACATTTTCCTTAGTCTTCATGTAGCCATTATCATTGAAGTTGAAGGAGTTATCGTTGAAGTAAGTTTGGCCTGTGGATTAAAAAAAAATAATTAATATTTTCCGATTTTGGAGAATTCGGGGGACGCCACACCCACTCCAGATAACAATTCTCTTTTTGTAATTAAAAAAAAGGAATTAATTTCTCGGGAATTGATTTAATTGAGGGGAGGAAAGATGATTGGATGATGCAAATGAGAATTTGGAATTCTGAATGGAAGAATAAATTTTTTGGTTATTTTTGGAATTGAGATCACTCACCTCTCGTGTCGTTAATGAACACTGATGGAACAATCAAAATTACGGCGATATAAAAATAATCATAACACCGCATTTTTTTGAGATAAGTTATCACTCTCTGATGATAATCTTATTTTATTTTTCTTGTAAAAATACAGAAGCGTTTGGCGAGATTAAAAACTGACACCACCCATTCGTAAATACGTTCATCCGTTCGTCAACACAGACATGTCTGACTCATGGGCAACGGGGCGTCGGCTTTAAAAGAAATGCGACAAGAAAGTAGCGACATCTGTTAATTCCCTTCGAAACTTGAATTTTATTTTACCGACGATTTTTGAAATAATCAAATGAACTTCAGATTTTTTGTCAATTTTGAGAAAATCATTTTGGTCAGGCTTCTTTAAATTCCTCAAAATTATAGTGTAATTGATAATTCAATGAAAATTCCTTGGAATGAAGGGCCCACGTCTGTTTTCTCTTCATTATCCAAGAAAATGCATTTTCTTCATGACTTTAACTGAATTAATTAAAGAAAAGTGTCATTATCAGTGAAACAATTCTTCAAGATGTGATTTATGGTTTAAAATTGAATTTCACGATTTTTCTTATTCTCGATTGAATAAATTAATAATGTCGTGTTGTGATGGTGCCTCTGGTGGGGCAGAACGGTTCCCAGGAACTGGATGCTGCGGTAAAAATCTCAATTATAATAATAAATTAAAATGGGGCAGAAATGACTGCAAAAAAAGAGCCATAAAATCAAAATAATTCTTTCACCAGTTTTTCAACAATATCTCCGAAACCATCGGAGTTACGCCCTTTTCACCCGAATCCTTTTTTGTAGCCCTTGAAATTCTCTACAAAAAAGGATTCTTTCAAAATTTCTCTATCTCGCTTAGTTTCCGAGATATTCCAATTACAAAAATCTCATTTTCCTCTTTTTTCTGCAAATTAAAAAATCCTAAAAATTTAATGCAATCCATTTTGCCCCACGATTCCATTATAATCAAAGCACCCAAGTAAGCACATGTGACGTGAAAAGTGGTATTAAACAGGATCAAGCTGCTCGGAAGGAAAATCCCGTTGTTTAGCGTCTGAGCCACGTATACGTTCTTGCATGTGTCAAGAGAATGTAGGATGCTTGGACGGTGTAGATTGTGGGGGATTTCGTCCAAGAGGTACTGCTGCCACTGGAGCATGTCCAGGGCCCTGTCAGTGCGCCGAGGAAGAAGCATGGAATCGCAATGTCCCACCCAAACCGAATTGCGAGTGGCTGTCGAATTTCAGTGAATTGAGGAGACAATGGAGTGATCATGGTAGAAAAAATAGCTGCAAGTGCTGCAGCTGTGGACCCTCGTACGTAAATAATTTTTTCATGAATTTCCAACGACTTAACCTCATTCACTATAACAACAATTCCCAATTTTTAGGAGAAAAGCAGCGCCATGTCGACCGTGTTCGCGTCCACTCAAACCCTGCAATCCCCCATCACAAACTTTACTCTGCACTTACGACGAACGCCTGTCTGGTGGTGCTTGCTGCGGTGGTTCTTACGAAAACGATCAGAGGAATTATCCCGGTACATCAAATGCGAGTGCCTGTGAGCCATGCGCACCAGCGCCAAAGCCATCACTGAAGCCCCGCAGTTGTTGTCAATGCACAGACAGTTACTGTCTCTGTCAGCCGATGCCAAGAACCTGCAATTGTCCTCCACCAGTCCAGGTTGACGCGAGAGCCGAGCGTGAATGCTCCTGCGAGTGTCCATCATCCCCCGAATGTGCCTGTCCACCGAGTGAACGTAAATTCCCGAAGACACGAGTGCGATGTCCGAATGCGAAACTCTGTTCTCCTTCTCCCAGGCCTCAACCTGGACCCAAATGCAATTGCACAAAGTGCCAGCCATGCTTGCCACCGCCATGTGATCCATGTACTTCGAATAAATGTCGGCCGCCGACAGTCAGAACACAGGCATGTCCAAGTGAACCCAGAAGCCAATATAATAAACCATGTCCAGCACCTTGCTTGAGAAGATCAGGTCAGTTTCCGTCGAATACCTCAGTTCATTGCTCTTATGATCACGGAAATGTTATTATAAATGAACAATGTCAGTGCGGTGATGATGCTCGTGGGTGTGCAGATGAGTGTCGGTACTGTTGCTCAGTCAATTGCTCATCAAATGAACAATCAAACCGAAAAATCAATGAATCACAGTGCAATTGCAGTTACAATGCACACGGATGTGCTGATGATTGTAACTTTTGTTGTTCACATGAATGCGGTAATTCTGGGGACAGTCATGAGAGGAGGAGAATTGCAGCTGGCTCTGATAATAAATATAATTCTTATGAATATTCAAATGATGGAGGTTTGAATGAAGAGAGGGATTTTGATGAATCCCTTGAGTTTAGGTCGAATATTCAACAATCTAAAGATCTGCAGACACCAAAAACATCGGGGAATAGTTCAGTCAAGCCAAAGAGATCCACGAGACTTCTGCAATCACTCATGCGCTCGAAATCTTCAAAGACACAGGCACATCATGAAGACAGTAATTGCTGCGGTAGAATGAATGAATTGAGGACTGAATAAATGAGTTCACTTTATTATTATCGTATGTAACATCTCACACCCAAGAATATCATCATCTCTTGGTTAAAAATTAATTATGTAAAATTTTTCATTCTTTGACAAAACGAAACTCACTGTTTTGTCCACCTTTCCATGACTAAAGGTATGTGACGGTGCATCCGGTAGGTCATGACATTGCCGTGCAATACCACCAGGACAATCGCAGCTTATTCACCTGGTTGAGCAACTTTATTAAGAGAATTGGTCATTCTACGCTCGTGCCAAGTCCACTCACCCTCATATCCTTCATCCTGATGATCATGGTCGGCGTTACATTGTCACTTGGTGTCACATTTTATGAACGGTATTATCGGACTAAGAAGATTTGCTCACGATGCAGATAATTACCTATTTCATTAATAAACGGTATGAATTATAAAGCAAAGTGAATACTCTGTGGTACTCTTTAATTCCAATTGAAACGAGCATTGTCATCAAAATCAGTAAACCTGCACTCGTAATATAATTCCCACAATAAGACTAGACTCAGTGCACAGGTCATATGACGAATTCTCTTTGAAACTAAAATAAGATGAATTTCATGAAGAGGTAAATGCAACTGTACACAGTGACTCAGTAATCTTCTCTTTGAGAAACCCTGTTACTACGTCATGCAAATAATTCTCTCTCGCTATTCCTCTTCCTTCGCTCCATCCACACACAAAGCACAACAGTCCAGAACATCTTTGCATTTTGGTCAGTCGTTAAAATGACCTATTCCACTCCATTTATCTCCGCATTTCTGTCTCTGATTTTGTGGTCTTCCATCGGAATTCTGGCGGATGATACAATCAGTAATATCATGGGTCTGAAGGATTGCGGTGGATGTGAATTGTACAGGTAACTAAACAATTAAAAATTTCAATTCTTAGTTTTCATTGAATTTAATTAAATGCACAATACACAGGTGTCCCGAGAATTTATCAAAGTGCCTTCTTGGATCAGTGCCGGATACCTGTGATTGTTGTCCAGGTGGTAGATGTGCTAAATTGGAGGGTGAAGCGTGCTGGAACGCAAGCATCACTGATTTACCAGGTCAAAGCAGAAAAGAGGGACTTTGCGCTACGAATTATCTCTGTCAATTGAGAAAGGATCTTCTTGAGGAGGTGAGAATTTCAAAGGTTTGTCGTTATCTTCGTTTCTTGGGTTTTCGTGGAAATCGTAAATGTATGAGATCGTTAACAAGATAAGTGAGTGTCGCTGACCTGTCGTCGTGTTATGTGTGGGCAGAGACGAGTGTTAAATGCAGAGCAATCAAACAATCAGACTTCATATTGATTATAACACATGGCCATCTCTATTAAGACCGGTTATTTTTATTATACTGCATTTCGAGAGGAAAAAATCACTTTTTATCTTACATTCCTTTGAATTTTCAGTATTTTTAAGAAGTATTTATCCGTTTTTTAAAAGAATTTTCAATTCAACTTTAACGAAAATATTGAAAAACGTTTCAGGATGAGCACGAGGCAGTGTGCGTGTGCATGGAGCAGAGTCCAGCCTGTGGCAGTAACAATGAAACTTATCCAACACCATGCGCTCTCCATGAAGAGGCAATGCGACTCAAGAATGCTTCACTCAAGTTACAACACCTCGGGCCTTGTCCCAGTCGTCCCTGGATTTTCTCACCACTTGAGGATATCGCCGCTACCTTTGGTCAACGAGTTGCAATGAATTGTGAGGCCAAAGGATTCCCAGAGCCAGATATATTCTGGGAATTTCGTTCCGCTACTGATGGAATGGTTCTCAAGTTACCGAGTGAGCTTGTCATCATGAAATTAAACTCCTTTTCCCTAATAATAAGACAATTGTGGTTTTTCAGATGAAGTACATGGTGGAACCGTGCACACAACCAATGGACCCGAGAATTTCATGAAGACGTCATGGCTGCAGTTACCTCGAGTCACGAGAGAACATTCTGGAACTTATCAGTGCATCGCTAATAACACTTTGGGAAATGCAAGCTCTGCATCATTCGTATCAGTCACGCTTTGATTTAATCAATACAAATGCAGCGGAAAAGGTAAACAGGTCTCTTTCCTCTCATTCCTCCTTAAATATCTCGGAAACTAGTGGAGATACGACCTTTTTGCATCAGTACTTTTTTGCAGCTCTTGAAATTCTCTACAAAAAAGGATTCGGGTGAAAAAGACGTATCTCCAGTATTTTCAGAGATATTTGAGAGAGAATGATGATGGAAATTGGAACTGTTTCACGTTTTCACTAATGTATCGTTAATTTTATTATCCAACATTTTATAATATAATATATAAATAATAATAAATTCTATAAGACCACTAAATGTAGTAATGAACAACTTTGGTGGTTTCATCGTAATCTCATTAGTTGCATTAATTGAAATTGAATATTTTTCACCAATTTTCCTGAGGCGGAGGTGGTCTGGAATTTTTGTATTATTTTTATTTTCAATAAAAAATTAACGAATTGTATTTAACGGTTTTACTTACGGAGGTGTTCGCCATGTTCCTCTGTCGATGCTTCCAGTGTCAGGTGGAGTTCTGAAAAGAAACAGAATTTTTTTTACTCTGCTCCATTGGCATTCCAAAAAGTAGAGAAAGAATGCAGAGCTTTATTGCATCCGTTTGGGCTTTTTTCAATTTTTCAGTGCAAAAACTATCGGAAATTGTTTCTCATTCCAACTGCATGAGTAATGTACTCTCAATTTCCTTTTTGTTTGAATAACGGAAGAATTATGCAAATAATCTTCATACATTATTCAAATGAATGTTAAAAATCCTGATTTAGCACTGTTGACTTCTGACTTTCCTTAAATTTTTTATTTATCATTATATAATAATAAAATTCAAATTCACATGATCCCGGGTGTGAAAACCGTGATTTTCTCCAAATCATTTCGATACACCGAACTCAGGGTATGTGCGATTGGCGTGCTGAGCATCATGATGGAGATGGACAAAATAGTGAGAAACCAGAATCCATTCTGAGGAAGAGAATGATGGATTATCAATAAAGTAGAAAGGTTTTAAAAAAATAAGTTCTTGATTTTACTGACCAGTGGACCCAGTACATGCTGGCACATCAATAATTTAAGTCCATTAACAATATCCCAGAGTGGCCGACACTTGGTAACACCTGCTCTCATTTCATTGAAAACATGGCTCCTCCATTGATCAAGATAACCAGTCAATCTCTCCAGATAACTTCTTGTTCTCTAAAGTTGAATGCAAATTATTGACAAACAGAATTCATAAATTTTCGATTAAATATGAATAAATTACCATTTGCGCTATCACGTCTCCTTGATCGTCAATGTAATTCTGCAGACTCCTTAAATGAATGAGCGTTTGATTTACTTTTCGATAGAACGGCTGCAATTGTATCTCCAAAGTAGTAAGCTGATCAATAAGATTGTTTTGCATTTCCATCAAGGGCCGGAGTTTTTGTGTTATGAGTTTCTGCATGACGATACTTATGTCAGTCAGGTCCTTTGATGTTCGCAGATCCGATAAGTGGTGAGCTACGTTGTAAATTTGATTGGACATTGCTGCGAGGTCCTGGCTCAATATTGGCCCACGTATCTGAATTCAATAAATAGCAATTAAATTCATGAACGAAAAGTTTTAATTAATCCCTTTATAAACTACTCGCCATTATCTTGTGCTCAGTGAGATTAGATCCACAGGCATAAAGGAGCCCCTCCATTTTTCCTTCGAGACTTGGTGTAAAGATTTTGAAACCTTTGAGATCAACTTTCAGTAGCGAAAGAGCTTTTGAAAGTCCAGACCATCTCCAGTAATCCGCCAGTTGTTCCAAGTTCGATGTTTTACCCAGTGGAAATGCTGGATAAACTGCTTCATTCTGTTCACACTTTCTGTAGTTGAAAAAATAAAGAAAATTCGAGTGAAATGAATATTTCATTTGTATCGACTTTCTTGAGAATTATTTAAATTTCAAATGCTCACTGCAGCAGATCTTTGAGGGGAACATTCAATGGTTTTCCCAAGAACATTTTTGATTCCAGGATAGTTTCTAATGTTCGATAATTCGGATCCTCGAGTGCTCGGCATACCAACAGTTCAGTATGGGTGGAGATTCCAAGTGCTCCTATTACGACCAACCAGAGGCCGATAGATACAAGACAGCTGACTAGAGCACCACTAATTATTCAAGTAGAATGCTATTAATTAAACGATCATTTAATGTGTATTTAAACAATACTATTGAATCCTCAAAATTCACCATAATAGAGTCGGACGTATATTATTCTTCGCTGATGCACATCGACATATCAGTGCAGTTATCAGCAATATCCAGACGAGAAGAACACCAACCACAGCACCTGCAGAATACAATCACTTCAATTAAATTATCAACTCCGTGAATCTACTCTATAATGTATTCTCTCCCAATACCAAAAATTTTATCACATCAAAACTACATAAATTTGCATAACCAATGAAATTACATATTTACACAATAATTGAAATAATAACAATACCAGTACCAATCAGCCATCTTGTTTGTTCAAATACTTCAATATAAGGTATTGCTAAATTTCCAATTTTTTTCACTGCCTCCAGTTGTTTGTTTAGTTCTGTACTAGTTGATTCAATGCTTCTTGCTTCCTCGAAAATTCTGGCACGCGCTGAATTTATTTCCCTTCGTATATCTGCAATGAGATAAGAATAATGAGAAGAAAATAAAAATGAGTAAATGGAAGAAATATTACTATTTTTGAGTTTAGAGAATCCAAGTGAGAGAGATTCGCCTTTTTATATCGCATTTACTGTGTAAGGAAGGGCGTTATGGATTTCCCATTAGCCGTCGTCGCCGTGTCACCTATTTATTACTGGACCGTGGGATTATGTGCGGTTGAGGAAAAAAATGAGGGAGATTGAGTGCATGTGATATTCCGTAAACATGGGAGACTTTTGTTTGCAGCTATCAATCAAATACTTTTTCCCCAAACTATTTGACCACCGAAGATATATAACAGGATAAATAAAGTGGACACATGTATTACATATGTGTGGCCTACAAATGTGATGAGAAAATCGATTCAACTTCACAGAAAGCAATGATCGTTTCCTCTTGTACTATCTCGGTATTCAGAGCTTGCCAAGTTACTCCTTTGACCTATTTTGAGGCAACTTAGCAAACGTCTTGGGGCGGTATCTTATCGCACTCTTCTGCCCAACTGAGAGGGACAAAGGAAAACGTGTAAATTTAATTCTTTTGAAAAGAATCGGTGAAAATTTACGAGAAATCATTGAGTAATTTTATGAAAATAATTAGATAGCATTGGAGAAATGTTGGAGAGTTTTCTCAATTTTTTTCAAATTTTTTAAGATTCTTATTCTTTAAGTAAAATGCAAAGACAATACTCACAATTTCTCGCTTCAAGTGTCCTTCTTGCAATATAATGTGGCACGTAGAAATACTCTCCTCTCGCTTGACGTCCAGCTTCTGTTAAATTGTCCTGACTAGCTTCACGTAGCCGCAATAGCCTCTCATCCCTCAGTAACTTGAGAAACAAAAAAATAGCCCTGATAGCAATCAGCTTTGTAACATATATCTTCAGTGACTTTTGTTCAATTGAACTGGCGATTTTTTTTCTCTTCATTTTCATTACCTTCGATACAGGAGTAAAAGTTATTTGCTGGCGTTCAATTACCTGCACTCCAATGTTTTTGATCTTTCAATAAATAAAGTGGGAAAAAAATGCGAAACTTCGGGGGAAAAAAGGAGGCAACTGATATATCATCGGGAAAAGAAAGAAATTGCTCGTAATATTGAGGTAAAACATCCATACCCTCTCAATTCTGAACGTGACTGTGAGGCCAGATGGATTGATTGTTGCACAAAGAGGACGGTCTTGGATTGTGCAGCCAGCTGCTAGTGATTCAAGCTCACGTCGCAGCCCATCCGTTTCACGACTCAATTCCACACCTAGTTCACGAGCCCGTTCACCTTCTTTCACCAGTGCTTTTGCACGAATTGAAAGCTCTTGGCTTGCTGAAAAATTCAATTCACCAGAATAAATCCAACAAATACTCCTATAAAATGTACTTTTGTTTCTATAAAAGGGACAAAATCTTTTATGATGTTGACGAAAACTTCTTTTTCGGTTTACAAAGGAGATAGTTTTTTTTTTTTAAATCATATTATTAGTATTAGGAAGGTAATTTGTTAAAAGCTTCTTACTATTGGCAACTTCAAAAAACCGTGCCAAAGCAATTTCTAATCCAGTATCTGCTGCCAAATCTACTTGTACTGGTTTACCAAGTAATTCCTCCACGTCTGCGAAAGAGAGAAAAAAAAATTGATAATTGTGGGCATAGAGTGAATAGAGTTTGAGAGAATAGAGTAGGCATTGTGTTGCATGAATTTAACGATTTTAAGAAAAGAAATAGACTAAATATTAGAGATTCTAAGGTTTGAAATACGTTACGGAAAAGTGTGAAGTGAAAAGTGTTTTTTCCTTTTGACATTTTTATCACGGTCGTGTTTAGGTTTAAGGGTCTCTGGGAAGAGTGCGGGTGGCTAAAAGTGACGTCACAGAATGATCATTGTATTAACAAAGAGTGTGACGAATGGATGCACGTGTGACTGAGAAAAATGATTCAAAATAAAGAGAGAAAATGAGTTTACTTTTGGGCGAAAGATTGAAGTTGGAATCAGTTCCCCTTCAGCCGATGACGAGAGAAGACCTCACTTGTATTTTTATGTATCTTTTTTATAACTTCAAATATAATTTCTTTATTCATTTAAAATAAATGTTTCCTGTTCCTGAATGATTTTGATCCTACATAATAGTCATTTGCAAGTGAATTAAGTGGGAAAAAAGAAAGTGTCATAATTCATTGATCACTTGATAATTCAGGGACTGTAATATATTTGAAAATTGGTCAGAGGGAAAGAGAAATGTGAGTTATAAATTTAGTCACGTCGATTTTAGAATAAAAGGTCAAAAAATCTGTCACATTTACGATCAAGATTTCCCGGGAATTTATCACTATTATGATCTCATGAATGAATGAACTTTTTGGGGAAAGTTTTTTAGTTACTTACTATCTAAATCGCCCATGATAGCTTCACTGGCGACATCCAGACTTCTAGTGAGACACCTACGTATTTGTCCAGCAGTACCAGTGTGATAGTCAGTGAAATCTTGAATCGCTGTTTCCACGGTTATTGGTATTTTTGAAACCCCGAGGTTTGCTATTTCATTGCAAGTTATCATCCCAGCTATTCCTATTCTAGATAATTAAAAGATTAATAGTGATGATGTGAATTTAATTAAGAGTATTTAATAAATGAATTTAATTTTTTCAACAGCTTGACGAAAAATTCAAATGAAAAGCGAGATGGAAGTGACTAGAATACGAAATAGTCTCTGCTTCTCAGTTAACTAATATGAGGACTTCAAAACCTAAACCAAAGCCTTGAAAAGAGGATTGTGCAGAGCTATGTAAATTCATTCCTCTTTCAGCTTGATGAAGAGAACGAAAGAGGAAATAGTTATTTAACAGTGCACGTAACACAATACACGTGATTGCTTTAAATTCTAATGACAAAAAGAATGGAGAAAAGGTTTAAAAATAAGAAACTCAGTTTTTTCAGGATATCTCGGAAACTAAGCGAGATAGAGAAATTTTCATAATACCCTTTTTTGTAGCCCTTGAAATTCTCTACAAAAAAGGTATCCATAAAAAATTCTCTATCTCTCTTAGTTTTCGAGATATTTAATAAAAACTAATTTTCAATGATTTCCACAATTTTCTTTCTTTTCTCCAAAAAATCCTCATTATTTTTGAGTTTAAAATGTACATAACTCACCCAAGCAGAAATACCAGAATGGACAATACGAAGGCCAGAAATCCGGGATGCTGTGGAGGTTTATAATCTTCTCTGATTGGACGACAGGCAAGCCAGAGCTCAGTGCCAGGAATCACGCACGCCAAAATACAGCAGACTCCCAGAAGTGAGAGGAAACCGACCTCCATATGCATAGACTGGAACATTTTGATATAAATTTAACGTTTATATCTATATATGATCGTGAGTTTCACATACACACAAAAGGAGCACTCCTGAGTAAGCAAATACAAGGTTGAATTCATCTTACCTCAGATATGAGCTTCGATGCTGTTATACGGTCCTCCATAGCATCTCTCAGAAGATCTAATATTCGTTCAGCAAAAAGACGAGCAATATTCATGAATATTGAGTATTTTTCCTCTTTAATAAAAACAAAATGAATGAATTCTAGTCACCTAATGAAAAATCCCTGGGCTGAATGAACGTTAAAAAGTGGTGGAGAAACTCAAATGAAAAAAGGTCATTCTCACTTAACAAATGGGCCATTTTGAAGCGTTCTTCTGGTGGTGTTTTTGGAAAATCAAGTGTTGGCTTTGAGAGCATCGATTCGTGCGGTAGTGCCATGGTTTTTCCACCGGTTACATTCCAGACTAGTTCGTTATTATCCATCCAATAAATTTCACCATTTTCATCTGCTGAAAGTGTTGGTGCTGGTGATGAATATTGAAGTCCAGTTGATGTGGCAATGACAAAGATCACTGAAAAGATAATTTTATTGATTAATTTTTGGAGTTTTTAATTTATGGAATTGAGTGGATTGATTACTCGTGAAAGTGCAATGGAACATTGCTTATTTATTGGTTTTGTTGGACAATGGAGACCACTGGTTATTGTGTTGAATTTTATCTCAGCTACACTCGACTGTCGATGAACTGAATTTAAAAGGTTTCGTGAAACCGTATTAGGCAGTAACTCATAAGTAACAGACACAGTCACATACTGGTAAGAACAATGAGAAACACACGGGGGAATAAAGTTGGAAAAAAAAATAGTTCGTGAACTAGATGAGCAAGCAGTTGGAAGCAGGGCAAAAGATTGCAGAGAGTGGTATACCTTAGGACAGACTTTTTCAAAGCAATTTCAGGGGAATAAAGGAGAAGAAAAAAAGATACTACTTACTGAATGGCGAGGGGAACAAGACGATTGGTAATAATGATAAAGGGAGATAGGCAACGTATCAATAGTAGTTACGATTTAAGTGATTTTCACGAAAAAATAGGAAATTGTTGAGTTTTAAGATTTTTCGTGATTATTATTTTAAAAAAAAGGAGCTACTAAATTCTCGCTGTCTCATTTACATTCCCAGATATTTCATGAACATTGAAGGGGAAATAGAATTAACTTAGTCCATTTATTCAGTCCACTAGCAAGTTATATACTGAGGGAAAATTTTGGTCGAATTCACGAAACAGATCTTGCTGCATATTCACGGTTTTAGCACCGTGAATGTACCAGGTGTTGCCGCTGTCTCAGTAACTACTATATTGAGGCCAATTTCAGATCTTCTGAGATAATTTCTTTTTTTATCATGAATAAATGAAAGAAATTGTTATTTTATTCTTTCAATTTTCTTTCGGGATTTATTACAAATTATGAATAATTTGTAGTAAATACTGGGGCAAAACGGATTAGTTGTTTTTTTTTTAGTAAACATATTTAACAAAAGTAGGCAACAATTCTTTTTTTTTTAATTTGAATTAAAATATTAAATTTAGGAAAAAAATGAAAATTTTTTTATAGAAATGGCAATGAGAATATCTCGGAAACTAAGCGAGATAGAGCGATTTTTGTGATGACCTTTTTTGTAGAGAATTTCAAGAGCTACAAAAAAGGTGATAATGAAAATTACGCTATCTCGCTTAGTTTCCGAGATATCTTTAAAAATCATTCTCAGCCTCTTTTTTTACTGAATTCAGGAATTAATTCTCGATTAATTCCCTTCCGGGAATTCATCTCGCCTATTCCCAAGAACTCTTGGAACTTCCGGAAGTCGAGATCAAATCAACACCCATGAGAAATGCGGTTGACACGTTTCAAAGATATATCAACGTTACTACCTTAAAAAAAACGAATTTTTCGAGTTTATGGGAACGACTGTACTCCGTCATCCAGCCGTGATGGGACCAGTCTTATTCCCTTAATTCAACTTCTCGATCTTTGACTCGACGATAAGAACGCGCATGCGCAATTCATAAAAATATATTTTCTCTCTTTCTAATCCATCATTCAAATTTTTTTAAATAAATAAAAAAAAGCTTCTCTCCTTTCATTATCTCTAGAAATAAAAAAAAATAAAAATTCTAACGATTATTTATGAGAACATTTCAACCGAATAAAATCGCATTTTGCGAATTAATGAAATATCACATAAATCAATTAAATTCAAAGTGCGGTTGATTTGAATGTTCCATTACTGGAGAATTCAAGGCCATGTATTATTTAATTTTCCATTCATGAGTGAAAATTCATACATAATCCTCTTTAAATTCAGATTGAAATAATGAAACTTTGATATGCACGTTCATGTTGAATTTTTCAATGTCATTCAACGGAGAAAGAATTTTTCACTCTGAATTGATAATAAATTCATTATATGACAATGCTTTTTTCTGGAGCTCTTAAAAGTGATCAAAAATTGAAGTTTTTATGAATTTAAATGATTTTTTTAAAAATTCAGTGGTGAAGTGGTAAATAAGGTTAAGTCATATAAGGATACCGTGTATACTTAACCTTGTTTACCACTTCACTACTGAAGTGGTAAACAAGGTTAAGTCATATAGGGATACCACGTATACTTAACCTTGTTTACCACTTCACTACTCAAGTGAAGTGGTAAAAAAGGTTAAGTCATATAGTGATACTGTACATACTTAACCTTGTTTACCACTTCACTATTGAAGTGGTAAACAAGGTTAAGCTATATAGGGATGTCGTGTATACTTAACCCTGTTTACCACTTCACTACTGGAGTGGTAAACAAGGTTAAGTCATATAGGGATACCACGTGTACTTAACCTTGTTTACCACTTCACCACTGAATTATCTAAAAATCGACTTATCTCGTTTTACCTCTTCGCTTTTGAATTACAGGAAAATGATTAGACACATCCTGAACATGCATAAATATCAGATTATGTCGTGTACCCTTCAAAACTTGGGAAATAATTCATTTTCCTCGATTACGAATTGAGATAAGCAGGTAGACAGTTTTGGAATTAACACCTCCAGTTTTACAACAATAAATCACATTATAATTTTACAAACTGGAATTAACAGGCAGTAACTGATAGATGGTAATTATGATTAAAGTACTGATAAAGTGTGCCTGGATAATCTCGCATATTAGTGAATGCATTAGAGTATTCTCATCAGCATCAATAATGACCATATGGTCATTATCTCACTGTAAATCGCAGGCCTAATACATTTAGTTTGGGCCAAAGGTGTTGACCTCTTGACAGGATGACTTTGAGGTAACTAAGGGGACAGACGAAAGGCGGAGTGATCGGAGAGCGTTAATCCTCATCCAACATGACCAATCTCTACCAATGATATTGACATTCCTTGGTTCATTGCTATGAAATTCAACAGTGAAGGGGTAAAACAGGATAAGTCTATTTTTTTCAATATTCATTGGAGAATGCCTCCAAGATTATTGGAGATGTGCTATTTTTGCTTTAATGCATTTGGTTTAATTGAGAATTTTATTAAGGAATTCAGTAGCGAAGTGGTAAACAAGGTTAAGTCATATATGAATTAACCTTGTTCACCACTTCATCACTGAATTAACATTAATCAACCAGTTAATCGATAAAAAACAATTCTTTTATGATTATCAATTGCTTTTTTCTTCAATTCAAAGACAAAGTTTCCATTAATAAAAGAGAGTTATCGACTTAACCTTGTTTAACACTTCACCACTGAATTTACATTAATCAACCAGTTAATTGATGAAAAACAAATTGTTTATGATTATCAATTGCTTTTTTCTTCAATTCAAGTGATGAATTACCAGAATTTACGTAACATGCCCTTTGATCGCCACCAACGTTAATTTAAATTGTTAATTAGATGGAAATTTCTAAAGTTCTATCCCCAGAATTAGGTACCATTATGTATCACACGTAGTATCACAAATTTCTCTGGCATCTTTGGAGTAAATAGTTTTCCATGAAAATATCATTGTTCACATTGATACTCTAAAATTCTTCTCAACCTCAATACTTTATTTTTTGAAATATTCTTCGAGTGCCGGAATAAATGAAAAATATTTCTAAAAGTTTTCCCCGAAAAAAAAGGGGACAGGAAACAAGAAAACTCAAGACAAATAGAACTTTAAAATGAATGGAATTTTCCACCACAAGTGAAATATTTCTTTGCCTGTTGTTTCTTTACCAATTTTTCTTGAGAATTATTTTTTTCCCACGGTTTGCACTATTCAACTGTGAATTTTGGCATTCATATAAGAGCATCTATATTCAGTGAACACGAAAACTTACGTATAGATGCAGTAAAAAGAAGTTGGAAAAAAAAATTGGGATGAGAAAGAATGCAATGGCTACTGCGAGGATGATCTGCGCACTGATGAATGAAAAAAATTGGAACTAATGAAAATCGACTCAATTATCTGAAAAATTGGGAGGACGCAGTTGAACAAATTCGCGTTTGATTTTTTTGAAAAAAAGGGAAGTGGAATATTTCAATAACTTTGAAATTTATTGGGAATTTTTATTTCTCGGTTATTTGAGAAATTGAGAAAAAAAAGTATTTTATCGCAAAAATTTGTCTTGAAGTGGTAAACAAGGTTAAGTACATATGCTATCACTATATGACTTAGCCTTGTTTACCACTTCACCACTAAATTTACATTAATCAACCAGTTAACTGATAAAAAAGAAAATGGTTGATGATTATCAATTCAAAGACAAAAATTTCAATAATAAAATAGAATTATCGACTTAACTTTGTTTACCACTTCACCACTGAATTTACATTAATAAATCAGTTAATTGATAAAAAACAAATTGTTTATGATTATCAATTGCTTTTTTCTTCAATTCAAAGACAAAGTTTTCAATAATAAAACAGAATTATCGACTTAACCTTGTTTACCACTTCACCGCTGAATTTACATTAATGAACCAGTTAATTGATGAAAAACAAATTGTTTATGATTATCAATTGCTTTTTTCTTCAATTCAAAGACAAAGTTTTCAATAATAAAACAGAGTTATCGACTTAACCTTGTTTACCACTTCACCACTGAATTTACATTGATAAACCAGTTGGAAAAAAATATTGGGATGAGAAAGAGTGCAATGGCTACTGCGAGGATGCGAAAGGAGCGAGAAGGAACGAGCTCTGGGTTATATGGGCGCTCGTGCTGAGGGTCCATACCAGTCAGTGCGTCGTCGGCCTTCGTGACGTTAGTATCCCACTAAATTTCAGTTTTCCCCTAAAAAATATCCTGCATCAAATTTACGGAACATTTAACAATTACAAAAGTGCATAAAGAAACAAAAATTAATGAAAAATAAAATTTTCATAATTACGAGATTCAATGGATTTCCGATGATAATTAACACGTTATCTTGGTGATATATCAATATTTAACTGTGAAAAACATGTGTTGTATAATTGGAACATGTATTCATTTAATGCACGGTAATTACAAAGTTAATTAGTAAATATTATCAGAGTTGATATTAAGTCTCCAATAGTGTGAAAATTCGTGAAATTTTGATTATTGAAATTGTGGAAAATAAATAAATTCAGTAGTGAAGTGGTAAACAAGGTTAAGTACACATTTTATCCCTACATGACTTGACCTTCTTTACCACTTCACTATTAAATTATTTAAATTTCACAAATTCATGTTTTTGTTCATTAAAAAAAAAAAAAAAAATCGCAGTGATAGAGATCAACGTACAATCCGTCCACTTTTTTCAATCTTCATTATTATCATTATTTTCAGTTATGTAAATTCTTTCATTTGGACGAAATGATGAAAAAGTTTCTCGTAAGTGAATTTTTGAAGAATAATATTCTTTATCCGTGATTTGTGTGGAGTTCTGGTAATGATGCTCATTTATTATGCAACCATTTTCTATTGAAGTACAATTAAATGAACATGGTCTGGCTGATTTCCGAGGCGACCAGCAAATTGCTCGATAACGTTTCCGCAGCTCATCCGACAGTTCTTCCCATCTTTTTTTCATCATCTCGACGATTGCAAACTGTGAATTGAGAGAGAGAGATGGAGGGATTAAGGTAGTCCGAGCGGAAATAGAAAGGAATTGGCAAAATTCCTGTATTTAGGATTTATTAAAAATTGAATTGGAATAATGGGAAAAAATTGTTAATATTTAATGATTTATTCGTTCATGGGAATTCAAGGGGTTTAACGAGAATCAAGGGGGCTTGAAAAAATTGGGCAATTTTGCGCACTGATGAATGAAAAAAATTGGAACTAATGAAAATCGACTCAATTATCTGAAAAATCGAGGAAACGCAGTTGAACAAATTTGCGTTTGATTTTTTTGAAAAAAGGGAAGTGGAATATTTCAATAAATTGAAATTTATTTAGAATTTTTATTTCTCAATTATTTGAAAAATTGAGGAATAAAAGTGTTTTATTGAGAAATTTGTTTTGAAGTGGTAAACTAGGTTAAGTGGCTATGATATCCCTATATGACTTAACCTTGTTTACCACTTCACCACTGAATTCACATTAATCAACCAGTTAATTGATAAAAAACAAATTGTTAACGATTACCAATTGCTTTTTTCTTCAATTCAAAGACAAATTTCTTAATAATAAAATAGAGTTATCGACTTGACCTTGTTTACCACTTCACCACTGCATTTACATTAATGAATCAGTTAATTGATAAAAAAAAAACAAATTGTTTATGATTATCAAAAACAAAGTTTTCAATAATAAAATAGAATTATCGACTTAACCTTGTTTACCACTTCACCACTGAATTTACATTAATTAAACAGTTAATTGATAAAAAGCAAACAGTTTATGATTATCAATTGCTGTCCCTTCAATTGACAAAGTTTTCAATAATAGAACAGAATTATCGACTTAACCTCGTTTACCACTTCACCACTGAATTTACATTAATCAACCAGTCAATTGATAAAAAAAACAAATTGTTTATGATTATCAAAAACAAAGTTTTCAATAATAAAATACAGTCATCGACTTAACCTTGTTTACCACTTCACCACTAAATTTACATTAATCCCCCAGTTAATTGATAAAAAACAAATTGTTTATGATTATCAATTGCTATTTTCTTCAATTCAAAGACAAAGTTATCAATAATAAAATAGAATTATTGATTTTCTTGAAACATTCCATCTCAATTGATTCCGTTGAATATTAACCCAAAGTCTTTGATAAACTTCATAAACTGTTAATTCATATTAAAGAAAAACTATGATTGAAATTGTATCCCCGGTTGAAAGAGCCGCGGGCCATCTCCGTGAAAACTTGAGAGTTTAGAGAACTCTGGAATTTATATGAGTAATGGAAAGGAGTTGAAGAGAATACTTCAGAGTAAGTTTTGACTTCATCACGAGGAGCTGTTGGCACTCTGAAGCGTTTCCCCATTTACAGAACATAAACGTCTGAAAAAAAAAATTAAAAAAAATGATTCTGTTTAGTATCTGTTCATGGAAATTTGGGATTAAAGTAGCTTCCATATTATTTTTTCATTCATATTTTCATAACACCATTTACCTGGGACTTTTACCCCCTTTTTTCCTTTCCCCGTTCTCCCATTTTGTGTTTGACTTCCGGGGGAGCAAAAAACAACGCTGAAAATCGCTCGGTACATAATAGAATTGAGGAGCTTCTAACCCGTGGGCTGTGTCGTTGGAAAATAAGGGAACGAGTTGTGAAACGAGTTTCCAAACTCGTCGACGTTTGAGGTCGCTGTACACTCACTGCCCGGAGATCTCTTTTCCCCTTTTCATTGTCACTGAGTTTCATTGTAAATAATTTGATGGGGGTGAACAATCATTCTTCTTTTTTCACTTGATTAAATCCAAATTTCGAAATTATTGATTTTATTAAAAAAAAAAAAAAGAAGATATATTCACAGTTTCTTTTTCAATAATTTTTCAAAAATATATCGAAAATAAAGAGGCGTATGTCCAATCAATTTATCCCATTTTGCCCCTTTAATATTAATTTTTGTATTTTTTTTGTGCGATTTTTTTAAAATTATTTTTGCAAATTTTTCCAAAGAATAATAATTTTTTTTTTTTCTGTCTTTGTTCATTGAAAAATGTTTTGTCACTCTTTTATTCCATTCCGATTCATTCGGATTATTGCAGTCGAATGGATGTAAATGAAAATTGAATTCGCATCGGAATACAATGGGTATTACATTCAGATAAATTTTTTTCATTGTTCGTGAAAACTACAATCCACAATTTACCATGAATTCCGTCAATTATCATTTCATTATTAACTCCGAGAATATTTTAGCGCGTATTCTATTTCTTGTCTCTGAAATTATCTCTTATGAATTATTCAACGCTTCGTTGCGTATAAAAAAATTCTCTCCACAGTTATGATTCGTGCAGTTTGACTGAACAAAATGCTCCTTTCCATAATGTTTATCATCATAAACGTAAACAAAAAAACAGACATTTATTTGAAAAAAAAAAAATGGATTTTATTGAGAAATTCGTCTTTGAAGTAAAAATTAATATGACACTTAAAAAAAATAGTTTGGAGAGTCAATAATTATTAATTTTTAGAAATGATTTACTTAAAGTAATAATGCGTTACTTGAATTGAAAATAATAATTCATTTTCATTATTTATTTAAAAGGAATTAAAAGAATTTCGAGCTCATTATCTCATTGTTTGTTTCAAGAATAAATATACTTTGAGAGAATATTTTTCACATTAATTAATCAGTTAATTCATGAAAAACAAATTGTTTATGATTATCAATTGCCTTTTTCTTTAATTCAAAAACGAAGTTTCCAATAATAAAACAGAGTTATCGACTTAACCTTGTTCACCACTTCACCACTGAATTTACATTAATTAACTAGTTAATTGATAAAAAAAAACAAATTGTTTATGATTATCAAGGACAAATTTTTTTTGATAATAAAACAGAGTTATCGACTTAGTCTTGTTTACCACTTCACCACTGAATTTATATTAATTAACCAGTTAATTGATAAAAAAACAAATAATTTATGATTATAAAGTGCTTTTTTCTTCAATTCGAAGACAAATTTATCAATGATAAAACAGAGTCATCGATTTAACCTTGTTTACCACTTCACCACTGAATTTGCATTAATAAATCAGTTAATTGATGAAAAACAAATTGTTTATGATTATCAATTGCTTTTTTCTTCAATTCAAAGAAAAAGTTTTCAATAATAAAACAGAGTTATCGACTTAACCTTGTTTACCACTTCACCACTGAATTTGCATTAATAAATCAGTTAATTGATGAAAAACAAATTGTTTATGATTATAAAGTGCTTTTTTCTTCAATTCAAAAACAAAGTTTTCAATAATAAAACAGAGTTATCGACTTAACCTTGTTTACCACTTCACCACTGAATTTACATTAATAAATCAGTTAATTGATGAAAAACAAATTGTTTATGATTATCAATTGCTTTTTTCTTCAATTCAAAGAAAAAGTTTTCAATAATAAAACAGAATTATCGACTTAGCCTTGTTTACCACTTCACCACTAAATTTACATTAATAAATCAGTGAATTGATGAAAAACAAATTGTTTATGATTATCAATTGCTTTTTTCTCCAATTCAAAGACGAAATTTATCAATAAAATCCCTTTTTTAATGTACTGAGTTAATTTTCCACATTAAAAAAAAGTGATCACTCAATTGGAATAAAACACTTGAACACAATATTCCCTGCAGTTTAAAATTCTTTTATTTCGAATTGAAAAGGCAATTAGTGACAAAGTGATTCTCCACCTGTATTCAAATCATTGAGAATTCACTTGATAAATGATGTTCCCTGGTTTTGAGACAACAAAGCGAAAAAAACCGTAAAAATAGAAGTAGAACAAATGAAAAAAGTCCTCGTTAATTCCTCCTAAAATAATTACAGTTTTAAAGCCGATGACTCATTAAATCCCCCACATTTCGAGATGAGCAAATGAAGCATTTAATTTTTCCCACACACGGTTATCCCAGACACACGTTTTTTTTCTCCCCATTTCTTTCTTTCTCTTCTTTTTTTCATGCCCGTTTTTTAGGTGACAGCTTAACCTTTCGGTTCCACAGGCGCCTACAACGAGCGGTCGGACGATGCGTTTCCGTCTGCCGGAGAATGGGATGAGGGGGTGGAGAAAAGAGGGATGAAAAGAGCTCTCTGCTCGTTCAAAGAAAATCTTTTATGGCGCTCGACCGGAACGCCAACTGGTGCTGATAGGCAACCGTTGGGCAAAGGTAGATTTTTCCCTCAACGTGACTTATTCCCATGATACTAGCCACTTGAGAAATCGGCTTTGACTCGTCATAATAACGTCTCACAATCCCCCCCTCCTCCCCCTGTAATCTCGTAATGTGATCTTGCCGTCAATGGAATTATTTTTGCAGGTGTGAATTACAAGTGTAATCCCTGGCTTTTTTTTATTAATGAAAAAGAGTCGGTGAATCCGGGTTTCAATGCAGTGTGAATGATAATGGATTTTTTCCCCGGATTTATTCATGAGCGTCATATACACACACAATCGAACGGTTTTCCCCTTTATTCCAATTTCTCTAGTTTTTTTTATCTTGATTTGTTGTTTTTTGCATGATGAATACCATGAGGGGAAAAAAGGAGGCACAAATTTTTCCATTCAGCACATTCAAGGCTATTTGTATTTTCCAATTCATTGGGTTATCAGAATGTGGAGTAAATAGAATTAAACAAAGTTCAGATAAAAATTTTCGGTTTATTCACTCGAGGATTGAGTGAATGACTTCAAAATGGAGTCGACTCCACGTGAATTCAGTGTCTGATTTCAATGACTTCAAGCGCTGATTAACGTGACTTCATGACTGCTATTGATTACCAATGACTTCATCAATTTGTAGTCAGTGACTTCGAATTGAATGAAGTCATTGAAATGACAATTAATGAAATTTAATGAATGAAAGAGAGTGGGGGATTAGTGAGTTTCTAGAGAACAGGAAGATTCTCCACATAAAAAAGGGACTTGCAGAGGTGCCAGTAGTGAGTGACTCTAGTCCGTCGTTAGTTAACGCGGTAAATTCAAACCTGAAATACGTAATTTTAATGACTTCAATTGATTTCAAGTGATTTCAGTGATTTCAAAAAAATTAAATCATTTGACTTCAGCGATTTCAATAATATAAGTTGCATGAGAATATTCAATGATTACGTTTCAAATTTGTGAAATATAATTCACGAATAACTGGGGTTATTCCCTCAAGGATTGAGTGACACCATGACTTCAAAATGGAGTCGACTTTACGTGAATTCAGTGTCTGATTCCAATGACTACAAGTGCTGATCAATGTGACTTCATGACTGCTATTGATTGCCAATGACTTCATCAATTTGTAGTCAGTGACTTCGAATTGAATGAAGTCATTGAAATGACAATTAATGAAATTTAATGAATGAAAGAGAGTGGGGGATTAGTGAGTTTCTAGAGAACAGGAAGATTCTCCACATGAAAAAGGGACTCGCAGAGGTGCCAGTAGTGAGTGACTCTAGTCTATTCAAAACCTGAAATACGTAATTTTGATGACTTCAATTGATTGCAAGTGATTTCAGTGATTTCACAATTGATTTCAAAAAAATTAAATCATTTGACTTCAGCGATTTCGAAAATATAAGTGCACGAGAATATTCAATGATTACGTTTCAAATTTGTGAAATATATTTCAGAAATAAATGGGGTTATTCACTCAAGGATTGAGTGACACCATGACTTCAAAATGGAGTCGACTTCACGTGAATTTCATTGTCTGATTTCAATGACTTCAAGCGCTGATTAACGTGACTTCATGACTGCTATTGATTGCCAATGACTTCATCAATTTGTAGTCAGTGATTTCGAATCAAAGAGAGTGGGGGATTAGTGAGTTTCTAGAGAACAGGAAGATTGTCTACATAAAAAAGGGACTTGCAGAGGTGCCAGTAGTTAACGCGGTAAATTCAAAACCTGGAATACGTGATTTTAATGACTTCAATTGATTTCAAGGAATTTCAGTGATTTTACGATTGATTTCAAAAAAATTAAATCATTTGACTTCACGTTTTAAAGAAGGGGGAGGGGATTTTATTCAAATTCCCAACTGTCCTGTTTTTTTCCGACTGAGAAAAGATATGTTTGTTGCCCATGAATAATTACGAGGGACAAAAAAAGAAAAGCTCGGAGCTTCTGAGTCACGAGGGGTTTTGAATAGAGAATAAGCGGTTTTTTCCTGCTCACAAGATTTAAACTCACGAATTTCATTTACTCCTCTATTTTTATCTGTACACAATCAGATTTCTTTATATTCATTCTGTAAAAGGAAATACCTTATACTGTATTCCCTGGTGCCAAGTTCGTCGCCCTCTGAGTGTTATTTGGTACGGGGACCCGCCCCATGGGAGACACTTCCCTCGGGTATTCGTGCTAGTTTTCTTATGAGTCTATACCTTCCACTTTTACGATAGCGTTGAAAAGAAAGTAGCGTCTTCAAGGTTATCGTGTCCTGTCTATCTTTTGGGTGAAAAAATTGAGAAGAAAGAGATATATTTTACAGTTGGTGAATTTATAGTTCCTGAAAAACTGAGGTTTTTCAACGTGTCTTTATTTATGTCACTTTGACAGTTATAAAATAATATGTGCATGTAATTAAATACTTTATTGATATATTCTCAAAATTTTAAAATGATCCACAGTTCAGTTTATTGGGAAAAAATATTTAAAAAATCACGTTTTTCAAGTTTCTCCATTTTTTTCGATATCAACCTCCCAACTTTAAAAAATAAAAAATCATGTGTCATAAAATTAAATTATTTTAGAATAATATGACATTTTGCATCATTTCACTACTGAATTTTTTTTTTTTTTTATATATTATCATGAATTAAAGTAATAAATTTTAAGAAGACATTTTTTTTTTTTTTTCTTTTTTTTACCTTAATTTTGAGAAAGAAATGCGAAACCACTTTTTATCACTTTTTTTTCAATGCAGCACGTGTTTATGAGAATGTTTTCTTCCTGTTGTAAATGAAAAGACGTGAATAATATGAAGAGGATGAAGAGATATAAATATTAGCTTTACAAAGAAACAAAGAGAGATGAGAAAGAAAGATGGGTTGCCATTACGCCTAACGACCCTCGTATGTCCTGACGCTTTAACTAACCCTCTAGTTTCTAGAACTATCACGACATCTCACCCCATCATAATGTCTCATTCCTCTTTTTCACCTCTTACTACCTACTGCATGGCTCTACGTATAACCCTTTGCATTCGTGCCTTGTCTCATTCACGAAAAATCCTAATTTGGCCATCTAAATGCATCTGGCGCAAACTACTGAGCTGATCGTTGAGAAAAAATATATGTAAAATCTACGTTTCTCTTTGCTCCTACGTAAATTCGGGGCTTGTTCCAGTTTAGTGGAAAAGGTTTTTTATGGGGTGAATTCAAATTTTAATGTTGGAAAGTGATAATTCAGGTTTTTTACGTAATTATTGGAGTCAATTAAGAAATTATACCATTAACATTTTTGTGATTTTAAATTAAGTAAAGATACTGGGGCAAAACGGGCCTTTTGCGTAAAATCATTTTTTTTAAGAGAATCACAAAGAATCTAAATTTTTTTAATACTACGATTTTTTTAGGGGAGAAGTCTTCCCCGGAAAATTTTGAAAAAATTCCACATAAATCTAGACATCTTGAAGCATCTTCTCAATTTTTTCCATTTCTTTTCATCAAGTTCTTCACCCCGAAAAAAATCCTGGATTATCTTATACTGTAGGTTCATTTTACGCAAATTTTCTTAATGAACGAACCACTCCCTTGGCTTTCATTTGTACGATTTTACTTAGATGTTGAAAGCCTCCTTAACATTAAATTCGCTCGAATTCACTTTAATGTGTCCTAGAAAGAGGACGAGCATTTGCATAGTAGTAGACACTCGTGAAATCGAATTTGTGGTGTGTTTTATCTAATTGCTCTTTGGACAGCGGATAAGGAGTAGTTGGACTTGAGGTTTGTGGTGGGGATTGGCACGTGTCGAGGTGGAATATGCAAATGGAGAGACTCAAATCTTGGTGCAAATGCAGATAACAGAAGAAATCGACAATTTCATATTTATTAGTTTCAAAACCGTAACAATTTCTCACTTTTAAATACACTTTGTTATTATCTGTTTGATTAATTATAATTATGATGATAAGAAATTCAGTCATGAAGTGGTAAACGAGGTCAAGTATATATGGTATCCTTATATGACTTGACCTTGTTCACCACTTCACCACTGAATTCTAATTTTTTAATTCGAATGGAAAAGCTTCATTTAATCACAATTTTTTATTTTTTCTATTGAAAATTATGTATTTTCTGTGCACACAAAATTATGTAATAGAATTTACAAAATTTAAATTAACTTGAAATCCAGTAAATACCTCATTAGAATGGCTACTTTCCAGTGGAGAGGGGATTCCCCTCACCGCGTAACGCTTTTTCGTTCCCATCAGCAGAATTCACTAACATGGCGAAAAAAGTTTCACTTCAAAAAAATTCTAGTTTCGTATTGGGCGCCTTGTCGTTGGGAAGTATATGTTTAAATATTCCATCGTATTCCTTATGCTATTGGTGGGGAGCTCAGTAGCAATTTCCACACGTGGAGGACGAGATGTCGTCGATGGCGGGAAAAGTTTATAACAATATGGCTCCTTCTGTAATTTGAGAAAGAAAATAACGTTTCAGTAATGACTTAGCATCTTTTGTAGCAATTTAACCTATTTCTTCACTACGTGGAGAGAAAAATATCTGAATTTTAGTCAGTGACTCTTGGAAAAATCACCATGCCCCTCAAATCGAATGCAATGAGCTTCATAACCAAGAAATTGTGATTGACCGCAGGAGTTTTCATGAAGGGCGACAATTTTTTGGTTCTGCACCAATTTTTTTCCGTGCGTCACAATTTTTGTGTCATTCTCTCCTAAAAACTGAATCCGTCCAATTACTAATTCTTGTTGCAAATACATTTTTTCTGCATGCAGATTCACAAAACACCCAAGTGTGCATTTCTCAGCTGTTTTATGAGGCCAATCATAATTTTTCTGCGATTTTTCTCTCCATGTACTAATTCCCCAACATAATCTCTATTTTTTCTTATTTGAAAGATTTTAATTTTGATAAATATTGTAGTTTCAATCACTTACTTTGCATTCTTTCGCAGTACGCCTTGTGCGACACCAATAGTCCTCTCCGGAATCGCAATTCATGGTTGTTGACTACAAGAGAAAATAATGATTCAGCTATTACCTCCTAAATCAGTTGTGAAGTGGTAAATAAGGTCAAGTATGCATGGTATCTCCATACATGACTTAACCTTGTTCACCACTTCACCGCTGAAATCTCCTTGAAATTATAAAAAATTTGATTAACTTCACCTTTACAAGTAATAAATCACAAAATACTGTGATACTTAAAAGTAGAATAATTATTTTAGAAATCATTTTTTCGATTGATAGAGAAAGAATTGAAAGAAGGAAAAAACTTGAAAACTCGATTAAATTAATGGATATTTGTACTAATGTTAGAAAATCGTGATTTCTGCGATGTGATGAAAGGTTCTAATGAAATACAAAGCATTTTTCCATGGATGCTTCTCTTTTATACAAGAGACTTCGGAAAGTTTCATAGATTCAACCAATCCCCGACGTTTTTATGTTTATTAATGAGAGATATGAGATTAGAATTGAACAAACGCGTTGAGGTTCCGGTCGGTAAATATTGGGCAGAATTCTAGAGGTATTACTTTTTCGTAGAAAAATAGAGAAAAACCTTGGAAAAGGATTGAACCTATGAATTCTTTTGAATTTGTTGATTCAAATGATAATTCAGCCTTTATCTTCTCGTCTATAAGGAAAGTCTCCACCTGTAGATTAGCTATCATTGTTTGCACAGATAATCCGGTTGACGGCGTCTACGTTCCTAATCACTCATGTCAAGGGGGGGGGGGGGGGTAAGGTATTAAAATTTTATTTTTTGGGGTTTTTTTGTTTTGGACATAATGGATGATAGCAACATCCTTCATGAACCTGGCATTGATTTTTCGATGTAAAATGAGCTGATAAAATTCGCTGATGAACTTCTGATGCCAGATTTCTTAGTGCTCAAAACTTCGAAGGGTTTTTCTCACAACTCGCGGTTTTGAAGTCGGTGCCCATTATTACTTCAAAACTACTGCACTGATCCTTTTCAAATTTTGAACACTATTCCTGTACATAATTTACCAGGTAACGCTGGAGAGTTTTTCCCAAATTTGTTAATAATTGTTATTTTCATACAAAGGAGAAATAACAAATTTCTCGAGAAAAATCGCATTTTTCCTTCAAAATGCTCCAAAAAAGGGAAAAATTGAAATTTCGAATAACCCTCCCAGCGTTACCTAGAGAAAACTATTTACTATTACACTATTATACTAAACATCTAACGAATGAACTTTGATTTTTTGATTTCGGATGATCCAGCACCGAAAGTTATTATGGGCACCGCAATTCTACTTTTTTCCGAGACATTCCCAAATAATAGCTGCCATTGCCGTATTTTTTAATATTTGTTCATGAAAATTTCACATAATATTCTTCGAATGTCATATTTCAATATACCATTGGTTTGCATAAGGAGATTTCAACTGTATCGTCACAAAAAATTCCCAAAAACATGCCTATTTTCGTACGAATTAACCCCCCCCCCCCCCCCCCCCCCCCTTAAGGTAGTTTTATTTGATTTCCCGCAATCGGTTCATTTTCTCCAAATTTAGTGGGATAACTACTTCACGTTTTAATGAGATATTCGACTTCAAAGTTTTCTCAGAAATCAGTAAAATCCAAGTTTTCTCTTTCTTTCATTTTTTTGTCAAAAACCGGTTGACTGATTTCGATGAAAAATTAGGCGGGTATTCTTCCAGTATTCTGAAGTAATGTCAAATTAATTCAGGTTTTTTCACCACGTTTTTTTCTTCGAACTTAGAAGATTGGAAAATTCGGTAGAATCCGCTAGTCAGGCGGGCAATCAGCTGCCGCTGCTTTGACGTGATTGGCCGTGATTGGCCGCTCAGCATGGATGTACGTGCTCTGCTGTCCTATGCGGGCGATGAATGTTTACATGTCTACATATAGTTTCGTATCATTTAGGGATATCGAGAGTTTACTGAAAAATCTGAGAATTTTCAATTAAATGTGCAATTTGCTTGTTCAATTTTTTGATGTGTGAAGATGAAAATTTGTGCGTGATATGAGAATTGAGTAGTGAAGTGGTAAATAAGGTCAAGTCATATAGGGATACCATATATACTTAACCTTGTTTACCACTTCACTACTGAATTCTCTTCATATATTTTCGGACAAAACTGCTTCAAGAAATCCAGAATTTCTTTTTCTGTATTTTTTCTCAGGATTTTTTTTTTTCAGAATAGAAATAAATAGCGTTTTAGCTATTGTGTGTAGTATAGGTCTAATGGATGAATAGAACAGGCGGTTCTTTTCTGGAATTTATGTAAGAACATAACTTCAGGAGCTAGTTTCCAATGAATGTGGAGAATAATAGGATTTTCGAGAGTTAATGAGAATTTAAAAAAAAAATCCATTACATAGATTCACTTAATGTCGGGTTTGCCTGTTTATGAGACAGTTGCGAATTTCGGAATTGGGATATTGGTGCACATTATTAACCTTTCGTAATAAAGAGATCTACTCGGAGGGAAAAATATGAGAATTTTTGTTAGTGACTCTTGGAAAAATTATCATGCCGCTCCATAAACGGAAAGCAATTTGCTTCGTAACCAAGAAATTGTGGCCAATTACTGATTCAGTAGTGAAGTGGTAAACAAGGTTAAGTCATATAGGGACAACATATATTCTCAGCCTTATTTACCACTTCACTACTGTATTCAGTACTGAAGTGGTGAACAAGGTTAAGTCATATACGGATACCATATATACTTAACCTTGTTTACCACTTCACTACTGAATTCCTATTGCAAATACATTTTTTCTGCATGTAGATTCATAAAACACACAAGCCTGCATTCTGCAGCTGTTTTATGTGGAGCATCATAATTTTTCTGATAATTCTTTCAAATCTTCACATTTTGAATGATTTAATTATAATTCTTACTACGATATGACATGTTTTGTTCATTACAACTAGCAAAGGGAAATGAGCGAGAATAAGGGGAGGGGGGTGTGAGGGGACATCACTTCCGTTTTAGGGCAAATTCCGGTTTAATCCCTTCACTACATATATCACTGCATAATTTTCAGATATTTCACATTGTAGATCATGTATCCAGGATGAGAACTGTATTCTTCACGGTTCACTGTATTTTATTCACAGTTCGGGAAAATGAGAGCGATAATAGAGATGTGATCAATTGAAAACGGCCATTGAGAACTTTGTGATACGTGAATTGTTGGATTCTCAATTTTCAGGATTATTGGACATATGAAATGAAAAAAGATTGAATAACATAGAAGAAAATGAAAAAAAGCAGAATTCAGTAGTGAAGTGGTAAACAAGGTTAAGTGTATATTATGTTCCTATATGACTTAACCTCGTTCACCACTTCACTACTTAATGCAGCAGCGAAGTGGTAAACAAGGCTAAGTCTTATAGGAACACAGTATACACTTAACCTAGTTTACCACTCCGCTACTGAATTATTGAATTTGAATTGTTGAATTCAAAATTCATTTAATTTACATTTTTCAATTCATTAGAATTATGAAGATTATTTCATTACATTTGGAGAATCTGAGATTATCCAGAATACATTTAAAACTTTTCAACATTAACTAAATCCTCATTCTATCACAATGAGGAACTTTTCAGTGAAGAATTAAGCACGTATGGTAATTTCTAAAGCTAAACTCGAACTTTGGATTATCAGAATTATTGATAATATGTGAAAAGTTGGGACATATGGCTGGAGTACAGTTCACGGTTGAGTTGGAAATGAAATGTTGAAATCAATATTTAATCAACTACTTTGAAAGTAAAAAAAAGAACTTGTTTCACTTCAACGATCTTCTCGTTGGGTTAAATTTATTGGATGCTGTCAATTGAATTTTTTTCCTCGAATATGTAAAATTGGTTGGATGAAAAACTAGCCATCGGAAAAATTTAATATAGAAAAAAAAAAACGGGTCAGAATTCAAAATTTTAACTTTTACAATTCAATTCATAAAAATTCATAAATATTGAGTTTCGATTGAATTTTCCCATGAAAATTTAGTGGTGAAGTGGTAAACAAGGTTGAGTACGCATTATATCCCTATATGACTTAACCTTGTTCACCACTTCATCACTGAATTTATGAAATTAATGGAACTTCAGTAGTGAAGTGGTAAACAAAGTCAAGTCGCATAGGGATACCACATATACTTAAACTCGTTTACCACTTCACTGCTGAATTTCCATTAATTTCATTAATTCAGTGGTGAAGTGGTAAACAAGGTTAAGAACACATGCTATTCCTATATATATGACTTAACCTAGTTTATCGCTTCACCACTGAATTAATGAAATTGATGGAAATTCAGTGGTGAAGTGTTAAACAAGGTCAAGTCATATAGAGATACCATATATACTTAACCTTGTTTACCACTTCACTAATGAACTCAGGAAAAATGTTTTGATGATTGTGCTGAAATTTCACGAAATTCATTCAATTTTCCTAAACTTTTTCCAATTACATCGAATCAGCGATTTTTTTTTGAAAATCGATACATTTTTTTCGCAGTGCAGATTCGTTAATGAGTATCTGACTTTCATCATGGTATACAATCTCATCACTATCAGCCTTCAAAACTTAATTAACTCCCGATCCTCTTGCACAATCTTATGTGTCCTTGATAACTCCAATTCTAACTTTCTCGAAATTATTTTGTGATAACAGAAAATGGATGTAATCACATCGAGATATTCCAATGGAGGAGAAAAAAATTGAGTAATTTAATTTTAAAAAAAAACATTCATTAAAGTTTTATAAATTTATTGAAATCGTGAAAATTATGGAATCACTGAATTCGATGATTTATTGGTTTTTTTAATTTTTTTAATAATTTCGCATGTAATTCGCAGTTTGTTAAGCTTTTTATGACATAAAAAATCCCCAATAATAGAAAAGCCTATTTTTTTGTTTATTTCAGCATTTAAAAAAATGAAATTATCATTACTCATTATTTTTGGAGCTTGATGACAATTGAAGTTAAACAGAGCGAAGTTTTGAGCCAAAAAAGGAGGCATTCGCCAATTTATCATATTTTGCGTGAGAAGTATATTCATATTTTATGGGGAAAACTCATTTGTCACGAGTAGAATATGAAAATGAGTTGTAAATTGCACAGCCAGATAACATATCCATTCTCCAAACTCTCGGAGAGTCTCATCTAAAAGTTCACATACAAATTTAACTTTTCACTGAGATGCAGCATCTCATGCAAGAATTTTCAACTCGATTTTTATTTTTAATCAGGAGTTACGATTGAAATCATTGACAGTAATAATCGTTCACTTCATTAATGATTTCAGTGGACAATTGAAGACATTTCTGATGAGCTTTCATGATTGAGTGATGCCATGACTTCAAAATGGAGTCGACTTCACGTGGATTCAGTGTCTGATTTCAATGACTCCAAAAAAATGGGATTTCAATGACTTCAAGCGTTGTTTAACGTGACTTCATGACTGCTATTGATTGCCAATGACTTCATCAATATGTAGCCAGCGACTTCGAATAGAATGAAGTCATTGAAATGACAATTAATAAAATTTAACGGATGAAGGAGAGTGGGGGATTAGTGAGTTTCTAGAGAACCGGAAGATTCTCCACATAAAAAAGGGACTTGCAGAGGTGCCAGTAGTGAGTGACTCTAGTCCGTCGTTAGTTAACGCGGTAAATTCAAAACCTGAAATACGTAATTTTAATGACTTCAATTGATTTCAAGTGATTTCAGTGATTTCACAATTGATTTTAAAAAAAATCAAATCATTTGACTTCAGCGATTCCAAAAAGTTGAAGTCATCCGATCTCAAATTGTATTCTTTTCATTCGTTTCCCCTTTAAGCTTCTTCATTCACTTTAATGCAAACTAAGTTTCCCTCAACTAAAATAAAAAATATAACCAAGTAATAAATAGGGGTGCGAATTTAATGTGACTAAAGTGAATTTTAATGTTCGGATTATAAGCTTCCACGATTCAATCGATCTTAAGAGAGTTCTGCTTGTTATTCATCCGTTGAAACTTTCTGTACAGTCACCATTGAAAGTTTGATGCAAGTGACGAAACTTGCAACAGTGTTGCCAAGTGTTCTTTAGTAGTCTTATTTATAATCTTCTGTAATTGGTCAAAACGCAATGGCTCTTCAAGGGTATTACTTCAATCAATTATTTAACAAATAAAATGAATTCAGTAGTGAAGTAGTAAAAAAGGTTAAGTCATATAGAGATACCATGTATACTTAACCTTGTTTACCACTTCACTACTGAATTCTAAATCCATAATTGATTAGTGAAGTGGTAAACGAGGTTAAGTATATAGGGTATCCCTCTATGACTTAACCTTGTTTACCACTTCACTACTGAATTTCTCCTAATTTTGGAAAGAAATGATTTAAATTGAAATATTTGAGTGAAAAAGACCTATCTCCATGATTTTTTTAGTTACTCTATTGAGAATGATGTCTTCACTACAGAATTGACAATTTATCATCAAATGAACAGGAGAAATGTTCAGGAGCTTTCAAACTTACCCAAAAAAAGGGACATGAAATAATTCATTCGAAAGTAGTACAGTAATTCATTTTCACTAATGTCAAAAGTTTCCTCACAGTTCTCATGCAACTAAAAAATCCAATCATCCCACAAACGTTAAACTCTGCTAATTGTGTAATTGAGGCAAAAAATGTTGAAACGCATGAGGATTGAATGTTCACGAATAAAGTCTTGATGCAACTGAAGGAATATAGGATTTCATGTGATGATAAAATTCAAATGTTTTTATAGAATTTTGTTTTATAAAACAAAAATGTTTCGCTATATTTACTTGATGAACTCGTGAACAGTCGCTCAGTAAACATGGTAACTCCTCTGCAGAATAGAATTTCTCCAAATAATTACCAGGATAATTTTGAGAAAGCATCAGGAAGTAGTTCATGTGTAAAAATTTGTATTCAAATAGCAGCACATCGTGATTCTTGCTGGGTGCTCTTTATTCTTGTTAATGTAGAAGGAATGTAAGGAGTTTGGATGGATTCATTAGTGCACTTGGAAATGAAACTTGTAAAGACAATTCAGTGATGAAGTGGTAAACAAGGTTGATCATATAGGGATACCATAGATACTTAACCTTGTTTACCACTTCACTACTGAATTTAATATTAAGTTGTTAAATTTAGTAGATTCAACAAGTTCTTGATTATTTTGATGAAGTAATTTGCTTAGTAATGGACTTAATATTTTTTTTGTTCAACTTTTTTGGAATAAATGAAAAAAATGAAGTAGAAGTTGTAATAACTGCTCTTAATTTGTTTTCTAATTTAGAAAAAAAACAGAATGTGCAAAATTTCATTGTTTTTACCATTTTCAAAACTCACTTCTTCTCTAGGTTAAATGATGCAGATAAATTACAGCAAATATTATTTCCATATTTTCAACTTCATCACCTCATTATTCTATGACAGCACAACTTCACGACTTCAAAACCCCACAACTTCTCAATTTGACTTCTGAAATTTACGAAAATTCGGGATACAAACTCTTGAACTTTCACATTCAACATTGAGGAAATTGATTCATAACAGGATTTTCATGATTTCAATAATGAAGTGGTAAACAAGGCTAAGTAGGTGACATAACCTTTTTTACCACTTCACTACTGAAATATTGAGAAATTTAGGAGTTAAATTTTTGAATTTTTATTATTTTTCAATACGTGCATTTGCACTGGATAAGTGCACTTGCACTTATTTTCCCATTTTTTCAGTTTAAATGGTTTTTGATGTAAAATATTGATTCTCGTAAAATGTATTTCCTCTTCAAATGTCTATTAAATTATAGAGCATTTTATTATATAGAGATTGGATTTCAAATTCATCACATACTTGGAAAGTAATTCATTTTTTCACATCCCCTGGAATATCGTTGCAGGTGCAGAATTTATTTCGTTATAATAGTTGAGTGGACGTTGGTTTTCTCATTTTTTAAATTTTATCACATCTGAATATTCCAATGGACGAGAAAAAAATTGAGGGAAAAAATGAGAGATTATTGGATGGAAATTGTGAGATTATTTTGAGAATGGAATTTAGTTCGAAAAAATTGTACTCAAAAGAATTTAATAAAAAAAATGATTCATTAAATTTTTATGAATTCATTGAAATTGTGAAAAATCATGGAATCACTGAATTCAATGAGTTATTGGCTCTTTTAATTTTTTAATACTTTCGCATGAAATTCGGAGTTTGTTAAGCTTTTTATGACATGAAAAATCCCCAATAATAGAAAAATCCATTTTATTGTTCATTTCTGCGAAATATTCACTAAAAAATGAAATTTATCAAATGAATATTCAATAGTGAAGTGGTAAATAAGGTTAAGTCATATGGGGATATCATATATACTTAACCCTGTTTACCACTTCACTACTGAATTGTGAAACAATAATTTTACGTGCCATAGAATTCTCAAACTTAATTGTCACTTTTTTTACATTTCAAAAATAAAATAAACAATGAATAAAAAAAAATTATCCATCCAATTAAATTTGGTATCTTTCAAAGAAAAGTTCTACGTTTAATTTTTATTTGAATATCAAAATAATTAGAAAAAAAAAAAAAATGAATATTCCAAATCCAACATCAAAGGTCAGCATTTAATCTGCACGAGCTGACTTTAAAGTGTGTGAGTGGGCTCAGTGTTCGAGCTTTCGTTGAAGTAGCCACTCATAATGAAAATCACTGTCTGTGTGTAAGTCCAGTCCTGGTATTAATAACCGCTTTTGAAAAATCCGCAAGCTCAATCCGGAAATTCAGTGGTGAAGTGGTAAACAAGGTTAAGTAAATATGGTATCCCTGTATGAAATTCAGTGGTGAAGTGGTAAACAAGGTTAAGTAGACATGGCATTCCTGTACGAAATTCAGTAGTGAAGTGGTAAACAAGGTTAAGTAGACATGGTATTCCTGCATGAAATTCAGTGGTGAAGGGGTATACAAGGTTAAGTAAACATGGTATCCCTATGTGATTTAGCCTTGTTTACCACTTCACCTCTTTTTTGAATTCAATACCGAAGTGGTAAACAAGGTTAAGTACATATGGTATCCCTGTTTAAAATTCAGTAGTGAAGTGGTAAACAAGGTTAAGTAGACATGGTATTCCTGCATGAAATTCAGTGGTGAAGGGGTATACAAGGTTAAGTAAACATGGTATCCCTATGTGATTTAGCCTTGTTTACCACTTCACCTCTTTTTTGAATTCAATACCGAAGTGGTAAACAAGGTTATGTAGACATGCTATCCCTGTTTAAAATTCAGTAGTGAAGTGGTAAACAAGTTTAAGTAGACATGGTATCTCTGTATGACTTGACCTTGTTTACCACTTCGCCGTGCTTAATTCTATTATTTTTGTTACAATTACTATTTTTAGTGAAAAGATTTGGAAAAAAATGACTTTGTTCTTCAACCATTTTAGAATATTTTAACAATTTTCTTGAGCATGTTTAAAAACAAAATTGCTGTAAAAAAAAAAAAATCTAAAAAAAAAGTGACGGATTTACGGGACTAATCTCGTTGTTTACCACTTCACAGTTGAATTACCGGAAATGAAGAAAGAGAATTTCCCGCACTTTTCTATCTTTTTCTTTTTTTATTAACGTTTCTCCTTTAAAATGTAAAGAATTAAAAGTCCCCTTGGACTTCCGCTGGAGATGATTAAAGACAGAATATTTACTGGTGGAAAAAAAAATTGATGAAAAAAGGATTCAATAGTACATTTCCACTCGAGAAAATTAATGAATTTCATTCAACTAATGATGAAAAAAATCCAATTAATATTCACTAATGATATATAACAAGAGTTTGTAGAGAAAAAAAATTAATTATCGTTGAATTAATTAAAAGTGAATATATTCCATGGTGAACCATAAATTTTCCGACAAATTGAAAAACCAGAAATAGAAAACAAATGCGAGCATCGGAAAATTATTGGAGTCGTTTGATATCGAAGAATGAATTATTAATCGAATATTTGGCATCGAAACAGTGCATTCGTCGGTTCACAAATTCAATTTTACGGTCATAACAATTTTTTTGAAAAAATACGACAATTTGTTCGTTTTCATCGAAGGTTATTCCTTCAATACTCTTTCAATAGAAAACAAAAATTGAGAATTTGAGTGAAATGTGTTTGAGAGCGGTAAATAAAAGCAGAAATGTTCTCGAAAAAGCGAGAATTTTGAAAAAAAAATCTTTTTGTTTTTTTTTCCACTTTCCAATTCTTTGAATAGTTATCAAAATTCATTACTCTAATTTATAAAAATGTATCAAAAACAAAAATTGATAATAATTGTTTATTCAATTAAAAAAAACAACGAAATGACAAATATGATTAAAAAATACAGTTTATATTCAATTATTGACGAAAGTACCTCGTTAACATGTCATTAAAATTTAATATTATTCTAAAATAATTTAAGTTTATGACAAATGATTTTTTATATCTTAAAGTTGGGCGGTTGATATCGAAAAAAAATGGAGAAACTTGAAAAATGTGGTTTTTTGATATTTTTTCCCAATAAAGTATTTAATTACATGTAAAAAAAATTAATTGGAGCATCCATTTCTCTCTGAATAGGTCACTAATCTAGAAAAAATGAGCTCCGGATAATTGCTCCCGGAATTCTAATCATTATTAATTCAACTCGTCTAGTTCACTGCTCCCTCATTAGTTGTAATTCGCAATGGTTTGCCTCAATATTCCTCCCAGACGAATCAATGACCTCATTCCCCCATGACTCCAATGACGCCTCCATTTTCTTCATCCTTATTCTCAAAATAAGAAGCGTACAATGAAACAGCCATTGAAGAACATAAATGGAATAAAGAGTGACTCACGAAAATATGAGAGAACATTTCACAACGATTCTCCACTCTGAAATGTATTTTTCATTGGGTTTAATGGCGAGTGCATAATGAGTACCAACCACTATCACACAAGTCACGTAAATGAATATTATCCTCTTGCCATTGAAATAATACACAAATATTTTTCATAATCTTCCTACATTTAATGCTTTCACATCCATCATCATGAATAATACCATAAATGAGTCTACTTTGTGATTAATTTGTTATCAGGCTTCGCACTGGTCTTGTGAAAATAATAATAATAATGTCAAGTGAAATAAACTGGTGATTTTTTATTCAACTGTTGGCTACAATGACACTTCAACATCACCACAATTCTACAGAATATAAATGTCTGTCTTGGATTCAACATTTTTTATGATTAATTACAATATTTTTCATAAGAATAAAAAAATGCTTGGTTATAGAATTTTAAGGTAAATAAATTATTATTATATATTTACATTATATTGATTGTTGAGTAATCTCCAAAGATTTATTATTATTATTATTCTCATTGCATATCTTGATAATTCAATAGTGAAGTAGTAAACAAGGTTAAGTACACATGGTATTCCTATTTGATTTAACCTTGTTTACCACTTCACTACTGATTTTTTTTCTTTTCTTAATGAATGATTTTTTCTGTTTTTTTTTTTTAAGTTTAGTGTAGAATTATGTGAGAAAAATTATTCGATTTTATTGAAATTCCCAGGATTTACTTTTTGACCCTCAATTATTCTCCTTCGGGGCACGTAGAAGAATAGAGGAAAATGCATAAAGCTTCCTCTTTTTGTGATGCACGAAATTCTCGGTAAAAAGTTCGTGACGACGTATTTTCAGAGATAATAGTATGGGTGATAAAGCTATCTAAATACGTAAGCTTAAGAGCCCTCGATCTCGAGTAATTGCATGTGAACTGGCTTTCCATCGTAGCTCAGCTTGAATTTTTGGAGGGTTTTGAAGCGAGGGAAGGGGGGAGTTCTTGGGAATGAGGGACTCATTCGGGTCACTAGTCTTGCGTACCTTCGGTGCTTAAATTCACGAGAATTTTGAGACAATGAAGAATTTCTTTCATATTTTAATTTTTTTTTTATGATGGAATTATGAAAAGAATAAGGGCAAAATGATTAAAAAAAAAAATTTGGAGTGAAAGAATTCATTAAAAATTCTGAAAAAAATTGAGAACATGCCTCTGTATGTATACATTGTTGAGTAATTTTTTCAATTTTTTTCGTGTAGATGCTTTTGTTTTAAAAAGAAATTAGTTCAATCTATCCCCCTGTTTATCATTCTAAGAAAAACAAAGACAAAGTGATTAAGGATTTTTTTTTTTGAGTGAAAAAATTCCTTAAAAAATCTGAAAAAAATTGATAACATGCCTCTGTATGTCTACATTATTGGGTAATTTTATCAATTTTTTTTGTGTAGAGGCCTTTATGTTAAAAAAAGTGTAGTAAGCTTCAGATATTAAACATTGAGAAAACAAAAGATTTGCACCTTTTATATTTACTTTCTACTCGCTTCAATGAGACTAATGAGAAAAGATAAATGAAGAATTAAGATACAGCGAGACGGAATGACTCGTATGCTTGATTGCGGAACAAATGAACGACTGTGCCGCTTGATGGCTCCCGGAGGACTCGAATTGAACAGATCGGCTAATCAGAGGGAGGGAGCATAACAAAGCGGAGCAAATCGGAAACCTCCCGTTCCCTTGATTGTAGATTTATCTTTATGTACAGTCTTCATAGTTTCATTCAAAAATAATTCATTAAAATTCAGTCAATTAACTCCAACAAAATAGCACTTTTGTTCATAATACAAAGCGATTATCCAGACAATGCTCTATACAAATAACAAATTTTGAAAATAATAATAATTAAAAAATGAAAAATGAAAGGATAAAAAATAATATTTAGGATTTTTTCTAGAGTTAATTATTTTATGGAAAAATCTGTAAAAAATTTAGAAAATATACCAAAATGTCTTCATTATTGTGTAAATTTTTCAAATTTTTTGATGAAAGCCTTCACGGTTTAAGAAAATCCACTTCATTCTACTCCTTAAAGAAATATTTTCCAAATAATCGGAAATAATTAAAAAATGAAAAGAAAGGGAGAGCGTCTGTGTTGGAACATCCTCAGACTTTTCTCCCTTTTTCCTCCATTCTCATTTATTCCTTGACTTTTCCCAGAGCTCCTCGAAAATTAATCAATTTCTCTGTCTTTTCCAATGAAAAGGGAACAAGAAAAATTTAACGATGCTGCGAGTTCGACGATCGAATTCAGTTTGGATCGTTGGACTGGGAGCAGCGGTGTTGGCTAGTGAAACAATCGTGTTCTCTTAGCGGGACCAAGAGAACTTTACCAAAAACAGAAGGGAGTTGAAAAGGTCTTCGTTCTGTCAAGTATCTGAATGATGTTAGAACATCAGACGCCAACTTTAATACCACCAGCATTGAACAACAGTAGCTGTTGGCCAGATGGCAATACGAAAATGATGTGGACAACTCCAGGAATAGGGGAACTAATCCGTGCCACTTTGATACTATTGCTCAGTATTGGTATACTATTTGCTAATTTACTAGTCATCTGTGTCATCAATAGTCATCGATACAGCAAATACATTCATGTTCAGGTAAATAAAAATCCAAAATATTTATTTTATTGAGAAAAAAGAAATTGGCAATGATAAATAGCCACATCAGATTATTATCTTTCAATTCCAATTTGGAAATGTCAAATTAACATTCCACAAATTTCATGATTGCTTTGTCCCGTCATAGGTCCTCTTCGAGGGGACCTCAGATGGGACCATAGAGGGGACCTCGAAGGGACCATAAAGGGGACCTCGAGGAAACCTTAGATGGGACCATAGAGGGAACCTCGAAGGGACCATAAAGGGGACCTCGAAGGGACCATGAAGGGGACCTCGAGGAAACCTTAGAGGGGACCTCAGATAGGACGGTACAGGAAATCTCAAAGGGGACTTCGAGGGGACCATAAAGGGAACCTCGAAGGGATCATGAAGGGGACCTCGAGGAAACCTTAGAGGGGACCTCAGATGGGACGGTACAGGAAATCTCAAAGGGGACTTCGAGGGGACCATAGAGGGGACTTCGGAGGGGACCTCGAAGGGACCATAAAGGGGACCTCGAGGAAACCTTAGATGGAACCATAGAGGGGACCTCGAGGAAACCTTAGATGGAACCATAGAGGGGACCTCGAAGGGACCATGAAGGGGACCTCGAAGGGACCATAAAGGGGACCTCGAGGAAACCTCAGATGGCACCATAGAGGGGACCTCGAAGGGATCATGAAGGGGGCCTCGAGGAAACCTTAGAGGGGACCTCAGGTAGGACGGTACAGGAAATCTCAAAGGGGACTTCGAGGGGACCATAGAGGGGACCTCGAAGGGATCATGAAGGGGACCTCGAGGAAACCTTAGAGGGGACCTCCGATGGGACGGTACAGGAAATCTCAAAGGGGACTTCGAGGGGACCATAGAGGGGACCTCAGAAGGTACTTCAGAGGGGACCATAAAGGGGACTTCGGAGGGGATCTCAGGAGGGACCGAAAAGAGACCTCAGAGGTGACCATAGAGGAAGCAGCTCTCTTCTCGAATCACAAAATCTTACAAAACAATCATGAAATTTCTGAAATATTTTTTTTTTAACTATAATGAAATATGTTTTTTCTCATATTCCAATCTTTGAATTTACCTAATGATCAAACTACTTCAATTTTTTTTTTTCCAATAAATTCCATTAATTACAACAGAGAATTTATTTTTATTTGAATGAGGTGAATCGAATTGCTTCATTTGGGTATCGAGTGAAAACAATTTTATGTCCACTAAATTAATTAATTCATTCGTCAATTGGTTGGAATTGAATTTTTTTTTATCCTCCAATTTCAGTGGAAGAATTATTGAGTCTCGTTGAATATTTATTTCCATTCCATTAGCCTTCACTATTATATTCATTTGAAACATTGGCTCTTTTAATTTTCACAACATAAATTTTATATCCGAAATTAATTAATGGCTATCCGATTTTCCGTGTAACAATTAGTACAAAAATAAAAAAATTAATCAATTTTATTTTGATGAATTCAGTAGTGAAGTGGTAAACAAGGTTAAGTATATATGGTATCTCTATATGACTTGACCTTGTTTACCACTCCACCACTGAATTCATTTCACTGAAAAAAAGCAAACATTTGCACTTAATTAAACAAAAAATTATTCAATTTTTTCAGCCAAAATATCTATTAACGACTCTTGCCTGTAATGACCTCGCAATTGGAATATTGGTGACGCCTTTTGGATTTCTGCCCGCTGTTTACGGCTGTTGGCCATACGGCGAAGTTGTCTGTCAAATTCAGGTAACTTTAATGAAACAAAATAACAATAATCATAACAGTAGTGATAATTCGGCTGGCTAGAATTTGACGTGATTTGCGGTGAAATTCCCTGGTGAGTGTTATTCCCAGTCTCTAGCGAAATACATCGGGTACATTTACTGTCGCGACGCCAAAATTAGAGAAAGTCTTTGCACGTTTCACGTCATTGGTCTGATTTAATCAGTCTGGAACATATCTGAATGTCTAAAATTAATTTAATCCCATGATAGCGAAATAAAAATTTGGAAATTAAGCGAAATAAAGCGAAAAAAAATTGACTGAATTCAGTAGTGAAGTGGTAAACAAGGTTAACTCATATAGGGATACAATTTATACTTAACCTTGTTTACCATTTCACTACTAAATTATTTGAAAAAACGTTTTTTTCCTGTATTTTTCAAGAATTATTTATTATTTTTTAATTAATTGAATTAATTCAATAAATTAATTGCATTAATTAATTATGACCTATACCTTAACACAACGATTAAATTTTTCTGACGTAATGAATGGCGCGTGTGTCCCAGTCGATTTAGCTATAAAATTGTTAATTTTGTTGAGAGATATTTCGTGCGCTGCTTCACAGGCTGGCAATACATTTTGGCTAGCTATGGGCGTTACTAGCGTGGCAATTAGTCCATTAGCTGTTAATTGATCGAGTGACATACATCTATACATGTAGAGTGAAGTCTCCCGATAAGTGACTCAGTGTATATGAGAGCTAGGCACCAAATGTCTACAGTATTCTATCAATTTTGTTGAATTTCTCGGTATAAATCTGTGTTTAAAAATGGGGGGAAAATTGCATGATGAAGATTCTCATGAACACATATACATACATAGGCATACACACATACACAAGCGCATACACACATACACATACACACGCATGCACACATATACCCACACATGCATACACACACACACATACACACACACACACACACACGTACATGCAAGAACATCCATATGTATGCATACACATATACACGTATATGCACACATACACACGTCTACATACATACATGCATACACATACACACGTATCCATACATACATGCATACACATACAAACGTATACACACATACATGCATATACATACACACGTATACACACAGATACGCACATCCACACACGCATGCACACTAATGCATACACATACACACGTACATGCATGCATACACATACACACGCATGGACGCAGACATGAACATACACACACACACGTATAGACACACATACATAAACATCCACACATGTTTTTCTGAATATAATTTTCGGTCTTTCTTCTCGTCACTAAACCATTCCATTCAAAAGCAAAACGAACAGGACTCGACAAAATAGTAATCGTGATGAAAAAGATTCCGCTGAATTCATGATTTTTACTCTCGTCCGGTAAAAAAAGGATTATACAAATATAACCAAAGTGAGAATAGCACGATCACGGAAACCATATTTCAAGTGTATTTCAAGGGCGTGTTCCGTTTTCCGTTCTCCGGATATCGGTTTAAAGGTCTCTACGCTGTCCTCTCCAAACACGGATATGTTAGCGTTGTATGTCTGTAGAGAATTTATCCCGTGGATTATCACAGATTTTTATTGGACAATTGCCAAAGCCTCCAGGGCCATGGTCGTTTCTCGGGTGCGGTTTATCGTTTATGTATAACGTGCATAGGGGAAAGTGGGTTAAAATTGACGCATCTTAGTTTTAATTTTGTGTTTTGGGAAAATCACGAAAAATATTGAAAATAGAGTTTATTCAATTATTGCATTGAAAAGCTGAGGAAATTTCACTTGGAAACCATATGTCACATCAATTTTTTCAATTTTTCCAAAAACTCCAATTTTCGAAAACTCAAAAAATCAGTTTTTTGAAAAATCGTAAAATACATTATGACACATGTTTTCCAAGTGAAATTTCCTCAGCTTTTCAATGGAATCATCAGAAAATCTTTATTTTTTATCATTTAACTGAAGTACCCATTTTACCCCATATGTGTAGATAGTAATGAGCAGCAGTGGGATAAAATTACACTGAAAAATGTATAAAGTCGCTTTAATTGAGCACGTGTTAATGAAGTAGAACTGCAGTTGTGATAATTACGTCTTTCAACTATTATTGTGCTATTCTCATTCAAAGGAGCAATAATGGAAATCGATGATTTGCCTAAGCTCTGGAATATTCTCATATTATGATATTTTTCTTCATTCCCTTTTGTGTTACAGGCACTATTGCGTGGAGCTCTTACTCAACAGAGTGCCGTCATTCTCGTCTGCATGGCGATCGATCGTTACGTTTGCATGCTCCATCCACACCGTTATCATCGGCACTCCTCAAAAAAGGTCAGTTTTCAGGATTTTCCATTAATTCTAGATGGAACGTACACTTTTCAAATAAAATATGTTATTTTTCGGGGAAATTTCAGTGAATTTAATTGGAAACAGTTGATAAAAAAGTTTGAGGTAAAAAAAAAAATATTAAAATTCAACAATTTTCATAAATTTTCAGTAGAAGCATGAGAATACAGTGACAAATTTTTATGAAATTAAAAAAAAAATTGAAAAGTCAACATTTTCCGTATTTTTCATTTTATTTTCATTCATTTTTTACGATTTATTCCATTTGCTCATTAGTTATTTCCGAGATATGTCAAAAAAACTGATGTTAAAATAGAATTAATTCATCTGAAAACTGAAAATCCTTAAAAATTATAATTATAATTCTGTGGTGCAGTGGTAAACAAGGTTAAGTCATACTAAACCTTACTTACCACTTCACAACTGAATTAATTGATTTTTAAATAAATCTCGTGACCAAAAATTAAGAAGAATTAATTTTATATTTTTTTCTAAATTTCTTTATGATTATTCCTTGAGTAAAAAAACAATGAATAGTTCATTTTTTTCTGTCTATTGTCATTAATTCTCTTTTCTTTCCAAAGAGGGGAGGGCTTTTTTTTATAATAAATGGGTAATCCGATTTTTCATTTCCACAGCAACAATTCCAACTTGTGGGATCCAGGCAGTTTGCCTATCCATAACAAGGTATACTCGCTATGTATTTTAGGGCAGTGGAGGCAGCCGACTGGCAACGACGTTAAAATATGTTTCAGTGGTTCCGTAGTAGAAATCCATGCGTTGTCCAAATGCCCTTTATATATCTATATATATTTATATCCATGCAGAAGACCATGTCTATGGACAACGATGCTCTGTTAACCATGCATAATTTTTTAATGCATCAGTCAGAATGTGGGTCGACCGATTTGATGGAATTTTCATAAAAATTTGACATCAAAAAGCTTTACAATTTTTTAACAATCGAAAAAATCCTCAAAAAAATCGGAAAAAAATTGAGAACATTCTCCAACATTTCTACATTATTATCAAATTTTTTCCAAATAATTTCATGTAAATGCTTTTCCTCAGTAAAAATTTCAATTTTTTATATTCAAAAAAATTAACAAAATAACTCCGAAAAAAAGTTTAGTTACATTTTTTATTGCACATATATTTTCATATATGGATGTAAAATAATTTCGTTCTATGGACCATTAAAAAATAGAGGCAATAAAAAATAACAATCCCATGACACTTTGTGACATATAGCAAGTGCCATAAACTGTGCTACTATGTGTCAATCTGAATGTGCATTTGAAGGGCGAATGAGTATTGAATCTCCCTGTGGTGATTGTCCAACAGTTGTGACAGGCATTCACAGTTATTTGAAATATTCAAATCGTTTAATGAATAATAAGTTCTGTCTTTAACGAGGCTGTGCAATGTTAGCTATGGAATGCTCCTATTATTGGAAAAAAGAGGGAAAATCGGATATGAATGAAAAAAAAAAGGTTTTTTAATTCTCTGATCCTTCCAAACTGGCTGATGCCCTAGAATTGTTCGACGCTCGTTAAATCCAGAGGAAAAAATTCGCGTAAATCCAAGGAACGAGGAAGAATAGACATTTTCCTATGCAATTTAAAATTTTCATCAATTTCGTGCAATTAACGAGATCAATGGAATTACTCTTTTATCCCCAATTAGAAAGTGGAAATTTAATGAGTAAAATCATTTTTCATCATAAATTTGACATTATGATGGAATTTTTCTCATTTCCATCGTTCATAATGAATTCAAAAAATGGGATTACCTTGGTTGATACACGAGAAATGGAGGAAAATCACATTTTGTGGTTCAGCATCGATCAGCCAGTGGTAATGAACCAATTTACAATCAAATCCATGATTGTATTGTGAATTGTTCGAATTAATGATGACGATACCCAATATCTGTTGAATTTCTGGTATGTCAATGACTTATAAGTGCACGAGAATATTCAATGATTACGTTTCAAATTTGTGAAATATATTTCACAAATAACTGGGGTTTTTCGTTGAAGGATTGAGTTACACCAGGACCTCAAAATGAAGTCGACTTCACGTGAATTCAGTGTCTGATTTCAATGACTCCAAAAAAATGGCATTTCAATGACTTCAAGCGCTGATTAACGTGACTTCATGACTGCTATTGATTGCCAATGACTTCATCAATTTGTAGTCAGTGACTTCGAATAGAATGAAGTCATTAAAATGACAATTAATTAAATTTAACGAATGAAAGAGAGTGGGGGATTAGTGAGTTTCTAGAGAACAGGAAGATTCTCCACATGAAAAAGGGACTTGCAGAGGTGCCAGTAGTGAGTGACTCTAGTCTATTCAAAACCTGAAATACGTAATTTTAATGACTTCAATTGATTTCAAGTGATTTCAGTGATTTCACAATTGATTTCAAAAGAATTAAATCATTTGACTTCAGCGATTTCGAAAATATAAGTGCACGAGAATATTCAATGATTACGTTTCAAATTTGTGAAATATATTTCAGAAATAAATGGGGTTATTCACTCAAGGATTGAGTGACACCATGACTTCAAAATGAAGTCGACTTCACGTGAATTCAGTGTCTGATTTCAATGACTCCAAAAAAATGGCATTTCAATGACTTCAAGCGCTGATTAACGTGACTTCATGACTGCTATTGATTGCCAATGACTTCATCAATTTGTAGTCAGTGACTTCGAATAGAATGAAGTCATTGAAATGACAATTAATTAAATTTAACGAATGAAAGAGAGCGGGGGATTAGTGAGTTTCTAGAGAACAGGAAGATTCTCCACATGAAAAAGGGACTTGCAGAGGTGCCAGTAGTGAGTGACTCTAGTCTATTCAAAACCTGAAATACGTAATTTTAATGACTTCAATTGATTGCAAGTGATTTCAGTGATTTCACAATTGATTTCAAAAAAATTAAATCATTTGACTTCAGCGATTTCAAAAATATAAGTGCACGAGAATATTCAATGATTACGTTTCAAATTTGTGAAATATATTTCAGAAATAAATGGGGTTATTCACTCAAGGATTGAGTGACACCATGACTTCAAAATGAAGTCGACTTCACGTGAATTTCATTGTCTGATTTCAATGACTTCAAGCCCTGATTAACGTGACTTCATGACTGCTATTGATTGCCAATGACTTCCTCAATTTGTAGTCAGTGACTTCGAATGGAATGAAGTCATTGAAATGACAATTAATAAAATTTAACGAATGAAAGAGAGTGGGGGATTAGTGAGTTTCTAGAGAACAGGAAGATTCTCCACATAAAAAAGGGACTTGCAGAGGTGCCAGTAGTGAGTGACTCTAGTCCGTCGTTAGTTAACGCGGTAAATTCAAAACCTGAAATACGTAATTTTAATGACTTCAATTGATTTCAAAAAAATTAAATCATTTGACTTCAGCGATTTCACTGATTTCAATTCATCGGTGTGACGTCATGACGTCAGGAGTGACCAACCCCTCGAATAACTGTCTATAATCGTAAATCCTGGAAATCGAATTTTCATCGAGATATGAGTTTCTTTCTTTTTTTCCATTGTTTTGTTCGTTTCAATTGAGTTTACCGTTATATAGAGAAGCAAAATTTCACGTCTCTACTTTTTCCACAATTCTTTTTGCTCCTCTTCTCTTCCAGATATAGAGTAGCGCTTGAAAATGTTTTAAGCGAGTGAATGAAACTCTGATATACATTTGGAGGGGATAGATAAAAAAAATATGCAATTTATAGTGAGGTGGAGCGTGTATGCGGGCTCTTGTGTGTGACCACTCTCTGACGAGCACATAAAAACTTCCATTTTCACTGGACAGAAAAAAATAACTCTGAGCGTTCATGCAGGAGGCTGTAGTAAAGTTGTTAAACAAGATAATGCAGAAAATCTCGTTCTGGTGGATTGCGATACAATTGCACAATTTTTCATGCTTATCGCGCGATATTTTATGATACTAGTGAGAAAAAGGCGATTTTTAAGGCGAAGCGTGCGAAAAAAAGCGTTTTCTGCATACTTGCGGAAAAAAGTGCACTTTTTTACACGCTTCTGCGATATTTTATGATACTAGTGAGGAAAAGGTGCTTTTTTAGGTGAAGCGTGCGAAAAAGTGCACTTTTGTACACAAGTGTACGAAAAAGTGCATTTTTCGCACTTGTGTCATAAAGTATTTCTTTTTTAATAGAAATGGGGCAAAATGGACTAGGACTATCTTTTTCCAAGTGAAAGCCTCTCCAAAAAAAAGAGAAAATTATACAAAAATGTAGATATGAAGAATCTTCTCATTTTTTTTTCAAATTTGGAAATATGAGGAAAGGGATATTTACACTTTTTTTTGAATATGCGAAGGAAATAATAATAGAATTATATTTTCTTGCAGTATTACATGCGTCAGGGATGCATGGCGGTTATGTCAACGACTTGGATAGCTTGCGTCGTAATATTTGGAATCCTCGTCTTACCAAGTGGCGGTTACTACTTCAATGGATCAGGCCTTCTCGCCTGTGATCCATTCTTTGCTAAAGCATCATTCAGGTGACTATATTTATTTCAAATTGAATTCCAATCGCTGCAGATTAGTCAAATCAAGTGCAGCACCCAGAATTCAACAAATTAAACAAAAAAAATAATAAAAATTATATAATTTGAAAATAAATATTTTGCAAGACATTTTAATGCAAATTAATTAAAAAAAAAAAAAAACAAATTTACTTTCAAACATTACAAAATGGAATAATTTTTTTAAATTAATTTTCATCATTATCTTCTGTTTTTATTCAATATCAGCAGCGATTGAAACTTCTTAATTAAATAAAAACAATTATCTTGGAGAAATAATAGTGCTATTATATTTTTCTCTACTCAAATTAATTTCTTGATTTAAAGGATATTGGCCTGCTGCTGTTTTTATTTTCCAACTACCATGGTCCTCATGTACTGCTATGGATCTGCATTTCACGTTAATAAATTGAGGCTCAAGCGCGTCGTCTGTGTTAATACACCGGAAGTTGTTAGCGGCGGAAATATTGAACGCGTAAGAATTTTTATTAGTATTATTAACGATGGAATTTCACTGCACGGTGGAAAAACGGTTATTCAAATTTTAACTGAAAAAATTGGGAATATTTGATGAATTCGAGTTCACTTGAAACGAAATAAAATTTTAAATTGATAGAATTGAAGTTGAAATTCCATCGTAATTTATTTACAATTTTTTGATGAATTTAGTCGATAAATTATTAGAATTATTTAACACTATTAATTAATCATGAATTTCTTTTTTTTTTAAAGTATTTTTAATTCAAGTTTTCAGTGATCCAACTTCAATTCAGAAGACCCTAATTTAGTTCCCTGATAAGCGAATTAATGTACAATGTTATTAATAGTAATTTATGCTCGGTCATGAATATTGCGATGAAAATTCATTGTGGTGCTTCAACACTTTTCGTAGCATATTCATCGATACCATCAGCGTCGATGCAGATCAGCTGTTCGAGTGGTTACCATCGTATTTCTAACAAGATGTTATTTCTCGCTACTTGAAGAACGGAATTCTTCAATTTCTTGAGATTCTCCGTATTTTCTGCGATCGAACAATTCAGTAGAAATATCTCGAAACGCAGGATTTTGGAAAATGCAGAGTGGTGAAGATCTTGACCTACATTTCCACATTTCTGCTCTTGAAAAACGAAATTTCATCATTATCATGAAAATTTCACTGCATGTTCTATGTTATTGAGAAATTTGTGTTTGAATTAAAGGAAAAAGCAATTGATAATCATAAACAATTTTCTTTTTATCTATTAACTGGTTTATTAATGTAAAAAAAAATCTCTCAAAGAAATATATTAATTCTTGAAACAAGTAATTGTTTTGAATTCCTTCTAAATAAATAATAAAAATGAATTAACTTCAATCTGCTAATTAATAATCTTTCGATTTAATCTCTACTTCTCCAGTCAAAGACAAATTTCTCAAAAAACCCCATTTTTTTCTGAATATACATCCTCGCCTTTCTTTAATCCCCAGTAGCATCATATACATGACACTCTAGCACTTATCCCATCTATACATCAACCTAAACCGCCCTTTTTTTCGCATCTGTCATAAGTTTGATCCATCTTGTCGCACTTCCTCTCCCCCAACTCATCCAGAAGCTTGTGAAAGCCTGTCGGTTGTCAGTTTCAATGCCTTCGAATCCACGTTGCCACATGTCTCTGCCACGAAAGCTCCGGGACAATTTGTGTCACATCAAAAACCCATGGCACTGCCTTATTCAATCCACATCTCATCAATTTCATCAATATATCTGTTGAGCATTATTGCTAAGGAAGAGAGACGATGTTAAAAAGACCTGAATAAACTTCCTGGAGCCATTGGCTTCATTAACATCAACACAGAGTCCTTGAGTATTGGATTACCTCGGAGTTTCGATCGGGCCATTCAAAGTGAATTTGGCAAGGAGACTTGGCCTAGAGCCTAAGCCCCAGGCATCTTCTTCAGTATTCTCATTTCACACTCTCAATTCCATTGGATAGACATAAACACGACCTTTACTTCAAGCTCCTCTGCTTTGTCATTCCTTCTCCATTTCTCCTATAATTTTTTTCTTCTTTTGTCCTCTCTTTCTCCACTAGTATCCATAAATTTAGCGGAAATGATAGAGTCTTCGGTTGAATTCGATCGAGTGAATGAATTCAACAATCATCCTTCTCCCTTTCTCCTGCTCTTTCTTCCTCGTCTATCAACTTCTGTTTGAGCACTCCAACTTGGCCGAAAGATCCATTGTTTGATGAAATCGTCCTTAGTTTGGCCTCAATTCATTGTCAAGGAAACTTGAGTGAATAGTCCTCATCTTTTTCACTAATGCCTTAATGGAACATTTTTATAATAACAAGTTTAAGAAGAATTCCTTTATTTCTCATTAAAAATGATTGAAAAAAGGAATTTATTCATTTTTTTTTAGTTTTTTAAAATATCTCGGAAAGTAAGCGAGATAGAGCAATTTTACATTGAACCTTTTTTATAGAGAATTTTGAGATTTACAAAAAAGGTTCAGAGTAAAATTGCTCTATCTCGCTTAGTTTCCGAGATATTTTCAAAAAACTGTTGATATTGCGATTTTTTTGTTTTTTCAAATATCTCGGAAATTAAGCGAGATAGAGCAATTTTGTGCTGATTCTTTTTTGTAGAGAATTTCAAAAGTTACAAAAGTTTATTGCGTCAAAAAGGGCGTATCTCCATTCATTACCGAGATATTTACAAAAATCTGTTGAACAGAATGGATCCAATGAAAAAGAATAATTTCTTCATTTTTTTTAGAATATTCCCTTAATGAAATCTTCTGATAATTCATCAAAATAATCGATGATCCTCAAATTATGATGGAAGTGTTGAAATATGGAAGAAGCAGAGGACGAGAGAAATAAAAAGGTGAAATTTTCCCAGTGATAATACAGTCATCATTCTATGTAAAAGTCTGCCGGAAGAGCTGCAAGAGTTCCGAAAGGGGAGGTGGGTAAAATGGCTTGGGACATTTGGCGAAGGACAGGTGAGACGATGGGGAGTACAGAGGAGGGAAGTAAATGCTCGGGCGGTAATTACCTCAAGCCAGGTTGAAGAACGATGAGAGAGGGCATCCCAAGACTTTGCAGGAAAACCAACGATGTCTCTTAATATATACCAGCTTCCAACGATCGATTATTTGATTTACCCCATCATTTTCCTCCTCCCAAGAAGACCAATCCATCAACTTTATGTAGAGCTTTTGTGTGATTTAATTTACATTTTTTTATTGATAAAGTAATGTGCCAGGATTATTGTTGGAAAAAAGTAGGAATGATAAAAATCGTTATATCTATTGAAAAGAACTTCTGCTTTACAGATCACATAACAGGAATTTCCATATTCAAATGTTGCAGAAGGGGAGAAAGAGATTTAAAGAAGAAAAAGAAATGAACGTCTCAAGTTAACTCATGAAAATTCACATAACATAAAGCTTTCATAGTCTGATTATATTATTATCACTCTGGTAAGATGTGTTAGCTCCACTACAATAGTTTCCTCATTTTATCTCCATTGTCCCCAATTCCTATTGGAGTATCTTTTATTCCTTGAGCCTCTCCTCTTTACTCACTTCTTGCAGTATATTTTTTCAAGTTTTTTCAAAGTATTTCTCCATTCATGATTTTGCAATTTTTTAACATTCATCATTTCTTTCAAAATGTTCTACATTTTTTTTCACGGTGAAGGGTTTTGCAAAAAAATCTGAAAAAATTTGAGAAGATGCACCAACATGTCTACATTATTGTGTAATTTTTTTAATTTTTTTCAAAGTCTTGCTCCAATATGCCCATATTTCTTCATTCATGATTTTGCAATTTTTTAACATTCATTTCTTTAAAATGCTCTACATTTTTTTTCACTGTGAAGGATTTTGCAAAAAAATCTGAAAAAATTTGAGAAGCTGCACCAACATGTCTAAATTATTGTGCAATTTTTTCAAATTTTTTCAAAGTCTTGCTTCAATTTGCCCAATATTTCAAGTTAACTCATGAAAATTCACATAACATAAAGCTTTCATAGTCTGATTATATTATTATCACAATAGTTTTCTCATTTCATCTCCATTGTCCCCAATTCCTATTGGAGTATCTTTTATTCCTTGAGCCTCTCCTTTTTACTTACTTCTTGCAGTATATTTGTGGATTGCATCGATGCTTTCGTATCTGTGAGAGGCCATGTATTAAACATAGTGAAAACGACAAAAGAAATTCCGAGCATTTTACAGAATCCATTGCTGCGTTATCTCGGATTATCCTTCTCATACTTAGTACCGTGTTCTCTTTATATTTTCACTGATTTATCTGTCTTCCTTCCTCTCGTTTGATCCGATTATTCAATAAAATTACGGAATAACTGTCGAATCCAATGTAAATTTGATTCATCATGTTGAAATTATTGATAAATTTCTTTATTCAATTGGAAGTTTTTCAATGTTCTTGTATCAACAGGAAACTGTTGGAGATTGCACTTGAAAAGACCTCATTTCACCGGGAAAATCGGCCAACAGGGAAGACTCAAAGACGTTTATTTAGTTACATTTTCTCAGCGAAACAGCGACAATGTGAATTTGTGCCAAGTAAAGACATCTAGATGTAGACGATATTGAACTCTTTTTTCTCGCTCTATTTTATGTTCTTCTTTACTGTGATACTCCTTTTTTTTCTTCATTTACTCTATTGCATCATTTTCCTTTGTATTTTTCACATGCAAAGAAATTGAGTTCACTTTGGGATTATTTTTATTAGAATATCTCGGAAATTAAGCGAGATAGAGGAATTTTGCATTGAACCTTTTTTGTAGAGAATTTTGAGATCTAGAAAAAAGATTCAGAGTAAAATTGCTCTATCTCACTTAGTTTCCGAGATATTTTCAAAAAACTGTTGGAAAAAATGGAATCATTGATTTTTAGTTTTTTTTGTTTTTTTAAATATCTTGGAAACTAAGTGAGATAGAGTGATTCTGCATTGAACTTTTTTTGTAGAGAATTTCAAGAACTAAAAAAGTGTATTCGGGTAAAAAAGGCGTATCTCCATTAGTTATTGAGATATTTGAGAAAAACTATTGATAAAAGTGTCTTAAAATTATAAAAACAAGAAAAACTCAATTTTTTTCTCTTTATTCCCTCTCCACCTTTCCTTCAATCCAGAATTTTTTCATCAACTCTATTACACCATCTTCCCCTTCATTTCTCACCCAGAATTGACAAGTCTTGACAATATTCCAATGAATTTCTTTCAAGAAATGAAATCAGTTGCATAATGCCTTTTTCCGTATTTTCCTCTTCTGTCATCAAATAATACGTGATTTGAAAGTCACAGACTTTATTTGACATTTCCATAATGGCAACAAGACAATCCAATCAATATTACCATTTTTTTTCATGCTGATGCTATTGTGTTCTCTGTATCAAGAGTATCAATGCTAATTTCGGTATTACCCTTGTGCTTCAAACGACGTGACAGTAATTCAAGACACGTTTTAACTCTTAAAGCCACCAGTTTAAGCTACATGAGAAGCTCTGATGCTGAAGGATTACTGAAACTTTCACGCTCATCGTACTCTCCTGTGTTATACTTACAGAGGCAGTTTTACACTACTCGGAGTAAAAAGTTCGTTGGTAACAGATGTATTACTGGATTTTGACTCTCTCTAATCTCTCCTGAAAGCTCTTTTTCCATTCTCTCCTTTTTTTTCTTCACATTTCTGTTTTACAAACTGTAATGGGCGTCCCAATGATCGCCTGAGGTGTGTCAAACTTTAATCATTCGAAAAAAAGGAGAGAAAAAAGAGGGACAGGATGGAGAAGGAAATTTAGCCTCAGGCGAAATCGGTATTTTTTTCTGAACCCCTTTTACTGGGAAAAGTGAGATTTAATGAAATTGGGGAAAAGGGGATTCTACTGATTGAGACAGAGATGTTTGATGTTGAGGATTGAACGACTTTGTTGTGGGAGAATTATGGTTTTCGAATGGAGATAGTGATTTGTTGGATATAACGTAATTTTCCTCATTTCTCAACGAATTGTTTATTTTATTCCATTTCTCTCTTTACTTGATACGAATATTAGAGTTTATTCATGGGGAATGAGGGATTTATCTGATATTTGATGCTGCAGTGGATGTGAAGGGTATTTGGATACTTTCGACATTGCAGAATATTTTGGGATTATGTGCTTTTCAATGGAGAGATAGAGAATTTTGAAGTTGTGGAGAGCTAATGAGCAATAATGTGGAATTTTCGAGCATTCATTATTCCTTCAAAATGATTTACCATTGTTTCATAATAAAGGACTTTGAAAAAAAATCTGAAAAAATTTGAGAAGATGCACCAACATGTCTACATTATTGTGTAATTTTTACAATTTTTTCCAAAGTCTTGCTTCAATTTTCCCAATATTTCTTCATTCATGATTTTGCAATTTTTCAACATTCATAATTTCTTTAAAATGTTCTACATTTTTTTCCACGGTGAAGAATTTTGAAAAAAAATCTGAAAAAATTCGAGAAGATGCACCAACATATCTACATTATTGTGTAATTTTTTCAATTTTTTTCAAAGTCTCGCTTCAATTTCCCCAATATTTCTTCATTCACTTATCTCTGTTTCTCCTCAATACACTTCTGATACACTTTCCCTCCACATGCAAATTCCAGTATCAATGGAAAAAGAATCCGGATGGCTGCTGAAACTGTATCAAATAATACTCCTGATATATACATAGTTCAAAAGGAAATTGGAAATCTTTGGAATATATTTCCCTTTACGTGTTTGTCCAGAATGCTATATGCTTTGTACGTTACGCCGCGAGGAATACATGAGTGGCATGCTCGCTGAATGGATTCCGAAAGATGATGCATAGAGATCTCCATATCCTTCATCACAATGACTTATGAAATATTTCATAGACATTTGTATTCTCTTATTTTTAACCATCTGAAATGAAAAAAGAACATTAATAATTCGGAATTATGCTTTCAGTTTGTAGCACACGAGAGAAGATTATCAACATCAGCATCACGTACCATGGCAGCTATGAGCCTTGGATTCATCGTTATGGTAACACCATGGACAATACAGGAAGTAGTTGTTGCCTGTACTGGTTCTAAACCACCACCATTTCTTGATTTTCTTGCAACGTGGCTTGCACTCTCAAACAGCTTTTGGAATCCATTTCTATACTGGTTACTCAACAATCACTTTCGAAGAATTTCACGAGACTTATTTTATACAAAGGTACAAATTTTTAGCATTAAAACGTGTTTAAGTGTACACAAAACGTTTTGACTGAGAAAAAAATGTATTTTATTGAGAAATTTGTCTTTGAATGATTATTGATTTTTAGAAATGATTTATCATTTTCATTATTTATTTAGAAGAAATTTAAAAAATTTCAAGCTAATCATCTCATTGCTTGTTTCAAGAATAAATATACTTCTTTGAGAGAATTTTTTTTACATTAATCAATCAGTTAATTGATGAAAAACAAATTGTTTATGATTATAAATTGCTTTTTTCTTCAATTTAAAGACAAATTTCTCAATAAAATACATTTTTTTCCAGTGTAAAGGAGTAAAATACTATGAATATATGATAAGGTGGGGTAGAATGGGTCGAGAGATATTATCTCTATATGACTTGACCTTGTTTACCACTTCACTACTGAATTTTATCACCTCTCCTCACACAATGTGAGTAAAAGAGATGAATCAACAGGAAGACATACCGACACTATTCTAAAATTCAGCTGAATTTTGGAGATTCAATTTGTGTTAGTCGACAGTTTCTCTGGCAGTGGTTTCCCCGATTTACTAGGCGATAGACAGAAAAAGAAAGGATATTGCAACCGTGCCGTTTTCTCGAGAACACACATACATAACCCACGACTTGAAGTCTTGAATTGTTCGATACATGTGAAAAAAGAGACCAAAAGTCGAGGGGTTATTCACTCAAGGATTGAGTGACTTCATGACTTCAAAATGGAGTCGACTTCACGTGAATTCAGTGTCTGATTTCAATGACTTCAAGACTGCTATTGATTGCCAATGACTTCATCAATTTGTAGTCAGTGACTTTGAATAGAATGAAGTCATTGAAATGACAATTAATAAAATTTAACGAATGAAAGAGAGTGGGGGATTAGTGAGTTTCTAGAGAACAGGAAGATTCTCCACATAAAAAAGGGACTTGCAGAGGTGCCAGTTATGAGTGACTCTAGTCTATTCAAAACCTGAAATACGTAATTTTAATGACTTCAATTGATTTCAAGTGATTTCAGTGATTTCACAATTGATTTCAAAAAAATTAAATCATTTGACTTCAGCGATTTCGGAAATATAAGTGCACGAGAATATTCAATGATTACGTTTCAAATTTGTGAAATATATTTCAGAAATAAATGGGGTTATTCACTCAAGGATTGAGTGACACCATGACTTCAAAATGGAGTCGACTTCACGTGAATTCAGTGTCTGATTTCAATGACTTCAAGCGCTGATTAACGTGGCTTCATGACTGCTATTGATTGCCAATGACTTCATCAATTTGTAGTCAGTGACTTTGAATAGAATGAAGTCATTGAAATGACAATTAATTAAATTTAACGAATGAAAGAGAGTGGGGGATTAGTGAGTTTCTAGAGAACAGGAAGATTCTCCACATAAAAAAGGGACTTGCAGAGGTGCCAGTAGTGAGGGACTCTAGTCCGTCGTTAGTTAACGCGGTAAATTCAAAACCTGAAATACGTAATTTTAATGACTTCAATTGATTTCAAGTGATTTCAGTGATTTCACAATTGATTTCGAAAAAATTAAATCATTTGACTTCAGCGATTTTAAAATGTTGAAGTCATGTGACTTCAGTGCTTCATGCCTTTTCGAAGATTGTAGAGGCATCAATTTCCCGGAAATGAACCAAATCACGACAAAAAAAACGGAAGTCAGTGTAGCGTTTTTCGATGCATGTGAAATCGTGACGAGGAGCTGAAATGCTGCTGCCAAATTGATCCCCTCTTTTGTGCCTTTCGAAGGTTTTTTGTTGAACCTGCTGGATCGTGTTAAGGAAGTCACGTATCACGTCACTTTTTTTTAAAATCATTTCTTAATCTTTGGGAAATTGGAGAAAAATGATTTTCTGATTTTATTCTATAAAATTTCATTAACGAAAAGTTAAAGAAAACGATAGCTCCTGTTCCATCTCTTTACTCCTAAATTCTTATACATGAATTTTCCATCGAGTTACTTATCCGGTGTCCCTCTCCGATTTCCATGAACTCGGAGCATTTTATTCTTTGATGAAGTCCAAGAGTCACGTATTTTGTTTTATCGGCGGAAAATACCCGCATTCCTAGTGTCTAAAAACTCCGGAAAGTTCAGGCCTCAAAAGAGTGCTTTAAAAGTTTTGCATACCTGAAGTTTAAATAATTGAATGAAATTCAATTTTTCATGATTTTTCCCTGAAAATGATACGGTTTTATTCAATTATTTAAAGTGGGAGCCTATAAAACTTCAAAAACACGTCTTTTGTGGCTCTTTAAGGAATATTTTCACCTCCTAAAAAATGTGTCTTAAATTTTAATGAAAATTAATTCATTAAAATCGGAGAACATTATTAATTTAGATGCATTAATCATTTTTTCTTTTAAAATTACAGATATTGTGTAGGAAGAGACCACTAGGCACAAAGCAAAATTGTTGTGCAACAAGTACCGGCGGTTTGGACATTGGTAGCATTGGTGGATTCGATTTATCAGGTAAAATCATAATTAAACATTAATTATAAAACTATTAATTCTTCTTATAAAAGAATTTCTAATTTCTTCAAGATATCTCGGAAACCAAGAGAGATAGAGAATTTTTCATAGATACCTTTTTTGTAGAGAATTTCAAGAGCTTCAAAAAAGGTCCCTACAAAAATTTCTCTATCTCCTTTAGTTTCCGAGATATTCCCAAAAAACTGCGGATGAACTGAAATCGTTGAAAAATTCCATTTTTCATGAATTATAATTCTTTTAGGAATGGATCGTTGCTCTTTGGATCAATGCTCAATGGCAAGATGTTCAACTCCATCACTGATCCACACACCGCCACCACTGCCATGGGAATCAAATCACAGTATATGCAACAGTGAATTATCAAGTACGTGAGGTAGGGATGTCGCCACGCAAACGGAAGAAACATTATCACCAGATGAAAGCAGTTAGTATTACAGCGTGGCGACAGCATTATTAGTGTCAAATCAACAAATTTATCAATGCTTGACTGTTGTTAATGAATTTAATAATTGCACAACAATTATTGATTACACGAGAATCCAGAGAATTGATTATACCTGGTATGCTAATAATTCTGATAATAGGAATTTATCAAACCAATAATATTAATTGATATCAGTGAATATAGGAAGTGATTAAATAGTGAAAAATAAAAAAAAATTAACAATTAAATTCAACGAAATTTATGTATTCATGATTTTTTACTCGAAAATAATCATTGAAAATTATTCAATTAATGAGGATTTAATCATCATTATTTATTAATCAGCTTTGCCTGTTTATTTTGAGAAAGTAAAACACTGCCTTCCGATAATAAAATTAACATTATCGGTGTTTGTGAAATTATGAGAACAAATTTTCACTGATTGCCAAATATTTGTGGTTTTTTTTTTCCATTGTTATCGAGGGAAATTATTGAGATGAAATCTGAGGATTTTCCCCAATTTTTACGATTTTATTTGACTTTGATGATTCCAGTGGGAATTAATTCGTTGATAAGGAAAAAAACATTGTAAATGGGAAAGTGGTTCCTCTGAAGAGAATGCAGGATTCTTGAATTTAAATGTAGAATAATGATAAAGTGATTGTAATAAAAGAACACTGTTGTAACGACTACAGAAGTGTGACAATGAAACATTTTTATCAACCGAGTTCCAGCAAGTAGTAAGGGAACACTATGGCTGTATCTACGCACAGTATGGTATGAAATTTACCCAAGTAGTTTAAGTACCGATAGTGTCAGTCACAAGTGACCAATAAATAATCATTACTGTTCAGTGAAAATTCGTAAGAAACTGAAGTTTTCAGACAACTTGAATTTATTTCAACATCAGTTTTTCGAAGATATCTCGGAAACTGAGCGAGATAGAGAAATTTTCATAGAAACCTTTTTTGTAGGTCTTGAAATTCTCTACAAAAAAGGTATCAACAAAAATTTCTCTATCTGTCTTAGTTTAGGAGATATTCTCAAAAAAGTAATGATGAAATAAGGTTTATTCGTCTGTGAATTTCATGGTCGTAAATTCGTCGGTTTATTGATGAAAAAAAATGTTGTACAGTGAATTGAAGGAATTTAAATACTTGGTTCACAATGTTATTGTATTGTGGAGAATGAGTAGTCATATTGAATGTATGTGGCTACCTTTGTAATTATAAAGAGAATTTTGTTGTTTTTTCTTTGGAAAAAAAGTTTCCCTGAAAAATTAAAAATTAAAGAAAAAAATATATTTTGATGGGTAGTGAAGTTGAAAAATAGTTCAAAAGGTATTCTTAATATTTTAGTACTTTATCGGGGAATGTACTAGTTATTGATCGATCTGAATTTTTTTTACATCAATATTTACAATTGTACATCAATAAATATTCCGTGAATGCATTCGAATATGAGAAATAAAACTTGAATTTGTGATTTTCTTTTCCATTTTCTAGAAAAAAATATATCTAACTCTAATATCTAATTTGAAAAAAATGCAAATTCCTTGATCTATTTATCAACATCATTATTTCCTCGCAGTTTTTTTTGGATTGATTATGAAAATTAATGATAACAGACGTCTGTCAATAAAAATGCATTTTTGGTGATGAAATAACCGAGATTGTGGAATTATTCATAAATTAACTGTAAAATTTAGATAGAAAATAATAAAGTTCATTCATTTTATGAATTTGGAAGAAGAATTATTCATAACTGACTTTTACTTATTCAATTTCCGTTCATTCATATAACTGAAATACTTTTCGTTATAAAATTGAATAAATTATATTAAGAAATGAAAAAATGTCGCTTGCATGTTCTATATCGGAAATTTCAATCATTCCAGTTCAATTCCACTGAAAATTGTGAATATGAAATATTTCCGTTTCCTGTGCTGATAAAAAGAAGAAATACTGGAAATAACGAAATTTTGAAAATTTTAGTATCTTATTTAATTTGAAAAAACAACATAAAACTGATGGATTTTTCATATTCTGTTGATTTATTTCAATTGTGTTTACATTGTTCCTGTTTTGGTAAAAAACGTCTGAACAATTGACGTATTATCCATTTTACAAAAATCCTACGAGAATGGCACATCACACATTTCCTTTGAAATCGATAAAATGTAGATTTTGCCCATCTCAAAAACAATTTTTCACTTTTATCTGTCATTCTTACTTATTCCGATGTTTTTCCTCCAGTCAGCCTCATCCTTCCACTCTGTACTACAGATCAATTCTACCGAACTCTTTTCTTTTATCTCCATTTATGTAAATTATAGTTTTTTTTTCTTATCTCCTGGGAAAATCCACAATTTTACGTTAAATTCACATTCACTCGTTTTGATTCATCATTCAGGCTCAACTAATGTTCCGAAAAAATTTCATTAATCATGATTATATTGGATGATGAGATTTACAGATAAACTGATTACAATTACAACTAATTTAACGCGAATATGATCACTTTCAAACGTATATGAGATTCTTTTAATTTAATTTCATTCAAATTGATAATTCATCAACACAATTCAATACTCTGAGTTTGTCATTTCAATTGCTATTTACAAAATTGCATGAGTTTCATTTTCGCAAATGGAAAATTCATAATTATCTCGAATTGAGTAAACAAAATGGAAATCAAAAAGGTTTATTTAATTTTCTCGGTGAAAATTTTCATTCATTTGTAATTTTCTCACAAACTTTAACCAATTAAATATTTACATAATTTTTTATTCATTTTATCACTATTTTCTTTTTGCATTATTGAGATATCCACATCATCTTTCTTTTTTTTATCACTGTTCTATTATTCTAATTATAATAATTTACAATTTCATCGATATGAATTAACGCGTTATTTTTACAATTATACAGACGCGCTTTATATTATTATTATTATTCAATTGATATTCCTTAAATCGATTAATGAAATTACTCAATTACAATTTATTGATTCATTACTTTTCTTTTTCGTTAAAATGTAAATAATTATCGATAAAGTGATATTTAATTACAGCACCACAACTTCAAAATAATTCAATTAAAATCATGATAATTAACATAATGAGGAATGTAATATAAGAAATGATTTATCACTTATGTACAAATATTACTTGTAGCGATTGATTTCTTTTTCTCTCAAAAAATGAAGTTTAATTATTAGTTTTTCGTTCAATTACAGTTCATCACGTCATGAAGAAACCTCAACTCAGTGGTTCATTATTCGTGAATAGAAAGTATTTAAATGAGTAATTTTATACTTGGAATAATACCTTGAAAATACATTAATTTCACAGACTGAAGAAATCGTTGGACGTTTTCGTTTTTCTTTGTTTTTCAAATAAATATTCTTTACGATCTCATCTACTTACAGAAATACCTTTTTTTAATATCCGAAATAATATCTTTTCTATCAACAAATGCGTTTTTTTTTTAAAGATAAAGAATTGTGGCAAGTGCTAAAATTCTCCGGGCATAATCCTTGAATAATGAGAGAAATAATTAAAAGTAAAGACATAAAACTAAACGCCATTACCAGATCATCTGGAAACGAGGAATAAAGTGGTAATACTTAAAAATACTAAACTCGAGGCAAAATTACGACTGACACCACAAACTAAACTATCACGGTGATAAAATGTTGCTGGTGGATGCTCATCACCTGGTTTACACCGTTCACCTTTGGCTTGAAGTTCAGCCTGTTTATGGGAATCAATAAAGAAAATTAGTAGGCAAGTGCCACGTGAAAGGATGAAAATTTCCCATTAAATTAATGAAATTGTTGGAAAAAATTCATTTCTGAGAATTAAATAAAGATCTTACTTGGCAAATGTCCTTGCAGGGCGGACAAATTAGTGCACCTTTATGAAGCCAATCATTCTGTATTATCCTTATCACTAGTTCCTGACCAGCATGATAACACGTGTACGTGTAATTAGAGACCTGGAATAATAACGAAAACGATTTAAATCAAAATGAATCGAGTCAAGTGCATTGACATATTTTTTTCAATAATTCATAGTATTTACCATAATATGTAGTCGTCCACCTTCGCATTGATATTGATAACATCCAGAGCCCCAATGTTGCCATTGTCTTGCTTGTTTGCACGTTCTCTCTTCCCACATGTCATTTGTATGATCAAAACATCGTGATTGTTGACCATAATGTTCTAATGCAAAGTTTTTCTCAGGATCTAAAAACGTAATTAATAGTTAATTTCACTAATTCTGTATTTCCTGCAAATAATTCGACATATTAAGCCAACAATTAATGTCAAATATTGAGTTTATCGAGAATTCATTATTACTCTTGTGAAATTAATTTATTAACTACGATCGATAGCAGTAATAAAATTAGTGGATTCATCAAATAATAATGATGGAAGTTGTGTGATTAAATTAGTTTCGATCCGACAGTTATTAACGGAATTGAAGAATTAATTAATTAGTAATGATACTGATTTTTTTATAAAATAACATACGTGGATTATTTTCTTCATAAAGACAGTGTGATCCTCTGACAACGATATTTTTCGCTCTCCACGTGAATTCTTGAATATACGGACAATAATCAGCCAATGAGACAGAACCACCATAAAATTGTTCCTCACCAGGAGGCACATGAGGTATCCAATCGAAATTCTGAAAATAAAAATTTCAGGATTAATTGAATTTGTCATAATTACCATAGAAAATGTGCAGAATCACGTGCTGCGGATTTTATTTCATATTTCTCTATTCATAAACGTTTCTACACTTTGTATTTACGGAACGAGCTTTTCTTGTGTAATCGGATACGTCCAGATTATCTGATGTGTTTAATTATGTAAAATTACGGAGAAATTCAATTTTAACATGAAATGCGGTGTTGAGCGTTACAATCTTTCCGAGATTTTCATTGCAATAATCTTTTATTACAATGGATATCAAACATTCCCGATCCTCTCTTCAGGATTTTCAATTCTCTGGGGTGAGGAAGAAGGGGAAAACCCTCGTATGCTCGCACTTTGCAAGTGAAATTATCAATTCACTTGATTATTATCATAGTATTATTATTTGAAAGCTTCTCCTTGAAATGGCCCCATTATCCCTCACTCGATAATAATAATATGAAGGGCATGTGCGTGACAGCAATCAAGGGCCATTTGAAGTGCAATAAAATGAGAATTAGAAATGTGAAAAAGAGAGATAAAAAAATCATGATTTTACCTGGTATTTTTTTGGCAGCGGTTGTACATGCTTGACTAAATTACAAAGAGCAACTGAGCTTCTATCATCAGTACACTCTGTTTGTAAGGGATCCTGTTTTACCTTGTTGCAGAATGGATGGATCGATTTGCCCCTGTAATTTCATATCGTTAGTATCAAAAAATGTAATAAAGTTTGCCTTCATCAAGATTCATGTTTCTTATACTTACTTCGGTACTTTCTCATTTCTGAGGCAAATGAAGATAGAATTGGATTTATACTTTGTTATTATTTGAATTTTATTTCGTGACATAAAAAAAATAATGAATTCATGAATTTACTCACGACAGCCTTGATGATCTCGAGGATATCCATTCTTTGCAGGATTTCATAGCAAATTCACATCCCAATTTACGCCCCCAGCCCAATTCTTGGGCCATTGAATAATTAGCACGATACCATCCAGTATCCTCCATTAGTGCCAGAGTTATTCTTGAATAAACCGGATTCTGGGTGTGTGTACCCGTCATAGCTTCATTCTATGTGAAATTTAATAAAATTACATTGTTAGTTGTAGTCTCTATTTTCATCTGAATCCAACATCTGAAACTTTCACTAAAATTCATTGAATGGAACATTATTTGGAGATAAAACATTGGAGAGAAATTTTGGTTGAATCCTTTTTTTTTAGTTCTTGAAATTCTCTACAAAAAAGGATTGAAGTAAAACTGCTCTATCTCTCTTAGTTTCCCAGATATTCCAGTGCGAATTTTACATGTTCACTAAAATTCCAGATAAAATAACTTCATTATGTCACCAGTTTTTTAGAAATTTCTCAGAAACTAAGCGAGATTGAGAAATTTTTGTAGATACCTTTTTTGCAGAGAATTTCAAGAGCTACAAAAAAGGTTTCCATGAAAATTGCTCTATCGCGTTTAGTTTCCGAGATATCTTTAAAAAAACTGGGGGAGAAGTAAAATGAATTTATCTGAAAACTTCAGATTCTTAAGTTTCAATGTTGTGCATAATTCCTAAAGTAATATTATGTCAAAATAACTGAAAACTAACTTCAAAAACTCTCTTTTCCCAGTGTGTTAAAGCAGTACCATCTTCACCCTGGTCTTCTAATTCAGCTCCTTCTAGATGAAGGCACTTGAAATGCGCACGAACTTCCTCCTTAACTCTTGGCGTAACTATCATTTGCATCGATCTCTCAACAGTACCTCCATGCACCTGCCACTGTGGCCTTACCACAGTTTTGATTGTACTCTCGCTCCATTGATGCGTTTGAAGTCTGCAAACAAGTTTTGATTTAATATTCCGTCTTTGTACTCTCGTGAAGCAACTTATGAATTATACTTTGGATATGAAAAAATTCGTAACTCACTTTTCATTCAATGGAGGTTTACCAGTCTCACTACGTCTTGGCGTACGTGGTTGGCCCTGTTCATCTCTGTAAAATGCATAGAGACTAACGGAAAATCCTAGTGCATGAAGTATTTCATGTTTCACTGTACTCAATAATGTTTCTAATTCTTGAGGCTTCGTGCTTATACTTCCAGGACACAGGTTTGCGTGACCCGCTATTGGTCTGAAATAACAAGATTTTTTTATTGATTATTTTGTAAAATTATTTGACATTATTATTTTTATAATAATCAATGAAATAGAAAATGAAATTATGTATTCGAGGATATTGATAATGAGATTCTGAAAGTTTGCAATTTTGGATGAGATTATGAATGAAAATTCAGTGATAATGAGTGAGTGAATGAAGTCTTTTATAATAGATAAAAACATTTTCAATTACCAGGGAAAGAGTCAGAAAGCATGACATCATCAAGATAGTCAAGTGCGAGGGAGAAAGACTGATAATAACTTTTAATGAACCTAACGAGCATCCACCTGGACGAATCTTCAGTAAATTCGATTCTATTTTTTCTCGGATTATTTTGTTTTAAAATAATTTACAGTTAAATTGATAAATTTATTCTATGATTAGTTTTTTGCGATATCTCGGAAACTAAGCGAGATAGAGAATATTTCATAATGACCTTTTTTGTAGAGAATTTTGAGAGCTACAAAAAAGGTTATTATGAAAATTGCTCTATCTTGTTTAGTTTTCGAGATATCTCTAAAAAACTAATGACGAAATGAAATCGATTTGTCTGAAACACAAAAATTGATTCCAGACATAATTGTAAAATAATAATAATGATAATAATAATAGAAAAGACTGATAATAACTTTCAATGAACCTAACGAGCATCCACCTGGACGAATCTTCAGTAGATTCGCTTCTATTTTTTCTCGAATTATTTGGGTTTAAAATAATTTACAGTTAAATTGACAATTTTATTCTATAATTAGTTTTTTTTGCGATATCTCGGAAACTAAGTGAGATAGAGAATTTCTCATAATAACCTTTCTTGTAGAGAATTGTAAGAGCTACAAAGAAGGTAATCATGAAAATTTCTCTATCTCGCTTAGTTTTCGAGATATCGCAAAATGAAATCGATTTTTCTGAAACACAAAAATTCATTCCAGAAATAATTGTTAAAAAATAATAATAATAATAATAAAGACTGATAATTTTCAGTAAATTCAATTCTATTTTTTCTCAAATTATTTTGGTTGAAAAAATAAAAGAAAGAATATTATGAGATGATAATGTTTTTCCTTCTCCATTCAATTATCTCTCTGTCTCTCTCGTTCTCACTGGAAGAAATTGTATAAAAAGGTTTAAATTATGTTAATAGGCCATTTGAATTCTTATGCAGAGCTCGTTAAGGCCACGCAATGGTAGAAAATGGCACATTGCAGTTTTCCGTGCATCTACTTGATTGATAGAAAAGGAAAAAAGTAGTGAGCAAGGTGGAAAATAACGCGAGGATTTGTTACCATGGAAATTAATGCCAATTGCTCTATTTTTTGAAAAAAGATTCTACTGAATGAATAAGTAGAAGAGACCGGGGCAGAATGGACAGAATAATCCCTTTTTTTCCAAGAGTGAAAGCTTTTTCCAAAAAATATGCAGTCTTTGTTATTGAAGGGAGAAAATGATTCATTTTTTTGTTAAATTTGAATCACAAAGGAAAGAATGTTTCTTTTTACCTATCGAGTGCAGCTTCCTGCTGGCAGTGAGCAGCATAAGCTACCGTCAGCCCGTTGTGGCATCTTTCTGACTGCAAAGCCGATACATAAAACACAAAATCTGCACCATCTATACCCTCACCAGCTAAACTTCCCTCCTGAACACCGCACTTGTGACCAGTTGCATTGCACGTGCGGCAAACCTGTCAATAAATGATATAATACTATGAATAAATTCAATTAAATAGATTTGCCAAAGAGAACATTTGTTATTCAATGTGGTCTGGGGTGTGTAGGAAAGTGCAAATTTATCTGCTACATTTTTCCTCTTATTCAATTGGAGGGAAGGTGGGGCAAAATGGTGACGACCATGAAGTTCCCAGACAAATCAACCTTATTTCACCATTACTTTTTGTTAAATATCTCGGAAACTGAGAGAGATAGAGAAATTTTTATAGATACCTTTTTCATAGAGAATTTCAAGGGCTACAAAAAAGGTTATTATGAAAATAGCTCTATCTCGCTTAGTTTCCGAGATATCTTTAAAAAACTGATGATGAAATAACGTCAAATTGTCTGAAAACTTCAGTTTCTCATTCAGAAAATCATGAGAAATCGAGTGAAATGTTTCCGATGAAAATCGTGTGCTGGAAAACAAGGTCAAGTCATTAAGGAATACATGCACTTGACCTTGTTTACCACTTCACTACTGAATTTCTCTAGATTTAAAGAAAATATTTTTTTATTAAAAAGAAAAATCAAATGTTTATTTTGACACTTTTTTTTGTATCTTTTGCCCATTTTACCCCATATAATAAATGTGTAACTTACGTCCAAATGCGACTCAGGTACTACAACTTCACCGCACATTGTTGTAGGGCGACATGTATCGATGCAGTATGTATGATGGTCCTTGACGAATACCTGACTGCTCTCGCATTTTCTGGAAAATGAGAAAATACTGAAAGTCTCGTTTACAGGATGGGTGGATGACGAATGGTAAAATAATCGTAACAACTGGTTGTACATTATGTAGAATAACTCTGCTTTTCACGAGCACATGGGATTCGTTGACAGAGAAGTTTCACATTTTTTTAAAAAGGAGAATAAAGGTGAGCTTTCGAAATGATTTACTGAGAAAAAAATGTATTTTATTGATGAATTTGTCTTTGAATCGAAGAAAAAAGCAATTGAGAATCATAAACATTTGTTTAAAATTAATTAACTGATTGATTAATTTTAAAAAAATTCTCTCAAAGAAATTATTACTTTCAATAAATAATATCTGAAAATTAATAGTAATTGCCATTTTTTTCGATTTTTTGCAGAATTTTTTTTTATGCAATTCTTATCATTTTTCAATGATAAAAGAATTTTCTTGGAGTTTATTCGAATCAACTCCTTCCATCACTCCACCATTGAAATGCAAAATCCAATGCGAATATCTCGATATCGAGATTCACCAATGAAAAGGTGCCTTAGGGGTCTTCACTTACATTCAAGTGTAAATAACTGGCGAATCGGTTTATCGCTTTTTCTCCCTATTTATTATTAACTGAATGAAACCATTCATGACGTCACTGGAGCGATTGCACTAGAAATTTTGAATTCAATCAAATTTTCCACCGAATATTTCGATCGATCTTCTGAGGGTAGAGTAAGAGATATATTCGGGTTATATTCGGTCATGTACTCCCTTTTTTAATGCATGATTTACAAAGTCCTGAAGTACCATCGCTCTTATCACGTTTCAAACATAAATCAATTAATAATTCCTACTTTATTCCATGAATTTGAGTTATTCGTAAAATATGAGGTCTCATTTCAAAAAGATTCGGAACGAATTCAAAATAGTCGTTCTCATTTATGAATTATAATTCACATACAATTTATAAAATTTAAATATTTTGTAATTAAATTCACCATTTTATTCTATCATTAGTTTTTTGGAGATATCTCGGAAATTAAGCGAGATAGAGCAATTTTCATGATAACCTTTTTTGTAGTTCTCAAAATTCTCTACAAAAAAGGTCATTATGAAAATTGCTGTATCTCGCTTAGTTTCTGAGATATCATTAAAAAACTGATGATGAAATAAAATCGATTTGTCTGAAACACAAAATTTTGTTCTACAAATAATAATAAAATAATAATAATAATAAATGAAAAATCATAAGTTTTTAAATTATATCATTGACTCAGAAACAAAGAGGCATAAGTGCCATTTTTTTTGTTTTATTTTTTTGAAGAATTATTGCAACAAATTGAAAAAAAAGGAATTAAATTAATTTTTTTTTTGCAAATAAAATAAAATGGAACATTTTTGGGTTATCAAAAAATATCTTTGAGTTTCACTCGACAAAATATGAATGACGAATTTTCCACTGATGATTGATAAAATTTTAATGAAATCGGATCTCTCCAGATTTCCAATTTGTTGAAATGTTGAGAAATAAAATACATTGATGCTTCCACAGGAGAATAATACATCAACTAGAAATAATGGGGTTAATTATTCCCAGTGGCGTTGAACTCATGGATGAAAATATTCATAACTAGAATATAGCAAGCGTGAAATATCAAAAATTATAATTACATTATTTGTGAATAATTAATTTAATAGGTGGAATTGTAAGTTTTTCATTTGATATTTGATAATTGAGTTAATTCCCGGAAAATTATGAATTTATGAGATATTTTGCATTATATGAGGTGAATGTCCTAATTATTGTTAATTTAATTTTATTGAGTTATTTTTTGAGATTTTTTCAAAAATATAAAAAAATAAAAATTAAAAAAAAAAAAAAGAATTTTCCCAAAAATAAAAGAAATTTCTTTTGAAAAAATGCAAATCTAACAGCGGAAATCAACGAAAAATTCATCTCAACAATTTTCATCAAACTCCCCATTTTGCCCCAGTTTCCCCTGTATTATCAGACAAGACGTGATTGATATGTCAATGGAAAATTGTAAAGCGTGATAATTTTGTGAATTTTCAGGCACTCAGTATGCATGAAAGTTGGGAAGAAAATTTTATTTCCAACGTCATGGTAACGAAAAAAAAGAATTCGTTCATGGCTGAAAGAGCACGTGAGTGTGAGTTACGGTACGGTGATGGAAGAGTTGCTGTTATTGGAGGGTAAAGAAAACGAATAATCAATATCGTTTATGTTATCGTGTGAAATCCGAACCAGTGGTAGTTCTGAATATTTTTGAGACTGCGTATTTCAGAAGTTTTATTCAGAATCGAATTATGAATTTAAAAGTTTGAGATAGAATTTTTTCGTTGATTCCATTGAAAAGCTGAGGAAATTTCAGGTGGAAAACATGTCTCACACTTAATTTTTTGAATTTTTTGGAAAATTTGATTTCTTATTAAAATCAAAAAAAATCACTTTTTTGAGTTAAAGTCCCATTGATTTTCATGAAAAATTCAATTAGTTAAAAACAAAAAACTTAAAAATTCCTTCAATTTTTGGAAAAATAAAAAAGAAATGATTTTTCGTAAAAAATTCTCTAATTTTCAACATATACCCATTTTACCCCATCTTCCCCTAATTAAGTAAGAAAAATGATTTTTTTTCTGGAGAATCTGGATCAAGTGACTGATAAATGTAGAGGTGAAGCGATGAATTGAAAAGATCCATGCAGAAAGACGTTTTAGTACCGAGCGGTGAAACGGGTCAAAGGAATCTTCTTTCAAGATCAGCTTCTATGCACTGAGAAGAATCTGCTGTTCGCATGGGAAGCGACTGCACGTTTGACGATGAAAAACGGTTGACTATCGTGTGGTGAACCTCTCATGTGAACCACTTAGATGAATTCACCAATGCTTCCAATAAATTTAGCTATTCTGGAGAATTGAGTTGCAGAGGTTTCAGGTATCTCAGTTCTATCAAAAGTGATGATCATTCCCGACTGTATTTTATTGAAAAATTTGTCTTTGACTCAAGAATTAAAAAGATTTTAATTGAATCCAGTATTAATATCATTACACTAAGAAGATTCAATGATTATTAATTTTTAAAAATTATTTATTGAAAATAATAATGCATGTAGGATCAAAATCATTCAGGAACAGGAAACATTTATTTTGAATGAATAAAGAAATTATATTTGAAGTTATAAAAAAAATACATAAAAAGACAAGTGAGGTCTCGTCATCGGCTGAAGGGGAACTGATTCCAACTTCAATCTTTCGCCCAAAAGTAAACTCATTTTCTCTCTTTATTTTGAATCATTTTTCTCAGTCACACGTGCATCCATTCGTCACACTCTTTGTTAATACAATGACCATTCTGTGACGTCACTTTTAGCCACCCGCACTCTTCCCAGAGACCCTTAAACCTAAACACGACAGTGATAAAAATGTCAAAAGGAAAAAACACTTTTCACTTCACACTTTTCCGTAACGAATTTCAAACCTTAGAGTCTCTAATATTTAGTCTATTTCTTTTCTTAAAATCGTTAAATTCATGCAACACAATGCCTACTCTATTCTCTCAAACTCTATTCACTCTATTCCCACATGCATTACTTGAATTGAAAAATAACCAGATTGGAGATGATTCATTTTCATTATTTATTTAGAAGGAATTGAAAAAATTAAATGATTAAAAACAAATTTTTTATGATTATCATTTCCTTTTTTCTCAAATTCAAAGGCAAATTCATCAATAAAATACGTTTAATCACAGTCTCATAAACATGATCACACTGAACCCTTCCCTAGAATATTCCAAACCTTAAAGGAGATAGTGAGATCTTCGTAATAACCTTCGTTGATTAGATTAGCACTATGAAGAACATCCAAACTTCTCTCCATCTCTCTCCATTTCAGTCCTATTCCATGGAGACTAATCTCAAGGTGATATTACTGATTTAGGTTAGTGATATAACCGCACTTTGGAAGAACGAAGAATAATTCACATACAACTTATAAAATTTACATATTTTGTAATTAAATTTACTATTTTATTCTATCATTGGTTTTTTGGAGATATCTCGGAAACTAAGCGAGATAGAGCAATTTTCATAATGACCTTTTTTGTAGAGAATTTTGAGAACTACAAAAAAAGTTATTATAAAAATTACTCTATCTCGCTTAGTTTCCGAGATATCATTAAAAAACTGATGATGAAATAAAATCGATTTGTCTGAAACACAAAATTTTGTTCTACAAATAATAGTAAAATAATAATAATAATAAATGAAAAATCATAAGTTTTTAAATTATATCATTGACTCAGAAACAAAGAAGCATAAGTGCCATTTTTTGCCTAATCTCAAGGTGATATTACTGATTTAGGTTAGTGATATAACCGCACTTTGGGAGAACGAAGAGTCCCAAAATTTTCTTGAAACTTTCAGCACCATGATAGCTTCTTGATCTCCATGATCCTTCTTCGTTTCATAGCCGATTCTATAATGAAGAAATCTATCTATTGTTGTATGCAGATGAAGGGCAACAGGTGCCCAAGTACTACAACTTTTTTTTAGAGATTTACGAGCTCGGAATTACGATCAGAAATCGAGGATACGTCATGACACTGAAAAAATAGGGGAGGGTGGGGCAGAATGAACCTGTTGGTCTGAATGATTAGAGATTTTTTTGAGGATTTTTTCTTCTATCAAAATTGAAAGGATTCACTTCATTCATTCATTCTTTTAATTATAGAGAAATTAATTCTGTCACGTGACATCAGAAATCAAATCCACATCATGACACATTGAAAAAAAAGGGGAGGGTGGGGCAGAATGAACCTGTTGGTCTGAATAATTAGAGATTTTTTTGAGGAATTTTTTTCTTAATAAAATTGAAAAGATTCACTTCATTAATTCAATTCATTCTTTTAATTTTAGAGAAATGGAATTAATTCTGTCACATTGAAAATAAAGGGGAGAGTGGGGCAAAATGGACCTGTTGGTCTGAATGATTAGGGATTTTTTTGAGGATTTTTTTTTCATTAAAATTGAAGAAATTCACTTTATTCATTCAAATCATTCTTCTAATTTTGGATAAATTCAAAGGAATTGATTCCGTCACGTGACATAAAAAATCAAACCTCCATCAGGATGCATTTAAAAAAAGAGGAGGGGGGGGGGGACAAAATGAATCTGTTGGTCTGAATGATTAGGGATTTTTTTGAGGATTTAAAAGCCAAAAAGAAACAGCAACGATATCAACACATTTGAGCATATTCATAATTCTTCAAAGGAGCTTCAATGATCCCAATTCAATGAGAATTTGTATTCATCAGAGGATCACCCATCTCCAAACATGAATGCAAAGTCGAAAAGGAATTACCAAATATCCGTGCAGAAATTAAAGCGGTTTTTCGGTTTGAATTCAACTGCAGAGTTCAATGTTAGGTTGAGTGCAAAGCCGGTTTTTGTTGGAAGCTGATTGATGCAAAAAATTGGAAAAAATATGAATGTGTGCGCTTTCAAGTGATGGAACGATGGCCAAAAGGAAACTTGCAGTAAACAATTTCCTGTTGGTTATTAAAATTGTCAAAGTTTGGAATTCAATATTTTTGTATTTTTTCCCTTTAAATCAGTTTTTTTTTGCATCGAAGGAACAATTTTTTATTATTAAACAAAAATTTGAACTCATTTGATTTCTGACGAATTTTCTAAAAAAAAACTGATTCATCTTTCATGACAAGTCAATTTTACTCCACTCAAAGATAATTGAATAATTAAATCAATTTCGATACTATTCTGTCGATATTCTTGAAATTTTGAAGACACGTTCCAGATAAAATCTGACATATTTCCATTTGAATTCATAAATTCTTCTGAATTTAGAGAAACCATTCCGAATATCTTTAATCAATAACCTATGTTTTCGCTTACGAAAATAGAAATCCGCCAACTGAGATATTAAAATGACACATATCTAGCCAGACATGTGGAAACATTTATAATTACACAATTACAACGACCTTTCAATTCCGAATATTCTCTGTCTGATAATTATTCTTCATCAGACGTTTATTTTTACTTTTCAATTGAATTTTCTCTTTAATTCGTGAATGGTTGTTTTTATCCATTTGATTACAAACTGATGAACAATTCAGTAGCGAAGTGGTAAACAAGGTTAAGTATATATGATATCCCTATTTGACTTAACCCTGTTTACCACTTCACTACTGAATTTTTTGCAAACTATTCAAAATATCCATAAAATACTAAAAAAATCGATAATTCAGTGGTGATGTGGTAAACAAGGTTAAGTACATTTAGTACTTTCCTTTATGACTTAACCTTCTTTACCTCTTCACCACTGAATTTAAAATTAAATTAATGTAATTCGAACCTTCTCTCATTTCCCATAATAAACAATAATTTTCCATAAAATTATATCTCATTAATGAAATTTAATCGTTTGGAAAGTTCACGTAGAATTATTTTAATAAAAACCATCAATTAATTTCCAATTCTCTTTACTCTCTTCCAATTTGTATCATTTACAAATAAATAATAGATTCGAATTGATGAAAATCCCCATTTTCATTAATTTTACATGATATGATTGATTGATGAAATTCATTTTAATTAAATTTATTCCAATTTACGATTATCATTGTTTAATATTGCAATTAAATTACGCTTTAAAGAACACGAATATTACTATTTAAACAGGAGTATCTCTGAATTTCTCGGGTAGATAATTCCCTGAAGAATTGGATGTCCCACAAATTTCGTCCTTTTAAATAAATAGCTGTCCCTTTCTAAATAGAGTTACTGATGTTACTCGAACGAGGGAGTCGGGGCTAATACCATGAGAATGGATTCGAAGGGACACGGTTTGTGCATTAACGTGTCTCTTCGGAGTACGTGCTGTATTCTCCTGCTCTTACTAATACGTTGGCCAACAGCATCAATTTTCTTCATTCAGGCCTCCTAATGGTGGCATTATCGGTTGTACTTCCTCCTCGACCCAAAATCATCCTTATCCAGTGTAATTGATTCTTCAATTGAGAATAGGGGTTTAATCGAACAGCGTCAAGTTCATTCGCATTAAATTGAAGATAAAAGCTATTGATAATCATAAACAATTTGTTTTTAATCAATTAACTGGTTGATTGTTTAAAAAAATTCTCTCCGAGAAGTATATTTATTCTTGAAACAAGCAATGAGATGATTAGCTTGAATTTTTTTTAATTCCTTCTGAATAAATAATTAAAATTAATTAACTTTCAATAAATAATTTCTAAAAATTAATAATCCTTGGAAATTTCCAGTCTTTTTACTTCTTGAGCCAAAGATAAATATTTCAATAAAATTCGAGTATCATAATTCAGTAGTGAAGTGGTAAACAAGGTCAAGTATATATATTCCTATATGACTTTTTCCGATAAATTTCTGATTTTTTTTAAAATAATATTTGTTTCTCGATTCTTTCTCCAATATTATAATTCCGTAGTGAAGTGGAAAACGAGGTTAAGTCATATATGAATACTATATATACTTAACCTTGTTTACCACTTCACTACTGAATTCTTCCGATGAATTTCTGCTGATTTTTTCCAAAAATAATATATTTTTATCCATTTTTTCTCCGATATCATAATTCAGTAGTGAAGTGGTAAACAAGGTTAAGTATAAATGATATTCTCATATGACTTAACCTTGTTTACCGCTTCACTACTGAATTCCTCCGATAAATTTCTGCTGATTTTTTTTTAGAAAATAATATATTTTTCTCCATTATTTGCTGAGATATTCGCGAAAAAATATCGATAAAATCGAGTTATCCTTCTTTACCTCTTCACCACTACAATGTAAAGAGTATTTTCCTCGACGAAATCTATTGCCAACGTATCTGTAACATACTTGCAGCTTTCTGTACATATACCACCTCCAATTGTGATACATTTGTAACGCACGAGCACAAGTGCACTTTCAGTATTCCAATGTACCTACAGAATTCCACACTAAAATGGCACAAGAAATGCTCTCAAATTCTCCCCTTTATAACACCTCTCCTCTTTATGTGAAAGGAACTGGGGCAAAATGGACCTGCGAGGTGAAATGAATTCGAATTTTCTTGAAGATAAAAAATTTCAAGATAAGAAAAATCTAAAAAATTGAAATAAATATTTAGTAGTGAAGTGGTAAACAAGGTTAAGTCATGTGGAGGTATAATGTGCACTTAACCTTGTTTACCTCTTCACTATTGAATTGTTTTTATTTTCAAAGTTTCGATAGGCTCATGATTATTTTCCCATTTTTTCTTCTTTTGATATCGAAATGAACGTGTATTCGAATGATTGATGTTGCATGTGAACGTCGTCAACTGTTCATGTTAGGTAACACGACCAATAATTGATCTAACGTGGTCTCATCAATGTTTGCACCCTCACACGGTGCTTACGTCTTCACCCGCATTCCACTAGCCATAGATACACATAGGGGAAATGAGAGGAAAATGGACCGGTGGTGCAATATCAAACGACATTTTTTTAAAATATGAAGGACGATTTGAAAAAAATTGAAAAAATTACACAATAATCTGAAGATATTGAAGCATCTACTCGATTTTTTTCAGAATTTTTTATCGGATAAATTTTCGAGAAAAAAAAAGTTTTAAAATTTCAATTTCAGTGAAATTTATTCATTTTTTGTTTTCTTATTTTTAATAATAATTTTTTAATAATTCCTGAAGATTTATCAAATAGTTGAAAATTTTATTTTCAAATAAACATTTTGTCGAATGAAATTTCAAGGATTCTGGCAAAAATTATTGATTCCTAATAAATCTAATAGAGATGCACTATTTCAGTTTCATTTGATTAAGTGATTTCTCTCAAACAAATTCATTCCAATTGAATCGCTGAAAATTTCAACCGAACCCATGAGAATTCAAATGAAAAGCTTCGTTTAAAACTTTCAATAAATTGAAACCCCTGAACGTGACATTCAATTCACGAGTTGCGCTCGAAAATACAAGTTTAAAGGGTAATTTTGAAGATTCTATTGTAGTTAAAGTTTTTAATGTTATTTTGAAATCCAACAAATTCATATCGGAGAAAGTTTACTCTCATGATTGCTAAATTGAACGAATAACTGACCTGGAAAGTATTTTGGTCAGAAGACGAATAAAAATTAGAATATGAAATGAATTTTGAATGAAAGTTTAAAGATTGTGAAATTTTCAGAGAAATCATTTTAATTTTATTAACAGATTTTTTATGATATTTCGGAAACTAAGCGAGATAGAGCAATTTTCATAATGACCTTTTTTGTAGAGAATTTTGAAAACTACAAAAAAGGTCATTATAAAAATGGCTCTATCTCGCTTAATTTCCGAGATATCTTTAGAAAATTGAAATAGAGTCAATTTATCTGAAAATGAAATAGAATATTTTTGTAATTTACTTCTTGTCAAATATCTCAGAAAATAAGCAAGATAGAGCAATTTTTATAATGACCTTTTTTGTAGCTTTCAAAATTCTCTACAAAAAAGGTGAATATGAAAATTGCTCTATCTCGCTTATTCTCCGAGATAATCCGCTGAAAATTCGTCGATTCACTAACATGTTCCTATAAACCCAAAATACGTCTCTAAAGTCAGAAATATTGAAAATCCAGTATCGTGTATTTCCTAATCACCTGAAATTAATTGGCGTTGATATGGAGATAGGTGTTCCTGCATGTCAGAATAATTTGCATGAATTTCTATTGACATTCGTTGGAAAGGATGGGTATGGCCTATGCATTTGTGAATTGGTTCGTATCGATTTACTAAAATCTATTTTCAAACGCTTTCTGGTACTATCCACACGAGTGTAGATATATATCTAGTGATATATTCGTATTATAGACAAGCGGTAGTGTTGTGGGTAGCATCGAATCCCTCGTTATTTCCGTATCAGACCAGCCAGGCATGTTACCTGGAGCATCGTTACCCCTTTCCCTTTTCTGTGTATTCCATATTGCAATAACGTCACTTATCCTTCAAAAAGTTTTAACTTTCTTTCACCATTTCATATGCATTTTCTCCATTTTTTGTGGCACGAACAAGAGGACCATTATTTTTACTTTATCAATAGAGAGAAACATGGAAAAAAGGGGATTTTAGTGGAGTGTCTCGTTCTGTCCATAAATTATTCAGGATATGGAGAGAGAGTGTCGGATCTGCAGTAACGAGAAAGACCCCTTGAATTACAAAATTCCATCTCGTACAACCGCAATGTCTCAATGGAATGAAAAAATAACTGCAAGAACAAATTAAATGAAGCTGTATAGGAATAGTCAAGTCTCAAATTGTCTGGAATGGAGAATAATAATAATAATATCAGTGTCACACTTGGAATTTGGTTCATTGAAAAATATTCCGGTGATGTACGTGACCATGATGGAGATGTTGTAATATCTAAGTGTGAAAATTTCACTCTTATTAAGGACATGACGTCATTGTGCTGAATTTTTAAATAATATTTAACATATTTTTGTCTCATTTGTTGAAGTCTCATCCATGGAATATTGTTTCATGAAAAAAATAATTGGATTTTGGTACACCCACGTGATTGCCCCAATTTCTGATTCAACATTTTTCAAATTTATCAATTGGAATTCCAGGAAAATTTGCAGTTTCAATTGTTTCACAGGCACAAAGTCCTGGAATATTTCTATTATTGAATGAATTCAATGGAAAAGGTAAATTTTTATGAGAAGAAAAAGTATTTAATTCAAATATTTGTCTTTGAATTTGGTTATTTTCAATTAAATTAACGCATTATTACTTTCAATAAATAATTTCGAAAAATTAATAATTCATTAATTCTTTCAACAAACCATTTTTCTCTCAATCCACACTTGAATAATATTTTTAAATACATTTTTTATGGGAATTAATTTTTTTCGAGAACAATGCTGAGACCGCAATTTTTCAGCTTCAAATAATTCAGTTTTTCTTCAATTTATTGTACTGTTGTATTGAGTTACCTGTTCAATCTGATGGTATCTCTTGTTTCCCGTACCATGAGAGCACGTTCCCAAAAATGTACTGCCTCGGGCAAGATTGTATTCTGCAAATAAAGAATTTAAAATAAAATAACGCAATCATGTGTCTATACATTGTAGCAGAGATTTTTTCAGTGCCAAAAGAGAGAAAAACAAAAGGAATAACAAAGTTACATAGTCAGAAAGATGAGTAAATAGTCAGTCTACACGTATTGTATGAAAATATACTCGAAATTCCAACTTGTATTCTGCTTCATATCGGATTATCATACGACGGAGCTATTTATGGAGAGTTAATGATAACACTGCATTCAGAGAGTGCACCGATTGAAACACGACCGGTAATTTCCGGTTATTTGGCTGAATATCATGGCCTTCCAGTATTCAGCCGCATTTTAGCCTCTTCTCCATTCAAATTTCAAAACAACTGAACCAAATATTTTTAGCAACACTATAAATAGTGATTTCTGATGCTCATAATCATTGAAATGTGAATGAATCCTTTTTTATCATTTTTTCCATGGCCTGAATCACTTTTCTGTGGTATTCATGAATGAGGATTTGAAACTGAAGCTATATTCAGAATTTTGTGAGGAATCACTTACGTTAATGAGCTCGAATTTTTCTGCATCCAGTCTGAAACAAAAATTGGAAAAATATTAATGAATACTTTTGCTCTATAAACTTATTTTTTAATTTAGAAATTGAGGAAATTAAGTATAAAAACATTTTCTGAACTGATTTTTCGAAAAATAACATTGGAATTTCATTAATCCTTCTTTTTTCATTGTTGATTATTCATACACTGTGTTAACAAATGTCTCGTGTACAAATGTTGCTTGATCGTTAACTAATCATTCGGTTGACCTCGCTACAGTTGAGAGAACTATCCTGAGTTGAACTAACCACTCGTTCGTTAGCAGTTGACGGATTGTAACTGAGTCTGCAGTTATTCATGAATGAATATCGACCTTAGGGTATTCCGATAATTGGTAAATATTGGAGAATGGTCCGGTTGGAGGAAATGAGGTCTGTAATGAAGTCCAAAGGACATGTTTGAGTGAATGAGAGACGCAATTCATGATAAATCTAAAATTTCCGCCATTTTGTTTTCAAGTTAACGATACATTGAATGATATGTACACGGAAAAAATTATTTAAAAAATTCGGATATTTTTCTTTCTATGTACTTAAAAGGTATTTAGTTATTTTAACTGCTATTATTCGAAAATATCGACATCTCGGAAATCATTGAAACAGTTTGCCACACGTTGTACTAAAAATATACAATTCTCTTGGATTTCCACGTGAAATCGTATTGTAGTGATTGAGGCATTTGCAGAGATACAAATGCACATAAAATTACACTTACACCAATGTCTCTGCTCACGTACACAGAACCATTCTTTTCCTCGTCAGATAATCGTGAGTGCCTTCTACCGGAGGAAAGGAAATGAAAAAAAATATGTGAAAAACTGACGAAAACGGACTTTTGCATTTTATTTCAAAGTGAAGATGTTTCCAAAAAAATCTGAAAAAATTTGGAAAGATGCTTCGGAATGTTCGCATTGTTGTGGAATTTTTTCAGATTTTTCTATAGAGTATTTGATTAAAAAAAAAAATGCAATTAGTTTGAATTTGTTAAAATTCGGGGAATCGAAAAATTTCATGTTATCATGAAAAGAAAACTGGAAAGTTGATAACTCTATCATAATAAACCGTACGTGACGAATTAAATAAAAATTGTTGGGATAGTTGTAGCGTGTCTGCGAGTTGAAGTTTCGTTGCGTGCTCAAGAAGGCGTTTCCGTCTCAAGTAGTGTTAGGAATGAGGATTCCAACGGAAGTGTTAAAGCAACTGCGAGCAGATCTGAAAGCAATTATCGTGGCTCTAAACAGAGAGCAGCGACATTGATTTATGTATACAAAAGTGGTAATGGTCTTGTAGGAAAAGAATAAAGGGCGGGAGAAATGGGAATATTTTCCACATCATTTATTCTTTATCTCGAAGATTTTGTGGCATATGTCCACAACAATTGTAGAATCATCACAATGTATAGTTGCACTATACACACATTCGAGGAAGCTTAGCCATGAGTTATGGCGTCCGGCGGTGTAGGAGTCTCGTACGGTTGCCGGTGGTTAATTATACGGTGGGATTAGCTTGGCCTGTACCGCCACAAACCCACCCCTATAATTTTCTGGAGAGTTCAAATCCGAGGGTAAAGCGCCGTCGCGGCCCACCACCAACGACGCTCTGCGACACATGAGATATCGCATACTGATTGCCGGGAAATTGTTATATCTTCAGAAACTAAGTGTAATACACACGATTTAACATGCATCGTTAAACAATTTTCATTTGAAAAAAATTCATGCAATTTTTTTCATTAAAACTTTTAAATTCCATGAATTTTCGCATTTTTTTTTTTCAATTTAAAATGTGAAGATATTTGGAAAAATTCAGTTTTTTTTTTCTTCCAAATACAATATTTCCATTGAATATTTCGTTTTTTTTTTTTTTTTTTCTTAAATGGAAAATTCGGAGTTAATATTCTGATCACGTAGAGAGATCAAGTTTCAACGGCAATTGAAAAATTCAATATTTTCTTTAGTTTAAATTATTCAAATGCGATTTGTTGGAAAGAATTGGAAAATTGATTTTTCTCGCAGACGAAACGTATCAGACTTTCAAATTTATGCATTTCTCGATATTACAATTTACAATTAAATAAATTTTTGAAGATTCTTGTAGAGATATTTTTAAATTGAATTAAATAATAATTAGTGTAAACGTATTTCTTTTCTAATTAAAGATGAGAAAATGATGATTTTAATCAGATTTCACTCTGAATTATTCTCTGTTAATGAATTTTTTCACATTAAAAAAAATGTATTTCATTGATAAATCCGTTTTTGAATTGAAAAAAAAGCAATTGATCATCATAAACAATTTGTTTTTGATAAATTAACCGGTTGATTAATGTAAAAAAAATTCTCTCAAATAAGTAAATTTATTCTTGAAACATGCAATGAGATGATTAGCTTGAAATTTTTTTAATTCTTTCTAAATAAATAATAAAAATGAATTAACTCCAATCTGGTTATTTTCAATTCAAGTAACGCATTATTACTTTCAATAAATAATTTCTAAAAATTAATAATCATCGACTCTTCTTAGTTCCTCGAAAATTCCTTCACATCGTAATAATGCGTTAATTAAATTGAAAATAATCAGATTGAAGTTAATTCATTTTCATAATTTATTTTGAAGGATTTTAAAAGATTCCAAACAATCATCTCATTGCTTGTTTCAAGAATAAATAAACCAGATGATTAATAAAAAAAAAATTGTTTATCATCATCAATTCAGTTGTGAAGTGGTAAACAAGGTTAAGTAAGTATAGTATTCCTATATGACTTAACCTCGTTTACCACTTCACTACTGAATTGCTCTTTTTTCTTCAATTAACAGACAAATTTCTCAATAAATCAATTCTCATTCTGTCGAACATTATTACTTTCAATAAATAATTTCTAAAAATTAATAATCATTGACTCTCCTTACTTCCTCGAAATTTCATTCTGACAATTTCTACGTTTCCACGAACGCATTTAAATGTTTTACTTTAATCGTATCGAAATGTATCTACTCACTCCCCCATATCCTATTACCCTCACGTTTGTCTGCCATTAATAGTCATTGAGCGACTCCACGCAATTGACACCTTTGTGTCATTTCACCGCCCCTTTACAGTCTCCGAATTCGGTACACACGTCTAATGATGAAAATTCCCCTTTGACATTACGAAATTCCTATGAACCAACGAGTTTACATGGGAATGCAAATACCACAGACGCAATCAGGCTTCTTGTCTTTTGACGTAATTTTCTCGTTTTCATTTATTGCCTCACTATTTTCATCATTCCGTACATACTGCGGAAAATGTATGCTAACAAGTGTACTATTACAATGGAAGAATAGAGTACACTGGAAGTTATTGTTGAATATCATAAATTTGTGCTCTTTACACCTATTCAAATTTTCGAAATGTAAATGGTAATGAAAATTCTTTATCAAACTTCAGATAAAATAAAAAAAAAAATAATAATAATTATTATTTTTTTCCCCAAAAACCAGTGAGACGATTCCGATGAAAAAAAAGGCGAAGATTCTTTCAGTATTCTGGAGTAATGTCAAATTTTTTCCGATTTTATTTAAAAAAATGTAAATTTCCTCAATTTAGTGATCAAAATCATCATTCCATAAATCATTAATTTTTAGTACTTCTCGACTCCTTCCACCTGCCCCATAATTCTTCCCTGAAAATTATTCTCTATGTATTTTTCATGGAGATCGGAATCATCCCTGGAACACGTCTTATCTTAGTACGTACAAAGTACCTCATACTCGACCAACATTGGTATTACGATGTTTTTTCACTGAAAATACATGAACATACTCATTGGTAGACTGTAGCACGTTCCCGGATTATGCTGCACTATGCCCTAAGCATAACCATAAAATCTGCTACGTTAACGGCCTCGTGCCTTCGCACTGTTCACTATTTCCATATAAATTTTTATGATGGAAGAAAATACGAACATTTACGCCAAGTGGTTGGAGCTTCAAAGGAGACGAGTGAATGTTAATCGAATTAATTCGATTGAAAAGAAGTTAAAAAGAAAGAAGCGTGAGGATTTTTAAAGAGTTTGAGGGAAAATCAAAGGAATAAAAATCGAGAGCTTGTAGCGATAAGATTAAAGAGTTAAATCGAACTCTGGGATTAAGAGATGAGTGACTTTGGTCGTCTCTACTGGCATTCCAATGAGTTTGGATTCATGAGGATTTGCTGATATCGGAGTAACTTTCAAAGCCAGTTAATCTCAAGTACATGGCACACCAGTAGTTTAATTGCATAGATGGCCAATTCGAATGCACGGTACTTCGTGATTCTTTGATTCAATCATTTCTGCTTTCTTTATCTATTCTCGTGAATTTATCCTGTGAGGGGAATTTTTAAACTGGAGTTCCATTAATTTAATTTAGAGGTGAAAAAAAAAAGGTGAGAAAGGCTTTTATGAAATCGTGTAAATTCTTTTTATCCTAGTGCTTCAGGAGATTTTCCAGGATATTTTCACCTTTTTTTTATGGAATAGGTAAATTATGTGCGCAGGTTTATGCGTACACAAATAAGGTACACAGAGTGCTCATAAAGCTGTTGTATATCGCGTGAGGAAATGGGTTCATACACTATGCAAGGCGGTTAATGTCAACCCCTTTATCTTCAGTACGGTGATGTAATCATCATTGATTCTAGTTCTGTGGCTCAAACCACTTCTTCGGTTTTTAAAAAAATTATTTTATTGAGTAATTTGGCTTTGACTCGAAAAGTAAAAAAATTGGAAATTCCCAATGATTATATCGTTATGTTTATTGAGAGTAATAATCCGTTACTTAAATTGAAAATAACCAGATTGGAGTTAATTCATTTTCACTATTCATTTAGAAGGAATTTAAAGAAATTTCAAGATAATCATTTTATTGCTTATTTCAAGAATTAATGAACTTCTTCGAGAGATTTTTTTTTACAATAAACCTGTTGATTTATAAAAAAAAATGGTTTATGATTATTAATTCAGTAGTGAAGTGGCAATCAAGGTTAAGTACATATGATATTCCTATATGACTTAACCTTGTTTACCACTTCACTACTGAATTCCTTATTTTCTTCAATTCAGAGACAAATTTCTCAATAAATCAATTATTTTGTCGAACATTCCTCTAAAATTGGAATCTCGTTAAAATTCCATTCAATTGTGTTAAAACTCCGGTTTCCTCTTTCATGAAGAGCACTTCTCAATACACAGGAATTTTCCATGGAATCATTCAGTTATCTAAATTAATTCAATTGCAACTGTTCCATTAGACACTTGTTTACAATCTTATCTCCCATTATTTTTATTCACTCGCTATATACACATGTGCATCAACCTTGCACTAAAAAATTCTATGCATTCTGAAGTATTCTCGGTTTAGTACCTGAGAATGTACATTGCATTACCGAATTGTTAAAATATTTATAAACGATGAAAGTAGAATTTTCCATTTTCATTAGTCTTTTATTACGAGAAAAAGCGAAGAAAAATAAATACTCCATTGTTGATACTAAGAGAAAGGAAAAAAAAATCATTTGACAAAAAAGTGGAGCAGTCCTCATTCGTGAAAATATTTGGACATCCGTATGCAAATTGTTTCTCTTTGAAGCGTATAGTTTCAACGAATGTTTTTGCTTTTTTTTTCGGGGAATAGTGCTCATTGAATTCAACGTTGAATTCAATTTTTGGTCTTTGATAATAGAATTTTCCTCATTTTTAAACCATTGTGTATTTTTTTTAGCTTTTCTAATTATTTATTCAGGGGCTCCATGTTTTGCATGTGGACTACCTGAAATTTATTGAGATTCTGGCCAGCCCCTTCCTCGGTATATCAAGCATGTCGAGGACTGAAATAGGGTGTCTGTACTAAGTAGATTGCCAGTGAAATTAACAAATCTTCTGTCTACATTTTCAGCTATTTTCACATATTGAGTTCTTGCATTACCAAAAATACATTAAAGTTAAAAATAAAAAATAGAGTTACGTCTTTTTAAATATAATTCAGTGGTGAAGTGGTAAACAAGGTTAAGTATCCACATTTCATCCATTAAAATATGCACTTTAAAAGTTTCATAAAAACACAAAAAAAAATCTTCTGTTTATTCTCAAGTTAAAAGCAAAGAGATGAATATATGCGAAAAAGTTTTATTTTTCTAAAAAATTAAAAACAAAATTTAAATTTAGTCTTCATTTGACAGTAAAATTTACGTACTTCAAAAGTTCATGTTTAAAATTTGAAAGTCAAAGATAGACGTTTGCTTGAAACACAATTGTTTGACAAGTTTAATTTCTAGTGCAGTGATTTTTCAGTTGGTTTCTACCTATTCGTGTTAGTTCATTCGAGTGTAAGAATTATATTGTAAGTGAGAATGCCGGATAATTGAATTAGTAGAGGTTCGTTGTGCACGAGCGTAAAATTTCATTAAAATTCGCAATTTCAAGTGGAAATTAGTGTTTAATATATTTTTAATGATTTAATTTCAATTTACATTCACTCGGAATTATCGAAATAAATTATTTTCAGAATTAAAATACTTTTATCTCTTACGTTATCCGCTGGGTTGAAATGTATTGAGTAGAGTGACTCAATATATCGTCAGCCGTAACAAGTAAACTGAAAGTGCGGGTAGCATCTGGTTGTTCGTCGATTGAAAAGGGGGGGAGATGAGAAGTACACAACCCAGCTGATAGTGACTTAAATCAACAATCGAAGAGATGTGCTGCTACCGTAAAATGCAAACAGAGCTTTTATAATGTAGAAGCTCGAATGTTCTATATCAAATTAAGGAGCAAATAGAGAACAAGTAAATATTCATGATTTTGAAGAAAAAAAAAACATTTTAAATAAAAATTTGTTAAATTCTGTTGTAGAGCTTAACTGTTCACCAGGCAGTTTCAAAATATGCAGAAATAAAGTAGATTAAATAAATGATGCACTTGATGAGAGTTGATTATGTGAGAAATAGAAAGAGAACTTTTATTAGAAGTAAAAAGCGTTATAGCAATAATGATAATAATTATCAACCGTTTCAATATGAGATAGGTTTCAGTGTCTGAAGGAAAAACATTTGAATTGATATTAAACTTGTACTTTTCACAAAATTTATATTCAATTTCAATTAAATATATATTTTGTTCTGAATAATTGTGAAAGTTAATCTTTTCCCCAATTATTCATGTTAATGTCATTGAATGATGAAAAAAAATCTATAAATATCTCGAAAAAAATGAGATATTCATGAATTCAGTAGTGAAGTGGTAAACAGGCATATACGGATACCAAATGTACTCAACTTTGTTTACCACTCCATTACTGAAGTTCATTTTGCGCATTTCGTTGTTATTTTAATGAATGCAAAATGAATGATTTAGTGCATGGTCTCCGACTTAACCTTGTTTAACACTTCATTATTGAATTATGAAGAAAATCTATAAATATTGTGAAAAAAATGAGATAGTCAGGAATTCAGTAGTGAAGGGATAAACAGGGTTAAGTCATATAGGGATACCATATGTACTTAACCTTGTTCACCACTTCACTACTGAATTCCATTTTGCGCATTTCGTTGCTATTTTAATGAATGCAAAATGAATGATTTGCGTTATTTCAATAGGTTCTTTCCACCATTGAATCTCATTCCGTTCTCCGAATATTGAAGATAATATGGAATGTGATAGCAATAATGATAATAATTAGCAGCCGCTTCAGTATGAGATAGGTTTCAGTATCATGTGATCATGACGTACATTAATGCCTGAAGGAAAAACATTTGAATTAATTTTAAACTTGTACTTTTCACAAAATTTATATTCGATGTTAATAAAATATATATTTTGCTCTGAATAATTGTGAAAATTAATCTTTTCCCCAATTATTCATGTTAATTAATTGTAAAGACATAGAATGAAAAGGGTAAAGTACAACCACAAACATAGGCAGAAGGTTTCCACTGAGTTCAGGTGGGAAGTATCGCCAGACGCTTTAATTCTAGAGAGTGCATCATTTGCATCGTGGAAGCGACCCTGGTGGCCAACATAGAAGTTGGTTTCGGTACGAAGTTAGAGTAAGAGCAGAAAGCATTGCTACATGAGAAAGGAGGGATGGCTATATACTGGTAAGAGAGAAACTGGGAATAAAATGGGTACTGTGGAATCCCGTGATGGATGGCTCGCATATTTTAAAATGGCCAGAGCCCCCCAGCTACCCGTGCATCTCGTTGGTTTCAATTCCATCCGCATTCCCTTTCCACTTTATCATTTTCTCGTCCTCAGGGAACGACAAAAGTCACGAGGGTTTCATAACCCAGTTGAAGCCTCTAAAAAATTAGAGACATGTTCCTTCATAATTAATCAAGTTATAATAATTAAAATTACAAATATGTAGGAAAAAGTGGATTTTATCGAGAAATTTGGCTTTAAATAATTTTTAGATTATTTATTGAAAGCAATAATGCGTTAATTAAATTGAAAATAACCGGATTGGAGTTGATTCATTTTCATTATTTATTGAGAAGGAATTAAAAAGATTTCGAGCTAATCATCTCATTGCTTGTTTCAAGAATAAATATACTTCTTTGAGAGAATTTTTTTTACATTAATCAACCAGTTAATTCATCACCAAATAACCTAAACGAAATTAACGAAAATTAACTATCGAAATAAATTAAGTTTCTATTAATCCCCCATAATATTCCGTAAATAAGTGCGGTTTTATCCGCGGATTATCGTAAAGAGCATTCAAAGATCGGCAGATTCACAGACAATGGCTCGTTCTAGGCATTTTCTACATAAAAGAAAAGCCTGCAGCAGCAGCTCCTATTGTATCAAACTGACGATACTACTTTTGTTTCAATTTATTTCTCTGTGGAATTCTCTCAGCTTGTATTGAATTAAATTTGTGTTGAATGTCCTCGAAACTTGTGGAGCATTCGACAATAAACGATCAAAGGCATACAAGACAAATACGTTCGTTATTTACTATGACGAGTGCAATGACTAAATATTTAATGTAATGTAACCATTCATGCTGAAGTCTGCTTCTTCTTTGATGGCTTGCAAATAAGAAGACGGATATTATATTCATTCATCTCAATTTAGTAATGTGAGTTGCCGCCAGCACTAATGTGCTTCAAATGATATTCCGCCATTTTAAGATGTTTAGAATTACGGAATAAAAGGGAAAACAGGTATGAAACCTTCAAGGTTCCATCTAAAAGGGATCCTCGGTCGATATACTATGAATAAATTTTCATTCTTCTATCGTCGTGTCTTATCATCAATAGTGGAGTGGTAAACGAGGTTAAGTCATATAGAAATACCATGTGTCCTTAACCTTGTTTACCACTTCACTACCGTAATGATGAAATTCATTTTTTACGCAATAGTTCAGTAATGAAGTGGTAAACAAGGTTAAGTCATATAGGAATACCATATATACTTGACCTTGTTTACCACTTCGCTACTGAGCTAGTGGTCAATGGAAATTTTTGAAGAATATCACTATGCTATGATAGTGAGTGTAAACCCTCCAAACTGTGCTCGGATTGTGATGGAAATTGAGTCAAGTAAACTCGAGATATTCTCTAACTTTAGTAAAGAGTTTAGCTCTTGGTTAGTCGCATCAATTCACTGAACTCAGTTAGTCGCATGATGAGAGTGATGTGACTGTGTTGAGTCGGGTACACTGTTGTCGGGCTCTCTTACGGTACAGTTTAACGGACGGCTGCTGAAGAGCTGTTGGAGATGTGACAACAACGCTTTTCACGCTCTTGGAGACGACCGCACTAATGCGCAGACGGAACTGCGCGGATTTTTCGATTTTGTTTTTATAATTGGATTCTTTCAGCTATTCAAACATTTAGTTTCTGAAAATGAGTATGTTCAGGGGCTTTGAAGACATTTGGAGCGAGCATTCTGATTTTATGTGAGGTTCAGCCAATGAATCCGTCTCATACGATTTTTTTTCGGAATTTAATTAAACTTTTATAATTCATTTTTCCTATTTCACTATTGTTTCCCTTGGATGAATTTTCCTCACTGCCTAGAAAAATATCGCACATTCTCTGAATATTTCTGACATCTCATATCATAATTTAAAACTGGCGCAGCAAAATAGTCCCTGTAAATTGTGTTCTCGAGACAGCTGTTGAAGAATATTCCATATCCAAACGAGTCACAAAGAATTTCATATGAAATTCTTTATGTCACTACCAGTCTACAAATAGAATGATTTAAAAAAAAAATCTGAATTCAAAGAATTTGATTTTAAAAAAAATCCAATTCAATGGTGAAGTGGTAAACAAGGTTAAGTCACTTCACCACTGTTATTACTTCAATAAATGCGAAATGAATGATTTGGTACATGGTATGCCTCTGCGACTTAACCTTGTCTAACACTTCATTATTGAAGTATGAAAAAAACTCTATAAATATCTAGAAATAATTGATATATTCATGAATTCAGTCGTGAAGTGGTAAACAGGGTTAAGTTATATTGGAATACCATATTTACTTGACTTTGTTCACCACTTCACTACTGAATCCCATTTTGCCCATTTCAATAAATGCAAAATGAATGATTTGGTACATGGTATGCCTCTGCGACTTAACCTTGTTTAACACTTCATTATTGAATTATGAAAAAAATCTATAAATATCTCGAAAAATGAGATATTCATGAATTCAGTAGTGAAGCGGTAAACAGGGTTAAGTCATAGGGATACCATATGTACTTAACTTTGTTTACCACTTCACCTCATTGTTATTTCGATAAATGCAAAATGGATGCTTTGATACATGGTATGCCTCTGCGACTTAACCTTGTTTAACACTTCATTATTGAATAATGAAAAAAATCTATAAATATCTCGAAAAATAAGATATTCATGAATTCAGTAGTGAAGCGGTAAACAGGGTTAAGTCATATAGGGGTACCATATGTACTTAACTTTGTTTACCACTTCACTACTGCATTCCATTTTGCGCATTTCGTTGCTATTTTAATGAATGAAAAATGATTTGTGTTATTTCAATAGATCGTTTCCACCATTGAATCTCATTCCGTTCTCTGAATATTGAGGATAATATGAAATGGATACTGAATGAAGCAATAATGGAATGAAAATGACAGTGAAGAGATTCTACAGAAATTGATAAATTATGCCTGAATAAATGACGCTATACATGTTGGATAATGTACATTTATTGAATGTAAATTTCTCGAATAAAGAAAAGAAGAATTATGATGGCAGTTGAATGAATTTGTGTAAAACCGATTATCCAGCTGTGCGACTGAGGTGATGTCCTCTGAAGCACTCTAGGAAATCAATTCATGGAATCGTAGAAATTCACGATGTTTGCTAGTGCATGCGAGAGATTTTCAAGCGCGTTTGCAGACTGTTTGTTTGAATAAACGTATTCGCTGAAGTGAGCAAATATCATGAATGTTATATATTTACTCATTTGTCACGTCAGCAAGTTTCATTCCGCATTTATGGTTCACTATTATAATAATGTTCTTATAGTATAATTCAATTTTTGACGAAAGATAGTTAGAATAATGACGTTGATAATGACGAGTTTTGATGATGCATATAAAAGCTAAATTGAATTTGAATTATGCAGATGGAAATTTCGTGGTTTATTCGAGTTATAATGAATATTCTCAAAAGAATCGAAGCAATGAAATTGGATAATCTGAAAATTTTGCTTTATGAGCTTTCCGAAATGTGGGAATTAGAGGAGATAATAACGACTCAAAGGAAAAACGATTCTATTTTTGCTTTTTCGGTATTTTTAATCCTTTTTTCTGGGGTAATTCCAGCGAAAAATTTCCGAGTTTCTTTTCCTCTGGATTTAAAAAATCCGGAGCTCAATGATAGAATTTAAGTTCCTCATTTAATTGTAATGAAATATTTATCATTTCCAATAATGCTTCATACAATGAAGAGCAATTAATTAATTTATATTGCCGTTCTTCCATAATTGATCGATTTCATCATGTTACCTATTAATGCAGTTATTCCATTCAATAATTCAATTACTTTTCTCACATCACTTCACTTTTTTATAATGATTTTTTAAATGTCAGAGGAAACATTTCATTTTTCCCAGTATAAATCCTTTAAAGAGCAATAAAAAATGTAGGATAAAATCCGAATAAATAATATCCGTTCTGCTGAAAAATTAACGGATTCGCTAAATTTTTCATCAATTGTAAATACTTCATAAAAATTTATATTTCAAATTGATTACGAATTTATTCAACTGAATTCCGCTTCAATAGCTGCAATACTAAATTAGAAATTCCATGCGTTTCCAAATGCGGATGTTGGAACATTTGAAAAAAAAAAAAAAAATTGTAATGAATTTTTTTCAATTTTTCCGTAAAGACTTTTCCCCTAGGGAAAAATCTAGCTTCATTTCCCTCCACTGATCCTTTTCCATTATCCTCTCCGCACTTCTAATTACGCTGGTTCAATTCCACAAATCTTTGATAATAAAAATGAACACTAATATAATTGGTCCCGTCGGAAAACATTAGCGGAGCGAGATTAGTCTGTTGTAATAGTTTTGACGCAAGCCGAATAGTTTAATTACTCGTTTATTCCCATAGGATGTTATGGACTATGTCTGGATGCAGCACACACTCAAACCCTTTTACCATCCATGATGTATAGACTGGTGGCCATCACGGAGCATTGGATAGTGTCAGACTACGAGAATACAGGACTTCAGACTCGAGCTAACAACCCAGAGGAAATGTTCCACGACCACCGTAATCCGGCATCACACCGATGACAAAAGCAAATTTGCATCTATTTCAGCCCAGCGGGCATCTCGTAGCATCAGACTATCACCCATTTTGCGGCAGTAATTACTCTTCATAATTGGGAAGGGGACCAGAATGAGATTATAAGGTAACCTGTCCTCACCATGTTTACGGGTCACTGTGCTCACATACCCGAAGGGGGGAAAAACTAAAAGCCATTTATTTTCACGATATCATGTTGAAAAAAGAGGCTTGATCAAAGAAGAGACGAAAAAACAATAATGACTCTTGCTAAACTGTCTTCTAGGATCTTGATTACAGTCCGGCGAATTTCCGCTTCAAACTGAGAAAAAAGAAGACTTATTTTATTTCTTGGTACTTTAGAGGAATTGAATGGCAATCAAGCTTCTGTCAAGAGCAGGATCTAGGAAGTGGTGGAATGTTTTTGTTGCGTGTCACCACACATGAAAATAATTCATCAAATTATTACAAATATTTAAGCTCAACAGGGAAATTCTACGAATTAGGATTAACACTTTTTTCCCAACATCTGGCGAGCAGCCTTTCTGCACTTCCTTAACCCTACCTCAATGAAACAATAAAAATACACGTCCCAATATTCAAAGAGCCTCTCCTTTCCCAAAAATTTCAAATGCTTGTTAAATCCCATGTAATAAAACTCTAGTCTTGTTATCAAACTTTTGTATTCTATCCAAGTCTTCTAGTCTCCAAGTCAACGCTTCCTACCCATTCACATCACACACATTTGAATTAGCTACACAAAGAACCAATTCGGCGTGTAGCAGTTTCCCTCAAGGTATCTCTGAGAAGGTCAGACTCTTGGAACTTACAACTCCAAGAGATTCTAACGAATAATACTTTGAGACGAAACAGTTTTTGAAAATTTTCTTCTATCATATTGACTTTTTTTGTGTTTTGAGTATTTCATCAAAGCATTACGAAGGAATTATCAATTCTGTACGATTTTTTTTTGTGAATTCAATCTCAGTATCAAACATTTTGTCCCCTAGAATATATGTAAAATTTAAATATGGAATATCATGAAATGTGATATTTTCTGTTCATATAACGTATGAAATTACACAAAGTCCAATGGAATGACGAAATTTCCAACAATAGAATAATCACAATGAAACTTTATTCTTTCTGTTTTCAATTACACTAGAAACTTTGATGATTGAACGGATGAAATAAACAGAGTACATAATTATTTCACTTCCATGAGTCGAAGAGACTGCAGAAGCCGAAGGCAATAAGTAGTCTCCTGTAGTTTCAATTGCTGGTATTTTCGGTTAGTTGAAGGACTCTCCTCTAGTTTTGGTAAATTTACGAATGTCTCCTGTAGACCCTCTACTATGCTACTTCACTTGTTTTCTTTACATCCCTTAGTTTGTACAGTTTGGCCCAACGGGACTTATACCACCAGTAGCGACGCAAAGTTTTATCTTCAGAGTCGTAAAAACATACGAGGAAGTACGATTGGATCGTCTTTACAGTTTTATTCTTCCACTCTGATCTAGTGATTCAAGTCGAAGGTATAAATTGGAAACGAAATGTTCAATGGCATATCAGGTAATCGATGGAGGAAAGTGCCCTTAGCGTCCGCTGTCGGCAAAAAGTTGGTCAAAATGAAGAAAAAATCAGAATCTTAAAATTCACAAAAAGTTGGTAAAAATGAAGAAAAAATCAGAATCTTAAAATTTACATGGAGAGAAAATCCTCAGAAATATTTAGTTGTGAAGTAGTAAAGAGGGTTAAGTATATATTGTATCCCTATATGACTTAACCTCGTTTACCACTTCACTACTGAATCCATGCAGAAAGAATGTATTTGCAAAAGGAATTAGTAATTAGAACGATTCAGTTTTTAGGAGAGAATGACACAAAAATTATTAATTCACAATTTCTTGGTCATGCAAAAATTTATATATTCTTCTTTCCATATAAGTTGACCTGAAAAAATAGATCATCTAAAAGTGTTCAATCTGATCAATAATGATGATGTGAAAGCGTAGCGAAGTTAATTGTGAGAATTTCTAGAAATCTAAATGTCGAGCAGATTTTTCATCCAAAATTTACTGTTCTCATTCATTTTGTAAAGAATAATTAAAAGTGGCACAGTTCGATTTCCATTGAAATAACCTTTAAGTCTCCTCTGCGTGACATTTAGTCATCCAGTTCTGAGGAAATTCATTTCTCGGGTTAGCATCGTATGAATTAATTACACAATCTGAAGTGTTATATCATAGATGACAGCATCAAATTAGCATCACAGCTCTACATATTAATAATAAATTCCGTGGTGCAGAGGTAAAATAGGGCAAATCGATTTTGTGACACACAATGGAATAGCTACAGAAACTGAACGAGACAGTGAGACTTTGTGCAATTTTTTATTTACAGAATTCCAAGAGCTACGAAAGGAGATTGTTACTCTGTTAATAAATTCATAGAAATTAAAAGAGAGTAGTGTGGAAATTCTCTATTCACTATGTGTCTTCCTAACCAACGAGTCAACCAAACATTTTTCGCTAACAAAGTATTTACAAAGAGCAAAGAGTTGAACACATGGATGAACTTGCTTACTTTAGCAATGTTACAAAATCAACTATTTATAAAGTACCACAAGCAAATAAAAATTCCAACCCACAGTATTTAACTTTGCATGTTTTTGTAAATGATACAGAAGTTAAAATAACACAATATTTTTATTTCTGTTTCCTGTTTTTTATTTCTATTTCATTTTTCCATTTTTGTCCATTCAAAAAGCTGTTTACAAACTATACAACTATTCGAAGCACTAATAAGTGAACATCATCAATGTCCACAATTTCGTATTTATTTTTCCCTAAATGCTGAACAAGAATGAATCAATTATTGCCACGAGAAAGCAATCAATTGTACCGCAGGAAGAGCGAAACAGAGGAAGGGAATTGAGAGGGGAGCAAAAGAGGGATATGCCGTAAGCATTTATGGTTTCCCTGTTCATTGGAGCGTAATCATCCAAATCTGTTGCTACAGTCATAATTCGCTTCATTGAATTTAAACCTCTCTATTCGATATGTCAGGTGAAATTTAAATAAAACAGAGTTGAATGCTCTCTCATATTGCTGGAAAAATTACACGATAATTGATAGTGTTATTACCAAAGCATCACCACAAATTTTCATCAAAAATGCAATGATAACTGTGATAACTCCTTCCCTTTTCCTTTCGATGTTCAATATAATAATAATGTTAGATAATCGCTGTATCTACCATTAGTGGACTTGAATTAAACCTAACCATCAAAGGAAACTCTCATCAACATTAGATATTGAGGTTACACCCATTTAATGAATCCACCTTCATTGAGGCATGAGGAAGTTTGGTTCAGTTAAGAGATGTGCCTGTTAATTGGACAAGCATTACGGCCTTTCAGACGACTAAGCTGTCTAGATGTAATGATCTACAAATGGTTAATCAATGAATGCATGTTTCCCAAACTATACTCAAGCACTATTACAGAGATTCGGGGTTTGGGTAATTGTTGAAATTTTTTAACTATTGTTAGGACTGGAATTGTCCAAGAGTAAGTTCTTTCGGTTTATCCTTATACAGTGTTCAGATACTACAACTCGGTTTAATTATAAAAAGAGTAGATATTTATTTGTTTGAATAATTAATATGAATCCATAATAAATAATAAGTGTAATGACACACTCTCGTGTCTGTCTGAGAGCTGACTCTCCCAAACCTCAATGAGTTCGGTTCTTATAATGAATTATCACTGTCATATTGCAACATGATCAAACATTTAGCAATAAGACGCTGAGTCAAATAATATGTGAAGTAAGTTGAACTCATTACTTAATTAATGCAATGATTATGGGTCATAACACTATCTTCTTTTTCGTGAAGAATTCAGTTGTGAAGTTGTAAAGAAGGTCAAGTCATACAGGGATACCATATACACTTGACCTTGTTTACTACTTCACTACTAACTTCATCACTCATTGTGTCATTCTCTCCTAAAAACTGAATCTGACGAATTACTAATCGAGAAAATTCTTCAATGGTTGCGAAAATATTCTCAAAAAACGATTGACAATAAAATGAAGTAAATCTGTCCGATTATTTGCGGTTGTTTCGAATGGATATTGTATTAGTTTGAGAGCAATGGTTCAGTAATTTTTTAGCCGCACCTTTTACTAATGTTGAAATATCAATTAAGCAATCAAAATTCGGTAGAAACTCCACTCCAAACTCTCACGCACTTTGTTATGATGTTGGAAATGGTTAAACTACTGTTGAAGCGCAACCCAAAACTCCTATTTCCGTCCGTACATTGTGTCTGTTATGCGAATCCCACATATACACGTAAATTTAACTTCAATGACATGTTTGGTTAGTGAATATCTGGTCAAACGGAATAATCAATGAAATGGGTACTTCAGGGTAAAATGCAAAACTCCAGACCTAGTTTACATAAGTACGTAACAGCAAATTCGCATTTTAATGTATTATTAATACATATTCAGTTCAGAAAACGTTGAGTTATAGAAGCAATTATCATTTATTTTCTTTTCTCTTATCAGACATTACCTATAAACACTTTCATCGTATGAAAGCAGAATTCTCAGGGTTTGATTGATGCTCCGTTTTCTAACTTCGTGAACAGGTCCTGTGTGCACCCCATGAATCACCTGGAACAAACATTAAACGTATTTTAATATTTTCTCGCTTTAGTGCACATAAAGCCAAATGATTATTTCACGAAGAAAAGCGATAAATAATCTAGAATATTTTGATGAATAAGGTACACATAATCGATTAAATTCTGGAAAAAATTGATTTTTTTTATCTGATTATAACACAAGGTGTTTTTATTATTATTATGCATTTTCAAACTCATTTCGAATAAAATGGAGTACCACTCACAATAAATCCCACGGTAATCCTGAAATACTGGGAAAAATTTGTGGTTCTCCTACGAGATGAAATCTTTTCGTATTTCGGAATTTTTATGTACCTACAGCTTTGAGCATACGGCCATAGACAACAAATGCCCACACAAACACGTAGCATCGCATTTTCTCAAATGTTCACTTCCCTGCATTTCCCACCAATTCCATTTATTTCACCACGAAAACAAGAAAAAGAAAGAACGGAAAAAGGGGATTTTTCGACGTTTAGTAATGCTGCATTTTGGGAGTGAAAGAACCATGATTTTTTTTCACTGATTGTTTCTCCCGAAAATGTGTTGTATGGTGAAAATGTCGCTCGAAGCGAGAGTCGAAATAATAAAGGATAGTACCTGATTCCCCCCCCCCCCCCTGCTTATCAAAATCACCGCTATACAAGCATACTAAGTACAGTGTTTATGGTGTGTGTAATCTGGCGTCTATGTATATGAGCAACGCGTATGTTACTGCCATGTGCTTGCGTAAGCGTAACGCATTCGGTTTATGTATACACGAGAAAGCGATTATCAAAGTACTCATGTGTCGGAATAGAGAGCTTTAGTCAGAGAATTCTGGTTTGTATGCCTACGATGCAAACATCCAAGTTGTTTGGATGTACTCCAAATGTCGGTAATGAGCGCGAAAAGCATATGGATTACGTTTTCTCATAGGAATGACGTCTTAGGTGTAAGTTACGTGATTTCGGAGGATGTTTGGGAATAATTTGAGCATTCCGGAGACGACATTTTGTAGCTCGTTTGATTCTCCACATTCATTCAGCTGGGAGAATTCAGAGAATTATATGAGAGTGTCGTATCCTATGAAATTAATGGATTTTTCATTCTCGTTTCATTCTTCTCGATGAAGTTACTTCTTAGAATACATCGAGGAGAATTGAATGGGAATCGCTCATCTGATGATCATCCTCAAATGATGATGATTAGGGCCGGGAAGTTCAGTTCCGGTTCTGCGAAGACTGAACTTAGCCACAGCAAATGATTATGTTCCAATCCCAATTGGGAAATGTCAAATTCATATTTCATAAATTTCATGATTGTTTTGAAAGATTTTGTAATCCGCGAAGTTAGGTGCTTCCTCTCAGGTCCCCTCGGAGAGGACCTATGAGTGGACAAAACAAGCATGAAATTAGTGTAATGTTAATTTGACATTTCCAAATGGGAATTGAAACATGATCATCTGATGCGGCTAAGTTCAGTCTAGGCAAAACCGATACCGAACCTTCCGGCCCTGATCTCAAACGAGATTTGATGGAAGACAGTAAGTAGGAAACGAGTTCTATTTCTCGAGAAAGAAACAATGGAAAACCATGCGAGCTTCAAAATTTCGACTCCGATTGTTTTGTTTTCATTGGAAAATTACAAGTTGCTGAGGATTCGTATCCAATTCTGTGAATTAATTTAGTCATTAGTATTCCGAAATCGATTACTCTGTTTGAACAACATATCACATAAACCGATCGACCACGTCAAATATCATTATTCTCATGTCCAATAATAGCACGTTAATTTGACTGATAAAATTACATCAAATTAGTTGCGATGATAATGGAATCATAATAATTGGAGTTATTTTATGTTAAATCGAATTTTTATTGGAAGAGAGGGGATATTATGATTTCATGCGATTTTCATGAGAATATTAAATTCATGGGGAAATCATTGAATGATTAATTAATGACTTTATGACTTTTTTGTAGTTTAATTGATTCACTCAAGTAGAATAAGAAATTCATAGTCGTTAAGATGAATTCTTAATAGATGAATATTCATATTCATTCATATCAATAGCATGAATACATTAAAATTAATGTGTATTTAATTGAATAAAAAGCCGTGTGGTGGAACACTTAACCATTATATCATTTATGGAAGCTCTGTCTCTCATTGAATCAAAAGCTTCACAGAATTATTTATAAGTTCTTCCCTATGGAAAAATATGTATAAAGCTCTTAAAAAAAAATATTTAATTCAGTAGTGAAGTGGTAAACAAGGTCAAGTCAGATAGGAATACCATACATACTTAACCTTGTTTACCACTTCACTACTGAATTTTGTCTGAAATATATAAATTATTCACAAAACATTATCAACTTCAAATGAAGGATTTTTTTCTCAATAAAAAAATAAAAAAGGGTTTTTAGAGAACTTCAACGATCGATGTTAATAAACGAAACCAGTCATGATATTTGAGGACACTCAGAGCAATAGATAAATACTTGCAAAAAAAAACTGAAAAGAAGCGAAAAAAATATAACGGAAGAAGCTGGTACAGCGGGGTAGCCATGTCGGCAATAAATCTGTCAACAGTGTGAAATATGCATCCGGGGAAACGAGCAAGCCCCGGTGCAATCAGGGCGTAAGCCCGGAACAAATGTACCCCACCAGGCAAGTGTCGGTCGTTATCGGAAAATAGTTTCTGTGGCCTCCGAGTGAGCGTGTTGCCATTCCCATTTCTCTCTAATCTTTGCATTACTTCAATCCACATATCTTGGTTCTTGACCCCTGTACAAATGCACGTGTCAGAAACGATCATGCGGTGAAGTCTTCCGTTTTTATGTACTTCAATGTTTTATTTTTAGATCCATTACTTAATCGATTTGGCAAACAAACTTGAAATTGTGGGAAAACTCGTAAAGGAGAGTTTTTTTCGTATAAAAAAAAAATGATATTCTACTTTATCAAAGTTTGAATTTTTTTTTTAAGTAGAGAAATCGTGGTAGAACGTATCAGTGAAGCAATAAACTGGATTATGATTTGCGAAAAAATTCGGAACAATTTAACAATATGCACTAGCATGTTTATATTGTCGAGGATTTTTTTCATATTTTTTCATAAAAGCTTTCACGCAGGACAAAAAAATTAGTAGTGAAATTAAATTATTTTATTACGAATTCAGAACACTTTTAATGGAGAACGATCATTTTTTCGGAATAACAGAAATGTTCTCCATTCTTTATAGGAAATCGCATAATCGGAATGAATAGGTTTAAAAAAAAGTTGCCTCATTTATATCGACTACGAGTTTTATCAGCAAAATGCAATTTGATGGTTTATAAATCCGCGTGCATTGCTTCCTCCCTTATTCGAGCAGGTGCACAATTTTCTGAAGCTCCTAACAATAATTATTCTTTCTCTTTTATTCCGGAATTTCTTTTCTGTATTCTCTTCTGTTGGTGCAAATGTGGTTATTGTGTAGTTTAGAATTATTATGCCATTATATTGTAACAAAGATATCACAGGCATTTGTATCATTGTTGGAAGAAGCTTCCATTGTAAGATTCATTTCACTGAATATTGAGGATGATGGAAGGAATTGAGATCACTGAAGTCAAATGATTTCATTTTTTTGAAATCAATTGTGAAATCACTGAAATCACTTGAAATCAATTGAAGTCATTAAAATTACGTATTTCAGGTTTTGAATTTACCGCGCTAACTAACGACGGACTAGAGTCACTCACTACTGGCACCTCTGCAAGTCCCTTTTTTATGTGGAGAATCTTCCTGTTTTCTAGAAACTCACTAATCCCCCACTCTCTTTCATTCGTAAAATTTTATTAATTGTCATTTCAATGATTTCATTCTATTCAAAGTCACTGACTACAAATTGATGAAGTCATTGGCAATCAATAGCAGTCATGAAGTCACGTTAATCAGCGCTTGAAGTCATTGAAATCAGACACTGAATTCACGTAAAGTCGATTCCATTTTGAAGTCATGGTGTCACTCAATCCTTGAGTGAATAACCCCTCAAACATCACTGAATCGATTTTTTTACCAGTAATTTCTTTCCAATACAATTCTTATGCATTAAAAATAATAGTGAGGAGGTTGAATCAAATACCGATTGAAAAAATTTATATACACTTCGGGGAGAAAACGAGTGACATAAAAATTACTCAACTGAAGCAGAAAATTCTCGCCGTGTTGAACAATTCTTCGTTCTCCTACAATTACTGCGGCACTCAAAAAACAGTCAACGATTCACGTAAAAGTAAGAAAACGTTTTCTCCACTTTTCTCCTCCTGTACTTTCAATTATTTATTTGCGAAGTCATAAAACGAGATGAACCGATTTTCAACTGGATTTTTCTCATATAAAAAAAGCCCTTTATAGAGTTTTGAAAGGAAAATGTGGACAATAACTTTTTTGTAGACAGAAAGATTATTCATTAAAAAAAAAAACGTCGATTTCATTTGGTAATGTTTTCGAATTCTCCCGCCGGTTCATTTTTCCCGCGCTTTCTCAATACGCACTGAATAATTGCGTAAACTCATAGTTTTGGTTATGAATGCAATATTATTCAGTTAAAGTGAAAACGAACCACATAATTAATTCAATAGTGAAGTGGTAAACAAGGTTAAGTATGCATGGTATTCCTATAGGACTTAACCTTGTTTACCACTTCACTGCTGAGCTCTCAAACCTCTGAATACATAAGTTTATAGCACAAGTGTAAAAAAACGGACTTTTTCGCACGCTTCGGGCTTGAAGAAAAGCGTTTTTCTAATTACTATCACAAAATGGCGTATGATTCAATAAAAAAACATAGTTTGTAACTCGTGTGGGTACAGCCCTCGCCTTTGGCTCTAATTGTAATCCTCAAACTCGTCAGAAACTACTTTTGCGCACTTGTATCGTAAAGTACTTTTTTTTATTCACAAAATTCGAACGTTTTTTTTAGAGGAAATACGCTTCCGGCTCTTCTTCAAATTGGATTTGCGTCGAGAGATTTCTATCCAGATAAAACATATTAAACAAGTGGAGTGAAATGAATCTCTTCGAACCGGTAATGTCCTTAGATTGGCTGGAGGATTCAAAAAAATAGGAGTTTCAGAGCTCAGAGGAAAAGCTTTTAACTGCAAGAGTTCTTAACATGCACTCGACTGAGTTTAGAGCTATTAGAGACCTACAGGGATTCATTCCATTGCGCTGCTTTTTAATCATCGCAATATTAATGAAAATGGTTATTTTATCCAGAGTAAAAATCAGTTAATGGAGGATCACTCGAAAATCCTCGAGTGCTCACGGGAAACTCTCTTGATGATCATCATGGGAAAGTCTTCGAATGATCCCCCATTTATAATCCTTATGACTTTTCAGAGCTCATGCTAATGAATTTCTGGAAAATTCTAATTAGCGCTAGTTCAAGTATTCATTTCATTATATTCGGAATATCTAAATTCTCATAATGTTCATTATCCCTCTTTTCTGTCCTCAGAATAGGAATTAATTAATGTTCAGGAGAGTTTGTGTGAGCATTCGAAGTGGAAATGCTTGCTGTAGTCATGAATGCATTTATGAGTAGCCTAGACTTCTTTGTTATCCTGTGAAAGGAGTCTCTAAGACAATCTTCAATTACTTCAATGGGCTTCTGATCAATGAAAACATTGAACCCCATTGCGTTGTCTCGTCAATGATACGAGAACGCATTTTCTCATTTTTGCTTCGGAAAAGATGGAAAAATGAGGAACAAAAGACACTATGAAGTCAAGCCTTGGTGATATCGTTGATATCATTGATATCATTGATATCACCAGTTTAATCAAAATCAATGATATTAATAATATTATTGCGATTGTAGAAATTAGTTGATTTGAATGATTACAACGGTAAAAACAGGTGGGGCGGATTTATTAATTGAGACAAGATCATGTTTCTCTAGAGTTGCACATAAGAGTCCAGCAACCATCCAAAATATACTTCATACCCACATCTTACGCTAGTAAGGGAAGGAGTCATCTAAAGAGCATGCATACAACAATATCAGTAACGATGTCACTGACATTATTGATGTCATTGATGTCATTGATGTCATTGATATCATTGATATCATTGATATCATTGATATCATTGATATCATTGATATCATTGATATCATTGATATCATTGATATCATTGATATCATTGATATCATTGATATAATTGATATCATTGATATAATTGATATAATTGATATAATTGATATAATTGATATAATTGATATAATTGATATAATTGATATAATTGATATAATTGATATAATTGATATAATTGATATAATTGATATAATTGATATAATTGATATAATTGATATAATTGATATAATTGATATAATTGATATAATTGATATAATTGATATAATTGATATAATTGATATAATTGATATAATTGATATAATTGATATAATTGATATAATTGATATCATTGATATAATTGATATCAATGATATCAATGATATCAATAATATCAATGATATCAATGATATCAATGATATCAATAATATCAATGATATCAATGATATCAATGATATCAATGATCGTTACTGATATTGTTGTATGCATGCTCTTTAGATGACTCCTTCCTTTACTAGCGTAAGATGTGGGTATGAAGTATATTTTGGATGGTTGCTGGACTCTTATGTGCAACTCTAGAGAAACATCATCTTGTCTCAATTAATAAATCCGCCCCACCTGTTTTTACCGTTGTAATCATTCGAATCAACTAATTTCTACAATATCATTGATATCATTGATATCATTGATATCATTGATATCATTGATATCATTGATATCATTGATATCATTGATATCATTGATATCATTGATATCACTGAAATTATAGATATCATTGATATCATTGATATCGTTGATATCAATGATATTGTAGAAATTAGTTGATTTGAATGATTACAACGGTGAAAACAGGTGGGGCGGATTTATTAATTGAGACAAGATCATGTTTCTCTAGAGTTGCACATAAGAGTCCAGCAACCATCCAAAATATACTTCATACCCACATCTTACGCTAGTAAGGGAAGGAGTCATTTAAAGAGCATGCATACAACAATATCAGTAACGATGTCACTGATATCATTGATGTCATTGATGTCATTGATATCATTGATATCATTGATATCATTGATATCATTGATATCATTGATATCATTGATATCATTGATATCATTGATATCATTGATATCATTGATATCATTGATATCATTGATATCATTGATATCATTGATATCATTGATATCATTGATATCATTGATATCATTGATATCATTGATATCATTGATATCATTGATATCATTGATATCATTGAAATTATAGATATCATTGATATCATTGATATCGTTGATATCAATGATATTGTAGAAATTAGTTGATTTGAATGATTACAACGGTAAAAACAGGTGGGGCGGATTTATTAATTGAGACGAGATCATGTTTCTCTAGAGTTGCACATAAGAGTCCAGCAACCATCCACAATATACTTCATACCCACATCTTACGCTAGTAAGGGAAGGAGTCATCTAAAGAGCATGCATACAACAATATCAGTAACGATGTCACTGATATCATTGATATCAATGATATCAATTATATCATTGATATCATTGATATCATTGATATCATTGATATCATTGATGTCACTGAAATTATAGATATCATTGATGTCATTGATATTGTAGAAATTAGTTGATTTGAATGATTACAACGGTAAAAACAAGTGGGGCGGATTTATTAATTGAGACAAGATGATGTTTCTCTGGAGTTGCACATAAGAGTCCAGCAACCATCCAATATATACTTCATACTCACATCTTACGCTAGTGAGGGAAGAAGTCATCTAAAGAGCATGCATATAGCAATATCAGTGACGATGTCATTGATGTCATTGATATCATTGATGTCATTGATATCATTGATATCATTGATATCATTGATATCATTGATATCAGATTTAGCTATGCTTTATCCTGCTGATTCATTCCCGAGAAATCAAAATACGATTCGCCACTTGTTTTATAGTTATCTCGATATGTCAAGACATGTCCGTTCTGATAACCCACGAAAAACGTGAAAATGTTGATGCCCAGCGGCCCGAGCGTTATATACCTTTTACCAAAGGTATACCAAGGTATTAAATTCATCGATTAGCACGAGCTTTCGTTTTGAACCGCTTTTTGGTTCATTCAAGAAACAATGCCATGCAATTTCCTCAGTCTCCAATGTTTTCTATTATGAAATCATGCAATTCTTGTCTCTTGCATACACAATTCATTTCCGCAGTCAGATCCACCCATAACTCATCATGCTTTTCCATTACGTGGAAATTCACAATTTTTGAATATAACAATTTAGTAGAAAAGAGATATCTTTATGATTATTCTCATCCTATTTCCAGAAAAGTTGAAATAATGAGTTTTTTCATGAAACCTTCTTTATCATTCTGATAAATCGGAACATCATTCCGAGCTTCTTTTGCGGATATCATCGAATTCAGTGGGTTCGGGCAAAAAACTATTAGGGGACCGTCATTGTAGAGAATTACAAGAGCTATAAAAAAGCCCATCCTATAAATTTTCATAGACTTCGTCGTTTATGACATATTTCAAACATAATCTACACGTTTGTAGACTTAACCTACTTGACTACTGCACTACTGAATCATATTCACATGAATTCACATTTTCGAAATAATAAATTTTCACTCTCATTACCCGATATCTCCAACAGACGCAGAATTTATGAATTCAGTAGTGAAGTGGTAGACAAGGTTAATATAGGAATATGTGGTTAACCTTGTTTTCCACTTCACCACTGAATTTAACTACTACCTCTTCCGGGACGTCAAAAGTGAAAAAAAAACGAAGAGTAAATATTGAAATCAAATATTTTACATTGTTGAATCAATGCGGAAATTAATGATCCTCCGGAATGAACGTTTCAGTTTCCGTATTTCCTGGGATTACATATTCCATCTATGAATATACCTCACACTGACCTCCGTCAAGCAAAAATACGGTTGAAGCATTAATTCAGTAGTGAAGTGGTAAACGAGGTCAAGTCATATAGGGATACGATGAGTACTTAAAAGAAATTCACTTTGAAATTCAAACATTCTTTTTCTAGAAATTTATTTGACATAAAACCCTGGATTTCTACTCGTGTGATCAGTGTGTTCGATATTAGTTGATCCTCGCTCTTCATTCATTTCTCGTCATCTGGCATGAGTAATTGATATCATGTCAGTTTTCATATTCATAGAAACTAATATTGATTAAACCTCGTATATAAAAAAAATGGAAAATAGTTTTTGCCTATTCGCTAAATGATTACGGTTCTGAAACAATATGATTGATATTGGAATTATCTGTGAGCTTTTCGGCTCCAATTTTTTCGACAATCAAAGTCATATACCATGAACGATGCGTTACGAATTCATTTTAATTTCAAGGTGGACAATTATAGAAAATACAGTGACTTTTACATTTATTTGAATGACAAGGCGAGAAAATTCTCGGAAAAAATTATGAAGCCACATGAAACGCTTGCAAAATGCACGCTTGATTATTTTATGAATCTGCATGCAGAAAAAATGTATTTGCAACAGGAATTCAGTAGTGAAGTGAGAAACAAGGTTGAGTCATAGGTAGATACCATATATACTTAACCTTGTTTACCACTTCACTACTGAATTAGTCACTGGCCCGATTCACTTTTTAGAAAAAAATGACACAAAAATTATTGTGCATCAGAAAAATTTGGTAATTCTCTCAAGAGTCACAGACAAGAATTCGGATATTTTTCGCTCCATTTCCCACGTTAGAATGACCCTTCAGACACTAATAAAAACTGATATACCTCACGTTCATCGAAATCAGAGATTTACTTGTTATGTTAATTCAGGACATCCCCAAAATCCTCTACTTTGAAACAATGATATCACTCAAACCAGGAAATCTCTTAAACATGAGATACTGTAATCCCGAGACAGGGGAATATACGAAGAGAATGGGAAGTGAGAAGACAGATGTCTAATTCAATTGAGTAATTGAGTTCTGGAAAAGAAAAATAGCAGATCCGCAAATTAATCAAGCCTAATAACCGGCAAACATTGTTAATTCTCATGAATACTGTTAAGAACAAGTTGGCAGAATTTGTAATGAAATCTCTCACTATTACCCATGAATAATTATGTGCCACAAGTAATTCAGGACCTGTGATACATCTGCAAATACTTCTTCTACCGTTCTGAAATCAATGCAGCATCACAAATTTACAGCTGCAAGATGAGCATTATGACGTCAAGCGTTTTATTACATTAGTATCAGTTCTGCGTCAGCTAATTTCATTAAGAAATCGGAAATGTCCACAGAATTACTCAAAGCGTTCAATAATTTACTGGAAAATTTTCTCTTGATCAATTTATGATTACATTAATGATTCCGAGTTCAATCAAATAAATGAAACTTTATTTTCAATTTATAATGGTGCCGAAGACGTTTCAATGTAATTATTCTTTAATTGAAATTAAAATCTCTTAAATAATAAATATTTCCATTTTCATTAAGACTATACATGATAAGGCAGATGCTCATCGATCAATGGCTCCAATAGAGCCATATTATTGTTAAGAAGTCTGAATAATACTTCATTTCTGCTATCGAACTTCACTCCAACCTGGAATATTCAATGGACTATAACCATCACGATAAAAAAGACTATCATAATATCAATAGCAACAAACGTATAGCATAAAACCTATACATATTTGCTTGTTCGAATGCTTCCTCCTACGGTATGATCTACAACTTCGTGAGTAAAAAATGTATGGATTCTCCAACCACGTCCATAACTTCCAGATCCAATCACAGCACCGAAAGATTACCCAGAGATGATATCCGTCAGTGGTTTAGTATTGAAAGTAGAGTACCAACAATTCGATAGATACAGAAGTTTAGGGAGAGAGTGAGCACAAAAGCGTTTGTGGTCTCTATATACACTAAGCTGCGATTGAAGCGTCCATGCGTATAAAACGAGAATACCACTAACCGGAATTGTTACTCTATATCCCTATGGGCTGAATTAGCATTGTATAACCAAATTGACCGCATCGAACAATACGACAACAATTCCTCGTAGAACAAACTGTTAGGATTGTCTACAAGCTGGAACAATAATTTTCGGAATTGAAATGTATCAATGTGCGACAATTCCCAGAGCCAGGTTAATAGCTCCTGTGTGGTATAAAGACATGTATTACATGAAGGAAACATATAGACAAGTGAAAAGTAACAGGAAAAATGTTATGAGAAAGAAGAGTAAATACAACGTTGCTAGTGATCGATGCTGTGATAAAATTAATAACTGTATATAGTAAAACAGGTCGCAACATGACAACCAGTAGAGCCCTGCATATCAATAATCAACCACAGTGAACTCATTCATTCTCGAGCGTGTTTGTGTGTTGACATGAAAGAAGGATGTAAAATGGCCGTAATTTTATGAGCTATTCTGCCAGTAGGTTGCTCATTCCGATTTAAAGCTCAGACAAGGAAAATCGGTTCAACAATGTCTTTTATGTGTCTATAAAATGGTGTTTGTCTCAAAGGTATGAATAAATACTATGCACCTCTGCTTCGATAAATTCGTGGATGAAATCGATAAAGAGTGAAGTATTTCAGGGAAAAAAAATTGAATGGAAATAGATTCTATGGCCAATAAACCGCATATAACAGAATCTCTGTGTAGCCGGATGCAGTGTGGTTATGCTAGGCACGAGCCAGCAGTCAATACGTATCTCTTAAATATGAAAAATTCACATATGACCCACGGACAGTGTCTCTCGTAAATCGACAACTTGGACATCACTAAAACGATTTCCGCACTCCCGACAGTCACTATATTGCCATTCTTCTACCATCCTATTTCCTATGATTGCATCCTCGACATTGGGACCTAACAAGTTTATCGGTAGCAAGCACTCTATTCCTTCTCTGTACATAGGTAAGTCTACAATACTGCTCCAAGCTATTCTGTTGCGTGTTCACATACATTTGTCCTCCAATATGTACGATGAATGGCTTTCATATATCCGCTGTCATATCGCGCGTAACAGATGATCAATTACTGTAACAGTAGGGGGAGAAACATCTTGACGTGTTAGAAATATGTATTGTGGTAAGAAAAAGCGATTATAGGAAGTAATCTCATGGCATTAACTTAATTTAACATGGTTTAATTAACTTAGCGAGGCAAATAATAACTGGGCAGTGATAAACTCGGAGTAATTCTGGAGAGAGCATGCTAATTACACAAAAGGGATTTTATCTAGTATGCGAGCGCCCACGGGAATCGTCATTTGTTCCATAATTTTAGTACGTCCTATGGCTAACACGGGGGATTGAATTAATCTAGAGTCGCGAATAGCTCCCGAAACGTTCATAGCATATTCAAATAATCAAGGAACTTCCTGCATGGCTGCAGATAAAGTGACAGTGCTATCTAAATGAACACATGAATACATGAAATGAACTTTGGAGAATTTGGTCATTGGTGCTTTTCAATTTCTCTTTGGGAGTATTTTAATTTTTAGATACGTATTATTAATATCATAATGTTGTGGCTTTACTCCGTTGATTTGATGGAATATTTTAGAATTCAGACCAATCAGTAATTTGATAGCTTCAATGGGATGAAACTTATGCAGAGTATCATTCAGTTCAGTAACATATTAAACATGTGCTATTGTTCATTTTCGAGAATTTTTTTTTCTGTTGAAAGATACATTTTTCTGTCCCCATTTGTTTTAAATACAGAAAGTCTGGAATTTTCTTCCACTCTGTCAAGCATTCCATTCATTCTCAGAATTTGTCATCTCGATAATTCATCTCCGTAGCTTTCATCTCAGTTCACCTGTTCACAGTGACATAAATGTTCTGTTGTATCAATGAGGTGCTTTTTCTGTGTGATCAATTGTTGTGACATTAATCTTGAAGATGAAGGCAGTGGAAAAATAATGGAGAGAGGTTAGATGTCAATTCCGGTTACTGGTTTTTTATTTGGAATGAAAATCGAGGAAAACTGAACCGCAGCCTCTCTCCCAATCCCTTCATAAAGGTACACAAAGTTCATATTGCAAATCCACGAATTTCTTTTGAATAGAATACTTCACATGAATCTCCTTTGTATCATTATTGCACAAATTCCGAATATTGACATAAATTAACCATCTTCCAAATGAATGACTCATTTGTATCACATAATTCATACTCGACAGACTCATTTAAATAGAATGCAAAGTATTTGACTTCACAAATGACGATAGGAGTCATATTATAGTCAACGATATACCGAGAACCCACAAAACGAACTTTAGACAGAAACTCTGATCTGAAAGTTTTCAAGCTACGAAACTTTGCATCATAAAGTACCATAGCTACTGTGTGATTCTATAATAGTGTAAATTCACTTCATGAGAATCATCATGATGGAGTTTATTATCATCTTCCATAAACGAAATTTAATTGAGCGAAAAATCAACCATACATTTATTTTTATAGGGAAAAACTTTTCTTTCATAATCCAACTTGAGAAATGCTCAAGCTGGATTATGAATAGAAGTAAGAGGTACAGAGAAAATTCGAATATTCTTCAAACTCAAGAACTATACGATGGAAAGCATACTGCAAAGTTGGACCACTGTCCAAGTTTCATACTAAAAGTTTTCAACCGAGTACACTCTGCTTTGCTGTTAGCCGCAATCATAACTGAAAAATCCTTGAGGCTTTGTGGATGAAGTTTTCAGAATTTATTTGGCCGAGTGCTGATGTAACTTGAAAGATATTTGAAATCCTGATGTCAGAATTTTTAACACAAAATGTCGGGTATGAAGTGATCTCGATATGATGAAAAAAAAAAGGTGCAACACTTGAATACAATTTTTTCCTAAACATAAACGAAAATATGAGATTCCTTTATAAGATTATCTTTTCTTTCCTGCTCTCTTCAAACTGAATATTCCTGCAATGATAAATATGTAGAGACGTACTGTCAAGCCGTCGACGCAGAAATGTTCGTCGAGGCGAATAAGCTCAAGGAAATTCTTTTGCTGTAAGGAGCTTTCTGGCGCATTTCGTACTCTGCAAGCAGAGTGTTTCTTATCTCTGGCGTAGCGATGACAACACCCTAGCAGCTTTGTAAATATGCATCTGTCATACGTGTATGTGAAACATCGTGTATCATGAATAAAGTAATAACTTGAAAAACAGATGAAACGTGAATGCCAGAAAAAAATGTAATTAACTTGCATGGTTTATAGAATATGAATAATCCTAATTGGAAAATGAGGTTTTTTTCACCATTCCCTTTTTACAATGTTCGAAATAATAAAGAGGAGTTGGACCGAAACAATGAATTCTGTAATATTAATCGGAGACTATTCATGAAAATTAATAATGACTCCCCGAGTTCTATTGTTCTCTATTATCATCGAAATTTGATCATTTTTTTTCTTCAAATGGCTGAGAAAATATTTTTAATAAATGATGTATTTGGGAGGTATATATCTGTCTGTGTGAATATTCATAGAAAAATATCGGTACAAAATAATAATTGGGAGAACAGGATCGCATACGCAATTTCTGAATTGAATCCGGTGAAGCTGTAAATGTTCGGTTATTCATTCGAAAAATATTCTATGATGAGAAAACAAGGCATTGAAATTAACAATAGCAGAATCATCTCTAATTGAGGAATGTTCGCACTTGAAAGGGAAATAAGCGTACAATTTTTCAAAATGGCTGAAGTCAAATGATTTATTCTTTTTGAAATCAATTGTGAAATCACTGAAATCACTTGAAATTAATTGAAGTCATTAAAATTGCGGATTTCAGGTTTTGAATTTACCGCGTTAACTAACGACGGACTAGAGTCACTCACTACTGGCACCTCTGCAAGTCCCTTTTTTATGTGGAGAATCTTCCTGTTCTCTAGAAACTCACTAATCCCCCACTCTCTTTCATTCGTTGAATTTAATTAATTGTCATTTCAATGACTTCATTCTATTCAAAGTCACTGACTACAAATTGATGAAGTCATTGGCAATCAATAGCAGTCATGAAGTCACGTTAATCAGCGCTTGACTTAATTGAAATCCCATTTTTTTGAAGTCATTGTGTCACTCAATTCTCGAGTGAATAACCCTTCGGGTTTCCATGTCTATAATCATCAACTTCGATAATTTAGTAGCGAAAAGGTGAAACGAAATGACTCTATTTCGTTAAAATATTTTTTTTTTACAATATCTCAGAGAATTGTTGAAATTCTCTGCAACGAGAGATAAGAGCAGAATTTCGTTAAAATTTTCAAGATACTCCTACACTAAAATTGAGGATCCATTCAAGAATGTCTGAGAATTTTCTCATCACGATCCAATCGATGCTCCTGCCAAAGAACGATGAACAATGGTTTCCATAGAAGTGAAAAATTCCAAAAATTTAAAGATGCAATGAAAATATGAAACATGAAGAGTGCAAATCAAAGCATTGAACCATTCTCATGCATGCCTCTTTAATATTAAATTAAATACAATATTAATTACCACAGAATTAATTAAATGGTATAGGCGAGAGGGTATTGAATTTTTGAATTATTCCCTTTTAACCTAGTTTCCCCCACTAGTGAAGTTTTCATGTTATAAATCACGGCGCGTAATTCCTAACACCAGTCCATTTTCCTGAATTTGCGAGCAACTCGAGGAGTACATGAAGAACGGACTCTCCATAAGTTTTGGAGAGTTCGGGACGATAGTACTCGAGCGTTCTACATAATACGGAATTTAGTTGGGTTAGAATGCAAACTGGTTCGTAGAACTCAATCACTGGAATAGACGATTATCTTATTGGAGATGGGAGATAAGTGGTATGTCATGCTCATGTTATTGCCGGAAACAATGTTACGCCAATTCTGAAATTTTCAAATGAAGATTTTCGAGAGAGAATCTGATAGAAAAAAATGCTCCAATATCTACATTTTCGACTTGTTTTGACATATTTAAAGAAGAACAACATTCCAGTTTCTTTTATTACCGAGAAAATCATTATAATATATTATTCATTCTCCGTACACTTGAAGAACTGGATGTTTGTGGGAGAGTGAATAATGGTGACAAGCACGTGGGGGCGAAAGCGCCTGGTCAGTCTCATATATGGATAGAAAGATAACACTCGAGTGAGCACTAACACGAAATTCAAAAATTGTAGTGAAATTTGAAAAATGAATTATGATATGAAGTTATTCATGTAGTGAACGTGTCTCGAATGTACATGACCGGTTAGTCTACACCAGAAACAAGATAACCGGATTGTAATTTGGAGAGTTCAACATTAACTCTTATGAAATCATATTTAAGAAGAAAATAAAGACTGTATGCGAATAGAGAGACTAGTACTTGGTTCCCTCATTTTGTCTTTTTTTGCGTAATTGTAAATTTATTTATAGCTGAATTATCATGTTAATTTTTTGTCATTACTTTTATGATAGATCTAATTTTTCTCAATAAAAAAGGTGTTAATGAAAATTTCTCTATCTCGTTTCGACTCTGAGTTATTAGAAGAAAAGTGATTTCAGTAGGATTGAACCGATCAATGTTACGAATTCACCGCTTTTTTCCTTTAAAAAATGGTGCCAACATAGGATCATCATTTCTTCGAGTCGAGTCTGTCGCGTGAATATCATGAGTCATTGCTGCCAACGTTACAACGAAATGTCTCACGGACTTCTCATTTCACACAAAAACGCCGGGAAGGGACGTGGCTTACATTAAAATTATTATTTTTTAAACATCTGCATTGTTTTTCAGTAATTTGAATATTGTTTCTTCAATAGAATCTTAAAACGGACTAATCTAATCGTAAATGTCGCTATAAGCGCTTTTTTGATTGGTTAAGTTGTATTCAAAAAATTATGAATGTTTCAAAGTCCGCAAGAATAAGGACGGAGAAACAATAAATCGATATTGGCGAATAGTTTCACTTTTACCTCGGAAATATTTGCATAAAAGCGAAACCGAGAAGAGTGAACTTTTCCCAAGTTATTCAATACTTCACAGGGTTCTACTACTCTAGTAAAGATACTTGATAGAACCCTCGCTTCAACAGCAAGATGTGTAATTGCCCACCATTTCCCTACCATTTGACATAAGTACCCCAAGTTAAAATTACTGCAGGTAATTTCAGGGAAAATTCACTACTCCCGTATTTATAAGAGAATGCCAATAAATTGTATCTGCATTGTTTCGTGACTTTCATCAGTTGAATCAACTTCAATGTTCACTCTAAGGTTTTGAATCAGTTTGATACTCATACTTTCACTCGACTTTATTGAATGAATGTGGAGTAACTTTTAGAGTACGAAAATGAAGTAGTCAAACTTGAATGAGAGTTTCACTGAATAGAGTAAGAACTTTCAATTTAATAGGAATTAGTTCATTTTTGATAAACCTTGTGGCATTACCGCAGTTCACAGATCCTCAAATTTTCTTTTATTAATGAATTCCAACACTTGCACTGGAAAATCATCTCCTAATATTTAAGAATGTGGAATCTTTCATGAGAATCTCATTCGTTGATTCTTTTCAGAATCTAAAAAAAGTCTGCATGAAATGTCAGCTATTTCTCTTCAATCCCAAGATATCAAATATTGAATTAAATTAACTCATTTGACCTTTTTATTACTAAATTAATGTCGATCACTTCGGAATAATAAAGAGTTCATGGCTTTCAATTGGGTAATAATGTATCGATAGAATCCACCTGAATCACAAGCTGATACATGTTTCAATAGAACAATCAAAAATACACAAATTCAGGCAATAATAACACATGCACGAATCCCATGGACACAATGAACAAATGATGCAAATAAGAATTTCATAACATAATGAAATCAAAGAATTAATTCAATTCAAGTTCTCATTTTGTGGCTCAATTTATTCGATTTAATTATAACGAAAAATTCTATTTTATCGAGATTCTCAGAGTAATTGATAATGTATTGATTTCCAATATACAATTTTTTTTAGCAATTACTTGAATATTAAAAAATCGTGTATAGACCTGTATGAAACGTAGAAATTATTTTTCTTCCAATAGGAAAAGAGGAGCAAAAAAAAAATGCTTTTTCATTCACCAGTTTTTAGTCTGTCGCACAAGTATTGAACATCATGCATACTGCATTTTGTTGCAAATTACAGAGATATCTGAAACTCCATCTCTACTGTATACCAAACCATTTTTATTTCATCTTTTTTGTTCGATATTTTAATATTCACAACGAAAGATGAAATCCCTTTTGTGAAATATTATTCATAGTGCGAGTACATTCATCCTTCCTCTCTTCCCCTGTCTCTCGAACTGACACGAAAGGCAGACGAAGATGGGAATAAAAGGAAATAGAGAAAACTGCATGGTTTTTCATAGTAAAAAGAGAGAAAATAAGAAAATTGAAAGACCCTTGATGCTCTTTATTGCAATTCGTAGAAGTGGCTTCATTATCGAGAATTATTCAATATTTCTGAGGAACAAGATCACTAAGAGACTATCACGAATTGTTCTTTGATGGAGGAATTAAATTTTTTTCGATGTTAAATTAATAAGTTAATCGGCTTTTGAAGGTTTAACGTTTCTCATAGAAATAATATATATTTTTAACATAAAAAAATACTTTTTGTGTAACAAATATAAGTCATAAAATATAACAATAATATCAAAAGAAGAGATTCAGTTGTGAAGTGGTAGACAAGGCTAAGTATTTCTGGTATCCCTGTAAGACTTAACCTTGTTTACCGCTTCACTAATGAATTTTCGTAATATCTCATTAATTAAAAAGAAACAATTAATTGTGTTTTTTTTCCAAAATAATTGGGAATCTAATTAGAATATATTAATTTTATATTAAAAATATATATTATTTTTATGCATATCTTCTTTCGGATATCTCCAAAAGTTATTTACATTCGATTTTCTTTTCATTCGTAAAAAAATCCACTCTGCATATCAAATAAAAAAAAATATTGTCCCGAAGTTTGTGAGTTCATTTTCATCCATTAATCATTTTTACTCGATAGTCCTCGAGTTTCCAAACATTATTTATTTATTCAAGAAAACTTCCATTAATTTTCGAAGACTCGGGTTAATGCATTTCCACTATCCTATTTTATCTCCCGTATGAAAATATATGGAATTCAAATTTTATGAGAATCAAATGATCATGACAATCCATTTGAAATTGATATAAATGGTAGTATCACTTAATAGTCAGTTTTCTGTTGAGTTAATGCTCAAATATATCGCAGACTGAAATCCTTTAGCTATTCTGATCCATCGGGAAGTCGAGGAATGAATTTTTTAAGTGTGGGATCACTTTGAATTGATGAGGCCAATTCACCAATTCTTGAATCATTCGAAGTTATTTTAAGGGAATTTAGAGGAGAATGGTTTCCACGTCTTCTCTTGAGTAATAGAAATTTCCTGTAAATTGAATGAATTTAATTTGCTTCCGACTTTAGTTTTATTGGTATTGGGTCCATCGACTTTTTCGAACGTCTTTTCCTCTTCAAAAAGAGATCTTTGGGGATTTTCATTTGAAAAATCACAAAATGCTGATGTTTGGAAAAAAAATTGAACAAGCATGAATACAATAAGTTTTCTTGTTTCTATTTTAATAGAAAATTCAGTAGTGAAGTGGTAAACGAGGTTAAGTCATACGGGGATACCATATGCACTTAACCTTGTTTACAACTTCACTAGTGAATTCAATGAAAATGAAATTAATATTTTTAAACGAAAATTCAGTGGTGATTTGGTAAACAAGGTTAAGTCATATGGGGATACCATGTAGACTTAACCTTGTTTACCACTTCACTACTGGATTCTCATTAGAAATACCTGAAATATTCATAAATAACTTCAAATTTTATTATTCATAGAACTGTTATCAACAATTTGAGATAAAATTCTCTATTTTAGTTAATTACTCTCACACCAACAAAATTTTCATGGAATAAATTTAGTGAATTTTCAAATTAATTAAAATTTTTCCCATATTTCAAGCTGCTTTTTTCGTTTAATTGTTCATAATAAATTTTGCAGCAGCTCGACTGTTGATGTAAATATTTCATGTCTATCAAATATCCCTCATTTAATTCGATATTATTCGACATTCCACAACAATTAATTCGTGAATTCCCGGGATGATGAGTTATGTTCCATGAAGTTATTTGTGTGAATTGTACGGATATTTGATGGCTACATAATCCAGCTCATATAATTTTGTAAATGTTCTAATATCTGAAATTCATTCTAATGCGAATTATTGAGGATAACCTTTGAATTTGTGGAAGAATTTCTTGAACGATATATTTTGAGAAAAATAGTCATAAAAATCATGAAATTTATTGCTTCAATAGTACTTGACATCTATTTTTCTTCAATTCAGTAGTGAAGTGGTAAACAAGGTTAAGTCATATAGGAATACCATATAGACTTAACCTTGTTCACCACTTCACTAGTGAATTTTTATAAATTTGTTGAATTCATTGAATTCATCAAAAATTTGTTAAATTTGTTAAATTTATAAAAAAATTGTTATTAATAAAAAAAAAAATTAAATTTAATAAATGTTTATATTTTTCAATTATTGCATTCTTTTCTTAAGCTCAATTGACGCAATTTATTCGATCATTTCCCTTTTTTTTACCTCAGTATAATACACTGAAAAGTAGTCAGAAAAAAAAGGTTAATGTTTCTTTTCTATAAAATTTATTCTCAGTCACATCAACGGCTTCCATCTCCAGAGAGAAATACTCAATTGAATTTTCTCTTAGTTTTACATCCATGTCAACAGCAACTCAAAGCAAACCTTGAATTCGTTAGCACTGAGTAGCTCGTTTACTGGCGTGGAAACCCTTGATGCTGAATTCGCTGAGAGAACCACTGATAGCATACCGAGAAGCTCTAGTCTAACCACTGATGGTATTGAACGTCAATACCATCAGCATACTCTAATCAGTATATTCTACACTATCAAAATTTGAGAATTAATTCAATTAACTACTGCCCTGCGTTCAAGAATTTAGCAGTGAAGTGGTAAACAAGGCTAAGTATACATGGTATCCCTATATGACTTAGCTTTGTTTACCACTTCACTACTCATATGAAAAATAGATACAGATAATCTTCCATAATACGAGAAAATTCCGCAGTGAAGTGGTAAACAAGGTTAAGTATACATGGTATCCCTTGAGACTTAACCTTGTTAACCACTTCACTACTGATATAAAAAATAGATAAAGATAGTCTTCCATCATACGAGAAAATTCGGCAGGGAAGTGGTGAAAAAGGTTAAGTATCCACGATATCCTTATATGACTTAGCTTTGTTTACCGCTTCCCTACTGAATTCTCCCGTATTATGTAAGATTATCTTTATCTACTTTTCATACCAGTAGTGAAGTGGTTAACAAGGTTAAGTCATATGGGTAACAATGTGTACTTAACCTTGTTTACCACTTCAGTACTGATATGGATATTTTAAAATATGACATTTATTCGAAATTCCAAATTATTTTCCACAATTAATTGAAAATGCAATAATTAAATTTTTACAATAAAAAATAATTTTAAAAAATTGATTGCAATGAAAATTTTAATTCAGGGTATTAAATTTATATGAAATTATTCAAAATTTGTTGGGAAATGCGGCGAATGAAATTTAGAGGAAGGATTAACGAACAAAAAGAGGGAAACCCGATAAATTGATTGATTTCAATTTTTTCCATCCCTTGGGGCTTAATATTATATTCATTAGTAAATATGCTTTCTATAAATAGCGATACTCAACGCAAAGCAAAAATATGAGTTTTTGGTGGCGGAATCTAATATTCATTAGCAAATATGCTTTCTATAAATATGGATACATGACACAAACTGAAAATTACAGTTTCTTTTTCATTGAAAAAAAAATAGTTTCAGGAATTTCGTGATTTGAGTTACTTTTTTACGGTATCTATGAATGAGTCAAGTTTTGATAGGAAATTCAGTAGTGAAGTGGTAAACAAGGTTAAGTCATATGGGAATACCATGTGCACTTAACCTTGTTTACCACTTCACGACTGATTTCAATGAAAATTAAATCAATTTTCTTCAACGAGAATTTAGTGGTGATGTGGTAAACAAGGTTAAGTCATATAGGAATACCATATATACATAGAAATAGTATCTGGAATTTTGTGATTTGAGTAACTTTTTTACGGTATCGATGAATGAGTCAAGAATACCGCTACTTTGGCCCCTCGTCCGGATTACGACGCATGTGCGAGTCGCCGCTCATGTGAAGACACAAGTAGCAGCATTTTCGTCTGCTTCGAAGTTTCATTCCTAACGCGGATGGCGACCACGCACGAGATTCGAGCGCATCTAATGTAATTTTTGTCCAAGTTCAAATTTTGAAAGTTTGTATACTTGTAATTAAATACTTTATTGATATATATTCTCAAAATTCGAAAATGATCCACGGTTTAATTTTATTGGGAAAAAATAATAATAAATCACATTTTTCAAGTTCTTATGCACAGGCTTTTCTCGCCTCTTTTTTCATTTTTTTCGATATCAACCTCCCAACTTTAAGAAATAAAAAACCATGAGTGATAAACTAAATTATATTAGAATAATATTACATTTTAATGATATAATGTTATCGAGGTCATTTCGTCAATAATTGAATGTAAACTGTATTTTTTAATCATATTTCATCAATTTTTGTTTCCGAAATATTATCGTAAATTAAAGTAATAAATTTTGATAACTATTCGAAGAATTCAAAATTCAGAAAAATTCAACTATATTGTGATATGTATTCAGTAAAGTCAAGAGATATTGCTACTTTTGTTTGTCGAGGAATTACGTTAATTCTGTTACATAAACACAACTTAGAAAAAAAATATGGAATCCAATACCTGGATGCCACCGATCAATAGTTATAACCAAGTTTGCAGATTCCTCCAGATTCTTTCATCGTAATGGAATCTTGGTACAATAGATACTTAAAATTTTTCATGATCGTAGCTAATTGAAGTAGAACAGCTGAATAGAAAGAATTCATATCACAATTTATTGGCTCTCTTCCTTCATTCTCATAATCTTTATGGAATGAGGAGAAAATCCGACTCTTGACTGAAGAATATTGCTTCTTTCTCTGTCGAGTATGAATGATCGAAGTGCACATCAGCAGTTCTTAGATTCAGTAGAGTAAGTCGAATTGATCATTATTATTTTTTTCCATTCAACATCGGAAATTATTCTCTCCGAATATTTCTATTGTAGCATTTTGTTTCAATAAAAGAAAATAATTAGGAATATGAAAAAAATCTGTCGTGATTGTGATGTTTTTCCATTCGGAAACTGAAATAATTCAGTAGTGAAGTGGTAAACAAGGTTGAGTATATAGTGTATCCCTATATGACATAACCTTGTTTACCACTTCACGACTGAATTAATTTTTGAGAATTTCTGACTCATGAATGAGAGAGGCAGAGGATCAATATGATATGATCTCTAGATACTTATTCCAAGCTCCAGCAAAACAACTTCCATAAAGTATCTCTCGAATGAAACTTCTCAATGAAGAACTTTGGAAATCCCGAGTAATCCAAGTATGGAGTAAGTAACACAGATATCAAGAAGAACTCTATGTGATGCGATCAATGTGGTATTAGTCCGTAAGTTCGAAAAAGTATTCTGAATCTCTGCTTACATGTCATGGAAATGCAGCGTTTGAGAAAACATCAATAATAAAGTTTGAAGAAGTGTATTTCATAGAATTTCATTATTTTCACATTTTCACGGCAATTTATGAAAGTGGAATTGACGTGAAGTTTTATAGATTTAATAAAAAAAATCGATTGCATGAATAAAAAAAAATTGAGATCTGATTGAAATTCAAAATGGGAAATTGATAAAAGTTTAGTTTAAAGGAAAAATCTGAGAAGTTTTCTCGTCTTTCATAAATCAAGTATTAATATTACACTTCAAAAATTGATTCCATTAACTACTGCCCTGCGTTTAAGAATTCATCGCTGAAGTGGTAAACAAGGTTAAGTATACGTAATCCTAAGTGACTTAGCTTTGTTTACCACTTTAGTACTGAATTTTCTCCTATTATATTGATTATTTTCACATTTTCACGTCAATTTTATGGATTTAATAAAAAAAATCGATTGCATGAATAAAAAAAATTGAGATTTGATTTAAATTCAAAATAGAAAATTGATAAAAGTTCAGTTGAAAGGAAGAATCTGAAAAGTTTCTCATAAATCAAGTATTAATATCATTACACATTAAAAAAAAATCAATTTAGAAAATCTTTATTGAAAGTAATAATGCATTACTTAAACTGAAAATATCCAGATTGGAGTTAATTCATTTTCATTATTTACTTAGAAGGAATTAAAAAAATTTCAAGCTAATCATCTCATGGCTTGTTTCAAAAATAAATATACTTCTTTGAGAAAATTTTCTTTACATTAATCAACCAGTTAATTAATTTAAAAAAAAAATGTTTATAATTATTCATTGTTTTTTCTTCAATTTAAAGACAAATTCCTCAATAAAATATAATTCAGTAGTGAAGTGGTAAACGAGGTTAAGTCATATGTGGATACCGTGTATACTTAACCTTGTTTACCACTTCACCACTGAATTTTCCCAATGCATTGAAACAACAAAAAACAGTATAACAATATCAAATTCTTGATTGATATCATAACTATCGGAAAATCCGGAATATTCCAAGAATTTCATCAGTAATTTGAACTGAAGTTGTGAATCGAGTACGTGATGACGAAGAAATGCGAAGTCTTTGTGGAAAATCGTTGGCCACGATAGGTGATATACTGCTGCCAAGTTTCCAAATAAAGTTATATTGGTATTGCGAAATGACATCCAACAGAACGTTGTAATGTCTGATATGTATTACATCGCACAATGATTTCGTAATGTCAGTATTGAGGTTTGAGATTCTATAAATCGTCGAGGATCCGCAAACCTGCAGCTGATGCCATAACAATGGATGCAAGTAACGAGTGATAGTGGTGTTCTCAATTCCTAGATTTTTCTCCATTTTCTGGTTTGTAACTCAGTATTTTAATTTACTTTAAATCTTGATTACGAGAGGGAAACGGAAACGGAAATGATCACTAATGCAAGTTTAATGTGGTTTTAATGAAGATGGAGAAAAATATATGAATAATTTTTTTTTTATTCCTTCAATTTTAATATGCATTTCTCTTGAAAAAAAGTACGTAAATTATATGGATTTTTTTTTGAAATGAGAGAATTCATGAAAAATTTTGGAAAAAATTGTTCCATAATTTTTTTAAATTTTTTGGTGAAGTCTTCGGCTCTCAAAAAAAAATCCGCTTCATTTTCCCCGACAGACCCATTTTACCCGGATTCTCCCTACTATACATCACGTCTTTGCAATGGATTTCGATTCTCCACGTTCGAACACTTCTCACGAGAGGAATATAGACGTTGAATTTTTTTCAATGGAGATGGGAAAAAAGCAAAAATGATATCCAAACGAGGAATCAAGTTATCCGCTTCCAACTCAAATCCAATCTGGTTCTGAGTAGGCAAGAGGGATTTGAGTAGAGAAATTCTTGCACGGGAAAAACTCATTAAATCTCCGATATTCATGGCGTCTGAATTGAAACCAATCGATGCCCGAAATTTTGTTCTGCCATCTCTTAATAATTGAGAGATGAAGAGTGTTGAATTTCATCCATCCCCGTCTAACGCAGATGATATTGGAGACTGACTCGCACACCAACTTCATGAGTTCCTCGTCCCTGTGCTCCACTTCGCTGCTCATCACCTCACTCGCGCATGACTGATGATACTCTTTAAAAAAGTTTTCAGGAAAGTTTTCATATTCGAACTATCGAAAAGTATATCTCCAACTTATAGTTACAGAGAAACTCAAAAAATTTACTCAAAAAAAAATCTTCGAATAGTCATCAAAATTCATGACTTTAATTTATAATATGATTTAAAAATACATTATTTTTTTTCTGATTGGCTTATAACATATTTTGTTGCAATTAAATGCACAATAATTTAAGTTTATGACACATGATTTTGAATATCTTAAAGTTGAGAGATCGATATAAAAGAAATGGAAAGAGAGAAATCCTAAGAACTTGAAAAATGTGTTTTTTTTAAAATATTTTTCCCAAATAAACTAAACCGTTCATTCTCAAATTCAGAGAATATATCAATAAAGTATTTAATCATATCCACAAAATGAACTTTACATTAACATTGACTATGATGAAATAATGATAATAATAAGAGCGTATCCCTCTCATAACTCGTTAATTACTCCGAATTATCCATAAAACAAAAGTGCAAAATAATTGTAATGTTTGAAAATGCAGTAATAATTCTATTATTCCGAAACTACTAATCCCGAATTTCCTACGTCACACAAAGTCAGAGAAATCTAATGATACAGAGTTTCATGGGAAGCTCAGTGTAACGTACGGTCTGACACGACTGTTCCTCATCCGTACGAGTTTCATACCACCGTCCTTGTAGTGATTCAATGTCAAACTAAGTCCCAACGATCATATCAGCGAACAATTTCTACCTCGAATGTGTTGTAAACGTAAATGCACCGAAAGTTCAAAATTAAAAAGCACTTTATGGAAGCCGCATGAAGTTGATGTATTCAAAATTCATTTGCACTTGGAATTACTCACTTGCAGTACATCGATGGATCCCTTGTTGAAAGAGAAACCTTACTCTTCAACTCAAGTTAAATTATATTGTTTTCCGAGTGTAAATAAATAATGAAATACTTAAGATCTTCTTGCTTTTTTCCCGTTCTTCTTCCATTACTAGAGCTACGAAAAAAATGTGTTTTATTGAGAAATTTGTCTTTGACTCAAGAAGAAAAAATATTGGAATTGAATTCAGTATTAATATCATTACACTAAGGAGTTATTTATTTAGAAGGAATTAAAAAAATTTCAAGATAATCTATATAATAAATGTACTTCTTTGAGAGAATTTTTTTTACATTAATCAACTAATTAATTGTTTATGATTATTAATTCAAAGACAAATTTCTCAATAAAATACATAAGAATTGAATTCTCCAGAGTAAGCTTGCAATCTCCTCAATATTTTCCACCAAAATTACTTTCTATAATTACACATTAATTATAAAAATCCAATAATTAAAATCGTATTACAGACGAAGAATAATCCCGTAATTTTTCCATTTTTCCCAGTATTTTATATATCAGGTTCATCAATATCAGTCTGTGCGCCTTCTATTACTTCGAAATTCTCGTTAACGAAAAACAGCAAAGCCGCTAGTAGTCGGGCGGGCTGACGGAGGATCGAGAAGGATCCAAGTAAATTGCTTTCGAAACGGAAGAAGCAGGAGAGGGTCGTTGGAGATAAATGAGACCACAGGAGGAGGGTGAACAAAGATGAAAAAAAAAAAAGAGGAACGGTGAGAAAAAAGGCAGAAAAGGGAGCTTTTGAAATGAAATGAAAGGAACGAAAATGAGGAAGAATGATCGAAATATTATTGTCGCGATGGTGGCTCAAATTTATACGCAAGTTCGATCGCTCACTGTCTGTGATTATTCATGTGCATGAAGACTTAAAAACGAGTGTAAGAAAAATGATAATGGAGCGCAAAAACTGTATCGATTACATGTAAAGAGAACAGGAAATGTCTTTTACTCTTCTCCTGACAGATATGTTTCCTGTACTCTCAAAGTTCCTGCGAAGGGACAAGAAAAGGGATTCACTGCTGAATTATTTTTCAAAAACAGCACTTGATTTATTTATTGATTATTAATATTTAGAAATTATTTATTTGGAAGAAATTCTGAAAAATTCAAGCTAATTATCTCATTGTTTGTTCCAACAATAAATATACTTCTTTGAGTGATTTTTTTTTACATTAATTAATCAGTTAATTGATAAAAACAAATTGTTTATGATTATCAATTGCTTTTTTCTTCAATTCAAAGACAAATTTATCAATAAAGATTTTTCAAGTGTACCATTAACATCATTACCAACTTTTCTTTTTCTCGCAATTGATACTAAATACAATGGAATAAGGATTTTAACATTGAATAAACAATTATGGTTATTCCTAGTTTGGTCAGAGCAACTTTTCAAATATTCATTGCTGACAGATATGTGTTTCCTGTACTCTCAAAGTTCCTGCGAAGGGACAAAAAGAGGGATTCACTGCTGAATTACTTTTGAAAAACAGCACATAGAATGGTAATTGTGGATGTACGCATGCGCTAACGTATGCTTAGATATGTCGTCCAATGACGTTCAACGTAAGTAATCGCAGAGGATCGATAAGCTAGGATAAAAGGCAGGATATTCACGTGATGCGAAACGCAAGTAAATAGGACATTTATTCCATGCCTAGAGACGACTACACAATTCAAGTGGCTATAAAGAAGAATTCACAGGCAATAAAGAAATATCCACGATCTTTTTGAAAACTTTGATTCCCTTTTTTTTCCACGTGAAAACATTTGAATACTTCGTTTCATTCATTTTAGTTTCATACAATATTTCAAATTATTGACTGAATAGTAACGAGAATAGAGATTCAGTCAGGGATAAAAACTGTCACGTAAATTCAAGTCACATTTATACATTTCCGATGTCTTCAGGAACTGCAAATGCAGAACATTTGTATCGAATTGTGACTCCGTGAATTTTTTTCTTCTTTATGAAACTAAACGAAATAAGAATAATAAAAGAAAATTGGAACATTTGGAATTTCTATGAAATCACAACCACACTCACATTTACCATCTATATCCAAGCAGTGCGATGGCCATTAACGATCCCGGAACACGATTCTGCACTCCGAAAAAAAAGCTCCCGTCATTAGTGGAAATATTTCTTTTTCCATCTTTCTCTTCTGTTTCTCTCGACCGTTTTTTTTTTTCTTTTTTTTTTATGTACTTCCGGATACATTTGCCAATATCGATGGGAATACGTTACGAATGACAATATAACGTTTAATAAATACCGACTGGTAAAATTTTAAAAATCCCGGAATATGTTTTTTGGTTAAAAAAAAACGGATGCGATAATGAATTTTAGTTTTCATCAAAGATCAGTATGGAAAACTGGAGCATGAAGCTAAACAAATTTAATTTGAGTAGTTGGAATTTCCACGTCGATAAATCTTGAAAAATAATATAATCTGTCGTATTATCATTTTTTGTGGCCATTATCAGAATTGCTTTTGCGGTCATCAGAACCGCAAACAGAAATATAAATGTCAACAATGAAATGGGATTACTCTCATGTGGAATTATAGTAGCAGAAAAAAATCCCATTTATGCCAGAATTTTCGTGATGCTTTTGATTATTAATTAATTGAATGCAGTGCTCATTGAAGTGCTACTGATCTCCTGAAATAGATGATGAAACTACACGGATTGAACGACCTTGAAATTTCGAGATAAAGGTAACTCGGAAATTAATGGAGATAGGGAAATTTTTGTAGATACCTTTTTTGTAGGGAATTTCAAGAGCTACAAAAAAGGTCTCTACGAAAATTCCTCTATCTCCCTTAGTTTCCGAGATATCTCCAAAAACCTGATGATTACGTAAAATCTATTTATCTAAAAATTTCACATCCCCCGGATTGAAAGCATCCATTTATCAATAAAGATTTGCACTTTGAACTTAGAACCGTTGAAACGCGTTCATGACGTTAACGAGTTTGGAAACTCCCCAGTGTGGAATATATCGGATTATCGCTGTAGCCATGTGGTCAGTATGCGCATCGAAAGTGGAAAACCCTAAACCACGTCGGCAGCACTAAAACCGTACACCTAATGCCGATAATGATGCCAAGAGAGGTGCGCTTCAACCCCAGTGCGAGCTGACAGTGAAGCTTGTCTGTCACGTAAACTTGCGTAGTTGGTCCAATGCAATGGAGTCACTACTGTAATAACGACATTTCAAGTACAGGAAAGTGAAAAAATTGAATCAAGAATGAAATTTCGAGAAACTGAGAAAAGTCAATGATTATTAATTTTTAGAAATTATTTATGGAAAGTAATAAGAGATTTTTTTTACATTAATTAATCAGTTATCAGTCAAAATACATTTTTTAAATGGACTATTAAGGTTATTATCAACTTTGCTTTTTTTCGCAATTGATATTAAATACAATGGGATAAGGATTTTAACATTGAATAAACAATTATGGTTATTTCTAGTTTGGTCAGAGCAACTGAATGGCTCTTATCAACTTTTCAAATATTCATTGCAAAAAGTTTTGATGTTCTTTGAAGTGCCATGGAAAAGTTTGTTAATTCAGTTGAACAAAATTTTACGTAAGAAAATGCATTAGCTGAATAAACTGGATTAGCTGGTGGATTCGTTGGCGCCATTCCAACAAAACTCGAGTGGTAAAAAATGCATCCACCAGAAACGTGGGGAGATGAATGTACCATTTTCGGGATTGTATAAGTACGAAAGTGATGCACGTATTAATCTGCTGTAGTTGGTGGATTTCAGGCCAATGTTGTTGGGGAATTTCAATTGGAACAACTGGCTTGCACTTGGCAGTTTTTGATAAGAAAAGAATTTTCGCCAACACTGAGAGAATTTTTCATTAATTTTAATCTTTAATGTTCATTATAAACACATTTTTTTTTTAGAGAATGAAGAGCTCTTCTAAAAAAATTGCAAAAATTACACAATAATTGGAACACGTTGGAGCACCTTCTCAATTTTTTTCAGAATTTTTCATGAAGCCTTTCACTCTGAAATAAATTCCTATCGGTTTTTGATGGAAAAGGAGCAAAATTGAAGGGAATTTTAAACAATAGAAAATTATGTTTTTCTTGAGTTGTTGTTTCTTGAGTTGTTGAGTTGTTGTAATAAAATCAATTTCACAATCATGAGACTCGAATTTCACATGATTAGAGCCGAAAGTTAATACTCATGTTTACTACCTGATGTTCTGATAAAATTCATTTTCAGAACAAAAGTTTCCGTTTTCCGAGAAAATAATTACATACTACGAGAATATTTATTATCAAGTCTTCTCTACAATGTTTTCGATACTGAAAAAATATTCCTCAGCGAATATTCGATACGTGTGACACTGGATACTAATTCGTCCTTTCAGTGTTATTCAATATTTCCCAAAAAAAAAAGAAAAGTTGAAGAACGTGTGAAAGCAGAGAATTTGCTGTCGAGAACAGCGTTTTGAAAGGTCAATTAAAGTGCATAAAGAATGATGACTTGAATGATAAAAATGGTTTTAAAAAAAATGGAATAAAATAAAGCTCCAAAGATTAATTATGGACCTTTTCCCAAGAAAAGTTAGAGAGTCGTTGAAGCGTGGAAAACTCGACAGAAGCTACAGCGGCGTAGATGAATTACGCCAGATGAAAACGAAGTAGGAACGAGAGTTGGAGGGGAAATAGGAAAGATAGGAGAAAGTGAGACGAAAAGTAGACAAAGATGAAGAAGACAGAGTGACGCTATTTTGTTGTTGTATTGTCTTTGCAACTCGTGTGCTCAAACTTGTCGTTGGTCTTTAACGAAACAAAGTTGCAGATATCTCTGCGCACAAAAGTGAAACCTCTGGAAGCTGTCACACAGTTTGGTCAGAGTTTACCGGTTGAACTAAATAGCTCGAAGGCAAGAAAAGCTTCATGGAGAATCCGTATCTTTGTTGGAATCGACAAAGTGTCTTAGATTTCTAGCAGTTTCATGCAAACGATGATCGTATGCAAGAGATAAGGTAAAAGCACCTATTCTTGAACAAGGTACCAATTATTGAGTATTTTATTGTTTTTTTCATTATTTTCTTAATTTATGGAATGTGAGAAATGATTGATTTTTCTTGTAGTCAATTAATTCTGGAATTTGCATGGGTAAATGGAAAATATGGAGATATTCGCAGGTAAATGCTGAGACTTTTCCGATAACAGGAAAGTATGTCAATAATGCAAAAGAAAGAAAACTCTCACAACGGATCTGAAATAGAATTTACCGAGTTATTTCAAGATAGACACGGAAATTTTGCACTGAAAATGAACAGAATTATGTAAGTGGAAGCAATTCCATATTCAGATGAAAAATGGAAAATTGTCGTCATTTTCAGGAGGGAGAATTCATTAGATTTTGATGCCACTGTGGATCGAAATGTCTGGTCTGATATTAAGCTGCAAATATGACGGGTCATCATGCTGCAAAATGCATGATTGGGTATTTTATGAATCTACATCCAGAAAAAATGTATTTGCATCAGTTTTTAGGAGAGAATGACACGAAAATTATTCTGCAGGAGAGAAATCGACGCCAAATCAAAGTTTTTCTTCATGAAAACTGCGTTCAATCACAATTTCTTGGTTATGAAGCAAATTGCATTCCGCTTATGGATCGTTATGGTAATTTTTCCAAGAGTCACTGAAAAAAATTCAAATATTTTTCTCTCCGTTCAGGATCAAAGAAGAATGTTCATCACTATATGACAGATGAAAAACTAATATTGTAGCGTTTCAACGAATTTCGTTTGAGTTCGATATTGACACAATATATGAATATTTTCTACTCAAAAAAGTGCTCGAGGCTTTTTAATATCTCAACTTTCGAATAATCTAAAAAATTCCTGCAATTAAAATTCAATTTATGAAATTCTAAATAATGTAAACATCCTGAAGCATCTTTATGATTTTTTTTATATTTTTCTCGGAAATTGCTGCACGTTGGAAAAAATTGCAGTTCATTTATCCCACAGTTTCGTTTTCCGTCTCTCCTAGCATTTAATCAAGAAAAGGGATAAAATGACTTCGTTAATTTTTATGTACGACGTCAAGCAAAATGATGCGGCAGCGGTGCGCAGTATATCACTGTTGTATACTACATCCCCATCTCTTTTCTTTCATCAGCTGCTTCAGGCAAGGTTGCCAAGTTTTTCCCCGTCCGCACCTTCATTATCAATCAAGCATTAAGAAAAAGGTTTGACCCTAATTATCGTAATGATTCCATTGAAAACTAGGGTTTTCAAATTCATCATAATATTCGAAAAAGTTTCAACTTTATTTCCACTTTTCATTCTTCTCAATTCGATAAAATTTTCTTCAAAAACTAAATGATGGATGCTTTTATAATTTTTAGATTACTTGAAACAAATGTTTTTTTAATGATAATAAAATATGAAGGATGATTTCAGTGCTGAAGTGGTAAACAAGGTTAAGTCGAATATTATCGAATGCATTTAAATGGAACTTTCTACAAATTCAATAAACTAAAAGCTACAAAATTTAATATAACAATCAACGTCTTATCTGCATCCGCTCAACATTTTCCTTCGAATGCTGAACAATTGATGCATCACGTTATCCTCGAGTCTAATGACACTTTTAGCATCGGAAATGTAAGAAAATGGACGACTGATAACGTGAAAAGCTGAGATATTTTTTTCTCTACTTGCATTAAAAAACAAAAGCTCAATTGCATGCCATCTCCTACATTTTATCTGGTCCCTCTAGGAATCTGGGTCGACTGAGATGCCGTGACGGCACGGACTCCCGGTGCTCTTAGCACCGAGATTAATTGCCATGAGATTAGAGTCAACCGCTAAACCGTACACTCACCCCCGCTATCCATAGCAAAAAGGGAAGCTATTCGCACGAAGATGTACGATAGGAGAAAAGAGGGTATATCGAGAATGATCTAGGATAAACAGGGTGAGTGAAGTGGAATCTAGTTCTGGCATCAGTATGGTTAGACTTGTGAATATATACTCTTGCTATTTTAACTGCTCAAATGATTTTCCTTGTCATCATCATCCTTTCAACTTTCTAATCTATTGAAATTAACAAAAAAAGAAGATGAGTTACAAAGAGAGTAGGGAAAACATTTGCACAAGTGAATATGAGAAAATCTACTGAATTTTGACTGAGACGAAGAAATATTGTCTGAAGAAAAATTGGTCTTGGGATTTAAAGACTGAATTTCTCTTTATTCACTGGACTCCTGAGGCACTGTGAATAGTCGACGAAATGAAACGATGGTATAAAACCAACTTGGGAGTCCAAGTTTTGATTTATGTGACTAATGCAAGGTTTAACTCAGTTAAGATATAGATGGAAGAACGTTGAACATTAGGTGAATAAGAACATTGTATAAGCTATACGAATGATTCTCTGTTTAAAGAGAAACGAGAAATCCCGGAGAAGTGGAAGGCTCTGAGCTAGTGAATTTGTCCAGTGATTAGGGTAATTGGCAATGGGGCAAATCTAGGGTACTCCATCAGTGCTATCACCCAAGGTAGTCAGATGAACCCTTCTACGTTGCTTGAGTATGTCTAGAAATCGAATAATCCCATCTCATGAATTTCAATGTTCGTTAGTCGAGTACTGTTGAATTTCAGAACTTTACTCAAATTATAGTAATAGTTAACAATTGAAATGTTAGGAGTTCTGTAATTCAGATATTGACAGAAATAATTCACACTTCTATATATATATTTACTCAATTAAATAGTTTAACATCCATCCACAAGAGAAACCTTTCAAGTTCACATTGGTCTGTACTAATAATCAACTACTATCGCTTCAGTACATCGCCTTGCTATACAACCTAGAATAACTTCCCGTATCTCCCTTGTGTTCAGTGGCAAGGTAGCCTTCTGGCTATGCTTGAATTTATCGCTTCGTATACGGCTGGATGATTATGCCAATTCCCCCAATAGTTACAGACAACTTGATGCATCAATGCTATTTTCTAGGAATTCGCAAACTGAATGATAAAGTCATCATTAACTTACAAATATCAATCAATTACTTCTTAATTGGATTATTCATCATTCATGAGAAAACAAATTGAAAATAACCAGATTGAACTTAATTTATTTACATTATTTATTTAGAAATAATTCAAAAAATTCCAAGGTAATCATCTCATTGCTTGTTTCAAGAATAAATATACTTCTTTCCGAGAATTTTTGTTACATCAATTGCTTTGCTTTTCAATTGAAGGACAAATTTCTCGAAAAATTACATTTTTTAATTATTTCAATGTAACGATACTTTTATTTTGCCATTGAATAATAAATGACACTAAAAGTCTCTTTTTTTCCTTAAAATATTCACAAACCACGAACAACAACTTCCGCATTTTTCACTCAATTTTACTTCAATCTCAAAGCCTTAAAGAAATATTAAAAGTAGAAAGAATAAATTCTTCTGTTCTGAAGTGAATACTACAATCCCAAAGAATTCAAAATTCTCCCCGGATAAATCCGTAGAAGCACGGAATATTACATAAATCTTCATGCTCATAAATAATACAATTACCCTATGCAGTGATGATTCTGCAAATCTAAAGGATGCACTGTCCATAGCAGATGGGATGAGGCACTGTTAGCGAGTTTTGCCTATTCTCAAGAGAGAATACAACCGGAACATACCACGATGATAGTAACTCGGGATTATGAGATACAATAAACGAGAGAATAATGCAAGGTCGTCTTAATACTCCTCGCGACGATACTGTACGCAAACTGCAAAGCAATACCCAGAGGTTACTTATACAACAATATAGACGAATACCACGAAGAATAGTAGCGTTAATCCCGTTTATCAGAGGCGGAAGTGCATAAGATTATATTAAATCCCTACGCTGAACTCCAGAGGATGAAAACCCTATTGCAAGTTATGTCTGGATACTCTTACCAATTCCCCAGCCAATATTGATGCTTGTGCGTTTTTTTCCTCTCTTCTCTCATAATACTGGAGGGTCCAAACCCCGGAGAAACTTTTCAAATCAATTTTTTTTTCCCCCCCTTTTTCTCAAGTACTCTTAATGCCCAGCAATGCTAATAAATAGAAAGTTATAAGTATCTCTTCTACACTTTTCACCAGCTCTGTAAATTTATTTGCAATCTTTGGTAGACTGAGATAGCCGCAATGAAAATTCACCAGTGAGAATGGCCCATCACAGGAGGTATTTTGTATATAGCTTTTAAATGCATAATAGTACCATTACTATTTGCACTTGAATGCACAAACAGAAACAAGGTGGATTTGTAGTCTTAGTAATGTAATCCTATAACACAAAATCATTAACGTAAAAGTGAGAGAAGTTGAAGGTATATACGGAGGAGGAACAGCCGTACAATGAGTACCGAGTGGTGATTACGGAGAAGTACCGGCCCAACAAAAGATTTCATTACAGATACAACGTGGCAGAATGAGACAGACTCTACATATATACTATTCTGTAGTAATGGTCGATTCTGCCTTGAGTAGATGACACAGAAACACTGGGAATGTGTGTGCTGCATACATACTGTGTTTGATATCAAAATAAATAGTTGGAGAAAGTGGAGTTAAAGAGACATATTTTAGTTTTCATGTTTTTCACTAAAAAATCCATTTTTCCCTGTTAATTATTCAAATAACGAGGAAATAAAAGGAATCATATTGAAGATGATCGATACGACGTAATTCATTCAGAAGCATTTCTATCAACATGTTCACCGGAATATCGAATTACATTGAAGGATGAGTGCTCCAGGCGATCTCCCAGTTTAGTTGAGAATTTTATTTTTCCTCTACTATATTTTTGATGGAAACGAGGTGAATTCATCTCCAACAATTCCCCATTCATACGGTTTTTCCAATAATTTCTATGCGCCAATTCAAATAAAAACGGATCCTTCAATGGCTTCAATGATATCACGACACTTTTACATGAAATACATGAGCATTAACTGAAAGACCTGTTACGGGATTTCCTAATTAAGGTTTATGAGCCTGAGAGTTCATATTTTAATTATTCTCTTGGTGAACTGGATGATATATGAATGTTTTATAGTTGATGCATAGTAGACATAACTACAAGCTCATGTACATGTGTATTCTCTACAGCCATGTGCCACTATTCAGCTCTGCGATATCCAGACACCTGAGTGTAATGGGCACCGCATGAATCCACTTTGGAATATCTGCGGCAAATGACGACATATATACATGAGTCGAATACATCTATGCATCCATCTATTTAATTTCACCCAGAATGTCTGCAGGCATTCTGGGGAAAATTAAAACCCACTGCGCCTAGGGAATACATATTTTCCAATAACTCTGCATTTTAATTTATACTCTGCTGCATAGAGTAAAAAAAATCCCTTTGAAATAAATAAAATAGTGTATATGACTCATCGATCAGCATCTGGGTGCAGTGGCCGTCACCTGCTTCTGGAATTGAGCTGTCTGGCTCGTGCTTCTTTTCTTAAAACAGGCCAGAGGCCAAAAACGATAGATCCACTTTTAAGATTAAACGTCCAATTTCCTGGTGGCCAACGATATCAATGTTCGCTCTCCAATGGCACTCGATGTAATTCCGAAATTTCAGTCTCATTTAGAGAATCAAATTGTTCAGCTAAAATTGATAATGAATAATAATTTCCTCTCTCATCTTCTATTCATGCGATACAAATATGAATGCTCACGTTGAATATCTCTATGAGTATTTCTACTGAGAAGAAAAAAAATCTCATTAAACATCCTCCAGAGGCACTTTTTTTCAGCAGAGGTAGTATAAACGTAGAAAAGAGAAGATGACTACCAAGCTCAAAGCCCCTGGCGTATTACGTACGCGTTTGCTGTACTCATATACCTCTTCAGTGAAGTTTTTGCACGACGCATATACTCCTCTATCCAACGCCTGAATATAATTGTTTTATCTCCTCGTTAACAAGAATGGATGGACCCTGCGTGATGAGCGAGTAACTGCTCGAATGGAGGGCGTTGCTCAACACAAAAAAAAGCCTCTCACAACATTCAAAAATAATTAAAGTAATGGACAAGGAAAAGGTGGGGAAAAAAAAACGAGGCAGAGGTGCTCTATTCGACACGAATGGATCGAACGTTTATCAGATTACATGGAGTGTCTCTGATGTCAATCTCAACGACCTGCACATCAAGTTCCATGGGGATTGCTGAGAGTGGATGGTAATATATTGGAGAAAGACATAAAGAGGAGCACGTTTGTGACGGTAATCCTCTCTTAATTTGATTTTTGTGCTCTGATTCGCATTGATCCAAGTGAAAATCGTTATCAGGGTCTCCAAAGGACATTTGGGAAAAGAAGTAATGGAGATGTGATACAATGCATTAAATTGATGGATAAAAATGATAAAATTCTGGTAATGACAGATCATCGATTATTCCACGTGTCACATGGTCTCTTTCAAAGGATCTGAAAGTAGGAAAATCAAGTTAGCGAAGGTAAAATTGGATACGACTAGAGTGCTCACTCTCAAACTTTTCCTCGAGTTGAAAGAAAAAAAATGCACTTTCTGAAAGCAACTGACCTTGCTAGAGTCTCACTCTATATTTGACCCAAAAAAATCGAGAGAAATTATGATGATGCTCTGGGAAATAATAAAGTCCATTCTCCTTGACTGTATGTAAGCCACTAGGTTGACCCTTTATTGGTATGCAGAGGAGCGTTGGACCATTTCGATAGTCTCACGCGCCAAATCGAAATTCCTATCACGAACTACCGATAGCACCCGGCCATCACATCGTGTCTTTAAATGCTTATACCAGCTTCTCTAATAGTAATGCTAGAGGTCAATACCCTGGGCGACGAATATAATCCGGTGGAAATGAATAGCATGTGATGCTGCTGAATATTATCTTCCTGCAAGCGTCAATTCGAGTTGATGCTGTCTTTAAAAAAAATGATTATGATGGAATAACTTTGACTTTTTTTAATACACGTGCGTAAAGAGGGAAAATAAATGAACTGCAAGGTAACCACTGGAAATCTGTACCACGGCCAAGTGCCCCTACACTTGTTACGGAGACTCATTTCCTAAGTATTACAAGAACAAGATAATTACTTCTTCGTTATCTCAAGTATAAGAGTTTCATAATTACTTTTTTTTTAAATGGTCGAATGAAAACCTCGTGACTTAGACCTCGGGGACATTGAAATTTATGATCTCAAACTTTCACAAAAACGTCAAATATTTAGTGATTCAACACCTCTAGTCAGCGTGTGAAAATAATTCGTCCCAACCACAATTCGGAATTCACTTGAGGTCACTTCATACGATCACCCAGGGATGAATTTTCTACTTCACCTCCAGCTTACGTAAGCATCAGCATAGGGTCGATGCTTCCCAATTCTCTAATGGCTTGAAGAAGATATCTCAAGGAAACTAGTGCAAGAGGTAGAGAAGGATATATAACAAAAGAAATGTAGTGAAAAAAGAAAAAAAAAAAGGAGTGAGCAACTGAGAAAGCGTTGTTAGAAGTAAAAGAAAAGGTACACTGGTATGAAAACGTTTTTGCGCTGAAGAAAAAGAGTCAATAAGAGGCCGGGCGTAAAGTTTTTGAGGGTGCACAAAAGCGAAGAAAGAAAAAGGGCTGAACCTTTGTTCCTCGGTGGACGCGTTCGGTGAACCGAGTCGACCTCGATTTTCCAGTTGGCAGGACTACGATCCGTGCACCGCCTATAAACACGATCTGATTAGGACGCACCCGATCGGCTCGAATTCGGAATCTGAATTTCAGATTCGATCACCTATACGATCTACCCTGGCGTGCCAAAACGGAGAAGAGAAGACCGAGTGCTCAAGGAAGATGAACAAAGAGAACGAGAACGATACAGCAAGAGAGGGTTTGTGATGGCAATGGAGTTTGGTACTGCAGTCACTGCACCTACATAACGTCAATACCATGCTATCTCAACTGAACTGAGATTTTAACAAGTGAACGGGGCAATGCACCTCCTCCACCTTGCGTTAGTTATATTCCGATAGGTACAAATACACGACACACCTCATTGAACTCCATCACGTACACTCCAATACCAATTAGCATAGTTTGAAATGCGCGTGCACAATATCTACAGTTGCCTAAACACTGCTTCAGAGTTAGCATGTATCTGTAGTCTTCGAATGAACCACTGCATCATACTGTATTGAGTGATAAGAGGGAGCATCTTCATGCATTTGAATAGTATTCCAGTGCGTACTAGCCTCCATCGTATTTGCATCTCAATTACACTGAGACTGCTCCTATTTGCCTTTGGATCTACATTTTAATGAGACCATTTTGTAGATATCTAATTTATGCTAATTTTAGAAGAAAGAATAAGGTATAGAGGGCTCTTAGATATTGATCCGGTTATTGCGGAAGGATTACTGTATACTTGTTGAGTTAGTGACAGGTCAGAGGAGACGCCGGGTACTCTCCAACTGGTAGAAATACTGCAAGTGGACAAACGAATTCTCGAGAGCGTACTAGGGCACTGATTAGTTCACTGTTTCCCACGGCACGTTTCATGGAGAGGGTTATAAGACAATCGAGATAATTTAGAGAGGGTTTTAGGTGAAGGAAAATGTTATATTGAGTCAACTTTTGATATTTTCGACCAGTCACATGGATTGTGGAAGGAAAAATGGAGGATACTTGATTGGCAAATAGAGGCTGTTTACTTACCGGTTTTCGAGGATGGGTACTCGTGCGAAAAAAATCATTTTAGAGAGAGGTCATCGGGATTTTAACTTTATACTTGAATGTAGTGTTATGACCCATAATCATTGCATTGATTAAGTAATAAGAAGTTGAACATGTTGCAATATGACACTGATAATTCATTATAAGAAATGAACTCATTAAGGTTCGAGAGAGTCAGTTCTCTCTTATATTACACTTATTATTTATCATGGATTCATATTAATTATTCAAACAAATAAATATTTACTCTTTTTATAATTAAACCGAGTTGGAGTATCTGAACACTGTAGAGGGATATCGCTGAGGATAAACCCAAAGAACCTACTCTTGGACAATTCCAATCCTAACAATAGGGATTATGAAATGTATTAAATGAACCTGTCAATAAAATATTTAAATTCATATGAGTTTCTCTTCATATTCTACAATAACCATCTGCATAAACAAAGTTAACATGTTCAATAGTTCTCCGATCATCCGATCAAAATCCAACTCGAAGCATTAAATTTGGAGAGTATGACTGTATCCATTTATGAAGTTAGTCTTTCACATGATCGAAATTCCAAATTCACCCAATACTATTATCAACTTGCGACTACCGCTTGAAGCGGCTAAATCATTGACTAACTTGAAACATCCATTAAACTATCTTTAGTGGATTACATTAGATATTCGATGAACTTTCCAGTCTTGGGAATGAGCTTTGAATGGAGTGAAACCCCTGAAAATTTATGGGTTATGCATAATAGAGTACATAATATATTATATACATCGATATTGTATTTTTAAAATAAAATGAACTGTGTACTGAAATAGAACCGAGAACATGCGTAGGCCAAGTTTAGCTCCAGACTAAGTTACAACAGTGAAGTAACACTATTTGCACAAGAAACGGTAAACTCCAAACTCTTCGCCGGAAAGTTTACCGCACAAGGGATAAGGCAACACGAACTTGCAAGTTGTAAAATCAAGCAGCATGCTTGTGCTCCTCATATCGAAATCTTCATTTCTCGGGTGATGTGGATTGTGAAATGGCATTCTATCCGTGTGAAAATAACTCTGGCTCTCGACATTCATATTCGAGGTCTTGTCTGTAACCATACAACTATTATCATCAATTTATTATTCTAGGAAAATCTTGCAGGAGAGGAAAAAATGAACATCAATATGCGAATTGTATTCATAATTGGATTGAAAAAGTATTATTACCTGACCTTTTTTCACGTCAAATTATCCCAAATTGAGTAAGAAAATTCAGGGTAATTATGAAAATCAACTGTCACGTCTAAAAATGAGGCTCATTTACCCAGAACCGTATTATTTTAATATAATTATGTTTAAAAAGAAACCAAGTTTTCGTCATATCTCAGAACCAATTTTCTCATCTCTACTATTGTATTTAGAATTCGTTAATAACTACTGTCTCAGTAGAAAATTTTAGTAAACAATAAAAATGAGATTTAATCTTTCTCTCAAGATGTTCACAGAAAGAATGATATTTAAGAAATTGCGAGGAAATGATCTCAGTTAAAATTTTACTCAGTTCACAGGAGAAACAATGTCCTGTTGAAATGTATTAATAAATGAAAAAATTCTCGTTGAAAATTTCGAAAATTTCCCACAAACTAAAAACAATAAAATCCACTAAAAATTAGAACAATTGCAAAATATTCAATGTAAGAATAACAAAGTACAGAATAAACTACATATAAAATCACAAAAACGTGACAATACAGAGGCAGACATCCCCTGTAAATTCCCGAAGAGCCGGTGTATGTTGTGCAAACGAACGTATGCTTGTTTGAACATTTTATCCGGTGGATATGATTCATCGGGCGATATCACGAACAGCCGTGGTGGAGACCGAGGTCAGCGTATTCCCACGCGGGGAATTTGAAGCGCCGCCTTTTATTCGAATCCTACCCGAAGTCCATTGTTCATCCTAGGGAGCGTTAGTAACAATCCATAATATACCTTTCGCTGGTTGAATGTTAAAATATTGGAAAAAAAATGGAATATCACGAGTGCCAAGTGAGAAGTGAACACAACAGAGTAGATTGACAATAACTAACTGCATCAGAGGGATTTTTTGAGTTGAAAAAAGTTATCAATTTTTTCGACTTTTTCACCAATTTTTTCTCTCATTTCACTGGCTCTTGTACAGAATGATAAACAAATATTTGAATAGCATTGGCGTAAAATAAATATTAGCTTTATATTTAATTCTGTATATTGATAATATTTCCAGGAATATCAGTAAGGTGAAAGCACCAATTATTGACACTGTAAGGGATGAGATCAGAATTGAATGTTTTTTAATCGATAAAATTTCAAAATTGTTGAATTTTTTTGATGACTATGTCCTAAGTTATGTTTTTAGTAATCAAATTTTTGGTTAAAACGATATTAAATGATATTTATTAATTAATATTCAATAAATAAATCAATTACCCGGATACACCAATTATTGACAGGTTGAAAAACTGCTTTCCTCACCGTTGTAGTGAAGGAAATGGCCGTTTATGCGGTGCTCTCATGAGCTGACACCAATTTTATTTTTTTAAATAATTTATACTTAATATTTTGGACTGACAGGAATTTTTTTAAATTTCTATAATAATTAGAATTTATTAAGAATATTTACGATGGTATTTTTTATTATAGATAATTTAATATATTGAAAAATACTTTAGGGTGCCAATAATTAGACCCCTGCCAATAATTAGTGCTTTTACTTCATGATTTTGTTTCATTCGATTGTGTTAATGAGGAAAGTCAATTCTATTAAGTATTCAATAGAATTATTCTTCAGTTTAATTAACTTTCAGTGAAAAAAAAAACGTAGGATTAAATATCAAAGTTAATCGGATCACGTTAACTCTGATAAAGGGCCAAAGTGTTCGATGCAAAAAGACATAAAACAGAGGAGAAAAAAAAACCTCTGTACACTTTAGATATTTCACATAATCCAGATTCCAGTAACACCGATTGAATGCACTCGACACACTTTACTCTTCAATTCTCATCCTCCTAAAGTTAGTAAACACCAATACACATTCACCAGAGGTATGCAAGCATGTAAGTATTCTTGATGCAAAGTTTTAGTCAGTAACTAAACGAAACCAACAAAGCGATAAAGCAGTTTGTCAAGATTGCTTTATGTTATCCCAGGATGACAGTGGAATACTCCTGTATCAAACAGCAAATTGGAGGGATAAAAAATCCTGTCACGTGGAATTTTACATTGAATTCAATGACAATGAAATGTCGGAATTGTAACAATGATAAACCTCTCAACTTTTCACGTTTCGAGAAATGCAATTGCAAAATATGGGAAAAAGGAAGCAAATTTTTTATTGGAAATGATGGAGGGAATTAATACAAATGGACATCACTCTGCAACAATTATTTAAAAATGTAAAATACTGAAAAACAGAAATATTCGAAAGTGACAGGTATTTTCATTGCTCGTAAAATAGGATTTTAACAACAGTTGCTTGTACAGAATTCCATTACTTGGTTCGTATGGTTAATAAAATTGTTTGGAAAAAATTTAATAAATTGAAGTTGATGGAGCGGTTAAAAGCTGAAAGTTTTTCTTTGTTTCGAAATGAAAGTTTTAGTAACCATGTAGTTGTTTTTTTTTCTTCAATTTTGAGTTTTCATGTTAAAATAATTTGAAATGAATTTATTTTAGCTAAATGAGCATGATAATACGAATACTGTTAGTTGCCGACAATAAACCTTATTTCAAGCGAGAAAATTATTTTCTCCTGTGTGCATTGAAGATAGGATGTCTTAATACTTTGAAACATCATGAGATACGGTTCTTCTTAAACGGTTCAACTGAGCGTGAGCCATGTGTTACGAAGATGAATGAAGTGCGTGGTGAAATTACAGTGTGCACTGAGAGATCAAGTGATTCAAGGGATTCCGGGCCTTGATTGCGGTCAAAGGCGGACTGATTGTGAATTTTGATCGACGCTCCAAGCACACACATTTAAAACAGTGATAAAAACCGCGAATAATTGAGAAAAAAAAGGCAACGACTTCTGCAATGAATTGAAAAGGATAAAACACAACAGAACAATGATTCAATGTTGAAATCCATTTACTAAAATCATCGATTTTCCAGTTTCTATCCCAATTGATGGACCTATAGAGAAGCTCCAAAACTTTTGAATGGCACAGAAAAAACTCACCACTTTCCTCCTTTTTTAGTTCTCTTTCGGTTCATCAATCACTCGATTCCCATTCAGTTCCATCCGTGTTTAATCAATCCACGCTTTTTTTCAATCAAGAAAGCTCAGTTTCGGCAATCAAATTTTATTTTCACTTTACTCATTGACAGTATTTATTCGGGTTTACCTTTCTGATTGCTCAACTGAGCGATACTATGAACCAACTGGAGCTTTTTTCCATTGTACATGTGTTCGATTCCAGTTTTGATTCCTTCAGTTTCAAATTTCCAGGGGATTTGAGTTCACTTCAGTTTGCGGTGTTAAATTTCAAGTGTTTCTAAATTCTACTTGAGAGCTTCAACTTCACCAGTCAATCCCCATTGTTGCAATGGCCCTTCCCTAAGAGGGTACAACTTCGCAACAATATTCCGTTTAAACCAGACCACTGGATGGTATCCATTTCGTGAAGATCCTATGAGAGAGGTGTAATGAGAAGGAAGAAATGTGGACAGCTTAGAGTTGGTGCAAGTGCTGAGGACATTTTCGGGTTTACGAGGGAAAGTGTAGAAAATAGGGAAATAGATGCAGCTGAGGAGACCGGGGCAGAATGGATCGGATTTTTTCCAACGTGAAGACATTCACGGACACATGAAGCATCTTCACTAAGTGTTACAATTTTTTTAATCAGAAATTTCAAACAAATTCTGTATTTTTCCTGAAGGCACATAACTGCCGTGTCAAATTCCAACGAGTCCAATCACATCATCTTCTGCATGGTATAGAAAAATTGAAAAATTCTTCATATATATTCAGGATAGAAAGCGCTGATTCTGTGATTTTTTTTAGAATTCTGAAATTTTCCATATGGAGCACGCTATGGTCCGGTTTCTCTCACTAAATATCGAGTCCATGATGCTTCACTATACATAGCAGACATTTCAATCTAAAAATTGATTGAAAACTTTACGCCAAACTGAACAATGACACGTTCCGTCCAGCTGGCAACGTAGGAGGAAACAATAGAATTATGAATGTCCGAGATGAATGCATCAATGTCGATGGGACAAATGACTTATCGATGATCTAAAAAATAGTGAGGAAAAAATTACTACAAATTATAGCGGTCAAGAATTGTTTCAATAGCAGAAAGAAAACTGGAAATAGAAGTGATAAGATTAAATAATTTCCAATGTGAGAATTGATGACTTGAGGCAATAAAGGCTCAATGAAAATAAATCTCAGAAAACTAACGGAACGTAATTATGCGGCCACAGGTAAATCAGACCAGGAGGAGATGGTAACGAGATACACCACCAACTCGAACCCCTGTTCGCAGACTATTCCATGATATGGACTCGGGAATCCCTTTCTCGACGTCCAAGTCAATTAATTGCTACCATAGTTATATAAATTGGAGTAAAGTACTTTAAATTTCACCCGGCACTAAGTTATCGCATTTCCAGTTCATAATTTACATAATCTTATTTGGTTTGAATTATCATTCGATTAATAGAGATAGGAATAAAACTACGATGACAGATTGAATTAACGCTTGTTCTTGCATCAAATAATAGCGAATTCAAAGTCACTGATGTATTTTCTAGATGTTGACGCGACCACTCAGGATTCCCAGAGAATCCGTCGAGCGCGAGTTGATTGGATTGGTGAGAAGGTAAGCCGATTGCTGTCACCAGTCATGCCAGGAAGCCGATGGGAAGGATGGAGGATGAAAGCTGCGGAAAATTAAAATTTCTTCTACTCTAGTTAATCAATACTGTTTTTTTTTTTCATTGCATCCTTTTCATCTTCATAACTATCGTTAATTATGAGTTTTTTGCGTTTCAAAATCATCAACATTCGCAAGAATTTCAATATGCATCAGAATCATCCATACTCTGAAAAGTTTGTGCAATTGCATTTGGATAACTGGGTTATGAATTTGTGAAAATCAATTAAATGGAAATTCATTCCATTCCTACTCTCCATTTTGAGTTGCCCTTTTTAACGATTCATTCAAATGGATGCATTAGAATTCATCAATGATTGATTCCTGAAGCTCGTGGCCATTAGTATTAATTAAAAAAATTTCCATTAATCTTTTTAAAGCATTGAGATATTATTCAATCTTGCACGAGAATTTTCAACATTTATTTCAGTTTCCAGTGAATCCGGAAGGAGAAGTCTTCCCTCTCATCCAATTCTTCATTTCTCTCCCATTGGAATTATTAACTTTGAAGTTAATAATCCCTAGAATAGCGTGGCTAATCTCACTTCAATTTTATCAGAAATATGGAGAACAACTGTCAAAATTAGTGAAAAATCCGGAAAAGAAAGTTTTACCAACTGCCTCAACTGTCCAACTTTAGTTGCATGTTTAAAGAACTTTTGAGGAAAAAACTTCAACATAAGTCTCTCCCGTTCATAGCAATAAAATCTACAATATTCATTACCACCGAAAGGAAAAGAGAGAGAGAGATAGAACCAAAGTGGAGAAAAACTCAAAGGTTCTTGTGGATATACCCAGGGACACTCGAATATCTCCAGAAACAGCTAGCAGCACCAAAGTAAGCACAACTACACACCGCAGCCTTCTCTGTAACAACTCAAAATTGCCGAAATACAAGTTTCGCCTGTGTACACCTTAAAAAAAAAAACAAATACACTCAGGAGCACTCAAATTAACCCGAGAAAATTACATGCTACCTTTTGTGCAGTAGCTGAAAATTTTCGAAATGGTTAGTGGCTAGGTCTACATGGATACACTAGCATCAAAATGGAGATAGGGGCAAGACGGTCTGGTAAATATTATGGAAATGTTTCACCATTTTGCCAATTAAAAAACAATATCTTCTAGGAATTGAAATAATTATATTTATAATTATTATTCTCTTCCATGAATAATGCTGAAAGCAGTAAATATGATTTGCTCATGAGATTTTCGGATATTTAATCTACTAATTCAGTAGTGAAGTGGTAAATGAGGTTAAGTACATATGATATCCACGTGTACTTAACCTTGTTTACCGCTTCACTACTGAATTAATGAGTTTCACATTTTCTCTACTTCAATTCAAATTTCTGAGAATTAATTAAAGAAATAATAATAATAATTTTATCCTATTTTACCTCTTCCCCACTAAATTGGATATTATCTTCCTTTTAATATCTGATGAATCCTATTTTACGGATTTCATGGTCCACATGGATACACCAGCATCAAAATGGAGATAGGGGCAAGACAGTTTGATAAATATTATGGAAATAATTCAACATTTTGCCAATGAAAAAACAATATTTTCCAGGAATTGAAATAATTGAGAAAGACTCTTCAGCAAATTTTCCAGTGATTTATGATCAACTTTAGTCTCATTTCAACACTCGGATCAGAGTCTTGGAAAAAAGCCTTGGGAAGTTATGAAGGTTTCGAGGCTAATGCAAGTTTCTCTTCAGCATGTGAACTTCAGCCTTGAACAAGGGCTAGTCCCAAGCCTTGTCCCAGTTGTCAATTTCTACCTGGGTATTAGATATAAAAGTTTCCATCAAAAACTTTTAATGGATACATATAGAATAGCTTCCTGGTTGATCGATATCATATAAATGGCTATAAAGATTCAAATGTTCGTTTTTTTCAATACCCATCAAGTCTGATGAATTCTCTTCTTTGAAAAATTTCATTTATATTAGTTCAGCAGTTTGTAAGATGAATGCTGATTTCCAGAAATCGCTTCTCTCAAATTTATCACGAAACTTTTCATTCACTCCCTTCATATCTCTATAAAATTTCATTCATTCGTCTTAACCCTCTTCTGCTGAGGACACTTCTCCTACTATTCTGTCAAACCTCTTGAACGCATGGTCTCTGCAGCAAACTTCAACGTAAATTTTATGCCACATTCACTCCTTGGAGATTCAATAGTTTTAGAATGGAATTTCAATTACATCATTGAGTTAGCATGAAGAGGCAGTGGCGCTGGGAATGTCAGCTTGAAAAAATAGAGTAAAACAATTTCCTAAATCCTCTGAAAATTCCGACATTTTCGGGAGGAAAAAAATCAATGAAATTTGGATAGAAAATATGTGCAAGTCTTTTCATGTCAACAGAATGGGTTGAATTTGTCATTATTTATTAATTTAGGCATTCAGAACTGAAAATAAATCGGGATTTCGTAAATTGGTGGACTTTTAAATAGAAAAAGTCGCAAATGAATGGTTATTTCGTGCGATTTTTGTAAAGAGAGGGGAAAAATTATTGTTCACGTCGTTTCTGGAATAACGGTACATAAAATGAACATTCGATTGATAAATAAACGTGCCGTCACATTCCACTGAAGCTGTTCAGCAACAAAAATATTGGATAGTATTGGTATTTACATGCATGCGAGTTTTGGATTCTTTTTTATTTTTTTTTATCTTTATTGCGAATTAAGCCAGAAGAATACATTTTTTTGGACATCACAATCAAGCTGAAACTAATTTTTTTAAATCCTTTTTACATTTGGACGCTATAATGTTTATTGTCTGCTGAGGGACATTTATTGGCTTTGTGAAAGAAGAATTTGTCCGAAGTGGAACGGCTTCTAAATGAGTTTTAGTGGAAAATTCATTGCAGATTTTTTAGCGAAAAAATGCAGTCTCTTTTGCCCCAGTCTCCCCTATTTTATTAATCGAAAACTTGACCCAAAGGAAAACTTGAAATTTTCATGAAATTTCTGTAAAATTAATGACTTTTCCCCAGTCCTTGATTTGAAAGTGCGTTTTACACGACCATTGATGATAATTGAGGATGACGAATTATTACTCGACGCTTGCAGCGCAATTTTCTGCCCACACATGTGAGCCATTGAGGGCTCTTATTCAAGTGCCCTTTGCAGACATGAAAAGTCGGAGTTTCGATGGAAGAATTATGACAAGTAGTGTACAAGAGACTTCAGAGTTAATAACTGCAGCCTCAGGATTCTATATTAAAATACAGAAAAATGTTTCCTCTGAGGAAAAAATTATTAAGTCCTATTCACTGAATTACATTTAAATAAAGATTTTTCAAAGAAATTGTAATTAGTATATTAATCAATATATTTCTCTTGAGGATGAAGAGTTCCAGGAAAAAATCCGAAAAAATTCACCAACAATCTTAACATATTCGAGTAGGTTACCTATCATAATATCACATCAGAATATCACAGTTAAAAATAACACGAATGATAGCATCACAGAACAAAAATATCATGATATTAAAATATCATAGTAGAAAATATCATACTCAAAAATATCTCACTTCATAATATCATTGAATTTAATTATCATAAATGTTCATTTATTCAATTCTTTTCCAATCAAACACGAAGCAAATTATATAAATAACCATTATTGACTAATAATCTTTTTCCTTTCTGACTGATGAGAAATTGCAAACCCATTTTGATGTTTACACCACAGATAAAATTCATAGACTGAATAAATAGGAGAGAAATAAGACTCACGGAGATACCCAAGTTTACAAAAGAAGTAAACACGTCATGTCAATCAATATATTGATTTCCAAATGACAAGCTAATGTAATATTTTAATTGGGTAATATTTTTTTTTAATTTCAAAGTGTGAGATTTTGCTACTGTGATATTTTGAGGTATATTTTAATTGTGTAATATTTTTTTTTTTAATATTTTAAAGTGTGATATTTTGATGTATGATATTTTTTGTGATATTATTTATTGTGATATTTTAATTAGATGATAACAAGAGGTGTCACCATTCGAGTATATTCACAATTTCTTTCAGATTTTTTTATGAAGTTCTTTACGGAGGATAAAATTCTCAATCATGTTGCATCGGAGGTTGATTTTGCCCCATTCTCGAGTATCCAATAACAATCAAGCATCCAAATTCATCTCAGGTCATCGTATTGCATGTCAGAATTATGATGGAAATAACAGAGAGAATATAATATTATCACTATTCAATAATATTTGAATATTATTCTCGTATAAATGGAAAACTGTGCAGTCAGTGTGTACAAAATGAATATCACATTTCAATTCAATAGCTTTCGAGATATTTGTAGCTGTTTGAGATGAATTTAATTGCCACTGGCTGTCAAGACTGATACACGTTTCGCCTGTACCTTTCATACGTCGTTCATGTTATGCAGTTATTGAATGGAAAAGAGCTATAAAATTTCCGATAATTTTATGGTTGATCTGAACTTCTGGTGAATTGCTTCTACCTCATTTTTATTAATGCAACGAAATTTACACTGGAGGACACTGCGGGGAGGATTTGATTAAGAAGTTTGCTCGGAATCCTGATGATGGAAGTGGAAAAAGTTCGTTCGAGAGGGGACGATCTCTGTTTCCTAATCAACTGGATAAAATTACAGAATTCATAATTTTCGTATAAGAATTTTAATTAGGAAATGTTGAGTGCAAATTTTTTTTTTGATAAATAAGAAAACTCATACTTGGCAGTGTATGAATGGAAAAGAATCTCCAGTGTTTTTTTTTTGATATTGTCACTCTGTGTGAACATTATCTGAATTTTTGCCTCATTCCACCATTCATTCTCACGGTTTCCCCGACACATGTTCTTTCATATATCTCCAGAAGCAATGACGCCATTCCTCATAGCTCGGTATCAGTTTTTTCTGCTATTACGAAGATATTGCGTCTTTCATTCTCCGATACTTCAGAGCTTTTTTCTCAATAGACACTTTTATTTTATGCAAACACAGAGATGAAGTCTTCCCAACACATTTCAATGGAAAAAAATGTGAATGTTTCTGGAGGCTACAATAAATTATACATCAATTCTTTTTCCTTCATGAGCAGCTATTATGACAGCTGTTCGAGCCGCTTCGTAAGAGATATATTCTTTGTAATAGATGCGTAGCACGTCTTTGCAGATTGTGAAGCTATATTATCGACAAACCTTCCCTCCCTATAAGAGCCAAGAATATTCTAAAATTGACACGGTCATGAATTTTCCTGAAGACGGCGTCTCCACGAACTTAAAATGCAAAGGTGGTAAAATAGAATACATGTATCCGGGAAAGGGAGAAGAGAAAATGAGAAAAAAGCAATTTAGGGAAGAAAATTTTGAACACACAAAGTTAAAAGCAAACATCAGCTTCGAACAGTTTTTTTTAACTTTTTTCAGCAATAACGTGGAGGCACCGGTTCCTGACATTGCTCCAGTAATTGATGAGTTTTTAAAAATTTTCATTTATATTTAAATGTGCAGTATATTTTTCAATATTGAAGTCAGATGACTTCAACTTTTTGAAATCGCTGAAGTCAAATGATTTGATTTTTTTTAAATCAATTGAAGTCATTAAAATTATGTATTATCATATTATTTATGTATTACCGACTAAAATTACGTGAATATCACTTATTCTATTATTTTTGCTCATAAGATTTTCGCATATTTAATCTACTAATTCAGTAGTGAAGTGGTAAACAAGGTTAAGTACATATGGTATCCACGTGTACTTAACTTTGTTTACCACTTCACTACTGAATTAATGATTTTCACATTTTCTCAACTTCAATTCAAATTGATGAGAATTAATTAGAGAAATAATAATAATAATTATTCCCACAGAAATATTCATGAAAAAAATCGACTTATCCTATTTTACCTCTTCACCACTAAATTGGATATTATCTTCCTTTTAATATCTGATAAATCCTATTTTACGGATTTCGATATTGAAATCAATTGAAGTCATTAAAATTACGAATTTCAGGTTTTGAATTTACCGCGTTAACTAACGATGGACTAGCGTCACTCACTACTGGCACCTCTGCAAATCCCTTTTTTTGTGGAGAATCTTCCTGTTCTCTAGAAACTCACTAATCCCCCACTCCTTTTCATTCGTTGAATTTTATCCATTGTCAGTTCAATGACTTCATTCTATTTCGAAGTCACTGATTACAAATTGATGAAGTCATTGGCAATAAATTCGAATCATGAAGTCACGTTGATCAGCGCTTGAAGTCATTAAAATTAGACACTGAATTCACGTGAAGTCATGGTATCACTCAATCCTTGAGTCAATAACCCCTCGATTCAAATAGTTGCCTTGGATTCATGCTGTCAGAAACTAGCTCTAAAGTGTTAAAAACGGAGCCGTTGGTACATGAGAAAAATATGGCAAGAAATTATTTTTTATCACTAGGAAGAGAAAACTCGAGTTTCTCAGTAACATTTTGTCTTCTCCCTTGCTCCAAAAAAAAGTGCAGCACTACGGAAGGAAAAACGTCAACTTCGACAAAAATTTAGCACCCTCACTTCGCTCGGAGAATTTCTTTCTTCGCCAATTACCTTCTTTACTTTCTACCTGCATAATTGACCATTTCGACTTTTCCCTACTCATCAATTCCAAATAATAAAAAAAAAAGAAATTATACTCAGTTTTATGGTCATAACAATGCTTCCACTCAATTGACAATCACGAGAATTACCTAATAAAAAACAGGTGGTCGAGTTTATGATTTCCGAATGAGCACGAGATGGGTGATTTTTTTTTTCACGCGGTACAAATCGTATACGCATCTACACCACGACTATTGACATGCCGTGACGAAAAGCGTTAAAAGAGTTAGCAACTTTCCACTTCGGTCCGCTTGGTCATAAACGACAAGTGTTGCACTCGACTACGTATATGAGAGAATAGATAGGAAATTAAATAGATGAAATATGTAAATTATATTGGTAAAATGAATACAATGCTATAAATAATAACTCCATAAAAAAATTCAATTAGTGAGAATTAAAAATTGGTTGAAAATTTAAGAATTTAAATGGAGCTTTTGGGAACAGGTGGATCTAATTGGTTTAAAAAAATCCATTCATTATTGAAACTTTTTAGTTTTCTGAAAATATAAAAATTGTGTTTCTCTATAAATTCTGTTTTACAAAATAAATATTGTTTTATGAAAAACCAGACATGACAGGTAAATAATTGGTCAACATTGACGTGATTAATTAACGAAAATTCCACTGCCGATTATCATGCAAATATTCTGAAAATATGTTTTTCATAAACTAGAATTACAATGGATTACCGACGAATGAGGTTAATAGCAACAAAAATGATTGATGATGACATTGTTGAAAGCGCTTGAAATTTAATCAACGCTAACTACTTTAACGATATCCATTTTTTTAATAAATCAAGTGAAAAAAATATTAATTCGTTAATTTAAAAAAAAATATGATTATCATCGTTAATAACGTAACATATGGTTTTACACTTGCAGTACACGTAATATGTATCCGAACGAGTAGGCGTTGATTCCATGAATTGATCTCATTTCGTAACAGTTGATTTGAATAGCGCACTCATCAAGCACTCAAATCATTTTATTGAGATCTCATAAAACCACTTTTCATCAAGTGATCATTTAAATATTACAGTTATCTGAAATCCTGTAATTTATTCACATCGAGGTAAATTGTGTTTCAATAAATGAAACGAATAATATATTTCAAAATGGATTAAAGATGAATTGCAGATACAATCCTCGAAAAAGTACATGAATTTTGGATTTAACAAATATCTTTCAAAATAATTCAATTTATTTATAAATTTAATTTATTTAATAATTACAAAATAAGTGATATCACTTATTTTATTATTTTTCTCCATGAATAATCATAAAAGCAGTAAATTCAGTCGTGAAGTGGTAAACAAGGTTAAGTACCTATGGTATTTTCTCAACTTTAATTCAAATTAATGAAAATTAATTAAAAAAATAAAATTCGTGAAAAAAATCGACTTATCCTATTTTACCTATTCACTACTAAATTGGATATTATCTTCCTTTTAATATCTGATGAATCCTATTTTACGGATTTCGATAAGAGATTAGCTATACCTGAGACCGTATAATTTTTCATCAGACTGTCTCTCTCGATCAATAATGAATTATAATTTAATCTTTAATACAGACGATTAGCTCAACGGATAATTGAAGACTACTCTTTCGTAATAATTGAACGAGTAATGCTCCCGGAAATATCGTTCCATTGAAAAAAAAAAGAAAAAATTATCATTTCAATTGAAACCGGGAACGCGCTTGAAATGAAAGAACCCTTGACTTTTTATTTGTGGTGAAAAATAAATGTAGAAAAAATTCAAGTGCCTCTCTCTGACAACGAGATCATCCTCATGAAATAAAGTACGATTTTTCCGAGATAACAAGTGTTGAATCGTGCAGACAGATAGCCCTCAATCTCATGCACTAGATGACTAATTTCAGAATTTTCCCTGAGTTATAGTAACAGAGGTTTATGACCAATTATAATCCTGATAACTGACGAGTCTCCCGAACGAATTATAACAAATGAGAAATGAGAGGACATTAAAACATAGTATGCATTGTTACAGTACAAGAGTTTTGTGAGAGAAAACTTGAAGGAATAGAACAAAAGCCGAGACCGAGAGAAGAAGACCGGAGGAACTGATTAAAGCACCCTATAAAAAGCCCTTAAGGGTTAATATCTCCGGATAAGAGAAATGTATTCTTTTTCTTTCTCCGTTTTCATCAATCCACCCCCCCCCCCTGTCGTGCACCCCATGCCTCTTCTCATTCCGAGTATCTTCATCATTCTCCTTGTTTTACTTTTTGTCAATTGAAATATCAAAGGATATAGACATAATTTTTTTCTATTGATTCGCGAAAGAGAGCGGAAAAAGAGGAAAAAAATGATAAAAATAAAATAAAGTAGAAAAAGAAGGAGAAACGATATAATATACAGTTATATTGGGATAACATTTAGGTACGGAAGATGAGAGAAAAAAGAAGATTGAAATAAGGCTTAAAAAAAGGACGACAGGAGAAGAACCAATGGAATCCAAAGCCAAAACGAGCCCCGGGAGGCGAATGTGTACACATCGTCTATACGGACCACCTCAGGCGTCTAGCGGGTAACGCAAAACCTACCCTCCTGCCGACTTTTGATAGTAAACGGCTTGGCTTACTGCCAATAAGCGTCGCATAATTCATTTCCTAGCCTTCACTTATTTTCATTTCTCCGAATTTCCACTGGTTGTACTAGAAATTTAGTACAACGTAAATATTAATATTTAATTAGATAAAACAATTAATTACCGCTAATTCTCCACCCTCGTGCTTTTCAGAGAGAAAAAAAAAAGGAGAATTAATTCGAGAATACAATTTTTCTCTCACAGTCATAATAGATACTGTTATGGTTATCGTCGAGGATTAATAGAATTGCGGGAATAAAAGTGAAGTAAGAAATAACAATTTGGCTACTTCAAAGAGAATTAATTGTTTCTCCGCCAGATGAGGTGGAAAAATGGCGATTAAAAAAATAATGTCAAACAAGGATTGTCAGGAGGAAAAAAAGGGTGAAAAATGTGGGTACATCATGCAAAATGTCCAAACCACCGGACGTGTTACATTTTTGAACTTTGCAGTGCTGGGAACGCAGCCAAATTGGAAGCGTCAGGTTCTCCGATATCATAACTGAACGAACGTGGAATTAATCGAATAACTTTCCTCCCATACACATACTCACTGGCTCATTCACTCTCCTACTCTCTCCTTCTCCTGCAATTGTGTGCGGCTTACCGCTGCGTCGCGCCTGCAGCGCAATGAAACGCTCAGTGACCACAAAACAGGAGGCAGAGGAAAAAACATTAAAAGCTGAATTTTAATAGACATCCGTATTGTCCATTGGCATTCGAAGGATATCCTATACCATCCAGATTTTCAATTTGAAAAATAAATTTCAGAAGATTTCTTCAATGTTTTCATTACATTAAAATATGGATTTTTACGGATAAAATTTATTTATGCATTGGTTCTCTCAATAATTGAGAATAAAGAGGGTAAATAGGATTGAATTAACGAAAAAAATACGAATGACTGTACGGTAAATATGAAATTTTTTTATATCCAGATTTATCAAAACGTAACGGCATAATTACAGTAGAGTAATCGGAGCGTATGATATGGAAGCTACTATGTTGAAGCATCAGTGAGTTTATGGTAAAATATATCATGAAATAAACTGCAATAACAATCAATAGAACCGGACGTATTTACTCGGATGAAACTCATGAAAAAATATTTGATATTTCAATTTAATTTATATTTTTTCAATTAATATTGAATTCACGAGTCCGTTTATTTTTTCATTATCCTTGTTTCCATTTTTTTTTTTTCAATCTCTTTCAATTAAATTATCCTCGATGAATATAAAACTGGTATATCAACAGTTATAATTAAAATTCAATGCATTAAGAAGCCTGATATTCAGCGTACATTAACAGAATTTAAAATTGTGTAATTGATTACTATCATGTGTTCTGACCAGTAATACACACAAGCTACATGAAATTCATGTAATATTACCAAATGGGGTTGGTTGATTCTAGTTATAAGGAGCGCGAGAAATTTCGAGTATGGCACGCGCCCAACCATACGTACGTAATATGCATTCCAACAGAACACCCCATGTTTAATATTAACATAACAAAATTTAATTAATAATCGTGTAATTAAATTACTCTAATTTCCCCTCGCACCATAATAACGCTTAAAAAATTATGAAAAGTGTTTATGATAATGAACTCATTCATCGCTTGACTTATCATTGATCCTATCTTTCACAGTGAGAATGAATGAAAAATACTGGATCATTCGATTACTGTCTGTAGGAACAATGTATTATGTTGATACGTTCTTTGCATTTTATAACACGGTAGTCGGGCATTCATGAGAAAATGTATATATATATCGTTCAACCTTTTGTACGATTGTCAACACCGTCGGGCGACGGGAATTCATCGGTTAAACAAAAAACTTTCACTGTGACTTCGTGCTGAGGATTCTAAATGAGATGACTTAGAAGCGTTCACTTCTCGCAATAAGAAGAAGAAAAAAAAAGAGTTTCTTTATAGAAATTTTCTGTGAAAGTGTTTCGCGGTTTTGGAATTCCGAAACGTCACTATTGTGACATATATTGAGTGTTAATAACAAATATTCACTGGATCCCCTGAGACAATAATGCAGTGTACACCCAGTGAATGGTAAATATCTTGGGAATTATAGCTGCCTTGGCATGGGTTTTTTCTTTTCAAAGAAAAAGCGAGAGTAAACAGAGGTAAATATACGTAAACACAGGAGTTGAGAGAAGCAACAGTCACGTGACACTTTGATGTACACACGCGGTAACTTCATAATAATGAAAAAGAACCGGTGTCATGTATTATCTTGACATTGCAAAAATGTGTTAGAAAATTATTAAGATGAAAATTCACTTTATTCTGTGAATAATATGAGTAAAATGATGAAAACACGTATAGAAGTGTTTCTACAGTCCTTTGAAAGCTTTTCAACACATACTGAGACGATAATGAGACAAAAGGGTGCCGGTTATTGTCACGGTAACGAGGATAATGTGAAACATGATGGAAGAACGACCGGAGAATAGAGTGACGAGAGAAAGAGAGAGAGAATTGTGAAGTAAGAAAAAAAGGAGAGGTTAGATGTAAGAACACATCAACCCTTCAGTGTCAACACGAGAAGTATAACGAGATTTCTTCATTTTTTTCGTTGAAAAATCACATTATAACATACCTCATGGGCCTTTGGATGCTGATGACTGCAATGACGATGCTCAAACATACCACTAACAGTGTTTATATCGCACGAAATAATGGAAATTAAAATAATTTGTAAAAATATTGTGCCGCATTGCATCTTCAACCGCACTGACGCCGCCATCACAGTACCGCACACCCCCAAAGCATGACACATACTGGAGTCAGTAGAATTTAACAGAATGAAGTGAGTAAAGTAGAGAGGGACGACTGTGCGCCGTTTAGTTTTGAGTACCATTGTTGTGGCGCACAGATGCACCGGTATTAACCGAACTACCAACGAATACACCCGAAACGTCCTTTATTATCATTGTTTCAACGAAAGATGGCAGCACCTGACTGTATTGAAAAAAAAATGAAGATGGGGAAGAAAAAGCAATAATAATGAGTATGAGACCCCGTAATTACTTAACTGAGAATTGGAACTCCCGCATGGAGAAGAATGAATGAAAAAAATAAACAAACGGGGAATAATTGGAAATACTAAGAGCCCAGATTGAATCATGCTTTATATGGAGGAATAAAAAAAATGTATATAGAAAAGATGAAAAAAAGAGATTGAAAATGAAATGCACAATGTGGAATGGCAAATTGCCTACCAGCGTTTTCATTTTGTTGGAATGAAAGAGAAAAAATGAAATACGTTTTCTTTCATTTTTTTTATACTGCTTTTATAAAATTGAAACCTTTAATCTATGAAGAACAAAACCACAACCAATAATCGACAATTTCATCTGCAGCAAATGATGTAACAATCAATGCCCCAATCACTCGGATTTTTTGTTCTCGAATTTCTAAAAACTACAGTTTTGTTTATACCAATTCTTACTGAGTCCACAGTTTTCATTGACACAATGAGGGCACCTAGTTATGAATTTAGGAGCATAAGGCAGCTTAGATTGTAAATGAGTCGTAACAATATCAGTGAGGGCATCAATGAATAAAGGATGATCATTTGGTGCAGCTGCTCTTCTTATTTTTTCAATTCCCAGCTATAAAAGAAAATTACTAATAATCATCTGAACTCGAATGAGGAATTTAGTGGCAAAATTGTAAAACGAGATGATGCGATTTTTATTTAATTTTCTCGCACGTTAAAGAGAGTTTTCAATTGTTAAATTGAATCATCTCATTCTACTTCTCCACTATCAGAGAATCAAGTAAAATATATAATTCACCTCTTTTGCCAAGTCATCGCAGTATTCAATGTCCATTTCGTGGAGTGTCTCGATGTGCTCATTAACAAATGCAATTGGGACTAAAATAAAATGCTTCTTTCCCTGTTTCACATATCCCCGGATAGCAGCATCAGTTAGAGGACCCAGCCATTCCAGTGGTCCAACCTGAATATTCATGAAAAAATTATTCACTTCTGTCATTTACTTAATGATGAAAAAGAATCATACAAGTTTATGGCCTATCATCGGAAGAGCAAATTAGTGACTTGAGTTGTTCAATTGAAGCAAACTAAGTTCACGGTTATTAATTAACCCTGACTGAGGAATTTAATTTAAAAATTTCTTGATACATTCGTCTATTTATCGATGATTGAATATATTGAAAAAAGATTATTGAGTATTGAAATTCCGGGTTTACCTTTGATTGCCATACCAAGTGATAGGGATTCGTGTACTTCAGTTCTTGCATTACCATGTGGACGGTAGCAGCTACTTCACTTGGATACGGATCACCTCGGTTCACTGCCTGTTGATAAAATATAATTTTGAAATTTTTCTTTGTACAATGGGAATTCGTTATACAATCGAGTACTAATGAGAGAATATAATGGATGATGCAGTACAAAAAAAATCAAATCCCTCAAATTCATTCAACGATTTTCAAATATGTCATAATGATACAAATAACGGCTCTTATATAATTTTTAATGAATTTCACTGATTGGATTATAACAAAAATGCGTATTCATTCATTAACCATTGAACAATGTTTCCAATTTTCCAAAAAATAATTGAGATAATGTGCACTTTATGGGATTAAAAAAAGAAACATTTTGAAAGATGAAAAAATTCTTCGAATAATGAGAATACTTGAAGAATTTTTCTCTGGATTACTTCATTTGAAATTTCTCATTTAAAAATTACACAAATACATATTTGAGAGAGAGAGGATTAACTATTATCTCTCAGGCTCAAGTATTCCATTTGTACAAGAAGTATTTTCTTCATAATTTCATTACCTTGAGTGGAAGTGAATGCGCAGAGAACAGTATGATAACATTTTCTCTAACATCCTCAGGAAATGCTCTCAATTCAGCTCTAATTTTTTCAGCAAATGTTTTAGCGAGAAGCGGATGCGTTGGCCATCGATCAATAATGCTCATCGTCATATTTTTCGGAAGCTGTCTATTCAAAGGCGAAAAAAAAGGAGAGATGCGTTAAAGGTGGAATCAAACTCTGGCGAAAGCCCCATTGAATATTCGCATCAATTTACCTGGATTTGTAGTAATTATAAATGGCGTTGAAGCTTGAGCCCGTTGTGGCGCAGCTGTATTGTGGGTATTGAGAGAATATTACCGTGTGTTCCACTCCATCCCTGCAAACCAAATGCAGTTTTATAACATTGTTACGAGCGATGAGTCGGATTTAATTAAATATTTCTTACTCTTCTAATTGTTGGAGTGCTTCCTCAGTTAGAGGATCTACATAACGAAAAGCAATGTAATGTTTATGTGGAGCAGTCTCCGGCGAGACTCTGTCTAATTGTTTGCACAGAAGTTCACCCTGGAGATTAGTCCATTTTAAAATTGGCGAACCACCACCAATTTCTTGATATTTTTTCTGCACCTCAGGTGTTCGCCGTCTTGCTATCCACGGACCCAACTGACTGGAATTGTCAAAAAAATTACGGTTTATAGTTTTATTGAATTAGTGTCTCACCATGATTTTGATTTTTTTAACAATTATTTGAGGAGTGTTTTTGCAGAAAAATAAGTGCAAATTCATTAGAAATCCATTTTTAAGCATTGAAAGGTTTTTTAAAAAATACAAACCTCTGCATAGGTAATTGCATCATGTCTCTATCAGTCATAATTCTGTGCAAATATTCACCAACTTTATCAGTTGTTTTTGGACCACCCATATTGAGCATCAATATCCCAGTCTTTGGTTTGAGATTATTTTTCAGTTTTGGTTGTGCAGCAATTGAGAGTAATCGAACATTTGGTGTCACCATTTTCGTGGCATTTCCTAATTTAGAGGAAAGTAATAATTTGATTAAAATCTACTTAATTCAAACCACATCATCATAACCGAATAAATATCTGAGACGACAAATAAATCATTGAATGCATTTTCAATGAGCTTGTCAGAAATCTTATTAAAAATGTAATTGAACATTTAATCAATAACTGTTAGAATGAATGTAAAAGGCAGATGAATATTATAATTATGGAGAGAATTTAATGGAAGTGACATTTGTAGATGTCAAACTTTCACAAAAATTTAAAGAATATTTTCGTATCACGATCAATTTTTAATCTTTATTAATAATTGCACCATCATCCACTCTAGACCTGAATTTATATTCTTGATAAATTGTCGTTCAAATTTTGAGATTTTGAAAATAACTTACGCATAGATAAAACATGGGTTATCGTTTTAGAAGCCATGGTTATGTGGAATTGACACTTTCAATAAAAAATCCAGTGAATTCCGTTCTTTTGGTCGCTTTGGAGTGACAATTGTTCAATGATATTCGAGGGGAGGAACAGCTGATCACCGATTGGAGTTTTGAGGTTATGTTTGAGATTACACTGAGGCCGAGAGCGTGGCACTCGCCGGACAACACAAAACAAATGTGCAAGTTTTTTCGACAATTTTGAATTTTGAATGTTTTGAAAAACAGTTCGAGTGAATAAATACATAAAATATTTGTGGACAATGGAAGGGGAAGTGAGTGAAGAATTGAATCCCTCGGAATTGGGAACGAAAAATTAGTACGTTTTTGTCATTTTTTTAAATTTCTAAAGTATTTTTTTATTGAGGTTTTGAATCTTTGAGGAATATAATAGGAAAATTGTGGAATATAGATTTTTTCATGTGGAATGTCTGCAGAATTTCCGAAGGATTTATCACAAGATAAACTTATGGATTTTTTTTAATGAAAACCGTATTAAATTCTTGAAATTTTGGAATATAATTATTACAAATCAGTTTCGATGAATAATTACCTAACAATAGTTAAAAAGAATACATAATATTTTTCTGGCAATATATTACTTATTAAAATGAATATTATTTTTTTTCTTGAATTGATTTTTTTGTCAAGGGAACAAAATGATATAATTGAAAATAATATTTTTTCCCACAATTTCTGTTGATTTCCCCAAATTGTTCCCTCAATCTAAGAATATTTAGGCTTCCTGAAGAATTAATTTTTTTCTACGTTCAGAATTTTATTTTGAGTGATGAAAAAACAAACGGAGGTAACATTCCTGATAACTTAGATGAAAATGCGGTTAACAGCCGCTGAAGAATTCGAACGGTTAAAGGAATTAAGGCAGTATCCTACTTCGGGTGTTCGAACAAAAAACTATTTTGATGAATTTTTTTATGAGAATATAGATAAAAATATTGATGTAGGGTTTGTTAGTCCATAAGTAAAGAGATAATCGAGGATTTTTCAAGTATTTTATGATTTTCACTACAGATATTTAAATTATTTTCAATTTTCAGTTGGGAGAAGATATATACCGAGGAGATAAATAATTTTGAAGATCATGGAGACGTTGGAGAGGTCTGGTTTGGTAAAAATAATGCATTGAAAGTCATCAAGTAAATATAATTTTTTAAAATTAATAATTCTATTGCCTCTTTAACATAATTCTACTTCTTTGTGCCAATGCACCATTGTTCTATTGGAATGATGACAAAGTTTGGCCTTTCCATTAAAATTTTCCGAAATTCACCATTATCGGTTTTGATTAGAGATGGTTAATGCTTCATGCATTACTTAGTACCTCTGAAACATTTTGATTGTCATTTCCGATGGGAAGAAGCTCGATTGCATTATTGGATTCTAGAAATTCTAACAATTCTGATGAAAACTCGGCGAAATTTCCACTAAATCGTATTTCATTTTCTCAAAATAAATTCATTTTGCTCCGTTAATGTCTGAGATATGTGAGGAATCATTGAATTATTTTTCTTCCATGCCATCATCGTTACTGAAATACATTATTTTCCAATGGAAATTTCCTCATTTTCCGATACAATCGCACTTATTCGAAGAATACATTATCCTCCGATGGATGAACTCCATTTAAAGACCAGAATGCATTGAAAGCTGCAGTGTCTCAATGAGAGAAATGAACAAGGATGCAATAAATGAAACGTTTCTTCGATCTTCTCAGTTGTGGACAACTGCTTTAATTCCAAATCAGATTATAAACCCGTTCTTACGAAAATTTTCAGAGGAATTAACGTGCGGTATGACTACGTGCTTCTGCTCGAATTCCATTTATGAACTGTCGATTGGTCTCTTTATTTCGCAATTTTTCGAATGGAAAAATCTCCAAACTTCATTCCAAATTCCATGAAAACCCCTGAAATTCAGCACAGTCATTAATAGAAATAATGAGTGCATAAAATAACAATATAAATTTGCATTTTCAATGTTGAAACATTTTTTACTCAGTCTACCCTAATTTCTTCCAAATGGATCCAATATCTCCAATTCGTCTCATCCACCAGATTCTTCTCCATCACTTATTGATACTCAAAATTTGAACAGGTGTATTTGTGAGGATTTGGAACTCGCGAAAACCGACAAAATAGTAGACATTGGATGTGGAAATGGATGGACACTTGTTCAATTAGCCAAGAGAGGTTTCACAAATTTAATTGGCTTAGATTATGTAGAAAGTGCAGTAGAATTAGCGAAAGCTGTTCTAGCAGACAACCAAATCGATTCATCAACCGTCCAATTAATGGTCTGCGACATATTGAATGCGACTGGCGATTTGTTTTCACATACATTTACATTGGTACATGATAAAGGAACGTATGACGCTATTAGTTTGAATCCTGAGGATCCAATGACGAAGAGAATGACGTACATAGATAATGTCTCTAGAATTATCTCGCCCAATGGATATCTGGTATTATCATCGTGCAATTGGACAGAGGAGGAATTATCGAATCATTTTCAAAATTGTGAGTATTACACTTTTTTATGATTGATATGAATCTGAATGTAAAAGACGAGTTCAGAGAGCGAATGTTGATTTTTCGGATCAACTGAAAATTCTCCGCTTCTCAAGAATTTAGTAGAAGATACTTTCTGTAGCTTATAGTAAGAGGCATTTTCCAGCGTATTTTTCAAAAAAATCCTAATGATGTAGAATCTTCTAGAGCAATGACATCATCGCATCCGGAACGATTGAAATGAAGCACAATGTTAAAGTCTTCTCATGATCATATTTTCGTTGTGAAAGAAATCAATGAATTATTGATAATAAAAGAAGAAATTATTTATAATAAAAATATGATTATTTTTCAGATTTTGATGCAGTACTCACAATCGATGCACCAGCCATGAAGTTCGGTGGTAAAGTTGGCCGATCAGTAACAAATGTAATATTTAAGAGAAAAAAATGAATAAAGACACGATGATGAATAATTTTGAAGCTTTATTTGGTGCTGAAAAATATTATCCATAGTTAAAACGCAGATCAAGTGACTTAAGCTAGTTAAACATAATTTTCTTTTTTATTTTGTTACAAAATTCCATAATTCTCATTACTCCAATAACACAAAATGACACATTTTTCTTCATAAATGGATATCTATGCATTGTTTGAATAACGTTCAAGATAGATGAAAAAAGCAATAGAGTCAAATGTCATACGAAATTGTTGAAAAAGTTCACGCTAAGCTTCAAGCTCGAGAATTAAACGAATGCTGTATTAATTAATTGTAATTGAAATTACTTAATTTGTAATTTATCAAATGAAAAACGTCATAATCTACTAAATTGTACTCTTGGTTTTCTCTGCACATTCTCGCAGTCTCTTGCATAAGAATTGATCTTCAAAGTTGTTGAAAAATTAAGAATAGCTGATGTTTCTTAAGAGTATCAGACTGAAGAGTAGGACTAGAATTGATGGATTGCTGAGCAGTGATAGACATCCTGTAACATAATTAGGTGGAATTTTTATTGAGTACATAGGAATGAAGAAATTATTGTACAATTACTCTATATTTGACCGCACTTTATGTACGTGAATGTAATGTAAAATGGTGTTATGGCATTTTGAAAAATTGCCATGAGAAGTGTTAAGTGTTTCGTGTGTTTCTAAGAGTCTCTCACCATTGCATCTCATGTTATCCTCATAGTAGCCTTCCAAACACTGGCATCTTTTACCATTCGTCGTATTGTTGCCTTGCACACACTGCGCACCTTCACCACATTCTGCATGGTCGCTGCAAGGTGCATTCACCGCTGAAACCAATCACCAATATTTTCAAAATTGATTAAAATGTAGGCAATATGTGCTAATGGAATCCGAATCAATTAATCAAATTTTTCATTCATAATCTTTGATTCTTGTGGAAGATCAAAGTCGTCACTAGTATTTAACGCAGTTTAAGACAAGTAACAAATGTCTTGCATTTGTTCCACGATATTCCATTCGGTTGTGCCGAAGAAGTCAAAGAAGAAGTGAGTGACATCTAAGAATATCTGTTTCAGGAATGCTGGAGAGTTCTTTGAACTCTTTCAGATGGGAGTTCGAAGTTTGTGTGAATATCAGGTTCGTTTCCACAGAAAAATGTTTGAGGAATTCGCAACAGAAAAATCTCTTTTTTATGAATCCTTTTGAAATGAGTAACTATAAGAAATGCTTTTAAGAGTAAAATCTATTTCCAAAATATTTTATATATTACGTAAGTTCATTGCTTCACATGCGGAAGATTCCGGATTTAAATTTCAATTGGTTGGATTGAGTGGAAAATCAGAAATAATTATGATATGATTTCTTCTCGCAGCTGTTAAACGTTTGAAGCATTCTATTTTCTCTCTATGAAGGAATATTTTTAGATAATTGACCGATTCATGAAAGGGAAGAGATGCAAAAAACAATTATAACAAATTCTTTTCCTTTCTTTCCATTTTTGCGTATGAAAGAAAAACTTGAAATTGATGGAACTTATTTCGATTTGTAATAACCATTGAATAATCAAAATAATAATCTGCATAACCAGATGAATTCGATCATGTTGTTTGTGATTTTTGTGCTGACGGTAAATTGTTCCCACGTGTGGGATTGAGCATATAAAAATAACAAAAAATAAAAATTTGAATTGCTAAAAAAACATGTGTTATTCTAGTCGTATCTATATTGTAGGTCATCACGCGATGTCAAAAACAGTTCAGTGTGCCAATGGTACGTGAAAATTCTGCACATTGAGAATACATAGAGAGGGATTTGGCAAAAACACGTACCATCAACAGAAGTCAAAGTGCCATCACACTATTCGTAATTCATCCATACGTTTATATATAATTTCTCAAAGCATATGAATAATTTACATAGATAAAAATATAACGTGTAATTATAAGCAAATGACTGCGCCATTGCACTGCATTTACGCAACGTTAGCTTTATGCAAATGATAACCGCAGAAAACAATACTTTCTCTCTGACAGCCTCAATTACATATTTTTTTTCTCATTATTATTATTTCTTTTCTTTGATTTTTCCTTGTTAAACACGACCTTTTCGATTAACGTCGGACCTTGAAACTCGGTGAATTATTTTTATGATTTTTGTGGACAAAGAAATCATGGAATCCATCAAGACTCGGATCAAAATGAACTTTTTTCAGAAAACAGAGGCGGAAGGACTGGAAAATTTGAAAAAATTACACAATAATGGGAACATGATGGAGCATCTTCTCAAATTTTTTCAGATTTTTTGCGAAAGTCTTTGACTCCGAAAAAAAATCTTGAATCTCTCTGCTGAAGGTCCTTTTTGCTATTAATTAATAAAATTAAATAATCTCGTGGTTAAAGATGAATTTACCTTTGAATTTATTGGTACAGAGGCCATTAACAGGCGCTGAGTAATCCCCACAAAGACATCTTGTTTTTCCGTCCCTCGGCTCAGCAATGCAGCTTGTATTCTGTATTGCAGCACAATCTGCCTCTGTCTTACATTCACGTGCTTTACCAACTGTAATTTGAATCGAAAACAAAAAGGAAATAATTTCCTCATATTATTACAGAGAATATCATTAGGGCACAAATTATTCAGGCATTAGGCATTATTCCGTAATCAACTGTGCTTTATTTCTCGATCTTTCACTTAAGTTCATGCCAACGAAAAATTGTTTTCTCATTTCTAATTCATTTTTTTTTTTCTTCCACGAAATGTAATGGTAAAGCAGTAAACAGCCTTGACACACGAAATAATAATTTGACTTTGATTTTTTTTTTTTTCAATGACTAAAACATATTTTCATGCATTTTTGTGCTTTAATTTCATATGTTTATTTATTAAATGTTAAAAAAAATTGTGTCCAATCGATTCGAATAAAGGAGAAAAAAAAAGAGTAATTTTTTTTCTTCCCCTTCCGTCTTCTATTTTCTCTACAACCCTCACATTCTTACTTTGTAATTTCCTCCACGCTCTTCGTGATTCATCCTATCGTTTTTCCATCAGCAACCTTGTTATATACGTATATATATATACATGATTACATATATACACGTGATGAATAGTCACGCAACACCAAGACATTGTACAATGAAAATATATCGGAATCAGGTTTTCAAGTTGAATTATTTTTAGTAATAAAATAATGATAATTTACAAATTGAGCTGAGAAATTGCGAAACGATTCAGAGAATTCCGAAAAAAAAAGGGATTTAATAATAATTATTAATCGTTAAACAATTTCTCCTAAAAAAGCAGATGAAAATTGCGTGCACGTTTTTTTTGTGTATGATTGGTGCATCTATTTACAGCTATGTCCTAAGTATGATGTCTTCGGGCCGGGTCTCCCGCCTGCTCGTCCCGCGCTAGTTAAGCGACCAAAAGTATCGTTATTCTGTACGTGGTAGACAGCTAGAATGAGAACAATCGCTACCAATTCCATGTAATCATAATGGATTCCTTCTTTTTTTTCTATTAAGTCTACAGCTATCAATTCAAGTGAAAAGCTATAATACACTGCATCTAATGTGCATTACATACCGGGCGTTGGTGGTGGGGGTGGATTTTGATTCTGCGGATTTGTCTTTCCGAAGGTCGTTAAAGCGCTAGATGATATTGGTAACATTAAAATCATCATTACCGCAAGTGGTCCCATCATTTTCAGTTTCATTACACTCTTCATAACTTTGAAAACTTTGGAAACTTTTTAATCACAGTTTTTATTTTAGGGGAATACGTTACCCTCAGGAGAATTCAATCAAACGATTAACACGAAAATTATTCCTTTGTGATTATTCACGAGTGTTTCTCAAGAACTGAGAGTTAGGGTAGCAAGGTAAGGTCTTTTAAGCACTCGTGCCTTACCCCACCTCTTTTATTCACACGTGCTGCCATCACACTGGCGCAACTCTTGATGGCTGACCAAAAAACTACCCTACCTACTTTAAATACTAAACTGTGCCCTTGTTCTCGAAATTAATTTCGATAAGAAAAGGTTAATTCAATTTCCTCAAGGGAACATATCATTGACGATACAACTGGATTTTTTTATTGCGGAAGTTCAATTTTTGCTTACATGGGTACGAATATGATGAACATAATTGTGCATAAATTTCATTGAGCTTTATTCATATCAAATTAATCACGCTAACTATTTATGCTGAGGTTTTTCTTCAGAAATAATTGAGGTGGAGGTTTTGTGGAATTGGTACAATGTCAAGAGAATGTGAGTTGATGATTAAAAATGGTGATTTCATGTTTTTTTCAAATATATTGAATACTGTTGACATTTCGAAAATTCAATGATTTAATCAATTCTCAAAGGGTTTCTTTAGTAGCATGTAGATAAGTCCACAATTACGACTCGTGTTCAATGTTAAAACTATAAATTACGATATTCCAAGAGAACTTGACTTTATACAATGATTATGACGTGTAATAAAAAAAACTTTTGTGATTTCCCCAGCCATTAAAATATTTCCTTATCTTTCTAATTATTTCTTCATGCTTTCACTACATTTTCCATTTCATGCAACTTTGTATTTTTATTTTTTTTTCACCCATATCTTCCACGCTTTTCGTTCGTTTCGTCACCTGAATTGAGCGAATCGTGCTCCAATGCTCGATGTTATCAAGTTAAATTAGAAACGAACCAGACGATTTCAATGTTATTCCTGCGAACTCAGGTCCTTTTTTTTTTTAATGCGAGCAGAATTCAATGAACATTAATTTTATTAAAAATGTTATGAACGAAAGTAAGTTCCCAACATTTTTTTTAATAATCAAAATTTATAATAGATGAAATGTTGAGATCAATTTCTCATGGCAAGTGCATCATTAGATTGCACAACATCCAGGACTTCCTTTTTTTATCTAATAAATAATTGAATAATGAAGCAGAATAACAGGTTAAATCATCCAGGATTAACATACATACTCAAACCTGTAATTCTGCTTCACTACAGAATTCCAATAAATCATGTTGGAATCATTGTTCACTGAATTCGAAATTACAGTCACAGATATTTGATTTGCACAATTTTCATTGATGCGAGAGATTCATCAATAAAAATATCAAGTCATTTTTTTTCTCAAAACAAATAAAATTCAGATCAATATCATCTAAACAATACAAAAACATACTTAATCTCTTTGTTTCGAAGTTTCGTTCCATTCCTCTTTTTCCAGGAAAACTGACGCTAACACAAGTCCGAAGAGGCTGATCAAAGTTGAAGGACAATGCGATAAGATAAATGAATACATAATTCCACATTTGCAAATCTGTTTTATCATAGAACTAAAGCCAATAAAACTAATAAAAGTTAACGAATTACGAGTTCTATTATTTATTCTAAATCTATGATTTTCTCACAATTTATTACATGTAATCGGCATATTCAGAAGGTTCAGGTGTCTCGGGTTCAGGATCTAGTACATCCCGAAGCCAGGGATATGATGATAGGACATATTCTGAATAGAGTTTCTTTGTGATACATCTGCCTTCGGAACCGTATTGACCATCCGGCTGCACTGTACTCCAAATTTCATCATTTGCACAATCCCTTGGAGATTGAAACATTTCTTGTTCGTAATCCTCTTCTGAAGGATCATAGTCCGACCATCTTTCGAAAGAATCCTCAGTCATGAAAAGATGATGAAGAGGAAACGTTTGCTCAATTAATTTATCAGTATTTTCGAATTTTTCTGCATCTTCCTTAACGTTTTCCTCAACCACTGGAGTTTCCGTGAGCGATGGAATTGGTAAGAGTTCAGCAGGTTCGTCAACTACAAATGGAGTCTTATCCTCTACCGAAGGATTAGATTCACTCCTAAAGAGATCAAAGAGGGAGAGTATTTTTTCAACGGATTTATCATCGTTTTCCAATTTTTCTTCATCTTCTTTGAAGCTCTCTTCAACTATTGGACTTTCCGTTACTGATGGAATTGGTAGACGTTCAGCAGGTTCTTCAACAGCCCAAGTAGTCTCAACCTCTGCTGAAGGATTGGAGTCTGACGGAATTTCTTTGTTGGAAGAATTCTCAATCCTGAAGAGATCGAACAGGGAGAGTATTTTTTCAACTGATTCATCAGCTTTCCCCATTTTTTCTTCATCTTCTTTGATGCTTCCTTCAACTATCGGACTTTCCATTAGTGATGGAATCGGTCGAGGTTCAGCAGCTGATGGATTTTCGTTGTTGGGAGAATTCTCAATCCTGAAGAGATCGCGCATGATCGAGGCCTGAAGGGAGAGTAGTTTCTCAACTGATTTAACAGCCTTCTCCATTGTTTCTTCATCTTCCCTAACGTTTTCTCCACCAAATGGACTTTCCGCTCGGAATGGAATCAGTAGGGATCCATCAGGTTCTTCAATAACCCAAGAAGTCGTATCCTTTGCTGAAGGATTAGAATCCGCATCAAGGGAGAGTGTTTTTTCGACTGATTTATCAGCAGTTTCCATTGTTTTTTCATCTTCTTTGATGTTCTCTTCAATTAGTAGACTCGGCCATTCCATTGGTCGTCGAGGTTCATTGATAATAAACGGAGTCTTATCAAGAACAATCAGAGTGTCATCGTTCAGTCTCCAATTATCATCTTCTTCAATTACTTCAGTTGTATTCACTTCAGTAAGATGTGCAGTTGTAGTTTCAAAATCGGAAATATCCTCTATTTCCGTCTGCGAGCCTGGGAATTCATAATCTTCCATTGGGCCGGTGTTTTGGAGATGCTGAATATATGAATCAACTGCCATGAAACTCAACCATGCAACTAAGAGAACGAGCTCCAAACATAGAACAAATTTCACTCCGGTAAATAATTTGGAGCATTTGGTGGACTTTTGCAGGTAAATGTGAAGTCTCTTCTCGTCTCCCACCTCGAGATCCACATGTTTTTTCACTGTTGAAGAAATGAATAAGATTAATTTTATGAATTAACATTTTGAAGGAAATTAAGTAAGCTCATTATTTTTGCGGTTTTTCGAAGAATTTGTGATTGAATTTAATGAAATAATTCAATTGACTTGCTGAAACAGTCCTGAGAATTTTCAGATTTTTTTTGCAAATTTCTAAGGGAAAAAAGCTGCATTTTTTTTTGCTGCTAACATTATTAACAAACGTCTTAGATAATATACTAATTTGAAAAGTATGAATTCATCTATCAATTTTTTTTTCTATAATTCAAATGACTTTTTCGAATGTGGGTCTTTATCTTGGATTTCTCTAAAAATTTGTTTATTCAAGTAAAGCATTTCTTTCGACACTGAAAAAAAAAGTGTTCAACATTTCAAAAGCAATTTAGTACATCACTTGTACAGAAATCCAATCGGAATTCTATTGGAAATTCTATTTGTGTTGGATTGATTCTTTTGAAAATTCCACAACCTGAGCACTCGTTATTCTTTCATCCAGAGATATTCAATTGAAAACAAAAATAATGGATTTCTCTCATTTTTTGCAGAAATTTTTCGTTACAAATTTGCTGGTTTTTTTTTACTCGAATTCAATACGGAAAATAGAATGAAAATCCTTTACATAAATTAACCCAAAGAATTTTCATAAACAAAGTTTTAGAATTGTTTTCTAAAAGTCGAAATACGAAGTACTTATTATAGATTTAAATCTGTAAAACACATCACATTCAACTTTCACTCGTTCCATTTCACTTCTTAGCTACTGTAATGATAAATTATTGATTCACAAATGATTCTTCAATGTTCTCCCCTATTATTTATGTTAAGTGCACACCAAACAAGTCGGATGCATTTCATTTATCATCAAATCAATAATACTCAATTAATTTTCAATATCAATGAATCTCACCAGAAGTATTCATGTTCACTTTCATGGCTCTTGAATAACTGATGAAAATGACGATGCAATGAAGCTTTTATGTTTGACATGCTGTCATCCGAGATTAATATCACAAAAAAAAACCAGAGGTTACATGATGTCAGTTACTTGATTTCTGGAAGAGCTACATACTAGTTTATTCAGAATTTTATTTTCTCAAAAAATGAAAACGAATATAATGAAACTTTGCAAATACTATAATGACAACCATCAAGAGTGGACAAATGTCAGAGTCGAGGGGTCATGCGATAAGATAAATAAATTCATCATGCTGTTTATCTTATTTTCCTTTAGTAATAAAACTATCCAATCAATTCGAATTATTGAGAGATGTACACAATCTTTCCGGTTGTATGAGGAATTCCCAAGTATTTTGGTTGATCATTATTGGAATCATGAGAATGTGTTGTGAAGAATGAAATGCGCATCCGACAAATAACATTATTATTTCCTTCCTGAGTATAATCCCTAAAAATAATGATAAAAGTGAAGAAATTCTTGGAATTTGATGGAAATATGATTGGAACTTCAAGGAACTGACAATTACTTCAAATATGAGAGCATTTTTTCAGTAGTGAAGTAGTAAACAAGGTCAAGTCACATAGGGATACCATATGTACTTAACCTTGTTTACCACTTCGCCAATGAATTATAAGCATATATGTATATTTTTGCAGTAATTTTTTAATTCTAGAATGTAATTTCCGAATTTTATTAATGGAAATAATTGAGTTGGATTCATTTAAGGGTAGTACTCTTCTTTGATATCAAATTAGTATGCTATGCAGAACTTTCTTCTCGTCAATTTAGAGTAAGTCAATTTTTGGAGGCTCACGCATCACTGCGTTCTTCGTGGCTTCAAGGGATGCGAAACGTGGTGCTAATAATCTCCATCCCAATGACGTCATTCCTTTGTCTTGTTCAAGGGTTAATTATTCCAGGAAAAATGTTCTTTGTCATTTTGGAAGAAAAATAAATTACGATTCTCTCTATTGGATTTGCTATTTACTAGCCGATCCTCGACCTATGGAAACTCTTCAATTTTCATTTAATTTAATAAATACACAAGGGAAAAAGAATTATAACAACAGTTTGTGAAGCATCCCAAAGGTGACACTCCATCTTCGTTTTAATTAAACAGAGCAATACGCAAATGAGAAAAACTAGACACTCACGCAACAACTTTTCTCTTCACCAGTAATAAACACAGAGTTTTATCATCCCGCTTCTCAATTATAGAAATGAGTTTCATTCCCACCTCTACTTTCAACCGTATTTAATTATTAAAAATATTGAAGCAACTGAGACTCTTGGAAATATGTTCATTTACGTCATTTTGACAGTTGAGTTGAGCACGTGTACTAAATATTATAATACAAACACAAAACTGCATAAAACAATTGAGTAACTAAGTACGTGAAATAGAATGGATTATGCGCATATGTTGCGAGCCAACGATCAATTAAAATTTTCCATAGATAAAAATATTATGTTAAATATTATTTTGATTTCTTTATTTTATTTTAATTGAGTTTTAACTCGCGATTAAAATATTGAACAAAGAGGATTTGTTCAATTGACTTCTGTTCGGGATTAAGTACTAAGGTACACAGAGGTGATATGGGAGTCGAAGGATGACAAGGTTGTTGTTCTAAAGGTTTTTTCTTTTGATTAATGTTATTCAAATCCCAATTTCGGTAATTAATGATTTTATTACAAACACCAAGTTAAGATGTTATTACAACGGTTTAGATCAGACTCGTGAAGGGACGCATTGCAGAGATAGCTTATCAATTATTAAAAATCCTATATCCCAAATTATCGTGATTATGTTTTATGACGTGTGGTGTAACAAACTTACTCGAGAAATCGGGTGGCTGGAAAGGGTCGGTTGTTCCGTGCAGGTAGGCTGTCGCTTGGAGTTCGGTAGCCAACGGCCAGGGTTTCCCTCGGATGATTGTGACGTCAGGGAATTCCTTCTCTGGATGTCAGGTAGCTGGAGTTTTCCGGGGTTGACTGCTTGGTAGACCTTGGTCAACTCTATCTTCCTTCCTTCTCTAGGGTCTCGTGCTGTTGTTGGTGATGACTCCTTGCACTCGATTTTATGACCGCACAGTAAACTAACAATGAGCTTCGAACAATAGACTTGGATTCACGGATTTCCTTGTCTTATTTATTTAGAATTCAACGTGTCCTTACAAAGTTCCGACTGAACGGCAGGAATTACTAATCAAGCGATTCCGTGTTTGCTTTAATAAGTCAACTCGGAGAAAACGCGTATTGAGAGTGAGTTATCGGTGGAGGATTTTATAAGATTGTACGAGCAAGCGTCTAAACGAATTTGTTCGTTGATTCCTGATGAAACCTCCAAGTAGGTTGATAATATTCCGGTAACTAACTCGATTTCGGGACGCGCATCCCTTTTAATTCCTTGGTTTTTCGGTAGAAGGGGATGTTTTTCCACGAATTTCTAGAGTAACCGTCGATATGCAGGTGTTGTTTGGTCTTAGCGATAATTCAGTGTTTTTTGTCAATGCCTTTTTCCTAAGTGTCATCTTTTATAGTTCTCAGTGTAGACCCGGGTTGACCGTTTTATGATCCGATATTGTCTCTAAGTTGAATGTAAATCGTTTCTAATCAGTAGAGAGCTGGAGTTCACCGATTACCATCTGTTTTACAACATGCACGTGCATGTTAGATTCTTGGGGAGAGGAGAAAATTCATTCACCGTCAAAGGTGGCGATGGGGAATTTATTGTCTCCGTCCCTTTTCTTTTACTGTCGGAGTGATTAGGGGGGTCCTGACCAGGTAGCGGGGGAGAACCTTCCGTTTGCATCATCCATACTGACAGTTATCCTCTCTCTCTTTCTCTCTTCTAGCTGCTGGAAAGGTCGGTTCTCTCTCTCTCTCTCTCTCCTAGTACCGTCCACTCCTTATATGGGTCGGGAGAGAGGCTCCCTTTTCGATGCCCATATTTGGTAATTTTTTCATGGCACTCCTATTGAATTTCAGGTACAACTTATATTAAACATACTCTCGCGCAATGAGAGTCCTCGGCACGTAACACATACGTTACAATGATTAGAACTAGATTAATCTGGGGAAACGAATTTATGAAACTTTAATTCGAATGGCGTTTGTACGAAAGACTGAATATCAAAGTCTTTCCTTGTATTTACTCTCGCATTGTCCGCTAGTAGGGACTTACCCCTAGTCTATTGCATCTTAACCCGGAAAAACAGAACTGCCAGGCTTGACGCTATTCGTCTATTTCCCTCATCAATGGACCACTTTGTCCATATCAGTTTTCTTTGTTTGTTTGAAAAAGGAGGGTTTTATTTGAATAGAACAATAACAATTACATTTGTAGCAAAAACTGTCTTACAAACTACAACGCCTTATTTTGAAATTAAACTATTCACTGTCGCCCCTGACGATATCAACAGTAAACTCTAATAAAAACAATTTGTACTTCCTTTAATCAGAAAAAAAAATTCAGTGACTAATTTCTGTCAGACTCTAAAGAGGGTTAATCTTTGGTAAAAGTATGAAAAAATCCAAAGAGCTTTATTTAATAATAGTATTCTATTTGTCCATATCAGTTATACCCAGTCCATTTGTCCATTGAATTCCTTCATACACGTCCCTGTATTTTATCAAAAGTAGTGGGAAAAGTGGTAGATAAAGTGTCACTCAACAGGACCCACAAGAATCCTCTCAATAGTCCCAATTTTTTTCCTCTATGTAATGTTTCAGTTTTTTTTTACGATATCAACATCTGTTGCTAATTTTGGAAAAAGGTGTAATTCATCTGTTAGATCACCACAAAATCTGTTAAAAGTCATATCAATATTATAATTATGCTCATACATTCACATTGCACTTGCAATGTTGTATATTTACTTATTTTTTTTTATTTTTTCTTTTCCACCTGCAGAACGAACTGAATAGTTGGAATAGATGCATACAATGAGAGAGAAAAATGAAAAATAAAATAACAGTCCCTCCCACAGTTCCCACAAAAAAGTCAGTAGTGAAGTGGTGAACAAGGTTAAGTATACATATCATCCCAATATGACTTGACCTTGTTTACCACTTCACCACTGAAATGATAACATCATGATAACATAATTTGAATGTACGTGCTCGAGTAAACTCTCGAAATGACATGAATAAACACATGTTCAGAAGCTCCAGTTGCTCAGCCACTATAACAGACTTTTGAATGTATGAACTCTCCATCCCTAATCATGACTAATGTGGTACAATCCTCAACCACTGAAAATTTTTCGAAAAAAAATCACTTTTGATTTTTCAAAAGAGATGTTTCCGGGTCAACAACTCCAACAGGACTATCCTCAATTTCCTCATTTAGTTCACTCAGAGCATCACTCCTTTTTCCCCAATGTATCCCGATTTGTTTACATGGTTAATGTAGCGTAGACCTCAGGCAATTGCCAAAGGTCATAACACAGCCTTCGAAAACAAACATTGAAAATCTTGTTTACAAACAGAGAAAAAAGAGGTAAAAAAAACAAATATTGAGTCCATTGGTACTATCTAAATTATTTCATCAAAATAATCTAATAATTCAGTAGTGAAGTGGTAAACAAGGTTAAATACATATGAGATACCTATATGACTTGACCTTGTTTACCACTTCACTACTGAATTGGTTGAATTTACTGAATTTAGTCAACTTAAATAGATGATCTATTTGAAGTAATTAAATTTAATAAATTAAGAAAGGTTTTTCAACCATTTTTGAAAAAAAATTGCTTATTACCAATTTGTTTTTTTTAACCTTTTTTTTTCTCAGTGAACCAATTGCTGTATAAACTGTGTCCTATCATAAAATCATTATATCAAGTGTGAATAGGAGATGGAAACTGAGAATAGGTCCGAGTGTAAACTTTAGATTTGAAATTCCGGAATAGAGTTTTTGTTTGTGACTAAAACAGCCTCAGGTAAATCATAAACACGAGACGAAGGTAAGATTCCGAAAAAAAGAGGAGAAATTGGGATATGAAAGATGAGAGTGATGAAGAACGGTCAGTTTCTATCGAGAAGAGCTCGTAAGAGCAACAGAGTGAATATTGATTATTAATACTCGAAATAGTATAAATTACCTCGAATTTTATTAATCAAAATCATTTTCAATTCAGGCCCCTAATCCCACATATTCATGGTAAGTCACGTGATGATAGATACAAAAATTGGCCTTGAAAAAATCTGAAAATTTTCCGATCATAAATGAATTTGGAAGGTGCGTAATAAAATCTTTAAAATCGTTTACGCCGTGACCTTCTACTCGAAAAATCAGATAATAAGATACAATGAAATAGCTTCTGGGAATAATTTCATTGAATATGAAAATATTTATTCAAAGTCTCTATCATGATCCTCTGACCTACGATTCATAATAATACGGAAACCAAAATATACGTGTATTATGGTAACATAATACCAGGATAATCCAGTTAAATGCAGTCACGTATACTAAAATCGAACTGGCTCTAAATCCTTACAATGAATCCAACTCCAATAATTGAGTTACCCTAATAAAATCCACCTGCTGTAATCGTAAAAATGCAAACGGAAATCCGTTTGAAATTACCAACAGTTGGTGTTTGTGTCTGTTGAATTTTTTACCTTTTTTACACTACATTATGTATCTAGAAATGGGCAATCAGCCAGAATTTCCTCCAATTTGATAACACGTCGATTTAATCACGAGATATCTCACCTTTGGTATGTTAAAGTGGATGACATCATCGATAGCAGTGAGAAAAAAACATGATAACTTATTCATTGTGAGTTTAGTAGCGTTCATTGGGCTCAGAGAAGATGTTCAACTTTATTTTCGTTTCTCTCTGTTTTCATGGGATTCTACGAATCACTGGTAATGATTTTTGCTTTTCTTATGTTCATGATTTCGTGTTATTTTTTTTATTCTATTTATTTCGTGGTATTGTCTCTGACATTCGAAGTCGAGGGTTCTCATTAATTGTTCTGTATCACGCTTTGGAATTCCCAAAATATAATCACCTATTTTAGGCTTCTTATCACCAAAAATGTACATTTCAAAGGTGATAAGAATCAGGATTAATTTCCCCATGCTCGAGAACACGAAACGTGTCAATTTTTACCACGAAAATCATTAATCCTTTTTTTTCTCTTTCGCAGAGGGTAATGGCTTCGATCCGAGGATAGAATATGCTCGAGCGTGTATCAATGATGTTGATTGTAGAGTGAATGATACTATTTGTGTACAAAGCCGGTGCCAATGTGTACCGGGTTATACTTATAGTGGTGATATGACCAAATGTTTGAGAAGTAAGTGATATCAAATGATAGAAAAAAATTCATTGATTTTAAGTTTAAAAAAGACAAAATATTTTTACATGTCTTTAGAAATAATTGAAAATTCTCTCATTCTGTGAGTGATACTCTATTCATTTATAGTGGAGAGTGGGGCAAAATGGACTGCCGATCGAAATTATCCTACTATTTACTTTGTTATTATTTATTATTTTCATTTGAATTCTCTCCTTCCTCAATATCTAGTTGCAAACCATTATGGTGATCAATGTATCGAAGACCTTCAGTGCTCCAGATATCTGTCGGCCGGCGGAGCCTGCAATAATGGATTGTGTGGCTGCGCTACTGGATACCATTATCTTCACGGATATTGTTTCAAAGCATCGGGTATGTTTGTTCGCATGACCTTGATTATGTTTAGGGCCTGAGAACTCATCTAAATTCGAATCTCAAATCGTTGCTATTCGAACACAAATTAAATTCAATAAATAGAAAATACCAAAAAATATTCAGGAAATATTTTCTGTTATAATTTTGAATTAGTTATTATAATTAACTATTGAAGACTCGAGTTTTAATCCAATCTCCGGCCTTAATCATAACAAATGAGAGACAAATCTTCTCCAACTACTATATTAATTATTGCATCTATTAAGAAGTGACAATCTGGAGAACCTGAAAATTTTCAAATGGATGTTAACAAAAAATAACATTAACATTAAAATGAATCCATGAAATGCTTTAAGATGAGAGATAATCTCAAGTACCTTGAGCAAAAGTGTTCTATCATCTCGAATCATTCCCCTAAAAATCCCATATTTTCATTATGATTATTGCAATATTTGTTGCACTAGTTTAATAAAAAAAATTTGTGCCTAAATTATGAAAAACCTTTGAATACTCCATTTATGATTTAAAAAAAGTGAGAGTTGATTTTTTTCCTCTCTCAGTCTCCAACTGTTCCAAATAGATTCCAATCAGATATTCTGCTCCACTCTGCTATCCCAGGATCAACATTCAATATTTAAAAAGAAATGCCACACTTTGATGTAATTTCTGAAAATATCAAAATTTAGAATCAGCTTTCCGATCTCGTTTCATTAAAAGTAATTCATTAATGCAATGAAAATAATAGTCCCCATCTGTGTTCCATTTCTCGTTAATTGAAATTAAATGAATGTCTGCAGAAACTATAACGAAGATAATTATTTTAGGACTCGGTGAGAAATGTCAGTCGTCTAATCAATGTTACATTAATAATGATCCAGCGACAGTGAGCTGTAAAAATAATGAATGTCACTGCAGTGATAATTACTATCAACGTGAACACAGAACCTGTAGACGAGCAGGACGAAGTACCTTTATTTCTACGTTTCTTCTATATTTCCACCTGACTCTCTTCATTCATAAAAAAAAAATGTTTGATCATTTTATTTTTCTACAGAAGTTGGTGATGAATGTACTATTGATCACGACTGTAAACTCAATGGTACAGCTATCTGCGATAAGTTGAGAGGCTGTCAATTGCAGCAAGCTGTACAAACATTATCAGATAAGAAGGTAGCGTACGTTGGAAAACATGTAGTCAATGTGAGAACTATTGGAAATTCGTGTAATTCAGATGCTGAATGTAAAGCCAGTTCATCAACCTGCAGTCCATTGGGAATTTGTGTCTGTGCACGAGCGTATTTTCCCTCTGCAAATATGGATGAATGTATTCCAGGTAAAGGAATTTTCTTTTCGATGGAATACAAGATGAATATTGGGAAAGAATGAACAGAGATTCGTTCATTTGAGAAGAATAAATTGTTGCTTGGATTATACGAGTAGAAGAAATTCTGAATCAATATGAGAAGACGAAGTGCACGTATTCAAGCTTTAAACTTGTAAAACTTCATTTTTAGTAGATAAAACCAGGTATTTTTAAGACGAATTTACTTCACTCTATACCAGTGCCTGAGGTGAAGTAAATTCGCTTTAAACTTTTATATTGATGAAAAATTTAAAGCCTAACTCTTCCGATTCTCCAGAGTTCACGAATCTTCTACGAATGTCTCCAGATAATTTAAGATTATTTCCTGATGAAGGTTCTCGAACCTCGTAGATTTTCCTTCGGAAACCTCGAGGGATTTGAAACAATTTTAGTAGAAAATCTTTAAGAATTGATGAAAAATCTTCATCAGGAACTTTCTGGATTTCTCAATAAAATTCTTCATTACATGAAAAATCCATGAAATTATTTTTACGCAGAACTTGGTGAAGCATGTGCAACTAATGAAACTCCAAGGATAAATCATGCATTATGTCGTGATGGGTTATGGAGCTGCCAAAATGGATATGTTGCAACTATTGATAATCGCTCATGCAGAAAAGTCACAACAAAGTACAATTTTTCGTGTCTCATGGATGAGCAGTGTCTTATATTTGGTCCTGATGCATTCTGCAAGGACAATAAAACATGTTTATGCAACGATAATTCGCATTATGTTGAGAGGGAACTGTACTGTTGGATGAATAGAGGTCTTGGAGATCCGTGTATTGTTGATGAAGACTGTTACATCAAAGGTACAGACATTGATCTCAATTGCAGTGATAAATCCATCTGTGTCTGTCCCAATGGAACTCATAATAGTGCAGACAACTCAACTTGCCTCAAGGATGACAATCGTGAGTAATCTCAATATTCAATTAATTCATGAGAAAATTCATTCTTATTCACCAAAAAATTGGAAATATTTCAGCACTTGGAGGGGCTTGTCTTACTGATGAATATTGCACGAAGAATCATTCAGTTTGCTCGGGGAATTTATGTGGTTGTGAGGATCATTACTATGATGTTAAAGGAGAATGTTATCCTGGGGTTTCTGCTGAGTGCAGGGGAAATGATGATTGTAGTTTCCTGAATGCTAGCTGCAAGAATAACACTTGTACTTGTGACGATGATTTCGTTGAATATCGACCGAATATATGTTTACCAGGTAATAATTCAATACACAAAAAGGAAAACAGGATAAATCGAATATTTGAAATAATTCTTTTTTGTAGAGAAATCTAACTCATTACATCATTAATAGAAATTCTGTTTTTATTTCAATGGAACTAAAAATAATTTCATTGATAAAAATCTTGTTTTTTTTTACTCTCAAGTAATTAATTACCTGTCAAAAATTGACGTGATTCATTCATCAAAATAAACTTTTCTCATAATTTCAGTTGGTTCCTATGGTGCACCTTGTCGTTCTGGTGTTCAGTGCCAATATGACGGGACGATTTGCGTAAATTCAGGGAACGGAGATAATGAAAAGCAAGATAAGATAGAAATTTATGGGAATGAATTGGAGAATGGAACGTGCCTTTGCCCTGAGGGATTTCATTACAAATGGAACCGTTGTTATGCAACAAAAGGTACGCAATTTCAAAGTAATATAAACTTTATTTGTATGAGGCAAATTACTAAATTAATATTATTAATTAAATATTCATTGAAAAAAAGATTTTATTAAATTTACAGATTGTTCTTAAGTTTCGACATTTTTTTCTTCAGTTTCTTCATCAACACCTTTTGGGATCCCAAGAATAATTAAAGAATTCTGTTTTTTTTCAGTTTTGAAGGATTCTTGTGACAACGATGGTGAATGCTACAGCGATTCAAGGATAGAGTCTGTTATTTGCAGAAATGGACAATGTAACTGTAACTTTGGATGGAAAGCTCTCAATAGTACTTATTGTAATGGAGGTGAGCATTAAAATTTTTATCAATTAGCGTAAAAAATAATCTAACAAAAATAATTTCAGGTGCAGCAATTGCGAGCATCTCCAATTACGCTTGGCTGCTGTTATTTGCTCTGAGTATACTCCGACCGATGCATCATGCTTCATTATAAAAGGGATAAAGAACTGTATTAATGTGTATTGATGGTAAATTGCACGCGGACGATACGAATTTCGTTCTCCTTTTTTCAATCCTTTTTTCTCCTTCTCTCACCTCCGAATAGAATTACTTTGCAACTCCACCTTCTACCAATAAATCACCAGACTCATTTTAACCCCTGGCCTTTTCCACAATAAAACGTAAATGAATCGATATTTACAATTGCAAGTCATAAATTTTAATGCTCATATCCACCGTTTTGTGTAAATAATAATTGTAACATAGTATTAATTATTTCTTTTATTGTCTTTTAATTGTGTGAAAAATTCAAAAATTGATGGTAAAAAAAAGATCGTTGAATGTGCAAAAAATATTATAACAGTGTAATTAAATTTTAACTTGTGCTGCAAAACGTGATAGGGTGAACGTGATTCTTAACACGCAAGTCGCGCCCCTGGAGGCCGTTAGAGGACGTTCCTACTTCACGGATTCAAATCCTTGCTCCCCCACTTGCGGTTCACCTGATGACGTCGTTACCACTCAGTCGAATCACCCTCATGACGTCACGTAGATGAAAGGGTCAAGGTATAGCGTATTCTCACGTACATTGCGAATATCGTTTGAGAGCATTTTTTTTATGACTGAATTTTTCTGTGTAATAAATACTCATTTATTCATTTAAAAAAATGGAGAGTAATTGGACAGGTGTTGAATTTTGACACATGATTGCTTGAAAATAATGCAGACGATTCTTTTCTTTAGATATTTATTCTGAGGCTATTTACAGTAAATTACTCAACTTTCCTGATCATTTAATCATAATTACACTGATTAATTAATCAGGAGCACATGTTAAATGAATGGAGTCATTAATAACACAATTACGCTTGGCCGATCCATTATATTGGATAAATCAAGTAGCATTAATTTAGTCGCACCCTAATAGGAGAACTCAATTAATCAAAATAATTGGCTACCGAAGGAGGCCACAAGCTATACAGCGTTGGAAGGACGAAGTTTCTTCGATATCCTCGAGTGTGTACTGGCTGATAGCTTGATGCATGTATTCAGTAAATGTTAAAGTAGAAATAGCCTTGCTGAGAAAATCGAAAATGTTCAATATCCATTGAGAAGTTATCAAACATTTTGGTTTATCTAGGTTGGATTTTCCAGGTGGATAATACGGAAAGGTCATTCTGATGGACGGAAGGATAGTAACTGAACTCTTGCTTAAATTTTCTACGTGAGATTACATTCAGGTCAGGTCTGAGGGAGGTCATTGCCGGATGAATTGACGATATCTCTTTGGTCACGAAATGGAGAAAAGAATAAGGGCACGTTCTACGTGCTACCTTCATGACAACCCTTTTGCAATCATACCAATCTCTGACGTCAGTTCAATGTCTCATGGAATTGTGTTATATTCTTGAGAGAGTGATCGATTCCATTCTGACGGATTTGACCTTTTGGAGATGATCAATTGGATTCTATCAATTATTCAATCTAATTATAGTGGCAGCATGTCTATTCGCGCTTTGCTCTTTTTTTTAATCAAAAAAAGAGTTCTTTAAATTTAGATCTTCTGTAGTTACTTAAAAAAATCGTGAAAAATTTGAAAATCATATAGTGATTATCTCGGAAATATCTCGAGTTCAATCGAGTTTGGTGAAATTTATGGAAAGATCGTTTTTGTAGAAACTGTTATGTCCTAATAAAACTTTACTGTAAAGTTTCGCTGAGTCTCCTGATTCCAGAGACATTGGCAACAGGAGCTACAATAAATTTATCGACTCATCTTCCACTCCCACTAAATTGGCAATTGACCTCAAATTTGCATGGAAAATATGAAACAAGGTTATCAACGAAGATAAAAATTACCAGGAAAAAAAAAAGCATTGATTTAACACAATTTTCCATTCATTATTCCCCAACTCATTCGCAAAAAAAAAATCAAGGAAAATAGAAGATAAAATATCTCTCTTGTTTCTTGTAATAACGGAACACGGGGGATCATTTCCTTTGTTGGGGAAAGAAGATACACGTTATCTAGTCTCAAAGAAAGTATCGTAATACCTCTTAATTTGCGTACCTCAAGGATAAGTCAAATGCGACGTTTGCTACAGTAAAGACTTGCAGGATCGCGTGTCGAGAGTTTACACTTACTACTGGATTTTGCGTTATTTAACGTGCATTACAGCAGAGGCCAAGGTCACATGTGTCGCGATCCACTGACCGCTTGTTTTCTTTTTTCTTCCTCATTTTTTTTTCTTTCTCTGTTGTACATATTCTTACCAGTGGCTTTCTTTTAATCACCGTTGCATCCGGTCGAAGAAATACTTGCATAGGTCACTCCAATTCTCTATTATGCGGATGTACAGTCTAATCGGACAATTAAATGCTCTCTTATATTCTGGCTTATGGTAATTATTTTTTTCTTCGTTGATAATAATTTTTGTGAATTTATGGGAATTTTTTTAGTTAAGGTCAAAATAGAAAAACTGAGGAATTTATGAATTCACTGAATTCTTTCATATTCTTTGCTTTAACTATTCAGTAGAGAAGTGGTAAACAAGGTTAAGTATACACGGTATCCCTGGATGACTTAACCTTGGTTACCACTTCACTACTGAATTGCTTTTCATAACGAATTTCATAATTTTTTTGAAATAATAAAATGTCATTTTTTTCTCATTTCTGAGGAAATTTATATTTTTGGGAGAAATTTACTTGAGATTCATTCGCTCGAAATAATTAATTTTTTGATGAGTTATTGAGAATAGAAATTTTGAGAAGGTATTCTCGAATTGTGTTTGTTTCAGCTCAACGCAAATACTTTCCACTACCAGGATTAAATTGGTTCGAAGAAAATACGGGAATAATTCCGGAAATGTAACGAAATTCACCGGAACAAGTGCACGGATAAACATGGATTATTGAATGAACGAAGTTTATTCTTTCTTTAATACACTAATAATTCTTAGGAGCGTAAATAGGAATTTTCATCTTTTTTTAAGGGAATTTTTGCACGAAATAATTACTTTGTATTTTCTCTCATTTTTAATATGATTTTGAACTTTGATTAACTTTAACTTTTTACAAACAAGAAAATAAATAAAATTAATGGAAAAAAAAAAAATTAAAAAAACGTGTGAATAAATCAAAATAAAATTATTTTAAATTTTATAAAAAAAATTTAAGATTTTACCGTAAAGGTTTTCATTACAAAAAAGAGACCGATCCATTCTGCCCCGGTTTTACGTAATCGTGACAATTCAACGATTTATGACATTTAATGTCAATTATGGGATTCGTATATATTACTGTCTTTCTCTAATTCCATTTTTGCAAATTTATGAAAAGAAAATATTAACCCTGCGAACTCGCGAGCGATTTTATCGAAATTTTCTACGTTACCTATTTATTCTATGCATGCCCTCGAGGAGCCAGGAGTTGTGCACTTATTTTCAAAAGCAATAGTCAACATATTTATGCGTCTGAACGTGGACGATGATAACGGAAACCTTTTCTTTCCACCCTTAGTATCTTGATCAATTTTCTGCGATCGAAAAATTTCATTTTTCATTTTGAATAAAAGCTTTGTTTTTGTCATTTTTCGAAATCCTAATTTTCATTGAAAATTACTTGAAATTCATCTATAATATCTAATTTTTGGCAAATTCCCATAAATTGAAATTCATTATTTTATTTTTGAAATAAATTAAATAAATAAATTTTTAAAATAAAATAAGTTAGACTTTTCATTTAATCATTGAAAAAAGACATTTTTCTCTTTAAGCAATTTTATCAGAAATTGAACACGAAATGGATAATTATTTTTTTATATCATTATCATAAATCGCAAATGTGTCCTTTTGACTCAAGACAATAAAAAAATAATCAAAAAATTCAGTCCTAAATTTTCTTTAAAATTAAAAAAATGGTAATTCACCCATTTAATGTTGAACTACTTGTTTCGATGGAATTTCCAGAGGATTCATAAAAAATAAAATATTCTCCCCATCAAAGTTTCCCCTTCAGACGCATAATAGAGGGGTAAAATGGACCATTGATGTCTCGAAACTGCCTGAACAGATTGGGGAAAAAGCCCATCTTATTTGATATCTGATTCTTCGAGTTCGAGAATGCCATTCACTTTTTCCTTTTACCTCATGAGGTCCAGAGCTGTTGATTATTCGAAGGTTTCAATTTGCATTAAACGATAAAAAGAAAACCGGATTTTTCTCTTCTTTTTTCGAGGAAACATCGCATTTAAAAAAACGATATTATCACTTTTACGATCTCCAGAAAAAAACATTCAGTTTGTTATTTGTTTTTCTATTTCCTCTAAGCTATTACACTGGAAGATAAATCCAACGATATTACAATGCATTTAAAAATGACAGAAATATAGTTTTTGAGAATTTTTTCAAAAATATTCATTTGATAAAAAATGATTGCTTTGTTTAATTGATTATTTGTTAAATTTTTCAAGATTTTTTTTTGTTTCATTGTTTCAACAAAATGAAAACTATTATTGTTGTAAAAATATAATAAAAATTATAGTAAAACTGGAAAAATTAAATATTCAAGTACAATCCACTTTAAGCTTGACATTTAAAGCCATTAATTTAATAATACCAGTTTATTCGTGGATTTCCTTAAAATAAACTATTTTTTTCTCCATAATTTACGAGACTGCAAGAAATATCATTATGCTAATCAGCATTAAATAATAAAAAAGAACTCAAGAATTTTAATACATAAACCATGAGAATATTTTCTCAACAATTAAGGAGTATGAATCACATTTTATTGCGACCACAAAGCCTGCAGAGTGATGCAGTTAAAAGGACCTCTCAAGTAGATTCAGTCAGTACGTGTGCTGGCATCTGTTCAACTCCAGCAGCAACACATGAAGCATCGTCGGTAAAACAAATCCACTGATTTACGATGACCAAATCTTCAGAAACCTAAATTCATTTGAATTTGTTCATCAAAATACCTCAAATCTGACCACAATGAATATGCAAAGCAACCTGTCGGAAGTATTCGACAATTTTCCCGATATTTCAATTCAACAAGTAGTCCTCAAAGTTCCGAAGGCAATTCAATCCCCGAAGATATTGGACGTCGGCCAAAATTATTAGTCGCAGAATGCTCAAACAATTTTCTCATTATCTCCCTTTTTTCTCACTTGAAATTGCTTCTTATCATGCGATAATAATCTGCTATCAATCTATCCTCAAAGATTTATTTTTATATATACTTTCCAACGAGTGCCCATTAAATTATCATTTCTCTCACGATAAATCCTGAAAAATAAAGATTTACACCAAAAAATCCTATCTGCCAACTGCAATTCAAATGGAAAAAATATCTCTCCTTTGAAGCACCAAGAAGGAAACAAAATGAATCCCCCTGAGGCAACATATTAGCCGTGATAATGTAGGAGATAATCAGGACTAGACTCGATTCAATGACAAAGTCGGAACGAAAAACGAAAATGTGGAATTCTCGTATGAAAGGTGCAAAAGAATTCTTTTCAAGGGAAAAAAAGAGGAGAGTGTCATGGAGTGTTTGTGATGGGTGTGTGCGGCTGAAAGCTCTGTATGCCCATAAACGGAGGAATTGCAGAGGGAGCCAACGGCAAATATCGACCAGATGAACGCGTATTACCACAACATACGCACGAGTATTTTCACTCGGATTTTATTATTATTTTTCACACCTTCCGCAGTATACTATCGTTTTTATCATCAAAGATTATGGAGGAGAAAGATGAAAGGGGGAAAATAATGAGAGAAAAATCCTGGAAAATATTGTTAATCGTTCAGTGCTACATCCTGGATTTTCGCCAGAAATATACGCACATATGCACATGTTAACTCATTGGATGTGGGGAAAAATAGGTCCACTGTTTATGTATTCGTGACTCTTTTTTTTACGTAAAAACTAAAAGGACGAAATGTGCAGTAGAGGAGATAAAGAATTATGTACTTTTGAAACTAAATTTAAGAGAGGATTTCACAAGTTCAAGCTACCAACACTGGGGAAGTGTATGAATTGCTTCCGGTTTAGAGAGAGATCGATCTTGGTATTAAGCCCCCGGAGGTCACGAGCAGACTTACGACTCTGGCTTTTTACGATGTACAACCGGAAAGAGACAACTATTTTACCTGTATTGGATTTTTAGGGGAATTTGGAAATTTATGTTGGGACGATCAAGTGGAAGCCACCGAGTACTCTGCGGCAATTCCATTATAGTTTTAGTAAACCTTTTATCGTTTCTTCTCTTTTTTTTTTCGTCCATTTGTTCTTATTTTTCTTCATATCCTCGAGTCCCACAGGTCATGGAGAATTCCCAAATGCAATCTGGTAACAGCTTAGCAGAAAGTCATCGGCTCGAAATTCGTTTTTTCAAATTTACATGAAAAAAATTGTTTCTTTTCTTTTTTTTATTACAGAATATTTGTTTTACTGAAAAAGAGAAAAGCGATTTTGAGGGAGTAAATTGCGATCGATTTGGAATCCAGAAAATTTCGTCAATATTTGGCTGCTCCTCCTTTTTCTGATTTCCACAGAGAACCATCACGTGTGGGAGTTTTCTGAAAATTCGAAAAATCACGTAAAAAAGGTGATGGATAGTTTAACAGACTGGGACAACAAAATAAAAACTGAAGTTTTATGAATCAATTTCTTTAGAGTATTCCCCTGGCATTATTTCGTTTGAAATAGGAAAACGGTTTCTATCGATTCCATTCTGGAATTGGGTTTTGGAAAATGTTTCTAAATTCATGAGAGTGGAAGAGAAATTTTATATTTTTTCGAAGAAATAATTTTTCTGTTCAAAAACATTGAATTTAATCATTTCTGTATTTTTTACGAATTTCGATTTATTTTTTTGAAAAGCCATCGGATTTAAAAAGTATGAATATTTTATTATTTCTGTTTTATTTATTAAATTCCTCACGATAATCGATTTTTTAAAAATAATCGTTACATCTAAATTTAGTCATTTTAATCATTTTTAATCATTCTTTCTCGCAGCGTCAACATAATAAACATTAAGAAGCATTTCAGGATGTTTCGAACGTCTGAATTCTGTTCGAAATGATGATTATTTCATAATCCAAGAATAACTCGAGCTCATCTTTCATTAAAACACAGAAGAGAAGCAATTCTGACAGAAATTTTGCATTTTTTAAGTCTCTGAATATGATAGCCTTTTTTAAAATATTGAGTCGTTTTGTGCCATTTTTAGTACACGAGTGATTTTTCAATGAAAATGTATATTCAATTGAAGAAATTCTTATCCAAATACTTTTGATTCAATCCACCTATTCAGGATGGAATTACACATAATTCAGAACTTTCCTATTATTCTTTGACATAAAATCAAAATTTACTTAAGTGAATAGAGAAGGAACAGGAAAAGAAAAGTGCAAAAAAACTTGCAATTTCCATAGAAACTTTTTTGCTCAGGACTATCAAAAGTTTAAAAAACTTTTTTCATGAAATTCCTCTAATTGCCTATAATTTCAAGGAATTTCATGCAAATGAAGCATTTTTTGAGTTTAATTTATGAGAGTACCTTAATGATTCATTCCTTCATGATCCATTCCTCCATGATCCATTCCTTCATGATCCATGCCTCCATGATCCATGCCTCCATGATCCATACCATCATCATCTCCAGGTTTATAAGCAATGAAGAAAGCAATCGCCCATATCACAAAGGAGATCACAAGAATTATCCAAATTCTGGTATTAAATTTATTCCACGAAAGTATGACCTCTCGTTTTGTTAAGACAAGTGTATGATCAATTCCTGAAGCTGACTGACAGCAAATAACGTCTGTACTCCGAGCATTCTCCATCATGAACACTCCGTACGCTCAGCATGAGTTAACTGAGATTGTTTGAATTAAAAAAAGAAACAGTGAGTATCGTGCAATGTTAATTGAACATACTCCAGAAAGATAATCGAAGATAAGCTGATTTCATATCAGTTTTGGGGCCGAGTTCTTTCACCCACAAATACTTCATCATTCGTTGACATATGATTGCTGTAATCAATACCAAAGACTATAAAGAGAACAATTATAATTTTTCTCATGCAGTAGATTAAAAAAATGAAATTGTATCGATAAGGATTCTTAATTATACAGTTTTTTCAGTAACAAAAAGAGAGTAACTCTGTCAACTGGAAAATATTTATTTTTTAGGTATTTTCTTTGGTTTTTCCTTTTGAATTCATGTGTTGGGTTGTTTCTAAGTTTAGAAAAGACTCGTTTGGTAAAATTCTGAATTATTAAATATTTAACAGCTGATGTCTTATTTTAACACTTGTACTTCGTTCTAACACTTAAAATGAAGTATGAAGAAGTTTTTTTAATACATAAATTACAAGATATAAAATTTTATTCATCAGTATTCTTAATTATAAAGTTTCTCTTCAACTTTCATCCATCCTTGATGTTCTAGTCACAATTTCACTCTCAAGATTCACAAAATTCTGCATAACATTGTTTAAAGTAGTTTGGTCACTCAGCGAATTTGAAGAATGAAATATTAATTTCGAGTCAATTGTTTTGTATGATCAATAATAAATGAAAACCAAGTGGAAAATGTCTTTGAAGAAAAGATTTTTTTTTTTTAAATTAAGAGTAATTTTTACTCCGAATATATTCGAGTATTTCTTTAGTTCGTTTTTTAGTACTTTTTTGTATTATTCAGATGAAAGGTGGGACAAAAAGGAATTCATAAATCCATGCAATTATCCCATTTTGCCCCATTTCTCCTGCATCGACTCATCACTTGTAACTGTGAATAATTTATTTGCTACATTTGCGTCAAATATCAATGAAAATCGTTAGAATGAATCAAAATTTGATGAAACTGATAAAATTCCTTCTCCGGATCGTCAAACAGAGTTTACAATTTAACTGCAACAATCTGTGTTTTCATTGGTACATTTATTCCATGCAAATATCCAATATCCGAGACCAGTGCCAATAACCACGGCCATCGCTAACCAAACGTTGTAAGTCATGAATATGAACATCAAAAAGTAACCGAGAATCGCTTGAATCATGTGGAGTACTGTCTGCAGCAAATGAATTGATGAAAATAGTGCTTTTCTTCGAGATTTTTCGTGCATTCCGTGACGATTCATTCGAGTCGTTTGAAGGAATAATATTTCTCTGGAGAAACGAAAAAAAAAAACATGAATTTTACAAAAGAAAATTGAGAATATTTAATAGTTAAAAAAAAAAAGAGAATTTTGTAGATATTTTTATCTGCAATTCTGTGTTTCCTATTTTCCGCTTAATTTTCAAGATATTCATCAAGAATTAATGATGAATAAATTTGATTATTCTGTGTTTCTTCTTCACTAATTAATTTATTCTGCATTCTTGATGAAATTATGAGATAAATGTACCTGTAATTTTTGATACCCTCGTAGATGGATGCCAACAGAATTATTCCTATCATCGAGCCGAAAATTCCTTGCCAATTTGTCGTTCGCCAGCCCGAGAAGAGGATCGCAGCCTCTTTCACTCCGAAATGAAAAGCCATCTGCATTTAAAAAATTCACTAATTAATATTCACATTCAAGGATTTCATTGAAATTCTACTCACATTCATCATTTTGAATGAAACAAAATCTTCAAACTCCTCTAAACTCACGAACTATTAAAACGAATGGGATACGTGGAACTCCTCATACCTCACTGAACGAGAAGTTTGACTTACCTTATCTGTAATGAACGATAACATGTTTCATTTAGTAATCTGACTGCTAACCGATTGCAGATAATTGGATTTCTTTGTTTCTTTTTTTTAAGAGCGAAATAATTTGATTCAAGGTGGATTCACAATTATGAAAACTGCTTTTTTCAGGCAAAATAATTCAGGAATTTCTTTCAAGGTGAAGAACTTCATGCAAGAATGTGAAAAAAATTGAGAAGATGCTGCGATATGTTTACTTTTTTTTCGTAATTTTTTCAATTTTTTTGGTATTTGTCTTTGCCTCAAAAAAATTAATTGACACCATTTTTGTTGGTTTTAATCGAATTATTTTAAAATCATTATTTTTTCAATGAATTATATTCAATAAATGGGTCAACATTTGTGGAATCATATTGATAGTCGTTGAACAACAATAAAAAATCAATTATTGAAGTTCTAAAATTACCACTCACCCAGAATGACAATTGCTCGTCTCTTCAATTTCACATCACAACATGAAACATTCACTTCACCCTGTAATTCTAAATTTACCAGTTCCCAATAATTTAAATCTCAATTTCTCCACAATCACCCGAAATATAGCTTTTGGAGAACAAATTACATTCTCTCTCATTAAAACCTAATTCACACTGAATTTCTCAATTAAACATGAAGAATCTCTCATAAATTCATTGGACCATCGATCCTCGAGTAATTACTAATTACGTAGAAACAATTATCCCTGAATATCACCGACAAGAAATTATTCCCAATTAACGCACAATTACTCCTCCAATTGCAATTATTTTTATCCCCTCAATTGCCCGAGAAATTCATCATAAAAACTCAATAATTACATGAACCTGAAGTTTCCAGAAAAATCAACTTTATTCCATCATTAGTTTTTGTTAAATATCTCGGAAACTAAGAGAGATAGAGCAATTTATGCAGATACCTTTTTTGTAGAAAATTTTCAGGGCTACAAAAAAGGTAATCATAAAAATACCTCTATCTCGCTTAGTTTCTGAGATATTCTCAAAAAACTGATGATAAAATAAAATCAAATTCTTATAATTACGAAAATTCCATTAAAATTGAGATTAAAAAAATGAGTGGCCTTGAATCATTCTCGCCCTTCATCCCCCACAACTCTCCCCAAATCAACATTCAAAATTTCCAATTGACATGCAAAGTAATTGAATTCCCACGTATTGATCGATGCATCTGAAACTTTTCCTGGGTCAAGAGTCTCATTAAAAGAGAAAAAAGTACGATTTATTGTACAAGGGGAGTCGACTTTTTTTTACCAAGGGTGAATAAATGGGGATGTGGGGATTCACCCTCGATTTTGGTTGAGACTCGGGGCATACTTGGGTTAGCAGTGCTTTTCGTGCGTTGTACGACGACATAGAGTGCAGCTAAATATACAGAAAACGCAACCTGTGGCTGATCCTGACCGTCGCGCCTCCCTGCGTCCGGAAATTCATCCACACTCAATTCTAAAACTCAGTGGCACTCTCACCGTCCGAGCGCTTACATCGACGCCGGTTCTGTACCGGTTTCTTACAAAAGGGGAAAAAAAAAACTAGGCAATAAATAAATAAATTATATATATTTTTTTAATTAAAAGGAATTAAAAGCATCTGTCCAATTGAATCGAGGAATTTAAATAATTGTCTGATAGGTGAGTGAATTTTCAGTCTAATCAAATCCATGTGTTAATACCATGGTGCATGATAATTATGCTAATTATGGTCAATTACAATGCGGCTTTGTCATTGTGTCCATGAGATAATTAATCAATAAATTTAATGGACAATGGTACAGTGAATTTCACAAATCAGTATTCACTATTGTAGTGGTAGATTTATTGCATTCTGAGTTACAGTGATTAATTTCAATGGTGAATCATATCATCATTCACGTTTGTGAACTGTTTCAGTGGATGCATATCATTTTAGTAGGTATTAGAAACTATTAATTGTTGATTTAATGGAATTTTAAGAATTTAATTTTGTGCATTCCAACGTTGCTGTATTCACATGTCATTAAAATCATATCAAAGACTCATTTCGAGCACGTGTCTGCATTATTCACTTCATGTTTACAACATTGATGTAAAGATAATCGGGCGTGTGTTAAATGCGTAATTTTATGTCATCACAAATAATTAATGATTTGATAAATAATACTTCCGCACTTTTGTATAACTACTTATATAATTTGTGATGTAAAGTTTCTGGATATTCTGAAGCGAAAAATAAACAACAGAATTGCATAATTTTTTCTTTACGATGAGACACAATTTGATTTGTAATTTGATGGTCACAAGTATTCTGAATGATTCAAATGAATCAAGTTAATTATACACATGCCCGAAATGTAGTCACTCAATTCACAGTTAAAAATAATCTCTCATCCGATTGATTTATTTCACTAATTCTATTGTATTAAATTGATTTGTTTCTTTTGCAGATTTAAATGAAACCATAGAGTCAAAATGGAAAGTAACATTACTGAAGACTTTAAAAAATCAACGACTGAAACTTGAGAGATAAAAATTCTATATTATTCACGAAAAACCGACTGATCATGAATGAAGAGAAAAAAAATGAAATAAAAAACACAGCTCACTAATTAAAGTGAGCAGAGAAGTGGAAATACGTTCGGCAGAGAAAAAATCTTCACAGCCGAGAGAATTCAAAGGGACCAAAGTGCGAAAGTATTATTAACGATTTAAAAAAGAAAATCACGTATTCATCAATTTAAAGCACAATCATGTCATCAACAGAATTGAGAATAAATCTGTGATTTCACATAAAATATTCCAAAGAAGCCAAAGAAATTGAATCAAGTACAAATTAAATTGTATCATAATAAAATTAAATATGCCAGGACACTCAACAAGAGAGAGCAGTGAGGCAATTCGTATGGAGCCACTTGGCCGTACATCGAGCTCACGAAGTCCTGGGCAAAACGGCACTGCCAATACGGAAGTCCCTGAAACTTCAGGTGAGATGATGCAATAACTCCTATTAATTTCCTATCATTTGAAAAAATCACTCAACCAGCAGTTTTCCCCTGAAGAGTCTCCTTCAATCGTCATATATTCAATAATCTTGACATTCCCTAAGAATAGCATTGTTTCGTGACCTGTGCATATAAATCGATGTGAGTAGTGTCACGAGGCTAACGAGCTCTGAACGCTTGTAAAAATCTCCAGTGGAACACTCCCCTTCTCCTCAGGCAGAGCACGTGCTTTGCGAAAAAAAGCATTTCACTCGTTCTCTCTTTTGTTGCGAGAAAAAAGGAGAGAAAAATGAAACAAAAGGTTTGTTAAAAGAGCGTCGGTGCTTTTGCGCCTTTTTTTCTCGCTTTTCTCCACTCAGAGTATACAGGAAAGAGTTGCGAATAATTTATGTTGTCAGTTGGAAAGAATGTAAGAGCCCCGAATTTACCGCAACTAGAGAGGTCACAAGTTCAAGAGTTCATTGTCAATAATTAACGGTTAAGGGAAATTTGATTTTTTCATTTGAGTATGAGAAAAAGGGATGGAGATTACGCATAATCGTTTGAATGCATGAATTATGGAAAATCAGGGTAATTAGTATGATACAATTGAACAATTAAGCTGTGCTGATAGATCCATAGACTAGGCATTAAATCCAGTATCATTGAAAGAGGTATGTAGGCATAGTGAAACGCATAAACGTTACCAGACTGAATTAATGTGATCAATGGTGCTAGTACGGAACAAGGCACAAGCGGAAAGAGGGGGAGAAGATAAGGGAGAGGAAGAAGAGTAGGATAGTTGGAGCTTGAAAAGGGGCGACACCCCTCTTGCGTAGACGCGGATCGATTCCCAATTCATGGTTAACTCTCTGCGTTCTTTGGAAAATTCTCATCTAAATTCTGTCACTCTGTGAGAATAATCGTGGTTAAACAATTCATGGAGAATAAAAAAAAACGTAATTCCGGTGATTCTCGTAGCTTTTTCACGTTTTCTCTCATCATTGTATTAAACATTATCACAATTTATTAATCTATACAGATTCCTTTTTTTCTCATTATTTCAACTGAAAAAATAAACATTAAAATCGAATAGAAGAGAACAATATAACCGACACGAGGCAATGAATTAAAGAAAAGCTCTTGATCCCTAGATGGCGCTGCGTGCACTTCCCCGAAAGCGAAAATCCCTATTTCTCTACAATCCCCAAAGCTCTCTCGAATGTCCAACGCTGGGGGAAGAAGGGGAGGCCTGTTATATATACGTTGAGAGAAGAGCAGTAACCGTGGAGAATTCCATTTCCCATCCAGAACACCCCCTCCCCCTTCCTGCAACCCTCGGAAAAGAGTAGTAGGTGGTTGGCGCTGTGTGAAAGGGAAAAAGCTCTCTCTCTCCCACCCCGCAGAATATTCAGCTATGTCCGCCATTTCTGCCTAAGTCCTCTGCAGTAGCTCGTTGCTATCAGTTCTCTATATAACTCACCCCTTCAAATGCCATATGTAATGTCAGGGTACAGGCGTCCACGCCGCGAGTACAAATACAATATTGTGACAATCAAATTTAATAAATTCATACACGTTTACAATTTAAATCATCAATTTAATTAAATTCATTTTTCATTTACATTATAATTTTTCATTTAATTCCAAATGATTGCGTGTGCTTTTTCGCCGTTTTTACGTCATTAAAGTGATAAAGGAATAGAAGTGTTGAAAATCCTTTGGGGGAACCAGTCGAGAGAATCAAAAAGGCAAAGAACAAGTTTGTAATTATTATATATATATACAGTGTAATACGATAGGAGCATACAACCCAGTGACCTCGTATTGTACACGCGAGGCCTCAAAAGCACTCAAATGAAGTCAGTGTATTTATGTGTCGTGGGTACAAAAGGAGCTTGACGAATTTTCCAAAGTGCTGTAAATTTTTAGCATTTTTTTTTGTCTCTCCCTTTTGACACATATTGTTGTGAGATACGGGGACGCTTGGGCCTCGGTAATTATTCTGGCTGAACAGAGGGAGCCCCTTATTAAAGTCGCGTATGCGTCCAACGACGGTCAGGTCAAGGGATTTGTTTATCGAAGACCACCACCGAATTCATTCGCTATGAGCGAACAGGATGTTGATGATGTTGCCTTTTTGACAGGTAAGAATAATACAAGAAAGAGCAATACTATGTTTGTTGGATTAATTTACTTGATGGGGAGGTGGGGAAGAATGTGTGGAATTGAGCACGTGTATGCGATCAATAACGAGCTTTCAATTTTCTGAATTACAATGTTTTCTCTACCTTCATTCACTCGTGCTTCTTTTCCCACTCGTTGAATGAAAAAGATTATAGATTATATTCTCATTTATTTACGGTGATAATAGCGAATTCATGATGATGGTGAAGAGGCAGGGAGAAGCGTGAAAGGGTAGAGAATACTTGAATGCAGTGGTTTTAGTTACGCTTGTGGAAGAAAAAAAAGAGGAAATCAGGTCAAGTGGGTAGAAAGCGTGTGTGTAAAGTTTTTATGAGAACCGATTGACTCAGATACACGGCTTTTACATTCAAATGTACTTATGTACATGCTAAAATAAGTTTAATGCGGGGTAGTTTACTGTAAATCGTGCATCAAGACCTTTTCCACTTGAGGGACCTTGCGAAACAATGGACATGAAATTTTTATGGTATTGATTATTTTTAACGATTTCAGGATCTTGAGGATTTATTTTATGTTTTAAATATTTTAGAAAATTCATAATTTATTTGATGAAAATTTTTGGGGCTGAAGTTTCACGGATATTTGAGTACATGGTGTGAATTTGCATTATTCATAATCAGTGAGTGTGACTAAAATTTGCTTTCAGGTGACAGTAATACGGGATTACACAAAAGAAGCATCTACGAGCACAATGGAGTGGCCGTTTGTTCTGAAAAACGTGCATTATGCATTGCCGCAGTCGTTTTTGCTATACTAGTAGCCGTATCACTCATAATAGCTTTTGCGGGACCACAAAATGGTAAGATCATTTATTTGAATTTATTATTGTGATTTTACATTTTTTTATTCAAGTGTTTATCTGGTTTAATGATAATATAGACTGTCCGTGTGCTGGTGAGAGACCTGTTAATTTGGAGATCGAGGATGATGACAGTTCTGAGCCAATGGCCACCAATGGAGAGGTAATTATTCTACATTAAAGTCGAGTGGATTATTGGAATTTGTAATCTGTGGGAAGCTTTAAATTATGATTAATCCCTGGAAATTTTTATTTTTTCTTTTGAACATTCAAAGCTTTATCTCTGCCAATTGTATAATTTTTCCGATATTATTCATTGATTATGTCCTTCATTTTAAATGCGCGTACCGAGTCATGTCAATACTGTTAATTGTTTGCGAATGAAAATTACATTGAGAGGAAAATATGGTAAAATCAACAGAAGGACGGTCAATCAATTCATTTGCATCATCAGTATATTTCTGCTTTCATAAAATGAAAATTTGACGAATAATAAATTATTGCAATTTTTTTTTATGAAATAAATACTTCTTCTTTTATTTTCTTCTTTTGGATTCTAATTATGAATGTTTTTGAATGATAAATTGAATAGAAAAAATATAACAATTTATTCTGAAAACAATTTTTTAATTATTCTTCAATCACCTTGATGGTAGAATAATGAGATAATTTGATGAATTTTAATTGTAATTTATTTAATTCCAGATATTCCCGTGGGATAATGTTAGATTACCCGCATTTGCACATCCATCTAGATACAACATAACTATTCATCCTAATTTAACAACTTTAGAGGTCAAAGGTGATTATTCTTCATTTGCATTGAAGTTCATTGGGAATTATTTTTAATTCATTAAATTACTACAAAAAATCCGAAGAAATTGGATTTCTTGGATATTGGGAAAAGCTTCTACATATTCGTTTTATTTCGTCACTTCACTATTGAATTTGAAGTATAAATCAGAACTTTCTCCAATATTCAAATAAACGTTTCCATCGATGAAATAAAATATTGAATTTCCATAATTTTTCTTCCTAACTTTTCTTTTTTTCCAGGACAAGTCACTATCGAATTTTACGTCGATAGAGAGACCAATTTTATCGTCTTCCACAGTAAAAACTTGACAATAACTGAAAAAGTATGTAAAACTCATTAATCCAAATTGAATTAATTATGCTGATGGTAAAATTACTAATGATTATAGATGGTAGTGAATCGTAAGGGTTACGAGATGAAAATAGGTAAATTATTAGAGTACCCCAAGCATCAGCAGCTTTATTTGGAGCTGGAGGAGAGCAAATTTCGAAAAAGAGGAAACTATACATTGCATTTACGATTCATCTCGAAATTAACAACTGAGCTGGAAGGATTTTATCTGAGTACTTATACAACTGCAGATGGGGAGAAGAGGTATTCATAAAAAATTAATATTTCCTAGTGAATTTCCATAATTTCGAGGAAATTCCCATTTTCCCCATAAAACAGTGCAACATAACATGTTTTCAGTTAAAAAATCTTTTTTGTTGAAAATTCGTTTCTTTAAAATATTAAATATTAAATTCTACACATGATTCTCTGTATGTTACTATCGGAACGATTTGAAAAAAAGTGAAGAGACAGATTAACAACAAAAACCATAATTAATCGTTCATCCGCATTATAAAAAATTGATTTTCTGAATTTATGAGTAGGTACTTGGCTACAACCCACTTTGAACCAACATACGCTCGTTCGGCATTTCCGTGTTTCGATGAGCCTCTATTCAAAGCAAAGTTTAAAGTTTCAATATTCAGAGACAGATTCCACATAGCATTGTGCAATATGCCAATCGTTAATACTGAGGATGCTGGATTTTATATGGGCACTGGATTGGTGAGTATTCATAATTTATGTTTAGTAGTGAGGAGGTGAACTGAAATGAATTCTGTTTATTTAACAGCATTTGTACGTAAATATCTCGAATTTTCAAAAATTTGTTATTTCTATTAGCGTTAAAGATATGCAAGAAAATGTCATTTTTCAAAATATTCCGAATGATAACCAAATGTTCTTTTTCTGCCTTTTTGTTACTCTAATTACTTAATTACATCAATCTCTTCGAATTATCATAAAATAATGACGATTTAAAAAACCAATATGACAATAAGTCTCATGCAACCTTTAGAAAATTGATATTTACTACCTTAACATAGAGAAATAACGTAAATTTTCAGTTGCGGGATGAATTCCAAGAGTCAGTAGAGATGTCAACGTATTTGGTTGCATTCGTAGTTTGTGATTTCAAGAGAATATCACAACTGACAAGTAGAAATGTATCAGTCAGTGTTTATGCAGCTGAATCAATGCTGTCACAAGCCCAGTATGCATTAACAACAGCAGTACGAACGATGGATTATTTTGAAACGTTCTTCGGAGTGCACTACCCATTACCAAAACAGGATCTAATAGCAATTCCCGATTTTGCCGCTGGTGCTATGGAAAATTGGGGTTTAATCACATACAGAGAAGCATCGATCCTCTATGATCCAGATGAAACATCCACAGCTGCACACGAATGGGTTGCTGTTGTTATTGCACATGAATTAGCACACCAGTGGTTTGGCAATCTTGTTACAATGAAATGGTGGAACGATCTTTGGCTCAATGAAGGAGCTGCCAGTTTCTTCGAGTACAAGGGTGTCAATAATGTATCACCAGAATGGAGTATGATGGATCAGTTTGTATTGGATAAAACACAAGCTGGTTTAGCACTTGATGCACTTGCCACGAGTCATCCAATAAGTGTACCAGTTAAAGATCCAGCTGAAATTGAGGCGATTTTTGATAGCATCAGTTATGCTAAAGGAGCATCTGTCTTTAATATGCTGGAGGGATTTCTTGGTGAAGATATATTGAGAAGTGGACTCAATGAGTATCTCAATGTTCATGCTTTTGGAAATGCTGATACCAATAATTTGTGGACTGTGTTTACGAAACATGCTAATAACTCGTTTGATGTTAAGGTAAGCAACTTTATTCTGTGCATAAATTTGTTTATTTGCACTTTTTTCTGAATTATATCTGTATTGTTGTTATTAGGCAATTATGGATACTTGGACACAACAGACTGGTTTTCCTCTCATCACAATAAGTAGAGATGGAAAGTTCATAACAGCAAGTCAAAAGAGATTTTTACTCTATCCATCGGGAAATCAAACTGAAGCACCTCAATCAAAAGGAAATTTCAACAACAGGTGGTACGTTCCCTTGAGCTATTACACGGACAAAGAACCGCAGAAGATATATACAGTTTGGATGAATATGTCAGATGGTAATTTTCGATTTCCTCACATTTTAGTAGAATAAGATCAATGAGTTTTCATGGAATATTTACCTCAAAAAAGGTGAAAGTTTCTGAAAAAGTTTGCACGAAAACTTGCCTACTTTCTTCACTTTCTGAAATATTTCATGGAAGCCAATTTCACATTCTTCCGAATAATAATTATTTTCTCTTGATCCAGTTACATTCGAAGTTGCTGAAGACGTTGAATTTATAAAATGCAATATAAATCAATCTGGTTTCTATCGAGTCACGTATCCGGATGAAATGTGGAATGAAATCATCAAGACATTGATGACAGATCATCGTAAATTTACACCGATCGATCGTGCTAATTTGATTGATGATGCATTTACATTGTGCGAAGCTGGTGAAATAAATGCTACGATTCCACTCAGACTATCACTTTATCTACTTAATGAAAGGGATTATGTGCCGTGGGCAACTGCACTTAGTTATCTTCATTCGTGGAAAGAAAAATTAGCTGAGAGCTCTGGATATAAACGATACATTGCATTTCTGAAGAAATTACTTGGGCCAGTAACTAAATTTGTTGGATGGAAGGACGATGGAAGTCATTTAACAAAGTAAGTCTTTATTTCCATAAGATGATATTAATTAGTTCCTTTGGATAAATGAAATTTATTCATTCAATGAATAAATTTTATCAATTCCTTTTTTTTTTGCTTTTTTTCGCAAACTTATCTTTTTTTTACAATTATTCCTTTTTCAGATTACTGCGGATCTCTGTACTACAATCAGCTGTTGAATTACAATTGGAGGACGTTGTTAAACCGGCGAAAACATTATTTGAAGACTGGATGCTGAGAGATAAAAAGATCCCACCAAATATACGTGACGTAGTTTACGTAGCTGGTATAAGATTTGGTACTGAAAATGAATGGCGTCATTGTTGGGAGAGATACAAAAACACCCAAATACCGAGTGAAAAGAGAATAATGCTTCAGGCACTTGGTGCAACAACTGATCCATGGTTGCTCCAACGTTATTTATTAAAATCATTGGATAGAGATAACGTCAAGTCGCAGGACGTTGAAGCTGTTATATCATCAGTTGCACGTAATCCTGATGGACAGTATCTTGCATGGAGACATGTTAAAGCATACTGGCCACAGCTTCATGCACTATTTGGTAATGGTTCACTTGGGTTAAGTACATTAATATCAGCTGTCGTTTCTGATTTTTTCACGGAATATGATTATCAAGAGGTAAATGAATTTTTCAAGAATGTAGACGTTGGCAGTGGTGAAAGAGCACTTGAACAAAGCTTAGAAACAATTAAATTGAATATAAGATGGGTTGAAGATAATGCAGATGATATTGATATTTGGTTGATTGATAATTTCAAAGAATACACAGGTTGAATTAACGGATTTATTGAATTGACATGAGGAATTTACGTTGAAAAAATCATTTGATAATTTTTTTTTTTCGGTGATATTATTTTCGATATTGTTAATGAGAGATTGGATGATATTATCTGTCCTTATTTTTTTCGAAATATTGCAAATTGATAATAACGTAGAATTTTTCATTCGTTGCGTACCTGAGTATCACAAATCAATGAACGATTGCTCAAATCATTTATTCATCACGATCATGAAAAATCGTTATTGATTAACATTAAATTATTATTAATTCTTCTCTTTCTTTCTGTATAAAATGAATTCACTTTATTATTATTAGTTCTAAGATTCTCAGGAACGCACTTTAATTATTATAGATTTAATTGAATTAGCATATCAATATTTGATAAAAAAAAGAGCATAAAACTCAACCGAATTTCGTTTAATTCTGAGTTCTTCCCATGAAAAATTAATTAATCTTTAAGATGTATTATTCATGAGAACAAAAAGTATTTTGCCAACAATCATAATTTACTTGACTTCAAACAAAGTTAATTGACAGTTCGATGACTGATCAGTGACAAAAGAAGAAAACCAAAATATTAAGAACAAAAAAATAATCGAATATATTTAATTTAAAGAAGAAGTAAGAAATAAATATTATGTGTCGTGTGCCATGTTTTCATGTTGCTACAAGACCTTGTGATCTTCTTTTGACATAGGATACGTCCAAATAAGTTGTAAACTGGTTGAAAAAGGAGGCGGAAAATTTCGTTCATTTTCAAAGAGTAAAGCAAGATATATTTCATCCTAAATTTAGTTCTTCGAGAGTATTCTCGAAAGACGGAATTCAATGAAAATCCTGTCTCGTTTTATTTATTTTACTTTAAGAATTATTTGGAGAAATTTGCAAAAATAGAACGTTTAGCGGAAAAGTTTCAGATTATTATTTTGTGGATGATTTTATTAGAAAAAAAGGATAAATTCCTGCAAACCTCATTATTTTTGAGATAATCGTGAAATAATGCAAATCTAATAGAATTCATTTAATTGTTTTCAAAGTATCTCAAGAGCTATTGAACCAAAATCAGCGAATAGTTTCTATTTCTTTCATTAAATTTTCTGAAATGTCTGAAAATCATAAAATTTATTGAGATAATATTTTATGAACATAAGCATAGAGGAGAAGAAACTTATATTTTATCATTACAAAAAAAATGAGTGTAATATTTATTAAGCTTCATTAAGATGCTTCGATTCGTCGAATCCCAATCTTTTTAATTCTTATTTTTCTCCAAGCTGATCTGCAAGATTTTATTATAATCAGCAAAAATTTAATTTTCAAGCACGAGCGTCCGTCCCACGAAAATTATATCTATTCCATAAGAAACATCCTACGTGAGTCCCTCCTGCTTATTGATTCAGTGATAAAAAGTTGAGGATGAGTCAATTTTACCTGAAAATTTATTCGAAATTTTCGTGAAAGTCTCGAAGAAAAAAATTCAATTAATATTGACTCATTTTCTTTTTCCTCTTTGCCATTGAATTTATTATCAAAGCTTTTTTTATCCAAAAAAAAGAGAAAAAATACAAAAAAGTGGAAAATTGAAGATTATACAATACCATTTGAATATGTACTATATACCTGTACGTGGCGGCAGTTCTCTGTCATCGTATGAATACGTAGATTTTTATACACTTCAGAATACAAAAAAAAAATAAGAACAAAGAGAGAGAAAAAAGTAGAAAAAATAAAGAAAAAATAAACGGCGTATTAACGAATGGACGCACAAGTTGAATACTTACATGTAAATAGAATATTTTTTCACTGACAATTTTTCTTGATCATTGAAGGAAATCATAAAAATCGCAACTAAAAAATTATTCAAAAAATACAAAAGTGAAACAATAACAAATGCGCCGAGTCGATGAGAAAAAAAAGTGCCGTTATGATTTGTATCAAATTCATTTACAGTTCAACAATTATAATTGATCATATTAGTCGGCCTATTTTTCACAAATTATCATTAATATTATTTATTGAATTATTAATTAGAATTGAATTTAATAAAGTACATTCTTACAAAACGCCAATTAATTGATCTTATTGACATAAATATGCCACTTAGCCATGATTTTATCAAAACTAAGGGAAAGAAACCGTGTAATTCTAATTGTTTTGTATTTTGTATCAATATTACTTAAACTACTTGTACCATATTATCAACTGTACTGTAATAGATATTTTGTTGTAAAAAAATCAGAGAAAAAGAACAGAATTTCAATAATACTCGAGTTTTTTTGAATTTCGTAGCCCAGTGACTCATTCCCCAGGCACTTGAACAAAGGTCATTGTGAACCGGAATTTATCATATTTAGAAATGATTTGCCACTGGTACAGGTATCTGATTTTATCGGAAACATCGTCCAGAAAGAATTGTTGCATTTTTTACTTATTGTTTTTTAATATTAAAAAAATACTATAATTTTGGATTATTAGTTTTTTTGAGATATCTCGAAAACTAAGCGAGATAGAGACATTTTTATAATTACCTTTTTCATAGAGAATTTCAAGAGCTACAAAAAAGCTAATTACAAAAATTGCTCTATCTCGCTTAGTTTCCGAGATATCTCAATAAAACTAATGATGGCATAAAATTCATTTATTATTCAATTTCACTTCAGTTAATTACATTAAAATCAATGAATTTAAAAAGTGATAACAACTGTTGGTTCCCAGGAATTTACCTTATCAACTCCAAGCTGTCGCTTTCCGCGCGCAGTTTGAAAGTAAAAAAACCCACAAACACACTCACACGGTTCATTACTTCACGAGCTACTGACGTGATTGTGTCGATCATCTTTGGGTGGAGTGGGGCGGGAAGGCCTCTCATGTGTTATCTCCAACTCTGACGATTCTCAAAACACAATTCTAACTTCTGGAGAAACGTGTATAGTATTCCTGGAGAAAGAAAATAATTAACACTTAAATATTCTCTGAGTATTCAATTACATTTATCTTTTTCATTAAATAAATTTCTATCCAGTGTAAACAGAAAGTGAGTGTTCAAGTGAAAGTAGTGTGACGTGTAATTAAACAAACGTGATAGCAAATATTACGTGATTTTCGTTGTATATGAATAAAATTGATTAAGAAGTTTTTATTAATTTTCATTGTGGAATTCAAAAAATCGAATTTAAGAAAAATTCAAACATGCAAATCGAGGATTTACCACGAATGCGCCCTCTCTCCCCACAGTCTGCATTGAATTCCAGCGTCAAGAAATTAAAAATATCCTGCAAGGTAAGCAAATACATTAATTTATTGTTCCTCGATGCATTAATTCTTTTCCTCGAATTTTTCATCAACTCCATGGAATTTCAGATTTACGCCGCAAATTATGCATGAAAGTGTCCACACGTGAAGAGCAAAGTCCGCGGGAATTCCCAAACAGATTCGAAAATCATTAGTTATTTTTAGATGCATAAATAATGATAAGAAAAACACAAACTTCAATGATTTAATTATAATGATTGGTAGACGTCATTGCCGGTAGCATTGATTGTGTCAATGTTACGAGTTCCATACAATGCATAATTTAACGAAGAGAAAAAGAAGTTGGAAACAATTGTCAACACATGGAGAAAACTGAGTGAAGGAAAATTTGAGTTCTTACGTAAATTAATAATGGAGGATTCGATGCGGAATACCTTTGGATCCATTGAAATGGGTCAATCGATGACCCCTCGTGAAATAATAAGGCATGATTTTTACTGACGTTATCGTGTGCTAATTAACGAAATAAGTTACACATAGATATCCTCTTCAATAAAAAAAAATCCATAAATTAACTCTATTCCATTTATCCGCAATTATCCCCGTACTTTTCGATCGGAGGAAAGTTTTGAAAAAAAATAATCATCAGAATCTTCAACGGGCATCGATCAATCTCGAAAATTACACGACAATCACTCTATCTCTTCACGTAGGAAAAAAAAGAGATTACAATCAAAGATAAGTGAGAAAGGAAAATTTATTGACCCACAAAATGATTAAATTCAGTTGCTCAAAGAGTTGAGTGATAAAAGAAGATTTCACTCGGAATTGAATGAAAAAATAATTCATGAGTAATAAACATGAAAAAGTACAGGGTGAAGAAGTACGTAGAAGCGTCCCTGAATAATCGCACGACGTTGCTGAAGTGACTGCTGAGTCACATACCGCTTTACGATCTCACCAAGCAAGTTGTGTCTCTGGTTATAATGTTCAGCTTCGTTTCAATAAAATAATACGGATTTTATCGTGTGAACTGAGTGGCATTACAACTATCAATCCCCGAGTTTCATCATTCTTCGTAACAAATAATTTGTGGAAAAATTAACATTTCAAAATAAGAAGAAAATTTGAAATTCATTGCAATGTCTAGAAGACGATAATTTCAATGTTATTTCGCGTAGTTTCACCGAAAAACGCGGGTTACACGCGAGTTAATTTTCTGTTGAAATATTTCACATTCATTCGAATGAGAATCATGAATTGATTGTTCCTGCAATTAATTAAATTGAATCGGTCACCTGTAAATTTAGTGAACAGTGAATTTCATCAATTGGAGCGCTGTCGTCGTTATCTACGAGAAATTACAGTGTCAATGACACAGAAAAAAATAGCTGTTTAAAAAAATAATTGAGTTGAATGGAGAAGTTCATTTATGGACATTTGAAGTGACACATCACGTGTATCTTAACCTGTGTGTATACGTGTGTATAAAAATTTGATGATGAAATTGCAACAGTGTGTTGTGCATTGAAAAATAGTGGTTCATGTAGTTACCGCCATAGATGAGTTTTTGAGGTTATTTTCGTCCGCATGTAACTGACCTACACTTGAAAACATATACACATATATATGCACACATGAAAAAAAACTTTGGAGCACTCAAGTTGTTTCAATTTATTCTGCATCTGACTGCTCCACGGTGCAGTTGCTTCAAAGAGAATCAGTGTTTTTGTTAATTATTAAAATAAATAAAGTTACTAACACGGTTTTCTTTGGATTCTCTTCCACGTTTAAATTCAGCGAGTACACCATAACCTTAACATTACATTGAATTATAAACTTCGATATGAAAATTAAAGTGCTATCAAGAATTTTAATTAGTTGAGTGGCCAAATCATTGACTTTCACAATGATTAAATATTGATAAACACTGGAGTAATGATACTGTGTTTTTTTTAAAATTAAATTACAAAAATAAAAATAAGTGTGTGCTAAACCACAAGTTCATCTCAAAATGCTTAATCATTTTGACGTACTTAATGCGAAGAAAGAATTGTGATAGTCGAATTGAAGAGACTATTAATAATATAATTAAATTTCTGTGATAATCAAGTTAATTAATAATAATTAAACATAATGCTGTGCCTAAAGAAATTATACAGAGAGGAGCTACTCCAGCTTGCTCTGCTACTTTCATTACTGAGAGTGGATCCAGAAAATTATCTTGGTCTTGATGCACAGAGTATTGGTGTTGGTTCACTTGATTTAAACAATGGATCTGGATGGCATACAGACGCACATACAATTGTTCATAGGCCAATTTTTGTACATCCCAAGAATCTTGATTCGATGCTACTTAATTATGAGCGTGATCTTTTTGAAGAATTAAATTCACTTGGTAGATACAATAGAATGAATTTACCACAAAATAATATACATGCTTATTTATTGAATATCGAAGATGCTGGAAGAGATAATCAATCAGCTGGATCAAGTATTTCTGATTCAACTGAATCAGCTAGAAATTCTACTTCATCGAATTCACAGAATGAGTCACAAATGAATCTTCAAAATACACAAACTGCTGAATTAACTCAAGAGGTATTGTCTTCAGTTATTTTAATTCTATTTCTTCATGTTAAATGAAAGAGATTGAAACAAAGGATAATTGAATATTTTGAAGATCTAGAGAGTTGTTGAATTCATGATTATTCTTGTTACGAATGAAATTTAAATATTTTATTAAGTATTTTTCATATCATTAAGATACTTTCCTTGAAGCTTTTCAGATGTCTCGTAGAAGAAATGTCGAGTTATAAATATTTTCTCAATTTTTCCGTCGATGCCGTCATTTTCTTTGTCTTCGTTTGCATTCTGACATTGAGTTTTGTTACATTTACATATCAATCCGATGGATGTCATTATCATCACTTCAATTATTCATTCATCAGTCGTCACAATTTTTTCCTTCACACTCGTGTTATATCCATTTTCTTGTTATTTTTAAATGAAAAAAAAAAATATGAAAATAAAGCATTTCAACAAAGAAGAAAAAACAATAAATATTTCGGTAAATGCAGAGAGAAAAAATTGCTTCTCTTTTCTACTTCTGGCGATGAATCAATTATTTTTTCTTCTTTTTGCGAATTTTCATGGTATTTACTGAAGAAAATTGAAAATACATAGAATATTTTTTTGCATTGAAAAAAAAGCTTGCAATATCTCTTCTTCTCTTTATTTTCAAACCTCCAGACGAACGAGGATAAATTTATCATTTCTCTTTTTTTCCTTCTTTTTCGGTGCAAATGACCCCGTCGATGTTTATTCGATTTCTTTTTACTCTTCATACTAAATTCTGCGTCACAAAAATCTTCTGTTATGACCTTGTCTCAAGAACTGACGTCCTTCATGCTCCTTTCTCTCTCCTCAGGTTTTACAGAATTGGCTCATAAGCGATTGCTTAGACACATCGCCTCATGAACAAAGTCCAATGTTATTTTCTTTTTCAATCGCAGATACAGAGATTAAATAACAATGTTTTCCGCATTGATAAATGAAACAATACACGTTCTATAAAAATCTGATTATCCGTAGATTATTCTCCTATAATTGCCTTTATATTTTCCAGCCATAATTGTTCAATCGGGCCAACTTCTTTTCACATAAGTACTCTTCAATCACTGATAGTTACATGCAGCCTTCGAAGAATTTTCTTGACAAAATAGGAGTGCAGATCTTTTACAACTAGTCTTAATTGAATCTTTTTTTTTCATTTATTTTTCTACTTCATTCTATTTTATTTGGCTAAGCGTGTAATGAATTACCTTTGATGTTGTTATATAGTATTGATCCATGGAGAGACAACCATGAGATCATCGAGTCCTAGTCACTCTCAATGCACTTGATACTATCTGGCTCAGTGGGCCACCTGTGCTAACGACCTTGCAGCCATCAATCGTATTAGTATCCCTCCACACATGCAATCCAATTACAAATTTATGTAATTCGTCCTTTAAATAGATTAGCTCATCTCAGAACTGGATTTGTAAGAATCAGCGTCTTTTTTTTGCTGATTTTTTTCTAAAATTTCATGGAAATTCGTAATGCGCAATAATTAATTATATTCGTGAACAATACTTCTCTTATGAAAGAGTTATTTTTAAATTATTAGTCAAAAGGAGGGTCCTCCAATGTATTATTATTGGATCAGCTTCCTTTGTTCTTGTCTGAGCAACAAAAAACAACAAAAAATTCTTCACTCCGAAAGAAAATTTATTTTTTCTCAATGTCGTCCAGTGAAGAATTCGAAAAGGATGATTCAATTTCTTTGGCATTCATGCCTGCGAAATCTTTCGGAAAGTAAACGAGATGCATTTTTGGGAGAACGCTCTTTGTACAGAATTAAAGCTGCAATGAATATTGACACGGAAATTTTATCATTGTTAATGTTTAACATGTTTAATTAATATTCACTTATCTCCTTTCATCTCGTCAGAATAGAATTGTTTTCAGCTTTTTTTCACAAACGAAAGTGATCTCATACATGTGCAAATAATTGACGTTGCTTACCTTATTCTATTTTCCATCAATTAATATAGAATGATGGCTTGAAATAACGTTCATTATCAATAAAAGCACGAAGATTTGGGGTACATCCGGTTTTTTATAAACGTCCTCGATATCATTCAGAATGCCTAAAAATAATCAGATAAAAAAACGTGCGAGTGTGTGTCTGTACAAAATGAAAATGTGCAAAAAGAATTCTCCACTTTTTTCGTTTAACTGAAATGATTATTTATTCAATTTCTTTGTTGGTATTATCTCCTTTTTTTTCTTTCTTTATCTATGAAATTATGAGAAAAATCATTGATTGTGAGTCATTAGTTCCTACAAAGTCCAAAATGATTCAATAAGCGTTTAATAACTAATGATAAGTGGAACATGTACAAAATTTTATAAAAATAACAATATTTCCTCATTCTTAAGTGCGTTTATATAAATAAAAGCGGAAGATTATGCTAACAAAGGAAATTCAAAGTTGTTCCAAATGATATTTTTCAACTCTTTAAGATGTTTCATTTCTCGTCATTCTATTGGTTACAGAAAAGTGTAAACATTCATGAAAAAAACGGCATTCCCAAGAATTGGCGTGCAATGGCCTCGATTGTAAAAATAATATTGAGTTTAAAATATAAAGATGCAAAAAACAAGACACAAGCCTTAACTGCCACAAATACATTCACAATTTTAGAGTGCATCTGAAAACACCGCCCTTGCACTTTTTTACTTCTCCAGACGACAAATCACATCTTATTGCTGTGTTAACTAAAATAAATATGCTGAAGGTTTTCCATTTTATGTTCAAGAATAGAATTGTTTACTGCATTATGAAGAATTTTCTTCTCTGATTCATCAGATAATTGAAATTTGATTCAATATCGACATTTGTGAATTATTTGAAGGAATTAATCCAAGAGAATATTTTTTCATATATTTTCATATATTTTCCGTGAAAAATAATCACAAAAATGATTTGATTTGTCTTGTGCCACTTTTTCACTATTGACTTGAGAGAAATTCTTGTTATGACCTTTTCCATTTGAAAAAATCAGACTCACTAAAAAGAAATTGCAAAAATTTCTCTCTTCATTAGATCAGAGATTATTAAATCATAGCAATATTGCTCATTGCTCAATTATGTTCCTCGTTCAAAATCTCGTATTGTTTGGCGATTGTCGATTGGCTTTCTGCCCATTCGGCGCCTTTGTATGCAATATGATGATCGTGATATGTCCACTGAGAGACAAAGAAAGCTACTGTATATCTAGAAAAGTTCAATGCACTATTGAGTGATCAGCTGTATTTGGAGTTTTAATGATTATTTTTCTTTTATTGAAGTTTTCTTAATCCAGTCTATAACGATAATTGCTAAAAGGAAGTGTTTTGCTTCACTTTTTATTCTCTTTTTTTCCTCGAAAAGAAGGGGTCATTCAGAAGCCTTGGCAATATGCCTCGCTCAACAATGTTTAAAGATTATATTCTTTGAAAATGCAATGATAGTACTACGCATCAATATGACACGTGTTTCTGCCTTTACATTGATAGTGGTTGAAACAAACAATTTACGGGTCAAACATGCGCGCACTGAGGGTAAACATCATGTAGCACCACGTGTCTTGAATCTAGTCGATTTTCCCGCCTGTCGTCATAGAGCGTCTGACCAACCGTCGATAATGGGATGCATATCTTTTACTCTTTCTCTCTCGTTTACGTTACAAATATGAATTTTCAATGGAAAAATATAGAATATTTGAGGCTTGCTTATGCATTTGTAATTGGAAGTCAAATCGTTTGTGAAAATAAATCTGTGCAACAAGTGGTAGCACCGGAAGAATTGAATATAATAGGAATAACACGCGTAGAGTCATGCACTGATGAAAAAAGTAGTGAAAATGATGAAATAAACTGTTTCAACAAATAATTTGTTTCAACCATTAATTTTTTTATTATTAAAAGGAAATTTAACCGATTCACCATTTGTTTCATAACTTCTGAACCAATATTTATGTTTAGCAACCAGAAAAATTGTTTATTTTTGTAAATTTACAAAATTTAACAAAAGTTAATCACCTGAAAAAAATAATTCATTAATAACTATTAAAATGATTAATTTCATGATTATGACCACTTTTTTTTATTGAAAGTGTCCCCGAAAAGCGCATAGGGCACAAGAAACAATAATTAAAAAAAAAAAAAAGAATTCACAATTTTTGATTATTTATTTTTAGAATTTAGCATATTAATAGGACATTATGATAAAATTTGTGAAAATGCGAGAGGTGCGTTTTAATTGCAAGAATCGGATGTTCTTTCGAGTCTCATATTGAATTTCAGAATGTGATTCTCTTATTTTTGATCCGGTGAACTAAATACATCAGAAATATTGCATACATATACAGAATAAAAATAGATCCATTCTTTATTTTTCCGAAATTCTCAATATCCGGAACACTTTTTTTTGGATTTAAGAATATTGTATAGAAATAACTGATAATGAAAAAAAAACATTTCGAAGCACTTGACGGTTTGAACAGAAAAACCATTATAAATATGATAAATAACCATAAATTAGAATGCAACCTTTAGACCTCCTCGATCTATTTTCCACTAATTCTCTGTTTTTCCTTCTACTGCATCGAAATTGAATAAATAACAATTGAAAAAAAAAATAATGCTAATTATCGAGCGCGTGTTTATAGCGTGATATCAAGTTGGCTTATTATCGGCCAAGAGTTCCTTAACCATTTGTGATTGATCAGTCGAATTCAATTGACCCGGACTGGCAGTTACCGGCCACGTCGCAAGTAATATTTACCCGACGACTCATAAATCTGCATATGATCACCATTGGTAATGTATGTTAATGCATTGCCCCACGAAATGACCCTGGTTAGGCTACTACTTGTGGAGAACCAATGGGGACTTTGAATCCTTCGTCGAATTTACCGACGTCTCTACAGTTGAATGAGTTACTTTGCTGCGGATTTACACAGACGTTGAAATTGTGTTTGAGTGAAATTCCATTTCTTTTGATTCATCTCGATTTTATTTTGTGTTACGTTTAAATTCATTCGTGCTAATGGCTCGGAAGAAGAAAAAATATCCAAAAATGATATCAGTTTTTGTACCAGATGATGTATGATAAACTTGTCGCATTGAAAAATAATGAGAATATATTTTTAAAAATTAATGAAATTTTAATGTGTTTTATAATTATTATTCTTTCGGTTTGTTTCAGGTGAGTATTTACAATTCTGAAGGAAGTTTTATAGAATCATGAATTATTTTAAAAAGTGCAGCAATAATTTGTGAGTTTTTGGATTACTCCGGATCAAGTGTATTTGAATTGCTTCATGATTTCATTGATAAAATATTATTTCGGATTTATCGATTTTTTAACGAGAATCAATAAATCCGAATATGGAATTGTTTAACACATTAATATTTTGTGTTTTTACGACACATAACTTTTTTTTTTAACATTCGTGCAGCGATATTTGTGTACTTGTATCATTATCACAATGTGTCATTAAATTATCCAAACGAGTGGATAAATTTTGCCAAATCGATGAATCTCACGTGTCATTAATGCTGCCAACAACGCATCAGAAATAAACAATGAGAATAGAGATAAATGTTTATTATTTTAGAAAATTGTTATTTTTATCTCGAGGTCAGTAAACTGACGACCTTTCTTACAATTACGAAAAGGAAAAGAAATACATTAAAATTTATAGACTTGGCAGAATTTTGATTTTTTGTGCTAAAAATATTTCTCTATTATCGACTCCATTCATTTGTGTCATCAGTCGATAAAACAGATATCGCTCAATTTCTACCGGAAATTTCCTGAAGGAAATCCATTCAATCAAATATTCAAAAAGTCAAATAAATCTCTCGAGTATCGCATATAATAATTTTCACCTTTTGATAAAATCTCATTTCTCAGAAACGTTCAAACAAAATATCAAGGACAAAATCAGATAAGAAAATAATATTTAACGGCTGATAAACGTTCGAATGATTGCGTGCCATTGCGAACGACATAGTCCATCATTAAATGATACTCTAATGGCCTTTGAATGAAATAATACATTATTAATGTTTTTTTCTTAACTTCTTTTCTGCAGCACGAAATCCACAATTCTATTTCCAACATTAACATTGAGAATTCTTTACTTGAATTCTCCTTCTTTTCCAAGCATTCTCACAAATCATACAAAAATTATTGTACTCGTTAATTTGTTAATTCTTTATGACAATTAAAAACGTGATAAAATTAATCGTACGTATGTAATGAATCGTGACAGTAGAAATTAAGTGAGAAAAAAAAAATTCACGAGCTTTTGAAACGTACACACTTCTTATCTCCCTCTTCATAAACAACTAACCTCTGGGTATATCGCCAGTTGACGTCTTCAACTACAATCATATTATTCTTGAAATCGTGTCGATGAAGTTTGCAGTGCAGTTGCGGCTATCAGTGTTATTGATGCACTTTTTTAAAAATTATTCTTAACACGCGTGTTCTGTGATTTACTGATAACTCTGTGGATTAAGTTGAGAAAAGAGATAACGTGGAGCAATAATTGAAAGTTATTTTGAGTGACGCAATAATGAGTAATTGTGCAGTATTAACGCCGGTATGTTTTTACAATTAATTGTTATGCATAATAATTGATTAGAGATGTTGGTATTTGAAGTTAATTCGATAATTCAATTCGTGGATCATCAGAGAAATATGTCATAATTAATTGGCAGAAATTGGAAAATTCTTCCATTCGATGAATTATTCAGTGTTTTCAAACGATCGCGTAACTAACAAGTATACACAGTGGGAGTAGTTTGTTCGGTATTATTCCATTCTTGGCAGTTTTTCGATTTTTTTTTTTGCAACATTTGCATGATGTTCCACGTGTCTTCGTCAGACGGTTCAGAGTCTGTTAATTTGTGAAAGTTTTGAGTTTTTTGCTATGATAAAAAATGAAATTTTTTGGAAATTATGAATTCTATGAATTTAGTCCATATTCTTGCAAAAGAATCCCAAAAATGTCAGGGAAAATTGAAGAACTCTGAAATGTTAAGAATTTTATTTAGGAATTTTAGGAGAAATAATTTCCACAAAAACAGGCTTTTTGAAATTCTGTAAAAGCAATAGATTGTCCTATCAAATTATTCGAAAAAATGTGAAAATGGCTACTGTAACTCATCACAATTTTATGCATTGAACATGATGTCATTGATGAACGGATTTTTTATTCTTCTCGGGAATTTTCGACACAAGCTCTGAATATTGAGAGCCTGTTCATCACGATCAATTCCTGTTGGTAATTCTGCAAGAAAAAATGAAGAATTTGTTGTTTCCAGAGAAATGCTATCGATCGAAAATATGTTGTTCGTTCTTAAAAAAAAAAATAATTCAAGTTGAGAAAACTGTACTTGTCTCATTTTCTTCTCGGATATACTATTGTTATATTTGAACAAGTACTTCACAGATTACGAAATTAGATATGGAGGTATTTACTCATCGGAAGATATGCAGGCGAATCGATCTAATCAAGCGTTAATTTTTTTCAATGATAATAGAACACACGTGTCGCCTTTTTGATTATCTTTTTGTATTTTCTGATTTCTTCAAGATAGTCTTAGGCAGTTTCAGAACATTGTGCATTTCACGAATTTTCAACTCAAGTCTTTTTTTTGTAGGCGAAAAACTTGCAAGAATTAAGAAAAAATTTCCTCTAATTTCCAGAAGTGTCTGACTCTTAAATAAAGGAAATAGAGTTTGAACTTGCGTGACATATTTCCGTTAATTCTCAGAAATGTAAAGGGCGGTTGAAAAACCAGGAATTTCAGTAGAGAACTGCTACACTGAGAGAAAAAACATAGTAAAATTGATTAAATGATTTATTTCAATAGTGCTTAATAAATATTTTTCTCAAGCGACTAAAAATTTGTTCAATCTGATGCATTTATTAAAATCAATAATTATTTTGATTGTTGGAAACAGATATTTGTTTGAAACTAATAGAACAAATAGTCAACTAGGTAAATTTGGTAAAAATGAAAAATGGAATTAATTGTTGGGAGAAATTATTCGTTCGAAACATGAAATATTCGTTTCAGCGCCAATTTCGTCATTTTTACTAAATTTTTTGTCTCAGGGTATGAATCCGAACCACATAAATTCGATTTTCCTTATTTTGGAAGTTGCTTCTTGTCATCTTCACCTCTTTACTCTTCAAGAGCATTTTTCTCCAGATATTTTGTGAGAAAAAGTAACCTGCTAATTCTAATCCTTAAAATTCTTGCTCCCGTAATGAGTTTTCAATTTATTCATCTTCAAAAAACAAACGTTTGTGCTTCAAAAATGTAATTTTTGGAGTACAAATTGTGCTGTTCACCTTCTAGATGATATCCATCAAATTTCAGCCAAATAACCGGCTTTTCTTTCAATTCTCGAAAAAAAATTGTCTCCCGAAGGGACATAAAATTAACTTTTCTGACTGTTGATTCTTCCAACATGTGACATATTATCAAACCGAAGGAGTAAACAACCTTATGCGAAATTGTCAGACGAATTTTCATGGATTGTCACATTTACTCGTCATTACCTTATTGCTGACAAGAATCAAGTCATCATTCTATTTCTGAACATTGCGTATAACTGTGTATAGATACTAGTGCTATCTCTGAGAATATCGAACTCAAAAGTTTGCCTCACACTATGTTGATGGGATGCATTAGAAATGCAGTGTGAATCATTAGTGATTGAATGTAGTCAAAGAAAATTCGAGAATTCAGTAGTGAAGTGGTGCATAAGGTTAAGTATATATGGAATCTCTGTATGACTTAACATTGTTTACCACTTCTTTACTGAATTGTGCTCCATATTCATTGCTATTGACTCAACGACGTATTTCCCGAAAGAGTTGCCAAATTCCTTTTTTTCAATTTACAAATTGGTATAATAGGGCGGTGACTAAACGAGATGATTCAATTTCCCTTGCGATCAATTCCTAATTAATTCATATAAAATTCACAAACTATTATGACAATTTTGTGTAAAGTACTCACAGTATCGTCGAGTTTATTTTTAATTAATCCATTTTTTACAATGTGGTGAAATTTTATGATTATGTGTGTTGACAATTTTTAAGGAACGAAAAATCTGTTTGATTTTATATGGTGCGTTCATCTAAAGTATAATTAAAGAAGAGTGTCTTTGATTCTCGGAGCAGGAGTCTACGTCCTTAATTCTAAAATTTTTGTGTAGACGAAATTCGCCAATAAAATCTACGTATAATCTTGATGGCGCTATCGGTGTAACGCAAACGCTCTATTTTAATTCATGAAACTCAAATTTTATCATTTTCGTTTAGGCTGCTTTTATTACCTTAATTATTATAACAATTAAGCCATGTAGTTTCAGTACAAAAATCCTTTGAAGTAAGAGTTAATGAAAATATTTACGGAAATTTCTCTATCTCTTTCAGATTAAAAGAAATTCAATGAAACTCTTAACACCGTTTGATTCTTTTCTCATGTTAGTCATTCCAAAAGAGGAAAGTGAAAGAGGACTATTATACTTGATTATTTTGAGCCTCAAAACGGAACCAGAAAAGTGAAATGGAAAAAAACTTCAACAAAATCACATTTTCCTGCAAATAGACGACTCAGTTCAGTTCCTGGAGATAACATAAACGTCAGACAGTCCTTGACTTGTGGTCAAGGAGAATGAAAAAAAAAAATTCCATGAATATTTATCGCGCTGAATATGATTGAATGTATAGAAAATCAATTTTTATGTTGGAAAATTTTCGAAAACCCACAATACCGTTGTATCTATTGCATTGTGAAGAAAGAGAGAACTGAAGGGTCCGTTAAGTTTATTTCGGAACATTTCTCAGTTCGCCTCATCTTCATGAATGATTCAGGAACAACAAATACTCCCAACGACTATTCCAATGCGTATTATGAATTTCAGATGATTGAGCTTCATTCGTATTCATCATGGTGCGACTATTTCTCTATTCGATGAATAAAACACAGTTACATTTATTCGAAACATGCAACTTTGTAGATTTTTCAAATTATGGTAACATTACAGCGAATTACAGTTCCCCTTACCAACACAGTTCTCACAGAATTCAGAATTCTTTTAGTAGATGGCGTTGTGCTACATTCCCATCAGTCAAATGATATTAGAAAGACAATTACGTTTGAAACACGAGATATAACAATGTTTGCTTTAAAGTTAGAATCAAATGTTTGTTCTGAACACAATCATCTGTGCTCTTAATCTTCCTTTTCTTTTATTTACCTTTTTCTGTTGAATGGAATCAGTAATGGATTCGTGCTTTTTTTTGGAAACTAAACGAAAACGAAACTTCCACGAGAAAAGTTCATTCAAACTACCAAAAATAATCCATATCCGATTTTATTAATTTAAATGAATCTTGCTTATGACAGATTGAGAAGTTCCAGCATTCGAGATAATCTTGCACATCTAGATAACAATGACAGTGCGGGTGATGGTGGTCTCATATCACATTAACTGTCAATATGTCACACATATCAAAGTGAGAATCCGTTCAGATAAAATAACTAAACTCATTTATATCAGTCGTGACGAATTCCTCACAACTTAAGAAATTTATGACTTTATCAATTATGTGAATTACGTATTAAAAATGAGTAGATGAAAAAGTTGAAAAATGATGGTTTAACGTTTGTCTCGCGTTACCATCTTCGATCTGAACAAGCGATTGGGGTTTATGTTTCTTTTTTTTCTCATTTTCGATGAGTAGACCACCTTCGGCGCTTTATAGAGATTACCATAAACACCTTAACCACCCTGTTAGTCGACACGGAGACCACATTGAATAAATACAAATAGTTTCACTCGATTCGCTTTCAAGTACGCCGAAGAGACATCGCTCCGCAAATGACTAATGATTCTCAGCGGAAGATGAAACTTTTCAAGGAAAAAAAAGAGGGAAAAAAGGTGAAAGAGAAAGGTATGGAGAGGGCGGCAGTGGTACTGAAGTGAAAGCCCATGTAGGGGTTCATCCATTGAAATTAATGAAATTTTCCAGTTGTAGTTGAGGAAAAAATTCTTGAATTTTTCTTCTTTAATAAGCGTTGAGAGTGAATACGAGCGATTGTTCATTACGTTACACCCCTCAAAGCTCATTAGCGGTTTAATGTTATTCATTTGATGCGTAATCTTTATTACTGATCGATAATTATAGTGATGGTACATCCGCCGGGTCTTTGTGCCATGAGGCATCAAGTGTATTCAAAGAAATATATATGCATGAAATATTCATTCCATTAAAAATTAATTTGACAGTTTCATATGCATTTAATGGAATTAATATTCGTATGCATTTAACGAAAATAGAGAAAATTGTCTTTTTTATATAATTTTATTTCGTGGAAGTAAAAACTGGACTTTTTTGGTAAATATCTTTAGGCGCACAATTTCGTTCCGGATCTTCAATTTTTGATTGAATTTTTCTCATGCAAATTGATTACACTCTTGAGACCTCCTTCAATATTCAAAAATTCGTCAAGGGATTTTTTTTTAAATTTTGTAAAAACTTGAATTTTCATGCGTGCGAAGATACTGAAGAGACACGGAAATATTTTGACACAAGCTAATGTCATGGTGTGATCGATGCCCATTCCCTCGTGATTACCCAGTGAATTGCATTTCTCTTGGTGACAAAACGAGAAACCGAGATACATTCGACTGAGATTGTATTCCCACGGATTTGCTGTCCCCTCTGCGAAGGAAAAATAACAAAAAATGAAGAAATTAACGAAAAATTATGAATCTCCTGAAATTGCGAATTAGATGCTTCATTGAATGTTTCTCTCGATGGATAGAAAATTGCGTAAAGGAAATTTTAAAATATATCTTCAATTATTTTCAAGCTTTGTTATACTTTGTCTCCACGCATTTATTCTCTTCTTTATTGGAAAAATATGAAATCTTTCTAATTACATTTATGGAACCACTAAGTAACTGTGAGAGATAAGACACGCGTATTATAGGGTCAGGAGGAGGGCCTAGATAAGGTTAGATAGGAGAATAGGCTATGTTGAAGCTTGATTAATGGTTTCGATGGTCGAGGCAGCATGAGAGTTACTCTCATTCCCTCCGTTATAATTTCTCCCGTAAGCTCGTTACTCAACAATCTCATTCGACATTCCCCCACTTAAAATGTACATGGAAAAATAAAAAATAAATGAAATTCCTGGAGAAGGTTGCGGCTTTTGCGTAACACAATTTGAATCCAATATGGATTTTTTGAATTTCTTTGAGATGAGTTTTCTTCGGACGCACGGAAAGTACAAAAGAAAGACTGGCGTCCCCTAGGATCCACGTTCCCCTTATTCTTCTTCGATCCCGCCAGCATCATTAATCAAACTCCCCCTCTCGACCTCCTCTCATTCGCCCTCTATTCCCCCACCACTCGCATCTCTAACAAAAAAAACGGAGCACAGCCGCCATTGCTGTGCACGCTTTCAGCACAACGGACTAATTAAAACATGAAAATTAATGCTTTCGCGCCCTCAACTCATTTTTGCCTCGAGCTTTGCCGTCAGAAGCATCCCTTCCTCGTAAGGGTGTGGCCACATTCCCTCATGTATTATTTCATTAATCTGTCAAATGAAAAAAATTATTATTTTTATTATTCATTTCTTCTGTAGAATTTATCGGATTAATTAGTGCTGAAGAAAATACACAAAATAATTATTTAAATTGTTGCGAATTTTTTTGTTGAAAAATATCCGAAATTTATCCTTTGTAATTAGACACTCCTACTCCTTTCGCTATTGTTGAAAATTGAGAAAAGAAACACGAGAAAATGATTTACTCCCTCAAGTATTGGCCATTACGTCGAAATAATTATTCATCACAATGCAGTAAAATTTATACAATCAAAACTGACACGCTCGAGGTAAAAGTGCGGTCAGGAAAACTGGAGAAAAACTTTTTCACTTTCTGAAACGAAAAGATGGGCGTGACGCACCCCGGAGGCTCCATTAGCGGTCGATGGTACAACTTTGGTTCACCGCAAAAACCTTTAGTGCCATCACTACCAACTATACCGCGAATACAAAGTAATTTATGGATTTGTCGTCTAGGGATTTCTGAGAGGTTTCGTAAACCTTTCCTTTTCAGTACTTTGAAGAACCTTGCGTTACAAATTATTACATTTAATCATGAGGCTATCGCTCATTTTGCCCTTCTTGATTCGAATTTTCATCGGTGAAGAATCGAGGAATTCAATGTTTCCAATAAAAAAAATTTGTTATTAATTATGAAGATCAGGAGGATTACACATTTGTTACAAGCCTCCCTCTATTGACTCAAGGGAGTCAGGTACATCTCTCCATTTGAACCGAAAGGATTTCGGTTCGTTACGGCTGTGGCACCATATCCCATGAGACAACAACAAAGTAACAAGATTACCAAGCAATTTGTACGGAATACTTTAGTGTTCATAATTTATACGCCTGTGAAAATTGCCCGTCGGGAATTGAACTCACGAAATTCTTTTATTTTCTTTCCTACAATAATGAACGAAAATTTGTTTAAATACTAACAATAATTCAATTATTTAAAGAATTATTCAATCATTGTTCAATTAGGTGGGAAATATTCTCTTTTTTTTTTATTATTATTAAAGAACAATGGAAAAAATTTCAATGTTTTTTTCGAGGAAAATACGCCCTTTTTCTCCTGCAATAGAATTTCATTTAGAAATAATGTAATATTCATGTTTGTCACATTAAATATTTTACATAGTTGAGTACTACGAGTTTTAGAAGCGTTTTATACAGATGAGAAGTGGGCGCGGCGTAACATTGATGTCCTGCTGCGTCAAAGCAACATGGCCGCCTTGTCTAAGCCCACGCACGAATAAATTTCTTAAATATTTAATAAATTTAACGGAGAAACCAACAATATTCCAATGAATCATGTTTATATTTTTCCTATATTTGTCCTAATTTTCTGTTTCCTTCGATTGCTATTGAGAGACGATGAAGAGTACTTGATGCAAGTGAAATCGTTTTTAATGCGAGAAAATTTCGTGAAACTCGTATAATGCCACGAAGATTTTCACAAACCATGCGAAACGTCTGAATCTTTGCCCGCAATTATTTCTCAGTTTGTTTAGAAGAGAAATCGAAGAGAAGTTTTGCCTTTATTTCTATTTACTATTGAATAGTTTGAGACTGAAAAAAATATGAATAAAAATTGTTTGTTCAGTCTTCAAGCGTAATTATTGTCCAAATAACCGATGAAAATTGGTGAATTCGTTCCACTTAATTTCCGGATGTTTCATAATTGAGTGAATTCACAAACTTCACTAATTGCTTGAACGTTATCCGCTATTTTTTCTTTAAATTATCCTCTTTATTTTTATCATCTACAGGACATGGATCTCATCGAAGTGCTGTGGAAGCAAGATGTCGACTTGGGTCTCCCCCTGGTGGATCCAGATCCAACGAAACAGAGTCCATCTACGTCAGAAAAGAACTCACCGGATGAGATAGAGAAACTGAAGACTCTGGAAGCCATTAATGCTACAAAAATTGAGGTGAGGAATTATTCATTAATCATTTGATCTTCATTAAACATTAAACAGATGACGCAACTTCATTCGAATGAAGGGATGCAGATGTCCAATGAAGAATTGATTTTTATGAAATTTTCAATGAATTATTTTATGTAGAAAAACCTAAATGTTACAGAAAAAGGACAAATTCTGCTAAACTTTACTGTTTAAGATAATTTAATCTTGAGAGTAATTTATCCCTGATATCTTTATGCAGAAGCCCATCATGAAAACTTTTCTATTCTTTAGATTTCTAGATTCTCAATGAATACCAAAATCTATCCCTCACCTATTGATTTGTGTTTCGTCACTAGGCGCATTTAAGGATTAAAATATAAAATAAACTTTGCATGAAAGTTTATAGAAATAATACGGGGTCTTATGGGCCAATGCAAGATTTCACGCTTCTAGATGATCCAGAAAAAATCTGAAGAATATCATTGAAAAAGTAGCAAGAGAATATTCATTACCAAATCATCAAAATAATTAATTAATTCTTCGCATTTAATATCAAGGGTTTTTTTTCGTTCCTTTCTTCCTAGACACTGAAGGACTATGACGACTTATGACCAAACTACTTCGAGTCACTGAATGAATCCAACCTTTACACAATACCTGCATATTCCTCATTACCTTCAATATGTTGTGACGTTATTAGCATCATAGTGGGATCATAATCACAGTGTTGTCCTCTAATTTTAACGAATGATCTTCGATGAAAATCAGAAAGGAACCTGTGATCAAAGCAGAATGTCACTGCGCCGTTGGATTCGTTCAATCTCTTCAGTTCTAAGTCTCCATTCCTCCAAGATAGTTATCTACCGACGATGATCTTGATTGTAAATTCCATCAGTGAAGATATCCCTGCACAGCCGTGTGCTCACTTACAACACAACCCTTCAGATATTAATCCTGGAAAAAAGAATAATCAATACCTCCATTTCTCACGTGATGCCATTGATAATAAAAGGATTTCGTAAATTCAGAGTAGTAGTAGACTATTATCAGTAGTTCAGCAGCAATCGGTCAGCCCTCGGGAGCACTAAGTCGACGGATCCTTGAGTCACCAGAGAGATTAGACACGTCCAAAAATAAATCCCATCCGCATAATCTTTAAATCTTCTCAATCCTTATATCTTCTTTCATCTTTCTGTCCTCTTCTTATTTTCGCTTCAAATCTGTGTAATTTTCATACTTAACTATTGTGAAGGAAAGCCAAATGATACCGAATAATTCGAGTCACATTCAACTTTTCTTCCCATCGAGTTTTTAGATTTCCTATTTTACAGTAAATAATAAATGATTTTTAATTGAAAATAAAGTGCAATCGAAATGTTCCCTTCATAGAATTTTCATTTCACGGAGAAATATCTTCCGCTTTTCAACTGATTTTTTTTCAATTATATGATACAATAAATCATCAGAGTTGTTCTTCAGTATCTTGTCAATCGTTACCTAGATTTTCGAAAATTAATGAATACAGAATTAAAAAAGAGCTTTGTAGCCCCAAGGTTCTCTGAGAGCCGACTCTTGGCGTTTTCGTCTGTTCTGACTACACACTATCTTCACAAAAGGTCCACCCGACAATGACGCTGCATCGTGCCATCTCGAGAGTCAGTCTGTTCCTCTGCTGTTCATTTTTTTTTCTTCTACCTTTCTTATATTCAATTTTCATCCTTCTCTCTCAATCACACTGGCATCGACTCTGTTCAACTTTGTCGTGTTGGACGCATCGATAACCTTTGTAATGATTTACCCCGCCGCAAAGACATTGATTGTCCAACTGAATTGTATCAGTATGAAGTTGAAGGTACTTGAGCAGAAAAAGATTGAAATGGAAGGCTAATACTTAGGGTATCAGAATTTAATAATAATGTACGTGCATCGAGGAGTCCTGAGATAAATTTCTTCAAGGGAGATGATAAAGTCGATGGATTTTCTGAACTGTCATAATTTTATTAGAAAATTGGGGAAATGGTTCGTGTAGTTTCCAAGATAATGTATAGTAGAACTTTTATGAATTGGAAGCTACAAGAGCGAGAATTTAAAAAATTAAGATTAAAGTAATTTGTTCATAATGAGTGTCTAGGAAGAAACGAACGAAAAAAAACATTCGAAAATCATTATTTATGATTCGAAATCCATGTCATGGTTTTAAAAGTGATTTCGAAGAAGTATTACTCAATTACAATGATTATTTTGAGTTTACTACTTAATTAATAGTATTTAACGAATTCACCTCTTCCTCCATGCAGCAACAACAATCATCTATTACAGAGTCATCAGACGATCAATAATTCTCACATTGGATATTAATTTTTTTCCCCTTTTTTTCGAAAGAGATTTTCATCTCTAAATTCATCCAGTGAAGTTTAAAGAAAAAAAGGCTCAGAAAATTATGATATAATAGCTATAATTTTTATGCTTGACTTAGAATAAAGCAACATAGTATTTAATAATGATTATGAATATCGTTTTATCCAGAAATTATCCGGAAATGAGCTCTTGAAAGTTTTGAAAATATTAGCAAAATGTATTTACAAGACATTTTTCGAGTCGGTTTCTTTGACCACTTCACTCTTATCATTTATGATAAGAGACTGTTTATCCATTATTCACATTGAAATGTCAACTAAAAAGAATTCACTAAACTAATGCGTCGATACAAAGTGACAATAATAAAAATACTTTTCCATTTGTTACAAGAAAACGCTCAATTCATGAGTTTTCGATGATGCAAGAGGCGTGAACATAATAATTCCCTGAACTTTAATTTATTCATTACTCTCGCGAATAAATCTGTAATAATTCGAACCCCTCGTGGCCATAAAAATGGTGATGCGTATTTGTGAGATCATTGAAAATAGTGAGACGGATTGGATTATTCGTGTACTCATGACGCTCTATCCAAGATCACCCCTGGAGTGATAGTGAAAAAAATGGAGGAATTCATAAATACACGGATAGAATGACCGAGGGGTGGAGGGAATAAATACTTGGCTATTGATGATAGATGTTTGGCATCAACAGTGGAATAGAAAGGAGAGGATGCGCTCTCAATGGACGTTTCTGACAATCGTATACGTGTGTTAGTGGATAAAAAGAGGCTGGGCCAAAATAAGAGATTGCCAGGGGGAAACACGGAGGAGATTGGAGCAGAAACGAGAACCCTGGGAGATTCCAGGGTTGTATTAATGGTTCTGGAAATTGAAAACGCTCCAACTCTCTAACGTACAAGCAAGAGTGGGCGGCACTCTTTGGCCTTTCGTTCTTCCATTCCCTTCTCTCTCTTTCCTCACTTCATCTATAATTCTTGTCTTGATTCTCTCGCTTCCATGCTCTTTTTCTTCCTCCAAAATATCAAAATGGCGGAGCAATTGAACTTTCTCGTGTCAATTATGATTTTATTGGAAGAGGATAAAAAAAATGCGGGATTTGAAATTGAATTCGTAGATCAATTAATTACATTTTTTAAGTTTTTTCTCTTCTCAATGTATTGCCAGTGGAATGTGAAGGATGATATGAAGACTTGCACCTGCGGATTGTGACTCCAACGAAATCAATATTTATAACCAAAGAAAATGTTTTTGAATACCCCGCGCAACTCTTGAAATTCAAATGAACCAATGAAATGTAGGTGTAACAGGATTTCGATATCGATCATCAAAGTTCGACCAGAGAAATGTGTTTTCTTGGAGAGGATAGGTCCTCTACTCATAGATGCAGCTTCTTTCCCTCCATTGATCATACATTAGAATTGAAAATAACCGATCTCTCAACAACGATACATGACGTGGTGAAGGGAGGGATGGTATCGAAAAAGAGTATTGGATGATGCAGCATGGAGAAGGATGAAGAAAGGGCGTCAGGCCAGTCGGTTGGCTCACTATCAGTACCCCAACGTTTTTATGATTAATGATACCGACTACAATACTGTTTTTATTAAACTCATTTCACTCTGTGCCTTGTGTACTGCAAATCCCTTTAGGTATGTTCTTTCATCTGACTGAGTACGTGTGCGAGGGTCGCTTGATTGTGACATCTCTATGATACCTGTACAACCAATTGAATTTTTTTATTTATTTCTCAAAATATATTCTCATGATGGGCTTTCAACAATCCCGGCTTTTTTTCTCTCTGTCAGATTTGTTTTTTTTCTCTTTATGCCTTTTTTTATTTTCTAACACAGGATACGAAAGAACCTGAGGAACAGAAGGAGGAGGATCCATGGGCTGGCTTGTCCTACACGATTGACTTGGAAACTGGTGAGTTTTTTTCGTTATCTCGTTTTTATGGTGAGGAATTTATTCTTGAAATTTGGAGGAAAAAATGTACATTTATTTCGTGCACGAAGGACTTTAAATTTGAATAATTCGGCGGATCATGAGATTCTCCTGGAAGGGAAGCTCATTTGGGAAAACCAATTTGGCCTCATCATTGAGTTAATTTTTGGGAAATCTGTTCGCATTAAAGCGAGATAGTTTTCCTGACTTTTTTGAAGACCAGAATGAGATCTCCAAAAGGTTCTCATGAAAGACAATCTATTTTAATAAAATAAATTCGAAAGCAAGTTATATTATTCGACTGCTCCGTTATTGGATTGAAGTTCTTTTTCATCACCTCACATAATATAAAACATTGAGGCCTTTTGTTCTTCATGAGGAACCACACAAGCCGCGCCTCTAAAAATTCCAATTACAAAGAACACGTGTAAAAATTATGCAGAGACTCACGAATTTTTTATTGATGAAATTTCCATTCATTCACAATTGCACAATTATACCTATTTAATAATCAAATTGCACAAATAATGACCGATTGGATTAACAATTATTTTTAATTAATATTCACCGAAGTAGCGTTTGTGATAAAAATAATCGTAGATTTCATATGAGATAATTCATGGGTGAATATAAATAGTTACGAAAATAGTAACTAATCAATTCCATATCTATGCATAGCGGTGCGATACAGTGAGGGAAGGACATCGATTAATGAAACTGGAATGAGTAGTGGATTCAAAAAAATCGTTACAAGGTGAGAGGTGAAATAAATTCAAAGTTAATTGGAGTATACATGAAAAAGGGGAAAAAATAATATTACTTCCACTTGAAAATACCCAGAAAACAATACATATTGTTTGAAAAATAAAAGGAAAAACATATCAAAGTTAAAAGTTAAATATTTTGATAGCTAATGTACGGACGTTTGAATGCGGCAGGTAATAAAAATATTCAATGTAATCAAGTATTTAAAAAAAAGATTGGAAGGAAGTTGAAACGCGCAATTAACTCAATTGCCAAGCGTTACAGCTGCATTTGCAAGATGCATTCAAATTTCTTCGTTTTTTTTTTCCCCAACATTTTTTCCTGTCTTTCCATGGAGTGCTGGTTGTAAGGTGTCGTAGAGGATATATACACTCGGGGAGTGGCCTCCAGGAACAGCCTACCTCTCGTACTGGCGGCTATATAAGTCTCAGTGTCTCACTTCTCGCGTCTCATCTCCTCTCGCTTCATCCACCTTTTAATTAAAACGGCAAAAGCTACTTAGTTTTTTTCATCAAAACTTCATTATTCATTTTCTATATTGAACGAAAGAAAAATTATTAAGATAATGTATACTCAATTTTTTACTCATTCATTTTTAGAGTAAAAAATTTGGATTTTTTTCGGGAATACATTGGGCAGTTTGGAGTGCTTGAACCAATTGGGGCAATTCCACGGTGAGACGAGTTTTTTGTAGAAATCGAAAGAGAAATGTAACAGTTTTGGCGAATGCCTCCTTTTGAAAGGAAAACAGAGACAAATAATTAATTTTTAAGATTAAAAAAAAAAGGAGAATATTTTTTTTTAATTTCAACAATTTTATTCTCGATGTGAAAACAAATGAGAAAATATAAAAATCCAAACCATACTGATGATTCGACACGTTTATTGCTCAAGAGCCGTGCGGATACAATACACGAAATAAGATGAGAAAGGAGAGATATAAATCGTAAAAACCAATCACAACGGTGGGTCCTGTCTTCTAGCGAATATGAAGAGACTTCGTCGCTGTATTACATTTGACACACGACTCAATAATGAAAGCATTATCCCCAACAATTCGATGGCCATGAGAGACATGCCGAATGCGCGCAAACCAAAGAAATTAAAAAAAAAATCGAGGAGTGGTGGAAGGTTATGGGCAATCGCGGGACTCATTACGGAGCAATCTCGATGAGGCGATCGATTGAGCTGAGCACTCGCTTGTATTGCTTGATTAATGGATCCTCGTTCAATCGGTATACGAGAGAACCCCGGAACTTTTACTGCACTTATTTTCATTCCATAACGCCCTCAAGAAAGAAGAAAAGGAAATCCATTATATCCGTGATTATTCCATAAAATTTTGTCGGAGAAATCATTAAAATGATATAATCATAAATCTTCAATTCTGGAGGGAAGGGATGAAACGAATGAGAATCTCATAACAATGGAATATTCTGCAACATCTCGGTTTAATGGCGATAATCCTAAAATTTTGTGTAATTATGAATTTCCACGTTTTCCTCAAATGAGTATTTTACTTAAAGTTTTTAATACTTATCACTTGAGACTTTGAACCTTTCCAGGCATTCAAAAATTATGTCCTATCCAATAGTTACCGATCTGTCAGCAGTACGTCAATCACTTTTGTTTAGACATATAATCGGTTTGAATGATAATCTGATAAAAATAGTTTTTTTTCCTTCATGAAAAAGGGCTTCGCTTGATACAAGCTTCATTTTTTTTTAATACTGAAAATCGGTAAAGGCGCATGCCCAACGCGTTCCAAATATACTCACATGATTGGCTGGTCGATTGCCCCGATGTTAGAGAGATAGAGAGACAGGCGGGGCTCCAATGCGAGCGTAGGACGCATGCGTCAACGTAAAACACGAAACATCTGCCACGTGCTAACTCCGAGAAATATCTGTATGCTGTACGGGTGTGTCCCACGTACGATAGGTATAGCCTTGAGCATAGAAAAAAAATTAATAATGAAAGGAAAAAAAAATGAGCGTCGAAAGAATCGAGGGAACATGGCGGTAACTGCCATGTGTGCGCAACATTGTTTAATACATTTTTCAACGGTCGAAAGATTCTTTTTTTTTCAAATCAATGAAGTCTATGGATTTTTCAATTTTCTTATCATTTGTTGCAGAAAAAGCGAGAAAATCCGATTTATTATCATTTATTAGAAGTTAATTTCAGATTTTAATCAGAAATTCGGGAGACATCAGATGCGCCTGTTTATGAACTATCATGATTGTTATTCACAATGATTGGTCGAAAATATTCCAAGCAAGCTTTACTCTATTTTTATCATGCATACAATATTTATTGACAAACTCTTACCGCGTTAGAGTCAATTGGATTATTAATATCGTTGACGTCGTCTGTTAAAATACTCGATTCTCCCAAATATACACATATCTATATGTTATCTATTTTTATTAAGGAAGCATGATTATGCGTTATTTACATTTGGAATTTCCTGAGGAAAATTCGTTAGCGACAATTTCACATCGAAGTAGTTGAGTGTTGTTGAGTTATCCGGGTGGCGTGGAAATAGAATGCAATTTATTCCAAAGCCTCTTTTTAATTTCCGTTCAATGGTACAATTCGCCACGGTTAAACCCCCAATAATAATGGTAGGTGTGAGTGGATCAGACCTGAAGAGAAAAGAAATGAGTTAATGATAAAAAATAATATCCGATCTATTTTTATTGAAGAGTAACGGCCTGTCCCTTGCTGGGAATTACGGAAGTGTAATGAAATGTTGGCATGAGCGTCTATCGATTAAATTTCTGATTATGATCAGCTCTGCTAGTTTATTTTTCTCGGACAACGCATGAGCAATTATTATTATTTAGTCTGGAGAATCTAAAGAGAAAAATCATTGCTTTAATGATCAATTCGGTTCATTTTTGAAGCAAGGCGAAGGATTCTTCTAAAAAAAAATTCTCACCGAATCATAATTTCTTCCTCATCTCAACATTCCATTCGACTCTTTGACTCGGCCCAAGTCAGACGTTCTTATCCTTCTCCAACAACATCAAAAAGAAAAAGCATTCAACGATCTCCCGCGGGGTACTGAAAATTCCCATAGATTTCTCAAGGGAATCAATATTTTGAGGACAGAGAAGAACTCGCGTGTATTCCATGTTGAATTTAACATAGAAAACGAATACAATCCCCACGGGATTTTCATAGTTTTTTTCAATTGGTTAGAAAATGGCAGTGCAGCTGGCCGCATAGGACACAAGCGTAGTTTGGTTTTGTGTGCGTTGGTGCCCGCGAAAATACTTGGATACCATGACTTGCTACATTTACCCCTCTTGGGGTAAAACGCGAGCACGCACCATTACTCATATCGTGGCTCGTTGCACGCCAGCGTTGAACCCACCGCTGACGACGCCCCGGAGGGAATGATTCTGCTATGTTTTGGAGCGAAAACGCTCTCGGAATATCCCAACCCGGAAGCAAACCCAGGGCATCACTCAGAAATATATCCCCCTGACAAACTCCCGGATGCTAAACGAAACTTCGTGTTACTCTTCATGGGCCATCAGAGACCCTCCTTCAATAGTTTCATCTTTAAAACATTGGTCCTGAAAAAAAACGTCCGCCATTTTATTTAATTATTCTTTCATACGTCATTAAAGTTCTAATGTATGTTCTTCAGGAAGGAAGATGATTCAAATTGCTTTGAGGAAAAAAGTATTTCCATAATTTCTTCAAAGCCTTATTATTCAGGAGAATACTTGCAGATAATCTGCATTGAATTTTTCGACTCACCATTCATCACTCCACTACCGAATCATACACAATCACATCCAAAGGCACATTTAATTGATACCATCATTAATCACAACGATATAACGGTGTATTTAACTTTTCTTCCAACGGTATCCCTGGTATTACTCAGTCCGACGATGCACTTCAATCTTGAGCGTGGATTGAACCATTAGTGTGCTACTCGCATCATTATCACAGCCATATAGAATCTACGAAATTAAGATGTGGGTCTTACTCGTTGTCAGATTATTAGAAGAAATAGAAAATTAATCGTTTGCTCTTTATTCATCCTCAGCCTTTTTTGATTTCACCTCTTGAAGATGCTCTCTCACATTCGGACACGTTACAATAGTGAAGCCCCTTGCCTTTCTCACAGTTGATTTGAATCTTTGGCTATTTGGAATTCACTGTGAAGAAAGGTGAACAAGGACTTTTGCAATGTCATTCCGTTTGGACTTCAAAGTCGGTTCTTTTTTTTTCGTTTCGTCTTAATTTATAATGTTGTCACATTCTTCATTGAAACATTTCAATTCAAACATCTTCAGATATAATATACGAGTAGTTTGGAGAATGAATATTCCCGAGATATCTCCAGCTCTTGGAACAGAAAAATATTGAGAATGAAAAAATAAGACAGACGTTAGACGTGAGTCAAGACCTAAATTGACTGAATTCATGAGGTACCAAATGGAAGAATGCAAAACATAACAAGTGAAGAATAAAAGTAGTAAGGGGTGAGAGATTAAGGGCGAGAAGGCGTCAAAGAGCTGACCAGGTCGTTGGATCTTGTTAGTTTAGGATAGATATGTATCGGTCTGAGTTGAGGTCAGTCCCTGCCACCTCAAGTACCATAAGAGTCCATCCAATGAACCTCAAGCCTGTCATTATTACGTCAAACCACTTTTTGTCGACGATATTTTCTTTAGTGAAATCTTTCAGGTAACAATTCACCTTCCAGAAGCAGAAGAACTTAATCCGTTCCATGCCTTATGGTCATTAAGTATTTTTATCTTCAAAAAGAAAAAGAAAATAGAAAATAATGCTTCACCAGTATTCAATGAAAATTCAATTCTGTAACATGTAAATCGAGTGGCGCCAAGAACCTGATACTCACTACTGTGTCATCGAAAATCGGGTTAACATTAAACACGGTAGATGGGTAGAAAGGGTCCACCATGACACACTGATCTTGAACGAGCTTGCGCGGAATCATGACAACTTGCAATACTACCATGAGCCAACACACTTGGATCAAGGGCAAGGTATCTATTACGAGATGGCTCTTGGCGATACTTCCTCGTCATCGACCAATTTGCTGCCGTATTACACCTGTAATAAAGAAAACAAGACAAAACAATTGATTCTTTAATTTTTTTTCATGTTGGAGTCAATGTAATTTGGATGAGATCTACATTGTTCCGTTTTGTTTCTGTTAGAAACACTTTGTTTATCATTCTGTCTTGATCTTGATATTGAGTTTCCTTTTGTCCAGTATAATACATTCACCGAGTTAATGTCAAAATCTCATTGAAGATAAGAAATATACATAATGGAGAAGCAATATGTAGCATATTCTTAAAGAAGTGCTGATAGTTTCAGAGATTTTGTGATCTATTATTCCAGTGAGGATAATATAATATTAATATGTTGGAATCAAATGCCCACATGAAGACATTATTCGAAGAAAGTCCTAGGAATGCCAATTCTCCAGTTTAACATCCGGCAACATTTTTCAATCATTTGAATGATTGATAGCTCATTGGAATATAATTTCTAAAAAATCGACACACCTTATTGCTGGATAAACTCCAGTGATTACTCAGGTCAATGACTTTGAATAGAATCATTCAGTCGCGCCATCAGGACTCATTCATCCTAACGAACTTTCCATAAAGAAAGCAAAAAGGCACATTCATCTACATTATATACAGAAAACCTAATTCAACTCTCGTCAAGTTAGTGTATGCCATTGAAGGCAAAACCCGGAAGAGAGACTTGCGTCACGTGCGACTGAATCCTTCCGACAGATATTCATAAAGTATGAGGAAAAGGGGGAAAAAAATGATAGCAAGAATAGATGGAAAAAAACAGGGATGTGAAAGAAAATAAATACTAAGAGCTTCCGAAGAAGCTTTGAAAACCGTCATAGTCTGTCTGTGAATAAAAAAGAAAAGTACAAATTCACGCAGTAACTATTATTTATCTTGCACAGACAATTCCAGTGGAGACCCTCTCTTACCAGTTACAGGATCATACGGGGATGAATGATCTCATGTAGATCCTCTGTTTTGTATGCTTTTTTTTGAAGCATCAAAAACTCGAGCATCAGAATGATTTGCAGTTATCGGTTAATAAATCAGTAATTTCTGTTACCAAACTTCTTGAAGATTTTTCTTTCCTCTGTGTCACTTGTACTCACTATAATGTTTATTCATCATTAATAATGGAGACTGCCATTGGAAAATTTCATAGACATATTGATCTATAGAATATGCTTTTTTCCCACAAACTAAATTCGATTCTTATGATGAGTAAACAATCTTTGAATTAGAATTGAATACCTCCGGAAATGATCAGATACTGTTTTCAATTGTACTTTCTCTCTCTCAGTTTCTGATTCTCCGAATTTGCCGATTTCTACTCTGATCCTAAAAATAATAAGATACACTGGAGAATATTGATGAAAGTCGTCTTCAGAAGAGCCTATAAGAGAAACCTTGAGCTTCGCGTCCTGATAAAAATTAACCAGTGTGAATATTGTCAGGAGCAGACAAAGGATTGGTGAACTCTGAAGAACAATGGAGACTTTGATGGCTCTTCGATGGCCGCAGTCTGGTGTTTCTGATACGTTGTCTCCTACAGGATGCCATGGACATACCATGTAATTATTCCTATCAATGATGGCATTGTCGCAATTAGACTCGCATTATGATTCCGATGCCCTCTACTCTCCTAAAAAATAAGTTCATTAAGTCTCATAGATGCTCAAGCATTCTGATTGGAGAACATGATAGAAAACATTGTTGTGTGAACTTTTCAAACACTGATAAAATTAATGAATAAAAAGCAAGGGAATGTTGCATATGTGCAGGAACGTTGCAGTGAATAGAACAAAGAAAAAATTAATGTCGAAATTTCATCTTGGATTTAAAGATTTCTCGAGTTATGAAGAATAATATAGCATTCATAATTTATCCAATAATCTCATCCGGATGAAGTAACTGAAAAACGAATTAAAATGATAGTGATGACATTGGAGAATAAGGAGTATCAATAAAGAGTGGTCATTTCACTGGATTTAGATAAAATCTCAAGCGGTAAAAATAAAACTCGCTGACAGTATTTTACATGTTATAATCCACATGCATTCATGAAGAAAGCAAACTATTGGACAAATTATGATACAACTGAAGAAATTGGTCAATTGTAATGAAAATATAGCTCGTATCAATGCAAGCACAGGAAGAAAATAAAAATGAATAAATAAACGAGAGAAACGTATCGAATGATCTTTTGATTAAAGTAGAACTAATAAATGGGTATGAAAATAATGAAGTCCGGGGCATGGCAACGATCAAACGCAATGTTATAGGCTCCTGGCACAGTGGGGAGCCATGGAGAATGGAATTATGGGTAGAGACCTTTCCCCCACTTGCTACCAATCTTCTGGTGCGCATTGTCTGGCAGCCATATTGGAATGAGACTTGGCTCAAACGTGATTGGTTAGTTTTTTAACCAGCAATACCCCCGCAATTTTTTTCCCCCTCGTTCAAAGTAATATCACAATACATGCCTTCGATCCCCCTCCCCCCTCCTCTTCTCCATAGCATGGTGCCCAATACCAAGATTGTCTATCAGTTGTCTTCATGCTTACCTTTCATCAAAACCATCATCCGTACAGTGTAGAGTGTCTCTTGGTTGAAGATTTTACGGTAATTCATGTACTCATTCAAGGATTTCCATTGCTTTTCATGTCAGTGATCTGAAAAAAGAAGTAGTTTTGGAAGAAAAAACAGAGTCAGTGTCATTCTTAAATTATTCATAATTGATAAAGTGTTTAGAAATTATGACAGTGACTAATATCCATCTAAAGACTTGTAATTGAAGAAGTTTCATGAACTGTTTGCAAATGTTCGGAGTTTGATCCTGTGGATTATTAATTTTTGGATTTATCTCGAAAAGGTATGTGCTTTCAATCTGAAAGAATCGAAGAATGATTCAACTCTACAAGTAGAAATAGATTTATTGCATCAGCATTTGGTCGAAGTATTAGGTAATTATTTTTACGAAAGGGGGAAATTTGAAATTGAACCAATCTCAACTCCATGTACCGACGGGTCATTACTTATAGGTTTAATGACCATGAAACACTGGTCACTAGCAAATAATCAAGTCTCGTAATGGAACTTTAGGATTTATTTTCGATGACACAATTTCCAGAAAGCGAATAAGACATCAGTTGAATTTGCTTCAGCATCGTTTAGGATCCAATGTTAGTATATATTTGTCACCTGGCATAGGACAATGCATGCTGACGGCTACACATAGAGATGCATTTCACGTAGGATTCCAACTGCTTTCAATGAAAAAACCGAGAGAGAGAGAGAGAGAGAGAGGAATGAAAAAAAGTGTCTAGTAATGCAGGAATTATTATCAGTGATCGTTAGAGGTAGGACACGAAATATGAGAAATGATCTGTCAGAATGGTCTTATATGCACGGGATTTTTGTGGATGAGAAAAAAAAGAAACGTGCCTGAAGCACTGAATAGGGCACCTATGGAATTGTAAGAGATGCGTGCGTTAGAAGCAGCCAATTTTCAATTCATGATACTGCAAATTTTCTTAAAAATGAGTTTCCTCGAAAAAGTCGATTTGGTCCCAGAGGAAAACGCACAGTTTCATTTTAAATTTTAATGAATTCATGCTATCGAATGATTCAGTTTGATGAGACAATTAATTCACAGAGACTTAATATGGAGAATCATGGCTATTTGATGATTCAATGGATACGAATAATAAATGCCTTTCAAAATAAATTGCAATGGAGATTTCTGCGTCTCTTTTTATACTTCTCGTCGGTCTTGAAAAAAAAATGGCTTTATCCAATTGATTTTTGACTGGAAGACGTAGAAGAGGGTGGTTCCGAGGCTTCACCAATTTACAGACAGCCATTATCGTGCGGTTGGAGGAACATTTGGGCCAGACAATGGCTGCTACCACTCGTTAATGTAATAGGCATCCAAAAAGGTGCGACCTTCTATCCTCTCTCTCTTTCTACATTTCGTGCCGCACTCAAAGTCAGCCGCATCACGAAAAACGCCTTTTACCTTCTTTCTCTATTTCTGTTCGTCTCCGTATTTTCCATTTCTCTCACACTCAATGATGTAGAAGAGACCTCTACCTGAACTAAAAACTCTCCAACAGGCGTCGATCTTCTGGAAAATATTATTTTATGCGATTATTATCTTTAATAACAACCTTTGGATGGAACGAAGAAAGAATAAAAATAAAATAAGTTTTTTTTTTCATTTTATTGAATACAAAAAATTCCGTAATTCTGTGGATAAATAGGAAAAATGGACAATAGGGATGGAAAAATTGAGCAGAAGAAAACTGAAAATTTGCTCCGAAACAAGTAAAAAATGTAGAAAAAATAATTCCAAAATTGAGCAATTAGATGACTGTATAAATTAAAAATTGTTTCTGTGAAACAAAAATAAATTCATGAATTCTTCAATTTTATTATAATTAAATTTTTATTTTCCATATTATGAAGATTATTCAGGTGAATTAATTTATACAATCAATACATTGTATAAATTTTGAAGAAAAAAAAAATCCTTATTGTCATGCGTAGAGATTTGATGTAAGAACTGGATCTATGAGTCCTATAATATCTTCATAGATACAAAAGCATGTAATGGTAGAGAGAAGACGAAAACTCGGGATTGGTCAGAGGGCGGAGACCTCTGAGGTTCGACTGGAGCCAGCAGGTGGATCCTAGACAACACCCCCTTTGTCCCTCAATTAGTTGCGTTCTCTCTTCCCTCTTCTTCTTTATCTTTCTTTCTTTGAAAGGTAGGTTGCAGCCTCCCCGAAAAATTTTACCTGCTCCAAAGACTCCTCCGCCAGGCAGTTTTCAAGTGTTGAGCATCGGCGCCGCTCCACGCGTTTCAGCCGAGTCACAGTGAAATGCTTTTTTTTTCTTCTTTCCAATAATTTTCGGTTGTTAATACAAATTTGTGGGTGTAACGAATTGATTCAGGATTAACGTTAATGAACAGAATATAATTAATTTATTGGAGGCGAATAATAATGAATAATGTGCAATGTGCAATGTAGTGAGATGAAATAATTGACATTTCAAGTTGATGAAATCGATGAACTTATTTGAATAATATAAAAGAGGAAAAAAGTTATTTTGTGTTGACTAAAAGAAGTGATTGAATAATTTCAGGTGAATACATACTTACCGCCGGTAGTCCAAGTTGTGGGGGTAACAGTACTGTTGAGAGTAACGATCACCTTCTTGGTGCATCATCATTGAGCCTCGACGACTCTCCAATCGGTCTAACTGATGATTCCCTTGGATTAAATGACAGCTTAGGACTTGAAGATGATTTTACATCGGAATTACTGAGTGACAGTTTGCTTGGTGGTACTGGGGTAGAGGGTTTGCTAAGCAACGATTCACTTGGTCTGCCCGACGGATTCAATCTCGAGGAGGCACTTCAGCTTGTTGGCCTCAATGAGGTTCAACCAGAGGTAAAGAAAAAGAAGGAAGAAAATAAATACATTGAGAAATATTTCGAGAGTAAATAAAGTGAAAATATATTAAATACGATAACGTCAAAATTTAGGAAATAAAACAAGACGAAAAGAAGAAGAAGAAATTGGACCAGACTGTGTCAAATTCTTCGAATCCTTCTGTTGATTCAGAAAATTTGAAATCATCGAATAGTGAAGATCCTGAAACTGACGAAATGATTCACACACCGCAGTTCCATCATCCACATCACTCACATCGTCCCTTACAGGTATGTTGATTTTGTTTTATCAATTAAAGTATAGCTCAAGTGCAATGAATGAGCAAAGTTTGTTCAGAATACAGCAGAATCTCTTCATTACATTTAATAAAATAAAATTGTTGCTTCAATTTTCATTCTAATGATTCTGCAAAAATTCTGTAGCAAGACAATGCTCATTTATTGGTGAACACAATGATTCCGAAGTTTGAGAAAAAAAAACCCATATTTTTTAAATATGAGATTGAGATAAATTTACTCTTATTGTTTGAAATTACCGGAAATTATCCAAATATTTTATTCATCTAACTCACTGTCCCATTTTTCCTCAATTCAGTCAGCATAAATTATCACCCAAAAACCCATATAAGGAATATTTTTCTCATTTATCCCTGAAGTAACTATGACGATTTATTCAATGAAATTTCATCCCCGATCGTTTTCTGCATCTTCTCGCTCGAAATAAACGAAACGATTCGGAAAACATGAAGAGAAAGAATAACTTTTCCGAGATTTTCATTACATCCTTGGATATTTAATATTAATACTCAAAACTCATTTTATCGTTTACCTTAATTTACGTTAACTACTATGATCGTACTAAATGAGATGAGATTGGAGAGAGATCAATGCCGCATGACTACATTCCATTTAACGTCTCTTAAAGACATAAAAATGAATTGCGTATTTTTATCTTGTTGCATGCAAGTGAAATACTCTCCTTTCTACCAGTAGTTTTAAATTAATGAATGACTGTATAGTTTTCGCGTGGATTTAATAGTAATGATAAATATGACCCTCATTGTCCCAATCTATATAATTTTCAAATATTAAAGATATTCAGTCAAATCCCTGAAGAATTCAGACAATTCATGATTTCTTTCCCAAGCGTCGCTTCATTAGATGTGAAAAAATAGGATTTTATTGAAAACTTGAAGAAAATGGATCTATTAAAACTGACTGAATATCCTTGGAACAAATTCCTTAAGAATCAATGAGGCCACAAATTATTTTAGTTTCGAATGATATCGGTAGTCTTATCCCACGAGAAAAAAAATGATTAAAAACGAAAACCCGTAAAAACAACAGTTAACTTCTATCCCTAGACTTTGATATACTCATAAGACTATTGGTAGTGGTTTTTATTTTTGTCGCAATGTCAGTAATTAAAGGTTTCTCTGGGTGATGCTTTGGTCTGCTTGGGTGATATACGAAGTAGGAAATACAGAGAAGAGAGATAAAGGTATGGAGTAGTGTAGCGGATCTCTGAAAGTGTATGAGCCCATGTAGTTAGAGTGGCATTTATGATCCATAAACAGGACATTCATTATTTACAACTGCAAACCACAAGTATACGCATATACATTGATGCATCCTTTGATTCTATGTAAGAAAGAAATGGGGGATATGAGCAAAAGCTTCAAGTATATACCGGCATTTTCACTACCCAACAATTATAAGTCGTAACTGTTGCTTAATGTAACGAGTAGATGTGCGAGTTTTGCAGTTAACGTGAAAAAAATTTTCACCTCCTACTCATTTATTTTTTTCCTCACATTTTATTTTTCTTTCCTACCACTTTTAGTTTTTCGAAGCAAAAACAAGTGATACATTGCCCAGATGGCTCATCGATAATTTCACGAGTTATCCCTCATCTAGTGATTGTAGATAAACATTTCTCTAACATTATTTCACCACGTTTTCCTTCATTCTTCAGTAAAATTTACGGATAATGTTTTTCCTTATTCTTTTCTCGTAATTGAAGAACATTATTTTGATGACATTCGGTAGAATATAAGCAGTAGCTATTTTATACTGTAGAGCAACATGAAAAATTTGCACGGGTAATTCATGGGGAAAGGCCGGTGACAGCAGGTGAAGAGAGATTAGATGTCAATGTCATCAGCGTAACACGGAAAGATAATTATTATGTCGTTATGAGTGACTACTGATTGGTAAGAAATTTTTCTGAAGACCATCGAAGATTGTAAATTGGATTCAATCATCTTTATGGTTTGTTTCATTGTCCTATTTCCGCTTTGAATTGAGTTTATTTCAGGAGATAATGAAAAATGATTTGTTCAAATTTTGCAAAAAATCTTGCGTAATTTATGAAATTTTAATGACAACGATTTCTCGGAAAAAAATTCACGCGTTCATTCGACAATTTTTGTATTCGAAACAATTACAAACAATGCAACATTATTATGTTTCCCCAAATTTATTATACTCAACAAAATCATTTCATGATCTTTCTTCAAAGCGGAAGAAACGTTACGGTACGCATCTCTCGGTGTGTCATAAAATATGAAAGAAAAAAAAAATGAAAAAAAAAAAAGAACCATCAAGGTAAAATTTATCACCTTGGCCTCTTCGTCCTTAAAGATATGCGTGTCAGTACCATATATAGGTATATGCTTAACTGTAAGAAGCACTAGTAATCATAGGAACAACTATTATTCCACCGTATACTTGTTACAGTAAATGCTATTTCTACTTCTCCTACTTTCTGTACTTCATTCTATTATGCAACCTTATTTTTACAATCCAACATTGATTATAATTGCTATTCAAATGTTAACTTAACTTGGCTCTTCATATATAAATTCTCCGGAACAATAGTCTCAATACTTAACGGAATTTTATTTCATTTCCATTCAATGGAAAAAACATCTGTCACTCTTTCTTCAATGTGAGTTCTTACGAAATTATTTTTAATTTCTCCCCACATCTAATGTTCATCATTAAAATTTTTTGAAGCACTCATTTTTATTCAATTTCTTGTCATAAACAAAATGCTTCAGCGAAACGGACTTGTTAGTAAAATAGATGAGATTTTTTCGTGTGAGTGAAGGTCTTCATGGAAGAAATTGAAAAAAAAGCGCCAAAAGTATAGAGATGCTGGAGAATTTTCTCATTTTTTCAATTTTTCTCGTAAAGCTCCTTATTTCGAACTAAATGGGATTCATCTGTCTTGTATTCCCGAGAAATATCAAGATAGCTCATTACAATTATCACAAAGATGAGTCGACTTGTCTCGTTTTACCTCTCCATGACTAAATTGTTGCTCGAAATGTTTGTTTGTTTTCAATATAAAGTCACCCTAACGCCTGACATATCCTCGATATCGATTCATTAAAGAAGAAGTTCAGTAACAAAGTAAGAAATGAAGGACAATGGATTGATTCCATTAGAATTTTTGAAAAATATCTCATAGAAAATTCCTCGTTTTCATTATATTTTAAAATATTCGATAAAATTAATTCACAATTAGAATAAACTCACCTCAATTACCTCTTCCAGTCTTAATTTGCTATTGAAAAATAATTATATCACAGAAAGCAACAAACCATACAGTTAGACTGAAGGAATCAGTGCACACGCAAGTAGAAAAAAAAATACCTCAATTCCACAATGAGCCAATGGTAGAACGAAGGTGAACCCCTACCCGTTTAGTCAGTAGCACCGGTGATTCTTCTCACAGAGAGATGTGAACGCGCGTGTTTAACCAACACTCGCGTCCAACACGCGACTTCACGCGGTCGGTAGTTTCCATCCATCCTGTGACATCAAAAATTCCCAAGAGCTGAAATAACAAGAATTTTTATTAAAAAACCTGAATAAAAAGATCACAGAGAAGTTTAGAAGAAAAACTATGAGAAATTAGTGTTGTGTCAAGTGTTTTTCAAACTGTTTATTTAATTTGTGTTGAAATGATCTTCATGAAGAAGAGACCGTCACGCTTCTGTGCCCAACTTACTCATCATCTACTTGCCATTGTCAATCGAACGTGACCTTGATTGGGCAAGTTGAAGAGACACTACTGGATTTCACCGTAAAACCAATATTGTCTTTAGAAAGTTCCGAGTGTTTGGTTGAAATCTTTCTTTGCATCGGAAAAAAAGAGGAGGAAAAAATCAACTGAAGTAAAAGAGGCCATTTTTACATATGAACGAGGTTCAGCAGCCCTTCAAGACACTTCAAACTGCAAATGAACATTCACAATTTTCATCAAATTTAGAATGTTTGAGTCTGATTGTCGACGACGGACTATTGCAGGTAGTTTCCTTAATATCATTAAACATTTTTGAGAAAAAAAGGCAAGGCCAATTATTAAAATTGTCTTTTTCGTTAAATTCGATCATTTTTGTTTACTTCATATTCATCTGTCAACATGTAGCCATTAGCAGATGAAATTCGTGCAAATAATTACGTCCGCATGATGTCACGACCTTTTTCTCCACCCCAAATGCAAAAACCAGTCATTAGAAATACGAGCGTGGAGAACTTAGAAGTATATGCACTTCAGTTTTTGATATATAATGAGTCTACTAAATTAATGTATTCCATATTTTCACGGAGGGAAGTGCATTTATGAGAAAGAGGGAAAAAATAGAATAGTCAAATGAAGTAGGTGGGAAGGAGGGATTAGTCAGAAAAAATAATGAAGAAAAAATCCTCCATCGTTGCCTCGTGTCTGTGTCCATATAACCTCGTGCGTTATTGTGCGACTTGCATTACGCAATGAGAGAAAAAAAAACAACATGGACGACACGACATTATTCCGAACCATATCATTTTTGGAGCTTGTGTCTCACGCAAGTGTCGTATTAACACTGACCTTAGTCACCTGTAATTGCTATGTCTATGCAAACGTTCAGGTAAACCTTCTGGTATACATCGTTATTTTTTTCAGCGTAATAATAAAAAAAAAGGAAGATTTCTTCGCAGTCTCCAAGATTTCCTCGAGCATATCTCAACTTTTTTTTATTCATTTTTAATTCATGGAGAGTTTGATCATCATTCGTACTGGTTCAAATGGAATTTAATCAACAAAAGAGATCTCATAAAATTGTTTGAATTGAATGAATTTTTCGTGAAAAAAAGAATCCACAAAATTCAATAATTCCATCTTCAATGTCGCAAACAGCTCTGAAAAAGTATTCTCTTTTTTTCACTTTTCAATAAAAACAATAAGATTTATTAGTTCGTTACAACAACAAAAAAGTCATTGACTGTCAGGAAGTATGAATAGAAAAATTGACAGATGAGATAATCAAACAATTATTTTCTCATCAAGCGGCCCAGGGTCAAATATTGTGCGTGAAGAAATCAACGAAAAAATTTTCATTCTATTTTCGAGGTCAGTAGTTTTTATCGACGTGATTCTTTTTTTAGATAAAAGAGCAGATTAACATCAAAAGATAGAGGATAGTTTTGCGACATTCATGTGCACAGATACACGTGAACAATATTTGACACTAACGGAACATTCTAAAATTATGACAGGTTTATTTGAATGCAATGAAATTTAGGCTTGACCGTAAATTTCTGGGAAAGTTCCGTTCAGAATTTATGTGATAAAAATTTGACTAGTTGAACGTCAAATATGGTGGTAAAATTTGTCAGTGGAACTAAATACATGTCCCTGCTATTGTATTGACTTAGCTCAAGAAGGTAACGACAGGTACAACGACTCTTCTGTTGTGGCTTTTCACAGTTGGAAAATCCGTTAATTTGGGAGCCTAAGTATTTCACTAAGTATTAGGAAATTTGACCACGAGGTTTTGACAGGAAGTGAGACCACCCGGTGAGGCTTAAAGTCGCAATTAGGCATAGCCTTAGGATTAACAATTTTACGAGTGAAAAATTCATTTATTTCATCTGAAATAATTCATTTTCATTCTTTTATAATTAATATTTCACATAGCTGTATGCACAAGTACAGAAGTAATTCGTTTCGCCTTGAAATATTATTTTGTCCAGCACATCTGACCATCTGTATTCTATCAAAATTACATTTGTCCATTATAACAACATTCAATGGCTTTCCTCAACGTAATTACCATCGTAATGCTCTATAAGCATCTGTTCAAGAATATGAATAATGAAAGAATAATGAAAATCTTGGAGAATCCCTTCATTTTCTCCAGACAAACCATTCCACATTCGTTGCTTTTTTGTGATGGTCTTATCAGATTTTATCAGATTTTCCTAAAATATTTTGAAATTTGGAAGAGCAAGAAGTAACCCAAATTACTGCACTTTCCGTCAGTGAATTATGATAGATGCAATCAATTTTACTCCAAAAATATTGAAAAAAGGTAAAACTATCAATTGAATTCAGCAATTGTTATGAAATATCTCAGAAATAATGCGAAACACTTCATTCTCCTTCTCCTAAATTTCACAAATTCTCAGCTGTCAAGAGACTCTCGTTGTTTATTTTGCTGGGTGTAATAAAAATTCACAAAAACTATGAACACTTTTATACTCATTAATTACCGCTCATCTCTTCTTACATACGTGTCATGATCCCATGATTTATGTATCATCAAGATGACCATCTCCCAAAAACCATTTGTATGAAAAGACTGGTAGCCAGTTAAAAGCAAATGATCAAAAGATCTGCAAAAAAAAGGAGGTAGCAAATGAATGAAAAAAATACTAATACTAATGCTGAAACATAAAGATAATTTTAATCGATTCTACGAAAATTAGCTATCACATTGAATCAAGGTAGATTTTATGAGCAACAGAGAATCTCCCGGAGGCTTGAAAAACTTCACAAGTAATGAATGTTCTTCAACAAGGTATTACTACTGAGATTCAACGATAATATACGACTTTAGCCTCAAGATACCTAACACTGGATCTTTCATAAGTCAAGAACATCAGGATTTAATAATTTGCGGGGCCTTTATGCTGAGGAAAAACATTTTCCACTAAAATATTGATGAGACCGAGGATTTTCTTGGAAAAAAGAATACAATACAACATAATGAATCTTGGAATTATTGAAGGGATAGAAACAATAAAATTAAATTGTTTCTAAAAATCTTTAAAATTGTTGCAATTGTTAGCTGCGATTTTTACTATCTTTTCAATGAAATGCATGGGAAAAATCGAAATATTTTTTTCTTCAATAAACATTTCACAATATTGTGTTGGTGCACAGTGGCACATTATTTGGCCGTGATATTTCTCTATTTACTTAGAAGTGAGCGTCGAGTACTTGAGTGGTACCTTTGGAGGATCCTTCTTTCGACCTGGCCACAATATTTACATAAAACAGGAGTGTGTTTCCACTCCTTGAGTTACAATTCTTCAGCTCCAAGAGAAAAAAAAGAAGAAGAAAGGACAGGAATGAATAGATTGAGAAAGAGTCGAAGTTTGTGAGTGAGCAGTCGTGAGAAAGAACTTGATAAATGCAGATGAGGATGCATCCACCTCAGATATTAATAATTGCAATTAGAAGAGAGATACACTTTATTGTACATTAGGAGACACGCACGCATTGGATAGTGAAATGCTGATGATGTCAGGGAGTTTCTTTGATGCACTTGGTATTAATTCAATTATTCAAATTGCACGTAATCGATAACTGTCCATTACAGAAACTTGAGGTATTTTAGACAGTATTATAACTAAACAATAAAATAATTAAATAGGCTGAAAGATACCCTTTTTTATGAACAATTTTACATAAAATGGTTTTACGAGACTTCAAATGCTATTAATCTTGTTTCACGAGTTTACTACTGAATTGAGTAGATTCATTTTTCATTAGAAAAAAAAATGAATAATCATTATATCTTGAGTTATGTCGATGAAGTTATCACATTCATGAAAGACATGTCAATTTGGATTTGTCACAGCCAATAAAATTCTACTTGAAATAGTTTCCGTATGAAATTTATTTTATCAAGAAAACGAGAAAACACGGCGGGAGACACATTGATAAAATGTACTTACTCCTGCGGGAATTCTTACGAGCATATGTTAGAGTTATGCACTGTGAAATGCATAATGGGGGAATTCAACGTGTGAAATGAAATTCCTCAAAAACTAGAATGGAAAAAAAAAGAACCGGAAATAAACAATTGAGAATTTTTTTTAATTTCTAAATTTTTCTAAACTCAGTAAAACCGGAAATCAACGTAACCGTGAAAATATTTTTTCATTCACCTGTTCCAGAGGGTAAAAATTGACCGACCAGTCCTCAATTCCCTCATAACACCAATATTTTCATTGAAAACTTTCCCATAGTCGACCTTTACACATTTTACCACGTAAAGATAACAAATGGCCAGTGTGTACTGAGGATGAAATCAATCCCTCGATTGAGTTGACAAGCTGATTGATCCTGACGAGTGTCAAGTACAACAGCTTTATATTATTGAATCGTTGATCCTTGAAACAATCAATAATTCTTATTATTCAATCTTTCATAAATTGAGATCTATTCGAAATACAGTTACGCACTTTATTCAGAGAATATCACTAAAACTACTGGATTGAAAAAAAAAAATGGCAGTCAAATTTGTTCTAGCTCCTGACATTCTCTAAAAATAATGTCTCTTGATGAATCCTCGTAAATTCACGAACTCCTATGATATCCACGAAGTAATGAAAGCTTAGGTTTTTACATTTCTTAACGACTCCATTCGTTTTTTAGATGAATAAGAAAAAACGTTATGTACTTAACGGTGGTTCTTCTATTACGTTCTTGATGCTCTTACACAGTTTTTCGGACCACCCCATGTATGTTGTTTGAAGTTTATAGAGGAAAATGGTGTCTAACTCCACTCGACAGCTTTCACAGCCATCTGCCACCTTGCACGTTTTCTGACATCTTTTTTCTTTTCTCTATTTCATGAGTCAAAATTGAAGGCACAGTTTTTATCCATTTCTCCTTTTCAAATACATGTATCCAGGGTATTTAACTTTATTCTTAGACATAAATCATGTCAATGGCACAATTTCATTTGATGTTTTGCATTTTTTTTCCCATCTCAATTTCTTCTTTCACATTATGTGTCATCTAATTGGTGCCAATCAAAGGTTCTATGGAAAAGAAGGAGAGAGATAAAAATTTAGTAAATTAATGAATCAATAATTCACCTGACGAGTGAGATTAATGGAGAATTTTTCGAATTACCTGATGGCCTCATTGGTTTTCTATTACCTTCCGGAAACGCTCTTACATATTATTCAGGATCTTGAGCATTAGTGACAGCACTATGAGAGAGAAAAAAAATTATTAAAAAAGAAATGATGATAATGAATAAAATGTTGATGGTAAGACATCTCGGCCTACATTTCTCTTGATGCACGGCAGATGCGCTGACAAGCGAGAATCTCTTGTCGTAAAGGCGTCGCGCTCAACAGATTGCACTGCCGCACACCATCCACTGATTAATGCACCCAACCAACAATCCCAGAAGTCTTCTCTCCTTCACTCATCTTCTTGCTTTATATACCATGGTACATTAGAGTCACTGCCAAGAACATTAGAGAAGGCCTACCTCACTTACGCTAAATTTTTCAAATACATAGGCGATTATGAAAAAATTCAAATTCCATGCTTATAGAGAGAAAAGAAAATTATTTTACTTCGGTCAATGTTCCGCGTTTCGAAAATTTAGGCATTTGAAATAACTCAGAAAAACAAAGTTAAGGATTCTCATGTAATATCTTTGAAATTGAGAAATATCAGTTAGAAGCTCTTTTCTAGCACTCACTTTCTACCAAGAACGTTTATTATAATAATTTCTCTATCTCAATTATTTTCTGTGATGTTCAAACAACAACTAAACTATTGGAAATTAAATATTTCTAAATTTGACAGCTCTCGACACTCAAATTAATTTTCATTCACTAAAAATTTCGAAGTTATGTCTTCCAAGATTTTGATTATCAAATAATGATTCCCTGATATCTCCTATCGCTGGATGAACTTATCCAATTAATGAAGAGAAAATCAGATTAAATGATTGAAAGAATATTTTCCATAATTTGATCTTTCATTCTCTTATCGCCATAACAATGAACGAATATTATATCATTCGATAATATTTCTTTTTTTAACTCAATACAAAATCTCTGGTACGAGAATGATTGATGAGAATAATCCCCGACACGTAGATTCCAAAAGACTATTAATAATATTGGGGACCATTCTGATCCGTATCCCTTTTTTTCGTGTACAAAACGACACCCACATACATTCGGCAGGGGGCCTCACGTCTGTCGAGTTGACACCTGACAGATACAATGCTATAACATGACAGGTGAACTTGCGACTCTTTACTTATGTAAAAACACAAATTTATCCTGTTATTTTCATCCAAAAAACGATGAAAAATGCTGATAATGATATTTTTTTGTATGATTAATTTCTTCTGTTTTTTCCAGGGTCGCGTGCCATTCATGCGTACGATGAGTATGGACCAAAGATGGTCGGACTTGACATCACTCTTGTCATTACCAAGTACACCAGACCATTTTACACATCCAACGCATCCTTATCCAGGACACGGGATAAATCATCACAGTCATTACGATGCACAACGGAATGTACTACTTCACAATGCAACACTCGCACCACCAGTTGGTGATCTCAATTCCACTGGACCATACCACAATGTTGGTGAGTGAAAACAGTTGGCAATTTTCATTCAGTAGAGAATTGATAGAACGTTGAATAATGAAGTCCTAGAACTGTTGAAATTCATTTGGATTTGAAACTTTCAGAAAGAAGGGAGATGGAGAAATTTCCACTCAGATCTTTCTTGCAGAGCGACGAGAAACCTATAAGAAAGATGTTTATGAAAATACAAGTATCTCCCTTGAATTCCGAGATATTTATCAAAATCTTGCTCACACTTCAGTTCATGTAATTGAGTAATTTAAATAGAGGAATTCTAGAAAATGTATCGCTTATCGTTCCGGAGATATTCTATGAAAATTCATCTCAGAATCTATTCATTTATCATATTCAATCAATTCACTACTGAATTCTTTCAAAACATCACATATTCTTTTTTGAATGAACTAAATTGCTCAACGATTCAGGTGGGCCATCGAATCTTGGATCGGCAGTTGCCACATCGATGAATCTTACCAACAGCAGTGAACCAATGGTACCAGAGAACAACGGTGCCTATAAATCTGAGCCAAGTGACATGATGTATTACCAGACACCAACATCGGATACAATTAATCAAACACCTGAAGGATTGTTCTCTTCTCTTCTCATTGACGAGGACTTTGGGCTGATGGACATGGGCGTTAACGAGAGTAAGTACCAGCTTATTCACATGGAGCTATCTTTTCTTTTCAATCAATTTTTCACGTTTTTCAAGTTTATATTTTCTAATTTCAATTGAAAGACGATTTTTCTTCTTTTTCTTTTAATATCTCTCTTAGTTTATGTAATACATTCTCGTTTGCATTGAATAATCGCGTCCAGTCAACTGAATAAGATTTTTACTATGCAAAAACTTGGTAACTCTCTTTTCCGCATATTTTTGAAGAAAATAGTAACTCGAAGGCTCAGTTATTTGATTACTGAATTAATATTTTAAATGATGAATATGAATGTCGATGAATACGAAGAAATTACCATTCTTCTTCTGGCTCGTTGGCTGCACCGCCACCCCCACCCCCACTGTGATTCTGAAAACAAAATCAACAATTATTAATTACGAATAAACGATAAAAGAAAAGAGAACTTACGTTTCGTATATCATATCCTCCAAAAGCATTAGCAACGCCTGCATCACCAAAGTCACCATCACTAGCACCAAAGAATTCGGGTACTGATTGGCCAGATTGTACTAGTATATTTACGAGTTGATCTCTCAATGCAGAATCAAAGCTCGGATCGTAAAAACTAATTGATTTACCCTTATTACCAACGCGTCCAGTACGACCAATTCTGTGAACATAATCGTCAATACATTTGGGTAAATCAAAATTGATAACATGTGACACATTACTGATATCCAAGCCACGAGCAGCAACTGACGTTGCCACGAGTATTGGCATTCTCCCACGACGAAAATCAGACAGTGCTTTTTCACGCTCCATTTGCATTCTATCACCATGGATACTCGTAGTTGGAAAATCATTTTCACATAAAAATGCAGCGATGAAGTCAGCAGTCTTTTTTGTCTCAACAAAAACAAGTATCTTGACTTGATTATTGTCACTCATTAAGTTCTGACGTTCCTCCTCCAGAATTGAAGTCAATTTTGATTTCTTCTCTTTTTTACCAACTTCATAAATTATCTGATTAATATGCTTATTAGCAGCTCCAACAATTCCAACAGTGAGGAACAAGTAATTTTTCAAATAATTTATGCAAAGTCTTTGCACATCAGTACTGAATGTTGCTGAAAACATGAGAGTCTGTCGTTCTCCACATGGTACCATGCTCTCATGATTGAGAATTTTCTCCATATCAGGAAGGAACCCTTGATCAAGCATCCTGTCAGCTTCATCAAGAACAATGAATCGAATCGATGAAAATTTGACTCGTCCACGACTGACGAAATCGTTCAATCTTCCTGGTGTTGCTACCACAATATCAACACCTGAACGTAGTTTATCACCCTGATAAGTTGTCTTGACACCTCCATAGACAGCAGCACATTTGAGTATAGTTTCTTTAGCAAACTTGTGTGCTTCTTTGCATATTTGGTCAGCCAATTCTCTCGTCGGCGACATGATAACAACCTGCGGCTCACAGCCACGCTCAGTGAGAACTCGTTCACGTGGATGTTCAAGAAGATTCTGGATTATTGGTATCATGAAAGCTGCTGTTTTTCCTGATCCAGTCTGTGCACATGCCATCATATCCCTTCCACTCAGGATAATCGGAATTGCATGCTTCTGCACTGGTGTTGGTCTCTTGTAACCCGATTTTTCGATGTTCTGCATGAGAAGGACTCGCAAGTGAAGATCAGAAAATTGTTGGATCGGTTCAGGTGGATTTTCCCCTGTGACATTAACTTCAATGGCATCATAATCATCGAAATTGATACCAGCAGTCACACCAGAACCATAGACAGTTGCATCGTCCTCATCCAGCTCTGGTGGAATATACGTAACTGGTGGCTTCTTTTCTTCACCATCTGCGCCAGTTCCTTCAGTGTCGTCAGCATCACCAAATCCATTGTTGTCGTCTCGACGCCGTCTTTCACCGTCACGGTCGCCATCACGACCACCACCACGGCCACCGCCACGTCCTCCACGGCCACGACCACCACCCCTTCCTCGTCGGTCTCCATCGCGATTGTCATTATCAAAATCATTGTTCTCGTTGCTGTTGTCTCCGGTTGTACCAAAACCACTTGATTCACCTGAATTATTTTCTCCAGTACCCCAGCCGTCGTTGTTGTTCTTCGCTGGAGCATAGCCACGACCTCTGCTGAAGCTCGTGCCTTCGGCAAACTGTAAATTCATTTTTCTCATAAGAATCATCCTTTTCCAAAACTGTTGTCATGGAATATGGTGAAATCAAAAGGTGATTGAGAACAATTTCATAATTACTTTCTTTGTAGACAAAAATGGGGACTCCCATAAGTTTTAGAATATTTTATGAAAATTTAATAGTGAAGGGTTTGAAAATGTCCCGAAGACGATGAGATGTGGGCGCATTAATTGAAAGAACTTTCTACTGCCCAAGGAAATTCCGAAGATATTTGAAGGATTTCCTCTCAACTCACGCACTTCAAGAATATTTATTTAAAAAAACTTCTCGTTTTTTATTTTCATAATTTTTCTATTTTTTTTTATCCATTAATTCTGTATTTTTTTTATTAATTGAAACCTTTATCAAAAAAATCTTTATGCTGCTACAAAAAAAATTCTGAAGAAAATTTTACTCACTGAAGAAGCATTTGTCGGTGTCTCGAAAGCAGGCTCGTCTTCCCATTCGTCCGCCATTTTTTCAGCCGTCAACTGCAAAATACCAAAAAATGAAAAAAAACAGAATACCTTGAAATGTTTCATCAATGATTGAATTTCTAACATGAACACCAAAGGTCCACACAAAGCGTGGGTATGGAACAAAGGGTCTTCTGGTGAAAATTTAATGGCCGGAGTCCAGAGAGAGTGGGGCGAAGAATAGACACAACTAAGCCTCGTTTTTTCTAACAGAGAAATGTAAACAAACGAGCGCCAGAAAGAAAACAAAAAAAACATAAATGAGGCTTTCGACAGTTCGACCGTTACATGTGATTATGATCAGAAATTTCATAAAGATGGCCGCCAAATTTTCGGAAGAATATCAATTGAATTCATTTGATATTAACATTCGCACGAGACAAAACGATGGATTTTTTTTTTGCGATATTTTCCAGTAAAAACGTTAACTAGAAAATTATTATCGATTGGAGATTCAATATTTAAGTAGAATTACGTTGCAAATTCATTTTCACTTATACAAAGAACGAGAGAAAACGTTTGGGGGTACCACGTGTCGGTGAAAATTGCCGGCAGAAAAATTAACATAAAAGTAAAAGAAAAACTAAACTTACGATATCAAAATTTTCTTAAAATAATAAGCACTCAGAATTGATGAATCCTCGTTGAGATTTTTTATCAATTTCTCGGAAGAAATAAACCCAAATAAACTCTTGTCCACTGAGGATTGATGAGTGACCCACGAGTGCCGGTTTCTTAGCGATAGTGAGGGACTGAAATGATGCTTCCTGAAATCTTCGAGTATTTCGTATCCTGGCAGAGCATGGACTCACTGTTACCAACTCATTTATCATTTTACGAGCTCTTATTGGCTGAAAATTAAATGTGACGCATGCGTAAACATGAGAAAGGGCTTCGCGCCCTGATCAGTGCTGCCTTTGTGCTGCACGGCCATGTGATTAATTTCCTCGAATGAAAAGTGTACGTTCCTTCATTACTACGATGACAAAAGGAAACAAACGAAAAAACGAAGAATTTGCATAGAAATTATGAAAGGAACGTTAAAAAAAACTTGAAGGATTTTTTTCATAACATTTTTCAACGATCATCGATCGACAGTTTTATAATCGAGGTAAAAAAGAAATCAGAAATTCATGCGTTTTTATACAATATTCAATACATTACAAAGAATTAAATTCAATGAACAATGAGACATTTTTTGTTCATAAATTTTTATCGTTCGAACGATTATTTTTCATCCATTGTTTACAGTCTTGAGTCTGCTTCGAGATCACTCCTCATAACATAAACTCGCTGAGTCATCTTCTCCTCGCGGAGAACACACGAATAAATCTGCCTTTGATAAACTCGGAATCGTTTGTATACAAATATAAACATACATATATTCAATCTCTCAAATACATGAATTAATTCTAGTAATTCACATCGAAAAACGTACAATTGATTCAATGATTTCCTGTAAATCGCGTTTAATGAGAAACAAAAGAAAATTTCCTCAATTCCATTTTTAATGAATTAATTATTCTCTCACGATTTCAATATTCAAAAACATGGTAATTACTCAATATTCATTCACCTTAATCTTCAAACAATTGGAAAAACGTTATTCGACGTTATTTATTGGTTTCCTCTTCAAGGTCCTCATGGAAACACGTGACGCAATTCGTCGATAAAACTACTTTTCAATGTTTCATATTGAAAATATCACGAGAGATTGAAGTCTCCAAGTTTCTGAATGAATACCAAATCATCTCAATTTATTCCAGAAACAAAAAAATGTAATATATTTTCCTGAGTCACGATGTAGATGAGAAAAAAAATCGTAGTTCCATAGCAATATTTTCTTTCACTTTTGCTTCTTTCTGGAAAAAAAGAAAATTGGAATGAAAAAAAAATTGTAATGGGAGAAAAATTGTGGTAAGACTCTTGCCTTTCGCGTCAATTTTTTGAGGATATTTCAAAATCAAAGATAAAGCAATTTCTATCAAGGTCTCGGCGATTCTTTATCTCTCTTCAGTATAAAAATATTTTGAATAAGAAAATTTAAAATAAAATCCACTCGAACGCCATTGCACTGTTTTTATGAATATGCCAAAAAATATCAGAATTAGCAGAATTTATCGATTTCGTTGAATTCAATGATACACTGACATCTTTTTCATCTAATCTAAAACTTTGGTACTAAATAAACAGAAACTGAGGTGAAGTAAACATGTCAATGAAATGGTTGGAGATAAATTTATTTTAATAATTGAATGGCTGAGGGAATTTTCGAGACAATAGGTATTGAGATTGATTTCTGGGAATTCTTTGCGAATCCAATTGTTGTCAAAAATATCAACAACGTATTTTTCATGATTTATTAAGTAGATATAGAGAACAACCAAATTGTGATGAAATGACATAATTTTCACAAAAATCTCAAAAATCATTTCTGAATTTCCGCTCATTTCAAAACGTTAAATTTTTTGATAATTAGGATGAAATTGACAGTGTTCATTATTCACCTCGCTGCATCTGATCAAATCAGAATAATCAAACAATCAAACAATGAATCAAAGGAGGAAGGAGTCAGAAACGCGTCACCTTGTGATGATGATTGCAATTCTTTTTTTTTTTCTTCTTCATTTCTATCACAGTCTCATCAGTTTCACGCGGTTCTCAGTATATTAGTCGTCGTTGTATACCGATAGTAAAGTTCACGGAAGTTAAGTTGGGTGTTTCCCGTCCACGTGTGAGACTGAAAAAAAAACGTTTTTCAATTTTTACAATGCAAATCCTTTCTGTTGTTATCATTTTTTTTGCGTAAATTGAGAAATACAAGTTGAAACAAATAATTTCGTAGTTATCAAAGTGATTCATTGTGAGACAGAATTATATGAGGTGCCGTTAATAAACGTATTCCTGAGATCATTGAGAATTAGATGAAAAAAATGGAATAAGGAGCTGATGAAGAGAATAATGTTACAAACAAGTGCCATGCAAGCATGTTTGTTCATTGTGTGTAATTTCGTCTCAATGTGATTCTACGTCGACACACTGAAGCATTTCACAATCTTTTACCAGAAGTGACTCACACTCTACTCGGTCTCTATACCCATTTGTAATAATAGAATAACGCAATTTACGTCGAGAGTTGTCACTAATTCCTTCCTATTTATCACAACCAAATTCTCATCATTCATCGATAACCTCATTGAACTATTTCGAAAAAAATGTATTTCTGTGGAATTTAGTTTTCATGGTTTGCTACAATTTTTGCTAGTAGAGTGGAAAAAACAAGACAGTAATTTAAACGTTGCGATGTAAAAAAGAAATAGCAATCCATGGGAAATCAAAAGAGAGACGGTTTTCAGATTTTTTTGTGAAATTATCTTTTTTTTTAGTTCTTCATTTTCGCAATAAAAAATGTAGTTAAAATTTATCTATCCCTCATAAATGTTGACATTTCCTGTAAAGTGGTTTGAACGAAAAAGGTTTGCGTTTTTCTACTCCATAGTGAAATTATAAAAATACTTCAATTCATGTGCATATAAGACTGTTCGCTTCTTTTTCTTATCAAGAATATACACATGCACTAAAAATGAAGTTCAATTACTTTTGAATTGTTTCTTGTTTCATGTTCATTGTAAAATTTGGGCTGAGTCGTGAATTCACTCCCATTTTATCCCTGCAACTAGAATTTCTAATGATATAAAGACAATAGTCGAGGAGTTTATTATATTTCGATAAATTGCGACGCAAAATTCATGAGTGAAGTAACAAAATTGTACAATTTTCTATACTTCAAAATACCTCAGAAAATAAACGAGATAATCAATTTTTTGAAGCTCTGTACCACTTCTATTGAAAGGATAACCACAAAAAAATCCTCTATCTCGCCTAATTTTCAAGATATTTCATGAAAATTAAACTGGAAAAAGCCCTGAAAAGACGTCTGCTTCTTTAAATTCATAATTTTTCTTTCAACACCGAAATTATCATTCAGAAAAAAAGGTTGGTCACATGTGAACTCTGTATAAACATGACGAAGTAGAGTGACTCATTTATCGTAATCCCGATGCTATTAATGATCGTGATGATTAAAAATAGTAGATTATTATTATTTTTTAACTATCAATGAATTATTCCAAATCCAAGATTGAATAAATATTCTCACTCAATTATTAATGAATAGTATTATTATTTATTATTCAATAGTGCGAAATACATATGTTGCAATGAATTGAATTGCCAGCTGGGTTGTGAGTGTTTATCCGGCTTGTCTGACACTCGGGTCGCGAACGCCCGGCTCGTCAGTAATGTGTAGTGTCCCGTGGTGTTTCCATACCAACAGACGTTCAGTCTCGTGATTTTTTTATTCATTTCTTCGTTTTTTTTTTGAATTTCGTTTTCTGATAATGTTTAAAAAAAAAATGAAATAATTCAGTATTTTTATACTTGTTTGTGATATTTCGGTCGTCTGATTCTTAAAAATGTGATTAACCATTGTTATCTGATTAATTTGTGATGATCAATGTAACAGATTGATGAAAAAGTATAACTCAATAATCAATTAATTCTTATTTATCACATTTTTTGACTCTCGCTAAATGTCTGTTGGACAATGGCAGTTTTTTTTTTTTTTTTTAGTGAATATTACCATCGAAAATTGTGAAAAACTGAAATGTTATCGTTAGATAAAAGTTTTAGTAATCTACATATTTCTAATAGAGTTTTATTTTATCATGTGTTTGTGAATATTCTGTTACTTTAATTGCTTTTACTTTGAGAAAAATATTCAATTGTGTTTTCTGAAATCGTGAATTAGGAATAATCAATTAATTGAAATAATTAAATACTATTATTCCAAATAACTCGGATGACGAGCATGGGGATCATCGTTTATAATTCCAGTAGGTAACTTTACTCAATCAAAGAAAAAAAACTGGATTTACCCAAAAATTTTACCGCCATTATACCTCACTACTATACTGAAACATATCTCTGAAGTTTATCAAAAATAATCTATAATTATCCTACATTTTCTTATATTGAGGTCAAAATCGATCAGTCAAGTTCTTATAAATTCAGCAAATAACGCGCAGAAAGTCAATAAAAAAAATTATATCTTAAAAAAATGAAGTTTCTCTTCTTTTAGTTCAATAATTTATCGAACATTCAATGGATGTTGTTGTCAAGTTAGATAATCACTATTGGCCCAATCGGTTGATGTACCGTCCTAGAAGTGTCGAGTCATACACGCGTCATACACATGTTTACGGAGCCTACGTTCTTACGTTGTTTATCCATTCTATATAATGTTTTTTGGTATGAATGAAATGTCTTTAAATAATCATTCAGTTAACTGACAATAGAATTTGTATAAAAATCATGAAGTACACGTCTGTTACAGCATTCTAGAGAAATTGTATTGATTCTTTTTCCTTTCATCGGTTTAAATTGACTAGCCTAAATGTGCTAAACAGTTAAATCATTTGCGGATGTATGAATATTCAATATTTTTTTTAATCATATGGGCCTATGTCTCAATACTGCATGCATGATTTATTGATATCACTAAGTATCACAGTGTGAGTCAAACCATCGTTTGGGAATTCAAAAAATTTATTGTTGAAGAAAATTTTCAATATCACTGAAAATGATTAAACTTTTGAAATTTAAATTATTTACACAATCAAGTTTTGAAAATTCTTACTGGAAATTTTCCATATAATGGGTTCGAACTTCACAATAATCATCAATAGAATTCTTCAAAAATCGGTTCTCCTCTGATAAGCAAAGTTCATGAATTCGATGAAGCTTCGAAATTGTTGCAATTCTATTTATGAGCATGAAACGTTTCCGCTGTGAAATATTATAATCGAATTCAGTATTGAAGTGCTAAATGAAGTGAAGTCTTATCGTAATCCCAAATGTAATCCAGCTCCGTTGCTGCAATATTTTTCGCGGTAATGAAGATGATAAATGAATTGTTTCGCTGATATTTTTTTGTAGTTTTCGCAATTCTCTACATAAAGATATAAACAGAGTATATCTCCATTAGTTTGCAAGATTTTCCATTGAGAATCATCACAAAGATGAGCGGATTTGCCTTGTTTCACCTCTCTACTATTGATTTGTTCTATATTATATCAGCAATTAACGCAGAAAGGAGCGTCAGCGGTGATGTAAGTGACGAGCTGCATGGGATTACGGTTTTTTTTTCACTTTCGCACTATCTTCAGGGTAATGCTACATAGGTCGTAAACGTGTGAAGTGAATTGCAAGATGAGAGTCTGTAGGCACTTCAATACAAGACAGAGCGCGCGTTCACCTCTTGATATATATTGGCCTCCCGACTAATCCTAATTCACTGAAATAATGTGTTATCAGATAGTATGTCTGGAATCAATGAAAACTCTCAACATAAAATTCGACTGAACATGAATTGGCTTAACCCTTTTTAGATTTGATATTAAAGAAATTTATCACAAATTCTCAAAAATCTGCACAAATTCAAAGCACGTGGATCTCTGTTATTTAGAAATTCAATAAGAATCAGAGATGAAAATGACGTTTTGAAACGATATTCAAGAAACTGAACCAACCACTGTAAAAAATAAAAAATCCAACTTCCCTCATAAAATGGGAGACGTCATGCGTCAAGATTCTTTGAGTTTCGACACCTGAAACCTGGCACATATATAAAATAACATTTCATGTCTTATATTCTCCGGACAATTTCTTTCTAAGAATACGAATGTCTGCATGTTTCAGCATACATTTCATTTACTTCTTGACTTTATTAAATCTTTGCGACACAAGGTAGAATGGAGGATTATTTAAAAGACATTAAAAATTGATGACTCGAGCTATTGATGTTTTACCGTGAATATATTTCCCTCATTTTTTGAATTGTCACTTAGTCACAGTTACATACTCAGTTGTGATTATTTGCAGTAAAATTTAATCTATTCAGCAGTTAATATCTAATGTTTCAATAACAATGATGCAATATACTTCATCGTGCTAAAAAAAACGCAGTGTCCTTGAAAAACAATGTTATGTCTCACCCTTCATTATTACAATTCCCCAGCGAATTTCAAGATAACTGTTTAAAGATAATGAAATCGGAAAATTCTTCGAAAATTTGTTATTCTTTTGAGAGATAAATCAATTGCTTATGAAGGAGAATGCTGATTAATTGTTTTTTTTTGTAATTCAAACAGTTTCGGGATTCGGATGAAATTTTCGAAATTTCGCCAACTTTTTATCACTTAAGCGGAATTCTTATCAATCTGAAGCAAGATAAATCATATTGATTTTGGCATCGGTTTTTCGAAAATATCATGAAATCTAGACAAGACAAAATAATTATTGTAATGTCTTTTTTTACAACCTGAGAGATTTAGTGAAAAATGTCAAACATCAAAAGTAACTGTAAAATATCAAAAGATTTAAGGAAGTTAGATTCGTTGCAATCTCCATTGTAGCTCCAACTTTCCTCAACACAACAAGTTGTTACGAAAAATTCTCAATCTCTTTCAAATTTGGAGATATGCCACAAAAATTGATATTAAAATGAAACAACAGAACTCGTTCGATAACTCGTTTATTTTTCCTTGTTTTAATTTTATAATTGAAATTGTTTGTTTTTTTGCAGGCATGTATTCGATGCGAATGCTGGACAACAGCAGTAACAATGCATCAGGACCAACTGGTGCTGCTGCGTTGCCTGGCGTACAGACTGCTGGTGGTAATGGTGCTGGTGTTACTTCACTGGGTGGAGTTACTGATGAGAGAATGGATGCATCCAGTGACAGCGCTGTCAGCAGTATGGGAAGCGAACGTGTACCATCACTATCTGATGGAGAATGGATGGAGACTGGCTCAAATTCCAGTCACACACAACCAGATTCACATTATTCAATGGATTATGCTAGGTAATTAATTTCCAACTAATAATAATTATTCTCATTATTCCTCCATTGAAATAAGCTGAGAAAAGAATACCTCGATTATTGTATGTACAGTTCGATTATAATTTCAAGGTTTTTGAATAAATTAGGAAATATTTTTTCTGCATCAGCGGAATGGAAATGCCATAGATTCGTTATTATTAGAGAGGTATAGGTGGGAATCAGTAGAGAAGTAGTGAAAGGAGATGAGTCCGAGAATGACGTGTAACTTATTTTCAGAATATATCAAAAAAATCTGATGTTTGGAAAATTTATCAAGATACCTTTTTTGGAACTGACAACATTTTCTCTAAAAGAAATATCTTGATAAATCTTATTAGATTCACACATTTGAGAGTTATTCTAGATGTTGTCATGATTGCGAAATATTTGAAGAGTTCTCATGACCATTACACGCCATGATTTTTCTATAAGTTAATCATTTTTTTTCTTCTTTTATTTCAGCAAATATCGTTTGCCCTACGACTGTAACTATTCAATGTCAGGTAGAAATGGAGGATCACCACGTTGCCAAGCTGAACGAGTTCCACCAGTTGCCCAAAAGAAACATCAAATGTTTGCAAAGAGATATTTTCAAGAGCAAGGAACTGGTTAGTATCTTGTTTACACTTTATCAATAATCGTATCCAGAATTATTTGTAATTGAAGAAAATTACATTGACTTCAGGAATCTATTGGCCGTGCATCAACTTATTTAATAATCAATTTTTAATCAAATTAATCAGGTTCACCGATTGGGGCAAGTGCACATCCGACAACGCCCATAAAGTACGAATACGATGGGCACACAGTTGGTGCAGGACCTCCCGGTAATGCATACTCTGGACCAATTGAGGGAGCAACTGGACCACAACCGGAGCTGAAGTACAGCTGCAGTGTGGACTTTTCCCGTCATCAAGCAGGTAAGAATTCATTCAATTTACTTTCAAACTCAATTCTTTAATCGATCTTAATTATTAATCTGGTATTGTTTCTAGTTCCTCAAATTCCAGGAAGAACTGCATTGGAACATGTTCATCATAATCATACGTATCATTTGCCTGGTGATAGTGCTGGATCGCTGCAGAGACCATTGTCACGTGACAAAAAAAGTGAGAAATTTTTCTTGCGAGAAATTATGCAGATAAAAAGATCAAAATACAAATTATTCTCTAGCAATTATATTTATTATGGAAAAAGTAGTTACATGAATTTGGTCTGACGAATTTATTAATTCTCTTTTTTTCCTGCAGTAAGAAAAAATGAAGCAGACGAACATCTGACAAGAGATGAGAAACGTGCAAGATCCTTAAACGTACCAATTGCAGTACACGATATTATTAACTTGCCGATGGACGAATTTAACGAACGATTGAGCAAATACGATCTCAGTGAACAACAATTGACACTCATTCGTGATATCAGGAGACGTGGAAAAAATAAAGTAGCAGCACAAAATTGTCGAAAACGTAAACTCGATCAGATCATAAGTTTGGCTGATCAAGTGAAAGAAATGCGTGATCGCAAAATGCGATTAATTCGTGAGCGTGATTTCATGCTCATGGAGACACAACGAGTTAAAGCAAAGTATGCACAGCTGTACAATCATGTATTTCAGGTTTGTACAATGAATTACACATTAATTGTTCGAAATAATTATTCTTATTCATACAATTATTTAGATAATGAAAATAATTAAAGTTGCATTTTTTATAAATTTATGGAATTCATGCAATTAGTGGTTACTTTTGAAAATGAAATTCTCGATTGATGAAGGATATATTATCAATTTATTCCACTAAAATTTCTAATATCAATTGAAGAAAAAAAACATCAGAAGATTCTTCTATTTCAAAATTCTATTCAACTTTAATAATTTTTCAATAATTTTATACAGAACTTCTATGAAAAAACAAAATATTTTTCAAATTCATTCCAATTTTTTCTTCAATATAGAATTATTGACTCTTTATTGATGATATTTTTAAAATTTGTATTACGTAATTTTCTTACAGTCGATGCGCGATGCCGACGGTAATCAGTACAATCGACATGAGTACAGTTTTCAACAGTCAGCAGAGGGTAATGTACTCTTAGTACCAAAAAATCAAACAAATACACAGCACTCACGTTCATCATCAACGATGGAACCAAAAGCAAAGCCAGACCCCGAACACAAGGATTGAAATTAATTCATTGAAAAATGGAAAAAAAGAATTAAAAAAAAAACATTTTAAAGCAAACAGAATAATAATTGTGGCTCCCTTGGGATTGGTAATCAGGAGATCACTGTTGTAGGAGAAAGATAAAAAAATCTGTATTTAATGTACAGTAACATCACGATGGAACGTTATGTACTCGTGATTGAAGGAAATGCTCACACAACGAAGTTTAGAAAAGCAAAATTAAGGACTTAAAAATAATAAATGAAACATTTATACCAAGAAATTCGTTTATTCCACGATTTTAATTTTATCCTGGATACTGAATTTCTTTGTATTTGCTTGGAAATAACGCCTGAGCTATTAACTAATTGATAGCGAGGCTTTAATTAATAATACCAGTGGCTAATTTATGAGTTAAAGGCTCGAGTAAATAAATGAAGAAGAAAAAGAAAATTGAAAAAGCCAATGAATGATTGAACCTACCTCGATTTTTTAATCACATAATTCCTTTGAACAGGAATGCAAAAAAAATATTATTTAAAAATTTTCTCGGTGAGCTTGTAAAAGCACTCAATATGTAACATCTAGATGATATATTACAACTCTGAAAAAATGTAAATTGTCTTTAGAAAAAAGAGCAGAGGAAAAAAATTATAATAATCATTAAAATCGAGGTCAGTCCTGAGACATAATGATTCCTTCCACCCAGTACTTTATCTTCCTGCGTGACAGCAAAATTCGAGTGTTAATTAATTTTTCAAAAAAAAAGAAGGAAAAAATATATTATTCTTTTCGCTAATTGAGTGACAGCTGGTGTCTGTTTACTTAATCGAATTCAGAGTCGCACATTGCTTACTTTGAATTCAAATTTAAAAAATCACGTACAAATACGATTTGTATAAATAATTTAGAAATTAAATTAAAAAAAGAGAAATAATTTGGGAATTTAAAGTCGCATTGGTGATGATTATAATGCAATCACCAAGTGATTATGCCACGCATAAAGTATAATGTTTAGGTACTAAGTGTTCATGAATATTTCTTTTTCTTTGTATAAAATTCAAAGGAATTTGGATGAACGTAATCGGTGTATGATGAAAGAATATCAGTACATCTTCTTTTCGGAATGTCTCAGAATCTGAGCAAGATAGAGCAATTTGAGTGAGATTTTTTTTGTAATTCATTCTTTTCTGGACCGAAAAAATAAAGCAACCAAAATTTCTTTATCTCGCTCAGTTTCCAAGAAATTCTAAGAAAATTGGAGAGAGATGAAAAATTTGTTTTTCATTCTTCTTTTTTCCTCGGAAGAAAATATTCAAAAATTTATTACGAAAAAATATTTTGAGAACGTAACTGGCAGATATATTCTACAATTTGTGCATTTAATTGTTTCATGACACATATTGTGGTTAGCTGACAAAAGGCAAATGATTGAGGTATTTTCTGAATAAATGTGAACGTAGAATAATCATAAATTTATGAGAAAAAAATACTATGTGTGCATAGACGACTGCTGCAATATTTATAGTACTGCATTGTATCCTCAGCGATAAACAATAAATGAAATAATTTAACGAAAGATTCAATATTTTTATAATGTTAACAGACAACGGAAAATATTTGAAATAATAATAAAATAATAATGATAATGATAATAATAATAATAATAATAGTAATAGTAATAAAAACATACTTCAGGTATTTCACATTTGCCTTTTTATGTAAATATTGATGTAGCTAGCATAATTTCCTATAAGTATATTACATAATTACATAACTTTAATAAATAAAAAAAAGTTTTTGAAAATTAAACGAAAAAAATATGAATAATAATAAGAAAGTACATTGTAGAATAAAATTCCGAGAAAGAATGAGGGGAGAGGGGGAAAAATATTAGTTAAAAGTCTTTTTTATATTTTGTCAATCGATAATTGGATCTCATCGAAATTTCCATTTATTCTTCTTATTCTTCTGTTGAAGTTTACCTTCACAATTTTGTATTTATAGTACTGGGTGTAGGAAAAAATGCAACTGTTGAGGATTTTTTTGTTCTTTGAAAATAAACGGAAATTGGAGAAAATTTATCATGTTTCACATTCTTAATTGTTGATTTGTTCCTGGTGTAAGGGGAAAATGTTTAGGGAAGAAGTGGAATGGATCATACAATTTTCATTGTAAACCAATCTTTTTGGAATATCTCTGATATTCCTCTAATTAAGAAATTTCTAATAGAAAAATCTTTTATAGGTTCAATTCTGGTCTGCCAGAAATTTTTTGTGACATTCTTTGCTGAATGAACACATACGTGTTCATTCTACTCTACTTTTCCCTCGATCAGTTCAAAAAGTTTCTGTGAACGATTCAAATTTCAACAAAAATCTAATATTGAATTTTTGTGAGAATTGGAATTTTTTATGTAGTAAAGATCACTTGGATTGTCTCTAGCATGAAGATCACTCGGGAGAACTGAACTAAGTCGAGACAGGATTTTCCAGAAAATGGAACTGTTTTCGCAGCAAATTGTAGGCCTGATGGAGTAATCATCACTAAAAATGAATCAGGACATGAGCGGCCATGTGGGCCGGTCGTCTGCAGGTCAGTATTAAGGGGAGGGTTAGGGTTTCAGCGCGAAAAAAAACACTTTTTTTGTGATTTTTTTTCTCCAATATGCATTGATCAATTTCATCCGCATCTTTTGCGTATAATTGATCATACTTTTAACTACATGGTACAATTTTATGATGCAAAAATATTGAGGCATAAACCGGTTGCGGAGCTTCTCCTAGGACGCCTCGGGAAAAATGGATTTTGCGGTATTATTATAACCTTCTATAGAATACTGGCTGCATCTTCCGATAAAAATGTATCCCTGGTTGGGTCTATGTCCTCGTTTGTTTCACCGTATTTCGTTAGCAGGAGTTTTAATGAAGACAACCAGGTTTGGCTTGGCATATTGCTCTTTGAAGCCTCTAGTAGTTCCAATTGTCGTAGGCATCTCTTGAGGTAACGATGAGACTCCATTCTTTCAATTTTTGAACATAGGGCAAGTGTTTTTCTCATGATCTGGAGTTCAAGAGACGCTGCTCCAGTCTCTAGCCTTAGGGAATATCCCGGAGTACCTCTTGGTAATGTGAGAAGGCCCTTTAAAAAAGATCGCTGTACCTTGTCCAGCTCATCCACGTGTCTGAGGCCCCATAAACTTGAACAGTACAGCAGAAAAGGTGCTACTACTGCGTTGAATAAATTCATCCGCTGCTCCCAGCTGGTCTTTTTGGAGGAGATCATTACTTTCCATACTGAGCTCAATGCTAATTTGGCTCTGGTGGTGAAATGACGGAGAGCCACTCCGAAGAGTCCCGTAGATGAAAAAAGTGCACCCCTAGGTACACGAGATTCTTCACCGTTTCAATTTTATTGCCGTTATATTTTAGCGGGCGCTGCATAAGAATTCTCCCACCTCTCCGGAAGAGCATGGCTTTGGTCTTGCTGATGTTCACCGTTAAGTGATTGGCTGCGTCAAATTTTGAGAGGGTATCTAGAATGTGCTGAGCATCAATCACATCGTCACCCAGAAGTATTGCATCGTCTGCGACTATTGGGAGCTTCATTTTCTCTTTCAGGTCGGTATGACCATCTGCTACAAAGAAATCAGCCATGTCATGCAGTAATGAAATGAACAAGACTGGACTCAACGGATCGCCCTGCAGAGCCCCCTCTGTGACGTCTATACTAGCTGAGAACTGTCCATTTTGGAGCTTCACTTTTATCTTGGCCTGATCATAAAAATTACGAAGTACATGAATTAGTTGGATGCTTACACCGGCTTTGTATAATTTTCGCCGGAGCGTTCGGTGGTCCACTGAATCAAAGGCCCTCCTATAATCAACAAATACAGCACACAACTTTTCTTTCAGTTTGCTCAGGTGCATGGCTATTTTAGCGTTGAGAACAAAAATATTGTCTTCGCAACCTCGGTGGCTTCGGAATCCAGCCTGTTCTTCCGGTAATACTCCATTTTCCTCGCTCCACTTGCCCAAGAGCGTGGCTAATACCTTGCTGGAAGTTTTGGGCAGTGTGTTCGCTAAGGCAATAGCTCTGTAGTTGGCGGGATCTTGTCTGTCACCTTTTTTTGTACAAGGCTAATATTTCTGAATGTTTCCAGTGCTCGGGGACATTGCCCGTACTGAGCACCTTGTTGAAGAGACGCATGCCGTAATATATCCAATTCTTTGAGAGGCCTTTGCAAAACGAGTTTGGAATTCCATCTAGACCAGGGCTTTTGCCGCTTTGTGTAGCTGCAATGGCTTGACGAACTTCCTCATAAGTTATCTCACCATCTAGTTGTGGGATGTTTCTCTTCTGGAGCGATAGGTCTGCTCTGTTAGCTCCCTCTATACTGAAGAGTAAGTCTTCTGCGGTTAGTGGACAAGGGGTGAATGGGCGCTTTTTACATTTTCTCACGATGCCCCAGAAGCTTTTCATGTCCTTGGCTGCATTCAGCTCTTCTTGGAAGACTTTAACATGGGCTTTTTTTACATTTTTTGACGTGTTTTACGTATTGCTTTTGGTTGAGCACAAACATGAGTTTCTTGGCAGCATCTCTGCTTTTATACATCGATCTGTGTAGTTGGTTGAGTTGTCCGCGTTGTTGCCTGCAACTTCCACTATACCACGGTTTGTTTTTGGGCCACCATCGACCTCCTGAAGACATGGAGAACATTTCTAGATTAGAGGCTGTGGTATAGATGACTTTGGACAGCGCTATATTCATGTCATTTGTTGATGCTTGGTTAGAAGGTGGGCAGATGTTTTTCTTAGTTCCTCCTTATATTGCGAGGCTTTATTGGAGTCCCATTTGTATTTGATTGCATTGCCAGCCTGAGCTACCACTGATCGGCGCTCCCGTACACATTGAGTGCTGAGAGTTACACGAATCGCACGTGGACAATGCGACGAGAGGCACGTGGTCCGAGAGGCCAATATTATTGATATCGGAGTCTTCAACGAGAGTGAGGCACTCTTGATTCACCCAAGCATAGTCGATGATGCTCTGACCAATGACTCCGAAGAATCTTAATTTTTCATATGAGTCGGAAAGGGAGCGCCCATTCAGTACCGTGAATCCAAGAGATTCCATGGTATCCAGAGTTGTTCTTCCATTGCCGTCGGCTTTTTTATCTTCAGCTTCTTTTGATGTTGTCAGTTGTTTTCCATTCGTAAATTCTTCATCTAGCTGGTTCAAGGCGCCCAATCTGCCATTGAAGTCTCCACCAATGAGTAAAGGGCAGTTCTTGTACGTCTCCGAGAATTCCAGCAACAAGTCATGGAGCATATCCAGTCGTTCCTCGTGAAATCATCTGTCCACGTAGACGCTTACAATAATGAGGTCAGTATTGTTTATTTTTCCTCCGATTGCCTGCCACATATCACAGTTTGTCAGTATGTCCACTTGCTCGAGGTAGTTGGGGTTGTATATCAAGCACAAGCCACCAGAACCTCTCTCTCTCTCTCGTTTTGTCGCTTTTTGCTAGTGTCTCTATGTGCGTCTTTCCTTTTAGAGAAAACGGGAGACTTTTGATGTGGTTTAGGTGCCAGGTCTCGGATATTACAAGGAAAACACAGTCGTTGAAGTAGTTAATACATTCTTCTTTGGTTAGATTAAACAAGTTGCTTATACCATTAATATTCCAAAAAATAAACTTAGCCTTGAAATTCTTAGGGACTAGGCCAGAAAGGGGCGTTTGAGTTGTAACTTCACCGGGGTTACCCTGTGCTGAGTGATTCTGAGTGCCTTCACCGTCTTCTCCCAATTCCTGGCTTTCCATCGGTTGTTTACTGATCTAGGGACTGGGTCCTGGTGTCACGAAAGGAGTGACCCATACTACCTCTATCAACTTCCTTAACGTTCTCAGAATGATGACCATTACTAGTCTTATCGCGTCTTGGGAGTATACCAGAGTTGGTGTCGCTGGAATTACGGGGAGGATTCTTTGTCTTCACGCATTGGTCTCTGACTAGCTCCACCAGGTCTTTGTCATCATCCTAGATGAGTACTCTACTATCTATTTCTAGTTTCCTGAAACCTATTGTGATGTGGTGTCTCTTGCTCTCTTCTTTCTTGGCGATGTCGTACAGTTCCCTCTATGTTTCTCTCTCTTTTGAGGTTCTATATGGATTGATAAAAACAGGTTGACCACGGAGCTTTGAATCGTTCTCCAAGATCTTGAGCTTTTCTTCGACGGTGGGCAGGCAGAGTAGGGCCGCGGTCTTCGACCCTCTGGAGTTCAGCGGTATTACTTGGCTCACTTCAACTATGATTCCAATGTTCGCATTTAGCCGGCCCTCTACTTCTTCTTTAGTAGGCTTGTTATCGCGGAGTCCTCTGATTATTAGATTCTTGCTTCTCTCTCTTCTCTCTACGTTCCTCTGCAGCTTCGAGCTTATCAATTTTGTCTTTCAGCAGTTGGTTCTCTGTTGCCCAGAGAGTAGTCTTAGCAGTGAGTGGGTTGAGGTCATGTCTCAGGGCTTGGAGCTCTGCAATTGCTACTCTCTCTTTTTCAGCATCTCGATGATGGCTTTGCCATCCGAACCCGAGATTCCCGTTTGACTGACATCTAGATCGCCATTATTGTTGTTGTCGGTAGGGTTTATCGGGAGTTCTTGAGGCTTACTCTTGTGGGCGTCATTGCCAGAGTAAGAGCGAAGGACGTGAGAGAGGATATTTCCTTTTTCCTGTAGGTCTGGCCGTTGTTGGCGCTTAGTATTTTTCCCCCCTCTGTTACCACTGCCTGGGCCTCCCATGCTGTACCTCTTGGGTGAGTGGTATTTTAACCTCACTCGCGTGGAGTCAGCTACCATGGAACTTACTTTGAATGTTGCGAATTGACAAATTATTTTTCATAATTGGGGGGGAACAACAATAAAACCAACTGCTCAACACGCCGCACCAAGCGGACTCCCCACATTTATTGCACTAGTGTAGCTATCAAAGCTCATCACTTTTTTCGATTCTGTTATCTTTTTGTTATTCCTGATGTCTTGAAGCTGTAAGTTTTCAATATCCCGTAATACATTGGTCTTCCGTGGCATTGGACGTAGCGGTGGCGGTATGGGCGAGACAGATTGTCTCCGTATATGTGGAGAATTTTCCCCCTTATCAATTTCATCCTCCTGCCGTGAGTCATGTCCACTGTCATCCTGGGTGTTTCCCACTATTATCTTCCAACTGCACAAAATAGCGGTCGCCCTCTTCCTCTCTACGTAATTCTACATTCATTCCAGTTTTCTGTAAGAGTTGAAATATTTAAATTGTAGCTAAGGGGAATTGCCTTGAAATTCCGAATTGCAAAAAAAAAAGCGAAGCTTACAAAGCCAATTCCATTATACCTGTTTTCCGTTTTTCTCCTTCTTTCTTTTCCACTGTTCTAGTGTATTCGCAGTATGAATGTACCAGGTACTCATACTGCGGCGGGTTACGATGGAGATTCTTCTCTCAGAAATATTCTTGGCTCATATATTCGTAGCTCATTACCGTCATCTGAAAAATGGAAACTATTATTGTATGATCTCGATGAATTAATATACAATGGAGTTAAAAGAGATAACGCATTCTGTGTTATTAAAGGAGTAGTAGATGAAGTTATGCATTCAGTTTTTCTAAGTGTGGCGAAATTGCGCACCATGATATGACGCGTATCGTAATTTATTTTTATTGGTAATTTAACATTAAAGTCTTTTATATCAACGATAATCGTACGGTACAGAATTTACACCAACGCACCAGTTATGCAGCGTGAAATTACCATAGTTTGACAATTAATTTACTTCTTTTCATGAGTGAGGTGAAAGCACCGTGATTCAACCGCCTTTTCCCGGAAATTTTACGTTCTATTCACTGCAAGCATGAATCTGCAAGGGAAGTGATCAAATCATTAGAAATCATGATTTTCTTATAATTTTATCGTTAATTAATTCTTTCTCAAATAAATGTATAATGTCCAATGGTCCACCCCTAGGACATACTACAATCGGCGTTCACTTTTTTTTTTGTTTTATTTGTGTAATTATTTCTACTGTTAGGAGCAATCAGTAAACGGAAGAGCATTTTCTGAAGTGCCGCAATCAAAATTGAACTGAAATGGTGCTTCGAGAAATCGTGACGACTCGTAACTTCCTTCTCTTTTCTGTGCTTCGTGATCCTGGATGATCGGAAAGATCCTTTTTCATCTTTTTTTTGGCTCTGACAACGGTAAGGCTGAGTTTTTCATTCGATGATTATTAAGTTGAACCAGGATTAACTTACGCTGGCGTTGGTTCTATGGATTTTCACTATCTGCGCTGTCTGCCGGTCGGAGGTGAAAATACATATCAATCTTAAACAAAAGTCCTCAACACTCGCATTTGATGACAGCTTATGTAGTGGGGTTAAATTGACAATAGAAAGTGCGGATAGTTAAAAATGAAAAGTGTAGTGAAATGGTAGGATTTTCTGATAATTTTAATATGCATGGTAATGCAATGAATGATATTGAATGATTACTACAAAATCATTGAGATCTATATCGCTATACCGAGCGCATGCAGCCGATAAAGAAGAAAAATTCCACGGTAAAGTAGATTCTTCCTGATATGGTCAGTCGAATTCATTTAATAATAATTGAACAATTGACTCACAAACAATAAAAACTAGATAAAAATCATTTTCAAACAAATCCCAAACGATTGAATGATTGCCAACGGAAGCTGGCTAACTTTCGTTGTTAATCTAATTTATCAAGATCGGGCCAAGTACATATTTGCAGGCCCGAACGCTGAGCGTATATATTCCCTACTGAGCTTCCCCCTCACTATCCGTGATAGTACAGTATGATCTTTCCATAGTCAATTATTTACCATCTATACAAATTATTATCATCATTATAGATGATAGTATTATTCTTAATCTCATGATCATGATTATTATCACTCGTGTCTGAACAGTTTTATTATTATATAACACAATTTATGGAACCAATTTCTTCTCATAATTTTTATCCTATTCCGGACAGGAAAGAGCAGTCGCATCCATTATTGATGAAAAAAAATCTTGTTAGAAAGATCGTAAAAGAAACGGACTATAAAATAAGAGTACTATTTATGGCCACTGTATCTTTTTGCAAAATTACTCCTCAAAGACACAGCTCCAAAATTCGACTATCGTCGATAAACGCGATTGTCTTTTCCTACCAAAATGGAATATTTGTTTTTTCATATGAATTAATTAATAATAAAATATTATTATTAATGAAAATATGGGATCACCAGTAAATCCCCTATATCATTAATTAATTCATAATCTTCATCATTATAATGATCAAGATTCCGATTTTCAAAGACACTATGGAATCTGGGGAGAAAAACTGAAACTAAAGTTCCTGAAAAAAAACGAAATAATTTGGAATACCCAAGTTCACAAAGAGTTTGAACTATTCTGGGACAATTGCTAAGAAAAAAATCCGATTCGGTGGAAAATTATTCGTACACTGAGAGAAAAAATATCGTAAAATTGATTAACTGATTTATTCCAATAGTGCTCAATAAATATTTTTTTCAAGCGACTAAAAATTTGTTCAATCTGCTGCATTTATTGAAATCAATAATCATTTTGATTGTTGGAAACAGATATTTGTTTGAAACTAATAGAACAAATAGTCAACTAGGTAAATTTCGTAAAAATGAAAAAGGGAATTAATTCTTAGGAGAAATTATTCATTCAAAACATGAAATATTCGTTTCAGCGCCAATTTCATGATTTTTACTAAAAAAATTTTCTCAGTGTAGGAAAAATAAAAAACTTGGCCTTTTCAGATCTGAAATCATTGATAAAAATCGATGAGGCCAAGTTTTTGATTTTTTCTACAAATAATTTTCCACCGAATCGGATTTTCTTTCTCAGCAATTGTCACAGAATAGTTCCAGCTCTTTGTGAACTTGGCTATTCCAAATTATTTCATTTTTCTTTTAAAGAGGGATTTCGAGGAATACAAACATGTACTTGGTCATATTTCCTACAGAAACTTTAGTTTCAGTTTTTCCCCCCATTTATTTACCATATATACAAATTGTTATTGTAATTATGGATGCTACTATTATTTTTATTCTCATGTTCATTATTATTATCACTTGTGTCTGAACAGTGTTATTATCATTACACAATTTATCAAACCAATTTCTCATATTTTTTATGATTTGGAATAGGAGAGAGTAGTCACCTCAGTGGGTTTCAACAGCTTATACTGTGGTTGCTTCTTCACTCACTCGCTCGGAGCAAGTATTTTCATGAATACAGTCTCTCTCCGTTATTATATGATGGGCCGATAAATTATTAAAAATAAAAAAGAACGCGCCATGGGCACGTTTAAAACGTTCTGTATGGTTAGTTAGTATTACTCAAAATATTGGGGGAGCAAAAAGGAGACAAAATCCAAAACAAAGAGATTACGACGCAAAAATAATTGCAATAAGGGAACCAAGTACTAGTCTCTTTGTAATTACTGCAATAGGGGAGGGGAGGTATGTTCTTCTAAGAAAAGCAGATCCAAAATTCGACTATTGAAAAAAATGCACATGGCGCGCCCGTTTTTTTCAAGAAAAAACTCAGTCATTCCGTGAAAACTATACTAAATGTTGAAAAAAACGGGTGCGCAATTTGCATTTTTCTCAATAGTCGAATTTTGGATCTGCTTTTCTTAGAAGGACATATCTCCCCTCCCCTATTGCAGTAATTACAAAGAGACTAGTACTTGGTTCCCTTATTGCAATTATTTTTGCGTCGTAATCTTTTTGTTTTGGATTTTGTCTTCTTTTTACTCCCCCAATATTTTGAGTAATACTAACTAACCATACAGAACGTTTTAAACGTGCACATGGCGCGTTCTTTTTTTATTTTTGATAATTTGTCGGCCCATATCGCGTTTTTTTGCGTAATTGTCAATTTCTTTATAGCTAAATTATCATGTTAATTTTTAAGTAATGATATTTCCGGTATCAAGAGAGATAGAAAGTTTTTTCTCATTACTTTTATAATAGATCTAATTTTCCTCAATAAAAAAGATGTTCATGAAAATTTCTCTATCTCGTTTCGATTCCGAGTTATTAGAAAAAAAAAACTGAATTCAAAAGGATTGAACCGATCAATGTTACGAATTTACCGCTTTTTCCCTTTAAACAATGATGCCAACATCGGCTCATCATTTCTTCGAGTCGAGTTTGTCGCGTGAATATCATGAGTCATTGCTGCCAACGTTGCAACGAAATGTCTCACGGACTTCTCATTTTACACAAAAACGTCGGAAAGGGGCGTGGCTTCCATTAAAATGATTAATTTCTCAACATCTGCATTGTTTTTCAATAAATTGAATATTGATTTTTCAATAGAATGTTGAGACGGACATGTGATATTTTTTTGGGTGATAAATAATGCTTAATTAAAAAAAAACCGTCTAATCCTATTTGTAAATTATGCGCGTGCACGTTTTTAAACGTTCACATGGTGCAAAACGCTACCGCGTTTTTTGATGCGACATTGCCACGAGTCGAAGTCTCAAACTGAATGGCTCCCTATGTGGTACGCGCTTCGGCGTTTGCAATGCATTCACGAATGTATGTACAACAACCGAGCATCAACTCACTCAACTCCGAGCGAACAAAAATGTATCACAACATGGGTACAGTCTTAGTAAAACCATGTTGTTTTAAAATCTACCGAATGGAAGATGATGAACTGCTTGAAAAACTTGAAACGTACATTGCACGTTCAATGTATTGTAAAGGGGATAATATGTGGAATATATCTACCAGACATATTACCTATGGAGTTTGCCTCATACGGAGGGATACTCGAAACATAATTCGGAAAAAGTGTGTTGCAACAACACATCCATCATGTACTTTTAATTTAAAAGCTATGATGTGAGAGTTTCAATATCTAAACGAAGCTCCCTGGTTGATCCTACCAGTAGTGATATGCTTGTCTCAAAGATTAAGCCATGCATGTCTCAGTACATGCCGAATTAAGGTGAAACCGCGAATGGCTCAATAAATCAGTTATGGTTCCTTAGATCGTACTCACATTTACTTGGATAACTGTGGTAATTCTAGAGCTAATACATGCAAACCAGAGTTCCGACCAGAGATGGAAGGAACGCTTTTATTAGATCAAAACTAATCGGTGGTGGGTTCGCCTGTCCATCGTTAACTTTGGTGACTCTGAATAACTTTGTGCTGATCGCATGGTCTCGTACCGGCGACGAATCTTTAAAATGTCTGCCTTATCAACTGTCGATGGTAGGTTCTGCGCCTACCATGGTTGTAACGGGTAACGGGGAATCAAGGTTCGATTCCGGAGAGGGAGCCTGAGAAACGGCTACCACATCCAAGGAAGGCAGCAGGCGCGCAAATTACCCACTCCCGGCACGGGGAGGTAGTGATGAAAAATAACGATACGGGACTCATCCGAGGCCCCGTAATCGGAATGAGTACACTTTAAATCCTTTAACGAGGATCCATTGGAGGGCGAGTCTGGTGCCAGCAGCCGCGGTAATTCCAGCTCCAATAGCGTATATTAAAGTTGCTGGCTGAGTTTACACACAGCCAATATTAAGTTGTCTTAACAAACTTATGCAAACTTTGATGATTATAATTATTACATTAATATTATGGCCGATCATCGAGTCCCTGAACTGATGTAATACTATTAGTTGAGGACCGAATGTGATTGTGTCGCCACAATATTCAATTTTGCATGTTCTGACACAAATGTTGAATTGTTAGATAATAATAATGGAGGCATAAAATTGTGTGTAATATGGGGAAAAAGGATCATATTTTACATATTTACGACCTCAGAGTAGGTGAGACTACCCGCTGAATTTAAGCATATTACTAAGCGGAGGAAAAGAAACTAACTAGGATTTCCTCAGTAGCGGCGAGCGAACAGGGAAGAGCCCAGCACTGAATCCCACGATTATGTCGTTGGGAAATGTAGTGTTTGGGAGGATCTACTTATCCCGTGGTGTCATCTTGTGTCCAAGTCCATCTTGAATGGGGCCATTTACCCACAGAGGGTGCCAGGCCCGTAGTGACCAAGGCACATTTCGGGAGGATCTCTCCTTAGAGTCGGGTTGTTTGAGAGTGCAGCTCTGAGTGGGTGGTAAACTCCATCTAAGGCTAAATATGACCACGAGACCGATAGCGAACAAGTACCGTGAGGGAAAGTTGAAAAGAACTTTGAAGAGAAAGTTCAAGAGTACGTGAAACCGTTCAGGGGTAAACCTGAGAAACCCAAAAGATCGAATGGGGAGATTCATCGTCAGCTCATTTTGCATATGTATAAGTCATGATGCGGGTTACTACTTGTAGTATTGCCTGTACATTCTTGTATATTTAGTTGCAAGATGTTGTCGGCGTGCACTTCTCCCCTAGTAGGACGTCGTGAGCTGTTGGGTGTCGGTCTACGGCCCAAGTGATAGCCTTTAATGAAATTTAAAAAGCATTGAAGATCCTTGGTGTTTTCTGACCGACTACTTGGCAGTATTCGTACGGTATTTAGCCGCAAAATTTATTAAGCGTCCATATCCGTCACAAGCGTGGCTAATTTACTGATAGTGCGGACCTGGTGCCGTCGTTGGTATTGGCCAGCTGTTGGTTGTACGGTATTCTAGGACTGGCTAAAATTAATTACCGGTCGGCGATGCTACTGCTTTGGGTCCTTTCAGGACCCGTCTTGAAACACGGACCAAGGAGTCTAACATGTGCGCAAGTCATTGAGATTTTTTTAAATTAAACTTAAAGGCGCAATGAAAGTGAAGGTCGACCTTGCGTCAATCGAGGGAGGATAAGTTGTATCAAGATACAGCTTCGCACTCCCGGGGCGTCTCATTCTTATTACAAGAAGAGGCACACCTAGAGCGTACTGGTTGGGACCCGAAAGATGGTGAACTATGCCTGGTCAGGACGAAGTCAGGGGAAACCCTGATGGAGGTCTGTGGCGATTCTGACGTGCAAATCGATCGTCGGAACTGGGTATAGGGTCGAAAGACTAATCGAACCATCTAGTAGCTGGTTCCCTCCGAAGTTTCCCTCAGGATAGCTGGCACTCGTTTGTAATTTTTTATACGAGTCTCATGTGGTAAAGCGAATGATTAGAGGCCTTGGGGCCGAAACGACTTCAACCTATTCTCAAACTTTAAATGGGTGAGATCTCTGGCTTGCTTGAATTTATGAAGCCATGAGATTTCGGATCAGAGTGCCAAGTGGGCCAATTTTGGTAAGCAGAACTGGCGCTGTGGGATGAACCAAACGCTGAGTTAAGGCGCCTAAGTCGACGCTCATGGGATACCATGAAAGGCGTTGGTTGCTTAAGACAGCAGGACGGTGGCCATGGAAGTTGGAATCCGCTAAGGCGTGTGTAACAACTCACCTGCCGAAGCAACTAGCCCTGAAAATGGATGGCGCTGAAGCGTCGCGCCCATACTCAGCCGTCAGCGGCAAGTGAGGCGTTTTTTTCGAAAAATGACATGAAGCCCTGACGAGTAGGAGGGTCGCCGCGGTGTGTGCAGAAGGGTCTGGGCGTGCGCCCCTCTGGAGCCGCCGTCGGTGCAGATCTTGGTGGTAGTAGCAAATACTCCAGCGAGGCCCTGGAGGACTGACGTGGAGAAGGGTTTCGTGTGAACAGCCGTTGCACACGAGTCAGTCGATCCTAAGCCCTAGGAGAAATCCTATGTTGATGACGGTGTTCTATACAATGTTAATATATTAAAAAAAAATATTTTAATGTAACACACCCGTTGGGCGAAAGGGAATCCGGTTCCTATTCCGGAACCCGGCAGCGGAACCGCATGAAATTCGGGCCCTCGTAAGAGTGTTCGTCGGGGCAACCCAAAATGACCTGGAGACGCCATCGGGAGATCCAGGAAGAGTTTTCTTTTCTGTATAAGCGTTCGAGTTCCCTGGAAACTTTTAGCAAGGAGATAGGGTTTGGAACGTGAAGAGTACCGCAGTTGCGGCGGTGTTTGGATATTCCCCTCGGACCTTGAAAATCCAGGAGAGGGCCACGTGGAGGTGTCGCGCCGGTTCGTACCCATTTCCGCAGCAGGTCTCCAAGGTAAAGAGCCTCTAGTCGATAGACTAATGTAGGTGAGGGAAGTCGGCAAATTGGATCCGTAACTTCGGAATAAGGATTGGCTCCGAGGAGCGGGGCGTGTCGGGCTTGGTCGCGAAGTGGAGTGGCTAACGTGCCGGGCCTGGGCGAGGTGAATGGTTATCTTTTAGGTAATCAGAATCCGAGCTCGGTCCCGTGCCTTGGCTCCCTGCGGATCCTCCTTGCTGCGAGACTTCTGTGGCGCTTCACGGCGTCGTGGTCGTTCTCTTCGGCCGCCATTTAACGCTCAGCTCAGAACTGGCACGGACTAGGGGAATCCGACTGTCTAATTAAAACAAAGCATTGCGATGGCCCTCGCGGGTTTTGACGCAATGTGATTTCTTTCATACTAAACACACGAGCAGAAATCAAAATCCAGAGCAAAACTTCACCAAGAGGCAACTGCGTCGAATAGAGTACGCAAGGACTCAACGGGCATGGACCAAAAACCCATGCAACTGCTTAAGAGCCATCCTGAAAGATAAGACTACGAATGTAACTCCCCAGAAAGATACTATGGTACCCTTCTGGGAAAATCTGACGACTCAAATCAATCAGCAAACGCCAGGGATAAGACGGGTCCCAATGATCGACCAAGAAAGACTGACTAGGCTCTGGAATCCAATAACGGAAGATGAAATCAAGGCTGCTTTCCCAGAAAGATCGACCGCAGCAGGTCTAGACGGTGTCTCGGCGAGACAGCTGAGAGCCATTCCTAAAGAAGTTCTAATAGCGATTGTAAATCTATTCATGCTATGTGGGAAACTACCTAATCATCTTCTTGAATCGAGAACTACGTTAATTCCAAAAAAGGACGGGCATCGGAACCCGGGGACGTCAGACCCATCACAGTCTCATCAGTAGTCACAAGGTTGTATCACAAAATGTTGGCGAATAGAATTGCGAAGTTTGTCGACTTGGATAGAAGGCAAAGGGCCTTCCTGCCTGTGGACGGGTGCGCTGAGAGTACGTTTGACTTGGATCTAATTCTTCGTTATCACCGCCAAAACTTCAAACCACTCTACATGGCTTCGGTAGATATCGCTAAAGCGTTTGACTCTGTGACACACAACACCATTAAGGATACACTCATGAGTAGAGGAATACCTGCTCATTTTGTTGATTACATTATGAGCTCTTATGCGAATAGTACCACACGCCTTATCTGCAATGGATGGGAATCAGACGCAATGAGGCCCACCTGTGGAGGAAAGCAAGGAGACCCGCTCTCGCCAATTATTTTTAATATGGTGATGGACGGGCTTCTAAACTTGTTTCCACCGGAAGTTGGGGTGGACATTGAAGGCAAGCACTACAACGCGCTAGCATTTGCGGATGACCTCGTCTCCCTAGCATCAACACATCAAGGATTGCAGACAATATTAGACAAGGCCTCAGAATACCTTGAGAAATGTGGACTTATGATCAACACGGGAAAATCCTTCACAGTAGCCATAAAGAGTGTGCCACATTTGAAGAAAACGGCGGTCGATAAATCGGCCTTGTTTAAGTGTTCAGGTAATACATTACCGGCTCTGAAGAGGAGTGAAGAGTGGAAATATCTTGGAATACCATTTACGCCAGAAGGTCGCTCTAAAGGCGACGAAAATAAGTATCTCGCTGAAGCCCTAAAAGAGATCACTAAAGCACCATTGAAACCACAACAACGGTTATTTGGACTGAGGGTAATGATACTCCCCAGTATCTATCATCTTCTCACTCTGGGGAATACTTCCCTCAGTCGCCTCAAGAAAATCGACTCCATGGTGCGGGCTGCAGTGAGAAAATGGCTGAATCTGCCCCATGATACCGGGGAGGGCTACTTTCATGCTAATGTCAAGGATGGAGGACTTTCGATTCCTTCAATGAGATGGCTGATGCCATTAAGGAGGTTCCACCGACTGCAAGGCCTGCGGAAGGCTGGAGAGCCTTCCTCTTCATACCTCGCACAGGAGATTGGCCGAGCAGAAAGGAGACTGCATGAGAGGAATAAGATCTTTAAAACGACCAAAGATCTAGACTATCGATGGGCCAAGATTCTTCATGAATCTGTAGACGGGTGTTCTCTTACGGAATCAAACAAGATTCCACAACAACATCAATGGATTGTCCAAGGAAATCGACTCCTTAGCGGAAGAGATTTCGTGAACGTGGTGAAACTCAGGATCAATGCATTACCGACAAGATCGAGAACAGCTCGAGGGCGGCTAAAAGATCGAAGCTGCCGTGCAGGGTGCCATGCAAAAGAGGCTCTCAACCACGTACTCCAAGGATGCCACAGAACACACAAGGCGCGTATCGAAAGACACGACGCCGTGGTTTCTTATATACAGAGAGCCTTGGAGAAAAAATACGAAGTTGTAGAGAAGGAACCACACTTTAGAACGGGTGGCCTCTTCCGAAAACCAGATTTGGTGGCAAAAGAGGGGACTAAGGCACTAGTACTGGATGCACAAATTGTTGGTGATCAAGTGGACCTAGAGACGGCACACGAAACGAAGAGCGCTAAATATGAAAACCTCAAGGAGGAGATTAAAACAAGATATGGCGTCACAAATGTAACTTTCTCCTCTATTACTCTCTCATACCGCGGATTATGGTCCAAAACATCAGCGGCCTTACTGATTGATAAAAAGATCATAAAGAAGCAAGAGCTTGAGATTATTTCTAGAAGAGTCCTCATCGGAGGATTATCCAACTTCTGGAGGTTCAACAAATGCACAACATCGGCAAACGCGAGAGAATCAGCACGTCGCACCGGCATCGGATAAACATCAGAGCTTCATACGAACACCGTGCTGCCTACGATTAGGCACAATGACGAGAAAAGAGGGTTTTTAGTGGGTAACATCAAAGGATGAGTCCCACACGAAAACGGCATCTGCCGCAAGTGCGTAAAGCATTTTTCCTTAAACCCGGAAAAAAAAAAAAAAAAAAAAAAAATAGCCAAATCCCTTGTCATCTAATTAGTGACGCGCATGAATGGATTAACGAGATTCCCTCTGTCCCTATCTACTTCCTAGCGAAACCACTGCCAAGGGAACGGGCTTGGAAAAATTAGCGGGGAAAGAAGACCCTATTGAGCTTGACTCTAGTCTGGCACTGTAAGGAGACATGAGAGGTGTAGCATAAGTGGGAGATGGTAACATCGACGTTGAAATACCACTACTTTCATCGTTTCTTTACTTACCCGGTTAGGCGGAGCGCGTGCGCTGAGGACTAATAATCCCAGCTGTCATGGTGTTCTAGAGCCAAGCGTGTGAGAGTGGTGTGAAGCCCGCAAGGGTTGATCGCCGTTATTTACTCCCGCGTGATCCGATTCGAGGACACTGCCAGGCGGGGAGTTTGACTGGGGCGGTACATCTGTCAAAGAATAACGCAGGTGTCCTAAGGCCAGCTCAGCGAAGACAGAAACCTCGCGTAGAGCAAAAGGGCAAGAGCTGGCTTGATCTCGATGTTCAGTATGCATAGAGACTGCGAAAGCACGGCCTATCGATCCTTTTGGCTTGAAGAGTTTTCAGTAAGAGGTGACAGTAAAGTTATCATAGGGATAACTGGCTTGTGGCGGCCAAGCGTTCATAGCGACGTCGCTTTTTGATCCTTCGATGTCGGCTCTTTCTATCATTGCGAAGCAGAATTCGCCAAGCGTCGGATTGTTCACCCGCTAACAGGTAACGTGAGCTGGGTTTAGACCGTCGTGAGACAGGTTAGTTTTACCCTACTGATAACTCGTCGTTGCGATTGTAATCCTGCTCAGTACGAGAGGAACCGCAGGTTCGGACATTTGGTTCACGCACTCGGTCGAGCGGCCGGTGGTGCGAAGCTACCATCCGTGGGATTATGGCTGAACGCCTCTAAGGCCGTATCCTTTCTAGTCAAAGGAGGCAACGATATTTTTAGGAGTCTCGTGATTTGAAAGGCTCAATACAATGTGAAACTACTAGGTGGCAGTTTTACGGATCTGTCATCGCACGAGCCCCGTTTGCCGTACGGTGTCATTGGTTAAATTCAGTACCGGGATCTCACCGTGTATTGGCCAGACATCTAACGGTCGACCATGGATTTATTTTAATTCGATGTCGAGACTCGGAATCGTCTGTAGACGACTTAGGTACCTGGCGGGGTGTTGTACTCGGTAGAGCAGTTACCACGCTGCGATCTGTTGAGACTCAGCCCTTGGCTTGGGGATTCGTCTTGTCGGTTAGACGAGAACCCGTTGTCTTTTTAGTATTAAAAAAAAATTGATAATAAAACAGTATACATAACTGAAGTATACATTTTCTTTTTTCACTTTTTTGAAATTGTGTGAATCAAAACCAACTATGAATAAAATACTTCAATCTTCTTCTCTTCTATCTTCGTTTTTTTCCCAAAAAATTACGGGTCTCTCTAAGAACTCTCAAAGTAGGCCAACAAATCATTAAAAATGGAAAATAACGCGCCATTAGCACGTTCAAAACGTTCTGTATAATTAGTCAGTATTATCTAACATATTGGGGGAGCAAAAAAAGACAAAATCCAAAACGAAAAGATTACGACGCCAAAATAATTGCAGTAAGGAGATGAAGTACTAGTCTCTTTATTTGCAATTACTGCAATAGGGGAGGGGAGATATGTCCTAAGAAGAGCAGCTCCAAAATTCGACTATCAAGATACGCGATAGCGTATCGGGCCGAGTACATGTTGGAGGCCCGGACGCTGAGTGTATATATTCTCGAATGAGCTTCCCCCTCCACTGCTACTTATTTTATTTTATCCAATAACTCCGAAAAGACGTGAGTTATGACAAAAGGAGCCTTGGATACATTACCTCATTTGACCCCGAGGAGTCAAATGGTAATATTGTTTTTTTTCTTAGACTAATGATTTATGGGAAAACCGCCCATAGCAACGGGCGAGAGGGCTTTTTCGCGATTTCTGTTATAAAATCGGCCAGATTCTTGTGAGGAGGTTGGTATCACTGCATTTTTATTTCATGAGGTTGTGGGAGAGTGAAAAGAATACGACTAGCAGTGGTCGGTAAGTAGGATGACCCTCGACAGGTAAGTGGAGTGAAAAATATGTCCGAAGGCAATTCTATTAAATAATTTATGAATATAGATGATATTACATAAACTCGTGTATATTAGGGGAGCAAAACAGAAACTAAAGTTTCTGTAAAAAAACATGGCCAAGTACATGTGTGTATTCCTCAGAATCCCCCTTTAAAAAAAAATTGAAATAATTTGGAATAGCCAAGTTCACAAAGAGTTCAAACTATTCTGCGAAGAAAAAATTGCTAAATAATTGCTAAGAAGAAAAATCCGATTTGGTGGAAAATTATTCGTAGGAAAAATAAAAACTTGGCCTTTTCGGATCAGAAATCATTGTTGAAGATCGCAGAGGTCAAGTTTTGTATTTTTCCTACGAATAATTTTCCACCGAATCGGATTTTCCTTCTCAGCAATTATTTAGCAATTTGTTCTTCGCAGAATAGTTTGAACTCTTTGTGAACTTGGCTATTCCAAATTATTTCCATTTTTTTTTAAAGGGGGATTCTGAGGAATACAAACCTGTACTTGGCCATGTTTTTTTACAGAAACTTTAGTTTCTGTTTTGCTCCCTTGATAAGAATGCAATTGGTGCGCCCGTTTTTTTCAACATTCAGTATAGTCTTCATGGAATGCCTGAGTTTTTTTTTTGAACGGGCGCGCCATTTGCATTTTCATCAATAGTCGAATTTTTTAGCTGCTCTTCTTAGAAGGACATATCTCCCCTCCCCTATTGCAGTAATTGCAAATCAAGAGACTAGTACTTGATTCCCTTATTGCAATTATTTTTACGTCGTAATCTCTTCGTTTTGGATTTTGTTTTTTTTGCTCCCCCAATATTTTGGATAATACTGACGAATTACACAGAACGTTTTGAACGTGCAAATCGCGCGTTCTCTTTCATTTTTAATGATTTGTTGGCTCATATCGCGTTTTTTTGCGTAATTTCAAATTTATTTATCGTTAAATTATCATGTTAATTTTTTAGTAATGATATTTCCGGTATCAAGAGAGATAGAAAATTTTTCGTCATTACTTTTATGCTAGATGTAATTTTTCTCAATAAGAAAGATGATAATGAGAATATCTCTCTCGTTTCGATTCCTAGTTATTAGAAAGAAAACTGAATTCAAAAGGATTGAACCGATCGATGTTACGACTTTACCGCTTTTTTCCTTTGAATAATGATGCCAACAGAGGATGATCATTTCTTCTAGTCGAGTCTGGCGACGCGAAGTTGTTACGAATGTTGAGTTACAAATGAGTTACAAATGAGAAATAGAACTATAAACCTAAAATATGGCAGGTTTTGACTGTTTATGAATTTGTCATTCTAAACGAAGAAGGATGAAACTTCAATCCTCCTAGGTTCTTCTGCTTCTTAGGTATTTATCGTTCAGTCTAATCCCAATTTCCCTATTTATATCCTTTCCTCATCTTATCTTTGAACTTATGCTGGGAACTTTAAAAAAAATGTTGGAGAATAAAAATGGATTGTACCGATTAATAAATACTATAGTAATCTAGTAGCACATTCATACATTAACAAATTATTGAAAATGAAGAAGGACATGCCATGTGCACGTTCAAATTTTTTTGTATCATTACATGCAATATTGGATGAGCGAAAGAAAACAAAATCCAATCTCCCCAAATTACGACGCAAAAACAATTAGAATAAGGGAACCAAGTACTAACCTCTCTATTTACAACTCCTGAAATAGTGGAGGCAGGCTATGTACTCCTAAAAGATGAACCTCCAAAATTCAACTATTGATAAAAAAGCACATCGCGTGCCCATTTTTTCAATCAGTCCCAATAATTATCAGTGTTATTTACTGGAATCGCTAATGAAAGAAAATTTGAATGATCAATTGAGAGAGATGGGAGGTCAAACGAATATCGGATTTCCCCATTACACAACTTATGAAGTTTCACTTCTTACGCGTGGGGTTCCACGCGCCCTCTTTTTTATTCAACACTCATACTTTCTTTCCTGTGAAAATCACCTGCATAAAATAGCATTTATATTATTAATATTATTAATGGCATTAATTTGGAAACTACTATGGCGTGGTAGTTTCCGAACGCGAACGGGTTTCGCGTCTTCGATTTTTATTTTATTAAAAGAAAATTCGAATTATATATCTAGAATAATTTTTTCCTTTAAAAGAAACGTATTTTCCACCGATCGGCTCTCCATGAATCTCTCTCGACTAGTTCAAATTTTTTCAATTTAAATTAACGGAACGGTCAACATCCCTAATCCCCTCAGTGCCGCATCCAGCTGTTCCCTTACCGCCAAAGGCTGGATCCGTTGATAAGGCTTTAGTGTCTACACGGAAAAATGTAGGTAGAAAGTGGATTCAATTTGCTGTTAAATTTCCATAATGGATTTCATCAGAACTTGAAAAAAATATATATATATAAAACAAACCAATATTTTATATGATATTTCATATTCGGATACGGGCACCATCAAATGTGAGGTTGTGTCAGTATCCGAATCACTGTCTTTCATGTTTAACCTCAAATATTATTTTTTCAATAATAATCTGACAATTTTTTCTCGTTGTAGGGTAAAAGTAAAGAAAACCAACATCCCAAGATACAGCAGTGAGGATTTAGAAGAAGCTCTGGAGGCTATACATGCTGGAATACCACTGGGAATTGTTAGTAAACAATATAATATACCAAAAACCACACTATTTGACAAGAAAAGTGGATTATCGAAACCTGTCATCTGTAGAAGAGGACCACAGAGTATATTAGGGGATGTAAATGAAAGGAGACTTGTTGAATGGGTATTGTATATGTGTGGACAGGGATTTTCTGTCACTAAAAATGACGTTATGGATAGTGCCCAACGATTATCAAAGAATATGGAGCTAAAAACAGTTTTCAAGAATGGTCGTCCTGGTAGGACTTGGTTTGAAAATTTCCAAAAAAGGCATTCAGATTTATGTGAAAGATTATCACAAAATATGCTTTGTAGTCGAGCTGCTGTGACAAAAGAAAAAATTCGCCAGTGGTTTTCAAAAATGAAAAGTTATTTTGTATCAAAAGATTTATTGACAATAGAGGCCCGTCGAGTTTTCAGCTATGATGAATCTGGGTTCCACTTGTGCCCTCAAGGCCAAAGAGTTTTTGCAAAGCAAGGGGATCGATCAATGAACCACTTTGTTAACAATGATGACAAAGAGTGCGTGACTGCATTATTTTGCGGCAATGCTGCTGGTGAACTGATACCACCGATGATTATGTTCAATTACGTTCGGATTCCTTCATCTGTTGCTACACTCATGCCCAAAGACTGGGGTATTGGCCGCTCTGATAGTGGAAGGATGACAGCAGCATCATTCTTTGAATGGACAGCCAATATCTTTCATCCCTGGCTCGTAAAAAAGAAAATTCCACTACCAGTCATACTTTATGTAGATGGCCACTCCTCTCATGTAACCCTCGAACTAAGCGACTTCTGTCGTGAAAATAAAATTGAATTGATTGCACTTTATCCAAATTCAAGCCACATCTTGCAACCAATGAATGTAGCCGTTTTTCATCCTCTCAAAGCTGCTTGGAAAAAGAAAGTACCGCAGTGGAGATTGTCTAATAGTGGTCAGAGATTAAAGAGAGAACACTTCGCACCTATTCTACGAAGTGCAATGAGTGATTTAAATTGGAAAGAGATCCTTCGCAGTGGATTCGAAGCAACAGGGCTCTATCCCTTTACGCCAGATGGCATTAATTATGAAAAACACTTCAATAAATCATGCAATGAATTAACAAAAACCTCCCCTGATCTGAAGGCGCCATCAGAGAGAACTCATTTGGAGTACATAGAAGCAAATATAGATAGCGAACTACTTGATAATTTCAAATTGGTTAAAGATGAAGATGAGTGGACAGGAGATATCACAAATAAGGGCCTTTTCTTATTTTGGAAAAAATTGAAGAACAAAGATGAGGAGCCTAATAGAATCCACAGCTCCTGATGATACTGAAGAAAAAATACTCATTCGACAGAAGTATTCTTTAGCACTTCTAATAATTAATACATTAAATTGATAAATTTGTTATCATCATATTTTTTCAGAACAGCAAGATCATATGGAAGATTATAGTAAAACGAATAAGTGGATCCACTGCCATACATAATAATGAAAAATGAAAATTATGGAAAGATGGGTATGTCATCCTTGATAGAGAAAGTGATTGTGGAAACGCTCATTGATAATTCCCGTGGTTCAGAGCAAGGAAAAACCAGAAGAACAAATCAACCAGGAAGAGCGAGTCAACCAAGAAGAGTGAGAAACAGAGATTAAGGAGGAAACAAAAAGTAATAATGAATGTAAATCTCCACTAGTGAAACCAACTACAATTAATTCTTCGCTGTCATCAATGCCATCACCGTTAAAAAATTCCTTATATTGGTCCTCTACTCAAAATAAGCCTGTAAAAAAACTCGATCCGAAGAAGGTTTACAATCAGCAATAACATCAAATGCCTGAAATCTTTATCATCAAAATTCAGTTGAAAAAGGGCAGAAAGAGAAAGAAGACAAAGAATTGAGAGAACTGGAAAGAATAAGGAATCGTGAGTTAAAAGTGAAAGAGCAAGAAGCCAACTTGGCTCGTGTTATTAAAAAAAAGAGATTATGAAGAAAAAGGAAGGAGAAAGAGCAAAAGTAAAGCAAAGAAAAACAGTCCTACTCTTGTGGTGACAAAGAACGTACAAAAAAAGAAAACAGCTAGAAAACCGTCTTAAAAATCGAAAACCAGCCGTTGCAAGACAAATAAAAAGTAAAGTCTTCGCGGAGACCATTGGAAGTAATGGTGAGACTAATAGTTCTCCGAATAAATTAACGATAGTTAAATAATTTTAAATAAAATATGTTCTGTTTTCTGTGATGTTTAGTAAATGTTTTCGAAAATAAATATATAATTTTTCTTAAATAGATAATTTCACCTAATTTTTCTAATAATTGAATCTAATTTTTTTCTACCTATCCATTTCCAGTGCGTTTGCTCGGGAACTAATGCCACAGTGTTCGGATTTTAACACAGGGGATTTCCATGCGTTCTGAAACCAAAGCTCACACTCTTGCTTTAGCTTATTCGAATATCTCATTAATTCGTATAGATGCAAATAAAAATGAATGTCTTGTCATTGGGAAACCCTCGTAGAGAATTTTCGGCCTGGTAGATCCCATATTGATGAAAGAATGATTAATTACGCATTTTCGAAATGTACGAAATCCTTACAGGGTCGAAAACCGGTGCAACCATGGTACCATTATCATTAAAAGCACTGAATAAACATCCTTCTGGTCCCAGTTGATGACATAGAAGATAAATGTGTCAGAGTCACTGTAAGAATCAGGCCCTTCACTCAAAATCAACTTCAAAGAATCTCCAAAAGATATCTCAGTATCAAGGTAAAATAAAAGTACTTCGGAATGATAACCAGGAGGAATCCAATTTCGATTAAGTATTCAGTGAAGATGATAGGCAAGAAGAACTATACAGTGCTTCATTTAGGGACATGGTTTATTGTATCTTCGAAGGTAAACGCGCTGAGCAGCATGTGCCCACATTTATCTTGATTGAAAAATTTGACAATATTTTTATTATTTTTGCTTTATTTTTTCAAATTGATCTGTTCCTTTAGATTTTTTAAATAAAATTAGTTTTTTGTGAATTCTATGTCACTTGAGGGAACAACTCAGAGGCGGTTATTCAAAAAAATATCTTTGAGTATATCTATAGAAAAGAGGGAAAAGTTTCCGCGAAACTTCATGTAGCTTATTGGTTCACAAATTGATATATATCTTGAGAATTGTTATAATTTCGTCTTATCACAAAATAATCAAATGATACAATATTTCTCTGAGTCAGGTCGCAATTCAACAACTGTGAGCATTGCGGAGTATCATCAACTGCCGGATGAGCTGTAGTAGTATAAGAAACTCTTTTTTAAGTACTGGGAACAGAACAGGAAATCACTCCAAAAAGGAACAGACCAAGTTCACCAGATGAATATCTCGCGGTTAGACATGATGAAAATACAGTCTCTCCAAAACGAAAGAAGGTAGTCAATTTCCTCGTAGTTCCACGACCAGCAGGCGTCAGATCGAAATCACTATCTATGGGCTGCTTTCAGAAATCAGAGTTTCTTCACGGTAATCAGTCGAAAGTTGATACTCTATGCTTTACCGATGTGACTCGAAAAATCAGTGGCCATGAACTGGTCTTGAACAAGTCTAACCAATATGATAGGTGTATAATAACGTCAATGAAATCAGAGATAACTTAAAAAACCAATTTACAACTACGAGAAAGACCAAAAAAACTGTTCATTTTATTTAAGTTCTAATGTGTATGATTATGTTTTTCTGTTCTCTTCCCATCAATAGTTTATCTCTCAGTCAATCCTGACGGAGATTGCTCAGCGCCCCTTAGTCTGGGTAATTTATTCAGAAATTTCATTACGAAGCTATGAATTTAGTTCAGTTTAAGTAGTAAAATTGAGTCTTCCATGAAATAGTATATTACACACCTAGGGAGGGAAGAAGTCGACATCTTTCCTCCCGCTGGGCTGAAAAATACTTTAGTTGAAAGTATTTGACTAAAGTTAAGTTGTGTATTGTTTCCAATTCTCTCATCAATTCCTATTTTTTCTCATTAAGTACACTGAAAATCCTCTTTTGCAGCTGCGGAAGGATTCGTACGGCTTGTTGTGGAAATATCTGTCTCTCCATATTTTCAAACTATGGTTTTTGCTAATTGACAGTTGCTTGCAGAACGAACGCCTCCGCAAGTCATGCTGCACTCGCATGTGAAAAACCGTTTTAAGGAGATGTTATTTCTTTCTACGTTGAATTCTTAAAAAATTCCTAAAAAAATATTTTAACACACTTCGGATCTAAAATTCCCGCAGCTTTTCAATAAAGTAATTGCGAAGCATCGATTCGAATCCATGTCATTCAAATTTTCATTTCACCTTATCTCCCCCCCCCCCCCCCCCCATTTATTGCATTAGCTGAATCACATAGGTAAATTCTCCCGAATCGTTCGTAGGAATTCTTTATTCAAAATTCAATTGAATGCCATGCTGCACTCCAATTCTCATTGATTTCGTGGTATTTCGAAAAAAATACATTCGATGTGTGAGACTTCCAGTTATTCTAAATAAAGTACAGTGATTATTCAAACTCGTATAATTCATAAAATCTACAAATCATTATCCACAGAAATATTCTTTTTCATTAATGAATTTATAATACATGTTCGCAAGTATGCAAAAAGGCTATTAATGGGTTGGAATTAAACGCAGAGCTGACATTTTATTTCTCTTCCAGATTTTTTCCAGCTTTTATACACTGCAAGATATTTTCTTTACAATATTCTATAGCACATTGTAGCCTATTCAGTGGGATAAACATATTAATTTATGTCTCGAAGCCTTAATTTGCTCAGTTGTGACGCACTTTTCTAGCACCTCGAGACATAAAATAATTTTCTGAAAAAAATTGAAAGATTTCGCTGGAATATTCGCAATTTAATTTATTTGAGCCTAATAGTGTTTGAAGCGTTTCCAGGGAAGTAAAAACCATGATTTGTCTTCTTGAATATTAACCAAACTATTGAATTAAACCAGATAGAATAGTGATTCGAGCAGATAAATCGACTATTTTTTTAAAGATTGTAGAAAATGTCTGAAACCTCTTTTGCCTAAAGAGCTCAATGTTTCCAAGATTTTACAAAAATTAACCACATGTAATTTCCAGATTCATTCGACTTTACCACTATAAGTCTGAATAACCCAGACCTGAACTATTGAAAAAAGAATCCGCGAACTCTTCCTGCATACTTTCGCAAAAACCTTCGAAACTAGAGGCTCAAATAGATATTTTCAAGAAACCTTCTTTGTAAAGAAATTAATAGAACACAGAGGAAGTCTCTTGATGAATTTGTCTAAACCTTATGGCTTCTGAATTATCTAAAAAATAAATTACGCACAGTTTTATTCAACTTGACGACCGATCTGTATCATGGCATAGCATTTTCCAGCAATAATTTCCTGAGCTTTTCAATGAAATACCTTATCACTGAAGAGTCAATTTTTCTCAGTGCAATGACAATTGGAAAAGAAGAAAGAAAAAATTATATCAACAATTCGATATCCTTATGATTTTGTTATGTTCATTGGCTACCTAAATTGGCTGAGTTTCTTAGGTAACCAATGAGTGTTTGGAAACCTTTGTAACTGACTTAAAGAAAAAAGCGAAAGAAAAAATTGAACAGCGATTAAATTTCTTTATATCACTGTTCTATCCTGAGAGATTCACGGCGTATTCCACCCCTTCCTCACACAGGAAGAGACATAATCGCAATCATTCTCACTCTTCATTTTTGAATATTCAACTGTGGTTTTAGAGTCTTTGATACGGTTTACGATCAGTGAAGAAATTTTTTAGCACCAGCACTTGTCCAATCGTTGTTATTAATATAACAACCGTCTCCATAATTGACCACCACAAAACACGTTCATTGAGATCTTCTGCACGCTTACGTCCCTGAGCCTCACGTAACCTGTGCGATGTTTGATAATCAACTATGTGAAGCAAATTTTTGTGAATATCCTGCGCGTACGTTTCCATCTGAAAACAATTTGCATTCATCAAATTAGGATCCTCTATACATTTACTACCAATTTCTGTGTACTCTTTCATAAATATATCTGAAATTATCAGAATGGAGAAATTTTATTGATATGGCTCCTTTTTTAGATGATAAAGCAGTTCAGTTTTCATCAACAGTCAGATAATCCGAGTTGAACAAAGGACTGTTTGTGGAAGAAATTGATTTTGTTAGACTAAATAATTATATTTGGATTTTTTGACACAAAAATGTAATCTTCCATATTTTCCTCATTTAAATTGAATTTTTAATCAATTATCATTGATATCATTAGTGATCTAAATTATTATGAAATTCTTATGGATTTGTGAGTTGGGAAATGATCTTAATAATTTTATCAATGATTCATTTGATCTATTTAAAAGTAAATTGTCAAAATAAATTTCGAGTGAACTTCGAAAAAAAAAATCAGTCAGATGGAATTCCATTCAATTATTTTTACGGGGAAAGGTCATTAAAATTCTATGATAATGAAAACTTTACCTGTGTCATGACGGTGACGTGTTCCTCCATGCCGGGCAATGGTTGTTCATCACCAACTTGGAAATCCATATAAACTAATTTGTGTGAAAATGTAGAAAATTCGTTACTGAAACATACTTTGTATTCACCACTTTCTGGGGCAACGAATTCGTGTGAATCAAATTGCCTTTTAACTTCACGATAAAGAATTTCTTTCTTTGGAGATTCTAAGGTTACGTCAATGTCATATTGACCACCAGTTACAACCTGAAAGAAAAATTGCTTTTTATAATTCATTTCATGTTGAAACAATTGAAATAATATCATAGGAACTTGTGAAATTTTCAATTTTCTCATGGGAAAGATAATGTTGCACATTTTAATGGAGAAAAAATCACCAATTCCAAATATAATTGAGTTTTGTTTTTTTTCTTGGCATTACCTGAAACTCCAATGTTGACGATACACCCTTTTCAATTTCTTGAAAGAAACATTCTTTAGCATTATCAGGCAATTCGAAGGTTAATTCAACTCCATCAGCAATTAATAATGTGGAAAGAAGTGAGATAACAAATAGCCACGTCGTCGAGCAGTCCATTATTATAATTTTTCTATTATTATTTGTATCCACAATAATCAAATAACCATTTAAATACACAGTCTCATAGGTACAGTAGATTCTGAAGAATTGCGTTCATATATTGAATATTAATCCTTCTATTATAACTTTGCTTAGTTAATTTTGTCACTACCTCCCGGCCATCCGAGGAATTTTTGTTAACTAAACAAGCTATTCTAACGTGGCCGGATATATGTCTTACAATAATCTGCTTATCTTTTCCGTGAGCAAATAATCGACTGGCGTGTGTACACACCGTGAACTAAGGAAAATGTCTGCAACGACGGTTCGAAATTACGCGGGAAATGGTATGGCGTTTGAAAGGAATTCTTAGCAATTGAAAAATATCATGCAAATTAAATGCAAATATTCTTGCAACGTATGAATTTGTACAAAAATATCGGGAGAGTTTTTTTTTTTTTAGGAAATTTTATGATTTGTGAAAACGGTGTTTTGATGAATGCTTTGTCAAAACACTGCTTTCGCAAAAGAGAATGTAAATATCAGTTGACTGATTACTCCAAAGTAATCAGATGTATGAAAATTCATCGTAGTTCAATAGTTTTCAAAACTTTCGCACAGAATTTTCATCTGAATTTTTATCTTTATGTAACGACTCCATCACAGAAAGGTCAAATGTGAATCGCACATAGATGGATCTAGTCAATATTCAAACAATTAGAGGAGGAACCTTCATAACAACATAGAAGAATTCTCGTTGAAATTATATGATTTAGCTTTCTTCTGTAATCACTTTTATCAAAATATCTGAGATGAGAAATGACCATTTTCAGTGAAGTAGTGAAGGTTTTCAAACGAAATTTTATTAATCTATGATGAATTTCAAGTTATTCGGTGAAAACTACGGGCAAAATTGAATTATTAATTTGCAGAAACCTTTTTGTACTACCCTGCAACTTTGTCCTGTTGCAATTGGGTTTCTGATATGATGTCATCGTAATAATACATATGAAATAGGATCTATTGAGACTATACCATGTGCCTTCGTGATTGGCTATGTGATTTAGAGAGCACGTAGATGCATGGATTCCAGCGGAAGGAAAGAAGAGGAAGACACAGATGAGGGGTTTGGGTCACGTCAACTCAGCGGAACAGGAAGCCATTTCTTCAAATGCTTTCTGCAATTTTTAATTTCAAGGGCAAACAATTAGTCATCACTTTCGAAATATGATAAAATGAAGTTGAACCTTGGTGAACTTGATGATTGCTTGTCTATGGATAATTAGCTATGGGATTAAGTGGACCAATTTTTCATTATTATTTTTTCCATTTATTCCTCGCTAGTTTTGGCCATGACTGGAAATAAGAACCGCAAAGTGTATTGCGCGGTAAGTACGTAAAGTAACATTTTTCGCACGGAGCAAAATCAACTACGCAAGTCACCATCGAAGCATGCATATTTGCACTCGTCATTAAAATCAATCTGCAATGAACGTGCCTCATCCATTTGTGTTAACATATGATACTAAAAGTTTGGTAAACCAGAATTTTTTCAAATTGAAAACTTTACTGATTCATCATTCGTTATATGAACTTGTCTCCAATATCAAATATCATTACACTAAAGCCACAAAAGTGTAACATCTATGTTCATACTGCGAACAATACAGTAGGATTTAATTAATTTCTCATAGATTATTTTTTCTTTAAATATTCTATTACTCTTCAACCCACAATTATTCGATGAAAATCTTTCCATTTTCTTCAGTGACTTTCTTCGTGAAGAATCGCTTTAGAAAATGCGTTGGCTTGTGATGTTTATACTCGTTTGCAATTGGTTTTCTTCACTTGTATCGTAACATGTTATTATCACAATCTTGACGCACTAGTGCGTAGAGTATCAGCTCACGCATGCCTTGAAAGAACAGGAGACTTCTTCGGGCAGATGTGCCAAATACTTGATTGCCATTGATAAGTTGAATTTTGTTCTTAGAAATGCTATTGAAGAATTCACGAAAACACGAGAGAAATTCTTTGGAAAAAAATCCATTGTTTCACCCGCTGTTGCCGCGTGACGGTTGCAATGACTGCTTTCCACACATTAATCCTTCCTCTTCATTTCGCACAGGTTGAAAAAGGATAACATTATAATGTAGTTGGTCAAGAGGGGCAAAGTAGAGAGCGAGCGAGAAGGAAGGTGGGAGAGAAGGGGAAGACGTACGGCGACTGGCGTACGACACGAGTTTACAGAGGACCGTACAAGTAGACGGTATGTTCCAAACGTACAACTAGTGCTCATTTATGTATCTCGATATTTTCACTCGTTGAGCCTCAGTGACTACTTTTAAATATTTTCATATTGTTTCAATTTAGTCCTTCAACTGAACTTTAGAGAATGTTGAACCTTGAATAAGATATATCATAGAGTGAAATATTTAAATGTGAAATTTTACTCTCGGAATAACTCAGTCAATTTCATTACACAAGGTAAATAATTCTTGTTGATATTTTCATCAATAAATCTTCCATTGTTTCATGAAAATGCACCTTCAAGGGAATACTGAGATATTTTGTCATCTCTTCGAAATATTGAAACATTTTTTAGAAAAGTTCAGAACTGTCTCTTCCGTAGAGATGAGGAATAAAATATGAAGAGGTTCAATAGCAGTGGTACCTGTGAACTATCGTGTGGCTTCATTGCATCGTATAAAACTCTTGCATGTGGTGAATAAACTGATCGATCTCTTTTGAAACCATCAGGTTGTTGACCGGTCGGTCGACGGCATTAATTTTTTAGTAATTTTCATCCAATTCTAATACATGCATTGAAAAATATTTAGAAAATTTATTTCTGTAAATTATTTCTATAATGTGTCTAGCTCCACATGATCACTGAAGAGAGAATCCCTCGCGCGCAAACGAAAAAAATCAACCAAGCGTAAACGTTCCACTGTAGTTCTCATACAATCTTTCAGCTTGGAAAGCAAATGGAATACTTCGAATTTCATTCAATTATTCCTTGAAATGATCTTTTTTATTTATTTCTATTTTATCTCAATGATTCTTCAGAATATTTTGAGTTCAAGACTGAAGAAATTTCTGTAATAGCTTTTTTGATGAAAAAAAGTCGAGCTGTGAAGAAAACTGTTATAGAAGAATTTTCTACGAAACTGAATCATTGGAAAAAATAATATCATTACTTTTTTCGTCTCAATATCAAATTCATCTGATTGAAATAATTTCCGTTAGATCTGGTCTCCTGGAATTAATTGATGTGATAAAGAATGAAACCTAGGGTCTCATCTCGGACTTACTGATCCACAATAATAATTGGAGGACCAGAAATTAACGAAATTTTACTCGATTCATTAAACGATCTGCCAGTTAATGAAAATTTTGAGTTGAAGAGTGGAAAAAATTACAAGAGATAAACAAAGTTAGAAATCATTTAGGTCATGGAGCTCATTCTGTTTGATTCTTTAACGTTCTCCATGAAGATAGGAAAGAAGCAACCGCTTGGCGAATACAACATTTTCAAGAGAGCGATTGCATGAAATTCACATTTTTTTAAAGTTCTTCTCCTCAAACAAAAAGTCGAAGAAAGCATCCGTGAGTGGAACATGCGTTTTTTCTCTCAGAGAATAATTTATTCCTATCGATGGCGGAAATAAAAATTAATTCTCTCAGGATATTTTTAGAAATTAGAAATCCATATGTATCCTGCAATTTTCTCAAATGTTAACTTCCGGTCATATATGTAGTGCAATTTTATTTTATTCCAAGGACAAATCCATGAAAAGCGAATCCTCATAGTAGGTACTTTTATGGTATCTTGTGAAACCGGACGACATTCTTGTCAAGGTCTCTCTATATATTGCAAATTTAATGTTCAATCGCACGTGTATTAACCCCTTGTAACTATATACATTCCAAACTTAGCCGAAAGTATTTTTCTTTTTCTAGTACTCGTGTGCTCATTATCACAAGATGAAAATAAAAAAAATATTCGTCACATTGATCTGGTTCATTCATAAGCGTCAAGGGATTCAGACAAGAGCTTCTTTATTATTTTTTTCCTTTAGGGGGTTGTGAGCACTTTCATCAATGTGAGAGCTTAGCATTCTTCATAGATTTTGCTTCTAATTGAAGGGCCATGGCATGATTGTGGAATTTATTCATTTTTTGCTTACTCGAAATGGTCCCCGTGAATTTCGCATTAGGTCGCTCAAAAATATATAGAGATGGAATTTTTTTTTTTTAGGACACCAACGATCGAGTAAATTCAAAGCCTAGAAAATAATTTTTATTTGAATTGTAAGAACTCCCACAGATTTTGAACTATTGTGATCGAATATTTTTCATAAAAATTGATGAATCCGCAAAATTGTGAAATTTCAGTGAAAATTCCCCTCACATTTCCATGCAATTCCAAAAAAATATCAATTTTTTTTGCTCTGAGTAGAAGTTACTCTCACAGTGTATGATTTACACAGTTGAATTTATCTTCAATTTTTTTTTCTTTACCTTGGCTATCATTGCTTGCATACTGCATAGCATAAGGCGGAAAGGGGTTTTTTGTTCGTGCTGAAGGGGATCTATCTTGCGGATGTTCTAACGCCCTCGAGGCACTAGTCTCTCTTGTATGTCGTTTGAGCCGTAGTCTTCCATATACACTCCACCGCGATAGAGTCTCACAGATTGTGTATACATAAGAGGTAGGTTGCAGCTCATGGCGCCGGATCGATTGTAAGGTAGTAAGGTAGGAAGTACAGTGTGTGAAATTTACATGATGATATATGCACGGAGGGGAGAATTTTGCGGTTGTGTGAGTTACATACTTAGCATATTTGTTAAAGAATTAGAGTGCGAGAGAGAAGAAGGAGAGAGAGAGAGAGAGAGAGAGAGAGAGAGAGAGAGAGATAGGATAGGGAGCGAAAAAAGGGGCGACGAGTGCATGTATAAGCGCAGAATCAAACATCAGGACGCCTGTTTGACGCCACGTGGCTCTTGCTTTTGTGAGTCATGTCCTTGCAGTTCCATCCTTAATAGGTCTCATTGCTCAGTGAATCTTGGAGATTTTTTTTTCAATTAGAAAAAATAATTGAATTTGATTCATTTGAACGTGAATTTATACAAGAAATATTATATATTATGTAATTTTCTAATAATCATCCGAGTATTCTTCATTAATTTCATTATTTCACGCTCTAATTAGACTCATTGGATGCTTGTGAATTACAAGCCTTCAATTAAATTTTCCCTCACTTGAATGTAGGAAGTGGAGATGTGAAACTCGGTACATAAGGATTCTCTTTGCGGCAAGTGAAGGATCATGTAATTCATTGTTATATTCATATGTGTTCAGTAGTTTTTTTCATTTATGAATATTCAGCGAAGTTAATTCGGTAACGAATTGACTGGAATAATGCAAATTTGTGTACATTTTTTACTAAGAAAAATTAATCCATAGAAAAAGGTGTTTTAACCGTGATGAATGGTTTCAACTACAATTGCTTTCTAGAACAAAAATTGAATCCAACAGTATATATTTATAAAATTCATGAGCCATTGAGAACATTCGTCTATCTTCAATTTTTAGGCAATTATTATTTCTTTGAATGGCCAAAATTCAAACCTATCGCATCTTCACTGAGGTATAATGAACCTTGGCATTGATCAGCTATGAAGAATATCTTGTGACGTAGTTCCGTAGTTTCTGCAGTTATTTTTCTAATTTACTAGCCTTTGCCACTGAATTCATTTGAGCGATGATATATTTGGAACGAATAATCCAAGCAGCCTTCGATCGAGTTCATGAGTTGCTGTAATTTGATAACTTGTATGATTCAATCAACGGTATGAATACAAATCAGACCTCTTATTCATGATTCAATTACGCGTACAATTAATCCCAATCAATTTCGGCGAACTTTTGGAAAACATTTGGACTTTTCCTTGAAAACGTTCTGCGGAATAAAGCTCATGGAAATGATACATAATAGTCATGAACAATATTCTACACATGATTGCTGAGATTGTCCAGTCATTATCCCTTTCTCCCCATATTTGTAAAGATACCGCGGTCCTTGTTAGATGCAATGAGTGGTGAAGTGGTAAAACGATTCATGTGGATTCCATTATGGAGTCAATCGTTTGAAATACTCTGACATTCCATAAGACTGAAGAATTATTAACGGAGCACTGCAGTAAAAAGGGGGGAATAATTATGACTGCTTTTAAAAGAATTTATCAAGAAACATCATTGTTAGTTGTTTCACGTTTATACAAACATGTCTCTCGGAAATTTCCTCCAGACTCAATCGCTTCTGAGCATATGCAGAACAATCTGCAAGGTTTTTTCCTCGAAAGATTTTGTTTTACCATTTTAACTTTCTGAAATGAAAACAATGAAACAATTGATATGTTGCAGTGCAAGAGTTATCTCGAATGGATATTTGGCGTCATTCACGAGACCGGGGGGGTGGAAATAATTATTAAAGGATAGCTATGACGTTACCAGTGTCAAGCTATGAAGCACTTCTTTTACAAGTACGTGAACTTACGCATGAAACAATTCTACTTCAGCAACAACTGTCAGCGGATTTATTTGACAACGTAGTACCAACTGATGTCAATCATAATCTCACCGAATTGAACAAGAATTATGGAAATGGTAATTGATTAATTTTTCTCCATATTGTGAATGCATATTGTGAATATCAATGGATCATTGCATGATACTTGAAAGATTTCTTTCATTATCATTATCAACTAAAAGTAGAAAGTGTGATAGATGTGCATCAGACGGTTTTACTTTTCTCGGTGAAGTCAATTTAAGTAGAACAATCTATTTTCACAAACAAATAGAAATGTGAAAACGATGCATCTTATAACCAATAGTATTATACTGAAACACTCAAACTGTTCAGACTGTTCAGTATCCATCGAAAGTGTTTTTAGACGCAGTCCAACTGATTCTTGTAAGCGATACCCATATCTTTATCCGTTCCTCTGTTGACGTTATTTTAACTATTCTCACGACTGCAAATACACAGTTTGTCTGAGTAACCAACTGCACTCGTCTACTGAGTTGAAACGACGCTTGGAGCTGTGCCATCAGAGTACTCAGAGTAAAAGCAAATGTAGGAAGAAAGTAGGGTAAAATGGACCATTTTTATCCATCTCTAATCACTAAAGTTTAGGAATCAACGGAAATATGCCCGAATGTTTGTAAGATGTAATCTGTGTAAACTATACTCATTGATTCCTTTTGATTAATTCATTATACAACTTGATTCATGCATTCATGTACAGTATCTCGAAGGCAATAGATGGATGTTTTAATATATGTACGGAAAAAAAAGAAATTGGGAGAAAATGCAGAAATTTCCATCCTTTACTAATTCCATTCAAAGGCAAATGAGATATGCCCGGGAAACCTTGAAATATGAGAGACCCAAAGAAAGGCGCCGCCGGACAAAACGAATCATTTTTTTTCGGACTGATATCTCAGAAAATAGGAAGGTGTCCAGCGTGTCTATATTGTTAGGGAATTTTTTCGTATTTTCTCATAAAGGCCTCTACTCCGAAAAACTCCGGTTCATTTTGGACCACGGGTCCGTTTTTCCCTGGCCTACCTATTTCAATTCTTTTTTATTGGTAGAGAAACTGATCTTTATGCATGGCACAATTTGAATGCACTTATGTATACAAGTTATTGAGAAATGATGAAATAAAGAAAAATTAGTTTTAGATGCTTCTCTATCATGAGGGAAAAAATTGAATAGTTTTCAGATATTATGACGAGAATACACTCTTAAAGGACGAGAAAAAATTTAAAGACCTGAAGAAGATTACATTTGCTAGTAAATTATCCCCCCCCCCCCCCTCCCTGAATATTTGATTGATAACTGTTAAGAGTTGGTATCCGATGGTAACAGTATACGAAACCACCTTCAAGTAGTTGAAAATTTGACATATGAATACATGGAAGAAAAATTGACTGGAAATTTTTTATTTTGAAATATCCTTGGCTGTGGTAAAATAATATTCAAATTCCCATTTAATTTCCATCGAATTCTCCGTGTTTTGGCTTTGTTGCGAAAACTCCATCTCCAATTCAGATCACTCATTGGAAACATCTAACTAACTTCAAATATTCATCGATTCTTCAATTTCTAATTTTTCTGTTCCGCAGGAAAGATATTGATCGGCAGTGTGATACATCGTGACAGGAGTAAATACTTTGAGACTGGACCGCACCCATTTGCTGATAGAAAGTAAGCTATTTAAAAGATGACATCCAACTAATCGTAAAGTTATAGTGATTTTATACCATGCATGAGCTTCTTCTCCCAATTCACATTAATTTTTTCTTTATTTGGTGTGGTGTAATCCATGACCATAGGGATACACCTACCCATTTCTTCTCATTTTATCTTGTTCTATTTGCGCAAATTAATATGACTGGTCATTTATGAGAGGCTTTTGAGAATGGAGTAAGTTAGAAAAAGCGTCAATAAAGATTCCTTTCGTTTTGCATCTTTTTCATCCTTATCACCATATACAGAAAGCTTTCATGCTTTTTTCTCCAGATTTTAACACACATAAAGACTGATGCATTTTCTCGCTACAGCTCTAGTTCTTGACTTTGGCTGCATGTGTTATATGCTGTAAAAAGAGAAAAAATGCACTCAAAAATGCATACGTTCACCATTGACAGAGGCGATGCTGAAAGGCTGGTGTTCTAGTGCCCAGCGTTCAGAATGTTCTATACCATTCTAAGGCTCTCTTAGTACTTTTTACTTCCATTAGAATAAAAAAATTCCATATCCAGTGTAGCCTCATACTAAGTAACATGTCCTCAAATGGAAACGAATAGTTCATAGAGTGCTAGATCCAGAGAACGCGCTTAGAATTCTTCTTTTCTTCTTTAAACCATTATGTCTGAAATCATTGAAGAGAAAAGTTTATTTTTCACGTTCTATGATATGAACAGATCATTGATAACACGGTATAAGGCTTTTAGATGGAGAAAATATTACTTCAGTTTCGATGAAGGAATAATTTTTTAATGATGATCCCAAAGAATACTCGATAAAAGCCAGTCAGCTCATCCCTTTTAGTGTGCCCCAGTTGAAAAGTATTACTTTCAGATGAAGTATTTTGGGAAGATAATTATATAATTATAAATAATTATGCTTTCATTTCACCAAAGTTTTAACTCTTTTTCAAGTTATAGAAGATTCTACCTCACGAACAATTCTCATAAGCACTGAGAATCCCGTTCTAGTTCTAACGTTATCAGACTCTCTATTAATTCTAAAATTAGTAAAGTCAACATTGAGAACTCAATTATTATTAACGCTCCATTGGTAGCTATTATTAATTTTGTGAGGATTTATGTGAAAAATTATCAACGAAAGATTAACATTCTGAGACCAAGAATCTTCCGATTGCTCACTCCAGAAAAAAGGAAAATGAAGTCTATTATGGTTATGGTACTTACTACTATGTCAACATAATAGAATAATAAGAAAAGCATTCCGAAAACTTTTCCTGAAATTCCTCATTGCCGACATATCTGCAGGAAAATGTGTTATCAAATTCTCGATTTACTTTTCAATTTTCTTACCACAGGGAAAAAAATCACTTTCAAGTTATGAGATCTAGTATTAGGGAGAACAAGTGTAAAGTGATCGGAGTTGAGAACGTCATTAAACATCCGGGAAGAAATTGACGGGGATTTTCTTCAATTTATTTCGTGGAGACCTTCACTTTTAAAAAAATCCCAGATTATTGTGTTTTGTAGGCTCACTTCGCCCCAGCCTCCTCTAGCACAGAATAGTTGATACGGGAAATGAAGAATAGCTAGATAAATTTCTATAATTCCCAAAATAAAACTTGAAACTGTGCACTTTAGTAATCAGCTAGTATACTTGATGGTCTCATATAATCATTCGCTTTCATCTTGCAGCTCTCTCACTTTTCACCCTCATCCAACATGTCTGGACACCGTACCAGAGGCATTGAATGCAGATGAACTAACAGCGAAATTATTAACTTGGCGTGATTCTCTTCAAAATCAAGAAAATCAGGTAAATTCATTTCTCAACTCACGCTTAGTAAAAATTTCGAAATTTAAAAAAAATATCCGGTCTAAGATCATTGTAAATGATTCAAATTTCCAATATTCCCTCAGTTGGAGTCACGTATTTCAAGGTCGCGCACAATAATATTTCCAAGTTCGACAAATTTTTAAAGGTCGCGGGGCATCAAGCACACCTCCTCACGCTATTTAATTCACCTACTGCGCTTGCGTGTCATCAGATTATTGAGAGGTATGCGCTTGCTCCCTTTGGAGAGGGAGAAGTCCTCAATTTCCGGTGAATTCTTCTCCTCGACGTTTTATTGATCAGAGACTAGAACGATTTGGAATTGGTCCATCGCTGCAATGTAGAGAATTCAATATTCCGATTGATTAAAAATTCTTGATATTCATTTATTATTTATATTTTAATTTTCTTTGGAAACATGACGCTCGCTGATAATTTTTTTTGTCTTGGAAAATGTTATTTTGACATCGAAAACTGATTGAAATGAACTCAGGAAGAAGAAAGGAGACAGAGCATGTACTTGACAGTAGAGAGGCTGCATCGGTTCGTAGACAGGGGAGAAAGGGGGAAGCCCCCGGTTTAGAGGAGCGGTGAGTCAGTGATGGCGCACAGCAGCCAGTGCGAGACCAGCTGTTCTTATCCCCCTAACCTCCGTACAGTTATTTTCTACTGCCGCACACAGAGGATATTCTCCATCGAATGAGATCCCATTGAATTACTCCGAGTACAATTTTTTTTTTAAATGTGTAGAAGCATAATTTCCATTTAATTTCGTAATTGTAATCGCCCGGAGTGATGTTTCGTTAAGAAAACCGCAGATGAGTGTTATGAATAAATAAATCATTGTGTTTTACATTGAAGACAGAAAAGTGCATCTTAAACTTGTGTGATTATTTGCGTTTCCAATGAAATACTATTCGGTATTCTATTGTAATTCATATAACGATGCCGTTGTGCTTATAGGCGTGTACGTCCGGTGCGTTTATGGAATATGAACGGAGACGACGTGGGCGCTTAAGTTGCCGCAATACAGTGAATATTTTTTTCCCTTATTCATAATCTCTTTTTTTTTTAACCTAGAGTTGCTCAGTTAACTCCGTCCACCGTTAAGAACCGCTTGTCAGTTTCCCTTTTACTGTTGTACATATAATTTCATTTCTCTTAATATTATGGTGGCAGGGCTGAAAGTGAGACCTATCAGTAGAAGCTCTATTTTGAAAATCGGTTGAAAACAGTTCTTCTCATTGAATTGTGTGAATGAAAATGGTTGTCAACAATTGGAGTAGAGAAAAGGCACGAAGCTGCGTACAAATATGTTGAGACATTTTGGAAAATCTTTGCTTCAGCGTCTGCGCTTTGTCGCATCGAATACTTATGGAGGGTGTAAGACACTCGATCTAGAACAACTTAGTGCTGGAACCTGAAAAAATATGGATAAATTCATTCCCATCATGCAAAAGTATTTTGCCGCATTCAAAAACGTCCGGAGTTATTAAAATCGAACTAAAACATTCGTAACATCAATGTTGGAAAGAATTTGAAAAATACGTACATTTTACAAAATTTTACCAATTCAATAATTGTGTGAAAGTGTGCCAAAATGTTGGATGATAACGTTGGAGGTATTAGTCAGAATAGAAGGTACTTTCCAGCCAACTCAGACTCAGAACGATCCAAAGATTCTCAGGAAAATCATTCCAGTGGTATTCCCTTACCTCGAGGTTACAAAATTGATAGTAAAATCGTTAAAACTGAAAAAAATCGGTTAAAGTTAATTTTGCAAAGTCATGAGAATGAACAATCGACGATTGACGATACTTCAGAGAAAGAAAAACGAGTCATTTCGGAGTCATCGAGCAGACCTAAAATGATACCCCGGTATCAGGGAAATTCTTCGAAGATTGCTCGAATGGAACATAAGGTTTGATACTCATTAGTTAAGTCATACAATTAAATTCGTCATAGAACTTCCCGTAGATGTTGTGCTAATATCTTCGAAGCGGATAAATCCTCTAATTCCAGGAAATTTCATTAATCATTGAAAAGCTCTTGAGATTAATACCTATCAATTAATAATTTTTAGATATTTCCAAAAGTTTATGCACTTGATTTTTCGGCCAGTTTCTTTTCCATTTATTCCACTTGGCAGCTCTTATGCAATATCTCAAAAACTGATGAAGCAGGATAAATTGAATAATTACGTGTCTTTCCGCGAATATAATTGAGTTGAATTGGTTGAGAGACAAATGTCGGGAATTTTTTTTCCACAGAATCTCATAAGTTCCAAAGAAGTTCACTTGATAAAGTCTCTTGAAGTGTATCCCCTTAGAGACATTTTCACAATAAGCTTCACATGATATTCCAAATTATCTGACTATGCCACTGAATTGAATCTATAATCCCAGTTGTCACTAAAATTATTCTATATCCCACAAATTAGACAATGGTAGAGTTTCTAGAGAGATTACAGCGTGCAAGACAATCATCTCCTTTCATCGTGTCACAATTCATTTGAGAATTAGAAAAAAAACAACGAAATAACAGCACTGAGCACGTTGTGGATAGTAACGATAGGGCTTCCGCTTGGATGTGACTGAGATACTTAAAACTTCCGGTGATGTTTCGTATCTTGTGCTATCCACCAGGTTTCTCAAATCCATTCCACGTGTTAAACGTGCCGACAAATAGGATTGATTGAATTAACGCATCTCAAGGGTATACACAATAGATACGCAAAAGCAGGTGAATTTTTGCGACAATCCTACATCCTGATGAATTTAACAATAAACATGAAACTAAAATTAAAAAATTTCAGATTTTTTTGTAACTCCAGTGGAAATAGTTGATTAAATTTTAGCCCTTCCATAAAAGCACGCAGACTCAAATTTTTCGAATAACAGAGGAAAAGAGAGATTTTTTCATTCGTGAATCAATGATCAATATGTTTTCACTCCTTATTAGTGGTATTACAATGATACTATTCCGCACGAGAAATCGGAGAAGTCGATTGGCAAACGAGTATGATCCCTTTAATGATACCAGCATCCAATTTCCACCTAGCACGTATCCACTCCACCTTCGCGTGCAGCTGACCTGCATTACATGAAATACTCTCACTCACTTTCGATTCTTTCAACCTTTAGAGATCACCACAATGATGTTACATATCATGTCTCTAATAACAAATAAGCTCAAGGAGACGAAAGTTTCTATAAATGTTCAGCTGTTTGGAAAGAATGTTTTTCTTTTCTGGTTAGTTCTATATCTTTTTCAACACTTCGGAGGGGGTAGAGAGAGTTCTCATGAACTCTAATTTTGGATTGAAAATTTAGTAATGAGGAAATTAGAGAAATTTTCCAGAAAAAATAGAGAAATGTAAAAGAAATATTCAACAAATTGACGGCAGTACGAGGGTGGTATACAAGAAATCGTAGCACCAATAAAAACTTATCTAATCTAATCTATTCAACACATTATTCATATTCACTGACATGTTCTATCTACTGAGAATTACTTTTTCTTACATAATACTGAATTTTGAAGGTGTTTGAAAAGGTACAATTATGAAGTTTGAATAATTTTGAAAGTTCCTTGAATTTTGCTCAAATTTTTCTACATTCTTTCACATAACGCTGGCTATAGCAATTGGTTCGTAGTAATGGGGTATAGTTCTCCCTGATCTTCCCTTTGAATTGGATGGATTATCCAAAATCTCAGTTTGAACCAACATTCATTTCAGCATAAAACTTTGCGCTTCTGCAATGCGTCTCCCTCCATTCAAATATATCAAATGGGCTCTTCTTCATGAAGCGTTATTGTGCCAACCAAATTAAATCTTCGTGAAGAAACAGGTCAGCGTACAGACATCAATAGGAACATTTCACTTAGCCTTCGCTTTCTGTGAGATTGATTCCTACCTCGTGTTATTAATATTGATGCTCATTCGGCGCGAAACAAATATGAATCTTTAATTGAAAGGAATACTTTGAAAAAAAGGATGGGCTCTATTGTATGAAAGTTCCTTGATGTTGCACACTGATCTGGGCCGTTATCATGCAATCGGACTAGATGCAGAAAGAAATGATCTATTTCAGTGTGATGTTACTATCATTTCAGCTAATCACAATTTCCGATGAGCATTATTTTTCTTATTTTTTCAGTCTTCATAAAAACTTCCTCTCCACAAGCATCAAATGATATTATTGAACTCTGAAAGTGCTCATTTGAACATAGTCGTCATTTCGTCATTCCTAAAAAAACAGATATTTTCTTACAACTTCTTTAAAAACTATATTGGAGAAAAATGGATGAAATCAGCAGAATTCTTGTCAATCTATCTCTTTTGCTGAGGAAATGGAAGATTTCTTGGAGCCAGCAATATATATCTTTTCTTTGAAAATATAAGAAAATATATAGTTTTTAATTGTTTTTAATGAGGACGATATTCTACATAATTTGTTCCAGAGATATGTGCCATACCCATGTGCCATTTCTTAATAAGTAATGTAGATCAGAGAATTAATTCTACTACACCGATCATAATTTTGTATGGATCATATTATTTCTCAACGAAAATTCCTTCGTCTTTCGATTGAAAATTTCTAATTGATTGCCCAATTCACAAGAAACTGAAGTTTTCAGACAATTTGACTTTATTTCATCATCAGTTTTTTGGAGATATCTCGGAAACTAAGCGAGATAGAGCTATTTTCATAATAACCTTTTTTGTAGCCCTTGAAATTTTCTATGAAAGAGGTATCTATGAAAATTTCTCTATCTCTCTTAGTTTCCAAGATATTTAATAAAAAGTAATGGTGAAATAAAGTTGATTTATCTGTCAACTTTATGGTCGTCGATTCACTTGATTTTCAGCTGATATAATTTGCCCGGGCTCATGATCATCGTTAAACAACTTCTGCAAATTCTCAAACCGTGAAGATTCAAAACCAAAAAGATTTCTTCGGACTTTACATAATTCCACTTATCTCAATAAATTCAGAAAAAAAATCATCCGAAAAACGAACATATATACGATCTCCAAAAAATCCAACGGCGCAGTGTAATAATCCCCACCCTATTTCTATATCATGCGCAGGAGGAAACGCCACTGCGCCGAGGAAAACAGCATCAGTCGGGCACGTTCTACCCGGACGAGCCAGACTTACCGGTATACCAAAGTGCTAACGACGGCGTAACGTCAGCGTACTTATTGGGTGCGGGGCAGCATCAAAATCCGCCCCTAACATCTAAAAATTATCCACAAGCTTCATTACAATGCAGTCATAAAAGAAATAACGATAATGTCATGGATCCAACGGGCAAGGAGATCCATCAGAAGCCCGAAGTGAGTATTTACAAAACTATCAATAAAGTTCTTTCTTTTGAAAAAAATGAAATATAAAAATTAAAAACGATTAAATTGAAGTAGAAATGGAAGTAAAAGTTTCGAGTACTTTTGACGAATTATTTTCGTCGTACTTCTCAGTGCCAAAAGACACATACACAAACATATCTTTTACGGGCTTCAAAATGAATAGAGAAACTCACAGACTGACAGCGAGAGGGGGAGCACACACACACCACCTAAACGCATCCATGGAATCTACCACCACTGCTCCGTATTGATTTTCTTTCAACGTATTCTCTCTCTTTTCATACACACGATTTCAACTTTTCTTCTTTTTTTTCTTTATTGAATTTCTTTCCTTTACTGAATATAGAATTATTAAAATTTAATGAAGAAAATTAATTCGGAATATTTGTGCTTAGATCTATCAGAGGACCAGAAGATGCTACGACGAGGAGGGTAGCAGTGAGGATGATGTCAAAGCGGATGATACAAGCGAAGGAAATAGATTGTCTCCACTTTACCATGGAACATGGCCAGTTAAACGGGACACTTGGACGAGTCAGGGTTTTTCTGGTCAATCCTCAAGTAACAGTCACGTATGTGCTCATTTCTTGTATTCCTAAATATAATGCTTATTTTATGAGTGAGAAAATTTCATAATGTGAACAACGGTAATGTTTTGGGAGGAAAAGAGGAGTTTTCCATCGTAGTATTTCATTTGTTACATTGGGTTGATTCTCTCTTTTTTGTTCATTACTTTCGGTAGTATTGTATCCATTGATTGAATCGCGAGTGTTCTATCCTGTCTATTCAATATTCAATCGAAAGCGGCGAAGAGAGATACATTCAGTTGTGAAGAAGTAAACAGGTTGGATGGATGTTTTTTGTTATTAATTTTTGAACTATGTCCCCGTAACAAAGTGGATTTTCAAGAATTTTGTCAACCGGTTTTGCAGAGGAAAATTAAAGGTTCAGAAATGCGCATGAAAATCTTGCTATTGTGTTCAATTTTCGAGATATTCGACTAATTAAGGTGATCCTATAAAGCTAAATCCGTTTTTACAAATGAATATTTTTTTGCAAATAGATGCAAAAATTATAGGTGGATTCTGCAAATTGCTAAGTCATTATGAGGGTTCGGAGAATTTGTAAAAAGAACAATTTGTAATAAACATAATTCTCCATTAAGACGGTTTTCCAACAAGTTCTATCAAACTCAATGGATTTCAAATTATTTCTGAGATTATCCACAGAACTATTCAAAAAATTATGATACACCTATTTTCCATATAAGAAATAGAGAACTTCTTAATAAATTCATCATAAAAATTCGTGAAACCTTCGAAATTTGTCTTGTGAGGCGTGAGCAAAGTTGATAAACTCTCCCAATTTTATGAGTTTGATTGAAAAACGTAGAAATTTCGGGAACATACTGTAGCAAAATGAAGTGTATCAGTGCATTTTTTAAAAGATAGAAGGTTATTTGTGTACAAAAACCATTGCTAATGGAAGTAATTCTGTTTCTTTAGGATATGGCGAGCGTCATGAGTTTTTCATCTGGAAGTGGCTGTTCAGGAAGTATTCAGGGTCATCGTCGTTTGGGTGCTAAAGTAGATGTAGTTTACAGTCTTCTCGGAATGTTGGGTAGTACTGAGGGTCGTGAAGATATGTCTGGCACATTATTAGCAATGAGTAATTCCATTGACAGTTGCTTAGTAATGCGCCAATCCGGCTGTTTACCATTATTAGTACAATTAATTCATGCACCTGGACAAGATCAAGAGACACGTGAACGTGCGTCACGTGCATTACACAATGTAATACATGCAAGAAGTGATGAGAAAGTTGGTAGACGTGAAGCAAGAGTCCTTAGATTATTGGAACAAGTCAGGGATTACTGTCAAGTATTGAAAAATTCTCTCGAAACTGAAAGACCACCAGATGACCTCGAGAGACATCCTGGACCAACGATAGCAGCACTCATGAAATTATCATTCGATGAAGCACACAGACATGCAATGTGTCAGCTTGGTGGTCTGCATGCTGTTGCTGAACTCATCGAAATGGATCATGGCGCACACGGCAGTGATTCTGATGATCAGAGCTGTATAACACTAAGAAGATATGCTGGTATGGCACTAACAAATTTAACATTCGGCGATGGTAATAATAAAGCACTTCTTTGTTCATTCAAAGAATTCATGAAAGCTCTTGTGACACAATTGAGAAGTTCGAGTGATGATTTAAGACAAGTAACTGCTAGTGTTTTGAGGAATTTATCATGGCGTGCTGATTCGAGCAGTAAACAGACACTCAGAGAAGTTGGAGCTGTCACAGGATTGATGAAAGCAGCAATGGAGGGGAGGAAAGAATCAACATTGAAATCAATTTTATCAGCTCTGTGGAATTTATCGGCACACTGTAGTACAAATAAAGTTGATATTTGTGCTGTCGAGGGTGCACTAGCATTCCTTGTTGATATGTTAAGTTATAAAGCACCATCGAAAACCCTTGCTATTGTTGAGAACGCCGGCGGCATACTGAGAAATGTCTCAAGTCATATTGCAGTCAGAGAGGATTACAGAGCAATTGTCAGAGAACGTGGATGTCTTCAAGTATTATTGAGACAATTGAGATCACCAAGTCTAACAGTTGTTAGTAATTCATGTGGAGCACTGTGGAATTTATCAGCAAGATGTTCACATGATCAGAGATTACTTTGGGATCTTGGGGCAGTACCAATGCTCAGGAGTCTCGTTCATTCTAAACATAAAATGATATCAATGGGCTCATCAGCAGCATTGAAAAATTTACTCAGTGCACGTCCTGGTGGTAGTAATCTTTCTCATCTCGATTCAACTACACGCGGTCTTGGCTTACCAACACTTCCAACCCTGAATGCAAGGAGGCAGCGTGCTCTCGAACAAGAAATTGATCAGAATCTTTCAGAGACATGTGACAATATTGAACCAAGCACATCACCAATCAATAAAGACGACAAATTCACATTCAAAGAGGCAAATGATATTACATTGCGAAAAAATTATCAAGTCCATGGTAATATAAGATACAATGGAGTCCCACGTAGTGAAAGTAGAGAATCAATGCGTTCTGTAACAAGTACACACTCTGATACAATTTTTGAGAGAGTACATCGTCATGTCATAACTGGACTTAATCCAACCGATTATCAAATTAAACAGCAATCGTCATCACTTCATTCAGCTGTTGGTTTCAATGGTCAGGGATTAACTGATATCCAAAATAAAACAAACCAATTGGAGAAAAAATATGCATTGAAATACAAAAACTCCATACCTGAACGTTTGAGGCCAACTGATCTTGGAATCGCTGGTTCAACAATCTCCTGGGCAACTGGTCCCGATCAAGATTCTGCTTGTTCACTATTGAGAGCATCAATCGAAGAGAAATTATCACCAATTAATTCATCAACAACAAAATCAGATATGAATGGTAGTTTTACAAAATTGAATAGTTCCAATGCTAGATCACCACTTGTTGCTGATAATTTTACGAGCAATTATGCATTTGATACTGCTGGTAATTTTATCAGAAAGCCAGTAATATCACCAACACTATCACACACATCAGAGAGTGATCCATTTGGTGATTATGCTGAAACTGATCTCGATCAACCAACTAATTATAGTCTTCGTTATGCTGAGAAAAATTCCGATGAGGATGAAAAACAAAGCTCTGGATACTTCGCTGGTAGTGAACAGGACATTGAAGATACTGTAAAGACTTATTGTACTGAAGGTACACCATATGAGACTTCACTTAATTCATCAAGAGCTACATCACACTCAGATCTTCAGGATGACAGTAGAATGAAGCATTATATTCTTGAAAGGCATCAATTAAATAAATTGGAGCTTGAAGAGATTGAGATTATTTCAAAAATTAAGGATGCTCCATTGAGACCATTAGCTAATCGTAATAGTTACATAGAAGGAACTGAGACTCAAAGATCACCGCTCAGTACAGCATCGAAACGTTTAAGTTTACCACCAAATTCAATTGATATCAATTCAGATATTGATTCTGGTGTACCTGGTGATATTGAAGAAAATGAAATAGCAGATTCTGACATCATAATTGAATCAACAGTTACAAGATTGAGCTCATTGATTATCAACACTGATACTAAAACAAATATTGATAAAAGACCAAAAGAACGTGATACAAGAATATCACGAAGACAGAATTGTGCAGAATCTGAGAGTTTAACTGAATCAATAGCTAGTGATGGGGATGAGGATGATGAAGATTTACTAGCAGCATGTATTCATGTTGGTATGCAAAATAATCGTCACAGACAATCATTTCGTAGAAACAGTCTGGAAAAATCAACACGTGGTGAGAGTAATCTTGCAAGATATCAAACAAGTGCCGCACTCGACCAAGTTGATGAGAATATTTTTTCAAAAAATTCAAATCAATCTGATCTTAATATCAAAGAAGATTCAACGATGGCAGCTAACTGTGATGATAAATTTAAAGTATTTGAGAATAATCTCAATATTAAGGAGTTGAATGTTGAAAATCCTAATGAAGGAAAAATTCATCTTGGTGATGTAGCAACGAATTCTGTGGTATCAGTAGAAGACAATGATGATGCCGAGCAAGGTAAATGTGATCAGGCAGCTGTTTCAGACACTGTCAGTTCCGGAAGTATTGACTCATATGATTCAGTTGAGCGATCTGAGCAGGCTCTACTCGAACTTTGTATCAAATCAGCTCCACCAACTACAGACGCCACTAATGTTATGCTTAATAAATTTGGATCAGATCATTACGATGGATCAATGCTATCAAGGGATAAGAGAGGTACTCATCCTGAATCAATATCCGATGAAATGAATGGAGATGAATATAGGCGTCAACGCGATCCAGATGCTATGATAGCATCCTTGGACAGATTAACAGCAACATTGGTCCAACAAACTGAGGCAATGAGAGAACGTGATTCCTCCACAATGAAACAGAGTATTCAGAGTGATACGTGGAATGAAGATTCACCAAATGACAATTCATTTCCAACAATTAGCATGAGTGTACCACTTGTTGCTTCATTCAAGAGTGATACGGAGGAAGATAAAGTGGAGAATATCCAAACTATTTCTGAGAATTACAGCGATGATAATAATACAATGACAACATCAAAGATTATCGAACAGGAGGCATTTAGATTAGCTGAAGCTGTTAATGCTGAATTTGGAGAAATTAGCATGACTAGTCACGATCTGGAGGCTATAAAACCACCATCAACAATGGGCAGTTTAGTATCATTGACAACAAGCTATGCTGGACCAGAGAGTGTAGAAAATTCAATGATACGTGACTACTCTTATTCCACTTCATTGCCCCCAAGTCTTTTGAAATCGTCACGTGGTGGTAGAAAAAAATCATTGCCCATTGGTATGGTCGCCAAAAGAGCATTAGGTCATTCTCAAAATCACACTGGTAGCCTTGAAAGTCTCTTCATTGACAGCATAGTTACATCGCAATTGGAAAATGTTAAACCACCATCAATGATGGATGAGCTCTTTGATACTGGTGATCTAGAAAATAGCATGCTAAGTGTTGAAAGTATAACATCAGAAATTGCTGATTCGAAGGATCAAGACTCGAACAGTTTGACAATCAGTGATCCAGTCTATGATCTTGTGAAACCAGTTGCCAATGTATTATCATTAACATGCTTGAAATATGCTGAAAGCGGGGTTAATAATAGTTTATCGGAGTATCTTGAAAATATCAATCCACCATCATTATTCAATGAAATAAGTGAGATTGATGATACAACAATTGATGCAAACACTGATACAATGTGCAGTGACACACTGTGCATTGATGTTGATTTACGCACCGAAGAAGATGCACTTATTATGATTGATAGGATTGAGAATGTCGACAATGATACCGATGAAGCAGCTACACCAATACCAACGGAATATAGTTATAGTAGTTCGGCTGAATCTACACCAAAAAAAAGATTGTATAAAAATCATCTCACACCAAAGCAAAAACGGCAATTAGCAAAAGAAAGATATAAAACTTACACAATTGCAGCTGAATTGGTTAAGAAGGAGGAGGAGGAACGTAGAAAGCACAAGGGTGAACATAATAATGATGGTAATCGTTCAAAGTCATCGCCGTTCACCAAATTAACGCCTAAGCAAAGAAGACAAGAGAATCGTGAAAGATTCCAAACGCAGGTGCTTGAAAATCCACTTGGTGATATTAATCAGACTAGAGATGATGATGATGATCAGGAGGACAAAAAAACTGACACAACAACAGTAACAATTAAAACTGGAATTCCATCATTGACGAATCTGACCGGTTTAAGAACATTCAAGAAGAGTAGAGTTGAGCATAAAGAACGTTATCGCACTAGAACACTGAATGACGCAGAAGGAGAGGAGGGAATCGATCAAGTATCAAGTAAAGAAACCTCATCTGGTGAAGTACAAACAATGTTTGAAATTAATTCTACAATGTCTCATCATGTGAATGAAACCAATGTAGATGAATCAATTTCAAAAGCTGAAGCAGTTAGTTCAATATGCAGTAATTCGCCTGATAAGAAATTTCTAACTTGGGGGAAGAAAAATCCATTGAGCGTCAAAAAAAAAGAAATTGAAGAAGCCGAAGCTATTGTAGACATAGAAAGTGCAATGATTCAAGAAAATTCCGAAGATATGAATGATTCACCAGATTGCAGTGAATGTGAGAGTGATAATGAGACACAACTAATTGATGAGCAGCCAAAGAGACCGCGGATTGTGAAACCAGGTAGTCGTGATATCAGTAGTGATGCGAATAATCATGAAATATTAGAACCTTCGAGTCCAAAGGGTATTAGAGGTAGACGAAAAGCACTCTATTCTAGTCCAAATACACGTAAAACAACACCGCAATCATCCCCAATCAAGCATGCATCAAGTGGTATACCAATTGGTCGTAGCAACACATCACCAGTTGTCAGGACAACAAGGGCGACGACACTAAGACAAAATACAAGTACAAACTTAACAAAGCCATCTGTTGTCCCAAAAAATCCGATAAATGTTAAACATTCAGGATTATCGAAACGTAGTTCGATTCCGCAGCGTGGACCAACATCAGTGATACCTGGTAAAACAGTTAAACGTCATAGTACACCGCCAGGGTGTCCATCAAGTTCTGAGAAAAAAGCAGAAGTACCAAAACCACTTGAACGCCAGGGTACATTCACTAAGGACGAGCCAGAAATGGAGAATGCACCTACAGTTATGAATTCACCCAATAAATCGAAATTCATTAAAGCACGTGATTCATCATCGAAGATACTTCCCGTTAATTCGAAAATTTCGGTACGTAATTATCAATCAAAATTGACAAAATGTGCTAGTGCTGATGGTATACCAAATCCAAGAGTAACAACGACTTTTGGAAAACGTCAAACAGAGATTGGATCGAAAAATGAACAACTAATTCGGGACGATTCCAAGAAATTAGCTAATCTTAGTCAGAGGTCAAATAGTAATTCAAGTATCATAACCCAGAATACAGCGGGTGGATCTAAAAAATTGACCAGGGAGGCAACTAGTAAAATTGCTAGTTTATGGAAAAAAGTTGAAGAAAGTAGGAGTAAACAAAGAAATGAAAAAGCCGATTCAAGGCAATGGATACCAGCTGGTGGTGATAAAGCAGATGATCCAAATTTATCCCAGAAATCACCGAAATTTCGATTATTTCGTAGTTCAACATTTGAGGGTGTGCCAAAAGAAACTGGATTAAAATTACCTAAAAATTTGGATAAATTAAAAGAAACAACAGTCGGGCCTAGTTATCCAAATTCCTGTGATTCAACTGTCTTTGATGCTAGCAATACAGTCACGAAAATTCCAAAATTGGATAAGAACGATGATAAAGATATGAGATTAGGATTTAGTACAGTTGTTCTGAGAAAACAGAAGAGCGAAGGATCTGAGTGTGATACGAAGAGAATATCACGACTTGGTTCATTTTTCAGAGTAGATTCTGAACATCAACAGCGTAGTTCAGATTTTCAAATATCAACAATTGTTAATGGATTAAATTCAACTGCTGAATCTGAAACTAATGGAATGAGTGACATTGAAAGCATTCATGAAGTTGTTACTTCATCATCGCGAATCACAATGGTCTGAAAACTTATCTCAATTATTGATTGAACTCGCTTGCTTATTTTTATGTTCAGACTAGTCAGTTATTATAATTTTGTCTAAGATTATTCTTTTCGTTTTTGATTACGTTCTTTTTTCTTTCTTTACAAGAGAGGATTGATTCGAGACTTATCTTGAAGATAGAATTTTGATTATTTCTGTGAATTAAAAAAAAAAAATACAAATTTTTGTGGATGTACATATAAATGAATATTGAACGGAGAAATGGAAAAATGCACGGGTATAAACACGACTGTTTGCGAATTACTTTATTCATTTTACACTGTATATATTAACGAACGTGAATGTAATTATATCCGGCGTTAATTCCTCAGAATGAAGAATTTGGATTCTTTATTTCACTTTTATTTTACAAACTTAAAATTAAGAAAAAGAAAAATTGAAAAATCAAACAATTCTTTCAGGATTGTCAAAAAGATGGCGTCTAAACACTCCCAAGACTGATAATAAGAAACAAAATGTTGAAGAAATAAAATGAATGAAGCTAAATTAATGGAATAGTTGTGCAAATAAAATTTTCATCAAATTATTCATATGCAATGCAGACGAAAAATACCGCAGATTAAATTTTAAAAATCTTCAGATTTTCGTTGATTTGTATTTCGGGGAATTATTAATGATTAAAAAGAAGCCACAAAACATCAACAAATTCCAATAATGATCCCATCCATGATTAACATCTGAGAAAAAATCTAGTCGACATTGACGATAAGCTTAAAAAAGTAAACATTGGCAATATATAATCTATTTTGGAAATATACAAGCCGTAATGAATATAAGAAATTTGAGTGTAAGGTGAAACAAAAATGCAGCAAATTAATTTCTTTTTCCAAGTATAAAGGTATTTTCTTGCCGTTGGAGTGCACGAGTTTTTAATTTAAATTTTATGGATACCAATAGTAAAAATCTAGAATCAGATGACTCGATTTTTTCTGGATATTTCTTGGGAAGGGAACAAATTGTGTACCTTGCGTAAGAAATTCGTATCTCAAGATATTTTCAAAAAATGAATCGACTCATCGTCTTTTATTTCGTTGTTCATTTCAAAGTTTTTGCTTTCATTCGTCATTATTGCCATGTGTAAATAGATTTCGTCATATTTTTCTATTTTTCATGTTTATTTCTCATAGCTAGTCTTTTTTACTCCTCGCTGGAATAAGTAAAGATGAAAAGGAAAAAAATGAAAGGAGGAAAAAAATAAATGGTCTTCTTGTGAAACCGAATGCTTTGACTTTCATTCATTGAATCTTGATTAATTTTTATGTTTTTCTGTGATGAGAAAGAAAAACAAAGCATTCTCCACAAATCCAGTTCGGGTTAATTAAATTTAACTCTTCCAACTAGGGAATAAAAAATGTGGAGGAATTATATATTATTTTTCTTTTGCATTCTTTGCAGCTTGAGAACTAGTACTGAATCTGTGCGTATTGGTATCAGAGCCTCCTTATCATAGTTTGTAAATGTAAAATTTTCGTTCCATTTTCCACCCATTTTGATCCTAAGATGTGCATAGGTTTGTCGAAATAATTGAAAAATGAGTTGTATATGATTGAAAATTCTGGAATAAAATTTATAGCTAATAAAAATTACATTCTTTGATTACACCCAAAATTATGCAAGTTTTCAAAAGAAAAAAAATCATTCACATACATATCAATGTTTTTTTTACAAGGTTTTTCTTTATTGTACAAAAATTTATTCGGATTTCATTGAGGATATTCATATAAATTTATTGACTTGTCTTCGGATACTGATGTCAAAAAATTATTCTTCTCCGGATGATATTTGACTGACCATACCTGAAAGAATTCAATTGCAATAATAAGTTGAAAAATGAAATTAAGGTCAGAATGGAGAGGTATACATGGAGCAGTCCTCCATTCTGACTTTAATTCTTTATAGAATATTTTAGGAATGACCTTTTCCTAGCTTTTAGTGCGTGAAGCGAATCAGGAGAAGATATGGATCATTAATGAATACAATTCATATATGACTTGCAATTTTATGGTAATCATCATTTTGAATCAAAAGATTGGATCGAACATGAGGATCATTTTGAAGGATATCGTATATATCAATGCTAAAGAATAATATAAAGGAATAGACGAAACAATGAGCTCAAGGGGGAGGATTGAATAATAAAGAGATAGCACGAATGATACTATTCCGATTAGTTTCCATGATATTATGATTGCATTATAGCAGCCACTCCAAGTTCGTTGATTCTTTATAACAATAAAAAAACGTATTATCTTTCAAATACATTTGGATTCTGCGATATTGTGACAAAACTCATGTCAAAGTTGAATTTACGGATTTTGCTCCGCAAATTGCTTAACAATGAGAAGACCCGAATGGTGGCAAAAAATACTGTATTCTCCTCGACCGTAAATTCCTTTGGAACCTAAGTGTTTTCAAGATATTTCCAAAATATATACTCATTCCATGAATTGATGTGTAAGTATGTTAGGCATCAGGAGCTTAGAAATATAAACCAAACTTTCACATTCATTTATAGAAGATTTCATCAATGAGAAAAAAGGTCTTTTTAACTGTACTTAGAGGCAATAGTTTTAGATATATTTCTAGAGTCATCCAAATTCCATTTCCATACTCATCATCATTTTTGACTACTTAACCGTTAATTATCAATAAAACAATGATTTACTTGATCAGTATGATCCTTGAATGTATGAAGACACTGGCGTTCAGCGAGCTCCCATATTTTAACAGTATGATCTGAGCTACTTGATGCAAACTTCTGTCCATCAGGTGAAAAGGCAACTCCAAGTACCCATGATGCATGCCCAGACATAGTACCAGCAACATTAGCTGATTGTACATCATAAAGTTTCATATGGCCGTCGTCCGAAGCTGTTAACAATAATTGTGAATCTGGTGAAAAACACAATGAACGGATCGGCATAGCATGTCCTTCTAAGGTTCTCAGTACTTTTCCATATGCAACATCGAAAATATTGATTATGCCATCAATAGCACCACTTGCGATGTACTTTTCATCAGGACTATATGCGACACTGAGGGTAAATTTTCCACCTCTTGTATCTAATGTTTGCTCTTCTTTGCAGCTTTCAGTTCCATACATGTGAATTTTACCAGCATGACTACCAGAAACGATGAATTTATCATCTGGTGAAAATACTACGGTCCAAATGTCCACTGGGCCAACCTCGATACTCGATATTTTATCACCCGATTCCAAGTCCCAGAGTTTTAGACTAGAGTCCAGAGAACTCGATGCACATTCTGCAGAAACAAAGGATATTTTATTATTTTTGGAAACGTGGAATAAATAACTATTTTTGATTTTTTTAAAGATTCAAATGATTTTTTTTTTGTTAAACTGACATTTTGAAATTTTTCAAGCCTGGTTTATTTCCCGTCTCTTCCGCTTGAGGCAAGTGCACCAATGGATAAACCTTATGTTCGAATAAAATCATTATTCTTAGCATTTTTTTATTTTGATTTTTCTCTATCTTGAGGTGAAAGAGTACACAGAATGATTTCTTCGAACTTGCTATCCGCATTCAGGATAGCAAGCTGCCTACGACAAGAATATATGCGTGCATCCAGTAGTAAAATTGAAAATTGTAAATCGACAACTTTTCTGAAAAGGTGAAAGAATCTGTTCCGCCGAGATTTGAAATAGTTTTCAGAAAAACTGAGAAAGATAAATCACGCCATCTCTCGCAATTTCACCACCGAATTCATCGAGATTTTTTTGGTATAATCCATCTAATGTCACTAATTGTGAAGTCATGTATGAACTCAACAATCAATTATATGATTGCCAAAGAGTGAAGAAGGCGTGAATAGAACACATTTTTCATTCTCTGAGACCCGTTTCATTTTAGGATGACGATATGGATTAAAAATAATAAAGAACTTACTCGTTCCATCAGAACTAACTGCCACCGAGACGACACCCAGTGAATGTCCAGTTAATTTATGCTTGAGTTTTAAACTCCCATCCCTTTGTTCCCAAACCTTCACCGAGTCATCCACAGAACCAGTGACGATATATTCTGATGGTTCATCATCATTCGAACGCATTGAATCACTGAAACCAAGTTTGCAAAAGTCTTTAGAACAGGTGAATTGAGGGAAAAAAACAAGAAAACTCTTGTGTAGAAAATTTAACGAATCATAAAAGAACTCCAATGATCCGTCTTATCCTTGACGTCTTCACTACTGAATTGAGTTAAATTTTAATCTGCGATCATATTCTCGGAAATATCTCTGACTCTAAGTAAAATAAAAGGTTTTTCATGGTGACTTTTTGTGTAATTGAGAATGAGGGCAACGAAATGATTTCTACAGAAATATTTCTGTTCAATTTTGCGATATTTTATGAAAATTGAAGACAGAGTTGAATCACCTTATTTGATTTTTTTCATTACTTTTTAGAATTTTTAGAGTTTTTACCGTGAGTCCTCATTGTTTAAACCGGCATCTGTCTTTCGTTTAGGTTTACCCCAGGCACATGTCCAAATACTATCATCGTGAGCATTCTCTGTTTTGTGTACAAGAGAATACTGGAATAATGAAATTTTACATTTGTTTTTAATAGAATTTCGAATACATGGTAAACATTATGGAAAACATAACCTCAATCGTGAGCTTGAGTACTCACCATGTTGCTTTCTTCAAAATGGAAAAACACTGGGGTCAATTACTTCCACGTAATGTCTATTTTTCTTCCAACAAATAATTCGTTTATTCTATAAAAACAGCGTTTCGCATTATTATCTAGGATTTCGAACGATATTTTTTCATCGGCATCGACAGACAGTGGCGACAAATAAAACTGAAACACAAGAGGAAGTGGAAGTGGTCTCTTTCGTTGAGCTCCATTGATTGAAGGTTTCCGAAAAGTATTACATTCATGAAATCTCACTTCCGCTTCGTGAAAATAATTTCCTGAATCAAGTAACCTTGATTACAAGTACTTTCATCCTTTTCGGATGACTTTTATTACATAGAATATACGAACTCTGAAAGTGATTTAATATCCCCATGTTTCAGTAATTGTAAAATACGATTCAATGAGCTCCTTAGATATCGACCTCGGCTTCTGCGAAAAAAAAGTCATTATTTCCCCGGGTTTCAAAATATTCCATAATTATTAGAGTGATATGAAGCAAGTCACTTTCATCTTAAGTTCAATGTCATCCTATCATTCTTGGAATATTTTGATCTCTATGGGAGATAGACAATTTGTTGTTCGATATTTTCTTGAAAAAGTTTCCATTTTTCTAGAAATGGAAAATTCCCTATCTCTCTTAGAGACTGAAAATATTTGATCAAAAGGAATTACTAATTGAATCACTGCATTACATTCTATCGCTTGAAAACTGATTATTTAATTTTTTAAATGAGAATACTCCCGAGGCTCAACGAAAAATTCCGAAATACTACGAATCATCCACCGGAAAATTGATTGTCGCGACATCATACTGCGCTCCCACAAACGTATATATGGGCCACTGTATGTAACTTTTTTGGTTCGTCTTCAGAGGGGCCATTACATTTACTCTCGATATAGGAAAAAAAACTTTTCATTGGAAAAAATAAGAGCAATAAAGCAAATTCAAAAATTAATAATGGCCCTGTTAATGAGAAATGTCCGCAGAACTTTGTCTCAGGTAAAGATCTTTCCATTACTCAATTACTTGATTGCACAAATTAAATGGAAGAAAAATCATGAAAATTACCTGAAAGAAAACGTGAAAATTCAGTATGTGACTGCAGAATCTTTTTAGTCAGATGAGAATAAAAGACGCAAAACTTATGAAATAATTTCTTTTTCTTTGTCAGGCAACTCAAAAGAGTGCAGTCAGAAATTTGAGTTCAACCACCGTTCTTCGATCAACGGAGACAGTATGATTTATATGAATTTATGAAGAATTATTCTCTATTGATTGTGAATTATGTCACTAACCCGTTTTTCTTATAACAATACTCTTTTTTTGTGACGTGCATTCATTGTTTGTTTAGTTCATCGAACAGGAAGGAAAAACAAAGTGCACTCTCATACCAGGTGATGGTGTTGGACCGGAATTGGTTGTTTCAGTGCAGCAGGTATTCAAAGCTGCAAATGTTCCGGTTGAATTTGAACCGTATTTCTTATCAGAGGTTAATCCAACACTGAGTGCTCCACTGGAACAAGTGTCAAACAGTATTGCAAGGAATCGAGTTTGCTTGAAGGTATAAATGGCAATGGCAATTGCAGTAATGAAGTGATTCAAGGGAAAGAATTAATTGCCACTTTGAAATTCAGTCTTTCCTGATTATCTGGTAACATAAGAGCTTTGAAAGAAAAAATTGAAAGATTGTTGTTGAGAAAAAAAGATTATTGCTACAATTGTCCTTTCTCTCTTAGATTCCGAGATAATATACCAAGATTGTTTTCAAAGCAAAATTAGCTCATTTCATTTTACCACTTTAGCACAAGAGTGCGATCGAAATAAAATATGTTGTACAAGTTTTCTCCTTACTTATTGTTCGTTTGAGGATTTCAGGGTATTTTAGCGACACCAGATCACTCTCACACTGGTGAACTAGAAACGCTCAACATGAAACTTAGAAAAAGCTTGGATCTGTACTCGAATGTTGTTCATGTTAAATCTTTGCCTGGTGTTAAATCACGCCATTCAAATGTAGATTGTGTTATTATACGTGAGCAAACTGAGGGTGAATATTCAGCACTTGAACATGAATGTGTACCGGGCGTTGTTGAGTGCCTTAAAATTGTAACAGCTGTGAAATCACAGAGAATTGCAAAATTTGCCTTTGATTATGCTGTAAAAAACAACCGTAAGAAGGTTACCTGCGTGCATAAAGCTAATATTATGAAGCTTGGTGATGGACTCTTCTTGAAATCATGTTCGGAAATTGCAAGACTTTATCCCAAGTAAATAGTATAATTTTTTCATTCTTTCACATGAATATCTTTTTTCTTACAAGAAATATAAATTTTCTCCGTGCAGGATCCAATTTGAGACAATGATTGTTGACAACTGTACTATGCAGATTGTATCAAATCCTCATCAATTTGATGTTATGGTGACACCAAATTTATATGGTAATATTGTTGATAATATTGCTTCTGGTCTGGTTGGTGGTGCTGGAGTTGTTGCTGGAGCAAGTTACAGCGCTGAATGTGTTGTATTCGAACCGGTGAGATTTTTCTTAAGCTTAAAAGAGAGTATAGAAGTTGCCATGCTGAGGAACACTTGTTTTTTTCTAATCGAATGTGGCAATAAATAATGAAACGTTGAAATACGGAAAGTTAAGTCTATACAAAGAAAATATGCAATAGAGTTACGCAGTGAATTCACTAGGATTTTCTACTTCAAAATTTTCTACTTCCCATAGATTTCGGAATATAATTCTAAAGATTACATAAAATTGACTTATCTCGTTTCACGGTTTATTCTCGATTCTTCTCAGTAAAGTAATAATGAAATTATTTTATAACAGGGTGCGAGACACACATATGCTGAAGCTGTTGGCAAAAATGTGGCTAATCCAACTGCTATGATTCTCTGCGGGGTTAAACTTCTAAACCACATAAATATGAAACGTTATGCTACACAAATTCGTGAAGCACTCAATCGTGTATTAAACGATGGTAAAGTCTTGACCAAAGATTTGGGTGGTCAATCTTCAACGAGCGATTTCACCCAAGCTGTAATAAGTAACCTTCATTGAGATTATTCACAAAGCCATTGTCTTCTCGAAAGAAAAAAAAATATGAAGACCTAGGAGAACCCGTTGAAAACAGAGCAACAGAAGATAGTTAATTGTTTCTATAAAATTCATGGTACAACTGTGGATTGATTTTACTTGTCGTTACTCATGTCTTTATTTATTTAGATTTAACTATCTAAACTTCATCCATCACACCCATCAATAGGCAATTGTTGAAATTTATTTCATTGTAAAAGAAACGAATGTATTATCGCAGATACAGCAAGTATCATTAATTGTGAATTCAGAGAACAGAATGTCCTATAGGAATAAAATGATCCAATTGGATTTAATGAAATTTTATTTTATTGTATATTCAATTGATTGATTGTGATTTTTTGGTGTTCTCTCATTAATTTCCAGTCTTCATAGATTATCTCAGAATGTAAGACAGATGATATAATTTTTAGTAAGGACTTTTTTGGCACTCTGATTTTTCCATAGTTTGAAAGCACTGGTGTTAACTTAAACCTTGACCTGTTGATTTTACCATAGGGATAATTTGTTTGACAAGATAAATCAGAGCATTTTATGTTGCAAAATTTTCCACAAAACACTGAAAAATATGTAGCCGCTATTATTGCTGTAATGTAGATACGTAAACCGAGCACCTCAATGCATGTATGGAATTGATAATGATCTGGCTGTCGTGATTTGTGAGATTTCAATTCGAATCAATCAAATAATTATACAGAATGGATAGTACTGATCCTGCCCTAACACTAATTCGTCAAGAAATTGTGAAAAATCATTTCGAAGTAACAGCAATAATTCAGGTAATGAATATCATTCAAATTTTTTCAAACTTAACCTCAACCGTATTTTTATTCATACATAATTAGCACATTTTCACGGTGGAAATGATTTTCAAAAAATATTTTGCAGGATATTCAACAATGTACAGGACCTCTTGAACTTTTGAATGAACTGAATGCAGATGGTAGATCCAAAATAGGGAAATTAAGGAATAGCATTGAGGCATTGGGTAATTTAGCAGAGACCGAAATTAATGCTAAAAGGAAGGGCGAATTACTACTTGAAGTTGAGAATAGAAAGAGCCAATTAGCAGTTGCACTGGCAGCATTCAAAAAAGCCAATATTGTTGGTGCATGTGTTATTGATAAAATGGCTAAGGAAGAGTTATTATCAACGTCTGAGGAGCAACAGATGTTACTGAGAAAGAGGAAGGATCGCCAGAGTTTCGTTGATACTGCTAATAAAGCTACAGACAGACTGTTGGGAATTTCACGGACACTTGCTGAGACTAATCAACGTAGTGCTGATGCCCTGGAGACTTTGAGTTAGTATATGATATGCGTGGACATTGATGATATTGATATGCACTTCAGGTGTTTAAGTAAAACAGTCAATTTCAATTCGTGAACCCGTTTTTGTACAGTATTTACGGTTGTAAGGGTGGTAGAGCTCTCACTAAAATTCCTGTAACTTATCCAGTTGTCAAGATATTGGAAAAACACTCGAAATATTTGGAAATCAAAAGATTTGCAACAACATGTAAATCTATACTTATTTTTCAGACAAAACCATCGACTTTTCATGAGAGCTCCGAAAATCAATTGTGATATATCACAATTGGTATCACAATAATATATCACATGTACATCTTTTCCTCCAGTAATTTCTTTGCATTTTCAGTGAAATCATTGTGAGGATGATATAACAAATCAGTTTATTGAAATATCCATCATACCTCATCTAATTTTAACTTGTTCCCGAACAAGTTAAAATTAGATTATTAGAATGATAAAGAATTTCAATCAACTGAATCAAACAATTTACTTGATTGTTATTTTAACATTCTGCAAGCATTGAAAAACTAGATTTCGTCACTTGAATATTAATTATTAGTATATTTTGCTGCTGCGTCCGGAAACTGGGACCCGTCCGGTAACCGGGTTCACCACGGTATAGTGATTTTTTTCTTTTTAATCCATAAAACTGGCAGTGCTTTCTTGATTTCATTATCATACGAAAAATAATTGTCACTAATTGGTCCATAAGTATTTCAAAAAACGACAACTTTTTCTGCAAAATCATGTACATCGATGACAAATGATCTCAACTTTCATTTAGAACTGGCACGGGTTTTTTTGACCCAACACTCTTTGAGATTTCAAGACCAAATTTGATAGGAAGGGATCAATGAAAATAACTGTGGTGCGAGAAGGCTTGAAAAAATGGTTACGAGCTTTTTTCACTATGTGTTAAAAAAGAGATTTTTGATAAATTCCCGTATTCTCAGTTGTTTTGAAAATATTTACAAAGTATCTGATTTTTATACCACTTTACTAATGGAAATTTCCCTAGCTCTGCAATCAAGTTCCTGAAATTCTAAAAGTTTTAATTTCATTCATCAGTAAAGCGGCGAAGAAACTTATTTCCTCTTATTGTCGCTTATTTTCATTATAAAGAGCGGATCATGAGAATTCTCTATCTCTGATGAGGTTTTAAGCTCTTTTGTTTGAAAACTTAGGACAACAGGGAGAGCGAAATAAGCTAGCGTTCACTTTTTGATTGATAAATTTGGAGATGAAAAATAGTATGTGAATATTGATTTCATTCTTCTTCTCATTGCAGTAACATCTTCAGATAAAGTGAGTAGTACGAAGGGCGAATTGGAGTCTCAACAACAAGCCATTGTACAATCAGGAAAACTTTTAGGAAAATATGGTCGTCGTGAAGTAACTGACAAGGCTTTACTCGTATTGGCATTTGCATTTTTTCTCGCCTGTGTCTTTTATATACTTCAGAAACGGCTGTGGTGAAGGTAAATAGATCGATGTATCATGGACGAAAACAAATTCAATCAGTTATTCATTCAAATTAAATATGTAGCTATGCGATAAGAGCCCTTGACACGAGTTATCTTTAGTGTCAGACATTGCTCGATATATTTATTACCCTGACCCACTTTCAGCATCTTGTTAGCAGCTGTTGATCATTCACTGGGCTCTTTGGCGAGGGGAAGAATATTACCGAAAATCTATCAAAGTATTTCGATTGCGGAATCGAGAGGAATGAAAAAAATACCTATTTTTGTTTTTTATAAATTCGAGAATGAAAAAAGAAAAATTTATGGATGAATGATCATTTAGAGCTATGGTAATTAGAGAATGTTATGTGGCAAAAATGAAATTTATCCCATTCAATTCCTCTATTTCTTCGTAAAAAGAATACATACATATATTAAAGTTGTTTGAAATCAACAACGTATTGGAAAAATAAATGAAAAAATGTTTGCGCTCGTGTTGTGATTATAAATAAGGTAGTCTGAGTATTCAAAGTTTATGGTTTCCTGTGCGAAATCATTTGTACCATTCCAATGATTCTGATGCATTTCAAATTCTTTGTAAGAAATGAATCATTTGATAATTCAATAGTGGAGGTCAAATAAATGAGCCGTTTTGGATTCCATCGTTGACCAATATATTAGATTGGAGAAATTTGGTATGGACACCTTTTCTCTAGAGCTTAATGAACCAAACACAGGAGGTTCTTATGAACATGTCTGGATGTTTATTAGATTTGGAGAGATTCAAAGAAAACTGCTTGAAAATGAATATCGACGTCGAAGTGACAAATTCAATGATGTTTTTCGAAATACAGATTTTTTTCATCTGAACGGCCGGAGGGGGTTTGGTAATCATGCTATTCTTTCTCTTCCTTCTTCTCTTTTAGTCTTTGTCCTCGAAGTTTGGGTAGGGCAACTGTATATAAGACGTAGAAACGAAAGCATCTCGTCATTCGCATGTAGCGGTCATGATAAAATCAAAATTCAAAGTTTGTCAATTACAATTTCGATTAGAGAATAAATCTCTTAAATAATAATTCTAGAAATTAATGAGTTCATTTTCTATTCAAGGAATGAAGATGATAGTGCTGTTTCTGTTGTTTACCTGTGTCTGGTGTGCTCCCTGGCTCGATCAGATACTTCATAATTATCCATCGAATGGTGGGAATCAACGAAGACGTTTACGCCAAGGGAAAAATGGCAAAGAACGCTGGAAAGAAATATGTAACGTAATTAATCCAAATGGTTATGCATTTCCTGGACAAGTACCATATCCAGCCTCACCACCTTGCCCTCACTGATTAATTGCTTCATAACTAAGAAAAAAACAGTCGAATACATTTGGGATAACTTTTTAAAAATATTATTCTTTTTATACAAAGGAAGAAAAATTATGTTTAAACATTTGCGCTTGTATCCTCATTTTTTTCCACTATGTTGTATATAGTAATTCTTATCAATAAACATGATCGATCACGTTTTTGTTATAAAACACATCCTTCTATACTCAAATTACATAAACTAATTTGCAATACCTTACCTTATGCATCTATTCTTTCAAATATATATAAATATATATATTCTGTTCCATCTGTGTAGATGCGTTTTCATTCTTTCATATCATGTACAAAAATAATTTATTTATAGACTGAGAAAAAAATTTCACGTGAATTTCATGCTCTTTGCATTCTTTACATTTAAATGGAGACGTATCAGCTATGCATAGCCCATGCGATACGTCCCTCGGTTTTTCAGCCATCGATCTATAAGAATCTATGATTCAAAAAACATGATCTCATTGCTTATCTAATTATTTGACTTTAAACTGTGGGGTCAGAATTAATTTTGTTAGAGTATTTCTCAAACGGGAATTTCTCTGCATTTGCAATGGAACCGATAAAATTTATGAAATCGAACAACTTCAATGAAATTCGAATCAACAATATGATATCGAATCAATTAATGAAAAAGAAATTTTGGGCTATCGAGATCCTCATAGTGACCTTTTTCGGTAGCTCCATTTTTTTCAATAAAAATTCACAAATGAGAACAATAATCAACATATTTGATGAAGGATAATCATGAAGTTGAGTCACTTTCCTGTATATTCCGAGATTTTTTAAGGAAATATTTCACTGTTAATATTCTTCTCACTGTTTGTCTATTCTTCCAATATTACAGTCTTATTTTAATTGGGAAAATCACTTCCAAACTTGAATAAGTCCATCCGTACTACCGGTTAATATACATGTATTTGACATAGCAACAGCTGCTATTGTATCATGATGACCAAAACTTGGTACTTCAAGTGGTGGTACGGCACTTTCATCATTAATTTTGGCTCTTCCAATATTACCAGATATAATAGGTCCACCGCCAGCTAACACTTCTTGTACAACATTTGTACCATCGATTAATCTTTGTTCGTAGGCCAAGGAATTCGGTGTGATAACATCGCTGGCAGCTGGTAATGCAACATATGATTCGTTCGGTGAATTTAAATCCCAAAATCTCAGTCTCATATCAGTGCCACCAGCCAATAGAAATCCAGATCTATCAATAGTACCAGTATGCATCGAACAAACACTGTGTCCCTCCTGTGAATGACTCAGTGGTGGTGCACTAGATGCCCATAAAACAATTTGTCGAAATCCAGTCTCGAGGTTCCACATTGATATTTCATTATTACCCTGTACAGCTGAGATTATCCATGATTGCTCAGTAGGATGTGTTATGACTTTTCTCACTCTTGCACCAATTGGATGTTTGATACTACTAATTGGCAATTGGAATCGTAAATCCCAGCAAATATGTATACCAGAGCTTGTACCAAGTGCCAACCATTGTTGATAATTATTAAGACAGAATGATGTTATAACACCATTTTTCAGATCATTCTCCAATCTCCATGCATAACCAGGGCATCTCAAGTCCCATCCAACCAATGAACCATACAATGTTGCATAAACTAAGACTGATTGGGATCCAGAATCGAGATACTGTAGATCAACAGCACAGCCCTCTTCCTGTAAATCCAATTGTTTTGAATTCAATAAACTCATTTTACTTGAACTTGGATCCAATCGTAAAACAAATACAGTGCCAGCTTGACTCGCTGAAGTTGCTAATGATTGTCCTTGTTCACATACAGCTAATCCAACAAGTGGTCCACCGCGATTAACATATGTTTGACGGGAACGATTAGCGATATTTCTACCCTCCATTTTACTAGCATCCCATATTCTAATACAGCCATCAGCAGCACAACTCGCAAATAATCCAGAATCAGGTATCGATACTAAACGATTAACTGCAGCTCTGTGTTCATGAAGGTGTGCTACTGAAACACCACGTGGCCGCCAACCATTTGGTAATAATCTTGAACCAGTATGCCATGCCATATTGTCGGCCCAGTGTTGTGCTCTGAGTGCAGCAGCATGCTGTTCCTGTTTTCTGTAAGTTAGTTTACGTAATTCAAGTCTACATGGTGCACATCTGTATTGTATGTAAGAACGTTCATGGAGTGAATGATCATTCATGATATTGATATCAGCTAGGCTTGCGTGTTGCGGTGATAAATGTATATCACCACCCTGAATTGGACTCGGACTCGATCCACTATTTGATACATCACTTATTTTAATTGTTCCTTGGCTCGTATCAGAAGCAGCGAACATTGTTCTCCATTCTTGATTCATCGTTGAATAATGTGAATTATTATCAGAAGTACGTCTATCAAATTTTTTGTATCCAGCCATACCAGTTTCGCTCTTAGCATCTGTATAGAGCATAACAATATGATGCCTTATGGTTTCTTTCATTGCACTTAATTCTAATTTACCCTCATTAGCTGATTTAATTGCACTCTGTTTATTATCACCGGATAATCTATATTTATTAATTTTGATCACGTGCTGTTTCATGGCTAGTAATTGATCCTCAATTGTTTCAGTCATTGATTCTGAATTTAATCTACGAAATAAATTCCTCAGTGATGTACTAGCATCACTATACTGTGGTACTGTACCAGTTATTGCCTTTGATCTTGCTGCCTTTCTCTCTTCAAATGCACGGAATAATTCATTAATATCATTGTATTTGATAACAGAATCATAAACAATACGTGGTATTGGTGGTACCAAAGCTTCCAATAATAATACTTCTTTCTCAATTTGTATCAATGAGTACTTCAGATAAGGTTGTATCATAGCTTGTACTTTACACTGTACATCAACTAGATTGAGTGTTCTAGCTGCGGCTGAAATGAAACCCACAGTTGCATGCCTTATCCACAAATTGGGATGTACAAGGAATACAACTGTTTCAGCTAGTAATTGATAAAGAGCTGATTTGTGAAGTAAACCAAGTTCAGTTAGCGTTGCCATGGCATTGATTGCTTTTTTGGTAACGAATTCTTCAGGATCAGTTAAACCTTGTTGCAGTAGTGGCATTAAGATTGGACTACTGTGCCATCCAACGTAGGCGGCTACACCAACTATACATTCGAAAAATGATCCGCGCAATTGTTTATCATCCTTGTCATTAAGAAATGTGATAACATGACTGAGTAATACGTCATTTGCTTTTTGTTTACCAAAGAAGACACATAATTTATTAATACCGTTTTCCATGAGCGTTTGTTTGACGAGATTCGATGAGTCAGTCAGTAACATTGATACTGATTGTTGTATCATTTCGTGAAGGGTCTGTAATTCACTGTCATAACTTGGCTTAGGGCCTTCTTTATTACTTATATTAGTCAAATGGGCATTTTCCAAATATCTCAGTGCAATGTGGGCTAAATGCGCAATATTTTCAGCATAAGCTGCACGGACTATTACTGCTTCGTCCTGCGTTACGTGGGATAATCCGGGTAATATGTATTCTGGAAATATGTTAATATCACTCGGTGGAATTGTTTTGACTAGATACAAACATTTTGTTAATGTATGAATTGCAGAGACTCGGACACGTGGAGCTGGATCGTGTACTAAATGAAATATGTACGGCAGTATACGATCAAGTATCGTTTCATCTGATGTGTTCTCAGCTAATTCGAGGAGTATCTCCAAGCTATGTAATTTTGATTGTGAATGATGAAGTCCCCGAATACATGATGTGACCAATTGTGTTATTATTATGAGACCCTCAAGTCGGTCACATGTTTTACCAAATTTTGAACCGTTATTATCATCAATTTTTTGATTATCTTTGTCTGGCGTGTCTCTTAGTTTTTCAGTTATTTTCAGTTCACATTGAGTACCACTTTTATCAAGACTTTGATCACTATCTTCTTCAATTATTGTATTATCCTCACTCTGACATGCCGAATCATCCCTAATTAAATCAATATTATCGGACTTTTTCATATAATCAATTATTTTTTCACTTTCATCGTTATTATCTGTATTTATGATTTCTCCTTCTTCTTCTTCACTTTTTAATATTATACTTATGATATTCCCAATGTCTTTTCTTAAACGATTGATTTTTTCATCTGGTGACAGTATTGGTGCTGCTGAAAATATCAGCATGTAAGATTGTAAAAATGAATAAAAATATTCTGGAAATATTTTTCCACGTGCTTGTGATAAATAAATTTCGGCACTTTTACGATTGCCTGGATTTCTCTCCAGCATTGATGCTAACAAATTACGAATTCCTGGATCTTCAATTTTGTCCAAATGTTTACTCGCTGAATATTCGCTGTTCCTGTATGCTAATAATTGTGAAAAATCAAATGGTGGATGACCTTCATTAAAGAGTTCTGTTAGTGCACAACCAGCTGAAAATATATCCATTGTTGGATGTAAATCACCCGTCTTTAATTCTTGTTCTGGTAGTAAAAGAGTACTGCTTAATTCTGAAGATAGAGTTTTGACGAAACGTTCTGGTGCAATGTAACATGTTCTGAAATTTTTTAATGATAAAACTTTATTATTGTCCGCTTTGTTCTTCTATCTTCACTTATGCTCTTACCTCCTTCTTGAAGTATCAAAGAAATAAGAGAAATCAGCTGGATTATCCTCGGGTAAATACGTCGGCTTGAAGCTTGCAAAATCAGTCAATAACACCCAATTCCAACTGGTTATCATTATATTCTCAAGTTTTACGTCTCCATGGCAAACACCAAACTGTGGATTTGTGAAAAGCAGAAAATTATCATTAGAATGCAAAAATTGGAGATATATTTATAATTTTTTTAAACATATTTCGCGAGTAATGATATGCGTGAAGTGGCATCTAGAGACTTCTTTAGAATTTGTGAGATTCTTTTCCAAAAAGGTCCTTGCGCAATAATATATATATATATATATATATATATATATATACACACATATCAGTATAATCAAATTACTTAGATTGCTATTATCATTTTTCATATTTTCTCCAAATCAATATTACTCAGAAGATTCATTTACGAAATTAAGTTATAGAAAAAACTAGATTTTCATGATTGGAAATTAGTCTTTTCAGTCTCATCGAAATGTAAAAAGTTATTGTGTCCAATTTGTAATATTACGTCAATTGCTCGAAGAAAAAGAACAATTATGACACTTCAGTTTTCCATTACGTTACTGAAATTTGAAATATTAATAGTTAATAATCTTTTTTTCAAAAGATAACTCTTGCGTACATTAATTATATAACTATTCTATGACAGTACAGGAGACGGAGGAAGCATTTCATTCATTCAATGGAAAATCTCTTCGTGATTTCATAGTTTTGGAGTTTTATCATAAGAAAGATGTCTTATGGGAATGACGAAGTATGCCATGAGAAGCGTATAAAAATTTGATCTCAGAGTAAAGTTGGTGTGATTCGTTTCACTGCTCCAATTTTTGGAGTAATAAAAAAACAATGATCTGAATGGAATATTGAGAAAGAATAAGATGACTGAATTATCATCTTCTTATTCAGCGTTCATAAAGAAAGACTCTACTAATTTCATTCTGTAGAGTGGTGATAAAATAAAGGGATTCAACTTTATACTGCATCTTTGCGGAAGATCTCGGCATTTGAGGGAGATAAGAAGGCTTCTCTTATAAACTTCAGCAGAGCCAATGAACTAAGACAGATTATTGTAACATTTTTCTACTTTTCATAAGTTCTGAAATATTAGAAAATTCACCAGTCTAATAGTAATTCGATAGTAGGATATTTGTTTTTATGTGTCGAAGATAATCTATCAAGAGACTTTTTCGCATCTTGACGTTTTCCTCTAAGCCTAGTTAATTCCTTTCACTGGAAATGAACTTTGATAAAGTAATTCATACCTTGTGTGCTTGATGGAGTGCGTAAAGTACTTGGAAAGTAATCCACTTTTTTTCAATACTCGAGAGGAATGGTCGTGTGCTAATTCTATCGTATAGCGAGTATTTAACATATTCTCTCATAATGAATCCAGCTTTTTCAGTCAACTAAGAAAATAATATATAAAATATTAATTTCCATGCATAATGCGTAGTAAAATGGAAAATTATGCAATAGGTACCAACTATAGTTCGTTGAAATGGAAGGCAATTGACCGCTGATGATAATTTTGATCTTATTTCTTCGAGTTTATCTTTGTAAGTCGAGAGTGGCAATGTTGGATCATGTATTGCAAAGACTTTAACAACAATCAGACCCTCTTGACTCCTTGCTCGTGCTACTTTGAAGAATCTCGTACTTCCGAGACTCATGGAACAATGGAAATAATCATTAAAAATCAGCCATAATGGTAATGATTGGTAACTATCTTGGAAACAGGAAGATTTGAAGAATGTATCTCTCAATATCTTTCAAAAAATCCTATCGTTTTCACATAAAGATCCCATGGTAGTTTTTAGATCCCCGAGGTTTACAAAATTCTCTGGTGCATTTTAGAATTCTTGGATTTCACAATTTCATTTATTTATCTGAGGAAAGGAATGAAAGAGAAAATAAATAAGAATGACTTACTTTATGTCAAACAATAGATCGCTGTGATCTGTCAAATAGTGTTCGACGGGAAATATTTGACTCGGCGCAATTCCCACTAATTGATTACCCATTTTAGATGTTTCGAATCAATGTCTAAACCAAACTTCAAGAGAGTACAAATAATGGAAATCAATTATTAAATGTGTTGAAAACTTATGTTCACTTTGTTGTGAAATTCTCCCAGGTTAGATTTTTTTTTTTTTTTTCTTCTTTTATTTATGTTGATTGTATTTGACTGTGCGCCATCTACCAGGTTCCTTCTGTCCCTTTCTTTGAGGTTTGCTCTATTATTTTTTTATGGTGATTTTCTTTCTTTCACTTTTTCTTTTTTCAATTTTATGTTCAGGCTTATTATTTTTCCGGGCAATTTGTGGTTCGACTCTTCTCCATTTTCCCCTACTCCACTGTTACCTCCAGTGAGACGATGGGTGGGTTTCTATGGCACTGTGGTCTGTCCATCCACCAAACGTCCACATAGTTAGCGGGTAAATAATTAATCTATCAATTTTTTCGAATTGCATCCTGTTGGTCGTCGCATGGTGGTTCTTGGTAGCATATTTTTAATTAATTGGTAGTAAAACTCCGCCTATAATAATTAATTGTTAATTACGGTACTAGTTAGCGGGTAGCTTGAATAAAATTGCCAATTTCTTGACATGCTTGGTGGTTGATGGTAGTCATGTACCACAAACATTGTAAGCTTTCTTTTTTATTCATTTAATATTTTTGCTCACTGAAAGAACAAGTCATAGTGAGGGCGTTCGCATCGGCACCGGGAACTCGCATCCTCACTTTCATAAATTCAAAATGAATCAAAGACTGGGGCTCCAATTTAATTATTTATAGTTCAGGAATGATGTGGGGTAACGAAATTACTATCAAATTTAGATTTCTGATTTTATTACAAAGAATATTCTGAGAATAATTCCAGAGTAGAGTAAAAACAAAGAATAACTAAGAATAAAGCGACAATTTTCCTATAAGTGGTCTGACATAAATCTGTTTCCTGAAAAATCTGGAGAAACCTTTTTCATAGAAAATTTTAAGAGTTACTGGAAGGCCGCGTTCCGGATCGCACTAAGAGTAGCTCACAGCACGAATTTTGTACAGTTTCCGTGACAAAAACTGTACAGAGTTCGTGCTGTGAGCCCAATTCGGACCGTGGCCTTGGGAAATTTCCGTAAGCCTTCTTGTTTCTGAGATACATCTTTTTTGCACTTATACTTCGATGTAGGTCTTGAAATTCTCTACAAAGCAGCTTCTGGCTGTAGTTTGTGGCCATAGAGTCATGGCTTAGTTGGTAAGAGCTTTAGCTTGAAACTAACTAACATTGGTTTTTTATATATCGTCATTCCAGAAACGAAAAGGCATAAGTGCAACTACAGGAAAAGGTCAATAGTATATGGACAGGAAAATACCAAAGAAATGAAGTCAATTTTTGATATCAAAACTGAGTGAAAATTTTAATCTGTCGATAAACTCAATAAGTTCAATAATAACAAATAAAGAGCTCCATGAGGAATGATGGTAATATCCTCTGAGCAGTTGCACATTTGAAACTCATAATTGGTCTGACGAAACGTCCCCCAGCTTCTGTCCATTTTGAGAATGTACACTTGGTAGAATCCTTCGTTGAAGGCAGTAACACTGACCAGCCTAAGCAGGCAATATGAGTTTCAAATGTGCATCTGCTCAGAGGATATTACCATCATTCCCCATGGAGCTCTTTATTTGTTATGATTGAAGTTATTGAGTTTATCGACAGATTAAAATTTTCACCCAGTTTTGATATCAAAAATTGACTTTATTTCTTTGGTATTTTCCCGTCCATATACTATTGACCTTTTCCTGTAATTGCACTTATGCCTCTTCGTTTCTGGAATGACGATATATTAAAAACGAATGTTGGTTAGTTTCAAGCTAAAGCTCTTACCAACTAAGCCATGACTCTATGGCCACAAGTGACAGCCAGAAGCTGTTTTGTAGAGAATTTCAAGACCTACATCGAAGTATGAGTGCAAAAAGGATGTATCTCAGAAACAAGAAGGCTTACGGAAATTTCCCAAGGCCACAGTCCGAATTGGGCTCACAGCACGAACTCTGTACAGTTTTTGTCACGAAAACTGTACAAAATTCTTGCTGTAAGCTACTCTTAGTGCAATCCGGACCGCGGTCTTCCAGTAACTCTTAAAATTTCCTATGACAAGGTTTCTCCAGATTTTTCTGGAAACAGATTTGTGTCAGACCACTTATAGGAAAATTGTCCCTTTATTCTTAGTTATTCTTTGTTTTTACTCTACTCTGGAGTTATTCTCAGAATATTCTTTGTAACAAAATCAGAAATCTAAATTTGATAGTAATTTCGTTACCCCACATCATTCCTGAACTATAAATAATTAAATTGGAGCCCCAGCCTTTGATTCATTTTGAATTTATAAAAGTGAGGATATGAGTTCCCGGTGGCGATGCGAATGCCCTCACTACGACTTGTTCTTTCAGTGAGCAAAAATATTAAATGAATAAAAAAGAAAGCTTACAATATTTGTGGTACATGACTACCATCAACTACCAAGCTATTTTACATCGACTCATTTCAAGAAATTAGCAATTTTATGCAAGCTACCCACTAACTAGTACCGTAATTAACAATTAATTATTATAGGCGGAGTTTTACTACCAATTAATTAAAAATATGCTACCAAGAACCACCATGCGACCACCAACAGGATACAATTCGGAAAAATTTATAAATTAATTATTTACCCCCTAACTACGTGGACGTCGGCGGTGTTTTTCAAATTTGAGTTCACCGCAGTAAGACAGGTTTCCTCTTTTTTCTTACTTTTCTTTTTTTTTTCTTTTTATAATTATTAAAATTTACTTAAAGCTTTAAAACATATGCTATTGTAGCTACCCTGAAAAAAAAACTCATCGGTAGCCGTGTCTCGTTATTTTTTTATTCTTTATTCTTTCGTTTCTTGCTTCCGGATGGAAGCTTTGTAAACGTGATTTTCTTTGAGTTTGCGATTTTATCGGAATATGACTACTAATGATCCAAAATGTCGAGAAATGATATTTTTAAGAAATGTCCGTATGTATGTGTGTATGTGACAAAACATTTCATCGCTTCATTCTGAAACGGTTATATGTATCGATATCGAAATTTGAGGGTATGTTGGCTATCTTAGCACAATGTTCTCTGCTGAATTTCAGCTCGGTCGGTTTGATGGTTCCTGAGAACTACGAAATTGGTAAAAAATCGTTTTTTCGATTTTTCTCAATGAAAAATTAATTTATAGCGTTACATTCTTTGTGAGCAGATGAGCGCTATTGAGCTGCATATTAAACCCCATATGTACCAAGCTCTCCGATTGATCGTTTATTCACTGTATCAACTTTGATTAAATTTGAAGAAAGCCTTGTTGGCACGATAACTGGAGAAAGATTTGAGATAAAGACTTCAAATTTCGTAGGTTTGTAGATCTTATGAGTACAAATTATGCTATTGAATTTGAGCGGAATCGGTCAAGTAGTTCCTGAGTTATCTACAAAAAATATTTTATGAGAAACAGGGTATATATCTGGAACTACTGGACCGATTACATTGTGTTTACCTTAAAAGATTCATTCAGATGAGCCTAACTTATGCTGAATATTTTAGATTTTTCTCATGAACTTTTCTATATGATTATGTTGAGAATTTCTTTTTTGAGAAATTTGGATTTTTCTCTTTTTTTTTCTGAAGTAACAAATATTCTTGATTTCATTATCAGACACTAGATAATTTTTTATAAAAAATGAGCCGATCTCGATTCAGATAGCATGGTTAGAAGAGAATTCAAGAAATTTATATTCTATAAACTGGCTATTATTATTTTTCAAAATTAGATAAACTTCCTGAATGAGTTTCTTATTCATCGATTACTCTATACCATATTCATCTTGTATTAATCGTCATCCAAAATAACCTGTCGGTCTGAAGTAAAAAAAATGCTCAAGTGCAATAAGATCAAGAAGATAGTGAAAAATGAAAGTGAACGTGTTAGTGTCTCATTAACAAAAACACACGATTTAGATATACTACTGATTGACCAATTGAATACCATGTAAGCATCAATGGAATAGAGGAAATTAACAATTAGGATATTAAATAGATTCGGAAGCTAATTGCCAATGGCATTGGCAAAAAATAAAATATAGAATATAAAAATGATATTATGAATAACGAACAAGGGGCAAAGTACCTGCTTGCTTTCTTTGGTTTTTTCTTAATCTTAAATTTTACTTCATTAACTAGAACAGAGGTCCTTAGTTATTTTTCTATTCATTGTTCCTATCTAAAGTTGGGATTGTCTTTCTCCTCAATTCCCTTCTTTGTTGTATTTCTTTCTTATTTTTGTTATCTTTTGATTTATTTTTATCATGATTAAGTTTCTTAATTATGATTGACTGGTAGTCTCCTCCTTTTTTTCTTCTCAGATTTTGTGGATTCCACTTGTTCTGATTTTTATGAAGAATCTTGCTATCAGTTGTAGTGTTTTTTCTTCTTTTTGCCCTGTTTCAAATGCTAGAGCTGTTATTTCGTATGGGGAGAGGTGTTCCATGGATAGTAATCCTCCTTCCAGCTCTCTGGTCTCTTCTTAGGGGACATTTCCGTGCTATGTGGATGACATCCTGATACGGGTGTCCGCACTTGCACTCAGTTTCTTTCAAGATCTTTATTTTGGTCAGGTATGCTTTGGTGCAATTGTGCCCTGACCAGAGTCTGTTTATTATCTTTATTTCTGTCGCTGTCAACTTGATTTTGGTAAACCAGCACTCCAGATCTCTTTTGGTTTTCAACTGAGAGTATATTTTTCCCTTTGATTCTCCCTGTCGAATTCCCTGCGCTTTCGCTGATATTTTATATTTCTGAAATGTTCCACTTGTCGGATCAGCCCAAAGTACTTTTGTTTCTTCTGTTTCTATTCTATTTCTTACTTCTTTCACTAGTCTGTCCACTCGATCTGTCTCCTCATTGATCTTTGTTGGGAGCCACATTAACTCAATTTCATATTTACCCTTTCTGAGTCTGTCTATGAGTGACCTAATTTCTAGGATCGTCGGGTGTATATAGTTGTTTATACCAGTTTCCCCAATTCCCCTCAGCACCCATTTGGCGTCTGAAATAATCATTATTTTTTTTATTTCTCTCCTTTTAATGTGTCTGAGTGCCGTGTAGAGAGCTCTAGCTTCTGCTGGAAAAATTGTCGTTTGTCAGTTCAACTTGTGTTGTACATGCATTTTTCCTTTTGCATCCCAGATAGCTACTCCTACGTTTCCATCGTGGCTCGGTGTTACTGCCTTTGATGCGTCTGCATATATGATGTTCCAGTGTTCCTTCATTTCTTCCAACTGCTCATCTAGTTCTTTTTTGGACATTTCGCCTTGAGTTATACTTTCTCCCCACTCCGCTGGCGCCACAATCTTTTTATACCCGGTATCATATGGGAGATCGTAAGCTGGTTGGTTATAGGCACTAGTGATTTCTGGGATTACTTCTTTTTCCTTTTTTCACATCTCATGAAGCTCGAATGTCTTCCCCTTCAGGTTTTTTTTCTTCTTTTTGTGACACTTCCAGTTCTCTGAATTTATTCAGCACTGGGTGGGATTTGTTTGACAGGCGTTTCTTAATGTACTTTTCTCTGAGAAATTTCTGTCTCATTTCAATGAGTATTTCCCCCGCTAGATCGACTGCTAGGTTGTTTGGAGTGGATTTCATGAACTCCCAAAAATGTTTTGATCGAGGTATTCTGAATATTTTCTGGTATTTTGAGCTTCGAATCCAGCAACACTCCAAGGAATCTTGATGTTTTTTCATTAATATTTAATCCGACTAATACTTTTAATTTTAAATATTTTCATAGGGCCATTTTTGGTCATTGCGATTTAACTATTTAATAAATAAGATTAATTTGTTTTGAATTTTTTATTATTCATTGAATAGTTGAATGGCAATGACCAAAAATGGCCCTATGAAAATATTAAAAAATGATGTTTTTTCTATTTGTGTAGGCTGTCCTTCTATTTTTATTTACTCAATCTCTTCTACTTTGAGCTTTTTATGGGTGAAGTAGTTCACTTTGGTTTTCTCCGGTGCCAGGTCTCAGCCTCTGCTCCGCAGCCATTCATGTAGTGAGTTTATATTTTTCTGTAATGATTTCGTTACTTTCTCTATAATATTCTCTCGCGTGTATATAACAATATCATCGGCGTACTGCAGAATCTTGCAGGGCACTTCGATGATGTTCCTTATTTCGGCTACATAGATGTTGAGGAGCAGTGGGCTTAATACTGCTCCCTGTGGGAGTACTTTCGCAGTTGCTCTAGAGGTGATCTTCTCTCTATCAGCATAGAAGTTGAGCAACCTTGTAGATATTATAACGGAATCAAATTTCCCCTTCTCAAAACATGAAAGGGGATGAATCTTTTTGTTTCTAAATCTGATTTGATCTGATGTCATTCGCAAATGACAGATTGAAAGAGAAAATGTCAATTATATTAACTAATAAATACGTCTTTTTCTTTAATTTCTTCGCGTAATCATCACAATATCATATTGGATACCACTCGTCTTATACTTGCCGGGATTCTATGTTTGCTGAGGGTTTCCATGAGGATTCCAACATTGACGTTGTCGTAGGCACCGAATTTCTTTTTCTTGGAATGTCATCTCGATATCTGTGACTAGGGCTGCTACATTTTCGATGCGGGAGCCTCCCTTTCTGAACCCATACTGGGTTTCTGGGATGAGAAGATGGGTCTCCGCCCAGTAATCTCGCCTATTTTTCAAGATTCGTTCAAAGAGCTTCATGGGTCATGAAGCAAGTGCTATGGGTCTGTGGTCTGCTCCGGCCCTTTTGGAATCAACGTTACATCATATTTTCTCCAGCTTTTCGGAATCCCTCCATTTTTCAGACAGTGGTTTAGAATTCGTCTAAGGGCTTCTCTAGCTTTCTCACCCAAATTTTTCATCATTTCGTTTTTCACGAGGTCAGGTCCCGCTGCTGAGTCTTTCTCGAGTTCATCTATTGCTTGATCGACCTCTTCCGCTTTTATTTCTCCAGTGAGTGTATGTTTTTCGGCATAATTCCTTCTTTCTTTTTCCCCTTCTTCTTTGAAAGCTGGATTTGCGGTCGTACTTGGTGTGAGGTTGTATATACAATTGAGTACTTCAACGGCTTCTCCTACACTCTTGATTGTAGGGTTATTCATGATTTCTTTCGTGAATCTATTCATTTGATCCCATAGTTCTTTCGGCGATGTCTTCGGCTTTAGTTGTTCCGAGAACTTCGTGAAATGTTTTCTCGTTCCGTTTTTTATCACTGTTTTTGTTTCCTTTCATCTGTACCTCTCTCCTTTCACATTTTCCAGGCTTTTTCCTCTTTTCGGAAATGCTCCCTCACATGTAGAGTTCTACCATAAGAATCCTTTGTTTTTTCCCTCTCTCAACGATTTTTCTTTCATTGATTTCTTTAGCTGCTTGAAGTTTGACTACTTCTATCATCTTCTTAATCATCTCTCCGTATTTATCAATATCTTCTGCTTGACTACACTGAAATTTTGCTGCATAGTCTTCCATTTTTTCTTGGTACTTAATCCAGTCAACCTCTCGTATATTCAGGCTAAGCCTGATGTGGTATGCATTTTCCGATTAGAGCTGTATTTCAAAATTTATTAAGTAGTGATCGCTGTCAAAGTTGTTTGGGTGTACCGTGCAATCTTTAACGAGGGGAACGTGCTTATTCGCCAGAGTTAAATCTGGAACGCTGGCTCTATGGTTAGTATATCCTCTGGTTGGTGCACCGTTGTTGCATATGTTTATAGAGTGTGTCTCTATTGAGTCTCTTAACCAATTTCTACGATTGCATTGTTCTAATTCGCTCCCCAGGGTTCTTGTGATGGGCGTTTAACTCCACACATATGATCGTATTTATCATATCCTCTCTCAGGAGTATTGTGTCTAGATATTCTCTCCATTCCTTTTGGTTCAGACACTTATCTGGTGGCCTGTGAGCACTGATGAAGTATGTTTCGCTTTTTCCGCCCCATCCCCTATGATAATCTTGGCGTGAACTTTTTCTATTCCAAAAAAAATTGGTTCAGATTGTGGCATGTTTCAACCTTCAGATTCCGTTTGACAGCTATTATCACTTCACCGCCTTGTTCTTCGGCTGGTCCATCATTCCTCATAAGGTTATACCCTGGAATTTTGAAGTGTTCATTCGTATGTAACCATGTTTCGCTTAAGCAAATTATATCTGCATCTGCTGTTATTTTCGGAAGTTCTGTGGTTTTATTTTTGATGCTTCTCGCATAAAATTTCTTCTTCCTCTTCTTCTTGGTTCTCTTCTTCTTCGTTGTGCTGCGTGGAGGCCCAGCTGAGCTTCAATTGTGGCGGCACCTTCGGTTGGCGCCCAGTTGACGAACTCAGCTGATATCAGTTCAGGACGGCAGGCACCTTCTTTATCGTCTGAGGAGCATGACGATCAGTCGCAATTTAGCGGTACTAGAAATCCAACGCCTCGCGGGCGAAAACAAAAACTAGTACTTCTTACCTAGGACGACTTGCTGCTGCTGCAGTTAATTATTTTTTCAATTATTTGAATTATTGTCGTTAGATTAAATTTTGTCATTGTTAATAAATATTGTTGGCATATTAATTGTCTACTCCAATTGATTATTCGTGTGAGGCTGAAGAACTCTACAAGCTGGTGACCCCGACGTGATTGGAGTAAGAACAAAATTAATTAATATATACACGCCATTTGAGAGCCAACAAGTGTCAACGGTTATATTCAAATATACATATAACTGACGCCATTTCACTTGACACATTTTATAAGTGAGAAAAGCCAACTCAAAATGACAAATGATACTCAACTCACGGGAGCTCTACAGCAACCAATTTTTACCCAGGTACAAGTTTACCAGGCAATGCTACATTTACGTGATAACCATATTCTGAATGCACCACTACAACAGGACGCAAATGTAATTCACGACGAAGTAGCCATGATTTCCTGATTAAAACTCCCAAATTTCTGGGATGCTAGTCCGGAATTATGGTTCATTCAAGCAGAGGTCCAGTGTGCATTAAGAAGAATTAGAGCTGACAATTCTAAGTATTACTACGTTATTGCTGCGTTAACTCCAGACGCACTCAAACTAGTTTCAGATGTCATCCAAGACCCTCCAGAAGAAGATGAATATACAGCTATTGAGCAAAAACTTATTGACAGATTAACTGAGTCTCCTGAATAAAAAATAATTAAACTTCTCATAGGTCTAGAGCTTGGGTCAAAGAAACCATCAGAACTGTTGAGGGAGATTAAAATTCCTGTTGCTGATAACGTTAATTCAGAGATGATGCGCACTCTGTGGATGAATCACCTACCTTTGACAATGCGGGGTATTATCTCCGTTGCTAATAATTTGGATTTGGACAAAATAGCTGAGAAAAATTGGCTGATAAACTACATGATGTTTAACTTGGACCAACTGTCATGGCCGCCAACAATCATGCAAGGTCATCGGGAAATTCTCTAGAAGAGCAAGTTCGAGCGTTAAATAGTAAATACGATGTATTACTCCGAGCATTCAGTCACAGACCTTTCAAAGATTTATTGACTCCATCTTTCGTGACCTGGACTTCGGGTTTGTGTATGTCGATGACATCCTCGTCATGTCAGAGACATCAGAAGATCATCGAAAACATCTACGCATTGTCTTTGAAAGGCTGCGTTTACATTCATTGACAATTAATGCTGATAAATGTGTACTAGAGAAATCTGGGGTATTCTTTCTAGGTTATGTCATAAGTGCTCAAGGCTATGAACCATCTACTTAACGAGTTGAAAGAATTCTGCAATATCCAAAATCTGAAGCTGTACAAGAACTTCGGCGATTTCTGGGCATGATTAAGTACTATCGTTCTGTCATGCCTAATGCTGCTTTCCTCAAGAAACCACTGAATACATACTTAAAGAAGTCGAAGAAAAATGATAAAACGAAGATCATTTGGACCACTGAAGCTGAGCAAGCTTTTACAGCATGTAAGCAAAGCCTAGCCTCGATTACAGTTACAGCCTATCTTTCACCATCAGCTCCGCTGATTCTCAGTACAGATCCCTCAGCAACAGCAATTGGAGCTTCTTTGGAACAGTTGGAAAATGACATTGTTAAATCAGCGGTTTTTTTTTTCAAGGAAATTAAGCGACACGGAGACCAGATACTCAACTTATGATCGTGAATTATTAGGTATCTTCGCTGCCATTAAACATTTCAAACATCTACTTGATGGACGTCAGTTCATCATTCAGACTGATCGCAAGCCGCTCAGAAACTAGAAACAGCATCGGACCGACAGATCAGACAACTTGATTTCATTTCTCAATTTTCAACTAACATCGTATACGTCAAGGGTGATGAAAATGTCGTAGTTGACATTCTCTCAAGGATCAATGCCATCAACATGCCAACATCGTTGAATGCTGAGGTGATCGCTCAAGAGCAAGAAATTGATGATGAATTAACCGATTTACTTGAGAATAATTCATCACTCAAGTTCCAAAAGCTCACAGTTGGACCCAATATCAGCAATTACTGCGATATTTCAACAGGAAATAGTCGACCATATACACCACAATCACTTCGTCAACAAGCTTTCGACAGCGTCCATGGTCTATCTCATCCGAATGGCAAAACTACTTCTCGACATCTCAAAGAAGTACATTTGGCCAGGAATTAAACGTGATGCGATTAAGTGGTCCTAGAAGTGTTTAGTCTGTCATCGTGAAAAAGTCCACCGTCACAATAGGCTACCTCCGAAGAGCATCGACATGCCAGACAACCGCTTTGATCACATTCACCTTGATCTTATTTATTTACCTGAGGTAAAAATCTACCGTTATTGTCTGACAATAATTGATCGTTTTTCCAGGTGGCCTGTAGCTGTACCACTGAAGGACATGTCTCAGCAGAAACTGTTATTACAGCACTTTCTGACCCTTGGATCTCTCAATTTGGTGCTCCGTTAACGATTTTAACGGATCAAGGTGGTTAGTTTGAATCGGCGCTTTTTAGAGCACTCACCAACTTTATTGGAGCCAAGAAGATCAGATCAACACCATTTAGACCACCGTTTGGAACGTTGGCATAGGTCTTTGAAGGCAGCATTAATGTGCTCACGAAAACCATGGACTGACATCTTATCAACTGTCTCACTTGGTTTAAGAACCAGTTTTTGCGTCTGGACAGTACAACAGTACACATCTATGTCTCTTGCTAATTACGTCATTATGTTCAGATCACAGTAATTCAATAAACGCAACTTATATTGACTAATTGTAGTGCTAGTGATTCATTTCACTTAAATAACCAAATTACTACATTGGTGACCCCGACGTGATCTAAAAAACTGCATGATTCTTTGGGGTGAACCGCATTTTTCCTAATAAATCGAGTTTATCCTCACGCGTTTGTATGACATCGATGAGGATGTAATAAAGGCACGCTGGTTATCGCATTTACAGGAACAAATCCGAGCCTGCCCAGTCATTCAGCGGGACGTATCTACTACGCAGCTGGGAGAACTTGCAGACAAAGTTCATGAAGTTTTCAGTCCAGCTTCCGTCGCTGCGGTCACGAAGTTAGGACCGAGTGAAGAAATCGCTTCGCTGAGGAAACAAGTAGAGACCCTGACACCATCACTGGTGGCAATTCAAAACAGAATGCCACGTTCACAAAATTCTAGTTCCGCAGGAGAAAATCGTCTCGGTCCAACTCGCGAAACAGGAAAGTAACGCATCCATCAGGTATTTGTTACTTCCATTACGAATTTGGTAATAATACGAGGGAATGTGTTGATAGTTGCAAATTCCCCGGCACGCAATCCGGGAATCATTAAATACGGAAACGCACCCGGGAATCATTAGCGGCAGACAATGATTCTACAAACGCGTCTCGCCGCCTATTTATAACAGATGAAAACTGCGGAACAAAATTTCTAACAGATACCGGTTCTGACATTTCAGTATTTCCGTGCAATCGGCCTAACACAGCGGCAAAACGGGGTACAAGCTCTACACGGTAAATCGCTCAATAATTAATACATTTGGCTACGTAATTTTGACACTAAATATCGGGTTACGCAGAGACCTAACGTGGCATTTCGTAGAGGCAGAAGTCACCAGATCCATCATAGTGGCAGACTTTTTGCACCACTTCAACCTGATGCCCGACCTGAGGAACAATTTTATCGTTGGCGGAACGACTGGACTTACAACACGAGGTCAATCAACGCGTTTCGAAGTGCAATCCATCAGATCAGTTCAGATGAACATCGACTCGCCTTGATCACAATTATTAAGACAGTTCCCGTTAATAACGAAGCCGGATGGTCAACTTCGCGCGGGAGCTCATACAACTGCTCACCACATTAGAACCACACCTGGTTCACCAGTCTCGTGCAGGGCGCGACGATTAGCGTCTGATAAGCTGAAAATTGCTCAATCAGAATTTTCAAATATGATGAGGCCCGGTGTCGCAAAACGTTCAGAAGGACCTTGGTCTTCGCCACTCCATCTTGCACCAAAGAAAAATGGTGAATGGAGGCCCTGTGGTGACTATCGCGTGCTAAACGATCGAACTATCCCGGACAAGTATCCAGTGCGCTATTTAGAGGATTTCTCCGCGAATCTATACAAGAAAACAATATTTTCACCAATTGATCTCGTCAAAGCATTCAATCAAATACCTGTCGCGCCAGATGATATTGAAAAAACGGCGATAATTATTCCGTTCGGATTCTTCGAATTTCCGTACATGACGTTCGGAGTCAAGAACGCAGCTCAGACCTTCCTGCGTCTGATTGACGAAACTACACGCGATCTACCATTTCTGTTTCCGTACATCGATGACATCTTGGTGTCATCGAAAACCAGCGAACAACACCGAGAACATCTCAGTATATTGTTCCAACGACTACAAGATTACGGACTCGTCATTAACGTTGACAAGTCAGTCTTCGGAAAGCCAGAAGTAAGGTTTCTGGGCCACACAAACAACGCACAAGGAATTAAACCCCCTCAAGTGCGCGTCGCGGCCATACGTGAATGCCCGAAGCCCTCAACAATCAAGAAACTACGTGGATTCTTAGGCACTGTGAATTTTTACAGGAAGTATATCAAAGGTGCAGCCGAGATGCTGGCGCTGCTAAACGCTAAACATCTAGGCCCGAATGTCAAAGGCAGTCAAGCAGTCAACTGGACACCAGAATTGGAAACTGCATTCGACAAGTGTAAACAAGCACTAGCTAATGCCAACCTGCTGTCGCACTCTAATATCGAATCCGAGTGGGCATTATTCACCGATGCTTCTGGTCATGCGATCGGAGCAGTTCTACAGTAATGATATCAAACGTCTTGGCAACCGCTGGCATTTTTCAGCAGGAAATTATCACTATCGTCACAGAAGTTTTCAACGTACGATCGCGAACTGCACGCAATGTACGAGGCAGTTTGGCGCTTCAGACACATGTTTGAGGGATGTCACGTGGTCATCTATACCGATCACAAACCGTTGATGCATGCTTTCAAACAGAAACCAGATCGTGCATCTCCAGGGCAATTCAGGCCACTGCACTTCATCGCACAATTTTCTACCGACATACGCCATATCGCAGGCTCCGAAAATATCGTAGCCGATACACTGTCTCGGGTGGAGGCGGTAACTAGATCCGTCACGACGGAGGAACTCAGAGATGCTCAGGTCGAAGACCCAGAACTACAGCAACTACTCCGAGACCCAGGAATAACGTTGCATACCGTTGTCCATACGTCTCAAGCAAACTTAGAAAACAAGTTTTCGACTCGTTATACTCGTTGGCGTATCCTGATCGAAGAGCTTCAAAGAACTTCGTCACGAAACACTACGTTTGGCCATCGATAGACAGATTGTATGGAATGGAGCAAATACTGTATGGCGTGTCAGAAGAACAAAGTGTCACGGCACACTTCCACGCCACTTTCCAATTTCAAATTACCGTCACGACGATTTGAGCATATTCATATCGATCTTGTCTCACTTCCACCACCCAGAGGATACAAGTACTGTCTCACGATCATCGATCGTTTTACGAAATACGCAGAGGCTGTACCACTCCAGGATTACAACATAAGTACCGTAATCCACACACTACTCCAAAATTGGATTGCAAGATTCGGGATTCTTCTGAGAATAACGTCGGACAGAGGTGGAAAATTCATAGCGGATACGTACCACGAACTCACCAACTTGCTGGGAATCAATAGGAAGTTGACGACACCGTTGTACCCTCAAGCCAACGGACTTGTAGAGAGACTCCATCGGCAGCTAAAATCAGCGGTACGATGCCACGGAGACTCTTGGGTTGCCGCTCTTCCTCTCGTCTTGTTAAGAATGAGAACAGCTTAGAAGGAGGACATTCAGGCTACTCCGGCTGAGTTAACGTACGGAGAAAATATTCGTGTGCCTGGAGAATTCTTTGCTCCAACCAACAAAAGAAGTGCTCCGGAACTAATACGAGATTTACGCAAACACTTTGTTCAAATAGCCCCACTACCGATGTCACGACATGGACACAGGCCTATTTTCACGTTCAAGGATCTCGAGAAAAGCTCATACGTTTTCGTCCGCACCGAGACACAAAACTATAACCATTCTCCACCGTATGATGGCCCGTATAAGGTCATTAGCATGTACGAAAAATACTATATCATTCGCGCCAACGGAATGGGTAGGGGAGCACCGCTAACGAATGCCCCAATATCGCTGTACAGACTGAAGCCAGCTGATATTTTACCAGATGATACAGATCAGATACCCGAAACAGCACCACAGCAAGAGTCTGGACCCAGTTACGCAGCGGCCGTAAAAATAAAAAAAAGTCTCATTCTTAAAGGAATAGAGCAAAAAAGTTTTCGTATTGTGACACGAGAACATAATTTCAAGTCCAGGAAAAAGTCTTGCTAGGAACTACAATTGTTTTTAACAACGCATAGTACTCAATTGTTGCCCAATTATAGAAAATTGTAATTTTTCCATTCTTGTTACAGATTAAAAAACGACGACGTTTTCTTCCAACAAAGAGAGCCAGGTAGCGATTGCTACACTACACACATACGCAAGGAGCCTAATTATATTTCCTATCTCATATTAATTATTGTTTTCTCGCTTCTGATCATTGTTACGCGTATTTTCATCAATCCCCTTTTGTGCGGATGTTCCGATTATTTGGCCATCCTTAAATTGATGATTTTCTCGACATTCACGTTTGGACAATACAACAGTACACATCTACGTCTCTTGTTAATTACGTCATTATATTCAGATCACAGTAATTCAATAAACGCAACTTATATTAACCAATTGCAGTGCCAGTAATTCATTTACTCAGATAACCAAATAACTACAGAAAGATTTAAACCAGCATTTATTGCTAAAGAAGATCCTGTTCCCGAAGCACCAGCAGACAAACATCAGACAAATGAACCCGTTCAACCAGATCCACCTACTGCATCAGCTCATTGGGGTTCTTCAATGAACAGGCCGCTGAGAACATACCCAGCTAAAGAAATATCTAATCTTATCAAGATATTCTGGGGGGGAGTACCTGTGGTAGCACCTTCGGTTGGCGCTCAGTCGACGAACTCAGCTGATACCAGTTCGGGACGGCAGGCATCTCCTTCATCGTCTGAGGAGCGTGATGATCAGTCGTAATTGAGCGGTACTAGAAATCGCCATATCTGAACCCCTGTTCTCCAAAACTCCTCAGTCAGTTAATTAGTTACTCTGTCGGTCGTGAGTTCATTTTTGAATCTAAGAATAGAATAGTTATCCATTAATATAAAGTAGTTGGTAGATATCTGTATAAAAGTGCTTAACGTTTGAAAAATAAAGTATTTCTAAGGAAACTGGACGGTTTTCATTCTCAGAAACACAACACAATTCATAGCTTCAAAAGATGTGATTTAAATCTTGCGAAGCATCCCGACAAGGACAAACACTGTTTTCTCTTTTCCACATTTTATGCAAATCCTCTCCGGTGTAGATGTGATTGGACCTGATTCTATTCAATAGAGTTATTGAACTCCTTGGTAACGATGAGGTTTCGAACCACGACCTCGTTTGGCCTATCTCATGAACAAGACTCGGCAAGGCTCTAGCTTTTATTTTAAACTTCTCTCTCATTTCATTCACATTATTATCATTAATTTCTTTGTTAAGTTTGTGACGAAGCACTCGGAAGTTGACCTTAAAATCCAAAATTTCACCAATTCTTCTAGCTTTATTGGCTTTTTTGTTAGCACGTTCATTGCCATTCATTCCAACATGCCCAGAACAAGGCTAACCTTCGACTTCTTTTCCCGCTCTTTTAATTCTGCTTATCAATGATTTGATTTTCAGAATGTAGTCGTGAGTTTTTCCACTTAATTCAACTTGTGATAACGCCAAGATGGTGTTTAAAGAGTCTGAACATATGACATTGTTTAAGAGTCCATTCTTTCTCCATTAAAGTAGAAGTTAACTTTTCTGATTCCAATCATGTTAGAGATAGCGTTGATGATTCTTTTGGGAATTCTCAGTTCTTCGATATTTTTGATAAGAAGCTCAGAAACACCAGTATCATAAGCGTCTTCAATATTAATGAAGGCCGCACAACCGTTCTCTCGATTAGCAAAAGCACTCTTTACGTCTGTTGTGAAAATCGCAAGATTACCCTGACATAATTTCCCTAGTCTGAAGTCATACTGAGAATTCGCCAAGACCAAATATGCTTCTAGGTGATAACCCAGTCTATTCATGAAAACTCGTTCAAAAAGCTTCATGACACAAGATGCGAGAGAGATCGGTCGCAAGCCTTTATTTCCTGGTTTTGGAATGAGTACGACATTAAACTTCCTCCATTCCAACGGTGTCTCCCCTGATTGCATCATCCTGTTGAACACATGAGTTAAGATTTTTTAACACAGTATTCGAGATTAAGTGAGAGCCAGCCGCTGACTTCTTTTTAAGTCTATTAACAGCTGTTCCGACTTCCTGAATGTTCACGGGAAACCAAAGATTATTCATTGCATTTTTTTCTCGCTTCATCTGAAGCCTTTGGAGGAGTCAAAGTAACAGGGATTGGTGCCGTGAGTTTGTTAATTGCAGACTTGACTTGTTCTTGAACTTTTCCTGACTAAGCTTGGAAGAAGAAGTGTTTATACCACTGAATTTTCGTACAAATATCCACACTCGATTATTGGCATTTTGGGATCTATCGATGTAATGAAATCGTTGAAGTGCTTCATCTTGATTATTTTCAGATCCTTACTCGTTTGTTTCAGGATTTCTTTAAAAACTTCTTGATTTTCAGGATTATTATTCTCCTTGAATATTTTCGAGGCTGAAGATCTTTTAGCAACAATGCACATTACAAATTGAATTGAACCTACTTTTTAGGACTCTCTTTTTCAACCGATTTTTATTGAGCTTTTGAACAGGATGCTCATCACTAGATACCCCTAAGTTACCCTGTTCCCTCGGAATTGACTCAGCTCCGCTGAATTTCAAGTTTTTCATCATAACTCCACACAATTTTGAATACACCACGAGATGATTGTTCTCCAAGGAGACAGGTTGGTTAACATCGTCATCCATTTTTGATTTGAATTTTTCCCAATCTACTTTTTGTAGATTTGAGTCTGGTCTTCGAGGCTTGCTTTTGGTTATTACGTTGTCAACTTGAATCGGAATTACTGCCTGATCACTACCTAGGTCCCAGTCAGTCACCTCTCACAAACATTTAGGGGCTAAAGAGCTGGAAACTGCAGAGTTATTCTTGTTGCTGCCTCAACATCTGTGTTTCATGTTTAAATTTCCCCCGAGGATCACAAGGTTGGCTTTAGAGATGATTTTAATCTCCTCGAACAGCTCAATCCACCTTCGTTCCGATGTGATGTGCCTCGGAGCTCTATACAGACGTTAGTGAGATGATCTCCTATCCTTAAATTTAGGATAGAATAGCCCATCATTGGTAGCAGGATCGATCATGATTTCAGAAATAATTCGCGGAGTTGCTTCAGGCAATCTCACTGATACAGTGTGTGAAAGATCCCCCAGTGCTGAACGATTTTCTAGTGAGATATCATTCTGTGACTTGATGTTCTTTGATACGTGTTCTTCTCCCAGAACAATTTTCATTATTTGGTCTTTAGACATCACGTTCTCATCCTGAGAGAATGAAAAGGACTCATCTGAATCCGGAATAATGCTTCTTTCTTGAAAAACAATATTTTGCTGAGTTTCAGGAACTGAATTTTGACTTAGTTTTTGGGAAGCTGACTGATGAACCTCTTCATCAATATCAATAGAACTAACATCAATAAGCTTTGCAATTTTTCTCTTGACTCTCCTGGAAGACTTGATTGTTTTCCTGGATGCACCAAAAGGGGAGTTTTTAGGATTCACTTGCTTTTCCGGTTCTTGAGTAGCTACCTGGAGAGAAGCTTCTGTGAAGGGAAACTATTCAGCCAATCCTGAAGAGTAGGCTGGATTGGAACTTCCCAACCCCCATCCTCTTTCATCTTTCTCACCAAACAATTCTTAGCCTCTTGTATGTGTTTGAATACCAGGTTGTGAATAATCGAATGGAATTATTAATATAACAAGTTTAATTTTACTCTGTAACTTATCCATAACTTATACTTTGGTCTAAGGCACAAATGTACTAGGTTTATTTCCAACACGTCTCTTTACATTTGTACTTGGGCAATCTTTTTGATTTTAAAATGATTCAGAATAATTTGAATTCGTATCTCAATTCAACAAACTTTGGCTTACAAAGTGACTTAGAAATCTCTTAGAAATCCAAGTACTCCAATGTACTTTGATTTCTTGGAGAGATTTCCGCTCCAATTCAGGTGCAGCAATCGATACTGCACCTGAATTATCTTCATAAATTTTAATTGGTACGTCAAACTTAATATTAAATACTTCGTTTAACAATCCTCTTATAAAGTTAACTTCAGTTAATGCCTCTGACAATGCCACTTACTCGGCTTCTGTGGATGATTTAGTGACTGACTTCTGTTTACGTGATTTCCAATAAATAACATTCCCATAAAATCTTATCAAGTATCCTGAAGTGAATTTTCTGTCAATAATATCACCGGCCCAGTCTGAATCTACCATGCAATCTAACACGTCAGTCTTTTTTGATTGTATGTACGTTAACTTTAAACTTTTAGTCAAATATAAGTATTTCGAAATTCTCAACGCATACTTAAAATGTGTCTCATTATAACTACTTCGGAATCTACTAAAGTGATTTACATTGAACGCAATGTCTGGTCTAGTATCCGTGCGAATGTATAACAATTCTCCAATTAAATTTCGATATTTCACTTGTTCATTTACATTATCAGCTGGCTTAAGTCTTAAATTTGTTTCCATTGGTGTTTTATATGACTTTGCATTCTCTAAATCATATTTTTTGGCAAGTAAATTTATATAGTTTTCTTGATTTGATGTCATTACATTATCTTTGAGATAATGGTCGTTCTCATGAGTACCAGATAATGAAAAACATTGTCCCCATAACTACTAAAGCATACATGAAAGTATCCTTTTATGTGTGCTTTGGTAGTCGTGGGGACTATGTTGTTCATTATCTGGTACTCATGAGGACGACGATTACTACATTTGGAAAATATTTCCCTCAAGCTTTTAGATTTATAACGACATCATCTTCTATCATATGGTACTTCTGGGGCCAGAGACAAGAATCACCATTAAATATTAGTTTCCATTACTCTCAATCCCAGCTGTCCAGGAATTGATGCTAATGGAACGATGCTTTGATATATGCTTCGGCATTCATGGGAATGATATTTTTTATAACTTGGTCCTTATAGGGATGACCTGTACTACTTGTGCAGAAGCTTTCATTTATGCTTCGTTCTTCATGACGACTGTCTCCATAATCCTCAATTCCCGGACGGCTGAGGTTGAGAGCAATGAAAACTAACATTCAATGGACACCTGGCTCTCAATAACTTTTTGAAATAACGATGATTCTCGTTTCTTGCCGCAGAAGTACCGTATTATAGAAGATGATGTCGTTATAAATCTAAAAGCATGAGGGAAATATTTTTCAGACGTAGTAATCGTCATCCTCATGAGTACCAGATCATGAAAAATATCGTCCCCACATCTACCAAAGCATACGCAAAAAGATACTTTGATGTATGCTTTGCTAGTGACGGGGACTATGTTTTTCATTATCTGGTGCTTATCCCTGCTGTAAATGAATCATAGAATCTTATAAACAAAAAGTCGTCACGATATTCTATGAGAAAAGCACGGACTTTTGACCGCGCAATTCTTAATACATAATCAAAGAAAGTTGAGTTTACGATTTATGGGTATCGTAATAAACTCATAGAGGCGCATAAAGGAATAAATGAACGAAAAGATTTTTATGAGAATTTATGCTGCACCGCATGACATGAAACATGCTATTGGATTTTATCCTCTAATATGTGATATTTCCGTACCCCTAAATTCAATCAGATGGAAACATTCGAGAGTTTATCGGAACTTTCTTTTGATCTCTCCATCCGATTCATAAGTATCAATCAGAAAATACCGTATTCGTTCAATTATATTGTATCAGTTTTCATTTCGTTGATTTCTATATGACTTTATGAGCAATAAGTACGAGGGACTCTATTCGAATGTTTGAGTTTCCGGAGATGTTCATCAGTAAGAATTTATGAGCATTTTCTTTCAATTTCTTCATCCAATTTATGCGTATGAACTAGCAGGTACTGTATCAATTCAATGGTGTTCTATACTTTATGACATATTAATTTTCTAAACAGTTTTTAGAAGGAAATACTTCGAAGGATTCTATAGGGATTGTCAAGCTTATCACGGATCTCATTTCTCAGAATTTATAAGCATTCGCCTCAAATTCTCAAATGCAATTTATGAGTATGAACTAGCGGTTACCATATCAATTCAATTGGATTCTATACTTTATAACATATGAATTTGCCAAGTAGCTTTTATAAGGAAATACTTCGAAGGACTCTATAGGGATTGTCAAGCTTATCACGGTTTCAATTTCTCTGAATTTGTAAGCATTTCCTTCCAATTACTTCACACAATTTATAAGTGTGAACCAGCACGTCCCGTATCAATTCAATAGTGCTCTATACTTTATAGCATATTAATTTTCCAAATAGCTTTTATAAGGAAATTCTTCAAAGGATTCTATAGGTACTTTTGAGCTTATCACGAATTTCATTGCTCAGAATTTATAAGCATTCTCCTCAAATTCTCGAATGCAATTTATGAGCATGAACTAGCGGTTACCATATCCATTCAATTGGGTTCTATACTTTATAACATATGAATTTGCCAAATAGCTTTTATAAGGAAATACTTCAGAGGATTCTATAGGGACTTTTAAGCTTATCACGAATTTCATTTTTCAGAATTTATAAGCATTCTCCTCAAATTCTCAAATGCAATTTATGAATACGAACTAGCCCTTACCGTATCAATTCAATTGTGTTTTATACTTTATAACATTAATTTTTCAAATAGCTTCTATCAGAGAATACTTCAAAGAGTCCTATCGGGATTTTCAAGGTCATCACGAATTTCTTTTTTGAGAATTTATATACATTCCCCTCCAATTTTTCAATACAATTTATGAATATGAACTAGCATTCACCGTACTGATTCAATTGTGTTATATACGTTAATACATAAGTTTTTCATATGCTCTCATAACAAAATAATCTGAATGATTCTGTAGATTCTGATATATTAATAAAACATTCATATATTTTTGAGATATCATATGCTCGGCAATGCTTACAGCTGTCCTACAACTAAGGTTTGCTTATTTTAGTTATTTTACTCTATTGAGTCCTCTGTCCGTCCGATTGATGCAGGAGAATTCGCTCTCTGGACGGCTGCTGAAAAATGAACCAAAAAACGAATTCATATTTAATCAGCATTGGAACTTAATTGGCAGTCATCATGAATACATTGATTAATACGTGCACGAGAACAAAGAAATCCTGACTAGCGGTTGCAACGAGATTGAAGTTTTTCTGTATCTCCCCATTTCAAAATTTAAAAGTTTCGAGAACATTTTAGATCATTTTCAATTTATATCCGACCGTAGAAAATTCTCCGACCATGGATCCGTTGAATTTTCTATTTGAATAATTTCATATCTTTCTTCCAGAAAATAATTAATAATGTAAGCATCCTGAGGAGGATCACACAAAGCTGGCCAAAACGTTGGTGTATTCGATATTTTTCAATTTTTTCTTGATTTCTTTCAGCAATGACCGATACAGCCAAAAATTGGTAATTATTTGAAATAATCCTTGGGAAATTTGAAAAATGAACGCTTCGAGCATGTCAAGATATGTCATTTTAGAAAACCGCCAGTTATTTATGAAAGTACAAAGTTTCTGAACAGCTGATTCTGTCAGTTTCCAGAGCATTATGAGAGCTTTTAGAGAAATTGTGGAAGCTTTTAGAAAAAATTGAATTATCTTTCACCAAGAGTGAATTTAAGTACCCAATGACTTTCTCATCAATTTACACCGCACTATGCATGAAATGATTAATGAACTAATCATGAACATGAAGGGAATGGAATTTTTATTTATACATTACCTTCTCCAGTATCGTTCTCCTTGTTTCCTTCGATTGTTTCATGATGTCCATTAATCTACTGATAAGGCTCATCATCATCATCATTGTTCTGATGATTCACAGTATCATTGTCTCCTTCACTCTCTCCTGCATTTTCCTGCTCGTTCTCCTCTTCACTCTCTTCTGTACCCTCCTCTTCACACTCTCCTCCGCTCTCCTCTTCACTAATACCATCATCAACGTCTCCTTCGTTTTGCTCCTTCTCTTGCTCATCTTCGCTCAGTTCCGTCTCGAGCACTGTGGAAGCATCTCCCTCGGTTCTAGCATTACTTCTCTGGAATTATGGAATTTCGAAGCTAATATGCATCGAAGCTACTTCTGTTTCTCATGGAAGATATTTATGAAATAGTACATGTCAGACCCCGGAATAGAAAAGATTCTCAGCATCATAACAATCCATAAAAGATTTTCGACAATAACAATGGAGTTTTTCAGTGCATCATGGGCGTACAATATTTTGCAATATGCAATGGACGGTAATTATTAACATTAAATGGGTACGATTGCAGAACAACGCATAATCCGTTGGTTTTGAGGTGTGCAAACTCAATGGCCATAAGAATGATACCACTTTGACTAAAACCACTATATATTCAAGTAGTTTTCAGCATAATATAGAAGAAGATCGGATAGTTGCCTCATTCTTCCGATGCGTTCACTTTTCATCTAACGAATCTAAGATGACAATTTCTACTAGAAAAAGAAGCCAATATATTATCAAACACGGTACTCATTTCGATCTAAATGGAGCAATCGGAATTTTAGATTTTATAGAATGCTAACTGATATTCGTTACTATTAACTATAGTCGATATGAAATTATTGAAATTATCTCAAAAGTGTATTGCTATGAGAAAGATATCACAGCGTTGAATTTGTATGAAATGAATTATGAAGAGAACGTAATACTCTCAAATATACAGGGGTTCTCAATATCTCACCAATATTTAGCCATTCATCTCTAAATGGAAAATGTTTTTAAACTTGAAATTGAACTTAAAATCCTTCAAACTTGAAGTTAAAATATAATGTTATTCTTTGGGATTAGTTGATGTACCTCCTCGTTATTCTTACGCAGATCTCCAATTGTAGCTGCCACATATTTTTTAGTTTTCTTCTTGGCGATTGCCTTCGCATGTTCTGGCAAGTGATTCAATTCTTTCCATGAGAAGTAAGCATGTATTTCTGAATCAACATGAGATTTTTTTTGTTGAAATTTACCCTTTGCTATTACTTTTTTCTAATTCTATGTTTTTCGAAAGTTTTTCGCTAGGGTCAATTATTCATTATCATTAAACAATCAACCACTTGGGAAAAGGACCTGAAGAAAGGAAATGAATTCAAATTGATGTCCATTTACCATAATAGTATACAGACGAAACCCCATGAGAGTTTGATGAAAGTCCGATCTTCATTTTTTTATATCAAAATCAATTAATTTTTTTTCCCTCAATTTTGAGCGGTCTCAAACGATTTTCGAAGGGTGAATCAAATCCGGAACCATTCTCGAATTATTGGAAATACAGAAAAATACTTAGCGTGAGTGGTCCAGTGATCGAATGGATAAGACTCGTGAGATACCAGTGATCAAACATAAGAAATTCGATAATTGCTGATATACATAACAGTTTCATACGGTCTTATTTGAGATGATAAACATGCTATTGTACTTCGAAGATTAGAAAAGTGTTATTTTGCTGAATTACAAATTTTTTTCCCGAAAAAAGACGCTAAATAGTTTGACCACTAGACGAGTTCGAACACTGGTCAATTTACCCTATCTTCACGGAAGAAGAATAATGCAGGCGCAACTCAAAACGATGTCCTATTAGTCGTATGCTTGTATACGACTGATATTGTTATATCTGATGTGATCTGTTGATAGTCCGGTTTTTTTCAATTCTCCTTATATGGAGGAAAGGCGGAGCTTCAAATGATATACTATGAAGTGTATTGATAAATTAATATAGTGAAAGAACAGTACACGTTTTACAAGCTTGAAATGAAACATCTCACGCTCAAGTGTAGCTAGTTTTGTGGCATTCAAGGGTGGCTTCTGCTCTTCGACTTTTACACGATTCGATGTTTTCCCTTGCACGCTACCATTGATTGATTCCTCAATTGGAAACAACAGTAGACACAAATCTCTAACAAATCTAGAGCTGGTTTTACCACCACCGGATTTGCAATTGTTATAAGCCAGACGTGGCAGCCATACGTCCTCCCCTATGTGTATTTAGAAATATGAAAAATTTATCATGATTATCGTTATTAACATTGACAAGAATGAAAAAATATGTAGCACTAAGACCGTAGGAATAAAACATAAATATGAAAATAATGTATGTATTCATGAACCTTCACATTTTTCCGAAAGCAGAACAGCTTCATAATAAAAAGCATATTAGTAGACCAATCATAATATTCCAGCTTCTGAGTAATTGTGAGATGATCGATTTGACATGTAAATTTTTGCCAAGCTTGGGTGAATATATAAAAATTAGTTCTTATCACTTGATTCTATGCATTCACAACTTATAGATTTATCTCGATGCTTTAGAAGGAAGCTCTGAGGAATTAGTTCAAATAATTTTTTCCTGATTGAAAGTGAAAGGGTAGGCTCGATGCAATTCAGTTAATTGTGCGGATTTAGTCAATGTTAGTAATGTAAGCAAAGCTGATTCAAGTAGCACAAATTGTTAAGATAGTATAAAGAAAGAACTTCTCTCAACTTTTTTCAATATCGTTCTATAGTACGATAACTCATTTCCACGTAATAAAATATGTGATTACCATGTCATCCTGAGTATTGATGAATCCCACTGCTGGATAGCCGCTCTGATCTGGGAACAATCGTGGTATTGGACGATTCTCTTCAGCTGTAATAAAATGTAGTTTTTAGTATATTTCAGTTATTTTTTTATCATCGAATGATAATGAGACAATTTTCCTATTATTTATGCAAAATTAGAAAATGTTCCCTGATAAATTGCATACAGTTAGAACTTGTTAATTGTATTACACTAATGCAGAAGGATATATCTGCCAGAGGAATAACTTACTTATAAATTTTGTCGAACAATCCTAAACGGTGAAGCCATTTACTGGGTATAATTATAGGAAAAAATTATATCAATATCTCACCGACACTGTCGTACTTCTCAAGAAGTACGACTTCTCACGAAGCCGTGCCGGCCGGCTTCGTAAACGAGATGAGCCACCATTTTAGCTCATTCTCGTTTTGGACACCTGTTGCTGTGTACCGTGCATATATTAAAAATTTGGGGTTATATCGTCGAGTGACGAAAGGTTTGAAGAGAAAGAAAAATCAGGAGAACTGATCAATTAAAAGTCTCGTGGGCTATTGAGAAAGTTAGAATTCAAGATTCCAAACTGGTGAGCGATTTTTCTTATTAAATTGAATATTTCTCGTGTCAGCCACGGATTTGAATAAATTGTTATTTTTTTTCTTTCGTCTCAATAACGATGATATTTAGGTTAATTCAGTGAGACCGTTGCTTCATTGGTCAGCAATATACGTGCATTTAATAGAAATCTCTCTCTGACGGCGTTCCGTATTAGGAAAAATGATTCAAAGAAATTTGTAACTGTCAGAAGTTTGGGGTTAGTCTCGGAAGACTCCCCACATAATTCAGGATATTAATTAATTTCTCGTTGTGGATTCTTGTTAGTGGAAAATCTATTGTATTAGTTTATTGAAATTGTGAATTTTATTTTTGAGATAGCGTCGGGTCGATGAGAGAAAAATTACCAGATGTAACTCGCGACCTAGGGGTATTCTGTCTAGGGAAATAACATAGGTGGCAGCACATCGAGCTGTCGCACTCTCGATGAGAGTAATTTAATTTCATAGTTTTTCACGTTTCGACTGATAATCCGACTAGATTATTAGTTCAAATAAAACTTTAATTTTTTTTCATTAAATGATTGTATCGAGTCAACTTATGGATTTCGAGTAGTGATTTTTTTTTATTTGTAAGCTTATTTTATTTAAAAAAAAATTTTGTAATCAATTTTTTTTTATTATTTAACAAATTAAAAACGACAGGATTCCTGACGCTTAATTGAAATTGTTTTTTTTGTTTTCTTTTGGTGTTCAATGATTGTCGCTGGTCCTTCTTCCATTACCCCTTTAGCGACCTTGAGAGGAAGGGGAGTTAGCCAGGGTGGTTAAAAAGGAGACGATAGTTTTGTTGGTTGGATAATTGGAAATTATCCTGGCGCCCGTTTTTAAGTTTCGAATTGTTTAGTCTGGATTTTCTGGTGTGCGATTATTTTCCGGTTTACCGTTAGGCCGGAAATAACGTCACAATACATACATCATAAATTTATGCAGGTCTAACAGCTCCCCATGCTAATTCAAATATTTCTAGATGATAGTGTACCACAGCCTTAACAGATGATGTTTCACTTCGTGATTTCATTCTCCCTTAGAAACATTCCTCAGATTTCCTTTTTCCTTCATTCGTTTCGTTCACAACAGCGGGATGTTTAGGAGGAGCAATATTTTCTCTAAGTTCTTGACAATTTTTTTTCTCTTTTTTTATCTGAAAAATCAGAGAATATATTAAGTACTCAGCAACGCAGGCATCAACTTTGATGCTGGAATAAATTAATCCAACAACAATGAAATGAAGTTCGTGACGCGGTGTCCCCCCACGTCTCAGGTAAAATACGTCCCCCCAGCAGCCCAATCAACCACCACCCTCTGGCCCCAACGCACTAGGAATGAATGGGGAATGCATAGAATGAGTGAGTATTGTGTAAGAGTGAGTGAGGAATGAATGAGGGCAAGGAGAAGAAATATCAGCGGCCGCAACAGAAGAAGAAGTCACATCGCCACTTCCCAACGTTTAAACCTGGCGCCGTGAGGGGATCGTGAGGCTGCTGGCCGCGGAGGGGAGCCACCATTTAGCCAACACCTGCGCGCATGACCTGTGCGGTGAATGAGCGCACAGGCATGCGCGGACAATGAACCCCGAGATCCTGATTGGCATTGACCCAATAGATTTAAGGAATAATCCAATCAGGATCAGTGGAACAAAGGGAAATGGGCCGAGACGCGAGAAAACGGAGGAAAAGGAACAAAGCACGTGTTGAATTAATTACACAGGGTGTAGACGCTATAGGAGAGAGCCACCCTGAATAGCCCAGAGAGTTTTGAGAAAGTTAGGGAGAGGAGAACAGTTTTGTGTGGAAAAAAGAAGAGTGGACGAGGTAGAATGAGAGTACCGGAGAGGAAGAAGAGCCCCAGAGAGGTAGATACCAGAACAGGTGCGAGGAAGCCAAGAGGAGAGAGCGCACATGCTGCACCAGAGCAGATCCCTCACTCCAGAGAAGGAGAATAATTGAGGGGAGCAGCAGATTGAGAGAGCAACGGACCAGGGAAACTACTTGCCAAGGTTGGAACGATATCCTATCATCTTTTCCCACCCCCATGATCGAACCGATTTTCCCCTAGTGCCCCCCTATGAGTCTGAGAGAGTAAAGAAGAGCATTAATCCTGACGATTTGCGTGCGTATCATCTCGAATTCCCCTTCAGGGAATCGAGGAAAACTATTGTCCATTTGAGCGATCATGCAGGCCAGTTTCATGCTAGTACCACTGACCCCCTAGAAGACCCTGAGCCCAAGATCACTAACGGTGGGACTCCTATTATTATTATATTCTTGGGTTATTATTATATTCTTGGATTACTATTGTCTTCCCGAACGGAGAATTATCGTTATTATTATTATTATTTTCCCGACTGAGAATTATTATTATTTCCTCCTAATCACTGTTATTATTTCTTCGAGTTGGGGAATCTGCTGTCATTATTATTTCTTGAGATTATTATTTTCCCGTTCGGGGAATCATTGTCATTATTCTTATTATTTTTCCTGTTTAACGTGGAGGAATTTCCGGAAGAGGTTAAAGGCCGAATAAAGTAATTGTTGTTTACCTAGATTCGCTCTTCATTATCATTTCCCCCTATTCCCCTACAGATTCCTTTTTATTGTGAAACCCCTTCCCAAAATTATACAGTGGAGGTCGACTGGATTAGAGGGAATAGGTCACATATACAGTTATTATAAACTCGAACAACGACATATTACTTTTTTGATTGGCTTCTGCTCCACTGTGATTTGTTTCCCCTTTTTTCGCGATGTTCCTGGATCTGGTGCTTTCATGATCTGCAAATACAGTCCAGTTGCAATTATCATGACCATGAACGTAGCATAAGAAAGACGAATATTGTATTTACTTTATTAACTCCTGCGTTCATCAGATGAGTCTCAGATATGTCAGACAGCTTCACTTTCTGGGACGTGTTGTTACCAGATTCATCCAATTCCTGCTTGGAAAGTGCCTAAATTGAATTGCAATGAATGTATTAGAAATGTAGTACTATGAGTTATGAAGAGTGAAACTACTTGCAAGCTAGAGCTCAATAAGTTACACACCTCTACCATTAAGTCATGGGAGGCACGCGCTTGAAAATAGCATTCTTAAACTAACTTTGAAATATTTTTCAATGAATTCTTCCATTTGTATTCCTAATATGCATCCATTCATTAAAAAAACACAATTCATCTACCAGTTCAATAATAAGAATTATGTGGAAGGTGCCGTAAATAGAAGAAAGCCATTCACTCAGAGTTGCATGTTCAATGCTGCATGAGAATTTGCGAAAAATGATGGAGGCCAATGTTATGGATCATTTAATTCTCTATCGATTTTGTCTGAAATAGTAGGGACAGGAGGGGGGGGGGGGGGGCAAAACGGGGTAGGCGGGCGATATGGGGTATCCCTTTTGGGTCCCCAAAAACGTAAGACTTCCTTAAGTACCCCGTTTTGTCCCCCACCCCCCTTCCCCTATATTACATACCTAGGGCAGTAACATAAGAAAAGTCTCAGATCACATGTAATCGTTGGTCGAGATGGAGCCGAGCTGACAAACATGTGATCTGAAGCTTTCTTCTTTACTGACCGAGGTGTCTACACTATTTTTCTGCACACAGGGACGGGAGTGAGCTTACGCCCGAGCACAGCGGGGGCCGAAAGTCTCACTTTCGTCCCAGTGTACAGAAAATATAGTTTTTGGAGTGGTTTTCTTTTTTTTTTGCAACCTTTGCTCCTCCACTGTCTATTTTTCATCATTGGTACTTAAAATCTATTGATAAGAACTAATTTTCGGTCAAAGGAGCAAGCCTCTCCGAATTTTTGAGAGATGTGAGCCTCATTTCGTCAGCCTAAAAGAGGACGAAAGAAAGACATCCTCTACCAGTTTCATCGAACAAGTTAATTGGTAATCTTTATTCTCATAAATTCCTTAAAATGTTAATGAGGACTATTTCACTTGAATTCGAAACGGGGAGAAAGGAAAGATATGGTAGTTTATGTATTATTTTTCCACTCAATTCCAACCAATCTTGAAATACATATTGCTCATTGGCCTACATACATATTGACTTTCCAACTATGAGAAAATGGAACAAATATATTTTTTAAAAATATTATCATTATTTTTTTACGGCTATGAATAGATATTTGATGAAAATTATGATACCTCCGTGTCGACTTGATAACTTTGTCAATTTTCAATACTTTCCAACCTTTTTTTGAATCTTCATAACGATGGCCTCTATTGTCTGACGAAGGGAATCTTTATTTTTCCCAACAATAAAAAAGTTACAGCATTTTGAACTTAGGTATGCAATGTCGACCAAAGAATAATGTTTCACTATTTATCAAGAAATAGGCCAATCAAAAGATTGCAAAACCTCGATAGACGATAGAGACAATAATTTTAAAAATAAAGATGAAAGTGGTAATATGCATTTAAAACTTTATTCTTTCCCCACCCTATAACCTAAATAATAAGTTTTTCAACTTACACGATTTTCAGCTCTTCCCGAGATATGTACACTGAAAAAAAAATATATTTTCAAATAATTTATAGCAGAACAATTATTGGGTGTCTTCGTACGTGTGAAGAGAATTGCTATTTGCTTAAGTACCATTTGTTACAACCATTTTTATCTTCTAGAAATGTATGGAATAATTTTTAAAAGATCAATAACACTCATTGCTGATATTGGATCAAATGAAGTCTTTATTTTCATTTCATTTTTAAATTTAACTTGATTCGGAAATCAACAATTTTCTATTTATAAATTCTTGAATTTCCAACTGAGCGGATCTCGCTGTGATTGAGAGTGAAGTGAATGTTGAAAAAAAGAAAACTCGTAATTAACCATCAGTTTATTTCCAACGTTTTATGTGTTAGTGGCGCTCGACAGTGTTTGCAGAACGGATAATTAATGGATGTTTCTTGATTGTTCTATCAATCATCTTTTCCTGAACATGATCAATTTTGTCAATAACCCGTTCATTACAGCTAAGAACTTCATTTATGTGACTTAACTGGATATTATTACCAAATTTGGCACGAGCCAGATAATCATAATAATAATTATAATTATCATCATTATTATTATCAAAACTGTCGATTTCGGCATTCCGACAGTGGTGACTCATTATCTGATGACACCATCCCCAATGATGAACATCAACCGTGTCGCTCACGTGATATTGCGGTTGTTTCTATGTGAAGACCTTTCGGTCTCTCAAGAGGTCGCCCATTGCGTTAGCTGTTAGATAGCGGGAGGATAAAAAGAGACACCAGCAGGATTTGAACACTAGTCGCTCAGTTAGGGACAATGCATCGTTTCTCTACGAAGAAGCCATTTGATTATCGCTATGAAGAATCACGCTTGGATAGTTATAAAAATTGGTTTTGGACATCCGCTACTCCAAAAGAACTTGCAGCTGCTGGATTCTACTATACCGGTGACGATGATAGGGTCAAATGTTTCGAATGCGGAATCGAAATTCATCGATGGATGAAAGGCGATAATCCCCTTTCAGATGAACAGCGCTGGAGATCAAATTGTCAATTTATTCGAAAGGAGTTATGCGGTAATGTACCTACTGGTGCTGATCAAAATAGCACTCCGTCAAATGGAGCAATTGTTCCTAGACATTATGGTGTGGATTTTCGACCAAATTCATATCCAGATTTTCGCATATTCGATGTCCCATGGGAACAGCATGCGAGTTCATAAGAAAAAACACTAAAGATCGTATTACTAAAGTGAAATTAATGCTGATTTTCCAAGAATTGACTTATAGTGGGGTGATAAAAAGGCTGTAGCAGCGTGCATACTCAACAATTTTGTTCTGGTACAAATGTATAAGCTTGGAGCGTATTCATCACGAGCAGTAGTCAGCTGGATATTTACGGTGGTCATCATGACTGTTTTCGTCAATCTCCAAGGCTTCAAAAATGTTGGAAATAAATTGATCATCAAAGAGTTAGCAGGCATACGATTCCATAATCCTGCCGATAACTTCTGCTTGAGTTTTAAAACACCGATCCCTTGGGAAGCACTACCAACTTGTTATCAAACGTCAAATGTTCGGTGCATTCGAAATCTGCATGGAATAAAATGGGAGGATGGTTCTCTCCCTTACTCCATATTAAAAACGAAATTCAATGAGAGTTTGGGAGCTGCGAAGAAAATATTCGTCAAAGGTTTCGGAAAGAAAGTATGGATTGAGGGATTACGTCAGTGCCTGTGTACAATATGGAGAATTACGAGTGCCCAGCTATGTATGAATTGAGGAAGCTTCCTTACAAACCTCATACTACTTATCATAGAAAAGACTTGAAGAATTATAATTGTGCTTACGAAAATGTCCAGCGCATGAGGGCATGGTTCATAGATCAATTCATGTCTTAAAAATCATTGTTGTAGATGGCGAAATAATAAAAGGCAATTCAATGAAATTTCTGTTATAATTTTATTTATCTCCATTCAAACCCATATTAACATCATAGGTTATACATCATGTAATTTTTCTAACATTATTGCTTAACGGTTGATATTCAATAATACGATCATGCAGTATTAAGCAGTAGGCAGCAGTTCCATCAGGAAAAGCGGTGTTTGATTCGAATTCAAGACGAATATCAACTGGACCAGACTTCAAAGATTCATCCTGATTTGAACAGTCAATTACAATGAGAGGTGCTTTTGATAGGAAGTCCGATTTCATCAGAAGTGGTTCAGCTTCTTTTCCGTAATATGATGATTGGTGACGTACATATCATATAAAATAGCAAACTGAATGCTATTATAGTCCAGTTAGCGGAAGGATTACTTTTTTTTTTCGCTGCAGCTCGTGGCTTCCCCTACCACTCACAGCCCCCACTCATGACTTGCCCTACCACTAGCAGCCCTTACTCATGACTGTAGCGCATGCGCGCTTCGTCTTATGTATCCCTCCGCCGATGAACTGATGCGGCCCCGTTCTTTAGTCAGTTCAGCCACTCACTTATCAATCTAATTTTCATTTTTTACGAATATCTCGAAAATGAAATGAGATAATGCAATTTAGCTCTAATTCTTTTTTCTAGCTCTTGAAATTCTCTACAAAAAAGGTCCAATGCTAAAATAACCTACCTTTATTAGTTTATTATATATTTCCCAATATCCTAAATAGAAAAGAGCATGGCCATGTATACATATTTTATTCATGTATATTATCTATATTTATATATGGTATGGTATGGTATGTTGTGGTGGTTCGGACGGCCCTGGGGCATAATGGGCTTGCGCCATTTTATGCCCGCCTTAGATTAGGCGGCCGTCCTGTCCCAGGGTTCCAGCAGGTTGGTCATTCTTGCAAATTGGAGCAAGCTCCCAACCGGTTCCCTGTGACTTTAAAGTTTGAAATGCCGTAAGAACCGAAGACCTGCCATCTGGCCCAGTCCAGTCCACTGCATCTCGTGATCAAGTGGTTGACGTCTCCTGCTTCCATACCACATAGGTCACAGGTGGGATCTTCTTCGACTCCCATCCTGTGTAGGTAGGCCCTTGTGGGCCAGTGTCCCGTGATTAGGCCCATCAGACAGCGCAGTTCCCGTCTCTTTAGTTGGGTTACTCTGTCCGACAGTGCCTCGTCCGGTCCTCTGAAGTGAAGTCTGGTGTGTACCAGACCCCTGTCGTTGTGCCAGATTCTACTGAAGTCCTTCCGTGTACTTTTTTTAAGCCACTTCCGGACTACTTCCCTATCGGCACCTATGTCTGCATATGCCTCCCCGTTGGTTTGTGTCCATCCTTCGGAGGCTAATGTGTCCGCTATCAAGTTCCCTTTGATGCCTGCATGTCCAGGCACCCAGAGTATCTTGATCCTATTGTCTGCTCCAATAAGGTTAAGCAGAATTATGCAGTCCTTCGTTAGCTGTGAGGTTGTTTCCACCCTCTCCAGTTCACTCAGGGTCTGCTTGCTGTCCGTGCATATGAAGATGTGTTTCCCGCTCAGTCGCAGGTCCACGATCTTTTTTGCACATACCTTTAGCGCAGCCATCTCTGCTTGCAGGGCTGTGCTGTGTGGCGGCAGTCTCTTGGAGATATTGGTTTCCAGTCCTGCCGACCATATCCCAATACCTGCTCCCTCACTTCTTTTGGACCCATCGGTGTACCATGTAGGGCCCTTTGGCAGGAGGAACGGCCTGTCTTCCTTCATCCTTTCCTCCTTCGTTGGTCTTAGTACTGTGAATCCCTTTCCAAAGGTCCTCGTCCTAACGCCCGCATCGCTGCCTATTTGGAGGGTTCTCCTCGTCTCACCCTCATTCAGCAGCGACGCGTGTCCGTAGGTTGAGGTCCTCCACAGTCCAGACGCCCTCAATCTCACCGCCGCTCCCCTCGCTGTTTCCATGGCCAGCAGGTGCGGCGGCTTCAGGTCCAGGATGGCCATCAGTGCCAGGGTGGGTGTGGTTTTAAGTGCTCCACTCATCCCTATCCCCGCCCATCTGGCCAGTCTGTTGACCCTTTGTATGTTGGAAGCTCTCGTTAGCGCCCTCCACCATACAACTGATACATAGGAGAATTGTGGCATCAGCACCGCTGTATAGATCCATTTGATCACTTTCGGGCTGAGTCCCCAGGTTCCTCCTATCATCCTCCTGCAGGCCCAGAAGGTGTTTGTTACCTTTCCGATCTGCTTCTCTATGTGCGGTCTCCAGCTCAGCCTCCCATCTAGTCTTACCCCTAGGTAGTCGACCTCATCGGAGTACCTGAGCTCCGTTCCAAAGATCGTGGGCGGCCTCACCGTCCAGTTCCTCTTTCCGGTGAAGAGTACCATCTCGGTTTTGCTCGGGTTCACCCTGAGTCCCTGCCTGGTGCACCAAGCCTGTACGTGGTCCAGGGCTCTCTGCATTCTCCAGTGCAGTTCCCCAGCGTGTTCTCCACTTATCAATATGGCTACATCGTCTGCGTAGCCGACTATTTTCACTCCGAGTCTCTCAAGTTCCCGCAGGAGGTCGTCAACGACGATCGACCAGAGGGTCGGAGAGATCACTCCTCCCTGTGGGCAGCCTCTCTCCACTCCTGCTCTAACTCGTTCCTCTCCATAAGTGACGTTGATGTTCCTGGTTCCGAGCATTTCCAGTATCCAATCAGTTATGGTTTCCCCGAACTGAAAGCTCCTGGCTGCTCTCCCAATGACCTCGAATGGAGTGTTATCGAACGCTCCTTCGATGTCGATGAACACTCCGAGTGTTGCTCCCTTTTTAAATAGGGCGCTCTCTATCACGTCTACCAGTACGTGCAGTGCAGTCTCCGTGGATCTGCCCTCCTGGTAGGCGTGTTGTGCGCTGCTGAGTTTGTTGTTCATCAGCGCGTTGTCCTTCAAATATCTGTCAATTAGTCTCTCCGTCGTCTTAAGGACGAAGGAGCTTAGACTGATAGGTCTGAAGGCCTTGGCATTGTCGTGGTTGCTCTTCCCAGGTTTGGGTAGGAAGGCCACCCTAACTTCTCTCCAGCTGGTAGGTATCCGTCCCAGGGCCACGCTGGCTCCCATGGTCTGGATTAGCCTCGATCTTAGGGCTCTCCCACCTCTCCTTAGCATCGCTGGATATATCTCGTCCGGTCCCGGGCTCTTGTAGTCGTCAAAAGAGTTTAGGGCCCATTCGAGTTTCTCCATCGTAATGATCCTCTTAGCCGTATCCCAGGCTGGACTGCGGCCTCTTGGCTCGTTTCTACAGACTTGCTCCATTCCCTCCTCTCGCTCCACTGAGTCTGGGAAGTGCACCTGAATCAGGTGTGGGAGTATGTCTTTGTGTTGGGCAATACTACCCTCTTCCGGGGTTATTATGCTGCCCATGGAGATCTGAGCCTGGTGAGCTCCTTGTTCCACCATTTAACCCTTCTATTGGATTTGTTGGTGCTTTCTTTGCAGTGCTCCTTGAAAGTTCGTACCAAGTTTTCCTGTATGAACAGGGCAACTCTGTCCAGTCCTTTCTGTCCAATGACTCCTATGCGTCTCCCCCCCAGGGTCATTTCTAGGGTAGCTTCGAAACTCTCCCAGTCTGTGTTCCTGGGGTTCCTTCTTGGCAGCGCTTTCATTAGGTTGTTGGCTCCTGCGATTTCGAATCTCACCCTTCAGTGATCCGATAGTGAGTCCTCGTCACAGACCTCCCAGCCTTAGCAGTTGGTCAGGATCGATCTCGTACACAGTGTGACGTCGATCACCTCCTGGCATCTAGTAGTCACGAAGGTCGGTATGGTGCCTTTGTTGAGCACCTCCCAACCCTCTTCAATGATGAAATCCAGGAGGGCCTCTCCCCTCCCTGTGCATCTTTTACTGCCCCAGACTGTGTGCTGCGCGTTCGCGTCACAGCCCACGATTAGGGGCACGTTTATTGCTTTACAATATGTGGCCAGCCTCCTCAACTCTGTTGACGACGGGGTCTCCTCTGCGTCGTGTGGTAGGTAGGCCGAGCAGATGACGATGTCTCGTCTCGTCCCTCCTACCACTACCTTCACAGCCACCCCCACTAGGTCCCTCATACAGAAGTCCCTAACTGGCCTGGGTAGGCATTTGCTGCTGGCGATGAAACAGGCTCTCGCTCCTTCATCGCCCCTGGCGTAGAATGTTTCTATTCCCGCCATGTTAAGGCCTCCTACAGTCTTTCCTGTCAACCAGGGTTCCTGTATGAGGCATATGTCTGTTTGCTCCACTGCCATGCTGTGGTGTAGTTGTGCCACCGCAGCCTTGCAGTGTTGCAAGTTAATTTGTGAGCATCGGGTGTTTCTGATACCCATGGGAGTATCAGTTCCAGTCCCTACTCTACCCGTCCCTGCCTGTCGGACTCCCTTAGGATCCCCGGTTCCATCCCCTATTGGGGGATGTTCCCGGGTGTTCCCTCCTTGGGGTCCGCCGGCGTTCGGAGGGCAGGGTGCCCTCCGAACGCCCCCTCGAGGGTGCGCTGTGCGCCCCCCCCCCTGTCCGCCCCCTTTCTGGCGGCCTTCCCCTCCTGCCGGTCCCCCGTACCATGTTACGGGGTTCCCGGCCTCTCCTGTTCGGGGTGAGGAAGATTGCCTCCTTGACCGCGGTCCGTGGTGACGCCGTTGCCGGCTGCTCCACCCCGCTTGGTCAGCGGCGCAATCCTCCCCCCCCCCCCTGAGGGTGTCCTGCCACCTCCCTCGGCAGTCCCCCCCTCAGCTGCGTTGGGGACCTTCTTTAGGTGCTCATAAAATTTGACCTTGCCTAGGCCGTAGTGGGGGTCATGCCTAGCCCCCTCAAGGCCGTCAGTCCAGCCTGGTCCACCCCAACCACCAGGTTGGTGCATCTCCGACCGGCCGACGCACTCCAGACCCTCCAGTTTCTCGTGCTGAGTCCTGGATTCTGCCTGGAGAGCCTCATGAGGGCCTCGGCATTCCCCACTGTGGGTCCCGGCAGGGTCGCCGTTAGACGGCAGAGCCTAGGGAGGAGGTCCTCCTTGCGTTTTACCGCAAGTTTCGCCCCCTCCCACAGCTTCAACGCCGGGACTGTCCTCCTCAGCCACGAGACTGAGTCCGCGTCCGAGCACGTGACCCAAAGGCTCCCGTTCTCTAGACGCGAGCCCTCAAACCTCGGGGCTGGGTCTGCTGCACTGCCGGAGCTAAAAATAGCCTCGGTCCCCCCCCAGTGTGTCTGTCAGGTACGCTTCCGGTACGATAGCGTACCTTCCGCCCCCCGCTACTGCCACACCGAAGGAGGGAGTCAGCAGATCCCCTCTTCTCCTCTTGGTCTGTGGGGGGCAGCAGAGGGAGGAGTGTTGCCCGTTGAGCGCGGCCTCTTTCCTCCCTCCGGGGCGCTCCCCTCCGCCATCCCCTGATTCGGCTCACCGGTTCCCTGAGGGGTCTGGCCAGTCCCCAGATTTCTGGCCCTCGCCTTCCTCTTCCTCATGGCCCCGGTTCGCCTTCTCTTCTCTACTCCTGGAGCAGGAGCCTCGGACCCGGACGGCTCCATGGTCCCGGTTTGTACCCGGCCCCTCGTCGCCGCCTCTTGTCCAGAGGCTACTCCTACTCCCTCTCCTTCTGGAGTGGCTTTGGCCAAGGCCTCCACCATCTCCTCTGTGGAGAAGGTCTCGTCCCTGGTGCCGGTTCCACTTGTCGTGGTCCCAGCGCCCAGGTCGTCCCCTCTCTCGACCTGTAAAGCCTCCCGAGTCCTTCCATTGGAGTCCCCTAAGGAGGCGTCAATTTGATTAAAATCATTTATATTATAGTGTTCCATATAAGTCCCACGAGTGTCCGGGAAATAAAGGTCCGCCCCCACAGAGCCCGGTATGTGGGGGTAAGGTCTACAATACAGTGGGGTGCGACCCGGTGCCCCAGGGACATCGTTCACGACACATTGGCTCCAAGGGTTATCCCCCTATCACCACCCCTGTGCCATTCAGCCCTCGGCACGATGGTTTACACCTTTGGCTTGGGGGGGCTGGTCCGCGGTGACGGTTTTCGTTCGACTACCGGACTTTTACCTCCGTTGTCTCCCTTATCGCCGTCACTTCACCAGCCTTTCCGGAGGTTCCATATTGGTTCCCTGCTGAGCTAGTCAGCTGGTTCCCATGGCCCCTCTTACTAGCGCTGGCTACTTCCCCTATCCGCCACCGGGGGACGCGCCTCGGTCGATTGCTCAACCGCCAGTACAGCTCCCCCTTTCGGGGTTCCCGCCTGGGTCCGAAGTATATTTATATATATATGTATATATATATATATATATAATATATTATATATGGGGCATTCCACGCTATTTCACTCGGATTTCGAGTGACATTTTTTGATTTTTTTAATTTTTGGATATGTTCTTGGGGTGGATGCGGCAAGTTATATGAGCAGAAAAAAAAAAAAAAAAATTTTGAAAAACTTATGGGCTTTTGAAAGTTGGAAAAAAACACTTTTTGGCTCATTTCTTCTTCTCTTCAAGCGCTCATATCTTGAAAACTATTGCTTTTACAAAAAAAATGATGGAGAACTTTTCTCTTCAAAAAAGGTAAGAGCTTGAAATTAAAATAGTTTCAATTTTCAAAACGCGTTATTTCTATTTTTTATAAACAAATTGCTAAAGCTCCGATTTTGGCAATCGCGAAGAATGTGAAAAAAATATATGTGGTGTATCATATTATTACGGATTTTTGTGTAAATTTTTGTATTACTCGGAGAAGAGGTTTGCGAAATATCGCTGTTCTTATGCCTATTTTTGTGGAGTACTTCAAATGCGTTTGCTCCTCCATAATCAAATAAAATAAAGAATAAAAGGAACAACAAAAGACAAATATTTTATAGAACTATAGAATATTTGTCTTTTGTTGTTTCTTTTATTCTTTATTTTATTCGATTATGGAGAAGCAAACGTATTTGGAGTGCTTCACAAAAATAGGCGTAGCTGGGGCCTATTTTATTCATTTTTTGTTATTAAATGATGTGACGTGACATTTCGGGGAGAGCCAACCCCTCGTGCCAGTCATCGTCGTCCCCTTCCCTACCCCCTCAATTTCTTTAACCTAAGCCAGAATGGGCGCCAGTTAGTCGAATTTCGGCGGGACCAACACCGCAAATAGCTCCAGCAGCAAGAATAAAACTTATATAACTAATCGGGACGTAACGCATCCTTCTCGCTTCGAATCTCAACGCAACTCGGAACGGAACCAAAACCAACTCAAATCACACCGCGATCAGAAACGTCCTCGAACTTAACACTAACTTATCTAACTCAGAGGGGAGGAAGGGCACGGAACAGCCTCTCGGCAGCTCAGTATTCGGTTGGGTAGAGAGGGCGTGGGTCCTTTGGTGAAGATGGGGGAAGGTCTCAAATAAAACGCAAAACTCGATATCGTCCTTACATGTTCCACTATTGAACTCGGAAAATATCATAAGAATAATACAGATCGTGATCACAGAAGTGAGACAATATTCAATAATATAATGATCAATATAAACAGGAGCGACGGACGTCAATCCACGGGTCATCCCCTCGGTCGTGGGGGCCTCCCTCCGGGAAGGGTTTCTGTCCGCTCTGGATCCGCCCAGGGATGATGTCCGCAAGGGGTCGGACGACCCCTCGAGGAGGGGTGAGGGTCCCCAATCCCGCAGGTACTGACCGAACTTCCCCGAGAATCCACTAGGGGTTGATTCCCGCAACCAGCCTCGCGGCCAGTCGATAATCTCTCCGCGTCCCTTATTCTCCTTTGGGAGACACCAGGAACGAGTCCGGCATCCCCTATTCCCCTTCTGGGACAATCAGTACGAGAATAACCTCCCCTATCCCTTGTTGGGACAGTCGGGACGAGACTACCATCCCTGATCCCCTTTTGGGCCAATCGAGACCAGCGTGCATCCCACATCCCCTTTTGGGGCACCTGTGACGAGAATAACCTCCCCTATCCCCTTTCGGGACAGTCGGGACGAGCATGCATCCCACATCCTCTTTTGGGGCACCTGGGACGAGAATAACCTCCCCTATCCCCTTTTGGGACAGTCAGGACGAGACTACCATCCCCTATCCCCTTTTAGGACAAGCGGGACGAGACTAGCATCCTCTATCCCCTTCTGGGACAGTCAGGACGAGAATAGCATCCGCTATCCCCTTTTGGGACAATCGGGACGAGCTGCACCCCGGTTCCATGGCGAGGGGGTGCGAGGAGCGCGAACTCCCCACCCGACCGCCTTCCCCACGTCGGATCATCCGGGGGTCCCATTACCGAGCCCCGGAACCCAAATTCGCAAGGGGGATGAAATTCTCCCCGCGACGTGGGCACGAGCGCCCGAACCACACGCGAGCACGACGATCACCTGAAGGGTGAAGGGGTGAAGTATCCAACAAGGGTCGGACAATGTACGAGACAGGGGACTTGAAGGGGTGGTGGCTTCGGCATCATCTCCGTTCTTTCCCACCATGAGAGTGAGAGAGACCGGCGACGAACCCACCAAAATGATTAAAATCCACTCACCTGGACCTCTGGAGGGTCCACCGGGCCGTTTTTCCTGTCCTCCAACTGCGGGGGTGTATCTTCCTCCCTCATCTCCTCCGGTACACTCCTGGGTCACTCTGGGCGTCAAAACCTCCCCAAAACATGTTTGCACTCGTTTTCTGTTTGTATTCTCGTTCGCGGAGCGATGCGCATGTGTGCTCTATGTAGCGTGGGACGCAACTGGTGTCCAAAGTGGCGTTAGCCAACGACACCGTGCGTCCCCTGCACGCACAGTCCTTTACGCGCGCAGTCCCTTTTGACGCGCGTGTTCCTTTTTAGACGCGTGCGATTTAAAAAAAACCGATTCTAGCGCGCTAAGCGCATGCGTGGAGCTCTCGAGCGCTGACCGCGGTGCTAGCTGAGACACAAAAACAGCGATATTTCGCGAACCCCTTCTCCGAGTAATACAAAAATTCACACAAAAATCCGTAATAATATGATACACCACATATTTTTTTTCACATTTTTCGCGATTGCCAAAATCGGAGTTTTAGCAATTTGTTCACTTAATTTGTTTATAAAAAATAGAAATAACGCGTTTTGAAAATTGAAACTATTTTTATTTTAAGCTCTCACCTTTTTTGAAAAGAGAAGTTCTCTATCGTTTTTATTGTAAGAGCAATAGTTTTCAAGATATGAGCGCTTGAAGAGAAGAAGAAATGAGCCGAAAAGTGCTTTTTCCCAACTTTCAAAAGACCATAACGTTTTCAAAAAAAAAAATTTTTTTTTTTTTTTTTTGCTCAATTAACTTCCCTCATCCACCCCAAGAACATATCCAAAAATTAAAAAAATCAAAAAATGTCACTCGAAATCTGAGTGAGAAAGCGTGGAATGCCCCATATACGTATAATATATGTATATATTATACGTATATTAGGGGAAGATGGGGTAAAAAACCCCCAAGAGGTAAGATGGACATATGCTGACTTTGAAATTGTATATTAGGAAAAATCCAGAGAATTATTGAAGATAGAATTTTTTTGATGATTCCATCGGAAAGCTGAGAAAATTTGAGGCGGAAAACATGTGTCAAAACTAATTTTTTCGATTTTTTTGAAAAATCGATTTTTTCACCCAGATCTGAAGGGGTTTACCTTTGAAAAATGTGAAAAAATCACTTTTTTGGCGATATCTCGGGTTTTATTGGTCGTAGTTCAAAAATCCTGATTCGAAGTGAAAGGTGAGCTCATTTGCGATGAATTCATGTAGTTTTAAAATTGAAAATACGATTTTCCCAGTACTTTTGGGGTGTTTCTTGAAAATCAGTTTTCGCACTATAAATCACTCGAAAAATCGTATTCTTAATTTTGAAACCACATAAATTCATCGCAAATGAGCTCAGCTTTCACCTCGAATCTGAATTTTTACGCTACGACCAATAGAACCGGAGATATTGCCAAAAGTGTGTTTTTTCAAATTTTTCCAAGGTAATCCTTCAAATTTGGATGAAAAAAATCGAATTTTCAAAAAACTCGGAAAAATTAATTTCGACACATGTTTTCTGGCTAAAATTTCCTCAGCTTTCCAATGGAATCATCAGAAAATCGCTATCTCCAACCGTTCCATCAGAATGTTTATTTTACCCCGATCTCCCCTATAAAATATAGAAAAAAATCCGGACTAGCCCACCAGGCAAAGTTGTGCGCGCGAGTAGCGCACGGAACAGCCTAGTATAGTAAAATAAAGGATGAAGAGACTCAACATGTAGAGGATCCATTCCTCCCATCCTTTCCCTTCAATATCTCAAACACTAAGCAAAGGAGAACAATTTCACCTTCATACTTTAAAGAAAATAATTGAAAGAGCTATAAACAAAGTTGAACATAGTAAAAAAGGGAGAAAAAATTTCCATTCGGTTTTGAAAACAAAAAATAATTTATTCATATCAGTGATAATGATACATGTAGATTGTTGCAGGCTGGTTGAAGATGAAGGGTGAGGTGGCAGATTGAACCGGCGCTGGAACAATTACGTGTCCATGTCCATGTCCACGTCCACGTCTACGTGGACCTACAGTTCCGGTAGTCGAGACTTTTTCGAAGGAAATTTTTTGTTCTTTTCAAATCTTTTTTCAAATGAGAAATATCTCAGATAGTTTTTGAGATATAAACGAAAAACCAACCACTTTTTTTCAGTTAATTGCTCATAACTTTCGGAATTTATTCGAGCGACCCTTTAATTTTTTCAAAAAATATCCACATACGATTTCATATACTGAGAGAATTTTCTGACCTTTAGAACTATCAAATTTGAGTTGAAAAAAAACCTCAACTATAAATATGTACGTTGTAGTTATTAGATGATTACTAAAAATTATTGTTCTGGCAATAAAATATCGGAATACCATTTAACACCAACGAATAGCTCTGTATTTTCCGAAGGATAAAAAGTTTTGACCAAAAAAGCACTTGTTGACGGGACGACAAACGGTTTCACAATAAAAAATTGGCTCACTCATTTTTCTAGGGAAGATCAGAATGATGTAAAATTTTAGCAAATTATATTCATTATAATGAAATTAATTGAATTTACTTTCTACTCACTAGTGATGTTGTCACTTTGATGAGTCATTATTTATCCTGAAAACACAAGTAAAAAAAGGTGTTAATTATGCGTAAAGTACGAGCGAAAATTCCACTTTTGACTTTGTCAAAACCGCTTGCTCATTCGTACACCTAGCGCTACCTCAATTGACCGAATTAATAAAGTCACTGAAAAGGTCCTTTACAATAACAAGCGGATTAGAGGTAAATAACAGTTTTCTTCCACCCTTCTCCGGTGTTCATGAAATTTGTTACCGAATTCTGGGGATTATTGAGTGGGGTATTCAAAATTATTCTGTTTATAAATAAAGATGTATTTTTGTAACAAATAGTGAATATAAAGAATGATTTAATTTTTCTTGTGTATCAATAAATAAATTTGATGAACCTTGTTGAGAAATGAAACATAAGACGGGTTTTTCCCAAGTAACAAACTCCATTCTCCCTGGTTTTTCCCAAATAACCCCAATTAAAATAATACAGCCACGTTTTCAGTATCCAGTCTTCACCATATTAATCGTTTTATTAGTTCAAGAAGAATGGAGCCTCCTGCTGGCTATACGATTATTACCTTAATTTCCGGATTAGCAGCGTATTTCCCCAACAATTCAGAACCTTCCACCCCTGCAAGACCCAAACTGACCTGCACCTTCACTCCCACTCCACTCTAGTAATTCAAACCGCTGAACCAATCAGTCCACGAGCTCCCCCAAAAATTAGAATCTTCACCAATCCCGGAAATCTATCCCTACTTGAACTTGTGAGCCAATAGAACCCATCCAAAACTGTATAAATAGTCATGTTATCATTAATTTTGGTCAGTAAGCATCGAAAAGGATTCGTTTAAAACCACTAAGTAATAAAGAGTATTGAGGAGAAATCAAATAGTTAACTCTCCTCAGTTTCCAAGTCTCCAAGCCTCCCATAATCATTCTTCCTTTTCATCAAATCCAGTACTTTCCAAGTATTTTCCAGTACTCAAACCCCAAATAACTACACAAGGATACAATTCGGCGTGTAGTCGTTTTCAGAATATCACTTCTGATAATGTTCAGGTCTTGAGCCTTACAACCTCAAGATTCCAAACGGAAAGGTGGTATTGCGAAAACAAACCTTTGGGGAAAATGATTGTATAATTACCAATCGTTTCTCATTTTTTGTTTATGAATAATAATTTTTTTTCCTCGAGAAAACTATAGGCAAAAATATTTGAATAGATCATACAGAACGGATGAATAATTGATTTTGACAATGATAAAAAATTGTTTTTCTGCTAATCATTTTCTCCGAAAAATTGTCAAAATGCTGTAAAATAACGTAAACAATATCTTATAATGGTTTCATTTTCACTCATTTCTCATTGAATTCGGAAATTTTTTTAATTTCCATTGATTCCTCCTCTGAATAAATAGTGTATAGATTAATAACAACTAAGAATTAAATTTTCGTCACATAATATACACAACACAAGTGTATACCATACTGTCTTTTTATGGGCATTATGATATACGCTTGTGTAGCATATATCAAGTAACGGAAATTAGATTGATGGCTGTTGTTGACCTATACACTTTTCATTCAGGGGAGAGTTCAATACATGATATTATGTACTCCTTGAAGAAGTAGCTCCAAAATTTAACTAATAATTGAAATACAAAGAAATGCGCCCTTTTTTTCCAACTTTCAGTATAGTTTTCACGGAACTCCTTAGCTTTTTTTTGAATATTTTCAACTAGAAAAGCACATAAATCGATGACAAATCTACTCACTCCTTCACGGAAATAATAGATATTTCTCTAGGTTACCAGATTCGCTAAACAAGATCGAATAAAAGTGCCTTGAAAATTTTTGAAAATTTTGAATATGAATCGATTTATCCTAACTTTTTTATAAAAACTCCATGCGCGAGAGCGAAATACGTAAGGTGTGCGCGCAGCGTCACACACATACGTACATACACACTCACTCAAAAGTAATTAAATAAACTATTTTCATCAAATTATTACTCAGTCTAGTTCATTTCTAGAAAGAAAAACAATTTTTTTTCCACTCGAAAATTTTTATTTTTTATGAATCATGATTTGAGTGTATATTGAAAATCGAGCGACATAAAATTATTTCATGAAAATTCTTTTTTGTAGCTCCTCAAATCATCTCTAAATAAAATTGCATCGAAATTAATCTATCTCGCTCAATTTCTGAGATTCAAATTTGAAAGAATCTCCTCAAAATTCGAAAAAAGGGAAGAAAATCAGAAATTTCTTCAAATAAATAAATAATTAAACATATTCTTTATAATTCAAATATTTATGAAAAATTCCCGATCAATTTTCTAAATCATTTCCCCATTCTTCTGGGTGAGATATACTTCAGGAGTGAGTGTGTATGTACGCATGCGTGAACACTGCACACTCACCTTACATATTTCACTGGGGCATGGAGTTTTCATAGAAAAAATAGAATATCTCGATTAATATTCGAAATTTATTAGCAAGTTTGATAATGTAGAGAAAGAAAATGTAATAAAAATTATTCCCGGGATGTTGTGGTTCAAAAGTTCGAATGTTAATAACAGAATACTGGATCATCCTGAAAAATCCAGATTTGGATTCCTCGTTCAAAAATATATAGGAATTCCTTTGAAAAAGGATTGGACTTCTTTTTTATTATTGCATACAGAACTTCACTGTAGTGAAAGGACTAGAGGGGGAGGTAGACAAATACTCTTCTATTTAGAGACACTATTGTTTATACTGACTAAATACAAAAAGGATAGCGCTATAGTAGACAGTGGCGAGATATTGTTTGAAAGAAAGGAAAAGGGATATTTCAGGTAGCCAGCCAGAATCTACGGTACAGCTCATCATGAACTTTCCCCACTTGCTCAAAAAAACTCTTCGAAAGAAATGAGAATCGATTTTTTTTCGAAACTTTATATATGAACTTGGAAACATTTCTGCATCTACTAGACTGCTCTCACTGTTGAGACAATGAGAAATTCAGAGGAATGAGGAGCAAAGGAATCGATTAATGTTGTTTCTGAAAAGTCATTCATTTTATTGGATTGTAGATGGAATAAAAAAAAAAGTAATGAGCTATAACAATACAGCTTTATTGATTTCAAATTTATATACAAGAATATATGAAACGGTTACAAATGCTACAGGGGATGATTTCTAATAAATTCAACGCGTGAAATCCATTCATTACAAAATTGGCACAAATTTAAATATACATTTTATAAGCTAAGTTGACGTTCGATTTTTAGCTAATTTTCCCTTCTATTCTATCTTGCTCGGAATTCATTTTTTCTGGATTTTGCACACGCTAGAAACCATTATCTTTCATCTCTCTAAAAGATAGTACATTCCGTATTACAGGAAGGGAAAAGTTGATTCGAACAAAATTTCCTCACCCTCGTAACATATCATCCTTTTGCCAAGTGCGAATATTATGTGCGTTACAGTCAGAAGAGGCCTTCACAACAAGAGGAATTGCCGGAAAATCTCCTCCTGTTGGGGAGACTTCTCTCCCGTCTTTAGAACTCAATGTTCTATTATCAGAGTTCCTGTCGCTAATTTCATCCAGTAATTGATAATCTCTGCATCATACCTTGGTGGAAAATTCATCTTTTTCGGATGTCACCTATGTTGAGAATCGTACTTTCTTGCCTCTCGAAAGATTAGATATTACGCATCCACATGAAAAAAAAATTACTTTCGCCGAGAAAAAATTCGCTCACGCGAGTCACTCACAAAATTAGTGGACTGTATTTTTTTTGTGTAGTAGGTGCGTAATACCTTTCCTTTTAGTGAGACGAGTATCCGCAATTTCCAACATAGGTGAGATCTGCAAATGAACAAATACTCCACTGCGGTGACGTTGAGAAGTAATATGTGCGCCAAAGGCAGAAAAGACATGTTTACAACAGGAAGAATTTCCAGAAGATCTTCTGTTGTAAAGTGCTTTTCTTCAACCTTGGTGTACATTGTACTATCATTCAATAGCTGGGAAGAGCAGACAATCAGGCATTTTTTTATTGCTCCCGCAGACAACTTTTACTATTAAAAGTTTTGTCGCTTCTTTTATTTTATAACTTATTATTCATTGCATTGTTTGGAAGAGCAGAATGTTATTTCAAAGTTTAATTCGGATTTCTTCCCGTCATTTGAAGACGAATTATTAGTCTCGATTCAATAAATTCTGAATGTCGGATGTTTGTCGTGAGGAGTCCTCCCCACGATTGTCTTCAATCTCCTTTAGAATATTTGAAATTTAATGAGTTCATTAATTATCGCTGTGCTTTTGAGGGTGATGTCAGCACTTGGAAATTACAAAGAACAAAAATACTTAAATTGGAGGAATCTAAGCCCACTTACTTTTTCATTTTTTATTATGTTTCAATTTTTTGCGGAGAAGCCATGATAATTGTCATTACTCAAATGCCTCCACATAATGTAATTAGGAGGAGAAAAACAAAGAGGCGTTAAAAAAATACCTCTTACGATTGCTTCAACTATTTTTATTAGGCTGATTGATAATTCAATAGTCGTAGTGTAAAAATGCTAGTTTCATCTCAAGCATAAACTCTACATTGGAATATATGTACTGACAGAATTTGGCAATTGAAGAATTGTCATTCTTCATCATTCCAATTTGAAGTCGATGCTTGCAACTGGACTTGCATTCTTACAACATGATTGTTTAATTAGCGACTAGCCTGACGAAAATATTAAAAAAGGTTGTGAAACGTGTATTGTAGCTCAACATTTTTCCTCTCCCCCAACCGTATTATGTGGAGAAATATGAGTTATCCCAATCAACATCATTTTTTTCGCAAGAACATTGAAGCGTGATGATGGAAAAAAAATAGTAGCTTTATATTTTTCTAATTCAAGTATTATCGTTGCTCTTGTTTTCCAACTGCTGTCATTCCGGAAGTATCCTCTTACGATTCATTGGCCTCAAAAGTGCACCACACATTAACGAATCAAAAAACGCGGTAGCGTTTTGCGCCATGTGAACGTTTGAAAACGTGCACGCGCATAATTTACAAATAGAATGAGACGGTTTTTTTTTTTTTTTAAATTAAGCATTATTTCTCACCCAAAAAAATATCACATGTCCGTCTCAACATTCTATTGAAAAATCAATATTTAATTTATTGAAAAACAATGCAGATGTTGAGAAATTAATAATTTTAATGGAAGCCACGCCCTTTTCCGACGTTTTTGTGTAAAATGAGAAGTCCGTGAGACATTTCGTTGCAGCGTTGGCAGCAATGACTCATGATATTCACGCGACAGACTCGACTCGAAGAAATGATGAGCCGATGTTGGCATCATTGTTTAAAAGGAAAAAGCGGTAAATTCGTAACATTGATCGCTTCAATCCTTTTGACTTCAGTTTTTTTTTTCTAATAACTTGGAATCGAAACGAGATAGAGAAATTTTCATGAACATCTTTTTTATTGAGAGAAATTAGATCTATTATAAAAGTAATGACAAAAAACTTTCTATCGCTCTTGATACCGGAAATATCATTACTTAAAAATTAACATGATAATTTAGCTATAAAGAAATTGACAATTACGCAAAAAATGCGCGATATGGGCCGACAAATTATTAAAAATAGAAAAGAACGTGCCATGTGCACGTTTAAAACGTTCTGTATGGTTAGTTAGTATTACTCAAAATATTGGGGGAGCAATAAGAAGACAAAATCCAAAACAAAGAGATTACGACGCAAAAATAATTGCAAAAAGGGAACCAAGTACTAGTCTCTTTGTAATTACTGCAATAGGGGAGGGGAGATATGTTCTTCTAAGAAGAACAGATCCAAAATTCGACTATTGAAAAAAATGCACATGGCGCGGCCGTTTTTTTCAACATTTGGTATAGTTTTCACGGAATGACTGAGTTTTTTTTAAAAAAAAAAGGGCGCGCCATGTGCATTTTTTTCAATAGTCGAATTTTGGATCTGCTTTTCTTAGAAGAACATATCTCCCCTCCCCTATTGCAGTAATTACAAAGAGACTAGTACTTGGTTCCCTTATTGCAATTATGTTTGCGTCGTAATCTCTTTGTTTTGGATTTTGTCTTCTTTTTGCTCCCCCAATATTTTGAGTAATACTAACTAACCATACAGAACGTTTTGAACGTGCACCTGGCGCGTTCTTTTTTATTTTTAATAATTTGTCGGCCCATATCGCGCATTTTTTGCGTAATTGTCAATTTCTTTATAGCTAAATTATCATGTTAATTTTTAAGTAATGATATTTCCGGTATCAAGAGAGATAGAAAGTTTTTTGTAATTACTTTTATAATAGATCTAATTTTTCTCAATAAAAAAGATGTTCATGAAAATTTCTCTATCTCGTTTCGATTCCGAGTTATTAGAAAAAAAAAACTGAATTCAAAAGGATTGAACCGATCAATGTTACGAATTTACCGCTTTTTCCCTTTAAACAATGATGCCAACATCGGCTCATCATTTCTTCGAGCCGAGTCTGTCGCGTGAATATCATGAGTCATTGCTGCCAACGCTGCAACGAAATGTCTCACGGACTTCTCATTTTACACAAAAACGTCGGAAAGGGGCGTGGCTTCCATTAAAATTATTAATTTCTCAACATCTGCATTGTTTTTCAATAAATTAAATATTGATTTTTCAATAGAATGTTGAGACGGACATGTGATATTTTTTTGGGTGAGAAATAATGCTTATTAAAAAAAAAAAAAAAAAAACCGTCTAATCCTATTTGTAAATTATGCGCGTGCACGTTTTTAAACGTTCACATGGCGCAAAACGCTGCCGCGTTTTTTGATTCCGAGCAAAAAAAAAAACTATGGAATCTGAGGAGAAAAACTGCAATTAGAGTTTCTGTAAAAAACATGTCCGAGTACATGTTTGTATTCCTTAGAATCACGATACGTACACGATCATTTAACCACCTCTGTCTTGAAAGTGTTCGGAGATCTCTCACATATAATGGCTCAATGGTATCTGGGATGAGAATATCGTCTGGTTTTCACTACCATTCCTACCAGGAGCAAAAAAATTGGTAGATATAATGACGGATTACAGATAACAAAGTGCAGCTATGTATTACCTTCGCTTTCTTCGGGTCTGAAGATGGAGGTTCACGTTCAGCCTGAAACTAATAATAATAACGTTAAATTTTTCAAGTTTCCTTCAATTAGGATGGAATTGCACTATGATTGATTCGTGAAATGCTGCGACCAATGTGAAATTTATTAATTTACTTAGGTGTATTTTGTATTTCACGTTCAAATTTTGGGAAACTTATACATGAGATTATAAACACAGATGTAGTGGAGCGTCGCTGAAATGTTCCTTCTGGCGTCGATGTTGGTATTTTTTCAACTTTAATTGGAGTTTGAAGTTCCGTACAGGTTGAGAGTATTTCTTCCATCATTCGCTCTCTGATTTGTGCCATATCTTCTTGAGTGAAAGTAAATGAGGAATTCTCAGCAATATATTGTGCATACATGCAGACAAATACTCCACAATCAAATCCATTGCACTGAGTGGGAATCGCCTGTCAATAAAGAATGAACTATTAAATGAAAACGTCCTTTAAATCCATTTCTTCTCAGCAGAAAAACGTACTGTCGCATGTGTCAATATCCAATCAGCAGTGGGGAATGACTCGCCTTCCTTTTTCTCATATTCCTCTTGGAGATATTTTAACATTAACTATTCAAAGCAATTCAAAATTAACATCAGAACAATTTCATAGACATTATGCTCAACAAGTTAATTGGGAAAATTCTTTGTGTTTCACTTTTTTTCGATATACTAACCTGTTAATATTTTTCCTTTGCACAACGGAAGCTATCATAATGAGTTATACAGCGTTCCGTGAGACTAATCACACAAAGGCACCAATGACTCCCATTTTTATTAATTGGAATGGATAGAAGCTCTTTACTAAATAGATCAGACTAGAGAGAGAGGAAAAAAATTCGTCAAATTCTCAAATTTACAGCCCATAAGATAAGAGCTTCAATAAAAAAGAAAAAAAAGAGAATGAAAGTGAAATGCTTACGCCAGCAGTCCATGCTTCAACATCTGCATAGCCATTCGACTCATAAAACCCATAAAGAGCGGCAAAGTGCGCGAAGAGACGGTCCGGTCTTTTCTGTACAATGACTTGCATATAATAATCCAGAATCTATCGAAAAATGAGAAAATGCATTGAATTCTTCCATTCTCACGAAGAGTGAGAAATTTACACTTTTTTACATACGCGATCATCGAGCCACTGTCCGTCTTCAAGCGTCTTAAGATCTTTCAGCAGTATACTAAATATCGGGCTCATGAGTCTAGAATCATCACTTTCCTTCAGCCTTTCCTATTTTCAGAAAAAGATATTATTATTCCATAGAAACACTATGGATTTATGTGACGGTAATGTCTATTAACCTTTTTATTTGAAGTTTTTTCTAAAGGGGAACCTTCCTGCATCAGAGAAGGAGCAAACTCGCAGCTTTTGCTCTGGTCAGTTTCATCTGCGTCATCATCAGGCTGAAACTATATCATAAATTTTTAGTAATAACCCCGAGTGCCCCATAAATTTGAGCTGAACAGAATCTAAGTATTAATTCTCTTCGATTACCCCTGGAATATTCAGAGTAGCTCGTCTGGTCTCGCACTCGCTGATATCATCCCGAGTGCTTCCCCATGATTTGGCCGACGAACCGAGTGAACTTTTCTCATTCTCCATCGGTTCTGCAATATTTGATTGTTTTGAGGATTGTGAAAGTGATGGTTTGAATAATTTATCTACAGGAGACTTTATTTTTTCATTGCCTGAAAATGACGAATCATTGTCCGTACTGAGCTATGCAAAATCCTATCGGTAAAATAATAAATTTATGATAAGTGATGAAAATTGCTTCATTCCATGGTGACTTTTATTAAGAAAACTGTATCATACCCGCTTAAACAGAATTTTCCTAGGAAAATCAGGGACATAGGTGTGCTGTGTAGTCATTTTCTCAAAGGAACTCAAGAGTTCCATTTCTTCTTCTAAATTTATGACACTCTCATCATTCTTTGCATTATCTTCCAGATCCTCAATGTGGATTACTGGAGAATCATCCCAATTATCTGAGACCTCCTTGTCATAATCGCTCAAAATTTGGGCTTCAATTTTTTTTTGCAGCACTTTTCCCAAGTATCTGCAGGTAAGTTATTCAACGTTTCCTGCCAAATTTTGGTACATGTCTCCATAGAATAAACATGGTTGGGCCCAACGCGTTTATCATACATTGGCTTCACTATTCCCCATATTAATTCAATAGGATTATAAAATGAATGATACGGTGGTAAGCGAAGCACAACATGATTACTCTCCAATTTCACGAACTCGTCGAAAAAATATCTCTTAAGCTTTCTGTTCTCCTGACATATATCTAATAATTCTTGCCTATTCATTCTGAAATTGAATGCAATTCCATTAGCGAGGAGCCATTTTTGGATATCTCTTTTATTCCACGATGTTGTTGGCTGTTTGGCCACCTTTGAAAACATTATGTTTTTATATAATAAATATGACTGTGTAAGAAAAAGTCTTCTCTCATTATATAAAGGAACTTTGGACCCAGTTCAGGTACCCCGAAAGGGGGAACTGAGCTGGCGGTTGAGCAATCGACCGAGGCGCATCCCCAGGTGGCGGATAGGGGAAGTAGCCAGCCCTAGTAGTAGGGACCACGGAAACCAGCTGTGAGGAACAGCTGGAAGCTGTAATGGAACCTCTGGAAAGGCAGGTGAAGTGGCGGCGATAAGGGAGACAACGGAGGTAAAAGTCCGGACTGTTGACCAAAAACCGTCACCGCGGGCTAGCTCCCCCAAGCCAAAGGTGTGAACCATCGTGCCGAGGGCTGAATGGCACAGGGGTGGGGACAGGGGGATAACCCCTGAAACCAATGTGTCGTTAACGATGTCCCTGGGGCACCGGGTCGCACCCCACTGTATTATAGACCTTACCCCCACAAACCGGGCTCTGTGGGGGTGGACCGTATTTCCCGGACACTCGTGGGACTCATATGGACCAACAAATCAATAATAAAAATTTTGACGCCTCCGCAGGGGACTTCGAAAGAAGGACCCGGGAGGCATTTCAGGAGCAGAGGAGGGACGAACTGGGTGCAGGGGCCACTTCCAGTGGAACCAGCAACAGGGACGAAACCTTCTCCACCAGGGAGTTTGCGGAGGCCTTAGCCAAAGCCACTCCAGGGAATGAGGAGGCAGCTGGTGCCTCGGGTCAGGGGAAGGGGCCGGGGGAACGGGTGATGCCCGGACCCACGGAAACACCCATGCCCGATGGCCCGGCTGCCGGTGTGAGCCGGGAAAGGTGGTCCGGTGCGCCGAGGAGGAAGGAGGGGGCCATGAAAATGGGAACTTGCCTGACGACTCAGAGCGCCGGCGAGCCTGTTCCGAAGGAGGCAAAGGGGAGTGCCGTGGAGGGAGGAAAGAGACCGCGTTCAGCGGGCAACACTCCTCCCTCTGCTGGCCCCCCTAAGCCCAAGAGAAGGAAGGGGGATCAACTGACTCCCTCCTCCAGTGTGGCGGTTGCGGGGGGCGGAAGGGACGCCATAGTACCTGAAGCGTACCCGACGGACACGCTGGAGGGGGAGCAGGGGAAGACCCTGGAGGCCGCATTGACGGAGGCGATTTTTAGCCCCGACAGTGAGGCGCACTCAGCCCCGAGATTCGAGGGCTTGCGGCTCGAGAGCGGGATTCTTTGGGTCACGTGCTCGGACGCGGGATCGGTCTCGTGGCTGAGGAGAACGGTCCCGGCATTGAAGCTGTGGGAGGGGGCGAAACTTGCGATGAAACGCAAGGAGGACCTCCTCCCTAAGCTGTGTCGCCTCACGGCGACCTTGCTGGGACCCACGGTGGGGAGGGCTGATGCGCTGTCGAGGCTGTCCAGGCAAAATCCGGGCCTCAACACGAGGCTCTGGAGGGTCTGGAGTACGTTGGCCGGTAGGGGATGCACCAACATGGTGGTTGGTGTGGACCCTTCCGGACTGGCAACCTTGAGGGGGCTGGGCATGACCCCTCACTACGGCCTGGGAAAGGGTAAATTTTTCGAGGACCCAAAGAAGACTGGGTGCATACCCGAGGAGGGGACTACCGCGCAAGGCGGGAAGATACCCTCCAAAGGGGGAGTGGAGAAGGGCACCTCCAGGGCAGCAGGGGTGGAGATGCCGGCAACGGCGTCACCACGTACCGAGGTCAGGGGGGCAATCCTCCACACACCCGGCAGGGGTGGCCGAGAACCCCGGAACATTGTCCGGGGGACCGGCAGAAGGGGGAGGCCGCCAGGGAGGGGGCAGGCAGGGGGGGGGGGCAGGGCAGAGGCAACCGGGGGAGCACAGTGCACCCTCGAGAGGGTCTTCTCTGCCCTCCGAACGCCGGCAGACCCCAAGGAAGGAGCACCCGGAAACACCCCCCATTAGGGGGTGGAACTGGGGCTCCCGAGGGGGACATGTCGGAAGGAAAGGGTAGAGCAGAGATAGAAACTGATACCCCGATGAGTATCAGGAACACCCGATGCTCACAAATTAACCTACAACACTGCAAGGCTGCGGTGTAGATGTGCAAGGCTGCGGTAGCACATCTACACCGCAGCAGGGCAGTGGAGCAGACAGATATATGCCTCATACAGGAACCCTGGTTGATAGGGAAGACGGTAGGAGGCCTAAACATGGCTGGAATGGAGACATTCTATGCCAGGGGCGATGAGGGGGCGAGAGCCTGCATCATCGCCAGCAATAATTGCCTGCCCAGGCTGGTCAGGGACTTCTGCTCGAAGGACTAAAAGGCCATGAATATTCCCCTGATAGTGGGCTGTGATGCGAATGCACATCACACGGTCTGGGGGAGTAAAAGATGTACAAGAAGGGGCGAAGCCCTTCTAGAGTTCATCCTTGAACTCTAGAAGGATGGAGCACCCTCCTTGGGAGGTGCTTAATAGAGGCACCATGCCGACCTTCGTGACGACCAGATGTCAGGAAGTGATCGATGTCACACTGTGTACGAGATCGTTTCTGGCCAACTGTGAAGGATGGGAGGTATGTGATGAGGACTCACTTTCGGATCACCGGAGGATGAGATTCAAAATCACAGGGGCCACCATTCATGTCGAAGCGCCACCCAGAAGGAATCCCAGGAACACAAACTGAGAGGAATTCGAAGCCACCCTAGAGTTGACTCTAGGAGACAGACGCAAAGGAGTCAGTGGACTGAAGGGACTGGACAGAGTTGCCTCATTCATACAGGAAAACTTGGTACGGACCTTCCAGGAACACTGCAGAGAAAGCACCATCAAATCCAATAAGAGAGTGAAATGGTGGAACAAGGAACTCACCAGGCTCAGATCCCTTGCTAGAAGGCAGTGGAGACGGGCCTATAGCTCCAAAAAAGAGGTGGACTGGAACAAGTACAGAGCCATAAACGCACTGTACAAGGACCAGATAGTCGAGGCAAAGGACTCCCACTGGAGGGACTTCTGCTCAGAGCTAGAGAATATTTCTCTGGTCTCTAGACTGAAGAGAATCTTCACAGGAGGACCGAGAGCTTCTCTGGGTAGCATAATAACCCCAGAGGGGGGAAGTATCACCCAACATAAAGACATACTCCGACACCTGATACAGGTACACTTCCCAGATTCGGAAGAGAGAGAAGAGGGAATGGAGTATGTCAGAAGGAGCGATGCACTAAGCCGTGGACCGGACTGGGAGACGGCCAAGAGAATCGTAACGATGGGGAAGCTCGAATGGGCCCTAAGCTTTTTTGACAACTACAAAAGCCCGAGACCAGACGAGATCTATCCAGCAATGCTTAAGAAAGGAGGGAAAGCCCTAAAATCGGGGCTCATCCAGACCATGAGGGCCAGCGTGGCCCTGGGACGGAACCCTCCATCTGGAGAGAGGTCAGGGTTGCCTTCTTGCCCAAGCCGGGACAGAGCAACCATGACAACGCCAAAGCCTTCAAGCCTATCAGTCTGAGCTCTTTCGTCCTCAAAACGACGGAGAGACTGATAGAAAGATACCTGAAGGATAATGCGCTGAGGAGGAAGAAACTCAGCAACGCGCAGCACGCCTACCAGGAGGGTCGTTCAACAGAGACGGCACTCCACGTACTGGTAGATGAAATTGAGAGCGCCCTATTCAGAAAGGGAGCCTTACTCGGGGTGTTCATCGATATCGAAGGAGCGTTCGACAACACCTCATTCGAAGTCATCGGGAGAGCAGCCAGGAATTTTCAGTTTGGGGAAACCATAACTGAATGGATACTGGAGATGCTCAAGACCCGGAACATCAACGTCACCTACGGAGAAGAACGAGTTAGAGCAGGAGTGGGCAGAGGATGCCCACAGGGGGGGTGCAATTTCACCTACCCTGTGGTCGATCGTCGTAGATGAACTCCGGCGGAAACTCGGAGGACTCGGGGTGAAAGTGGTTGGCTACGCTGATGACGTAGCCATACTGACAAGTGGGGAACACGCTGGAGAACTACACTGGAGAATGCAAAAGGCATTGGACCATGTGCAAGCATGGTGCACCAGGCAGGGACTCAGGGTGAACCCTAGCAAGACGGAGATGGTACTCTTTACTGGAAAGAGGACCCTGGCGGTGAGACCGCGCAGGATCTTCGGCACGGAGCTCAGTTTCTCTGACGAGGTTGACTACCTAAGGGTAAGACTCGATCGGAGACTGAGCTGGAGACCACACATAGAGAAGCAGATAGGAAAGGTGACGAACACCTTCTGGGCCTGCAGAAGGATGATAGGAGGCACCTGGGGACTCAGCCCGAAAGTGATCAAATGGATCTACACAGCGGTGCTGATGCCCCAGTTCTCTTATGCATCGGTTGTATGGTGGAGAGCCCTAACGAGGACTTCCACCATACGAAGAGTGAACAGGCTGGCCAGATGGGTAGGGCTGGAAATGAGTGGGGCTGTGAGGACCACACCCACCCTCGCCCTGAAGACTATCCTGGACTTAAAACCGCCGCACCTGCTAGCCCTAGAGGCAGCGAGGGGAGCGGCGGTGAGACTCAGGGCGTCGGGGCTGTGGAGGACCTCGACCCATGGACACGCGTCGCTGCTGAACGAGGGAGAGGTGAGAAGAACCCTCGTGATAGGTAGTGACGCGGGCGTTAGGACGAGGACTTTTGGAAGAACCTTCACAGTCCCTAGACCCACAAACGAGGAATGGCTGAGGAAGGAGAAGCCGTTCCTCACACCAAAGGGCCCAACTTGGTACACGGATGGGTCGAGAGGAAGGGCGGGAGCGTTCATTGGGGTATGGTCTGAAGGACCAGAGACCAATACCTCAAAAAGACTACCGCCCCATAGCACAGCCCTGCAAGCAGAGTTGGCTGTGCTAATAGTATGTGCAGAGGAGATCGTGGACCTGCGAATGAGTGGGAAACACATCTATATTTGCACGGATAGTAAGCAGGCCCTTAGGGAACTAGAGAGGGTGGAAACGACCTCACGGTTAACTAAGGACTGCATTGATCTGCTGAACATCATAGGAGCAGACAACTGGACCAAGTTACTCTGGGTGCTTGGACATGTGGGCATCAGGGGGAACTTGGAAGCAGACACATTAGCCTCTATGGCATGGTCACAGAGCCATAGGGAAGCGTGTGTAGAAATAGGTGCCGAGAGGGAGCTGGTCCGGAAGTGGCTCAAAAGGAAGACACGGAAGGACTTCAGCAGACTCTGGCACAGCGGCACGGGTCTGGCTCATACCAGACTCCACCTGGAAGGACCGAATGAGGCGCTGTCAGACAGGGTTACCCAGTTGAAGAAAAGGGAACTGCGCTGCCTGATAGGCCTCATCACAGGACACTGACCTACAAGGGCCTATCTTCACAGATTTGGGGTCGAGGAAGATCCCACCTGTGAGGTATGTGGGATGGAGAGAGGAGATGCCAACCACTTGATTATGAGATGCAGTGGACTAGACTGGGCTAGATGGCAAGTCTTTGGCACCCACGGCATCTCAGAGCTCAAAGTCTCAGGGGACTTGGTAGGGGGCCTATTGCAATTTGCAAGGCTGACTAACCTGATGGAACCCTGGGACAGGACGGTCGCCTAGAAAAGGCGGGCATAAAATGGCGTAAGCCCATTATGCCTTAGGGTCGTCCGAAGTCTAACACATACATACATATATAAAGGAAGATGTGTGTTATTACTTAATAAATACTAGCTAAAGTCAGTAGATTAATTTTATATAATAAAAGATGACTTTCCAATGAAAGATATGATATCCGTAAAAATACATACTTGTTCTGAATGATAACTTGCATTATTAATGACAATTACACAGTCATCTTGGAGATTGGGAAGTAATTGTGTACGGGCCCATTTCATGAATATTTTGCTATTCATATCCCCATGATAATCATCGTAACGTTTCGGTTTTTAGGAGGCACGATAGAACAATGACGCATTTGGAAGAAATCCTTTTTTTGAACCTGCATGACATGCGATAAATCTGTATCCCGTGGCATTTGTTCTTACAGAGCTACTTCTGCGATTATGATCTTGCCATTCCTTGCACTTATGTGTTCCTCTTTGGAATGTCCAAGTTTCGTCGAGATAAACTATTGTTTTTTTCTCATCCTCGATATAGTGCTTCACTTTTTTCAAGAACTCGATTCGTCTATTAACGATATACGGTTCTTCTAACAAATAACGAGTCCCATCGCGCCGCTTATACACAAAACCGAGGTCAGCCAGGACATTCCTTAATGTCGATAATCCACCCAGGAAGTTGATTTGATTATCCCTTCAGAAGAAGTAAGAGACAATGAAGAATGGACGAAAAATACAAAAGTGACTCGAAAAAAAAGTCACTTTATTAATTCGAGGAGCATCAGTAAGCTAAAAGATTCCCGTTTTTCCGCAATTCTGTAAATAAGCTCCCGAATTTGATTTTTAACCTCATCACTGACGTCTCGTTCAACAGCCCGCCTATGTCTCATCTTTCCTGGAGTATCGAAGTATCCTACTTCTTGCGCCCTCCTGATGTACTTCGTAACGAGTGACTCTGTGATGCTCAGAGCAGCTGCAGTTCTTTCCCTGAAATTTGGCAGGAAGCTACTATGTTATATTTCTGTTAGAATTGTACGCCGCTGCACTCTTCTCTCCTCATCTCTACTCACGAGTACTTGCGCGCTCAACTACGTTTGTGCGCATGCGCGGGTCGTCGCGCATGACGAAGACTGATGCAAGCGGATTCGCCACTTGCTTGTTAACTTTCATATACGCAGCTTCTAAGGGACACGTGTGCCATACATATTATCCAGACAATAAATGTATCTATTATTGAAATTAGCAGAGCCTCATTTACTTCAATAACCCATCAGGTTATGGGCCTAGAGAGCTTCCACTGCGCAAAAGAAAATTAATTAAGTGATTAATTAGTGGTGATAAAATTAAAAGAAGAAAAACGACTAGTCAGAGAAAGGACCAAGAAATCCAAGTTAAATTGGAAAGAAATAACACGATTAGAGAAAAGAAAAAGAATGGAATCAACGAGGGGAAACGTAGTGTCAAAAGAAGAGGAAAGAAGAGACGAGATTAACGAAGAGAAAAACGTGGTGCCGGCCTGCAGCGTGGCGACGCACAAGATGGCGGAAAAACGCAGCGTGGAGACGCCAACAAGTAAGTCAGACTATAAATTATGATCGATCAATATTAATTAAGTACAGGCCTGTGAAAATTCATAATGAAATTATTATGAAAATGTAATTACATAAAAATGCATGATCATGTGTGAAATATAATAAGAAAAATGCGAGACGTCGCAATAAAGAAAGCCGAGTGAGGCTGCGTGGGAGTGACGAAGAGAAAACGATAAAAGAGGGGGAACGAAACGAACGGTTACAAACGAAGCCCACGAGCACACGAGAACGAAAACGAAGGGGAGACACGAGGGGGACAAAGACAACGAATAAGACTCGGTAAACGCGCGGGAGAACAGTGGTTCTCATTCTCTAGAAAGAGAACATTTAATATTAAATGAAATAATTGCCAGAATTGAAAAGAAAGAATGACTAGGCAATGGGAATTGCTGATAATTGACGAATTAATGACGATTGTTTCTTTTTCAAAAATTAGGCAAATCAAGATCAGTGGCAGAGATCTTAAAACACTACGGTGAAATATTTTGTTTTGAGGAGCATCATAAAGACGAGAAAATAACGGCAACGATCGGGAACGAATCGGTAATTTTCCTAGCGGAAAATTACAAGTACAAAGCAGGTAATTAAACGAAGGGTTAATTGTGAATGATGCCGATCATCACAATGAATGATAATGTATCAGAAAGTCGTTCAGGCAGGGATTCATTGTGTTCGTGAGTTTCGGCTTGAATGGCGGGAGCTTCAGTGGACCGAGTCTTGTGTTGGGATGAGGGAAACAGTTGCTCACTCTGGGTTGGTTATACTTGTGTTCGGTTAACTAAACTCAGGGGTTAATTATCTGCATGATGCGTACCAAACAAATGATTTGCTTGAAAAATGAGATAACCAATGAATTGTTAACGAATTGTAGATAAACGAGAGGATCTCAACGAAGAGGAATGGGATTCACTGAAGAGTGAAATAACGAAGTGGACGAACAGAGGAGAGGAATTCCTGGTCAGAGCAGGAATACACGAAAAGGAAGAGAACGCGAAAGACAGCAACGATGAGACCTCTGAACAAAACGAAGGGCACGATCGGAACGATGAGACACCTGTAAAGGCAAACGAAGCGATGACAATAACAAATGAAGGTCAACCAAAACCTAGAATATGTAAAATCGAAAAGGTTAATGATGAGACTGTACGAAAAATAATAACGCAGTATACGTTGCGAAATGAACCATATCCTAATAAGAAACTAAAAACCGATAAATCGACATTTGACACAGATTCCAAAATTCTTGAGGTTATCAAGGGCTTGCAAACCATGATGACAAAGATGTTTGAAACCAACACTCATTTAACCAGAAAAGTTGAGGATCTGACCGTCCAAATTAAACAAAAAGATAGGGACCATGCAGTGACGATAAGAAATCTTGAGGTAACTCAAGAAGCAATGTATGACAGGCTCAAAAGATTTGAGGAGAAAATGGATAAGACGGTCGAACGACAGAAGTTAGCTCTGGATGAAATCTGGGAGAGAGTGGTGAACGATGGGAACGATGAGATAGGAGAATCTGATTTAAACGACAGTAACGATAATCGGAGTATTCAAAACGATGAGGTACCCGAGAATTCAGGAAATCGGTTGAGAGAATTTGTGGAAAAAGCGATAGAACAGGCATTATTGAAAAATAAAGAATTCGAGAAAAGAACTGTAGAGTCACGAAACGATCGGCAATTAAATAACGAAATAAGACGAGAACTGATGAGTCGTGGAACACATACGAAACGAGAATATAAGTTAACGAATCAAATGAAATTTCAACATTTCAATGATTATTTTACTTCAGAATTGAGAAACGAGGGGTTATTATACGTAATAGATCCGGGAGTAAATCCAACATACGAAATAGATGACGTGGTAAGGGAGAACGATAAGCATAAAGTAAGAGATATTCTAATCAACAGATTGGATCATCAATACTATTCTAAAATATCGAACGAAAGGGATCCCGGAGCTATTATTAATCAATTGAAGCAATTAAAGGCGTGTGAAACGAATGAAACATCAGTAACGATTAGAAAAAGACTGCACACTTCACAATATTTCCCTGGTAAAGAAAAAGCGGCACAGTTCCTAGACAAATTCGATGAGATTCTAAGATTGTACGATAATTTAAACGAGACGGGACCATTAACAGAGAGTGAGAAAAGAGATGCTTTCTATCAAGCGATAATGACAGCTGTTCCACAAATTCAATCAATCGAGTTCATGACAAAAAATACGACAGGTAGAGGATTATCTTACGATCAGTTGAAAAATTATATCCTACAGGACGAAGCGAATAAGGGTGGTCAAGAGCAAGCTCCAGTAGGGGCTCTCAAGACCGGACCCAAACGAGAGGCGAAAGACAGGTGCTTCGCATGTGACGATTTTGGGCATATCGGAAATAATTGCCCGTGGGAAGGCACAGGCCTTAGGCTGTGCTATGGGTGCAACCAGCACACCAGTCACATCGGGAAAAACTGCCCAGTCCGACTCAAGAAAGTCCTTAAAAGGTTCGCATGCAAAACGTAAATTAAACGACAGTAAAGATCATAATGCAAAACGAAGGAGATTTAACGATCGGAAACGACAGGGCTATAACGATAGTAATAAACACGGGTCAGGGACTCAAAAAGACGATCAGAGTAAAAAGAAAAACCAGAAGAAACGAAATGAGTCGAATAATAATTCAGGTGAGTCACATTTAATTAATTCTTTCAAATCATATAACGATAACGAACGAATGAACGAAAGGAACGATGCGATTACGAGATTCTCAGCAGACTCGGGAGCTACAGAACATCTCACAAATTCTAAACTATTGTTTAAAACATTTGTTGATTCGAAAGGGGGAAAAATTAAATGTGCAAACGATGATCCCTCGGCAGACTTAAAAACGGAGGGAGTGGGAACGATTGAGTTATTAACGAAGAACGATAGGTTAATACAATTACGAAATGTAATCTATGCGGAAAAACTCTCGGAAAATCTTCTTTCTTTGAGAAAATTCGCGGAAATGGGATTAGGTATTTATTTAGACAATAGGCAAATAAATATATTTGATCCGGTATCAAACGAACAGTTCATGACTGGCATATATAGACGGCCATATTGGATCATAGAACTAGAAATTAACGAATCGAAGGGAGAGAACGAGTTGATAATAGCGAATCGAATAGAACCTCGGGACTTGTTGAAAGATCAATCACAGGAAGATCAGTTAAACAACCAAAGGTTAACGAACGGTTTTGACGAAGAGATTCCAAAAGAAACGACGGGCAATGAATCACAAAAATCACTGATTCAAGAACGAAACACGATAGAAAATAACGAACGAAGCGAATCCCAGATTGAAACAGAACAAAGTGTCACTAACGCAGAAACCTCAAACGAAATTGACGACCCTCACGGGAAAAACGACGGGCGAGAGACTCGGAACGAAAAGTTAACGAATACAGGCGAGTCACAATTCGATAAAACGATAAACGATCGGAATTTTGAGAAAATCGACAACTTTGACACTGTGCAATCTGAGGAAATCGAAGTAGATGCGTCACCATTTACAAAAGATTCTAGAAAATTCATTAAGAATAATAAGGCGATGTTGTGGCATGTTAGATTAGGCCACATCTCATTAAAATATTTAAAGAGGATACAAAGATCGTATCCAGAAAACGAAGAGCTAAGAAAGGTTAAGTTTGATGAGTCAATCATTGACTGCGAAGTCTGTCAATTGGCCAAGTTCAACAAACTTCCATTCAAAAACATACGAACTCGAACGACGAGACCATTACAAATAATACACTCTGATACGATGGGACCTATTTCCCCGGAATCACACCCAAAGGGTTACAGATTCATCTCAGTGTTTATTGACGATTACTCACGATTAGCTATGGCGTTTCCAATGAATCACAAAAACGAGACGGGAAAATGTTTTAAATCCTTTGTACAAAGCAGCAGAAATGTGCTGGGACACGATGAGAAAATATGCTATTTACGATCGGATCGAGGTACAGAGTACACTGGTGGATATACACTAGAAGTACTGAAAGAACTGGGTGCTGAGCAGCAATTGGCTTGTCCAGACACACCAGAGCACAACGGAGTGGCTGAACGATTTAATCAAACGATTCAAAAGAAAATAAGAACATACATGTTCGATTCAGGATTACCTGAAAGTATGTGGGATCTGGCTCTTGGGGCAGCAGTTTATGCATATAACAGAACCCCACACAAAAATAACGATATGAGAACTCCACTTGAACGATTTAGTCCAGAATATCATTATGACGTGAATCAATTAAAACGATTTGGATGCATTGCATACGTGAAAGTGAAAAGAAATGCCGGACCAAAGTTCGGATGTAAAGCGATGAGAGTTGTACATATTGGATATTCCCCAACAGGATATCAATTTATACGACCAGACGAAGGGAAATACTACGAAAGTAGAAACGTACGATTTAACGAAAGGTTAGTCTACAAAGACGTGTTTGGCAAAGATAAAATTAAATATTGGCCAAAAGAAACTGTGACAATCAATAAAGAAAAGTGGTTCACAGAGTTCAACGAAGAGCAAGAACAAACGATGGGAACTTGGAAAACGGAGGGAGAGACGATCGGAATGAACGAAAAAGTAAAAAGAAAACGGGGCAGGCCACGGAAAAATCAAAACGACAGAGAGAAAAACGAAAAGAGAACGACAGAACGAACAGAATACGCAATGAAACGACCACGACGAGGTCAGAACTATGCGTTAAGCAAGGGTACACACAACCCAAACGAACCAATCACAGAAACTGACAACGAATTAGCAATAGACGCGTGTCTAGTTCAGTATGCCTTTTTAGCACAGATAAACGATGAGCCAACTAATTATCAAGAAGCGATGAGAACTAACGAAAGGAAAGAATGGAAAACAGCAATTGAACACGAACTGAAATCAATGGAAAAGAACGAAGTGTGGAAAATCATTGATCGACCATTCCCAACAACAGGGAAGAGAGTCAATATCATTGATTCAAGGTGGGTTTTCAAAAGGAAAACTGACACGAATGGGCAAAGAAAACATAAAGCACGACTGGTTATACGAGGGTTTAAAGATAAGAATATATACGATATAATGGAAACATACGCACCTGTGTCAAGGTTACCACTAGTACGATCGGTATTAGCAATAATAAACAAATTAAGTTTAAAGGTATGTCAAATGGACGTAAAAACTGCCTTTCTAAATGGGAAAATCGAAGAGAACATTTACATGGAAATCCCAGAAGGAACTGATCATTCCGAAACGATGAGGAAAAGAAAAGTATGTAAACTAGAAAGAGCACTTTATGGGTTACGAATAAGTCCAAAACGATGGAACGAACGATTCACTGAGGCAGCAATTAAAATCGGGTTAACAAATGACGAGAACGAACCATGTTCATTTACATGGAGGGAAAACGATGAGTTACTTATTTTACTCTTATCTGTTGACGATATATTAATAGCGAGTAATAACGACAGGAAATTAAACGAGGTGAAAAACTAATTGAAAAACGAATTTGAAATGTCAGATTTGGGAGAACCAAAAGAATTTTTGGGAATATCGATTAAACGAACAGAAAACGAAAAGATCATGTACTTAAGTCAAACTAAATATATTGATAAAATACTTAAACGGTTTAATTTTGACGAATCCCACCCACAACGAACTCCTATGGTTACGACACAAGTGTCTAACAGAGATAGGAAATTACGAGAAGAAGAAAGCGATGAGGAAACGATAAAACGAACGGAAAACTCTGAAAATATCCCATACAGAGAAGCAGTCGGGAGCCTATTATACTTGGCTAACGCAACACGACCAGATATTTCTTACGCAGTAAATGTGTTAAGTAGACACCAGATCAATCCAACGAACGAGGAGTGGAAAATGGTTAAACGAGTATTCCGATACCTTAAAGGAACGAAGGGTTTAGGTTTGAAATATACCGGAGAACGAAACGATTTGCAAGTGTATTCCGATGCGAGTTTTGCTGATTGCAAAAATTCACTAACGACGTGTGGATTTATTATTCAACTATTTGGAGATACGGTAGCATGGGAAACACATAAACAAACATTTGTGGCATTGTCAACATGTCAAGCAGAATATGTTGCGATGAGCGAGGCCAGTCAAGATGCAGTGTCACTTGACAGGTCACTAAAACCGATTCTGAATAAAAGCTTTGCACCCATGAAATTATGGTGTGATAACAAAGCTGCTGAAGCCAGTGCAAAAACGAACGGAGGTAACAAATTAAGACACATGACAGAAGTGAGGGAACACTATATCAAAGAATGCGTAAAACGAAATCTAATTGTACTTCAGTGGATCTCCTCCAAAGATCAACTAGCTGATATACTAACGAAGCCCTTATCATTTGAGATCCATAAACGATTAACGAATAGAATACTCAATATCGAATAGAAACGACAAGACTAACGAATTACCAATAACTTATTAACAATGTGAGAAACTTACGATTTGTATTATGTTTTAGGAAATAATCACTAAGATGCAACGACGAGCAGAACGAGAGGACAAGGACACGATGAGTCTCCCTAACAAATGTTATATTTTTATATTTTTATAATTTTATATTGTTGTACCAAACGACGTAAGAAAGGTGCTAGGCAAATTGAAGGCTGTGATTGGTATTGGACGAAGTGATGGAGACAAGAAGCAGAGGCGGGAGGGAGTGTTAGAACTGTACGCCCCTGCACTCTTCTCTCCTCATCTCTACTCACGAGTACTTGCGCGCTCAACTACGTTTGTGCGCATGCGCGGGTCGTCGCGCATGACGAAGACTGATGCAAGCGGCTTCGCCGATTGCTTGTTAACTTTCATATACGCAGCTTCTACACGACACGTGTGCCATACATATTATCCAGACAATAAATATATCTATTATTGAAATTAGCAGAGCCTCATTTATTTCAATAACCCATCAATTTCCAACATTAGTTAAATTATGCAAAGGTGCAGCAAAAGGAAAACTCTGCAAAGTAACAGTTAATTGAATGAGTGCAAGGCTATAATGAATTTTGGAGTAAATTGAAACAATAAGTAATTAAGATCGATCGAAAATTCATTTTGATCCAAGAAGCCCAAATAATATTACATTATGAGATAATTATAGCCATCCTTGAGAGAAAAATTAAATATTGCAATTTAGAGGAAAGTGATTTTACAAAATAATAAGTTCATCAATGATGGAGATCAGGTTTAGAGAAACATTCACTTGCAAATTCCTGAAAAAGTGATAGAGAAACACACCATTTTGTACTTACTCTCTCAATGGAGTCGAACTCGGGGTAAAACAAGCAGCTTGGAAAGATGTAATTTGCACGAGCCAACTGTTTTTTTTGCTCTTTTCCCCTTCAATGAGTTAAGTGGATAAATGTAATTTAAATTGAAGAGAAATGAGAATTACTCAAGTACGGCGACTTGAACGCGTGGATTGTGTCACGGGCTGAGCGCCTTCCATAATATTTCTACTGAACTTACATGAATTATACCTTTTTTCTAGAGATAATTCCACATTCTCAAGTATTTTTTGGAGTACTATTGCACAATCTCTAACATTAGCTATGCATGCGTAAAAACCCTTCCTTCATTGTAGTAATTGTAGTAAATAAATGAAAGAAATCAGAAGGAATCTTGCCAGTTGGCAACAATTTGCTGACAAATTGCTAAGAGGACTCCTCAGCGAGAATTTCTCAATCAAATTTTTCAAAGTTTTGGGCTCTGGCGGCTAAAGAAGAAGGGTGGGGCTGTAAGGAATGGTGCAGGTACTTAGAAATACGTTAGCAGCTCGCCGGAGTCCAAATTTTTTTTAAAAATGGATTCCGAATTTGTTTCATTCGATATAAATTTTTAAACCCCTTGTAAAACTCTGAAGGGTTGAGACGAATTCGAAAAAAATTAGTGAAAAGTATTCCTCAGAGAACGAACTTTAAAATTGGTCTAAGGGTATTTTCCCTTAAAGTGGCCCCAAATAAGGAGATGGGACGAAAAATAAATTTTTGTCAATGTCCGTAGGAGTTTTTGTCCATTAACTTTGTATTAATGACTCATACGACAGAAAGTTATGGGACAAAAATGGTAAAGAATTAAATTTTCTACAACTTATAGACTTTCAAAAATTTTCTCACCCTCATACTTTGGCCACTAGAGCGAAAAAACCATTTTCACTCCTTTCCGCCAAACGGTGGCCGAAGATGAGGGGTGGGGGGTCGCACGAGTTCGGGGTCTACTATGGATGACATCACCTACTCGTCAGTGCCAAACATATGAAACAAGTTACGCCCGCTCTTTTTTTTCGTTGACCGGAATTTTTCAACCCCTTATAAAATAAAAGGGTTGAAAGTTAATGAAAATGATTTTTTCTTCTCGTAAAAAAGATTCCCGAGAGAAGAATCTTCAAAATTGCTCCGAGGGTATTTTCCCCTAAACGTAAAGGTATTGCCCCCAAAAAAAGATTTGGGGCGAAAAATAAAATTTCTGTTAATGTCGAAGGAGTTCTTGTCAAATAACTTTGTATTTTGACCTCCTACGACAAAAAATTATGAAACCAAAGTTGTAGGGAATTCAATTTCCTAAAAATTCTTCCTAAACCCTATGGTTTAGTCGCTAGGGCGAAAAAACGTGTTCACCCCCTTTCTAAAATAGCAGCTGAAGCATAAGGGTTGTGACCCTGAAAACTTGCATTTAAACTCACCAAGAGTCCCCCACCCCATACACACCGGAAATCGCACGAAATCGAAAAATTACCAGAAAACAAATGCAATCATATGAAATCGATGATTGTATGAAATCAGGTGAAATCCCCCTGAAATCAGGTGGAATCCGCATTCGCTGTGTCACCGGATTTTCAAATAAATATCCCCTCAACAGAATCAGTCGAGTAATTTTCCAACTCTCCGCAAAAAAAATCATCAAAAATACAAAAGTTCTTGAACTTACCTCACAGCATTGATTGAAATTAATGGGCCACCATACTCTTTTTCCTGCATGAAATAATCGTAGACTTGCCAAATTGCATTTTGCATTCGACTATTAAAAGGGCGGCCACGATAATTACGAAGCCGGGGTCCACGGCATGTGTCGTGAAGCTCTCTTCTTCGCCACGACTTTTTCCTTTGACACAACCATGATAATTGATAAAATATATTAGAATAATCAGAAAAAAATTCACACAATAAAAACAACACTTTTTGAAATTTTCTATTGAATTACGCAAACACCGTACGAAAAACAAAAGGATATTTCAACTGTGTTGACAATAACACTCAATGCGTGAAACTGATTTTGTGAAAATTTCAGCAAAACAGAAGCAATGAATATCTCAATGCGAAGAAATAAACTGAGGGAGGGGAGAGTGTAGCACGGAGTTCGTTCTACACATTTCCCTACAATCCATTTTTCATCAAACTAATTATGAGAAATACTCCCGATTATTTCTGTGAACAGTCGATAATTAATTATTTAATCTCAAAAACTCTAGAGATCTTATTTGCAGAGAATGGAATTCTCTCAAAAAATATATATCTAGGTCTTCTGCTCTAAATTTATTCTTTTTCAAGATATTCCAGAAATTCTGTTCAATATTACTCAGCACTCCTACCATGCCAATTAATTGATTACCAAATAATATCCTAAATAACTCGCAAAATAATACTATTATAATAATTTCTCGAGGGATCTTTTTTTTGAGGTATCAATGTTCTATAAAAAAGGTCTCCTGGTATTTTCCGCTAAAACCCTTCATTCCTAAGATATCAACGAAAATATTGAGACAGAGTCCTGGATCTAGTCGATTTTAATTACCCTCGACATCTTGCGAGGCCGAGGGAAAACAGCGAGACGAGTGGTCAATGCGGATGACCCTTAAATATTCATTTTCGGAGATCAAGCGACCACGCGGCTTGGCAACAGATCAAGCGAAACCACTCGTCGTTCGCCCATTGTACAAGTTACACGTTCTTTATATCTTACGAATAATTTTGTTACGCGCGTATAGAGACTAATCGATCCATAGTGATCAATTGATTATATCGAAACGCCTTCCGTGGCATTATTATACGTTATTCCGACACGTGCATTAACCACTATTCGATCTCTTGCGATCAATTGTCTTGGTGGTTGACGTGCGGAATTTTGTTATTGTTAATAACCTCTTGGGGTTATATTATAAGATCATTCGGAACTTGGTAAATTGATCAACCATTGTAGAGCCTTTCTGGAGAGAATAAACACGGATCACACTGTAAGTAATCGCATAATTAATTCATCCCCTTAGCTCTGCAATTTCCTTGTCATTGGGTCCCCCAAATCGAATCCCTTCTTTATTTCTTGATACTTTCGCTTCGATCAACGGACATTGAACAATCATTTATTTATTTAAGGGTTTATTAGTTTCCCCTGAAAACTAATTGGCGTCCAACACTTTTAACCATTATTTAAACAGTCAATTAGAGCCCGAGCAGCCATTGACCCAGGCCGCGCTCGGTGTAGGCTTCAATTCTTTTATTATATTTCCTAGTTAATTATTTTCAGTTTAATTTACATTGATCAAGAGGAATTTTCCTTGGTCAACAATTAAAAATAATTCCACTAAAAAGGGAGCCTGTCTCAATATTCTCTAATCGAAATTTTCAGTAAACTAATGGTAGGAAATACTCCCAATTATGTTCCTGAAAAGTCAATAAATAATGATTTTTTTGAAAAAATTCTAGAGACCTTATTCGTAGAGAATGGAATTCTCTCAAAAAAAGATGTCTAGGTCTTTTTCTCTAAATTTAGTTTCTTTCGAGATATTTGAGAAATTTTGTTAAATATTACTCAGCACTCCCACCATACCAAGATATTAACGAAAATATTCTCCAATTGAAGTTTTCAGGGAACTAATTGTAGGAAATACTCCCGGTTATTTCTCTGAAGAGTCAGTAAATAGTTATTCAATTGAAAAAATTCTAGAGACATTATTTGTAGAGAATGGAATCCTCTCAAAAAAAGATATCCAGGTCTTTTTCTCTGAATTTAGTTTTTTTCGAGATATTTGAGAAATTTTGTTAAATATTACTCAGCACTCCTACCATACCAATTAATTGATTAATGAAGAATATCCTAAATAACTCGCAAAATAATAGTATAACAATAATTTCCCAACAGATCTTTTTTCTAGAAAAATCAATGTTCTACAAAGAAGGTCTCTTGATATTTTTCGCTGAAACCCCTCCTCCCTAAGATATTAACGAAAATATTCTCTAATTAAAGTTTTCAGAAAATTAATTGCAGGAAATACTCCCAATTATGTTTCTAAAAAGTCAATAAATAATGATTTAATTGAACAAATTCTAGAGACATCAGTTGCAGAGAATGGAATTCTCTCAAAAAAAGATATCTAGGTCTTTTTCTCTAAATTCAGTCTTTCTCGAGATATTCCATAAATGTTGTTAAATATTACTCAGCATTCCTACCATATCAATAAATTGATTAATGAAGAATATACTAAATAACTCGAGACATAATAGTATTACAATAATTCCTCAAGAAATCTTTTTTTTAGAGAAATCAATATTCTATAAAAAAGATCTCTTGATATTTTTCCCTAAAACCACTCAGACTAAAGATATTAAAGAACATATTGCACAATCAATTTTTTCGTTGAAAAATACTAATTGTGTTAAATAATCTTGATGATTCTGCTAAAAACTCAAAAGATCTCATTTGTAAAGAATAAAATCCTTTCAAAAAAATAGATGCTGGTCTAGTTTTTGAGCCACTCAATTCATTCATAAAATATCCCTTGAATGAAGGAAAAGAAAGACTGAAAAATTAAGGTTTTTGTCTTAATGGAATAAGAGTCAATTGTTTACGAGAATGCCTTTTTATTTGTTGAAACACAATTTACCTTTGAATTCGTTGATTCAACAGGGGAAACCATGAAAATAACACCCAGAAACGTTCAATTTGAAAGCTGCTCTTTGGTACCAATTTTCTCCACGTTTTTTCCATTATCTCCATCTCTGACTCCTCTTATTGTTCCAATTGTTCGGAATCAGCCTCTGGAACACAAATAATTCGATAAAATAAGTTTTATTCCATAATTTTATTAATAAGCTATACTTGATCGTTCATATGTTTTTTCTTTTCAAAATATCTCAAGAAAGCTCACATTAATTAGATGACAGCAAGATACCTTTTGTGTAGCTCATGAAATTGCCTTAAAGAAAGATCTCTTCACAATTTTTCTCAAATTGAATCATAATGGAGTTATTTCTCATTAAAATCTAACAAACGAATTGTGAATTTAAAAAAAATTGCTGTTCATTTTCCGATTATGAGTGACATCTAGTCGGCTGCTGCTTACAACGATAAAAGTGGCCATTTCCAACCATTTTTACTGCTGTCGCTCATTACAAAGCAGCCCAAACTGCTGCCTTAAGATTTTATTGGAAAAAATAGTTCCGGCGGAAAGACGTTCTTGGGCTCGAGAAATCGTTGTGCGCATGCGCAGTCATGAGTGGGGGCTGCTAGTGGTAGGACAAGTCATGAGTGGGGGTTGTGAGTGGTAGGGGAAGCCAAGAGCTGCAGCGAAAAAAAAGAAATCCTTTCGCTAACTGGACTATATGTATTATTTACTTACTCCCGAATAGAACCGAGTTCGGGCCGAGTTCCGACTTTCGGGTTTGTTATTGTCCGTGAGTTTGAGCCGAGTGTCGAGATTTGAAAAACCGAGTGTTTATGGCCGCACTGTTCTGTCCCTTTTGTCTCGAATATTCGCGATTTATTTTTCGGACAAATAATGAAATTGAATTGTAGCTGGCTTGGGACGCCTGTTGCTACCCCAAACCGACGCCGTTGCCGTCACACGATTATGAATTAACTCTAACTGTCGTTTGATAATGGCTGAATTACCGCAATACCTGTCCGTTTTCTATGAACTTACTCAATTTAATTATCCAAATAATTTGTCGATTGTCTGAATTGGATAAATTCACTTCCACAATAATATTACAGCGTATGAGTTTTTTATGCACTGAGTTTTTTGATGATCGCACTTTAACCGTTTAGATCCGGCTCGAAAGACCTATGTTTGGGTTTTCCGTTCAAACCGTAGATGTTTCTACCGAGATAATGAAGTAAGTAGTGGACTGTATTGTTTAGAGCTTGTGTGATGAAAATGCCCTCAAATAGCACCGACGCTGGCTGAAACTGGACAGGTATTTTTGCCGAAAATTATAACACCGGTTCACATAGAATTGCCTTTGATTTAACACATTGAAACTTGTTAATAATACACCAATGATAATTAACCGGGCCGATAAACCGTGGATTACATGAAACACATTAATTCTTGATAACGAACCGTGAACCGAAAGTAAAGATAGAACACCCGTTAACAATCATTGCGAAAACACGTTGTCACCCATGGATTGATGTAATAGAAGTGATTTGGTGTGAGTCAGCCACGCAGCCCGTTGGCGCAGTTGGCCCACATGATGACGAACGAGAGGACCCGATGTCCCTCGACCGGGCCTGGGACTGCTATACAGTTCTCTCAATTACATCTATTAGGTAATGAATCGATCTAATAAACGGGGTTAATTCAATAAACAATTACCTAAATTAAAAATCCTTTAGATCCCTTCATTCACCTTCCAAAACTCTCTAAAATGCAGTTTTTAGTAATATCTCTTGAACTATTAATCGTAGCGACCTAGGGTTGGTCTCAGATGAAAGGTGAGCTCATTCGCCATCGATTTATGTGTTTGGGAATGTGTTTAAATCGTCCTGCCAACAATGAAGTTCAGGGTCGATAACACAGGACCCAGAATAATCGGGGATACTCCCCACCAATGGTCATCTCACTGGACTTTTTGAGCTCACTTCCGGTTCGGACGTTTCGGCAACAACATCATCAAGTGGCACCGTCTTTCGAGACTTCAACGGCTACGGCCACATCACTCCATTGTCGGCTACTCAACTTAATTCATTCAATTCTGGGCATTTTCAACGATTACTTTATAAATCAAATTCCTTTTACTCATTGACTTCATGTGGGTTACATCACCGAGTCGATGAAGGTTTTTTTCCAACAATTTTATGAAATAAACTGTAATTTTATCCTCAACGACCGGCAACGGAATAAATTCTAACTCTTGACGAATTTCGGTGTTGGAGTTTTACTGAAAATTCATTGTGCAGTCATTTCCTCCATTCACCACCCGATCCCGCAGGAAAAGTAGAGGAAAATCAACATTGCTCCCGAACATTATGTGGTTTGCAGATTCTTTAAACAGATTTTTGGAATGTCAAATTGATATTCCAGAAATTTCATGATTGTTGTGAGGTCCCCTCTATTTGTGAAATTTTAATTTGGCATTTCCAAATTGGAATTGAAACATAATCATGAGATGCGGCTAAGTTCAGTCTGGGCAAAACCGATACCGAATCCACATAACATTTTAATATGTTGCGTCACGCAAACGTCATCGCTATACTGCTTCTGCAAGCCTAATTCTTGAATTCTACTGAAAACGCACTGACAAAAATAAAATACATATCCTCGAATAGAAGTATTCGGAAAATAGCTTGGATTCAATTTATCACTCCAATTCCCAAATCAATAGCTATCCTGGGCGGGGGAAAATCTTCTCTAGCCTCTTTTAATCATTTCAATAATTTTATATAAGTATTTTTATGCTTATCAGGTAATAAACCGTAAACTAATGGCAGCACTTCCCCATCAACAACAGCATGAGCAGTAAACAATTGATAAAACACTGATGAAACAAGACTGAAAGTTCCATCAACACTCCATTCATCGGTTTCATGAAGAACATCTAAGTTTGCTTCAGTACAAAAACACAACATACATTTTTTGTCAAAATATCTTTCAATAAAAATGGAACACCTCTCCTTTGATTTCTTAGAAATTCCAAAATTACTTGACGTTTGATTTGAAGGAAGCAGATTAACAACAGCTCGAGCACGTGGAACTGCACGAGACAATACCTCTTTGCTGGGAAGTAAACCAGATACTAATTCAGATGATTCAGCAATTGATTCACTAACAATGTTCGACATACTTCCAGTATTCTTTCTTGCACGACATTTAACTCTCTGAAACAAAGGAACGAGCTTTAACTTCAGCCTTACTGGCCAAATGAATATGTTCAGTTTGCATCAGAATTTTACATACAAAACGATAAGAAAGAAATGAAAATACAAATACTCAAACGTTATTTTTTATTGAAAAAAATATAATTACCGTTAGGATCATCGAACGTTGTGTGCACTTTCACAGTACGTTTCAAATTATGGTAATGAACACATCTCAACACAAATGCTTTCTCTTTCGATTGTGAAGTGTATAGAAAGAAATGAACAACTAACAATTTACCACCTTTTTGTGAATTTATAAATTTCCATGGAATTTTTAATTCTTTTACTGATACAACGCAAAATATCACGATACGAAGACGAAAGAAAGAATCATCATAACAATGTTATGATCTCAAATCATCATATTAATGTTGCATGCATATGCTGCATTCATATGTTATTCGACTCAGCGTCTTGTTGCTACATGTTCGGTCATGTTGCAATATGACACTGATAATTGATTATGAAAACCGAACTCATTGAGGTTCGGGGGAGAGGCAGTTCTCAGACAGACACAAGAGTGTGTCATTTACCAGTTCCCTCGGAGACTGGTACTCTTATGTTACACTAATTCTACTCTTGGACAATTCCAGTCCTAACACTTGGTGGCAGCGGATTTCATTGAAGGCAAGGATTGATCACCCATTGTTGACGACTACAACTATCGTTAGATGGATCAACAGAAGAGGACGCCACTTGACTTTCTTCCGTTGAAAGAGCAAGCCCATAATTGGATAAACGATTGTCGCGGTTTTTTGGCAGTGAAAAGCCCAGCTAAGATCATTAGCTGAAAGTAGATATACCAAATATCACATAATAATTCTCACTTCGACTTCTCACGTTCATGCCAGTTATTCAACAGAAGAAGTTTACAAATCCATTCCAACGAATAGTAAAGGATGTTTCTAAGCTATAGAAACAGTTAAAATCGAATCTCTGGAAGGGGGAGAAGAATCATTGCAGATTTCCGGTGGACAAGTACATTTCATTTGGAGATGAAAGTAGCGAGTCCAGTAATACTATGGAGTAATTGTAATTTTTTGGAAAAGTTTCACAAGTGGACGTCTGATTGGATCAGCAACGTCGTTAACAAGTATGTCATGTTCTAAAAGTGCTTTGACCAGTGTGTCAGTAGCAGGTGGACGTCTGGTTGGATTACCAACGTCGTTGACAAGTATGTCAAGTTCCAAAGATGCTTTAACTAGTATGTTAATAGCAAGTGGACGTGTGGTCGGAGTACCAACGTCATTGGCAAGTAAGTCAGTTTTTGAAAAAGCTTTGGACAGTATGCCAATAGCAGAGGGACGTATGGTCGGAGCACCAACGTCACTGACGGGTATGTCAGTCGTTGAAAAGAGTTTGGTCAGTGTGCCATTAACAGGTGAACATTTGGGAGACGTACCAGTGTTAGCAGAATCATTAGTCAGTGTGACAGCAAATAATGATGTCCACAGTCAGAATTTTGGGCATAGTACAGAAGGTACGAGCTCTTCAATGCCAACTGGCAAAAAGAATAGAACTACAGTTGAGTCTGAGTACAGGCGTACAAAAATGATAGGAATCGGAACAAAGATGCTGAGGGAACTTCACTTAGAATTCTTGAGCCTTCAGCAGAGAAGCTATGAGAGTGTTAGCACATTTGCAGCTCGCGTTGGAAATTCAGCTATGAGTATAGCTAAGATTCAGTTTGAATTAGGGCTAAGGAAAACAGTCCAATTATTCGTTGCAGCGATGAATTACGCTACATTTCAAGGAAGCCAAAAAGGAGCTGAGAGAATCGAGAAAACCATATAAAATAACTCAGAAACAAAAGGAAGTGATGAAACACGACAGAGGTCGAAGCAGAAATTAAATATCCTAGGAAACAGAAAGGAATATACTACAAATGGGGATGTGATTACTAGTTTTCGGGCATTACCCTCTTTGGGAGGAAGGGCATGCAACAAAGACGTCACAAAAATTGGAATCAACCAACAACGACGCCATACTAGCTTCAAAGTGTGTTTCACTTGCGAAAAGAAGGGCATACTACAGCAGAATGTCAACTCTTACTAGGAGACCAGTACAGTCGAAACAAATAAAAAGAAATGCAAACATTGTGCATTGCGTAATCATAACACTCGCCAGTGTTATGAGCTGAAAAAGAAACTTGGAATTCCAAAGTCAGCACATATGACGACAGTCGAATACAATAGAGATGACACAGTGAGAAATGTAAACAATTTTATTGGTAAGCAAAAAGCCGAGTCAGCTAAAGGATTACAAAAATGTAGCCAACAGTCAAGAAAAGTCCATCGCATCATGACGTACGGAGTTGTACATGAATCAAGGGAGATCCTTGAATACTCGCAGCGAACGCAATTACAGCGAATAGTTAAACCAGCCAGTGCAGTTGATATGAAGAAATATGTTGTTCTTAGTGCCAAGGAACTGAAGAAACGAACAGCTTTCGTAGTGGATACAGGTGCTACGGTTCCCTTAATTAAAATTGAAAAATTATGTCATGAAGTTTCGATAATGAACAGCACAGATCTCCTGCAAGAAATTGCTGAAAAAACCGTTTCGACGTTGGGAAAAGTTATAATATATTTAAAAATTGGAGAAGAAGAATTGGGGCATGTATTTCATGTAGTGTCCAATGACTTTCCGTGTTCAGGAGGAATTATAGGAGCAGATTTTCTACAAGCAGAGGATTCAGAGGTACAAATCCGTCCTGAAAAAGTTCTATGCATCAATGGAACATGTTTAAATTTCCGTAAATTGCGAAAAGATGAATCAGTGGACTGTAAGTCTCTGCAGAACCGGAAAAAGGTCACTACTGGGCACCAGAAAATTGTCAAAAGAATGATAATTACTAAGAAATTTCTGGATGACGCAATAACCATGAATCCAGCAATCTTTTCGAAAGAGAAAACCGTGGTGGTAATTTTTTGTAATGATCCGTAGAAGAATAACCAAAAAATGCTGATGGCAATAGGAGGATCTTTTCACTTGGAACCAAATCAAAATCCTTCTATCCATGAGGATTCAAGTCAGAATTTGAGTATTCAAAGTAGAGACACAGAAAAAGAGATTATTGAAAATTCTCACAGCGCTAATTTCTTACCGAAAAACTGTGCAAGATTTCAAGAAGAAATCATTGATTTGCTCAAGATGGGTACAGATGTAATCAAAGGCAAATCAGATGAACTGTTTGAATTGAGATGTATACAAGACAAAATTATGGGATGCAGAATGCCGAATGAGAGGATCATCGAAGGTCCATTATCGTTATTCAATACATTTAAAACTTGGGAAAAACTGAACTCAGATAGAAGACTCAGGTTTATTGAAAGCATTTTAAGAAAACTTAACAAGGTGAAGCAAGAGGGAATGCAATAGTTGACAAATATTTATTCCCATCATAAAACAAATCTGACTGAAGTTGAAGTCATGCAATTGAAAATTAATTCAGAAGAGGATTCGATTGAGGATACAACTTCGATGGATCATAGTATCAGACAGCGTTATAGAGAAGAAATAGTAAGGTTAATCATGGAACCAAATCTTCTACAAAGTCGTGATCGAATTGAAAGATTAAATGAAAATTTGATTAGTGATTGGTCGGAAAAATCTTAACCAGATGATGTTGATTCTACGATAATGCTGGAATTATCAGGGAAATTGGTGATTATAGAAATTATTTTGGAGCTAGAAAGACATTTCCAACAGACATCTTACACAAATGGCAGAACACCTGGCGAAAGGAAATACGAAGCATGGAAGAAGGAAGAGACAACGATTAAAATATTATCGAACGAAAAAGAATTGATGTAAGTGATACTTTCATACTTTTATGGACTCCTAATACGTGGAAATGAGTCGAGACGCAAGGACTCACTGAAATATCCTGATTGGAAGAATAAGGATCAGTTCGGAAGCTGTAGGAAGAATTTATTCAATATCTCGGGAGATAATTTATTACTCAATTTATTTTTTACATCAAAAATAGATTCGATGGAACATGTATATGTGACAAAAATAAATATTGAGGTCAATGTACTATTTTCCACGAATTTAAAGGATAAAAGTAGTATTGACGAAGTTGTCACATAAGAAGGATCTTTGATGGGGAAGCTATTGATAATGCAGCTAGAAGATTCCGAAAACGGATTGGTCAACGAGAGCGCCCAAACGACCATAGCCGAGGTAAATCCTCCATCCTTCTTCTGACAGAATGTATCTTGTCGCACCACGGTGATAACCACTGCACAGGAGACAACATGGAGAAATGATTCCTTCTCCGCGGATCCGCCGGACCCCTGGCAGATGGCAAGGAACAATCACATTGTTGTTGGCAAAGCGACGACAGGAACGCGTGGTCCTGGCAGGATCCATGTCCCGTTCCTTCTGACACCACTCGCGAATTTCGTTAGAAAAATCTTGAGGGTAGCGTGTGAGGCCCTGCAACAAGAGAAAATATTAATAAATATGAAAGAACAGAATCAGATAAAGAAATACAGGATTAGGATACTTACTCGTTCATTTGCTCCAACGCATTCGAAACGTTAACAGTCGAACCGTATACAGCTTGGACAGCAACGGGCGGACACCCGAAGCCGACGTAGTGTCACACGGTGCTTAACCGTACGGATTTTTCGAGGACCACAAATAACCGTTTTACGAAAGATTGGATTCGTTCGTATCACAGAAGGACGAATGTTTTGGGGACACTCATCACTAGAGCCGAGACGTTGGTGTAAGATTCTGACTAGGGTGAAGTACGCACAACTTCAGCCTAGAATGCATACACGTGATTTTTTTTTAATCAAAAGTGACAGTTCGTCATAAAAATTTGAAAAATTAGAGAAATAAATTGACAGATTTTCGTTTCCAAGAGGACCATCAAGGGGACCATCGAGGGGACTCTGTCAATTTATTTATCTAATTTTTCAAACTATTGGAGACGAACTGTCTTCTTTGATTGAGAAAAAAATCACGTGTATACATTCTACATGCACAACTTCAGCCGAGTCAGAATGTTACACCAACGTCTCGGCCCTACTCATCACAAATGTGCAGATCACTAGCACATGCAGAACACTTTTCTGAGGTACAACTCATATTGAATTTATCACGGATAAAAGGAACACTTGTTCTTATGATAATACTGAAGTTGAATGAAATAATTTGACGATTGAAAAAGTATTTATTTTACTTTAGTGCGTTGTCAGCAAAAAGCTACGCACATTCAAGTTCAAACGACAGCAAATTCCATCAAAGTCACTCAAGTTCATATCCAAAAATTTGATAATTCAGCAGAAAATAGTTTATAAAATAATAAACGAACTCAAGTTCAATATTGAGAAACATCCTTCTCGAAAAGGGGGAGGAATGAAGGGAAAAAAAAGATTTTTGAAAATTAAAATAAAAGAGAAAAAAGAAACGGAACAGTTTAATTATCATCAAGAACTGTAACTGAAGGTTAAAGAGAAGTGAGAAGAAGATCATCTACAGTCCATAGACTCGAATAAAAAAAAAATATATATATATATACAATAATAAAAATATTTGTCTTTAAAATTCATAAATAAGCCAAGAATATAAAAGAAAAAAAAATCATTTTGCAATGTATCACAGAAGGTCATTGCACAGCTGATTCAGCAGAAGGACCATGTCAATGACACCAAGGCCGAGTGCACGTTAGCACCTACACAACAACTGATCTGGATTGAGTAACCAGAGGGTTTTTTTTATGAATTATCAACCGAATTCCACGGAAAGGCGAAACCAGGAAAAATAATTCAACGTAGAGAATCATCAATCGAGAGTGGAAGCGCGCAAAGACTCAAGGGTCTTCAGTATAAGGTCATATTGTAGAGATGAAATCATGAGATCATAGATGATTAGGAGAAAAAGAGGGAAAAACTCATAGGAAATTTTTGGAGGAAGTTTTAAACAAGAAGATTTTTTGATTAAAATGAAAATTTGTAATTTTGGTATAGCAGGATATTGTAAAGAAACATATCCAGCCAATTGAGTTACATTTTTCGGCCATTTTTTTGTCCATCGGCATCGCATTGACAATTATCAGCACGCTGGATTGAATCCCTTCGATCCAACGGACAATCATCGTGTGACTGCCTTACAACCGGCACAGTTTCAATTACCAAGTGTAGAGACAATTATCAGTGAAATATCCTAGATAGAATCAGTGAAATTATCAATGTAACCAAGTGCAATTCTACTCGAGCATTAAAGTATATTTTTGTACGCTTAGTGTCTTCAATTGAACAAATCCACCAGAAATTGATCAGAACTTCATCTAGCTGTTGTCCAGACCAGCGGGGCATCATTTAAAATACAGTCCACTCGTGATTATCCTGAAAAACATCGGAATCATCGCTCGCGTCAGCAGTTACTGCGGCGAGCCAGTGCCAGAATCGCCGAATAATTGACATCATCGTATACAAGCATCAAGCAAAGTATCCGACCAAAAAATCCCACGTAATTTTTAACATGGTTCTTCGAAATGGATTAATCAGACGATTAACGTGGAAAATCCTGTGTAAAAACTGGGGATAAAAGTGCAAAACTCAGTGAAAATTATCCTTCAAATTTCTCAATGAAAGTATCAGAAGAAAAGGCATTGAGACAGTTGAGAATCATCCCCTCTCTTTGAGACAATACCATAGACATACGTGAATAATAATAATAATTTCGAATATTCTAGAAAATCATCAGGTTATTCGTGTCTTCTAAAAGTTTGTTTACGAGAAAAAATCGAGACAGTTTGACCAAAGTGTTGCGTTGTTTACATTTCGAGTGCGAGGGGTAAACTTTCAAAACAAAGCCATCGAGTAGACGATCCCTCCCAGGCGATCCTCGCTGAGGGTCTCGCCTTACTAGCCGGGGAGCGGACGCTCACTCAACCGACAGTTCGCGCCGTGAACACAAAAGTTCGGAACTCTCGGGCTAAAGTGTTAATCCAAGTCACCCAGTGATGTAAGAAAGGAGATCCTAGTAGGGAGGTTCGCTCAATTTTCACGCAGTGAAACGATTTTCGTAGAGAAGGACCATTTCGTTCATGGCTGAACCCACGAAAGGGGATGCCCACGAAGAGGCACTCCCAGCGCCGCGAGGGGAGGAGCCAGTGGATGTCCACGATCGAGACGGGCCTACGGACCCCAGCTCGAAGATCGTCCCTCAGGAGATGTACCGGCCGTGACCGATTCCGAGCTGATTGACCTACCCCTTCCAAAACGGAAGAGGGGCCGACCCCGGAAGAATAGTCCTCCCCGTATTCGAGTGGTGAAGGCTACCCCACAAACGAGGAACTGGAGCAATCGGCCGCCGGATGGGTACACGTCCAAGTCGAGTCGGCCGCGATCTCAGAACTCCGACCGGAGTCGGGAATCGGAGACGGGCTGGCTTGCGCCAGGGGTGAACCCCCGAAATCGGGAGAAGAAAACGGTCGGGCCGCCACCCGGCCTGAGGGACTTGCCTGTGTTCGCCACGCGAACCAGGCAACAGCCCCAAGACATACCCCCAGACCACCCGCCTCGTCACCAAGCGGTCTGGGCGGATTGTCAGAATCGCCAAGAAGAGCGGGGAAGAGCCAACGAGGAGAAACCTCCCCGCGCCACTGGTGCATATCGACGCAGTCCCCCGGAATCGCCGTCACGCATTCCCTCAACTGGGGAAGGTCGGGACCGTGCTCACTCTCGTGAGTACGGTTACATTGGTCGTCACCCGGAGCTCGAGCGGGCTGGGAGCCTCGCTCGCCCAGGAGATGTGCTGACCCAGCACGGGTATCGTCCCCTGCGGGAGGACGCGTAGGTACGGAAGGAGTATGGTCCCCTGAGGGAGGACGCGCCTGTACGAGAAGAACATCGTCCCCTGAGGGAGGACGCATACGCATGGGAAGGTTATCGTCCACCCAGGTGGGATGCTCGTGTTCAAGAACCTTTTCGTCTCCATCGGAGGGATGAAGGTGAGGCCGCGACGAGGACCCTAGGTCCTCTGCCCCAATACCTGCCCTGTGAGGACCGTAATCGTCGACGGTCCTCCCGCGAGGGAGGCCATGATGAGTGGTACTGAGATGAGAGGGCCGTGTATTACCCTCGCCCCTCATATCACCCCGTAGCGGGCGTTTTCGATAATCATCCATCGGATGATGAGTACGATTCCCGGGAACGTGGACGACCCCTCTCGGGGGTCCAGATATTAAACGCCATGAAGCGTTGGGACGCCCAATACTCCGGGGCGGTCGGAGAAGATGTAGAAGGCTTCATCGCCAGAATCGAGGAAGTGCGCGCGTTCATCGGGATCCGCGAGGGAGACCTGCTACGAGGCCTCACGTTCAGCCTGAGCGGAGCCGCCCTCACGTGGTATCGGGGCCATCAGCATTCGTTCTGATCCTGGGATGATGTGAAAAACGCGTTGAGGCTGCACTTTGCTAACCCAGATTACCAGATTGCGCTTAGGGGAGAGATCGCCCTCCGCACGCAGGGGGACCAAGAACCGGTGCGGGAATACTTCTCAAACATGCGGGGGTATTTCGCTCGGTTATCACCTCCATGGGAGGACCGGGAACAAGTCCTCCAGACACATCGAAAGATGCTATTGAAGTATCAAACCGGGGTACCCTTAAGTGCCACCTTAACCCTGGACGCGTTAGAGGCCGCAGGCTTAGGTAAGAGCACGTGTACACACGGGAAGCGGATAGAAGGCCACCCCCGCGGCCCGAGAACTCCGTCTGCCCGGGGCTCGCCTATCGACCCCCAGCGAATATGGGCCCACGCCCTCCGCCATCGTTCCAACGAAACGTAACGAGAACATCGTATCCACCCAGGGTGCTCTATCGACACCCCGTGGGTATGCCACCTGTTGGGTCACCCCGACACCCTGGACGCGTACCTCGATTGTACGGTCACGCACCGTATGCACCACCACCACCAGCGATACGATCCGCTGAAATCGTGGACCCTTTGTGGGAGGAGTACGGCCAGCAAGGAGTCCTGGTCGAAGAGCTCCCAGAAGGGGTCTATGAGGGATTTGAGTACGTCGAGCCCACAGAGGAGGGGCTTGAGTACGAAGCTATCGTCGCTAACGGGGCGTTTGTGCCACGAACCAACCCCGCAGCGATGGTAACACCAATGGCATTTTCCGCGACTCCTGCTGCACGGCCATTTCGCCTGAATCCTGGATTCCGGGCGTATCCGCGAGCCGCACGACCACCTCAACAACAAGTAGGTCAAGACCCGGCGTTGGCACCGAACCCTCAGAATCCCGCGGTACCCCAGAGGGTGGGACAAGGTCCAACGACCCCCAAAATTCGACACCGATGGTTGCCACGCCACCTATGGCACCACCAGGAGTTGTTCGCACGCCGAGGCCCATAGTCTGCTGGAATTGTGGGCAACAAAGCCACCTCCATCGAGATTGTCCGGCGGAGCGCCGTCTTTTCTGTTTCCGTTGTCGATACTCAGGAGTAACTACCCAGGAATGGCCGTATTGTCATCCGGGAAACGGGCAAGGGAGCGCGTAACTCCGGTGCACGTGCCTCCACCAAGGGTAACTCCACCGGAAACATCGCACTGTGGGCTGTGTGCCATCGAAGGACGGAAACCGCTGGCCGAGGAACCCATCACCCCCGAGTCCTTCAGTGACCCTGGGAGAGTGACCGTCGAACCCCCTTCGACGACGACTTTCGAGAATCCGGCTAGTCACCAAGCCGAGGCTCTTGCTCCTAACGACCCAGCGGTCTCCACCCCTTTGTCTAACCTTCGGGAAGCTCCCCCGGACGAGCCACCCGTGGTTACATCTCGGGATACTCTGAACTCAGATCACCTCGTCGCCCCGGAGCCCATGCCGGAGAGCGATGTCCACGTTAAGCTCTCGCAGACGGAAGCCCCTAGGGCCTTCTACGTGGATCTGACGATCGGAGGGTTGTGCGTAAAAGCGCTCGTTGACTCCGGAGCGACACGATCTTTCACCGGAGCCGGAGGGCAGAGACTCTTTGAGGAAATTCGGTTACCGAGGGTGCAAATTCCGGAGAGGCGCGTTATCAATGCGGGCGGCCACGTCAATTCTACGACGTACATGCCTCCCTGCTCCGCCGAATTGGCCGGCAGAGTCACTCCCGTCGAGGCCCTCATTTTGCCTAACCTCTCCGAGGAGTTTATCTTGGGGATTGATTTCTTAGTCAATGCGCGTATCGTCATCGATTTCTTCGATAAGACCTGGCATTATCGGGATCAACCCGATACTCGCCATGCGTTCATCCCGGTAGAACGGGGTGCGAGTATGATTATGTGCTGCGGACTGCGCACCTTAGAGGAGACCCAACGAGCGCAACTCCATGCGTTTTTGGATATACACCTTTCACCCGCTACCACCGACAACCCGGAATAACTACGCTCACATCGCATAGCATCGACGTTGCAGGAAATCCACCGATCCGCCAACGCCCTTACCACACGAATCCCGCGATGTGCGATATAATGTGGAAGGAGGTCGACACTATGCTTAAGGATGAAATTATCGTCCCTTCACATAGCGAGTGGTCTAGTCCTATTGTGATGGTGAAGAAGCCGAATGGGAAGTACCGTTTCTGCATTGACTTCAGGAAAGTGAATGCAGTCACCAAGAAGGACGCGTACCCAATCCCCAATATGACGGGTATCCTCGACGAATTGCGACAAGCGCACTATATTACGACGCTGGATTTGAGCCAAGCGTATTTCCAGATTCCTTTGGAGAAAGAATCTCAGGAGATCACCGCGTATGTAGTCCCCGGGCGAGGGCTATACCATTTCCAGCGCATGCCGTACGGCCTAACCAACGCGCCGGCCACAATTCAGCGGCTGCTGGATCGTCTAATTGGACAGGACTTGTACCCTCAGGTCTTCGTCTACCTGGATGACATTATTATCGTGTCGCGAACGTTCGACCGACACTTGGAGCTCCTCGAGACCGTCCTTCAACGGATTAAGAAGGCCGGGCTTGTCATCAATCGCGACAAAAGCGAATTTTGTCGTGCCCAAGTAAAATACCTAGGATTCCTGGTCAACAGCGCAGGACTCCAGGTCGAACCCGAGAAAATCGAACCGGTGGTTAATTACCCCGTTCTGCGTAACATCAAGGAACTTCGACGATTCCTAGGGATGGCATCCTGGTATCGTCGCTTTATACCGCAGTTCACCACCATTGCCGATCCGTTACACCACTTCATACGAAAGAACACCCCGTGGCAATGGACCGAAAATGAGCAGTTCGCGTTCACTCTGTTGAAGATGTACCTCACGACATCCCCGACGTTAGCCTGTCCCAATTTCGACCTGCCATTCACGTTGGGGGCAGTGCTAACTCAGGTTATCGATGGAGAAGAGCGTGTCATCGCATACGCTAGTCGTGCTTTAACGTCAGCAGAGCGGAAGTACACTGTAACGGAGTTAGAGTGTCTCGCTGTAATTTGGTCGATTAGCAAATGACGGTGTTATCTCGAGGGCTACTCGTTTACGGTGATAACGGGTCACAGTAGCCTTCGATGGCTGCCCAATCTGCGAAATCGCACGGGGCGACTCGCTCGGTGGGGCCGCAGTTTGCTCGAGTACGATTTCAATATAATACATCGTAAGGGAGCATTGCACCACGTTCCGGACGCACTCTCGCGAGCACCCTTAAGGGAAGGCGTGGAGTTTGAAACCATTGCTCGATTGCAGCCCACGGAGGATGCGTGGTACCATAAGAGGTACCGCAATGTCATTCGGGCACCAGATCTTTTCCCGGATTGGTGAGTTGTAGAGGGGAAGCTCTACCACCACCGGCCAGCCGACTTCGTCTCCCTGGAGATGCAAGATCTGGATGCCTGGAAACTCGTACTCCCTCGTGAGCAAAGGGCTCATGCGATGGCTCAGTGCCATGATCTTCCCCAGGCGGGACACCCTGGCGTGGATAAAACCCTTTGCCGCGTCTACACCTTCTACTATTGGCCGAATATGTTTAGGGATGTAGTCAGCTTCGTCCGGCAGTGTGCAACCTGCCAGCGATGTGAGGTGGAGCAGCAACCGCCTGCAGGGTTGATGGGAAGACCCTTGATGGACCGTGGATCACGGTCGCCGCCGATATCGTCGGGTCCATTACTCCCAGTAAAGCCGGCCACTCGTACGTGTTAGTGATACAAGACTTGTATACGAAGTGGGTGGAGATCATCCCCCTCCGTCGATTCTCGGGGAAAATCATCGCAAAACACTTCAAGAATGTTATCATCAATCGGTGGGGCGGGCCACGAATCTTCTTTTCGGATAATGGAAGGGAGTCCGTGAATAAAGACATTCGCGCCCTCCTGGAAACGGCCGGTATCGAACACCAGACGACGCCACCCTACCACCCCCAGGGGAATCCGGTGGAGAGGGTGAATCGGGTCTTGAAGATGATGATTCGAGCGTTTATCGAGAGCGATCACCAGTCCTGGGATCTGCATCTTGCGGAGTTCCAATTCGCGTATAATACGGCGTACCATAGCGCGATTCAAGTCACTCCCGCGTTCGCCAACTACGGGTGCGAGCCCCTCGCGGCCATTTCCCTTCGCCGGGAGCTAGAAAGAGCGGTGAAAATAGTTCCGCGGGACCCCGAAGAGTGGGCCGCCTGAATGAAACGACTGGATACGCTGCGGCAAGCGCTGATGCACGCCCTTACGGAAGCGTCCAACCAGCACGCGTATCAGTACAATTCGCGCCACAAATCTAGGGAATTCGAAGTAAACGACCTAGTATGGAGGCGTAGCCACCCATTATCGAGTGCAGCTAAGCAGATTTCAGCCGCACTTGTACCACCCTTCGACGGTCCTTTCATAATCTCACGGAAATTGTCGCGTACGCGATACGTTATGAGAAACTTCGCGGGGAAAAATATCGGGGAGGTGTTCATTCAGGACCTGAAGCCCTACGAACCCCGAATCGAGAACACCGAAATAGAACCGCAGGGTGGAGAGGTGTAGAATCGGAATCGGCGACGAGTCTGAGAGAATCGGGACGTGAGCACGACGTCAATCCCATCCCTATCCATCACTCACGACTACCCGTCTCACAAACATGTTCCAGGTTGGAGCCAGCGGAAGGATGGCCGAGCAAGCCCTCAGAGAACTGGAGGAGGTCCTCCATCTGGAGAGGGGCCCCGACACCCAGACCGGAGCACCCGAGACGGGACACATCGACGACGAGATGGAGGTGGACCCATCCCCGGAGGTCGTGATGGGCGAGGACGCCGACGGCCCAGGCCCCGCAGAGAGGAACACCACGCTGGAGGGGGACAGCAGCGGGATGGATGGGGAGGTCCCAACGGTTCTCGTGGACGTGCCTGCGCAGAGGGGGCTCTTGGAGCAGGTCCTTCAATCTGGGGAGGCCCCCACAGTGATCTCAGGATTCTGGGATTCGCTGAGGGGATACCTGCCGGGATTGTGGGGCCTCGAGGCCAAGGTCCCCGGACTGCTAGCTGCGATACATCGGGCCGCCATCAACCGTTGCCATCCAACCTCTCGGGTTGGTACCTGGTACCTCCGATACCATCGGGCCCGGAACCAAAACCAGAGGCCTGCGAGTCACAGAGGGACGACGAGAGCTCAACGTCGTCGGCGGGCTCTACCAGCTCCCGATCATCCTCGTCCTCGGGGAGCACCGTCCGTGTCCGGGCGGAGACGAGGGAAGTCGGTACGAATACCAACCCCTTCCCTCTTGCATTGACACAGAAAGAACGGCGCCCGAGGATGATATCACGAAAGGTGCAGGCCCGACCACAGACCGAAACGAGGGCCACGCAGACAGCTCCCGTCCTCAAGGAGGTCCAGGTCCGCCTGGAACGGGTGGGCAACACCGCTGCGTGGTGGGAGAAAGCGCAGAGGAACACTCCGTCCCCATGCCTGAGCTTGTCGGACGGAGCGGTCCTCGAGCTGGACACCACCGCGGTGGACCGCTCGGTCGAGGCGGAGGGGACAGTCGAGGCGACGGAAACGGTAACAACGACGACCCCAGACGCACCGACTACCACACAAACAAGTACACAGACGAGCCAGATCCCTCGAATCCCACGATCCCGAACACCCCGACAACTTCTCCAACTAAAAGACAGACCGACGCCCCAGACAGTAACCACACGACCGGACACGACAAGTACCATGACCCCGACGACCACGACTGTGACCACCACCGTGGCCCAGACCGCCCCACTGACCCCACGACAAACGACGGGTAAGGTGACGGACCAAGACGGAGTGGGGGCTGGCGGAAGGGCGAGGAGGAAGCGCATCCGCGTCCGCCTCCCCTTCTGCTTCGCCTGCCGCTCGAAGGGCCACACCTTTCGTGAGTGTGAGAAGGCCGGGCAAATGAAGAGGCCACTCCCGGACGAGGTCATCAGTGTCGGGAGGGAGTTGGCGCTGCCCGGCAGCGGGTGACAAACTCGTCGGCGGCTGCACCGGAGGAGCCAGCCCGAAAATCGACCCCGTCGGCCCCTCGACGGGACTCCTACCCCTCTTCGGCGAGGGCTGCACCATACGAGTTGCCGCTGGAATACCAGCGGCGCCCGGAGGAGCGGGTCCGGTCGGGGGCAGACAGAGGGTCGCAACACGATCGTCCGACCATTCTCACTCCAGGGGAGATCGCTCGCGCTCTCCTGGACATGTACAAGTCCAGGAGGGCCCGGGATGCCTTCAACGAGGAGTGGAGGAGGCAGGATGCGGAGGGATCACAGTGGGTCTGGCGGACTGAGGCACTGACCCCCAGATGGCCAGTTTTGAGAAGATTAAAGGGAAGACAAGTTGTAAAAAGAATAAAGGTACGTTTGGCGGACTGGGGCACACCACCCCCAGATGGCCGGTTTTAACTAGTTGAATCAGTATGGTCGGCGGACTGGGGCCTAGGCCCCAGAGGGCTGGATAGTAGAAAAGAAACCCCAATCCCAGGAGGCGCCACCCCAAACCCGGAGCACGTAAACGTAAGGACGCCGAGTCTAACACCATGGTGGAGACAAAACTCGCCCCAGGCCTCGTCAAGGGGAGGGGGTGTGACGGAATCCGTCAGGGAATAAACTAGGGAATTTAGAAGAAATAGGAAATAATATTAAATAAAATATTGAAAGGGATAATATTAAATGAAAGATTAATTAAGAAAATATATTAAGAAAAGAAAAAAAGGTAAAATGAAATTAATAGGTAAAATAAAATAAATAGAGGGATAAAATAAATAAATAAAAAATAAATACAACAACTTAATTATTAAAGGGGAAATTATTACTAAAATGTATGGGGAGCAGAAGCGGGGGAAAATGGGCAAAGGGCCCGAAAGGCGGATTTGAAATCGCGCACGTCCTGAAGGGACTACGCGCGTCAAGAAGAACGGCGCGCGCCGTGAAGGACTGCGCGCGCAGGGAACGCATGGTGTCGGTGGCCAACGCCATTTTCGACACCACTTGCATCCCACGCTATGTCGCGCACAGACATACGTCACTCCGCGAGAAAATTGGTGAAAGAACAGTGAGCAACGTGGTTGAGACGGTTTTTCGGGAAGAAAAGAAGTGCACAGGAGAGAAAATGGACATGAGAGAGGAGAACACACCCCCGCAGGGAGTTCCAGAGGCAGGAGAAAGGGAGGACACCCGGTGGACCCTCCAGAGGTCCAGGTGAGTGCCTTTTTATCGTTTTGGTGGGTTCGTCACCGGTCTCTCTCACTCTCATGGTGAGAAAGAACGGAGATGACGCCGAAGCCACCACCCCTTTTAATCCCCTGTCGCGGACATGATCCAACCCTTGTTGGATCCTTTCTCTTTCACCCTTCTGGTGAGGATCGTGCTCACGCGTGTTTCGGGCGCTCGCGCCAACGTCGCGGGGCGCATTTCATCCCCCTCGCGAATTTGGGTTCCGGGGCTCGAAAGTCGGACCCCGGATGATCCGACGTGGGGAGGGTGGTTAAGTGGGGGAAGCTCGTACCCCTCGCACCCCATCGCCATAAAACCGGGGTGTAGCTCGTCCCGTTGTCCCCAAAAAAAAGGGGACAACGGGACGTCGGTCGCGTACATTTGTCCCGAAAAGGGATAAGGGATGTTGTTCACGTATGTTTGTCCCGAAAAGGGATAAGGGATGTTACTCGCGTACGTTTGTCCCGAAACGGGATAAGGGGTGTTATTCGCGTACGTTCGTCCCCGAAAGGGGATAAGGAGGGCCATTCGCGTCCGATTCTCCCAAAGAGGGGATAAGGGATGTAGTTCGTCCCGGTTGTCCCACAGAGGGATAGGGGATGCTAGTATCGTCCGATGGACTCGAAAGGGGATCCAGGGATGCCATACTCGTTCCTGGTGTCTCCCCAAGGGGGAATAAAAGGGACGCGGAGAGATTATCGACTGCCCGCGAGGCTGGTTGCGGGAATCAACCCCTAGTGGGTTCTCGGGGAAGTTCGAGCAGTACCTGCGGGCTTGGGGACCCTCACTTCTCATCGAGGGGTCATTCGACCCCCTGCGGACTTTAGCCTTGGTGGATCCAGAGCGGGCAGCAACCCTTCCCGGAGGTAGACCCCGACGACCGAGAAGAGGATCTGTGGCTTGACGTCCGTCGCCCTATTTATACTAATTAGTTATTATCTTATTGAAAACCATTGTATTGTTGATTCTGATCTGTATTACCCTCATGGCCGAGGTCACGTTCAATAGCGGAACTAGTGAGGAGAATACTGAGTTTTGTGTTTTATTTACGACCCTCTCCCCCATCTCCACCAAAGGACCCACGCCCTCTCTACACAACTGAGTGCTGAGCTGCCGAGAGGCTGTCCCGTGCCCTTCCTCCCCTCCGAGTTGTATCAATTAGTGTTAAGTTGGATACGTTTTGGATTGCGGTATGATTCGAGTTGGTTTTTGAGTTCCGTTTTGAGTTGTGGTGCGATTCAAAGGGAGAGGGATGTGTTGCCTCCCGATTAGGTTTATAAGTTTTATCCTGCTGCTGGAGCTGTTCGCGGTGTTGGTCCCGCCGAGATTTGACCAACTGGCGCCTGATAGGTTTAGTTTTAGGAAATTGAGGGGGTAGGGAAGGGGACGACGATGACTGGCAGGGAGGGGTAGGCTCTCCCCGAAATGTCACGTCACAAATAAATAAGAAAGTTGTCGAACTATTGGATATCTCTACAGAAAAAATATATACAAGTGTAGATAGTGCAGACAATTGTAATGAAAATGACGAAATTAAGTTAGATTTGGTTCCAGAATATTTAAATTCATTGGCACCTTCTTGTCTTCCTCCATATGAATTGCGATTGAGGAGATTCGCTATTGTCGTGTTAATAAGAAATTTAAGCATAAGTGAAGGACTTTGTAATGGTACACGATTACTGATTTTAGAACTTCAAACAAATGTTTTACGTTGTGAAATATTGACAGGAGATAAAACAGGTGAAATTGTTTTTTTGAATCGTATCACATTTATATGCGATAATATATATCCATTCACATTCGCAAGAAGACAATTTCCGATCAAATTAGCATTTGCTATTACTATGAATAAAGCTCAAGGTCAAACATTTGAAAGGATTGGAATTGATTTGAGAAAAGATGTTTTCAATCATGGTCAATTATATGTAGCTATATCACGCGTTCGGGCTTGGAAATCAGTCAAAGTTTATTTAGGAAGTCAACGGGATAGTACCAGCGTTAAAAACTATGCATACACCGAATTATTTCACTGAAAATTCACAAATAATAACAACAGGAGAAATTTTGAATTCTATCAATTGAGACGATTTTATAATTTGGAGTGGAACTCCGTGAAAAGATCATTGGGATCGGCCAGGAGATGCACCAAAAATTATAAATTCTGATTCGGAATAAGATAGCTAGATCATGGAATAATTCAAAATGAATATTACACTAATAACGATCAAAACCATAAATGAAGAAATTTTTGAATTGAAAAAAAAAAATCAACAGCAATACATAGCCGTTTACAATTCATACGAAAAGGAATAGGAGAGACGGCATGAAGGGATGAGTCTCACAGAAACAGGCAAGGGTGGGGCCTATTTTCTCACAAAAAAAATCTTAAATAAATATGGATATGAGATTTATGAAGCATTGAAACAACATTTACAATAGATGAATGGGAACATTATTAAAAAATAAAAAAAATTATAATTGAGAAGATATTATAAACTTCAAGATTAAGTTAGTAAAACTTGACGAAAAACTACAAAATGAATATGGAGCAGGTATCGGTTCTTATTACCCGATTAATGCCTGATTATTTATGACCAAAAATGGATATAAAAATTATTGAATAACTTTTAGAATAGGTAACGGGAACGTGGTCATTATTCAAAAGAAAATGATTGAGAAGATGCTGAGAACTTGAGAATCTGATTATTTCCGACCAAAAAATAAATATGAAATATGTATGGGGTCTCATACCTGATAGAAATGATTAAAAGAATGGTAAGAACTTGAAGATTAATTTGACGGAACTCAAACATAACATTCACAATAGGTCAACATGATGATTATACAAAAGGGATGATTGATTGAGAAATTGTTAAGAACTTGAGGACAATGGAATAGATATGAGCTCTTATTCTTGATTTCTGACCAAAAATAAATATGAGAATTATCTATGAAATAGGGGATCATTATTCGAGAGACAAATATTAAAAAGATGGTAAGAACTTAAGGATTTACTCAACGGAACTTAAAGAAGAATTACATAATAATTATGAAATAGGTATGGGGTCGTACACCTTCAGATTGTTTCCAAGGAATGTATTAAGTGAGAAGATGTCGACATGGTAGAGGAATTGGCATATCCTTTTTACATTTGTATTTTCTTTATCATTTTCTTATATTTCCCTAAAGAAGTTTCAGATGGGAGAGACGAAATAAGTGGATGAGTCTCACCAAAACAGGCGAGGTCGGGGCCTGTTTTTCACTCATTTGGCGTAGAGGACGTGACGCACTCATCGCCCAGATGGTTTGTATGAGCCATTCGCAATAGTCATCGGTAGATCAGGCTAACCCCCTGGTTTACTGTATACTCGGTTACATCTACTAACCGCAGTACGGCTCACCACAACGGATCCCCTTCGGATGGGGATCATGGATCGGTTGGGAGGGGTCAACGACCGGATCCAATGGAACGACCTTGGCTTGTCAATGGACGCCGTAGATGGACGGAGGATCTGAAGATAGATCTCATGCAATGTTGGGTGGATAGTGTGCTGCATCAGAGGGGATATATGGCCAGAATGCAGGCTCTGTGGTGTAAAATGCATCCAGAGTTCTCAAATTATACGCAAAAATATCTGCGAAATCAGGCAGCATATCTGGCACGGCATGGATACGAACTGCTGGTCATCCGAAGGGAGTCGACTGATGGGAGGAATGATGAAAATCACCAAGTTCTCGGTGGTTCTCCCCCAGTACGGTCTCCTCAGCAGACCCCTCAGCAGCGTGAGACAGTCAGGAGATCCGAGGATGTCAGAAGATCAGAGGACATCTTGAGATTAGAGGATGGAAGACCGGAGGACATGAGCACGAGGAGGAAAATAAACAGCAAAGTTCCTCCTAAGCCGGAACAACTGGCATCGGAGAACGTCAACCTGGCAGATAGTCTTCCGGAAGATGTAGACCTGCTCAGCTTGAACTGGGCTGTGTATGAACATGCAGCAAAATTGGTTCCACGCACTCCTAGTGGTGAATCACTGCGAATTGTGAAGATGCGTGGACGCTGTACACAGCTCCAGAAGAAGATCGACTTGGCGCGGAGGCAGGCGTCTCGAATTCAGTGTGTGATCAGCTTCATCGAGAGTGGTCGGGCGTTTACGTCGAAAGTTCGCCACATCAGCGCTGATCTGAGGTACCATTATCACACGCTGAACAAGATGAACCTCCTTGTTATCAAGGAGCGTTTTGTCGGGAGAGTGCGAGCTCTAGGGGTAATCAAAAAATCCCTGGAGAAACGGATGAAGCGTTCGATGGAGAACTCGGCCTTCAGGATCGATCCCCGTCGATGGTTTCAGCCCACTGCGCCCGTTTCTGGAAGAGCACCGGCAGCTGATCGGGTTGAAAGCTTTTGGATAACGTGTCTCAATGCGCTTTACAAGATATTTACCAAAATTCTGTACGAGCGTATTCTGGTGCAAGTGGACCCGATATGACGACTGATCCATGAACAACGTGGCGCAAAAAGGGGGCTGTCAGGTTGTAAAGAGAACTTGCTGGTTGATCGCAGCCTTGTACAAGATGCGATCCAGTACAAGCGTAACCTGTCAGTTGCCTGGATTGATTACCGCAAGGCATTCGATAGTACGAGTCATCAGCTTTTGCTTTATTTGCTCGAGTGCCTTGGGGTGAGCGAACATCTGGTGAGATGTATTAGAGATCTTGTACCACTTTGGAGGACTCGCTTCACTATAACATCTGGTGAGACGAAGGTTACTACCGGAGTGGTGCAGTACAGGAGAGGTATATTTCAGGGAGATTCCTTGAGTCCACTCCTGTTCTGCATCTCACTGTTGCCACTATCGGTCGCCCTCCGGACTGCGCGGGGATATGAGGCTGGTCGCCCTGGCCACCGGGTGCATAAGATCTCCCATTTATATTATATGGATGATCTCAAATTGTTTGCATCCGGAATAAGAGAACTCAACTTACTCATTGAAGTGGTGGCCACTTATTCCCGTGCGGTTGAGATGTCCTTTGGATTGGACAAATGTGCTGTTTTCCATCTCAGGAGAAGGAGGCTTGAGGATGGGGAGCGAAATATCCAGTTAGTGGATGGAGGCGCCATTCATCATCTTGGTGCTGAGAAGTCTTGTCGTTATCTCGGTTTCGATCAGCGATCATTGATCGATGTCGAAACTGTGAAAGAGACTCTTTGCAGTGAATATAAACGGCGACTTCAGAGGATCTGGAAATCAGAACTTTCTGGGAGGAATAAGGTCGCTGCTACTAATATGTTCGCTGTTCCAGTCCTACTCTACTCCTTTAGCATTGTCAAATGGAGAGGAGATGAATTGAGAGATCTGGATATCATGACGCGAAAAGTGATGAATCTGCATCGCAGTCTTCATCCTCGGTCTTCTACGCCGCGATTATATATGCCTCGTGAAGAAGGTGGACGTGGTCTCTTGGGATTGGAGTATCTTCATGACCGCTTAGTCCTTGGTCTTGCGTCTGATGTTTGGGAAAGTGTGGATCCACTCTTGGTCTTCGTGCACAATCATGAACTCCGGGGAGTCGGAGCACATCTGTACAAGGCAGCAAATCATGCCGCCGAATCTCTCGGTTTAGAGTTCTGTTTGCCTTCTGGGAATATTTCCGTAAATTCCATCGTGCGGGACACCAGAGACACTCACGCACATTCTATCGGCGTGTCCGGTAAGAGCAGTCTCTGGATATATCCATCGACATAATGCAGCTTTGAGAGTGCTGTACTATTTCCTGCGGCACTCTTATGCGATAGACAAGACGCCAGTGCTGCCGTATGTGTCAGGAGAAATTGAGTCCGTTGTGGTGAATGAGAAATGTAAAATATATTGGAACTTCTCATTCGCAACCATCAGGCCGATTAGTGCAACCAAACCTGATGTTGTCCTCTATGATTTCAATGACAAGATCATCTATGTCATTGAATTTTCTGCTCCTGCTGAAAATAATATAGAGCGGAAAGGAGAGGAGAAGCGGCAAAAATATCAAGATCCCCTGTTCCAGCTCCGTCAGATGAACCGTGGCTTCAGAGTGAAGCTGGTTGTCCTCATAATCGGTTCTCTTGGAGGCATGAAGCAGTCTTTTGTGTCTGTATTATCCATCATTCCAGCGTGTAAGCTCGTGCTTACCAGCTAGCTGGGCAGATGCAGAAGGCTGTTATTCTTGGGTCTCTCCGTCTACTACGGCAATTCGAGTCTGCACTGCAGTGATTGCTCACCCTCCAGTTGGTGGCAGTGGTCACTGTTGTAGAGCGTTCGAATATATTTACGCTCGCTTGCTGAGTGATCATCGAAGGGGGTCGGAGCCCTCGAAGATTACTCAGCAATAGTCTTACTCAGTCAATATATAAAAGTAATAATAATAATAATAATAATAATAATAATGATAATAATAATAGTAATTAATTAGAATTTTATTAAGCAGATAAATCGGTGACAAAAAAAGTTTCATGTCCTTTTTTAGAAGGCTTAATTTGTATTAAATATTCAAAAAAGCGTTGTTGGCACGATAACTCGCAAAATATTTGAGTTAAAGACTTCAAATTTCGCAGGTTTGTAGATCTTATGAGTACAAATTATGCTATTGATTTTGTGCGGAATCGGTCCAGTAGTTCCTGAGATATCTACAAGAAACTGTTTTATGAGAAACAGATTATATCTCTGGAACTACTGAACCGATTCTGCATAAAATCGATAGCATGATTTGCACTCATAAGATCTACAAACCTACAAAATTTGAAGTCTTTAACTCAAATATTTCTCGAGTTATCGTGCCAACAACGCTTTTTTGAAAATTTAATGAAAGTTAATACAGTGAATAAACGATTAATCGGAGAGCTTGGCACCCATGGGATTTAATATGCATCTCAATAGCGCGCATCTGCTCACAAAGAATGTGACGCTATAAATTAATTTTTCATTGACAAAAATCGGAAAGACGATTTTTCATCAATTTCGTAGTTTTCGGGTACCATTAAACCGATTGAGCTAAAATTTGGCAGAGAACATGGTGCTAAGATAGTCAATATACCCTCACATTTTGAGATCGATACATTGAACCGAATCGGATTTTTTTGCTCAGCAATAGTCGCAGAATAGTTCAAACTCTTTGTGAACTTGGCTATTCCAAATTATTTCATTTTTTTTTAAAGGGGGATTCTGAGGTATACAAACATGTACTTGACCATGTTTTTTGGAGAAACTAAGTGAACGAGTGTCCATTTTCCTAAGTTTTTCATAATATCGCTCAGAAGTTAGATCATGGTTTTCTCTGTCGTTCCCTATAGGCTTGCATTCTTTCTACACTTGTTTTCTTCATTTAACTTATTACAAAACAGATGTTGTAAACACTAAGGAAGATGAACACGTGTTTACTAAATACCTAAGCGTCTACGCGTTCGTTATGCAACATACCAGTACAGTACGCTAGGCGCATGCGCATAAAGTCGCTCTACTGTAGGGACTCATGCCATCTAAAAATACACCGTACACTGTGCATGCGCCTGGCGTACGTATGGTGCAATGGGAGAGCCGCTTCTACTCTCTGCCAAGAGGCAGGAAAAGCGACTCTCCCACTCCTTCCCCCTGGCTATTCCTCAGTGGAGAGGGAACCCCCTCACCGCGTCACCTTTTTTCGTTACATCAGCAGAATTCACTACCGTGGCGTAAGAAATTTCACTTCAAAAATTGTATCAGTCTAGTGCTGTACATTCGTTCAGCGCTATTAGTTCTGACCATGGCCACGTTTCCCGTGATGTCTCATTGTGCACCCGTTACTGGCTTCGTCTCCCGATAACCACGCGTACTATTGGATTCTCAGCAGTACGCCGTACTTGTACAATTCTTGTACAATATTAGTACGGCGTACTGCTTTATTTCTAGTGGTATGCCACCAGGTGGCCATACGAATATTATATTCGTATTATATCAGTACGCCGTACTAAATTGCAATTTCATCGAAATAGTATTATACTGGTGCAATACTAGTACGCCGTACTAATTGCAAAAATTCTTAAAAATCGTCATTAACATTATTTATTCATTTATTATGTTTATTTAATTATTTATTTATTCGCCCTTGGCAATTATACATGTTTTATCGATTCTACATTTGTATAGGTAAATAGTATGGGAGAATAATATGAATGAATGTACGAGAAAGAGAGAGATGAAAGAGAGATCTTATTACGTGCCCCCAAGCAAGAATTTGACTATAATTATAAACGAAATATCATTAGTGTATTAGTATCACAGTTACATCTGTAGTTTCACCGTAAATGTCTTCTAATTGTTAATTATTAACTCTTTGGATTTATTTTTGAAAACTTCAGACAACTTGAAGAGATCAATATCATTAGCATACTTGTTAATCACCTTTGATGTTCTATAAAACGGAGCCTGGGTAGAAAAACGTGATTTTACTATTGGGATATCAACCACTCTAGAACTTCGCAAATTTGCGCACGGCACCATAAAATTAAAATACTCCAACAGTGCTGGAACCTGTAGGTGTCCATTGACAATGTTCGCCCCACAGCAGAGCGTCAGGTATCCCCTTCTAACCTGAAGAGGCACCAGACCAGTCAATTCATATCCCTAGTATCGGCCCATGTGATTATTCTTCCTACTGTTCCTAAATCTGATGTGCCTTATAAATTTTTGGATTGATTCCACCATATCAACCTGATTATTGTAGATTGGGTCCCATACCACACACCCATATTCTAGTACAGGCCTCACTAGAGTAGTGAACAGCATGGTGAGAGTACAATCCTCATCAAAATCGTTACTGTAACTCATCAGGCTACCAACAGCTCTGTTCGCCCGAGTCACGATGTTGTGTATATGTCTTTCGAATGTTAATTTATACTCCATACACACCCCTGGATCTCTAATGCTGTCGACCTCAGATAATACATGATTACCCATATAATACTGGTGGTAACGCGTCTCACGCTGTTGACTAATCAGGGAGCTTTTGAACCAAAACTCGACACTCCCATATATCATTTTCTCGAAAAGCTTCGGTAAAGCTGATTGGATGCTTATTGGCCTGTAGTTGCTCACATCGTTCTTGAGTCCCGATTCAAAGATTGGCACTACATGTGACTCTTTCTAATAGTCCGGGAAGACTCCCAACTTCAATGATGTGTTGAAAACGAACGAGATCGGTTCACACAGACCAACAGCACGCTAATATTTCAATACTTATTGTAAAATGATATCTATCCTCTGGGATTAGTTGAGTCGCTTTGCTGATGGTCAAATCATAATTGGTGAAGCAAAGATCCAGCAGTGATTTCCATCACTATCAAGGGTTCTGTTTACCTGAGATAGACCCAGCAATGTATATTCCCCCAACACAAGACCAGATTGCTCAGAATCACCAACAAACAAATCATCATCATTATTAGGCGGGATATATAAGTTCACAATAGTTAAGTCCTCATAATCTAATTTTATCTTGACGAATACATGTTCCAAGTCTTGTTCTACCCTTTAAATTTTCCGCCTGGAATTTATTCTTGACAGCAATGAAGACTCCCCCACCACGTTGTCTCAAATGTGGGCTACTGTCTCAATCTTTTCTAAAGATTCTGTACGTGTCATCCACCACTTCTCCTTCAGATATGCTGCTACTAAGCCATGACTCGGTGACGCAAATAATATCAGAGTCACTGGACGCTGTTGAGGTGTAAAATTCTTCGAGTTTAGTTCGCAGTCCTCTGACATTCTGGTACACAATATCAATATTCTATAGTCTCTTCTCTCGCGCTGACGAATTAAACCAAAATGGTCACTAAATGGTTCACCAAATTTGTATTTGATTACAAGGTCTTGCTCACCATTATCCTCTCTTGTTTTAATCTCTTCACGAAGCTTTTCCACTCTGCTTCTTCGTGCCACTGTCAGGTCAGGTTTCAATTTCACCGCCTCATCTCTTACTTTCGATCTTAGAATCAGTTTAGACAGCTCCTTCAAAGGGAGCGATCCTTTAATCGGTCTCGTTTTTCCTTCCGCAGCTCTTCCAATTATGATTATATTGATCTCTTCAATATTAATCGCACAATCATCAGGTAACCGATTCAAGAACTCTGACTTGTCATCCAGCTTCCTATCAGCACCAGTATCTTTACTAGATTCTGGAATATTATACCCAATGATACGAGCTTCCCTCTGCTTTCTCTCTTCAGATTCTCGTAGTAAATTGCTTACATTAATGTCAAGATTATTCTCAAGCTTATTTACTCGCTTAACCAAGTCAGTCGCGTAACCTATCTGTTATTTTTTTTCACATATTTTGACCACGTTATTAACTTTGTTGTTTGTTTCCTTCAAAGTTTTAATATCTTTTTACATTGATTTCATATTACTCCTTATTTCCTTCAATTCTACCTTAAATGGTTCCAGATGTTTATGAAATAGTGCCTCCATGTGAGAGAGCACTGCCTTCATGTCTAAAGTCTCCGGGTCACCAATGTTATCGTCAATTTCCGCATCATCATTCTCGGACTCGATAATACTAACCTCCAAAACACTGCGCCCGCATTTCCACACGTTTACACCAGTTTTCTTGGATTCAGCCGCAACTTTATTGAAACCAATATTGTCCAGGCAACTGCATTTTTTATGAAACCATTTTTTACAGAGAACACAACTCAGACTATCAGAGTTTTCCGTAATTACTCTTGTACACTCTACACAAACGAGTTCACTTGGCGCCATAATACCTAATATATATTTTTAATTGCAATTTTCAATAAGTTCTGAAAAAGTGGAAATTGATTAGTCCAATTCAAAATAAATTGAGAAATGACAAATGAATTCACGTTTATTAATTTATTCAATAAATGTTTACAAAAAATAACTTACCAATGATTTTCACAAAATAAAATAAAAAATACAATTTAAATTTGCGTGCCTCAAGTCTTGAGAGGTAGCTGCTAATGATGCGCGAATGTACTGCCTACACCGGCGCAGTGACGTCGCGCAACTTCTTTCTTCTTTCTGAGCTTGGGCGATTCGGACGGTGAATTTTTACGTGTCTTCATTCAAGTGATTTCAGAAGAATTTTGTAATTTAGAGCTATCAATTAACTGCTCGAGTGCGTCGAAAGTCTCCTGGCATCGTTCAACGTAGGTTTTATATTTTTTTACGCAACAAAATCGTTTAATTCGCGAATTAAAAGAGACGCGTCGTGAGCATTTCCAACCCCGGTTTCTTTCTTTTATTCGACAATAATTGTGCAATATTTGAGTAATTAGTGATTTTGACAATGTTAATCGAAAGGGTTATTTGTTATTCTCCGTGAATAACAATGTTTTCAACCTGTCGCGTGGATAAATTATTGCATGCGCGTCTTTCATTGTTGCTGTCGCCGATATTTTCAGAGACATTTTTTACTTTTGAAGGCATTGCAAAAAAAACGCATAACAATGCAAATTGCGGGAAATGAAAGGGATGAATAAAAACATCGTTTAATTATATGTTCTTTGCTATTCATTCAGAGAAAATTGACACAATCATTTGCGTAGGCATCTTTCTCTGTTGTTGTCACCGGCGTTTCCAGTGACCTTGTTTACATTTTGATAAATAGCAAACCAAACGTATAAAAATGCCTTTATTGCGTGAAATAAAAGAGAAAAATAAAACATGGTCTACTTATTAATTCAGCACAATTTATTTAGGGAATAATGGGGGAAATTTAATGTAATTTTATATTTATAATTTATATAATTTATATCTTTCTTTGTTGCTCCCGCCAGCGTTTTTTGTGACATTGTTTATGTTTTTATGAATTAAAAAAAACGACGTATAAAAATGCATTGATTGCGGGAGATAAGAGGGAAAAATTTTTAAAATCGTTCAATTATTTCATTCATTTATTTATTATTATTATCATATTTTTATTACATTGATTCATATTTATGTAGGGAAAAATGGGGGAAAATTGACCCAATCAATTGCGTAGGTATCTTTCTTTGTTACTGTCACTGACGTTTTCTGTGGCATTGTTTACATTTCTATAAATCGTAGAAAAAACGTATAAAAATACGACCATGAAGTTCACAGACAAATCACCTTCATTTCATCACCAGTTTTTGTTAAATATCTCGGAAACTAAAAGAGATGGAGAATTTTTTGTTGATACCTTTTTTGTAGAGGATTTCAAGAGCTACAAAAAAAGTTTGCATGAAAATAGCTCCATCTCGCTTAATTTCTGAGATATCTCCAAAAAACTGATGATGAAATGAATTCAAGTTGTCTGAAAATTTCAGTTTCTTATAAAAATGCATTCATTGTATGAAATGTTCGGGAAAAATAAGAAGATCGTCTAATAATTTTTTATTACGATTTATTTAGCAAATATTGGGAGAAAATGTGGGGAAATCAACATTCTATTTAATGGGTTCAGAATTTCAATGCTATCATGATTTTTTCAAGGCGGTCAGCACATTTGCAGTTCAAAAAAATGTATTAGTTAACTTTGCGAATATTTGCAATAGTTATGCCTTATTCCAATTTTCAATGGGTTTCCTTTTCCCACATTGGAAAATTCTCTTCATTTTTAATTTTTTTTTGTCAATCACATTGGCTATTGCCTACTGCAGTTGACCTCTAGTCAATAATGAGATTATTTCACCATTTTTGCTAGATTGCCATCTTCTATTAATATATTGTCGGATATAAATTGCATATATTTTCAGTTTATTTTCGAGGTATTTTATTTATAAAATCGATCATATCTGAAGCGAAAAATGATGAATGTAACGTAACGCTTTCATTTCAGATTTTTCGTATTATTAACGAAGTCGTGAAGAAAGTCGACGTTGGAGCAAACACATTCTTTTTTTCTCAGCATTCTAGGTGGGAACAGGCAGCGTTGGAGCAGAGAGCATTTTTTTCGCATCCAAGGTTTAATCTTACTTATTATTCATATTTTCCGTTCTCGTTTTCCACTCTTCATTTCCGTAATTTTTGTTTGAAGCATTATTTTCGTGGATTGTGAAAATTGCATTCCATGAACCATTTTGTTGGCCGTTGAATAACCGCATATTTTCTGTTCTTGCTGCAAATTGACACAATTATGAATCGTGCTAGTAAATTACGTTCTAGGGAGCTGGATTCTCAATTGAGCCACGACGATTGCAGCGTATGCGGACGAAGCACGTCGAGAAGGTCAACAGAACGCCAGAATTTTGAATGTGCCGGTTGTTGAAGCGGGTGCTGCTTCATGCGCACCATTCGAAGGAAACGCGCCACTTGAACCGAACGAGCCGAACGAGTCGAACGAGCCGAATGGGCCGAACGCACCACTCTAGCCCCATGAGTTTGGGGAGGGAAGCGAGCCAGCTTCCTCCGATGGAGATGATGAACCAAATGAGGTTAACGCGCCAAGCCATCCAATTGAAGCCGATAACTTGGATTTTTCTCAAAGTTTTGTTCAGAATCTCATCAGAGGTGCCAAGAAATCTGCAATGAATCACGTCCAGTGTATCGCTACGTTGGAGGTCCTTGGGCAACATCCTCCTTTCAGCAGTTTATCAAAAGATGCACGTACTCTTCTTCATACTCCGCGCTCTCAAGCCCCTATCCTCGATCTCGCAGGTGGCGAATGTCTTCATCTTGGCGTTGAAAAAGCTATGAAAATCATACTTCGCACTATTCCAAACGCGTTAATTCCCAATCCGTTACTTATCGATTTCAGTACAGATGGTGCAGTTTTACATAAGTAGGGCAAAATCCACATATGGCCTATTCACCTTGGAATCGTGAGAGTAAGTCCAAAAGCCTAAATGGTTGGGATTTGGCAAGGGTCATCTTCGAAACCAAGTTCAGTCCAGGAATTTTTCGCGTCATTCATTACTGAATTGTCAGAACTATTGGTTCGAGGAATTTCACATAATGATATAACGTATCCTATTTCCATTCGATGTTTCATCGCAGATGCACCAGCTCGAGCGGAAGTTTTATGCCGTACAGGTCATAATGCGTATTATCCTTGTTCCAAGTGTCGGGTCAGAGGCGAATGGATCCGTCCTGGTGTCATGATCCATCGTGGGGTGAATCATCAACCTCGCACAGGTGCTGAATATGCTCAACGCATTGAAGGAGAACACCACACTGATCAGGATAGCCCCCTTCAGTTCTTCCCATGGATTTAGTTAGGCAAATTCCTTTTGAATACATGCATCTTGTTTGTTTAGGAGTTATGAAGAAACGATTGAGCGTCATAATTAATAGGATGTATGCGAGACACTTGAAAGTGGACAATAATTTGCTACCAATTATCAACGCACGTCTCGCCGCTGTTCCAATTTACTGTCCAAAGGACTTTGCGCGGAAACCCATAGATATTGCTAAATTTTCGTCGTTCAAAGCCACAGAATGGCGTCAAATCCTCTTATACACAGGCCCAGTGAATTTCTTGGAATTATTGATAGGAATGTGTATCTACATATGCAAATTCTTCATACTGCTATTAGTTTTCTGGTGAATCCATTGCAAAAGTATAATGATCTCATGTGCGCTGCAGGTCTCCTGCAAATATACGTACTGAGAGTAGAGGAAATCTACGGAAATGAATATCTTTCATAGAACGTGCATTGTCTGATTCATTTAGTGAAAGATACCCTTCATTTAGGTCCATTAGATTCATTCTCAGCATTTCCTTATGAATCAAATATTATGTCCTTCAGAGCATCATGCAATGAGCCTCATCAACATCTTCAACAAATAGCTAATAGACGTAGTGAACGGGCATATGCATCGACTCTTCCTGGAAATGTCCAAGATAAGTCAGTATTCAGTCCTAAGAAGCCATGACGTGCTGAGATTTGTCCGAATCTCCCACCCAATTCTTAACAGTTTCAATCGTTTATTGGCCAATCATTTTATATTTCTGTTGATGGGCGAGATAATACAATAATGCTGAATGATTCCACAATATGTGTCGTTCAAAGTGTAATTTCTGCTGAGAATAATGTTTTTTTTTTAATTAAGAAATTCAAACGAATTGAAGATTTTTCTAAGGAAACTATTCCTCCATCATCGACCGGCTTATTCTTATGCTCACTTCTTTCTCAAGAAAATTCGAGCATAAATATCGATGAAGTACGGGGGAAATGTTTCCGTATGCCAGATTGGCATGCCACTCAATTTGAAGAACCTATTCCAGACATTTTCGTCGTAGCTTTACTATTATCTTCGATAGATCGTTAGATGTAGACTCAGGTCAACATAGTCCCCATCAATCAACATTTGTTTCTGTCCCACCTTCAATTTTTGTAAAACTGTGTTATGTTCTCAATTTCTAGATGAGTGGAGCCAGTGGCCGTGGTAGAGGTCGTGGGTTACGAGGACGTGGACGTGGTACCACCATTCTAAATACTCCCAATGTCCAGATCCAAATGCAGAGTGACCTCAATAGTTTACGAATTTTCTGGCTGTGGCCAATGCTCCGGAATGGGCGTAAGTTATTGTTATAAGTATAATTTTATTTATCATGTAATAATACTGAGCATTTCAGGGTGACATTCATGCAGATGATGGATCAGCGAGTGACGCGTTTCGAGGGAAGCATCACTGCCAAAACCGCTATTCTTGAGGAAAGCATCACTGCCAACACCGCCATGCTACGCGAAGTGAGGCGACAACTGCTGAGGAGAGCTGACGAATTGCCAGCAGGATTTCTTTTTCGGACTCGAGAGGATGTTACAGCTTTTGACGCTACTGAGGATGCAGTATATGATCAGCTGATTGGCTACTTCCTCAATCTCGGACTTCTCAGTCCCGTTGATTGTGCTAGCCACTTTTTCGAGCACGCGTTCGCCGAGGACGAAGAGGTCACGCCACACATGACGTGGGGAGGGGTTCCACGAAGGAACAAATTCTTCCTTGCTGCATCCCGATTCACCAGTGCCTGTCGTGAAGCCATAGAAATGAGCCCCAAATTTGAAGGGCCTGACGCTCGAACCTTCAAACTTGTCATGGTGCAAGCCATAAAGGCGATGGACCTCCTATGACGCCAGAGACAGGCCCTACGTCTCCCACTGACAGACGAGCCAACGCTGGCGTCTTGAGGAACCACCCTTGAATGAGGAGCAAGAGGGGGAGCGTCCTGCGGAGGTTGGCGAGGTCCTTGTTGAAAACAATCTGCAAGCAAACGAGTTAGAAGCCATGGACCTCCTGGAAGAAGACTTACTCGGAGAATAAGTACTGGGTATTTTTTTTTATTCTTTTTTTACTTGGTGGGAGGAGCTCAAGTAGAATGAGCTTCACAGAAAACAGTGGGGCAGGGGCTGCTTTCAATAATAATTTTTTTTTTTCAGCTGGCACTACTGGAGAGACAATAAATTAGGATGTGTCTCACAGGAACGGGAGGGGCTGGGGCCCTTTCCACAACTACATTCGTTCCATGTGCCTCCCGTTTCAGAGAGATTTCTGAAAGTCCAGTGACGCCAAATCAGCGCGTACTGGCAATATGTAATTTTTTCTTCCTTTCAGGGCAGTTTGAAAAGTCCAGGTGTAGCGTCCGCTACATTTACACACACACACACACGCAGAGCCGGAATTATTCACTTCTCACTTCAATTATTCTTTTCTCACTTAGTACAACGGAATTGACCATTCTCGTCAATTCCCTTCTGTGCGGAAATCCGTAGGAACCGATATCCTGCAATTATAATTTCTCAGATTCATTTGAGCCCCAGCCTCAATCGTGTGTAGACGCAAATGATCATATTCCATTATGAAGCATTGAGTTAATCATATTTTATAATAAATTGTAATTGTATATTAATTTTTTGTTAGTGATTCTCAAGTACAACCATTTCATACACCCAAACCGCTACACAGGGACGTTTAAAAGACGTGTCTGGCAGTAACTAATCTTTTTAGCTTTCTAGAGTAGTTTTAAAAAAGTCCGGGGACGTCAGAATGGCGCGTACTGGCATTCAATAATTATATTTTCTTGCAGGGTAGTTAATACGAAGTCCAGGGACGTCAAAACGACGCGTACTGGCATCCGATAATTGTTGATGGATGTCCACTGTCCACCTGACGCATCTGTTCTGTTGGCATATGACGCTGTGCAGGTAAATGTTTTCATTGCTTTCTTATTCCATCTTCCCCTGAATCATTACCTAATGACAAATGAACATTTCTGAATTTATTTTTGCAGTATGGTGACAACGATGAGGTGTTTGATGACAATTTGAATGTCAAAATATCACGAATATTATTTGTTAAGATACTAGACCTGTGCATTGGAAATCGAGACTCATTTATGAGAAGAACAAAACCAAATTCTATGGAGGTACGGCAGATAAAAACCCAAGCCAAAGAGGAGAAATGAAGGCAATCAATTGTTCAAAGAACTTTTACTAAAATTGCACTTAATACTAATACCTTAATTAATATTAAACTCAATTCCAGCGGAGATCCGAAGAAACTGCAGATCGTCTCACAGAGTAGAGCCAAGTAGCGGAAGGGAAGGCAATGTTGCTCAATCAGAAAGCTTTGGAAGCTACAATAACGGTCTGTCTCTCCATTTTTTCTCATGTTATTGACTATTCATATTGTAATTAATTATTGGGATTTTTCTCCAGCATGTGCCAAATTTCTTTCCCACGACACAAGGACTTCCTTTCGATCTTCAAGCTGATCTTTAGACACTTTAATTTCAGCATGATGTTCTGCCTCCAAGGAAAAGGAACGGAGTGATTATTAGGAAAAGAACAAACATGTGCAGGAACAATTACATGAATTCAGTATGATTATTTCTTTTTTGTCTGCTAATTGCGCTTAATGGAAAAAGGAGGAAAATTGTATTGTACAAAGTATTTGTAAAATTGAGCAATGTGAATTTATTCCACGAGGCAATGATTAGTTTCAATAATAATTAGGTTTATCAATTAAGAAAGAAGGCAATTTATTTTCATTCGAATATTCTTACAGTCTACTATTTAGAAATTATAAGAATATGAAGCAATGTTATGAACTAATTAACAAGTGTTGTGTATTATAACATAATATGTTTATATATATATTAATTGTGTATCTACGTAGATTATTACAAGAAAGAAATTTTTGAAATGTCTAAATTTATATTCATTAATCGATAAATAATAATCAATACAAAGGGGCGACGAGAAGTGGAGGGAGGGTAGGGCGGAATTCAGTACGGGCTTACTTTGGCGCACTAGTACATTGCTAGTATTTTACTTAGTACCGTACTAGTACCATTTGAGTATGGCGTACAAGTACACCGTACTAGTAGAATACTAGTATTGTTCGTCTGTTTGTAGTGCGTACGATACTAGTACATCGTACTGGAATTTGGTACGGCATAGCATACTGCTACAATACTAGTTCGCTGGTTATCGGGGCCACGTTCGATGAAACAGTTATCCTGTTATCCGTCATTTTAAGTTCTATTCCGCGCTGTCTAATGTTTGATTACTCGTCTTTCGAGTGAATTCACTAATGATCTGCAATGTGACTGTTCTCTACGAAAACATTTCTTTTTCACACTTTACCCTCAAGTGAATATACTTGTAAAAGTGATCAACCCGAGCGCCTTGTGTTGATGCCGATGTCAACATAACGAGTGGTGTACTTTACATAATTTCTTGATCATTTCTTAAGAAATGAATACCCAGTGAATAATTTTCTGTACTTTACTGCAATGAAGACCTATGACCTTGTATTATTCCGTCAGGAAAGAAGAACCAGAATTTTCGAAGACTGCCGTTTTCTGTGAGAAAATCAGATACTGAAACCTGGCGAGTCAGTGATTGTCAAATGGGGACATAAAAATACACAGCAACTATCATTCGAAAATCAGGAGAGTCCGAATCAATGAAGTATTTTTTTTTAGTTCTTCAAGCATTAAGAATGATCTATAATTTTTTGCAAAGTAATATCAATTTGAGCACAATATAATTTACATATGAGTCACATGAATTATCATCTGTTTCAATTTCATGAAATTCAGCATTTTTCAATAGCATCTGCAAAGGCTCAATATCCAAGAATTGAAACAGGATGAATCTATTTTCTATTTCCAAAGTTCTCTTTGAATATCTTCAAAATGACTAGAGGTTCATCCTCTTTTCCTCAAGATTTCTTTTATAGCTTTAGAAATTATTTGAAAAAAAGAATGAAAATGATAGAACTCTATCCTGTTTAGTTTCCTAGATATTTCAATGAGAATAATCACGAAGATGAGTCAATTGAGCTTCTTCTAGCTGTTCATTACTAAGATTTCCAACTATACTATCCTCATATTTATATTAATAACTGAAAATAGATCGACATTTTCGAAAAAAGATATCACGAGTTCATAACTTTGATTTGATATTAATTCTACTAAGTATGATCTGAGTCTACAAGTTCATTTTTGTCCACAGCATGAATGAAAAGAAAAAAAATGTTGTGAAAGGAAATCGAATTTTGGAGAAAGCTCAGAAAACTGTGCAATCCGAATATGGTGAATTACTCCTCCCATCGGTAACTGAGAATGCAGAGAGAAAAAGAAGCAATTATCATGATGTGTGCGAGCTCCATGCCCTCGCAGTGCGCCATGAAGTTCGTAGGTAAGCGTTAGTCCGATGGCGTAATCCCCCCCCCCCCCCCCCTCCCAGCAATACGTCCCATTTTACCCACAATTCTCCGAAACACAACCGGTTAGGGAAGTGGAACAAAAGGGCAGCGGTCCAGGTGAAAGCGGCGGTCCCAATAGAGGATATTCCCGATGTTTAGGCTAAGAATGTGAGGAAGTAAGTAATGTAGTGAATTAAGGAAAGTAGGCAGCTTCAGACAAGACCTGTGCCTCATTAGTAGTGTGGTAAGGCAAGATAGTATTTGAGGTAGTTTGGAATAAAGTCGGAGCAACAGTGGACAAGATCCGTGCGCCAAATGCTACCCTTTTGGTTAAGGTTGAGTTAGTAATTGAGAACGCGAGTTAGTAATGGTGAAATATCCCGGAGAATACGTCTCCAGAGCCAAATCCCCCGAAACACGTGACGAAACCCGAATCGTATGTGAAACTCTCGAGCTCCCGTTGAAATCCCTACTTGTCCCGTTAAAACCCCGATCGAAATGTTAAACACCCAGTTATCCCGGTGAAACCCCAGTCACCTCGTCAAAACCACAGTTAGTTTGTTAAAACCTCGATGATTTTGTTAAAGCCCCAGTCAGTTCGTTAAAACCTCAGTTATCTCGCTAAATCCCCGATTATCTTGTTGAGTCCCCGATTCACACGTTGAAACTCCGATCTTCCCGTCACAACGGATGGATAAAGTCAGAACTGCTGAAAACGCTGACAACCACTGAGGCCAGTTATGAAAAGGCGTGGGAAAAGCTGCGGAACACCTACAAAAATCCACGGCAGATTGCGCAGACCTTATTCACCCGAATCCTGGCGCTGATAAAAATCACCAAGGCCTCATCGAGCTACATCACGCTCAATTGATCAGCTGATCTCGTCAGCTGGGATCCCATGAGAGGATCTGGGCGAGCACCTCTTTGTGCATCTGCTCCGCAATTCGATGGATGCGTCAACGAGAAAGGATCTTGAGATTAAAATTGGGACCTCAACCAATTTCCTCTCACTCGACGAGCTCACCAACTTCCTCACAGCCACGGCACGTGAGCTAAGGGCTGGTGAGGGTTCAACGGTGCCAAAACCTACACAGGGTGCAAGCAAGGCAGTATCTCATCAGGTGTCTTCATCTGAGAAGCCAGCTACTAATTCCCGAGACACACCAGCGTGCAAGTGCGGAAAATCATCGTGAGAGAGAGTATTTGCTACAATTGTCCGAGCTCACACAACGTCACGAAGTGTGTTTCGACGAAATTCTGCCTGAGAGGCAACGGCAAACATCACACTACAATCTGTGAAAGAGACCACTCAACTACGGTAGAGAATGTCTCATCGTCATCAGCATCAGAGACGAGCCAGTCGGGAAAAAGGCCAGACACACATGAGTAGAGTTTCAATTTTCATACACTTCGCTCACGCGTATACTGCCTCAAGTCTCTCGTTCTCTTCAACAGCATTGGTGGTTATTTCGGAAGGAGGATCTACTAGCCACCGAATCAACGACGATAGCAACGGGGTGGTACTCTACCGAACTTCAGAGGACAATCGACCGAATGTGCTCTTGGCCACGGCCTTGGTTAGGGCATACTCTTCAACGGGCACTTACACAACGGTGGGGCTACTGATTGACCAAGGCTTAGAGCTCACATTCATCTCCGAGAGTCTTGTCAATCAGCTCAAGCGGAGATCTTCACCGGCAATCTTCAACAATACACTTGACGGGTATTGGCAACACAGACTCTGGCCACACACGTGGAATAGTTTCGGTTCACTTGGCTTCAATTCATCAGCCATTTGAACAGGTTAATCTCTCTGCCTACATCCTGGGGAGATCAACCACGAAGCTACATTCATTTTCGGCATCATCAGCGCCACTAGGAGGCATTGCAGCAGCTTTAACTCGCTGATGAACCCTTTTTACGTCCTGGACCAATAGACATTCTACTCGGCGCTGACCACTCTTGGTGGATAACTCTCCATCGGTCGCTTACCTCCGAACAACATCAACTAGTTGGCCAACTAACCATCTTCGGATGAATTTCATGCGGTCCATTAACATGTAGCAGTCTTTCAGCGGGAAAAGTCTTAACTGCAGGTAGACAGGACTCCCACGAGCAGCTGTTACAACTCCTCTAACGGTTTTGGGTCCAGGAGGAATTGCCAATGAGCAACGGAAGCATCTCCAATTTATTAACGACGGCAGAGCAAAAGTGTGAACAACACTTTATCTCCACTCACTCCAGAGACTCCACTGGGTGCTATGTAATTAGACTCCCACTTCGAGCATCTTCATCAGAGCTAGGCAAATCTTGGCATTATGAAAAGCATACTCGGTCAATCGACGATTGAAGTCCGCTCTCGACTACAGGCAACTCTACACGGACTTCATCAACGAGTATGAGTCTTCTGGGCACATGCGGAAGGCTCCAGCTTCTACAGAACCATCAACAAGTTATTATTTGCCACATCACGGGGTTCTGGAAGCAGAGAGTCTCACTACCAAACTCAGGTTAGTATTCAACGGTTCATCGAAAACATCCACGGCTTTGTCATTAAATGACATACTCCATAGGGGTGCTAAACTGTAGGTGGACGCAATGGACGTCCTCTCCTGGATGCGAACGCATAAATTTGGGTTTGGCACGGACATTTCAAAAAAAAATCGCCAAATCAACGTGCATCCAGCTGATTGGGACTTGCAGAGAATATTATGAATCAACGAGGAGAATGAAATCTTTCTCTATCAACTTACAATGGTTACGTACGGGCTCAGCTGTTCTCCATGGCTGGCATTACGAGTTCTTCAACAACTAATAGTCGACGAAGGTCAACGGTTTCCATGGGCTATACAGTGCATTACTAAAGGCCGTTACGTGGATGATATCTACGGTGGTTCCAACACCGAAGAGGAATTGGAGAAAACTACTAAAGATCTCCAACAACTCTGCATGGCGGGCGGCTTCCTGCTCCATAAATGGGCCAGCAACCAACCAGAGGTTCTCAAATGGCTCGGTCTTCCTCAGGCTACACCAACGACAGTTACGTTCGAAGAATCCATCATCAAGGTCCTGGGATTATGCTGGCACCCATCAGTGGATAACTTCCATTATAAATCTCGGAACTTCACGGAAACTGGACTTTCCAAGAGGAAATCATTATCTGAACTTGCACAGATCTTCGATCCGTTGAATTTCCTCACTCCAGTGATAATCAAAGCCGAGGTGCTCATTCAGGAATTGTGGACCTTGAAGCTCAACTGGGACGAGCTTCCTCCAATGACATACATTGATCGTTGGAAAACCTTCCGGGATGAATTAGTACACTTGGATCAACTGGCAATTCCACGGTGGCTAGGGACAACGACAAATGAGCCTGAAATCGAAATTCATGGCTTCGCGGATGCTTCAACAACAGTAATGGATGCTGTGGTGTATCTTCGCATCCAACAACTCGACGACATACCAACATTTGCTCTAGGGTGTGCTAAAACGAAGGTAGCACCACTGAAGCGGTTAACAATTCTCAGACTGGAGCTAACAGCAGCGTTGTCGCTCACAGACTTGGTAGATCACGCTGAACGGATGCTGGAGATTGATACTCCAAAGATCACTCTCTGGACTGACTCATCTGGCGCCCTGACATGGATCAACAGCCATCCTTCTCGCTGAAAAGAGTTCGTGCACAATCGGGTGGTAAAGATACAAGAAACTTTACCCAACACACGGTGGAAACACGTCAGCGGCATTCATAATCTGGCTGATTGTGCTTCACGCGGCATCTCAACGAGCCAATTGATCGATCACCCTTTGTGGTGGACAGGGCCGGCTTGGCTTCAACTTCTGGAGGATCAATGGCCTCAAAGTGCATGCACACTCACTCAACAGGACGAAACTCTTGAAGAAAAACCAACAAATGCCCATTCAGTAACAGCACAGCAGATCAACCAGTTCATATCACTGATGGATATCTATCCATCTATACACGGCTATCCAGACTCTAACAAGTTACATCCACGATCAAGAGGGTGGTGCGGAGATTCAGGAGACAACCAGTACCTGATTTTCCTATCCTAACAACTCAAGAACTCAACGAATCAAGGCTGCTCTGGGTGGAATTAATCCAAACCCAGTACTATCAACGTGAGCTTCAACTACTACGTGAAGATCTTCAACTTCCACGGAACAATCCACTGCAAATTTCACAAAAAAAAAAAGAAAAATGAAAAAAAAAATTAAGAATTGAATATTTTTTGAGACAAAAAAAAACCCAGCGGCTCAGCCAGAAATCGAACCCGGGACCTTCTAGTTTCGCGCCGGATACTCTCCCAACTGAGCTACCGGGGAACTACGGAATTTTTCTGTCTCGAACTCTACCGAGTCCCCACCGCCGTCCCTCATAATGCAAATTAAATCAAATTGATATTTTAAAAAATTTTGAGAGAAAAAAACCCCAGCGCCCCAGCCAGGAATCGAACTCGGGACCTTCCAGTTTCACGCCGGATATTCTTCCAACTGAGCTACCGAGGAACTACGGAATTTTTCTCTCTTGAACGCTACCGAGTTCCCACCACCGTCCCTCCTACGGCAAATTAAATCAAATTAAGAATTAAATATTTTTTGAGAGAAAAAAACCCCAGCGCCCCAGCCAGGAATCGAACCCGGGACCTTTCAGTTTCGCGCCGGATACTCTTCCAACTGAGCTACCGGGGAACTACAGAATTTTTCTCTCTCGAACTCTACCGAGCTCCCACCACCGTCCCTCCTACGGCAAATTGAATCGAATTAAGAATCAAATATTTTTTGAGAGAAAAAAACCCCAGTGCCCCAGCCAGGAATCGAACCCGGGACCTTCCAGTTTCGCGCCGGATACTCTTCCAACTGAGCTACCGGGGAACTACGGAATTTTTGTCTCTCGAACTCTACTGAGTCCCCGCCGCCGTCCACCGCACCATTCCACTCATCGATGAACTTGGCATCATGCGGTTTTGCGGGCGGCTTAGCAACGCCCCGCTCAACCCGGATCAAATTTATCTAATCATTCTTCCAAAGGAATCGTATTTTTCCGAGTTGATCATGCGGAATGCTCACCTCAAGACGCTTCACGGCTGACCTCAACAAACATTGGCTTACGTACGGGAAAAGTACTGGATACTCGGCGGACGACCAGCGATCAAATCCATTATACATCGCTGCTTCACTTGTACTCGCTTCAAGGCTCAACGGGCACACTAGCTGATGGGGCAACTGCCAGCCTCTCGAGTCACTCCCTCACGGCCATTCCTTCATGCGGGAGTCGACTATGCTGGACCAATCCCAATACTGAAGTGGAGAGGCACTGGGGCAAGGACACAAACGGGATACATCGCCGTCTTTGTCTGCTTCTCCACTGGAGCAATACACCTAGAACTGGTTTCTCTCCAATCAACGGAGGCCTTCATCGCCGTCTATAAACGATTTACTGGTCGCCGAGGAATTCCCGAAGTGATGCATCGGATCGCGGCGCAACTTTCATCGGTGCAGCAGGGGTTCTTCAACGCTCTGCTGAACAACTTGAACGGGATCAACAGGACATCATCGCTCGAGTGCTAAGCAACGGGACACAGTGGAAAATTTATTCCTCCACGTGCGGCACATTTCGGCGGCGAATGGGAAGCTGAAGTAAAATCCATAAAGTACCATTTGAAGCGGGTCATTGGAGATTCTAGGCTCACTTTCGGAGATGGCAACGCTATTGGCTTAAATTGAAGCCATACTCAACTCAAGACCAATAGCAGCACTCTCGGATGACCCAACAGACTCAACGGCGCTCACTCCTGGGCATTTTCCCACCGGCGGCGCTCTTTCAATGGTTCCTGAGCCATCCAGGCTTCACTAATCACGGGTCAAACCTGGCAGATGGAAATGGATAACTCAGAAAACACAAGACTTCTGAAACCAGTGGTCTCGGGAGTGTCTTTAACGTCACGAGGCTCTCAGTAAGTGGAAAAAGCTCAACCGAAACATGAACGAAGGGCAACTCGTTCTCTTCACCGAAGATGGCCAGACACCTTCAGAATGGCCATTGGCTATCGTCGTGAAGAGATACGTTGGCAAGGATGGAGTCGTCAGAGTGGTGGATTTGCGCTGCAATAACAAGGTGATTTGACGGACAATCCACAAACTCTGTGTCTTGCCCATCATGCAACAACGATGGGAACCATCAACCAGAGAACGTGTTGCAGGAACTACCTGACGACGAGGTAGAGCCGGAACCAGGTGGTTCAGGCACCAATCAACGAGACAATCAAACGGAAGACAACGATTATCAACGAGCCAACCAGTCAGAAAACGACGGAGACTCACCAACGGAGGACGTTGGTTCTCACCGAAACAAACGAAGGCAACTCAACTAAAAGGAGGCTATGTCGTCGTCATGAGACAACGAGGCGGGCGGTATGTTCAAAAGTGAGCATGAAAACCGCGGTTCGGTCGGTCAGCGGTACAGCCGATGCGTCAGAACATTGGTGGGCCAGTCGCAGCCCCCACTCCGATACGGGTTTTTGGGAACCTCACTTCATCGTTAGCGGTCATCAGGGCTACACCAACTAAATGCTCTCAACGGCTAATCCACAGCCTTTCTTCTTGGGACACGCCAACGGTCATTAGAACTTATACTATGCATATCAGTGCGGTTATTCAACAAATCGACAGTGAATTAATTAACGGACAATCTCGCTCCGCGGTTTGTGATTTAATATTCAGCATGAAAGACAATTATTTCAACGGCCTTTATCTCGGTACACTCAACGCGTCTGTTATAATTTTTGGATACTTGTATTCGTGAGAACATTGACTATTTTATACTATTGTGTGTACTGCGGAGATTCAACCTCGAATGAAACCGTAATTTGTGATGGCAGGTGTTCGCAGTTCAAAACTCATTTAATTTCGCCTAATAAACTCAACTTCCTGAAAAATCCGGTCCACTTGTTCCCGGGAAATTCTGCGCTTTGAAACAGTGAGGGGAAAAAGCTAGAGGAGCGTGATCCTCATCGAGTGACGAGCGATGACGATACGTCTTCATGGAAACCCCCCAAAAAGTCAGAGCAAGGTCAGTTTGAGCAATGCCGAGAGACAGAGCAGTCGCGAGTGTATCCGGCAGTGAAAAAGAGTTAAAGAAGAGAAACAGTGAGGAAGTGAAGTCCGAGGGAGTGATGAAGGAGAAAGATGTGGAGAAAAGGAAGAGAAAGAACTCGAGGACGCAGCAAGGATGTAAAAAGGAGGAAAAAGGGGAGACGAGGGAGCAGCAGAAGACAAGAGGGGAAACGCCGCAGAGTATCGTAAGTAAATGTTCTTTCCTATTAATTGCGTAAATACTCGAAAATCTCCCCCAAACTACTCCCGAAAAATGCTCCAAAAATTTCTACTCTGGTCCTCAGTAAAAATAATCTCCGATAGCTTTCATTTCTCCCGATAACCGCGAGTTAAAAATTGAGAGAATTCTCCGAGCACGTGGGGTTGTAAAATCACGTCATTGTGACTCACTCACAGAGTCGTTCGTGAATCGTCACACGAAACAGTACATTAAATGTAACTCTTGTATATGTTAACAGATCGACGCGATTAAATAAATTGTAATTAAGTAGATTAATTGCAGTAGTGATAGTTATTGAATTCCCACACCATAACCACTACACTCGTGCCCCGACGTGATCAATTGGGAAAATCGCGTTTAGATCTAAGAAAAACAAAATAAGAAAACCAAACGCATTTTTTTTATAAAGACATGCTCTCGTAAGAACCGTTGATGAGTCTTCCTCCTTGAAAACCGCGACTACAATGAAACGATCGAGTGCAACGTGAAAAAGTAAACGTGATGCGTTTTTTCGATTTTCGAAAAAGTGAATTTTTGATTAAAAATCGACCGCGTGGTGAAATAACGCGTTTCAACGAATGAATTTTCTGGAATTCCAGAACTTCCGTAGCGTCAGTGTCGTGCAAATTTTTGATAAATTGAAGCGTCGTGAGATTCACAACATCTCGCTAGGTCAGTCCACCAACAATACATACGAGTACGACAAAGACACTCGTATAGTTAAATAATCAGTGGAAACGACGAAGATAGAACGTGTTTTTGTGATTCATTAAATTCGCCGGCACATTGCTGAGCACCTATAGACGTAGTGCTGTGCTGGTTCGAAAAAAGAAATTTAACGCGTTTATTTGAATTTGCATTTTTTGATCAAATAAAACTTCAATAAAAGAAAGAAAAATCAACATGGCTCCAGCATTACCGGCGAAAACAGCTGGGGATTTCCAATTCACCGGGACGACAACGCGCAACACAGTGACAACAACGACTGCACCAACTGTCAATTTCTACGTACCGCATTTCAGCCAGGAAAAGCCCGCTCTATGGTTCGCACAATTGGAAGGTCAATTCCGGATCCACGAAATTATCACAGAAGCAGATAAGTTTAATAGAGCTATTGTTCTAATTGATACTCGATCTGCAGCAGAAGTTGAAGATTTGATTCTCAACCCTGATGTGAATACACCGTATCAAACATCAAAAAACACAATGATCACACGATTTTCCAAATCTAGAGGAGGGAACTTACTCCAACTGCTTGATCGAAAGAGCATCGGGGACAGAAGCCCATCGCAATACCTGCGTTACCTGAAGAGTCTAGTACCAGACGTCGACGAGGAGCTATTGAAGGCACGCTGCCTGTCACATCTTCCTGAACAAACGAGGGCCAGCCCAATAATCCAAATGGAAGAGAATCCCACGAGGTTGAGAGAGATAGCCGACAAACTTCACGAGGTGTTCAACTGGTATCACGAACGAGCCCAGACGACGAATTATCAGCGTTGCGAAAAGAAGGAGCAGCACTCACAGCATCGCTTGCCACGATCAACGTCAACCGATCTAGATCGAAGAGTCGATCTAAGTCAAACACACGAGATCGATCTGAATCCAAGGGTAACTCAGGAAATGAAGTTATTCACAAATCAAATATTTGCTATTATCATCATAAACTCGGTCATAATGCCAAGAAATGCCTTTCCGGTTGCAAGTTTTAGGGAAACTTGAACGAGAATCACTATCGGCCGAAAATGATTCTCCAACTGCATCCCGCCGTCTTTTCATTAATGATCAAAACACAGTCAACTACGTGATGCGCTCACTCAACCGTCTCATGCAGAGCACGTAGACTCGCGCCTGACAGACTAAAGATCGCTCAATTCGAATTTTCTAACATGATCAAATTGGGCATCGCATGACGATCAGAGAGTCCTTGGTCAACTCCTCTACACTTGGCACCCAAGAAAAACGGGGAATGGAGACCATGCGGGGATTACCGCAGCTTAAACGATAGAACAATCCCGGATCAATACCCAGTTCGTTATCTGAAAGATTTCGCTGCTAATTTACACGGGAAAACCATTTTCTCAACAATTGATCTAGTGAAAGCATCTAACCAGATACCAGTCGCACCAAGCGATATTCAGAAAACTGCGATCATCACACCGTTTGAGTTATTCGAATTTCCATACATGACTTTTGGTCTAAGAAATACAGCTCAGATATTTCGATCTACAACTTAAGAAAGTACGACTACCGGACAATACAACATTGTAATGTGACGTCAAGTCAAGTACGGTACGTCCATATGTTCCTAGATCACTGGAGAAACAAGTCTTCGATTCTTTCCATACATTGGTTCATCCAGGACCAAAGGCATCATGAAAACTCGTCGTGACACACTGCGTTTGGCCTTCGATCAATAAAGACTGCTAGAATGGAGGAAACACTGTCTTTCCTGCCAAAAGAACAAAGTCTCACGGCACGCATCATCGCCAATCACCGATTTTGACTTACCATCACAACGCTTTGAGCACATCCACATTGATCTGGTATCACTGCCAATGTCAAAAGGATACAAGTATTGCCTGACGATTGTTGACCGTTTCACGCGCTACTGTGAAGTAGTTCCACTCCAGAACTACAATACGAAAACAGTCATCTACGCTCTGTTACACAATTGGATCGCAAGATTCGGCGTTCCATTGAGAATAACCTCGGACAGAGGAGGAAAATTTATCACCGACTCCTACAAGCAACTAACGAAATTGCTGGGAGTTGATCAAAAATTGACAACACCACTTCATCCACAGGCCAATGGACTCGTTGAGAGACTCCACAGGCCAATGGACTCGTTGAGAGACTGCACAGGCGAATGAAGGCAGCTCTACGTCGTCACAGAGACTCATGGTACGAGGCACTACCTCAAATCCTACTGGGATTGAGGACAGCCTGGAAAGAAGACATCCAGACTACGCCAGAAGAACTCACGTACGGAGAAAACATCCGTGTACCCGAAGAATTCTTCTCACCATCAGACCCGAGAAGTGCACCAGAACTCATCCGAGATCTAAGAAAATATTTCGCTGAAATAGCACCAACGCCAATGTCACGACACGGAAAAAGGACAACATTCACATATAAAGATCTAGCACAGAGTTCTCACTTTTCGTACGCACGGAAACGCAGAACCATGATCATTCTCCACCATATGATGGTCTATACAGGGTGATCAGCCGCCATGAAAAACACTACGTTATGTGCGTAAAAGGAATGGGCAGAGGAGCACCGCTCACCAACGTTCCAATATCACTTGATCGACTCAAGCCAGCCTACATCTTGCCCGATGACATGGATCAATTTCCAGAATCTCCACCAGGTCAAGAAATACTAGACCAACAGCATCAAGCTACGCCAAACAGGTCCAAGCTATGCAGCGGTGGTTAGCACGAAAAAGAGGCGCAAAACGGTCAAATTTTCTAGTGACACAAATTTTTTTTAGTACACTCCATAAAATTGATCAATAATTTTTCTGTTCCAGGCAGTGGTTTTCCGATTCCAGAAAAATTGACTGGCGCCCAAAGAGTTGTTTTTGTTACGTAGGAGGATAAGTAAAATAGGTTAGGCTATGTTAGAGGTAAGGGGAGAAGTGACGGAAAGGGGGATGGCCAGGTGGCATTTCACCCGGGAATGTCACATTACAAATGATATTGATATAAGTTCTGTGGAAAAGGAACCACTTGCACAGGCTGTAATGAGTGCTGATAATGAGTCATTGAAAATAAATTTAGAGTATTCAAACCCAGAGTCCTTAGGGAACGGAGAACTTTTAAAAAAAAGAAAGGAAACCCATTTCTGTGAATTGTGTGGATCTTTATCAGGTTCCTTTTCTTCATTGATTTTTCTTTTCATTCTTTAAGAATATTCTCTCAATTGAGAGGACGAATATGTTTTGAATACTCATTTCCTTCTTGTTCTTTCAGTAGCTCCCGAAGTTCTCATGGCTTTCGAACACATAACGGGTCGTCTCAGACTCAAGCTGAGTCAATCAACTAATTATAAGGAAAACTTGCAGGTAAAGTAATTTCCATTCTGAACATAATTGTATTTTCTCCAACTCTATGGTTATTCTCTTCAATAGGGTCTTACTGATTCACCACATATGCCAGAAGTACCTGAGTGGAAAATTCCAGCACTGGGCAAGGTATTTCTTCGAAACTTGAGTAGAGTTGAAAGTTTTCAGTTGTTATGACCCAGATTGATATGTTATTATATTTCATGTTACATTAAGAAATAAGTAAACAGCTTAGTGGCATTGATAAGGTTATGAAGTACAAACACAGCACTGCAAGTCTTACTTCATTTACTTACGTTGCACTTACCTCAATGGGTGTGAAGTAATGTAATACGAGAAGCTTCCGGGCGTGCTCCGCACGCGTCTTTCCTCGGTCCTTTAATTATTTGAATATACGTATTAGTAAGAAATTCGACTTTGTCGTAATTATTTCATCACGAAATTTGGATTCCTGAAGAGATAGTGATGGGGAACAATATTTCAGAAACCAATATTTTTCAGAAAATCGTGATATGCAAAAAGAATCTGACAATGGTTCCTAAATGTATAATTCTGTATAAACAAAATTCTTAATTTACTAAGATTCTTTTTGGTTTCCCATGAAAATTTTCAACGATTCAAATGAGCAAATTCTTGAGAATGCAACGTACAATTCTCCACAACTGAAAATATCCCTACGGAGATCCAAGCCAATTTTATCGAGAGTTTGTCCTTGACTTTCGTTAATTGTCATTGCGAATGCTAATTTGATCGGGAATTAGCGTCGCTTGAACGTGAAAAAGTAAATATTCTCACCGTATAATGTGATGCGATTAATGAATAAAATGTCTCCCGTTTTATCTCCAGTCAAAATCGGCATCGCAAAAGCCTATCGGAAAGATCCATAACTTGCAACCTGGTTCCATTACATAAACCTTCATTAATACTCAGATTTCGGACTAACATAACAATTGCATTATTTCTTAATCATAATTCATGCGGTGGAAAATTGGGGGGATTAAGGGTATTCAAATATTCTGGTAAGACTGCGTCATTAATATCTCCATTGTCACAATTTTCAACGCTATCCATACCTGTATAGATTCGCTCAGTTGATTCATCCGAGAATTCGATGACTTTACAATTAATTTAATCGACATCAATATTCCATGCAGCCAATATCACTGTTTCTGCTGAATCTCCAAATCGACGTTCATCGATAAGTGTCTTCAATATTTCCTTCACAATATCATCAGTATTCGGAATTATACATTGTTCAGGAGGTATCAGATTATCATCATGATCATTTAATTCTCCATTACCTAAAGATAAGAGATATTTTGCAAATTCAACTTCAGCAGGTGAAACTCGCATATTTTCTGATAGTGAAAATATTGTAAAGTTTTTCCATAAACGACTAATTTTAATTGATGAATTGATCAATCCATATCGCGTGACATTTGGAATAACTGGCAGTAATTGCCTAAAGTCTCCTCATAATAGCATAATTTTTCCTCCAAATGGTGAATCGCTATTCATTAAATCGCGTAATATTCGATCAATCAGTTCAAGTACATATTTAGGCGCTATAGGTGCTTCATCACAGATAAAAATGTCAACGTTTCTCAAATATTCAGCATCTTCCGATTGACTCTTAATGTTTGAAACAGAATCTGGGAACAGTGGAACGGGTATACCGAAAGTTTTATGCATCGCTTTTCCATAAGGAAGTGAGATTGCTGCGATACCTGTCAAAGCCGTTGTGCAAATTGATTTTCCTTGACCTTTTAATGAATGGTATAAAGTCGTGTAAATAAAAGTTTTTCCTGAACCACCTGGACCATCAATATAAAGACAGAATGATGATATATTCTCAGCGGATGTAGAGATATTCATTATTTTGTCTACAATCTGTTCTTGTTTCATGTTCAATTGATCGTATTGATTTTGTTCGATACTCATATGCGTTCCACTTGACATATGATTATCATCAAGATCATCGATATCATTTTCCGATTCAATTATTTGAGTCATTGTCGGAAATGCACTTATGCTTGATCCTTCGTTTATTAACAATCTATTGATGATAGCCTACGCTTTCTCGTGAGGTATTGATTCATTAGAATTTCGTTGGAAATCTTGAGAAAGAACACCTTTGAATTTTTCCCATAGTTGTTCAGGATAAGTTGGATGACAATATATCAAAATGCGTACAAATAAATGTCTCAGTTAAAGTGGCATCATCCAAATTTCTCCTTCAGATAACGCACGGTCCTATTCTTCATCATCTTCGATAAGCCCTAGTGCTAAACATGTGGCATGATAGGTATCGTATAATTGATCATTAACCGGTCTCAAATTATATCCGATCACAGGCTCCGTCTGGAGAAACCTAGCGTGTATCTACAAAATTCTTTATTTCATTATGATTTTTGGCATCAGTCACTACGATTGAAGCCGAATCATGGCCTTCATATAGATATTTAGATGAATATTTTACAGATTTGATAGTAGAAACTATTTCTACATTGATATGACAGTTGAATTCTTTCAATAATCGAGCGTTATAAGGTACAACAAATGTATTGTCCAGTTATACATTCATAAGTGCCGGTATTTCTTCGACAATACATAGAATATCCATTCTCATCCATTGAAGTATTATCTTGAAATTTTTTGGGAAATTTCTTCGTACATTTTCCTTTCTCATCCTTACTCCAATCACCACATGGTCCATGAATCATATCCTCTAAGACTGTGGTAAAGGTTTGGGTCTGTGTCTTCATCAGGAATTTCCGCGGAGGTTTATTCATTAACAGCATCACAGGTGCCTATTTTACTGCTTTCTTTCAAATTGATCAATAGGTGCATATGTGGTAATCCACGTTTTTGATATTCAATGACGTATACGTGAGCGCATACTTCACCGAATAATTGGTTTTTGACAACATCTTCGAGTAGTTCAGTGCTTTTTATATTGAAAACTTTGGAAACCAAATCTGGTCGGTCTGATGGTGTTTGTCCTGGTAATGAATTTTCTGTTATTTCGAGCCAATTAGGATTGCAAGTCATGGTGATGAATAAACCTAATTTACCGAATTTTCTCACAATGGCTGAGAGTTTAGTTTTCTCTTATGATCGAACGATCGATAATAAAATCGATAATTCAATAGTAATAATTATAATAATAATATTTCATAATTATATAATTAGTTATCCAAATTATTTCATAAAAACAAAACAAATTGTGGCAATTCCGTTGTTTCTCATGATCGAACGATCGATAAAAAAAATAGATGATTCAATAATAATAATAGTATTTCATAATTATATTACATTGATTCATTATTTCAATTATTTTCTTTTATAGGAGAAACGATAATCGCGACGATTCGGTTTACTCCTAAGATCGAGCAATCGATAAAAAATCAATAATCTGTGACGGAATCCGTCAGGTAATAAATTAGGCTAACCGTGGGAAATTAAGAATAAAAGAAATATTAAATAAAATGCAAAGGGGGAATAAAATTAAAAAGTAAAATAAAATAAATAAAATGATAAAATCAATAAAACAACTTATTTATTAAAGGAAAATTATGATTAAAATATATTGGGGACAGAAGCGGGGAAAATGGGAAAAGGGACCGAAATTCGGATTTAAAATCACGCGCGTCCAGAAGGGACTACGCGCGTCAAGAAGAACTGCGCGCGCCGTGAAGGACTGCACGCGCAGGGGACGCATGGTGTCGTTGGCTAACGCCATTTTCGACCCCAGTTGCATCCCACACTACGTCGCGCACACACGTACGTCGCTCCGCAAGGAAATTAGTAGAAGAAACGATTAACGAGTTCCAGAGGCGGGAGACAAAACCCGTGGACCCTCCAGAGGTCCAGGTGAGTTCATTTTCGTCGTTTTGGTGGGTTCGTCACCGGTCTCTCTCACTCTCATGGTGGGAAAGAACGGAGATGACGCCGAAGCCACCACCCCTTTTAGTCCCCTGTCGCGTACATTGTCCAACCCTTGTTGGATACTTTCTCCTTCACCCCTCAGGTGATTATCGTGCTCACGTGTGTTTCGGGCGCTCGCGCCAACGTCGCGGGGCGCATTTCATCGCCCTCGCGAATTTGGGTTCCAGGGCTCGGTAATGGGACCCCCAGATGATCCGACGTGGGGAGGGCGGTCGAGTGGGGTGTTCGCGCCCCTCGCACCCCCTCGCCATAGAACCGGGGTGCAGCTCGTCCCGTTTGTCCCAAAAAGGGATAAGGAATGCTATTCTCGTACGGTTGTTCCAGAAAGGGATCGGGGATGCTATTCTCGTCCGATGGGCCCGAAAGGGGAGCATGGATGGTAGTTGTGTCCCGGCTGTCTCAACGAGGGATAGGGGAGGTTATTCTCGTCCCGGTTGTCCCAAAGAGGGATAGGGGATGCTAGTCTCGTCCGATGGACCCAAAAGGGGATCCAGGGATGCCATACTCGTTCCTGGTGTCTCCCCGAAGGAGAATAAAGGGACGCGAAGAGATTATCGACTGGCCGCGAGGCTGGTTGCGGGGATCAACCCCTAGTGGATTCTCGGGGAAATTCGCTTAGTACCTGCGGGATTGAAGACCCTCACCTCTCATCGAGGGGTCGTTCGACCCCTTGCGGACTTCATCCCTTGGCGGATCCAGAGCGGCCAGAAACCCTCCCCGGAGGGAGGCCCCGACGACCGAGGAGATGATCTGCGGCTTGACGTCCGTCCCCATGTTTATACTGATTAGTTATTATCATATCGAATATCATTCTATTGTTGATTCTGATCTGTATTACCCTTATAGCAGAGGCCACGTTCAATAGTGGAACTAGTAAGAAGAATATCGAGTTGTGTTTTATTTACGACCCTTTCCCCCATCTTCACCAAAGGACCCACGCCCTCTCTACCAAACCGAGTGCTGAGCTGCCGAGAGGCTGTTCCGTGCCTTTCCTCCCCTCTGAGTTATATAAGTTAGTGTTAAGTTGAGTACGTTTTGGATTGCGGTATGATTCGAGGTGGTTTTGAGTTGTGGTGCGATTCGAAGGGAGAGGGATGCGTTGCCTCCCGATTAGGTATATAAGTTTTCTCCTGCTGCTGGAGCTGTTTGCGGTGTTGGTCCCGCCGAAATTCGACCAACTGGCGCCCATTAGGTTTAGTTTTAGGAATATCGAGGGGGTAGGGAAGGGGACGACAATGACTGGCATGGAAGGGTAGGCTCTGCCCGGAATGTCACGTCACAAATGGCACCCGACGTGGGGCTGTTTCGAAAAGTGTGAAGATGGGGTTAGAGGATGATTTAGGTTTTAGAGGAAGTTATTTTAGAAATTTTGGTTGAGTTGAGGTTGAATTTAGCGTTGAGTTTTGGTACGATTTATCATATTATTTTATTTTTATTTTAAAATCCAACTGGTATAAACACGATGGGGGGGGGGAGGGGGGGGGGGAAACCACGGCAATTCTACCGCTCATATTGTTGCGGGTTATTCGCAGGACAATAAGAGGAACGAAATTACCTCTGCGTTTATTTTTCGTCGAAGTATTATTCGATGATGCCCTGAATTCTATCTCTGGGTTTGTTTTTTTCGCGATTATTCCAAGGCTAGGGAGACAAAACATTCTCTCTGCCCGTAATTTTCGTCGGATTTAGTTGTCGATGACACCTAACAATTTACCTCAGGGATTATTTCTTTGTTCGAATAATTCCGCTGAAAAGGGGAATTGTTTCGATAAGATTTATTTTCGTGTGAATTTACTTCTTCGGAAACCAGAGAACAATGGGTTTCCGGAATCAGGCAATGAGGCTTCGACCGCGTTGGGCACGCGTACTGCGCCAAGGTCGGGTTGCCCGGTGGTGGGGAAAAGCCCCACGACGCGGGTTAGGAGCCGACGAACAGGCCACATCGGACTTAACCGCCGTACCGGACATTAAAGTAAATTCTCAGTCGAATCGTCGAAAACAACCGAAAAATGAGTCGTCAAGAAGAAACCGTCACTCCCTCCCGCCGAGGGAGTGGATCGTTGAGCCCACCCTTGTTGCATGCTACGAGAATTGCTTCGCCAGCCTTACGTGCGACGACGCCGTTTGGCGGGTATACCCGCTCGAACCACGCCGGAGGTCGAGAGTCCCGCCCCGGGACCTTCCGACCCCCGTCCGCGAGTTTGCGTATCGTCCGCCTCACCCCGTGGTTCCATCAGGTATCCCTGGGGAAGTGAGTCGGATGTCACGCTAGGTGAGGCCTACTCCCCTCCTCCCTTCGAGGATGGGGTTCCCGAGGGTGGGCCGCAGCCTAGTGTGATCCTTCGGCCCATGAGGCAGTACTATCCGTCAGAACAGGAAGGGCTGTGCAACCTGCTGGAGCACCATAACTTAGCAGCCCTAATGGGGTTCCATCGTGTTCGGAAGTTGCGGTTTGCAGGAAACCCGGAGGGGGACGTTCGGGCCTTTCTGCATACCCTCGAAGCGGGGTAGTAGTGCAACCCGTTGACTACAGGGAATTCATCCACCTCGTCCGGTATTTACTGGATGGCACTGCCCGTACCTGGTACGTTAAAAATCTGCACCACTTCCGGGATTGGCCGTTTATGGTTTTCTCGCTGAGGTGCCGATTTAATAGCTTTGACGTGCCAAATCTGAGCGGGAATGACTAAAATCGTCCCGAACCGGGATGCACCCCGCAATCGAGCCGATAAATCGTGTTTCGCGCATGCGTTCCGCTTGCCTTGGCCGGCAATGTATTCCAACACTGGGGGGTGGATCGCGCCTAATGGCGTGTTTCGGAGGAAGTCGATTCGGAGAGGGGGGAGAGTCAGGCTATCGAGTCGAGCCACGTGACCTCCTCCTTTATTCCCATCTCTCTTCTTCTGGCCTCATCGGAATCGCGCGTGAGGGTTTGAGACAGTGGGGGTCACCTCCTCCTAGACGATCCTAGCTGAGGGACTCACCTTACTAGCCGGGGAGCGGATGCTCACTCAACCGACAGTTCGCGCCGTGAACACACAAGTTTGGAACTTTCGGGCCAAAGTGTTTGATCCGAGTCACCCAGTGATTTAAGGAAGGAGATCCTAGTAGGGAAGTTCGCTCAATTCTCACGCAGTGAAACGATTTTCGTAACGAAGGACCATTTCGTTCATGGCTCAACCCACGAAAGGGGATGCCCACGAAGAGGCACCCCCAGCGCCGCGAAGGGAGGAGCCAGTGGATGTCCACGATCGAGACGGGGCCTACGGACACCAGCTCGAAGATCGTCCCTTAGGGGATGTACCGGCCGTGACCGATTCCGAGCTGATTGAGCTACCCCTTCCAAAACGGAAGCGGGGTCGACCCCGGAAGGATAGTCCTCCCCGCATTCGAGTGATGGAGGCTACCCGGGGAACCGAAACAATCATCCGCCGGATGGGTACACGTCCGAATCGAGTCACCCGCGATCCCAGAACTCCGACCGGAGTCCGGAATCGGAGACGGGTTGGCTTGCGCCAGGGGTGAACCCCGAAATCGTGAGAAGAGAACGGTCGGGCCACGACCCGGCCTGAGGGACTTGCCCGTGATCGCCACGTGAACCCGGCAACAGCCCCAAGACATACCCCCAGATCACCCGCCTTGTCACCAAGCGGTCTGGGCGGATTGTCAGAATCGCCAGGGAGAGCGGGGAAGAGCCAGCGAGGAGAAACCCTCCCGCGCCACTGGTGCCTATCGACGCAGTCCCCCGGAACCGCCGTCGCGCATTCCCTTAACTGGGGAAGGTCGGGACCGTGCTCACTCCCGTGAGTACGGTTACGTTGATCGTCACCCGGAGCTCGAGCGAGCTGGAAGCCTCGCTCACCCAGGAGATGTGCTGGCCCAGCATGGGTATCGTCCCCTGCGGGAGGACGCGTACGAACGGAAGGAGTATCGTCCCCTGAAGGAGGATGCGTACGTACGAGAGGAACATCGTCCCCTGAGGGAGGACGTGTACGTACGAGAGGAATATCGTCCCCGGAGGGAGGACGTGTATGCACGGGAAGGTTATCGTCGCCACAGGTGGGATGCTCGCGTTCAAGAACCTTTTCGTCCTCATCGGAGGGATGAAGGTGAGGCCGTGACGAGGACCCCAGGTCCTCTGCCCCAATACCACCCCCGTGTGGAACGTAATCGTCGACGGTCCTCCCGCGAGGGAGGCCATGATGAGTGGTACTGGGATGAGAGGGACGTGTATTACCCTCGCCCCTCATATCACCTCGGGGCGGTCGTTTTCGATAATCACCCATCGGATGATGAGTACGACTCGCGGGAACTTGGACGACCCCTCGTGGGGGTCCAGTTGTTCAACGCCATTAAGCGTTGGGACGCCCAATACTCCGGGGCGGTGGGAGAAGATGTAGAAGGCTTCATCGCCAGAATCGAGGAAGGGCGCGCGTTCATCACGATCCGCAAGGGAGACCTGATACGAGGCCTCACGTTCAGCCTGAGCGGAACCGCCCTCACGTGGTATCGGGGCCATCAGTATTCGTTCCGATCCTGGGATGACGTGAAAAACGCGTTGAGACTGCACTTTGCTAATCCGGATTACCAGATTGCGCTCAGGGAAGAGATCGCCCTCCGCACGCAGGGGGACCAGGAACCAGTGCGGGAATATTTCTCGAACATGCGGGGGTATTTCGCTCGGTTATCACCTCCATGAGAGGACCAGGAACAAGTCCTCCAGACACACCGAAAGATGCTAATGAGGTATCAAACCGGGGTACCCTTAAGTGCCACCTTAACTATGGACGCGTTAGAGGCCGCGGTGCTTAGGTTAGAGCACGTGTATACACGGGAAGCGGATCGGAGGCCACCCCCGCGGCCCGAGAACTCCGTCTGCCCGGGGCTCGCCTATCGACCCCCAGCGACTATGGGCCCACGCACTCCACCACCGTTCGAACGGAACGTGCCGAGACCATCGTATCCACCCAGGGTGCTCTATCGACACCCCGCGGGTATGCCACCTGTTGGGCCACCCCGACACCCTCGACTCGTACCTCGATCGAACGGTCACGCACCGTATGCACCACCCCCACCAGCGATACGATCGGCTGAAGTCGTGGACCCTTCGTGGGAGGAGTACGGCCAGCAAGAAGCCCTGGTTGAAGAGCTCCCAGAAGGAGTCTATGAGGGATTTGAGTACGTCGAGCCCACAGAGGAGGGGCTTGAGTACGAAGCTATCGTCGCGAACGGGGCGTTTGTGCCACGAACCAACCCCGCAGCGATGGGAACACCAATGGCATCGTCCGCGACTCCTGCTGGACGGCCATTTTGCCCGAATCCTGCATTCCGGGCGTATCCGCGAGCCGCACGACCACACCAACAACAAGTAGGTCAAGACCCGGCGTTGGCACCGAACCCTCAGAATCCCGCGGTACCCCAGAGGGTGGGACAAGGTCCGACGACCCCCCAAAAATCGATACCGGTGGTTGCTACGCTACCTACGGCACCACCAGGGGTTCTTCGCACGCCGAAGCCCATAGTCTGCTGGAATTGTGGGCAACAGGGCCACTTCCATCGAGATTGCCCGGAGGAGCGCCGTCTTTTCTGTTTCCGTTGTCGGTACTCAGGAGTAACTACCCAGGAGTGCCCGTATTGTCATCCGGGAAACGGGCAAGGGAGCACGTAACTCCAGTGCACGTGCCTCCACCAAGGGTAACTCCACCGGAAACATCGCACTGTGGGCTGTGTGCCATCGAAGGACGGAAACCGCTGGCCGAGGAACCCATCACCCCCGAGTCCTTCAGCGACCCTGGGAGGGTGACCGTCGAACCCCCTTCGACGACGACTTTCGAGAACCCGGTTAGTCACCGAGCCGAGGCTCTTCCTCCTAACGACCCAGCGGTCTCCACCCCTTTGTCTAACCTTCGAGAAGCTCCTCCGGACGAGCCACCCGTGGTTACATCTCGCGATACTCTGAACTCAGATCACCTCGTCGCCCCGGAGCCCATGCCGGAGAGCGATGTCCACGTTGAGCTCTCGCAGACGGAGGCCCCTAGGGCCTTCTACGTGGATCTGACGATCGGAGGGTTGTGCGTAAAAGCGCTCGTCGACTCCGGAGCGACACGATCGTTCGCCGGAGCCGGAGGGCAGAGACTCTTCGAGGAAATTCGGTTACCGAGGGTGCAAATTCCGGAGAGGCACGTTATCAATGCGGGCGGCCACATCGATTCTACGACGTACATGACTCCCTGCTCCGCCGAATTGGCCGGCAGAGTCACCTCCATCGAGGCCCTCATTTTGCCTAACCTCTCCAAGGAGTTTATCTTGGGGATTGATTTTTTAGTCAATGCGCGTATCGTCATAGATTTTTTCGACAAGACCTGGCACTATCGGGATCAACCCGATACCCGCCATGCGTTCATCCCGGTAGAACGGAGTGCCAGCATAATTATGTGCTGCGGACTGCGCACCTTAGAGGAGACCCAACGAGCGCAACTCCAAGCGTTTTTGGATCAACACCTCCCACCCGCTACCGGACAACCTGGAATAACTACGCTCACATCGCATAGCATCGACGTTGCGGGGAATCCACCGATCTGCCAACGCCCTTACCACAAGAATCCCGCGATGCGCGATATAATGTGGAAGGAGGTCGACACTGTGCTCAAGGATGAAATTATCGTCCCTTCACATAGCGAGTGGTCTAGTCCTATTGTGATGGTGAAGAAGCCGAATGGGAAGTACCGTTTCTGCATTGACTTCAGGAAAGTGAATGCAGTCACCAAGAAGGACGCGTACCCAATCCCCAATATGACGGGTATCCTCGACGAATTGCGACAAGCGCACTATATTACGACGCTGGATTTGAGCCAAGCGTATTTCCAGATTCCTTTGGAGAAAGAATCTCAGGAGATCACCGCGTATGTAGTCCCCGGGCGAGGGCTATACCATTTCCAGCGCATGCCGTACGGCCTAACCAACGCGCCGGCCACAATTCAGCGGCTGCTGGATCGTCTAATTGGACAGGACTTGTACCCTCAGGTCTTCGTCTACCTGGATGACATTATTATCGTGTCGCGAACGTTCGACCGACACTTGGAGCTCCTCGAGACCGTCCTTCAACGGATTAAGAAGGCCGGGCTTGTCATCAATCGCGACAAAAGCGAATTTTGTCGTACACAGGTAAAATACCTAGGATTCCTGGTCAATGGCGCAGGACTCCAGGTTGACCCCGAGGAAATCGAACCGGTGGTCAATTACCCCGTTCCACGTAATATCGAGGAACTTCGACGATTCCTAGGGATGGCATCCTGGTATCGTCGCTTTATACCGCAGTTCGCCACCATTGCCGATCCGTTACATCACCTCATACGGAAGAACACCCCGTGGCAATGGACCGAAAGTGAACAGTTCGCGTTCACTCTGTTGAAGATGTACCTCACGACATCCCCGACGTCAGCCTGTCCCAATTTTGACCTGCCATTCACGCTCCAAACGGATGCGAGTATGATAGGGTTGGGGGCGGTGCTAACTCAGGTTATCGATAGAGAAGAGCGTGTTATCGCATACGCTAGTCGTGCTTTAACGTCAGCGGAGCGGAAGTACACTGTAACGGAGTTAGAGTGTCTCGCTGTAATTTGGCCGATCTGCAAATAACGGTGTTATCTCGAGGGCTACTCGTTTACAGTGATCACGGATCACAGTAGCCTTCGATGGCTGCACAATCTGCGGAATCCCACGGGGCGACTCGCTCGGTGGAGCCTCAATTTGCTCGAGTATGATTTCAATATAATACATCGTAAGGGAGCGTTGCACCACGTCCCGGACGCACTCTCGCGAGCACCCTTAGGGGAAGGCTCGGAGTTTGAAACCATCGCTCGGTTGCAGCCCACGGAGGATGCGTAGTACCATAGAAGGTACCGCAATGTCACTCGGGCACCAGATCTCTTCCCGGATTGGCGGGTTTTAGAGGGGAAACTCTACCACTACCGGCCAGCAGACTTCGTCTCCCCGGAGATGCAAGATCTGGATGCCTGGAAACTTGTCCTTCCTCGTGAGCAAAGAGCTCATGCGATGGCACAGTGCCATGATCTTCCCCAGGCGGGACACCTCGGCGTGGATAAAACCCATCGCCGCGTCTACACCCTCTACTATTGGCCGAATATCTTTAGGGATGTAGTCAGCTTCGTCCGGCAGTGTGCAACCTGCCAACGATGTCAGGTGGAGCAGTAACCGCCTGCAGGGTTGATGGGAAGACGAACCCTTGATGGACCGTGGGTCACGGTCCCCGCGGATATCGTCGGGTCTATTACCCCCAGTAAAGCTGGCCACTCGTACGTGTTAGTGATTCAGGACTTGTATACGAAGTGGGTGGAGATCATTCTCCTCCGTCGAGTCTCGGGGGAAATCATCGCGAAACACTTCTAGAATGTCATCATCAATCGGTGGGGCGCGCCCCGAATCTTCTTTTCGGATAATGGAAGGGAGTTCGTCAATAAGGACATTCGCGCCCTCCTGGAAATGGCTGGAATCGAACACCAGACGACGCCACCCTACCACCCTCAGGGGCGTCCGGTGGAGAGGGTCAATCGCGTGTTGAAGATGATGATTCGAGCGTTTATCGAGAGCGATCACCAGTCCTGGGATCTGCATCTTGCGGAGCTCCAATTCGCGTATAATACGGCGTATCATAGCGTGATCCAAGTTACTCCCGCGTTCGCCAATTACGGGCGCGAGCCCCTCGCCGCCATTTCCCTTCACCGTGAGCTAGGAGGAGCGGTGGAAATCGTTCCGCGGGACCCCGAAGAGTGGGCCGCTCGAATGGAACGACTGGATACGCTGCGGCAAGCGCTGACGCACGCCCTTACGGAAGCGTCCAACCAGCACGCGTATCAGTACAATTCGCGCCACAAAGCTAGGGAATTCGAAGTAAACGACCTAGTATGGAGGCGTAGTCACCCCTTATCGAGTGCAGCTAAGCGGATTTCAGCCGCACTTGCACCACCCTTCGACGGTCCTTCCAGATTCTCACGGAAATTGTCGCGTACGCGGTACGCTTTGAAAAACTTTGCGGGGAAAAATATCGGGGAGGTGTTCATTTAGGACCTGAAGCCCTACGAACCCCGAATCGAAAACACCGAAATAGAACCGCAGGGTGGGGAGGAGTAGAATCGGAATCGGCGACGAGTCTGAGAGAATCGGGACGTGAGCACGACGTCAACGGTACCCCTATCCATCGCTCACGACTACCCGTCTCACACACATGTTACAGGTTGGAGCCAGCAGAAGGACGGCCGAGCAGGCCCTCAGAGAGCTGGAGGAGGTCCTGCATATGGAGAGGGGACCAGACATCCAGACCGGAGCACCGGAGATGGAACCCATCGGTGACGAGATGGAGGTGAACCCATTCCCGGTGCTCTTCCCGGAGGTCGTGATGGGCGAGGACTCCGACGGCCCAGTCCCCACAGACATGACCACCACGCTGGAAGGGGACGGCAACGGGATGGATGGGGAGGTCCCAACGGTTGTCGTGGACGTGCCTGCGCAGAGAAGGCTCTTGGAGCAGGTCCTTCAATCTGGGGAGGCCCCCACAGTGATCTCAGGATTCTGGGATTCACTGGGGGGATACCTGCCGGGATTGTGGGGCCTCGAGGCCGAGGTCCCCGGACTGCTGGCCGCGATACATCGGGCTGCCAGTCAACCGTTGCCATCCAATATCGAGCATGGGTCAATGACGGTGACAGGGAAGCCCTGGCAAATGACGTCCCCCGGTAATTGGATCTCGCAGAAGAGATAGTGAAGGTAGGACAGAAGGAAAGAGAAGAATTGAGGAAAGAGTTACGTGACGTGCGGAGGAGAACCAACGCTCGTGACAATATCAATTAGGAACTGATACGTCGAACGCAGATTCTTGTTAGCGCTAATAACTCAAAACTTTGCATGAATCTTGCATTATCGCGATTAAATTGGAAAAAACCATTTTCAAAAATATTGGAGGAAAATTAAAGTTTAGTGGAGGTACGGTTAATGTTCTATATCATGACACACCTTCAGGGCGACATCTCGAGATAAAGAGGATGTATGACAAAATGAAATAAAAATATTATTGGACTGGTTTGAAGAAGGATGTAGAGGCTTACGTCAGCTCTTGTAAGCAATGCCAGCTTAATAAATTGGGGAGGTCCGTGAAAGTACGGATGATAGTTTCCAGAACACTTGAGTCACCATTTGAACAGTGTTCATTGAATATTTTGGGGTCATTGACGGAGACTGAGACAGGAAATAAATATATATTGACTTTTCAAGATGCTCTTACTAAATTCAGTAAGGCTTCCCTCATTCCGAATCAAGGAGCATCTACAGTAGCACGAGTTTTTGCACGATCAGGAAACGAATTTCACAAGCGAGTTATTCAAACACGTCTGTAAACTGTTGAGGATTAAGAAGATCCAGACTACGCCATACCATTCTCAAACGAATGAAGCCTTGGAGTGATTACATCGGACACTGGCTGAATACTTGAGAAATTTCATAGATGAAGAACATGCCGATTGGAATACTTGGAATACTTCACCTACAATACAACACTGCACACAACAACAAAAATGACACCATTCGAATTTCTCTATGGAAGACGAGCCGAAATTCCAACATCAGTGAAGCAACCGCCTATGTTAACGTACTCATATGTGACTACGCACAAGAAACACGAGAGTGATTACGAGCAACGTGATGAATCGCGAATGAAAATGCAACGAGGTTAAAAGAAAAGTCAGAAACTTAACACGACAAAGATTCCAGGCAAGTCGAATGCGAGGATGGAGATCAAGTATTAAGGAAAAATAACATGGTACGACGTGGAAGAATGGAGAAGTTGACTCAACCTTGGATTCGACACTATATCATAGTGGAGAAAAGCTGTGACGTCAATTACACCATACAATCTGGAAATAAAAAGAGATATACCGGATTCACGTCAATCAGCTTCGACCATTTGCAGAATTATGACTATATGGTCTCCTTGCCTCGGGGAAAATGAATAAGTTTGTAGGGAGTATCGAAATAAGAGACAGGCTGTATGGAAACATACGCATATTCATTAGGTTACAAATCGATAAGTTACAAATCGGAGATAATTCTTTATCCGTATTAATTATTCCATTTATCATTATACAAATGAAAGCCTGGAGTCATGCGGGGAGTTGACATTTGAGGACAATCTGCCATGATGTGTCCTCCTTGGTGGCATCTCCGACAAACCATTGTGGGACGAGAAAGCCAACGATCTAGGAAGACGGTGGAGGGGATCCTTGGATTCTTCTTCTCTATTTTTCTTTATTTTTGGTTAGCTATTACTTCCGTAAAGGCTTCCTGGGTGAATGTGTCTTCCACTTCATATGCCGGATTTCGATATCGGAAGTTACTGCTGTGTATGCAATCTCGAACTTCGGAATTCAACGCGCAGATAAATTTCCAAGTTTCGTAAGCAAATTACGAAAAAATTCCGGTCGTTGTCATGCTAGGAAGCATGATTTTGCAAATGACGGGGGAAGGACATGCAATGAAAAAATTAGTGCATATGCCTGGCATTTATTTAGAAAACATTGGGAAATCGTATTTAGGTCATTACCAATGGGCGATAGCAGCTCCAACGGACCTAGAACCATGGATTCACACAGCTGAGGAAGTGAAAAATATATTCGGAAAACAAAAGTCTTAAACTACAGCGGATCAGCAAAAATCCACGGGAAAAATTTCGAAATGAGAGCAGATCAATGGATTTCTGAGTTTGAAGAAACTCGAGAGCTCGTTGTGGGACTTTTAGATTTAGAGGAGCCTGCAAAGAAGAAAAGAGGACTGATAGATGGCCTGGGAACTGTGGTGAAAACATTAATTGGTACTATGGATGCTGAGGATGTTCAAGAGATCCACGAAAGATTGGGACGATTGGAAGATGAGAAAGTAACGTATTCCCAAGCAGCTGGAAGACAGATTGAGATCCTGAACAGTACATTATCTCCGCTACGGAGCGCGGAAGAAACAATTCAGGAAAATGAGAAAGGCATGGTTGAGACTTTATAGGGAGCTCTGAAACAATTAAATGCGGGAGCTAATCAGCTCACAACACGAGTGGCGTTGGATGGGCATTTCATGATAGTAGAAGCGCTCATGAATGAGTCCTGCAGGATGCTGAGAAGATGTGAAGACTCTTGATGAACACAGAAGGAAAGATACTGAGTAAAGGAGTTCTCTCAGAGGCTCGGTGGGTTACGATGTTGAAAAGGGCTCAATTGCCAACAGGGTTAAGTTTCCCATTCGGAGTGAAAAATGGCGAAATACATGAATAGGAAGAGGTATCGACAGTCAGTGTACATCAAGTAGGACTGCGTGTCATTACTCTCGTGAAAAAACCATTGGTCAACTTCCAGGTGTTTGATGTTTTCATAACGCATGGAGTTCCTGTGGAAACGTCGAACGATTTTTATTCATATTTGGAGCCAGACAATGAACTGCTGACGCAACGTAAATGGCGCAACACAGCAATACATTCCAATGACTTTGCAGCAATTGAAAGAATGCAAAAGGTGACGGGGACAGTATCTCCGTACAGAGACACTTCCTGTACAGAATATTAAATCACATAGTCCTTGTGAAGTACAGCTGTACTTCAGTCCAGGAGCAGTACCAGAGGTCTGTGTCTGTGCATTTTCCTCTCAAGCATCTACTACTGATAAGTATGCACAGAATTGATGCTTGGATATATGCTGCTCTATTGCCTGAGGAAGTTGCGATAAGATGTGAAGGAAAAGAAACAAAAAAGGTCCTGCAAGAGATGGGAATAATACAAATCGCGGACTTCTCTAAAGTGATAATGTCAGATTTCACAATCAGAGGCCACAAGTCATCAGGAATACAGTTAGACCTTCATGTGCAGCCCAAATTGAATCAAACATTGAGTGATATTGAGAAAGAAAACCTGAACCAGAGGTGGGTCTAGATGAAGGAAGTCCGACTCAAAAGTGTCGTCAGTAATGTGGGAGAAATGAATGGACTTCAAACACCTTCCCTGCGCCCTCAATTATCCTAAACCTAAACCTAAAAGTGGGTGCCAGTTGGTCGAGTTCTGGCGAAACCAACACCACAAATAACACCAGCAGCAGAAATAAAACTTACAACTATCAACGGAACCGAAAACGCAACTCCAAAAACCATACTCAACCCTCAAACTCATACGTACACGGAATCCCAACTTAAACCTAAACTTATCTAACTTGGAGGGGAGGAAGGGCACGGAACGGCCTCTCGGCAGCTCAGTACTACGTTGTGGAGAGAGGGCGTGTGTCCAGTGGTGAAGATGGGGGAAGGTTTCAAATAACTCAAACAAACTCGACATAGTCGTGACGTGTTTCACTATTGAACCCAACGGCACTACATAAAAAGGTAATCATTATAATAATTCTAACAAGAGATAATAACAGAGGCAGGAGATTTATCTTTCCGACGGCGTCAGGGGTCTTCTCGATGGATCGCCCTCGAAATCCTCTGGGATGAGGCCACATCCTCCCCTTTGGAAGGTCGAACGTGCCCGTGACTACGGCAACCTGTGACGTAGGGGTAGTTCTATGCGAGCAGTCGAAAAGGACCGGTCGATAAGGGGTTAGCGCTCCCCAATCCCGCAGGTACTGAATAGAACTTCCCCGACAAATAAATTAGGGGTTGATTCCCGCGACCGGCTCAACGGCCTATCCATGACCCTTATTGCATCCCTCCCTACACAGGGAATGCGGTGAATCCCCCCGTAGAATGACGAAGGGATCATTTCCGTGGAGGACCGAAAGGGTCCCTCGAGAATGACCAATTTCACCCCTAATCGTACGAGGAATACGCTCGATTCCCCGATCATATGACTGAGGGGGGGGGGGGGGGGGATTCCCGTGACAAGCCGAATGGCTTCTCGATACCCAATGCATGAGTTACGCTCGTGTCTTGAGACTAGGGGTGAGAGGGGGTGTGAACTCGCAGCCCGAGCGTCCTCCCCAAGTCAGACGATAAGAATTTCCCCCGCCCAAGATAACAATGGCCTTAATTATTGAGGGGTGGGAAATCTACATGTGACCGAGGTGCGGAATGGGATGAAAATACGTGAGCACAACAATCACCTCAAGGGTGGAAGGGATTCGACGTGTCAAAAACAACTGGACAATGAAGGAAAACGTAATTATTTAAGGGGTGGTACTGTTGGGTGGTTATCGCCGTCTTTTCTCACAATGAGAGTAAGAGAGACAGGTGATAAACCCACGAGTTAACCGGAAAAACCACTCACCTGGACCTCTGGGGGGGTCCACGGGGTTCTCCTCGGAGTGGATCAGCTCTGAGTCCGTGCGGGGGTGCATTTTCACCCTCCATCCTTTCCGGGGTCTTTTCTGGGCGTCTGGGTCCTCTTTTCCCTTCCGTCGCGTTTGGCACGTGTTCACTACGCAGTTTTGCACAGCGCGATCGCGGATGTGTGCTGGGTTAAGCGTGAGACGCAACTGGTGTCCAAAATGGCGTTTGCCAGAGACATTGTGCGTTCTTCTGTGCGCACAGTCCTTCTAGTGCACAGTCCTTTTTTGACGCGCGCAGTCCTTCTTCGATGCGTGCAGACGTCGCGCGTGTTTCCAACTTGGGGAGACGCTTCCCTCAATAGTTAAATCGATTCGTTTTCCCTTTCTTCATTTTTTTGCTCTTTCTCTGATTTGCTTCATTCAATTCTTAGTTCTTCATTTTAATTTATTTATTTCTTTCATTTTCTTTTATTCTATTTCATTTCATTTTCTTTTATTTCATTCCTCCTTAGCCTAGTTTAGTGGGGCCAATCTTTGGTCCTGACGGAATCCGAGGATTCCATCACACTGGATTGAGAAAAACAGAAGCTTGTTGAGGGAAAGTCATCGAATAGATATCGGGAATTCATTGCGCACCCATCATTTGCTCCGGAGTGATGATCTTGTTCGCTGTAGCCGTAGGAGTAGTATCTTATTGCTGGTATCGACAGTTAACACCCACAACGGTCATGGTGGGAGTATAGTTTTTGAGAAAATAAAATTAGCAAGTTGTAATGGTGTAGAGAAATATAATGTATCTGAGTTTGGAGGAGATTTTGAAGGATAAAAGTCTTCTTCCCTGGCGGAGAGGGATGTTATGACCCAGATTGATATGTTATTATGTTTTATGTTACATTGAGAAATAATTAAACAGCTCAGTGGCATCGATATGGTTATGAAGTGCAAGCGCAGCACTTAAGTCTTACTCCATTTACTTACATTGTACTTACCTCACTGGATGTGAGGTAATGTAATAACGAAGACCTAAACAAACGCCGATATGTAAGCAGTGACCAGAGAAGAATTTTGGCGATTAATTCGCGAAAGAAGTAACGTGTAGATTTTATATTGAATCAATAGAACTTACATTAAATTACTCTCACTCTATTTCCTTCCATTACGAACCTTTTGGGGCTGACACAGTAATCCATTTTCTTTCTACGGATTGTGTTAGTGAAAAGTTCAGGAGTATGGCTCATGAGTGGAGGTATTGTCCACGCTGCCACAAAAGATCCGAACGAATTTGTAAGAAGATTATTAATATTGATATTAACAAAGAAGAAGATGGCTCAAATGTGCACTACGGGCACCAGCGAGAATAAGGAAGAATGGATGACAAATCGCGTGAAACGATCAGATGTATGGTTTTCAATTTAATTCTATTACTGAAAGGAATAACTCAATTGTTTTCATTTTTTACTTTTTCTGCCCAGGTTACGTGGAGGAATCTACAGGGCAAAAATACTCAACAAAAGAGTACGAACGAGTTATTAATCAAAAGTTTACCCAATTGGCAGATAAATACGGCCATGTCCTCCCAAAAGAGGAGAAAAAGCCAGGAGTGAGTACGAAGAGTGCACAAAATTCAAAATCAGGTGAAGTGAAGGATCATCCAGTGAAAAATGCCCGTCAATTACACAGCCTCTCCATCGAAGGAAAAAGAAATTGATTCGGACTCTGAACATGAAAAGAGTGTGAGATGTGGGCTCGCAATTACGGGGAGAGATTCGTGAAATAGGGAAAAGGACAGAAATAAATCCAAACTGCAGTAAAGTTGGGGTGAATCAACTGTTGATTTGCGCTCCTACTCCGTTTCCCCTCTTTACAATACCTGAAATCTCCTAACTTATTGATAAGAAATCTCAGGGGATGCCTCAGGGGTGAATTGAAATCACTGGGGATTGGTTAGAGGAGATCTGGTAATAATTGCCAAAAATTACCGTCAGATTACCATCGGTAACTTACCACTGGGTGAAATGACCCTGTTGTGATGCCACGATGAAAACGTCCAGCAATATCGCACCGATTCTTCCGGCGAAAAAGAACGAACCACAAAAGGAGGAAAAAAGGGGGGTTGACTTTACTTGACGTATTTTCAGTCCTTCAATTAATATTTAATACTCAGGGGCTGCTCGAAAAAATCAAGGGTCAAGTCTCTAGGGGGGTCTCTCAAGCACACTAGAACTCAGTGCCGATGATTCGTGATAATTAACCCAATAAAAAAAAAAAGAAATGAAATGGGTTAACGCACGTGACAGAGAACAATATAGCTAAAATGTGGCGCTCGCACCTTGAATTCTCCTTTTCCGTCTTTCAGGGATAATTAGTGTTGAGGGCCTCTGCTAATTACTCCAACAAACTCTCCACAACTCTCCTCCACACTTCAATCAATTACTATTCGTACAACTTCTCTTAAAATCACTCAAAAACCTCAGATTTATTCTTCACACAACGAAACTCATGCAAGAAGTAGGAGCGTCCCTTTTTTCCCAGTATCTGTCTGTCTGCGTGTATTGCGCCGGCCGGCAGAGAATGTGGCCGCTCTTTTTCGCCGCTTTACCTAATATCCGCGGGACGGCGCGTTGAGTCTCATCTTCGCTCCCATTCCTTCTTCACATTCGCTCTCAACAATCATACAGGTTGGGTTCGGTGGAGAGAGGGGGCTCAGGGGGGAATCACTCGGTTGCAAGGGTTAGCAGGAAGACGGCTAGATCTTTACACATGATCCTTCGAGCCGGATCAGAGAACATCATCGGAAATTAGTGGACTATGTGTGGAATCTGTGCGAATTTATCAAGAGAAAAAAGACAGTGTGCAAAGTGTTTCATCTGTCTCTTTCTAGCGTACGGGAAAAAAAGAGATAAGCAGCACTCAAAATTTAATTCGAAATCTCGTCCGAGTAAAATTTGAGAGAAAAACCAAGTGTGTTTACATTTTCGACAATAGGAACACTAATGATAAACCGACTCGAATCAATTCGTCTGCTTCATCACTTCTCTATGGAAGTAACCATATATTCGCATCACGACGTGACCACATATAAGCCGTTTGAGGCTTCTGGTGACCAGGAACTACGAGCTCGAAGAGTCGCCCAATTTCAACCACCGAGTTTCTCACGATCCAGCCCTCTACCAGAGCTGATCCTAATGATGATCCATGTGTCTTCCCAGAGGGAGGCCCTCACTTTATCAACATTGATTAACCAGCTCCGGCCCACTGCCGCTCCGATTCCTGCTTACTTCAGGCGCTGATTTTTGTGATGAACTCGCAAGTCAACACAGACTAGGGATGTCGCCTGAACCCAGAGAGATTGCCGCTTGAGATCCACTTGCTGCGAAGTGTGACACTCCTGATATATTGTGTCGCTAGGGGGTTTCGTGCGCTATTACTATGCCACACTACTCAGCCCTGGCAGAGCCAACCACGGAGGAGGGAGTTTACGTACTTATGCTTCGTATAAAACGGTACGCATTAAAACCAGACGAGGGTGTTTCGATAAAACTCGTTCTTTACTGCTTCTAGATTCTGGAGGTCTGGACCCATCGACATCATCTTGGGTGCAGATTACTATAGAGATATTATCAAGAGTGGGGTTATCAAGAGTCCGGATCACAAGCAAATCACACAGCACACCACCTTTGGCTGGATCATATCTGGTCCAACGTGTTGTGATAGTCGCTACTCAAAAACATCATTATCTGCAGTGAAAAAATCCTCTAACCAACAATTAATACAGCTTCTACGCAGTTTTTGAGAGCAAGAAGAAGTTGCCAGACCATCAACAGAGACACTCACTGCAGAAGAGCAAGAGTGTGGAGATCACTTCAAGAGAACACACTATCGAGATCCAACAGGGAGATGCGTGGTACAAATTCCATTCAAATCGAGCCCAGAATCTCTTGGATCTTCAAGACACATAGCAGAAACCATGCTGAAGAGACTTCAGAGAAGATTATCAAAAGAGACATCATTCAGCGAGCTGTACCGCAACTTCATGACAGAGTATGAGAAGCTGGGCCGCATGGTACAGGTTCTATCAGAGACTACATCAGCAACTACGTCTTACTTCCCCCATCACGGAGTATTAAGAGAAGACAGCAAAACCACGAAGCTGAGAGTAGTATTCAATGGGTCTTCAAAGTCATCATCAGAAGTTTCGATCAGTGAGATAACGCATGCTGGACCAAAGCTACAATCAAATAGTGCAGACGTGCTTCTGTGGTTCAGGATGCACAAGCTGGTCTTCGGGGCAGACATCACCAAGATGTGTAGACAAATCAACGTCGATCCCGAAGACTGGGATCATCTACAGCTGCATGGATTTGCTGACACATCCAACGATGCAATGAGAGCAGCAATCTACTCAAGATTCACCTGTGGAGATCACACGATCTCCACAGGTGCACAGATTCTTCAGTTGCACTCAATTGGATTGAGAGCCATCCATCGCGATGGAAGGAATTTGTCAGCAACAGAGTTCAGAGAATTCAAGAGTTGCAACCAAACCTCTTCTTTTTCTTCTTCTTATTAATTTTTTTTTTCTATCAATTCTTTTGTCCTTTTCCTTTTTTGTTAAAAAATATGCTACGCAAGCCGTCACACACACACACTATTTTTCAAATTTCCTTTTAGCCGAGAGAAATATGCCAAACTGAAAAGTCCCGTTGGCATATATTGGCTGACTTCAGGGTCATATTTTCTTCATATAACAAAATTATTTAAGGTTATTCATTGATAGGGAATCAATCTCAGTGAATTTTTCTGTGATGGTTTGCTTATCAAAAAACGCAATGGAGTGTTGCACCGAAAAGATATACAGCGAAAAACAGTTTACAGTGTACATTACATGTACAATGAAAAGAGATATATAAATTTTAATGAATATTTCTTTCTAATTGTCATTGTCGAATTTTTATACTGAAAAATGACGGGGAATAGTGAAAGCCCAAAAATCGACCAGGAGACGCGAAGGGAGATAAATCTACATGATATTAAGCATCTGAAGAAGGTTCAGAAGCTGGATGCAGATCTGCAACTTCTTATCGTAAACGCTTGTTGGATATAGGCAATGGTAATTGCCCTACAACAGGTGGACCCTCCACCTGTTGTTCAACAAGTCCTGTTGTCTGCAGAACCATCAATTTCATCCTACGTAGACATAAAGAGGGAGAGCTGTTCTGAGGAGGCACTGACTCTACAAAATATCATTGCAGTCATCAATGATAGTGTCGACATCCCATCATCGGAACATGACCACTACTTGTTTGCAGATAATTTGGCAAGGATCTGTTTGAAAGGAGAAGATTCAGTAAATTTTCTCCGAAAGATGTTCAAAGCTACAAAAACGACCATTCCAAGATTTTACGATATTTTCATCCCCATATCTTCTATAATTGTACCTCAATCCGAATGATGTCACCAATACTGTACTGTCAGACCTAGAGAATGATTCAAACGGGTTTTTGGCATCCGTTTCCAGTCCTTACATGGCGATTCCCTTCCGTTTTGCTCCGGAACCATTTCTCGTGTTCAAAAAATTGTGATTTTCCTCATTTATCGTGATTGGAGAATGTTTCGGGAACGATGCGAGATAGAGCGATTCTGCGGAAGAACTTGTTTTGTAGCGAATTTTGAGGGCTATAAAAAAGGATGAGCGGAAAAATGTCGTATCTCCATTATTTACCGAGATATTCGAGAGAAAACCATTGGAAATGTGGAGTTTCTGTTAAAATTGGATGGAAAATCTAATATCCTTAAATGAACATATTTAATGAGCAAGGACAAAGAATACTTTGTCAAAGCGTAAAATTGATCGTTTCTGTGAATTCCGTTTTTTGTTCGAGTCCGCGCAATAGGGGAAAGGGGGGTAAAAAAAACACAAGGAGTGAAATGGACATATCCTGATTTTGTGGTTGCATATTGTGAGAATCACGAGAAATTGAAAGTAATATTGAAGATAGATTTTTTTGATAATTTGTCATTGCTGTCGATGAGCGAGGTGAAAAAATTGCTCCACGACACCCACCCCTTATAATCTCCACTGAAGTGTGGAAGGCTGATCTTCGGCGTCTTTATCGCCCTCTATCGATTTTTTCTTCAGAGCTTGTTGAAGAAGCGTTGCGTCCCGACGCTCGATAAACTCGACTGCACAGCTGTCCATAGAACTTCGAAAAACCTGCTGTAAGTACATCGGGCGGAGAAGCATTGTGCTTATTATACGAGTACACTTTCGTGTACGATCTATTCAATATAATTACTAAGGTATATCCCCCAAATATATACCCCCATCGCTACATGAATCTCATCCTCAGGTGAGGACACGGCGTTGCGCATAGTGGATGAGCATAAGCGTGCTAACCACCTGGCTCAAGTGATACATGAAGCTGGTATCATCAAACTCTGAATTACTCACACTCTGCTGCCTCTAGGGGCAGTAGAAACGACTTTCATCGGAGAACCCGCTTCTGGTTTTCCCGTAAAACAAGTTGGATGTCGCGGATATGAGCGGACTCGCTAAGTGCGTACGGTTTTATACGAATCATGGGCACACGAACTACCTCCTCCGTGGTTGGTTCTGGCAGGGCTGAGTAGTGTGGCATGGTAATAGCACATGAAACCCCCTTGTGACACAATATATCAGGAGTGTCACACTTTGCAGTAAGCGGATCTCAAGTGGCAATCCCGGGTTCAGGCGATGCCCGTGGTCTGTGTTGAGCTGCGAGCTCTTCACAAAAACGAGTGCCTGATGTAAGCAGGAAGGAACTCGGAGTGGCAGTGGGCCAGAGCTTCCTAATTAATGTTGATGAAGTGAGGGCATCGCTCCGGGAAACCACATGGATCATCATTAAGATCAGTTCCGGTAAAGGGCTGGATTGTGAGAAATTCGATGCTTGAGACCGGGCGGCTCTTTGAGCGCGTATGCTCTCGATCACCAGAAGCCTTAAACGGCTTATATGTGGTCACATCGTGAGCCACATATATGGTCACTTCCATAGAGATGTGATCAAGCTGACGAATTGATTGGAGTTGGTTTATTATTAGTGTCCCACTCTGCTGGACAACTCAAAATGACCTGGAGACGCCGTCACGAGATCCAGGAAGAGTTTCCTTTCCTTTATAAGCGTGTGATAGAATCCGAGGATCCGGTCAGGACCAGAGATTGGCCCCAATAAACTAGGCTAATTAGAATTAGAATAAAATAAAATAAATAAAGTAAGATAGAAGAAAATGAACTAAAATAGATTAAATAAAATAAATTGAATTAAATAAACTTATTCAAAGAAGAAATCGAATAAACTAAAGCAAATAGAATTAAAGGAAAATAGAGGGGAAGAAAGCATAGATTTGACGATTGGGGAAAACGATTTCCCCAAGTTGAAACACGCGCCCAAACCTTTGAGGGTTGAGTATGATTTTGCAGTTACGTTTTTGGTTCTGATGATAGTTGTAAGTTTTATTTCTGCTGCTGGTGTTATTTGTGGTGTTGGTCCTGCCAGAATTCGACCAACTGTCGCCCGATTTTAGGTTCAGGTCTAGGATAATTGAGGGGGGCAGGGAAGGGGACGATGATGACTGACATGGAGGGTAGGCTCGCCTGAAATGTCACATCGCAAATGGCGCCCAACGTGGGGCCCAAATGGCGAAAAATGTGGAGATGAGGTGAAGGGATGGTGTTTTGGATTTTGGATATAATTTTGAGTTTACGCTACAATTATCTGTTCTAGAAATTCATTATTAGTTTATCAGATCATTTTACCTTCTTTTAAAAATGTATCTGTTATAAATATGGAAGGGAGAAAAACACGAGAATTCGACCTCTTCATTTGTTTTTCTGAAGATCATCCGGAGGCAAATAGGCCAGAAATTATCTCTGGAATTTTTTTTTGTTGAACTTTTTTATTTGAAGATTCCCCAAAATTTACCTCGTGGATTGTTTTTCCGAATTACTGCTCTAGAAATCCTTCAATTTTATCTCTTGAATTCTATTTCTCTGAATTGAATCCGAGAGCTATGGACCGGAAGAGAAAGGAAAAAAATAGTACAAAAAGCAAAACTGAGGTAAATACCCAAAACACTCGTTAAGTCATCGGCTGCTTCGAACACGGGTAATGTGTCGATGCCAAGCGGAACTGTGTCGGGGAAAAACGACGCGATGCGCCTCATGGGTTGACGGTAAGCGTCACTCACAGTTTCGCCGCTGAACTGAACGCTAGAGTTCGAGAAATGCCAAGTTCTAAACAAAATCACCATGAGCCGTCAAGGAGAAACTGAAAACACTTCTCGTCGAGGAAGTGGACATTCGAGCCCGACCACATCAAAGGCTTCGGGGGAATCTATTCACCAGCCTTACGTGCGTTTACATAGTTTGGCGGGTGCCCCAAGTCGAGCCGCGACAGTGGGGGAGGTTCCCACTCCAGAGGCTCAACCCCCACGTCCGCGGGTTCACGTAGCACCACCCCCCTCTCAGTGCTCTTCCATGGGCAACTGGGATCGGGAGTCAGGTGTCTCGTTGAACTCGGCTTATCTGTCACCCCAGTCGGGGGATGAGACGCGTCCTCGAGTGTCGTTCGTCCAGTCAGGCAGTTCAACCCCTCCGAGCAGGGAGGGTTGGCGCATCTGCTGGAGTATGATAGTCTCGCAACCTTGATGGTATTTTATCACATCATAAAGTTGCGTTTTGCAAGAAACCTTGAGGAGGACGTTGGGGCTTTCCTGTACACCCTCGAGCAGGGGCGTGCAGTCGTTCACCTGGCAGACGATAGGGATTTCATCCACCTCGTCCGGTATTCACTGGATGTGGCCGCCCGTACCTGGTGCGTTAAACACCTGCGCCCCTTCCGGGATTGCACCCCCACAATCGAGCCGATATATCGTAATTTGGGCATACATTCGGTTCGCGTCTAACGACAACGTAACATCTACCCCCTGGGCTGTTAATCGCGCCCAATGGCGTGCCATTCTCAGGAATGGTAGCGGGAAAACCAAAGAACAAAAAGAAGAGGAAACGCGTGGAGGGGGGAGAGTTAGGTGATCCAGTATGGCCCCGGGACTTCTTCCACTCCTCGATATAATCGAGACCCAGCTATAGAGTCTGGGTGGTTGGGATTACCCCCTCTCAGACAACCCTAGCTGAGAGGCTTGAATCACTGGCAGGAGGAGCGGGCGCTCACTCAACCACGAACCCGCTCAGGGAACATTCTTCGCCCTCAAATCACTCAGTGATTTAAGACTTTTGTTCACCGTGAGGAAAGTAGAATTCAGTGAATTCAAATAAAGAAGAGTATGATCCCCGAGAACAGGGCTGACCACTCTCGGGTCTCCCCCTATTAAACGCTATGAAGCGTTGGGACACCTAATACCCCGGGGCGGTTGGTGAAGACGTAGAAGGATTCATCGCACGGATCGAGGAAAGGCACGCATTTACTGGATTCGCGAGACGGATTCATTGAGAGGCCTCACATTCTGCCTCGAAGAAGCCGCCCTGATCTGGTACAGGGGACACCAGCACTCGTTCCGGTCATGGGAGGACGTGAAAAACGCTTCAAGGCTCTATTTTGCCAATCCAGATTACCAGATTGCGTTCAGGAAGGAGATCGGCCTCAGGACACAGGGAGACGAAGAACCTGCTCGGGCCTACTTTTCAGATATGCGTGGGTATTTCGCCCGATTATCACCCCCGTGGGATGATCGGGAACAAGGACGTTGAACCCACAGGAAGATGCTGATGAGGTACCAGACCGGCGTACTGTTAAGTGCCACCCTGACAATGGACTCGTTAGAGACGACTGTTCTCAGGCTAGAACACGTATATATGAGCGAGAGGCTGACCGTAGACCACCCCCGCAGCCAGGGAATTCTATCTGCCCGGGGCTGGCGTATAAACAACCATTGACCACGAGAAATCACCCTACACCACCGTTCTCGCGTAACCCCATGAGACTATCATATCCACCACGGGTAGTTTACCGACACTCAATGGGTATGCAGCCGGTCGGTCCACGGCAACCTAACTATGAAAAACCACGCCGCCCAGGACTCGTTCCTCGATCGTATGGTAATGTACCATATGCACCCCTACCCCCCAGCAATTAGATCAGCTGAAGTGGTGGAGCGTTCGTGGGAGGACTTCTGCAAGCAAGAAACGTTTGCAGAAGAAATCCCCGAAGTATACCATGAGGAAATTGAGTACATCGAGCTCACTGAGATGCTTGAGTTTGGGCCTATCAACGCTAATGGGGCTTCCGTCCCAAGGGCTATCCCTACAGAGATGGCGGCACCCATGGCATTGTCTGCAAGTCCAACCGGAGTGCCGTTTCACCCGAATCCTCAATTTAAGGCGATTCCGCGAGTCGTAAGACCCCCTCAACAACTTGCAGGGCAAAATGAAATGTTGGCGCCTAACCTTCAGATTTCCACGGTACCCCCGAGGGTGGGACGATCGTCATAGTGGAAAAGCCAAACGGGAAATATCGATTTTGCATTGACTTCCGGAAAGTCAACGCCGTCACAAAAAAGGATGGGTACCCCATCCCCAATATGATCGGGATATTGGACGAGTTAAGGCAAGCGAACTATATTTCCACGTTAGATCTAAGTCAGGCGTATTTTCTAATTCCCCTGGATCAGCACTCACAAGAAATAACCGCGTTTGTAGTGCCCGGGTGGGGACTCTATCACTTTAAGCGCATGCCCTACGGCTTAACCAACGCACCCGCGACTTTCCAGCGTCTCCTGGATCGTCTGGTCAGGCAAGACTTGTACCTTCAGGTTTTTAGGGATGGCGTCCTGGTACAGGCAGTTATAATGAGTTTTCGCCTGATACACTTCCAGCCGTCCCGAGCGTGACACAGACACGTTCGTTAGCTTGGGCGCCAGTTCATTCTTCACCGGAGGGATAAACAAGACTCACTATATGCTGGTTTTCCCTGGGATCGGCACGCTAAACCTCCCGGTTTAGCGGTTTCAGGCAACCGGCTGAACCTCCACCATTAATTACTACGTGAATTACTGAACCTGAATGGACGGTGAGCACAACCAACGTTAGATAGGCTTCAGAGCCTCCGGTAGTGGATCCAGGGAATCATCCTCGTCGTGATCGATGCGAATCTGCCGCCCAAGGCAAGCTAACTTGTCCCCGTGTCTCTGGGGGTTATTTATATCGGCTGGGGCTGCTTCTCCTCGTCTAGGGTCCTCTCCGACGCCTGCGTGGTTCTTCCTCTCACAGCACTGCTAGTCCGGAGATCGCCCTGACCTCTTTAGTGGGCAGCCAACATAATCCCCAGTCACGTGACCCTGAATCTACGGTAATTATGTTTATTTGATAGCTGTCCCTGTGTGGGTTCCTCCACACACGGATAGCTCGGCCCGGAGGTGGCGTGAGCCGTTCGCGAGAGCGGTTACAGAGAAAAACTTTGTTACACGGTTCATCCCTCAATTCACCACCATTGCTGAGCCGTTGAATCATATAATACGGAAAAACACCCAATGGCAATGGACGGAGAACGAACAAATCGCGTTCGAAATGTTGGAGATGTTCCTCACAACATCCACAGCGTTGGTCTGTCCGAATTTCGACCTGCCTTTAACGCTTCAGACGGATGCGAGCCAGATAGGGTTGGGAGCCGTGCTGACCCAAGTCATCGAAGGGGAAGAATGTATTGTCGCATACGCGAGTTCTGCTTTAACGTCAGTGGAGCGCAAGTAGACTGTAACGGAGTTAGAGTGTCTCGCCGTGATTTGGTCCATCCGCAAATTTTGGTGTTACCTCGAGGATTCCTCGTCTACAGTGATCACCGATCACAGCAGTCTTCAGTAGCTGCATAATCTGAGGAACCCTACGGGGCGATTAGCCCGCTGGGGTCTCAGTCTGCTCGAGAACGATTTTTCACCACGTCCCTGACGCGCTCTCGCGAGCATCCTTAAGGCAAGGCGCGGAGTTTGAAACCATTGCTTGACTGCAAACCTAGAAGGATGCCTGGTACCATAAGAACTCCAATAACCTAGGCTATTCAGAATTAGAATAGAATGAAATAAATAGAGTAAGATAAAAGAGAATGAACTGAAATGAAACAAAATAAAATAACGTAACTAAGATAAATTAAATAAAATAGATTAAATAGAATAAATTAAATTAAATAAACTAATTTGAAAACGAAAGTGAATGAAATAAAGCGAAAAAAATCGAAGGGATATAATGGAGAAGAAAACATAGATTTGGCAATTGGGGATAACGATTTCCCCAAGTTGAAACACGCGCCCAAACCTTCGCGACGTCTGCGCTTGTCGGAGAGAAGTGTGCGTGCCAGGAAGGATGCGCGCGCAGGAGAACACACGATGTCTCTGGCAAATGCCATTTCAGACAACAGTTGCGTCTCACGCCTCACCCAATATACATCCGCGCTCGCTTCGGGAAAAAACCGCGTGGTGAACACGTGCATCCGGAAGACAACTGGATTAACGGGAAGCAAGAGGGACTTAGGACCACCAGGAAAAGGCCAAGGGAAATAAAAAATGGAAATCCACCCCCAAACGGAAGCATGGAGCCGACCCACATCGAGCACAGCCCGTGGACCTTCCAGAGGTCCAGGTGAGTGGTTTTTCCGATTAACGCGTGGGTTTATCACCTGTCTCTTTCACTTTCATCGTGAGAAAATACGGAGATGAGTACCCAAAATTACCACCCCTTATACAATTACGTTGTCCTGGATTGTCCAATTATTTTGGACCCGTCTAATCTCGTACACCCCTGAGGTGACTGTTGTGCTCACATATTTTCACCCTGTTTCGTGTATCGTTCGTGTATGGATTTTCCACCCATTAACACTTGAGGGTGGGGGGGGGGGGGGGGGGGGGAGGTATTAATTTTTTTTCTTTTGCGTCTTTTTGTTTTGGACATAATGGATGATAGCAGCATCTTTTATGAACCTAGCATCAATTCTTCGATGTGAAATAAGGTGATAAAATTCGCTGATGAACGTCTGATGCCAGATTTTTTAGTGCTCAATACTTCGAAGCGTTTTCCTCACAACTCACGGTTTCAAAGTCGGTGCCCCTCATTACTTCAAAACTACTGCACCGATCCTTTTGAAGCTTCGAACACTATTTCTGTACATAATTTACGAGGTCACGCTGGAGAGTTTTCCCCAAATTTGTTAATGATTGTTATTTTCATACAAAGTAGGAATAACAAATTTCTCGAGAAAAATCGCATTTTCCCCTGAAAGTGCTCCAAAAAAGTGAAAAATTCAAATTTCGAAAAACCCTTCAGCGTTACGTAGAGAAAACTATTATCTAACGAATGAACTTTGATTTTTTGATTTCGGATGATCCAGCACCAAGTTATGAGGGGCACCGCAATTCTACGCGAAAGTTTCACATAATATTCTTCGAATGTCATATTTCAATGTGCCATTGGTTTGCATAGGGAGATTGCAACTGTATTGTCACCAAAATTTCCCAAAAACATGCCCATTCTTGTACAAATTAACCTTACCCCCCCCCCCTTAAGGCCATTGTTACCGTGGGCCGAGAAAATTCTTATTGTCCGACTCGGGGATGATTCTCGGACTGTGAGTTCGCATCCCCTCTCACCCCTAGTCTTAGGATACGAACGTAACTCATCCCTATTGTTCCAGACTTCCCGCGGGAAAATCACCCCCTGTCATGGGATCAAGGGATTCCTTAGGTGATTGGGGATGAAATTAATAATTATGGAGGGACCCCTCCGGTCCTTCGTGGAAATCATCCCTTAGTCCTCCTACGCGGGAGGGCTAAGGAATCAACCACTAATTGATTCATCGGAGAAGTTCTCGTCAGTACCTGTGGGACTGGGAACCCTAACCCCTTATCGAGGGGTAATTGTCGACTGTTCGCGTGAAACTACCCCTACGTCACGGTTGTAAGTTTTCACGGGCCTGTTCGTCCCTCCCAAGGGGAGGATGCGACTCCGTCACAGATACCTTTCGGAACGATCAATCTAGAGGGCTGCTGGTCACTGTCGGAGGGATCACTCTCCTTAGTTTATTATTATCTTGGGTTAAGATTATCATAATGATTATTTCTCTATGTAATGCCGACGGAATCAATAGTGAAACACGTAACGAATATGTTGAGTTTGTCTGAGTTATTTGAAACCTTCCCCCATCTTCACACATGGACCCACGCCCTCTTTCCCGAACCTAGTACTGAGCTGCCGAGCGGCCGTTCCATGCCCTCCCTCCCCTCCCTCCCCTCCGAGTTAGAGAAGTTTAGAGTTAAGTTGATTCCGTTTACGTGTGAGGTTGAGGGTTGAGTTTCATCTTGGAGTTACGTTTTCGGTTCTCATGATAGTTGTAAGTTTTATTTCTGCTGCTGGTGTTATTTGCGGTGTTGTTCCGGCCAGGATTCGACCAACTGGCGCCTAATTTTAGGTTTAGGCTTAGGATAATCCAGGGGGCAGGGAGGGGGATGACGATGACTGAAATAGAGGGTAAGCTCGCCCGAAATGTCACGTCACAAGCGTTCGAGTTTCTTGGAAACTTTTAGCAAGGAGATCGGGCTTGGAACGCACCGCAGTTGCGTCCGTGTCTGGTTCTTCCCCTCGAACCTTGAAAATCCAGAAGAGGGTGACGTGGAGGTGTCGCGCTGGTTCGTACCTCTATCCGCAGCAGGTCTCCAAGGTAAGAAGCTTCTAGTTGATAGACTCATGTAGGTAAAGAAAGTCAGAAAATTGGGCTCGGTCGGGAAGTGGGTGGTTATCTTGTAGGTGATCAGAATCCAAGCTAGGTCCCGTGCCTCAGCCTCCCGCCGATCTTCCTTGCTGCGAGGCTTCCGTGGCACTCCACGGCGTCGTGATCGTCCCCTTCAGCTGCCATTTAACGCTCAGCCCAAAACTGGCGTGAACTAGGAGAAACCGACTGTCTAATTGAAACAAAGCATTGCGATGGCCCTCGCGGATTTGGTCGCAATGTGATTTCTGTCTAGTACTCTGAATGTCAACGTGAAGAAATTCAGGCAGGTGTGAGTAAACGGCAGGAGTAACTGTGACGCTCTTAAGTCTGTGAAACGTGCTCCATGATGCTCGGCACTGAGTGGGCCGAAAAAGCTGAAAAAACTTCAGTGTGCGTCATATGGAGTGCATCTAACTGTGCACGTAAGTGTAGCGATCATTCTGATACTTTCATCTGAACTCCCCCATCCTCTGCGGTTCCGGAATCTCATCGTGGAGTTCGGCCACATCGGTCATCCAGTGGTAGAGACAGATGTTCAAGGTTGGTCATCTTTTCACTAGCGGCACTGACGTGCCTCCTACGGCCAGCTTGTGCTATTTGCACCACTAGGGAATAAGACCTTAGGATCTAGGAAAACTCTAGAGAACTCTGGGACATAGGGAGACTCTGGTCACCCTACCACCACACCTGTCAGCAACCCGAGGGTTCACTATTTCGATCATGTCCACTGTTGGGACACCTCAGAATGTGCTCATAGATACACCGGACCATGCGACTCCACTTGACGCACGTACGCAGCTGTTCTAGGCGGCAACCGCTTTGCGGAGAACGAGCAAGAAAGGAAAGCTTATCTATCCCCCACTGACAACGTTCAATCAGAATTCCTGTTTCCATTGTCACTTATTGATCTGAAGAAGTTGGACAGTGATGTAGCTGGTCATCTGTACAACCTCGAGAGCACCAAGGATGGGCGGGAGACGGAAGCTAGGTCAGAGGCAGTATGCTTTTCGAGTACTGGCCTGTCCTCTGCCTACTTTCAGGTGGTGGAAGCCTATGCAGAACTGCTGATCAAGATCCAGACCCTGGCTGATGTAGAAGAGATGGTATCACGCCAATGTGCAGAGATCGTTGAAGTGGGCGAAGAATGGGAGGAGCGGTTTGTTCAGGTAGCGATTGAAGGAATTGAGAATGCTGTCAGGGATGCCACAACCCCGCAGGCACCGCCTTAACTCAGTAGAGAGGATATTGTTGACCTCATCACCGAACAGTGACTGAGCGCTTGAATCAATCCTGTACCACACTGGAACAAAAAAGTGCTGACATGAAAAACGAATTTGAGCAAATCACTAGGAAAATCTCGGGAGATCCACGCCCAGGCATTTCAAATGTTAGTATCACCGCACTATCTACTTCGTGAGGAATAACAGCAACGGTTGTACGTGGACCGGATAGACGCAAGCTAGCGAAAGAGGCGGATGTTTCTTTTTTTGTGCAGCCAATTGAAGGAGAGCAGGCCAGGTACCAATCCACGCAACAGGTCATGGACGTTTCGAATCGAACGATCAACCCTAGGAACTTCAACCTGCAAGTCCATCGAATGAGCGTATCGAACGGAGACAAGAGCGTCCGTGTCTCAGCAAAATCTGTTGATCTGGAGAAGCTCACAGCAGCGGCCGAACTGCACACAGTTGACCTGGAGATTGAAGAACCACAGAAATTTGATCCAAGACTGGTCATTCTGGGTGTCCCCAGTGACTTCAGTAGTCAGGTACTTCCCAGAATGATCAACAGTTCAAACTTCGACTCTGAGGATGATGTTCAGATAAAGCTGGTCTACAGATACAAACCGAAGACTAACAGTGCCACTACGAGCTTTGTTGTCGAAACGACTGCAGCAGGCAGAGAGCGTATTCTCAATAAAGGTCGTATATACATTGGATTCTCATCCTGCCAAGCTGAGGATTACATCAGAATTCTGCAGTCTCACAAGTGCCTTCAGTTCAACCACGTGGCGAAAGACTGTCAACAACGCAAGTCAAGATGTGGCAAGAAACACGAGACTCGCAGCTACAATGCTGAGGTTCATAGCTGTTCGAACTGTGGAGCGGATGGCAGGAAAGACTGTGTACATTCGGCACTGGATATGAAATTATGTCCCATGCTTAAAGCAGAACTCCAATAGAAAGTGCGGAGCACTAATTATGGAGTTATTGATGATCCACAGCTACAGTGCTCACAAGACAAGGTGTTACGACCTGCCGGGGCCCTCTGGGTCGTCCAACTCAAGTCAGCAACATCTTGATAGCGGAGTAAATCGTGATTCACTCTTTCTTAGAGAACCACTCACTGATAATACGGCTACAAAATCGAGTGGGAAGAGTTCAGGTGGTGTCCCTATTCCGCCTGTCAGTGAGCAGCAGTAGCAACAACAACTATAACGAGTTGATGAGATTTCACTAATCAGTACTCCAAAGACACCGAATCTCATACTGTGTCCTCACTGTGACAGGTTATTCAAGAACAAAGGATCCCTAGGTGTTCACAGAGCCAGCCAGCACAAAGCTGAGAATAATGAATTGATATGTACGGACAGAACGAAGAAAAGCTGGAACAAGGACCACCTGAGAATGATCGCTGAAGCAGAGGCCAACGCACTAGCAACGATTAGACATATTAACGAGTATCTGTCCCAACATGGTGGAACTGGAGGAACGCTGGAGTCAATCAAGGAACAGCATCAGAAGAGGGAGTACAAAGAGCTTGTTGCAGAGCGTAGAGTCAGCAGAGTACAACTTGAAAGGGGCGCCTCGGGTGCTGTGAATCTGCAGGAGGTACAGATGACGAACAGTTACACAATGCTATGGACATCCGTCCGAGAAACACAGGCGATCACAGTGGTAGCGCAGCAGATGGAGCCTCCGACTCAGAATCAGCCAGTGGCAAGAACGAGATCCCCAGTAGATACGCAGGACACTGGACGTACGGACAACCCCACGGCTACACTCGGGGGAGTATCACGCATAGCTAACGGTATTGGCAAACAAGTCCAGTCAGAGAATGACCTGGTGGAATACGTGTTGCAACAAGGGCTAGACCATCTGAGGGACAAAAACACGCAACTGACAGGCAAGAGATAGCTACAAGACGCTCTCCAGGCTGCACTCAGTGGAGAGGACGCCAAGCAGTCCCTGACTTCCTGGTTCAGTGAGTTCTTTGGGAATGTTCAGGAAACGTCCGTAAGAGGTGAGTGGAGGGCTAACAAACAAACGCAGGCAGAGTATAAAGAGATTTAGGAACTATGGAAACTAAATATGTGTGAAGCAGCAAACAAGTTACTGGATGGTGATTCTGATAGACTACCCAAAGTGAATCTTGAAAGGCAACAGGAATTCTGGCGTCCGATCTTTGAGCAGGAGAGGCGCGGAGCACCGAAGCTCTTGACAAAAACTCCAGAAGACATGAATGAGCCAGATCGTGTCAGGTTCGAAGCCAACACAACTAGCACACTGCTAGAAACGGAATAAATACCTGTTCTAATAAATACTATTCTATCTTTTGTTACAGGAAATAGGTCACGATTCACTCAATGGATCTTTATGTGACATCCTCCATTACTAGTCTCTTTGAATGTACGCATATATAAATATAATCATAATTTGCTTTGATAATATATCTTTCTCGATTACTCAGACTCTACTGCCTCTAATGGGAGTATAGAACGAGTTTTATCAGAACACCCACTTCTGATTTTCTTGTAAAACAAGTTGGATGTCGCGTGGATGAGTGTACTCGCTAAATGCGTGCAGTGTTATACGAAGCATGAGTACATGAACTCCTTCCACCATGATTGGCTCTGGCATGGCTAAGTAGTGTGGCATAGTAGTAGGGTACGGAACCCTCTTGCGATACAATATATCAGGAGTGTCACGCTTTGCATCTCAAGTGGCAATCGCTCCGGGTTCAGGCGATGCCCCTGATCTTTGTTGAGCTGCGAGCTCGTCATGAAAACCAACGCCTGAAGTAAGCAGAATGGGACTCGGAGTGGCAGTGAGCCAGTGCTGGTTAATTAGTGTTGATGAAGTGAGAGTATTCCTCCGGGACGCCACATGGATCATCATTAGAACCAGTTCTGGTAGAGGGCTGGATCGTGAAAAACTCGGTGGTTGAGACCGGGCGACCCTTTGAGCGCGTATGCTTTCGATCATGAGAAGCCTCAACTGGCTTATGTGTGGTCACATCGTGGTTCGAATATATGGTTACTTCCATAGAGAAGTGATAAAGCAGACGAATTGATTGGCGTCGATCTTTCATTAGTGTCCCACTCTGTTGCCGTCGCTTCGATGCTGGTCGATGAATTTCGTTGATGTTCGGGCTCGTGACGTATGAGCCTTGATGCTGGCGGTGGGGATGCCTGAGTTCACTGCGTTCATGTAGATTCGTCTCACCCACGAAGATTTCCGACAATTGTTGTCGCGACGCACAGTTTGAATGAAATGTGAACAACCACGGTGCGTGCCGCACTATGCGGAATACCTCGTTTTATCTTGTAAACGGAGTGAACGTTGTATTCATGAAATGAATTATTTTCGAATATTCACCTTGTCTCACCTTTCACAGGGGAGGGGATGGAATGAAACACTGAGACGCTGATTTTATGGATTTTTTACGTTGAATTGCACGATTTTCCGCCTAGGATCCAGCTCGAAGGACCATGCTAAGAATTTTGCCTGACTCGTAGACGTGTTCTCAATAGCCTTGAGAACTTGAGCTGATGCTGGTGATGACGATGAATGCAGTGAACTGTATGTGATGAATGCAATGGTTCTCGTTAAGAGCGTCTGCTGGAGAGTTGAGAGCGTGGATTTTCAGGGGAGTGATGTTTCTAGGTGTACCAGCTAATAACGCGATGATCATCAAAAATATACGCACTTTAATTCGACTCGAATTACACGCTGAAGTGGAAACCTGAACTGCGCAATCCATTTGAGACCATCCCTTAGTCGCTACGAGGAATAGTTCCAAAGATACTCCCGAAAGAATACATTTATGACACATTGATGAAATTTCCCGAAAATTTGTAAAAATTAACGACAACGCTTGTTTTTCGGCTGAAATTTTCTCAGCTTCTCGATAAACTCATCAAAAACAACGCATCTTGGATATTTTCCGTGGTTCCTTCCAATTTTCAGAATACAAAACCTCAAGAATAGCAATAATAAGCTGAGGAAAATGAGACAAAAATTAACAAGCAGGGGCTTTATCCCTATTGCTTCGTTTTTAGTTTTTATTACTATTTTAATTCAATATAACTAATCTACTTTTATGTATTCACTACTATTATAATTTCATATTCTGCCAATACAATTGGCAGAACGCTTCCGAATGGATTCGGAAGTATTCTTAGGGGAAAAATGATGAAAAATTGTACTTTTGGCAAAAACTCACATTGAGAATATTCGCATAGAAGATTTGCTTGGAAAGATATTAAATTATCAACATTAATTAGGTTCATTAAGATGAATCTATTGAGCTGGAGATCGAGGTAATCGAACGGATGGTTTCGGAGATATAACCATTTTGCGGAAAATCATTTTCTGTGAATATCTCGGAAACTATTCAACCGATTTCGTTGAAATGCAATACCGAACTTTCCGTTCTTGAGTTACACAAACTGTCAAAATTTGGAGTCTCTAACTTGAATAATCTTTGAGTTATCGTGCCAACAAAATCTGAAAAAAAATGATTAAATTAAAAATAATCTTTGAACAAAGAATCGGAGAAAAGTTTACCCCGAGTGGAAATTGTGAGTTTTAATGAGATGAATCTAATCGCTGAAGATGAAAGCTATTATTTGATTTTTCGCTGAGAAAAGTGGAAAAAAAAGATTTGAAAAAAAATAAAAATTCTCAAAAACTATTCGATGGATTTCAACTTAATTTGACGTACAATATGATGCACAGGGAGGCAACAAACTGTCAAAATTTCAGATCGATGCTATGAACAGTTTCCGAGGAAAGTGACGATATACGTCGTCACATACACACACATCACATACATACGGATATTTTTCAAAAATGACATTTTTGGATGTTTTGGATCATTATTGATCATTTACAGATGAAAAGACAAAATCGAAAAATGTAACGTTTCCAAAGCTTCCACTCGGAAGCAAAAACTGCTGAATTTCAATCGAACGGTTCAAGATAGAAATTTTTTGATTAGTCTATTGAAAAGCTGAGGAAATTTTAGCTCGAGCAAAAATAGTTATACATATTGTATAACAACTATTTTTGCCTATTCTCTTGAAAATTAGACTTTTTATATTTTAAGGGGTTCACCTTCAAATTTGATTAATTTTGGTGCCAAAGATATTATTTTTATTTAATTTTCTTCTTGTCGTTTCGGCGATAATTGGCTCTTTAGCCAACAATTCAAATTGAAATAATTTCTTTTATTAAAACAAAAATCTCTCGTTGACGAATTCATTGAATGAACTTGATTATTGAAAATATCTACAGATAAAAAAAAATTGTCGGGTGATTAATGATGAAATTTGTTTATTGTTCATTTTAAGCGAATCGATAATTTATGCATTTTTTTTTTTTTTCGAAGAATTCAGGAATCCGCTCTGGTCTCGGGGAAGCGTTTCTGTTTCTGATTGATTGTGGCTGATTGATGAAGCAGGACATTTGTTCTGTTAGTCCCCACTTCCACCACCTCTGGGTCTTCCGGAGCTTCCTTTTCCTTTTCTGCTGCGTTGCCTAGATCTTTGTTGGCTTGCGTGTCACAGTAGAATCCAGGTTAGTGGTCGGATGAAACAATTGTGACAGGAAGAAAATTCCCCTAACGTCATACGAATTATTATTCAGGTAATTTTTAAATCTCGCGCCAGAATAGCGATTCCTGGTTATTAAATCGGACATTAAACCCTGACGAATAGCGACTCATCCAACTTGACCAATAAAACTAAGAGTATTGGGTATTGGAAGAAAAAGGGGAGAGACAGGTTACAGGTGTAAATTACGCACTTCTTCTTTGTCTTTATTAGAGAAAACAGCGTGAAAATTAGTGTAGAAATTCTCTCGACCGAAAGAGACGCACAAAGCGTTGTCAAAATTATTAATAAAGTACATTTGATTTTTCATCAATTAAATTATTGTAATCGTCAATTAAATGAACCGTCGAGCGAGTGTAGCTGGAATATATTCGGTCAAGGATTTAATTGGTGAGTAAACCTGAGAATTCTACTCTAGTCGACTTCACTTGCTCAGTCTGTTTAGTGTTTTGGGTCATCCAATCGAATTCTCCCTCAGATTTTCAAGATTCCAGATAATAAAACTTTTCTTAATTTTTAGAAAATTAACTGGCGCTCAACAAAATTGAATTTCTCGTCGAATCTTGGGCCCCAACAGCCTTTGACCCAGGTCGCGTCGAGTGTAGCTTCTTTACTTACGTCGAAAATAATCAAATTGACAAATAATTTATAATATAAAGAGAATCTGTCTTATAATATACTCCATAATTTGCACTCGCATACCTGTCATATCTGCAGTATAAAACGATACGGGAACGTCCCTCACGGGATGATTGGTATTTGTGCAAAGGGAAGCTGTACAGTCCCAGAAATTCTTCTGTTAAGGAGTATTTTGTAAATGATGAAAAATGACTTTGAGGTGATCAAAATGCTCACATGAAAACCATCAATGCTGTCGATCAAAATGGGAAATTATTACTTGCTTGAGCATACTCGGTCATCCATGGAGTAGACGAGAACGGCCAAGATTTTCTGACTTCAAATTCCGCTTTCAGACACAGCAGAATTGTCTATAACAGAGAACATCATGCGTTACTCGACAATTACTAGTTCCAAAGGGAATCCATGGTTATTATACGTACCGTCAGGTAGACATTGTTGCCTCCTTCCATGGTGTCGTAGATCGAAATGGTTTTGTTTTTTAAAAACACCACGCATAACGACCGGTGTGAGAAATTGAAACAATTGCCATCGTCCTCCCTGTATTCCAACTTTCACTGCACCAAAAATTCAAGCAATTATCCTATTTCCACCTTCGGCCCCTCATCCGGCTTTCCCACCCCCTGCCGGGGCGGTGATACCCAATACGGCTCGAAATATCAGCCCCCTCCCCCAACCCTTACACAGGTAGCTCAAACCATGAAGAAACGAGTGGGTGCCAGATGGATTCTGATGCTGCTGGACCCATCTAACGAGACCAACGGTAGCGATACGATAGCGGTAACGATAAACTCGGCCAGGCTTGAAGGATCAGCAGGGAAAGGGCATCGGAAGAGAAGGGTTGCGGCTTGGGCTCGGCTAGTTCAGCTCCGTGGAGAGAGGGCGTTGGTCCAGGGCCTGATCAGAAGTTGCGGATATAAGTATGTTGGAGTAGATAACCGGACCGTGATGACGGAAATGTAGGAAGGGAGAAGGGGGGAGACAAATAACGACCATCCAGATAAATGCTGACGTGTTCCACTATTGAAAACAAACAGATATATAAGATTCCCCGTGGGGCAACAGCAAATATCTGAGAACCTGGGGCGAGTTGATGTAACCTTTAACAAGAGAGAGAGAGAGATGGTGTCGCGAAAATACAGGTGTTAGATGTATCAGTGAGGTCGACTCGTGGATTAGAAAACCGTTCGATACCTGATCGCCTTAAAGGCCCGTTGATTCCTTCGAAGGTAACCGGGGGATGACGTACTTCCCGCGAACCCTTCTCGATATGGTGGAAACGCCTTTCCGCAGAAAGAGATAAGGAAAGGATCATCTTAAGATGACGGCCCTAGCGCCATTTTTCCTTCGGACGGCCGAGAAAGGCCTCCACGCGCTAGAGATAATCGAAAGATAGCCAAAGATAACCGATAGATACCTTAAGATAATCGTTAGATAACGTCCACGCCTCGACTTTGTGTGAGGGGTAGGGATGAGTCCGCGTACGAGAGGAAAAAGCCGGTAGGTAACCTCGCAGATAACGACGGCTTTGTTCCCCCCTCATAATTACGCGAGAATCCCTGAAGAAGGCTGAAAGATAACTGGGCTGATGATTTTCGATCATTTCGTAACTCATCCTAGGGAAAAGTCGCTCGATGACACTTTCGTGTGGAGAAAACCCTGCGGTTGCCAGTCTAGGGACTTTATCCTAGATGACTGGGCGTCTCCACAACTGCTCCGTCGCCAGCGACACGAAAACCACGTTCAACCCAAGCGTAGGGAGCACGTGTGTCGTTGCATCAGCCAACAACGACACTGAGGTTAAGGTAACCTCGGCGACGCTGCACCCGAAATTTTAATGAGACTTCGCGAGTCTTTCCAGCTTTTCTCCTCTTAACCCCGTTGGCCTTGGTGAAAAAAGATAACCGGCCAGGGGAGAGGGGAAAAGTAGAGAGAGGAGAACCACAGGGAATTCCTTAGCATCGCTTAGTGTTGACGCTTTCCGGTCCACGGGAATTTCCCCATTAATTCCCGGAAAGTCGCGAAAATGAATGAATTGCGGGGCTCACCCTATAGTGTCCCTCGTCGCTCGGGGGTTCTTCGGAACGACTTGGGGTTGGGAGACTTTGCGGGATGTTCTCTTGTCAATCGCGGGGCACTTGCGATGTGCTCGTCTCGGTAGTGAAGGCGAACTGAGTTCACGACGGTTGTCAGCCTGCGCGAAGAGCGCTGCGCGGGAGCTTCAGCCAGCCGGCAGTGCTGCGCACTCACGCCTTCGCGACGACCTAGCAGTGAGACGGGAGCATTCAAATATGCCTCCTCGCCAATTAACTTCTATTTTCTGCGGATATTTGTTCACCGGAAAGGTGGGAAAAATGGGGTCTTGGGCGTGAGAGCTTGAAAAAGGGGAACTAGAGATACTTCCTCCGGCTGAATGAATTTGCCAGTTTTGAGGGGGGTTTTCCCTGTCCCTGGGGCAGAGAGTCGTCTTCCGTAGGGGCACATCTCCCGAGAAGCATTCGGACTCACCTCGACGATACGAGAAACCCAAGTTTTGGCAATCCCTTCGGCAGGGCGGGTTATTCCCTACCTACGGGCCTTCCATCTGAGGGCCCGAAGACTCTCTCAAAATCGGAGCACGACACCTCTCAAATCGTTCTCTGCACTCTCCTCAGGGGATGACCAAGAGGGTGGTCCGGAAGTCCCAGAAAGCACGTTATTTTGGCCATCAACCTGTGGTACTTCCGGGCTCTCTCCCTCACCCTAGTGCAACCAGAGTCGTATCCTTCGGGAAAACTCAAACAAATTTCTATGGCGGCATTATGTCGGAAGTTGCGGATTTTTCACGGGAAATGGTAGCAAAAAAGTTCAAGAATTCCTTCGTTCCCTTCATTCTGAGACATACCGAGCTCGACCTTGATTCAGGGAGTTCGCCACCCATCTGAAGAGTGAGATACCCGTTATAAGAGAACCAAAAGTCAGTTTCTCCTCGTGACTTAGAGGATAGAAAACCGATAGTCAGTTTATCCTCGTGACCTGGAGGTTTTTCCGCATTAGGGAACCGTGAGTCAGTTTATCCTCTTGACCGGGAGGTTTTCCCGCATGACTCTCTCTCTTCCTCGTACTTACGAATCTCCTTCCTCCTTTGCGATGCAGGTGGCGGGGAGAATATCACGTCACACCAGTGATCAACATTGTGCAAGGAAATAAAGAACAATTCATTACAAAAAATGTCGACCTTCCTTGTCCACCATTTATTTATATGACATTTTGTCTAGAAGCACTCCTAATTTATCTAGAGAATATCTCCATGTTCTTGGCTGGAAGTGGAAGTTATGGAATGGGTATTGGATGTTTCAATTTAACGAGGACGCTTTGCTCCACTCTGATTTAGTTCAGATTATTTCTATGGTCGAATCAGGTGACACGGAACGTCTGTAGGCTACAGAGAATGCGTTGAACATTCTCTGAGTGGAATTCTAGGGAACATCAAATATTCCCATCAATTAGAGTGATATTTCATACGTCTTCTAGAAGATTCCTGATTTCACCGGGATTTTTCACTGTCAACGAGGGAATCCACGCGATTGCCGATGATTTGTTAAGAAGCACTTCTCATTCATATTGAAAATATCTCCATGTTTCGGGCTGGAAGTGGAAGTAATGGAGTGGGTATTGGATCATTTAAATTAACGACTACGTTCGGCTCGACTCGATTCACACCAGATTATTTATATTGTGAATTAAGCTGACACAGATATTCTGCAGGCTCCAGAGGATGTATTGAATAGTCACTGAGTGGAATTCTAGGGAACATCTAATATTTTCAGTAATCAGAGATATATTTCATTCCTCTGCTGGAAGAATTCCTATTCGAACGGATTCATGCAAGAATGATATGTCAATTTATCGAAACATCATTGGAAATATTGTGGCCAGATGGCAATCGTCGTGAGAGAGTACTCATATATAGAACAGATTCAGCCGCATACATGATCCGATCTGCTAAATTATTAAAGAGAGACTATCATTACGGGAAATTGGTCCATATTACATGCATAGTTCATGGATTGCACCAAATAGCTGAGAAGATCCGTTAACATGTCGAAAAGATATTTCGCTCTTTCTAGCATTAAGGAAGAGCTTGAACTTGTTGCTGAAAAATTTGGACATTTCGTAACTACTATTGAGCACTTGAAGACAAGAGTTCTCCCGCTTGATGAAACCCTCGATTTCATTTTTCAGTTTTATGATAGTCTCATCACAGACAATGATATTCCTGATGTCTTTCGACATCAAAAACGATGGATTCGATCAACTACAATCTGAATGGACAATGAGAGATGCCTTGGCCTGTCGTTGTCCTACCCTGAATTCTGTATACGTAAAGCGTCGAAAATCGACAAAGTTTCGTTTTTCATAATCTTGGAATGTACGTCATTATAGCTTGTTTTTAGTGAGAGAATGCAATGTTCTTGAGTGAATGTGGAAAACATCATCCTATGGACATATGTATTAATTGTTGTTTGCAGTTGATTGTGAAATACTTTAGTGAGTTTCAACATTCTCCAAGAATGTCTAAAAGAATGTCAATAAAGAAAGTCGGAAACTTAATTCTCGTGTTTCAAATTGGAATCAGAATGGTGAATTACTTGGAGCACTGAGACTGTCAATTCATTTACTTGTGAAACTAGAACTACTTTCTGTTCAAGTTATCCGAATTTGAAGTTGTTTCTGAGAAATCATCTAATGGTCATTGCGTTCTATTAGTTGTGCATTAAGATTGGTATCATTTACTATCGAGTTCAGTCGATTCATATTATCTCTTCATCGAAATTTGAACATTATAGCTTAGAACTTATTCTGTAACGAGGCCCGTGGCCTCGTAGTTGTGCGCAGAAGACGCTCAGGAAGTCCCCCCCCCCCCCCCAAGTTACGTAAGTTTTCCCGAGAAGCCGAAACCCCTTCCCAATACGAAATCCACTCAGCGACCGGAAATAATGACGCAGCGGTCCGGTTCACAGCGGCGCTACCAATAGGGGATATTTCCGGCTTAATTTTAAGTATATTAGGATGTAAGGAAGTTAGCGAATTGAAGCGAGGAGGCAGCGGCAGACGAGATCTGTGCCTCAAATCGTTGGATGGTAAGAAACGTTAGATAGTAAGTTCATTGGGAAGCAAGTAGGGGCAGCAGCAGATGAGATCCGTGCGCCGAATCGTTCCAGTCTAAATTTTTAACAAGCTAATACAGTAAAACCTCGTTTATCCGACCTTCGAATAACCGAGGCTCCGCGTTATCCGAGCTCTCGGCATTGATCGAATACGGAAAAAATCGGATAAAACGGACGGTGCGGTTTTGTCTACGTTATCTGCGCGAAGTATTTTATGATCGTTTCTTTCTTATGTTATACGCGCATGAACTTGTCACAACATGTTTTGTGTGCTTTCCGGTTACGAGCCCAAGACAAACAGTTCGCCTTCAACGATCAACCGAGGAACATTGCCATGTCGCAAAAAAGAAGCACGGAGGGGGGGGGGGCGGGGTTAGGGGAACGGTCGGTACGTCTTGTTGGGGTCTGCGGTCATCTGTGGGGCATCGAGCAGTCGTTTCTGTCGCTGTCGGTGGCTGAGGGGAGTTCCCTCGAAGGGTTAGGGGTTTGGGGATCTTTAGGGACATTAGACTAGGGATTGGGGGTCTTGTGGGGTCTGGGCCTGAGCCGCGAGTGGATGGCCTCGCCTGGGGACGTGGGATGGGGACTTTCCTTGGCCTCCCTGGGCCTTTTCGGTGGGGCCGGATCAAGGACAGGGTGCTGATTTGGGCCATGAGGGGTTGCGGTTTGCGAGGGGTTGGGTGGCGTAGGGTCAGTTGTGTCTGTCCAGGGGGTGTCCTCGGTCTCGTCAGTGGCGCGGCTATCTGTCGGTTGGGGGTCAGGGGTGAGGGACACCGGATCGCCTCCAGCGATCCCAGAATTGTCACCCGTCGGAGCAGGGTCCGCGGGCCCGCGCTCTTCTCTCTCTCTCTCTCTCTCTCTCTCTCTCTGTCTCCTCTCGCCTCTGCTCCAGCACCTCCATCTGCTCCTGGGCTGCGGGACTCTCCTCTACCATCTCCGGCAACTCCCTCCTCGGCCTCTGGTACCCCCAGATGTGCCCGTATGGGGAAACTAGGGGTTTTTTTCGAAGGGGTTGTGTCTGTGGGGGGAATAAATCGTTTTAGGTCTTTGATATTGATATTCAGGTATCATTTCCCCTCAGGGTCTTCCAAATCATGAACTACAGAGGACCTCGCGTTCCGCACCATCCACGATCCGTCATACTTTGGGGCAAGTTTTGCCATAAAGCCCTGGCAAGCTTGTGACAAGGTGCGAGCTCGCCTCAATACCAAATCCCCCACCCTGAACCGTTTTTCCCGATGGTGCTGGTCATAATACTTCGCGTTCCTTATGGAGGATTCACCCGAGTTCTTTAGAACCAGATCGTACATGTGGGTTATGCGTTTCATCCGATCCGACCATTCTTTCTGCTGCTCTTCATGGGGGGGATCTTAAATCGCTGACGGGCCGGACAGGACCTGACGAACTTGGCCACGTCTGTACTTTATTGGCCAAGATGTACTCGGGCCAATAAAAGTCCGTCGCCACCCAATGGTATGTTTTCTCAACCCCAAAGTGTCCAGCTTGGAGTAGGTCATGGGCTGTCTGGATCGTGGGATGTCTCAGTCCCAGGGGAAGCACGAGTTTCCACTGGTTGAGATCGGGTATGGTTCGGTCGATTTGGGGATTTGGTCTAAGGGTAAACAGCTGGTCATCATCTAGGGTCCAATCGGGGAAATTTGCTGGGATTATCCACGACTTCTTTTTTCCGGCGTTGGTACCATTCGTCGGGGGTATCGCGGCTAGGGAATCGGGACAAATCCGGGACAGGGCGTCGGGTACTACGCGTAGTGATCCTTTTCGGTGTACAATCTCAAAGCTATGGAGCTGTAGTTCCTGTGCCCATCTGGCAACTCTGCCCATGGGGTTCTTGAAATTCAAGAGCCACTTCAGGCTGGAATGGTCCGTGATTATCCGGAAGTGGCTACCATGAATATAGGGCCTGAACTTCCTCGTCGCCCATAACACCACTAGGCACTCCTTTTCCGTTACCATGTAATTCCTCTCGGCGGGAGATAGGACGCGGCTCGCATAACAGATGGGTCGATCGAACCCTACCTGGGTGGTTCGTTCGTCTGAGTCCGCTCCCAGCTCCGTAGGCTGGGGGAGCACCGCTCCTATGGCGACTTCGCTGGCGTCAGTTTGTAACGTGAATGGCTAGGAAAAATCGGGTCTGGCTAGGACGGAGGTGTCTACTAGGGACTTTCTAAGCTTCTCGAATGCCTTCTGCTGGCGGTCCGTCCACTTCCAGGGGTTGTCCTTATGGAGTAGGGATAGAAGAGGGGTTTTATCGTCGGATACATTTGGGAGGAATCGGGCGTACCATCCGATCATGCTGAGGAATCTTTGAAGCTGCTTCACATTCCGGGGCTCTGGGTATTCTAGGATAGGTTGGATTCGGTCCAGGTCAATGGATAGTCCTTCACTTGTCAGCTGGTATCCGAGGAAAGTGACCTTCTCACACAGGAACTCACGCTCATCGGGGTTCATAGTTAGGTTGTGTTCTCCGAGCAACTTGATCAAATTGGTTACGAACCAAATGTGCTCCTCAATCGTTTCGGTGAGTATTAGGAAGTCGTCGACGTATTTGATTACGTTGGAGGACCAAGCCCTGGGGACGACGATGTCAGTCAGTCGTTGGAAGGTGGCGGGTCCGTTCCTCAGCCCGAATGGCATTCGTTTGAATTGGAACAGTCCCGGGGGGATTTCCGGTACAGCGAACGCGGTCTTCTCCTTACTCTCGTCATCTAGGGGAATGTGGAAGAAAGCCTGACTGAGGTCCAATTTGGAGATGTACACGGGGGTTTTGACTCTATCTAGCAGGTCGTCGATGTTTGGGACCGGTGCGGCGTCGTGCTTGGTGACCGCGTTCAACTTTCGATAGTCCACGCAGAACCGATAGGTACCGTTGGGCTTTCTGTGTAGTACCGGCCAGCTACACCTCACGCTATTGGAGGGCTCTATCACATCCCCCTCTAGCATTGCCCTCACCTTCTCTTGGGCCGCTTTCAGCAAAGGAGGGGAATATCTGCGGGTACCGTCTCGGATGGGTGGGTGTCTCCGGACGTCCATGTGCATGGTTATATCGGGGCTCCTTGGGACTTGCTTGCCGGGTTCGAGGATAAGGTTGCGGAATTTTTCCCTTAGCACTTGGGTTGCATCCTCAGGGAGTACGGCCAGTTGGAATAGGTCGCAGGGAGGGGGGTGTAGAATCATTTCTGCTAGGGTGGATTTCTCATCAGGGGTGATCTCTGGATGCCACACGGCGATCGGAAAGGCTCTAATGCCCGTAAAAGTAGTATGGTCGTCCAGGGGTGGCTGGCTGGGGATGTCCTCGCCGTTTCGGCCAATGGCTATCTTTCGTTCTAGATCTAATCCGAGATCTAGATGTTTCAGTAGGTCCATCCCGATGATGCACTCGTGTGACAGGGCTTCTGACAGTCGGAAGGTGGTAATTTCGACCGCTCCGGCCACCTCTAATTTCAAACACACGCACCCTGACAGTGGATAAATTAGGCCGTTGGCCAGTGATACATCTGACTTGTGCGGTACTATGAATTCCTTCACGCAAGCTGCGCTTTTCGTATTCAGGAAGGACCTGTTGGCCCCTGTGTCGACCAACGCCTGGATTATGGTGGGACAGAGCTTCAAGGGGATGAAAAATCGGTTTTCGATGGGATCATTGTACAACAGCGTTAGGGAATCTTCGTAGGACAGGGTGTCGGGGTGGGGATGATTATTGAGGGTAAGGGTGAGGACTTCATCGGGGGTGGGGGAGGGTTCCTGGGACTTGGTAGCGGTTTGGGAAATGAGGGGTGCGGGTTCTGGAAGTATTTCGGCCATTGTGATCGGGGGATCGTGATGAGGGGAAGGGGTATGGGCTGGTGGTGAGGAAGGTTCGTTTGCGGTGGGGAACTCCACTGGATGTAGGGGGGATGTGGACCTTTTGGGATTTTCCTGGGTTTCCTTAGGATCTGGCGGGGCCATTTTACACTCCATCTCGAGGGGGGCAGTTCCATCTACTCCTGCCTCCTGCTTCAGTTTCCCTGGTGTTGTGGCGGATTCTGGGATGGGTAGGTTTGGGAGTCTGGGCAAAAGGGGGGAGTCGTCTGGTATTGGGTTTGCTGCTGGGGCGGGTATTGGTAGCAGGTTTGGGATTGTGGTGAACCTTGGTCCGGGACGTAGGGAAGGCCTTGAGCCTGGGGTTTGGTATCCTGGGTGGTTCAGGTTTCTGGGAGGGAACGAAGGAATATAAGTGTTTCTGGGTCTACGGGGAGGTTTGGTAGGGCAGTCTCTATCAAAGTGCCCTACTTGGCCGCATCGGAAACATTGCCGACCGGCCATCCAATTACTCTCCTGGAAGCCAGGGTTTTGGAGAAGTGGAACGGGGCACTCCAGAGGTCCAGGTTAGTAGATTTTCGTACTCATGGTGGGTTTGTCGTCGGTCTCTCTCACTCTCATGGTGGGAGAGAACGGAGATAACGCCGAAGCCACCACCCCTTCAAGTTCCCTGTCTCGTGCATTGTCCAACCCTTGTTGGATACTTCACCCTTTCACCCTTCAGGTAATCGTCGTGCTCGCGTGTGTTTCGGGCGTTCGCGCAAACGTCGTGGAGAGGATTTCATCCCCCTTGCGAATTTGGGTTTCGGGGCTCGATAGTGGGACCCCCGGGTGATCCGACGTGGGGAGGGCGGTCGAGTGGGGAGTGCGCTCCCCTCGCACCCCTCGTCATGGGACCGGGGCGCCGCTCGTCCCAATTGTTCCGGAAAGGGATAGGGGACGCTATTCTCGTCCCGGTCGTCCCAAAAGGGGATGTGGGATGCTATCCTCCTCCCGATTGTCCCCGAAGAGGATAGGGGATGCTATACTCGTCCCTAGGACCCCAATGGGGAATAAGGGAGGTCATCCTCGTTCTTGGTGTCTCCCACAGGGGAATAAGGGATGCGAAGAGAATATCGACAGGCCACGAGGCCAGTTGTGGGAATCAACCCCTAGTTGATTCTCAGGGAAGTTCTGTCAGTACCTACGGGATTGGGGACCCTCACTCCTCCTCGAGTGGTCGTTCGACCCCTTGCGGACATCATCCCTTGGTGGATCTAGAGCGGGCAGAAACCATTCCCGGATGAAGGCTTATCCGACCGAAGGGATGACCCGTGGATTGACCTCTGTCACCCGCCCCCCCCCCCTGTTTACATTAATTATTATATTATCGTATGTTACTTTATTTCGGTGATTATGATCTGTATTATTATTGTGATATCTTTCGAGTTCAATAGTGGAACATGTAAGCACGATATCGAGTTTGGGTATTATTTGAGACCTTCCCCCATCTTCACCAAAGGACCCACGCCCTCTCTCCCTATCCGAGTACTGAGCTGCCGAGAGGCTGTTCCGTGCCCTTCCTCCCCTCTGAGTTAGATAAGTTAGTGTTAAGTTCCGAGTACGTTTCTGATCGTGGTATGATTTGAGTTTAGTTTTGGTTTCGTTCCGAGTTAAGTTGAGATTCAAGTCAAGAGGGATGCGTTACGTTCCGTTTAGTCATATAATTTTCATTCTTGCTGCTGAAGCTATTTGCGGTGTTGGTCCCGCCGAAATTCGACCAACTGGCGCCCATATTGGTTTAGGTTTAAGGAAATTGAGGGGGTAGGGAAGGGGACGACGATGATTGGCGCGAGGTGTTGGCTCTCCCTGAAATGTCACGTCACAAATGGCGCGCAACGTGGGGCCGTTTCGAAAAGTGTGAAGATGGGGTTAGGGGATGATTTAGATTTTTAGTGGAGCTTAGGATTCTGGTTGAGTTTGAGTTTTGAATTTTAAGTTGAGTTAACGTACGATTAGTTATTCATCATATCATTTCATTTTTCTTCTGAAATACACCTTTTATAAGTACGACAGGGAGAAAAACCACGGCAATTCTACCTCTGATATTGTTTTGGGTTATTCGCCGGCCAATGAGGCCAAAAATCACCTATGCGAGTATTTTTCGTCGAATTTATTATTCGATGATGCCTCGAATTCTACCTCTGGGTTTGTTGTTTCCAATTATTCCAAGGCCAGGGAGACAAAAGATTCTCTCTGCCCGTTATCTTTCGTCGAATTTATAATTCGATGACGCCTTGTACTTTACCTCAGGGATTATATTTCTCGGAATTAATCCCTGCCCCCCCCCCCCCCCCCCCACACACCCCGCAGAACCAGTCCCACCGAAGGAGAGTGGAGAGGAACGACGCGACGCGCGCTAAGCAGCGACAGTGGAGCGTCACTTACGCTTTGTTCGCCGAGCCGAACCTAATCTTTAGAAAATGTTCGAGTGAACTTGGAATTTCCACACCCGCTTCGTGATTTGAGATAGTGAATTAATTTCACGCGTTCGCAAATTCGGAGTGACCTGATTTGGTGCAGTGTACGGAACTCGAACCGTCGGAAAGAAAAGGATCATTCATGGCTCTACCAACGACAGGGGACACTCGCGATGGGGTGCCCCCAACGACGCAGGGAGACGAGCCAGTGGATGCCTCCAGCCGAGAGGGGGCCTCCGGACCCAGCGGTCCAGCTTGGCGACCCAGCGGTCTCCGCCCCTTCGTCTAACCTTCGGGAAGCTCCCTCAGACGAGCCACCCGTGGTTACACTTCGCAACACTCTGAACTCAGATCACCTCGTCGCCCCGGAGCCCATGCCGGAGAGTGATGTCCACGTTAACGTCTCAAAAACGGACTTCCCCGGGGCCTTCTACGTGGATCTGACTATCAGAGGGTTGTGCTTAAAAGCGCTCGTCGACTCCGGAGCGACGCGATCCTTTGCCGGAGCCGGAGGGCAGAAACTCTTCGAACGGATTCAATTTCCGAGGGTAGAAATTCCGGAGAGGCGGGTCATCAACGCCGGCGGCCACGTCGACTCGACGACTCACATGACTTCCTGCTCCGCCAAACTGGCCGGCAGAGTCACCCCTGTCGAGGCCCTGATTCTGCCAAACCTCTCCGAGGAGTTCATTCTGGGGATTGACTTCTTGGTCAATGCTCGGATTGTCATCGACTTTTTCGAGTAGACCTGGCACTATCGGGATCAACCCGAAATCAGGCACTCGTTCATCCCGGTAGAACGGAGCGCTAGCATAATCATGTGTTGTGGACTCCGCACGCTAGAGGAGACCTAACAGGCATGACTCCAGGCATTCTTCGAACAACGCCTTCCGCCCGCAACCGAACAACCAGGGGTAACCACCCTCACGACCCATAGTATCGACGTTGCGGGAAATTCACCGATCCACCAACGTCCCTACCACACGAATTCCGCGATGTGCGACGTGATGTGGAAAGAGGTCGATACGATGCTCAGTGATGAAATTATCGTCCCTTTGCACTGCGAGTAGTCTAGCCCCATCGTAATGGTGAAGAAGCTGCTTCACCATTCCAGAAATGGGAAGTATCGCTTCTACATCGACTTCCGGAAAGTGAACGCGGTTACCAAGAAGGATGCGTATCCGATTCCCAACATGACGGGGATCCTTGATGAGTTACGGCAAGCGCATTATATCACGACGCTGGATTTGAGCCAAGCGTATTTCCAGATCCCGTTAGCGGAAGAATCCCAAGAGATCACGGAGTTTGTAGTCCCCGGGCGAGGGCTATACCATTTCCAGCGCATGCCGTACGGCTTAACCAACGCGCCGGCCACGTTCCAGCGGCGTCTGGATCGTCTGATTGGACAGGACTTGTACCCTCAGCTCTTCGTCTACTTGGATGACATTATTATCGTGTGGCGCACCTTCGAACGACATTGAGAGCTCCTCGAGACCGTTCTTCAACGAATGAAGAAGGCCGGGCTTGTCATAAATCGCGACAAAAGTGAATTTTGTCGTGCGCAGGTAAAATACCTGGGATTTCTCGTCAACAGCGCAGGACTCCAGGTTGACCCCGAGAAAATCGAGCCGGTGGTCAATTACCCCGTTCCCCGTAACACCAAGGAACTTTGACGATTCCTAGGGATGGCATCCTGGTATCGTCGCTTTATACCCCAGTTTGCCACCATTTCCGATCCGTTACATCATCTCATACGGAAGAACACCCCCTGGCAATGGACGGAAAACGAACAGTTCGCGTTCACTCTGTTGAAGATGTACCTCACAACATCCCCGCCGTTAGCCTGTCCCGATTTCAACCTATCTTCCACGCTCCAAACGGATGCGAGTATGATAGGTTTGGGGGCGGTGCTAACTCAGGTTATTGAGGGAGAAGAGCGTGTCATCGCATACGCTAGTCGTGCTTTGACGTCAGCGGAGCGGAAGTACACTGTAACAGAGTTAAAGTGTCTCGCTGTGATTTGGTCGATCAGCAAATTACGGTGTTATCTCGAGGGCTACTCTTTGACAGTGATCACAGATCACAGTGGCCTTCGGTGGCTGCATAATCTGCGGAACCCAATGGGGTGACTCGCTCGGTTGTGCCTCAGCTTGCTCGAGTATGATTTCACTATTATACATCGTAAGAGAGCGTTGCACCACGTTCCGGATGCACTCTCGCGAGCCCCTTCGAGGGAGTGCGTGGAGTTTGAAACCATTGTTCGGTTGCAGCCAACGGGGGATGCGTGGTACTATAAGAAGTACCGCAATGTCACTCGGGCACCAGATCTTTTCCCGGATTGGCGGATCGTGGAGGGGAAACTCTACCACCACCGGCCAGCCGACTTCGTCTTCCTAGAGATGCAAGACTTGGATGCCTGGACACTCGTCTTTCCTCGTGAGCAAAGAGCTCATGCGATGGCTCAGTGCCACGATCTTCACCAGGCGGGATAACTTGGCGTAGATGAAACCCATCGCCACGTCTACACCCTTTACTGTTGGCCGAATATGTTCAGGCATGTGGTCAGCTTCGTCCGGCAACGTGCAACATGCCAGCGATGGAAGGTGGAGCAACAACCGCCCGCAGGCTTGATGGGGAGACGGACTCTTGATGGACCGTGGGTCACTGTCGCCGCCGATATCGTCGGGTCCATTACCCCCAGTAAAGCTGGCCACTCGTACGTGTTAGTGATCCAAGACTTGTATACGAAGTGGGTGGAGATCATCTCCCTCCGTCGAGTCTCGGGGAAAATCATCGCGAAACACTTCGAGAACGTCATTATGCATCGGTGGGGCGCTCCCCGAATTTTCTTTTCGGATAATGGGAGGGAGTTCGTCATAAGGACATTCGCGCCCTCCTGGAAACGGCCGGGATAGAACACCAAACGACGCCACCCTACCACCTCCAGGGGAATCCAGTAGAGAGGGTAAATAGGGTGTTAAAAGAGATGATTCGGGCGTTTATTGAGAGCGATCACCAGTCATTGGATCTGCATATTGCGGAGTTTCAATTCGCGTATAATACGGCGTGTCACAGCGCGATCCAAGTTACTCCCGCACTCGCCAATAACGGGCGCGAGCCCCTCGCCGCTATTTCCCTTCGCCGAGAACTAGAGGGGGTGGTGGAAATCGTTCCGCGTGACCCCAAAGAGTGGGCCGCCTGGATGAAACGACTAGATACGCTGCGGCAAGCACTGACGCACGTCCTTACGGAAGCGTCCAACCAGCACGCGCATCAATACAATTTGCGCCCCAGAGCGGAGAGTTCGGAGAAAACGACCTAGTATGGAGGCGTAGTCACCCCTTATCGAGTGCGGCTAAGCGGTTTTCCGCCGCACTCGTTCCACCCCTCGACGGTCCTCTTATAATATCGAAGAAATTGTCGCGTACGCGGTATGCATTGAAGAGCTCCGCGGGGAAAAATATCAAGGAGGCGTCCATTCAGGACCTAAAATCCTACGAACCCCGAATCGAGGAAACCGAAATAGGGCCGCAGGGTGGGGAGGGCTAAAATCGGAATCGGATAACGAGTCTGAGAGAATCGGGACGTGAGCACTACGTCACTCCGACCCCCTATGCATCGCTCACGACTACCCGTCTCACACCACTGTTACAGGAAGGAGCCAGCAGGGGAAGAACGGCTGAGCAGGCGCTGCGGGAGCTGGAAGGAGTACTCTGCATGGAGAGGGGGCAGGACGCCCTGACCGGAGCACCGGAGGCCGGCTACGGCAGCTCCGAGGAGATGGAGGTAGATCCATCGACGGCGCTCTTCCCAGAGGGGGACAACGACAGGATGGATGGGGTGGTCCCAACGGTTGTGGTGGACGTGCCTGCGCAGCGAGGGCTCTTGGAGCAGGTCCTCCAATGATCTCAGGGTTCCGAGAGTCGCTGGAGGGGTACCTGTCGGGATTGTGGGGCCGTGAGGCCAAGGCTCCCGGCCTGCTTGCCGCAATACATCGGGCAGCCAGCCAACCGTTGCCATTCAACCCCTCGGGATGGTAACTAGTACCCCCGATTCCATCGAGCCCGGAACATCAGCCGGAGGCCTGCGATTCACCCAGGGGAGAACGCAGCTCAACATCGTCGGTGAGTTCCACCAGCTCCCGATCATCATCGTCCTCATGTGGCACCGTCTGCTGTCATCAATACCGACCCCCTTCCTCCTGTCTCGGCGCCGAGGGACCGCAAGCCGAGGATGGTCTCAAGGAAGGTGCAGGCCCAACCCGTGTCGAGGACCAGAGCGACGCAGACGGTACCCATCCTCAAGGAGGCCCAGGATGCCGCTCGTCCCAATTGTCCCGGAAAGGGATAGGGGATGCCATTCTCGTCCCGGTTGTCCCGAAAGGGGATGTGGGATGCTGTTCTCGTCCCGATTGTCCCCGAAGAGGATAGGGGATGCTATACTCGTCCCCAGGACCCCAACGGGGAATGAGGGAGGGAGGTCATCCTCGTTCTTGGTGTCTCCCACAGGGGAATAAGGGATGCGAAGAGAATATCGACAGGCCACGAGGCTGGGTTGCGGGAATCAACCACTAGTTGATTCTCGGGGAAGTTCTGTCAGTACCTGTGGGATTGGGTACCCTCACCCCTCCTCGAGTGGTCTTTCGACCCTTGCGGACATCATCCCTTGGTGGATCCAGAGCGGGCAGAAACCATTCCCGGATGGAGGCCCATACTACCGAGGGGATGACCCGTGGATTGACCTCTGTCACCCCCCCCCCCCCCGGTTTACATTAATTATTATAGTATTGAATATTCCTTCATTTTGGTGATTATGATCTGTACTATTATTGTGATATCTTTCGAGTCCAATAGTGGAACATGTAAGCACGATATCGAGTTTGGGTATCATTTGAGACCTTCCCTCATCTTCACCAAAGGACCCACGCCCTCTCTCCCTATCCGAGTACTGAGCTGCCGAGAGGCTGTTCCATGCCCTTCCTCCCCTCCGAGTTAGATAAGTTAGTGTTAAGTTCCGAGTACGTTTCAGATCGCGGTGTGATTTGAGTTTAGTTTTGGTTCCGTTCCAAGTTAAGTTGAGATTCAATTCAAGAGGGATGCGTTACGTTCCGTTTAGTCATATAAGTTTTATTCCCGCTGCTGGCGCTATTTGCGGTGTTGGTCCCGCCGGGTAGGGAAGGGGACGACGATGACCGAGGGGTTGGCTCTCCCCAAAATGTCACGTCACAGTTAGAGTGCCCATTTGGTGTTAAAAAAAAAAAATGGTCCTATCAATCGACCGTAAAGCTCGTGATGAAGAAATGAAATTCAAACGATATTAGTAGATAAGGAAAATAATTAATAATTAAATTCATTTCGTAATTGGAAATGATTAATCTATATGGAAGAAAGTGAATTAGTGCATAAATAATCAGAGATAGTGATAGTATGAATCTATGAATAAAGAAAGGTTTTTTTTCCTTGGATTGATTAGTTGTATAATTCGAATATAACATCATGATTGAGTTAAAATGATGTTTTTGAAGAGTGCAGGCTATGCTTTCACTTACAGTGACATCTAGTTAGAGTTTCAGAATACGTTATTATTATTATACGTTGTATTTATTCGGGAATTAAGAATTGTGACGCGATGTCCCCCCGCGTCTCAGGTAATCCACGTCCCCCCCCCCCCCCCAGCAGCCCAACCACCCACCATATAGGAGCCCCAAGGTATGCCAGAATGTGTGGAAATAATGTAGGGATGAATGAGAGGAGAAGGGCGAGGAGGAGAAACCCCAGCAGGCACCGCAGAAGAGGAAGCAGCATCCAACTCCTTCGAATCTGGCGCCTTGGGAAGATGGGGAGCACGCCAGCCGTAGAGGGGAGCCACTATCCAGCCAGCTCCTGCGCGCACACTCTCCTGCGCTGAACGAGCGCAAGGGAATGCGCGGACGATGAACTCCGGGGTCCTGATTGGCATTGACTCAATTAGATCGAGGGATCAATCCAATCAGAATCAATGGAACGGGAGGAATGACCGGGAAATAGGTCAGAGGAGCGAAAAAGAAGGAAACGAACCAGACAACACATGTGAATTAACAACACGTGTTGAGAAGATATAGACGCGTGTTGCCCAAGCCCAGTGCTGTTGAACGATAATCAACCCAGTGAGAGATTCAGAGAATGTAAAAAGTGCAAGGAGTGACAGAATTGTCGGAGGAATTGAGAAGATGCCGGAGAGTGACAGTGAGGGAGAAAAGATTCACTGAAGCAAGAGAGGAGTGGAGTTTCGTCGGCGAGAGCACCCGAGAGGTTAAACCCGGTGGACGGAAGCCCAGAGAGAGAGGGAGAATGCCACGCTGCCCGAACCCAATCCCAGATTCCGGAGACTAGAGGAGGAAGGTGAAGGGCTGGATCCAGCCATCGACGAGGATAAGGGAATCCACTCGCCTGGGTCTGAATGAGTTCTTCTCGTATAATCCCCCCCCCCCCCCCCCCAGTCGTCGCGCTGATTTTCCCTAGTGTCCCCCTATGAGAGTGAGAGAGTGAGGAATAACATTGCCCCTGAGGATTATTGCATGTATCACCTCAAGTTCCTCTTCAGGGAAGTCAGAATACTATTGTATTTATTGGCGATCATGCAGGCCAGTTTCATGCTGGTACCATTAACCCCCTAGAAGATCCTGAGCCCTATTATTATTATTATTATTTCCACCTTGACAGTTGTTATCATTTAGTTCAAAGTTGAGAGTTTCCAGAATAGGCTGAGTACCGAATAAAGTGATTATCATTTGTTCAGCTTCGCGAGTTATTGTTATTATTCCGTTTCCCCGCACATCCCCTTTAGTTGTGGAACCTTTTCCCTGAAATCCCACCGTCAAGGCCGACGGGATTCAAAGGAATGGTCACAGAATATATATTTGCTCGCTTCTCTGGGTTAACTCCAAAAAATTTGCATTGTTTTTTCATTTTCTCCTCCCCCTACGTTATCCCTTCAGTTGACATTCCAGTCAATTACGTTACGGTGTTTTCTGTTGCAGTTTCCGCTTCGCCGTTTTCGTTCATATTTTCCGCCCTGTTCTTCGTTTGGTTGATCGTTTTTTTCGGGAAGTCCGCGAAGTGAGCCGAAAATCCTCACTCCCCCGGAGCTCCGAGTTAGTCGGGAGAGGAGTAACATCCCTCTCGCTTCTCATCGTCGTCTCCTGGTTTCCTGGGGAGCTTCCTCACCTCCCGGGCTGGAATGAGACCTTCAAAAGGGAAGGGAGGAGCCTCAGGGAAACAGCTTTGGTTTGTCGGTTCCACGGAAAAACTGACTGGTGCCCAAGGGAGTTTTAGATGGAGGAGAGGAGAGGTAGTTTAGGTGACTGTGGTTAGGTTTATGGAGGAGAGATACGAAAAGGGGGATGGCCAGGTGGCTTTTCACCCTTCGGGTGAAAAGTCACGTTGCAATTTTCCTAGGAATGACTGCATATTTCAAAATTTCCGTTGAAAATAAATTTTTGTACAGAAAATGAATGATAAGAAGACATGGAGAGTAGAATTGTCGAAATGATTTTCATTGCAGATCGTCATGGTATTGGGCACGGATGTCCTGGAAATTTACAATGAAATGAGGGATCACAATTTTTGTGGTAGACAGACCAAACCAGAATTTATGTTTTACCAGGATGAGTTTCGTGACAATCCTTCCGGTACGAAGTCGAAATTTCGCTTTGGTCCTGCTTTGAATATACCACTGACTGAATGATATCGAATGTTCAGGAGAATGATTAAGCTGTCAAGATAAGACAGAAACTGCGAGGAGGAAAATGTTACAGTTTCGATTTGAGACAAGCATTTTCAATTCCGATTCGTTGGAAGTGATTCACTTTCAAATAATTTTCTATGGTATTGACAGCATTTTCTTCAAACTCATGAATCATCAGAAAAGCGATTCAACACTCTATGACCAATTGACTTGATGGGAATAAAAGTGAGTGAGGCTAAACGACATTCGGGGCTTTTGTTCCTTGCTCGAGGTTATCGCAACTTGATCAGTTCATGAATTGGACATATCGACAATTGACATATCTCGAATGATGATGTTATCAATGTCATATAACGCATTTCTTCAGATAATAAAAATCACATAACGTAATTCTAATCTGGAAGAAAGTTCTGATTGATAGGTGATTTTGAATACCGTTGTAAGTCCTTCTTGATCTGTTTTCGATATTTTTATTCGAATTGGATTGAAATTTCCAATCGAATCATTGACATGGAGAACAAATAGTTTGTTGACAGTTGCTGTGCCAGCGAGATTCTCGCATGAAAGAAGAGAAATTAAAAATTACTCTCAGAGCACGAAGTATTGGACGTTCCTGAGAATTCCACTCAGGGAATATTCGATGCATCGTTTGGAGTCCGTAAATGCTCTGTGTCGGATGATTTCAGCATAGAAATAATCTGGTGTGAATCAGAGTCGAGTACAGCATCCTCGTTGAATTGAATCATCGGATACCCGATCGATAACTTCCACCTCTAGTCAGGAACATGAGGAAATTCTCAAGGTGAATGAAAAGTGCCCCTCAACAAATCATCGATAATTGCATGAATTCCCTCGTTCACAGTGAAAAATCCCGGTGAAACGCAGAATCTTCCAGCAAGGAAAAGAAATATTCCTCTCAATGCTATAGATATTAAACGTTCCATTCAATTCCACACAGAGAATATTCAACGCATCCTCTGAAACCTGCAGACGCTCTGTGTCAGCTACATTTCACATAGAAAAATCTGGTGGAGGAGAAACGGTAAACCGAAGGAACATGCACATCGGAAAATCCAGACACAACGTCAGATTCAAATCAAACAAACGAATACTCTGGGCGCCAGGATGAGCTTCTCTCATGTACACCAAAAAAAAACATTAAATATGAAAATCTTTCATTACCCCCTGAGAGTGGTCCGCTAGTCAGCTTCTTCCTCAGGGTCGTCGTTGAGGGTGAACAATCAAGGGTTAATTGACCAAATAAAAAAAAACCATAAACCAACTCAAGTGAATTCAAGGAATTTCCGATCACATCTTTAATAATAAAAAAAGTTGAGTTAAACAAATAAAACCAAATTATTAATCAATATTCAATAATATCGTTAATTTTTAATTAAATGTCATTATCATTTAGTAGTGACTTTCAAATCACCAATGGAACTTCATATCACAATCGAATAGTCAATTTGGCATGAAGGGAACGATTTGTGCTGCCCTCTTCTGCGAAACAATAAAATTTCGGAAATTCCCTAGATTATCTCGCTGGCGACACTCATGAAAACGCGTCAACCGACGCTAACCAAGGTCGACGCTACAAAGATTAACCAAACTACAATTCGTTGATTAATGAGAATCATTTCGACAATGGATGAGGTTTCTTTACAGCAAGTGACACAATAATTGAAATTAATATTTTTACAACACTTCAACCAACAATTTTTCTTTAACGTATTTATTTCCGTCAACGAGAGATATTCCTGCATTTGATACTCAAATAGAAATCTATATTTAAACATTCAATCCACGCGGAGACTCGATCAAACGGTTTAAGGAATTTAATACGTCGGATTCCGTTTCCGGTCGGTAGAGCGGTGACAGTGAGTCTGAAAGTGGCTAGGTAGTGAAGGTTGTTGGGCAGGAAGTTATGGAGGGAAGAGGCTGAAAGGTGGTAAGGGAGTAGGGACAGTCAGAAGATTTGGCCCTGATAATAAAGGGTGAAGGAAGAGGGTATAGCAGAGGCAGGGGAAGAAGGTAAAAGAAGTGGAAAAGAATGAGGTTAGAAAGTGGAGTGCGGGGAAGAGAAAAAGAAAGTGATTGGTGCGGCATCTGGAGAGTGCTGAGTGAGGTAGAGAAAAGAGTGAGGATAAGGTAGGGAAGGAGCAGATACGGCAGTCTCGAGTTGAAGAGACAGCGACAGCTGGAAACAGCTGTGCCTCAGATGGACGGGAGGATGAGACCCAAATACTTCAGCACAGGTGACGAAGAGAGTGTGGAAGTAGAGGGGCAGGTAAAAGGTACAGGAAGAGGGGAAAAGAGGAAAAGGAACGACCTATCTCCTTCAACGTTGGAAAACCCAGAGGAGGAGGGAGACGCAGCCTTCAAGAGAAGTAAGACGACCCTGAGGACTCCGCTATCTGGTGAGAAGAGAAATGGTAACGAAATGGGAGTAATTGGAGAATTGATGCGGAGAATGAGGGAGGAGACTCTTCAGAAGCTGGGGAGATTGCAAGGAGTAGACAGGACACGAAGAAAGAAATGGTTAGAATGAGGGAGAAGTGGGAGGGTTGGGAGAAAGCGTGGAATGAAGAAAGTGAGAAGGTGAAAGGGAAGATTCTGGAGCTACAGAAAAGACAGGGAAGAAAGGAGGAGATAAGGAAAGCGGAAATTTCAGAACTGAGAGATAGAGTAGCACAGATAGAAGTTAAGGAGACAGATGAGATCAGGGAGGTGCAGGGAGTGGGCAATGTGTTCAGTCCGAGGATAAGTGCTCAGCTATTAAATATGGGAAGAAGGTGGGAGAGAAAGGAAAGGGACAAAAGGAGAAACAACATAATCATAAAAGGCATGAAAGTTGAGTCAGACACAGGGGTGGCAGAGGTGAAGGAATTGTTACACGCAATAGGGGTTGATGCACAGCCAGCGGTAGTGAGTATAGTGCAGAAGGGAAGAGAGGAGAGAAACTCAATAGTGCTGGTGAGACTGGAGAGTGTAGGTGTAAAGAGAGAGATAATGGAGAAGAAAAAGAGCTTGAAGAGGAGAAGGGAGAGAATAGCGGTGGACCTGACAAGAAAGGGGAGATTTAAAAGAAAGAGGGTATGGATTGGAAGAGATAGCGTGACGGTAGAAGATGAAGAGTGGACGTTGGACGAAGTAAAGGAGGATCTTGTCAAGAGTACACAGAAGGGTACGAGGTTTACGGCAAGGGCTAAGACTAAAGAGATCAGTAGTGGGAGTCAACAGATAGGGCAGGGGCAACAGAGGAGCGAGCGGGGTTTTCAGGAGCAATGAATGCGGTACGAGAGACCGAAAAGGATCAGTAAAAATAAAGGAAATAAAAGTAGCGTTCTGGAATGTTGAAGATATAGCAAAGAAAAACAAGAACTTCTGGAAGGATATCAGTAATTGGGACGTGGTATTTATGATGGAAAGTTAGTTGGACGGAGAGGCCTGGAAAAGGATGAGGAGAATGACATCTAGAGGAGACGTTTGGAATGTACAGGAGGCAAAGAAAGTGTATAATAAGAGGAGGCACATGGAAGGCATGATAACAGTAGTAAAAGAGGAACTAGTGAGTGACTGGGATAGAAAGCAGGAGAAGGCGGTGGATGATGTCATTAAAGGTGGAGTTGAAGGGATAGTGAAGAGAGGAGTAAAAGCTGGCGAGACGGAGTTCATATGCGTGGGGGCTTATACAACAAGAGGAGTGGATTCAGTTAGAAATGAATTGAGAAAATGGATGGAGGACAAGGGGAAACAAGTGATACTGATAGGAGGAGACTGCAACGCATGGACAGGGAAAGGAGGAGGGAAATATGGAGTGAGGAGTTAAGCGGATGCAGCAGGAACTCTAAGCATGATAGAGTGGATGGGGAGGGGAGGGAGCTGTTGAATCTGCTGGCAGACACAGGGAGGTCCATATGTAATGGAAACATAGAGGGTGACTGGGATGGTGAATATACGAGAGTGAGGAACGGGGAATCAGTGATTGACTACCTCCTAGCGGACTGCAGAGTTAGAAGATTTGTCAAGGAAATGGTAGTCGGAGAGGAGTTGGGATCAGACCACTTCCCAATAATAGCGACACTGAGAGTACAGGCTGATGGTTTGAAAAAGTAAGAGGAATTCGGAGAGATAAAGGGCAGAAGAGAAGGAAAACAATGATGAGGCCATGGAATGGAGAGAAATTGAGTGAATTTGAGAGAAGGATGAATGAGAAGTTAACTGAAACGGGGGGAAACGAGGGGAACGTACAGTTGGCAGACCTTAAGAAGGTGGTGATAGACGTAAAAGGAAGTATGGAGGAGGAAGCAGAGGGAGATACGGATGGGGGAGAAGAAAGGGGTGAAGGAACCGGCAAAGCAATGGAAAAAAGGAGAAACAACATAGGAAAAGTATGAGACAGCCAAAAAAGAATATGAAAGCAAGATCAAAGAGGAGAAAGAAGAGTGGAAAAGAATGTACATGGAGGGTTTGAAGAAAAAGGTAGCGGATAGGAACGTTTGGGGAGTTATAAATAAGGTGTGACAGGATGAAAATTCGCCTAACGTCACACGAATTATTATTCAGGCAATTTTTAAATCTCGCGCCAGAATAGTGATTCCTGATTATTAAATCGGGCATTGAACCCTGACGCATAGCGACTCATCCAACTTGACCAATAAAACTAAGGGTATTGGGTATTGGAAGAAAAAGGGGAGACAGGTTACAGGTGTAAACTACGCACTTCCTTCTTGTCTTGATTAGAGAAAACAGCGTGAAAATTATTGTAAAAATTCTCTCGACTGAAAGAGACGCACAAAGAGTTGTCAAAATTATTAATAAAGTACATTTGATTTGTGATTTAGCATTGTTGTCAATTAAATTATTGTAATCGTCAATTAAATGAACCGTCGAGTGAGTGTAGCTGAAATATATTTAGTCAAGGATTTAATTGATAAATAAACCTGAGAATTCTACTCTAGTTGACTTCACTTGCTTAGTCTGTTTAGTGTTTTGGGTCACCCAATCGAACTTTTCCTCAGATTTTCAAGATTCTAGATAATGAAACTTTTGTTAATTTTTAGAAAATTAATTGGCGCTCAATAAAATTAAATTTCTCGTCCAATCTCGGGCCCCGACATCCTTTGACCCAGGTCGCGTCGGGTGTAGCTTCTTTACTTACGTCGAAAATAACATAATTGAGAAATAATTTATAATATAAAAAGCTGTCTCAAAGGAAAGGAAAACATGGGAAGGTGTAGAGGAGGGTATAGAAATGAGTGAATGGACGAGTTACTTCAAAGAAGTGCTAGGTGGGGTGGATGTGAGAGTACTTGGAGGAAAAAGAGAGAAGAGAGGAAAAGGCAGGGGAAGTGGTGAGGCCATAAGCCAGAGAGAAATAGAAGAGGTGGTGTGGAAATTGAAGAGGAATAAAGCGTGCGGCACGGATGGAATGGAGAATGGAGTGTGGAGGTATGGAGGGGAAGAATCCGGAAAAGTCTTGCTGAACACGTGCGGGAAAGTGTGGAGAGGAGAAGGAGCTCTGGAGGAATGGAAAACAGGATTGGTTGTACCTGTATTGAAGGAAAGATCCGGGAAAAAAGTGAAGGGTGATTACGTTGATGCCGACGAGCTACAAGATAAACGCAGAGATTTTGAGGAAAAGGCTGTAAAAGGAGGTAGAGGAAAGAAACATTATACCACACAATCAGACAGAGTTGAGAAAGGGAATGGGGACTATGGACAACGTTTATACCTTAAACTACATGGTAAGGAGAAATCTGGGCAGGCAAAAAGGAAAACTGATCATTCCATTTGTGGATTTCAAAGCGGCTTTTGATTCCGTAAATAGAGGGATTCTGTGGGACTGCATGAAGAAGAGAGGGATAGACCAGGAACTTATACATAGAATTAAGGAGCTGTATGAGGAAACGGCATGCAAAGTAAGAATCAAGGAAGAACTTGGGGAAGAATTTTGGACGGGAAGGGGGGTCAGACAGGGCTGCCCACTTAGTCCAATCCTATTCAGTATACTGTCGGCGAATGTGGAAGAAACAATGAAGAAAAAAGGGAAAGGATGCACGAAAGTTGGGCATAGATAGCTATACATGCTGCTATATGCAGTTGGGCATAGATAGCGAGACAGGAATGGAGATTATATTGAGGGAACTGGAAGAATATGTCAGGAAGAAGGACCTGAAGATTAATGTAAGAAAGACGAAAATGATAGTGTTTAGCAGAAGAAAGGACAGGAGATCGGAAAAGAGAATTTGGAATTTATATGGAGAGAAGGTAGAGGAATGTGAGAAGTTTTGTGACCTGGGTTATTTTTTTGAGTCGGGAGGCAGGCAAGATCTGCAAGTCAAGAAGAGGTGCGAGTGTGCAGGAAGAGTGATGGGTGCGGTTTGGGGACTGGGCAAAACAATTTTCAGAGATGATCTGAATATGAGGATATGGCTGTTTGAGACGCTGGTGTGGTCCACTGTGAGCTATGGTGTAGAAGTGTGGGGAGGGAAGGAGTGGTAGAAGATTGAATGCATGCACGAGAGGTTCTTGAGGTGGGTGGCAGGAGTGAGTTGGAATTGCCCAGGCTACATCATCAGGAATGAATTGGGGAGGGAAAAGAGGGTGCTATTACAGTGGCAGAGGGCGTAGCGGTCTAAGGGGAGAATAATGGGTGGGAATGGCAGTGAATGGACGAGACGATGAATGAGGGAAACAAGAGGAAAGGAGTACAAAAGGAACTGTGAGGGCTCGAGGTGTCAAGAGAGGGGGCTAGAGGTTAGAAGAAAATGGGCAGCTTCAAGAGGGAGGACAGAGTGGAAGAAGATAGTGTGGAACAGGAGCATATATGGGAAGAGGACTGGAGGAAGATGAGGGAATCTAGTTACAATTTGTGGTATTGCATGATAGCGAAGTAGGAGGGAGTGCCAAATTACATTGGGCATCTGAAAAAAGAGGGGGATGAAACGTGGGAACATGTGTTATTGGGCTGTGTAAGGGATATAACGGGGGAAGAGGGAATCGTGGAGGTAGTGTTGGAGGTTTTGGATGAAAGTGGAAAGGGTGAGATATGGATGAGAGAGTTGGAAAGAAGGAGAGTGGAGTGTGAGGGGGAGGGAAGGGTATGAGTATGGAAGAATAGAAGGATGAGGATGTGGGAGAAGATGTTAATGAATAGGAAAGACAATAGGGATGTACATAAATGTAAATATTTCGTAAAGGAAACGGAACCCTCAAACCCGTATAAGGGATGAGTAAAATAAATAATGAATTTAATACGTCTTTCGAGACGATAAATAATTAATTAAATTGAATCGTGACATTCGACACAGTAGTTAATAATATTTCGCTTACCGAAGCCAACTCAAGAAATCCAATTCAATTGATCCAATTCAATCCTCAATTCTTCTAGGATAAATTATGAATTTCCTTTTCTTTTTTTTTTTATTATTAACTGCTTTAATAAACTATTACGGCAATTTATGACTGCTAACTGAACCAACGCGTGGCATCCCCAAAACGAGAATGAACAAACATGGCCTCTCGTAACGCTAACACGCCGGCCGGCACGTTCCTTCGAATTCAAAGACGATGTTCTTCTAGCCACCAGTCTACCTCATTTAATCACCTCAACTAGTCCTCATCAAGCTCGAATGCTCTTAGACCCCAGATCCGAAATCTCGCTCGTCTCAGAGAAACTTGTACGCAAATTAAAATTATCGAAATTTAAACCCTCCATAGCTATCACTGGTCTTCGGACCCAGACAGGAACCCCGAAAGGGGGAACTGTACGGGCGGTTGAGCAATCGACCGAGGCGCGTCCCCCGGTGGCGGATAGGGGAAGTAGCCAGCGCGAGTAGGAGGGGCCATGGGAACCAGCTGACTAGCTCAGCAGGGAACCAATATGGAACCTCCGGAAAGGCTGGTGAAGTGACGGTGATAAGGGAGACGACGGAGGTAAAAGTCCGGCAGTCGAACGAACACCGTCACCGCGGACCAGCTCCCCCAAGCCAAAGGTGTAAACCATCGTGCCGAGGGCTGAATGGCACAGGGGTGGCGACAGGGGGATAACCCTTGGAGCCATGTGTCGTGAACGATGTCCCTGGGGCACCGGGTCGCACCCCACTGTATTTTAGACCTTACCCCCACATACCGGGCTCTGTGGGGGCGGACCTTTATTTCCCGGACACTCGTGGGACCTTTATGGAACACTATAATATAAACAATGATATTAATCTTTTTGACGCCTCCTTAGGGGACTCCACTGGAAGGACCCGGGAGGCTTTTCAGGCCGGGAGAGGGGACGACCTGGGCGCTGGGGCCACGACAAGTGGAACCGGCACCAGGGACGAGACCTTCTCCACAAAGGAGATGGTGGAGGCTTTGGCCAAAATCACTCCAGAAGGAGAGGGAGCAGGGGCAGCCCCTGGACAAGAGGCGGCGACAAGGGACCGGGTACAAACCGGGACCATGGAGCCGTCCGGGTCAGAGGCTCCTGCTCCGGGAGGAGAGAAGAAGAGGCGAACCGGGGCCATGAGGAAGAGGAAGGCCAGGGCCAGGAATCTGGGGACTGGCCAGACCCCTCAGGGAACCGGGGAGCCAATTCGGGGGACGGCGGAGGGGAGCGCCGTGGAGGGAGGAAAGAGGCCGCGATCAGCGGGCAACACTCCTCCCTCTGCTGGCCCCCCACAAACCAAAAAAAGGAGAGGGGACCAGCTGACTCCCTCCTTCAGTGTGGCTGCAGCGGGGGGCGGAAGGTACGCTATCGTACCGGAAGCGTACCCGACGGACACACTGGGGGGGGGGGGGGGGGGAGCAGGGGAAGACCCTAGAAGCGGCACTGACCGAGGCTATCTTCAGCCCCGGCAGTGCCGCAGAGCCAGCCCCGAGATTCAAGGGCTCGCGTCTGGAGGGCGGGATCCTTTGGGTCACGTGCTCGGACGCGGGCGCGGTCTCGTGGCTGAGGAAGACGGTCCCGGCATTAAAGCTGTGGGAGGGGGCGAAACTTGCGGTAAAACGCAAGGAGGACCTCCTCCCTAAGCTCTGCCGCCTAACGGCGACAATGCCGGGACCCACAGTGGGGAATGCCGAGGCCCTCATGAGGCTCTCCAGGCAGAATCCAGGACTCTGTACGAGGAACTGGAGGGTCTGGAGTGCGTCGGCCGGCCGGGGATGCACCAACCTAGTGGTTGGTGTGGACCAGGCTGGACTGGCGGCCTTGAGGGGGCTGGGCATGACCCCCCACTACGGCCTGGGGAAGGCGAAATTCTTTGAGGACGCCAAGAAGGCCCTCAATGCAGCTGAGGGGGGGACTGCCGAGGGAGGTGGCAGGACACCCTCAGGGGGGGGGGAGGGGAGGATTGCGCCGCTGACCGGGCGGGGGTGGAGCAGCCGGCAACGGCGTCACCACGGACCGCGGTCAGGGAGGCAATCTTCCTCACCCCGAGCGGGAGAGGCCGGGAACCCCGCAACATGGTGCGGGGGACCGGCAGGAGAGGGAGGCCGCCAGGAAGGGGGCGGGCAGGGGGGGGGGGCAGGGTAGAAAGAACGGGGGGCGCACAGCGCACCCTCGAGGGGGTATTCCCTGCCCTCCGAACGCCGGCGGACCCCAAGGAGGGAACACCCGGGAACATCCCCCAATAGGGGATGGAACCGGGGATCCTAAGGGAGTCCGGCAGGCAGGGACGGGCAGAGCAGGGACTGGAACTGATACTCCCATGGGTATCAGGAACACCCGATGCTCACAAATTAACTTGCAACACTGCAAGGCTGCGGTAGCACAACTACACCGCAGCATGGCAGTGGAGCAAACAGACATATGCCTCATACAGGAACCCTGGCTGACAGGAAAGACTGTAGGAGGCCTTAACATGGCGGGAATGGAGACATTCTATGCCAGGGGCGATGAGGGGGCGAGAGCCTGCATCATCGCCAGCAACAAATGCCTACCAAGGCTGGTCAGGGACTTCTGCTCGAGGGACTTGGTGGGGGTAGCCGTAAAGATAGCGGTGGGAGGGACGAGACGAGACGTAGTCATCTGCTCGGCCTACCTACCGCACGATGCGGAAGAGGACCCGCCATCACACGAGCTGAGGAGGCTGGCCAGACACTGCAAGGCCATAAACATCCCCCTGATAGTGGGCTGTGATGCTAATGCACAGCACACGGTCTGGGGGAGTAAAAGATGTACAGGAAGAGGCGAAGCCCTTCTAGAGTTTATCCTCGAAGAAGGCTGGGAGGTACTCAATAGAGGCACCATGCCGACCTTCGTGACGACCAGATGCCAGGAAGTGATCGATGTCACACTGTGCACGAGATCGTTCCTGACCAACTGTGAAGGATGGGAGGTATGTGATGAGGACTCACTATCGGACCACCGGAGGATGAGATTCGAAATCACAGGGGCCACCATTCACGTCGAAGCGCCACCTAGAAGGAATCCCAGGAACACAAACTGGGGGGAATTCGAAGCCACCCTAGAGAGGACTCTAGGAGGCAAGCGCAAAGGAGTCAGTGGACAGAAGGGACTGGACAGAGTTGCCCTATTCATACAGGAAAACTTGGTACGGACCTTCCAGGAACACTGCAGAGAGAGCACCATCAGATCCAACAAGAGGGTGAAATGGTGGAACAAGGAACTCACGAGGCTCAGATCCCTTGCTAGAAGGCAATGGAGACGGGCCTATAGCTCCAAAAAGGAGGCAGACTGGAATAAGTACAGGGCCACAAACGCACTGTACAAGCACCAGATAGTCGAGGCAAAGGACTCCCACTGGAGGGACTTCTGCTCAGAGCTAGAGAATATTTCTCTGGTCTCTAGACTAAAGAGAATCTTCACGGGAGGACCGAGAGCTTCCCTGGGCAGCATAATAACCCCGGAAGGGGGAAGTATCACCCAACACAAAGACATACTCCGACACCTGATCCAGGTACACTTCCCAGACTCGGAAGAGAGAGAGGAGGGAATGGAATATGCCGGTAGGAGCGATGCACAAAGCCGTAGACCGGACTGGGAGACGGCCAAGAGTATCGTAACGATGGAGAAGCTCGAATGGGCCCTAAGTTCTTTTGACAACTACAAAAGCCCGGGACCAGACGAGATTTACCCAGCAATGCTGAAGAAAGGAGGGAGAGCCCTGAAATCGGGGCTCATCCAGACCATGAGGGCCAGCGTGGCCCTGGGACGGATACCCTCCATCTGGAGAGAGGTCAGGGTTGCCTTCTTGCCCAAGCCAGGAAAGAGCAACCATGACAACGCCAAAGCCTTCAGGCCTATCAGTCTGAGCTCCTTCGTCCTCAAAACGACGGAGAGACTGATAGACAGATACCTGAAGGACAATGCGCTGAAGAGGAAGAAACTCAGCAACGCGCAACACGCCTACCAGGAGGGTCGTTCAACAGAGACGGCACTCCACGTATTGGTAGATGGAATTGAGAGCGCCCTTTTCAGAAAGGGAGCCTCACTCGGGGTGTTCATCGATATCGAAGGAGCGTTCGACAACACCTCATTTGAAGTCATCGGGAGAGCAGCCAGGAACTTTCAGTTTGGGGAAACCATAACTGAGTGGATACTGGAGATGCTCAAGACCCGGAACATCAACGTCACCTACGGAGAAGAACGAGTTAGAGCAGGAGTGGGCAGAGGATGCCCACAGGGGGGTGTAATCTCACCTACCCTGTGGTCTATCGTTGTAGATGAGCTCCTGCGGGAACTCGAAGGACTCGGGGTGAAAGTGGTTGGCTACGCTGATGACGTAGCCATACTGACAAATGGGGAACACGCTGGAGAACTACACTGGAGAATGCAAAAGGCATTGGACCATGTGCAAGCATGGTGCACCAGGCAGGGACTCAGGGTGAACCCCAGCAAGACGGAGATGGTACTCTTTACCGGAAAGAGGAACCTGGTGGTGAGACCGCCCAGGATCTTCGGCACGGAGCTCAGCTTCTCGGACGAGGTGGACTACCTAGGGGTAAGACTCGATCGGAGGCTGAGCTGGAGACCACACATTGAGAAGCAGATAGGAAAGGTGACGAACACCTTCTGGGCCTGCAGGAGGATGATAGGAGGAACCTGGGGTCTCAGCCCGAAAGTGATCAAATGGATCTACACAGCGGTGCTGATACCCCAGTTCACCTATGCATCGGTCGTATGGTGGAGGGCCCTAACGAGGACTTCCACCATACGAAGAGTGAACAGGCTGGCCAGATGGGCAGGGCTGGGAATGAGTGGGGCTGTGAGGACCACACCCACCCTCGCCCTGATGGCTATCCTGGACCTAAAACCGCCGCACCTGCTAGCCCTAGAAGCAGCGAGGGGAGCGGCGGTGAGACTCAGGACGTCAGGGCTGTGGAGGACCTCGACCTACGGTCATGCGTCGCTGCTAAACGAGGGAGAGATGAGGAGGACCCTCGTAATAGGCAGTGACGCGGGCGTTAGGGCGAGGACTTTTGAAAGAACCTTCACAGTCCATAGACCAACTAAGGAGGAATGGCTGAGGAAGGAGAAGCCGTTCCTCACACCAAAAGGCCCAACCTGGTACACGGATGGGTCGAGAGGGAAGGCGGGAGCGGGTATTGGGGTATGGTCTGAAGGACCAGTGACCAATACCTCAGAAAGACTACCGCCCCATAGCACAGCCCTGCAAGCAGAGCTGGCTGCGCTAATAGTATGTGCAAAGGAGATCGTGGACCGGCGAATGAGCGGGAAACACATCTACATTTGCACGGACAGCAAGCAGGCCCTTAGGGAACTAGAAAGGGTTGAAACGACCTCACGGTTAACTAAGGACTGCGTTGATCTGCTGAACATCATAGGAGCAGACAACTGGACCAAGTTACTCTGGGTTCCGGGATATGCAGGAATCAGGGGGAACTTGGAAGCAGATGCACTAGCTTCCATGGCATGGACACAGAGCCATGGGGAGGCGCGTGTAGAAATAGGTGCCGAGAAGGAGCTGGTCCGGAAGTGGCTCAAGAGGAAGACACGAAAGGACTTCAGCAGACTCTGGCACAGCGACACGGGACTGGCTCATACCAGACTCCACTTGGAAGGACCGGATGAGGCACTGTCAGACAGGGTTACCCAGCTGAAGAAGAGGGAACTGCGCTGTCTGATAGGTCTCATCACGGGACACTGGCCGACAAGGGCCTATCTTCACAGGATCGGGTTCGAGGAAGATCCCACCTGTGAGTTATGTGGGATGGAGAGAGGAGACGCCAACCACTTGATCATGAGATGCGGCGGACTGGACTGGGCCAGATGGCAAGTCTTTGACACCTACGGCATCTCAGAGCTCAAAGTCTCAGGGGACTCGGTAGGGGGCCTATTGCAATTCGCAAGGCTGACCAACCTGATGGAACCCTGGGACAGGACGGTCGCCTAGAAAGGGCGGGCATAAAATGGCGCAAGCCCATTATGCCCAAAGGTCGTCCGATTCATAACACATACATACATACAGCTATCACTGGTGTTGGGGTCTCATCAGCTTCGCACACCAGTTGTGAAGTATACCTCACATTACAGTCGATCTACTCACCGCAGCGCATTTCGTTTAACGCTCACTCTATCGAAATTCTCACGTCTTCTCTGCCGACATTCTTAGCCGAAGAATTCAACTGGGATCATCTACAAGGTCTTCAACTCGCAGATCCTCATTTTCGCACTTCAGCTCCTATCGATCTTCTCATTGCTGCAGACGTATTCAGTCCGCCCATACAACCCAGAATAGGGGATGCCCCTGATGGGCTTCTGGAGAACTCATCTGATTCTATCACTTATTTTCTACCTCATCACGGTGTAATCAGAGAGAGCAGTGAAACGACCAAGCTGAGAGTAGTGTTCAACAGCTCAGCCAAGACCAGCTCAGGGAAATCGCTCAACGACATTCTCCATACAGGGGTAAAAACTCAACAAGACATCTCGGACGTTCTGTTATGGACACGTCAAAGTCGTCTCATCTTCATCACAGACATCACTAAGATCTTTCGTCAGATCCGAATTCATAAAGATAATTGGCCTCTTCAACAAATACTCTGGAACAACTCGAATGGAGATGTCATCACGCATCCGCTCACAACCGTTACTTATGGTACTCGTTCAGCTCCGTATCTCGCTAATCGAGTCTTTCTTCAGCTTGCGGAAGATGAAGGTCGTCCATTGGCCGTCTCATCATTACTTGAAGAGAGATACGTTGATGATATTTGTGGAGGAGCTGATAAGTCGGATCAACTCATCGAAACAGCTCGGCAAGTTTGTGATCTCTGCGCTGCGGGAGAAATGCATTTGACTGAATGGCATAGCCACTTGACGGACAGGTATCCTGGCAGGGGCACTTATGCTAATTGATCGAATTAATCGATCACACCTGTCTTCTCACCGCTTTTTCTCTTTCTCATTGGTTTCGGAAAAATAAGTGACTTAACAGTGACGTCAATTCTTGGAATTACTCTACTTATCTTCTTATTCAAATCGTATCATCTCGAACACTCAAATAACTAGCACATTTCCATTAAATCATCAAAAATGATAAATTTCCTGTGATATTTATTGTTAAACAAAAGACATTCATTTGTTGATAGATAGACTTTATTTGTAAACGGCGTGTTCGATGAGAAGCCTGGATTATTATGTATTTTTACGAGATTGATGAGATTTTAACTGATGATTGTGAGGATGAGTGAGCGGAGTGCATGAGATACGAACACGCAGTTTACAAATAAAGTCTATCTATCAACAAATGAATATCTTTTGTTTAACAATAAATATCACAGGAAATTTATCATTTTTCGATGATTTAATGGAAATGTGCTAGTTATTTGAGTGTTCGAGATGATACGATTTGAATGAGAAGATAAGTAGAGTAATTCCAAGAATTGACGTCACTGTTAAGTCACTCATTTTTCCGAAACCAATGAGAAAGAGAAAAAGCGGTAAGAAGACAGGTGTGATCGATTAATTCGATCAATTAGCATAAGTGCGCGTGCCAGGATACCTGTCCGTCAAGTGGCTATGCCATTCAGCCAGATGCATTTCTCCCGCAGCGCAGAGATCGCAAACTTGCTGAGCTGTTTCGATGAGTTGATATATTGTAACGTAATAGCTTACATTGCGTTACTTTTTCTCGTCTGGGCGCGATAATGTTTTAATGTTAATTGGCCCCACTAAAGCGAGGATCAAACCATTTCCGTCAAAGAGGGATCTATCTTGAATTTTTATAATTTTCATGATTGACATTTTTGGTTTGTTTAATTGTTTATGTTTACCCACGAGCAATCTGAGTTTGGCTACGAGCGAGAGCCATTTTTTCAAATTTTACGACCGATGGAGTACATGATCTTCAACGGATGGATTGAGGGAGACAGATCATCTATAATAGCTGGATCTCCCATTCCGGATGAGTGACGCGAGTTTTGGCTACGAGAGAGAGCCATACTGCAGTGGATGGATTGAGGGAGACAGATTAACAAAAATAGTTGCATCTCTCATTCCTGACTGGAAGATTGGATTCAGAGTTTGAACTGACCGCTTTGGGTCAGTATCTGCTATCTACCAGGGGCCTGGCTCAACGCAAGTGGTGATGAGCCAATCACCGCCTTCCAAATCGGAGGAACGTTCCAGCCGGCGTGTTAACGTTACGAGAGGTCTCGTTGGCTCATTCTCGTTTTGGGGACGCCACGAGTTGGTTCAATTATGAGTAATTAATCGTCGACGTTAATAGAAGAAAAAAAAAAAAGAAATTTATAAAATCATTCCGTAGGAATTGGGGGGAGATTAGATTCATTGAAGTGGATTTCTCGAGCTCGTTTGGTGAGCAAAATATTAATAACTAATGTGTCGAATGTCACGGATTAATTTGATCAATTGTTTATCGTCTCGAAAGACGTATTAAATTCATTAAACCGTTCGATCGAGTCTCCACGTTAATCGAATGATTAAATATATGTTTTTTTAGTATGATACACAGAAATATCTCTCGTTGACGGAAATAGATTCGTTAATGAAAAATTGTCGATTAAAGTGTTGTAAAACTTTTTATTTTAATTATTGTGTTACTTCCTGTAAAAGAAAACAAAAATCATACATTGTCAAAATAAGTTGGATTAACCAACGGATTGTAGTTTGGTTAATCGTCCTAAGGTCGACCTTGGTTAGCGTCTGTCGACGCGTTTTCATGAGTGTCGCCAGCGGCATAGTCTAGGCAATTTCCGAATTTTTATTGTTTCGGAGAAGGGGGCAGCACAAATCGTTCCCTCCATGCTGAATTGACTTTCGATTCTTATATGAAGTTTCATTGGTGATTTAGGAGTTACTAATAAATTACCATAACATTTAATTAAAAATCAACGATCTTATTTGATATTGATTAATAATTTGGATTTCATTTATTTAACTTAAAATTTTTTTATTATTTAAGATGTGATTGGGAATTCCTTGAATCCACTTGAGTTGGCTTATTGTTTTTTTTTAATTGATTAATTTACCCCTGATTGTTCACCCTCAACAGTGACCCTGAGAAAGGAGCTGGCTAGCGGACAACCTTCAGGGAGTAATGAAAGATTTTTGAGATTTATTGTTTGTTTGTTGGATGAGAGAAGCTCATCCTGGCGCCCAGGCTATTTGTTTATTCTATTTGAATTTGGCGTTGAATTGGAAGAAAACCTGGTTCTCAAACTGGTGAGTGATTGAATTATTATTGTTGAAACTCTTGTCAGTTTGTGAGGTTACGTTGATTCAATTCTTTCACGTCTTGAGGATGTATACTATGATAAGATTAACTTAGTGAGATCACATGCTCCCATCGGTGAGTAGTTATTAGAATCTCCCTGTCTAAAATCTCGCGCTGACCGGCCAATATTTATTTCTTATTTACGATAAACTATTATTGTCGATAATTGAGATAGCCTAACAGAGGCTCTCTGTATTGTTGATACTATTATTATTATTATTCCCCTTGGGAATTATTTATCATTTCCTTTTATGAATTGTGTAATAGCTGAAAAGGCATTATTAAATTATCGTCAGGTCGACGAATAGAATTACTAGAATTTCTCGTGACCTAGGGAGTTCTTGTCTAGGGAACTTCTGTAGATGGCAGCACGTTGAGTTGCCACCTGGTTAGAGTTTCAAAATTGTGAACTTCTCGACTGATAATTTCAGGAAATTATCAGCTCAAGTGGAAATTAAATGTTATAATTTATTGACATGTTTTTTAAATTTTTTTCCATTATAATTTTTTTTATTATTTATTCTATCTTTTTGAATTTTTTATCGTCGTTTAAATTAACTTTTTCTCCATTGAGATTTCCCTCGTTCAACGAAATAAATTAGGATTCCCTGATATGGATTGAGTTTGTTTTTTTCATGTTCGTTTGATCATCGTTGGTCCCTTCTCACCCACTTAGCAACCTTGAGAGGATGGGGAGTTGGCCGGTGAGACAGAGGGGACATCAGCAACGATCGTGGATAACCGGAAGTTATCCTGGCGCCCTAATTATTAGTTAGTATATTTTTTTTTGTTCAGTCTGAATTTTTCGGTGTGCGTTTATTTCTGGGTTTACCGTTGGGCCCGGAAATTACGTCATAATATATATATATATATATATTGTAACGTGATATTTGGATCTACGTTACTTTTTGTCGTCTGGGCGCGTAATTAATTTTGAAGTTTTGTAATTTTACGGCGCCACCAATCGAGAATCAAAGTAAGCGATTCACGAGAGTTCAATTTAAGTAAAAATGAGTAAAAACTAATGCCGATTGGTTAATTTTGTATGTTAACGCTCATTGGATTATCGTCATTTGAGTTGATGTCATGCTACCACAAGAGGGAGACACCATATGGACGATAATGATTAAGAACTACCTTAACGAAGGAGTCGGTTAATGAGAGGACGTTTTGGAGTCAACGACGAAATTCATCGGAAGGATTAATTGAGACGTTTTGATAAACTTTTGGTTGCATCCTTGGACTAATTAATTTGTCCCAACTCGCATGTCGTGGACGTGGAGTTTCTCAATTTACTTCGTTGGAATTTATCGTCGTTGCAAAGAAGAATGATTAACGTCAGGTTAAGCTGTACTGAATGACATATTCTGGGACTGACCAATCAGGAACGTCCTTCCCAGAAAAGACGCCTAAGCTAAGGAACAGCGCTTGATGTCGGAGGATTCTCGTTCGGTGTGCCATGTAGTGTCATTTGGCACACTTTAATTAACCGCCATTTGTTCATTTTGGGAGATTAATTAATTCAGTTGGAATTGATTAAATTGATTGTCGTTCATGGAATTAATACTAATTTGTTCACGGGTGTATTGACGATTGGAATAATCTGGTGAGCAAGTTTAGTTAATTGAATTTTGTACGGCTATTTAATTTCGTGGGTCGTGGAATATTGTATTTTTTTTTAGCGTTATGACGCTGTAGTAAAGTGACACCACGAGACTAAATACCATTTATTGGCGAATTTATTTTGATAATTCTTGGAAACATTTCTATTGAAATATTGTGATTCATTGGACTCTCGTTATCGTCTTGTTATCAAATATCTTTTTGGTTTGTTAATTCGATTTGTGGAATTAACGTTGTCGCGAATTAAATTAATTAACGGATAATTGTTGGCGTCGTAGCGAAAGTTAATGAATTCTCATTCATCGAGAAATTTTATAGTCTCGCGACTTGAAGGATTTTTTAAAAATTATATTATTTGTATTGTTGATGAAGTTTTTATTGAGTGTGAATTTGTCATGAAATTAATTTCATTAATTTCATTGATTGACATATGGTTAAATCAGCCATGACAGATAGTGAACATCGCTAGGGAATTTCTAGTAACTTAGCGTTTGGGAATTCTAGTTAGTTTCGTTTCGTTGCGAAAGATAACTGTAGGTGGCAGAACGATAAATTCTTGAGGTTGAATTCATTGTCACTCTTAAAAAATATTTTATTTAATGAGATTTTAATGAATGGTGACGATTAATTAATGGATCAAGCCATTGATTAATTAATTAAATTTTATAATTCGATACTTTTGATTTTGATTTTTTTTTTTTTTAGAGAGTTCGTTTGTCATGAATTGTTTATTTATTTCGAGTCGTTTTAATTATATTTAACGTTATTTGAAATTGAAAATTCATTTATTTTATTATCGTGCTGCGCACAGGCTGACTGAAAGGGGTATGTATGTATGTATGTATGTGTTATGAGTCGGACGACCTTTGGGCATAATGGGCTTGCGCCATTTTATGCCCGCCCTTTCTAGGCGACCGTCCTGTCCCAGGGTTCCATCAGGTTGGTCAGCCTTGCGAATTGCAATAGGCCCCCTACCGAGTCCCCTGAGACTTTGAGCTCTGAGATGCCGTAGGTGTCAAAGACTTGCCATCTGGCCCAGTCCAGTCCACCGCATCTCATGATCAAGTGGTTGGCGTCTCCTCTCTCCATCCCACATAACTCACAGGTGGGATCTTCCTCGAACCCGACCCTGTGAAGATAGGCCCTTGTCGGCCAGTGTCCCGTGATGAGACCTATCAGACAGCGCAGTTCCCTCTTCTTCAGCTGGGCAACCCTGTCTGACAGTGCCTCATCCGGTCCTTCCAAGTGGAGTCTGGTATGAGCCAGTCCCGTGTCGCTGTGCCAGAGTCTGCTGAAGTCCTTTCGTGTCTTCCTCTTGAGCCACTTCCGGACCAGCTCCTTCTCGGCACCTATTTCTACACGCGCCTCCCCATGGCTCTGTGTCCATGCCATGGAAGCTAGTGCATCTGCTTCCAAGTTCCCCCTGATTCCTGCATGTCCCGGAACCCAGAGTAACTTGGTCCAGTTGTCTGCTCCTATGATGTTCAGCAGATCAACGCAGTCCTTAGTTAACCGTGAGGTCGTTTCAACCCTTTCTAGTTCCCTAAGGGCCTGCTTGCTGTCCGTGCAAATGTAGATGTGTTTCCCGCTCATTCGCCGGTCCACGATCTCCTTTGCACATACTATTAGCGCAGCCAGCTCTGCTTGCAGGGCTGTGCTGTGGGGCGGTAGTCTTTCTGAGGTATTGGTCACTGGTCCTTCAGACCATACCCCAATACCCGCTCCCGCCTTCCCTCTCGACCCATCCGTGTACCAGGTTGGGCCTTTTGGTGTGAGGAACGGCTTCTCCTTCCTCAGCCATTCCTCCTTAGTTGGTCTATGGACTGTGAAGGTTCTTTCAAAAGTCCTCGTCCTAACGCCCGCGTCACTGCCTATTACGAGGGTCCTCCTCATCTCTCCCTCGTTTAGCAGCGACGCATGACCGTAGGTCGAGGTCCTCCACAGCCCTGACGTCCTGAGTCTCACCGCCGCTCCCCTCGCTGCTTCTAGGGCTAGCAGGTGCGGCGGTTTTAGGTCCAGGATAGCCATCAGGGCGAGGGTGGGTGTGGTCCTCACAGCCCCACTCATTCCCAGCCCTGCCCATCTGGCCAGCCTGTTCACTCTTCGTATGGTGGAAGTCCTCGTTAGGGCCCTCCACCATACGACCGATGCATAGGTGAACTGGGGTATCAGCACCGCTGTGTAGATCCATTTGATCACTTTCGGGCTGAGACCCCAGGTTCCTCCTATCATCCTCCTGCAGGCCCAGAGGGTGTTCGTCACCTTTCCTATCTGCTTCTCAATGTGTGGTCTCCAGCTCAGCCTCCGATCGAGTCTTACCCCTAGGTAGTCCACCTCGTCCGAGAAGCTGAGCTCCGTGCCGAAGATCCTGGGCGGTCTCACCACCAGGTTCCTCTTTCCGGTAAAGAGTACCATCTCCGTCTTGCTGGGGTTCACCCTGAGTCCCTGCCTGGTGCACCATGCTTGCACATGGTCCAATGCCTTTTGCATTCTCCAGTGTAGTTCTCCAGCGTGTTCCCCATTTGTCAGTATGGCTACGTCATCAGCGTAGCCAACCACTTTCACCCCGAGTCCTTCGAGTTCCCGCAGGAGCTCATCTACAACGATAGACCACAGGGTAGGTGAGATTACACCCCCCTGTGGGCATCCTCTGCCCACTCCTGCTCTAACTCGTTCTTCTCCGTAGGTGACGTTGATGTTCCGGGTCTTGAGCATCTCCAGTATCCACTCAGTTATGGTTTCCCCAAACTGAAAGTTCCTGGCTGCTCTCCCGATGACTTCAAATGAGGTGTTGTCGAACGCTCCTTCGATATCGATGAACACCCCGAGTGAGGCTCCCTTTCTGAATAGGGCGCTCTCAATTTCATCTACCAATACGTGGAGTGCCGTCTCTGTTGAACGACCCTCCTGGTAGGCGTGTTGCGCGTTGCTGAGTTTCTTCCTCTTCAGCGCATTGTCCTTCAGGTATCTGTCTATCAGTCTCTCCGTCGTTTTGAGGACGAAGGAGCTCAGACTGATAGGCCTGAAGGCTTTGGCGTTGTCATGGTTGCTCTTTCCTGGCTTGGGCAAGAAGGCAACCCTGACCTCTCTCCAGATGGAGGGTATCCGTCCCAGGGCCACGCTGGCCCTCATGGTCTGGATGAGCCCCGATTTCAGGGCTCTCCCTCCTTTCTTTAGCATTGCTGGGTAAATCTCGTCTGGTCCCGGGCTTTTGTAGTTGTCAAAAGAACTTAGGGCCCATTCGAGCTTCTCCATCGTTACGATACTCTTGGCCGTCTCCCAGTCCGGTCTACGGCTTTGTGCATCGCTCCTACCGGCATATTCCATTCCCTCCTCTCTCTCTTCCGAGTCTGGGAAGTGTACCTGGATCAGGTGTCGGAGTATGTCTTTGTGTTGGGTGATACTTCCCCCTTCCGGGGTTATTATGCTGCCCAGGGAAGCTCTCGGTCCTCCCGTGAAGATTCTCTTTAGTCTAGAGACCAGAGAAATATTCTCTAGCTCTGAGCAGAAGTCCCTCCAGTGGGAGTCCTTTGCCTCGACTATCTGGTGCTTGTACAGTGCGTTTGTGGCCCTGTACTTATTCCAGTCTGCCTCCTTTTTGGAGCTATAGGCCCGTCTCCATTGCCTTCTAGCAAGGGATCTGAGCCTCGTGAGTTCCTTGTTCCACCATTTCACCCTCTTGTTGGATCTGATGGTGCTCTCTCTGCAGTGTTCCTGGAAGGTCCGTACCAAGTTTTCCTGTATGAATAGGGCAACTCTGTCCAGTCCCTTCTGTCCACTGACTCCTTTGCGCTTGCCTCCTAGAGTCCTCTCTAGGGTGGCTTCGAATTCCTCCCAGTTTGTGTTCCTGGGATTCCTTCTAGGTGGCGCTTCGACGTGAATGGTGGCCCCTGTGATTTCGAATCTCATCCTCCGGTGGTCCGATAGTGAGTCCTCATCACATACCTCCCATCCTTCACAGTTGGTCAGGAACGATCCCGTGCACAGTGTGACATCGATCACTTCCTGGCATCTGGTCGTCACGAAGGTCGGCATGGTGCCTCTATTGAGTACCTCCCAGCCTTCTTCGAGGATAAACTCTAGAAGGGCTTCGCCTCTTCCTGTACATCTTTTACTCCCCCAGACCGTGTGCTGTGCATTAGCATCACAGCCCACTATCAGGGGGATGTTTATGGCCTTGCAGTGTCTGGCCAGCCTCCTCAGCTCGTGTGATGGCGGGTCCTCTTCCGCATCGTGCGGTAGGTAGGCCGAGCAGATGACTACGTCTCGTCTCGTCCCTCCCACCGCTATCTTTACGGCTACCCCCACCAAGTCCCTCGAGCAGAAGTCCCTGACCAGCCTTGGTAGGCATTTGTTGCTGGCGATGATGCAGGCTCTCGCCCCCTCATCGCCCCTGGCATAGAATGTCTCCATTCCCGCCATGTTAAGGCCTCCTACAGTCTTTCCTGTCAGCCAGGGTTCCTGTATGAGGCATATGTCTGTTTGCTCCACTGCCATGCTGCGGTGTAGTTGTGCTACCGCAGCCTTGCAGTGTTGCAAGTTAATTTGTGAGCATCGGGTGTTCCTGATACCCATGGGAGTATCAGTTCCAGTCCCTGCTCTGCCCGTCCCTGCCTGCCGGACTCCCTTAGGATCCCCGGTTCCATCCCCTATTGGGGGATGTTCCCGGGTGTTCCCTCCTTGGGGTCCGCCGGCGTTCGGAGGGCAGGGAATACCCCCTCGAGGGTGCGCTGTGCGCCCCTCGTTCTTTCTACCCTGCCCCCCCCTGCCCGCCCCCTTCCTGGCGGCCTCCCTCTCCTGCCGGTCCCCCGCACCATGTTGCGGGGTTCCCGGCCTCTCCCGCTCGGGGTGAGGAAGATTGCCTCCCTGACCGCGGTCCGTGGTGACGCCGTTGCCGGCTGCTCCACCCCCGCCCGGTCAGCGGCGCAATCCTCCCCTCCCCCCCCTGAGGGTGTCCTGCCACCTCCCTCGGCAGTCCCCCCCTCAGCTGCATTGAGGGCCTTCTTGGCGTCCTCAAAGAATTTTGCCTTCCCCAGGCCGTAGTGGGGGGTCATGCCCAGCCCCCTCAAGGCCGCCAGTCCAGCCTGGTCCACACCAACCACTAGGTTGGTGCATCCCCGGCCGGCCGACGCACTCCAGACCCTCCAGTTCCTCGTACAGAGTCCTGGATTCTGCCTGGAGAGCCTCATGAGGGCCTCGGCATTCCCCACTGTGGGTCCCGGCATTGTCGCCGTTAGGCGGCAGAGCTTAGGGAGGAGGTCCTCCTTGCGTTTTACCGCAAGTTTCGCCCCCTCCCACAGCTTTAATGCCGGGACCGTCTTCCTCAGCCACGAGACCGCGCCCGCGTCCGAGCACGTGACCCAAAGGATCCCGCCCTCCAGACGCGAGCCCTCGAATCTCGGGGCTGGCTCTGCGGCACTGCCGGGGCTGAAGATCGCCTCGGTCAGTGCCGCTTCTAGGGTCTTCCCCTGCTCCCCCCCCAGTGTGTCCGTCGGGTACGCTTCCGGTACGATAGCGTACCTTCCGCCCCCCGCTGCAGCCACACTGAAGGAGGGAGTCAGCTGGTCCCCTCTCCTTTTTTTGGTTTGTGGGGGGCCAGCAGAGGGAGGAGTGTTGCCCGCTGATCGCGGCCTCTTTCCTCCCTCCACGGCGCTCCCCTCCACCGTCCCCCGAATTGGCTCCCCGGTTCCCTGAGGGGTCTGGCCAGTCCCCAGATTCCTGGCCCTGGCCTTCTTCTTCCTCATGGCCCCGGTTCGCTTCTTCTTGTCTCCTCCCGGAGCAGGAGCCTCTGACCCGGACGGCTCCATGGTCCCGGTTTGTACCCGGTCCCTTGTCGCCGCCTCTTGTCCAGGGGCTGCCCCTGCTCCCTCTCCTTCTGGAGTGGTTTTGGCCAAAGCCTCCACCATCTCCTTTGTGGAGAAGGTCTCGTCCCTGGTGCCGGTTCCACTTGTCGTGGCCCCAGCGCCCAGGTCGTCCCCTCTCCCGGCCTGAAAAGCCTCCCGGGTCCTTCCAGTGGAGTCCCCTAAGGAGGCGTCAAAAAGATTAGTATCGTTATTTATATTGCAGTGTTCCATAAAGGTCCCACGAGTGTCCGGGAAATAAAGGTCCGCCCCCACAGAGCCCGGTATGTGGGGGTAAGGTCTAAAATACAGTGGGGTGCGACCCGGTGCCCCAGGGACATCGTTCACGACACATGGCTCCAAGGGTTATCCCCCTGTCGCCACCCCTGTGCCATTCAGCCCTCGGCACGATGGTTTACACCTTTGGCTTGGGGGAGCTGGTCCGCGGTGGCGGTGTTCGTTCGACTGCCGGACTTTTACCTCCGTCGTCTCCCTTATCACCGTCACTTCACCAGCCTTTCCGGAGGTTCCATATTGGTTCCCTGCTGAGCTAGTCAGCTGGTTCCCATGGCCCCTCCTACTCGTGCTGGCTACTTCCCCTATCCGCCACCGGGGGACGCGCCTCGGTCGATTGCTCAACCGCCCGTACAGTTCCCCCTTTCGGGGTTCCTGTCTGGGTCCGAAGGACTGAAAGGGGTCAATAATTTATAAATTCGATGAATGATTATTTTAATTTTTTTAATATAAATTTTTATTGAATTCCCGAAACCATTGGTTTAAAATTATTTATTACTCCTTATTCAAACCCACAACAGCGACCTTGAGACGAGACTGGAGTTAGTCGAGCTGAATAAGGGAGTATTTGAGGATATGGTTTGGAGAGTTGTGTTTTGATTTTTGTTGATTTAAAGTTTAGATCAATTTGAGATTGATCGGATGTTGAGATACATCCTGGCGCCCATCTGAGTTTTTGGTTTGGTTTATATATTTTTTTTTTTCTTTCGGTTTTGGCTATTGGTGTACTTCAGGCGTGCTTAATTTTCGAGCTTACAGTAGTTAGGCTCGGGAATTACGTCATATATATATGTATATATATATATATATATATATATTCGCACGCCGAAAAATTCAGACTCCAAAAAAAAAAGTTATATCAACCAAAACAACTCTCAACCAAATACTCTGGGCGCCAGGATGAGCCTTGCTCATCCGAATTCAAGACATCAACGAAATCCACCAATCGTTGCTTCCGTCTACCTGATAACTCTGCTAATCCCCTTCTTTCTCAGGTCGTTATAATGGCTGTGACACAGGAGACCAACGATAAAAGACACGAAGAAGCAAAAAAAATAAACTCGAGTCATATAAGGAATTCCAATAATTCACTTTCGTTTAGCCAGGAAAATCAAAAAAAAATTGAATAATAAAAAAAATTATTGGAAGAAAATAAGATCGTCAATAATAAAATGAATAGAAATTTTTGTAAAAATGTAGAAAAAATATTAATTTCAGTCGATCTGATAATTTTCTAAGATTATCAGTCGCGATGTTACAAAAATAAAAGTTTGAATCTAATCACACGTCGAAACGCGACGTGCTGCCATCTGCATTTTTCCCTAGTCAAGAATTCCCTAGTTCGCGAGACACATCTAGTAATTTGACTCATCGACCTGACGCCAACCAAATGATGCAACTCTAACGATTCATCAAAGTTTAGTAAATCATTCAAATAAATAAACCCCGAAAACAAAAAAAAATAACATATAGATGAAAGTCCTTCCCGACATTAACGTACCATTTTTGTTTTACTCGTAAAATCACTCAAATTTCAGAAACGCGAATGTGTGATAAACAGACGGAGGTCGGTTCATCTTAGGAAAATTTGACTCTCTACCCATGCGCCTTACAGATTCCCTTGCGTCCGTGTAGAGAATTCAAATGGACCCTTACCTTCAACTGATTCTACACATCTCCTACGTCTTTGAACAGGTTCAATGATAAAATGATAATCTGTCCTTGAAACCCGAATTTTTTTATATTTGTGAAGGTACACCGGCAAATTTTCAACCAAGTGATACAGGCAATTTCATACGAACTTAAACCCTAAATTTTTCCTTATGGATACGAAATATTGTCATTCAGTGGTAATTCGTAAGTCTATTTGGCATTTAATAAATGGGAAGAAATCGATGATTTTAAAATTATCTGATTGTGTGGCTCACCCTTCGAAAGGAAATAGTTTTGTTACACGGATGATCGCGTTGCCACGCTGTTATAGTCTCAATCCTCAGTCTCCTTCAGTATGTCCTCGAGCTGGCGGATGATTACGCTCGTTTCTGTCTCCTTCACATTCGTCATAATCTAGTCAATTCATTCACTACACAATAAGTAATTTCGGATCTGTTCATTCACCAAATTAACTACGTATGATTTAATTAAGCACTATCTGACACTAATTCCAATGAATTTATTTATCTTATTTATTTATTTCATTTCTTTTATTTAATCAGATCTAAGTCCAATCAGTGACGAATACGCGTATGATCTGCTTCACTTTCCGCGATTACGAAGGTGGGCGTAGTTATTGCGTTGATGAGTGATTTTATTTTACTACGTTCACCCGTTTTTCGTATCCGCGGTTTACCGAACGGTCAAGCCCAAAATCAATGGGAAACGTACTCGGAGTCGGGACTATGTGATCGTAGGAGCGACGTCAATCGTTGCGAACTCAGATCGGCACTGATTTTCTTTGCACAACTGAAATTAAATCAAGCAGAAAGAAAGTCTATAAAATAATGAGATATACTTTTCAGAAGCACACGTGCAAATGCGTGTGTTCACTTGGAAGTATTAGTGTAAGGCATGCGATCGGCTTACCCTATACTTCCTGTCTTTCTGCTGACTTCACGAGTCATTCGGCGAGAACAACGCAAGAAGTCCGGTTAATCTTATTCTTTTGAAATTGAAAGGAAGAAAATTATTTAAGTGAAATTTTGTATATAAAAAATGATGATAATTATCACGCTGTCAACGAGAGATTCACAACAACAAAGAAAGGTTAAATAATGACACCTTGCTCATTAACAAGGGACAGATCTCACTGATCTCAAGTTATCGAACGACAACGTAAAATGTCACTGAGAAAAAAAATTGACAAATGATAAACTAAAGTGCTGACACAAAAATTAGCCACTCCATCAGTTCACGTTTGACACCCGAGCTGTGAGGATGTTCTCAACGCTCGCTCTGTCCAAACAAAAACATAGTTGCCTCTGGCAGTCTACTCACTCTTGTCTAACGCACAGTTTCATCTCCCTATAAAAGTGATTTATTTAATTAGAAATTCTGAGTGCTTACACTAGTGAATCTCTTCGACATGAAGAGAAGGAAAAGGAAAAATAATGCGTCCGGTTCGCTAAATTCTACTGCCAACTCTGGCTCCTCCATGGATGAAAATCCAAAAAATGAGCAACCTAAGCAGACTCAACGAGCACCCACTTGCATTTAACTAAATCTCCATCAAGGTACACCTGTAAGTAGATGCAGCCAAACCCAGGACGATTTTCCAGAGACACCTGACGACAGCAATGGCCTTCAACCAGCTCTGGCGTCCCATCACGAGAAACCACCACACATCAGACTCTCTACCACGGGCATCTCTGCAAAAAACCTCATCGCTCTCCTCTAAGAAACCTGCACTGAGACATTAAAAATCACAGCTCGAGGTAATGAATCAATCATTTACCTGAAAAACCGCCTCGACCATCAAACGATTTGCAATCGCTTCGAAAATGAAAAATTTAATTTTCACTCTTTCGGGTTTAAAAGTGACCGTTTGGTTAAATTTGTTTTGCACGGTCTCTCCGCTACCTTCACCCCGGAAGACATTATGGCAGAATTTAAACGTCAAAACATTGAAATGAAAACAGTCAACCAGTTTACCAAGGTGAACAAAGAGAATAACACCACGCGCCGTCTGCCTGTATTCTCTATTGTTGTAGCCTCTACTGTCACTTTGTCTCAGCTGAGAGCTACCAAAACAATCCTTCACCACACATTTGAGGTGCAAAATTATAAATCATTGGGAGGCATTCCCCAATGCTATAGATGCCAAGGATTCGGGCATGCGAATTACCACTGCCGGCGCCCGATTTAATGCGTGCGTTGTGCAGGTGAGCATGACGTCAAAAATTGTAACAGGGACGTACCACTAAAATGTGCAAATTGTAAAGACACCCACACAGCGAGTTATCGCCAATGCCCAAAGCGGCTGAAAGCCATGGAAAATGCGTCTTCTGATACCAACAAACGAAAAAACCCCTCACAGACGAGAACTGCTCCCACCAAGTTAGCACCACTACCACGCTCCAACGGCTTAAACCCCACCGCCGCTAACTTCGAGGACTTCAGGTCCCCACTCACGACAACCTCTTGGTTTGACAAATGGCTGGGCATCCCCACCAATATATAAAATGAATATGTAAATGATATAAAAATGAATAAATATTAAATAGAATAAAAGGAATAGAATTAAAAGGGGAATAGAATTGAAAGTAAAATGAAATGAATAAAATGATAAAATAAATGAAACCAATTATTATTAAAGAAAGATTATTATTAGAATATATTGGGGACAGAAGCGGGGAAATAGAAAAAAGGGACCGAAATCCGGGTTTAAAATCGCGCGCGTCCAGAAGGGACTACGCGCGTCAAGAAGGACTGCGCCCGCCGGGTAGGACTGCGCGCGCAGGGGACGCATGGTTTCGTTGGCTAACGCCATTTTTGACACCAGTTGCGTCCCACGCTACATAGAGCACACACCTACGTCACTCCGCGAGTGGATTAACGAAAAGAAACGAATAACAACGTGGTTGGGGAGATTTTTTTGATACGCAAGATGAAGAAATGGAGATGAGGGAGGAAGACACACCCCCGCAGGGAGTTCCAGAGGCGGGAGACAGGGAGGACAGCCCGGTGGACCCTCCAGAGGTCCAGGTGAGTGGATTTTTGTCTTTTGGTGGGTTCGTCACCGGTCTCTCTCACTCTCATGGTGGGAAAGAACGGAGATGACGCCGAAGCCACCACCCCTTTTAGTCCCCTGTCGCGTGCATTGTCCAACCCTTGTTGGATACTTTCCCCCTCACCCTCCAGGTGATCATCGTGCTCATGTGTGTTTCGGGCGCTCGCGCCAACGTCGCGGGGCGAATTTCATCCCCTTCGCGAATTTGGGTTCCGGGGCTCGGTAGTGGTACCCCCGGATGATCCAACGTGGGGAGGGCGGTCGAGTGGGGAGTTCGCGCCCCTCGCACCCCCTCCCCATAGAACCGGGGTGCAGTTCGTCCCGTTTGTCCCAAAAAGGGATAAAGGATGCTATTCGCGTACGTTTGTCCCAAGAAGGGATAAGGGATGCTATTCGCGTACGTTTGTCCCAAAAAAGGATAAGGGATGTTATTCGCGTCCCGTTCGTCCCAAAAAGGGAGAATGGATGCTATTCGCGTACGTTTGTCCTAAAAAGGGATAATGGATGCTATTCGCGTACGTTTGTCCCAGAAAGGGATAGGGGATGCTATTCTCGTCCGATGGGCCCAAAAGAGGGTCATGGATGGTAGTTTGTCCCGACTGTCCCAACGAGGGATAGGGGAGGTTATTCTCGTCCCAGTTGTCCCAAAGAGGGATAGCGGATGCTAGTCTCGTCCGATGGACCCAAAAGGGGATCCGGGGATGCCATACTCGTTCCTGGTGTCTCCCCAAGGGGGAATAAAGGGACGCGAAGAGATTGTCGGCTGGCCGCGAGGCTGGTTGCGGGAATCAACCCCTAGTGGGTTCTCGGGGAAGTTCTCTCAGTACCTGCGGGATTGGGGACCCTCACCCCTCATCGAGGGGTCGTTCGACCCCTTGCGGACTTCATCCCGTGGCGGATCCAGAGCGGGCAGAAACCCTTCCCGGAGGGAGGCCCCGATGACCGAGGAGATGACCTGTGGCTTGACGCCCGTCGCCCTGTTTATGCCAATTAGTATCTTATCGAATATCATTTCATTGTTGATTATGATCTGTATTATCCTTATGGTAGAGGCCAAGTTCAATAGTGGAACAAGTAAGGAGAATATCGAGTCTGTGTTTTATTTGCGACCTTTTCCCCATCTCCACCAAAGGACCCACGCCCTCTCTACCCAACCGAGTACTGAGCTGCCGAGAGGCTGTTCCGTGTCCTTCCTCCCCTCTGCGTTAGATAAGTTAGCGTTAAGTTGAGTACGTTTTGGATCGTGGTACGATTGGAGTTGGTTTTGGGTTCCGTTCTGAGTGTGGTGAGATTCAAAGTGAGAGGGGTGCGTTACCTCCCGATTAGTTATATAAGTTTTATCCTGCTGCTGGAGCTGTTTGCGGTGTTGGTCCCGCTGAAATCCGACCAACTGGCGCCCATATTGGATTAGGTTAAGGAAATTGAGGGGGTTGGGAAGGGGACGACGATGACTGGGATAGAAGGGTAGGCTCTCCCCAAAATGTCACGTCACAAATGGCGCCCGACGTGGGGCCGTTTCGAAAAGTGTGAAGATGGGGTTAGGGATGATTTAGATTTTAGTGGAAGTTATTTTTGGAATTTTGGTTGAGTTTGAGTTTGAATTTAGCGTTGAGTTTTGGTACGATTAGCAATTTATCATATTATTTCATTTTTCTTTCAAAATCCAACTGGTATAAACACGACAGGGGGAAAGCCACGGCAATTCTACCTCTGATATTGTTGTGGGTTATTCGCAGGACAATGAGAGGAACAAAATTACCTCTGCGTTTATTTTTCGTCGAATTATTATTCGATGATGCCCTGAATTCTATCTCTGGGTTTGTTTTTCGCGATTATTCCAAGGCTAGGGAGCCAAAAGATTCTCTCTGCCCGTAATTTTCGTCGGATTTATCATTCCATGACACCTGACAATTTACCTCGGGGATTATCTCTTTGTTTCGGATAATTCCACTGAAAAGGGGAATTGTTTCAATAAAATTTATTTTTGTGTGAATTTACTTTTTCGGAAACCAGAGAACAATGGGTTTCCGAAATCAGGCGATGAGGCTTCGACCACGTCGGGCACGCGTCTGCGCCAAGGTCGAGTTGCCCGGTGGTGGGGAAAAGCACCACGACGCGTGTTAGCAGCCGACGAACAGGCCACACCGGACTTAACCACCGTACCGTACATTAAAATAAATTCTCAGTCAAATCAAATCAAAGTGGATCGTTGAGCCCAGCCTTGTTGCGGGCTCTACGAAAATCGCCTCGCCAGCCTTACGTGCGACTACGCCGTTTGGCAAGTGTACCCGCTCCAACCACGCTGGAGGGCGAGGGTCCCGCCCTGGGACCTTCCGACCTCCGTCCACGAGATTGTGTATCGTCCGCCACACCCTCCGGTTCCATCAGGTACCCCTGGGGAAGTGACTCGGATGTCACGCTAGGTGAGGCCTACTCCCTTCCTCCCTTCGAGGATGGGGTTCCCGAGGGTGGGCCGCAGCCTAGTGTGATCCTTCGGCCCGTGAGACGGTACTATCCGTCAGAACAGGAAGGGGTGTTCAACTTGCTGGAACACGATAACCTGGCAGCCCTAATGGGGTTCTATCGTGTTCGGGAGTTGCGGTTTGCAGGAAACCTGGCGGAGGACGTTCGGGCCTTCCTGCATACCCTCGAAGCGGGGCAGGTAGTAGTGCAACCCGTGGACGACAGGGAGTTCATCCACCTCGTCCGGTATTTACTGGATGGCAGCGCCCGTACCTGGTACGTTAAAATCTGCACCACTTTCGGGATTGGCCGTGCACGGTTTTCTTGCTGAGGTGCCGATTTAATAGCTTTGACGTGCCAAATCTGAGCGGGGATGCCTAAAATCGTCTCGAACTGGGATGCACCCCGCAATCGAGCCGATAAATCGTGTTTCGCGCATGCATTCGGTTTGGAAAGTCTCAAGTCTCACGCAGTGAAACGATTTTGGTAACGAAGGACCATTTCATTCATGGCTCAACCCACGAAAGGGGATGCCCACGAAGAGGCGCTCCCAGCGCCGCGGAGGGAGGAGCCAGTGGATGTCCACGATCGAGATGGGGCCTACGGACCACAGCTCGAAGATCGTCCCTTAGGGGATGTACCGGCCGTGACCGATTCCGAGCTGATTGACCTACCCCTCCCAAAACGGAAGCGGGGTCGACCCCGGAAGGATAGTCCTCGCCGCATTCGAGTGGTGAAGGCTACCCCACAAACGGGGAACCGAAGCAATCACCCGCCGGATTGGTACACGTCCGAGTCGAGTCGCCCGCGATCTCAGAACTCCGACCGGAGTCGGGAATTGGAGACGGGGTGGCTTGCGCCAGGGGTGAACCTCCGAAACCGTGAGAAGAGAACGGTCGGGCCGCCACCCGGTCTCGAGGACTATCCCGTGTTCGCCACGCGAACGCGGCAACAGCCCCAAGACATACCTCCAGACCACCTGCCTCGTCACCAAGCGGTTTGGGCGGATTGTCAGAATCGCCAGGGAGAGCGGGGAAGAGCCAACGAGGAGGAGCCTCCCCGCGCCACTGGTGCCAATCGACGCAGTCCCCCGGAACCGCCGTCGCGCATTCCCTTAACTGGGGAAGGTCGGGACCGTGCTCACTCCCGTGAGTACGGTTACGTTGATCGTCACCCGGAGCTCGAGCGGGCTGGAAGCCTCGCTCGCCCAGGAGATGTGCTGGCCCAGCACGGGTATCGTCCCCTGAGGGAGGACGCGTACGTACGGAAGGAGTATCGTCCCCTGAGGGAGGATGCGTACGTACGAGAGGAACATCGTCCCCTGAGGGAGGATGCGTACGTACGAAAGAAACATCGTCCCCTGAGGGAGGACGTGTACGCACGGGAAGGATATCGTCTCCCCAGGTGGGATGCTCGCGTGCAAGAAGCTTTTCGTTCCCATCGGAGGGATGAAGGTGAGGCCGCGACGAGGACCCCAGGTCCTCTGCCCCAATACCACCCCCGCAAGGAACGTAATCGTCGACGGTCCTCCTGCGAGGGCCATGATGAGTTGTACTGGGATGAGAGGGACGTGTATCACCCTCACCACTCATATCACCCCGGGGTGGGCGTTTTCGATAATCACCCCTCGGACGATGAGTACGATTCCCGGGAACGTGGACGACCCCTCGTGGGGGTCCAGTTGTTAAATGCAATGAAGCCTTGGGACGTCCAATACTCCGGGGCGGTTGGAGAAGATGTAGAAGGCTTCATCGCCAGAATCGAGGAAGGGCGCGCTTTCATCGGGATCCGCGAGGGAGACCTGTTACGAGGCCTCACGTTCACCCTGAGCGGAGCCGCCCTCACGTGGTATCGGGGCCACCAGCATTCGTTCCGATCCTGGGATGACGTGAAAAACGCGTTGAGGCTGCACTTTGCTAATCCGGATTACCAGATTGCGCTCAGGGAAGAGATCGCCCTCCGCACGCAGGGGGACCAAGAACCGGTGCGGGAATATTTCTCGAACATGCAGGGGTATTTCGCTTGGTTATCACCTCCATGGGAGGACCGGGAACAAGTCCTCCAGACACACCGAAAGATGCTAATGAGGTATCAAACCGGGGTCCCCCTAAGTGCCACCTTAACCATGGACGCGTTAGAGGCCGCGGTGCTTAGGTTAGAGCACGTGTATACACGGGAAGCGGATTGGAGGCCACCCCCACGGCCCGAGAACTCCGTCTGCCCGGGGCTCGCCTACCGACCCCCGGCGACTATGGGCCCACGCCCTCCGCTACCGTTCCCACGAAACGTGCCGAGACCATCGTATCCACCCAGGGTGCTCTTGGATGGATACGATGGGCCACCCCGACACCCTGGACTCGTACCTCGATCGTACGGTCACGCACCGTATGCACCACCACCACCAGCGATACGATCCGCTGAAGTCGTGGACCCTTTGTGGGAGGAGTACGGCCAGCAAGAAGCCCTGATCGAAGAGCTCCCAGAAGGGGTCTATGAGGGATTTGAGTACATCGAGCCCACAGAAAAGGGGCTTGTGTACGAAGCTATCGTCGCTAATGGGGCGTTTGTGCCACGAACCAACCCCACAGCAATGGGACCACCCATGGCATCGTCCGCGACTCCTGCTGGACGCCCATTTCGCCCGAATCCTGCATTCCGGGCGTATCCGCGAGCCGCACGACCACCCCAAAAACAAGTAGGTCAAGACCCGGCGTTGGCACTGAACCCTCAGAATCCCGTGGTACCCCAGAGGGTGGGACAAGGTCCAACGACCCCCCAAAACTCGATACCGGTGGTTGCTACGCCACCTACGGCACCACTAGGGGTTGTTCGCACGCCGAGGCCCATGGTCTGCTGGAATTGTGGGCAACAGGGCCACTTCCATCGAGATTGCCCGGCGGAGCGCCGTCTTTTCTGTTTCCGCTGTCGGTACTCAGGAGTAACTCCCCAGGAGTGCCCGTATTGTCATCCGGGAAACGAGCAAGGGAGCACGCGACTCCGGTGCACGTGCTTCCACCAAGGGTAACTCCACCGGAAACATCGCACTGTGAGCTGTGTGCCACCGAAGGATGGAAACCGCTGGCGGAGGAACCCATTGCCTCCGAATTCTTCAGCGACCCTGGGAGGGTGCTCGCCGAATCCTCTTCGGCGGCAACGTTCGAGAACCCGGCTGGTTGCCCAGCCGAGGCTCTTGCTCTTGGCGACCCAGCGGTCTCCGCCCCTTTGTCTAACCTTCGGGAAGCTCCCCCGGACGAGTCACCCGTGGTTACACCTCGCGATACTCTGAACTCAGATCACCTCGTCACTCCGGAGCCCATGCCGGAGAGCGATGTCCACGTTAAGCTCTCGCAAACGGAGGCCCCTAGGGCCTTCTACGTGGATCTGACTATCGGAGGGTTGTGCATCGAAGCGCTCGTCGACTCCGGAGCGACACGATCTTTCGCCGGAGCCGGAGGGCAGAGACTCTTCGAGGAAATTCGGTTACCGAGGGTGCAAATTCCGGAGAGGCGTGTTATCAATGCGGGCGGCCACGTCGATTCTACGACGTACATGACTCCCTGCTCCGCCGAATTGGCCGGCAGAGTCACCCTGGTCAAGGCCCTCATTTTGCCTAACCTCTCTGAGGAGTTTATCTTGGGGATTGATTTCTTGGTCAATGCGCGTATCGTTATAGATTTTTTCGATAAGACCTGGCACTATCGGGATCAACCCGATACCTGCCATGCGTTCATCCCGGTAGAACGGGGTGCTAGTATGATTATGTGCTGGGGACTGCGCACCTTAGAGGAGACCCAGCGAGCGCAACTCCAAGCGTTTTTGGACCTCCCACTCGCTACCGGACACTCCGGGATAACTACCCTCACATCGCATAGTATCGACGTTGCGGGAAATCCACCGATCCGCCAACGCCCTTACCACAAGAATCCCGCGATGCGTGACATAATGTGGAAGGCGGTCGACACTATGCTCAAGGATGAAATTATCGTCCCTTCACATAACGAGTGATCTAGTCCTATAGTAATGGTGAAGAAGCCGAATTGGAAGTACCGTTTCTGCATTGACTTCAGGAAAGTGAATGCAGTCACCAAGAAGGACGCGTACCCAATCCCCAATATGACCGGTATCCTCGACGAATTGCGGCAAGCGCACTATATTACGACTCTGGATTTGAGCCAAGCGTATTTCCAGATTCCTTTGGCGAAAGAGTCTCAGAAGATCACCGCGTTTGTAGTCCCCGGGCGACAGCTATACCATTTCCAGCGCATGCCGTACGGCCTAACCAACGCGGCGGCCACATTCCAGCGGCTGCTGGATCGTCTAATTGGACAGGACTTGTACCCTCAGGTCTTCGTCTACTTGGATGACATTATTATCGTGTCGCGAACGTTCGAACGACACTTAGAGCTCCTCGAGACCATCCTCGAGTACTGAGGAAGTCGGGAGGGCCCAAACGGAGCCATTCAGTGCTCTCGGCTGGCCTAGCCAGTTCCTAGGTGGGAAGTGGCCGAAGTGGAGGTGAAACACTCCCGCTCCAAGAAAAGCGGATCGGGACTCAAAAGTTAGGTTAGTTGTGTTCGGCGGACTGGGGCACAGACCCTCAGAGGGCTGAGTGGGTCTGGCGGACTGAGGCATTGACCCCCGGATGGCCGGTTTTAAGAAAAATGAAAGGATGACAAGTTTTAAGAAAAATAAAGGTACGTTTGGCGGACTTGGGCACACCACCCCCAGATGGACGGTTTTAACTAAAAGAATCGGTACGTTCGGCGAACTGGGGCCTAGGCCCCAGAGGGCTGGTTAGTGGGAAAGAAACCCCGATCCCAGGAGATGCCACTCCAAACCCGGAACACGTAGAAATAAGGACACCAAGTCCATCACCATGGCGGAGACAAAACTCGCCCCAGGCCTCGGCAAGGGGAAGGGGTGTGACGGAATCCGTCATTTAAAATATTAGTCTAGCCGTGGGAATTATTCTACATAAATTACAATTATAAAAATGAATAAATATTAAATAAAATAAAAGGAATGAAATAAAAAGGGGAATAAAATTCAAAGTAAAATGAAATAAATGAAATGATAAAATAAATAAAACAAATTATTATTAAAGAAAAATTATTATGAAAATATATTGGGGATAGAAGCGGGGAAATAGGAAAAAGGGACCGAAATGCGGGTTTAAAATCGCGCGCGTCTAGAAGGGACTATAAGCGTCAAGAAGGACTGCGCGCGTCAAGAAGGAATGCGCGCGCCGGGAAGGACTGCGCGCGCAGGGGACGCATGGTTTCGTTGGCTAACGCCATTTTTGACACCAGTTGCGTCCCACGCTACATAGAGCACACACCTACGTCGCTCCGCGAGTGAATTAACAAAAAGAAACGAATAACAACGTGGTTGAGGAGGTTTTTTTGATACGCAAAGTGAAGAAATGGAGATGAGGGAGGGAGACACACCCCCGCAGGGAGTTCCAGAGGCGGGAGACAGGGAGGACAGCCCGGTGGACCCTCCAGAGGTCCAGGTGAGTGGATTTTTGTCTTCTGGTGGGTTCGTCACCGGTCTCTCTCACTCTCATAGTGGCAAAGAACGGAGATGACGCCGAAGCCACCACCCCTTTTAGTCCCCTGTCACGTGCATTGTCCGACCCTTGTTCGATACTTTCCCCCTCACCCTTCAGGTGATCATCGTGCTCACGTGTGTTTCGGGCGCTCGCGCCAACGTCGCGGGGTGAATTTCATCCCCCTCGCGAATTTGGGTTCCGGGACTCGGTAGTGGGACCCCCGGATGATCCGACGTAGGGAGGGCGGTCGAGCGGGGAGTTCGCGCCCCTCGCACCCCCTCACCATAGAACCGGGGTGCAGCTTGTCCAGTTTGTCCCAAAAAGAGGTAAGGGATGCTATTCGCGTACGTTTTTCCCAAAAAGGGATAAGGAATGTTATTCGCGTCCCGTTTGTCCCAAAAAGGGATAAGAGATGTTATTCGCGTCCCGTTTTTCCCAAAAAGGAATAATGGATGCTATTCGCGTACGTTTGTCCCAGAAAGGGATGGAGGATGCTATTCTCGTCCGATGGGCCCAAAAGGGGGTCATGGATGGTAGTTTGTCCCGACTGTCCCAAAGAGGGATAGGGGAGGTTATTCTCGTCTCGGTTGTCCCAAAGAGGGATAGCGGATGCTAGTCTCGTCCGATGGACCCAAAAGGGGATCCGGGGATGCCATACTCGTTCCTGATGTCTCCCCAAGGGGGAATAAAGGGACGCGAAGAGATTGTCGGCAGGCTGCGAGGCTGGTTACGGGGATCAACCCCTAGTAGGATCTCGGGGGAGTTCGCTCAGTACCTGCGGGATTGGGGACCCTCACCCCTCATCGAGGGGTCGTTCGACCCCTTGCGGACTTCATCCCATGGCGGATCCAGAGCGGGCAGAAACCCTTCCCGGAGGGAGGCCCCGACGACCGAGGAGATGACCTGTGGCTTGACGTCCGTCGCCCTGTTTATGCTAATTAGTATCTTATCGAATATCATTTTATTGTTGATTATGATCTGTATTATCCTTATGGTAGAGGCCAAGTTCAATAGTGGAACAAGTAAGGAGAATATCGAGTCTGTATTTTATTTGCGACCTTTCCCCCATCTTCACCAAAGGACCCACGCCCTCTCTACCCAACCGAGTACTGAGCTGCCGAGAGGCTGTTCCGTGCCCTTCCTCCCCTCTCAGTTAGATAAGTTAGCGTTAAGTTGAGTACGTTTCGGATCGTGGTACGATTGGAGTTTGTTTTGGGTTCCGTTCTGAGTGTGGTGAGATTTGAAGCGAGAGGGATGCGTTACCTCCCGATTAGTTATATAAGTTTTATCCTGCTGCTGGAGCTGTTTGCGGTGTTGCTCCCACCGAAATTCGACCAACTGGCACCCATATTGGATTAGGTTAAGGAAATTGAGGGGGTAGGGAAGTGGACGACGATGACTGGCATGGAAGGGTAGCCTCTCTCCGAAATGTCACGTCACGAAATCAATCAGTATAAGAAACAATTCTATAGATACAGCACCCTCGGAAGGGTACCTAGGTGTTCACGTTGATAGCAGACTCACCTGGAACACCCACATCACAGAATCCACCAAAAAAACCAAGGCTATCATGGGCCGTCTCTTCCACCTCTTCAAGTCAAAATCCCTCTCTACTAAAACAAAATTACGCCTATACAAAGCCCTGGTGAGACCAGTGCTAACGTACGCTGCTCCAATATAGCACAATGGGGCCTATTGCCACATTGCAAAGCTTCAAATCATTCAGAATGAATACCTCAGAGTGATCCTCAATCGCTACCGCAGTACCCCAATCCACATCCCCCACGAAACAGCAGGAATTGAATATATTGATGAATTCATCAGCAGATTAACCACCAAGTTTTCGGATAACCTGAAAAATCACCCTAACTCACTGGTTTCCTCTCTTGATCCCTACAAACCATCCAAATGGTCTGAGGGTTTTTTCGCACGAACAATCTTCCTTATCTCTAATCACCTCTCCCATCAAAAAAACCATGTATATATGAAAATCACACAATTCATCGTAATGTATGTAAAAGCCCATGGGCTGAAGCTACTGCAATGAACCTTCAGTTTGCATTCAATTTAATTTCTACAGTGTTCTTAACATTTTATCTCTTTGCATTTGGTACAAATGTGTGATTCCCTGTGTCCGGTGCTTCAGATTCCAGGGTTCTCTTCCCAGGCGAATCACAGTTTTCGGTCCATGTACAAATAATTCTTTTATTTCCGTTTTACCAGTTAATTACGCATGTAAATCAAGTTCATTATCTCTATTACGTTTATTCTGTCGATGGTCGGGGATTTATTATTCCAGAGTGACTCTCACGCATTTCGCTTCTTACTCATTAACATTTCTTCATTTTATTCAATTTTTCCCTTATTTCCTCTCAAATTGTTCTTTGGCTCCTCATTGTTTTTTTCATTAAATGGGGAAATGTCTCTCAGGTGATATTACGCATTGAGTAATTCAATCACGTGTTTCTTCATCATTGACATGTTTCCCCCTGGAAACAACGTTTATTATTAATCCAATCATTAACAAATATCGACAGACAAAAATACAATAAAATATAAAGCCAATAAGAAGTACACAAATCGTGAATTCTAGTATATTTTTATAAACCATTTCTTTTCTTCAATATGATTTTACCTTTTTAATCTCAATTTTCAATTCCCATTTTAATACATTTAATTCCCTTTCAAATCGCGGAGAGTACACTCTTCGCGATCAATAATAATTATCGTCTGTCTTTGTTCCTCTAATGTCGTTTATTCTAGTTCTTTCCGCGCGAGAGACACGTGGCGTTGGTTATCTGAGCGACGTATACGCCCTCCTCCAGAGCAACACGCTCCTCTCACTCTTTCTTTCTTCCTAACCTTCCCTATCTCCCTTTTTCGGGATTCGCGTGACTCTATTTCCCTTTCCCTGACTCTAAGTTTGGTCCACAGGGGTCCAAAACAATCGATTCCCTTGGTGATCCACTAGGGTTCACCTGTAAAAAAAATGGCTCTATTGCAGTCCACTAGGGTCTGCTAGAATCGCGATTTTACCCTCGGCGTCGTATGGAAACATCATACGATTTCAAAAATGTACATGATTTTAGCTCGTCCAGGCTTTGCGCGCACTGTGCTGCAAGGATCACTCCCAAAGATATTCTGTTCTATTCTGGCTCGGCAGCCAGAATATATGACCTCTTTTCGTATTTCTGGCACGCGGACCAGAAAACGACAATGCGCTACATCACGGCGCTCCGCCATACTTCTAACTGGCCTCAGCCATCTCCACTCTTCCGCACCCTACGAGAGCCCCTCAACTCACGGGTTCTTTCTCTCTCTTGGTCTTCCTACGGTTTCGTCGCTCGATCTTTTCCATTCCATTCCTTTTACCTATTCCCGATTAATTCGTGAGGGTTCTCACACTACGAACTCGCTATTACTATTAATACACTGTACACTACTACTGTATGCACTATGTTATGTTAATAAAACGCTTTGAAATGATAAAAAAAAAAAAAAAATTAGCCACTTCAAAGAAAATACAAAGTATTTCGCTCACCAGACTGAGAAGAAGTAAACTCTACTCAATTTCTTATCTTCCCTCCGTTATTCATAACTAAATGAGAATCCCTCTGTTCTCTCTCAATTTAACGAGAACTCAATGAAGCAACTCAATTATGACACACGATGTGATGCAATCGGTGTCCAAGACGAGAATCAGCTAAGCTGGTGAGTCATCTCGTTGGTAAAGCCGGCCGGCACGCTGTTCCAGCTTGGCAGACGGTGATTGGCTCATGGCTATCGATGATCTCGTCGATGCCTACCAGATGGCCCTTAATATTTGAATTTCCCCGTTGTAATACACTTCCGGGAAATTCACGAACAAATTGAACCGCCGTTAGTTGATGTTACAGAAGCGTTCCTCCAACTCCCCGAAGTTCTTCTGAATAATTTGAAGTTACTCTGGGTCTCGGGCAGTTCATTTGTACGCTCATCCTCTCAACTTTCACATTAATCAATCAATGAATCAATGGAACTCCTCGACCAATCACCCAATACCTTCCTTGACAAATGTCCATCCGGTGATGCCCTCTGTTGTTCATCGATGAGATGTTTCATTCTCTTGCCGATGAGTGGTATAATTTGGAATAAAAATGGAATATAAACATGAATAATTAATATTTCCTTTAACTAACTCAAAAAATCTCTCATTGACGAACGGTTGATCCTCATTCTGGACACAATAATTAAAATTCATAAATCATCGCGCCCAGACGACAAAAATGTAACGCGATGCGGAATATGACGTTAGAATATGTATATAGAAATGAACAATTAACGAGTGTTTGAAATGCCATAGAATACTTACACGAGAGAGATGAATGTAGCCCGCTATACCCCTCCTGCGCCAGCTCTACAAAAGGGCTCTCTCGTCAAATACTCCCCGGCTCCGAGAAAAACGATGACGCTGGCAAAAAACAGACCAACAGATATCTCTATCCACGGCCGTTAATGGTGAGGAGGTTTCCGCATCCTCAATTGTGATCACCTCTAGTGATGAGGCAAATATGGGCTCTGCAGGGGTGCGTCTTGATAGGCCGGGCTGGGAACTCAGAACAGGAGCCACTGTCACTCTTTCTTCTGGAAAAGAAACCATAAATATATCGCACACTAATTTTCTTCTGACGAAGAAACTATAAATATATCGCATGCCAAACTCAAGAATACGGTTACCACTCTATGTACCGTTACCCCTCTCCAACACGTTCAACACCCCACAAACCCTATACTCCATATACTCCAGGGCCTCACCTGGACCTCTAGGTCTTCGTCTGAAAAAGAAGGAAATGATAGCTAGAAAATTTAGGACAAAATTACTTTGTAGAGGATAATTGTACTTACCAAGGATGATTTCCTCATAGTAATGCTCCATGTTATAATAACTCTCCCAACACAGACTTTTTCACAAAACTGAGAAAACTGAGCGATGTTTCTATCGCAAGAATTTTCTTTCGAATGAGTCTATCCTGCAGTGGAAACTTCCTTTTTATGAGGGAAAATGATTACCATATTATGAGGACTTTGGTGTTTCGTTTATTGTCCTTATAGTTTTCTTTAACTTTTGAAATTCCTTTTTCATGTTACGCAAAATGGCACTTTAATGTAGGTCTTGCTTTTCATAGCTTCTTACTTTTCCATACACTCTAAGGGTCTATTTTCCCGAAGCCCCCGCGGGGTGACCTCTCGAGAGTTTTGTCATACCCATTTTTCCTTTCATGGGTAAAGTGTACCTTCCACGGAAAATTCTAAACTGCTTACATGTATTCGTCGACTTTCCAAAAAAATTCTAAATGTTCAAAATTATTCATGAAGAAGTTTCTTTTTGGACGCATGTTTTATTTGATGAGATGTTCTAGGGTTTCCCCTCCATATTTGATTGACCTTATTTCCCTTACGCCCCACCTCTGTTACACATCACATGGTGTGATGAAAGGCCGGAAGAGTCATGCATTTTTTGATCAAATGAAATCTACGGTAACCCGAGTGACACCATATCGCCGGAGTACATTATTCCACGAGCTAAAATTCAAAAGCTTGCCTCTCCCTATTATGTATCACGCCGTGAGCGCTCCTCCCCTGAGGACAGAGAGGTAGCCTCTCACGACAGAGGAAACCAAGACTCTCAAAATTATCAGTGTGTGAAAAGCACAATAGCGATAAGTGACCAAAAAAATATTGAGTTGACACCTACGGAGCAAACAGTGAACAAAATAATTAGTGATAATGTCTGTGACGCGCCTTCGCTGCTACTATCACATACGTTCCAAATCAATAAAAGTTACACTAAGCAAGTGATAACAGGATTGGTCTGGGATGAATTCGGGAGTATTTTTCCTGCAGCTCAAATGATAGGCACGCAGCCCCGTGAATTTATAGCATTCACACGCGCAGCGTTTGAGGCTTTCTGGATGTCTAAATTGGTGATACTTGCATACTTCAGAGACGATCTATCATCACGCACTGAACGGCAGAAGTATCAATCTATTAAGTGCAGTACGAAGATTAATCTAAAGTTCGCATTCTCTAACTCGTCAATACCTGCTATTTATCCCCATGACAGCTCAACTCAAACACGAATCTACATACTGGAGTCTACAACACAGGTGCTGCTGGATCATGGAGCCTAGATCATCGAGCGCTTGTTTCGTTTGTATAGATTAAGTACGCATGTTTATAGAAGAAAAATTGTAGATGCTATCGTCCTTTCCATCCTTAGCGACTCAGAGCTTCGTAAAAAACAGCACCAGAGCGATAATGACTTATCATTACATTCATTAGCTAGAAGTCGTGCGATTCTTGCCTCTGCAAGGAAAAAAATTATGACTTCATGTATAAATACTGTGTTTTGAAGACTTTTATGAAGAAATGATTACTTTTCAAAAAGCTTCGTTATATCTCGACATTACGGAAGTTCTCCGCCGCAAGCTCGATGATAATGATGTCATGAAAGATGTGGATTATACATCTGGTAAATGAAGAATAAAAGAATATGTTTTCCCGTTTCCGTTCATTTCTATTCCAAAGTCTGAAGCGATCACATCGACATGAATATTGTTGTGGTACTCCAAGGGGTCCGCGGACGCAGCAGGAAGTATTTACCCAAAGAAGTGACCGTGGTTGACGCAGATGGGATTTTCGTAGGACATTGGCTCATTAGTCCCCATCACCCTTACCTTGACCTGGCTACCTGTTGGCGTGAGGCGAACAATAGCCTCACAACGAAAGAGCACGGCATTGAGTGGTTCGATGGGGACATTCCTGAAATTGACGTTTTGCATTATATCCGCTGAAAATACGGACCCAATGTCATAAAATTAATATTTGCTCTTTGATTATTCATTTCTATTCATCTCGTACACCTTGTGACGTGGTGTCCCCCGCGTCTCAGGTGATGCACGTCCCCCGCCCAGCAGCCCAACCACCCAAGATATAAGAGCCCCAAGGTATGCCAGAATGTGTGAATTTTATGTGGGAATGAATAAGGAGTGAATGTGGGGTGAGGAGAAGGAACCCCAGCGGCCGCAGCAGAAGAAGAAGCCCCACCAGCCAGTCCCGAAGTTCAAATGTGGCGCCGAGAGAGGAGGGTGAAGCCACCAGCCGCAGAAAGGAGTCACCATCCAGCCAGCTCCTGCGCGCACAACTTCCTCCGCTGAACTAGCCCAAGGGAATGCGCGGACGATGAACCCCAGGATCCTGATTGGCATTGACCCAATAGATCTAGGGTTCAATCCAATCAGGATATACGGAGCAAGGGGAATGACCGGGAAATGGGTCAGAGAGAAGAAAAAGAAGGAAATGAACCAAAAACACGTGTGAATTAATTACACCGTGTTCCGAAGCGAAAACAACCTGTTGCCCAAGCCCAGAGCTGTTAGAAGATAATTAACCCAGTGAAATTGAGTGAAATTTGGAAAGGACAAAGGTGACAGAATTGACGGAGGAATTGAGAAGGTACCAGAGTGTGATAGTGAGGGAGAAAAGACTGAGTGGAGCAAGAGAGGCGAGGAGTAGTGTCGGCGAGTGCACCCGAGAGGTTAAGCCCGGTGGACGGAAGGCCGGATAGAGCAGGAGAGCGACAGGGAACGCCCACGCATGCCCGAACCAAACGCCATATCCCAGAAACGAGAGGAGGAAGGTGAGGGACCGGATCCAGCCATCAACGAGGAAAGGAATCCACTCGCCAAGGTCTGAATTAATTCTTCTTGTATAATCTCCCCCCCCCCCCCCCAATCGTCGCACTGATTTTCCCTAGTGTCCCCCTATGAGAGTGAGAGAGATAGGAATAACATTGACCTTGGGGATTGTTGCGCGTATCATATCGAGTTCCCCTTCAGGGAATTGAGAGAAATTATTGTACCTTTGGATGATCATGCAGGCCAGTTTCATGCTGGTACCATTAACCCCCTAGGAGACCCTGAGCCCTAGACCAGTATTATTATTATTATAGTATTCTCGGATCCTTCTTGTACTATTGGCTTATTATCATTTTTTCGGATCCGTATTCTATGATTGGATGAGCATTGGGTAATGATATTCCCGCATAGGGAATTGGAGTGATTATTGTTATTATTTAACCCTATTGATAGCTGTTAGTATTCAGTTTGAAGTTGAGAGATTTCCGGGAGAGGCCAAGTGCCGAATAAAGTAATTATTATGTATCCAACTCCGCGAGTCATTATTCGTTCCCCAAATCCCATCGTCAAGGCCGACGGGATCAAAAGGAATAGGTCACAAATGGCGCCCAACGTGGGGCCAGCTGAACATTAGGCCCGCATGAGAAGTTTCCTCGGAGAATCTAAGAGTTTCAAACTCGATTGAAATTCGAAGAGAAGTAGTAGAGTCGGATCACTCGCACTCACATAAAATTTTTGATTAAAATCGTTGTCATTTAATTCTCATTAAATTTCGGGGTTTTGTCATTTTGGTCGCCTCTCATCCGTTATGGAAGGCCAACTTATTGGAATGGGTGACCCCTATCTACGTACCAGCCTTCTCCCTACATTCCCCATTTCTTCAGTCACCACCGCTCCAACAACCCCAACTTCAACAGGGGTGGTAACCACTACCATAGTCGCCACCCATCCCACATCCCACAGCATCGTCGGCCCCACAGCATCTTCCCCGGTGATGAGTTCCCGAACAAGTAGACCCGATTCCCGCCGAGTTACAGTGGAGCAGCTGATCCCTATCCTTCTCCAATTGAATCCCGCACATGTCCCCAGAGCCCTAGAGATCGCTAGGGATTTTTCCGCACTAGACCCGCGTGGACAACTAGCCCTGATGGACGCGCAGTGTTTTAGCACTTTTGGTCTAACGGAAGAGTTGATAGAGAGATTCATGCGACACGAAATCCGGAGGAACTATGGTAATATGGTAACCGCCTGGAACCCCGAGGTGGATTCGCTTCAGGGAATCCCGTTTACCTTTCTGGGAGCCCACCGATCGGCCTCGTTCGACGACTCGCGGAACGTGACGCGCCAGGAGATCGAACAGGAGGAGCAGTTGCTGCCGACGGGTCAGAGCCAGGAACCGTATAACGACCCGATCTCGATGAACATGTCGGGCATGGGCGAGCAGGACTGGTCGGCGCACGACAAAAGCGCCTGGAGAGTGCCGAACCGAGTTAACTTCGCCTTGGATTCCACTAGTATCCTACACACCACCAGTCCCCTAGTCCCGAACCCTAACCCTAGGACACAAAACCCAGTCTTCCAGTCGACATACAGGGTTGATTCGACCTCACAACCAGTAACCCCAGTGCCTGCGCAGTCCCTACTCCCAAATCTAGCTCCCATGAATCCCGAGCAGTACGCACCCCCCTTTCGGCCGAATCAACACGTCAGAGAAACCCTAGCCCAAGTCCACGCTACCCCATTCCATCACCCCTCGGCCTACAGCCAGAGCACCAATCCCAGACCCCTTCTATTAGAGTTTGAAGATGACCCCCGCTCCTCACCCCCAATGCACACTGCGTATAATGTACTCAGGGTACGCCAATCGCTCGGCATTCTCCGCAGGCCAAGATCACAAATTGGGCACGATCTACAAGACTGAGGGAATTAAGTTCAGTGGGGAAGCCGGGGAGCACACGAACGAGTTTCTGGACCAACTGAGCTTTGGCGTGAGAAATACAGCATGACGGAACACGAGACTTTAGCCGCAATCCCCTCGGCTCTATCGGGCATTGCGGAGGTGGTTTTGGCCCCAGCGCCTTAAGTTGAAGACGTTCGCGTGGTTCACGGAGGAATTTAGAGCGGTATCCTGCCCTCCCGATCAATTCCGACGGTTGTGGGAGGAGGTTAGGCAACGTGTGCAACTGGAGGGCGTGGCCATGCACGAGTATGCCATCTGTATGAACGCCTTATTCGCCGGGATATACCCCCCCCCCCCCCTTCGTATCAGTCGAGATGCAGCTGGACACTATTTATACGCAGTCGAAGCCGGTATATCAGGAGGCGTTCGGGTGCCGCGAGGTGAGCTCGGTGGCTCAACTCATCACCTATGGACGGGAAGTGGGGGACTGACTGGAACAAAAGAATCGGTACCATCTGATGTTGAAAAACCCTCGAGGCAAGCAGGAGTTCGCACGCGCAGGTAGCAGCGAAAGCGAGAAAACCATCCCCTACCCCTGTTTACGCCAACGTCACCCAAGTCCCTTTGGAAAACACCCCCAATCCTCACTATCCTCCCCCTTTGATGAGTGCACCCGTTCCCCCTCCCTAAAATCTTGGATAGCAAGAGAATAATTGTATGGCTGGTTGGCAGTGTTTCCGATGCGGTCAAGTGGGGCACTTCGTCAGAGATTGCCCTACCAAACCTCCCCCCAAACCTAGAACACTATATTCCCTCGTTCCCTCCCAGAAACCGGACCCATCCAGGGTACCAAACCCCAGGCCAGGCTCAAGGCCTTCCCTATGCCCCGGACCAAGATGCACCACAACTCCAAAACTACTACCAATACCCGCTCCAGCAGCAGACCCAATACCAAATGACTCCCCCCTTTATCCCAGACTCTCAAACCTACTCATCCCAGAATCCGCCACAACACCAGGGAAACTGGAGCAGGGGGCGGGATTAGATGGAACTGCCCCCCCCCCCTCGAGATGGAGATGGAGAGTAAGATGGCCCCGCCAGATCCTAAGGAAACCCAGGAAGATCCTGAAGGGTCCAACCGACCCCCCCCCCCCCCCCAACCCACTGAAGAACCCGTACCCCTGATTTCCCGAACAGCTACCAAGTCCCAGGAAACCTCCCCCACCCCCGATGAAGTCTTCACCCTCACCCTCGAAAATCATCCCCACCCCAACGCTCTGTCCTACGAAGATTTCCTCACGCTGTTGTACAATGATCCCATCGAAAATCGATTTTTCATCCCCTTGAAACTCGGTCCCACTATAATCCAGGCGTTGGTCGACACTGGGGCCAACAGGTCCTTCCTAAATACTAAAAGCGCAGCTTGCGTGAGCGAATTCATAGTGCCGAATAAGTCAGATGTATCACTAGCTAACGGGCTAACATATACCCTGTCAGGTTGCGTGTGTTTGAAATTGGAGGTGACCGGAGCGGTCGAAATTACCACCTTCCGACTATCAGAAGCGCTGTCACACGACTTCATCATCGGGATGGACGTGCTGAAACAACTGGATCTCGGGTTAGATCTAGAACGAAAAGTAGCAATTGGCCGAAACGGCGCGGAAATCACCAGCCAGCAATCCCTAAACGACCCTAGTAAATTTACGGCCATTAGAGCCTTTCCTATCACCGTTTGGCACCCAGAGATCACTCCCGACGAGAAATCCACCTTAGCAGAAATGATTCTACACCCCCCCTCCCTGCGACTCATTCCAACTAGCCGTACTCCCTGAGGACGAGACCCAAGTGCTCAGGGAAAAGTTTCGTAGCCTTATCCTCAAGCCCAGCAAGCAAGTCCTGAAAAGCCCCGACCTCACAATGCATATTGATGTCCAGGGGCATCCCCCCATCCGCGACGGAACCAGGAGATACCCCCCTCCCTTGTTAAAAACTGCTCACGAAAAGGTGAAGACCATGTTGGAGGAGGACGTGATCGAACCTTCCAACAGCGCATGGTGTAGCTGGCCGGTGCTCCATCGGAAGCCGGACGGCACTTATCGGTTTGGCGTGGATTACCGGAAGTTGAACGCGGTCACGAAGCACGATGCCATTCCGGTGCCGAACATCGATGACCTGCTGGACAGAGTCAAAAGCCCCAGGTACATTTCTAAGTTGGATTTGAGCCAAGGCTTTTTCCACATTCCCCTAGACGACGAGGGTAAGGAGAAGAGAGCGTTTGCAGTACCGGGAATTCCCCCGGGACTATTCCAGTTTGAGCGGATGCCATTCGGGCTGAGAAACGGGCCAGTCACATTTCAGCGACTGACTGATGTGGTCGTCCCGAGGGCCTGGTCCTCCAACGTGATCAAGTACGTGGACGATTTCCTGGTAATCACCGAAACGATTGAGGAGCACATTTGGTTCATCACCAATCTGATCAAGTTGCTCGGAGAACACAACCTGACTATTAACCCCGATAAAAGTGAATTCCTGTGCGAGAAAGTCACTTTTCTCGGATACCAGCTAACCAGTGAAGGACTGTCCATCGATCCTGATCGAATCCAACCCATTCTGGAGTACCCTGAGCCCCGGAACGTAAAGCAACTCCAACGATTCCTTGGCATGATCGGGTGGTACGCCCGATTCCTCCCTAATATCTCGAACGACAGAATCCCCCTCCTATCCCTACTTCACAAGGACACCCCCTGGAGCTGGACGGACCGCCAGCAGAGGTCCTTCGAAAAGCTGAGAAAATCCCTAGTAAATACCTCCGTCCTTGCTCACCCAGCTTTCTCCAAGCCATTTATCCTACAAACCGACGCCAGCGAAGTGGCCATAGGGACGGTGTTCCCCCAGCCAACAGAGTTGGGAGCAGATTCGGAGGAACGAACGACCCGACTAGGATTCGACCGACCCATTCGTTACGCGAGTCGTCTCCTCTCCTCCGCGGAGAGGAACTATACCGTAACCGAGAAGGAATGCCTCGCGGTATTATGGGCAACGAGGAAATTCAGGCCCTATATCTATGACAGCTACTCCAGGGTCATCACAGACCACTCCAGCTTAAGATGGTTGCTGAATTTCAAGAATCCCATGGGTAGAGTCGCTCGATGAGCACAAGAGCTGCAGTTCCACAGTTTCGACATTATCCACCGGAAAGGGTCATTGCATGTAGTCCCCAATGCCCTGTCCCGAATTTGTCCCGATTCCCTGGCCACAATGAAAATGATCCGAGACACCCCCGACGAATTGTACCAACGCCGCAAAAAGGAAGTAGTGGATAATCCTAGCAAATTCCCTGATTGGACCCTAGATGACGACCAGCTATTCACCTTGGGACCAAATCCCCAAATTGATCCGACCATACCCGACCTTAACCAGTGGAAACTCGTGCTTCCCCCGGGACTGAGACATCCCACGATTCAAACAGCTCATGACTTACCCCAAACGGGACACTTCGGAGTCGAGAAAACATACCATCGAGTGGCGACGGACTTTTATTGGCCCGGGATGTATCAGGACGTGGCTAAGTTCGTCAGGTCCCGCCCTGCTTGTCAGCGATTTAAGATTCATCCTATGAAGCCCCCTGGATTGATGAAAGAACGAATAGTGTCAGAACCTTGGTCTGTGGTCGGAGCAGACATTACCGGACCTTATCCCCCCAGTAAAAACCAACACCTGTATATCCTAGTAATCCAAGACCTATTCACCAAGTATGTAGAGCTGAAACCCGTGCGGAAAGCAAATGCCAAGGCCATCTGGAGGGTATTATACGAACAGATTATCCTCAAATGGGGGAGACCCCGGTGGTTCCTCAGTGACAATGGAACAGAGTTCGTGGGGAAAGACATTGAGAGACCTCTAGCTGACCTGGGAATCAAGCATACTACAACGCCCTTGTATCACCCCCAAGGCAACCCTGCAGAACGAGTAAATCGCAACCTACGCCCCATGGTCGGAATATTCGTAGGGGAGAACCATCGAGAATGGGACAAATACCTCCCAGAATTTGAATTCGCCCTCAACACAAGTCTCCATACGGCCTTAGGAGTATCCCCAGCTTTCTTGACCCTAGGACGAGAACCCAGAGCCCCACTTCCTGCCCTAGAAACCCCTAACCAACCTTGTCTTGACGGGGAAAAACCCATTCCCCCTAGTGAAGAACAGCAGATGGAGTGGTCGGATCGGATGAAACGCAGAACCCACATGTGTGATTTGGTACTAAAGAACTCAAGTGAATCCTTCGTAAGAAACGCGAAGTATTATGACCAGCACCATCGGGAAGAACGATTCAGGGTGGGAGATTTGGTATTAAGGCGGGCTCGCACCTTGTCACAAGCTTCTCAAGGCTTTATGGCAAAACTCGCCCCAAAGTATGACGGACACTGGATGGTGCGGAACGCGAGGTCCTTCGTAGTTTATGATTTGGAAGAGCCTGATGGGAAACGATACCTGAACATCCACATAAAAGACCTAGAACGATTTATTCCCCCCACAGATGAACCGCTCGAAGTGGCCCCTAGTTCCCCCGTACGGCAGGATCTGGGGCTACCAGGTGTCCATGGGAAAGCTGCCGGCCCTGGCAGAGGAAAGTCCCGCTGCCCAGGAGATGATGGAGGTCCTGGGGCGGGGGCGAGAAAAGACGGAGAGAGAGAGGGAGAAGAACACAGCCCTGCGCAGGGAGCAGGAGAGGCTCCAGAGAGTGGAGACAGCGGAGACGATCCGTGGGTCACTAGTGACGATCCGGTGTGCCTCACCCCTGACCCCCAACCAACAGACAGCCTCGCTGCTGACGAGACCAAGTGATAACCGTGGGCAGGTTTCGAGTTGTGCGTTTGCTTACATTAGACTCAAGTAACGTGCTCAGTGTCGAAACCAAGAGTTGGACATTCCAACTCTTGGTTTCGACACTCCAGCTACTCTACACATTGCTTCTACAGAGACCATCTACAGCTATACTTTGACGTTCAGCAGAGAATATCTACACTTAGTGGATTGTCGAAAATCTTCAAATTAAAAGATGAGTTGTTTTCCAATTTTCGAAAGTGTCTGAACAGATTAATAGTCCGTCTGATTTTACAGGGGGAGACGAAACAGGCATAAGGTCTACTGAGGAGAGAACAGCATCAACAGACAGCCCAATCACTCCAGATGCTCATGTGGATTTACTTGCAATAGAAAAGCAGATTCATTCCATGACACACGAGACTGAGCCAGTCTCTGATCAAGAAGGAACTCTACCCACTCAAAAACTCAACCTCAACATCGTAAAGATATGCCACAGTGTGCCTGTTCTGCACACCCTGTTTGAAAATCAGTCGGAGCTGGACACCCCGGACAGCGGAGAAAATCTACAGCTGAAATCTACTGACGAGAGCAACTCGCCTAAACGAACCTCTAAGAAACCGAGAAGCTCAACGCTGCCACACAGCAAGTCTGGGTCATGCACGTTGGAGGACGTAAGGATATTCCAACGCTGCATGAGTTCTTCGACTTTCTACGACAGAGAGCACGTGCTCTACATGGATCTCAACAACCAGCAATTCACCAGAAACATCCACAGAAGCCACTCAGCATACCAGCTCCTCCGCCGATGCATCCAACGATGCCATGGGAGCAGCAGTTTAACTGCGAACCATCGCCACTCAACGGGAAATTTCAACAATCTTGGTCTGCTCAAAAACAATGCTGGCGCCCTCGAAGAAATTGACCATCCCAAGATTGGAAATGACAGCGGCAGTGATGGTTGCAGAGTTAGCCGGCTGCGCTAAGAACATCATTGAGCAACCAGACATCGAGACCTACTCATGGACCGATTCATCAGTTGCACTGACCTCGATGCAGAGTCATCCATCCAGGTGGAAAGACTATGTGAGGAATCGAGTCCAGGAGATCCACGAACTCCAACCTGCAGCAATCTGGCGACACATCAATGGAGTTGATAATCCAGCGGATTGTGCGTCAAGAGGAATCACACCGGAGCAGTTAGTCAATCATCATCTCGTGTTTAGTCAACACGATTTAGTTAGCACGTTTATTGAGAATCTCAGCCTGGATCAACAGGATCATCAAGAAATTCAAGCGGGAGCCCTGTCCAGACTCTCCAGTGATTATAGAGATCGAGGATGCAAGAATCTACTGGTTGGTCTACATCCAACATTTGCACTTCAGCAACGAGATCAGCATCTTAAACCGAGGAGAATATCTACCAGATGGAAATCCACTAGCCAAGTTAACTCCAATCCTGGATGACAAGGGCATTCTACGAGTAGTCGGTCGACTCAGCAACGCCCGAATCGACCATGACGAACAGCACCAAGGAATTTTACCGAGATCATTGCTATTATCGACACTCATCATTTGAGGAGCCCATCAAAAGACCCACCACGGAGGAACTCAGCTGACACTCACACAAATCCGTCAAACCCATCACCAATCTACCGGAGCTGTCACTACTGGAACTCAACCCTAATCGACAGGTTAGATGGCATACAATCGCCTATGGAACGAAACTATTCTGGGATCGTTGGCACAAAGAGTGCATTCAACGTTATCAGGCCAGGAATGAATGGAGACGGCCTGAAGAAAATCTACAAGTAGGACAACTAGTCCTAGTTATCGACGAAAATTATCCACCCTCAAAATGGCCACTAGCTGGGATCGTGGTGCAATATGTGGCGCGAGACGGACACGTAAGAATCGTACGTTGTCGCACAGTGGAAAAAATTATCCTGAAACCAATACACAAATTGGTATCACTTCTACTGAGAGACGAAGACGAAATTCTACCAGAGGAAATAAAACGAGCACTCCAACAAGAACCAGGAGATGAAGAACAGCAACCCAACTCAGATAATGAACTAGGAACTTCAACAACTAAGTCACCTCCAGGGGTTCACCTCCAGGGGGTCACCTCGACGGCGGGCAATATGTTGAAGAAAAGGGCGCGTAGTGCGGGCCAATCAAAGGCCACCCAATTCTATTGGGTCCTAATTAACTCGCCAGGGGTCAGCTACGACACTACGAGTCAGTGTTAATCGAGCATCTTCAAATTAACATCGATTAAGCTGCATACTTTCCGACAAATTCTACCACAGTCTGTGCTGACGCAGTGAGGAGCGAATATCGCATGGTATTTTTTCTTGAGTAAATTCAACTGTGAGATTCACCGACATACGATCGGTGAATTGAGTTATTCGTATGAAAATCCACTATTAAATTATCAAAGACAATCCACAGTGTGAATCCACAGAGAGTGAATGTAGTCTAATACATCGAGAGTCTATTTTTATAATTCGTGAGTATACCAGATTCATTCTCCCCCTAAAAATCCATACAATTCCGGCTCCTAAAATTTAACACCTTGATGAATAATACAGTCCACAAAAAATTTCAAAAAATCACCGACATCCACCGCACTGAACCTCCCCGCTTCGCTACACGTTCACTCATAAGTAACTTGAGTGAACGTCCGCGAATCCCACGTGATTTTCCACAGAATGTTCAACGCATCCTCTGGAGCCTGCAAACGCTCTGTGCTGGATGAATTCACCATATTAATAATCTGGTGCGAAGAGAAGTTGATCAGAGTGGCCTTCTGGGATTGAATCATTCAATTACCATTTGACCCTCTCCACCTCCAGCCTGAACAACGGAGATATTTTGAAGATGAATGGGAAAAGCTGCGAAACCCATAATAATATTCGCGTGGATTTCCTCGTTAACAGTAAAAAATCCCGGTGAAATAGGAATTCTCCCAGCAGAGAAATAGAATATTACTCTAATTGCTGGAAATATGACATTTTTCTTAAAATCCCACTGAGAGAATGTTCGACGCATTCTCTGGAGTCTGCAAACGCTCTGTGTCAGCGGAACGTCCTCTTCAAATTAAATCACCCAATACACATTCCATACTTTTCACCTCCAGCCAGGAACATAGAGATTTTCTCGAGATGAAAGGGGAGTGCTTCTGAACAAATCATCGTCAATCGCGTCGATTACCTCGTTAACTGTGGAAAATTTCGTTTCAATAGAAATCCTTCCAGCAGAGGAATGAAATATCACTTCAATTGCTGCAAATATCAGGCGTTCCTTAGAATTCCACTCAGAGAATATTCAACGCATCGTCAGAAGTCTGCAGATGCTCACTGTCAGCTGAACTCACTTGAGAAATAATCTGTTGTGAAAGAAAGTCGATCAGAGCGTTCGCGTTCGATGAAATTATTCCATTTTTCATTTCACCCGTTTCACGGTCAGCCAGACCAATGGAGATATCTCTAAGATGGATGGGAAGTGCTCCAGATCCAATCATCGACATTTGCGTGGTTTCCCTCGTTAGCCGTGAAAAATCTCGGTGAAGTAGAAATTCTTCCGGCCGAGAAGTGAAATATTCCTCCAATTGCTGGAAACATTGGACGTTCCTTGGAATTCCACTTAGAGGATGTTCAACGCATCTTCTGGAGTTCGCAAACACCCTGTGTTTGTTAAATTCACTATAGAAATGTTTTTCTGTAAATGAAAGTTGATCGAAGTGTCGTTGTTGATCTCGAATCATCTCAATTACGCCATCTCCCCACCATTCGAGGTGATCAATAGAGACTATAAATTGAAGAAGTTGCGAACCAGATCGTCTACATTCATGTAGATCATCTCATTTACTATGAAAAACCATGTGAATGCGAAATGTACATTGTAAGAGCAATCAGAATAGCATCCATTCATCCGAATCTTAGTCGTCCCCTAGAATTTCTTCCAACGAATATTTGACGTGCTATCTTGAGGCTGCGGATACTCACCAACCTTCAAATACGCCATTTCACTCACTCAGTATCCATGTTAGCCTCAATCTATCTTTATCATCCACCTACATTCCATTCATCTATATCATTCCCTATAAAAATTGGAATTTCTTAAAATCACATTGTTTTTCTGACATTTCATAAGGTCATGGAATCAAATGCCATAATAAACAACTGGATTCGAAACTTAACACGTTAAGTTCGTCTATATTCAAGCGAATCCCAAAATGGCCAGAGCTCTCTGGCCCTCCTGATGACACAAAAATTGAATACAAAGTACTTTCACTCACCAGACGGAAGAAGAATATAACTCCTACTCAATTTATCCACACAAATATTGAGCAAATTGACGAGACGCAAAAAATTCTGTCATCGAAAATTATTTCGCAATTAATCTTGTAATGTACTTATTTGGCACACGATGCAACGCAACAAGTGTCCAGAACGAGAATGAGACAAGATGATGAGAATGACAGACGCTGCTCCAACGTGGCAAGCAATGATTGGCTTATAGCCCTCGATAATATCAACGAAGCCCAGTAGATGGCCCTCGTTCATCCAAATCCTCGTGGAAACGATGATCGAGACATCCAAGGGAATGAACGAAATTGAGTGGAATAGGTTGAAGGGCTCCATAAAACTTTCCGGAGTCTCTTTTGAGCCTTTAACAATCTCCAGGCTTATTCTCTCAATCCTCCAAACAACATTCCGTATAAATAAAAATCGAGAACCAATCACTTAATAATTAATGCTCCTCTTTTCTAAGTCCATCCTGCGATGCACTCTGCTGTTCATCGGTGAAAGCATTCAAGCCTCTCGCCAATAAACGGTGCAATTAAAAAAAATGGAAAAATAAAAATAATTAATACATCCTTGGAATAACTCGAAAAGATCTCTCGCTGACAAACTGTTGATTCTCATTCTGGAGACCATAGTTATCATTCATAAATTAACGTGCCCAGACCACAAAAATGCAACGCAATATGAAATAATACGTTGCAATACCATATTACTATGCATAGCGATTTTGCGGTTACACAAAAAGAAATCATGCTTTTTTCATTAACGATTTTTCCATTAGTTCTCCAGCAAAAATCATTGTACGTGAGTTTGCTTTTTGTGCGGAAGGTGATTTCTTTATCAACATAGAAACTACTTTCTTCTTTTAGGTCATAGAAGAAAACCGTGATCGTCTCTACTATTCTTGAACGAAATTTGCATATTTTTCTCTTCATCTCCTGGTCACCTCCATTTATCGATGAAGGGTATTTGATATGATGCCAAGAGTTAAAAAATCTTCTTGAACAATCGACCAATTGATCTGATTCAGTTGTAGTAACAACAACGAGCCTGGACACAGTTGTGGGAACCAACAGATAAAATCAATCCTTGCAGTTATTCAGTTGATTGAATAAATTCAATCAAAAAAAGAGACATCTTTCACTCTCTGTGACTGACCTAGAATGTTTAAGTTCACACTCAAATTTTCCCCATAAAAATCAGTGATCATCATCAGTGACTTCAACCTCTTTTTCACTTCGAAAATTTTTCGAGTGAACAAATGTAACACTCGAATATTGTTGAAGGTCTCTGTTCCTTGAATTCACCGTGATGAACTGAGCAATTTTTGTTTCACATAATGAGTTCAACGTTACTCCTCGCTTCAGGCTCTCCTCATCATTTGGACTAGCTTTTTTTTCCTTCCCCGCTTCTTGGGCATCGACGGATTCGATAATGTACGGTGTTTTGAAAGGACTAGGTGAATTCGATGGAGTCTCTCGATTATCAGAATGCTGACGATCCCATTGGTGGAAAACACTGAGAATAGAACAGTCCTGCGAACGAGGGACACGAAACCGAGACTAAAATACATAAACAACAGATTGAAATCAGAACCAGCCTGAAGAAAATCATGAATTGAACTTTTAGGACGTTTAGCGTGATGAAAATATCTGAATCTACCTACCACACCTATAATCGTTCCATCAGCATCATATCGCAGTTTTTCTGACTGAATATCTTCGAGTAGAAAATGTTTGTCAAACGCAGTTTTTCACTTTAACTGTATCATCATTTTCATGTCCGATAGCCCGTTTCGATCTGAGAGATTTTCTTGATGTAACTAACCGGAATGACGCCCATCATTTCCACTTTCCTTTATTCCTTTTGGAGTTCTCCATGGATACCCTACATTGAAGGAATCCCCAAGAAAAGGGCGAAAGTAGCAAGTGATGCGTGATCACACGTGTTTCCAGTAAAAGGTGTGAAATGTACGATGGAATTCACTTACATCTTCATTTCATGAGGAAAAAGGTCATTCCATAGAACATTTCGGCTAACGCTACGAATCTTGTGCGAATATCGAGATGAATTCGATGGATTTCAAACGTCAGGAGTTAGACTTGCTAAAAAATGTACTGACCTCCTCTCCCCGGAATTCTGAAACTTTTGCCCCAAAATTGTGGTATGTACGATAACTTCATTTACAAGCAACGAATGTCGCAAAAATGTCGACATCTGTCAATTTAACAAAAGAGAATGCGTGTTAAGAATCTTGGGCCTTACCGGCCAAGATCCAGGTCAGTCAGCAGAACAATTAATTGTAATACCGACTCCAGGGGTCAGTGACGGCACTGACCTCCCACACCGTTCAAATCAAGACGCTTCGCGTCACGACACTGGCTTTTCGGCAACGTTACGTTCTGGTACTCATATATCACCCGTAATCGTACAGTCTCTTTGTTACACGAATTTCATTTCATTTTGTGACAATAATAATGCTTGAAAATTATCAGTACATCAACAAAAGAGTAATTATCTTCGATAATCACTCATCTGGTTATTATAGTTCCCTCAGATCTATGATAATTAATTAACCACTCGAACTAGAACATTATCACGTTCTTGAGCGCCTCACAACCGCCAAGGACATTCATCGAAAGTAACCGTGAAAATAACAGTCAATTATCAGTGAAATCAAAGACGATTATCAGTGAAACTCAAAGACAATTAACCAGTAAATTCATCCGTGTAACGAGCAAACTCTAGTCAAAATCAAAGCATATATTTTGTACATTCAGTGCATTTTATTCCAAGTGCAACTTGAAAATTATCCCGATAGTATCCTAGTTCATCATCAAATTCTGCCTATAGTCACTCAACATACTGTCCACTAATTAAATTGAAGAATTAACGCACTCAACACGTCTCCGCATAAGTTAATTTCGCAATTCATAATTCTTCTCAAGTTTTGTAACAATGCGTGATCACAAACGAATTTTCAGTATTCCGCGTGAAAATCTTGAAATGTCCAATGAATTCCTCGTACGACTTCATTCTAGAAGGAAAAATGTCTTTAGATAGAGCAGTCCATTTGACATACAAATCTTTCGGGAATCTCTAGATAAAATAAATTCGTAATATTCCGAGTAAAACTTATGGAATGTACCATGAAATCCATGAACAATTTCATTTCCAATGGAAAAATGTCATTCGATGGGGCATTTGGGTTCACGAAACGAATCTTGCGAAATGATCAAGGTGAATTGGAGGAATTTTCTACATGTCACAGTGAACTCATGAGAAATGTAAACTTTATTGCAAATTTCCAAAACTTCGCGATGAGATTGTGAAATAAACGATGGATTTTACAAATCACTCGATCTCAGATAAGAACATATCATTCGATGGAAAATTTCAGTGAGCGTGTGGAATGTCACAAAGAATGCGTGTCAAATTACACACGAATTTTAGACATTCCGTGTGAAAATATTGGAATGTAGAATGAATTCCCCGAAAGACTGGATTCCAGATGAAGGAATGTCATTCGATAAATAATGTCACTAACAGTGACGGATGTCGGCTAAATCTCGAGATCTGTGGATATTTGGACAACAGCGCAAAAATGGCAAATGATGCACGATTACACATGACTTTTCCAAATTTCAGGTGAAAATAATGGGATGGACGATAAATTCCCCGAAAAACTTGCCTCCAGATAAAAAAGGTCATGATATGGGTAATTTCAGTAACAGCGACGAATGTCGAAAAAATCTCGGGATCTGTGGATTTTTCGGCAAGAATTGCAAGTGATGAGTGATTATACACGAATTTTCAACATTCCCCATGACAATGTTGAAATGCACAATGAATCTCCCATTAACTTCTTCTGAAATGGAAAAATATCGTTTGATGGAGCCTCCTGATTAACGCAACGAATCTCGCGGAGATCATTACGTGAATGAAGGATTTTCCAACATTCCGAGCAAAACTCGAGAAATGTACGAAAAAATCTAGGAACATCTCCATTTCAAGTAAAAAAGAGGGTGCATGTATCGCCACGCGTTGGAAGTGGAACTTCTCCGTTCCAAAGCGAAATTGAGGATGCACCAAGAAAAAAATCAACTAAATTCTTCTTCGCAATTCAATAAATGAAAATAGCTATCCATCAAATTCAACTTTTCTTCATTTTATTGATTATTCAATCTCCATTGTTACGGAATCTACTACAGAAATGCTAGCTCATTTCAACTAAGGAAAATGAACACGTATTTACTTAATTCCCAATGTATGCACTAGCATGTATACTACATGCTAGTACAGTACACCAGGCGCATGCGCATAAAGTCGCTCTACTGTAGGGACTTGTGACACCTAAGCATACACCATATGATGCAATGGAAGAGCCGCTTCTACTCTCTGTCAAGAGAGAGGAGAAGCAACACTCCCACTCCTTCCCCTTAGCTACTTCTCGGTGGAGAGGGAATTCCCCTCACTGCAACACGCTTTTTCGTTCCCATCAGTGGAATTCACTACCGTGACGAAAAACGTTGCACTTCCAAAATATCACTCGATGTAACATTCCAGTTTACGCGAGGAATCATGCGGAAATATCGAGGGCAATGGAGCAATTTCCTAAATTCAAGTTGGACTTGTTGAAGGAACGAACATCGTTGCAAATTTGCAAAATTTCACGTTTGAATTGTAAAATATACGCTGAATTTCACAACAACTTGATTTCAGATGGAAAAATGTAATTCAATGGAAAACAGTGAGGTTGACGAATGCTGCGGAAATCTCGAGATCAGTCGATTTTCTGACAAAAAATTACAATTGTTGAGTGATGAGTGATTAAACATAAACTTTCCTGATTCTGGGCGGAAATATTGAAATGTACGATAGAATTGCCCAAAAAACGTTATTCCAATTGGAGAAAAGTCATTCCATGGAAACTTTCAATCCGGTGAAATATAGGGATTTTTTACATGTCAAAGTGAACTTGTGAAAATCACGAACATCATTCCAAATTTCCAATCTTTCGCAATGATATTGAGAAATTCACGATGAATTCTCTACAAAGAGGGCGACGAACGCCGCGGAAAGCTCAAGATCTGTCGATTTTTCGACAAATAAGCAAGAAGGTCTAGCTGATCAATGATTGGAAACTAGTTCCCTCGATCCCCCGTGGAAATGTTGAACTGCACGATGAATTGCCCGAAAAACGTAAATCCAATTGAAGAAATGTCATTCGATAGAAATTTCGAATTTGGTGAATGGGAGGGATTTTCTACATGTCAGAATGAACTTGTGAAATGCATGAGCTTCTTTCCAAATTTCCTAAATTTCACCATGATATTGTAAAATGCACGATGAATTCCACAGACTACTTCATCTCAGATGAAAAATTTAATTCGATAAGAAATTTTAGTAAGTGCGACGAATGTCGCAAAAACCTCGAGATCTGTAGATTTGTCATTAAAGGAGCAACAATGGCTAGTGATGCGTGATTGAATACGGAATCTCTGGATTCCACCTGCAAACGTAGAAATATAGGATGGAATTGTCCCAGAAACACGTTTATTTCGACACGAGCATCGTTCTCGATTTCTAAGATTCGACGTTGATATTGTGAAATATATGCTGAATTTCCCAAAAAAAAACCCGACCTCCGATGAAAAAATGTAATTCTATGGGAAATTTCAGTAAGGGCGACAAATGTTACGAAAATCTCGAGATCTATCGATTTTCCAACGAAGAAACGAGAATGGCCAGTGTTGCATGCCAGGACAGTGTTGCATTATACACTAATTCTCTCGATTCCGTTTGGAAATGTTAAAATGTACGATGAATCGCACAAAAAATTTCATACCAGTTGAAGAAGTGTCATTCGATGGAAAATTTGAATCTATGAATTGGAGCGATTTCCTACATGTCAGAATAGACCGGTGATATAACCGTACTGCATTCAGATTTTCAACATTTCGCGAAGATATTGTGAAAAGTGACGAAGAATTCATCGAAGCACTCCATCTCAGATGAGGAAAAGTCATTCAAAGGGATATCCCAGTGAGGGCGGCAAATGTCGTAAATGATGTATAATTATACACGAAATTTCTCGATTTCGCGTGATAATGTTGAAAAGTACTATAATTTGCCCGAAAAAAGTAATTCCAGTTGGAGAAATGTGATTCACTAAAAATTGCAATTTGGTGAATTGGGGGGATTTTTTATATGTCAAAGTGGACTCCTGAAACGCATGAATTTCATTTCAAGTTTCCACCATTTCCCGATAATATCGTGAAATTCTTGATGAATTCCACAAAGTGCTCTACAATGGAAGAATCTACAATGAATTGCCCGAAAAACGTTCATTTTGGCATGAACATCATTCCGAATTCCCAACATTTAACGTTGAAATTGAAACATATACGCTAGATTTCACAAACAACTCAATGTCAGATGGTAGAATGGTATTTGGTGGAAAAATTTAGTAAGGGCGACAAGTATCGCAAAAATCTCGAAATCTGTTGATTTTTCAACGGAGAAGTAAAATTTGCTCATCATATGTGATCTCACAAATTCTATCGATTTCGCGTGACAATGTTGGAATATACGATGAATTGCCCGGAACAAATCCATTCCAATTGAAGGAATATCATTTGATGGGACATTTCAATCTGGTGCATTGTTGCGATGTTCCACATGTCAGCGCAAACTTGTGAGAAAGACGAACATCATCCCAAATTTGCAATATTTCGCGATGATATGGTGAAATCCGCGATGAATTCCGCAAACGATTCGATCTCAGATGAAAAAATGTAATTCAATGAAGAGAATTTCACGGAGAAAGAGTAATGTCGGGAAAATCTCGAGATCCGTCCATTTGTCTTGAGAGGAGCAACAATGGCTAGTGATGCGTGATTAAACACTACAATTCCACGTGGAAATGTAGGAATGGAGGATAAATAATTTAGAGGAAATATTGAAATGTACAATGAATTTCCCGGAAGACGTCTAGTTTAATGAAATGATACGATCTCAGATTTTGAAAAACGTACTTCGATGGGAAATTTAGTTAAGAATTCCATAAACTACTCCCTTTCAAATGTAAAAATGTGAGTCGTTGTGACATTTCAGTGAGGGCGACGAAGGCCACCAAAATCTCGAAATCTGTCGATTTTTCGACGAAGAATCGAGAATGGCTAGTGATGTGAATTCCACAAGGAATCTTTTGATTCCGAGTGGAAATTTTGAAATACACGATAAATTTCCGGAAAAACTCCATTCCAGGAGAAGAATCGTCGTTTCAAAATCGAAATTTCCAACATTCCACGTTGAATTTTGAAAGTATACGCTAGATATCACAAGCAATTTCATCTCATGGCTAATGATGTGCGATTACACATGAATGCTCTAAATTCGGCGTGGAAATGTTGAAATGTTCGATGGAGTGCCAGGAGATCTTTGATTTCGGCGCGAACATCATTCCGAATTTTGTACAGGTCACGTTGAAACTGTGAAATATACGCTGAATTCCACGAACAGCTAGGTCTCAGTGAAGAAGACACAATTTGATGGGAAATTTCAGTAACGGTGCCGAATTCTGCAGGAATCGGGAGATCTGTCTACTTTTTGACGAGGATGCAAAAATGGCTCGTCATGTGTAATTACACTCAAATTCTCCAGATTCCGTGTGGAAATGTTGGAATTCACGAGAAACTGCATGTAAAAGGTGTATGTCGGCATGGATATAATTCAGAAGGTCCAACATTTCACGTTCAAATTGTAAAATATACGTTGCACTTCACAACCAACTTGATCTCAGATAGAAACGAGGATTCGATGGGGTATTTCACTGAGGGCGACAAATTTCTAAAAACTCTCGAGATCTCTCGCTTTTCCGACAAAGAAGTAATAAAGGCTAATGATGGATGATAACATCCGGAATTCTCTCCATTCCACGTGGAAATGTTGGAATGTACGATGAATTACCCGGAAAACTCCATTTCAGGCGAAGAAATATCATTCCATGAAAAATTTTGGTATGGTAAATTGCGGGGATTTTTTACATGCATAAGTGAACTTGAAAAGTTCACGAACTCCATTCCATCCTTCCAATATTTTGCGATGAGATTGTCTAGTTTGATGAAATAACACGATCTCAGATTTAAAAAATGTACTTCGATGTGGAATTTCAACAAGGACAACGAATGTCGCAATAATCTGTGTATTTTTCGCCGAAGAAGGAGAAATGGCGAGTGCCGCAGGATTACATACGAAGGCTTTAGATTCCACGTGAAAATGTCTGAGTGCGTGAGGAATTGCCAGGAGAACTTTGTTTTCAGCATGAACAACGTCTCAAATTTGCCACATTTCACACTTTGAAATTGTAAAATATACGCTGAATTTCGAGAACTAGATCCCAAATCAAAAAAAATGCAATTCAATAGGAAATTCCAGTGAGGGTGATGAATGCTACGAAAATCTCGAGGTCGAACAATTCGCCGACGAGGAATCAAAATGGCTGGTGATAAGTCATCAGCCACGAAATCTCTCGGTTCCGAAAGAAAATGTTGAAATGTACGATGAATTGCCCAAGAAAACTTCATTCCAGTGAGAGAAATGAAATTCGATGCAAAACGTCGATTTGGTGAATGGAGGGCTTTTCTACATGTCAGAGTGCACTTGTGAAATGCACGGCCTCCATTCCATTATTTTCTGATGATATGTGAATTCCACAAAGAATCTTTCGATTCCGAGTGGAAATATTGAAATACACGATAAATTGCCGGAAAAACTCCATTCCAGGAGAAGAATCGTCGTTTCAAAATCGAAATTCCCAACATTCCACGTTGAATTTTTAAAGTATACGCTAGATATCACAAGCAATTTCATCTCATGGCTACTGATTCGCGATTATACATAAATGCTCTAAATTCTGCCCGGAAATGTTAAATGTACGATGAAGTGCCAGCAGAAGTTCGATTTTGGCACGAACATTATTCCGAATTTCGTACATGTCACGTTGAAACCGTGAAAGATACGCTGAATTTCACTGAGAGCTCGATCTCAGAGGACAAAACATAATTCGATGGAAAATTTCACTAGAGGTGACGAATTTTGCAGAAATCTCGAGATCCTTCTTCTTTTCGACGAGGAGGCCAAAATGACTCGTCATGTGTGATCACAGCCGAATTCTTCAGGTTCCGTGTAGAGATGTTGAAATTCATAACGAAATGCACGTAAAGGTTGTATTTCGGCATGGACATAATTCAGAAGTTCCAACGTTTCCCGTTTAAATTGTAAAATATACGTTGGGTGTCACAACCAACTTAATCTCAGATTGAAACCGTGATACGATGGTAAATTTCAGTGGGGGCGACGTATTTCTCAAAAATCTCGAGATCCCTCGCTTTTCTGACGAAGAAGCAAGAAAGGCTAATGATGGATGATTACACGCAAATTCTCCCCATTCCACGTAGGAATGTTGAAATGTACTATGAATTGCCCGAAAAACTCCATCTCAGTCGAAGAAAATGTAATTCCATGAAAAATTGAAATCTAGTGCATTGCGGCGATTTTCTGCATGCGTAAGTGAACTTGAAAAATGCACAAACTTCCTTCCATATTTCCAATATTTTACAATGATATTGTAAAATTCACGATGAATTCCACAAACTACTGCCTCCCAGATGTAGCAATGTAATTCGATGGAAACGTCCAGCAAGGGCAGCGGATTTGGCATAAATTTCAAGATCTGTTGATTTTCCGACAAAGAAGCGAAAATGGCCAGTGATGGATGGATTATTCATAAAATCTCTAGATTCCGCGGGTATGTCTAGAAATACACGCTTAAACTTAACGCCTTTAATGGGCGCTAGGGTAACATAAAGTTATCCAACAACAAACAAAAAAAATTGAATAACATCAATCCAATTACTTCCTTATTCAGGTCGACTACGTCAGCAATCTCTCCAGAGTCGTTGTTGTGGGTTAGGAATAAGGAGTAAAAAAAATAAATTGTTCGACACGAAATCAATTTAGAAAATACAAAATGATTGTAATAACCTAAATCAAATTTGCAATTCAGTAACGAGAAAAATAAATTTAAAAAAATAAACATGTAAATGCAGCACGAGATTTCTTTGGGGTCACAAGACGTTAATAATAATTTTTAATTGTACAACAAAAATAAAATTGTTAAATCAATTTATAAGTCATAGTTTACTAATATTGACTTATAGTTCAAATGATTTAAAACTGAATTGTCTACCGAAAGTTGACCTTCAAACAGAATTCACATCCTGTGCTGCCACCTATGCTTGAGCTGAGAAGTTACTAGATCAAATTCCCTAGGCCGAAAGACAGACGCTACACTCCACGGCCAAAATATTAACCATAAAAATGCTGAAATGTCTCAACACAAAAAAAATAAAATAAAATCTATCTCTTCTCGGAATTTACAAAAAAAAGTTGATGATAATGACAAAAAATGTAATGACGCTATATTTCCAACGCCACGCAAATTAATACCGATAACGATCATAATTACAATGACGCGAAGTTTGTCAACGAGAGTTTTCAGTATTAAGTAATAAAATTATAAAATTATGTGTTTTTCAATTGACTAAAACGAGTAATCTCGAAGAAAAAAAACAATTTGAAGTCGTCCTAAAACGACAAAGATAGAAGAAAATTTAACTTAAAGAAGATTATTCTTGACACAAAAAGACTTACACACTTCAGACTTAACCTCCCGTCTCTCATACGATGAAGTCCAAACTCATTAATTGTTAATCAACAATTCTGGCCCCTTCTCCACGTTGAGTGGATAGTCTGTGCAGTGCTGCCCTCTTCCTCTCGTCCAATCATCGTTGTGGATGAGCGGTAAAGTTTTAAAGTTCAAAGGAAAAATACAATTTAATTAGAAAAACGAAATAATGATTAAACAAAGATCCCTCGCTGACAAAGGTTTATTCTCGTTAATTTTCACGTTACAAAACATGCGATGAATTGCCCGGAAAACGTCTAGTTTTATGAAATATAATATAATTTAATATAATATAATTTCACGGTGAAATTGTAAAATATACACTGAATCTCACGAACAACTCGATCTCAGATGCAGAAAAATGTAATTTAATAGGAAATTCCAGTGAGGGTGACGAATGAATGAAAATTGGATATTGATGAATCATCACCCACGAAATCTCTTCGTTGTGAAAAAAATATTAAAATGTACGATGAATTGCCCGAGAAAACTTCAGTGGGAGAAATGAAATTCGATGGGAAATTTCGATCTGGTGAATTGGAGAGATTTTGTACATGTCAGAGTGAACTTATGAAATGCACGAACTCCATTCCATAATTCCATCATTCTTCGATGATATTGTGGAATTCACGACGAATTCCACAACCCACATCATCTCCGACGTAAAAATGTGATTCGTTGAAAAATTTCGGTGAGAGTGACGAATGCCGCAAAAAACTCGAGATCTGTCGATTCTTCGATAAAAAATTAAAAATGGCTAGTGATGTGAATTCCACGCGTGGAATGCTGAATTGTCCGAGGAATTGCCTATAGAACAGTGATTTTAGCACAAACATCCTTCCAAATTTTCCACATTTCACCGTGAAATGATAGAGTATACGCTGATATTCACGAACATCTTGATCTCACATGAAGGAAATGTAATTCAACTGGAAATTGCTCTGATGGTGACAAATGCTGCGAAAATCTCGATGATCTCTGCGAGATCTGTCGATTTTCTGACAAAGAATTAAAATTAGCTTATGATGCATGATTAAACAAGAAAATTTCCAACATTTCACGTTGAAATTTGAAAATCTTCTCTAAATATTGTAAACAATTCGATCTCAGGGGCGACGGCAGTCGCAAAAATCTCGAGATCTGTTGTGTTTTCGACGGTGAAGCGAAAATGGCTAATGATGCGAGAATTCGCACAAATGCTCTATATTTTGCGCAGAAATGTTCAAATGTACGATGAAGTACCAGAAGAACTTCGAATTCGGCACAAACATCATTCGGAAAACAAGAAAATCATTCTTGAAACTGTGAAATATTCGCTAAATTTCACGAACAGCTTGATCTCAGATGAAAAAATTAAGTCGATTGAAAATTTCAGAGGGGCGACGAATGTGGGATTGCACGGAATAGGTTTATTTTGGCACAAACATCATTCTCAATTTCGAACATTCCACGAAATGAAACGAAATATAAATAATAGAAATTGTGGAATATAGGCTGAATTTGACAAACAACACCATCTTCGATAAAGATACGTGATTCCATGGGAAACTTCAGCAAGGGTGACACGAACATGTCACGAAAATCTCGAAATCCATCGATTTTCCAACGTAGAAGCAAGAATGGCTAGAACTTCATTCGATGGGAAATTTGAATATTGTGATTTGGAGCGATTACCTACATATCAGAGTAAGCCCGTGAAATGCCCGCACTATATCCCAAATTTCCAACATCTTGCGATAAAATTGTGAAATTCACGGAGAATTGATCAAAGGCACTCAATCTATTGATTTTTTTGACAACAATGCCAAAATGGCTGCTGATGCATTATTACAATTTTGGTAAGGGTGACAAATGTCACGGAAGACTTGGGATTTGTTAATTCAAAAAAAAAATCAAAAATCGCTAGTGATGCGTGATCACTCACAAATTCTTCCTATTCTACGCGAGAACATCGAAATATACGATGAACTATCCGAAAAACTTTATTCCAGTTGGAGAAATGTCATTTCGATCTAAAGTTCCAATCTGATCCACTGTGGTAGAATTGCCTACATGTCAGAATGAACGTGTGGAATGCATGATTGTAATTTCGAATTCCAAAATTCTCGGCATGATATTGTAAAATTCACTAAGAATACCACAAACTACTCACTCTCAGATGAGAAAATGTAGTTCGATAAAAAATTCCAGTTAAGGCGATGAATTCCGCGAAAATGTCAAGATCTGTCAAATTTTTGAAAAAAGTGACAATGTCTAGAGCTGCGTGAATTACATATGAACTCTCTCCATCCCACGTGATAATGTGAAATCTACAACGTTCTGCCCAAAAAACTTCATCACTGTTGAAGTAATGTGATTCGATGGAGAATTCCAATCTTGTTAAGTGTCGGGGATTTTCTACATGTCAAAGACGACTTGTGGAACGCACGAACTTCATTTCAAATTTTCACCATTTCGCGATAATATCGTGAGATTCATGATGAATTCATGATAAGTCGTCACCCACGAAATCTCTTGGTTCCAAAAGAAATTTTTGAAATGTACGATAACTTGCCCAAGAAAACTTCATTCCAGGTAAAAAAATGAACCTCGATGAGAAATTTCGATCTGGCGAATTAGAGGGATTCTCTAAGAGTTAGAATGAAACTGTGAAATGCACGGACTCCATTCCGAAATTTTATTATTTTTCGTTGGGAAATTTCAGTGAGGGTGGCGAGGGCCGCCAAAATCTCGAGGTCTATCGATTTTCTGACAAAGAATCAAAAAGAACTAGTGATGTGAATTTTACAAGAAATCTCTTGATTCCGAGTAGTGATTTCGAAACACACGATGAATTGCCGAAAAAACTCAATTCCAGGAGAATTTCCAATATCCACGTTGAAATTTTGAAATATACACTGAAAATCACTAATAATTCGATCTCAGGTCCGACGGGCGTCGCAAAAATCTCGAGATCTGTTGTATTTTCAGATAATGAAGGAAAAATGGCGAATTCTGCACGATTACACATAGATGCCTCAAATGCTGCGTGGAAATGTTGAAATGTAAGATGAAGTGCCAGGAGACCTTTGATTTCCGTGCGAACATCATTCCGAATTTCGTACATGTCACGTTGAAACTGTGAATTACACGCTGAATTCCACGAACAGCTCCATCTCAGGGGAACAAACGTAATTCGGTGCGAAATTTTGGTTAGGGTGACAAATGATACGGAAATCTAGAGATCTGACGATAACGAAAAAGAAAAGACAAATGGCTGGTGATGCGTGATTATTCACAAATTCTCCCTATTCTGTGCAGAAACGTTTAAATATACGATGAACCGTTCGAAAAACTTCATTCCAGTTCGTGAAATGTCATTCAATCCGAAATTTCAATCTGATCAACTATGGGAGAATTTCCCACATATCAGAGTGAAGGTGTAAAATGGATGATTGTCATGCCAAATTCCCAAATTCATGCCATGATAGTGTAAAATTCACTAAGAATTCTACAAACTATTCCATCTCAGATGAAAAAATGTAATGCGATAAGAAAATGCAGTGAAGGTGACAAATGTCGCGAAAATGCCGGGATCTCTCGAATTTTTGACAAAAGCGAAAAGGGCTAGTGCTGCGTGAATTAGCCATGAACTCTCTCGATCCCGCGTGATAATGTCAAAGATACGATGTTCTGCCCGAAGAACTTCATGCCAGTTGAAGAAATATGATTCAATGGAAAAGTGCAATCTGGTGAACTGAGGGACTTTTCACATGTCAAAGTGAACTTGTGAAATGCACGAACTTCATTTCAAATTTCCACCACTAGGCTGCAACGCGCGGGACGCGCGCACGACTTTGTCATTTTGGCTCTCTCGAGCGTGTATTTTGAATTCAATTGAATGTATTTTAACAAATGCTTCTTATGAATTCAAGGTTAGCAGAAGAACATTCTTTTCTTCTGCCTAACTTCATTATATTAAAAAAAGTTTTGGTTTAACAGTTCCTCTTCATCCTGACTCTGATTGGACAATCAAATCAGGATCTAAGGAAGCGAGATTATTATATGAAACTATGGTTTTTATTTGGGATGAAGCTCCAATGGCACCACGTTACGCCTTAGGAGCAATGGATCGAAATTTACGTGATATTATGAATGACGATATTTTATTTGGTAGAAAATTGTCGTATTAGGTGGAGATTTTCGGTAATTATTAGTCATCTATAGAAGCCAACGATGTTAACATTGATAAGATATTTATAGAAATTTATTGAACACAAAAAAATATAAAGAAGCATCTCGAGGTGCTATTCTTGCTCCAAGAAATATTGATGTTGGTACCATGAATAACGAAGTTGTCAGAATATTAGATGTGACATCTGAGCGTATATATACGAGTGTAGAGAGGACAGAAAATTGCCAGGCAGATGATGAAATAAATTCAGATTTAGTTCCAGAATATCTTAATTCTTTAAATCCCAGCGGCTTACCTCCACATGAATTAGAATTAAGAAGATTTTCAATTATTATGTTGATACAAAATCTCAATATCAGCAAAAGTTTATGTAATGTGATTTGATTACTTGCTTTGAATTTAGACAGTAATCTTTTACGTTGTGAAATTTTGACTGGAGATAAGAATGGTGAAATTGAATTTCTTCATCGTATAACGTTAATTTGTGAAAATATCTATCTATTCACATTCTATGGAATGCAGATTCCTATCAAATTAGCATTTGCAATTACCATTAATAAAGCATAAGGGCAAAGATTTGAAAGGATTGGCATCGATTTACGGAAAGATGTATTCAATCATGGTCAATTATATGTGGCTTTATCAAGAGTACAAATGTTGAGAATTATGTTTACAAAGAATTACTACGTAATAATGACGAACAATGAAAAATACATAATAACATAAATTGACCTGAATTCATAATTCGAAGTGGTACGCCGAGGAAAGATTTTGGAAATCAGCCAGGAGATGCACTGAATTATGAAATTCAATGTAATTCAACCTTAATAGGGAAGTCACCCAAAGAATCATCCCTTTGATATCCTCTTATATGTATTGATACGTCTCATTGTGAAGTGCATATAAGAATAAAAAACATAGTTTCTAAAAAGAAAAATTGAATTTCGTGTATGAAAATATCTGCTTTCATAAGAAGGAATTCAACGCAAATAAAGGATTGGTTTGTAGAAATATAAGATTTCTGAAGGGGTTAATATTATTTTATAAATTCTTGGAGAGCTGTTCACATACTACATTCTCTATATAGACTATTAATTTGAAAATTCATAGGAAATTATATGATGAATATTTGAGGATTTTTGGGAATAACAATATAAAAGAACATGCCGAGCATTATATTCAAATTTTCTGAAATAGAACCTCCACGTGATATCTCACAATCATTATCTCCACGGTCGTAAGTGAATATTTTCTGAAAAATATATATGTATAGATTGGAAGATATGTATCGATATATATCGAAGAATATATATATATTGATAAGCTATTCATACCTTTTTTCATCAATTAGATTTTCTGGTTACATTTTTCATTGCCTTGATGAAGTCTCGATTAATAATCGTCGAGGTTTCAATACAACTTACTCATATTATTGACTTAGATTGATGATATGCCATGTATGAATCATCATACAGAGTACACGATCATACTTACCGATCCAAATTTACATATCTTCAAATGACAAGTTGATGCTGATCAAATAATCACTTTCCATAGGATATTCAGTAACTCGTCAGATGAAATAAATATGATATGATATGATATGATATGATATAATATGATATGAATTATTGAAAAGTCATGTGTGATCAAGCATCATTAACCATCTTCGTACTTCTGTCGGAAAATCTCTGGATCTCGCGGTTTCCACAACATTCGTCGGTGCAGATGGAATTTTCCATTACATGACGTTTTCTATTCGGAATGATGTCCGTACATTTTGAGAGTTTAGTCGGGATTGTTGGAAATTAATTCCATTCATCTTGATATTCTCGGGTGATTCGTTGTACAAAACGGAAAAGTGTATCTAATGACACATTTTCATCTGAAATGGAGACTTTCGTAGAGGTCATCGGAAGTTTTGAAAATGTCAATAGGAATGTTGATAATTCAATCAAATCATCTTGAGATTTGCGTAAAATTCGATGCTCCTATGAAGTTTCAACATTTTGAGTTACACTTGAGGAATGAACTCCACGAAAAACGTTCTTTCAAGTGAAATAAGTCATCAAAAAGAAATCATCAATCACAGCGACGAATGTTTCGAAAATCTTGAGTAGAAATGATATGATATGATATGATATGGTATGATATAAATGATATGAATTATTGGAAAGTCATGTGCGATCAAGCATCATTTACCATCTTCGCACTTCTGTCGAAAAATCTCTAGATCTTGCGGTTCCCACAACATCTTTCGGTGCAGATGGAATTTTCCATTACATGACGTTTTCTATTCAAAATGATGTTCATACATTTTGCAAGTTCAGTCGGGATTGTTGGAAATTAATTCCATTCATCTTGATGTTCTCGGGTGATTCGTTGCGCCAAACGAAATGTTTTATCAAATGACACATTTTCATCTGAAATGGAGATTTTCGTAGAGTTGATCGAAAGTTTCGAAATCTCAATAGAAATGTTGGGAATTCAATCAAGTCATCTTAAGATTTGCGTAAAATTCAATGCTCCTATGAAGTTTCAACATTTTGAGTCAAACTTGAGAAATAAACTCCACGAAAAACGTTATTTCAGGTGGAAGAAGTCATCAGAAAGAAATCATCAATCACAGCGACGAATGTTTCGAAAGTTTTGAGTGGTAAATGATATGATATGATATGATATGATATGATATGATATGATATAATATGATATGAATTATTGAAAAGTCATGTGTGATCAAGCATCATTTACCATCTTCGTACTTCTGTCGAAAAATCTCTGGATCTCGCGGTTTCCACAACATTTGTCGGTGCAGATGGAATTTTCCATTACATGACGTTTTCTATTCGGAATGCTGTTCGTACATTTTGAGAGTTAAGTCGGGATTGTTGGAAATTAATTCCATTCATCTTGAGATTCTCGGGTGATTCGTTGTACAAAACGGAAAAGTCTATCTCATGACACATTTTCATCTGAAATGGAGACTTTCGTAGAGGTCATCGGAAGTTTTGAAAATGTCAATAGGAATGTTGATAATTCGATCAAATCATCTTGAGATTTGCGTAAAATTCGATGCTCCTATGAAGTTTCAACATTTTGAGTTAAACTTGAGGAATGAACTCCACGAAAAACGTTCTTCCAAGTGGAAGAAGTCATCAAAAAGAAATCATCAATCACAGCGACAAATTTTTCCCAAATCTTGAGTAGCAAATGATATGATATGATATGATATGATATGGTATGATATAAATGATATGAATTATTGGAAAGTCATGTGCGATCAAGCATCATTTACCATCTTCGCACTTCTGTTGAAAAATCTCTAGATCTTGCGGTTCCCACAACATGTTTCGGTGCAGAGGGAATTTTCCATTACATGACGTTTTCTCTTCGAAATGATGTTCGTACATTTTGCAAGTTCAGTCGGAATTGTTGGAAATTAATTCCATTCATCTTGATATTCTTGGGTGATTCGTTGCACCAAACGAAATATTCTATCTGATGACTCATTTTCATTCTGAAATGGAGACTTTCGTAGAGGTCATCGAAAGTTTTGAAAATCTCAATAGGAATGTTTTAAATTCAATCAAATCATCTTGAGATCTACGTGAAATTCAATGCTACTATAAAGTTTCAACATTTTCAGCATTCAAAAAGAAAACATCAATCACAGCCAAGAATATTACGAAAATCTTGAGATTCAGTGATTTCCCGATGGAAGTCTGAAAGTAGCAAATGATACATAATGACTTACGTAGTTTTGACAGTTCGCGTCGGAATTCTAGAATGGATGACGAACTCAACGAACAACCTGAACTCCGGTGAAAAATCTCATTCGATAGAAGAATTCGCTTGATGCAACGATTCTTGTGAAAATCATCGAAATAATCCGAACGAATCTCCAACATTCCGAGTTCAACTATTGAGTTCATCCATCGTTCTCTCGAGCATCACTCGAAAATTTGAAAAATCATCTCGAGATTTCCTAGGATTCGGATACGCCGATGGATTTCCAACATTTTTAGTGTGGAATACACAATGAACCCTACGAAAATCTTTTTTTCCAGACGGCAAGATATTATTCATATGATATGATATGATATGATATGACATGATATGAATTATTGGAAAGTCATGTGTGATGAAGCATCATTTACTATCTTCGCACTTCTGTTGAAAAATCTCTAGATCTCGCGGTTTTCACATCATTTGTCGGTGCAAGTGGGATTTTTCATTACATGACATTTTCTATTCGAAACGATGTTCGTACATTTTGCAAGTTTCATCGCGATTGTTGGAAATCAATTCCCTTCATCTTGATGTTCTCGGGTGATTCGTTGCGCCAAACGAAATGTTTTATCAAATGACTAATTTTCATCTGAAATGGAGATTTTCGTAGAGTTCATCGAAAGTTTCGAAATCTCAATAGAAATGTTGGGAATTCAATCAAGTCATCTTAAGATTTGCGTAAAATTCAAAGCTCCTATGAAGTTTCAACATTTTGAGTCAAACTTGAGAGATAAACTACACGGAAAACGTTATTTCAGGTGGGAGAAGTCATCAGAAAGAAATCATCAATCACAGCGACGAATGTTTCGAAAGTTTTGAGTAGTAAATGATATGATATGATATGATATGATATGATATAAGATGATATGAATTATTGAAAAGTCATGTGTGATCAAGCATCATTCACCATCTTCGTCCTTCTGTCGAAAAATCTCTGGATCTCGCGGTTTCCACAACATTTGTCGGTGCAGATGGAATTTTCCATTACATGACGTTTTCTATTCGGAATGATGTCCGTACATTTTGAGAGTTTAGTCGGGATTGTTGGAAATTAATTCCATTCATCTTGATATTCTCGGGTGATTCATTGTACAAAACGGAAAAGTCTATCTAATGACACATTTTCATCTGAAATGGAGACTTTCGTAGAGGTCATCGGAAGTTTTGAAAATGTCAATAGGAATGTTGATAATTCAATCAAATCATCTTGAGATTTGCGTAAAATTCGATGCTCCTATGAAGTTTCAACATTTTGAGTTACACTTGAGGAATGAACTCCACGAAAAACGTTTTTTCAAGTGAAATAAGTCATCAAAAAGAAATCATCAATCACAGCGACGAATGTTCCGAAAATCTTGAGTAGCAAATGATATAACATGATATGATATGGTATGATATAAATGATACGAATTATTGGAAAGTCATGTGCGATCAAGCATCATTTACCATCTGCGCACTTCTGTCGAAAAATCTCTAGATCTTGCGGTTCCCACAACATCTTTCGGTGCAGATGGAATTTTCCATTACATGACATTTCTATTCGAAATGATGTTCGTACATTTTGCAAGTTCAGTCGGGATTGTTGGAAATTAATTCCATTCATCTTGATATTCTTGGGTGATTCGTTGCACCAAACGAAATATTCTATCTGATGACACATTTTCATTCTGAAATGAAGACTTTCGTAGAGGTGATCGGAAGTTTTGGAAATCTCAATAGGAATGTTTTAAATTCAATCAAATCATCTTGAGATTTACGCGAAATTCAATGCTACTATAAAGTTTCAACATTTTGAGTCAAACTTGAGGAATACACTCCACGAAAAAATTCATTTCAGATGGAAGAAGCATTCAAAAAGAAACAATCAATCACAGCCAAGAATATTGCGAAAATCTTGAGATTCAGTTATTTCCCGATGAAAGTCTGAAAGTAGCAAATGATACATAATGACTTACGTAGTTTTGACAGTTCGCGTCGGAATTCTAGAATGGATGACAAACTCAACGAACAACCTGAACTCCGGTGAAAAATCTCATTCGATAGAAGAATTCGCTTGATGCAACGATTCTTGTGAAAATCATCGAAATAATCCGAATGAATCTCCAACATTCCGAGTTCAACTATTGAGTTCATCCATTAGTCTCTCGAGCATCACTCGAAAATTTGAAAATTCATCACGAGATTTCCGTAGGATTCGGATACGCCGATGGATTTCCAACATTTTTAGTGTGGAATACACAATAAACACTACGAAAATCTTTTTTTCCAGACGGCAAGATATTATTCATATGATATGATATGATATGATATCATAGGATATGATGTCATATGAGATGATATGATATCATATGATATGATATGATATCATATGATATGATATGATATCATATGATATGATATGATATGATATGATATGATATGATATGATATGATATGATATGATATGATATGATATGATATGATATGACATGATATGAATTATTGGAGAGTCATGTGTGATCAAGCATCATTTACCATCTTCGCACTTCTGTTGAAAAATCTCTAGATCTCGCGGTTTTCACATGATTTGTCGGTGCAAGTGCGATTCTTCATTACATGGCGTTTTCTATTCGAAATGATGTTCGTACATTTTGCAAGTTTCATCGCGATTGTTGGAAATCAATTCCCTTCATCTTGATGTTCTCGGGTGATTCGTTGCGCCAAACGAAATGTTTTATCAAATGACACATTTTCATCTGAAATGGAGATTTTCGTAGAGTTCATCGAAAGTTTCGAAATCTCAATAGAAATGTTGGGAATTCAATCAAGTCATCTTGAGATTTGCGAAAAATTCAATGCTCCTATGAAGTTTCAACATTTTGAGTCAAACTTGAGAAATAAACTCCACGAAAAACGTTATTTCAGGTGGAAGAAGTCATCAGAAAGAAATCATCAATCACAGCGACGAATGTTTCGAAAGTTTTGAGTAGTAAATAATATGATATGATATGATATGATATGATATGATATAATATGATATGAATTATTGAAAAGTCATGTGTGATCAAGCATCATTTACTATCTTCGTACTTCTGTCGAAAAATCTCTAGATCTCGCGGTTTCCACAACATTTGTCGGTGCAGATGGAATTTTCCAATACATGACGTTTTCTATTCGGAATGATGTTCGTACATTTTGAGAGTTTAGTCGGGATTGTTGGAAATTAATTCCATTCATCTTGATATTCTCGGGTGATTCGTTGTACAAAACGGACAAGTCTATCTCATGACACATTTTCATCTGAAATGGAGACTTCCGTAGAGGTCATTGGAAGTTTTGAAAATGTCAATAGGAATGTTGATAATTCAATCAAATCATCTTGAGATTTGCGTAAAATTCGATGCTCCTATGAAGTTTCAACATTTTGAGTTAAACTTGAGGAATGAACTCCACGAAAAACGTTCTTTCAAGTGGAAAAAGTCATCAAAAAGAAATCATCAATCACAGCGACGAATGTTTCGAAAATCTTGAGTAGCAAATGATATGATATGATTCGATATAGTATGATATAAATGATATGAATTATTGGAAAGGCATGTGCGATCAAGCATCATTTACCATCTTCGCACTTCTGTCGAAAAATCTCTAGATCTTGCGGTTCCCACAACATGTTTCGGTGCAGAGGGAATTTTCCATTACATAACGTTTTCTATTCGAAATAATGTTCGTACATTTTGCAAGTTCAGTCGGGGTTGTTGGAAATTAATTCTATTCATCTTGATATTCTTGGGTGATTCGTTGCACCAAACGAAATATTCTATCTGATGACACATTTTCATTCTGAAATGAAGACTTTCGTAGAGGTCATCGGAAGTTCCGAAAATCGCAATAGGCATGTTTTAAATCCGATCAAACCATCTTGAGATTTACGTGAAATTCAATGCTACTATAAAGTTCCAACATTTTGAGTCAAACTTGAGGAATACACTCCACGGAAAACTTCATTTCAGGTGGAAGAAGCATTCAAAAAGAAACAATCAATCTCAGCCAAGAATATTGCCAAAATCTTGAGATTCAGTGATTTGCAGATGAAAGTCTGAAAGTAGCAAATGATACATAATGACTTACGTAGTTTTGACAGTTCGCGTCGGAATTCTAGAATGGATGACAAACTCAACGAACAACCTGAACTCCGGTGAAAAATCTCATTCGATAGAAGAATTCGCTTGATGCGACGATTCTTGTGAAAATCAACGAAATAATCCGAACGAATCTCCAACATTCCGAGTTCAACTATTGAGTTCATCCATCGTTCTCTCGAGCATCACTCGAAAATTTGAAAATTCATCTCGAGATTTCCTAGGATTCGGATACGCCGATGGATTTCCAACATTTTTAGTGTGGAATACACGGTAAACACTACGAAAATCTTTTTTTCCAGACGGCAAGATATTATTCATATGAAATGATATGATATGATATCATAGGATATGATGTCATATGAGATGATATGATATGATATGATATGATATGATATGATATGATATGATATGATATGATATGATATGATATGATATGATATGATATGATATGATATGATATGATATCATATGATATGACATGATATGAATTATTGGAAAGTCATGTGTGATCAAGCATCATTTACCATCTTCGCATTTCTATTGAAAAATCTCTAGATCTCGCGGTTTTCACATGATTTGTCGGTGCAAGTGGGATTTTTCATTACATGACGTTTTCTATTCGAAACGATGTTCGTACATTTTGCAAGTTTCATCGCGATTGTTGGAAATCAATTCCCTTCATCTTGATGTTCCCGGGTGATTCGTTGCGCCAAACGAAATATTTTATCAAATGACACATTTTCATCTGAAATGGAGATTTTCGTAGAGTTCATCGAAAGTTTCGAAATCGCAATAGAAATGTTGGGAATTCAATCAAATCATCTTAAGATTTGCGTAAAATTCAATGCTCCTATGAAGTTTCAACATTTTGAGTCAAACTTGAGAGATAGACTACACGAAAAACGTTATTTCAGGTGGGAGAAGTCATCAGAAAGAAATCATCAATCACAGCGACGAATGTTTCGAAAGTTTTGAGTAGTAAATGATATGATATGGTATGATATGATATGATATGATATGATATGATATAATATGATATGAATTAATGAAAAGTCATGTGTGATCAAGCATCATTCACCATCTTCGTACTCCTGTCGAAAAATCTCTGGATCTCGCGGTTTCCACAACATTTGTCGGTGCAGATGGAATTTTCCATTACATGACGTTTTCTATTCGGTATGATGTCCGTACATTTTGAGAGTTTAGTCGGGATTGTTGGAAATTAATTCCATTCATCTTGATATTCTTGGGTGATTCGTCCCACCAAACGAAATATTCTATCTAATGACACATTTTCATTCTGAAATGAAGACTTTCGTAGAGGTCATCGAAAGTTTTGAAAATCTCAATAGGAATGTTTCGAATTCAATCGAATAATCTTGAGATTTTCGTAAGATTAGAGGCTCCTATGGAGTTTCAACATTTTGAGTCAAACTTGAGGAATGAACTCCACAAAAAACGTTATTTCGGGTGGAAGAAGTCATCAAAAAGAAAAAATCAATCACAGCCACGAATGTTGGGAAATCTTTAGATTCAGTGATTTTCCGAGGAAAGTCTGAAAGTAGCGAATGATACATGATGACTCAGGTAGTTTTGACAGTTCGCGTTGGAATTCCGGAATATATGACAAACTCAACGAACAACCTCAACTCAGCTGAAAAATCTCATTCGATAGAAAAATTCGCTTAATGCAACGATTCTTGTGGAAATCATCGAAATAATCCGAACGAATTTCTCACATTCCGAGTTGAACTATTGAGTTTATTCATTGTTCTCTCGATCTTCACTCGAAATTTAGGAAATTGATCTCGAGATTTCCGTAGAATTCGATACAACGATGGATTTCCAACATTTTTAGTGAGGAATGCACAATAAAAACTACGAAAATCTTTCCTTCCAGATGACAAAATATTATTCATATATATATATTACTCTTCTGTTGAAAAATTTCTAGAACTCGTGATTTTCACAACATTTGTCGGTGCAAGCTGAATTTTCCATGACATGACGTTTTCTATTTGAAATGATGATCGTACATGCTGCAAGTTTAATCGGGATTGTTGGAAATCAATTCCCATCATCTTGATGTTCTCGGGTGATTCGTTGCGCCAAACGAAATGTTTTATCAAATGACACATTTTCATCTGAAATGGAGATTTTCGTAGGGTCATCGAAAGTTTCGGAAATCTCAATAGAAATGTCAAACTTGAGAAATGAACTCCACAAAAAACTTGATTTCAGGTGGAAGAAGTCATTTAAAAAAAAATCAATCACAGCCACAAATGTTGCGAAAATCTTGAGATTCAGTGATTTTCCGAGGAAAGTCTGAAAGTAGCAAATGATAGATGATGACTTACGTAGTTTTGACAGTTCGCATCGGAATTCTGGAATATATGATAAACTCAACAAGCAACCTCAACTCAGGTGAAAAATCTCATTCGATAAAAAAATTTGCTTAATGCAACGATTCTTGTGGAAATCATCGAATTAATCCGAACTAATTTCCCCTATTCCGAGTAGAACTAGTGAGTCCATTCATTTCTCTCTCGATCTTCACTCGAAATTTAGGAAATTGATCTCGAGATTTCCGTAGGATTCGATACGCCGATAGATTCGCAACATTTTTAGTGAGGAATGCACAATAAACGCTACGAAAATCTTGTCTTCTAGATGACAAAATAATATTCATATGATATGATATAATATAATAGGATATGATATGACATGATATGATATGACATGATATGATATGATATCATATGATAAGATATGATTTGATATGATATGATATGTAATGATATGATACTATATGATATGATATAATGTGATATGATATGATATGATATGATATGATATGATATGATATGATATGATATGATATGATATGATATGATATGAATTTTTGGAAAGTCATGTGTGATCAAGCATCATCTACCATCTCCGCACTTCTGTCGAAAAATCTCTAGATCTCGAGGTTTTCACAACATTTGTCGGTGCAAGTGCAATTTTCCATGACATGACGTTTTCTATTTGAAATGATGTTCATACATTTTGCTAGGTGTCATCGGGATTGTTGAAAATTAATTCCATTCATCTTGATATTTTCGGGTGATTCGTTGAACCGAACGAAATGCTCTATCTAATGACACATTTTCATCTGAAATGAAGACTTTCGTAGAGGTCATGGAGAGTTCTGAGAATTTCAATAGGAATGTTGATAATTCAATCAAATCATCTTGAGCTTGGCGTAAAATTCGATGCTCCTATGAAGTTCCACTATTTTGAGTCAAACTTGAGGAATGAACACCACGAAAAACGTTATTTCAGGTGGAAGAAGTCATCAGAAAGAAATCATCAATCACAGCGACGAATGTTTCGAAAATTTTGAGTAGTAAACGATATGATATGATATGATATGATATAATATGATATGAATTATTGAAAAGTCATGTGTGACCAAGCATCATTTACCATCTTCGTACTTCTGTCGAAAAATCTCTAGATCTCACGGTTTTCACAACATTTGTCGGTGCAGATTGAATTTTCCATTACATGACGTTTTCTATTCGAAATGATGTTCGTACATTTTGCAAGTTTAGTCGGGATTGTTGGGAATTGATTCCGTTCATCTTGATATTCTTGGCTGATTCGTTGCACAAAACGGAATAGTCTATCTCATGACACATTTTCTTCTGGAATGGAGACTTTCGTAGAGGTCATTGAAAGTTTTGAAAATGTCAATGGGAATGTTGATAATTCAATCAAATCATCTTGAGATTTGCGTAAAATTCGATGCTCCTATGAAGTTTCAACATTTTGAGTTAAACTTGAGGAATGAACTCTACGAAAAACGTTATTTCAAGTGGAAGAAGTCATCGAAAAGAAATCATCAATCACAGCAACGGATGTTTCGGAAATCTTGAGTAGCAAATGATATGATATGATATGATATAAATGATATCAATTATTGGAAAGTCATGTGTGATCAAGCATCATTTACCATCTTCGCACTTCTGTCGAAAAATCTCTAGATCTCACGGTTTTCACAACATTTGTCGGTGCAGATTGAATTTTCCATTACATGACGTTTTCTATTCGAAATGATGTTCGTACATTTTGCAAGTTTAGTCCGGATTGTTGGGAATTAATTCCATTCATCTTGATATTCTCGGATGATTCGTTGCACCAAACGAAATGTTCTATCTAATGACACATTTCCATCTGAAATGGAGATTTTCGTAGAGGTCATCAAAAAATTTGTAAATCTCACTAGGAATGTTGGTAATTCAAACAAATCATCTTGAGATTTGCGTGAAATTCAATGTTCCTATAAAGTTTCAACATTTTGAGTCAAACTTGACGAATGCACTCCACGAAAAACTTTATTTCAGGTGGAAGAAACCATCATTTTCCGATGCAAGTCTGAAAGGACCTAATGATACATGATGACTTACGTAGTTTTGACAGTTCGCGTGTGGATTCTAGAATGGATGACAAACTCAACGAACAAACTTAACCCAGGTGAAAAATCTCATTTAATAGAAAAATTCGATTAATGCAACGATTCTTGTGAAAATCATAGAAATAATCGGAACGAATTCCCAACATTTCGAGTTGATCGAGTGAGTTCATTCATTGTTCTCTCGATCTTCACTCGAAATTTAGGAAATTGATCTAGAGATTTCCGTAGGATTCGATACGCCAATGGATTTCCAACATTTTTAGTGAGGAATGCACAATAAACGCTACGGAAATCTTTTCTTCCAGATGAGAGAATATTATTCATATGATATGATATGATATGATATGATATGATATGATATGATATGATATGATATGATATGATATCATATGATTTGAAATGATATGATATGTAATGATATGATATGATATGATATGATATAATATAATGTGATATCATATGATATGATATGATATGATATGATATGATCTGATATGATATGAATTATTGGAAAGTCATGTGTGATCAAGCATCATTTACCATCTCCGCACTTCTGTCGAAAAATCTCTAGATCTCGTGGTTTTCACAACATTTGACGGTGCAAGTGGAATTTTCCATGACATGACGTTTTCTATTTGTAATGATGTTCGTACATTTTGCTAGTGTCATCGGGATTGTTGGAAATGAATTCCATTCATCTTGATATTCTCGGGTGATTCGTTGCACCAAACGAAATGCTCTATCTAATTACACATTTTCATCTGAAATAAAGGCTTTCGTAGAGGTCATGGAGAGTTTCCAGAATCTCAATAGGAATGTTGATAATTCAATCAAATCATCTTGAGCTTGGCGTAAAATTCGATGCTCCTATGAAGTTTCAACATTTTGAGTCAAACTTGAGGTGAACCCCACGAAAAACGTTATTTCAGTTGGAAGAAGTCATCAGAAAGAAATCATCAATCACAGCGACGAATGTTTCGAAAATTTTGAGAAGTAAACGATATGATATGATATGATATGATATAATATGATATGAATTATTGAAAAGTCATGTGTGATCAAGCATCATTTACCATCTCCGTACTTCCGTCAAAAAAACTCTAGATCTCGCGGTTTTCACACTATTTGTCGGTGCAGATGGAATTTTCCATTACATGACGTTTTCTATTCAAAATGATGTTCGTACATTTTGCAAGTTTAATCGGGATTGTTGGAAATTAATTCCATTCATCTTGATATTCTCGGGTGATTCGTTGCACAAAACGGAATAGTCTATCCCATGACACATTTTCATCTGAAATGAAGACTTTCGTAGAGGTCATGGAGAGTTTTGATAATCTCAATAGGAATGTTGATAACTCAATCAAATCATCTTGAGCTTTGCGTAAGATTCGATGCTCCTATGAAGTTTCAACATTTTGAGTCAAACTTGAGGAATGAACCCCACGAAAAACGTTATTTCAGGTGGAAGAAGTCATCAGAAAGAAATCATCAATCACAGCGACGAATGTTTCGAAAATTTTGAGTAGTAAATGATATGACGTGATATGATATGAGATGATATGATATGATATAATAGGATATGAATTATTGGAAAGTCATGTGTGATCAAGCATCATTTACCATCATCGCACTTCTGTCGAAAAATCTCTAGAGCTTGCGGTTACCACAACATTTTTCGGTGCCGATGGAATTTTCGATTACATGACGTTTTCTATTCGAAATGATGTTCGTACATTTTGCAAGTTCAGTCGGGATTGTTGGAAATTAATTCCATTCAGCTTGATATTCTCGGGTGATTCGTTGCACCAAACGAAATGTTCTATCTAATGACACATTTTGGATCTGAAATGGATATTTCCGTAGAGGACATCGAAAGTTTTCAAAATCTCAATAGGAATGTTTTGAATTCAATCAAATCATCTTGAGATTTGCGTAAGATGCGATGCTCCTATGGAGTTTAGACATTTGGAGTCAAACTTAAGGAAGGAACTCCACAAAAATCATTATTACAGGTGGAAAAGTCATCAAAAAGAAAAAATCAATCACAGCAACGAATGTTGCGAAAATCTTGAGATTCAGTGATTTTCCGATGAAAGTCTGAAAGTACCTAATGATACATGATGACTTACGTAGTTTTGACAGTTCGCGTCGGAATTCTGGAATATATGATAAACTCAAAGAAGAACCTCAACGCAGGTGAAAAATCTCATTAGATAAAAAAATTTGCTTAATGCAACGATTCTTGTGGAAATCATCGAAATAATCCGGACTAATTTCCCACATTCCGAGTAGAACTAGTGAGTTCATTGATAGTTTTCTCGATCTTCACTCAAAATTTAGGAAATTGATCTCGAGATTTCAGTAGGATTCGATACGCCGGTGGATTTCAAACATTTTCAGTGAGGTATGCACAAAAACGCTACGAAAATCTTTTCTTCCAGATGACAAAATATTATTCATATGATATGATATAATATGATATGATATGATATGATATGATATGATATGATATGATATGATATGATATGATATGATATGATATAATATAATATGATATGAATTATTGGAAAGTCATGTATGATCAAGCATCATTTACCATCTTCGTACTTCTGTCGAAAAATCTCTAGATCTCGCGGTTTTCACAACATTTGCCGTTGCAGATAAAATTTTCAAGTACATGACGTTTTCTATTTGGAATGATGTTCGTACATTTAGCAAGTTTAGTCAGGATTATTGGAAATTAATTCCATTCATCTTGATATTCTGGGGTGATTCGTTGCACCAAATGGGATGTTCTATTTCATGACACATTTTCATCTGAAATGGAGTTTTCCGTAGAGGTCATCGAAAGTTTCGGAAATTTCAATAGGAATGTTGATAATTCAATCAAATCATCTTGAGATTTGCGTAAAATTCGACGCTCCTATGAAGTTTCAACATTTTGAGTTGAACTTGAAGAATGAACTCCACGAAAAACGTTATTTCAAGTGGAAGAAGTCATCAAAAAGAAATCATCAATCACAGCGACGAATGTTTCGGAAATCTTAAGTAGCGAATGATATATGATATGATATGATATGATATGATATAAATGATATCAATCATTGGAAAGTCATGTGTGATCAAGCCTCATTTACCATCTTCGCACTTCTGTCGGCAAATCTCTAGATCTTGTGGTTTCCACAACATTTGTTGGTGCAGATGGAATTTTCCATTACATGTCGTTTTCTATTCGAAATGATTTTCGTACATTTTGCACGTTCAGTTGGGATTGTTGGAAATTAATTCCATTCATCTTGATATTCTCGGATGATTCGTTGCACCAAACGAAATGTTCTATCTAATGACACATTTCCATCTGAAATGGAGACTTTCGTAGACGTCATTGAAAGTGTTGAAAATGTCAACAGGAATATTGATGATTGAATCAAATCATCTTGAGATTTGCGTAAAATTTGATGCCCCTATGAAGTTTCAACATTTCGAGTTAAACTTAAGGAATGAACTCCACGAAAAACGTTATTTCATGTGGAAAGAGTCATCAAAAAGAAATCATCAATCACAGCGACGAATGTTGTGAAAATCTTGAGAAGCAAATGATATGACATAATATGATATGATATGAATTATTGGAAAGTCATGTGTGATCAAGCATAATTTACCATCGTCGCACTTTTGCTGAAAAATCTCTAGATCTCGCGGTTTTCACAACATTTGTCGGTGCACATGGAATTTTCCATTACATGATGTTTTCTATTCGAAATGATGTTCGTACATTTTGCCAGTTCAATCGGGATTGTTGGAGATCAATTCTCTTCATCTTGATGTTCTCGGGTGATTCGTTGCTCCAAACGAAATGTTTTATCTTATGACACATTTTCATCCAAAATGAAGGTTTTCGTAGGGGTCATCGAAAGTTTTGAAAATGTCAATAAAAATGTTGGGAATTCAATCAAATCATATTGAGATTTGCGTGAAATTCAATGCTCTCATGAAGTTTCAACATTTTGAGTCAAACTTGAGAAATGAACTCCACAAAAAACTTTATTTCAGGTGGAAGAAGTCATCAAAAAGAAAAAATCAATCACAGCCACGAATGTTGCAAAATCTTCGGATGCAGTGATTTTCCGAGGAAAGTCTGAAAGTAGCAAATGATACATGATAACTTACGTAGTTTTGACAGTTCGCATTGGAATTCTGGAATATATGACAAACTCAACGAACAACCTCAACTCAGCTGAAAAATCTCATTCGATAGAAAAATCTGCTTAATGCAACGATTCTTGTGGAAATCATCGGAATAATCCGAACGAATTTCCCACATTCCGAGTTGAACTATTGAGTTTATTCATTGTTCTCTCGATCTTCACTCGAAATTTAGGAAATTGATCTCGAGATTTCCGTAGAATTCGATACAACGATGGATAACCAACATTTTTAGTGAGGGATGCACAATATAAACTACGAAAATCTTTCCTTCCAGATGACAAAATATTATTCATATGATATGATATGATATCATATGATATAATATTATATGAATTATTGGAAAGTCATGTGTGATCAAGCATAATTTACCATCTTCGCGCTTCTGTTGGAAAATCTCTAGATCTTGTGGTTTTCACAACATATGTCGGTGCAAATAGAATTTTTCATGACAAGACGTTTTGTATTGAAAATGATGTTCGTACATTTTGGTAGTTTCATCGGGATTGTTGGAAATTAATTACATTCATCATGATATTCTTGGGTGATTCGTCTCACCAAACGGAATATTCTATCTAATGACACATTTTCATTCTGAAATGAAGACTTTCGTAAAAGTTATCGAAAGTTTTGAAAATCTCAATAGGAATGTTTTGAATTCCATCAAATAATCTTGAGATTTTCGTAAGATTCGATGCTCCTATGGAGTTTCAACATTTTGAGTCAAACTTGAGGAATGAACTCCACGAAAAACTTTATTTCAGGTGGAAGAAGTCATCAAAAAGAAAAAATCAATCACAGCCACGAATGTTGCGGAATCTTTAGATTCAGTGATTTTCCGAGGAAAGTCGGAAAGTAGCGAATGATACAGATGACTCACGTAGTTTTGACAGTTCGCGTTGGAATTCCGGAATATATGACAATTTCAACGAACAACCTCACCTCAGCTGAAAAATCTCATTCGATAGAAAAATTCGCTTAATGCAACGATTCTTGTGGAAATCATCGAAATGATCCGAACGAATTTCCCACATTCCGAGTTGAACTATTGAGTTCATTCATTGTTCTCTCGATCCTCACTCGAAATTTAGGAAATTGATCTCGAGATTCCCGTAGGATTCGATACAACGATGGATTTCCAACATTTTTAGTGAGCAATGCACGATGAAAACTACGAAAATCTTTCCTTCCAGATGACAAAATATTATTCATATGATATGATATGATATGATATGATATTATATTATATGAATTATTGGAAAGTCATGTGTGATCAAGCATAATTTACCATCTTCGCACTTCTGTTGAAAAATCTCTAGATCTTGTGGTTTTCACAACATATGACCGTGCAAATAGAATTTTTCATGACATGACGTTTTCTATTCGGAATGATGTTCGTACATTTTGGTAGTTTCATCGGGATTGTTGAAAATTAATTCCATTCATCTTGATATTCTTGGTCGATTCGTCTCACCAAACGAAATATTCTATCTATTGAAACATTTTCATCCTGAAATGAAGACTTTCGTAGAGGTCATCGGAAGTTTTGATAATCTCAATCGGAATGTTTCTAATTCAATCAAATAATCTTGAGATTTTCGTAAGATTCGATGCTGCTATGGAGTTTCAACATTTTGAGTCAAACTTGAGGAATGAACTCCACAAAAAACTTTATTTCAGGTGGAAGAAGTCATCAAAAAGAAAAAATCAATCACGAACGATAATCCGAACGAATTTCCCACATTCCGAGTTGAACTATTGAGTTCATTCATTGTTCTCTCGATATTCACTCGAAATTTAGGAAATTGATCTCGAGATTTCCGTCGGATTCGATACAACGATGGATTTCCAACATTTTTAGTGAAGAATAGACTATAAAAACTACGAAAATCTTTCCTTCCACATGACAAAATATTATTCACATGATATGATATGATATGATATGATATGATATGATATTATATGAATTATTGAAAAGTCATGTGTGATCAAGCATAATTTACCATCTTCGCACTCCTGTTGGAAAATCCCTAGATCTTGTGGTTTTCACAACATATGTCCTTGCAAATAGAATTTTTCATGACATGACGTTTTCTATTCGAAATGATGTTTGTACATTTTGGTAGTTTCATCGGGATTGTTGGAAATTAATTCCATCCATCTTGATATTCTTGGGTGATTCGTCTCACCAAACGAAATATTCTATCTACTGACACATTTTCATTCTGAAATGAAGACTTTCGTAGAGATCATCTCAATAGGAATGTTTCTAATTCAATCAAATGATCTTGAGATTTTCGTAAGATTCGATGCTCTTATGGAGTTTCAACATTTTGAGTCAAACTTGAGGAATAAACTCCACAAAAAAACTTTATTTTAGGTGGAAGAAGTCATAAAAAAGAAAAAATCAACCACAGCGACGAATGTTGCGAAAATCTTGAGATTCAGTGATTTTCCGAGGAAAGTCTGAAAGTAGAGAATAATACATGATGACTTACGTAGTTTTGACAGTTCGCGTTGGAATTCCGGAATATATGACAAACTCAACGAACAACCTCAACTCAGGTGAAAAATCTCATTCGATAGAAAAATTCGCTTCATGCAAAGATTCTTGTGGAAATTTTCGAAATAATCCGAACCAATTTCCCGCATTCCGAGTTGAACTATTGAGTTCATTCATTGTTCTCTCGATCTTCACTCGAAATTTAGGAAATTGATCTCGAGATTTCCGTAGGGTTCGATGCAACAATAGATTTCCAACCTTTTTAGTGAGGAATGCACAATAAAAACTACGAAAATCTTTCCTTCCAGATGACGAAATATTATTCATATAATATGATATGATATGATATGATATATGATATTATATGAATTATTGGAAAGTAATATGTGAGCAAGCATAATATACCATCTTTGCACTTTTGCTGAAAAATCTCTAGATCTCGCGGTTTTCACAACATTTGTCGGTGCAGATGGAATTTTCCATTACATGACGTTTTCTATTCGAAATGATGTTTGTACATTCCGCAAGTTCAGTCGGGATTGTTGGCAATTAATTCCATTCATCTTGATATTCTTGGGTGATTCGTTGCACCAAAAGAAATATTCTATCTAATGACACATTTTCATTCTGAAATGAAGACTTTCGTAGAGGTCATCGGAAGTTTCGAAAATCTCAATAGGAATGTTTTGAATTCAATCAAGTAATCTTGAGATTTTCGTAAGATTCGATGCTCCTATGAAGTTTAAACATTTTAAGTCGAACTTGAGGACTGAACTCCCCAAAAAACTTTATTTCAGACGGAAGAAGTCATCAAAAAGAAAAAATCAATCACAGCGACGAATGTTGCGAAAATCTTGAGATTCAGTGATTTTCCGAGGAAAGTCTGAAAGTAGCGAACGATACATGATGACTCACGTAGTTTTGACAGTTCGCATTGGAATTCCGGAATATATGACAAACTCAACGAACAACCTCAACTCAGGTGAAAAGTTCCATTCGATAGAAAAATTCGCTTGATGCAACGATTCTTGTGGAAATCATCGAAATAATCCGAACGAATTTCCACGTAAAATTCGATGCTCCTATGAAGTTTCAACATTTTGATTCAAACTTGAGGAATGAATGACACAAAAAACGTTATTTCAAATGGAAGAAGTCATCAGAAAGAAATCATCAATCACAACGACGAATGTTTCGAAAATTTTGAGTAGTAAACGATATGATATGATATGATATGATATCATATGATATGAATTAGTGAAAAGTCATGTGTGATTAAGCATCATTTACCATCTTCGTACTTCTGTCGAAAAATCTCTAGATCTTGCGGTTTTCACAATATTTGATGGTGCAGATGGAATTTTTCTTTACATGACGTTTTCTATTCGAAATGATTTTCGTACATTTTAGTAGTTTCATCGGGATTGTTGGAAGTTAATTCCATTCATCTTGATATTCTTTGGTGATTCTTTACACCAAACGAAATATTCTATCTAATGACACATTTTCATCTGAAATGAAGACTTTCGTAGAGGTCATCAGAAGTTTCGAAAATCTCAATAGGAATGTTCTGAATTCAATCAAGTAATTTTGAGATTTTCGTAAGATTCGATGCTCCTATGAAGTTTGAACATTTTAAGTCGAACTTGAGGACTGAACTCCCCAAAAAACTTTATTTCAGACGGAAGAAGTCATCAAAAAGAAAAAATCAATCACAGCGACGAATGTTGCGAAAATCTTGAGATTCAGTGATTTTCCGAGGAAAGTCTAAAAGTAGCGAACGATACATGATGACTCACGTAGTTTTGACAGTTCGCATTGGAATTCCGGAATATATGACAAACTCAACGAACAACCTCAACTCAGGTGAAAAGTTCCATTCGATAGAAAAATTCGCTTGATGCAACGATTCTTGTGGAAATCATCGAAATAATCCGAACGAATTTCCACGTAAAATTCGATGCTCCTATGAAGTTTCAACATTTTGATTCAAACTTGAGGAATGAATGACACAAAAAACGTTATTTCAAATGGAAGAAGTCATCAGAAAGAAATCATCAATCACAACGACGAATGTTTCGAAAATTTTGAGTAGTAAACGATATGATATGATATGATATGATATCATATGATATGAATTAGTGAAAAGTCATGTGTGATTAAGCATCATTTACCATCTTCGTACTTCTGTCGAAAAATCTCTAGATCTTGCGGTTTTCACAATATTTGATGGTGCAGATGGAATTTTTCTTTACATGACGTTTTCTATTCGAAATGATTTTCGTACATTTTGGTAGTTTCATCGGGATTGTTGGAAGTTAATTCCATTCATCTTGATATTCTTTGGTGATTCTTTACACCAAACGAAATATTCTATCTAATGACACATTTTCATCTGAAATGAAGACTTTCGTAGAGGTCATCAGAAGTTTCGAAAATCTCAATAGGAATGTTCTGAATTCAATCAAGTAATTTTGAGATTTTCGTAAGATTCGATGCTCCTATGAAGTTTGAACATTTTAAGTCGAACTTGAGGACTGAACTCCCCAAAAAACTTTATTTCAGACGGAAGAAGTCATCAAAAAGAAAAAATCAATCACAGCGACGAATGTTGCGAAAATCTTGAGATTCAGTGATTTTCCGAGGAAAGTCTGAAAGTAGCGAACGATACATGATGACTCACGTAGTTTTGACAGTTCGCATTGGAATTCCGGAATATATGACAAACTCAACGAACAACCTCAACTCAGGTGAAAAGTTCCATTCGATAGAAAAATTCGCTTGATGCAACGATTCTTGTGGAAATCATCGAAATAATCCGAACGAATTTCCACGTAAAATTCGATGCTCCTATGAAGTTTCAACATTTTGATTCAAACTTGAGGACTGAACTCCCCAAAAAACTTTATTTCAGACGGAAGAAGTCATCAAAAAGAAAAAATCAATCACAGCGACGAATGTTGCGAAAATCTTGAGATTCAGTGATTTTCCGAGGAAAGTCTGAAAGTAGCGAACGATACATGATGACTCACGTAGTTTTGACAGTTCGCATCGGAATTCCGGAATATATGACAAACTCAACGAACAACCTCAACTCAGGTGAAAAGTTCCATTCGATAGAAAAATTCGCTTGATGCAACGATTCTTGTGGAAATCATCGAAATAATCCGAACGAATTTCCACGTAAAATTCGATGCTCCTATGAAGTTTCAACATTTTGATTCAAACTTGAGGAATGAATGACACAAAAAACGTTATTTCAAATGGAAGAAGTCATCAGAAAGAAATCATCAATCACAACGACGAATGTTTCGAAAATTTTGAGTAGTAAACGATATGATATGATATGATATGATATCATATGATATGAATTAGTGAAAAGTCATGTGTGATTAAGCATCATTTACCATCTTCGTACTTCTGTCGAAAAATCTCTAGATCTTGCGGTTTTCACAATATTTGATGATGCAGATGGAATTTTTCTTTACATGACGTTTTCTATTCGAAATGATTTTCGTACATTTTGGTAGTTTCATCGGGATTGTTGGAAGTTAATTCCATTCATCTTGATATTCTTTGGTGATTCTTTACACCAAACGAAATATTCTATCTCATGACACATTTTCATCTGAAATGAAGACTTTCGTAGAGGTCATCAGAAGTTTCGAAAATCTCAATAGGAATGTTTTGAATTCAATCAAGTAATCTTGAGATTTTCGTAAGATTCGATGCTCCTATGAAGTTTGAACATTTTAAGTCGAACTTGAGGACTGAACTCCCCAAAAAACTTTATTTCAGACGGAAGAAGTCATCAAAAAGAAAAAATCAATCACAGCGACGAATGTTGCGAAAATCTTGAGATTCAGTGATTTTCCGAGGGAAGTCTGAAAGTAGCGAATGATACATGATGACTCACGTAGTTTTGACAGTTCGCATTGGAATTCCGGAATATATGATAAACTCAATGAACAACCTCAACTCAGGTGAAAAATTCCATTCGATAGAAAAATTCGCTTGATGCAACGATTCTTGTGGAAATCATCGAAATAATCCGAACGAATTTCCACGTAAAATTCGATGCTCCTATCAAGTTTCAACATTTTGATTCAAACTTGAGGAATGAACCACACAAAAAACGTTATTTCAAATGGAAGAAATCATCAGAAAGGAATCATCAATCACAACGACGAATGTTTCGAAAATTTTGAGTAGTAAACGATATGATATGATATGATATGATATAATATGATATGAATTAGTGAAAAGTCATGTGTGATTAAGCATCATTTACCATCTTCGTACTTCTGTCGAAAAATCTCTAGATCTTGCGGTTTTCACAATATTTGATGGTGCAGATAGAATTTTTCTTTACATGACGTTTTCTATTCGAAATGATGTTCGTACATTTTGGTAGTTTCATCGGGATTGTTGTAAGTTAATTCCATTCATCTCGATATTCTTTGGTGATTCTTTGCACCAAACGAAATATCCTATCTAATGACACATTTTCATCTGAAATGAAGACTTTCGTAAAGGTCATGGAGAGTTTTGAAAATCTCAATAGGAATGTTAATAATTCAATCAAATTATCTTGAGCTTGGCGTAAAATTCGATGCTCCTATGAAGTTTCAACGTTTTGAGTCAAACTTGAGGAATGAATCCCACGAAAAACGTTATTTTAAATGGAAGAGGTCATTAGGAAGAGACCATCAATCACAGCGACGAATGATTCGAAAATTTTGAGTAGGAAACGATATGATATGAAATGATATGATATAATATGATATGAATTATTGAAAAGTCATGTGTGATCGAGCATCATTTACCATCTTCGCACTTCTGTTGGAAAATCTCTAGATCTTGTGGTTTTCACCACATATTTCGGTGCAAATGGAATTTCTCAAGACATGACGTTTTCGATTCGAAATGATGTTCCTACATTTTGGTAGTTTCATCGGGATTGTTGGAAATTAATTCCATTCATCTTGATATTCTTGGGTGATTCGTCTCACCAAACGAAATATTCTATCTAATGACACATTTTCATTCTGAAATGAAGACTTTCGTAGAGGTCATCGAAAGTTTTGAAAATCTCAATAGGAATGTTTTGAATTCAATAAAATAATCTTGAGATTTTCGTAAGATTCGATGCTCCTATGGAGTTTCAACATTTTGATTCAAACTTGAGGAATGAACTCCACAAAAAACTTTATTTCAGGTGGAAGGAGTCATCAAAAAGAAAAAATCAATCACAGCGACGAATTTTGCGAAAATCTTGAGATTAAGTAATTTTCCGAGGAAAGTCGGAAAGTAGCGAATGATACATGATGACTTATGTAGTTGTGACAGTTCGCGTTGGAATTCCGGAATATATGACAAACTCAACGAACAAGTTCAACTCAGATGAAAAATCTCATTTAATAGAAAAATTCGCTTAATGCAACGATTCTTGTAGAAATCATCGAAATAATCCGAACGAATTTCCCACATTCCGAGTTGAACTATTGAGTTCCTTCATTGTTCTCTCGATCTTCACTCGAAATTCAGGAAATTGATCTCGAGATTTCCGTCGGATTCGATACAACGATGGATTTCCAACATTTTTAGTGAGGAATGCACGATAAAAACTCTGAAAATCTTTCCTTCCAGATGACAAAATATTATTCATATGATATGATATGATATGATATGATATGATATGATATTATATGAATTATTGGAAAGTCATGTGTGATCAAGCATAATTTACCATCTTCGCACTTTTGCTGAAAAATCTCTAGATCTCGCGGTTTTCACAACATTTGTCGGTGCACATGGAATTTTCCATTACATGATGTTTTCTATTCGAAAGGATGTTCGTACATTTTGCAAGTTTAATCGGGTTTGTTGGAAATCAATTCCCTTGATCTTGATGTTCTCGGGTGATTCGTTGCGCCAAACGAAATGTTTTATCTAATGACACATTTTCATCCGAAATGAAGATTTTCGTAGAGGTCATCGAAAGTTTTGAAAATTTCAATAGAAATGTTGGGAATTCAATCAAATCATCTTGAGATTTGCGTGAAATTCAATGCTCCTATTGAGTTTCAACATTTTGAGTTAAACTTGAGAAATGAACTCCACGAAAAACGTTACTTTAAGTGGGAGAAGTCATCAAAAAGATATCATCAATCACACCGACGAATGTTCCGAAAATCTTGAGTAGCAAATGATATGATATGATATGATATGATATGATATGAATGATATGAATTATTGGAAAGTCATGTGTGATCAAGCATCATTTACCATCTTTCGCACTTCTGTCGAAAAATCTCTAGATCTTGCGGTTCCCACAACATCTTTCGGTGCAGATGGAATTTTTCATTACATGATGTTATCTATTCGAAATGATGTTCGTACATTTTGCAAGTTCAGTCGGAATTGTTGGAAATTGATTCTATTTATCTTGATATTCTTGGGTGATTCGTCTCACCAAACGAAATATTCTATCTAATGACACATTTTCATTCTGAAATGAAGACTTTCGTAGAGGTCATCGAAAGTTTTGAAAATTTCAATAGGAATGTTGATAATTAAATCGAATCATCTCGAGATTTGCGTAAAATTCGATGCTCCTATGAAGTTTCAACATTTTGAGTTAAACTTGAGGAATGAACTCCACGAAAAACGTTATTTCAAGTGGAAGAAGTCATCAAAAAGAAATCATCAATCACATATGATATAAATGATATCAATTATTGGAAAGTCATGTGTGATCAAGCATCATTTACCATCTTCGCACTTCTGTCGAAAAATCTCTAGATCTTGCGGTTTCCACAACATTTGTTGGTGCAGATGGAATTTTCCATTACATGACGTTTTCGATTCGAAATGATGTTCGTACATTTTGCAAGTTCAGTCGAAATTGTTGGAAATTAATTCCATTCATCTTGATATTCTTGGGTGATTCGTTGCACCAAACGAAATATTCTATCTGATGACACATTTTCATTCTGAAATGAAGACTTTCGTAGAGGTCATCGGAACTTTTGAAAATCTCAATAGGAATGTTTTAAATTCAATCAAATCATCTTGAGATTTACGTGAAATTCAATGCTACTATGAAGTTTCAACATTTTGAGTCAAACTTGAGGAATACACTCCACGAAAAAATTCATTTCAGGTGAAAGAAGCATTCAAAAAGAAACAATCAATCACAGCCAAGAATATTGCGAAAATCTTGAGATTCAGTGATTTCCCGATGAAAGTCTGAAAGTAGCAAATGATACATAATGACTTACGTAGTTTTGACAGTTCGAGTCGGAATTCTAGAATGGATGACAAACTCAACGAACAACCTGAACTCCGGTGAAAAATCTCATTCGATAGGAGAATTCGCTTGATGCAACGATTCTTGTGAAAATCATCGAAATAATCCGAATGAATCTCCAATATTCCGAGTTCAACTATTGAGTTCATCTATCGTTCTCTCGAGCTTCACTCGAAAATTTGAAAATTCATCTCGAGATTTCCTAGGATTCGGATACGCCGATGGATTTCCAACATTTTCAGTGTGGAATACACAATAAACACTACGAAAATCTTTTTTTCCAGACGGCAAGATATTATTCATATGATATGATATGATATGATATCATAGGATATGATGTCATATGAGATGATATGATATGATATGATATGATATGATATGATATGATATGATATGATATGATATGATATGATATGATATCATATGATATGACATGATATGAATTATTGGAAAGTCATGTGTGATTAAGCATCATTTACCATCTTCGCATTTCTGTTGAAAAATCTCTAGATCTCGCGGTTTTCACATGATTTGTCGGTGCAAGGGGATTTTTCATTACATGACGTTTTCTATTCGAAACGATGTTCGTACATTTTGCAAGTTTCATCGCGATTGTTGGAAATCAATTCCCTTCATCTTGATGTTCTCGGGTGATTCGTTGTGCCAAACGAAATGTTTCATCAAATGACACATTTTCATCTGAAATGGAGATTTTCGTAGAGTTCATCGAAAGTTTCGAAATCGCAATAGAAATGTTGGGAATTCAATCAAGTCATGTTAAGATTTGCGTAAAATTCAATGCTCCTATGAAGTTTCAACATTTTGAGTCAAACTTGAGAGATAAACTACACGAAAAACGTTATTTCAGGTGGGAGAAGTCATCAAAAAGGAATCATCAATCACAGCGACGAATGTTCCGAAAATCTTGAGTAGCAAATGATATAATATGATATGATATGGTATGATATAAATGATATGAATTATTGGAGAGTCATGTGTGATCAAGCATCATTTACCATCTTCGCACTTCTGTCGAAAAATCTCTAGATCTTGCGGTTCCCACAACATCTTTCGGTGCAGATGGAATTTTCCATTACATGACGTTTTCGATTCGAAATGATGTTCGTACATTTTGCAAGTTCAGTCGGGATTGTTGGAAATTAATTCCATTCATCTTGATATTCTTAGGTGATTCGTTGCACCAAACGAAATATTCTATCTGATGACACATTTTCATTCTGAAATGAAGACTTTAGTAGAGGTCATCGGAAGTTTTGGAAATCTCAATAGGAATGTTTCAAATTCAATCAAATCATCTTGAGATTTACGTGAAATTCAATGCTACTATAAAGTTTCAACATTTTTAGTCAAACTTGAGGAGTACACTCCACGAAAAAATTCATTTCAGGTGAAAGAAGCATTCAAACAGAAACAATCAATCACAGCCAAGAATATTGCGAAAATCTTGAGATTCAGTGATTTGCCGATGAAAGTCTGAAAGTAGCAAATGATACATAATGACTTACGTAGTTTTGACAGTTCGCGTCGAAATTCTAGAATGGATGACAAACTCAACGAACAACCTGAACTCCGGTGAAAAATCTCATTCGATAGGAGAATTCGCTTGATGCAACGATTCTTGTGAAAATCATCGAAATAATCCGAATGAATCTCCAACATTCCGAGTTCAACTATTGAGTTCATCTATCGTTCTCTCGAGCTTCACTCGAAAATTTGAAAATTCATCTCGAGATTTCCTAGGATTCGGATACGCCGATAGATTTCCAACATTTTCAGTGTGGAATACACAATAAACACTACGAAAATCTTTTTTTCCAGACGGCAAGATATTATTCATATGATATGATATGATATGATATCATAGGATATGATGTCATATGAGATGATATGATATGATATGATATGATATGATATGATATGATATGATATGATATGATATGATATGATATGATATGATATGATATGATATCATATGATATGACATGATATGAATTATTGGAAAGTCATGTGTGATCAAGCATCATTTACCATCTTCGCATTTCTGTTGAAAAATCTCTAGATCTCGCAGTTTTCACATGATTTGTCGGTGCAAGTGGGATTTTTCATTACATGACGTTTTCTATTCGAAACGATGTTCGTACATTTTGCAAGTTTCATCGCGATTGTTGGAAATCAATTCCCTTCATCTTGATGTTCTCGGGTGATTCGTTGTGCCAAACGAAATGTTTCATCAAATGACACATTTTCATCTGAAATGGAGATTTTCGTAGAGTTCATCGAAAGTTTCGAAATCGCAATAGAAATGTTGGGAATTCAATCAAGTCATGTTAAGATTTGCGTAAAATTCAATGCTCCTATGAAGTTTCAACATTTTGAGTCAAACTTGAGAGATAAACTACACGAAAAACGTTATTTCAGGTGGGAGAAGTCATCAGAAAGAAATCATCAATCACAGCGACGAATGTTTCGAAAGTTTTGAGTAGTAAATGATATGATATGATATGATATGATATGATATGATATGATATGATATGATATGATATGATATGATATGATATGATATAATATGATATGAATTATTGAAAAGTCATGTGTGATCAAGCATCATTCACCATCTTCGTACTTCTGTCGAAAAATCTCTGGATCTCGCGGTTTCCACAACATTTGTCGGTGCAGATGGAATTTTCCATTACATGACGTTTTCTATTCGGTATGATGTCCGTACATTTTGAGAGTTTAGTCGGGATTGTTGGAAATTAATTCCATTCATCTTGATATTCTCGGGTGATTCATTGTACAAAACGGAAAAGTCTATCTAATGACACATTTTCATCTGAAATGGAGACTTTCGTAGAGGTCATCGGAAGTTTTGAAAATGTCAATAGGAATGTAGATAATTCAATCAAATCATCTTGAGATTTGCGTAAAATTCGATGCTCCTATGACGTTTCAACATTTTGAGTTACACTTGAGGAATGAACTCCACGAAAAACGTTCTTTCAAGTGAAATAAGTCATCAAAAAGGAATCATCAATCACAGCGACGAATGTTCCGAAAATCTTGAGTAGCAAATGATATAATATGATATGATATGGTATGATATAAATGATATGAATTATTGGAGAGTCATGTGTGATCAAGCATCATTTACCATCTTCGCACTTCTGTCGAAAAATCTCTAGATCTTGCGGTTCCCACAACATCTTTCGGTGCAGATGGAATTTTCCATTACATGACGTTTTCGATTCGAAATGATGTTCGTACATTTTGCAAGTTCAGTCGGGATTGTTGGAAATTAATTCCATTTATCTTGATATTCTTGGGTGATTCGTTGCACCAAACGAAATATTCTATCTGATGACACATTTTCATTCTGAAATGAAGACTTTCGTAGAGGTCATCGGAAGTTTTGGAAATCTCAATAGGAATGTTTCAAATTCAATCAAATCATCTTGAGATTTACGTGAAATTCAATGCTACTATAAAGTTTCAACATTTTTAGTCAAACTTGAGGAGTACACTCCACGAAAAAATTCATTTCAGGTGAAAGAAGCATTCAAACAGAAACAATCAATCCCAGCCAAGAATATTGCGAAAATCTTGAGATTCAGTGATTTGCCGATGAAAGTCTGAAAGTAGCAAATGATACATAATGACTTACGTAGTTTTGACAGTTCGCGTCGAAATTCTAGAATGGATGACAAACTCAACGAACAACCTGAACTCCGGTGAAAAATCTCATTCGATAGGAGAATTCGCTTGATGCAACGATTCTTGTGAAAATCATCGAAATAATCCGAACGAATCTCCAACATTCCGATTTCAACTATTGAGTTCATCCATCGTTCTCTCGAGCATCACTCGAAAATTTGAAAATTCATCTCGAGATTTCCTAGGATTCGGATACGCCGATGGATTTCCAACATTTTCAGTGTGGAATACACAATAAACACTACGAAAATCTTTTTTTCCAGACGGCAAGATATTATTCATATGATATGATATGATATGATATCATAGGATATGATGTCATATGAGATGATATGATATGATATGATATGATATGATATGATATGATATGATATGATGTGATATAATATGATATGAATTATTGAAAAGTCATGTGTGATCAAGCATCATTTAACATCTTCGTACTTCTGTCGAAAAATCTCTGGATCTCGCGGTTTCCACAACATTTGTGGGTGCAGATGGAATTTTCCATTACATGACGTTTTCTATTCGGAATGATGTCCGTACATTTTGAGAGTTTAGTTGGGATTGTTGGAAATTAATTCCATTCATCTTGATATTCTCGGGTGATTCGTTGTACAAAACGGAAAAGTCTATCTCATGACACATTTTCATCTGAAATGGAGACTTTCGTAGAGGTCATCGGAAGTTTTGAAAATGTCAATAGGAATGTTGATAATTCAATCAAATCATCTTGAGATTTGCGTAATATTCGATGCTTTTATGAAGTTTCAACATTTTGAGTTACACTTGAAGAATGAACTCCACGAAAAACGTTCTTTCAAGTGGAAGAAGTCATCAAAAAGAAATCATCAATCACAGCGACGAATGTTTCGAAAATCTTGAGTAGCAAATGATATGATATGATATGATATGGTATGATATAAATGATATGAATTATTGGAAAGTCATGTGCGATCAAGCATCATTTACTATCTTCGCACTTCTGTCGAAAAAAATCTAGATCTTGCTGTTCCCACAACATCTTTCGGTGCAGATGGAATTTTCCATTACATGACGTTTTCTATTCGAAATCAATCACAGCCAAGAATATTGCGAAAATCTTGAGATTCAGTGATTTCCGGATGAAGGTCTGAAAGTAGCAAATGATACATAATGACTTACGTAGTTTTGACAGTTCGCGTCGGAATTCTAGAATGGATGACTAACTCAACGAACAACCTGAACTCCGTTGAAAAATCTCATTCGATAGAAGAATTCGCTTGATGCAACGATTCTTGTGAAAATCATCGAAATCATCCGAACGAATCTCGAACATTCCGTGTTCAACTATTGAGTTCATCCATTGCTCTCTCGAGCATCACTCGAAAATTTGAAAATTCACCTCGAGATTTCCGTAGGATTTGGATACGCCGATGGATTTCGAACATTTTTAGTGTGGAATACACAATGAACACTACGAAAATCTTTTTCTCTAGACGGCAAGATATTATTCATATGATATGATATGATATGATATCATAGGATATGATGTCATATGAGATGATATGATATCATATGATATGATATGATATGATATGATATGATATGATATGATATGATATGATATGATATGATATGACATGATATGAATTATTGGAAAGTCATGTGTGATCAAGCATCATTTACCATCTTCGCACTTCTGTTGAAAAATCTCTAGATCTCGCGGTTTTCACATGATTTGTCGTTGCAAGTGGGTTTTTTCATTGCATGACGTTTTCTATTCGAAAAGATGTTCGTACATTTTACAAGTTTCATCGCAATTGTTGGAAACAATTCCCTCCATCTTGATGTTCTCGGGTGATTCGTTGCGCCAAACGAAATGTTTTATCAAATAACACATTTTCATCTGAAATGGAGATTTTCGTAGAGTTCATCTAAAGTTTCGAAATCTCAATAGAAATGTTGGGAATTCAATCAAGTCATCTTGAGATTTGCGTAAAATTCAATGCTCCTATGAAGTTTCAACATTTTGAGTCAAACTTGAGAAATAAAATCCACGAAAAACGTTATTTCAGGTGGAAGAAGTCATCAGAAAGAAATCATCAATCACAGCGACAAATGTTTCGAGAGTTTTGAGTAGTAAACCATATGATATGATATGATATGATATATGATATGAATTATTGAAAAGTCATGTGTGATCAAGCATCATTTACCATCTTCGTACTTCTGTCGAAAAATCTCTAGATCTTGCGGTTCCCACAACATCTTTCGGTGCAGATGGAATTATCCATTACATGACGTTTTCTATTCGGAATGATGTTCGCACATTTTGCAAGTTCAGTCGGGATTGTTGGAAATTAATTCCATTCACCTTGATATTCTTGGGTGATTCGTTGCACCAAACGAAATATTCCATCTCATGACACATTTTCATTCTGATATGAAGACTTTCGTAGAGGTCATCGGAAGTTTTGAAAATCTCAATAGGAATGTTTCAAATTCAATCAAATCATCTTGAGATTTACGTGGAATTCAATGCTCCTATAAAGTTTCAACATTTTGAGTCAAACTTGAGGAATACACTCCACGAAAAACTTCATTCCCGGTGGAAGAAGCATTCAAAAAGAAACAGTCAATCACAGCCAAGAATATTGCGAAAATCTTGAGATTCAGTGATTTCCCGATGAAAGTCTGAAAGTAGCAAATGATACATGATGACTTACGTAGTTTTGACAGTTCGCGTCGGAATTCTAGAATGGATGACAAACTCAACGAACAACCTGCACTCCGGTGAAAAATCTTATTCGATAGGAGAATTCGCTTGACGCAACGATACTTGTGAAAATCATCGAAATAATCCGAACGATTCTCCAACATTCCGAGTTCAACTATTGAGTTCATCCATTGTTCTCTCGAGCATCACTCGAAAATTTGAAAATTCATCTCGAGATTTTCGTAGGATTCGGATACGCCGATAGATTTTCAACATTTTCAGTGTGGAATACACAATAAACACTACGAAAATCTTTTTTTCCAGACGGCAAATATTATTCATATGATATGACATGATATGATATCATAGGATATGATGTCATATGAGATGATATGATATGATATGATATGATATGATATGATATGATATGATATGATATGATATGATATGATATGATATGATATGATATGATTTGATATGATATGATATGATATGATATGATATGATATGATATGATATGATATGATATGATATGATATGATATGATATGATATGATATGATATGATATATGATATGATATGATATGATATGATATGATATGATATGATATGATATGATATGATATGATATGATATGATATGATATGATATGATATGATATGATATGATATGATATGATATGATATGATATGATATGATATGATATGATATGATATGATATGATATGATATGATATGATATGACATGACATGATATGATATGATATGAATTATTGGAAAGTCATTCGTGATCAAGCATCATTTACCATCTTCGCACTTCTGTTGAAAAATCTCTAGATCTCGCGGTTTTCACATCATTTGTCGGTGCACGTGGGATTTTTCATTACATGACGTTTTCTATTCGAAATGATGTTCGTACATTTTGCAAGTTTCATTGGGATTGTTGGAAATCAATTCCCTTCATCTTGATGTTCTCGGGTGATTCCTTGCGCCAAACGAAATGTTTTATCAAATGACACATTTTCATCTGAAATGGAGATTTCGTAGAGTTCATCGAAAGTTTCGAAATCTCAATAGAAATGTTGGAAATTCAATCGAATCATCTTGAGATTTGCGTAAAATTCAATGCTCCTATGAAGTTTCAACATTTTGAGTCAAACTTGAGAAATAAACTCCAGAAAAAACGTTACTTTAAGTGGGAGAAGTCATCAAAAAAATATCATCAATCACACCGACGAATGTTCCGAAAATCTTGAGTAGCAAATGATATGATATGATATCATATGAATGATATGAATTATTGGAAAGTCATGTGTGATCAAGCATCATTTACCATCTTCGCACTTCTGTCGAAAAATCTCTAGATCTTGCGGTTCCCACAACATCTTTCGGTGCAGATGGAATTTTTCATTACATGACGTTATCTATTCGAAATGATGTTCGTACAATTTGCAAGTTCAGTCGGAATTGTTGGAAATTGATTCTATTTATCTTGATATTCTTGGGTGATTCGTTGGACCAAACGAAATATTCTATCTAATGACACATTTTCATTCTGAAATGAAGACTTTCGTAGAGGTCATTGGAAGTTTCGAAAATCTCAAGAGGAATGTTTTGAATTCAATCAAATAATCTTGAGATTTTCGTAAGATTCGATGCTCCTATGAAGTTTAAACATTTTGAGGCAAACTTGAGGAATGAGCCCTACGAAAAACGTTATTTCATATGGAAGAAGTCATCAGAAAGAAATCAGCAATCACAGCGACGAATGTTTCAAAAATTTTGAGGAGTAAACGATATGATATGATATGATATAATATAATATGAGATGAATTATTGAAAAGTCATGTGTGATTTAGCATCATTTACCATCTTCGTACTTCTGTCGAACAATCTCTAGATCTCGCGGTTTTTACAACATTTGTCGGTGCAGATGGAATTTTCCTTCACATGACGTTTTCTATTCGGAATGACGTTCGTACATTTAGCAAGTTTAGTCGGGATTGTTGGAAATTAATTCCATTAATCTTGATATTCTGAGGTGATTCATTGCGCCGAACGAAATGTTTTATCTAATGACACATTTTGATCCAAAATGAAGATTTTCGTAGAAGTCATCCAAAGTTTTGAAAATGTCCATTAAAATGTTGGGAATTCAATCAAATCATCTTGAGATTTGCGTGAAATTCAATGCTTTTATGAAGTTTCAACATTTTGAGTCAAACTTGAGGAATGAACTCCACAAAAAACTTTATTTCAGGTGGAAGAAGTCATCAATAAGAAAAAATCAATCACAGCCACGAATGTTGCGAAATCTTTAGATGCAGTGATTTTCCGAGGAAAGTCTGAAAGTAGCGAATGATACATGATGACTTACGTAGTTTTGACAGTTCGCGTTGGAATTCTGGAATATATGACAAACTCAACGAACAACCTCAACCCAGCTGAAAAATCTCATTCGATAGAAAAATTCGCTTAATGCAACGATTCTTGTGGAAATCATCGAAATAATCCGAACGAATTTCCCACATTCCGAGTTGAACTATTGAGTTTATTTATTGTTCTCTCGATCTTCACTTGAAATTGAGGAAATTGATCTCGAGATTTCCGTAGAATTCGATCCAAAGATGGATTTCCAACATTTGTAGTGAGGAATGCACAATAAAAACTACGAAAATCTTTCCTTCCACATTACAAAATATTATTCATATGATATGATATGATATGATATGAATTATTGGAAAGTCATGTGTGATCGAGCATAATTCACCATCTTTGCACTTCTGTTGGAAAATCTCTAGATCTTGTGGTTTTCACCACATATTTCGGTGCAAATGGAATTTCTCAAGACATGACGTTTTCTATTCGAAATGATGTTCCTACATTTTGGTAGTTTCATCGGGATTGTTGGAAATGAATTCCATTCATCTTGATATTCTTGGGTGATTCGTCTCACCAAACGAAATATTCTATCTAATGACACATTTTCATTCTGAAATGAAGACTTTCGTAGAGGTCATCGAAAGTTTTGAAAATCTCAATAGGAATGTTTTGAATTCAATAAAATAATCTTGAGATTTTCGTAAGATTCGATGCTCCTATGGAGTTTCAACATTTTGATTCAAACTTGAGGAATGAACTCCACAAAAAACTCTATTTCAGGTGGAAGAAGTCATCAAAAAGGAAAAATCAATCACAGCGACGAATTTCGCGAAAATCTTGAGATTAAGTAATTTTCCGAGGAAAGTCGGAAAGTAGCGAATGATACATGATGACTTATGTAGTTGTGACAGTTCGCGTTGGAATTCCGGAATATATGACAAACTCAACGAACAAGCTCAACTCAGATGAAAAATCTCATTTGATAGAAAAATTCGCTTAATGCAACGATTCTTGTAGAAATCATCGAAATAATCCGAACGAATTTCCCACATTCCGAGTTGAACTATTGAGTTCCTTCATTGTTCTCTCGATCTTCACTCGAAATTCAGGAAATTGATCTCGAGATTTCCGTCGGATTCGATACAACGATGGATTTCCAACATTTTTAGTGAGGAATGCACGATAAAAACTACGAAAATCTTTCCTTCCAGATGACAAAATATTATTCATATGATATGATATGATATGATGATATGATATGATATTATATGAATTATTGGAAAGTCATGTGTGATCAAGCATAATTTACCATCTTCGCACTTTTGCTGAAAAATCTCTAGATCTCGCGGTTTTCACAACTTTTGTCGGTGCACATGGAATTTTCCATTACATGATGTTTTCTATTCGAAATGATGTTCGTACATTTTGCAAGTTTAATCGGGTTTGTTGGAAATCAATTCCCTTGATCTTGATGTTCTCGGGTGATTCGTTGCGCCAAACGAAATGTTTTATCTAATGACACATTTTCATCCGAAATGAAGATTTTCGTAGAGGTCATCGAAAGTTTTGAAAATTTCAATAGAAATGTTGGGAATTCAATCAAATCATCTTGAGATTTGCGTGAAATTCAGTGCTCCTATGGAGTTTCAACATTTTGAGTTAAACTTGAGAAATGAACTCCACGAAAAACGTTACTTTAAGTGGGAGAAGTCATCAAAAAGATATCATCAATCACACCGACGAATGTTCCGAAAATCTTGAGTAGCAAATGATATGATATGATATGATATGATATGATATGATATGATATGATATGATATGAATGATATGAATTATTGGAAAGTCATGTGTGATCAAGCATCATTTACCATCTTTCGCACTTCTGTCGAAAAATCTCTAGATCTTGCGGTTCCCACAACATCTTTCGGTGCAGATGGAATTTTTCATTACATGACGTTATCTATTCGAAGTGATGTTCGTACATTTTGCAAGTTCAGTTGGAATTGTTGGAAATTGATTCTATTTATCTTGATCTTCTTGGGTGATTCGTTGCACCAAACGAAATATTCTATCTAATGACACATTTTCAGTCTGAAATGAAGACTTTCGTAGAGGTCATCGAAAGTTTTGAAAATTTCAATAGGAATGTTGATAATTAAATCGAATCATCTCGAGATTTGCGTAAAATTCGATTCTCCTATGAAGTTTCAACATTTTGAGTTAAACTTGAGGAATGAACTCCACGAAAAACGTTATTTCAAGTGGAAGAAGTCATCAAAAAGAAATCATCAATCACAGCGACGAATGTTTCGGAAATCTTGGGTAGCGAATGATATGATATGATATGATGTGATATGATATAAATGATATCAATTATTGGAAAGTCATGTGTGATCAAGCATCATTTACCATCTTCGCACTTCTGTCGAAAAATCTCTAGATCTTGCGGTTTCCACAACATTTGTTGGTGCAGATGGAATTTTCCATTACATGACGTTTTCGATTCGAAATGATGTTCCTACATTTTGCAAGTTCAGTCGGGATTGTTGGAAATTAATTCCATTTATCTTGATATTCTTGGGTGATTCGTTGCACCAAACGAAATATTCTATCTGATGACACATTTTCAGTCTGAAATGAAGACTTTCGTAGAGGTCATCGGAAGTTTTGAAAATCTCAATAGGAATGTTTTAAATTCAATCAAATCATCTTGAGATTTACGTGAAATTCAATGCTACTATAAAGTTTCAACATTTTGAGTCAAACTTGAGGAGTACACTCCACGAAAAAATTCATTTCAGGTGAAAGAAGCATTCAAAAAGAAACAATCAATCACAGCGACGAATGTTTCGAAAATCTTGAGTAGCAAATGATATGATATGATATGATATGGTATGATATAAATGATATGAATTATTGGAAAGTCATGTACGATCAAGCATCATTTACTATCTTCGCACTTCTGTCGAAAAAAATCTAGATCTTGCTGTTCCCACAACATCTTTCGGTGCAGATGGAATTTTCCATTACATGACGTTTTCTATTCGAAATCAATCACAGCCAAGAATATTGCGAAAATCTTGAGATTCAGTGATTTCCCGATGAAAGTCTGAAAGTAGCAAATGATACATAAGGACTTACGTAGTTTTGACAGTTCGCGTCGGAATTCTAGAATGGATGACTAACTCAACGAACAACCTGAACTCCGTTGAAAAATCTCATTCGATTGAAGAATTCGCTTGATGCAACGATTCTTGTGAAAATCATCGAAATAATCCGAACGAATCTCGAACATTCCGTGTTCAACTATTGAGTTCATCCATTGCTCTCTCGAGCATCACTCGAAAATTTGAAAATTCATCTCGAGATTTCCGTAGGATTCGGATACGCCGATGGATTTCCAACATTTTTAGTGTGGAATACACAATGAACACTACGAAAATCTTTTTCTCTAGACGGCAAGATATTATTCATATGATATGATATGATATGATATCATAGGATATGATGTCATATGAGATGATATGATATGATATGATATGATATGATATGATATGATATGATATGATATGATATGATATGATATGATATGATATGATATGATATGATATGATATGAAATGATATGATATGACATGATATGAATTATTGGAAAGTCATGTGTGATCAAGCATCATTTACCATCTTCGCACTTCTGTTGAAAAATCTCTAGATCTCGCGGTTTTCACATGATTTGTCGTTGCAAGTGGGTTTTTCCATTGCATGACGTTTTCTATTCGAAATGATGTTCGTACATTTTACAAGTTTCATCGCGATTGTTGGAAACAATTCCCTTCATCTTGATGTTCTCGGGTGATTCGTTGCGCCAAACGAAATGTTTTATCAAATAACACATTTTCATCTGAAATGGAGATTTTCGTAGAGTTCATCTAAAGTTTCGAAATCTCAACAGAAATGTTGGGAATTCAATCAAGTCATCTTGAGATTTGCGTAAAATTCAATGCTCCTCTGGAGTTTCAACATTTTGAGTCAAACTTGAGAAATAAACTCCACGAAAAACGTTATTTCAGGTGGAAGAAGTCATCAGAAAGAAATCATCAATCACAGCGACAAATGTTTCGAGAGTTTTGAGTAGTAAACCATATGATATGATATGATATGATATAATATGATATGAATTATTGAAAAGTCATGTGTGATCAAGCATCATTTACCATCTTCGTACTTCTGTCGAAAAATCTCTAGATCTCGCGTTTTCCACAACATTTGTCGGTGCAGATGGAATTTTCCATTACATGACATTTTCTATTCGGAATGATGTTCGTACATTTCCAGAGTTTAGTCGGGATTGTTGGAAATTAATTTCATCCATCTTGATATTCTCGGGTGATTCGTTGTACAAAACGGAAAAGTCTATCTCATGACACATTTTCATCTGAAATGGAGACTTTCGTAGAGGTCATCGGAAGTTTTGAAAATGTCAATAGGAATGTTGATAATTCAATCAAATCATCTCGAGATTTGCGTAAAATTCGATGCTCCTATGAAGTTTCAGCATTCTGAGTTAAACTTGAGAAATGAACTCCACGAAAAACGTTCTTTCAAGTGGAAGAAGTCATCAAAAAGAAATCATCAATCATAGCGACGAATGTTTCGAAAATCTTGAGTAGCAAATGATATGATATGATATGATATGATATGGTATGATATTAATGATATGAATTATTGGGAAGTCATGTGCGATCAAGCATCATTTACCATCTTCGCACTTCTGTCGAAAAATCTCTAGATCTTGCAGTTCCCACAACATGTTTCGGTGCAGATGGAATTTTCCATTACATGACATTTTCTATTCGAAATCAATCACAGCCACGAATATTGCGAAAATCTTGAGATTCAGTGATTCCCCGATGAAAGTCTAAAAGTAGCAAATGATACATAATGACTTACGTAGTTTTGACAGTTCGCGTCGGAATTCTAGAATGGATGACAAACTCAACGAACAACATGAACTCCGTTGAAAAATCTCATTCGATAAAAGAATTCGCTTGATGCAACGATTCTTGTGGAAATCATCGAAATAATCCGAACGAATTTCCCACATTCCGAGTTGAACTATTGAGTTTATTTATTGTTCTCTCGATCTTCACTTGAAATTGAGGAAATTGATCTCGAGATTTCCGTAGAATTCGATCCAAAGATGGATTTCCAACATTTGTAGTGAGGAATGCACAATAAAAACTACGAAAATCTTTCCTTCCACATTACAAAATATTATTCATATGATATGATATGATATGATATGAATTATTGGAAAGTCATGTGTGATCGAGCATAATTCACCATCTTTGCACTTCTGTTGGAAAATCTCTAGATCTTGTGGTTTTCACCACATATTTCGGTGCAAATGGAATTTCTCAAGACATGACGTTTTCTATTCGAAATGATGTTCCTACATTTTGGTAGTTTCATCGGGATTGTTGGAAATGAATTCCATTCATCTTGATATTCTTGGGTGATTCGTCTCACCAAACGAAATATTCTATCTAATGACACATTTTCATTCTGAAATGAAGACTTTCGTAGAGGTCATCGAAAGTTTTGAAAATCTCAATAGGAATGTTTTGAATTCAATAAAATAATCTTGAGATTTTCGTAAGATTCGATGCTCCTATGGAGTTTCAACATTTTGATTCAAACTTGAGGAATGAACTCCACAAAAAACTCTATTTCAGGTGGAAGAAGTCATCAAAAAGGAAAAATCAATCACAGCGACGAATTTCGCGAAAATCTTGAGATTAAGTAATTTTCCGAGGAAAGTCGGAAAGTAGCGAATGATACATGATGACTTATGTAGTTGTGACAGTTCGCGTTGGAATTCCGGAATATATGACAAACTCAACGAACAAGCTCAACTCAGATGAAAAATCTCATTTGATAGAAAAATTCGCTTAATGCAACGATTCTTGTAGAAATCATCGAAATAATTCGAACGAATTTCCCACATTCCGAGTTGAACTATTGAGTTCCTTCATTGTTCTCTCGATCTTCACTCGAAATTCAGGAAATTGATCTCGAGATTTCCGTCGGATTCGATACAACGATGGATTTCCAACATTTTTAGTGAGGAATGCACGATAAAAACTACGAAAATCTTTCCTTCCAGATGACAAAATATTATTCATATGATATGATATGATATGATGATATGATATGATATTATATGAATTATTGGAAAGTCATGTGTGATCAAGCATAATTTACCATCTTCGCACTTTTGCTGAAAAATCTCTAGATCTCGCGGTTTTCACAACTTTTGTCGGTGCACATGGAATTTTCCATTACATGATGTTTTCTATTCGAAATGATGTTCGTACATTTTGCAAGTTTAATCGGGTTTGTTGGAAATCAATTCCCTTGATCTTGATGTTCTCGGGTGATTCGTTGCGCCAAACGAAATGTTTTATCTAAATGACACATTTTCATCCGAAATGAAGATTTTCGTAGAGGTCATCGAAAGTTTTGAAAATTTCAATAGAAATGTTGGGAATTCAATCAAATCATCTTGAGATTTGCGTGAAATTCAGTGCTCCTATGGAGTTTCAACATTTTGAGTTAAACTTGAGAAATGAACTCCACGAAAAACGTTACTTTAAGTGGGAGAAGTCATCAAAAAGATATCATCAATCACACCGACGAATGTTCCGAAAATCTTGAGTAGCAAATGATATGATATGATATGATATGATATGATATGATATGATATGATATGATATGATATGAATGATATGAATTATTGGAAAGTCATGTGTGATCAAGCATCATTTACCATCTTTCGCACTTCTGTCGAAAAATCTCTAGATCTTGCGGTTCCCACAACATCTTTCGGTGCAGATGGAATTTTTCATTACATGACGTTATCTATTCGAAGTGATGTTCGTACATTTTGCAAGTTCAGTTGGAATTGTTGGAAATTGATTCTATTTATCTTGATCTTCTTGGGTGATTCGTTGCACCAAACGAAATATTCTATCTAATGACACATTTTCAGTCTGAAATGAAGACTTTCGTAGAGGTCATCGAAAGTTTTGAAAATTTCAATAGGAATGTTGATAATTAAATCGAATCATCTCGAGATTTGCGTAAAATTCGATTCTCCTATGAAGTTTCAACATTTTGAGTTAAACTTGAGGAATGAACTCCACGAAAAACGTTATTTCAAGTGGAAGAAGTCATCAAAAAGAAATCATCAATCACAGCGACGAATGTTTCGGAAATCTTGGGTAGCGAATGATATGATATGATATGATGTGATATGATATAAATGATATCAATTATTGGAAAGTCATGTGTGATCAAGCATCATCTACCATCTTCGCACTTCTGTCGAAAAATCTCTAGATCTTGCGGTTTCCACAACATTTGTTGGTGCAGATGGAATTTTCCATTACATGACGTTTTCGATTCGAAATGATGTTCCTACATTTTGCAAGTTCAGTCGGGATTGTTGGAAATTAATTCCATTTATCTTGATATTCTTGGGTGATTCGTTGCACCAAACGAAATATTCTATCTGATGACACATTTTCAGTCTGAAATGAAGACTTTCGTAGAGGTCATCGGAAGTTTTGAAAATCTCAATAGGAATGTTTTAAATTCAATCAAATCATCTTGAGATTTACGTGAAATTCAATGCTACTATAAAGTTTCAACATTTTGAGTCAAACTTGAGGAGTACACTCCACGAAAAAATTCATTTCAGGTGAAAGAAGCATTCAAAAAGAAACAATCAATCACAGCGACGAATGTTTCGAAAATCTTGAGTAGCAAATGATATGATATGATATGATATGGTATGATATAAATGATATGAATTATTGGAAAGTCATGTACGATCAAGCATCATTTACTATCTTCGCACTTCTGTCGAAAAAAATCTAGATCTTGCTGTTCCCACAACATCTTTCGGTGCAGATGGAATTTTCCATTACATGACGTTTTCTATTCGAAATCAATCACAGCCAAGAATATTGCGAAAATCTTGAGATTCAGTGATTTCCCGATGAAAGTCTGAAAGTAGCAAATGATACATAAGGACTTACGTAGTTTTGACAGTTCGCGTCGGAATTCTAGAATGGATGACTAACTCAACGAACAACCTGAACTCCGTTGAAAAATCTCATTCGATTGAAGAATTCGCTTGATGCAACGATTCTTGTGAAAATCATCGAAATAATCCGAACGAATCTCGAACATTCCGTGTTCAACTATTGAGTTCATCCATTGCTCTCTCGAGCATCACTCGAAAATTTGAAAATTCATCTCGAGATTTCCGTAGGATTCGGATACGCCGATGGATTTCCAACATTTTTAGTGTGGAATACACAATGAACACTACGAAAATCTTTTTCTCTAGACGGCAAGATATTATTCATATGATATGATATGATATGATATCATAGGATATGATGTCATATGAGATGATATGATATGATATGATATGATATGATATGATATGATATGATATGATATGATATGATATGATATGATATGATATGATATGATATGATATGATATGATATGATATGATATGACATGATATGAATTATTGGAAAGTCATGTGTGATCAAGCATCATTTACCATCTTCGCACTTCTGTTGAAAAATCTCTAGATCTCGCGGTTTTCACATGATTTGTCGTTGCAAGTGGGTTTTTTCATTGCATGACGTTTTCTATTCGAAATGATGTTCGTACATTTTACAAGTTTCATCGCGATTGTTGGAAACAATTCCCTTCATCTTGATGTTCTCGGGTGATTCGTTGCGCCAAACGAAATGTTTTATCAAATAACACATTTTCATCTGAAATGGAGATTTTCGTAGAGTTCATCTAAAGTTTCGAAATCTCAACAGAAATGTTGGGAATTCAATCAAGTCATCTTGAGATTTGCGTAAAATTCAATGCTCCTCTGGAGTTTCAACATTTTGAGTCAAACTTGAGAAATAAACTCCACGAAAAACGTTATTTCAGGTGGAAGAAGTCATCAGAAAGAAATCATCAATCACAGCGACAAATGTTTCGAGAGTTTTGAGTAGTAAACCATATGATATGATATGATATGATATAATATGATATGAATTATTGAAAAGTCATGTGTGATCAAGCATCATTTACCATCTTCGTACTTCTGTCGAAAAATCTCTAGATCTCGCGTTTTCCACAACATTTGTCGGTGCAGATGGAATTTTCCATTACATGACATTTTCTATTCGGAATGATGTTCGTACATTTCCAGAGTTTAGTCGGGATTGTTGGAAATTAATTTCATCCATCTTGATATTCTCGGGTGATTCGTTGTACAAAACGGAAAAGTCTATCTCATGACACATTTTCATCTGAAATGGAGACTTTCGTAGAGGTCATCGGAAGTTTTGAAAATGTCAATAGGAATGTTGATAATTCAATCAAATCATCTCGAGATTTGCGTAAAATTCGATGCTCCTATGAAGTTTCAGCATTCTGAGTTAAACTTGAGAAATGAACTCCACGAAAAACGTTCTTTCAAGTGGAAGAAGTCATCAAAAAGAAATCATCAATCATAGCGACGAATGTTTCGAAAATCTTGAGTAGCAAATGATATGATATGATATGATATGATATGGTATGATATTAATGATATGAATTATTGGGAAGTCATGTGCGATCAAGCATCATTTACCATCTTCGCACTTCTGTCGAAAAATCTCTAGATCTTGCAGTTCCCACAACATGTTTCGGTGCAGATGGAATTTTCCATTACATGACATTTTCTATTCGAAATCAATCACAGCCACGAATATTGCGAAAATCTTGAGATTCAGTGATTCCCCGATGAAAGTCTAAAAGTAGCAAATGATACATAATGACTTACGTAGTTTTGACAGTTCGCGTCGGAATTCTAGAATGGATGACAAACTCAACGAACAACATGAACTCCGTTGAAAAATCTCATTCGATAAAAGAATTCGCTTGATGCAACGATTCTTGTGAAAATCATCGAAATAATCCAAACGAATCTCCAACATTCCGAGTTCAACTATTGAGTTCATCCATTGTTCTCTCGAGCATCACTCGAAAATTTGAAAATTCATCTCGAGATTTCCGTAGGATTCGGATACGCCGATGGATTTCCAACATTTTTAGTGTGGAATACACAATAAACAGTACGAAAATCTTTTTTTCCAGACGGCAAGATATCATTCATATGATATGATGTCATATGAGATGATATGATATCATATGATATGATATGATATCATATGATATGATATGATATCATATGATATGATATGATATCATATGATATGATATGATATCATATGATATGATATGATATCATATGATATGATATGATATCATATGATATGATATGATATCATATGATATGATATGATATCATATGATATGATATGATATCATATGATATGATATGATATCATATGATATGATATGATATCATATGATATGATATGATATCATATGATATGATATGATATCATATGATACGATATGATATCATATGATATCATATGATATGATATGATATGATATGATATGATATGATATGATATGATATGATATGATATGATATGATATGATATGATATGATATGATATGATATGATATGATATGACATGATATGAATTATTGGAAAGTCATGTGTGATCAAGCATCATTTACCATCTTCGCACTTCTGTTGAAAAATCTCTAGGTCTCGCGGTTTTCACATCATTTGTCGGTGCAAGTGGGATTTTTCATTACATGACGTTTTCTATTAGAAACGATGTTCGTACATTTTGCAAGTTTCATCGCGATTGTTGGAAATCAATTCCCTTCATCTTGATGTTCTCGGCTGATTCGTTGCGCCAAACGAAATGTTTTATCAAATGACACATTTTCATCTGAAATGGAGATTTTCGTACAGTTCATCGAAAGTTTTGAAAATTTCAATAGAAATGTTGGGAATTCAATCAAATCATCTTGAGATTTGCGTGAAATTCAATGCTCCTATGAAGTTTCAACATTTTGAGTCAAACTTGAGGAATGAATTCCGCAAAAAACTTTATTTCAGGTGGAAGTAGTCATCAAAAAGAAAAAATCAATCACAGCAACGAAGGTTGCGAAAATCTTGAGATTCAGTGATTTTCCGAAGAAAGTCTGGAAGTACCTAATGATACATGATGACTTACGTAGTTATAACAGTTCGCGTCGAAATTCTAGAATGGACGACCAACTCAACGAACAACCTCAACTCAGGTGAAAAATCTCATTCGATAGAAAAATTCGCTTAATGCAACGATTCTTGTGCAAATCATCGAAGTTATCTGAACGAATTTCCAACATTCCGATGTAAACTAGTGAGTTCCTCCATTGTTCCCTCGAGCTTCACTCAAAATTTTGGAAATTCTTCTCGAGAGTTCCGTAGGATTCGATACGCCGATGGATTTTCAACATTTTGAGTGAGGAATGCACAATAAACGCTATGAAAATCTCCTTTTCCAGATGGCAAAATATTATTCGATATAACATTTCCGTTAACGCAGCGAATTATGCTCGAATATCGAAATTAATTGAAGTCCGAAAAGCTCGAGATGAATTGTATGAATTTTCAGCATTCTAAGTTGAACTCGTAAAATGTCCGATGAATTTCACAGATAGCTCAATGTCAAAAGAAAAAATGTCATTCGATATAAAGTGACAACTTTGCTTAACGGGACAAATCGAGAGGATATCCGAAGACGAATTGAATGAATCACCATCATATCATCAGAAAATTGAAGAATGTCGCATGAACTCTATGAACAACTTCTTTTCTGATGGAGAATGACATTCGTACAAGCATCTCATGTGACGCATGGAATCTTGCAAAGATCCCGTAATGAATTCAATGAATTCTCACCATTTCATGCGAAATTTCTCAAATGTACTTTGAAATTCAAGAAAACTTCGTTCCAGGGGGAATAATCTCATTCAATAAGAACTGTTCGGTTGAGGCAACAATCGTGAAAAGATCAAGATGTATCCCAACAATTTAAGTTAAACCTGTCGAATTTGCAATGAATCCCCCGAACACTGCCATATCAGACTAAAAAATGTAATTTGATGGGAGATTTTGGTTACCACGACATATCTCAAGAAAATTCCAAGGTGAATAGGATGTATTTGCAGTTTAACTTATGAAATGCACAAAGAATTTTACAATCAACGTTATCTTTGAATGAAAGCTGTCATTCGATACATTATCTCGGTGGACACAACGAATCGTGCGAAAATATCCAGATGAATTTGATGTCAACGGAACCTCTCAGTTGAATTCACTGAATTCATGGAAAATGTTCTTTCAGATTGAAAATTCTCATCCGATATGTCGACATGACTGAAAAAGATTCGTTACAGTGTTTATTAGAGTTACAGTGATTCGAACATTCGTTCAGTGCATTCATCTCTAGATTTTGGAGAAATCCATACTTTAAGTCCTACTCGAAGATGAATTTGTTTTACATTTTATTATATCGACATGAACTATTGGAAATTCGCATGTAATCACTCACCATTCGTCATTTCTGCACTTCCATCCGAAAATCGAAGGATTTTGAGAATTTTGCAACATTCGTCGCTCAGACCAAAATTGTGGATTGAATGACGTTATTCCATTTGGAATAATGTCTGTACATTTAAGCACATACATACACACACATACATAGACATTCATTAGATATCGATATGCAAAAATTCATAACTTTGATGATTACCTCGATATTCAAAAATTCATAACTTTGATGATTACAGAGATTAAGAAACCAAAATGGTCTCAAAATCCATAAGAAAATGCAACCTATAAAAGGCGTGCAGAAAGATTGCCAAAAATCAATATTTACAATAATTTGTTATAAACAATTTATATGAATAATCATTAGAAAATTTCAAAAATCATCGAAATATCTAGATAAAGGTCGGAGCAATGCCAAAATCAAAAACGAAATCAATATAACGAATCACAGCAGAGTTATTCAACATTGAAGTTCATTCACACATATATGGATATACAAATTGCATGGTAAAATCGAAAAATCAATGACTTTTATAAGAATCAAAATTAAAAAATAATTTCCATTGGTAAAATCATCAAATGATTCAAACTCAATGTTCATGAAAGAAAATCAGAAGAAAAGCACATTTTGTTTAAAATCACCTTCGTGCATTAACTAACAATTGAATAATAACAAAAGTTATCAACTTAGGAAAATGAATCAAAGTTGTTTAAATAGACGAAAATAGTCTCTTCCACACGCAATTGAGTTCATATTTTTAGAGCAATTATTTTGCATGTTATTAACAATTAAAATTTTTATTTATGTTTAAATCGAAATAACTCCGAAACTATAAAAGTTAGAAAATTGCATCTAACGCTAAAAATCATTAAATTTAACGGCCTTTCGAATGCACTATAGAACGATTATGAATATTGTTAATTAACGAATTTAACAACAATTGAATGTTTACAAAAAAATGATAAAAAAACTTTTGATACTAAAATCTGTTCATTTAACCAAAAATAAGTTCAAAAATAGAAAATCGTTAATTTATCCCCCTTCCATGTGGATTTGATCAAATTTTTTCATAAGGTACACATCAGGGCTTAAAAAGGAACTCATTTCCGATGAGTGAAAAATCGACTCAAGAATTGTTAAAAATAGTATAAATCAATATCTTAGCATGTCAAAAACAGGATTATTTATAAGGAAACCACAAAATTGTATTTTTAATGTAATAATCTTCCATGTAAAACTGTTAGAATGTAAGAGTTTCATATATAAGCCTCAGCGCAAGGACAATCATCATCAAGTTTAGAAGAAGGCGCTTCCCACCAGCTCAGTCACCACCAGCCACCTAATTGCGCCAGCAGTTCACGGCGCATCCCTACTTATTGTAACCCTTCCCACTGGCTTAAGCCGCCCAACTATCCATGTACCTAGACTGGCGAGGCTCAGTCAGGTAGTTCATCGCTCCACTTCAATCACTCACTCACTCGGGACTTCGAATAATTCTGATGAAGTCGAACTTAGAATAATTTTGAACCAATCGTGACGTAGAATATTTTCAACCGATTCGGACCTAGAATATTTTTGATCATTCGTAACTTAGAATCAATTTATTGACGTGACACTTAGAATTTTTTATCGACATCTCGAATTATTTTCGATTCATCATTTTTCATTTTAATTAATAATAACTTCAACATAAACCGAATTGAATCAAACGAAACAATTTTGCCTCTTTATTGAAAGATCTGACGAAGCCTCACGTTTCTAGTTCAAATTAATTATTCGAATAAAATTGAAGTGTCTTTGAATCGGAGCGAGTTTAATTCCATTGATTGATTATTTACGCAATTTCAGAGCCTAAAGTTATACCCAGTCAACGACGCAGATAACGGTGTGGTTGACTACTCTATCCTCACTCGAGCCAATTCAACCTCATACATTACATGATCAACACCGCAGATATCGGTGCGGCTGATCATTCAATTCAAACTTAATTAGAATAGAATGCATAAAACTCGTTTCCTTTTATTCCACATTCGAGTCAATTTGTTTTATGACCACTCGTCATGATCTTGCATTAAAGTCGAAGGCACAAATTTAAGTAACATTAAATCGTGGCACTTCAGTGTATTCAGCTTATCCATCATTTTCAGTAACAGTGAAACTAAATAAGTTAAACAGAACTTAAAAAAAAAGACAATATCAGCTGTGAACTAAAAGGGCGCCAATCAAATAACATCGAGGCGAGAACGCGAGAGAAAGAAATATCTTCCAGGCCATCAGTAGAAACACGGTGAGTAATGAAACATTCTCATTCTCTAGCCCCGGAAGTCAAGAGTTCCACGGAGATTAACTGGTAATAACTGCCAAAAATCTCCACCTAATACGACAATTTTTCCACCAAATAAAATATCATTACTCATAATATCACGTAAATTTCGATCCATTGCTTCTAAGGCGTAACGTGGTGCCATTGGAGTTTCATCCCAAATAAAAACCATAGTTTCATATAATAATTTAGCTTCCTTAGATCCTGATTTGATTGTCGAATTACAATCAGGATGAAGAGGAACTGTTAATCCAAAACGTAGCTGCCATTTCAGTAAATGCCATTGTTTGCACTTTTATTTTATCACCCATTAATGGATGCCATAAACATATATGAAGGAATGTCTTTCCAGATCCTCCTGATCCATCACGATAGAAACATTTTTGCACATCATTTATATATTTTTCAACCCTAAACAACATGACATCGACATTTTTCAGTTCATCTTCATTTAATTGGTGGATAATATTCGGAACCTTTTTTCAATATAATGAAGTTAGCCAGAAGAAAAGAACGTTCTTCGGCTAACTTTGAATTCATAAGAAGCATTTGTTAATTAATTTTCGAAATACATTCAATTAAATTCAAAGTACAAGTTTAAGAAAGCAAAAATGGCAACGTCATGCACGCGCGTTACAGCCTAGTGACAGGAAATAATGTATAAAAACTGATCACACTATTAAACTTATGACTCATTCTTTTATAGTAAATCTCTCGAGGCACACATCATTTTAAATCCTATAAAAACGGCCCATCATTCCGTTCTGAAAATAAGAAGAAAAAAGGATCCTCTGGAGATGGCACATAAAACTCACAATACTTCAGAGGGTCTCAAAATAATTCATAATAAATAAAAAACGGGTTATCATAATTGTGTGATGAATGCCGCGGGCATTCCGGATACGAACATGTCTTGCCATGCTACATTGAGGTTCATGTAATGAATCTTGCGCAAACCACATAAATCGAATGGATTCCATTGATTTCGGAGAGATCTTGTTACAGAATTGAATCCCTGTTCAGTGAAAAATGGCTTTCATGATAAAATTTTCATTGGAATTGGTTCACTTCTTTTCGAGAGAAGTGCAAGAATTGCAATTCTTTAGTGATTACGCAGAAATTTGCTACATTTCGATATTGATAAACTGCAGCAAGTGATGACCTATCACTCAGCAATTTTCAACATTCTGCGTGAAACTCTGAGACTGTGCTAAGAATGTGGCGAACAACTCAATTTCAGATGAAAAACATAATGGCATGGAATCTTCATGTTGATGCAATGGATCTTGCCCAAATCTTCACATGAATCAGATGAATTTCAAATATTGCGAGGAACGCTCGTTACTTCAGCAAATATCATATCGGTGAAACGATGCCTTTATCATCACATTTCAGTGATAGAGCCGAATCTCGGAGAAATCTCCAGATTTTCCGTTTTTCTGACAGATGTGAACGAATTGCAACTGATGGCCTCACTATATAACTCACTAATTGTCAGTAACTCTGTTGTAGCGTCGAATATGGGGAAATATCGAGATCTGCGGACTTTTTGACAGAAGTAAACGAATTGCCATTGGTGGTGATATTTCTCGTGAAACTTCGACGCTGTACTATGAATTCAACTAGCAATTACATTTTAGATGCAAAAATGTCATGCCATGGAATATTTACATTCATGCAATAAATCTAGCGGGAATCTTTACATGCATCCTATGAATTTCAAACATTTAGGGAACAGCTAGTTGGATAATTGAACATCATTTCAATTGAAAAATGTTATTTCTGATGTTATTCGAGAACCTTCATCATTTCGTATGATGTGTCTCTAAACTTTGCCATAATTTGCCACAATTGCAATTAATACATGATGACGCAGAAATTTTTATCATTTCGTGAACAACTTCGGAACTAGGCGACTGCGACTTGCATAAGCACGCCATTTAGAATGGAAAATTCTTATGCCGTGGAACATTTAGGTTAATGCAATAAATCTTGCGCTAATCTCCGTATGAATCGTATGAATTCCATACATTTCGGGAATATTTCGTTACCTCATCGAACTCCTGTTATGTGGAAAAAGATAGCTTTCATCATTAAATTCTGGTTCGAGCGACGAATCTCGGAGTGATCTCGAGTTCCGTCGACTTTTCAACAGACCTGAACAAAATGGGATGTGTGGATGAATTTCCAATATTCAGCATAAATTCCGCAACTGTTTAATGACTCTCACGAACAACTCAATTTCAGATGGAAAAATGTCATGCCATGGAATTTCTACATTCATGGATCTACGCCTAGCGTGTATGCATGAATGTATGTTGCGCAAATCTCCACATGACTTGAATAAATTCCAAAAATTACAGAGACAGCTTTGTTTCGTAATTGGAACTCATTCCAGTGGGAAGGAGTCATTCATTATGACGTCTATCTAAGTCATAGTAACAAATCCCGGGGAAATGACAAGATCTGTCGAATTTTCGACGGACGTGAACAAACTGCAAGTGATATGACCTATCACTTACGAATTGCTAACATTATACGCGTGCATCCTCGCAACTGCGTATGAATTCACAAACTCACTTGAAGATGGAAAATTCCGATGACATGAAACTCTGAGGTTGGGGCAATCAATCTCCCGTAAATCTCCACATGAATCCAATGAATTTTAAAAATTTCGGCAACAGCTTATTATGACATAGTAGAACTATGTCGATAGTTGATCTCGCCTGAATGTCCAGATGAATCCGATGAATCTCAATCATTTTTGTGGACAGCCTGTGACCTATTCGAACATCGTGTCAGTTAAACGATGTCGTTCATGATAAATTTTCGGTTGAAGCGATGAATCTTGGCAATGTGCTTGGCTGTGATTGTGCAGAAATTGTCAACCTTTCGTGTAAAACTCCACGATGATTTTCATAAGCACCCGATTTCACATGAAAAAAAGTCATACCATGGATCATTCAGTTTGCTGTTGTGAATCATTCGCGAAGCTTCAGTTGAATCAAATGAAATTCTTACGTTTCAGGGACAGCTTGTACTATAATCGGAAATTCTTTTCAGTGAAAATATGTAATTCATGATGAAATCTTAGTTGCATTGACAAATCTTGAAGAAATCTCAGGATTTGTCAACTTTCCGAAAATAGTGAAAAAAATCCGAATCCAAATCTCCAAAATCGTACAATACATTTCACGAGAAATCACATTCCGAATGAAACAATGTCATGCTATGGGACATTCAGTTTCATTCAATGAATCTCGCGCGAATCCTAACATGTATCAAAAGAATTTCTAACGTGTTGAGGACACCTCGTTACATAATCGATCTCCTTTTTAGTGGAAAGATGTCACAGTCTTGATCAAATTTTAGTTGTATCGACGAATCTTAGGAGAATCTCGAGATCTATCGCCATGTCAACCGATGTGAACGAATTGCATTGCATGCGGAACTTCGAAACTGTACGATGAATTAAATGAACACGATTATTCCGGATAAAAAAATGTCTTACCATAATACATTGAAGTTGATGCAATGAATCTTACTCAGTTATCAGGCTGGTCTTTTTGGTACATGGTCCAAGATGCTCTTGGGGGTACCCTAATTTATTAAGAACCAAGTACTCATCTCTTTGGTGGCCTACGACAGAAAGAAGAAAAGTGGAGTACATCAGTCGCCATTATAGACCAGTCATGGAATAAATAAATACTAGTTTCGTACATCAATTGGCACGAAGGTAGTACAGTGATTTATCTGTTTGATCATGTATCGATAACTAATTTATAATTAATTTAAAATTCTCACAAAGGAGTGCGCCTGTATTTTCCGCTTTTCTTCCATATCTTCAAAATCATACGATAAATTCAACGAACAATTCTACGATTCTCGCGTAAACCTTAAAATGAATCCAATGAATTTCAAACATTCCGGGCATAGCTTGTTGCATACTCGAACAGCATTCCAGTTAAAGGATGTCATACATGATAAAATTCCACTTGGATGTGTGAATCTTAGGGGAATCTCGAGATCTGTCGACTCTTCGACGGAAGTGAACAAAACGCATTCAATAGGTGATTACGCAGAAATTTTTATTACTTCGTGTGGAACTTCGAAACTGTATGATGAATTCTACAAGCATCTATATTTCGGAAGAAGGAATGACATCGCATAGATTATTCAGATCAATGCGATGAATCTTGCGCAAATTTTCACATGAATCGGATGAATTCCACATATTTTGAGAATAGCCTGTCACATAGTTAAACGCCGTTTCGGTGAAACGATGTCGTTCATGATGAAATTTCATTTGTAGCAACGAATCTAGGGGAAATTCTTAGATCTTCGAACTTTTTGACAGAAATAAAATGGTGTTATAAGTTTATATACTTTTTTTGTCAACGTCAGCGTCTTTGGTTAAGTCACATTCAATATATTTTCATTTTGTTATCGTCAACAAACATCGTCAGCAGTTCGTTTCCTATCTCTCGTGATTATTCAGTGAATTTTGAATTTCATCATTCGTCATAAATAGTTTCTTTAAATTTATTCATTTTTTGTTAACTCAGACGTAACACATGGAATATTTAGGTTGATGCAGTTGATCTCGCTTGAATCTCCACATGAATCCAATGAATTTCGAATCATTTTGGGGACAGCAAAAATCTTGCTACATAATGGAACTCCTGTTTAGTGAAAAGAAGACATTCATGATAAAATTTTGGTTGGGATTTGTTTATTTCATCTCTTTCTGAGAGAAATGGAGATATTGCAATTGTTCAGTGATTGCGCAGAAATTTTCAACATTTCGTGGAAAACTCCTTTACGATGAATATTACAAGCGATCCTATTTCAGAGGAAGAAATGTCATGCAATGGATCATTGACTTTGATGCTATGAAGCGTTCGCGGATATTCACTTGAGTCAAATGAATTTCTAACCTTTCAGGGAGAGCTTGCTGCATACTCGAAATTCTTTTCAGTGAAAACATGTCATGTTGCATTAAGCCTCAGCGCATGGGCGGTCATCATCAAGGGTAGAAGAAGGCTTTCTCCACCAGCTCAGTCACCACCAGCCACCTAGTTGTGCCAGCAGTTCACGCGCATCCCCACTTATTGTAACCCATCCCACCGGCTCAAGCCGCCCAACGGTCCATGTATTTCATTATTTTCATTATTTAGTTCATTATTTTGATTCCACAAAACGGCGCATTCTATTTTCACTGTTTCTCTTTTAAAAGAGAAGAAAAGACCCTCTGGAGATGGCGTATAAAAATCTGCACTACTTCAGAGGCTCCCAATATAATTAATTGATATTTCATTTATATATATAAATGAAAAAGTGTGTTGTTAACAATGTTTGCGGAAGTGTCCTTCAATACATTTCTCATTAGCAGTGTCAATATAAAAATAATCGTGAATACTTCCCATTATTCTATAGAATCTTGAAGAGCAGCTTACCGTCCAGATCAACAACAATTCATTCATCATTCAAAAGAAGTGCAGGACGTCAAACTCCGCACGCCCTAGAAATTTGGTGGAAATCAATGAATAAACCGAATTAATATGTGTGGAAAGATCAAGATGATTTAGTTGTGGGTATCAATCCTAATTAACACAGTTAAGGTTCAAATCGACGAAATCTGGGCTACAGTCCATTTGAACTCAAAGCAATGGATGAGATGGGGTAATTTTTTTTTCCTTTCAATTTCAATAATTTTTGATGCTCAAAATTTTTTTGATTACAAGATTCCGGAGTAGATATTTCAAGCTTTATTTTTTTCTTGAGTTATTCCAATCCGATCATTTTGGCCAAGTTAGAGCCATATGAAATTTGGTCAAAAATTCGAAAAAACTGCTTTTTCAATTGTTTGCTGAAAAATTGATTAGACGTAATAAATGGCCAGGAAATGAAAATTACTTCTGCGCACTCGTTTGTTTTTGTTCGGTTTTTTATATTTCAATTCCCCGTTTTTTATCTATCTTTACAACTTTAATTCATTCTCCTAAGTTGATAACTTTTGTTATCATTCATTTGTTAATTAATGCTTGAAAGTGGTTTTAAACAAAATGAGCTTTTCTTCTGATTTTCTTCCATGAATATTTAGTTTGAATTATTTGATGATTTTACCAATGGAAATTATTTCTTAATCTTGATTATTATAAAAGTTATTGAATTTTCGATTTTACCATGTATTTTGTATATCTATATATGTGTGAATAAACTTAAATGTTGAATAACTCTGATGTTATTCGTTATATTGATTCCATTTTCGATTTTGGCATTGCTCTATCCTTCATCTAGATATTTCGATGATTTTTATAATTTTCTAATGATTTTTCATATCAATTGTTTATAACAAATTATTGTAAATATTAATTTTTGACAATCTTTCTTAACGCATTTTATAGCTTGTATTTTCTCATGAATTTTAAGACCATTTTGGTTTCTTAATCTCTGTAATCATCAAAGTTATGAATTTTTGAATATCGATATATAATAAATTCCTATATGTGTGTATGTATTTAAATATTCATATCTCAGTTAATATTTGATATTGAGCCTTTATTTTTAGTATACGTTGATATTTTGCCATTAGCTACATTTTGAGCCCATTTCCATATTTTTGCGATCATTCTCAGATACATTATTTATAACAAATTATATAGCAAATTGATTTTATAATTATTTTTCATTTAGAATCGTTACTCCGAATTATTTAATGGATTTTAGAGTGGAAATCGTTAGTCAATTTATGCAATTGTACGAGTTATGATTTTTCAAAAGTTTAACGTGAGGTACCGCGAGTCACTGGCGGAAGAAGTTTACTCCGCTGCGTGTGACGTCACGCACCTACTCAATGATGGTCGCTGAAGGCCGGCATGGTCAATTATTTCCTGTTAGCCTTTAAACGTGAATATCTCTACTGATATTGAATGAAATTCATTGTAAATTGTCATTTAAACACTTTATATAATACTTAGCATGTTCATAGTGATTTTGTTTGTCTTTTGTCATTTGTCAGTATACTTTGTTAATGGATTTTTTTGATACTTTCTCGTATTATTTATGGAATTTCGATTATTGTCTATTTGACTTTCTTGAATTTGACTATTCTTTGTAATTTTGGATTCTATTGACCTCTTCCCAGTTAAATGGTTCCATGTGCGTTTCTCATTATTATTTAAAGTAAAATCAATTGTTCTCGTTCAATTAGTGCTTAAAAATTAAAGTACGTATGAATGCACAGATCCAGACGTAACAGTAGAGATGAATATCGGAAAATCTCAAGATCGTCCGAGTTTGACAGACGTGAAAAAATTGCAACTGATGCAATTTTTTATTACTCACGAACTTTCATTATATTGCACGTGAAACGCCAAAAATGTACTATGAATTCTACTCAATTTCAGATGAAAAATGTAATTCACAAGGGATTCAGAATATCGCAATGAATCTTGCTGAAATTTCATGATGAATTGAATGAAGTTCAACTATTCCGGAGACAGATTGCCACATGAACGGACATCATTTCAAAGAGAAATGTAATTCATAATGAATTTCAGTTGGAGCGAGGAATCCTGACAAAATTTCGAGATCTGTGAAGTTTCTACAGAAGTAAAGCAATTGCAATTGATGCGTCAATTACGCAGGAATTTCCAACATTTGATGCGGAACTTCGAAAATCTATCATGAATTTCCCATTGAACATATTGACTGAGGCGATGGATCTTACCCAAATCTCCAGATGAATCGAATTAATTCTAAAAAGTTCGGGGACAGCTTGTTACATAATCAAACTGCCCAAAAAAAGATGTCATTCATGATAAATTTTGGTTAGAGACAAATCTCAAGGAAATCACGAGATCTGTTGAACTTGCGACAGACGTGAACGAACTGCACGTGATGACCTATCACTCACCAATTTTCAACATTTCGCGTGAACCTCCAAAAATGTGTAATGGATACCACAAGAAACTCAAGTTCAGATGGAAAAATGTCATGCCATGTAATATTTACATTAATGCAATGAAAAAGAAGTAAATAAATTGCAATTGATGAGTCATCATGCAGAAATTCCTAACGTTTCGTGTTACTTCCGTATGTATTCCATTAGTCGTTGTTTGAACTGCTTCGGGATTCCTCACAATCCCGGGATAATTCCGCGCTAGTGTTACGTATGGATCAGCGCGATCACACGTTTTTTCATTTTTTTGATAAACACTAATTGAACGTAAACAATTGATTTTTCTCTGAATAATAATAAGGAAGACACATGGTCCGATTCGACATGGATTCGTGAAGCTTGTATATACTGTAAACAGGCATGTCTCCCTTTTTCCAAAGGAAAAGGTGGGTCTCATGTAACATAGCGATTGCTCATTATTCGTTCAGATGTATGTGGGCCAATTACTCCCTCAACTTCCAGTGAGAAAACTTATTTCGTCACATTCATTGACAAATATACATATTATGCAACCGTTTAGTTTACTTGCTCAGACATAAATCTGAAGTTTTCACTTCAACTTAAAAATAGCTCATTTATATTGTGACAACGGACGAGAAAATTTGTCCAATGATTTCAAATCTTTCTGCGTGCAAAGAGGTATACAGTAGCATCTCACTGTACCACTCCTCTACAAAATTCTAGAGCTGAACGCATAAATCGAACATTAATCGAAAAAGCGTGTAGCACGGCGCTCGTTTAGAGAAAAAAAATCTGGGGAAAGGCAGTGTTAACTGCAACATCATTGATGAATTTAATCCCTAGTAAAGCGATACCACTAAAATGCCATATGAACTTCGGCATAGTAAAAAACCTCGACTCAATAATTTTTACAAAGTTCGGAAGTACTGTATATGTGTATGATGAAAACCGAAAAAGCAAGTTTGATAAAAAGTAATTCAAAGATGTTCCAGTGGGGTATGAACAAAATGATTATAGGATAAGATACTGAAACGAGTGAAATTATCATAGCTCGTGATGTTATTTTTGATGAGGTGACTTTTGAAAGTTCACGACCCCCCATGCACAAAGAAATTGAAATTGAAACGCATTAAAAAAAACTAAGAACGAATGAGAATTTAAAAATGCGTTAAAGTCAAAATAGAGAGATTATTGGGGAATTGCAACTAAATAGTAATATTTCTAAAGAAATAAACAAAACCTATAAAATATATAAAACTAAGTATTAATACCGACTCTCTCCCTGACATAGACAAGAAAGAAAATCAAACCAAAAGGGTAAAAAAACGAAGAATGCCAAATTCGTGGAAGTCAGAGAATGAAAAAATTTCAGGCAAAAATCTTACAGTGAAGATCGTTGTCTTGATACATGTGCATAATCAATAGTGAATGATATACCACAATCATACAGAGACATAAAAGATTGAGACGATAAAATTCAGTGGGAGGAAGCTACAGGAAAATAATAGATGGGATATAATACCTGCTCCTGATAAAAATATCGTTGATTGAAAATGGATATTTACAATTAAATGTGATGCTTCCGGGAATCCATGTAAATATGAAGCAAGATTACTCGCTAGAGGTTTCAGTCAAGAATATTTAGTAGATTATAATGAGACACTTGTGCCTGTAGCTAGAATAACGGCTTTTAGAACTCTAATAGACAATCAATATAATTTATTAATTCATCAGATGGATGTCAAAACAGCATATTTGAACGGTTTCCTAGAAGAAGGAATTTTTATAAGAGTTCCTGAAGGAATTCAAGCCCCAGATAATTATGTTTGCAAATTAAATAAAGCATTGCATGGCTTGAAACAAGTAGCCGACGCGGGTTTCAAAGATTTGATGAAGTTTAGAAGAGTCAAGGTTTTCTGAATTTACAAGCAGATCGTTGATTATACTTACTTGATAGTGGACATGTGAATAAAAATATATATATCATTCTTCACGTCGAAGATCTTACAATTGTTACTGAAAATGATTGAAAGATGGAAAATTTGAAAAATTACTCAATGCACCATTTTTTAATGACTAGGCTGTAACGCGCGCTATACGCACGCATGACTTTGCCATTGTTGCTTTTTCAAGCGTGTATTTTTGATTTAATTGAATATATTCCAAAAATTAATTAGCAAATGCTTATGAATTCCAAGTAAGCCGAAAAACATCCTTTTCTTCTAGCTAACTTCATTATATTGCAAAAAGGTTCCGAATATTATTACCACTCAAATGAACATCAACGGAAAATTGTCGATGTCATATTGTTTAGTGTTGAAAATTATATAAATGATGTTCAAAAATGTTTTCATCTTGATGGATCGGGAGGATCTGGAAAGACATTCTTTTATATATGTTTACGGCATCTATTGATGGGAATTCCAGCTACATTATAACCTGAAGGTAAAATAGTACATAAGAGTTTTGGATTAACAGTGCCTCTTCATCCTGATTCTAATTCGACAATTAACGAAGCTAAATTATTATCTGAAACTATGGTTTTTATTCGGGATGGAGCTCCAATGGCACCACGTTACGCCTTAGAAGCAATAGATCGAAATTCACGTGATATTATGAATAATGATATTTTATCTGGTGGAAAAATTGTCGTATTAATCTCTCCATTAAATATAGCCAATCATGGCAATCACTCCGAAAATTCAGTTTAACCAAAAATATGCGGATTCTATCAGAAGAAATCAAATTTTCAAAATTATTACTTCATATAGTGAACAGTCATTTAAACGATGAGAATGATAATCTACAGTTGTCTGAGCCATGTATGAAAGCTAACGATGTTAACATTGCTGAAGATATTTATGGAAATTTATTGAAGACAAAAAAATATAAAGAAGAATCTTGATGTGCTATTCTTGCTCCAAGAAATATTATCATAAGTAACGAAGTTGTCAATGTGTTTAAATTTAGACAATAATCTTTCACGTTGTCAAATTTTGACTGGAGATAAAAATGGTGAAATCGTATTTCTCCATCGTATCACGTCAATTTGAGAAAAGATCTATCCATTCACATTCTCTAAAAGGCAATTTCCTATCAAATTAGCATTGGCAACTACCATTAATAAAGCACAAGGGCAAAGATTCAAAAGGATTGACTTCGATTGACGAAAAGATGTATTCAATCATGATCAATTATATGTGGCTTTATCGAGAGTTAGATCATGGAAATTCTTAAATTATATATTGGCAGTCAACGTGAATCTACAAATGTTAAGAATTATGTTTACAAGGAATTACTACGTAATGATGACGGACAATGAAAAATTCCAGAGTTACATAATTTAAGCTGAATTCATAATTTGTAGTGGTACTCCGAGAAAAGATTTTGGAAATCAGCCAGAAGATACACTGAATTATGAAATTCAATGTAATTCAACCTTAATATGGAAGTCACCCTAAGGATCATCCCTTTGAATATCATCTCATATGTACTTGATACATGTCATTCTAAAGTGCATATGGGAATAAAAAAAAAGTTTTTTGAAAGAGAAATTGAATTTTGTGAATGGAAATAAAAAAGAAAGTAAAGCTTTCAGAAGAAAAAATTTAACGGAAATAAAGAATTGGCTTATAAAAATATCATATTTGTGAAGGAATTAATATTATTCCATAAATTCTTGGAGAGCTGTTCACATACTACATTCTCTATATAGATATATGAAGTTATGAATAATGTGTCACGAAAAAACGATTTATTATAAATCACTAATTTGAAAATTCATAGAAAATTATATGATGAATATTTGAGGATTTTTGGAAATAACAATATAAGAGAACATGCGGCGCATAATTTACGAATTTCCTGAAATAGAACCTCCACGTGATATCTCACAATCATTATCTCCACGGTCGTAAGTGAAGATGATTAAATTATTTGCCGAATATCCTTTCATTCGTCCATTTATGTGAGCTACATATATAGGAAGAAATTATTCTTTCTTATTGAAATTGTCAATGATCTCTTACATGATTATCTTACATTTCAATTATTTCCACAATGAAATTGATTAAATTAATGAAATTATAATTATTATCATCCACAGAAATGCCTATTCTATTATTCCAAAATTTCCAACCATTGATCAGGAAAAGTTTGAAATCAAAATGGATGCTTGTAGTCAGTGAATATTATGTCAATACATCTAACTTATCTATGTCAAATAATTTATAATTATTTTTATACTTCCTAATTGCAATACTCAATATAAGCATCCTACATTTTCAATATTCATTTTAGATAATGACAAAGAATCAGCGACTGAAACTATTAATGAAGAAGAATCAATTCTCGAATATGTTGATGAATCACCGTATACATCAACTGAAGATAGAAACAAATAAAAGAAAAAAATTCTTCAAAGTGATAAGTTTTATATTTTTAGAGATCATCCTATTTTACGAAAGAAGTTAAATTCATTCCAGAAAAATTCTTAATATAGTAATTCTCAATATAATTCTTTCTATATACGATCACTTAATCAAAAGAGTTGCATGGAATGATGAAGCTTGTAAAATTCAATCAAAAATGAAACAGCCATCAGTAAGTCTCAATAATGTGACAACGTGATAGATTTCAATTGAAAAATAATATATCATGGTATATATTCCTCATCTAGATCATTCATCCTATAATTAACTATATAATTTAGCAAATGGGCTAATGAAATTGACTCTAAATTCCAATACTGACGTTGACACGATTGGAAAACATATAATAAAGCCCAAAAATATAAGCACATTCACATTATATGATATCATCGCGATCCATAATGGGCCAATATGTAATTATTATAATTTTTATAAATATATTCATAGACAATTCATATGCATATCATATAAATAAGATAGGCATATTATATACAATAATTTTGTTTATCAGATTTGATTGGTTATGTTAAGACTAAATTCGGCATTAATCGAAATAAATCAAAATGATCCAACATATAATACATGCCGTGGATCAATTCCATTCAACGAAAGAATTAAATGTGAGAATCACAAATCTTAAAGAAAATTTTGAGAGCTCCTTCAATAGAGGAGATCACGTGAAATCATCAGGAAAACTCAAATTAAATAGTAATCTCATAAAATGACATTGATCAATACATAATCTATGTATAAGGATTCATATCAACATGCAATATTTATATTATTTGCTTTGATAATAGGTGATCCTTTATATTCTATGGTATCAAATATTTGTCATATTTTCATTACATTGATGAGTGACAGTCAAATGTAAAAAAAAACTATTACTGGCAACTAATGAAATAAATGTGGCAACATCTTCATCAAGATAATCAATCACGAAACTTAACGGAAGGAAACGAAAATCGAGTGATTGAATATTAAACACAAGTTCTGAAAAGTCAAAAAGAACAATGCATCAATTTCGAGTGATGATGATAACATGTCATTGATTCGAGTGAATACTGAATGGAATCCTCTAGTGAAATTCAACTGATTATAAAGTTCTTCTCATGGAATAAATATGGCAAAATCTTCACCAGCATCTTCATTCTCATTAATCATAAAACGTAATGGACAAATTCTCATTGATGATGATAACATGTGATTGATTCGAGAGAATACTGAATGAAATCCTCTAATGAAATTCAACTGATTATGAAGTTTTTCTGGTTAAATGAATATGGCGAACTTTTCACCAGCATCTTAATTATCACAATAAATGAGGAAACATCATAATAAGAAAAGAAAATCCAGTGAATTCATACAAAAATACAGAATCGAAAAGTACAATCCAGAAAGATGAGAAGTCACAAACTCGATTACTGACTACTAATAAAATAAATGTGGCAACATATTCATCACAAACAATCATAAAGTCGAATGGAAGGCAAAGAAAATCGAGTGAATGCATATGAAATCTTCTGATGAAATTCAACTGACTATGAAGTTCTTGTCGTAAAAGAAATATGGCAGGATCTTCGCCAGCATCTTCATTATCACAATAAATCATGAAACATCATAATGAGAAACGGAAAAGGAATCATAAAAGAATCTACAAAATCAAAACCTATAATCCAAAAAGATAAGAAGTCCTAAACATGATGGGAATTCAATTTATAGTGGTATCTAATTGATTTGAGTGAATCCCATCCTCCAGTGATTATGGAAGCTAACAAAAGTAAATGAGTAACTTAATATTTTGTCATTAATAAGGGATACTTCATATATAATAATTGAATTTCTGATTCAATTAATTGAATATTTGAATGAATTTATTAATATTTAATGAATATATTTTCAGTTCTATTTTCAGAATCATCAATATTCAGAATGAACAACGTTCCATCATTTGAGTAAGTCGAATTTTTCACCTAAGTTCAATCATGGAATCATTAGGATGAAATTTCAGGGAGAACATCAAGCAGCAAAATATTCAGGAGTTCCCATAACAAATTCAAAATTCCAAAATTCGAATTACTGTTTGAATCTTAAATTACTATATTGAGGGGAAAAAAAAATCTAATTTTATTTTTCTTACTCCTCAATAGGAATGGCGACAAGAATTAACCAACCTCTCCTGATCAACTAATTATCAAGAAAGAAGATGAAGAAAACAAAAATGTAAATCACATAGATCCTATTCCTCTCGATTTTTCCATCTGGGTTTTTGAAAGGAATATGGGTTAAGAGGTCCAGATAATGAAGATATATATTAATTTCATGAGAATATTCATACATATCAGCATTGCTCTTAACAAGCTTAAAAAATTCTGTAAACTTTCGTTATTGAATAAATTGTAAAAATACATATATATGAATGCTTATTAATTCATATGTCCAACAGCTTAGTCACAAGAGAACGAACTGATAAATCGACTATCATATAAATTATTATATCTATCGCAAGTTCTAAATTTTTCTCTTCCATATATACTACATATGATATGATATGATATGATATGATATGATATGATATGATATGATATGATATGATATGATATGATATGATATGATATGATATGATATGATATGATATGATATGATATGATATGATATGATATGATATGATATGAATTATTGGAAAGTCGTGTGTAATCAAGCATCACTTACCATCTTCGCATTTCTGTCGAAGTTTCCTATTCCAAATGATGTTCGTACATTTTACAAGTTCGATCGAGATTGTCGGAAATTAATTCCATTCATCTTGATATTCTCGGGTGATTCGTTGCGCCAAACGAAATACTCTATCTGATGACACATTTTCATCTGAAATGAAGATTTTCGTGGAGGTCATCGGAAGTTTTGGAAATGCCAATAGGAATGTTGGGAATTCAATCAAATCTTCTTGACATTTGCGTAAAATTCGACGCTCCCATGAATTTTCATGAATGAACTCTACGAAAAACTATTTCAGGTGGAAGAGGTCATCAAAAACAAAAATCAATGACAGCGACGAACGTTTCGAAAATCTTGAGATTCAGCGATTTTCCGATGAAAGTCTGAAAGTAGCAAATGATACATGTAGTTTTAACAGTTTGCGTCGAAATTCTAGAATGTACGACAAACGAATGAATGAATGACGTTTTTCCATTTGGAATAACACATACATTATATATATATTTTGTCAACCGAAATATGCTATCGAATGACATTTTTTCATTTGAGAAAAAGTGGTCTGTACATCCTACAACATTCACGCGGATCATTGAAAAGTCATGTGTAATCAAGCATCACTTACCATCTCAGCGCTTCGTTCGAAAAATCTCTAGATCTCGCGGTATTCACAACATTTGTCGGTGCGAGTCGAATTTTTTATTAGATGTCGTTCTTTATCCAAAATGATGATCGTACATTTCGCAGGTTCAATCGAGACTGTTGGAAATCAATCTCATTCATCTTGATATTTTGTGGTGATTTGTTGCATCAAACAAAATGTTCTATCGAATGACACTTTCATCTGAAATAAAGATCTGTGTGGAGGTGATCGAAAGTTTCGAAAAAGTCAATAGGAAAGCTGTCAATTCAATCAAATTATCTTAGAATTTTCGTAAAACTCGATGCTCTCATGAATTTTCAACATTTTGAGTCAGACTTGTTTAATGTACGATGAACTCCACGGAAAACTTCATTTCAGGTGAAAGAGATCATCGGAAAAACAAAATTAATCGCAGCCACGAATGTATACATACCGTTTTGCGGTGACATGAAATCAGGCCATGCTTTTTTTTATTTAGGAATGCTATTTTTTCACCTGGCTTGAGGCTGTTCGTCGAGTGTGGCGTACCTTTCCAAATTTCGACGCGAACTATTGTAACTTCATGGATGATGACGCATCATTCGCTATTGTTGCACTTCTGTCCAAGAATTACTTCATCTCAATATTTTCGCAACTTGCGTGGCTGCAATTAATTTTGTTCTTCTGATGACTTCTTTCACCAGAAATAAAGTTTTCTGTGGAGTTCATCGCACATTGAACAAAATTGTACGAAAATCCTAAGATGATTTGATTGAATGGCCAACATTCCTATTGACATTTTCAAAACTTTCGATGACCTATACAGAGATCTTCATTTCAGGTGAAAGTGCATCATCCGATAGAACATTTCATTTGACGCAACAAATCACAAGAAAATATCAAGATAAATGGGATGAATTCCCAACAATCCCGATTGAACTGGTGAAATGTACGGACATCATTTTTGATAAAAAACGTCATCTAATAGAAAATTCCACTCGCACCAACAAATGATGCAAATACCGCGAGATCTAGAGATGTTTCGAACGAAGCGCGAAGATTCAGTCATTTTTGGAGGTTCACGTGGAATGTTGAAAATTGGTGAGTGATAGGTCATCACGTGCAGTTCGTTCACGTCTGTCGCAAGTTCAACAGATCTCGTGATTTCCTTGAGATTTGTCTCTAACCAAAATTTATCATGAATGACATCTTTTTTTGGGCAGTTTGATTATGTAACAAGCTGTCCCCGAACTTTTTAGAATTAATTCGATTCATCTGGAGATTTGGGTAAGATCCATCGCCTCAGTCAATATGTTCAATGGCATGACATTTTTCCATCTGCAATTGAGTTGTTCAAGAAATTTATGATGATTTTTTAACATTTCACATGAAATCTTCAAAATTGTTGAGTAATATGTTACTTGCAATTTGTTAGGTCCTGTCGGAAAGTTGTAAGAAACTTCGTCAAGAATGAGATTTTCTCAGCGGAATCATGATCGTTCGTGTAGTAAGATGTCCCTGAAACGTTTGCAATTCATTCGATTCATTTGGAAATGCGGGCAATTTTCACAGCATCAAACAGAATGTTCCACGGCATATTATTTCACCATCCGAAATGTGGTTGCTTGTGGAATTCTTGTAAAGTTTCTAAGTTTCAAACAAAATATTAAGAATTTCTGCACATTGACTCGACAATGGCAATTTCATCACTCCTGTCAACGAGTCGATAGATCTCGGGATTTCGCTAAGGATCGTCGCTCCAACTTGGATTCGATCATGCATGACAGGTTCCACAGGGAAGGAGTCCAATTATGTAACAAGCTGTCCCCGAAATGTTTGAAATTCTTTCGATTCTTGTGGAGATTCGAGAGAAATTCGTTACATCAACCTGAATGTTCCATGACATGACATTTTTCGGAGTTCAATCATGTCACAAGCTTTCTCCGAATGTTTGAAATTGATAAGATTCATGTGAAGAATCGCACAAGATTCATTGTACCAATGTGAATATTCCATGATATGACATTTTTCCATGCGAAATTGAGTTGTTCGAGGATTTCATCACACAGTTTGGGAGTTTTATGTGAAATGTTGGGAATCCGTGAGTCACCACTTGCAGTTGGTTCACGTCTGTTGTAATGTCAAAAGGTCTCGTTATTCCCCCAAGATTTGTGGTTCCACCCGGAACTCGATTATGAATTCCATCTTCTCACCGAAAGGACTTCGATTGTGTATCAAAATATCCCCGAAATTTTTGTTCTGTAGTATGACATTTTTTTATCTGCAATGGGGTCCCTCGGGAAATTCATGATAGATTTTCGAAGTTCCGCATCAAATGTTGGAAATTCCTGCGTAATTGACGCATCAATTGCAATTGCTTTACTTCTGTAGAAACTTCACAGATCTCGAAATTTTGTCAGGATTCCTCGCTCCAACTGAAATTCATTATGAATTACATTTCTCTTTGAAATGATGTCCGTTCATGTGGCAATCTGTCTCCGGAATAGTTGAACTTCATTCAATTCATCATGAAATTTCAGCAAGATTCATTGCGATATTCTGAATCCCTTGTGAATTACATTTTTCATCTGAAATTGAGTAGAATTCATAGTACATTTTTGGCGTTTCACGTGCAATATAATGAAAGTTCGTGAGTAATAAAAAATTGCATCAGTTGCAATTTTTTCACGTCTGTCAAACTCGGACGATCTTGAGATTTTCCGATATTCATCTCTACTGTTACGTCTGGATCTGTGCATTCATACGTACTTTAATTTTTAAGCACTAATTGAACGAGAACAATTGATTTTACTTTAAATAATAATGAGAAACGCACATGGAACCATTTAACTGGGAAGAGGTCAATAGAATCCAAAATTACAAAGAATAGTCAAATTCAAGAAAGTCAAATAGACAATAATCGAAATTCCATAAATAATACGAGAAAGTATCAAAAAAATCCATTAACAAAGTATACTGACAAATGACAAAAGACAAACAAAATCACTATGAACATGCTAAGTATTATATAAAGTGTTTAAATGACAATTTACAATGAATTTCATTCAATATCAGTAGAGATATTCACGTTTAAAGGCTAACAGGAAATAATTGACCATGCCGGCCTTCAGCGACCATCATTGAGTAGGTGCGTGACGTCACACGCAGCGGAGTAAACTTCTTCCGCCAGTGACTCGCGGTACCTCACGTTAAACTTTTGAAAAATCATAACTCGTACAATTGCATAAATTGACTAACGATTTCCACTCTAAAATCCATTAAATAATTCGGAGTAACGATTCTAAATGAAAAATAATTATAAAATCAATTTGCTATATAATTTGTTATAAATAATGTATCTGAGAATGATCGCAAAAATATGGAAATGGGCTCAAAATGTAGCTAATGGCAAAATATCAACGTATACTAAAAATAAAGGCTCAATATCAAATATTAACTGAGATATGAATATTTAAATACATACACACATATAGGAATTTATTATATATCGATATTCAAAAATTCATAACTTTGATGATTACAGAGATTAAGAAACCAAAATGGTCTTAAAATTCATGAGAAAATACAAGCTATAAAATGCGTTAAGAAAGATTGTCAAAAATTAATATTTACAATAATTTGTTATAAACAATTGATATGAAAAATCATTAGAAAATTATAAAAATCATCGAAATATCTAGATGAAGGATAGAGCAATGCCAAAATCGAAAATGGAATCAATATAACGAATAACATCAGAGTTATTCAACATTTAAGTTTATTCACACATATATAGATATACAAAATACATGGTAAAATCGAAAATTCAATAACTTTTATAATAATCAAGATTAAGAAATAATTTCCATTGGTAAAATCATCAAATAATTCAAACTAAATATTCATGGAAGAAAATCAGAAGAAAAGCTCATTTTGTTTAAAACCACTTTCAAGCATTAATTAACAAATGAATGATAACAAAAGTTATCAACTTAGGAGAATGAATTAAAGTTGTAAAGATAGATAAAAAACGGGGAATTGAAATATAAAAAACCGAACAAAAACAAACGAGTGCGCAGAAGTAATTTTCATTTCCTGGCCATTTATTACGTCTAATCAATTTTTCAGCAAACAATTGAAAAAGCAGTTTTTTCGAATTTTTGACCAAATTTCATATGGCTCTAACTTGGCCAAAATGATCGGATTGGAATAACTCAAGAAAAAAATAAAGCTTGAAATATCTACTCCGGAATCTTGTAATCAAAAAAATTTTGAGCATCAAAAATTATTGAAATTGAAAGGAAAAAAAAATTACCCCATCTCATCCATTGCTTTGAGTTCAAATGGACTGTAGCCCAGATTTCGTCGATTTGAACCTTAACTGTGTTAATTAGGATTGATACCCACAACTAAATCATCTTGATCTTTCCACACATATTAATTCGGTTTATTCATTGATTTCCACCAAATTTCTAGGGCGTGCGGAGTTTGACGTCCTGCACTTCTTTTGAATGATGAATGAATTGTTGTTGATCTGGACGGTAAGCTGCTCTTCAAGATTCTATAGAATAATGGGAAGTATTCACGATTATTTTTATATTGACACTGCTAATGAGAAATGTATTGAAGGACACTTCCGCAAACATTGTTAACAACACACTTTTTCATTTATATATATAAATGAAATATCAATTAATTATATTGGGAGCCTCTGAAGTAGTGCAGATTTTTATGCGCCATCTCCAGAGGGTCTTTTCTTCTCTTTTAAAAGAGAAACAGTGAAAATAGAATGCGCCGTTTTGTGGAATCAAAATAATGAACTAAATAATGAAAATAATGAAATACATGGACCGTTGGGCGGCTTGAGCCGGTGGGATGGGTTACAATAAGTGGGGATGCGCGTGAACTGCTGGCACAACTAGGTGGCTGGTGGTGACTGAGCTGGTGGAGAAAGCCTTCTTCTACCCTTGATGATGACCGCCCATGCGCTGAGGCTTAATGCAACATGACATGTTTTCACTGAAAAGAATTTCGAGTATGCAGCAAGCTCTCCCTGAAAGGTTAGAAATTCATTTGACTCAAGTGAATATCCGCGAACGCTTCATAGCATCAAAGTCAATGATCCATTGCATGACATTTCTTCCTCTGAAATAGGATCGCTTGTAATATTCATCGTAAAGGAGTTTTCCACGAAATGTTGAAAATTTCTGCGCAATCACTGAACAATTGCAATATCTCCATTTCTCTCAGAAAGAGATGAAATAAACAAATCCCAACCAAAATTTTATCATGAATGTCTTCTTTTCACTAAACAGGAGTTCCATTATGTAGCAAGATTTTTGCTGTCCCCAAAATGATTCGAAATTCATTGGATTCATGTGGAGATTCAAGCGAGATCAACTGCATCAACCTAAATATTCCATGTGTTACGTCTGAGTTAACAAAAAATGAATAAATTTAAAGAAACTATTTATGACGAATGATGAAATTCAAAATTCACTGAATAATCACGAGAGATAGGAAACGAACTGCTGACGATGTTTGTTGACGATAACAAAATGAAAATATATTGAATGTGACTTAACCAAAGACGCTGACGTTGACAAAAAAAGTATATAAACTTATAACACCATTTTATTTCTGTCAAAAAGTTCGAAGATCTAAGAATTTCCCCTAGATTCGTTGCTACAAATGAAATTTCATCATGAACGACATCGTTTCACCGAAACGGCGTTTAACTATGTGACAGGCTATTCTCAAAATATGTGGAATTCATCCGATTCATGTGAAAATTTGCGCAAGATTCATCGCATTGATCTGAATAATCTATGCGATGTCATTCCTTCTTCCGAAATATAGATGCTTGTAGAATTCATCATACAGTTTCGAAGTTCCACACGAAGTAATAAAAATTTCTGCGTAATCACCTATTGAATGCGTTTTGTTCACTTCCGTCGAAGAGTCGACAGATCTCGAGATTCCCCTAAGATTCACACATCCAAGTGGAATTTTATCATGTATGACATCCTTTAACTGGAATGCTGTTCGAGTATGCAACAAGCTATGCCCGGAATGTTTGAAATTCATTGGATTCATTTTAAGGTTTACGCGAGAATCGTAGAATTGTTCGTTGAATTTATCGTATGATTTTGAAGATTTGGAAGAAAAGCGGAAAATACAGGCGCACTCCTTTGTGAGAATTTTAAATTAATTATAAATTAGTTATCGATACATGATCAAACAGATAAATCACTGTACTACCTTCGTGCCAATTGATGTACGAAACTAGTATTTATTTATTCCATGACTGGTCTATAATGGCGACTGATGTACTCCACTTTTCTTCTTTCTGTCGTAGGCCACCAAAGAGATGAGTACTTGGTTCTTAATAAATTAGGGTACCCCCAAGAGCATCTTGGACCATGTACCAAAAAGACCAGCCTGATAACTGAGTAAGATTCATTGCATCAACTTCAATGTATTATGGTAAGACATTTTTTTATCCGGAATAATCGTGTTCATTTAATTCATCGTACAGTTTCGAAGTTCCGCATGCAATGCAATTCGTTCACATCGGTTGACATGGCGATAGATCTCGAGATTCTCCTAAGATTCGTCGATACAACTAAAATTTGATCAAGACTGTGACATCTTTCCACTAAAAAGGAGATCGATTATGTAACGAGGTGTCCTCAACACGTTAGAAATTCTTTTGATACATGTTAGGATTCGCGCGAGATTCATTGAATGAAACTGAATGTCCCATAGCATGACATTGTTTCATTCGGAATGTGATTTCTCGTGAAATGTATTGTACGATTTTGGAGATTTGGATTCGGATTTTTTTCACTATTTTCGGAAAGTTGACAAATCCTGAGATTTCTTCAAGATTTGTCAATGCAACTAAGATTTCATCATGAATTACATATTTTCACTGAAAAGAATTTCCGATTATAGTACAAGCTGTCCCTGAAACGTAAGAATTTCATTTGATTCAACTGAAGCTTCGCGAATGATTCACAACAGCAAACTGAATGATCCATGGTATGACTTTTTTTCATGTGAAATCGGGTGCTTATGAAAATCATCGTGGAGTTTTACACGAAAGGTTGACAATTTCTGCACAATCACAGCCAAGCACATTGCCAAGATTCATCGCTTCAACCGAAAATTTATCATGAACGACATCGTTTAACTGACACGATGTTCGAATAGGTCACAGGCTGTCCACAAAAATGATTGAGATTCATCGGATTCATCTGGACATTCAGGCGAGATCAACTATCGACATAGTTCTACTATGTCATAATAAGCTGTTGCCGAAATTTTTAAAATTCATTGGATTCATGTGGAGATTTACGGGAGATTGATTGCCCCAACCTCAGAGTTTCATGTCATCGGAATTTTCCATCTTCAAGTGAGTTTGTGAATTCATACGCAGTTGCGAGGATGCACGCGTATAATGTTAGCAATTCGTAAGTGATAGGTCATATCACTTGCAGTTTGTTCACGTCCGTCGAAAATTCGACAGATCTTGTCATTTCCCCGGGATTTGTTACTATGACTTAGATAGACGTCATAATGAATGACTCCTTCCCACTGGAATGAGTTCCAATTACGAAACAAAGCTGTCTCTGTAATTTTTGGAATTTATTCAAGTCATGTGGAGATTTGCGCAACATACATTCATGCATACACGCTAGGCGTAGATCCATGAATGTAGAAATTCCATGGCATGACATTTTTCCATCTGAAATTGAGTTGTTCGTGAGAGTCATTAAACAGTTGCGGAATTTATGCTGAATATTGGAAATTCATCCACACATCCCATTTTGTTCAGGTCTGTTGAAAAGTCGACGGAACTCGAGATCACTCCGAGATTCGTCGCTCGAACCAGAATTTAATGATGAAAGCTATCTTTTTCCACATAACAGGAGTTCGATGAGGTAACGAAATATTCCCGAAATGTATGGAATTCATACGATTCATACGGAGATTAGCGCAAGATTTATTGCATTAACCTAAATGTTCCACGGCATAAGAATTTTCCATTCTAAATGGCGTGCTTATGCAAGTCGCAGTCGCCTAGTTCCGAAGTTGTTCACGAAATGATAAAAATTTCTGCGTCATCATGTATTAATTGCAATTGTGGCAAATTATGGCAAAGTTTAGAGACACATCATACGAAATGATGAAGGTTCTCGAATAACATCAGAAATAACATTTTTCAATTGAAATGATGTTCAATTATCCAACTAGCTGTTCCCTAAATGTTTGAAATTCATAGGATGCATGTAAAGATTCCCGCTAGATTTATTGCATGAATGTAAATATTCCATGGCATGACATTTTTGCATCTAAAATGTAATTGCTAGTTGAATTCATAGTACAGCGTCGAAGTTTCACGAGAAATATCACCACCAATGGCAATTCGTTTACTTCTGTCAAAAAGTCCGCAGATCTCGATATTTCCCCATATTCGACGCTACAACAGAGTTACTGACAATTAGTGAGTTATATAGTGAGGCCATCAGTTGCAATTCGTTCACATCTGTCAGAAAAACGGAAAATCTGGAGATTTCTCCGAGATTCGGCTCTATCACTGAAATGTGATGATAAAGGCATCGTTTCACCGATATGATATTTGCTGAAGTAACGAGCGTTCCTCGCAATATTTGAAATTCATCTGATTCATGTGAAGATTTGGGCAAGATCCATTGCATCAACATGAAGATTCCATGCCATTATGTTTTTCATCTGAAATTGAGTTGTTCGCCACATTCTTAGCACAGTCTCAGAGTTTCACGCAGAATGTTGAAAATTGCTGAGTGATAGGTCATCACTTGCTGCAGTTTATCAATATCGAAATGTAGCAAATTTCTGCGTAATCACTAAAGAATTGCAATTCTTGCACTTCTCTCGAAAAGAAGTGAACCAATTCCAATGAAAATTTTATCATGAAAGCCATTTTTCACTGAACAGGGATTCAATTCTGTAACAAGATCTCTCCGAAATCAATGGAATCCATTCGATTTATGTGGTTTGCGCAAGATTCATTACATGAACCTCAATGTAGCATGGCAAGACATGTTCGTATCCGGAATGCCCGCGGCATTCATCACACAATTATGATAACCCGTTTTTTATTTATTATGAATTATTTTGAGACCCTCTGAAGTATTGTGAGTTTTATGTGCCATCTCCAGAGGATCCTTTTTTCTTCTTATTTTCAGAACGGAATGATGGGCCGTTTTTATAGGATTTAAAATGATGTGTGCCTCGAGAGATTTACTATAAAAGAATGAGTCATAAGTTTAATAGTGTGATCAGTTTTTATACATTATTTCCTGTCACTAGGCTGTAACGCGCGTGCATGACGTTGCCATTTTTGCTTTCTTAAACTTGTACTTTGAATTTAATTGAATGTATTTCGAAAATTAATTAACAAATGCTTCTTATGAATTCAAAGTTAGCCGAAGAACGTTCTTTTCTTCTGGCTAACTTCATTATATTGAAAAAAGGTTCCGAATATTATCCACCAATTAAATGAAGATGAACTGAAAAATGTCGATGTCATGTTGTTTAGGGTTGAAAAATATATAAATGATGTGCAAAAATGTTTCTATCGTGATGGATCAGGAGGATCTGGAAAGACATTCCTTCATATATGTTTATGGCATCCATTAATGGGTGATAAAATAAAAGTGCAAACAATGGCATTTACTGAAATGGCAGCTACGTTTTGGATTAACAGTTCCTCTTCATCCTGATTGTAATTCGACAATCAAATCAGGATCTAAGGAAGCTAAATTATTATATGAAACTATGGTTTTTATTTGGGATGAAACTCCAATGGCACCACGTTACGCCTTAGAAGCAATGGATCGAAATTTACGTGATATTATGAGTAATGATATTTTATTTGGTGGAAAAATTGTCGTATTAGGTGGAGATTTTTGGCAGTTATTACCAGTTAATCTCCGTGGAACTCTTGACTTCCGGGGCTAGAGAATGAGAATGTTTCATTACTCACCGTGTTTCTACTGATGGCCTGGAAGATATTTCTTTCTCTCGCGTTCTCGCCTCGATGTTATTTGATTGGAGCCCTTTTAGTTCACAGCTGATATTGTCTTTTTTTTTTAGTTCTGTTTAACTTATTTAGTTTCACTGTTACTGAAAATGATGGATAAGCTGAATACACTGAAGTGCCACGATTTAATGTTACTTAAATTTGTGCCTTCGACTTTAATGCAAGATCATGACGAGTGGTCATAAAACAAATTGACTCGAATGTGGAATAAAAGGAAACGAGTTTTATGCATTCTATTCTAATTAAGTTTGAATTGAATGATCAGCCGCACCGATATCTGCGGTGTTGATCATGTAATGTATGAGGTTGAATTGGCTCGAGTGAGGATAGAGTAGTCAACCACACCGTTATCTGCGTCGTTGACTGGGTATAACTTTAGGCTCTGAAATTGCGTAAATAATCAATCAATGGAATTAAACTCGCTCCGATTCAAAGACACTTCAATTTTATTCGAATAATTAATTTGAACTAGAAACGTGAGGCTTCGTCAGATCTTTCAATAAAGAGGCAAAATTGTTTCGTTTGATTCAATTCGGTTTATGTTGAAGTTATTATTAATTAAAATGAAAAATGATGAATCGAAAATAATTCGAGATGTCGATAAAAAATTCTAAGTGTCACGTCAATAAATTGATTCTAAGTTACGAATGATCAAAAATATTCTAGGTCCGAATCGGTTGAAAATATTCTACGTCACGATTGGTTCAAAATTATTCTAAGTTCGACTTCATCAGAATTATTCGAAGTCCCGAGTGAGTGAGTGATTGAAGTGGAGCGATGAACTACCTGACTGAGCCTCGCCAGTCTAGGTACATGGATAGTTGGGCGGCTTAAGCCAGTGGGAAGGGTTACAATAAGTAGGGATGCGCCGTGAACTGCTGGCGCAATTGGGTGGCTGGTGGTGACTGAGCTGGTGGGAAGCGCCTTCTTCTAAACTTGATGATGATTGTCCTTGCGCTGAGGCTTATATATGAAACTCTTACATTCTAACAGTTTTACATGGAAGATTATTACATTAAAAATACAATTTTGTGGTTTCCTTATAAATAATCCTGTTTTTGACATGCTAAGATATTGATTTATACTATTTTTAACAATTCTTGAGTCGATTTTTCACTCATCGGAAATGAGTTCCTTTTTAAGCCCTGATGTGTACCTTATGAAAAAATTTGATCAAATCCACATGGAAGGGGGATAAATTAACGATTTTCTATTTTTGAACTTATTTTTGGTTAAATGAACAGATTTTAGTATCAAAAGTTTTTTTATCATTTTTTTGTAAACATTCAATTGTTGTTAAATTCGTTAATTAACAATATTCATAATCGTTCTATAGTGCATTCGAAAGGCCGTTAAATTTAATGATTTTTAGCGTTAGATGCAATTTTCTAACTTTTATAGTTTCGGAGTTATTTCGATTTAAACATAAATAAAAATTTTAATTGTTAATAACATGCAAAATAATTGCTCTAAAAATATGAACTCAATTGCGTGTGGAAGAGACTATTTTCGTCTATTTAAACAACTTTGATTCATTTTCCTAAGTTGATAACTTTTGTTATTATTCAATTGTTAGTTAATGCACGAAGGTGATTTTAAACAAAATGTGCTTTTCTTCTGATTTTCTTTCATGAACATTGAGTTTGAATCATTTGATGATTTTACCAATGGAAATTATTTTTTAATTTTGATTCTTATAAAAGTCATTGATTTTTCGATTTTACCATGCAATTTGTATATCCATATATGTGTGAATGAACTTCAATGTTGAATAACTCTGCTGTGATTCGTTATATTGATTTCGTTTTTGATTTTGGCATTGCTCCGACCTTTATCTAGATATTTCGATGATTTTTGAAATTTTCTAATGATTATTCATATAAATTGTTTATAACAAATTATTGTAAATATTGATTTTTGGCAATCTTTCTGCACGCCTTTTATAGGTTGCATTTTCTTATGGATTTTGAGACCATTTTGGTTTCTTAATCTCTGTAATCATCAAAGTTATGAATTTTTGAATATCGAGGTAATCATCAAAGTTATGAATTTTTGCATATCGATATCTAATGAATGTCTATGTATGTGTGTGTATGTATGTGCTTAAATGTACAGACATTATTCCAAATGGAATAACGTCATTCAATCCACAATTTTGGTCTGAGCGACGAATGTTGCAAAATTCTCAAAATCCTTCGATTTTCGGATGGAAGTGCAGAAATGACGAATGGTGAGTGATTACATGCGAATTTCCAATAGTTCATGTCGATATAATAAAATGTAAAACAAATTCATCTTCGAGTAGGACTTAAAGTATGGATTTCTCCAAAATCTAGAGATGAATGCACTGAACGAATGTTCGAATCACTGTAACTCTAATAAACACTGTAACGAATCTTTTTCAGTCATGTCGACATATCGGATGAGAATTTTCAATCTGAAAGAACATTTTCCATGAATTCAGTGAATTCAACTGAGAGGTTCCGTTGACATCAAATTCATCTGGATATTTTCGCACGATTCGTTGTGTCCACCGAGATAATGTATCGAATGACAGCTTTCATTCAAAGATAACGTTGATTGTAAAATTCTTTGTGCATTTCATAAGTTAAACTGCAAATACATCCTATTCACCTTGGAATTTTCTTGAGATATGTCGTGGTAACCAAAATCTCCCATCAAATTACATTTTTTAGTCTGATATGGCAGTGTTCGGGGGATTCATTGCAAATTCGACAGGTTTAACTTAAATTGTTGGGATACATCTTGATCTTTTCACGATTGTTGCCTCAACCGAACAGTTCTTATTGAATGAGATTATTCCCCCTGGAACGAAGTTTTCTTGAATTTCAAAGTACATTTGAGAAATTTCGCATGAAATGGTGAGAATTCATTGAATTCATTACGGGATCTTTGCAAGATTCCATGCGTCACATGAGATGCTTGTACGAATGTCATTCTCCATCAGAAAAGAAGTTGTTCATAGAGTTCATGCGACATTCTTCAATTTTCTGATGATATGATGGTGATTCATTCAATTCGTCTTCGGATATCCTCTCGATTTGTCCCGTTAAGCAAAGTTGTCACTTTATATCGAATGACATTTTTTCTTTTGACATTGAGCTATCTGTGAAATTCATCGGACATTTTACGAGTTCAACTTAGAATGCTGAAAATTCATACAATTCATCTCGAGCTTTTCGGACTTCAATTAATTTCGATATTCGAGCATAATTCGCTGCGTTAACGGAAATGTTATATCGAATAATATTTTGCCATCTGGAAAAGGAGATTTTCATAGCGTTTATTGTGCATTCCTCACTCAAAATGTTGAAAATCCATCGGCGTATCGAATCCTACGGAACTCTCGAGAAGAATTTCCAAAATTTTGAGTGAAGCTCGAGGGAACAATGGAGGAACTCACTAGTTTACATCGGAATGTTGGAAATTCGTTCAGATAACTTCGATGATTTGCACAAGAATCGTTGCATTAAGCGAATTTTTCTATCGAATGAGATTTTTCACCTGAGTTGAGGTTGTTCGTTGAGTTGGTCGTCCATTCTAGAATTTCGACGCGAACTGTTATAACTACGTAAGTCATCATGTATCATTAGGTACTTCCAGACTTTCTTCGGAAAATCACTGAATCTCAAGATTTTCGCAACCTTCGTCGCTGTGATTGATTTTTTCTTTTTGATGACTACTTCCACCTGAAATAAAGTTTTTTGCGGAATTCATTCCTCAAGTTTGACTCAAAATGTTGAAACTTCATAGGAGCATTGAATTTCACGCAAATCTCAAGATGATTTGATTGAATTCCCAACATTTCTATTGAAATTTTCAAAACTTTCGATGACCTCTACGAAAATCTTCATTTCGGATGAAAATGTGTCATCAGATAAAACATTTCGTTTGGCGCAACGAATCACCCGAGAACATCAAGATGAAGGGAATTGATTTCCAACAAACCCGATTAAACTTGCAAAATGTGCAAACATCATTTCGAATAGAAAACATCATGTAATGGAAAATTCCATGTGCACCGACAAATGTTGTGAAAACCGCGAGATCTAGAGATTTTTGAGCAAAAGTGCGAAGATGGTAAATTATGCTTGATCACACATGACTTTCCAATAATTCATATAATATCATATCATATCATATCATATGAATAATATTTTGTCATCTGGAAGGAAAGATTTTCGTAGTTTTCATCGTGCATTCCTCACTAAAAATGTTGGAAATCCATCGTTGTATCGAATCCGACGGAAATCTCGAGATCAATCCCCTGAATTTCCAGTGAAGATCGAGAAAACAATGAATGAACTCAATAGTTCAACTCGGAATGTGGGAAATTCGTTCGGATTATTTCGATGATTTCTACAAGAATCGTTGCATTAAGCGAATTTTTCTATCAAATGAGATTTTTCATCTGAGTTGAGCTTGTTCGTTGAGTTTGTCATATATTCCGGAATTCCAACGCGAACTGTCACAACTACATAAGTCATCATGTATCATTCGCTACTTTCCGACATCCTCGGAAAATTACTTAATCTCAAGATTTTCGCAAAATTCGTCGCTGTGATTGATTTTTTCTTTTTGATGACTTCTTCCACCTGAAATAAAGTTTTTTGTGGAGTTCATTCCTCAAGTTTGAATCAAAATGTTGAAACTCAATAGGAGCATCGAATCTTACGAAAATCTCAAGATTATTTTATTGAATTCAAAACATTCCTATTGAGATTTTCAAAACTTTCGATGACCTCTACGAAAGTCTTCATTTCAGAATGAAAATGTGTCATTAGATAGAATATTTCGTTTGGTGAGACGAATCACCCAAGAATATCAAGATGAATGGAATTAATTTCCAACAATCCCGATGAAACTACCAAAATGTAGGAACATCATTTCGAATAGAAAACGTCATGTCTTGAGAAATTCCATTTGCACCGAAATATGTGGTGGAAACCACAAGATCTAGAGATTTTCCAACAGAAGTGCAAAGATGGTGAATTATGCTCGATCACACATGACTTTCCAATAATTCATATCATATCATATCATATCATATGAATAATATTTTGTAATCTGGAAGGAAAGATTTTCGTAGTTTTAATTGTGCATTCCTCACTACAAATGTTGGAAATCCATCTTTGGATCGAATTCTACGGAAATCTCGAGATCAATTTCCTAAATTTCAAGTGAAGATCGAGAGAACAATAAATAAACTCAATAGTTCAACTCGGAATGTGGGAAATTCGTTCGGATTATTTCGATGATTTCCACAAGAATCGTTGCATTAAGCGAATTTTTCTATCGAATGAGATTTTTCAGCTGGGTTGAGGTTGTTCGTTGAGTTTGTCATATATTCCAGAATTCCAACGCGAACTGTCAAAACTACGTAAGTCATCATGTATCATTCGCTACTTTCAGACTTTCCTCGGAAAATCACTGCATCTAAAGATTTCGCAACATTCGTGGCTCTGATTGATTTTTTCTTTTTGATGACTTCTTCCACCTGAAATAAAGTTTTTTGTGGAGTTCATTCCTCAAGTTTGACTCAAAATGTTGAAACTTCATAAGAGCATTGAATTTCACGCAAATCTCAAGATGATTTGATTGAATTCCCAACATTTTAATGGACATTTTCAAAACTTTGGATGACTTCTACGAAAATCTTCATTTTGGATGAAAATGTGTCATTAGATAAAACATTTCGTTTGGCGCAACGAATCACCCCAGAATATCAAGATGAATGGAATTAATTTCCAACAATCCCGACTAAACTTGCTAAATGTACGAACGTCATTCCGAATAGAAAACGTCATGTGAAGGAAAATTCCATCTGCACCGACAAATGTTGTGAAAACCGCGAGATCTAGAGATTGTTCGACAGAAGTACGAAGATGGTAAATGATGCTAAATCACACATGACTTTTCAATAATTCATCTCATATTATATCATATCATATCATATCATATCGTTTACTCCTCAAAATTTTTGAAACATTCGTCGCTGTGATTGCTGATTTCTTTCTGATGACTTCTTCCATTTGAAATAACGTTTTTCGTAGGGTTCATCCCTGAAGTTTGCCTCAAAATGTTTAAACTTCATAGGAGCATCGAATCTTACGAAAATCTCAAGATTATTTGATTGAATTCAAAACATTCCTCTTGAGATTCTCGAAACTTCCAATGACCTCTACGAAAGTCTTCATTTCAGAATGAAAATGTGTCATTAGATAGAATATTTCGTTTGGTCCAACGAATCACCGAAGAATATCAAGATAAATAGAATCAATTTCCAACAATTCCGACTGAACTTGCAAATTGTACGAACATCATTTCGAATAGATAACGTCATGTAATGAAAAATTCCATCTGCACCGAAAGATGTTGTGGGAACCGCAAGATCTAGAGATTTTTCGACAGAAGTGCGAAGATGGTAAATGATGCTTGATCACACATGACTTTCCAATAATTCATATCATATTATATCATATCATATCGTTTACTACTCAAAACTCTCGAAACATTTGTCGCTGTGATTGATGATTTCTTTCTGATGACTTCTTCCACCTGAAATAACGTTTTTCGTGGAGTTTATTTGTCAAGTTTGACTCAAAATGTTGAAACTTCATAGGAGCATTGAATTTTACGCAAATCTCAAGATAACTTGATTGAATTCCCAACATTTCTATTGAGATTTCGAAACTTTAGATGAACTCTACGAAAATCTCCATTTCAGATGAGAATGTGTTATTTGATAAAACATTTCGTTTGGCGCAACGAATCACCCGAGAACATCAAGATGAAGGGAATTGTTTCCAACAATCGCGATGAAACTTGTAAAATGTACGAACATCATTTTGAATAGAAAACGTCATGCAATGAATAAACCCACTTGCAACGACAAATCATGTGAAAACCGCGAGATCTAGAGATTTTTCAACAGAAGTGCGAAGATGGTAAATGATGCTTGATCACACATGACTATCCAATAATTCATATCATGTCATATCATATCATATCATATCATATCATATCATATCATATCATATCATATCATATCATATCATATCATATCATATCATCTCATATGACATCATATCCTATGATATCATATCATATCATATCATATGAATAATATCTTGCCGTCTAGAGAAAAAGATTTTCGTAGTGTTCATTGTGTATTCCACACTAAAAATGTTGGAAATCCATCGGCGTATCCGAATCCTACGGAAATCTCGAGATGAATTTTCAAATTTTCGAGTGATGCTCGAAAGAGCAATGGATGAACTCAATAGTTGAACACGGAATGTTCGAGATTCGTTCGGATTATTTCGATGATTTTCACAAGAATCGTTGCATCAAGCGAATTCTTCTATCGAATGAGATTTTTCAACGGAGTTCAGGTTGTTCGTTGAGTTAGTCATCCATTCTAGAATTCCGACGCGAACTGTCAAAACTACGTAAGTCATTATGTATCATTTGCTACTTTCAGACTTTCATCGGGAAATCACTGAATCTCAAGATTTTCGCAATATTCTTGGCTGTGATTGATTGTTTCTTTTTGAATGCTTCTACCATCTGAAATGAATTTTTTCGTGGAGTGTATTCCTCAAGTTTGACTCAAAATGTTGAAACTTTATAGTAGCATTGAATTTCGCGTAAATCTCAAGATGATTTGATTGAATTTAAAACATTCCTATTGAGATTTCCAAAACTTCCGATCACCTCTACGAAAGTCTTCATTTCAGAATGAAAATGTGTCATCAGATAGAATATTTCGTTTAGTGCAACGAATCACCCAAGAATATCAAGATGAATGGAATTAATTTCCAACAATCCCGACTGAACTTGCAAAATGTGCGAACATCATTTCGAATAGAAATGTCATGTAATGGAAAATTCCATCTGCACCGAAAGATGTTGTGGGAACCGCAAGATCTAGAGATTTTTCGACAGAAGTGCGAAGACGGTAAATGATGCTTGATTACACATGACTTTTCAATAATTCATATCATATTATATCATATCATATCATATCATATGGTTTACTACTCAAAACTCTCGAAACATTTGTCGCTGTGATTGATGATTTCTTTCTGATGACTTCTTCCACCTGAAATAACGTTTTTCGTGGAGTTTATTTCTCAAGTTTGACTCAAAATGTTGAAACTTCATAGGAGCATTGAATTTTACGCAAATCTCAAGATGACTTGATTGAATTCCCAACATTTCTATTGAGATTTCGAAACTTTAGATGAACTCTACGAAAATCTCCATTTCAGATGAAAATGTGTTATTTGATAAAACATTTCGTTTGGCGCAACGAATCACCCGAGAACATCAAGATGAAGGGAATTGTTTCCAACAATCGCGATGAAACTTGTAAAATGTACGAACATCATTTCGAATAGAAAACGTCATGCAATGAAAAAACCCACTTGCAACGACAAATCATGTGAAAACCGCGAGATCTAGAGATTTTTCAACAGAAGTGCGAAGATGGTAAATGATGCTTGATCACACATGACTTTCCAATAATTCATATCATGTCATATCATATCATATCATATCATATCATATCATATCATATCATATCATATCATATCATATCATATCATATCATATCATATCATATCATATCATATCATATCATATCATATCATATCATATCATATCATATCATATCATATCATATCATATCATATCATATCAAATCATATCATATCATATCATATCATATCATATCATATCATAGCATATCATATCATATCATATCATATGATATCATATCATCTCATATGATATCATATCATCTCATATGACATCATATCCTATGATATCATATCATTTCATATCATATGAATAATATCTTGCCGTCTGGAAAAAAAGATTTTCGTAGTGTTTATTGTGTATTCCACACTGAAAATGTTGGAAATCCATCGGCGTATCCGAATCCTACGGAAATCTCGAGATGAATTTTCAAATTTTCGAGTGATGCTCGAGAGAACAATGGATGAACTCAATAGTTGAACTCGGAATGTTGGAGAATCGTTCGGATTATTTCGATGATTTTCACAAGTATCGTTGCATCAAGCGAATTCTCCTATCGAATAAGATTTTTCACCGGAGTGCAGGTTGTTCGTTGAGTTTGTCATCCATTCTAGAATTCCGACGCGAACTGTCAAAACTACGTAAGTCATCATGTATCATTTGCTACTTTCAGACTTTCATCGGGAAATCACTGAATCTCAAGATTTTCGCAATATTCTTGGCTGTGATTGACTGTTTCTTTTTGAATGCTTCTTCCACCTTGAATGAAGTTTTTCGTGGAGTGTATTCCTCAAGTTTGACTCAAAATGTTGAAACTTTATGGGAGCATTGAATTCCACGTAAATCTCAAGATAATTTGATTGAATTTGAAACATTCCTATTGAGATTTTCGAAACTTCCGATGACCTCTACGAAAGTCTTCATTTCAGAATGGAAATATGTCATGAGATGGAATATTTCGTTTGGTGCAACGAATCACCCAAGAATATCAAGATGAATGAAATTAATTTCCAACAATCCCGACTGAACTTGCAAAATGTGCGAACATCATTCCGAATAGAAAACGTCATGTGATGGAAAATTCCATCTGCACCGAAAGATGTTGTGGGAACCGAAAGATCTAGAGATTTTTCGACAGAAGTGCGAAGATAGTAAATGATGCTTGATCGCACATGACTTTCCAATAATTCATATCATTTATATCATACCATATCATTTGCTACTCAAGATTTTCGAAACATTCGTCGCTGTGATTGATAATTTCGTATTGATGACTTATTCCACTTGACAGAACGTTTTTCGTGGAGTTCATTCCTCAAGTGTAACTCAAAATGTTGGAACTTCTTAGGAGCCTCGAATTTTACGCAAATCTCAAGATGATTTGATTGAATTATCAACATTCTTATTGACATTTTCAAAACTTCCGATGACCTCTACGAAAGTCTCCATTTCAGATGAAAATGTGTCATTAGATAGACTTTTCCGTTTTGTACAACGAATCACCCGAGAATATCAAGATGAATGGAATTTATTTCCAACAATCCCGACTAAACTCTCAAAATGTACGGATATCATTCCGAATAGAAAACGTCATGTAATGGAAAATTCCATCTGCACCGACAAATGTTGTGGAAACCGCGAGATCCAGAGATTTTTCGACAGGAGTACGAAGATGGTAAATGATGCTTGATCACACATGACTTTTCAATACTTCATATCATATTATATCATATCATATCATATCATATCATTTACTACTCAAACCTTTCGAAACATTCGTCGCTGTGATTGATGATTCTTTTCTGATGACTTCTCCCACCTGAAATAACGTTTTTCGTGGAGTTTTTTTCTCAAGTTTGACTCAAAATGTTGAAACTTCATAGGAGCATTGAATTTTACGCAAATCTCAAGATGACTTGATTGAATTCCCAACATTTCTATTGAGATTTCGAAACTTTCGATGAACTGTACGAAAATCTCCATTTCAGATGAAAATGTGTCATTTGATAAAACATTTCGTTTGGCGCAACGAATCAGCCGAGAACATCAAGATGAAGGGAATTGATTTCCAACAATCGCGATGAAACTTGCAAAATGTACGAACATCGTTTCTAATAGAAAACGTCATGTAATGAAAAATCCCACTTGCACCGACAAATGATGTGAAAACCGCGAGATCTAGAGATTTTTCAACAGATGTGCGAAGATGGTAAATGATGCTTGATCACACATGACTTTCCAATAATTCATATCATGTCATATCATATCATATCATATCATATCATATGATATCATATCATATCATATCATATGATATCATATCATATCATATGATATCATATCATATCATATGATATCATATCATATCAGATGATATCATATCATATCATATGATATCATATCATCTCATATGACATCATATCCTATGATATCATATCATATCATATCATATGAATGATATCTTGCCATCTGGAAAAAAAGATTTTCGTACTGTTTATTGTGTATTCCACACTAAAAATGTTGGAAATCCATCGGCGTATCCGAATCCTACGGAAATCTCGAGATGAATTTTCAAATTTTCGAGTGATGCTCGAGAGAACAATGGATGAACTCAATAGTTGAACTCGGAATGTTGGAGATTCGTTCGGATTATTTCGATGATTTTCACAAGAATCGTTGCATCAAACGAATTCTTCTATCGAATGAGATTTTTCAACGGAGTTCATGTTGTTCGTTGAGTTTGTCATACATTCTAGAATTCCGACGCGAACCAAAACTACGTAAGTCATTATGTATCATTTGCTACTTTCAGACTTTCATCGGCAAATCACTGAATCTCAAGATTTTCGCAATATTCTTGGCTGTGATTGATTGTTTCTTTTTGAATGCTTCTTCCACCTGAAATGAATTTTTTCGTGGAGTGTATTCCTCAAGTTTGACTCAAAATGTTGAAACTTTATAGTAGCATTGAATTTCACGTGAATCTCAAGATGATTTGATTGAATTTAAAACATTCCTATAGAGATTTTCAAAACTTCCGATGACCTCTACGAAAGTCTTCATATCAGAATGAAAATGTGTCATCAGATAGAATATTTCGTTTGGTGCAACGAATCACCCAAGAATATCAAGATGAATGGAATTGATTTCCAACAATCCCGACTGAACTTGCAAAATGTACAAACATCATTTCGAATCGAAAACGTCATGTAATGGAAAATTCCATCTGCACCGAAAGATGTTGTGGGAACCGCAAGATCTAGAGATTTTTCGACAGAAGTGCGAAGATGGTAAATGATGCTTGATCACACATGACTTTCCAATAATTCATATCATGTCATATCATATGATATCATATCATATCATATCATAGCATATCATATCATATCATATGATATCATATCATCTCATATGACATATCCTATGATATCATATCATCTCATATGACATATCCTATGATATCATATCATATCATATCATATGAATAATATCTTGCCGTCTGGAAAAAAAGATTTTCGTAGTGTTTATTGTGTATTCCACACTAAAAATGTTGGAAATCCATCGGCGTATCCGAATCCTAGGAAATCTCGAGATGAATTTTCAAATTTTCGAATGATGCTCGAGAGAACGATGGATGAACTCAATAGTTGAACTCGGAATGTTGGAGATTCGTTCGGATTATTTCGATGATTTTCACAAGAATCGTTGCATCAAGCGAATTCTTCTATCGAATGAGATTTTTCACCGGAGTTCAGGTTGTTCGCTGAGTTTGTCATCCATTCTAGAATTCCGACGCGAACTGTCAAAACTACGTAAGTCATTATGTATCATTTGCTACTTTCAGACTTTCATCGGCAAATCACTGAATCTCAAGATTTTCGCAATATTCTTGGCTGTGATTGATTGTTCCTTTTTGAATGCTTCTTCCACCTGAAATGAAGTTTTTCGTGGAGTGTATTCCTCAAGTTTGACTCAAAATGTTGGAACTTTGTAGTAGCATTGAATTTCACGTAAATCTCAAGATGATTTGATCGAATTTAAAACATTCCTATTGAGATTTTCGAAACTTCCGATGACCTCTACAAAAGTCTTCATTTCAGATGGAAATGAGTCATGAGATAGACTATTCCATTTTGTGCAATGAATCACCCGAGAATATCAAGATGAATAGAATTAATTTCCAACAATCCCAACTGAACGTGCAAAATGTACGAACATCATTTCGAATAGAAAACGACATGTAATGGAAAATTCCATCTGCACCAACAAATGTTGTGAAAACCGCAAGATCTAGAGATTTTTCGACAGAAGTGCGAAGATGGTAAATGATGCTTGATCACACATGACTTTCCAATAATTGATATCATTTATATCATATCACATCATATCATTCGCTACTCAAGATCTCCGAAACATTCGTCGCTGTGATTGATGATTTCTTTTTGATGACTTCTTCCACTTGAAATAACGTTTTTCGTGGAGTTCATTCCTCAAGTTTAACTCAAAATGTTGAAACTTCATAGGAGCATCGAATTTTACGCAAATCTCGAGATGATTCGATTGAATTATCAACATTTCTATTGAAATTTTCAAAACTTTCGATGACCTCTACGAAAGTCTTCATTTCAGAATGAAAATGTGTCATTAGATAGAATATTTCGTTTGGTGCAACGAATCACCCAAGAATATCAAGATAAATAGAATCAATTTCCAACAATTCCGACTGAACTTGCAAAATGTACGAACATCATTTCGAATAGATAACGTCATGTAATGAAAAATTCCATCTGCACCGAAAGATGTTGTGGGAACCGCAAGATCTAGAGATTTTTCGACAGAAGTGCGAAAGATGGTAAATGATGCTTGATCACACATGACTTTCCAATAATTCATATCATTCATATCATATCATATCACATCATATCATATCATATCATATCATATCATATCATATCATATCATATCATATCATATCATATCATATCATATCATATCATATCATATCATATCATATCATATCATATCATATCATATCATATCATATCATATCATATCATATCATATCATATCATATCATATCATATCATATCATATCATATCATATCATATCATATCATATCATATCATATCATATCATATCATATCATATCATATCATATCATATCATATCATATCATATCATATCATATCATATCATATCATATCATATCATATCATATCATATCATATCATATCATATCATATCATATCATATCATATCATATCATATCATATCATATCATATCATATCATATCATATCATATCATATCATATCATATCATATCATATCATATCATATCATATCATATCATATCATATCATATCATATCATATCATATCATATCATATCATATCATATCATATCATATCATATCATATCATATCATATCATATCATATCATATCATATCATATCATATCATATCATATCATATCATATCATATCATATCATATCATATCATATCATATCATATCATATCATATCATATCATATCATATCATATCATATCATATCATATCATTTGCTACTCAAGATTTTCGGAACATTCGTCGGTGTGATTGATGATATCTTTTTGATGACTTCTCCCACTTAAAGTAACGTTTTTCGTGGAGTTCATTCCTCAAGTTTAACTCAAAATGTTGAAACTTCATAGGAGCATTTAATTTTACGCAAATCTCAAGATGATTTGATTGAATTTTCAACATTCCTATTGACATTTTCAAAACTTTTGATGACCTCTACGAAAGTCTCCATTTCAGATGAAAATGAGTCATGAGATAGACTATTCCGTTTTGTGCAACGAATCACCCGAGAATATCAAGATGAATGGAATTAATTTCCAACAATCCCGACTAAACTCGCAAAATGTACGAACATCATTCCGAATAGAAAACGTCATGTAATGGAAAATTCCATCAGCACCGACAAATGTTGTGAAAACCGCGAGATCTAGAGATTTTTCGACAGAAGTGCGGAGATGGTAAATGATGCTTGATCACACATGACTTTTCAATAATTCATATCATATTATATCATATCATTTCATATCATATCGTTTACTACTCAAAATTTTCGAAACATTCGTCGCTGTGATTGATGGTTTCTTCCTAATGACCTCTTCCATTTAAAATAACGTTTTTCGTGGGGTCCATTCCTCAAGTTTGACTCAAAACGTTGAAACTTCATAGGAGCATCGAATTTTACGCCAAGCTCAAGATGATTTGATTGAATTATCAACATTCCTATTGAGATTTTCAAAACTCTCCATGACCTTTACGAAAGTCTTCATTTTAGATGAAAATGTGTCATTAGATAGAATATTTCGTTTGGTGCAAAGAATCACCAAAGAATATCAAGATGAATGGAATTAACTTCCAACAATCCCGATGAAACTACCAAAATGTACGAACATCATTTCGAATAGAAAACGTCATGTAAAGAGAAATTCCATCTGCACCATCAAATATTGTGAAAACCGCAAGATCTAGAGATTTTTCGACAGAAGTACGAAGATGGTAAATGATGCTTAATCACACATGACTTTTCACTAATTCATATCATATTATATCATATCATATCATATCATATCGTTTACTACTCAAAATTTTCGAAAGATTCGTCGTTGTGATTGATGATTTCTTTCTGATGATTTCTTCCATTTGAAATAACGTTTTTTGTGTGGTTCATTCCTCAAGTTTGAATCAAAATGTTGAAACTTGATAGGAGCATCGAATTTTACGTGGAAATTCGTTCGGATTATTTCGATGATTTCCACAAGAATCGTTGCATCAAGCGAATTTTTCTATCGAATGGAATTTTTCACCTGAGTTGAGGTTGTTCGTTGAGTTTGTCATATATTCCGGAATTCCAATGCGAACTGTCAAAACTATGTGAGTCATCATGTATCATTCGCTACTTTCAGACTTTCCTCGGAAAATCACTGAATCTCAAGATTTCCGCAACATTCGTCGCTGTGATTGATTTTTTCTTTTTGATGACTTCTTCCGTCTGAAATAAAGTTTTTTGTAGAGTTCAGTCCTCAAGTTCGACTTAAAATGTTTAAACTTCATAGGAGCATCGAATCTTACGAAAATCTCAAGATTACTTGATTGAATTCAAAACATTCCTATTGAGATTTTCGAAACTTTCGATAACTTTTACGAAAGTCTTCATTTCAGAATGAAAATGTGTCATTAGATAGAATATTCCGTTTGGTGAGACGAATCACCCAAGAATATCAAGATGAATGGAATTAATTTTCAACAATCCCGATGAAACTACCAAAATGTACGAACATCATTTCGAATAGAAAACGTCATGTCATGAAAAATTCTATTTGCACCCACATATGTTGTGAAAACCACAAGATCTAGAGATTTTCCGAAAGAAGTGCGAAGATGGTAAATTATGCTTGATCACACATGACTTTCCAATAATTCATATAATATCATATCATATCATATCATATCATATCATATCATATGAATAATATTTTGTCATCTGGAAGGAAAGATTTTCGTAGTTTATATTGTGCATCCCTCACTAAAAATGTTGGTAATCCATCGTTGTATCGAATTCTACGGAAATCTCGAGATCAATTTCCTAAATTTCGAGTGAAGATCGAGAGAACAATGAATAAACTCAATAGTTCAACTCGGAATGTGGGAAATTCGTTCGAATTATTTCGATGATTTCCACAAGAATCGTTGCATTAAGCGAATTTTTCTATCGAATGAGATTTTTCAGCTGAGTTGAGTTTGTTCGTTGAGTTTGTCATATATTCCAGAATTCCAACGCAAACTGTCAAAACTACGTAAGTTATCATGTGTCATTCGCTACTTTCAGACTTTCCTCGGAAAATCACTGCATCCAAAGATTTTGCAACATTCGTGGCTGTGATTGATTTTTTCTTGTTGATGACTTCTTCCACCTGAAATAAAGTTTTTTGTGGAGTTCATTTCTCAAGTTTGACTCAAAATGTTGAAACTTCATGAGAGCTTTGAATTTCACGCAAATCTCAATATGATTTGATTTAATTCCCAACATTTTTATTGACATTTTCAAAACTTTCGATGACCCCTACGAAAACCTTCATTTAGGATGAAAATGTGTCATAAGATAAAACATTTCGTTTGGCGCAACGAATCACCCGAGAACATCAAGATGAAGAGAATTGATCTCCAATAATCCCGATTGAACTTGCAAAATGTACGAACATCATTTCGAATAGAAAACATCATGTAATGGAAAATTCCATGTGCACCGACAAATGTTGTGAAAACCGCGAGATCTAGAGATTTTTCAGCAAAAGTGCGACGATGGTAAATTATGCTTGATCACACATGACTTTCCAATAATTCATATCATATCATATTATGTCATATCATTTGCTTCTCAAGATTTTCGCAACATTCGTCGCTGTGATTGATGATTTCTTTTTGATGACTCCTTCCACATGAAATAACGTTTTTCGTGGAGTTCATTCCATAAGTTTAACTCAAAATGTTGAAACTTCATAGGGGCATCAAATTTTACGCAAATCTCAAGATGATTTGATTTAATTATCAATATTCCTGTTGACATTTTCAACACTTTCGATGACTTCTACGAAAGTCTCCATTTCAGATGGAAATGTGTCATTAGATAGAACATTTCGTTTGGTGCAACGAATCATCCGAGAATATCAAGATGAATGGAATTAATTTCCAACAATCCCAACTGAACGTGCAAAATGTACGAACATCATTTCGAATAGAAAACGACATGTAATGGAAAATTCCATCTGCACCAACAAATGTTGTGGAAACCACAAGATCTATAGATTTTCCGACAGAAGTGCGAAGATGGTAAATGATGCTTGATCACACATGACTTTCCAATGATTGATATCATTTATATCATATCATATCATATCATATCATATATCATTCGCTACTTAAGATTTCCGAAACATTCGTCGCTGTGATTGATGATTTCTTTTTGATGACTTCTTCCACTTGAAATAACGTTTTTCGTGGAGTTCATTCCTCAAGTTCAACTCAAAATGTTGAAACTTCATAGGAGCGTCGAATTTTACGCAAATCTCAAGATGATTTGATTGAATTATCAACATTCCTATTGAAATTTCCAAAACGTTCGATGACCTCTACGAAAAACTCCATTTCAGATGAAAATGTGTCATGAAATAGAACATCCCATTTGGTGCAACGAATCACCCCAGAATATCAAGATGAATGGAATTAATTTCCAATAATCCTGACTAAACTTGCTAAATGTACGAACATCATTCCGAATAGAAAACGTCATGTAATGAAAAATTTTATCTGCAACGGCAAATGTTGTGAAAACCGCGAGATCTAGAGATTTTTCGACAGAAGTACGAAGATGGTAAATGATGCTTGATCATACATGACTTTCCAATAATTCATATCATATTATATCATATCATATCATATCATATCATATCATATCATATCATATCATATCATATCATATCATATCATATCATATTATATCATATCATATGAATAATATTTTGTCATCTGGAAGAAAAGATTTTCGTAGCGTTTTTGTGCATACCTCACTAAAAATGTTGGAAATCCATCGGCGTATCGAATCCTACTAAAATCTCGAGATTAGTTTCCTAAATTTCGAGTGAAGATCGAGAAAACTATGAATGAACTCACTAGTTCTACTCGGAATGTGGGAAATTAGTCCGGATTATTTCGATGATTTCCACAAGAATCGTTGCATTGAGCAAATTTTTTTATCTAATGAGATTTTTCACCTGCGTTGAGGTTCTTCTTTGAGTTTATCATATATTCCGAAATTCCGACGCGAACTGTCGAAACCACGTAAGTCATCATGTATCATTAGGTACTTTCAGACTTTCATCGGAAAATCACTGAATCTCAAGATTTTCGCAACATTCGTTGCTGTGATTGATTTTTTCTTTTTGATGACTTTTCCACCTGTAATAATGATTTTTGTGGAGTTCATTCCTTAAGTTTGACTCCAAATGTCTAAACTCCATAGGATTATCGCATCTTACGCAAATCTCAAGATGATTTGATTGAATTCAGAACATTCCTATTGAGATTTTGAAAACTTTCGATGTCCTCTACGGAAATATCAATTTCAGATCCAAAATGTGTCATTAGATAGAACATTTCGTTTGGTGCAACGAATCACCCGAGAATATCAAGCTGAATGGAATTAATTTCCAACAATCCCGACTGAACTTGCAAAATGTACGAACATCATTTCGAATAGAAAACGTCATGTAATCGAAAATTCCATCGCACCGAAAAATGTTGTGGTAACCGCAAGCTCTAGAGATTTTTCGACAGAAGTGCGAAGATGGTAAATGATGCTTGATCACACATGACTTTCCAATAATTCATATCCTATTATATCATATCATATCATCTCATATCATATCACGTCATATCATTTACTACTCAAAATTTTCGAAACATTCGTCGCTGTGATTGATGATTTCTTTATGATGACTTCTTCCACCTGAAATAACGTTTTTCGTGGGGTTCATCCCTCAAGTTTGACTCAAAATGTTGAAACTTCATAGGAGCATCAAATCTTACGCAAAGCTCAAGATGATTTGATTGAGTTATCAACATTCCTATTGAGATTTTCAAAACTCTCCATGACCTCTACGAAAGTCTTCATTTCAGATGAAAATGTGTCATGGGATAGACTATTCCGTTTCGTGCAACGAATCACCCGAGAATATCAAGATGAATGGAATTAATTTCCAACAATCCCGATTAAACTTGCAAAATGTACGAACATCATTTTGAATAGAAAACGTCATGTAATGGAAAATTCCATCTGCACCGACAAATAGTGTGAAAACCGCGAGATCTAGAGATTTTTCGACGGAAGTACGGAGATGGTAAATGATGCTTGATCACACATAACTTTTCAATAATTCATATCATATTATATCATATCATATCATATCATATCGTTTACTACTCAAAATTTTCGAAACATTCGTCGCTGTGATTGATGATTTCTTTCTGATGACTTCTTTCAACTGAAATAACGTTTTTCGTGGGGTTCATTCCTCAAGTTTGACTCAAAATGTTGAAACTTCATAGGAGCATCGAATTTTACGCCAAGCTCAAGATGATTTGATTGAATTATCAACATTCCTATTGAGATTCTGAAAACTCTCCATGACCTCTACGAAAGCCTTCATTTCAGATGAAAATGTGTCATTAGATAGAGCATTTCGTTTGGTGCAACGAATCACCCGAGATTATCAAGATGAATGGAATTCATTTCCAACAATCCCGATGACACTAGCAAAATGTACGAACATCATTACAAATAGAAAACGTCATGTCATGGAAAATTCCACTTGCACCGTCAAATGTTGTGAAAACCACGAGATCTAGAGATTTTTCGACAGAAGTGCGGAGATGGTAAATGATGCTTGATCACTCATGACTTCCCAATAATTCATATCATTAATATCATACCATATCATATCATATCATATCATATCATTTGCTACTCAAAATTTTCGAAACATTCGTCGCTGTGATTGATGATTTCTTTCTGATGACTTCTTCCAACTGAAATAACGTTTTTCGTGGGTTTCATTCCTCAAGTTTGACTCAAAATGTCGAAACTTCATAGGAGCATCGAATTTTACGCCAAGCTCAAGATGATTTGATTGAATTATCAACATTCCTATTGAGATTCTGAAAACTCTCCATAACCTCTACGAAAGCCTTCATTTCAGATGAAAATGTGTCATTAGATAGAGCATTTCGTTTGGCGCAACGAATCACCCGAGAACATCAAGATGAAGGGAATTGATCTGCAACAATCCCGATTGAACTTGCAAAATGTACGAACATCATTTCGAATAGAAAACATCATGTAATGGAAAATTCCATGTGCACCGACAAATGTTGTGAAAACCGCGAGATCCAGAGATTTTTCAGCAAAAGGGCGACGATGGTAAATTATGCTTGATCACACATGACTTTCCGAAAATTCATATCATATCATATTATATCATATCATTTGCTACTCAAGATTTTCGAAACATTCATCGTTGTGATTGATGATTTCTTTTTGATGACTCCTTCCACATGAAATAACATTTTTCGTGGAGTTCATTCCTCAAGTTTAACTCAAAATGTTGAAACTTCATAGGAGCATCGAATTTTACGCAAATCTCAAGATGATTTGATTTAATTATCAACATTCCTATCGACATTTTCAACACTTTCGATGACTTCTACGAAAGTCTTCACTTCAGATGGAAATGTGTCATTAGATAGAACATTTCGTTTCGTGCAACGAATCATCCGAGAATATCAAGATGAATGGAATTAATTTCCAACAATCCCGATGAAACTAGCAAAATATACGAACATCATTTCGAATAGAAAACGCCATGTAATGAATAATTCCACTTGCACCGACAAATGTTGTGAAAACCGTACGATCTAGAGATTTTTCAACAGAAGTGCGAAGATGGTAAATGGTGCTTGATCACACATGACTTTCCAATAATTCATATCATATCATATCATATCATATCATATCATATCATATCATATCATATCATATCATATCATATCATATCATATCATATCATATCATATCATATCATATCATATCATATCATATCATATCATATCATATCATATCATATCATATCATATCATATCATATCAGAAGTTGTTCCTGAAAGTTCGGTATATCTCCTACAACTCTTACTCAAACTTTTATAAAATCTTCGATTCATCCAGATTTTTTTTGTGAGATTCTTTCCATTTACCACAGAAAGAGGTTGTATGAACTCACATTGCTTCATCTAGACTAGAATTTTTCATCATTTTGACGGTGAAGGCGAAAAATTCACCAGTCATGACGGAGTACTTGCTATTTCTTCCCTTCTGTCGAACAATCGACGGATCTCAACATTTTCCAACAATCGTCGCTCTTACCAAAATTTTCAATCCAATCACATTTCCGCGGAATGTTGTGAATTCGTGTGTAATCACGTATCGCTACCTATTTTCCCTTCTTAGTCGAACCATCGACCGATCTCCACAAATTTTAACAGTCGTCACTCTCACTATAATTGCGAATCCAATTCAAATGTTCTTTAGAGGTTGAGTTGTTTGTTGGAATTCGGCGTTCATTTTACCATTCCACCATGAACCGTTGGATATTTGGAATGATGTTAGGCATTTGGAAGTTCAACTTGGCAAGTCGGAAATTCCTCAATTCACCTCAATATTTTTGCAAGATTCTTTGCCTAAACTCGAATGCCCTATCGAATCACATTGGATCTCCTGAAATAGAGATGTTTGGAGATCTCAACGTCAATTTTACATGTTCCACTTGAAGTGTGGTGAGTTCTGTCATTCATCCAGAGATTTTCATGAAATGTGGTGCGCTAACCAGAAAGTTCTATCGAATGACATCTCTTCATCTAGAATGGAAATTTTCAGGGATTCATCGTGCACGGCAACATTTTCAGGTGTAATCTCGCATCACTCACCATTTTTGCTCTTTCATAGGGAAATCCACCGATAGCAAGATTTTTTCGACATCTGTCGCTGTTACTGAAATTTTCCATCGAATGTCTTTTATTCAGTAGGAATCACGTTTTTTGGGGAATCCATGGTACACTTGTTACGTCCTATAATTTTAGACGGTAGCTGCTATTGGAGATTCAATAGAATCTCGGGAAGTATTCACGATGAATTAATTTATTGAGACGTGAAACGAGGAATGTATTAAAGAACACTTGCGCGAACATCTTTAACAACACACCTTTTTTATTATTATTAATTAATTAATTAATTATTTATTTTTGGACCCTCTGAAGTAGTGCAGATTTTAATGCGCCATCTCCAGAGGGTCTTTATTCCTTTAAAATAAGAGAAACAGTGCAAATCGATATGCGCCGTTTTTAGGGAATAAAAATAAAGTGATGTCTACACCAACGAATATGATATAAAATAATGCTCTAAATTTAATTGTACTGGGAGTTTATATACAATTTTCCTGTCGCGTCAGCGTCTTTCGTTTTGTCGTATTTAACATTTTATTTTTGTGATCGTCATCAGTGCGTTTCCGGTCTCACGTGATTGTCTTTTAAATTTTATCATTTATAAAAAATAATTTCGTTAAATTGATTAATTCGCCGTTAACTCAGACGTAACAGCTCCGGGGGAAGACCAAGGCATGCAGGCTGATGACCGGCTGCATGTCTGTGACTCGCTGTTGGTGTGCGCTCCAAAAATTTATTTTGTCTCTTGTAGCGCCTAGTTGTTGCTCCGTCCAATTATGGGTGTAGTCTTCTTCTCCATCAGAGTCTGGGCTCGTGTTGGGAAGAGATATGTCCTGATGTTCATCATACGGAGAAAATGAATTTTGATTTTCTTTATGTTCCTCTCCTCCTCCAACGCTCCTGTCGTTGGTGGTGAGAAGTCTTTTGAGTGCCGTTTGGTAATAGTGTATAGTACGGCGGCGTTTCTTCCAGTTTCTTCTGGGGATAGCTGTTGGTTTCTTCTTAATTGTTGGAATCCGACGGTGTTTTCTCCAGGGAAGTTGATTCGTGATGATGTCCATTGCGTAACTATTAGCTGGGTCTTTACTTTTCCCACCTGGGAACGTCTTGTTTTCGTAAAAATTGGCTCTAGTGGCCTTGAAGATTCCTGATCCTACGTCTCCTGTGTTAATGATGAGAAGGTTATCTGGGACCGTATGAAAATTGATTAAATTGGCTCTGGTGGCCTTGAAGATTTCTGGTCCTACGTCTTCTGTGTCAATCATCAGGAGGTTTTCTTGGACCGTATGGAATTTTGAGGACGAATGGGCCTCAGCTTCAGTGAGGCTTATGTGAGTGGACATGCTGGTGCCCATGGACAATTCTGGTGTTGTCCTGAGTTCCTCGGTCCTGTTTGTTAATGAATCCCTTATTGTCGTCGCCGAACACGCTGTGGCTGACTCAGGGTAAATCTTTTGCGTTGAGCAAGTATTGAAAGGGATTTTATTATTCCCAAATGAGAATGTTGTGTTCTCATCAAAAATGGCTCGATCGGCCTTGTATTTTTCCTGTGTTGGACTGTGTGAGTGGGAGAGTTCTTCAATCTCTCCCCTGAGTTTCTTCAATGTTTGCATGATCTGGTCATGTCTCTGAGCGCTTTCGAGTAATTCCTCAGCTCTTTTTTCCCTTTCAACGAGAGATTTTTCTCGTTGAGATAGTGCCCTTTCCAGGCTGTCTAGGCTTTTAGTTATTTCAGCCAGCTGGGCTTCCTTAAATTCAATGGCCCGTTCGCGGAGTTCCAACTCCTGTTGTTGTCTGCGTAGATGATCGGCAAGAGCCCTCAATTCCGCTGCGTCCATCGTGAATCCTGCAGCTCATCCCACCGCTGCCACCAATTGTTACGTCCTATAATTTTAGACGGTAGCTGCTATTGGAGATTCAATAGAATCTCGGGAAGTATTCACGATGAATTAATTTATTGAGACGTGAAACGAGGAATGTATTAAAGAACACTTGCGCGAACATCTTTAACAACACACCTTTTTTATTATTATTAATTAATTAATTAATTATTTATTTTTGGACCCTCTGAAGTAGTGCAGATTTTAATGCGCCATCTCCAGAGGGTCTTTATTCCTTTAAAATAAGAGAAACAGTGCAAATCGATATGCGCCGTTTTTAGGGAATAAAAATAAAGTGATGTCTACACCAACGAATATGATATAAAATAATGCTCTAAATTTAATTGTACTGGGAGTTTATATACAATTTTCCTGTCGCGTCAGCGTCTTTCGTTTTGTCGTATTTAACATTTTATTTTTGTGATCGTCATCAGTGCGTTTCCGGTCTCACGTGATTGTCTTTTAAATTTTATCATTTATAAAAAATAATTTCGTTAAATTGATTAATTCGCCGTTAACTCAGACGTAACACACTCCAACATTCACACGCGGAAAGATCCGAATTCATGTGTAATCACGATTCACTAGCGATTTCGGCTTCTCCGTCAAAAAATCGACAGATCTCGAAATTTTTGCAACATTCGTCACCACCACTGAAATCGTTCATCAAATTCCATTCTCTAATCTGAGATTGACTTTTTCCGTAATTCATCGTGAATCGCACAATATCATCGCAAAATGTTCGAAGTTTGAAATAAAGTTCATGCTCTTTCCGAGCTTATCTGAGATGCAAAACATTCTCCCAATTCACGAGATTGAAACTATCCATGGAATAAGATTTCTTCATCTGGAATGAAGTTCGTTTTGCAGTTCATAATACATTAAGATTATTTTCACATCGAATGTAGAGAATTCGTGTGTAATCACGCATCACTAGCCATTTATGCTTATCCTTCGAAGAATCGACAGATCTCGTGATTTTTGCGTTATTTGTTGCCCTTACTGCAATTCTGGATAGAATTGCATTGTTTCAGCTGAGATTGAATTATTTGTGAAGTGCAGCGTATATTTCCCACATGAAATGTTGCTTAGTAATTGAAATAGGAAGGTTAACTTGACATGTGAGGATTTCTTCCAGTTTACTCCGATATTTCGGCCATATTGGTCGCGTGTACCGGAATGTCCCATCGGAAGACATTGGTTCATCTGGAATCAAGATTTTCGGAGATCTCAACGTACGTTTCATCTTTTTTAATCGAAAAGTTGGAAATTTTTTCATTCATTTCACCATTTTGACGCGAAATTTAGAAAAATCCTGTGTAATCACACATCACCTGCCATTTCCGACCTATTGCCGGGAAATCCACTGAGCTTGATATTTTTCACACATTTGTTCCTATTACTGAAATTTCCGATCGAATGACATTCCTTCATAGGGAAACAAGTTTTTTAGGAAAATCACGGTTTATCCTGATATCCCCCCGCAAAAACTAGAAAATTCATGTGTACTCACGCATCACTAGCCATTGTCGCTTCTTTGTCGCAACACTGATAGATCTCGAGATTTTTTCGGCCTTCGTTGCCATCACTGAATGTTTCCATCGAATTATATTTTTCCATATGAGATCAAGATGTTTGTAGAAGTTCAGCCTATCTTCTACACAATTTTTTCTCGAAATGTTGGAAATTCTTCGATTCATCCAGAGTTTTTTTCGAGATTCTCTACATTTACCAACGAAGAAGGTTTTATGATTTCACATTGCTTCATCTAGAAAAGAAGTTGGTTGAAGATTCATAGTGGATTTTGACATTTTTATGCGGAATGTTGAAGATAAGTGTATAATCAGTTATCACTACTAATTATTGCAGTTTGTCGAAAAATCGACACGTTTTAACATTTTTCCGTTAACATTTTTCCGTTATCGCCGTTACTGAAATTTTCTATCGGATGAGTATTTTTCATCTAAGATCAAGTTGTTCGAAAAATTCAGTCTATATTCCACAATTTCAACTTGGAATTCTTCGCATCTCTTCATCTGGAATGAAGTTTTTCGGGGATTCATCGTACATTTTAACATTTTCACGCGGAATGTGGAAAATTCATCAGTCACGACGCAGTACTTGCTCTTTCTCCCCTTTTGTTGAACAATCGACAAATCTCAAAATTCTTCAACAGTCGTCGCCCTCACCAAAATTTCCAATCCAATTACATTTTCGCAGAATGTTGCGAATTCGTGTGTAATCACGTATCAGTACCCATTTTCTTGTCTTCGTAGAACAGTCGACAGATCTTAAGAAAATTTTAACAGTCGCCGCCCTCTCCAAAATTTTCAATCCAATTACTTTTTTTCTCTCGAGATTGAGTTGTTTGTTCAAATTCAGCGTACATTTTCTCATTTCAACATGAAAAGTTGAATATTTCAAATGATGTTAGCGCCTCTGAAAGTCCAACTTGACATGTAGAAAATTCCTCCATTCACCTCGATATTTTCGCAAGATTGTTCGCGTAGACTAGAATGTCCTATCGAATGACACTTGTTCTTCTGGAATAAGGATGTTTGGAGATCTCAACGTCAATTTACATGTTTCACTCGAAATGTGGGGAGTTATGTCATTAATCCAGAGATTTCCGTGAGATATGTTGCGTTAACCAGAAAGTTCTATCGAAAGGCGTCCCTTCATCTGGAAAGGAGTTGTTTGGGAATTCATCGCGGATTTTGCCTTTTCGGTCGAAAAATGGACAGATCTTAAAAATTTTGCAACATTCGTCGCCCTCACTGAAATCTTTCATCAAATTACATTCTCTCAACTGAGATCAAGGTGTTCACGTAATTCATCGTTAATTGCACCATATCATGGCGAAATGTTGGAATTTTTGAATCAAGTTCATGCTTTCTACGAGTTTACGCTAATATGTAGAACATTCTCCAGGTTAAAATTTGTCATCGAATCATGTTTCCTCATCTGAAATTAGGTTTTCTCTGCAGTTTATAATACATTAAGAACATTTCCCCGTTGAATCTAGAAAATTCGTCAGAAAAATTGACAGATCTCGTGATTTTTCGGTCATTCGTTGCCCTTACTGGAATTTCGAATCTAATTACATTGTTTCAGCTGAGATCGATTTTTTTGTGAAATTCCGCGTATATGTTGCTATTTCCACATGAAATATTGCTTAGTAATTGAAACAGGAAGATTAACTTGACATGCAAGGAATTTCTTCAGTTCACTGCGATATTTCCGCCAGATTCGTTGCGTGAACCGGAATGTCCCATCAGAAGACATTTGTTCATCTGAAATAAAGATTTTCGGAGATCTCAACGTTTGTTTCGTCTCTTTCACTCAAAATGTTGGAAATTCTTTCATTCATTTCACCATTTTCACGCGAAAGGTAGAAAAATCGTGTGTAATTAATTTTCGGCTTATCGTCGGAAAATACACTGAGCTTGAGATTTTCCAGACATTTGTTACTATTACTGACATTTCCCATCAAATGACATTTTTTCATAGAGAAACAACTTTTTTTAGAGAATTCACTGTACATCCGAATAGTCCCCCACGAAAAGTTGAAAATTCATGAGTAATCACGCATCACTAGCCATTTTCGCTTCTTTGTCGAAAAATTGATAAATGTCCAAAAAAATTTGGCCCTTGTTGCCATCATCGAAATTTTTATCGCATTATATTTTTTTATATGAGATTGAGTTGTTTGTAGAAGTTCAGCGTATCTTCTACCATCTTCACTCTAAATGTTGGAAATTCCTTAATTCATCCAGAGTTTTTCGTGAGATTCTTTGCATTTACCAAAGAAGGTTTTATGAACTCACCTTGCTTCATTTAGAAAAGAAGTTGTTCAGAGATTCATAGTGGATTTTGACATCTTTACGCGGTTTGTCGCTGTTATTGAAATTTCCCATCGAGTGATATTTTTTTATCTGAGATCGAGTTTAAGAAACTCAGCCTATATTCCACAATTCCAACTTGGACTGTCTGACATTTCATCATTTAGAATGAATTCTTCAAGGAATTCATCGTACATTTCAACATTTTCACGTGGAATGTGGAAAATTCATCAGTCACAACTCAGTACTTGTCATTTCTTCCCTTCTGTCGAACAATCGACAGATCTTAGAATTCTTCAACGGTGTTCGCTCGCACCAAAATTTCCAAATCCAATCAAATTTTCGAGGAATGGTCCTAATTCGTGTGCAATCACGTATCACTACCCATTTGCTCTTCTTCGTCAAACAATCGACAGATCTCAAAAAAATTCAACAGTCGTCGCCCACACCAAAATTTCCAACCCAATTACTATTTCTCTGTTTTCTGTTTGTTTTAATAAAGCGCACACTTCATCATTTCTACATGTAATATTGGATATTTGGAATGATGTCAGAGTCTCCTGAAGTCCAACTTGACATGTAGGAAATTCCTCTATTCACGTCGATATTTTCGCAAGATTCTCCGTGTGAACTGGAATGTCCTATCGAATGACACTTGTTCTTCTGAAACAATGATGTTCGGATATCTCAACGTCAATTTCAGATGCTTCACTTGAAATGTGGGGAGTTATGTCATTGATCAAGAGATTTTCGTGAGATTTGTGGCGTTAACCAGAAAGTTCTATCGAATCATCCCTTCATGTAGAAACGTGTTTGGGGATTCATCGTGCAGGGTTAATTTCCAGGAGTCATCTCGCATCATTGCCATTTTTGTTTTCTCATCGGAAAAACCACTGATCTCGAGATTTTTTCGACATCCGTCGCTGTCACTGAAATTTTCCATCGAATGACTTTCTTCCAGTAGGGATCAATTTTTTGGGGGAATTCATCCGACACTCCAACATTACCACGCGGTATGTTGCGAATTCGTGTTTAATCACGTTCCACTAGCGATTTTGGTTTCTTTGTCGAAAAATCGACAGATCTCGTAATTTTTGCAACATTCGTTGCCCTCATTGACATTTCCCATCAAATTACATTCTCCCATCTGGGATCCAGGTTCTTGCGTAATTCATCGTTAATTGCACCATATCATGGCAAAATATTGGAAGTTTTAAATGAAGTTCATGTTTTTCATGAGTTCATGCTGAAATGTAGAACATTCTCCAGATTAAATTTTGTCATCGAATGACATTTCTCTAACTGGAATGAAGTTGTTCGGACAATTCATCGTACTTTTCAACATTTCCACGTGGAATAGGAAGACTTCATGACTAATCGCGCATCACTAGGCGTTTGCGCTTTTGGCAAAAAATCGACAGATCTCGAAATTTTCACGACATTTGTTGCCTTCAGTGAAGTTTCTTATCAAATTACAATTTTGTCATCTGAGATGGAGTAGTTTATGGAATTCTTCGTGAATTCCACAATATCATGGCAGAATGATGGAAATTTGGAAGGAAATCCGTGCATTTCACAGTTCACTCTGACATGTACAAAATCCCTTCAATTCACTAGATTGAAATTTGCCATCGAATAACATTTCTTCTACTAGATTGAAGTTTCTTGGGCAGTTCATCGTACATTTCAACATTTTCACGCGGAATCAAGAGATTTCATGTTGAATAACGCATCACTTGTCAATTTTGATTCTCTCATGTTTGTGCCGAAATCGGAGTTCTCCTGGCAATTCATCGTACATTTCAACATTTCCACGCGGAGTCTAGACTGTTTGTGTGTAATCTCGCATCAATAACCATTTTTGCTTCATCGTCGAAAAAACAACAGATCTCAAGATGTTGAGACTTTGCAACTTTACGTTGCAACTTTCGTTGCCCCTCCCTATTGGAATTTCCCATTGATTTTACATTTTTTCGATTAAGATCGAGATGTTGGTGAAATCTTGCCTATATTTTACAACGTCAATGTGAAATTTTGGAAATTTCGAATGAAGTCCCTACTGAAATTAAGGTTGTCCGGGCAATTCGTTTTACATTGCAACGTGTCATCACGCATCATTGGCCATTTTTACATCTGTGTAGAAAAATCGACAAATCTCGAGATTTGTGCAGCAATTGTTGCTTTCAGTGTAAATTCCCATCAAATCACATTTTTTTCATCTCAGATCGAGTTTGGGAAATGCAGCGTATATTCCACAATTTCAACGTGAAATTTTGGAAATATCAGATGATGTTCGTGCTGAAATGAAGGTTTTTTCAGGTAATTTATCGTATATTCCGATATATAGAGGAATGTAGAGATATCGTGTTCAATTAAAGTTTCCAAAAAAAATTAAAAATAGTCCAGCAAGATTTGTTGCGTAAACTGGAAGGTTCCATCAAGTGATATTTTTTGATTAATCAAATGACATTTCTTCATCTAGAATGAAGTTGATCGGGGCTTCATCGTGGATTTCAACATTTTCACGTGGAATGTTCAAAATCCATGTGGAATCATGCATCACTTGCCATTTGTGCTCTTTTGCCGAAAAATTCACAGATCTCGAGAGTTAGCCGACATTCGTCGCTGGCCCTGAAATTATCCATCGAATGACATTTCCTCATCTGGAATGAAGTTTTCCGGGGAATTTATTGTACATTCCAACATTTTCACGTGGAATGTCTAAATTTCGTGTGTAATACGCATCCCTTAGCGTTTCCGACCTTTTGACAAACAATCGACAGATTTCGAGAAGTTTGCGATATTTTACACCATGACTGAAATTTTTCATGGAATGAGATTTTCACGAGTTCCCTTTTGACATACAGAAAATTCCTCCAATTCATCTTAATATTTTCGCAAGATTCGTTTCGTGAACCTGAAGGCCCATCAAATGACGTTTTCCTCTTGGAAATGAAATTGCTCATGAATTTCATGGTACTGTAACGTCTGCCAGATTCTATAAAAAAAATAAATTGGATTAGGAACACTGAAAAGCAATAAGAGCAACTTGGGGAACCACACCCACAACGAACGGAATGATGTTCGTTCATTTCACAAGTTCAATTAACAATGCTGGAAAAATGTGAGAAATAAATAAAATTCCAGCTTTGGGATTTTTGTAACATTGTCTCTCTTGCTCCAATTTCCCATCGAATTACATTTTTCCATCTGAGATGGTGTTTTTTGTGAAATTCATTGTACATTATACAGTTTTGAGGCAAAATGTTGAAAATCCCGAACGATGGTGTTACATTTCTCAAGTTCAACTCGACATGTTGAAAATTCAATCAATTGATCTCGATATTTCCCCCTGATTCGTTTTGTCAACCGAAATATGACTATCGAATAACATTTCTTCATTTAGGATGAAGCTGTTCGTGCAACTACTCGTGTATATTACAATTTCAATTCGAAAAATTTGAAATTCGGAATGATGTTCGTGCATCTTATAAGTTCAACTCGACATTTAGAAAATTCATCCAATCCATCTCGATATTATTGCAATATTTGTAGCGTCAAGAGACATATTCTGTCGAATGATATTTTATTCCTGACATGGAGATGTTCGTGGATTTTATTGTGCAGTTTACAAGTTTTCTTTGAAATGTTGGACATTTATTCATTGATTTAGCGATTTTCGTGGGATTCGTTGCGTTAACCGGAGTGTTCTGTCAAATAACATCCTTTTATCCGGAGTGAAGCTGTTCGGTATGTTGGAAATTAGTATGTCACAAATGACCAAATTAACGATTCACGATTCATGAATGACGCATCACTTTCCATTTTTGCCCTCTTGTCAAAAAATCGACAGATCTCGATGTTTTCGCGACCTTTGTCGCTCTTACTGGAATTCTCCATGGTATGACATTTCTCCATTTGAGATGGAGTTGTTCGAGGAATTCATCGTATATTTTAGAATTTTGAAGCGTTGGAAATGTTGAAAATCTCAAATGATGGCCGTACATTCCACAAGTTCAACTTGACATTGTGGGAATTCATTCAGTTCATCTCATTATTTTCCTAAGATTCGTAGCGTCAACTGAAATGTTCTATCGAACGACGTTTTCTCATCTGAATTGAAGTCGATTGCGGAGTTCCTCGTACATTTGACAACTTTGAGTGAAATTTTGGAAATTCAGTCCTTTCATACAGAGAATTCTGTGAAATTCGTTGCGTCAACAGAAATGCTCTATCGAAAGAGATCTTTTGAGCTGTCATGAAGTTGGATAATCAATTCATGGATTATATCGCACACTTCACAAGTTTTCATTGAAATGTTGGAAAATCATTTACTTCACCCTGATATTCTCACAAGATCCGTTGCGTCAACCGAAATCCTCTGTTGAATCAATTTGTTATCTGAGATCAAGTTTTTTGCGGAATTTATCGAACATTTTCCCAGATTCCAGTCTTACTCAAAATGTTTAAAATTCGTCCAACGCATCCCGAAAAATCGACAGATCTCGAGATTACCGTAAGATTAGTCGCTCTCACTGAATTTTCCTGTTGAACTATATTCTCTCATAATAAATGTAGTATGGAAACATTACAAGGTTTACGCAAAATTTTGGAAATTCATGTGAAATCATTCATCACTTGAAAATTCAACACTTTCGTTAAAAAATCGCCCAATCTCGAGATTTCAACGAGTTTCGTTGCTGTAAATGAATTTTCCTGAATTTTGCGCGAAATGTCGGTAATTTATATGTTACGTCCAGGGTTTTTTCAAAATTCTTTTTTAAAATCACTAATAAGATTATTAATATAATGGTGACATTAAATCACCATTGTATCTTAGGATATGGGAGACATCCGGTCGCCTCCTATCAAGGTATGTGAATATCTCTGGGGGAAGGTGGAAAGGGGGAAAACATGAGTTGAACACGAGTTTAACTCGTTGCTCACCTCTCTCTCTCGTCCTTCCACTCATGGTCAGGTGCATTGGATTTCTATGCCTTGACAAGAAGTGGAAGAAATCGAGCATTTCCCCACTCTTCGGTTTCGGGGGCGCAATTATATGAAATATGTCACATGATTGACCCCACTTCGAGAATTAATTAGGCAAGGGGCAATGGATTTTGGGTGATCCTGCACTCCTTCCCCTGAGTTAATCAGGATTAATCCGAGCTATTGAAACGAATTGGGAGAGTATAAAAAGAGTTGAGTTCTCGGGTGGAAAACAAAAAAGAAAGGTAGTAAGAAGTGAGTGATTGGAAGGATTATTAAGGATTTGGGGAAAAAGGGGAAGGAAAAACAAAGACGGAAGCCAGACAAAGAGGAAGAGAGAGAGAGAAAAAACAGAAAATTATAAGGGAATTAAGAATCAAATACGAAGAAGGGAGGAAAAGTAAGTAGACGTTTTACTACTCGGTTTTAGTGGATATTGCGCGCGCAGTTTCCGTGTATTTTCGGGGTTTTTCGCGTAGAAATTAATCAAGTGTTGAACTAACAGATTTTTCTGGAAATTGTCGAAATAATGAAGTTCGGTATTCTTAAGAAATTCTTTGCGAATTTTGATAATTTCTCAATTTCGGAATCGATATTTGGAATTGTAACATGATTATTTTTAAGAAATTCTTCCTGTTTGATAGTTTCTACATTTTTCAAATAAATGTTTGATATAATAAGATAATTACTTTTGGAAAATCTTTCGCGTTTGATAGTCTCTAAATTTTTGGAATAAATGTTTGGTTTACTAAGATAATTATTTTTGAGGAATATTTCGTGTTTGATAGTTTCTAAAAATTTTAAATAAGTATTTGTTATGATAACATAATTATTTTTTAGAAATCTTTCGCGTTCGATAGTCTCTAAATTTTCGAAATGAATGTTTGGTATAATAAGATAATTATTCTTGAGAAATCTTTCGCGTTTGGATAGTCTTCAAATTTTTGGAATAAATATTTGGTATGATAAGATAATTATTTTTGAGAAATCTTTCGCGTTTGATAGTCTCTGAATTTTCAAAATAAATGTTTGGTATAATAAGATAATCATTTTCGAGAAATCTTTCATGTTTGATAGCCTCTAAATTTTTGAAATATATGTTTGGTATAATAAAATAACTATTTTTGAGGAATCTTCCATGTTGGATAGTTTCTACGTTTTTGGAAAAAATGTTTGATATAATAAGATAATTATTTTTGAGATATCCTTCACGTTTGATAGCCTCTAAACTTTTGAAAGAAAGGTTTGAAATAGTAGGATAATTATTTTTAAGAAGTTCTTCACGTTTGATAGTCTCTAAATTTTTGAAGTAAATCTCTGGAATAATAAGATAATTATTTTGAAAAAGTTCTCAATTCTTGAAAGGAATGTCTGGTATGATAAAAATGATAATTTTTAAAGGAAACTTTTGGCTATCATTGGTAATCTCAAATATATTTGAACAGCTGTTAGGGAAATTCAAGGAATAAATAAAGTGTTCGGAAAACGATGATCTTGTGCCGAATTATTCTGCCCTGTTATTAGCAAAGTTAACCACCAAACTCCCTTCTTCTTATCCTGAGCTATTGCTTCAGGACAAAACTCAAAACAGGAAATAAAAAATCCATTTTATAAGGAGGTTATGAAGAAATTAATGTTTCTAAAGTAACACATGGAACGTCAATTCTCACTCCACTGACGGATCTTGGGATTCCCTGCAGATTCATCATTCTAACTGAAATTTCCGATCGAATGACATTTTTTTATCTGAACTTATGTTTATCGTGCAGTTTTCTCGTACATTTCAGAATTTTTACGTAGAACGTTGGGAATTCCTGGACAATCACTCCATCACTTGCAACTTTTGCAGTCGTAAAATCGACAGGTCTTAAGATTTCTGCGAGATTTGTCGCTCTCATTAAAGTTGTCCATTAAATAACATTTTTCAAACTCGAATGATGTTCGTACATTCTACAAGTTTTCTTCGAAATGTTAGAAATATATCTAATTTATTTCGAGATCTTTGCAGGGTTTGAAAAGAATTGCGCCAATCAAGATCTCATATCGAATCACAATTTTTCATCTGAAATAAAGTTATTCATGGAATTCCTCGTATATTCTACAAGTTTAATGCAATATGTTAAGAATTCGTGTGTCATCACTCATCACTTGCAATTTTTACATTTCTGTTGAAAAATCGACGGATGTTGTGATTTTTACACGATTCGTTAAGTTAACCAAAATTTTTTAAGTAGATTGTAACGGGATTTCTCCCGATACACTTCTGGCCGTCCTGAACATGACATACACATGTTCGTTAGCTTGGGTGCCTGTTTATTCTTTACCGGCGGAATAAACAGAACTCACTATGTGCTGGTTTTCCCTGCATTCACCACGTTTAAGCTCACAGGGTGGCTTCTAGCCGACACGCAAGACCACCGCCAGTAATTACTAGCGGAATTACTGAACCCCGAATGGGCGTCAAGGGCAATTCATTCCCGGTAGATCAGTGTGCGTTTCATGGTAGAGGGCCATGTGTGAAGCACAGTCCCGCGAGCGAGAGAGTTCAGACTTGGTAGTCTGCGTTATCCTCTTGAGTGAGCGTGTCCAATATATTCCCATGATCTCGCGTCATTCTCGGAAATGTGTGGAGCCGCATCCCACTACGAGAAACGTCACGTAGCCGCACTACGGGCAACCATTATTAAGCAGACATAAGAGCTTTCCATAACGGATCCAGGGATTCATTCCTGCTATGATCTGCACGAGTGTGCCGCTCAAGGCAGACTCACTTGTCACCGTGACTCTGGGGCTCATTCACATCGGCTGCGGTGGCTTCTCCTCGTCGAGCGTTCTCTCCGACTCCTGCGTGGTTCTCCCTCGCACATCACTGACAGTCTAGAGATCGTCCTGACCTCTTGAGTGGAGCGTCGGCACCACCGACGGGCTTCTGTCTTATCCTCAGCAAACATAATCCACAGTCACGTAACTTTAGTCTGTGCCCGCGATAATTTAAACACAGGGTGTCCAAGAACTGAATGTCATTCCCGTCAACTTAGATTCGGGGTGCCATTCTGAGATGAAGAGTCTTTCGCGACTTTTCGATCAGAAGCACCCTGATCGAGTTATTGAAAGATGAACGGAAACGAAGTGGACGCGCACAATAGACTAGAAACCAGTGGCGTAGAGGATAGGCGGGGCTAATGCCTGTGCCGTGACTGAATTTCCAGTCGTCGAAAAACAATTTTCCGCGGTGGTGTCAATTCAAAAAATCTCGGAGAGGAATTGAGATAGAGCAAATTTCCAAGAGATGATTTTTTCTCATTTACATGAAATAAGGAAAAAAAAATTCTTTACACTTTTCTCTATCTCGCTTTGTTTCTAGAATTTTTTTTTTTTAATTTCTTCTCTAATCCTTCTGAGCTCTCTGAGGGGCCCATCCAGCATGAGTTTACATATTTACATACTACACAAAATGTACATTGGACGTAATATCATGCCATATGAAGTGTCTTTGTTGTTTTTAGTTTCGCTTGTACGATCTAGGTCGAGTTTTCAAATTTTCAAATTGCATTTTTTGAAAAATCTGGTGACCGCTTCGATTTCGTGAGTTCTTAGATTTCCGGAATGTTTTGCGTGCTGAAGGGTTGTTGGTTCTGTGTCCGGATTTCCCTCAGGACATACACAGGCTGCTCCTGTGCTGGGGTTCGCTACTTTGCTCCCATTTGTGTAACTAGGTGTGATTGTTGTCCTGTCCTCCTCCATTGCTCCTTGGATCCACGTGGTGTTTCTTGTTCGTTGGATCCTTTTTCTAATCTCCACTTTGATGAGTATAGATGTCGTAATATCCTCGAACTTATACTTGAAGATGATGAATTGCCTTACTCTGTGCATATGGTTGTAGGAAGGGATGTCTGCGGTAATTTCTCGGATGGGGAGAATATTCCATTTCCTAGCATTAAGCCGATTTGGATTCACGATGAGTTTGTGAATGGTACTGGAGACTTGGATCGAGCTAAGAGTACGTTGGTGGGAGTGGTTTTCCTAACTCCAAGGGAAGCTCTCATGGCCTCATTTTGTATTGTTTCCAGCGAGTGTTCAAGATTCTTGGTGTACGGGCAGAAGGGGTATAATCCGTATGCCATCGTGGACCTCACGTAACTCTTATGAAGGATCAGAAGGGGTCCAGGGTCACATACCCACCAGGTTCCACGGAGAAACTTGATGATGTTTAGAGCTCTTGCAGTTTTCTTGCGTACTGCTTCTATCTGAGGTTTGAAATTGTGCTGGTAGTCGAACAAGATCCCGAGGAACTTAGCCGTACTCACTGAGTTGATACGGCATTCTTGCACTCGTATGTTGGTACTTACCGCTGTGGGGAACTCCTTTGTGTAAGAGTCTGGTGGATTCTTCGTGTTTGGTGATTATCAGTCGCTCGTAGGTGAGGAATTTTCCAAATTTGACTACGCTCTCAGGGCATCCTATGTCAGCAAGTTTCTCCAGTAAGACTTGGTAGTTTACGTTGTCGAACGTACCTTGCATGTCCAGCTGCTAGGACGTGTTTTTTCCTTGATAGGGCCTCGTTAAGCGTTATCGATGAGTTAGCCAGGTTGTTATGACAAGAAGTTCCTTTTCGGAAGGCTTGTTTGCGTATTGTCCAGAAGTTGGTTGCTTTCGATCCACCAGTCTAGCCTGCTTTCGATCATCGTCTCAAACAGCTTCCACAGGCAGGGTGATAATGTGATGGGCCTGACGTTTGTTCCATCAGCCTTTGGGATAAAGTGGATGTAGTGATTATTCGATTGAGTGGGAAAAATGCCCGTGGAGTACATGTGATTGTAGATATCTAATATCATCACGTGATATTTAATGGGGAGTCTTTTCTGAATTACATACTCTATACCATCAGTTTCAGAGGAGCACTTTGTTTTGCGAGATTCTAGTGCCACGTTGAACTCGGTGTAGTTGCAGAAGGATGTGAGGAATTCATTTCTTTGACATTCTGGAATAGAATCAGGATTTGTTGGAACAGTAGCTGGACTAATTTTGTGCAGGGCTTCATCAATTTTTTTCTCTATTGAAGGTGTTCGTTTGTACTGCATTGCACCATTCAATGCTCTACACGTGTCCCACACATACTTCATGCTCACTCTGCTGTCTAGCTGTGTTGCAAACTTGATGAAATTCTCTTCTTTTCTTTCCTTTAGATAATTTTCTAGTTTTATAATTTTCTAGTTTTATGATTTTCTATTTTCTTTTCTCCTCTGGCTTGAGCCACTGATTCCTGATATTTCTCGCAGTCACTCGGACCTTTCATGTGTTTCCATTTCCTTTGCGCTGCCGGGCGAGATCTTTCAATTTCGTTGCATTCTTCATCCCACCATGAACATGGATTGCTGATATATTTTCTATTTTTTTGATTCTCCTTTCTCTTGTGATTTAGAACGAAGCTATTCTCTTTCCTAGGAGTATTTTCTTTTATTGCTGGCTTCGATGATCTACGTAAAATAGTCGTATTGATCTTAGGGAATCGGGTTTATGAAGTTTGGAGTAATGAATGTACTGTATTTATGCTCAAAGGATTTTTCAACTTTATCCCAGTTGGTCTTGAGCGAGTGTAGCTTGAAGGTTTTTTTGGAGTATAAATTTTTCTCAACATTGACACTTAGCAGAAAAAGGCAATGGTTTGAGCCCCAGAGATTGATGTTCTGGCTGTAGTTCATTCTGTCCACTATGCTAGCGGTTAATAGAGCTAGATCAATGTTTGAGCGGCTCCCATCCTCGGAATTGATGTGAGAGTATCGGTGTTGCGGATGAAAAGGTCATGGTTTTCTATAGCATGAATAAATCTCCTTCCGTTTGTTTCTATCGAGCGGCAGTTCCGACTCGTATGGTGCGCATTAAAGTAATCAAAGAATAGGGTGTTCTCGTGTCTATGACAGAATCCGTCAGAATCGGAAAAAAGAAAATGAAATAAGATAAGAATAAAATAGAATAAATAACGGAAATAGAAACGAAAATGAATAAATAAAATAAACTTTCTATTTCTTATTTAATTTCTTAATTAAAGATTAATTTTTAATGAATCACGAACAAGTGGAATAATGTTATTGATGGAATAATGATTGAATATAATGAAGATATTTAATCACATTCAAAAACTCGCGGCGACGAAATACTATGCGCGTCAAAAGGGACTGCGTGCGCAGGGAACGCACGGTGTCGTTGGCAAACGCCATTTTAGACACCAGTTGCGTCCCACGCTACATACAACACACATCCGCGTCGCTCTGCGAAAGAATAAAACACGTGTTTGGGGAGGTGAAACTGCCCCAAAAGTGCACCAACGAGACAGGGAGGAGATGCAGGAAGGCAATTCACCCCCGGAGGGACGTATGGAGCCCGACTACCCGGAGAACAACCCGGTGGACCCGCCAGAGGTCCAGGTGAGTGGATTTTGATATCTTTCCCTTCCACCCTTCAGGTGATCGTCGTGCTCGCGTGTGTTTCGGGTATTCGCGCCACCGTCGCGGGGAGGGTTTCATCCCCCCTTGCGAATTTGGATTTCGGGGCTCGACCGTGGGACCCCCGGATGATCCGACGTGGGGAGGGCGGTCGAGTGGGGAGTTCGCGCCCCTCACACCCCTCGCCATGGTGCCGGGACCCCTCGCCATGACCTCGTCCCAATTGTCCCAAGAGGGGATCGGAGATGCTATTCTCGTCCCTATTGTCTCAAAGAGGGATAGGGGATGCCGATTCTCGTTCGTAGTGTCTCCAAAAGGGGATAAGGGATGCCTCGGCTATCGAGAGGCCTCCAGGTTTCTGCATCTCAGCCCGTGAGTTCCTTCGTTGTTCCATTATCATTGGTTAACCTCTTTAAAAGAAGTTTGTGGGGTTTATCTACTGTCTCGGGATCCATTGAGGAGTCTGTGTTGTACGCTACGAGTCACAGTCGTCTTCGTGTTCGCTATTTTCCCTATGTCTTTGTTTTTCCCTTCCCCCTGAGCTCCAAAGGTGGGTGTAGGAGTGTTCTTGAATAATTGATGTTGAATTTTGTCGACGGCAAAAAAATTAGCGATTTTTCTCGATGATTCTCCGCGTGTAATGTCTGGGAAAGTAAGCGAGATCGAGCAAAATTTCAAGATATCTTTTTTTTTACTTTCGCAGAATGAAGAAAAAAGATCACTTGAAACTTTGCTCCATCTCTTTTACTTTCCGAGATATTACACTCAAAAAATCATTGAGAAAAATTGATAATTTTTTTGACGTCGGCAAAATTCAACAACAATTATTCCAGAAACAGAGCGAAATAGAGCAGAATGTCGAGGTGTAGCGTCCATCACATTGACACACACAAGCACACAGACGAAGAGCCGAATTTTTGAGACGTAAAACACGCGTTGTCTCTATCTTACTATCCTCTTACTCTATACCATTGTAACGCGTATTTCTCTGAGTTCTCCTTCTATATATAATATTCGGAAATCATACGAATATTCAGTTCAACGACAGACGTGATACGCTTCACATCAGAACTCACCTCTGGACTCACTCAGAAGACGATTCAAGTCCCAGCCTCAATAGTGTGTAGACGCAATTTATCAAAATCTCATTGTAACTTATCAAGTTTGAGTTTTCATACAATAAAATCATGATTATCTATTAACACATTGCTAGTGATTCTAGAGTACGGTCATCTCGATTACCCAAATCGCTACAAAGGGATCGTTTTTTTCTTATTCCAAGGGAATAAGAAAGAATCATCTCTCGAATATTTGCTCTATGTCGCTTACTTTCCGAGATTATAATAAAAAAAAGCGGGTAGTCGGATTATTGATGATTTATTCACCATCATCACAAGAATGAACAGTACTCACGAAAATCAAGGCACTGACAATGCCAGAAGTATCACGTGTCCTTCTTTCGTGATTAATGTGAGATGGAGAATGGAAACTAAGCGAGATAGGGCCATTTCGCACTTATACTTTTTTGTAGAGAATTTCAAGCACTACAAAAAAGTGTGAGGGTGAAATCCCTCTATCTCGTCTACTTCCCGTTCTCCAGCCCACATTAATCTTTGAGAAATGACATGGAGCATTTCCGACAATGTCACTTCCCTAACTTCTGTGGATAACTGGAAACTGAGCGAGATAGAGCAATTCCACATGAGAACTTTTCTGTAGAAAATTTTTAGGGCTACAAAAGAGTGTTTGGGAAAAATTGCTCTATATCACTTAGTTTTCGCGATATCGGTGGAAATCAATACTAAGCGAGATGGGGCAACTTCACCTTCACACTTATTTGTAGAGAATTTAAAACACTACGAAAGAGTATGAGGATGAAATCCCTCTATCCCGCTTAGTTTCCATTCTCCAGTCGACATTAATCATGAACGAAGAATATGTGGCATTCCCGGCAGTATCGCACCCTTAATTCTCGCGGATAATGTGGAAACTAAGCGAGATAGAGCAATTTCACCCTCAAACTTTTTTGTAAAGAATTTTCAGGGTTACAAAAACTCATTTAGGAAAAATTGATCTATCTCGCTTAGTTTCCGCGATCTGCACAAAAATCAAGGCACTTACGCTGCCAGAAGTATCACGTGTCCTTCGTTCATGATGAATGTGAGCTGCAGAACGGAAACCAAGCCAGATAGGGCAATTCCAACACAAAACTTCTTTGTACAGAATTTCAAGGACTATAAAGAAATATAAGGATGAAATTTCTCTATTTCGCTCAGTTTTCGTTCTCCAGCCCACATCAATCATTAAAAAATGACATGGAGCATTTCTGGTAGTGCCACTACCTCAATTTTCGCGGATAATGTGGAAACCAAACGAGATAGAGCACATTCACCCTCATACTTTTTTGTAGGGAATATTCAGGGGTAACAATCAAGACACTGGCGTTGCCGAAAGTATCACGTGTCCTTCTTTCATGATTAATGTGAGCTGCAGAACAGGAACCCAGCGAGATAGGGCAATTTCATGCCCACAATTTTTTGTAGTGCTTGAAATTCTCTGCAAAAAAGTCTGAGAGTGCAATTGCCCTATCTCGCTGGGTTCCCGTTCTGCAGCTCACATTCATCGCAGAGAAGAGGATAGCTGTGGCATTTTCAGTGACGCCACTGCCTTTATTTTTTCGAATATTGAAGAAACTAAGCGAGATAGGAGAATTTTAACCGTATATTTTCTTGTGCCCCTTGAAATTTATAATAAAGTGGAAACTAAACGAAATAGGGGAATTTCACCCTCATACTTTTTTGTACAAAATTTCAAGCACTACGAAAAAGTGTAAGGGTGGAATTCCTCTATCTCCCTTAGTTTCCATTTGCCAGGCCACATAAACCCTTGAAAAATGACATGGAGCATTTCCGGCGATGTCACACGCTTTATTACCGCCGATATCACTGAAACTAAGCGAGATAGAGCAATTTCACACGATTACTTTTTTGTAGAGCATTTTTACAGCCACAAGAAGGGATTCGAAGAAAATTGCTCCATTGTTGAGATTTTCGCCGAATTCTTGGACGAGTTCTCAATGACCCTGAGAACTGTGCGCATGCCGGTGATGACGATGAAAATTGCAGTAGACCGTATATTGGTTAAAATTCGTTGACTCTCGTTGCTGGCGTCTGCTGGCTGGATAATTGCGGAGATTTCCGGGAAAGGGAGAAATTCTAGTATCACAAATAATCACGCGATAGTTATAGAATGTGACGCGGTGTCCCCCCGCGTCGCAGGCAAGGCATCCCCCCCCCCCTCCCACAACCCCATCAACTACCCTCCTCTCGAGCTGTATGAGTGAGAGAGGTATGCCAAGAGTGAATGGGAACATTGTAAGGATGAATGAGAGGAGAAGGGCGAGGAGAAGAAACCCCAGCAGGCCCCGTAGAAGAGGAGGCAGCACACCACGTCTTCAAATCTGGCGTCTTGTGAGGATGGGGAGCGCGCCAACCGTAGAAGGGGGCCACCTTCCGGCCAGCTCCTGCGTGCACACTCTCCTGCGCTGAACGAGCGCAAGGGAATGCGCGGACAATGAACTCCGGGGTCCTGATTGGCATTGACCCAATAGATCGAGGGGTCAATGGAATCAGGATCAATGGAATGGGAGGAATGACGATGAGGAAACGACTGGAGTCAGTGAAGGCGAGGAGTACCGAGTCCAGTGGAGCCCAGGCCGAGTAGTGTGAGTGCGAGAGAGATCACCCACGCCACCCAAGCTCAACCCAAGATCCCAAGGAACCAGAAGACAGATAGCAACCGGATCCAAAGTCCAGGATAACGGGAGTCCACTCGCCAAGGTCTGATTGAACTATTATTGTATGAAGTCCCCCCCCACCACTGTTGTACGGACCCTCCCCTAGAATATCCCTTGAGATTGAGAGAGTGAGAAGCTGGTTCCCCCTTCTGGGGAAGACGAAGAGAGTTGTAATTGAAGGAAATCATGCAGGCCAGTTTCATGCTGGCGCCATTACCCCCCTTGACGACCCTGACCCTAGACTACTGCCAGTGATCATCACTGCTACTAATTAAGTGGAATAGTATTAGTAACTGAGGCTGTTGTTATTCGATTGGTGGTACCGTGAATTTAATTGGTGGTTCTCCCTTCTGGAGAATTAGCATTGGTGGTACCGTGAATTCAATTGGTGGTTCTCCCTTCTGGAGAATTAGCATTGGTGGTACCGTAAATTCCAATGCTGGTTCTCCCTTCTGGAGAATTAGCATTGGTAGTACTGTGAATTCAATTGGTGGTTCTCCCCTCTGGAGAATTAGCATTGGTAGTACCGTAAATTCAATTGGTGATTCTCCCTTCTGGAGGATTAGTATTGGTAGCACCGTGAATTCAATTGGTGGTTCTCCTTTCTGGAGAATTGGCATTGGTGGTACTGTGAATTGGATTGGTGGTTCTCCCCTTTGGAGAATCAGCACTGGTACTGTCATTGTTTCGGATTGGTAGTTCTCCCATCCGGGGAGTCATCTTTGGTATCGTAGTCATTCTGTCATATTGTTATTGTTATTTGGGAGGAAGCGCTCGAGGAAAATAGAGCCGAATAAACTACCTGTTATTTATTAGAACCAGCGAATTCTTATCATTTCTCCCCGTCCACTCCCCTGCAGATTCCCCTACTTGTTGTGAACCCTATTCTATAAATTCCTACCTCTGACGGGATAAAAGGAAAAGGTCACAAATGGCGCCTGACGTGGGGCCATTTGTGGACCACCTCCAACAACCCCGGCGCCTGCGCCGTTCCTACCCCCAAATCCAGCTCCCATGAGTCCCGAGCAGTACGTACCCCCCTTCCGTCCGAATCAACATGTCCGAGAAACCCTAGCCCAACTCCCCGCTACCCCTTTCCATCACCCGTCGGCCTACAACCAGAGCCGAAATCCTAGGCCCCTCCTATTGGAATTTGAAGATAACTCCCGACCCCTACCTTCGATGCACACCACGTACAACGTACAGCCCTCTGGGTGCGCCAATCGCTCGGCATTCTCCGCAGGCCGAGATCATCGATTGGGCACGATATACAAGACTGAGGGAATAAAGTTCAGCGGGCGAGCCGGGGAAGACGCGAACGAATTCCTGGACTAGCTGAGCTTCTGCGCTGAGAAGTACAGCATGACCGAGTACGAGACGTTAGCCGCAATCCCCTCGGCTCGGTCGGGCATTGAACTTGCGGCCAGGTGGTTTTGGCTCCAGCGCCTAAAGCTAACGACTTTCGCGAGATTTACGGAGGAGTTTCGAGCGGTATTCTGCCCTCCCCACCAATCCCGACGGTTGTGGGAGGAGGTCAGGCAGCGTGTGCAGCTGGAGGGCGAGGCGATGCACGAGTATGCCATATGCATGAGCGCCTTATTCGTCAGAATATATCCTCCGGTACCGGTCGAGATGCAGCTCGACACCATCTACACCCAATCAAAGCCGGTGTATCAGGAAGCGTTCGGGCGCCGCGAGGTGAGCTCGGTGGGTCAGCTCATCGCCTGCAGACGGGAAGTGGGGAACCGACTTGAACGGAAGAATCGGTACCACGTGATGCTGAAAACCCTTGAGGCCAGTCGGAATTCGTACGCGCAGGCCGCGGCGAAAGCGAGAAAACCGACCCCAACCCTTGTGTATGCCAATGTCGCCCAGGTCCCTTTGGAAACCACCCCTAGTCCCCAATACCCTCCTCCTTTGATGAGTGCCCCTGTTCCCCCTCCCCATAACCCTGGATCCCAAGAGAGTAATTGGATGGCCGGCCGGCAGTGTTTCCAATGCGGCCAAGTAGGGCACTTTGTTAGAGACTGTCCTACCAAACCTCCCCCCAGACCCCGAAATACTTATATTTCTGCATTCCCTCCCAGAAACCCGAACTACTCAGGATACCAAACCCCAGGCCAGGCTCAAGGTCCTCCCTACGTCCCGGACCAAGGTCCACCACAATCCAAATCCTACTACGAATACCCGCCCCAGCAGCACGCCCAACACCAAACAACTCCCCCTTTTGCCCAGACTTCCAAGCTTACCTGTCCCAAACTCCATCACCACACCAGAGGAACTGAAGCAGGGGGCAGGAGTAGATGGAACTGCCCCCCTCGAGATGGAAAGTAAAATGGCCCCACCAAATCTCAAAGAAACCCCGGAAAATCCCGAAAGGCCCACATCCAGTGAATTTCCCCGGCGCAACTGAACCATCCCTACTACCAGCCCATACCCCTTCCCCTCAGCATGATCCCCCGACCACAGTAGTCGAAATGCTCCCAGAACCCGCACCCCTGAGTCCCCAACCAGCTACCACGTCCCAGGAAACCTCCCACACCCCAGATGAAGTCCTCACCCTTACCCTCAATAATCATCCCCACCCCGACGCCCTGTCCTACGGAGACTTCCTACCGTTGTTATACAATGACCCCATTGAGAACCGATTTTTCATCCCCTTGAAGCTCGATCCCACCATGATCCAGGCGTTGGTCGACACAGGGGCCAACAGGTCCTTCCTGAATACGAAAACCTCAGCGTGCGTGAAGGAATTCATAATCCCTCACAAGTCAGACGTATCCCTAGCCAACGGCCTAATTTATCCACTATCCGGGTGCGTGTGCTTGAAATTAGAGGTGGCCGGAGCAGTCGAAATTACCGCATTCCGACTGTCAGAAGCCCTGTCGCACGAGTGCATCATCGGTATGGACGTACTAAATCAGCTAGATCTCGGATTGGACCTAGAACGGAAGATAGCAATTGGCCGGAACGGCGAGGAAATACTCAGCCAGCAATCCCTGGACGACCCTAGTGCTTTCACGGGCATTAAAGCCTTCCCGATCGCCGTGTGGCCCCCAGAGATCACCCCTGGTGAAAAATCCACCCTAGCAGAAATGATCCTACACCCGCCTCCCTGCGACCTATTCCAACTGGCTGTACTTCCGGAGAATCAAACCCAAGTGTTGAGAGAAAGATTCCGCAACCTTATCCTCGAGCCCGGCAAGCAAGTCCCAAGGAGCCCCGACATAACCATGCACATAGACGTCCAGGGATGCCCACCCATCCGGGACGGTACCCGCAGATAGTCCCCTCCCTTGTTGGAAGCGGCCCAAGAGAAGGTGAGGGTGATGCTAGAGGAGGATGTGATAGAGCCCTCCAATAGCGCGTGGTGTAGCTGGCCGGTACTACACCGGAAGCCCGACGGGATCTATCGGTTCGGCGTGGACTATCACAAGATGAACGCGGTCACCAAGCACGACGCCGCACCGGTCCCAAACATCAACGAGCTGCTAGACAAAGTCAAAACCCCCGTTTACATCTCCAAATTGGACATCAGCCAAGCCTTTTTCCACATTCCCCTAGACGATGAGATTAAGGAGAAAACTGCGTTCGCCGTACCCGGAATTCCCTCGGGACTGTTTCAATTCAAACGAATGCCATTAGGGCTGAGGAACGGACCCGCCACCTTCCAACGACTGACTGACATCGTCGTCCCCAGGGCTTGGTCCTCCAACGTAATCAAATACGTCGACGACTTCCTAATACTCACGGAAACAATTGAGGAGCACATTTGGTTCGTAACCAATTCGATCAAGTTGCTCGGAGACACAACTCAACGATTAACCCCGACAAGAGTGAGTTCCTGTGTGAGACAGTCACTTTCCTTGGATACCAGCTGACTAGTGAAGGACTGTCCATCGACCCAGACCGAATCCAACCCATCCTAGAATACCCAGAGCCCCGGAGCGTGAAGCAGCTCCAGAGATTCCTTGGCATGATCGGATGGTACGCCCGATTCCTCCCACACCTGTCCGACGATAAAACCCCTCTGTTATCCCTACTCCATAAGGACAACCCCTGGAAGTGGGCGGACCGCCAGCAGAAGGCATTCGAGAAGCTTAGAAATTCCCTAGTAGGTACCTCCGTCCTAGCCAGACCTGATTTCTCCAAGCCCTCCACGTTACAGACCGACGCCAGCGAAGTCGCCATAGGAGCGGTGCTCTCCCAGCCCACGGAGCTGGGAGCAGACTCAGACGAACGAACCACTCGGGTAGGGTTTGACCGGCCGATCTGTTACGCGAGCCGCGTCCTATCTCCCGCCGAGAGGAACTATACGGTGATGGAAAAGGAGTGCCTAGCGGTGCTATGGGCGACGAGGAAGTTTGGGGCCTATATTTACGGGAGCCACTTCCGGGTTATCACGGACCATTCCAGCCTGAAGTGGCTCTTGAACTTTAAGAACCCCATGGGCAGAGTTGCCAGATGGGCACAGGAGCTACAGTTCCATAGCTTCGAGATTGTACACCGAAAGGGATCGCTACACGTAGTACCCGACGCCATGTCCCGGATTTGCCCCAATTCCCTAGCCGCTATGAAAATGATCCGCGATACTCCCGACGAATGGTACCAACGCCGGAAAAGAGAGGTAGTGGATAATCCCAGTGAATTCCCCCGATTGGACCCTAGATGAAGACCAGCTGTTTACCCTTAAACCAAATCCCCAAATTGACCCAACCATACCCGGTCTCAACCAGTGGAAACTCGTGCTTCCCCCGAGACTGAGGCATCCCACGATCCAGACAGCCCATGACCTACCCCAAGCGGGACACTTCGGGGTCGAGAAAACATACCATCGAGTGGCGACGGACTTTTATTGGCCCGGGATGTATCAGGTCGTGGCCAAGTTCGTCAGGTCCTGCCCGGCCTGTCAGCGATTCAAGATCCCCCCCATGAAACCCCCTGGATTGATGAAGGAACGAATAGTGTCGGAACCCTGGTCGGTGGTCGGAGCAGACATTACCGGACCATATCCCCCTAGTAAAAACCAGCACCGGTATATCCTAGTAATCCAAGACCTATTCACAAAGTACGTAGAGCTGAAACCCTTGCGGAAGGCAAATGCTAAGGCCATCTGAAGAGTACTGTACGAACAGATTATCCTGAAGTAGGGAAGACCCCGGTGGTTCCTCAGCGACAATGGAACAGAGTTCGTAGGGAAGGATATCGAAAGACCCCTAGCGGACCTAGGAATCGAACATACTACGACGCCCCTGTACCACCCCCAAGGTAACCCCGTAGAGAGAGTAAACCGCAACCTACGCCCCATGGTCGGAATATTCGTGGGGGAGAACCACCGGGAGTGGGACAAATATCTCCCAGAGTTTGAATTTGCCCTAAACACAAGCCTCCGTACAGCCTTAGGAGTATCCCCCGCCTTCCTGAACCTAGGACGACAGCCCAGACCCCCACTTCCTGCCCTAGAGATCCCTAGCCAACCTTGTCGTGATGGGGAAGAACCCATCCCCCCTACTGAAGAGCAACAAAAAGAGTGGTTGGATCGGATGAAACGCATGACCCACATGTACGATCTGGTTCTAAAGAACTCGGGTGAATCCTCCGTAAGGAACGCAAAATATTATGACCAGCACCACCGGGAAGAACGGTTCAGGGTGGGGGATTTAGTATTGAGGTGAGCTCGTACCCTGTCACAAGCCTCCCAAGGCTTTATGGCAAAGCTCGCCCCTAAGTATGACGGACCCTGGATGGTGCGGAACGCGAGGTCCTCGGTAGTTTACGATTTGGAAGACCCTGAGGGGAAACGATATGTGAATATTCATATCAAAGACCTAAAACAATTTATTCCCCCTACAGATAAACACCTCGAAAAATCCCCTAATTCCCCCATACGGGCATATCTGGGGGTACCAGAGGCCGATGGGAGAGTTGCCGGAGCCGGCGGAGGAGAGTCCTGCTGCCCAGTAAATGATGGAGGTCCTGAGGCAGGGGAGAGAGGACACGGAGAAGGAGAGAGAGGAGAACACGGCCCAGTGAAGAGAGCAGGAGAGGCTGGAGAGAGTGAAGACGGCAGAGACGATCCGGAGATCGCTGGAGGCGATCCGGTGTCCCTCACCTCCTACCCCCGACCTACCGACGACGCCACTGGTGACCAGACCAAGGACACCAAACCGCAACCCCTCATGGCCCAAATAAGCACCCTATTCTTGATCCACCCCGCCGAAAAGGCCCAGGAAGACCTAGGAAAGTTCCCATCCCACGTCCCCCAGACGAGCCGATCCAATCGCGGCTCAGGCCCAGACCCCACCAAACCCCCGATCCCTAGTCTCATGTCCTTGAATATCCCAAAACCCCTAGCCCTTCAAGGGAACACCCCCCAGATACAGACTGCAACCGAGACTACAGGCCGACGCCCCACAGATGACCGTAGACCCCGACAGGACGTACCGACCGTTCCCCTGACCCCCCCCCCCCCCTGCGTGCTTCCGGCGGGGGTGTTGAAAGTGCGGAGGTGAGGGGCACATATCGCGAGACTGCCCCACGAAGTGCCGTAGATGCGTCTACTGCGGCAGAGTCGACTTTGACGCTCAGTCGTGTCTCTGCCGACAGTAGAGGCATCCCTATATCCTGTATCTGGGACTCATATTTTCTTTATATTTTCTTTTTTTTCCCTCCATGGGACCATTGTACTCAAATAAGAATTTCTTTTGTATCTTTTTTTTTTGTGTCATTATTACCACCCACTGCCGGTCACATCACCTCGACTTACGCCTCGCAACTCGCTGAAAAAATTGTTACTCTTTTATTTTTTTTATTACGTTTTTTATTTTTTTCATTCCATTATTACTAGCAATTGTCATAATTGAGATTATTGTACTACTGGCAGAGGAGCCAGCCAATAAAGAGGTGGACCAGGTAACATTGTCATTGTTTCAGTTATTGGTATTCCTGTCCTCATACTACCCTTCTCTAGGAAATTAGCGAGTCCCACGGTCCTTAAGACCGTGGAACATTGCTATCCCCGGGACTTCGTGACGCAGTGTCCCCCCGCGTTGCAGGCAAGGCACACCCCTCCTCACAGCCCCATCAACTACCCTCCCCTCGGGCCCCAGAGCTGTATGAGTGAGAGAGGTATGCCGAGAGTGAATGGGAACATTGTAAGGAGGAATGAGAGGAGAAGGGCGAGGAGAAGAAACCCCAGCAGGCGCCGTAAAAGAGGAGGTAGCACACCACGTCTTCAAATCTGGCGCCTTGGGAGGATGGGGAGCGTGCCCGCCGTAGAAGGGAGCCACCGTCCGGCCAGCTACTGCGCGCACACTCTCCTGCGCTGAACGAGCGCAAGGGAATGCGCGGACAATGAAGTCCAGGGTCCTGATTGGCATTGACCCAATAGATCGAGGGGTCAATCCAATCAGGATCAATGGAACGGGAGGAATGACCGGAAAATGGGTCAGAGAAAGGAAGAAGAAGGAAAGGAACCAGAGAACACGTGTGAAATTAATTACACTGTGTTACGCGGCCATACTGCAACCTGTTGCCCAAACCCCGTGCCTTGGAAAAAAATTAAGTGAACCCAGAGAGATCAGGAGAAGAGTCAGAAAACTTAGTGAGAGGATTTACGGAGAACGTGTGGAGGTGCCCAGTGCCGAACAAACGATAAGAAAACGACTGGAGTCAGTGAAGGCGAGGAGTACCGAGTCCAGTGGAGCCCAGGCCGAGTAGTGTGAGTGCGAGAGAGATCGCCCACTCCAACCAAGCTCAACCCGAGATCCCAAGGAACCAGACGAGGACAGAGAGCAACCGGATCTAGAGTCCAGGATAACGGGAGTCCACTCGCCAAGGTCTGATTGAACTATTATTGTATGAAGTCCGTCCCCCCCTGTTGTACGGACCCTCCCCTAGAATATCCCTTGAGATTAAGAGAGTGAGGAGCTGGTTCCCCCTTCTGGGAAAGACGAACAGAGTTGTAATTGAAGTAAATCATGCAGGCCAGTTTCATGCTGGCGCCATCACCCCCCTTGACGACCCTGACCCTAGACTACTTCCAGTGATCATCACTGCTACTAATTAAGTGGAATAGTATTAATAACTAAGGCTGTTGTAATTCGATTGGTGGTACCGTGAATTCAATTGGTGGTTCTCCCTCCTGGAGAATTAGCATTGGTGGTACCGTGAATCCAATTGGTGGTTCTCCCTTCTGGAGAATTAGCATTGGTGGTACCGTAAATTCAATTGGTGGTTCTCCCTTCTGGAAGTATTAGCATTGGTAGTACTGTGAATCCAATTGGTGGTTCTCTCCTCTGGAGAATTAGCATTGGTAGTACCGTAAATTCAATTGGTGGTTCTCCCTTCTGAAGGATTAGCATTGGTAGCACTGTGAATCCGATTGGTGGCTCTCCCTTCTGGAGGATTAGCATTGGTAGCACTGTGAATCCGATTGGTGGCTCTCCCTTTTGGAGAATTGGCATTGGTGGTACTGTGAATTGGATTGGTGGTTCTCCCCTCTGGAGAATCAGCACTGGTACTGTCATTGTTTCGGATTGGTAGCTCTCCCATTCGGGGAGTCATCTTTGGTATCGTAGTCATTCTGTCATATTGTTATTGTTATTTGGGAGAAAGCACTCGAGGAGAATAGAGCCGAATAAACTACCTGTCATTTATTGGAACTAGCGAATTCTTATCATTCTTCCCCGTCCATTCCCCTGCAGATTCCCCTACTTGTTGTGAACCCTATTTTATAAATTCCCACCTCTGACGGGATAAAAGGAATAGGTCACAAGAAATACACGATTTACTTGTGACTAGACGATACACGGTTGAATCCGATAATTGTCCAGCTGATTAACAATGATACACGTTAAACACACGATTTTTGCCGGCGTAACTCGGATCAAGAGCTGAGTTCGATATAATAACAATAATGGTTCCTTTGCTGATTCGCAGGGTAATTAATATGCTGAAGTCAGACTAACTCGTGCCCGCGGCGATAGAGTGGGGATAGCCCATGGCGTGCGCTCTCAGTCCCCCCTACCTCAATTTTACGCTCCTGAAACAAACTCGTTTGATGGGTTCCTTTGGTGCCCTTTCCTCTGTTATTGCAATAGTCGCGAATCATTCCATCGTCAATCGTATTTTTGATAGTTTAGAATATAAAATTAAGGAGAATGAAACGTAGAATTTCAAATCCTTCACTTGACAAAAACAATTCCAACAAAATGAAAAAACAAACAGCAAAGAAAGGAATTCGTAACGAGACAAAGGCCACAGAAAAAAAAACAAAAAGGCATTGAGGAATACGATGATTATCATAGCGATAGTTCTAATTGCTCATTTGTTGATGAAGATGATTTTTCTGATGATAATAATGATGAAAATAATAATTTGAGAGGTAAGTTATTAGTTTACTAGCTCAAAAGAATAATTTTAATCAACAGCAGCAATTAAATTTAGATAACCGAATTTTTTTCCAATAATTTTTTTAGAATATCTTGGAAACTAAGCGAGATAGGACGATCTTATACGATTACTTTCTTGTAAACCGTTAAATTTTCTACAGAAAGAGATGAGAGCAAAAAAGGTGTATTTCCATTAGTTCCTGAGATATCCTTGAAAAACTGATAGAAAATTCAATATTGAAGGAGTTGAAAGGATAGCTTAATTTTTTCCCATCAGTTTTTTTGGAAATATCTCGGAAACTAATAAAGATAGGGCGATTTTATTTGAGTACTTTTTTGTAGCTTTTGAAATTCTCTACGAAGAGGATGGGGTCAAAAGGGCGTATCTTCATTAATTTTTGAGCTATTCCAGGATGTATGATCACAAATATGAACCGATTTCTCCTTTCCTATTTCTTCACTCATGAATTATGAATGACCTTCTAATGGTTTTATTGATTCAAAATATATCTCTTGAATACAAAGCTAATTATAAGGAAATATCCTTTTTAGATGAAAAAAAAGTCAGTCAATGGTCTAAACGAATAAAAAAAATAGAACTAGAGGAATTGGCTGGGTATGTTGGGCCTCTTCATATGCTACCTGAGGGTAGCTCTGAAGAGAAATATCTACAATTATTAATGAATGATGATTTCTATCGAATTATGGATAAACAAACTAACTTATACGCACAACAAGTATATGAAGCTGGTCGTCCTGATAAACGTTGGAAACTTGTTACAGCTCTTGAAATGCGAGCATTCATAGGCATTAATATTTACATGGGAATTGTTACCTTGCCACAATTGCCGATGTACTTTCTGACCGCTTTTGTTCAGTGTCCAATAGTTACAAATGCAATGACTCAAGATAGATTCAAGTTAATCCAGCAATATCCCCATTTCAATGACAACACCAAAATGCCAAAATTAGGTTCAACTGACTATGACAGACTTCATGAAATTCGCCCAGTGTTAAATATGATCGCTGAATTTAAGTATGTTTATCATCCTAGTTGTGATCTCTCCGTTGACGAGGCTACGATTGCGTATAAAGGCAATTTTTCAGCAAAACAATACAGCAAAGACAAGCCAACACCAGGTGCTTTAAAGTTTTGGGTTATTGCTGAAGCTCCAACGGGTTATACGCTTGATGCAAAACCATATCTTGGCAAGAAAGAAGAACTTGATAGAGATTCACTATTGGGCGAACAGGTGGTTTTGAATTTTTCGGATTTTTTTGGTCGAAAGTACCATTCTGTGTACTGTGATAATTTTTTCACCTCAGTAAAATTGATGAATAAATGAAAAGAAAATAAAATTTATGGCTATGGTACTATTAGACCGAATCAGAAGGACGGGCCTGTGGAATTCAAGAACTCGAAGAATATTAAATTGAAGAGAGATGATTTTTTGCAAATGCAAATGGATAATAATACTGCAACTGTGCGGCAGGATAATCGACCAGTCACAGTTATCTCATCAAATTGGGATCCCACAGAAACAGTCATGTTGGAGAAATGGTCAGGAAAGGATAAAAGGTATATCGAAATACCTTGTCCTTCGCCTGTGTGCAATTACAATAAGTTTATGGGGGGAGTAGATCTCGCAGATCAAAAAAGGAGTTATTACAGTATTCCTCGTCCATCCAAGAAGTGGTGGAGATACTATTTCCATTTCATAATAGATTTATGTATTATCAAGAGTCATATTATTTATAACGCAAGTGAAGCTGAGGCAATCACTCAGTTGCAATTTCGGGAAAATTTAGTAAAACAGCTGATTGGCAATTCTTCTAGTCGAAAGCAAAGAATCGCTGTTGTACAGGAGGTAACCAAGTCTCATGAAAATTTGGAGTCTCACACAATAATAAGAATTGATGGTCTTCGTCGCTCATGTGCGCTGTGTGCAAAGGAGAAAAAAAGAACAGTCAAAAGATATTACGTACAAACTCAGTTTCAATGTCTACAATGTGATATTCCACTATGTCAATTTAATTGCTTTGCTCAGTACCATGGTGTCCGATGATTAATTAATCATTTTAATGATTATCAATCAGGCACTTGAGATAGTTCTAGCCTTATCAGAATAATTCAAGTTCAAACATAGGTAGAACAATTCCAATTCCAAGTACGTTTGAATTTTTTCATCCTGTGATGTGGTATATTTGTATGTACCACAGTGGTATATTTGTTGTGGTATATTTGTGTGTAGCTGAACCCAGTATTTTCTTACTTTGACAGGATCAAGCAGGTCAATATACTGTTTCGTTGATATAAATTCTCTAAAATAATAATTTAGATCTATATAATGTTTCATATCGAATATATTTTATATAATAATAAATTATATTTCCAATACTTTGTAGAATAAAAGTCTAATAGAACTAATATTATTATGCAAATAATAATCATTGATTCTGCTTCGCTTTTTGTTTTCGAATTCCTATGTTTAATTTTGAGGACCCCACAACAGGTACGGTACTGCGCGCCAGCACTCACCGATACACACTGACGCATATAGGCACCGCCCGCTCAACGGACCGCAGACAGGAGGAAACGCCCATAAGCGTGAGAGGGTCAATTACCCAAGCGTTGATCTCGATCAAAAACATGAAGCTGTTTTACATAAGTAATGGAACATTCAAGAAGTGATACGACGAAGTATACACGCTGATGTACCAAGAACAGGTGACGCGTGAGGCAGATGGCCTTAGCGCGTTGAGATTCAATGACCGACCTCTGGTGTCTCAATTTTAATTACTTGAATGACCTGTCCGTCAGCCGGTAACTCCAATATTTTGAACATACCGCCCGCCGTCGACGAGTGCCTGGAGTCGACCTAGTTGCTAATCTCGCTGCTGACAATGTTGAAGTTCTGGCTGATGTTCGCTGCTCTGGTTTCAATCCCTGCTGTCGTCCGTCTCTTGATGCAGTTGAATGGCTCGATCCTGTTTAGCTGGTAGCACAGCTCCCTCGTCTTTGAGCGGGAGAGGCACCAGCTTGTGGATGGGCCGCAGAACTATCTTTTCTGCAGTCCTGCATCTTATTATTCTCACGTGCCCATCCCTGGCCACGTGAAGTTCCACCACTCTGGCGAATGGCCACTTGGAGGGTGGATAGTTCTCGTTCTGAATGAGCACGAGCTGCCAAATCTCCAAGTTCGCTGATGGTCTCATCCATTTGTTGACGGGCTGGTAGCGCTGAACGCACTCCTAATGCCAACGATCCCGAAAGTTTTGAACTTTCTGTGCTACCCACTGCCAGTGGCCTAGCAGGTTGATGTCGAGCTGTTGTACTGATGGCTGCTGGCTCTGGAATGGTGGTCAGAGGGTGTCCCACCAGGAAGCGCCCAAGGGTAAGTACCTCGTAGTCCTCCGGGTCGTCTGTTAGAGGACAGAGAGGCCTCGAATTCACCACAGCATCTATCTGGCATAGAAACGTGGTGTGCTCCTCGTACGTGAAGTAGGTGGTGCCGATGATTCGCTTGAGGTGAAACATGATGCTTTTCACCGCTACTTCCCATGTGCGGAGCTCGTGGAGGTATGAATTTCCACTCCGTCACGTGATTGGCTAGGACGGAGGCATTTCTTTTCAGCTGGGCTGATTGCTGAGAGAAGAGATTTTCTAGCTCAATCTCAGCCCCGATGAAGTTTCCTCCATTATCGCTGCTGATTGTCTGGCAGATCCCTCTGCGGGATGTAAACCTCTTGAACGAAGCTAGGAATGCTTCCGTTGTATAGTCTATCACGAGTTTAAGGTGAATCGCTGATGCCACCATGCACACGTAGACAGCGATGTACCCCTTGTATATCTTGGCTCCAGATCCTCTGTACCGGATCACCCGCATGGGGCCGGCGAAGTCAACTCCCGTGTTCTCAGAGGTTCTAGGCGATTTGATCCCCTGGAAAAAATTTGCCGGAAAAAATTTCTTAAAAAAGATATCTCCGGAAGAAATTTCCTTAGTTTCATACGAATGTATATATTGTGACGTAATCCCCGGTCTAACGGTCAACCGAGAAATAAACGCACCCCGAATAATTCAGACTAACAAACAAACTTCAGAAAAATACGGGCGCCAGGATAATTTCCAATTATCCGACAATCGTCTCCTCTCTGCAACATCGGCCAACTCCAATTTCTCAAGGTCGCGAAATCGGGTGAAGAAGGGACCAACAATAATAAATAAACCAGAAACAATCTCAATTAAGCGGTAGAGAATTCTGTTCAATTGAATTGATTGGTTAAATCTCAATTTACAAAAAAAACAATAAATTATTAGACGAGATCAGTTTCAAACGGAATTGCAATGAAACTTAAAAAAAAATGAAAGCATTAGTCAATAGAAAATAAAACTCAATTTCTATTCGGACTGATAATTTATTAAGATTATCAGCCGAGAAGTAGATAAAATAAAAATCCAAATGATCTCTACGAGAGTGCGACAACTCGACGCGATGCCACCTACGTTATTTCCCTAAACAGAATTCCCCTAGGTCACGAGTTGCATCTAGTAATTTTTCACTCGTCGACTCGACGCTATTAACTGACAAAAATTCCAACCTCATCCGATTAATACAATTAATGCACTCAAATGACTATTTTTGATAATAATTCATTATAATAAAATAAGAAAAAAAACTGATTCTATGAATGATGCAGGGAGTCTTCCAAGACTAACCCCAATTTTTCGACAGAGATATTATTAACACGATGAAATGTTACAATAACGGTACGTGGTCAGAGAGAGATCTTTTACAACTTCAATAATAATAATTTCAACTAATTCGGAAAAGTCTCACTGATATTACAACTCATTATAAACGTCATCGAGACGAAGGGACAAAAATGAGACGATTTAACCAAACCTCGCAACTGACATAAATCTTCAAATGATAATTGAAATTGCTCACCAGTTCGAGAATTACTACTCAACAATACTTCAACAGGTCCACGGGACTCTCCAGGATCAATTCTCCTTCTTTTCTATTGTTATCCGTCACTGAACGATATGATAAATATTTTTTAACGTATCCACGACACAACGCAACAAGTGTCCAAGACGAGAATGAGCACAGGGATGTTGGCGATTGCGTTTCCAGTGTCTCTCGTTCTCTCGTCTTCGTCGATCGACTCAACATTATAATTTCCGATGGTACAGTTCATTTCTGTCCATCCGGTGACGCCCTCTATGAGAAGGTCAGTTCCCCTCTTCAGTGAGCGGTACAATTTCAATAAAAAAAAAATTAAATTGGCAGCAGAGACAAAAAAATGAAAACAAAATACATTCTGCCGTAACAAATATACAATATGCTGTCCTTCTAATAAAAATCTCTCCCAGAACTGGAAATTTTTGATTCCCGTCCTGGACACAAGTGATTTTTCTCCTCAATTATCGCGAACCAGACCAAAAACTCGCAACGTAACTGGTTTTTTTCTCCAGGGGAAATTTTTTCCGGGTATTTATATCTGGGGAAATTTCCTCCGGGGATTCAAATGACGGTTACCGTTCTCGAATGCTCGTGATGCATTGAGACGTTCGCTCGGGAGTTGGCCCATTGGCTGCTGAGCTCGTTGCTGCCGCCATCTGGCACAGATCATACATTTCAGGATGTATGATCGCATTGGAACTCATGCACACACATCGTTGATAGGCTGTCGTGGTTAGGCTGTCTCCGCGTAGCACACCGTGATGTGGGAAGTAGAAGATTTTCGTTGATGTTTGTTCACTGGGCACAAGTACCATATGTTCCAACTTCTCATACTCTGCTAGAAACGATATGCAGAGTTCTGAGAACGCTGATTCCTTTGCTAACCTCCTTTGCAGGTTGCGTAAGAAGGACTGGGCAGCCTGCTTCGATTCTACAAGCGAATCCGGACTGGACTTGAACGGAAGTCACACGACGTATCGCCCCGTTGAGTCTCGATCATGCGTTTTGACGAAGTGATCCCCGCACTCCTGCTCTTCAGGAGTGAGATTACTTGTTGATGTCGGAAGTATCCCTTCCTGCTCCCAAAAGCTCCGGAGTAGTTCAATTAGTTGCTGATTCACTGATTTCTTGACTACCGAGGGACAGGTTTTTGGATAGCAATCGCCGCAGCAAGTTGGACCCGAGATAATCCATCCACATGTGGTTGCCTGTGCAATGAGCTGGTGATTTTCGCCTTTGATCAGATCTTGTTGAATGATCTGGTGATGATAGTCTGATCCCAAGATAATGTCGATGGATCCAGTCTGCCAATAATTCAGATCTACTAGATCTAGGTGATTGAGGTCGATGCTGGCCTTAGATCTGCAAGTGAATGGTGGGATCTTTGCAGTGAGCCGTGGCAAGATGAAGACTCTGCACTCTATTGCCGAGTTGTAAGGTCGGGCTGATGATAGGGTGCGTTTGGCTTCACCTCTCGATGATAGCGATTCGTTATTTCCGATTCCCACGATTCTGATTGATGGTGAGTGACGATGTAATTTCAAAGATGGAGCAAGTTCTTCGGTGATGAACGAGACTTCAGAGCCTTGATCTATCAGAATCCTGGCTTCCCTGCTCTGACCAGTGTCTGATGTCGCTGTTACCACTGCTGTAGCCAGTAGTATTAGCTTCTTCGCTGATATACTTGATGGCATCGACCCTGCCGATGTACTAGTGTTGCTGATAGTCTTTGAGTTCTTGCTGATTTGCTAAGAGTCGCTGATCATAGCCTCGCGGCTGTGCCTAATCATCATCCTTTGATGTCGCTTGATTTCTTTCGATGATACCGGGATTGTTGACTTTCTTCGCCTTCAGGTACCGCTGCTGCTCGTTGACGGCTCTGACTCTGATGATGACGATGATGGTGGTCTTGATGGCTCCCTAGCCGATGTAGGACAGATCATGGTGTGATGCTCGTCGTTTCAATTTTTACACCGCTGTGGAGACGTGCACTTTCTCAGGATATGAGTGCCGGAGCAGTTGTAGCACAAGTTATGCGACACTACGACATCCATCGTCTTCTCTTGAGTCATCGCCGTGAACTTGCCACAGCGAGGACCCAACCAGTGATCTTTGTCGCAGGCTGCGCACTTCGGAACTCTGGGCTGCTTGTCTGCTCCCAGATGGAGCCTCCACTGGCTGAGATTGATGCAATCGCTGAGGTAGGTGGTGGATTTTCGATGGCTGGCGGGTGACGCACATCGACTTGTGTAACAATGACATTCGTTGTCTCGTTTTTCGATGGAACCGTCTGCTTTTCCTCAAGCGGATCAAGAACGGGCACGAAGGAGGTTTTCTTTGGCTGCTGGACGTTGATGACCGCTGTAGGGGTCATTAAGTCCCCATCTGAATCTTCAGTTTCCGTGAAATCGAGCCTAGTTCTGACTCTATCAGTCTCGATTATGTTGATACTCGATTCAGGAGTTGCTGGAAGCTTCTTCTTCGTTTCTGTGCCCGTTCTGTCGCCACCTGGAAATACAGACAGATTATCTATCGGCTCAAACATTGGAAATTGTTGGAATAAAACTTATCTTCCGAATTCCTGCTGATTCTCACTGATTTCATAGTATACGATGTATACGGCAATTCAAATTTGCCACGCGCTGAGGCTCAATGAACTTTACTGCACAGCTGTGTAGTAGAAATAGTTAAAAGAGCGGGGCTTCGCCAGTCCCACTCTGCTGCCTTCGCTTCGATGCTGGTCGATGGAGTTCGTCAATGGTCGGGCTCGTGACATAGGAGCCTTGCTGCTGGCGGTGGGGATGCCTGAATTCGCTTCGTTCGATGAGGTTCGTTTCACGCACGAGGATTACCGAGCGTTGTTGTCGCAACGCACAGTTTGATCGAATGTAAATAAACACTGTGCTGGTTAATGTCCGAAATGCAGCGTTTTATCTCGTAAACAAAGAATCGAGTTGAACGTTGAGTTAAACATTCTCGAAAGTCTTCTTCGTTTCATTCACAGTGTCTCACTTTCCACGAGGGAGGGGATGAAGGAGAAAACTGAGACATTGATTCCACTTGAATTTCAGGAGAATTTTTCATGAATTTCAGGAATTTTCGTCTAAGATCCGGCTCGAAGGACCATGTTAAGATTTCTGCCGAATTCTTGGACGAGCCCTCAATAACCTTGAGAACTTGTGCTGATGCCGGTGATGACGATGAAAATTGCAGTGGACTGTATATTGGTTGAAATCCGTTGAGTCTCGTTGCTGGCGTCTGCCGGCTGCATAATTGCGGGGATTTCCGGGAAAGGGAGATATTCTAGGATCACAAATAGTGATGCGATAGTTATAGAAATGCACGATTTACTTGTGACTAGATGATAAACGGTTGAATTCGATAATTGTCTAGCTGATTAACAATGATACACGTTAAACACACACGATCCTTGCCGGCGTAACTCGGATCAAGAGCTGAGTTCAATACAACAACGATAACTGTTCCTTTGCTGATGCACAGGGTAATTAATAATAATTCAATGAATTACCCAAGCGTTGATCTCGATGAAAAACACGAAGCTGATTCACATAAGTAATGAAACAACCACACAGTGATACGACGAATTATACACGCTGATGTACCACGAACAAGTGACGCATAAAACCGAGGGCCTTAGTGCGTTGAGATTTAATGACCGAACCCTGGTGTCTCAATTTTAATTACTTGACTGATCTGTCTGTCAGCCGGTAACCCCAATGTTTTGAACATCCATCTTGCTTAGTTTCCGCGATATGCACAAAAATCAAGGCATCGACATTATCAGGAGTATCATGTGTCCTTCTTCTATGATGAATGTGAGCTACATGACGGAAACTAAGTGGCATAGGGCAGCTTCACCTCTATACTTTCTTGTACAGAGAATTTTGTAGCTCTAATAATTCTCATCAAAAAAGTAATCGTGTGAAATTGCTCCATCTCGTTTAGTTCCTACATTATCCGTTAATTAAGGGAGATTGAGGGCGATTAAGGGAGTGGCACGGCCGGAAATGCCACATATCCTCTTTTCATGATCAAGGTGTGCCGGAGAACGAAAACTAAGTGATATAGAGGAATTGCACCCATATACTTTTTTGTAGTGCTTGAAATTCTGGACAAAAAAGTATAAGGGTGAAATTGCTCTATCTCACTTGGTTTTCACAAGATTCGCAAAAATTAAGGGAGTTGCGTTGCTCGAAATGCCACAGCTCTTCTTTTCACTGCGAATAATGTGGGTGGAAGAACTGAAACCAAGCGAGATAGCAATTTTATACGATTACTTTCTCGTAGAGAATTTTTAGGGCTACAAAAAAGTATTTGAGTAAAATTGCTTAATCTCGCTTAGTTTTCACGATATTCACAGGAAAGAAGGGAGTGGCCAGAATATATCACATCTTTTTTTCATGATTAATGTGGGCTGGTGAACAGAAACTAAGCGAGATAGAGGAATTTCACCCTCATACTTTTTTGTAGCACTTGAAATTCTCCACAAAAAAGTATGAGAGTGAAATTGCCCTATCTCGTTTAATTTCCGTTCTGCAGCTCACATTTATCAGAAGAAAAGGACATGTAGTGTCTCCAGCCATCTCACTACCTTGATTTTCGAGAATATCGCAGAATCTGAGGGTGATAGAGCAATTTTCCCCGTATGTTCAATTTTTGAAAACAAAAAAAAATCTGATGGGATTTGTACTCGTCTCGTTCGAGTCAAAATCCAGCGCTCTCTGCCTTTTCATCACCGTTCATTCTTGTGATGATGCTGAATAAATCATCAAAAATCCGACTACCCATTTTCTTTCTGTGATAATCTCCGAAAGTAAGCCAGGCAGCGAATTTTCAAGAGTTAATTCTTTCTTATTCCCATGAAATAAGAAAAAGAGATTTCTTGACATTTTGCTCTATCTTGCTCTGTTTCTGGAATGATTGACGTTGAATTTTGCTGACGGCAAAAGAATTATCAATTTTTTCAATGATTTTTCGAGTGTCATATCTTGGAAAGTAAGCGAGATAGAGCAAATCTCAAGAGATTTTGTCTAAAATGAGGTGAATTTTCGATGAGTTTCAGGTTAGTGGTCAGCAGGAGGTGGAAAAAGGAAATTGAAAAATTTGCTGAAAAAACACTGTGAAACGTTGATGTACTTTTAGGTAAAATTTATTCCATTCGGACGGGTCCGAAATGGTCCAAAATTGTATCACAGGTTGAGTTAGTATTTGATTTCCAATCAACACTGATTTTGATACAAAACAATAGTTGAGGTTTCGAAAATTCAATTAAAAATTGGAGATATTCTTGGTGGATACGATAAAAAGTCCAGATGTAATCCGTTAAACTCGATTGACATACGCGGTGAAGTGTCGAAAACTATCGTTAATATCACTTGGTGGTTTTGCGTCGGGTCGAGCGTAATCGTTGAATAACTTTTTGGAGAATTAACATTGAAGTGTCGAGGTGAATTGCAAGTTGAATTGTAAATTGAATTGCAAAGTCGATGAAAAACCGAATGTAGTTTAGATGAATTGGAAAATAGCGTTGGTGAGTGGCGTGGTGAGTTGCGGAGGATCTCTCAGTTCAGTTGGGTCTATCAGGCGAGTCTCTACGTAAGACGAAGTGAGTGCTCGTTTCTGGTCAAGTTGGTGGTCAAGCGATTTCTGGAAGGTTTCGGTTGGCTCTCGTTGCCCAAATTCACGTGAATGGTGGGAAGTCTAATTGCGCGAGCTCTCAATCGTGCCGCTGCATAGCTTGGCGTAATTGATGCCAAATTGGTGATATTGAGTGCCGCCAATCTGGGTGTATTTTAAACAGATCTTTCTTCTTCATTTTGCCACGGTGAAGAAAATAGATCTCTTGGGATTTTGGTCTCTCTCGCTTACTTTTCGTTGTATTACATTCGAAAAATCATTGGAAAAAAATTGGTGATTTCTTGTCGTTTGCAAAATTCAACGTCAATTATTCTAGGAACAGAGTGAGATAGAGCAAAATAGCAAGAGATCTTTTCTCCTTATTTCATGGAAATAAAAAACAATTATCTTTTGAAAATTTGCTCTATCTCACTTACTGTCCGAGATTCTTCAAATTAACCGAAGTAGATAGGGACAGAGGCAATGTCGTTAATCCATTCATGCGCGTTATTAAATAGATTACTAGGTATTTGGCTATTGAATACTATTGATTGCCCATGAGCCACATGAAAACGATTACCAAACTAAATGCAAACATATGGGTAGAAACCTGAGGCGCAACTCCCAGGAAATTAAAAATAATACAACATATAATACGTTAAAATTACACGAAATTGAGTGGAGCTCGGCTGATCTTCTCCAGGTAGTTCTCTATCTCCACCTTATAGGCTTCCGGACCTTTGTGGCTGAATTTCAATCTAAGTGTTTCCAAGTACCGTCCACAGCGAGTTGAGGAATATAGCACCCAGCAACTCGGAAGGTCCTGCTAGTTATCGTCTTCAGCTTCTTCCACCTCCCTGAGGGAACTCCTGATAGTGCAAGACACTTTTTCGGCATTGGGCTCAGCCCATGCTGCGTCATGTTCTCAGCAACCCCGTCTATTATTTCTTGCAGCCCCTCTTTCGTTCCCGCTATTAGCACTAGGTTGTCTGCGAATGCGAGCGCATTGATCAGTGATCCATTCAGGGTACAGCCGTACATATCTGGTATTCTGCGCAAGATGACATCGATAACCATGTTAAAGAGAAATGATGAGAGAGTATCATCTTGTTTTACGCCTTCTCCTGGATGAATTGCTCTTGATCGCTCGTCATCTACTTCGAGGACTGTCGTTGCTGAGCTATAGATTTCTCTAATATAGCCAATGAACCTTCCTAGCAACTTCTTCTCCCTCATCACTTGTTCCATGGCCCCATGGGATACTGTGTCGAATGCTTTTTTCACATTTATCGTGGCTATGTGAACCTCTTTCAGTTTTTCTCTCGAATCCTCCTTGTATTCCAGCGGCGTGATTCCCTTCTGCGTATAACTCACTGACGGCTTGTTCTTCACTCACTGATGGAATAGTTTCCTCTGGCTCACGGGGCGTGGTCTCCTCTATTCTTCCATCATTTCTACGAGCACTAGCTCTTATTTGTCTCGTAGCCTGGCTTTCAGTGTTGCTGTTTGATTGACTTTTGAGAGCGATTGGTTCCGGTATTTTTGAATAGATATTCATTCATGAATCTCGTTGACTGTGGTGAACTGGTTTCTGCTTTCGCAATCATTATTATACGTTTGGCTTTCCATCTTTCTTTCGTTTTTTCCGTCACTATAAGCTTGTTTTCTTCTCTTTTGGATGCTGACTTCCTCGATGGACACCAGCTGCTCTCGTGTTCTTGAAGAAACTGTTGCAGTATGGACACGTCACTCGGTTGATGTTCGGGATAGCGCTCGTGTTTGCTGAGATGGTTGAGTCTGACGGTCGTTGATGAGATTGGGGGGCATATCAAATTGTTGTTGTTTTTGTTGCTCAGTGGAGTCTGGTGTAGTGACACCAGCACTAACTCCATCCACATTTTGGTAATTTATATGACCAGTGAGTGATCCCGTATTTGGAGAGTTTTGACGGGTTACTTCACTATCGCGAGGTGATTGACAGCGGCCGGAATCTTGCAAGGTGGTGGTAGGAAAGAGAGCCATTCGGCTCCGGCAGGACGTTACCCCTCACTCCTACCTGCAGATGATCAGTTGCCTGATCTTGTGGGTGCCTATGACTCATAATATTTCGGTGTTAGATAATTGGTGCTCCGCATCTTCATCGGGATCCTACTCTTCAGGATCGGACAAGTTTCGGAATCTAGTGAGGAGTGTGAGACTTCAGTTCTCTTCTCTGCCACGCAGTTCCCACATTTCTTCGTAGTTCCATGCTAACATTCGCGAGTCTCAGGATCTCCGCTATAGAGGGCACAGGTCCATTTATTCTTCGGACAGTCTGTCATCATATGATCAAAACTTTGACACTTGTGGCATTGTAAAATGCGTACCTGGTCTCCCGAATGACATGTCGAGAAACCAATGAAAAACCTTATTTCGATAACCAAGCTAGTCGTAGGACTTCCCCTTTTCGGCTTGTACTTGTACACTGCCTTCACTGCCCCTGGATCCGTGCCCTCGAAGTTGGACTCATTTAGGAACTTTGGTAGGTCCTTGTTGGTTACCTCGCTCGGAACATCGAAGATGATGATTCTCGGGTCCATTTCTTTTTCTCTTTGACTTCCAGGCCCTTTTCCATTAATGCCTGGGATTTTCTCAGTTTTGGCATATTGATAGCGGCAGCAGTAATGTGAATTCGTTTCTCCTTCATCGTTGTTATCTTGATAATTTTCAGTCAAAACTTCGCTGGGTTGATGGTGGTTTGCACTACTTCGAGTACCTCTGCGGCTGATGCGTAGCGATCATTAGCGGTGACCAGAGGCTGAATGAAAAAGACAGACGTATCATCTGCCAGGAACTCTCTACTATCTGGACCATTGATTGCTGGGGCTTTCGGGGCTGTATGTATGGTTGATCCTCCAGCAGCACTTGCGTACAATTGCTGAACCGACTTCTCTTTGATCTTCTGCGTGATCTGAGATATACCAGCTTCCATTACCCGAAGATTCTCTGAGATTGCAGCACACAATGAGGCGTGCTGTAACTAGCTGTAGTTGCTGGTTGATTGATTCCATGATATGGTCTTCATTGATGAGGGTGCTAACACTCCACTTGACAGCTCCATCGGTGATGCTTCTCACTTTGTCACACTTTGAATTTAAAAATTTCTGCTCACGAATCACCGCTTTTTCTTCAAATTCCTTTATCCCTTTACCGAGAGAGAGTATCTCACTCCTCTCTTTAACTCACTCCCAGTCTCGATCTTTGAGACTAGAGATGTAGAGGCTTTCGATACTGTGCAGAGTGCTGTCGAGTAGGTTTTGATAGCATTGGTGATAGCAGCTGTCCTGTTTTCCGCTTCTCGGTCGTTCAATGTCATTTCCAAGTTGTAGTCATGGCTCTTCCGGCCCCGTATCAGAGCGTCCAAATCGTTCAGGCTCAGAGGAAGGGGCTCATCCAAACTTCCATCGAGTACTGGAGATGAGGCAGCTCGTTTGCGTTTCGTATTCCCAGGTGTCTCGCCAGTATCGAGGGGAGATGAATTTACCAAGCTTGGTGATCTAGTAGGTGTACTTGTGCTTGCCCCCTTCTATAGATAATGATCCATGACGGGTAATTACAGGTGATGTAGTTTCTGCAGATGGTAATGTCCTATGTTGGCAAAGAAGAAACCTGCCTCACCGATACCACACGCTGAGTCAGTAATGTAGGGATCTTACTGACTGGGTAGTTGATGCTGATGATGCAGGGATCTGTTTGACCTGCCTCGCAGTTGGTATCGATGGTGCAGGGATCTGTTTGACCGACCCGATGATAGGTGCCAATAGTGACTGAGCTCAATTTCGACCTGTTTAGGATTTTGGCGCCATCTTATCTGTGTGAGTGGAACAACTGTTCAGTCACACAGATAAGATGATATCTTGATTAATTCACGATAACAGCGTTGGCATCGAAAGTGCGTGCAGCGCTACCAGGCCATCAACAAATGGATGAGACCAGAAGTGAACCTGGGAATTGGGCAGCTGGTTCTCATACAGGACGAGAACTATCCACTCCCAAAGTCACCACTTGCCAGCCTGGTGGTGGCTCACGTAGCCAGGGATGGTCACGTGAGAATTGTGAGATGCAGGACCGCAGAAAAGATAGTTCTGCGGCCCACCCAGGAGCTGGTGCCTCTCCCACTCAAAGACGAGAGCCATGTGCTACCAGCTGGCGGGAAAATGCTATTCAACTGCATCACGAGACAGACGACAACAACAACTGAAATCAGCACAATAAACATCAGCCAGAACTCCAAAATGGTACAGCTGCGAGAACGGCAACTAGGTCGACTCCAGGCGCTCGTCGACGGCGGGCAGTGTGTTCAAAATCTTGGGGTTACCGGCTGACGACAAGGTCAGTTGAGCAATTAAAATTGGACACCAGAATTCAGCAATCATCAAGAAGCACGTGACACTCAACGCTCTGAGGCTCTCTGCCTTATGAGTCACTCTTTCGTAAATATTCAGTGTGAAAACTCTCTCGTAGAAAATCAAGGCGTGTACTTGTTCGTCCGAATTTGTGCTCGTATAATTGTGGTTTCATCAATGCAAATCAGCTTATTGTTCTGAACGTAATCAACGCTTGGTGAATTAATTGTGCTTTGATCAATTCACACCTGCATCAACGTAGGGCATTAGCGTGTTTTTGTAACAAACTTCAGCTCTTGATCCGAGTTCCACCGAACGTGTGTGTTTCTTCGTGAAACAATTTGTAAATCGGCAAGACACTTCACCGATATCATCAGTGTAATTTTAGTCGAATTAAAGTGCGTATATTTTTGATAATCATCACGTTTTTAATTGGCACGCTTTAAAACATTCCTGCCTTGAACATCCACGCTCTCAACTCTCCAGCAGATGCTCTCAACGAGAATCAACGCATTCATCACATACAGTCCACTACATTCATCGTCATGACCGGCTGATGTTGGTCATGACGACAACTTCTCAGGGCTATTGAGAACACGTCCAAGAATCAGGCGAAATTCTTGACACATAAAGGTCAAAAACAACAATTTCAGAAAATGTCCTATAAGTCATTGGAAAATCGATCTAAAAAAAGTGTAGACCACCTAAATCGAGGGCAAATGAGCTCATTCTTCCACTGGTATCGAATTGTTGGTGTACGACTGATAAAACCCGAGTTATGGCCAAAGAAGTGAATTTTTTCGATTTTCACAACGTAAACCCTTTCAAATCTTGGCCGAAAAAATAGAGTTTTCGAAAAATTCAAAAAAAAACCTTGCAGCACATGTTTTCCGCTTGAAATTTCCTCAGCTTTACCTCTTTCTTCATCAGAAGAAATCTATCTTCGATATTCCTTGCAATTTCTCGTAATTCTCACAATATACGACAACGAAATTAGGATATGTCCATTTTGTCCTTTCTGTTCTTTCACCTCATCTTCCCCCATTGCGCAAACCTGAACAAGAAACGGAATTTATGAAAATTATCAATTCTACGCTTTGACAAAAAACATTTTGCCCTTATTTATTCAATATGTTCATTTTTCAATTCAAGATTCGATTTTCCATTCAATTTTAATAGAAACGCCACATTTTCATTGGTTTTTCCTCAAATTTCTCGGTAAATAATGAAGATACCCCATTTTTGCGCTCATCATTTTCATAGCCCTTAGATTTCTCTACAAAAAAGGTCTTTCGCACTATCGCTCTATCTCACAGAGTTTCCTAAATATTCTTCAATCACGATGAATGCAAAAAATCAGGATTTTTTGAACACGAAAAAAAGTTCCGGAGTGGAGGAAAAGGCGTAACGCGGTCAACATTCCCATGATGCATCTCGACTAAACACGGTGGCGCTGCTTGAGAAGTGGGGAAAGCATTCTGGTGGGGGAACCTGGCTCCCACAGTGGTTCCCCGTGTTCATTTTCTTGCTCGTTGGGCTATAGTAGGCATGATGCACGAATAAAATGAAAGATTTGAATTTTCATGTAGGAACCATATATAAGGAGAACCCCATTCATCATAGTTGTCTGTCGTAATTTGATTCATTTTTCTTGTTCATCTTGAAGAACTGCTCATCCAGGTGAGAACGTTGGCATGCAATATGATTGATGCATAATGGTTATCTTTTCTTAGTACTAATGTTTGTACAGTGTACAAACATTAGTCCCATCAGTGTACACGTATTAGTACTTTTGAGTCGAATATCGTGGGCTTTACCGAGAATATTTTCTCCCATAATCGTCATCTAAGGACATACCAGCACCATTACCTGTTGCATGGAATGAGGACTGGAAACGGATGCCAAAGACCCGTTTGAATCATTCACTAGATCTGACAGCACAGTATTAGTGACATCTTTCGGATCGAGCTACGTCATATGAGATATTGGAATGGTTGACCACCATGAGCTTTCCATGTGAAGATATCGTAAATTCTTGGGATGGTTGTTTTTGGAGCTTTGAACATCTTTCGCGGAGAATTCACTGGATCTTTTCCTTTCAAACGGTTCCTTGCCAAATTATCTGCAAACTAGTAGTGATCATGGTCCGATGATGGGATTTCGATATTATCATTGCTGACTTCAATGATATCTTGTAGGTCAGTGCCTCCTCAGAACAGCTCTTCCTTATTATGTCCACGTAGGATGAATCTGATGGCTCTGCGGTCAACAGGACTTGCTGAACAACAGGTGGACCCTGTAGGGCAATTATCATTACCTGTATCGAAAAAGTGTTTATAACAAAAAATTGCAGATCTGCATCCAGCTTCAGAACCTCTCCCATATGCTTAATATCATATAGTTTTATCTCCATCTGGATCTCCTGGTCAATTTCTGGGCTTTCAGTATTCCCCGTCATTTTTCGGAATCAAAATTTGACAATGACAATTAAAAATTAATATTCTTTGAAATTATATATCTCTTTTCATTGTACATGTACTATATACTGTAAACTGTATATCTTTTCGGAGCAAAACTTTATTATGTTTTTCGATAAGCAACCCTCCTCAGAGAAATTCCCTGAAATTGATTTCCTAACAATGAATAACCTTAAAAAAAGTCTTTATATAAAGAAAATATGACCCTGACGACATATGCCAACGGAACTCTTCAGCCTGGCATATTTCTCGCGGCTGAAATTCAATTCGAAATATAGTGTGTGTGTGTGTATGTGTGACGGCTTGCGTAGTATATTTTCCAACAAAAAAAAGGAGGCAAAAATTGATGAAAAAAAAAAACTAATAAGGAGAAAAAAAATAAGAACGAATTTTTTTAATCAAGAACAATATAAGACACTTGTACTTTATTTCATAGTATATAGTATATGGTGACAATGCATATGGCACGCTCAGTTTCTTTTCAAATAGAATTCTGTATAATTTCAGAACAACTTGCCGTAAAAAATGATATGTCATTCACCTGAAAATGATTCTCATTTTCGAATGAAATGTTTATCATTTCAAAATTCTCATAGATCTATGGAGTCTCCATAAATCAAATACCAATTTAAAGAACAACTGGTTGAGGATATATTATTCCTTTTGAACTCTTCAACTAGTTTTTGTATTACCTATTAATGAGTGTGCGATACCATGGAAGAAATGCTCTTTCTCATACATGTTCGTTGAAGATGATGTGTAATCATCTTATTTCTTGTTACATGATTTTTCTCTTCATCATCGTCTTTATTAAGTTACGGAGTGATTTGACCTATTTGAAAAAAACATGCACGCCATGTGCATTGTTACCAATAGTGGAAAAATGAAGCTGTTTTCTTACGTCGAAAGGCCCATCTTTCCGTCTTTATTGCTCCAATTGTAGATCAATAAGTTGAATTGGAAAATTTCCACCTGTCGCCTCCATATTTTTCCCTGTAATTAAATTTTACTTTCATTTTTTTGCATCTTTGATTTCACACTTAATTTTTTCTACAACCCATCTATTATTAGCTCAGTCAACCGTGGTTCAGTTTTAGTCTGTGTAACAACACGTTTTGAACGTGCACATCGCGCGTTTTTTTAAATATCTAATAATTTGTCGGTCCATATTTCAATTCTTTTACGTCATTTTTGATATTGCAATTCTTGCAATATCGTGAAAAAGTAGATACTCGCACGTAGGACCCATAGAATCTCGTGATATTTTTTGATATTCAGTATTTTTTGAGATATGATGAATTTTGAAACAATTTTTGTAGCCTTCGAAAATCTCTACAAGAAACGTTATTATAGAGCTGCTTCCTCCCGCTTAGTTTCCGAGATAGCCTCAAAAAACTGTAAAAAATTCTATTTCGTCCTATTTTAAAATCTATTTCTCTCTATCTCGCTTGGTTTCCGGGATATCTTCGAAGAAAAAGAAACCTTGTAGTTAATCCCATATCGAGATGATCGCGAGAAAAATGGGAGAACTCACTGGTCATCCCATAGTCCCGTCCATTTCGCTCTTTCTCGCTTATTCACTGAGAAAATCGCGAGAAACTGATAAAACCCCGAGTTATCCCATACTAAAGTCAACTACGGTCTATCTCGTTTCTTACCAAGAAAATCGTAGAAAACTGGAAAAACTCCTTGGTCATCCTATATTCACGTCCATTTCGCCCCATCTTGCTTACTTATCGAGAAAATCGCGAAAAGCTGAAAGAACTCACTGGTGACTTTATATTCCCGTCCATTTCGCTGTATCCTAATTACTTACCGAGAAAATTGCGAAAATCAATTAGATACTATGTAAATTTGTGAATTCAAAGGTGCATTTCATCTAAACGCCACTTAGGCTCTGTTTCTAATAAATTATATAGCGCACCCACATGGCCATTTGTCCAGCGACTGGACACTTGTCCCAACCTGCGCATCTCGGTATCTCGTAATACCTGAATGTCCTCGTATTTTTGGACACCTAAAATCTCATCAATTCTGAATTCAAGAGGCAAGGAATAAAAAAGGCAATTCACGTTGTTTCACTTCCGAATTAGTTCATTCAGAACATGATGGAATTCCAGGACGGTGGATTTAGCGTGCTAGAGTTGGACACACCATTTTCTCCCCGACGGAGCAATTTATTGGACAGTGTTTCGGTAATGAGATTTTATATTTATGATCTTAAATAAAAATAAAAATTCTCATCATTTCATCGCGAAATCCTATGCATACATTAATCCAATAATATACGTAATATATGTAATATATGGAATATATATGCGATTTTTGTATTTGCAGTCGGCTTGTTTGAAGCTCAGGAGGATATCTGAAGAAATATGGATGCGTCTTCCTGTTGATGAAATCTTGACAGTGCCAGAGCCTGAAACGGAGGACGGAGATGACGATGAAAATAGAGGGAAGGTGAAGGAAGACGATGAAGATGGTAGAAAGGTGATGGAAGATGATGAACATGAAGGAAAGGTGAAAAAAGACAATGAAGGTGAAGAAAAGATGAAGGAGGATAATGAAGGTGAGGATTGTGTGAGAATGATAATTCTGGGGCTTTATGGGAGACTCAAGTATTATCACAAAATGGCCTGTCAACTGAACAAAGAATCCTACTCGAGCTATCCATGTATTAAACACTCCTGAGGGACTGCTGTGATGAACTTCTGAGAGGCTATTTAAAAAAGCAGTTTGATGACCGAGTGGCAGATTATCGTATGCTCGCCGTCGTTGACGAGATGATCCGAGATGATGACTCTGAAGAGGTTGATAATTCTAAATAAGATGATAAGGAGGAAGAAAGGGGGAAAAAAATGTTTAGATGTATTTGAATTCAAGAACATTATTCGTTTTTTTATTCAACCAATATTGATTATTGCTTTTTCATCCGATATTGATTTGATATTAAAAACTATCTTGTTTTTGGAGTAAAGTGTGACGTGACATTTTCGGGGGAGTCAACCCATTCACGCCAGTCGTCGTCGTCCCCTTTCCCCTCCATTCCTTAAAACTAACCTAAAATGGGTGCCAGTTGGTCGAATTCCGGTGGGACCAACACCGCAAATAACTCCAGCAGCCAAATAAAACTTATAACCTTATCCGAAACGTAACTCATCGAACTCAACTCGAATCTCAAATTAAACCAGAAACGTATCCAGGAGTCTTCTCAACCCTCAACTCAACCAGAAACGTGCCCCAAATTGAACTCAAATCGTACTCTATCATAAACGCAATCAGAACTTAACCCTAACTTATCTAACTCAGAGGGGAGCAAGGGCACGAACAGCCTCACGGCAGCTCAGTACTTGGTTGTGGAGAGAAAGCGTGTGTCCTTCGGTAAAGATGGGGGAAGGTTCCAAATAATTCGTAAAACTTGACATTTTCCTTACGTGTTCCACTATTGAACCCATGGAAGTACACACAATAAGATAAATAATGATAATATCAATATAGGTTGACAACAGGGGTAGCTTCATGAAATTCTTCCTCCAATCGTATCAGGCCTTCATCTGGGGGGGAGGAGGTGTCAGCCATCCTCGGATTCCCACGCATCCAATCCTTCCGGGGGCCGGACAGGCCCGCAAGTACGGTCGCCTGAGGCGGAGGGGTTGATTAAAGCAAGCAGTCGAATAACCACTCAATACGGGGTGAGAGTCCCCGATCCCGCAGGTACTGAAGGTACTTCCACGATGAACAACTAGGGGTTGCTCTCCGCAAAAGGCCATTTGGCCTGTCGACAACCCTATTCGCATCCCTCCAACTCAGGGGATTCGGTGAATTCCCTCGTCGAATGACTTGAGGACGATTTCCGTGACTGATCAGGAACATTCCGCGATACTGTCCAATTCTACTTCAATCGCCCAAGGACTGCGCTTGATCACTCGATACGGCGACTAAGGGATGTTTTTCCCCACAGAGACTAAGAGGTCCTCCGATACCATTGATCTCAACCCTCCAGCACGCAAGGAATCACGGGATTCCTCGATACGGCCGAGAGGAGTAGTTTTCGTCGCAGGAGGCCTAGAGGCCTCTCGATACCCGATGCATCCCTTATCCCTCTTTGGAGACAATAGGAACGAGAATGTGCATCCCTTATCCCTCCTTGGGACAATAGAGACGAGAACTACATCCCTCATCCCTCTTTGGAACAATAGAGACGAGCTGTGCATCCCCTATCCTTCTTTGGGACAATAGAGACGAGCTGCGTCCGGGTCCCATGGCGAGGGGTGAGAGGCGCGCAAACTCACCACCCAAGCGCCTCCCCCACGTCTGACAATGTGGAAGTCCCAATTGCGAGCCCCCGAAACCGAATCTGCAAGGGGGATGAAAACCTCCACGCGACTGTGGCTCGAACACAAGAAAACACACGCGAGCATGACGATCACCTGAATAGTGAAAGGGGTGAGATATCCAACTAGGGTTGGACAATGTCCGAAATAATGCGATCTCATAGGGGTAAGTGTAGCGCGTTATCTCCGTCTATCCTCACAATGAGAGTGAGAGAGAACGGTGACAAAACCACCAACGTAACGTAAATCCATTCACCTGGACCTCTGGGGGGTTCACGGGGTTGTCCTTCGGGTAATTCTGCTCCGGACGTCCGTCCTGGGGTAAATTACATCCTTCAATCTCCTCTCTGCCACTTTCCCCAGCCGTGTGGGTGGTTTCCGGGGTTCTTTTCCCCTGAACACGTGCACACACTCGATTTTTCTTTACGGAGCGACGTGGATCCGTCTCGTATACAGCGTGGGACGCAACTGGTGTCCTAAATAGCCTTTGGCAGAGACATCGTGCGTTCCTCGGCGCACGCAGTCCCTTTTTGACGCACGTAGTCCCTTCTCGATGCGCACATTTTTAACTTTATTCCCTTCAATTTTCTTACGTCTATTTATTTTAATTCATCTCTCAATTAGTTTCTTTTGATTAATTAAGCATTTAATTATGTTAATTTCTTTTAGTTTATTTTCTTTTTCTTACTTTTTCCCTAATTCTCCGGTTCTGACGGAATCCGGGAATTCCGTCACACCCCCTTCCTTTGCCGAAGCCCGGGGGGAGGGGGGCGAGTATCCACTTAACGCTACGTACTGACTTTGCGTCCTTGTCCCTGTGCGTTCCGGGTTTGGGCTGGTTTCTCCTGGAATCGGGGTCCTTCTTTACTAGAACCGGCCTCCTGGGGGTCTGTGCCCCAGTCCGCCAACCACACCTAACTACTTTGCTAGAACCGGTCATCTGGGGGGTTTACGCCTCGGTCCGCCAAACGTACCTAACTTAATTCTCTTGAAACCGGCCATCTGGGGGTCAGTGCCTCAGTCTGCCAGACCTTTTTACCTAACTAGCCCTCTGCGGGTCTGTGCCCTAGTCCGCCAAACGTAATTAACCTAAAAGTTGAGCCCCGATCTCCTTCGTTGGAGCAGGAGTATATCACCTCCACTTCTGCCACGTCTCACCTAGAAACTCGATAGACCTGCCGGAAGCACTGGTTGGCTCCGTTTGGGCCCTCCCAACTCCCTCAGTGCCCCCCTTCCCTCTGGCCGATCCCGTTAACCCTAACAGAGCCACCTCCTGGACTCCGATCTCTTAACCAAATTTCTACCTTTACCCACGACCTGAAAATAACTCTGGCGAAGGGAAGTTGAATAATGGTACCAGCTGGACTTTGCACACTTCGGCTCCTGGCCGTCTTTTAATTTACGTTTTCTTATTCGAGGGTCTCCCCGGTACACAGTCTCACATCATTTTTTTTTCCACTGCGGTTCGCTAGGGGGTGGATTTCCTCCGCTTACCCCGAGACAATATGAAAATTTAATGAATAATATATAAAACAAACGATACGTTACTGTCTTAATGGGGTGAATTGCCCCATTAGGCCAAAGAATAAATAGAACATACTCCGCCACAAGGGCCTGTACCAGCCACAGGGATGAGGTGGATTTCCCCTCCCGGACGAGAGAAAGATACGAATCATAAAAAAATAAAATAAAAAAAAAACAAATGATATGAGAGGACTAGAGAGGTGAATTGCCTCCTCTAGCCAGTAACAAAAATATGTTTAAAATCAACCTAATTTCGCGCTCTTGGTGATTGACCAACGGTGGTCAATCACGTCAATCATTGGTGACAGCACGAGCCTCACCAGACACCAACGACCCCCCACTATTTTTCACACTTTGGGCCACCGAAAACCCCCACTTGACTTCGAGACGCAACGCTAACATGTTCGGTTTACCAACGCGTAATTCAACTTAAGTTCTCTCAACTTTTTGCATTCAACTTGCAATTCAATTTTATTTCCTGATTTTTATATTCACCTCAGTGCATCAACCGATTATTAGTATCATTCATTTAAAGACATTTAGTGTCCAAGACATTGTTATCAACGTTTGTAACAAGTGACCCGCGGGATTTTCCCAGAAATATACTGGTTTGCTTTGCGGCTTTAATTCGTGACTTTTTTCATTCTTACCTGATTTTTATTTCCGCCTCCCACTGACCACCCAACTGACAACCACCGAAATTCCACTAAAAGTAACTCAATTCAAAACAAATAAAAAATAAACAGATGATACGGAGGGAGTAGAGGGGTGAATTGCCTCCGCTAGCCAGTAACAAAAATGGAAAATAAACAAATGATACGAAGGGACAAGAGGGGTGAATTGCCTCCTCTAGCCACGGAAGAAAAATTGAACTTGACGCGTGGTCTTGACGCAGCGCCAGGGGGTTGGGTCTGCAGCCCTAGCACCGATGGTGTGGACGCTTGTCGCCGGCGCAATGTGCTGGCGTCTGCTCCCTCCTCTGTTGGGCCGCATCACGGCGCCACCACTCCTCGTTTGACTGGTCCCGGGTCCCCTGGTCTGGTAGAGATCCATGACGGCCTGAGCAATCTCACGAGGCGTGGGGACACCTGAACGATCACCTGGTGTCCCCTGACAACCACCGACGGAAGCTCGTACGGAGCACCCCTTGCCGAGGAGAGAACGGGGTCCCGTCGAGGGGTCAGTGGGCCGTGCGCCCACTGACCGCTTGGTAGATCCGGTGGTGGGGACGTCTGCGGTGTCGCCTCCCGTTCCCGCACTGCACCAGCCCTCTCCCGACACTGATGGTCGTGGTCGGGAGTGTTGATGATGATGTACCCACACACGGGGCAGAAGGGCCTCTTGATTTGACCAACCTTCTCGCACTCTCGGAAGGTGTGGCCCTTGGAACGGTAGGCGGAGCAGAAAAGGAGTCGGACAGAGACGCGTTCCCTCTTCGCCCTTCTGCTGGCCTCTACGTCTCCCTTGTCTGTTACGGATGTCGTCGACAGTCCTGTGGTCAGATGTCTCGTCGGGGGTAGCGTTCGTGTACTGGTGGTCGTGAGCATCGTGGTCGGAGGGGTCGGGAGTGACGTCGTGTCTGGAGTGGTGGTGGTCGGTGGAGGCGTCTGGGTCAGTAAGGGAGTCTCAGGGATGTGCTGGGGAGAGGGTTCACATTTGAGGAGCCGTGGGCGTGTTGCGGTCTGGACTCGGGTGTGAGTCATTGTCGGGGTGTCTGGTGTGGTGGTCGTCACCAGTTCCGTCATGGTCCCCGCGGGTTCCTCCTCCCCCTTGAGCTCGAGGACCGCCCCGTCCGACAGACTCAGTGCTGGGGATGGGGTGTTCCTCCGAGCCTTTTGCCATCACGCTGCGGTGGTGCTCACCCGATTGAGGTGGACTTGGGCCCCCTCGGGGATGGGTACCGTCTGCATGGCTCGTTGTCGTTGGTCGGGCCTTTGTCGGTCACTTTGTCGTTGGTCGGGCCTGCACTCTCCGAGATACCATCCTCGGCTTGCGGTCCCTCGGCACCGAGGCAGGAGCTAGGGGGTCGGTGTTGGTGCCGACTTCCCTCGTCTCTGCCTGGGCGCAGACGGTGCCGCTGGGGGACGATGATGATGACCGGAAACAGGTGGAACTCGCTGACGATGTTGAGCTCCCTTGCGAATGTCCTTGTTTACGAACTCCCTTCTATTATCCGGAAAGAAAATCCGAAGGGCGCCCCCACAATTAATGATGACCGTCTCGAAGTGTTGAGCGATAATCTCTCCAGAGACTCGACGTAGAGGGATGATCTCCACCCACTTCGTGTACAAGTCCTGGATCACGAGCACGTACGAGTGGCCAGATTTACTGGGGGTAATGGACCCGACAATATCGGCGGCGACCGTGACCCACGGTCCATCTAGAGTCCGTCTCCCCATCAACCCTGCAGGTGGTTGTTGCTCCACCTTACATCGCCGACATGTTGCACATTGACGGACGAAGCTGACTACATCCCTGAACATATTTGGCCAATAGTACAGTATGTAGACGTGGCGATGGGTTTCATCCACGCCATGTGTCCCGCCTGGGGAAGATCGTGAAACTGAATCATCGCATGAGCTCTTTGCTCACGAAGAAGAATGAGTTTCCAGGCGTCCAAATCTTGCATCTCTAAAGAGACGAAGTCGGCTAACCGATGGTGGTAGAGTTTCCTCGCCACTATTCGCCAATCCGGGAAAAGACCTGGTGCCCGAGTAACATTGCGGTACTTTTTATGGTACCATGCATCCTTGCTTGGTTTCAATGGTTTCACTCCACGCCCCCCCCCCCCTCCCCTGAGGGTGCTCGCGAGAGTGCGTCAGGGACGTGGTGCAACGTTGCCTTACGATGAATGATAGTGAAATCATACTCGAGTAAACTGAGACCCCAACGAGCTAACCACTTCGTCGGGTTACGCAGATTATGCAGCCACCGAAGGCTACTATGATGTGTGATCACTGTATACGAGCAGCCCTCTAGATAGCACCCTAATTTGCTGATCAACCAAATTACATGCGAGACACTCTAACTCCGCTACAGTGTATTTCCGCTCCGATGACGTCAACGCACGACTAGCGTAGGCGATGACATGCTCTTCTTCATCAATAACCTGAGTCAGTACTGCCCCCAACCCGATCATACTCGCATCCGTGTGGAGCGTGAATGGCAGGTCGAAGGTGGGACAGGCCCGAGTTGGTGAGGTCGTCAGGTACATTTTCAGGAGGGTGAACGCGAACTGTTCATCCTCCGTCCATTGCCACGGTGTATTCTTCCGGATGAGTTGGTGCAACGGATCGGCAATGGTGGCGAACTTGGGTACAAAGCGATGATACTAGGATGCCATCTCTAGGAATCGTCGTAGTTCCTTGATGTTACGCCGAACGGGGTAGTTGACCACATGCTCGATTTTCTCTGGCTCAACCTGGAGACCTGCACTGTTTAACAGAAACTCCAGGTATTCCAGGTGCGCACGACAAAACTCGCTTTTGTCGCGATTGATAAAACAAGCCCTGCCTTCTTAATCCTTTGAAGGACGGTCTCTAGGAGTTCTAAATTCCGCTCGAAAGTGTGCGACACAATGATGATGTCACCCAGATAGAAGAAGACCTGCGGATACAGGTCCTGCCCAATCAGATGATCCAGAAGTCGTTGGAATGTTGCCGGCGCGTTGGTTAAGCCATACGGCATACGCTGGAAATGGTATAGCTCTCGCCCGGGGACTACAAACGCTGTGATTTCTTCGGATTCCCTCTCTAAAGGATTCTGAAAGTACGCTTGGCTCAAATCTAGCGTGGTGATATAATACGCTTGTCGCAATTCGTCTAGTATCCCGTCGTTGGGAATAGGATACGCATCCTTCTTGATAGATGAATTAACTTTCCGGAAGTCAATACAGAACCTGTATTCTCCATTTGGTTTATTAACCATGACGATGGCACTGGACCACTCACTGTGCGAGGGGACGATAATTCCATCCCTGAGCATCGTGTCAACCTCCTGCCACATGACGTCGCGCATCGCAGGATTCGTGTGGTAATGGCATTGGCTGATCGGTGGATTTTCCGCAACATCGATGCTATGCGAGGTGAGGGTGGTTATGCCCGGTTTTTCCGTTGCTGAGGGAAGGTTTTGATCTGGAAACACCTGGAGTCTCCCGTGCTGGGTTTTCTCAAGGGTACGCAGTCCGCAGCACATGATGACGCTGGCGGTCTCTAGTGAATCCATCGTCAAGGTGGCACTCAACGGTCTCCCTGTTTGATATCTCATCAACATTCTTCGGTAAGTCTGGAGTACTTGCTCCCGGTCACCCCACGGGGGTGACAATCGCGCAAAATATCATCGCCTGTTGGAGAAATATTTTCTGACGGGTCCCTGGTCACCCTGCGTCCTAAGGGCGATTTCCTCCCTGTGCGCAATCTGGTAGTCCGGATTGGCAAAGTGCAGTCTCAACGCGTTCTTCACGTCATCCCAGGATCGGAACGAATGCTGATGATCCCGATACCACATTAGGGCGGCTCCTTTCAGGCTGAATGTAAGGCCTCATAACAGATCCCCCTCCCGGATCCCAATGAAGGCACGCTCCTCTTTGATTTGGGAGATAAATCCGTCCACGTCTTCCCCGACCGCCCCTGAGTATTGCGCATCTCAAGGCTTCATGGCGTTTAACAGGGTGAGACTTACGAGGGGTCATCCACGTGCTCGGGGATCATACTCTTCGTCAGAGAGGTCATGGTCAAACACGCTTACCCTTGGTTGGCACGAGTGGTGAGGGTAATAATACACGTCCTTATGGTCCCAATACCACTTATCGTGGCCTCCCTCGCGGGAGGAGCTTGGACGATCAGGTCCCTCACGGGGGTGGTATTGAGGTGGAGGAGGTGGGATCCTCGACACGGGCTCACCTTCATCCCTCCTGGGAGGACGAAAAGGGTCTTGCTCGCGAGCAGCCCTCCCACGGGGATGATATTCTTCCCGTACGGACGCATCCTCCCTAAGGGGACGATAGCCTTCCCGTACGTACGCATCCTCCCTCAGGGAACTATACCCTTCCCGTACGTACGCGTCCTCCCTCAGGGGACGATAGCCGTGCTGGGCGCATCTCCTGATCGAGCGAGGCTCCTAGTCCGCTCGAGCTCTGGGTGACGATCATGATAACCGGACTCACGGGGATAAGTACGGTTCCGAACTTCCCGATTCTGGGGTGTTGGCAACAGCGGTCCAGGTGGACTGCGTCGATAGGCACCGGTGGCGCGTGGAGGCTCCTCCTCGTTCGCTCGCCCTTGCTCTCCCTGGCGATTCTGACAATCCGCCCATACCGCCTGGTGACGAGGCGGGTGGTCTGCAAGTATGTCTTGGGGATGCTGCCGAGTTCGAGTAGTGGCAGTGACACTGGCAGTTCTCTCAGGCCAGGTGGCAGGGCAACCGCCTCCTTCCCACGGGCTCAGTTGTCCACCCTTGGCGCAAGCCACCCCGACTCCGATTCCCAACTCGCGTCCGAGACCGCCCAAGTTCAAGGCCCGAAGGTAGAATGGTGCAAGGGATGGTCAAGCCTCCCTTGAATTACCGGTTCCAACACCTCAGGGGTAGTTTTCCGCGAGCCAACGAGATGGGGCGGGCTCGAATAATTATGAGGGTGGAAATGGGCCGAGGGCGCGAGGGAACCCCATCCGTAGCCTCTGTCCAAAATCCGACGCCTCGAAAATGAGTTACGCCATTTTCCCCCGTAAAACCCGTGCACGTTTACGATGCGTTAGGACGCCATCTTGGCATCCTCCACGCCGCGTGGCGTGCAAAACGCTACGCGTTACTGATTTCACGGGGAGCGACCCATGCACTCGTCGCTGAGCGACATTTTCAAGTTTAAGACGCGATCAGTGAGAGATTTCGAGACGAAAATTTTTTAATTACAAAGAAAAAAAAAGCAATGATGAGGACTTTGATCTCACAGAGCTATTTTCTATGACAAACGTCGTCAAGACGCCAAACCGAATACAATCAACATAGCCTCACTAACTATCCAAGGAAATTCAATGATTAGATTATAATTAATTCGCTCACCAGTTCGAGAAAATAATTATCCAACAACCAAAATTAGCTCGACAATAATGTACGATGTGACGCAACAAGTGTTCAAAACGAGAATGAGTCAAAGATGGCAGCTCATCTCGTTAACGAACCCGGCCGGCACGCTACTACAACGTGGCAAGCGGTGATTGGCTCATGACAATCGATAGTCTCGTCGATGCCCAACAGAAGGCCTCAAACTTTTTGAATTTCCCGGTTAAATGACGATTTAGGGACATTCACAACCGAAATTATGCCGTTGTTGATGAAGTAGAATTCCAGCAACTTCGAAGTCGTTATGAATAGAAGCTGCTCCAGGTCTTCGATTTGTACCGTCATGCCCAACCTGGCGTCCTGGGACGATAATAAATTACTCCAAAATTTATGCTACTAAGTTTTATTCATGCTAATATATGCTACTAAGGCCGAGTTCAACGACATTCTATGGCTTTGTATGACTAGTTCCACGACATGTGGATACTTCCAGGCCAGCCGTGGAACTTCTACGCATCAAAAGTCTAGTTTCGAGACGAGTCCTGGAATTATATAATTTATGACTATCGTCCAATCCCAGGCCCGGGGCTGGAAGGGTTCTATATATCATATGTACATACATTTGTTGTCTATACAAAGTCTGGAACTATACTATATATCATTCGTACGTACTTTTCACGGAGGCTCAGAGTGATATCCACATCACTTCAAGATACATCCTTCATTTCCCTAGATACCTTAGATTTCCTAGATTCCATATCATTCCGGTATTCGCAGATCTATTCACCTCGGAACGAATAATTACGATGATTCATTCAGAAAATTTCGTTTACTTCACTTCCAAGAGTGATCTCTTTCATTTCTCTATTTTTGAAACTATTATATCCTCTATTCACGTATACAATGAATCATGAATTATAGAAATAATAAGAAAAAATGAATATCGGCTCGAAAAATAGTCAAAAAAATATATGTTGATTGCCTCTTCATAGATTTTCGATTCGCGAATGTTTAAGAGGATAGATGGGTTGATCATCTGGTTGGTCCTGGAATTGCTCCTTCGTATATTTGCCTCAAAGATATGGAGGAATTGATGATGAACATTCTTGAAACACGAAACAATAGCTGATATGCCCGCTAATCATTCATTCAGCGAAGGTCCATTCAGCTAGCTCTTCAGTATGATTCTCCAAATGGTTTCGGTCTCGAAGTTTTCATCTTTCGCATTCGAGTATGTAGAAACTCCAAATTGTGACAATACTGGGAGTGAATGGATATTGACATGAAGAATTTTCAGAAAAGTGAATATTATATTCCCTCCGAATTTGTGATGTGAATTTTTTTTAAACTGATTCCTCCATGATCCAGTTGATCCTGAAATTGTTCGTTCTAGAATTCTCATTTTAGTTTCTGTAGACTTATTCACCTTCGTGATCTCAAGCAATTGATGATGAATATCTCTAGGAACTTGGGAAAATTTCTCGAGTATAAACTGAGTATTGATCCAGAGTATTTTTATTTGCTCCCCCCCCACCCCCCTTCTAAAAAATGAGCTTTGTAATGTATCCGGTCTTGGGATTAATATATTTTCAATTTATGTATATAATAAGGCTATATATGTAAATAGTCGTATCTTTCAAGATGATTCTGGTCTTGGAATTATCGTATTCTGAATTTGTGTATCTAGTCGACTCCAAGTTATGAAAATAACATTCAGAGTCAGTTATCGGAACAATTTCGGAAAAAATACATTGATTAGAGTTCCTCAGAACTACTCCTTTCAAATTTGGTCATTCCAGAACGGACTGAATAATAGATTATTCAGTCGGTTCTGGAATGACGATATGTGTATTTGCGAACCTATCCACCCTCAACGTCTAAAGGAGTTAATAATGAACATGCTTTGATACTCAAAACCAAACATTTCTTCGGTGAATTCCCCAGAATGAGCTCTAAGTGCTTCCGGTCTTGAAATTAACGTATTTCGTATTTGTCTATATAACGAACCGCAAATAATGAAAATAATGGAAATTAATGAACATTACCATTGGGAATTTTCAGAGAAGTAGGAATCGAGTATATTGTGAGAACCCTCACGAATTTATTAATAGAAAGGAATTGAATGAGAGAGCGCGCTAGTGAGAGCGAGAGAGAGAAAGAACCCGTGAGTGGGGACGGTAGCGAGGCTCTCGTAGGGTTCGGAAGAGTGGGGATGGCTGAGGCCAGTTAGAAGTACGGCGGAGCGCCGTGATGTAGCGCATTGTCGTTTTCTGGTCCGCGCGCCAGATAAACGAAAAGAGGTCATATATTCTGGCTGCCGAGCCAGAATAATGCAGAAGATCTTTGGGAGTGATCCTTGCCGTACAGTGCGCGCAAAGCCTGGACGAGCAAAAATCTTATACATTTTTGAATTCGCATGGTGTTTCCATACGACGCCGAGGGTAAAAACGCGATTATAGCAGACCCTAGTGGACTGCATTAGAGCTATTCTTTTTACAGGTGAACCCTAGTGGATCACCATTAGAAGCAATTGTTTTGGACCCCTGTGGACCAAATTTAGAGTCAGGGAAAGGGAAATCGAGTCACGCGAATCCCGAAAAAGGGAGATAGGGAAGGTTAGGAAGAAAGAAAGAGTGAAAGGAGCGTGTTGCTCTGGAGATGGGCGTATACGTCGCTCAGGTAACCAACGCCACGTGTCTCTCGCGCGAAAAGAAATAGAATAAACGACATAAGAGGAACAAAGACAGACGTGATTTATTATTGGGAGTGTACTCTTCGCGAATTAGAATGGGAATTGAAAATTGGGATTTTAAAAGGGAATTAAATATATTGAGAATTAAGAAATAAGAAGGAATTAAACGTATTAGAATAGGAATTGGAAATTGAGATTAAAAGGGTAAAATCGTAGAGAAGAAGAAAGAAATGGTTTATAAGAATATACTAGAATTCACGATTTGTATAATTCTTATTGGTTTTATATTTTATTGTATTTTTGTATGTAGATATTTGTTAATGATTGGATTAATAATAAACGTTATTTTCAGGGGAAAACACCTCAATGATGAAGAAACACGTGATTGAATTACTCAATGCGTAAAATCACCTGAAAGACATTTCCCCATTCAATAAAAGAACAATTAGAAGTCGAGAGTAAATGGAGGGGGAAAAAGGGAAAAATGAAATAAACTTAAAAAATGTTAATAAGGAAGAAGCGAAATGCGTAAGAGTCACTCTGGAATAATAAAACCCCGACTATCACGGCAGAATAAACGTAATAGAGGTAATGAACTTGATTTACATGCGTGATTAACGGATAAAACGGAAAGAAAAGAATTATTTGTAAATGGACCGAAAACTGTGATTCACCTGGGAAAAGAACCCTAGAATCTGAAGCACCGGACACACAGGAAATCACACATTTGTACAAAAGGCAAAAAGATGAAAATGTGAAGAATACTAGAGAATGTAAATTGATTACAAACTGAAAGGTTCATTACAATATCTTTCGAGTATATTGATTTCCTCAGAATTTCTACTGTTGAATTTCTTTGAGAACAGATTTGTCTATCACTCAGTTACCACTGAAATTGTCATTTATCCATTTATAAACATAGTCACCTCAGAGGTCTGAAAAAATTGTTAATATAATTTCTTGAAGCTCGATACAATTACTGAAGTATATACTGATCACTTCATTCGGGATTTTTTCATTCCGTTTGCTCCTCAAAATAAGCTTTCAAGCGGTTCTGGTCTTGGAATTATCATATTTTGTATTCACGTATATAGAGCCTGCAAATTATAAAAATAATGGATACGGACGGGTAGAATCTACAAAAAAAAATATATTGATTATATTTTCTTACAATTCCTACTCTTGAATTTCTAGGAGAACAGATTTGTTTATTATTTACTCGGTCCTGGAATTATCGATCCTGGAACTATCATTTTTATATTTTCAAACCTATTCTTGTAACTCGGAATAATTCCTGAAATGTAGACTGATTTCTATTGAAATTATGATATTTTTCATTCGTGTATGTACTGAACTTTAGATTATCAGAAAAATTAAAGTAATTGACCGATGTCATGAAGATTATTCAGGACTGTATGTGTTGATTATATGGCCTTAGAATTCCTCATTTAGAATCCCTTGCAAAACGACCAATTTATCCATCATCCAGTTGGTCATGGAATTATCACTTTTGTATATACGTATATGGTGGACTCCAATGTCCACTGCATACACGGATATTTCATAGGCTATGGAATGAACTACAATTGATGTTATATTCTTTAACTCTTTAATTTACTTCTTTTTTCATGAAAATGATACGAACGCTCATCATAAAGATAAATATGAATCTGGCCGTTCGAATTTCATGAACAGATCCAGTGCGTAAGCGATTTTCATTTATATTCTTCCCTTTTTTTTCTAGAAAATAAATTCGTCGAATTTTTGCCAAAGTTCAAATTGCAATTGTAGAGAGAAAAAGTGCTTGAATGAAATTTTCAACGCTAAATCGTCCATTTCCAAAGGCATTTGCGCGAAAATTTGGTTTGAGCAAACTCATTGAATTATTCCATCCTCTAGGCTTCTTTCTCATCGATTCCACGGGGATGTATTCATGTGGACTGTTGAGGAAGTTTGAGACAAAAACTAATGATTAGTTCATCTCTTTAAACTTCTTCGAGAATTGATGGAACATCATTTTCGTACGTTATAAGCTGATACAGTCACTACAATTCATTATCTTTCGGATGTCGAAGGGCAACAGAAACTTCAAGAAGTTGATGAGTGGTGTCACTCTTTCTTTCATTCGAATAATCACTTTTTAACCGAAAAAGAGTCGAATGATATTTTCCACCGTGGGAATAATTGTCTATTCGCGATATACAATTATTCACTCTTCTACTTAATTTTAAGCTTGAATGTTAATTGAAAACGCATGGATGAAATAATTGCAACACTTTCACTCTGTATTATTTTTCTTCATTCTCTTGTACAAGAATATAAACATGGTATGGTGAGATACATCAAAATGCCAATAGAAAGGTGGCAACATTCTCTTGATCATTTTAATTGGGAATTCCTAATTCCATGCAGCTCAGCTGTAGAAAAGGGCTCATCTAAGTCATTCCTTTGGCCTATCTGAGATAAAGTATTTTCTTATTCTCTTATTATTAGTCACCAACTTTTCATTAAATAATGCTAAATCACGTTAGAAATCACGTTCAGAATAATAAAAACTACGTGAATTTATGTGAGTTGTTGTGAATTAAAGAATGAAAGCGAGTTACACAACACACTCACATTATCACAGCCACTGTTTTTCGTTCTACTTGACTGTTTTTATATATATCTTTATTGCGGGTCAGCTGAAAAAAATTCTAAATCTAGACTGTGGAGCCAACCATCTCGTTATCAATCAAACAATTCTTGAACATATTAACGATCAAAATACTGAAATGAACATAAGAAAACTATTTGCTATAATTCAATATTTTTCTTCATCACAGTGTTTCTTAGCTCTATAAATTTTCCTGAAAAATTATCTCTCCATACCCCCAATGGGAATTTCCATCCCTCAGCCTTATTACTAATTATTAATATTTTTACACTGTATAATCATATCATCTACCACAATACATTTTTCCCGAATATTGCTCGTTAATTATTAGGTGAATATATTGATGTGAAATGATCGATATCTTCTAACGAAAGACTGAATCAAGTTACTTATGATTACTGATCCAAGGTTTGATTTTAGCAGGATCACGATTTTGTAATTCGGGATTATTCTGAATATCTTTGGCAATTTCACGTAATGACGGATAACGTTTTGTGTGGAGATACTTGGAATAAAGTCTCGTTGCGACTGCCACTTCTTCTGGTTGCCATCTTCTACGTTTCACAGTTCCATAGGGAGATGTTGATCTTTTCTTCTTATTTTTACCTGTACAGTTATTCCTCTCATCAGTGAGCCCCCTTTTTTTACCCCTTCCAGAGACTCCCATTACTGTACCTGAATAATTCACCTCCAATCTTGTGCTTGAATCATTCCGCTTCTTCTTTCGTTCATTTCCAGTACTGGAGATTGACTCTTCACTCGGAGAGCCAGCTCCAGGGATATTATTCGTTCTCTTTCTTTTCTGAGTTCGTGACTGCCTCTGTTGATTGGAACCAGTGGATGTACTAGGCTTCTCACTGTCATTGCTTGGTAATATCAGGTTGTCCTCATCATCTTCATCAGAAAATTCTTCAACGATGGTTCCATCGGTGCATTTTACTTGGCTAGCTGTTTCTAAAAATTTTGAAATTTTCAGAATATCACGAGCTTCGATGGGCTGCCTGTAATGTTCCATGTGTATATTTTTATGATGACCCATGAAGTTTGCCAAGTCAGCCACGTCACTTGAGCCGAGATTGAGTAAAACGCATTGTGTCGCAATACTCTTTCGTAATTCATTCCCTCGGAGAGTTTCTGGTTCCTCAGCATGACATTCAACAGGAAAATTGCGCATCAGCTTACACGCATTTAACCACTCCCATCGATCTTTATCAGCCCCATGCCGAAGTCCAAATAAGTATGGATTATTTTCTGAAATACGAACTGTAGTTTTCGTTTCAGCCAAGAGTTTCATGCTGTCTGAAAGGCATTTTGTGAGCAAAACGGGAACAATGCGATTGCGCTTTCCTCGTATCACAGAGCGTGAATATGTTTCTGCTACTTTTTGAGAACGTGTGTCTAGTGCTGCAAATAAATCTGGATTGGCATCTTGAATTCCTCGACATTGTCTGAAATCGTCTAAAGTAATTCTTTCAGCGTCACCAGGTCGCCTTCGATTGAAGAGTTGAACTAAAGTGAGAGTGGGCTCGGCTAATGACAACCAGTTTTGATAAGATACTCCAGATTCCAGTGCTTCTAAGGACGATTTCATTCGTGTTTCCAAATGCTTCCACAGTTTCTTTATGTCTTCCGCACTAGGTAGTTTCACAGTTTTCTGTTTTCTCTGCAAAGTTTGACTTTCTTCAACGGTTTTACTCACACTCGATGGGAAATCTTCCAGTATCAGATGAATGAAGTCTTCACAACTTCGTTGTTCCTCTCGCAATTGCTGCTTGATGCAATTACTTTTGCGCAGAGCTGCAAGTTTCTTCAACAATGTTCCAGCTCGTGCAGCAGTTGATGGTGCATCATATGCTGTTTCGGCCTCATCAAGCCCCCCAACCACGTGTACAGCTGAGATGACATCTTCGTAAAATTTGGGGTGAAACAGTGATGACATATCGGCAATTTCTGTATCCATCTTTCTCGCATTTTCTAGTAGACGTCCGCAGAGTCTCAAGTCAGAACGGATTTCTTTATGATGATGTTGGGATCGATATTTTTTGCAGAGTTTATTTCCATACTCTATGATGAGTCCGTCGAATTTCACAAGGTCTTTTACTGTACCTTCTCTCATTAATGGAAATATAAACTGTCTGAGGACAGGACCTGCCTTCGGGTGAGTTTCATCGAGCAGCCGTCTACTAGCCTTCTTGGCATCTCGCTTCTTAGATTTCTTGTTCGTACAGTATCGGAAGTGCGTCTTCATTGTCTTATTAGAAAGCCACAGTCCGCACTTTCCGCAAGGCAAATGATTCACACTTTTTCGATTAGCCAAATGATTCACATTTGGTCTTCGTCGAACTATCAAGGTACCTTGATTATACTCGGCATTTGTATTGTGAAGATGATCGCCCTTGGCCCTGATACTGTCAATTTTCCTTAATCTTTCACGACTTTTTCTCGGCATAGATGAGAACATTTTCACATCATCTTCTTCCTTGTGTCTTCTCTGGAGATAACTCGCAAATTGGTCTTCTATCAGTTTTTTGCAATATATACAGAAATACTGCTTCTTATCCCCTTTACGACCTCTCGATCGGGCTACCTGTAGATTTTTCAATTCACATCTCGTAAATCCTGCTTGATTCACTGATAGGGAAATATCAAATAACGAATCTTTTGACAGATTTGGGATTTTGTCATCCATGTTCTCTTTGAAAGCATTCTGTTGATCATTTTTGTCACTTGAAATACCATCATCGTCAGAGCTGTCATCTTGACCACTCGCATCTCCAGAAGATGGAATGTATTCAGGGTCATCTTCAGCATCAACATCATCAGAATCTAGTAGGAGAATAAGTACTTTTGAGAGCTGTAAAGATTGAGAGTTTCAAAGGACTAAAATAACGAAATGATTACCAAAATCCAAAGCGCGAGCAATTTTCTTATTTTTAATGTCTCGGTTTCTCCTACTCATACGAATTGGCGAGATTTCACTTCGGGTATTATTATTTGTCTCTAAAGTCATGTCATTCATATTCTCATCGAGAATATGTTGTTCATGATCGTCGTTGCCTGCAATATCTTCATCTTCTGAGTGGTAACCTTGATAATAACACATATTCTGATCTCAATGTAGGGGAAGGTTGGGCAAAATGGCATATCATTCTACATGTATTTTGCTATGCCATATTGCCCGGCCTTCCCCTATGTCACATTTAGTTCTTGTGAGGATTGGAATAAGAATAAAAATGAAATGAGGAAAAGAAAAAAAGATTAATTTTCATTCTTATTTTATTCATATTCTTAGCTTAATTTTTTACCGCATTTCATTCTCATAACGATGTTATTCTTCTCCCCCTCTTTCTCCTTCCCTCCTTATTCTCAGAAGAATAAAGATGAAATAAGACAAAGAATAATCATAGGAACAAGAATTTTCATCCTTATACTTATAAAAGAGCAAGAATGAGAATCAGATGAAATTAATAAAAAAGAATGAAAATAATTATTGATTCTCTCATCTTCTTTTGATGAGAATAGAAAAAGAATGATGGGAATAGCAATAATAATTGATATTTTTCCTCCAACAATTAGTTTGAATATTTTGAGTCAGAAAATTAGCCGTTATGGTCACTTGCGAAGGGACCATAATGGACGATTTGCAAACGGAGAATAACAGCAATAATGATAATGATAACTGATTTTAAAAAAATGATCAGAACATATATTTACCCTTCGAGAATGCAAAATTCGTCTCCCAATGCTCATATAGGGTATATGCTGGTCTATTTCACTATTCATAGAATCATCCCCTGAAGTTTCAGTTGCTGCAACGAAGGAGCTTGCAAATGATGTACCTTCTCCATCCACTTCATTTGAATAGCCTTCAAATTCAGTGCATTTGTCCCATCAACTCTTGGGCAGTAATCTCTTCTCTTCTTTCTGTTTCAGGATTTTTAGCAACTTGCGCACAATTATCCTCATTATCTCGCATAGGTTCAGTAGATACTTCCACAACCATCTCATCATTTGTAAAATGCGGTACTTTACTGCAATTTCCCGTCAAATCAGCAGAAATATATTCCATAGTCATATTTTGTTCATCAATTTGATTCTCAGCCACATATCCTCCACACGAAAAAGGCACATCCTTTGGATCCTTTTGTTTCACTTGAACAATCTCTCGCTCGAATTCTTCCATCGACTTCTTCATCTCTTCATGAATTATTGTTTGAGTTCTATGATTCTTCCTCAGGAATTGTTTCAGGCAATTGATATATGTCTCATCAACTTTTTCTCCTTTAATTAACATCGCAGATAATTCTTTGACTATTGCTCTATTAGCTAATACTGATAGCTTGAGTGATATTTCCGGATTATTCATTATGTCTTCGTGGGTCTCTCTTTCACTACAACGACCATTCTCTATATGAATTGGATTGATTTCTTTAATTAGAGATTTTATTTCTCGAGCAACGTTTCCTTCTTTCCCAGAGACTTCCTCCACCGTCATGACTGAATGAGAGATGCTTCTAACCAGTTCAAAGGTCTTATTTAGAAGAAATCTCTCCTCCGAATTGCTATTATTTTCCAATTGTTGATCTTTATTTATTCCTCCATACACCGAAACTGCATCAATTTGTATTTTCGGAATTAACTTACACTCTTCTGCCACTGCAGAATTGACTGAAATTTTTGTCTTGTTTGTGTTTTCATGATCATTGCAGTGCAGACTTTTGCCTGTTCCGTTGATATCAGCTGACTCAGGAACGATATCTTTGACAGAAGATTTTGATGAATGAATCCTCCGTTCCTCATTCTTCTGGACTTTCCTTAACTCATTCGTGATTGTTTCCTTTGATGAAGGCAATCGTGTGTTTTCATCAGGATCTCTTCTGATTTCATCGCCCTTTCTCCGAATGGTTCTTTCACTTTTCCTTGATGTTTGTATCACCGTATGTTCGTTAACATTACTGGAATCTAACTTTCTCCGTACTTTCTCCTTATCATCCATGAAATTACCGATATCCAAAGTTCTTTCCTTTGTATCCCCATCTTTGTGTAATTTATTATCTCGTGCACAATCAGCTTCATTTCCTTGTGATGAGTCATATTGCTCTTCACTCAGTCCTTGAATTTTGTTCTCGTGATTATGGACGTCGATTCGATATTGGAGTTCATCATGTGAACGAGTCTCATCAGCTGTGAGCAATAAAGGCACTGAATTTGATACTGGAGAATTAAAATTTGAGACGTCCTTCTTCTTACTCTCAAAGATCAGTTTCCTCCTGACATTTTTTCCATGACCTGCATTATCCAATCCGGGCACGAGTGAGTGCTGCGAGGATGTCTTCGCACCAATGTGTGATGGATAATAGTATTTTCTAACGAATCCATGATTTGTTCCCTCATTATCATTGACCTCATTCTTGTATCGTAATGCATTACGTGAGCCCTTGCCTTCTGAGAGACGTGATAGTGTGATTGTAGAATATGCAGAAATAATGCTAGAATTTTTTTTTTCCTCGCTCTTAGAGACTAAATTCGCTCGCGCATTTTTTTACAACCAGTTATTGCTGTACGTAGAATTGGAGATCTTTCTAATACCTTATTCTGAGATTCGGGAGGATGAACTCAGTGGATGCTTCTTCTGATTGATTTGCAAAGGAGGGCATGGTTCACTAGCATCTTTTTTTTTATCATTATGAGTTAACTCCTCGGACGGAGCATCAAGTGAACCGTTTCCATCAAAAACAGATGAGCATGTAGTCTTCAAAATTGGAGACAATTTCGGAATTGGTGAAATGTCGGAGCTCTGTTTCTCTTCGTTATTAGTGTTGATAGAATGACGATGTATTTTATGGAGATTTGATACAAATTCGCACAAAAATTTTCCGGACCCTGAAAATAATTCCCCAGAATTAACATTATTCATAAAAGGAGGGACTTCTAAAATGAAGAAGAAAGGTGGATGGCAATAGTATTTCCAATGTAAATCTTCAAATATGTAGGGTCCATTACTTCGACTTTCTGTTGATCGTCTCAGGTTTTTTTCTCGTGTAAAACGGTTTTCTACGTTTTCATTCATATGAATCTCCAATAAATTTACAGTAGCATTGTCTTGTGGGCAATCTCTGCTCTCTGAAAGATTAGATACATCCCAAGATACATTCTGAAAATAAAATAATTATTGGATAAAAATAACTCATCTCTAGGATATTTCTGAGCCAATTATTATATAATAAATAAGGAGCATGTATATTTCTGTTGTTCGGGGAATATTATCGTGTTTATCAATATTATCGAATGTGAAAAATCGACGACACTCACTGTTACCAGAGATACCCGGGGACTATGTCGATTGAGGTTTTTTGTAATATCAGCCAGTACGTTTCGAGTACCTAATGGGAAAAAAAGTTTAGCTCTCATTTAACATTCATCCACGCATTTCAGGGAGCTGTACTACGAAATTTTCGCAATGTAATGAATCGAAGAATCAATAGAGTTAATTGAAAAATACTAACTATATCATTCTCGATACTTTTGCTCCCGGAGAACACTCAATGTTAAAATTTAATCATTCAAACTGGTCCTGGAACTATCATTTTCCATTTCTCATTCAACATAATAGGCTTCAAATTGTGAAAATGATGAAAATGGACGAACATCGACGGGAAAAATTCCGGAAAAGCTGTTATCGGTTGTATTTCTTTAAAATGTCTGCTTTTGAATTGAATTCAGAACTTTTTTTTTCATTATTCCGTCAATCCTGGAACTATCGGTCTTGGAATTATCAGTTATTGAAATTGATGTATCTCTCCACGTTTCACTTAGAGTTCATCTTATCGAATCAACGATCACTTCAACTTATCAAATAGAATGTGAAATGAACAGATATTGAATCTGATGAACGGTGTTATTGAGTAAACAATCAAAAGAACGCTGGGTGATCAAAACAAAATTCATAACCTATCGGAACTCACTTTTCTCACTCAGTAAATGAATTGATATTCGTCGATCGAACAATCAAAATGAAATCATCAAAATGAATTGGAATGATTGAATATACTCGCCATTATGAGCTAGAATACGACCGGTACATTTCTTACCATTCACCTCAAGTGTACAGATATCTTTGTTTACTTTTTTAACTCTTGAATGGTAACACACAGTGTGTGGACCATCTGCCAACGAGATTAACAGATACATTATTTATGATATTAATGAATGAAAATTTATTTCCTGCAGTTCATTATTGAACTTAATTTCGAAGAATTTCCTGCCGCCTGAATGTTATGGAGCTGAGAATGTGATGTTACCAACTTAATTCATGGGGAGAAATGACGGATGCCCCCTGGTGGGGAATAAGGTTGGAAAGTATCAAGGTTTCCGTGGGAGTTTTCAATCACTCATTAAATTCATGTTTTTAGAAATTCGCTTATAACCAATTCACTGCAAAAATTTATGAACCCTAAATGAATAATTACTATAGAAAATTGATTCTACAATTTGAGTATTGTGACGGAATCCGTCAGGGCGTAATTAGGCCCAAATTGAATAAAATATAAAAGAAGGGACGAATTAAATAAAATATTAAATAAAATATTGATGAAGTAAAATATTAAATAGGGGAAAAGTAAAATTAAAAGGAAAATTAAAAGAAATAAAAAGGGAAAAATAATTAAATAAGAAAGAACTACGTAAATAAAATAAATAGGTTTAATTAGTTCTTAAAAGGGAAAAAATAAATAATTATTTATGGCCGAAGGGCGAATTTGAAATCGCGCGCGTCCTGAAGGGACTACGCGCGTCAAAACGAACGGCGCGCGCCGTGAAGGACTGCGCGCGCAGGGACCGCATGGTGTCAGTGGCGAACGCCATGTTTAACACCAGTTGCATCCCACACGACGTCGCGCATACACATCGTTCCGCGAGGAATTATAACAAAACGGAAAAAAGGAAGTGAAACGTGGGAGAAACAGGAAAAATGGAAATGTTAAGTGTACCTGAGGCCACAAGGGGGATGGGAGAGGAGAACACACCTCCACAGGGAGTCCCAGAAGCCGAGGAAAGGGTGGACAACCCGGTGGACCCTCCAGAGGTCCAGGTGAGTGCTCTTTTGTCATTTTGGTGGATTCGTCACCGCTCTCTCTCACTCTCATGGTGGGAAAGAACAGAGATGACGCCGAAGCCACCACCCCCTTTGGACCCCTGTTGCGTAGACTATTCACCCTTGTTTGAATACTTGCTTTTTCACCCTCGTGTAACTGTCGTGCTCACGCGTGTCTTCAGGCGCTCGCGCCAACGTCGCGGGGCGGTTTTTACCCCTTCGTGAGTTTGGGTTCCGGGGCTCGCTCGTCGCACTCCCGGAGGATCCAACGAAGTGAGGGTGGTTAAGTGGGGGAAGCTCGTGCTCCTCGCACCCCCTCACCCTAACACCGGGGTGTACTCGCGCACGGTTGTCCCAAACGGGACAAGGGATGATAAGATCGTCCTGTTTGTCCCGGAAAGGGATAAGGGATGATAAGATCGTCCTGTTTGTCCCGGAAAGGGATGAGGAATGATGCGATCGTCCTGTCCCAAAAGAGGGATAGGGATGCAATCCACGGACAATGGTCCCCCAAACGGGATAAGGGAGGACATCCGCGTATGTTTACCCCAAAGGGGAGTAAGGGCGGCCATTTGCGCCCCGTTCATCCCACAGAGTGGATAAGGGATGTAGTTCGTCCCGGTTGTCCCAGACAGGGATAGGGGAGGTTAAGCTCGTCCGATGGGCCTGAAAGGGACTCATGGATGGTAGTTGTGTTCCGATTGTCCCGGCGAGGGATAGGGGCTGTTCGTCTCGTCCGATGGGCCCGAAGGGGGATCCAGGGATGCCGTGCTCGTTCCTGGTGTCTTCCCCAAGGGAAAATCAAGGGACGCGGAGAGATCATCGACTGGCTGCGAGGCTGGTTGCGGGGATCAACCCCTAGTGGGTTTTCGGGGAACTGGGAACTTCCAGCGGTACCTGCGGGCTTGGGGACCCTCATTCCTCATCGAGGGGTCCTTCGACCCCTTGCGGACTGTAGCCTGGGCGGATCCAGAGCCAGTAGCAACCCTTCCCGGAAGGAAACCCCGACGACCGAGACCAGGATCTGTGGCTTGACGTCCGTCGCCCTGTTTATACTCATCAGTTTATTATTGTATTCTTGAAAATTCTTGTATTATTACTCATGGCCGAGGCCACGTTCAATAGCGGAATTCGTAAGAAAAATACGGAGTTTTGATGTTTTATTTACGACCCTTTCCCCCATCTTCACCAAAGGACCCGCGCCCTCTCTACACAACCGAGTGCTGAGCTGCCGAGAGGCTGTTCCGTACCCTTCCTCCCCTCCGAATTTTATTGGTTAATGTTAAGTGGAGTATTTGCTTGGATTGCGGAATGATTCGCGTTGGTTTTGAGATTCCGTTTGGAAGTTACGTTTGAGTTGTGGTGCAATCCGAAGGGAGAGGGATGTATTGCCTCCCGATTAGATTATAAGTTTTATCTGCTGCTGGAGCTGTTTGCGGTGTTGGTCCCGCCGAGATTCGACCAACTGGCGCCCATTAGGTTTAGTTTTTAGGAAATTGAGAGGGTAGGGAAGGGGACGACGATGACTGGCATGGAGGGGTAGGCTCTCCCCGAAATGTCACGTCACAGTATCAATCAATTATGGAGTCCATGAAACTCTGAAATAATCGATGGTGGCAGCAATAATTTCCCTTCTTGCTAATATCCTTTTCTTGTAAACAATTAATAAGTCATTCCCAAAGAATCACCTCTACGCGATATATATGGATTGATTGCAAACTATATGAAGAAGATAAATAATTGATAGTGTTGGAAAGAGTTTCCCACTTTTATGAAATCATAAAAAAAGAATGAAAAATTACGTCAGAAATTCCTTTTTTTGCAATATACATATAAATTAATTGTAAGCTCTATAGAGGAGATGAATAATCGATTGGAAACGAATCATCAAGATCTGACAATCCTTTTTGAAAGTCGCCAACAAGTTGTAAAAGAAATTCCTGATAACTGGAGAAACTAAGGGAAAGGATTCGAGAAATAGAATAAAATAGATTGAATGGGACGGAAAGCAATATTGCATTCATGGTTTTGGAATGATGATATTTTTTATGTTTGTATATCATGGCCCTTAAATCATAGAAATTATGAGAGTGAATGAACACTGACGCAACGAATTTCCAGAGAAGTCTCAATCGAGTAAATTCCCTTCGAATATCTCTTCCTTATCTTTTTCGAGAGCAGATTAGTCTAGTATTCAGTGGTCCTGGAATTACTGGTCCTGGAATGATAATTTTTGTATTTGCAGACCTTTAAACTCGATGGTAGACTACAAATTCATAATAAGCATTCCTTGAAACTTGAAAGAATTATTGGAGTGTATACCGATATTTTGATTCGCTTCGCTTCTTATAATGAGCTTTCAGAGGATTCTAGTCTTGGAATGATCATATGTTGTATTTGTGTATATAATGGACTTCCAATGATTGGAATGATGGAAGTGAATCAGTTTTAATATGAAGAATTTCCAAAAAAGGATACATTGATTATATTTCCACGGAATTTCTAATTCTCAATCCCTTGGAGAACAGATTTGTGCATCATTTAATTAGTCCTGAAATTATCATTTTTGTATACGTGGAGCTATTCACCTTGAAGGTGCGAAGGGATTGATGATGAACATTTCTAAAACATTCAAACAATCACTAAGGTTCCACTAATCATGAATTCGACAATTTACTATTCGATCCGTTCTCCAAAATGAGCTTCCAGAATGACTAGGAACTATCATGTTTTGTGTCTGTTTTATATAGGGAAGGGTGGGGCAAAATGAGCCTTCGCTGCAACATGAGACAGATCTTTTTTCTCGTGAAGGACTCCATAAAAAAGCCTGAAAAATTCTGAATGTGCTCAAATATGTTAACATTATTTGGGAATTTTTCCGGATGTTTCCCCAGAGGCCTTCACCCTCAAAAAAGCTCTTAATCTTTCCGATCAACAGTTCCATTTTTCCCGAGTGTCCCCTATTGGGGCTCAAAATCCAGTATACACTTAATGCAGGAAAAAGGTAATGAACTATGGAACAGTACATAATTCCTATTGACCTGCTGTACAAACTCGATCAAGAATTGGATTCTGAATCAATTGTTTGATCTTGTTGAGACGGAGAAAGTCCATCGTTCACAACTGGGACTGGAACTCATGGTTTTGGAATGATCCCTTCATTGATCGGTCTTGGAAATATATAGGGTCTGGCACAATCCATTTGATATGTAAAATATATAATCGTGGAATTCGCCTTTGGGATTTGGTGATATTGCATATCAGTGTCTATTGAATTACAGACAGCCTTCGAAAATTTATAAAGTATTTTGAGATAAGTAGAATCGTTGTATACCAGAAAAGTTCATATGTTTCTCCTGGTCGCTGAACTCGGCTATAGTACATATATATATATATATATATATATATATATATATATATATATATATATATATATATATATATATATATATATATATGTATGTGTAATGGTAATTTCGAGGACCTTTTCGTACATGTAATGGTTATTTCGGGGACATTTCGTTATTTTGAGGACCGTCCTGAAATTTACACAATCTATTGATTGTATATTTCGAGGACCCGAATAAAAACGGGGACGCGGTCCTCAAATTTACATTCGAACGTTCGGTCATTTTGAGGACCGAAGAGAATAATCCATTCAATAATCGTTCAACAATCGCCACATTCGGACGTTGCTACCCAACAGTGAAATCCTGGCCGGTTCGATCGATTCCAATTAAATGTGGGCATTGGCATTATTTACCGATCACGTTTTATGGATCAGTAAAACTGAGGATGTTTCTATTTCCGGTAAACGATGTAACGTGACATACAGTGATCGAAAGAAATATGCTGCAGGTGTCCTGGCTTTATCCAGTAAGTAAAATAATTTTTTTTTCCCTTAATTCATCTTTTTATGAATCTTTCTCGTTTTCTTGCCTATTCTTAGGAAATCAAAAAACTCTAGAGAATGTGAAAATGTACATTGATGGGACTATTGCGTGCATCGATGGGAAATGGATTTGTGAAGAAGTGAGAGAAATGACATTCGCGAAAACTTGCAAGCAAGGAGTAAAGGATGATGCAGGTTAGGTGAAATAATGATGTCCAACTGTTCTTTTCTCTCTGATATGCATTACTCAATCATTTTTTTTTCATTTATTTTAATTACTCAATTTTTCATTGCTTCTTTGATACCTCAATCTCATTAATACTCTCTCTAGATCATATCATGTTCGTGGAAAAAACTTCTCTCACACAATCACCGGCATGTGGACACATAACCTCATTCTTACTCAAGAACGAACTTCTGGACCAAGATGATTTTTTCGGTAAAGAACATCCACTCTTTCATGAATATTCAATCGGAAATTTTTCTGTAGCAGAGAGATAAAACAAAATCAATCAATTTCTACTCTCAACTACACCCTACTGATTTTTTAATAGCTAGAAAAGAAAGCGAAATTTCTGAGTTATTACTTGTGCAGCTTCAATTGTTCTTTACAAAAGAGTTTGTTAGAAAAAAATTCTCATCTCGATTCACCCAGTTATTTCATAGAAAATCCCATTCATTGATTGATTCATTCATTAACGAAGTATGCTTTCCGTAGCTAAGTCTTCATACTTCATAAAACTACGACGACTGAGTCCAGAGGAGTACAATGATATGACTCCATCACTATCAAATTTTTCTGAAACCAAAGATACTGTATCAATACCTAGAACGACAGATACTGATCCAAAAGCACTCGTGACTGATAATCTAGCTCATCCTGATTCCACAGGTAACATGGGAAAGAACTGATTTTCGTTCATATTTAATTCATTAAATTTCAAACTCCAGTTTATTCTCAATCTTTCACTTTTCTTTTCCGTCTGAAAACATTCAACAAATATTAAAATGTATTACAATGCTGTGATTTTTTAATCTTGAACTAATATTCTTTTTCTCGTAGATGGATGCTCAGGTACAAATACTACTGTGCATGTCCCTGAATCATCACTGTGCCCAGGCTCTCCAGACATCGATAAACGCGAAGAATTCGAGCAAGAGTGCAAGAAATTTCGTCGAACGTGTGAAATAGCGAATCAGAGCAGCAATAAAAATACTCAGCAGATTCCATGTGGTGATAAAGTCATTGAAGGTTCTTCAAAATTGACTAATTCTTCGTTGAAGTGCTCTGTACAAGGCAATGAAGAATTTAAGGACAATGTACCCTCGTCCTTAGATGCAGCAGAAGTCATACAATTGCCAGCTGAACCACGAGAACCTTCAGGAGCAGATGAACAAGCGATGAATCTCAATGATGAAAACAACAACTCTAGCCGGAAATTAATGTCAGTTGACGAAGTTGAAGAAAAAACAATAGCAGCAAAACCAGGAAAAAGCAACGAGAGTGAGATTTTTTCAGATCCCTTGAGCAGAATTGAGGTACCTCTAGCTCAATCATCTACTCCGGAGAATGAGTCAGAGACGTCCGAAATTGGAGGAAAAGTGGAAAAACTGAATACTACGTTCATCATCAATGATGAATGTAAAGAAAGATATTTACCCAATAATGATTCACTGGAGCAAACTGACATAGCCTCTGAGAATGAGGAGAGAAAAATCGATAACGACCTCGTGTCATCAGATATATCGAATGATATGGGAACAAAAATTAAAGAGGAGAACAATCATCGTATATCTGAGCTGGAGTCAAGTAAAACTACAAATGATGGTAACTCAACATCAGTACTCGATGGTACAATTATTGATGGAACAATTTTATCAACGTCTCAAGGAGAACATACAGCAAATCCTTTTCCAGGTTTATCAGTAAGCAAAGCACCATGGATCCTGAAAAGTGAAGGAGAGACGAATGAAAAGAAAGGAAGTGGGATAGTGGATACTATGAACACGGGACTGATAACAAATGACGTAGAGTTTTTAATCGAGAGTGACTTATTATTACAAAATGACTTCAGTTATCCTTTGACCAATTCTAACATCATATTACTTGATGAGGTTTTGGCAGCCGTTGATGGTTTAGGAGACATTGAGACTCGTGGACCAACTGTTATGAGTACTGCAGATTTTTTTCCAAATGATCGCCAAGAGAGATTGGACATTGATCCGTTCAAAAATAATATCAATATTCCTGCAGAAGATTCAATAGAAAACCAAGATGCGAACAATAATCTTGATGAAGACAACAAAACGTGTCATATTCAATGTTCAACAGAAAGTATCGGTAAAATGAATGAAGGAAATGTTTTGAATTGAGTTACTTTTAAGTGGGATTTCGGTGGGTGTCAGTTGGGTGGTCAGTGGGAGGCGGAAATAAAATCAGGTGAAAATGAAAAAAGTCACGGATTAAAGCCGCAAGGCAAACCAGTATATTTCTGGGAAAATCCCGCGGGTCACTTGTTACAAATGTTGATAATAGTCTTGGTCACTAAATGTCTTTAAATAAATAATAATAATAATCGGTTGATGCACTGAGGTGAATATCAAATAAATATATATAAAGTTGAATAGCAAAAGGTTGAGAGACCTTAAGTTGGATTACGCGTTGATAAACCGAACTTGTTAGCGTTGCGTCTCGAAGACAAGTGGGGGTTTTCGGTGGCCCAAAGTGTGAAAAATAGTGGGGGGTCGTTGGTGTCTGGTGAGGCTCTCGCTGTCACCAATGATTGACGTGATTGACCACCGTTGGTCAATCACCCAGAGCGCGAAATTAGGTTGATTTTAAACAGGAAAGTTATCAAGAGATAAGACAGGTCCATGGATTATGAAAGATGAAATGGTCAATTTACCATCATATCGGAATTTGCTATCACAAAGTAATGATACTGAAGTTTGTAGAAAACTAGAGGAACCTGCAGCACACTCTTCAATGCTTGAGAATATGACCTCGCCACTGGACTCTGACCACGAGCATGATGAAGAAGGTGAACAGTCAAACTCATCAGCTGCAGACGAAGACTATCAGCCCTTAAATGAGGCGACGTTGAATTCTGAGGATGAAGACGATTTTATCGATGAGGCAGAGAAAGAGGAGGCTGGAGTCGAAAAAAAAAGAAACCCCTCCAAAGTCGGTCAACACATCACTAAGAGAGGATCCACAAGCTTCTGCTCCTGATGATCGTGGGCTTAACGTGGAAACTTCAGACTCAGGTGCGAAGTGGTATTTTTCCTTTTATTGCATTCACAAGAAGAGAAAAATCGCCCGGCATTTGGAAGACAAGCACAGCAATGAAGAAGATGTCCGGAAATTCTTAGCTCTACCACCGAATAATCCAGAGAGGCGAGCAATTATTGCAACTCTCAGAAAAGCTGGTAATGATAAGTACAATACAGACGGAAGATTTAATGATGGAAAGTTGATAACCTGTTCACGGCCGAACACAAGGATGCAGAAAACTGCTGAGGACTTCATGATTTGTGCTAATTGTAAAGGCCAGTATGCCAAAACGAGCCTGCGTCATCACTGGAAGTTATGCACGAAGCAGAGTGGGAAAAACGAGAGAATTATTTCTGTGAAGAGTAAAAAAATTGCTGCAAGAATCCATCCATCTGCTAGTAAAAATGTGCGGCGATCCATATTCCCATACTTGCGTGAGGACGAAGTAGTTCGTAGTGTACGCTACGATGAACTCGTAATATTGTATGCAAATAAAATGTGTCAAAAGTATGGAGTTCACCAACATCATCACGAAATGATTCGATCAAAAATACGGAAGCTCGGCCGATTTCTGCTTGCGATCAAGAATATTACCAAGACTATCACGAACCTGTCCGATGTCTTCCAGCCCAAGTTTTACGATCATGCTGTTCAGGCTGTGCGTGTAGTGACAAATCTCGATGGAGCCCCGGACTTGGCAGCGCCTAGTACCGCTACAGACTATGGAACCTTACTGAAGAAGGTCGGTGAAATTTTGCGATCCGAATGCATCAAGAGAGAAGACTTTGAGAAACAGAAAAAAGTAGAGGATTTTTTGAAACTACGCGATGAAGATTTTCCAGTGAGTATCAATAGACCAGCAGCTGAAATCCAAATGCAAAACACTCGAAGAAAGAATGTTGTTCTACCAAGTGCCGATGATGTGAAGAAACTCTACACATTCATTGTCAACGAGCGTAACAAATGGTTTTTACAATTGACCAAAGAATTCTCATTCAGTGCTTGGCATGGATTAGCAAAAACCACGTTAATCTATCTACTCATCTTCAATCGCCGTAGACCTGGGGAAATAGAAAGACTATACCTTGAGGACTACTCTAGTAGGAAAGGTATCAATCAAATAGCAGGTGGAGATATTTATCACAAGTTGAGTGAAGAGGGGAAAAAACTCGCTGATACATATGAGAGATTCGAGATCCGTGGCAAGCGTGCTCGAAATGTGGCTGTTTTAATCGATATCGATGTTCGAGACTGCTTGGACCTGCTGATAAGACACAGGGACGATGCCAAAGTACCAGCAACTAATCAATACTTATTTGGATTACCATCTAATGACGCAGATCGTGCCCGTTATCTCAGAGCATGTGAATTGATGAGAATATACTCTTCACAATGTGGTGCTAATATTCCAGAAACTCTGCGTGGCAATGAGCTCCGGAAGGACGTCGCAACCAAATGCATTACGTTGAATTTAACTGATGGTGAGGCTACAGATCTTGCGAATTTCATGGGCTACGCAGAGAAGATTCACAAAGACATCTATCGTCAGCCAATTTTACAGAAGGATATTCTGAATATTGCACAAATTTTAACTACTGTGCAAGGCACTAATAACGACGATAGTGATGAAGAGACTGAACCAAGCTCTTCAGGAAATATCGCAAGAGATGCCACTCAACCAAGTCCTAGCAGATGCAGCTTTGGAGCAATTCCAAAACGTGTGTTCAATCAATCTTCTCAAATGTCAATGGCTGAAAGTGGGACACCCCGAAGATGGTCCACTGAAGAACGGGATGCCGTTCTCTCAGCATTTAAAGAACATTTGCAGGAGGGGAATATTCCCTCTGGAAGGGAAATGCAACAGTTGATCGATTCAACCAGGTGCTTACGAGGGCGTACAGTACCGCAACTACGTACGTGGCTACATACCCAAAGGAAAAAAAATAAAAAAAAGTAATTATTTATAAATGTTCAGTGTCACATACTATATTTAATTCCAGTTTTCAATTTCGAGGAATCCTCAATATATGAGATTCATGGTAATTGCTAGTCAGATAGCAAAAAGAGACCTTTTGGTGAAGCAATGAAAAATAATAATAATAATGATATCTCGTTTTGATAGTTTTTTTGCAATAAAAAGAAGAAAATCCCCGAAAAATATTAATGTACTACTCTTTATTTTTTGTGTTACTCTGTTTTCCTTCTCTCCCTATTTTTCCCAGAAATTTTTCAGTACTACAAAATCCTCAGAGCAGCAATAAAATTACTGAGCAGATTCGTTAAAGTGCTCTGTACCGGGCAATGAACGATTTGAGGTCAATGAACCCTCGTCTCCAGAAGCAGCATAGAATTTTAGAGTATTTATCATGTAGGTCCCGGAAATAACCCTTCTGTGAAAGGAAAATATGTCCCGAAAATTAACATCATATGGAAGTCCTCGAAATGACTGAAATATATGGTATATAGTCCCGATATTACTCGAAATACGGGAATGTATACATAACCTCAAAATAACCGTTATATGATGTGTCCCAAAATAACCATTAGTTTGAAAATTCCAAATATCTAACTCAAAAATAGAGAAATAAAAAAGTATATTGTTTTTTTTAGGTATATAATGCATATTTCCATCGTTTCCGCTAAATAACTTTTCGAGTCCTCAGAATCACCATTGTGTATATATATATATATATATATATGTGTGTGTATTGGCGACTTTGGGGACTTGCAACATAACCTCTTTTAAATCATCCATAGTTCAATTTATATACCGGCAAAAATTAATATCAATGTTTTTTTTTATCACTTCTTATATGTTTTCAAAGCATAATCCTAATCAAAGGATATTTCGAGGTCTAATATATTTTGTCTACTATCGAGATTATGTAATATACCATCATGTAATATATTCGTTTAGCGTCGACCTGACGCTAAACGAATGAGGCAACGTTAACGGTCGCCGAATTTGCGCAAATAATTAATTCATAAAATAACAATCCCATACAATGAAATAATAATATTAATAATCACAATAATCTTTATGAAACGCAATGAACACAATTCAACATTTCTCTTTTTTTTTGTTTTTTCCTTCGTCAATAACTCGTGACATAAAATTTTTTATTCATTCGAGTCCAACGCGATCAGTGGAAAATTCTATTCAGATGATAATTTAATCATAAATGAATCAATGACGAGGAATTTGATCTCACAGAGATATTCGGCTCTAAGAGACGTCATAACGACGCCGGAAAGAATTTAATTAAACGTAGCCTCACTACTGACAAGAAGATTCAAGTATAATTTATTAGTTATTCGCTCACCAGTTTGAAGGAACGAGTATTCATCCACTGAAATCGGCTCTCGGGACTCTACACTGTCAATTTGACTTTTCTTTAATTTTTTTTTCTTTTTCTTTATTTTCACGACAACTAAAATCTTCGACAATGCATGATGCAACGCAACAGGTGTCAAAAACGAGAATGACCCTGAGATGGCGGCTTATCTCGTTAACGAAGCCGGCTGATGTTGTTGCTGATGAAGGCTCTTCATTACAATCCCAACAACGTCGAATTGTTGTGAATTTACTTTGCTCCAGGCCTCTCAAAATGACTCCACAATTGTCTCAGCTGAAGCCTTTGACACCAGTCCGTCCGGTGATGCCCTCTGCCGTCGTCGATGAGACATTCATCTCTCCCACCGATAAGCGGTACAATTCAAAATTAAAATTCGTTACATCATTTGTCATACAACAAAATTCTCTCCCTGATCTAGATCGGTTGATTCCCGTTCTGGTCATCGGAAAATATATACTCAATCTATAGCTCCCAGACGAACAAAAATGTAATTTCGACGTTATAAAAAAAAAACATTGATAATATCTCAATGAACCGAGGAACAATTGGAGACGACTGACGCCGTGAACCCGTCAATGGCGTCGCTAATTAATCAGACGTCGCTAATGACGCCTGTCATTAATCTTTAATGATCTCGAGAAATTGCCACACGCTTACCGGAATAATTGCTCTCCGTGTCCTCCAAACAGTCTATTCCTCGAATCCAACTTCCTTTTACGGTGTGACGCGGTGTCCCCCGCGTCGCAGGTAAAATACGCCCCTCCCCACAACCCTATCAACCACCTCCCCCTCGGGCCCTAGAATGATATGAATGAATGATGGATGCATAGGGTGAGTGAATATTATGTAGGAATGAATGACGAATGGATGAGGACTAGGAGAAGAGACCCCAGCGAGCACCGTAGAAGAAGAGGCAGCATCCCGCTCCTTCAAATCTGGCGCCGTGGGGAAATTGTGAGTCCACCAGCCACAGGGGGGAGCCACCATCCGGCCAACTCATACGCGCACGACCTCCTGCGCTGAACGAGCGCACAGGAATGCGCGGACAATGAACCCCGGAATCTTGATTGGCATTGACCCAATAGGTCAAGGGAACAATCCTATCGGGATACATCGTGAATAACCTGAAAGAGAAGAAAAAGAGAGATCCGAGAGGAAATTAGAATAGAGGTGAAATAGAACAAGAGAAGTCGTCGAAGCCTTGGTGTCCCGTCCCGGAGAAGTTCAGGAGAGGAGAATTCGTGCACTGAGACGAGAGGAGAGTCCCAGAGTCGAGACGCAGAGAAGCCGAGAGAGTGTGCCCAAGCTTCCAGATACGTGAACGCCGGATCCAGAGGAGAAGGACGCGGAAAGGACACCTGAACCAGTGAGACATTGAAGGGATTCCACGAGCCAAGGTCTGAACGGTTTTATATAATATTTTTCCTCCCAACATTGTTACGCGGAATTTCCCCTAGTATCCCCTGGTACAGTACAAGAGTGTCGTTAATGCATTGACGCTGTGGGATCATTGTGTGTCGTATTGTAGTGAAGTTCCCTTTTTGGGAACAGAGAGACTTTGTAAGAATCCGAGTGATCATGCAGGCCAGTTCCACGCTGGTACCATTTACCCCCTAGTAGAACCTGAGCCCTAGCAACCGAAGAAACTATTGTGGTTATTTCTCCAGATTAGCACCACTGTCTATGGTCAAGAGTAATTCCCCGAAATATTATTTGTACGAAAATAATTTTTAGTGATCAAGTGTATTTCCGAGTGATCATACTACATGACCACGTATTCTATTCTCAGATCAGTAATACTTGCCCAGGTCATTATTATTTTCATAGATTATTATCCTTGCTTTTGGTCATTATCATCAGATCATTAAGTAGTTATTATCATCATTATTTTTTGGAGTTGAGGACACGGCCGCGGCCCGAATAAAGGAATTGTTATTTGTCAGTGATCACTCTCTATCATTATTTTCCCCTTTTCCCCTACAGATCCCCTTTCGTTGTGAAACTCTCTTCCAAAACCATACCGTCGAGGTCGACGGGAATAAAGGAATAGGTCACAATTTCCCTCTTAATAATTCCGGCAATTATAAAACAAAATGATCGGAATCACTTGCGACGGTACTTATTGCTTCAAGTCCATCAAAACGGAAAGTGAGGCTAACAAGCCGGCGTGCACACAAATCAGCCACCAATGGCTTTGCCTCTCGAGGATTGGCTAATGAAATGCCGTCAATCTTCCCAATTAAAAAATGTCAATACGTTTTTTGTTAATTTGTTAATTTCAGGTATCGACACCACTTCACCGTCGGGTGCTGTGACATCCACAACTTCCAGTGTTCCTCCGCCAATCCGTGACCAGTGTTCCTCCGCCAATCCGTGTCTGGTTTCGGCTTCTCCAATGAAAGTCCCGTGGAACTATCGACGCGCCAGCTAGCGTCGATAGGAGGTATTAACTCTGCTACGTCATAGCTGCCTCTAGCGCCAGCGATGCTCCAACTTGCCGCATCCGGCAAGCGCGGGAAAATTCAACCAGATAAAATATGAAACGAAATTAATACACTAATTACTACGACCATTTGTTCCTCGCTCGATGGCCTTCCGCTCTGGTGGTCTTGTGTTTTACCACATCTCGGTCTTGACTGGCGATAAAATATTGTGACATGAAAATCTGACGTCACAATATATATACTTATTTGCTGGAGAAAGTCTGTACACAGGTACACACTTACTCGAGCAAAAAAGCAGCTATACGCACGTAGCTGCTAGCCACGTAGCAGCTAGCGCGCAACAGCCTAGTACCAGTAAAAACTCAGACGCTCCAAGAAATCTACACTCGAGGAATATCTGAGAAGGTCAGTGAAGCATCAATTCATTTGGTAAGTTGGCCAAAGAGGTCAATGACGGTACTGACCTTCTCATCAAGCACTTTTGAAGACGCTAAGCGTCATTATTACTTTTTCGTTTGTCAACTTACTCTTCCGTTAACTTTTACTCGTTACACATCCGTGCTCATCAATATATATTTCATCCTTTGTGACCACGCGGTTAACTACTTTATGAATTCTTCTATGTTATAGTTCAGTGTAATATATGGAAAATTACCGAACCTTCGACGCTAGATGAATTATGTGCCAGAGTTTTGATTGAACTGCCGAGGAGAACAGACGTGGTTATTTTCACTCGGGTCTCTCCAAGTTTTCACGTTCAATTGTGTGTGAAATTAAATCATTTGAAAGTGATTTAAGTAAACATAGTAATGGACCGGTGCCTGGAAAATACCTCGGGACTCCACTCTATGAGTGAAACAAGTCCAAAATGCGCTCAGCCCCCACTGACTCCTCCTGTTGAGGAAACAGGTCAGACACCTCTAACGGTAACAACGCGTCAACAGGACTATCCCAAAGGAAATCTTACTCATGGAGGCCTCAATCCGGAAGGGAGAGTCAGTGAAGCAAGAGTCAGAACGAAAGACGAGAAAAGAAAAAGCAGGGTAACAGCAAAGAAGAGCACAGTGAGTCTGATAGCAATGAAAAAGAGGAAAAAGGTACAGAAGAAAAAGGAGAAATTAAAATTGCAGTGAAAACACTCATTAGCCCAGCTCCAGATCATTTTCGGGCCTGTCCCGAGGCTTATCCAGTCTCTTTGGACGATCTCGTCATGCATGTCACACATGATTCGGTTGGATTTCTCCGTATATTATACGTTACTTAAGAATCAATCACCAATCAAGAAATGAAAAAGTACATTTGGTGCACATGACAACTACTATACAAGTCAGTTACAGGCCAAAACCTTGGAGAAGATGATGATCACTCCCTGAGACGACAAGTAGTCCTTCTCAATAACTATAATCTCATCAAGATGACTCCATTCAACAACCAGCAGGCCAGTCTAGGCCACAATCAACTCAACTATAGATATAAAACATGGAAAATTCTTCACTGGAATTGTCGTACCAGTCGTCAACGTTATCCGGAACTTCAAGTAACAATTAATGATTTTGATATTCTTATTTGTATAGGAACTAAATGAACACCTTCATACAATCGGGATATCAGATTCCCGGGCTTTCATGTCATAAGACAAGATAGAGAAAATAACCAAGAGGAGGGGGGGGGGGGGGGGGAGATTACTGATAGCAATCAGGAAATCAATTGCGTACAGACGTGTCGACACCTCTGCAGTTTCACGCGATTTTGCGGAAACCATCGGTCTGATAACGAACACGAAGCCTCCTTCCAACATTTCCGGAATTCATAGACCTCCGGGAAATTCATTAACTCGAATCCAATAACATACACTCACTTCATTTATAAACTCTCCTCCACACACATTAGTTGTAGAAGACCTCAATACCCGCAATACCGCTTGAAACTGCGACGGTAACGACACAGACGCAAACAGACTTCTCAATTGTATTGTTAGCTTCGATGCAATTATACATAATACCGAAACTATCTCTCGAGTGGACGAGCACACTCAATCCAACATAGATCTCATTATTTCTTTTTCACCTTTTGCCGACAGAATAAAATCCCGTGTGAATGATGACGGCTGCAGATCCGATCACTTCCCTTTCTTTATCCAAGTCTCCACAGAAAAAAAAAAAAATGTTAAACAGAGTCTCCGGTTAAGCTTGGTTAGAACTGACTGGGAGGGGGTAGGTGTGTCTTTGCAGGAGTCATTTACAGTATTTCTCGAACCCGAAGTTGATGACATGCCTCCTTCGCAAACATATGCAACGTTTGTCGAGTTTCTCTCGCATGCGATTAAGAAGCACACACCGATTAATAAACAGGTGCCTCCTGACAAACACAGAAATCCGGTTTCATGGTGGGACGCTGAATGCGATCATGCTAAACGACTGCAGCTTACGAAAAATGGCAATTCACAAGAGTATCTAAAGATTCTTATGAATTTAAGAAAAAAGAAGCGATGACAAGAAAATTATTCTTAAACAAAAAAAAGGAAAAATTATAAAAGTTTCGTGAAAAATATCGACGCTAGGAAGAATTTATAATACGCCTTGGATACATGTAAAATCTTGAAAAATGCGTGGATCAACAACTTGCCTATAAATACTGGTGAGCAATTTACAACAAGAGAATAGAGTCGAAGACTGCTTTAACTCAATAAGTTCACCGTGGTTTAACACAGATCCAAGCTATATTCCTCATTGTAAAGATAATGAAGTCCTAGGTAGTTACTTCAATTTCGCAGAATTTAATCACGCTCTGAATTCCCGTAAAACTAAATGATCATCGGGACTAGATGGCATAGATTATACATATAATCAAAAACTCCCTCTCAAGTATAAATTAATCCTACAAGACGAGATATATTTAATGGAATCTTTACGACATCTGACTTTCCTACCGACTGGAAAACACAATTTTTACACTTCATTCCGAAAGCTCCAGGCCTCGGGGTTCGTCCTATTGCGTTGTCATCATGCCTCTGCAAACTATACGAGGCGATTATTAAAAATCGCCTCGAGTGGTGGGTAGAATCAAATAAAATTTTACCGAACTATCAGAGCGGATTCCGTAAAGGCCGTTCTTGTTATGACAACTTGTGCAGTCTTCTTCTCCATTAAGATTATAATCTCTTGAAGCGTCGCGAAACACTTGAAATGTTCCTTGATATTCAATCAGCCTTTCACAGTGTTGATTCCACCATTCTTTGGAACCAACTGGCCTCCATTGGATGCCCTCCTAATATAGTTCAATTTGTGCAGTTACTAACTTGCGAAACATCATTGACCTCTCCATTCAACTCGTCTGTAAGGAAAGTATTCAAGGGAGTCTTGCAGGGAGGAATGTTATCCTCACTATTATACTCAATTTATGTCTCTGATATTGCAAAAAATATTCCAAATGAGGTTCTAATCTCGCAATTTGCTGATGACATGGTACTTTTTCATAGTTTTGCAACGTCAACAGAAGGAATACGGTCAGTTGAACAGGCAGCTAGCTTGCTCAACAATAACTTCAGAGAACTCGGCCTTACTTTATCGCCGAATAAAACTAAACTACTACACATAAACAAAAGACGAAGACCACCAGCTGACACATCGATACAGATCGATGGGCACAGAGTAGTATGCTCCTCATCTGTTCGTTTTTTAGGTCTTCCCCTGGATGATAAACTAACGTTTGAGCCACAGGCAGAGGGAGTCCAAAAGCTAGCCCTAAAAGCGCTCAATATAATCAAATTCCTTCTAGGAATTTGGTGGGGATATGATTCACAGAGTCTAGCACATATCTACAAAGCGTTCGTTGAATCCATACTAGATTACGGATTATTGATTTATTTTCCCTGGCAGGAAACGTACGCTAAAAAACAACTAAGATTACAATTCGCTGCAATCCGATTGTGTCTCAGGTACCGGCGATCAACACCAATAAATATTCTTCTGGCAAAGAGCAAACTACTGACTCTAGAAACCCGCGCCTCCTATTTGTGTGAAAATAATTTAACGAAAGTTTTGTGCAACAAGAATCTACAAATAACGATAGCTATCATGGAATACTTCGTCAATCAAAAACCGTGATACCTCAAGCCTTGTACTCTTATAAAATGCATTCGAGAAATAGAATCAACTATATCTCAACTGCTCTGCTCGAATTGCTTCAACATCTTTTCAACAAATCTTGAAACCGCACTGACTTCTCTCCCAGTCAACGAAGAATTTGGGCGCCTAGCTCAAAGTGTTTGTCATTCTAACGGCAACCCCAATGTGGTAGTGGACAATGACTCCCCAGAAGTCATCAGAATTTATATGGACGACAGCGAAAAAACCAATGGTTTATCGGTGGGGGCTGGGTGGTGTGGCCCCCAACTTGACGTAGGAAAAAAATTAAGCGTTGATCGCAGGTTCTCCGTATACACGGCAGAGAGTATAGCCATTAGTCATGCTATGGAAATAGTAACAGAATATCCGAATTATGATTATCAAATCCTTAGCGATTTTCTAAGTCTTGTGCAAACCCTCTCGAGACTAGTACAGAAGTCAAAATCAATAGTTATATCATTGACATTAAAAATCAATATGAATCCTGTGAAAAATCGCGTGGAATTTTCCGAACGTCCTGTCAGTTACTTAGGCAGGCCCGTGTGGATTTTCGGGGATCTCCCTGAATTCAGGGGATTTTAGATATTCATTTCAGTGGATTGTATAATGAGGGGCAAGCCGGATTTTGGATAGGTTTCAGGAGATTTTCAAATGGAATTGGGAGGAATTCAATCTAATATAACTCGTGGATTATATCAAAAATATAAGCACTTTAATTATGACTAGATGCACTCAGTTGCAGAAAATATTCTTTAAGTAGATTGACTCAAATTTAATTGATAATGTTCTATTAATCTCACTGGATACTGTTCTTTGATTAATTTCACTAAAAATATTCGTAGTAGATATTCACGGGATTTTCACTATTTCCCCGGTTGTAAATCGAGAGAATTTATAAGAATTATAATGATCGTTTCACTGAAGATTTTCAGGATGATCGGCGTCTCACGGAAATTGAATTCGCGGATCACGAGGTGATTTTGAGTTAACCGTAACGATGTGTATTTGATCAAAGTCAAACGAAGAGTGATTTTGCGTCGCGCCAGGATCCGACGGTTGAGTCAGTGACGGATCTGACCCCTGGTGAGGACATATGCTCATTACTTGGACTCTCACTGACCCGTTGATTGGCCAGTGATGCCAACTTTTTTTAACAAATCCTTCCCATTACTCAATAGCGGTTATCGAAGGGTTGAGTTTAAGTGGATTCCGTCTCACATGGGCATTGTCGGCAACGAGGAAGCCAATCTCCTTCGGGTGAAGCCACTTCATGTGCTCCGGATGCACATGAAGTTTCCGACCTTTGGGAAATTTATAGAAGGGAAGCTCGAAGGGGAGCGCATGAGAGATTGATTGATGGAAATGAGTCTGGATAAAGGTAAAGAATATTTCGAGTCATACCTCAGGGACATAGACAGGCCATGGTTTTGTGGCAACAAATTACCGAGAGACATAATCTCTTTGGTCAATCGAGCTAGAGCAAACCATTACCGTCTTGCGGGCTCTCTAGCCAGAATCAATCTCATTGATTCCCCATTATGTGTCTGTGGTTCTGAAGACAAGGATCTCGATCATGTTTTATGGCGATGTAATCGATTTTCTCAAGGAAGAATTATGATGATAGAAAAATTGAATATTAGAGGCTACCACCCACCCTATCAGATCAAGGCATTCTTATCCGGACTCAATCTATTGTAACGCGGTGTCCCCCCACGTCGTAGGTAAAGTACACCCCTCCCCCAACCCTATCAACTCGAGGACTCAATAGATCGAGGGGTCAATCCAATCAGGATCAATGGAACGGGAGGAATGACCGGGAAATGGGGCAAAGGAGCGAAGAAGAAGGAAACGAACCAAAAAACACATGTGAAGTAATTACATAGTGCTACGCGGCCATACTGCAATCTGTTGCCCAAGCCCCGTGAGAATAGAAGATACAGTGAGCCAATTGAGATCCGGTGGAGAGCGAAGGAGAGACCGCTGAGAGAGTTGAAGGAGTGTGTGTGGAGGTGCCCAGTGCATATTTAACCCGGACGAGACGACGACAATCAGTACGAACGAGGAGTATTGGATCAGTGGAGCCAAGGCCAACATTCGTGTGAGTGCGAGAGAGAACGCCCACGCTACCCAAGCCCAACCCCAGATCCCAGAGGCCAGACGAGGACAGAGAGGAGCCAGATGCAGAGTCCAGGAGAACAGGAGTCCACTCGCGAGGTCTGATTGAATTCTTATTGTATGAACCTTCCCCCCTGCCGTTGTACAGACTTTCCCCTAGTGTACCGCGTGAGAGTGAGAGAGTGAGAAACTGAATTCCCCTTCTGGGAAAGGAGAAAATAATTGTAATTATAGTAGATCATGCAGGCCAGTTTAATGCTGGTACCATTAACCCCCTAGAAGACCCTGACCCTAGACTACTGCCAGTGATCATCATTGTTATGGTTTAAGAGGAATAGTATTATTAATCGAGATTGTTATGGTTTGATTGGTGGTTCTCCTGTCTGGAGAATTATCATTGGTGGTACCATTATTTCGATTGGTGGTTCTCCCATCTTGAGAATCATCATTGGTATTGTTATTGTTCGGATTGGTAGTTCTCCCATCTGGGGAATCATCTTTGGTATCATCACTATTCTGATTGGTAGTTCTCCCACCTGGGGAATTATCTTTGGTATTGTCATTATTCTGATTGGTAGTCCTCCCATCCGGGGAACCATCTTTGGTATTATCATTATTCTGATTGGTAGTCCTCCCATCCGGGGAACTATCTTTGGTATTATCATTATTCTGATTGGTGGTTCTCCTATCTGACGGAGGATCAGTGATATTGTTATTATTGTTTGGGAGAAAGTGCTCGAGAAGACTAGAGCCGAATAAACTACCTGTGATTCATTTGAACCAGTGAATTTGTATTATTTCTCCCCGCCCATTCCCCTGCAGATCCCCCTTTTGTTGTGAACCTTGTTCCATAGATTCCTACCTACGACGGGATAAGAGGAATAGGTGACACTATGTACAATTCACTCAATGAATTTCTTTCATCGTGAAACTTGAAAATATGACTTTCTCATTGTTATCACGGTTAAATACATTCAATTATATTGTTGATATCTGTTTCTAACTTCAATTCTCATAACTGTACATATTAGTATAAATGTATAATATGTATGTATTCAGCAGTATGAACCTAGCGGTTTGAAATGTATTAATGAGAATAAAAAAATAAAAATTATGTGCCAAATTCATCAGTGCATCAACAGTAATAATCCCTCTGATCATTCATTAATTTCGTGCGTCACCTCACAATTGACGCGCAGTTTAAGGACACTCATCAAATCATGTAGACAATTATCAAGTGAATTTAACGAACATTATCAGCAGTTCATCAGAGTGAAATCTAGTCGTAAATTACAGTGTAGATTTTTGATGAAGGCGAGGTTTTATTTGTGAAACCACCGACACTCATCCCAGAAAATCCTCAAACTATCCATAGCCCATTATTCATCATAAACAGTTCCCTTCTATTGAAGACTCAATGACTCGCATCACGATCGCTCATAAATTACTTGAGTGGTCGTAGTAAAAAACCCTCTGATTTTGAACAATCAAGACGTTTCGGTATCGCAGTGGAGAATTAGCTGATTCCCAAGAAACTGCACTTTTCTTTCGATAGATAGATGACATGTTCGGTGCTCTCAATCGAACAGAACTTATCGACAGATTGGTACCAGAGAATTTCTATTACGCGGTATTTTCTTCTATTTCTCCGATGTACTTCCAAGTGGAATTATATTGCAAGGCTCGTTCTCGATGATAATTGTTGTAGTCATGCTTGTCATGCCTAATATCACAACGTTTAAAGTAAAAAGAACTCGAATTTGGCGCCTTGTGCTGCTACCTCCCTAACCAATTCTTCATATTGTTTCGTTGTGCCGAAGTATCGACACGTATTCGTCGCATACTCCTCAAAAAATTATTAAAAAATACATGTTAAAACAAAATTTTCACAAAACGCAATGCCAAGTAATAAGAGAAAAAGATCAAGGTCCCGATCAAAAGATCGTCACCGACGCAAAACAGAAAAAGTTGATAAGATTCAAGAACAGTTAGATAACCTCACTGAAGTGGTAGATGCCTTGGCACGCGTCCAAACAAATCAAAAAGAGACTCAATCTCGAAGGAAAGATGCTACAAGTACTGAAGTTACTGGTGAGTATGCTCTACATGAGCATTAATTTCAGCTGGAAGTTTCATCAAGCAAGTCTCAAAATTCCACACGAATTTCAGAGTCAATGTCCACACGACGATGTCCACACAACAAGTGTAGCATACACAATAAGTGTCCTAACCCTTCAATTTTAAACGTTACAGACGATGAAAATAAAGAGAATGACTCAAACATGGGCGAAAGCTCGAGTGCGGAAGGGAATGAGATTGAGAATCGAGAAGTTGCAATAATAAACGAAGACATTCCACAGGATAACGTCTTGGAGGTTCTGGGAGTGGATTTAAATGAATCTAAATTCAAGGATGTAAAATATAATCAGGAATTAAAAAACACTTGGTCAAAGTGAATGAAACAAGGCCTTCCTGAGAAGAATAAGAAAGAAATATTGGGACTGTAGAATCGACAAGGGGAGCTGTACATAGAGGCCCCCAAAGTCAATTTAGGAATTATATCACTCCTCTCTGAGATCGCCAAGAAACGTGATCAATACTTTCTTGATACGCAAAACTGCGTAGGTATAGCCTTGGCTCTAGGTGCAACAGTATCCATGCTTCTGGATCCACCAGAAGAAGGTGTAGATGAGAATGCCTTCACTGATTATCTTAGCCATGCGGGCCAAATTCTTACAGACATTTTCCATCAACAGTCTGTAGCTCGTAAGTCCTTTATTACACCTGAACTGAATAAATCCATCAAACCAACAGTTGATGCTATGATCTCCGATGAATGGCTTTACGGGAATAATTTGAAAGACAAAGTACGCTAGAGAGATAGAGTAAGCATGTGCCGAGATTAAGGAAAAACCTCAGACAAAAACTGTACCCAAAGCTCGTATTCAGGGAAGCTCAAAGTACCGACCTGCGAATTACCGACAGGTGGGTTATCAGCAAAAATCTCGGTATTTACCATTCAAGAAAAGGCAATATCAAAATACGATGCAGAAGCCTGCCAAGCCACCGAGCTCTCAGACTACCCAATCCTCATCGAAGAAATAAATCAGGTAAAGAAACCAGCTGGGCGACTACGTTTTTACACACACACATTTGGAAACAAATTTCATCTGACAAATATATTTTAAGTTATTTGGAGGCATATCGGATTCCCTTCAACAGAAGACCTTATCAGGATAATCCTCCAAAAACACGAAAATTTTTTCCAACAGAATAGGAGCAATTTTAAAAAGAAATTGATGGATTACTGTTGAAAGGAGCAATTGAAGAGTGTGAATCATTGGAAGATCAATTTCTTTCCACATACTTCCTCGTTCCAAAGCCAGATGGTACGTTTCGTTCCATTTTTAATTTGAAGAAGATAAATAAGTTTATCAAACCTCCTCATTTCAAGTTAGAAGATATAAAATCTGCGCTTGGTCTCACCTCTGCTCCCGATTTTATGAGTTCGATAGATTTGAAAGATACCTACTTTGTTGTCCCCATTGCTCGAAGTCATAGAAAATATCTCAGATTCGAATTTCAAGGGAAATTATTGGAGTTCACATGCCTCCCCTTTGGTCTTTGTACTAGCCCATATGTTTCCACGAAGATAATGAAGCCTATAATAAACAAACTAAGGTCCAAAGGGATTTTAATGGTTCTTCATCTAGATGATTTTTTATTTATTAATACTACAGAAAAGTCATGTGAATTACAGATAAAACAAAGTGCGAGATTCTTAGAACGTTTGGGTTTTCTAATAAATTACGAGAAAAGTTAATTGATTGCTAGCCAAAGGTGCAAATATCTAGGTTTCATTATTGATTCCGTTGAATATTCATTGAATTTAACTGATAAGAAGAAGAAACAAATCGTCGAATTTATTAAACCTTTCAAAGTTGGAACAAAACATAAAATTCGAGACTTTGCCAGATTTTTGGGAATTTTGACAGCAGCCTGACCTGCAGTGGCCTACGGGTCCATCCATTGCAAGGTCTTGGAAAGACAAAAGTTTTTGGATCTCAAATTTAATGGTGGAAATGATGAAGGGCATATTTTCATCAAAAGATGTATGATGGGAGATCTTAACTGGTGGAGCAAAAACGCAGTAATTGGGTCCAACCCAATTAGACAACGAAAATTTGAAATAGAGATTTTTTCAGACTCATCCTTGACGGGTTGGGGCTGTTATGGTAATGATATTTCTGCCTATGGGTTTTGGAACGGGGAGGAAGGGAGAAAACATATCAATTATCTTGAACTTTTAGCTGCCTTTTTTGCGTTGAAATGCTTCGCATGAGAATTAACTCAATGTGAAATACTCCTTCGTTTAGATAACACAGCTGCAATTCCATACATAAATAGAGCAGGTGGTGTCCAATTTCCTCAGTGATCCGGGCTGCAGTGATTGCTTACCCTGGAGGGTAAGCAATCATTGCAGCCCGGATTCGAATTGCCTAATTGGACGGAGCGAACCGAAGATTACACCCTCCTGCATCTCTCCAACCAACTGATAGGTTCGTGACCTATATGCTGGAATGATCGGCAATTCAGACACAAAAGACTGCATTATCCCCCCAGGAGAGCCGATGATTAGGATAACGAGCTTCACTGCTTCACTGCAACGAGCGAAACTGGAACAAAAGGTCTTGATATTTGAGCCGTTTCTCCACTTCTTCCTGCTCTATATTATTTTCAGCAGGAGCAGAAAATTCGATGACATCGATGGTGTTGTCATCAGAATCATAGAGGACAACATCAGGTTTGGCTGCTCCAATCAGCCTGATGGTGGCGAATGAGAAGTTCCAATATATTTCACATTTCTCCTTCACCACAACGGACTCAATTCCTCCTGGTACATACGGCAGCACTGGCGTCTTGTCTATCACATAAGAGTGCCGCAGAAAACAGTACGGCACTCTTAAAGCCGCATTATGTTCATGGATACATCGAGAGACTGCTCTCAGCGGACACGCTGATAAAACGTGCATGAGAGTCTCTGGTGCCATTTTGCAGGCCCGGCATGCAGTGTACGGGACCTCAAGGCCCATAATACGGCTACGATAAACAAGGGTGTAAATGACACCATCTTGGCACGCACAAATAAATCCCTCGGTTTCTGACATCAAACTGACTTGAGGAAGTTAAGTGTCAGCTGGGCCGACAAACCCTGTTCTTGCACATGTCTGAAGAACATGCCATGCATGGGCCTGTCTGAGTGCTGCTGAAACAAGGCATTTTGTTCAGCAGCTCTGATGATCTGCTTACGCTGGAGCTTCAATTTCCGCAAGATGGAATTTGCGGAAATATCCCCAGAATGTGGACAGAACTCTAAATCAAGGGATTCAGCGGAATAATTTGCTACTCTGTACAGATGTGCTCCAACTCCATGACGTTCGTCATTATGAACGAAGATTAAGAGTGGATCTACACTTCTCCAAACGTCAGACGCAAGACCAAGAACCAAGCGATCATGGAGACACTCCGATCCCAAGAGGCCACGCCCGCCTTCTCCACGAAGCATATATAAACGAGGCGTAGAAGACCGCGGATGGAGACTGCGATGCAAGTGCATTACTTTTCGCGTTATGATAACCAGCTCTTTCAATTCATCTCTCCTCCATTTGACAATGCCAAAGGAGTAGAGGAGGACTGGAATAGCAAACATATTAGTAGCAGCGACCTTATTGTTTCCAGAAAGTTCTGATTTCCAGATCCTCTAGAGTAGCCGTTTGTATTCACTACGAAGAGTCTCTTTCATAGTTTCAACATTGATCGAAGATCGCTGATCGAAATCGAGATAAGAATAAGACTCCTCAGCACCAAGATGATAAATGGCACCCCCATCCACCCTCAAGCCTCCCTCTCTTGATATGGAAGACAGCACATTTGTCCAACCCGAAGGACATCCCCACCGCACGGGAATAAATGGCCACCACTTCGATGAGTGAGTTGAGCTCTCTTATTCCGGTTGCAAACAATTTAAGATCATCCATATGATATAAATAGCAGATTTTATGCACCCGGTGGCCAGGTCAGTCAGCCTCATATACCCGTGCAGTTCGGGGGGCAGCAGATAGCAGCAGCAGTGAGATGCAAAACCGGAGTGGACTTAACGAATCTCCCTGAAATATACCCCTCCTGTACTGCACCACTCCAGTAGTAACCTTCGCCTCACCAGATGTTATGGTGAAGCGAGTCCTCCAAAGTGGTACAAGATCTCTAATACATCTCAGCAGATCTTCATGCACCCCAAGGCACTCGAGCAAATAAAGTAAAAGCTGATGACCTGTACTGTCGAATGCCTAGCGATAATCGCTTCACGCAACTGACAGGTTACGCTTGTACTGAATCGCATCCTGTACAAGGCTGTGATCAACCAGCAAAGTCTCTCTAACTCTCTAACGTTGTTCATGAGTAAGTCGCCATATCGGATCCACTTGTACCAAAATACGCTCATACAGAATTTTGATGAATATCTTGTAGAGCACATTGAGACATGTTATGGGCCGATAGTTCCTCGGGTCAGAAAGATCACCCTGCTTCGGAATGAGCACCGTCCTCCCCTCCACCAGCCACTGCGGAATCGGAGTGCTCCCGTTCAAGAAGGACGAAAACACCCGAGCCAGATGCTAATGGTTCAAAGTAAACTTCTTCCACCAGAATATTGTTAAGCCATCTGGCCCAGGTGCAGAATAATTTTTCGTACCTTTCAGCACCTCACAAATTTCCTTCACAGTAACTGACTGACACTTATCCCCCTGTCTCTGATATTCACTACAGAATGCGACAAAGTGTCGTAGAGCAGGAGAATCTTCATGGAACTCTGGCTCATGACTATACCAGTCTCTAGAAGCTTTCAACTCTGTCAGCTGCCGGTGCTCTTCCAGAAACAGGCGTAGCGGGCTCAAACCATCGACGGGGATCGACCCTGGAAGTCGAATTCTCCATTGACCGCTTCATCCGCTTCTCCAAGGACTGTTTAATGACCTCTAGAGCTCGCACTTGCCCGACAAGACGCTCCTTGATGACAAGAAGGCTCATCTTGTTCAGCGTGTGATAATGGTATCTCAGGTCAGTGCTGATGCGACGAACCCTGGGCGTAAAAGCCCGACCCTTTCGATGAAGCTGATCACACACTGGATGCGAGACGCCTGCCCCCTTGCCATGACGATCTTCTTCTGAAAATGTGTACAGCGCCCACGCATTTTCACAATTCGCAGTGACTCACCACTATGAGTGCGTGGAACCAATTTTGCTGCATGTTCATACACAGCCCAGTTCAAGCTGAGCAGATCTACATCTTCTGGAAGACTCTTCGCCAGGTTGACGTTCTCTGATGCCAGTTCTTGTGGCTTGGAAGAAATTCTGCTTTTGATCTTCCTTCGCCTGCTCATTACGACTCTCTCCGAACAACCAGCAGCTCATAGCTGCACCGAACTAGATATGCTGCCTCATTCCGCAGATACTTTTGCGTATAATCATGACCGAATCATATGACCGGATCATTGGATCCGGTCGTTGACGCTTCCCAACTGATCCATAATCCCTATCCGAAAGGGATCGGTTGTGGGGAGCCGTACGTGCGGCTACTGGAAGGAACCGAGTATACAGCAAACCAGGTGGTTGGCCTGATCTACCGATGACTTTTGCGAATGGATCAGAAGAACCACCCGGACAATGAGTACGTCACGTCCCCCACGTCTAAAAAAGCATCATTCTGCACATATCACTTCCAGGATCTGAATCATGTATTCAAGGTCCGGACCTGGGCCATTTTCCACCATCGACCTTCCTTTGGCATGAGTGAGACAAAAAAATCATTCTACACATGTCATTTCCAAGATGTGAAAAAGGGAAAAAAGAAGGTGCGTGGTCGCCACCCGTTAGAAGTGAAACTTCTTAGATTCGAGAAAAGTTCATTTTATGCATTTATTGACTATTTTTGTTATCTTTAGGTTTATGAGGATTGGCGGATATTTATGTGAGACTCAATTAATGAAAATCGCTATCATTTGTATTCAATTATTCCGTATTTGATTACTCAAGTTCCATTCATTCAGAATCCAATACAGAAATAATGGGTTTATGTTGGGGCTTTTGAATAAAAACACTAAACGCAGAGTAATTTATACGGAAAATATCTTTATTTAATATCGTCAACACACGTGTTCGTACTCTCAGTCGCCCTGCGCGAAGTGTGGCCAAGCCGCTTAGCAACGTATGAAAAAGCGGGCTTGCGCATGCGCAGCGGGTAGCTTGGGAGTGCACATGTGCCACTGTAAGTACTTGAGGCGCCCAATTCTTACACTCCCTCCCAACTCAGTACTTTCCTCTAATCACAGCATCTGGTTCACAGCTCCATTTTATTTATAGATAGAAAAGAATGAACAATAATAATTATGAAGAATGTCTGTCGTTTCGCTGTTCGTACCACTCTTCGCTCGTTGTATTCTTAGCGTTAGGGTTTTGAGATTTCGGATTATCGTTTCTCGCTCGTTTCGTATTCGTTTGTCTCTCGTTATTATCGTTAATTTTTCGTTTCTGTTTAGATTCCAATTTTTGACTAACATATCTTTCATTATGTGGTCCTTGTCCTCTGGATGAACCTGGGGCAACTCCCAGTCTCTTCAGTCTCTGTGGACAACCTTTGGCGATGTGTGTTGTGAACTCGTTACACTCGTAACATTTTTTGACATTCTGGTCTTTGCGTGGGTAATCGCTGGCAAAGTGTCGATAGTCATCACTTTGATAACATCTGTCCTTGGGGTTTCTTACATTTCCCGTGTGTGTTTCCAGTGCTGCCTTCTGAAACGGGTCACTTCGTTTTTTTGCTTCATCCTGCATAACAAAATTTTTCAATTGTATAAAAGTTAACCCTTTCCCAGTTGTACTCTCCGTCATCAATTCTACAGATTGCACTTCTGGAACTGAGGCCGTTATGGCTTGGTAAAAAGCATCTCGTTTTTCCGCCTCTGAGAGAGGACCAGTTTCACTCAAGTTATCATAAGATCTTACAATTTCTTCAAATTTATCAAGAAATATTGAAGCACTGTCTTTCCCAGGGAAGTATTGTAAATTGTAAAGTCTTCTTCTTATCGATACTGACGTCTCATTCGTTCCACAGCTTTTCATTTGTTTAATTCGATTCAAAATTTCTACAGGGTTTCTTAAATCTGATATTTTTGAGTAATAGGCCTGATCCATTCGATCTATTAAAATATTCCTGACTTTAAATTCATGTTTTTCTCTGATTTCATTATTTACGCGCTCATTTGAATTCTCATTTGGTTCAACTACATACAGTAAATCATTTGATCTTAACTCTCATGTAAAAAAGTCGTAGAAGTGTTCGAATTTCATTTGTGAATTCAATTTGTATTCTCTTGTCATGTGAGATCCCCTATTCATAATTTCAATTCTCATTTCGTTCCCGATTTGAGCCGGTTCAACTCGCGCAACCTTCTGTTCTTTTGCCCACTCAAGCTCCCGTTTGACAGTCGCAGCAATAATTTCATTTATGTCAGTCGTTTCAATTTTGTTAATTGGTTCATCTGAGACATGTGTAATAGTATTAGGTAAAACAGACGGTTCTTCCCCTACCTGCTTATCGCTCTCATCGTCCTCATCGTTTTGCTCGTCGTTTTCTAGTCTCTCTAGATGTTAATAATTTTAGGTTTAAGTGGACTGTATTTTTTTGGGATGATAGATTGCAGATGTTATTAAATAATTATTCCAAATAATAGGCCGTCCTCTCCGAGACGTAGCTAGCCGGATGTCAAGGATCTCATAGGGTTGTGATAATGATAACTCGGATTGTTTGTGTGACGTGACATTTCCGGGCGAGCCTACCCTTCCATGCCAGTCATCGTCGTCCCCTTCCCTACCCCCTCAATTTCCTTAACCTAAACCAATATGGGCGCCAGTTGGTCAAATTTCGGCGGGACCAACACCGCAAATAGCTCCAGCAGCAAGAATAAAACTTATATACCTAATCGGGACGTAACGCATCCCTCTCACTTCGAATCTCAACGCAACTCGGAACGGAACCAAAACCAACTCAAATCGTACCACGATCAGAGACATACTCGAACTTAACACTAACTTATCTAACTCAGAGGGGAGGAAGGGCACGGTACAGCCTCTCGGCAGCTCAGTACTCGGTTGGGTAGAGAGGGCGTGGGTCCTTTGGGGAAGATGGGGGAAGGTCGCAAATGAAACGCAAAACTCAATATTCTCCTTACATGTTCCACTATTGAACTTGAAAACTATCATAAGGATAATACAGATCATAATCACAACAATAAGATAATATTCAATAATATGATAATTAGCATAAACAGGGCGACAGACGTCAGTCCACGGGTCATCCCCTCGGTCGTCGAGGCCTCCCTCCGGGAAGGGTCCTGCCCGCTCTGGATCCGCCAAGGGATGAAGTCCGCAAGGGGTCAAACGACCCCTCGATGAGGGGTGAGGGTCCCCAATCCCGCAGGTACTGACCGAACTTTCCCGAGAACCCACTAGGGGTTGATTCCCACAACCAGCCTCGCGGCCAGTCGATAATCTCTCCGCATCCCTTATTCTCCTTTGAGGAGACACCAGGAACGAGTATGGCATCCCCTATCCCCTTCGGGGACAATCGGGACGAGAATAACCTCCCCTATCCCTTGTTGGGACAGTCGGGACAAAACCACCATCCATGATCCCCTTTTGGGTCCATCGGACGAGAATAGCATCCCCTATCCTTTTTTGGGACCACCGGGACGAGAATAACCTCCCCTATCCCTTGTCGGGACAGTCGGGACAAGACTACCATCCCTGATCCTCTTTTGGGTCCATTGGACGAGACTAGCATCCTCTATCCCTTTTTGGGACAACCGGGACGAGAATAACCTCCCCTATCCCTTGTTGGGACAGTCGGGACAAAACCACCATCCATGATCCCCTTTTGGGTCCATCGGACGAGAATAGCATCCCCTATCTCTTTCTGGAACAATCGGGACAAAACTACCATCCATGATCCCCTTTTGGGTCCATCGGACGAGAATAGCATCCCCTATCCCTTTTTGGGACAACCGGGACGAGAATAACCCTGGTGCCATGGCGAGGGGAGCGAACTCCCCACTCGACCGCCCTCACCACGTCGGATCATCCGGGGGGTCCCCTTACCGAGCCCTGGAACCCAAATTCGCAAGGGGGATGAAATTCGCCCCGCGACGTTGGCGCGAGCGCCTGAAACACACGTGAGCACGCTGATCACCTGAAGAGTGAAGGGGGGAAGTATCCAACAAGGGTTGGACAATGCACGAGACAGGGGACTAAAAGGGGTGGCGGCTTCGGCGTCATCTCCGTTCTTTCTCACCATGAGAGTGAGAGAGACCGGCGATGAACCCACCCAAATGACGAAAATCCACTCACCTGGACCTCTGGAGGGTTCACCGGGCTGTTCTCCCTGTCTTCCACTTCTGGATCTCCCTGCGGGGGTGTGTCTTCCTCCCTCATCTCCTCCTGTACGCTCTTAGTGATTCTGGACGTCTAAAAACCGCCCTAAACACGTTGACACTCGTTTTTCTTTGTGATGTTGTTCGCGGAGCGACGCGAGTGTGTGCTCTATGTAGCGTGGGACGCAACTGGTGTCCAAAATGGCGTTAGCTAATGACACCGTGCGTCCCCTGCGCGCGCAGTCCTTCACGGTGCGCGCAGTCCCTCTTGACGCGCGTAGTCCCTTTTGGACGCGCGCGATTTCAAAACCTGATTTCCGTCCCTTTTCCATATTCCCCTGATTCCGTCCCCAATATATTTCCATTTAAATCATAATAATTTCGGGTCCCTTCTTTTATTTCATTTTATCTATTTTATTTATTTTATTCCTCTCATTCTTCGGACCCAGACGGGAACCCCGAAAGGGGGAACTGTACTGGCGGTTGAGCAATCGACCGGGGCGCGTCCCCGAAAGGGGGAACTGTACTGGCGGTTGAGCAATCGACCGGGGCGCGTCCCCCGGTGGCGGATAGAGGAAGTAGCCAGCTCTAGTAAGAGGGGCCATGGGAACCAGCTGACTAGCTCAGCAGGGAACTAATATGGAACCTCCGGAAAGGCTGGTGAAGTGACGGCGATAAGGGAGACAACGGAGGTGAAAGTCCGGGTAGTCGAACGAAAACCGTCACCGCGGACCAGCTCCCCCAAGCCCAAGGTGTAAACCATCGTGCCGAGGGCTGAATGGCACAGGGGTGGTGATAGGGGGATAACCCTTGGAGCCAATGTGTCGTGAACGATGTCCCTGGGGCACCGGGTCGCACCCCAATGTATTATAGACCTTACCCCCACATACCGGGCTCTGTGGGGGCGGGCTTTTACTTCCCGGACACTCGTGGGACTTATATGAAACACTTAAACATTAACAATGATAATAATCAAATTGACGCATCTTTAGGGGACTCCAATGGAAGGACCCGGGAGGCTTTTCAGGTCGAGAGAGGGGACGACCTGGGCGCTGGGGCCACGACAAGTGGAACCGGCACCAGGGACGAGACCTTCTCCACAAAGAAGATGGCGGGGGCCTTGGCCAAAGCCACTCCAGAAGGAGAGGGAGTAGAAGGAGCCTCTGGACAAGAGGCGGCGACAAGGGACCGGGTACAAACCGGGACCATGGAGCCGCCCAAGTCCAAGGCTCCTGCTCCGGGTGGAGAGAAGAGGAGGCGAACCGGAGCCATGAGGAAGAGAAAGGCGAGGGCCAAATACTTGGGGACTGGCCAGACCACTCAAGGAACAGGTGAGCCGATCCAGGAGACGGCGGAGGGGAGCGCCGTGGAGGGAGGAAAGAGGCCGCGATCAACGGGCAACACTCCTCCCTCTGCTGGCCCCCCACAAACCAAGAGGAGAAGAGGGGATCTACTGACTCCCTCCTTCGGTATGGTAGCAGCGGGGGGCGGAAGGTACGCGATCGTACCGGAAGCGTACCCGACGGACACACTGGGGGAGGAGCAGGGGACGACCCTGGAAGCGGCACTGACGGAGACGATTTTTGGCCCTGGCAGTGCAGCAGACCCAGCCCCGAGGTTTGAGGGCTCGCGTCTTGAGAGCGGGATCCTTTGGGTCATGTGCTCGGACGCGAACTCAGTCTCGTGGCTGAGGAGGACGGTCCCGGCGCTGAAGCTGTGGGAGGGGGCGAAACTTGCGGTAAAACGCAAGGAGGACCTCCTCCCTAATAAGCTCTGCCGATTAACGGCGACCCTGCCGGGACCCACTGTGGGGAATGCCGAGGCCCTCATGAGGCTCTCCAGGCAGATACGGAGGACTCAATACGAGGAACTGGAGGGTCTGGAGTGCGTCGGCTGGTGGACATGCACCAACCTGGTGGTTGGGGGGACCAGGCTGGACTGACGGCCTTGAGGGGGCTAGAGCAGGGACCGGAACTGATACTCCCATGGGTATCAGGAACACCCGATGCTCACAAATTAACTTGCAACACTGCAAGGCTGCTCTAGCACAACTACACCGTAGCATGGCAGTAGAGCAAACAGACATATGCCTCATACAGGAACCCTGGTTGACAGGGAAGACTGTAGGAGGCCTCAACATGGTGGGAATGGAAACATTCTATGCCAGGGGCGATGAAGGAGCGAGAGCCTGCATCATCGCCAGTAGCAAATGCCTACCCAGGCTAATTAGGGACTTCTGTACGAGAGACCTAGTGGGGGTGGCCGTGAAGGTAGCGGTAGGAGGGACGAGACGAGACATAGTCATCTGCTCGGCCTACCTACCACACGACGCAGAGGAGACCCCGCCGTCAACCGAGTTGAGGAGACTGGCCACATATTGTAAGGCAATAAACATGCCCCTAATCGTGGGCTGTGACGCGAACGCACAGCACACAGTCTGGGGTAGTAAACGATGCACAGGTAGGGGAGAGGCCCTTCTGGAATTCATCATTAGGGAGGGTTGGGAGGTGCTCAACAAAGGCACCATACCGACCTTCGTGACCACTAGATGCCAGGAGGTGATCGACGTCACACTTCGTACGAGATTGATCCTGATCAACTGCCAAGGCTGGGAGGTCTGTGACGAGGACCCACTATCGGATCACCGAAGGGTGAGATTCGAAATCGCAGGAGCCAACAACCTAATGGAAGCGCTGCCAAGAAGGAACCCCAGGAATACAGACTGGGGGAGTTTCGAAGCTACCCTAGAAATGACCTTAGGGGGAAGACGCATAGGCGTCAGTGGACAGCAAGGACTGGACAGAGTTGCCCTGTTTATACAGGAAAACTTCGTACTAACTTTCAAGGAACACTTCAAAGAAAGCACCAACAAATCCAATAGAAGGGTTAAATGGTGGAACAAGGAGCTCACCAGGCTCAGATCACTTGCTAGGAAGCAGTGGGGAAAGGCCTATAGCTCCAAAAATGAGACGGACTGGGACAAGTACAGGGCCACCAATGCCCAGTATAAATACCAGATAGTCGAGGCGAAGGACTCCCACTGGAGGGACTTCTGTTCGGAGCTAGAGAACATCTCTCTGGTCTCCAGACTGAAAAGAATCTTCACGGGAGGATCCAGAGCCTCTATGGGCAGCATAATAACCCCGAAAGGGAGTAGTATTGTCCAACACAAAGACATACTCCGACAGCTGATCCAGGTGCACTTCCCAGACTCAGTGGAGAGAGAGGAGGGAATAGAGCACGTCTGTAGGAACGAGCCAAGAGGCCGCAGTCCCGACTGAAATACGGCTAAGAGGATCATTACGATGGAGAAACTCGAATGGGCCCTAAACTCTTTTGACGACTACAAGAGCCCGGAACCGTGCGAGATATATCCAGCGATGCTGAGAAGACGTGGGAGAGCTCTAAGATCGAGGCTGATCCAGACCATGAGAGCCAGCGTGGCCCTGAGACGGATACGTACCAGCTGGAGAGAAGTCAGGGTGGCCTTCCTACCCAAACCTGGGAAGAGTAACCACGACAACGCCAAGGCCTTCAGACCTATCAGTCTAAGCTCCTTCGTCCTTAAGACGACGGAGAGACTAATTGACAGATATCTGAAGGACAACGCGCTGATGAACAACAAACTCAGCAGCGCACAGCATGCATACCAGGAGGGCAGATCCACGGAGACTGCACTGCACGTACTGGTAGACGAGATAGAGAGCGCCCTATTGCAAAAGGGAGCAACACTCTGAGTGTTCATTGACATCGAAGGAGCGTTCGATAACACTTCATTTGAGGTCATTGGGAGAGCAGCCAGGAGTTTTCAGTTCGGGGAAACCATAACTGATTGGATACTGGAAATGCTCAGAACCAGGAACATCAACGTCACTTACGGAGAGGAACGAGTTAGAGATACTCTGGGTGCCTGGACATGCAGGCATCAAAGGGAACTTGGTAGCGGACACATTAGGCCCCGAAGGATGGTCACAAACCAACGGGGAGGCATGTGCAGACATAGGTGCCGATAGGGAAGTAGTCCGGAAGTGGCTTAAGAAAAGTACACGGAAGGACTTCAGTAGAATCTGGCACAACGACAGGGGTCTCGTACACACCAGACTTCACTTCAGGGGACCGGACGAGGTACTGTCAGACAGAGTAACCCAACTAAAGAGACGGGCACTGCGCTGTCTGATAGGCCTAATCACGGGACACTGGCCCACAAGGGCCTACCTACACAGGATGGGAGTCGAAAAAGATCCCACCTGTGACCTATGTGGTATGGAAGCAGGAGACGTCAACCACTTGATCACGAGATACAGTGGACTGGACTGGGCCAGATGGCAGGTCTTCGGTTCCTACGGCATCTCAAACTTCAAAGTCACAGGGGAACTGGTTGGGAGCTTGCTCCAATTTGCAAGAATGACCAACCTGCTGGAACCCTGGGACAGGACGGCCGCCTAATCCAAGGCGGGCATAAAATCGCGCAAGCCCATTATGCCCCAGGGCCGTCCGAACCACCACCACATACCATACCATCCTCTTATTTACTTTATTTATTTTATTTTCCTTTTAATTCATTCAATTTATTTTATTTTACTTTTAATTTATTCAATTTAGTTTATTTAATTCTTAATTCATTTAGAATAATTAATAATGTCTAGCCTAATTTATTACATGACGGATTTCCTCACATTTGTATGAAAATATAACACGTATATTCTGTTAATCGTACACAAGTAGTTAATCTCACTAAATTGTCCGTATATGTCTCTTGTTTGTCACTCTCACGTTGCACACTAATTACGTGATCCCGAGTGTTGATTGAGATGGGATTAATGCACGATACTGTCTCTGTTAATTCACTCTTTCGTCTTGATGATCTCCCTAGTAGTTGTTGATAACGAAGCTCTCACAGATAGATGATGAGTTTCTCTTAAGACCGGAGAACTCGCAGTTCTCGTAGCACGCGTTGTAAAAGCGGCGATGGCCCCGATTTGATAAGGTTCTCACGAGTGATACTTTAAAGGATCTGTACCCTACGCGTCTTCGTTGAAGAGTGTATGCGACGTGTGCACGCGTCGTGATTGATGCTCGTTGGTCACAAGGAACAAGCGCCCCTCGCGAAAATGAGGGTAATTTTTCTCTGTCTTAACCTCTTGAGCCCTCTCTGGATAATTTGACGAGATCGGTCGATAACCTTCTCAAGATTTTAAACACTAGAACATCCTTGTACATCTGTGGCTGAACATCTATTTGATGCTCAAAAACACTCTGAAATCTCTTGTACCCTGCACGCATTCTGATCTGTGTGACCTGTTTGATTTATTAAATTCTCATTCTTCTCAACGTTTCGGATTGAATATTCAGAAACAAGTCTTTGGAATTGATCCTTTTCATTTTTATAAATTTTAATTTCACTCGTTATCCTGGGGTGTTGTTTACCTCTATTGTTGGTTTCATTATCCTTCCCAACTTGCTTAGCCTCGTTATTATTGATTGCATCATCACTCTTTTCAATCACATCGTTTGTCTTATCCGTTGATTCGTTATTTTTGATTTTAGGTCCACCAGCTGGTTTCGTTTCTCTCTGACTACTAGTTGTTTGCCTTGTATCTCGTGATCAAGAACTTTGGCACGAATTATCTCCCATTCTTCATTTCTCAATTCATGTCCTTTATCTGAAAATTTCGTTCGATACAATTTCATTATTTAGCATTTTTCATCAACGAGAAAACTATGTTCTGACTTAGTTGACCGAACACAGGTGCAACCAAGTTCGAACGAGTGAGAACTCCTCATCTGGACACAAGATTGAGTATATTCCCACTCTAGTCATTCAGGCAAAAATCCACGTACAACAATGGATTCTTGCACAAATGACCCAACTGTTGGGTAGAGTTTATTTATCAATTTATCCATTGAGCTGATTGTTTTTGTCTTTTAATCTAGTTTCAAAATTTTATTCAACATTGACTTGAATTTTCAAGTTGATTGTACAATCTTTACCTGCTTTATATGGAAAATTATTTTCTGTCATGAAAACGACTTTCTCATCTTCAATGCTCATCGTAATTCTCTCGTTGTCATGGTGCTCCTCAAACTCAAACAATCTCGTGTAATATTGCACGAGTTCTTCAAATGTTCTTATTCTTGTACCTAAATTATTTTAATGAGGGAATTAGTATGATTTAATTTGTTAATTATTTTGTGAGATGGATTTATTCATCAAACTATATTAAATCTATCGAGTATTTTCAAATTATTATTCTCGTATGTTCAAGAGCTATCGTTTTCATGCATTTAAACCGAGAGTCGTTCTTTCTCACTCGCACTCATTCATTTCTCACTCGTACACCCATTCGTTCGCTCGTGAGTCTTCGCATTCGTCCGTTGACGCTCGCATCGTTGTCTCTCTTTCTCATCATTCTGTCCTTATCTCACTCACGCAGCCTCACTCAGCTTTTGTCTTGAAATTACGCGACGTCTCGCTTAATTTCATTATTATCTCAATTGCAATTAATTTTTTATCTCACACGATTGTGATTTTTGTAATATATTATTTTCATTCTTTTCGTATTTGTAACTCATCTATTCATTTTCTACTTACTGCCATTTTCATCTTTGGATGTCGTTTCCACCATCCTTTTAGACGCCTCGGCAGCCATATTGCCGCCCGTTGCACCATTTGGCTCATTCCTTTTCCCATCGTTTTCCTTGTCTTCCTTATCGTCCAACTCCGTCGTATTGACTCTCTCGATCTCTTTTAAATTCCTTTTTCTTTCACCATTCACTCAGTTCAATTTCTCTTTCAAGTCACTTCTTCTCCACTTTCAATTAATTTCCGATTAAATATTTGCGTAGTGGAAGCGTCCCGGTCCCATAACCTGTTGGGATTTTTGAATAAAAACACTAAAACGCAGAGTAATTTATACGGAAAATATCTTTGTGTAATATCGTCAACACACGTGTTCGTACTCTCAGTCGCCCTGCGCAAAGTGTGTCCAAGCCGCTTAGCAAAGTATGAAAACGCGGGCCTGCGCATGCGCAGCGGGTAGCTTGGGAGTGCGCATGAGTCACTGTGAGTACTTGAGGCGCCCAATTCTAACGGTTTTTGATAGCTGAAGTATGATACAAATAATTTAGACTGAAAATTTTGTGTATGATGTGAAAATATTTCGTTGATGGTAGTGCCTGATCTGGTTTTAGACTGACTTCTGTTAGTGTTCAGTTTTAACGTGAATTTGTTATCGAGAAATACTATCAAAGGTTCAGTGTCGTCTGAGTTGAAGTTGAGATTGAAATCACCGCCTATAATCATTGGAATTCCGTCATGATTCTCTTCTCATAACGCTGCACCTTCAATAGTGTAGGCCAATAAAACTTTATGAATGAGTTTCATTGTCTTCTGAACACTCGAATTAGATGATATGTAGAAGGCCACCATCATAATCACCTGCCCGTTCTCCAGTTGACATTCTGCTGCACAAATGTTGCCAACTCTGGCGCTCGTTACGCTCATTTCATTGGCTTGTAGTAAATTGATCTCCAAGTTAGGAGTCACGATACTCAACCTATACTATACTATACATTGCGCATGCGCACACAGTATGTATGATGCCATGGGACAGTCGCTCCTACCTCCTCTGTCGAGAGGGGGAGAGTAGAAGTGGCTCCCCCACTCTTCCCTCTCAGCTGCCTGTTAGAGGGGAAGAGCTTCTCCTCACGGCATCACTCATTTTCGTAATGCTGTTCAAGAGATTTCACAGCCCTACCACGCCTGAAGAAAATTGACATCAAAAAAACTTTTTATTTTCATGAATTTTTGGGTTTTGATCGATTTTTGTGCAGTGATCGCTAAGAGTGGTACCACACTCAAATCTTCAAACTTCAATTTGTGGAAGACTGTTGAAGTTTCTTTCTACCAGGGGTTCCCCCCTCTCTCCCTACACTCTGCTTGTTGGAATTAATTTTTTCTCTTTTTTCATGAATTTTTGGGTTTCGATCGATTTTTGTGCACTGATCGCTCAGAGTGGTACCACACTCAAATCTTCAAACTTCAATTTTTGGAAAACTGTTGAATTTTCTTTCGACGACGGGTATTATTTGTGACGGAATCCGTCAGAACCGAATAAATAAATAATAGAATTAAATAAAATAAATAAATAATACAAAGTTAAATGGAAGAAATAAAGGAAATCCGGGAAAATACGAAAAATTAAAATAGAGAGGGGGGAGGCAAATAAAATAAAATAGAGGAATAAGGAAGAGGGGAAAGACGGTGAAAATCGCAAGCGCGTTGCGATGGGACTACGCGCATCAAAAAAAAACTGCACGCGTCAAAATGGACTGTGCGTGCCGTAAGGGACTGCGCGCGCAGGGAACGCACGGTGTCGTTGGCAAACACCATTTTTGACACCAGTTGCGTCCCACGCGAGCTACGATACACATCCGCGTCGCTCCGTGCACCGAAAAAAAAACGTGTTCGGGAGGTGAAACCTGCCCGAAACCCCAACGACCGACCACAGAGGATATGGCGGCGGAAAATTCGTCCAGGGAGGGACTTCCGGAGCACGAGTACCCGGAAAACAACCCGGTGGACCCCCCAGAAGTCCCGGAGAGTGGATTCTTCGTATTGTGGTGGGCTCTCACTGGTCTTTCTCTCACTCTCCTGGTGAGGGAGAATGGAGATAACGCCAAAGTCGCCACCCCTTTAATTCCCCTGTCTCGAAATTGCCCAACACTAGTTGGATATTTTACCCTGCGGGGAATCGTCGTGCTCGCGTGTGTTTCGCGTTACCGTTGCGTGGAGGGTTTCATCCCCCCAATGTGAATTTGGTTTCGGGGCTCGACAGTGGGACTCCCGGGTTGGTCGAGGTGGGGAGGACGTTTGGGTGGTGAGTTCGCACCCCTATCACCCCTCGCCATGGAGCCCGGACGCAGCTCGTCCCTATTGTCCCAAAAGGGGATAGGGGATGCTATTCTCGTCTCCAGTGTCCCCAAAGGGGATAGGGAATGCCAGCCTCACCTCTATTGTCCCCAAAGGGGATAGAAGGTGTCCATTCTCGTTTCTATTGTCCCCAAAGAGAGACAAAGGATGCATCGGGTATCGGGAGGCTTCCCGGACTCTTGCCATGGGAACCACCCCTAGCTGGTCGTCGGGGAAGTCCTTTTGCTACCTGCGGGATTGGGGACCCTCACCCCTTATCGAGGGGTTATCCAGCTGCTTGCGGGATCCACCCCTATGCCTCAGGCAACCGTACTGGCGGGCCTGTTCGCCCTCCGAAGGGGTGGGATGTGCGTGACTATGTGGATTGCTGAGACCATCCCTCCAGAGGGAAGTCGGACACGCTTGGAGGAAGAATTTCGTGCAGCTACGCCTGTTGTCCACTCATATCACTACCATCATTATTTATATTCTTGTATGTCCTTTCGTGTGTTTAATAGTGGAACACGTAAGGATAATATTGAGTTTTGCGTTGTATTTGAGACCTTCCCCCCATCTTCACCAAAGGACACACGCCCTCTCTCCACAATCAAGTACTGAGCTGCCGAAAGGCCGTTCCGTGTCCTTCCTCCCCTCTGAGTAGATAAGTTAGGGTTATGTTCTGAGTACGTTTCCGATGGAGTGTGATTTGAGGTCCGTTTGGTTACATTGCTGGTTGCGTTGGGGGTTGAGAGGACACCTGGTTGCGTTTCTGGTTAAGTTGTGATTTGAGTCAAGTTCGATGAGTTACGTTGCAGATTAGGTTATAAGTTTTAGTTGCTGCTGGTAATACTTGCGGTGTTGGTCCCGCCAAAATTCGACCAACTGGCGCTCATTTTAGTTGAGTCTTAGGAAATTGGGGAGGGGGGGAGGGGGGTAGGGAAGGGGACGACGATGACTGGCATGGACGGGTTGGCTCTCCCGAAAATGTCACGTCACATATTATTATTATTATTTTTAAGATATATTTACATTATATTAATTGTTGAGCACTCTTCGAGGGTTTCGACATCACCTCAAAGAACACTCAACAAGTGACTCGGATATCTTTGAAGTCAATCTTACAATGACCACTCCCTTCAACTGAAAGGTGAGCAATCACTGCAGCCCAAATTCGAATTGCCTGAGTAGGCGGAAGGACCCAAGGATTACAGCCTTCTGCATCTGTTCAAGCAATTGATAGGCTCGTGACCTACATGCTCGAATGATCAACAATTCGGACACAAAAGACTGCATCATCCCCCCCAAAGAGAGCCGATGATTGGGACAACCAGTCTTACTTTGGAGCCTCGGTGCATCTGACAAAACTGGAACAAGAGGTCTTGATATATTCAAACGCTCTACAACAATGCTCACTCCCACGGACTGGAGTATGAGTGATCACTGCAGCCCAGACTCAAATTGCCGGAGAAGACGGAGAGACCCAAGAATAACAGCCTTCTGCATCTGCCCAGCTAACTGGTAGGCACGAGGGCTACACGCTGGAATGTTGGATGATTCAGACACAAAAGACTGCTTCATACCTCCTAGAGAACCGATAATGAGGACAACCAACTTCACGCAGAAGCCACGGTTCATCTAACGAAACTGGAACAGCAGATCTTGATATTTTTTCCGCTTCCCTTCTCCTTTCCGCTCCATATTATTTCCAGCAGGAGCAGGAAATTCAATGACATAGATGATTTTGTCACCAAAGTCGTAGAGGACGACATCAGGCTTAGTTGCTTCAATGCGCCTGATGGTGGCGGATGAGAAGTTCCAATATATTTTACATCTCTCATTTACCACAACGGACTCAATCTATCCTGGTACATGAGGCAGCACTGGCGTCTTGTACAGCGCATAAGAGTGTCGTGGGAAATAGTAAAGCACTCTTAACGCTGCATTAGGTCTTTGGATATATCCAGAGACTGCCCTCACTGGACATGCCGATGAAACATGTGTAAGCGTTTCTGGTGCCCTTTTGCAAGCCCGGCATGGAGTGTCCGGGATCTCGAGGCCCATAATACGGCTACGATAAACAAGGGTATTTATGACACCATCCTTGCACGCACAAATGAATCCCTCTGTTCCTGACATCAGACCAGCTGACTTGGGGAAGTTGAATGTCAGCTGGACCGACAGACCCTGTTCCTACACATGTCTGAAGAACATGCCATGCATGGGCCTGCCTAAGTGCTGCTGTCTTCCCTCTTGAGATGGAAGACAGCACATTTGTCCAGCCCGAAAGACATCCCCAGTGCACGGAAAAAAGTGGCCACCACTTCAATGAGTGAGTTGAGCTCTCTTATTCCGGATGCAAACAATTTAAGATCATCCATATAATATAAATGGAAGATCTTATGCACCTGGTGGTCAAGGTAGTCAGCCTCATATCCCCGCGCAGATCGGAGGGCAACCGATAGCGGCAGCAGTGAGATGGAAAACCGGAGTGAACTCAACGAATCTGCCTGAAATATACCCCTCCTGTACTGCACCACTCCAGTAGTAACCTTCATCGCACCAGATGTTATGGTGAAGCGAGTCCTCCAAAGTGGTGCAAGATCTTTAATACATCTTAGCAGATTTTCATGCACCCCAAGGCACTCGAGTAAATGAAGTAAAAGCTGAAGGCCTGTACTATCGAATGCCTTGCGATAATCAAGCCAGGCAACTGACAGGTTACGCTTGAACTGAATCGCATCCTGTACAAGGCTGCGATCAACCAGCAAGTTCTATTTACAACCTGACGGTCCCCTTTCCGCGCCACGTTGTTCATGAATGAGTCGCCAAATCGGATTTACCCGTACCAAAATACGCTCATACAGAATTTTGGTGAATATCTCGTAGAGCGCATTGAGACACGTTATGGGCCGATAATTCCGTGGATCAGACAAATGACCCTTTTTGGGAATGAGCACCGTCCTTCCCTCCACCAGTCACTGTGGAATGAAGGCGCTCCCATTCAAGAAAGATGTGAACACCCGAGCCAGATGCTGATGTGTGCAAGTAAACTTCTTCCACCAGAATGTTGTTAAGCCGTCCGGCCGAGGCGTGGAAACGTTCTTCATACCCTTCAACACCCCACAAATTTCTTCCACAGTAACCGGCTGACACTCATCCCTCCGTTCCTAATTTTCACTACAGAAGACACTAAAGTGTCGTAGAGCAGGAGTATCTTTATGGAACTCTGGCGAATTCTCCATCGATCTCTCCAGTGTCTTCTCCAAAGACTGCTTGATAACCCTTAGAGCTCGCACTTTCCCGACGAAACGCTTCTTAATGCCAAGAAGGTTGATCTTGTTCAGCGTATGATAATGGTACCTCAGGTCAGCGCTGATGCGACCAACCTTGGGTGTAAACGCCCGACCTCTCTCGCTGAAGCTGATCACACACTGAATGCGAGACACTCGCGCTAAGTCAATCTTCTCCTGGAGCTGTGTACAGCGCCCACGCATTTCCAAAATTCGCAATGATTCACCACTACAAGTGCGTGGAACCAGTTTCGCTGCATGTTCATACACAGCCCAGTTCGAACTGAGCAGGTCAACATCTTCCGAAAGGCTAGCTACCGGGTTCACGTTCTCTGATGTCAGTTGTTGTGGCTTGAGAGGAATTTTGCTGTTGATTTTCCTCCTCGTGCTCACGTCCTCTGACCTCCCATTCTCTGATCTTCTGATATCTTCTGATATCCTCTGATCTCCTGACTTCCTCATGCTGCTGAAAGGCCTGCTGAGGAATTTCTGCTGGAGGAGGATCGATGAGAACTCCATTGTCTACATCAGCTCCCTCACCAGCTGACCCCCTGCGAGCTACCAGCAGCTCGTAGCCATGCCGCACCAGCTATGCTGCCTGATTTCGCAGATATTTTTGCGTGTAATGCGAGAGCTCCAGATGCACTCCACACCACGAAGCCTGCATTCTGGCCATATATCCTCTCCAATGCGGCACACTATCAACCCAACATTGCATGAAGTCTATCTTCAGATCCTCTGTCCACCTACTGCGTCCATTGACAAGCCAAGGTCGTTCCATTGGATCCCCATCCGGAGGGAATCGGTTGTAGTGGACCGTACTGCAGTTGGCAGAAGTAACCGAATATACAGCAAACCAGGGGGTGAGCCTGGTCTATTGATGACTTTTGCGAATGGATTATACAAAGCATCCGGGCGATGAGTGCGTCACGTCCACTACGCTATAACATCATTATTATTTTTATTATTATCATTAGTACATATATATTGACATATCAGTTGCTGGATGATCTTCGAGGGCTTCAACCCCCTCGATGATCACTCAGCAAGTGAGCGAAAATATATTCTAACGCTCTACAACAGTGATCACTCCTACCAACTGAAGGGTAAGCAATCACTGCAGTCCAGACTCAAATTGCCGTAGAAGACGGAGAGACCCAAGAATAACAGCCTTCTGCATCTGCCCAGCTGAATAGTAGGCACGAGACCTACACGCTGGAATGATGGACAGTTCAGACCCGAAAGACTGCTGCATACCTCCGCGAGAACCGATATTGAGGATAACCAGCTTCACATAGAAGCCACGGTTCATCAGACACGTTATGGGCCGATAGTTTCTCGGGTCAGAAAGATCACCCTGCTCTGAACCAGCCACTGCGGAATCGGAGTGCTCCTGTTCAAGAAGGACGAAAACACCCGAGCCAGATGATGATGGGTCGAAGTAAACTTCTTCCACCAGAATATTGTTAAGCCATCGAGCCCAGGTGCAAAATGGTCTTTCATACCTTTCAGCATCTCACAGATTTCCTTCACAGTAACCGGCTGACACTCATCCCCCTGTCTCTGATATTCACTACAAAATGTGACAAAGTGTCGTAGAGCAGGAGTATTTTCATGGAACTCTGGCTCATGTCTATACCAGTCTCTCCAAAAGCTTTCAACCCTATCAGCTGCTGGTGATCTTCCAGAAACAGGCGTAGAGGGCTGGAACCATCGACGGGGATCGACCCTGAAAGTCGAATTCTCCATCGACCGCTTCATCCGTTTCTCCAAGGATCGTTTGATGACCCCTAGAGCTCGCACATCCCCGACAAAACGCTCTTTGATAACAAGAAGGTTCATCTTGTTCAGCGTGTGATAATGGTACCTCAGGTCAGCGCTGATGCCACGGACCCTGTGCGTAAAAGCCCGACTACTTTCGATAAAGCTGATCACACACTGAATGCGAGACGCTTGCCTCTGCTCCAAGTCGATCTTCTTCTAAAGCTGTGTACAGCGCCCACGCATTTTCACAATTCGCAATGACTCACCACTACGAGTGCGTGGAACTAATTTTGCTGCATGGTCATACACACCCCAGTTCAAGCTAAGCAGGTCTACATCTCCCGGGAGACGATTCGCCAGGTTGACGTTCTATGATGCCCGTTGTTGTGGCTTAAGAGGAATCTTGCTGTTGATTTTCCTTCTCGTACTCATGTCCTCTGGTCTTATCCTCTGTACTCTTGATATCTTCTGATCTTCTGAAATCCTCGGATCTCTTGATTTCCTCGCGCTGCTGAGGAGTTTATGCTCTGAGGGGAAGATCAATGAGAGCTCGATCGTTTTCAGCTGCTCCCCCACCAGTTGACTCCCTTCGAATCACCAGCAGTTCGTATCCATGCCGCGCCAGATATGCGCCTTGATTCCGCAGATATTTTTGCGTGTAATGCGAGAACTCCGGATACATTTCACACCACAAAGCCTGCATTCTGGCCATACATCCCCTCTGATGCGGCACACTATCTACCCAACATTGCATGAGGTCTATCTTCAGATCCATCCACTGCGTTCATTGACAAGCCAAGGTCCTTCCATTGGATCCAGTCGTTGACCCCTTCCAACTGATCCATAATCCTCATCCGAAGGGGACCGGTTGTGGGGGGCCGTACTGCGATGAGTTGATGCAACCGAGTATACAGCAAACCAGGGTGAGCCTGATCTACCGATGACTATTGCGAATGGCTCATACAAACCATCCGGGCGATGAGTGCGTCACGTCCTCTACGTCAAATTATTGTTATTATTATTATTATCATTACATAAATATTGACATATTAATTGCTGAATAATCTTCAAGGGCTCGGACTCCCTCGATGATTACTCAGCAAGCAAGCGAAAATATATTCAAACGCTCTACAACCGTGATCACTCTCTTCAACTGGAGGGTAAGCAATCACTGCAGTCCAGACTCAAATTGCCGTAGAAGACGGAGAGACCCAAGAATAACAGCCTTCTGCATCTGCCCAGCTAACTGGTAGGCACGAGACCTACATGCTGGAATGACGGACAGTTCAGACCCAATAGACTGCTGCATACCTCCGAGAGAACCGATAATGAGGATAACCCGCTTCACATTGAAGCCACGGTTCATCTGATGGTGCTGGAACAGGAGATCTTGATATTTTTGCCACTCCTCCTCTTCTTTCCGCTTTATATCATTTCCGGCAGGAGCGGAAAATTCAATGACATAGATGGTCTTGTCGTTGAAATCATAGAGGACCACATCAGGCTTAGTTGAGGCAATGGGCCTGATGGTAGAGAATGAGGAGTTTTCATATATTTTACATCTCTCATTCACCACAACGGACTCAATTTCTCCTGGTACATATAGCAGCACTGGCGTCTTGTCAATCGCGTAAAAGTGTCGCAGAAAATAGTACAACACTCTTAATGCCGCATCATTTCGATGGATATAACCAGAGACTGCACGTACCGGACATGCCGATAAAACATGCGTAAGCGTCTCTGCTGCCCTTCTGCAAGCCCGGCATGTACTATCCGGGACCTCAAGGCCTATAATACGGCTACGATAAACAAGGGTGTTAATCACACCATCCTGGCACGCACAAATTAATCCCTCAGTTTCTGACATCAGATCAGCTGACTCGAAGAAGTTAAATGTCAGCTGAACCGACAGACTCTGTTCCTGCACATGTCTGAAGAACAGGCCATGCATGGGCCTTTCAAAGTGCTGCCAAAACAAGTTATTCCGTTCAGCAGCTCTGATTATTTGCTCACGCTGGAATTTCGATTCCCGCACGATAGAATTCGCGGGAATATTCCCAGAATGCAAACTGAACTCTAAACCAAGAGATTCGGCGGCGCGATTCGCTGCCTTGTACAGATGTGCCCCAACTCCTTGGAGTTCATGATTATGCACACTTTCCCAAACGTCAGACGCGAGATCGAGCACTGATCGGTCATGGAGACACTCTAATCCCAAGAGGCCACGTCCACCCTCTTCACGAGGCACGTATAATCGTGGCGTGGCAGTCCGAGGATGAAGACTGCGATGTAAGTTCATCACTTCCCGCGTTACGATATCCAGTTGTTTCAATTCATCTCTCCTCCATTTGACAATGCCAAAGGAGTAAAGTTGGACTGGAGTAGCGAACATATTAGTAGCAGCGACCTTATTCTTTCCAGAAAGTTCTGACTTCCAGATCTTCTGGAGTCGCCACTTATATTCACTACGAAGAGTCTCTTCCATGGTTTTAACATCAATCAATGATTGCTGATTGAAACCGAGATAACAATAGTACTCCTCAGCACCGAGATGATAGATGGTGACTCCATCTACCAACTGAATATCCCGCTTCCCATCCTCGATCTTCCCCCTCCTGAGATGGAAAACAGCACATTTGTCCAATCCTAAGGACATTCTGACCTCACAGGAATAAGTGGCCACCACTTCAATGAGAAAGTTGAGTTCTCTCATTCCGGATGCAAACAATTTAAGATCATCCATATAATATAAATGAGAGATCTTGCGCACCCGATGGCCAGGGCGGCCAGCTTCATATCCCCGCGCTGATCGAAGGGCGACAGATGGTGGCAGCAGTGAAATGCAAAACAGGAGTGGACTCAGAGAATCTCCCTGGAATATACCTCTCCTGTACTGCACCACTCTAGTAGTAACCTTTGTCTCACCAGATGTTATGGTGAAACGAGTCCTCCAAAGTGTTACAAGATCTCTAATGCATCTCACCAGATCTTCATTTACCCCAAGACACTCGAACAAATAAAGTAACCGCTGATAGCTTGTACTATCAAATGCCTTACGGTATTCAATCCAGGCAACTGACAGGTTCTACTTGTACTGAATTGCATCCTGTACAAGGCTGCGATCAACCAGCAAGTTCTCTCCACAACCTGACAGTTTCCTCTTGCACCACGTTGTTCATGAATCAGTCACTAGATGGGGTCCACCTGTATCAAAATACGCTCATACAAGATCTTGGTGAATATCTTGTACAGCGCGTTGAGACACGTTATGGGCCGATGATTCCTCGGATCAGACAGATCACCCTTCTTTGGAATAAGTACTGTCCTTCCCTCCACCAGCCACTGCGGAATGGGAGTGCTCGCATTGAAGCAGGACGAGGACACCGGAGCCAGATGCTGATGGGTCGAAGTAAACTTCTTCCACCAGAATATTGTTAAGCCATCTGCCCCAGGTGCAGAATGGTTTTTCGTACCTGTTGGCACTCCACGAATCTCCTCCACAGTGATTGGCTGGCACTCATTCTCGTGTCTGTGATGTTCCCGACAGTATGTGAAAAAGCGTCGTAGAGCAGGAGTATCTTCATGGAACTCTGGCTCATGGCTATGCCAGTCTCACCAAAAGCTTTCAATCCTGTCTCCTGCCAGTGCTCTTCCAGAAACAAGCGTGGCGGGCTGCAACCATCGACGAGGATTGATTATTGTTATTATTATCATTATCATTATCATTATTACTATTATTACTACTATCACCTGACGGTCTAATATGGTTTTTGATATTTCAATCAATTGGATTACTAGCGCATGAATGAAATCTTTGGTTCCAGTGGTTGGGTCACTCCAAAAGCAGTCGCAACAGAAGCAGGTACACAAGCCTGAACATCGACAGAAGATGAACCGAAGTGCACCCAGCCCCTCAAAAAAATGAAATTAATGGACGTAGAAACTTGTTCACCCCAAATGCGTGAGGAAAACAAGGCCGCACGAGAAGAGAGACATTGTGAGAGGGGAAAAATGCGAACGGTGAACGAAGAAAGAGCTGATCAAATTTTGAGGGAAAGAAGAGAAAAGAAACATCAGGAAAAAATGGAAATGACGAATAAGTGATTGAAAGCATTCTCAAAAGAATTTTTATTATTTTGTCATTCATATCTTCAATCAAAAGATACACAATACAAAATTGATTTTTTCAGAAAATTAATGGATTGGATAGGCATTTTGATGCTAATTTATGAAGATGGAGAATTATGTGAATTCCCTCGAGAATATGTATAATTTATCATACAGAGCAGATGTACAAAATTGATTGATTGGTAAATTCTAAACGGTTCTCACTGGAAGATTGTGCATTATCCTTGTACGTGTGGCATTACTTACAGTTCTCTGATTGAACATCAATCGTTGTCTGTTGACGACTCCCAACGTTCTTCCACAATCGACCAAATCTCCTTTGTGCATACCAATGTTATGCAGAACACATGTAACTAACAGAAACTGGGGTATTTCTTCAATTTTCACTATTAGTAGACAATCGAGAATCCTACGCCAGCGGCCTTTCCACATCTCAAACGCTCGCTCAATCGATATCCTCGCTGACGATAAATAGAAATTGTAATTTTTTTGAGCTTGTGTCAAATGTCACTTATCTCTGAAAGGAACCATCATGTTAGGGTGAATTCCGTATGCAGCATCACCAATGACGGGGAATCATTCGGAAAATAGACTCGTGGATTGTCGATGTACTCTTGAACACGAGATAATTGAAAAACTCTGGCATCGTGGACACATCCAGCATATCCACTAATAGATAATAATGAGTAATACGCTGGTGAAAGATAAATCATGTGTGCAGATCGCCTGAGATGAAAAAATTATGTTGTAAACACTTTTTTAGCAACTGAGAACATCAATGCAGCAGCGAAATGAATCTCACCTGTACTTGAATTGAATGATATGACTTTATATTTAAATAAGAATTTCCATCCTCCTGTGACTCTCTTATTCTCATGTGCGTCCCATCGATCGCTCCAAGAACACCAGGAAAGCCACTTATTGAGTGAATTGAGGTGCCAGAGAATGAAGAGCATACGTCTTTCTCTGCACGCTTCGAAACGCAGTGGCTTTTCCAACGTTGAAACGGTTACAAATAGATCTACGTTGGAATATTAATATGATCAGTAAGAGCTTTTGTTCTCGAAGTTAAAAACGGTATTGCCATAGGTAGAATGAAACCTGTATGAATTCGACGTTGCCATCACCCACAAGGTCGAAAGAAGTGGCGTTGCACCGGGGATCGTTTTTCTTCCAGCAAGAGAATTAGTGCTCGATGTCGATTGTCCTATAAGACGGAGTACAAACTCGACCGTGCCAGGAAGCATTCTGAATTAATTTAAATGTTCAGAATACAGATTAAAAGCAGGAAAAGATGAAATGCTGAGAGATGACCAGCTGAATGAAGTTGACACTCTCATCTGAAATGCGATTTAAATTCTTGGTCAGAAAATCTGGGAATCTTCCTTTCAACGTAACCTTGAACGCGAGGTCTAAGCTCCAATTTTCCGCGTTTCTTACTTAGCACAAAAATTGCACAAAGTTCGTCATCTTCGGAGCTACTTGTTGATGAAACATCCGATATATTCATTACCCTTTCTATATCACTGCCATCACTCCCATCTAGAACCGAAAATACTAGCAATGCAACAATCTGCTCCTCTTGATCGATTATAATCACTTTCATATGAAGATGTGAGAAAAATGACGAAGGTTCATGATTAATCGCATTGTCCACTTCCGTAAACACACTTATTCCTGACTCGAAAGGTTAGGCTGAATCTGTGAGTGCGCTTACAACTAGTCCGAATCATCGGTACTGCAAACAGACGTTAGCGCACTCACTGAATCGGACCGTACTTTAGCTGTCTATACGTTTCAAGCGCTGTGAGCGCAATTCGAACCGCAGCTTTGGTTAGCGTCAGACTAGGGAAAATTGCAGTTGGCAGCACGTCGTGTTTCGGCGTGTGATTAGATTTGAGCTTTCATTTTTGTAATGTCGTGACTGATAATCTCGGTAAATTATCAGCTCGACTGAAATTATCATTTTATTCCTTTTTGACTACTTTGTAATCGAATTTTTTCTATTTTAATTTACTATTCTTAAATTTTTTTGTTTTATTGAATTTTCCTGGTTAAATTGAATATATTATTTGAATTCCCTTACATAACTCGAGTTTAATTTTTTGGTTCTGTATGTCTCTTATCGTTGGTCTCCTGTATCACATCCGTTATAACGACCTGAGAAAGAAGGGGATTAGCCGAGTTTACAGGTAGATGGAAGCAACGATTGGTGGATTTTGTTGATGTTTCGAATTCGAATGAGAAAGGCTCATCCCGGCGCCCAGGGTATTTCGTGGAGAGTTATCTTGGCTGATATGATTTTTGTTTGGAGTCTGAATTTTTCGGCGTGCGTTAATTTTCGAGTTTACCGTTAAGCCCGGAAATTACGTCATAGTGGATACAAAGCTTAATTAATTGATGAATCACTGCTTCTAGTGTGGCATGCTCACGAGCTGTGGTCATCCCTTCTTGGAGATTGTCATCAATGTGCACTAAAATTTGTGCAATGATGGTATCAACCGGATTACGGCAGTGCAATAACGTATCCTCCAATGAATTGAAGACCATTTCTGCTACTTGGATGTTCGACGTGGTATTTTCCCCGCCACCGGTTCGCCAAGGAGAGAGGAGATTCGTGAGTACGAGAGAGAGAGAGAGGTTTGCGAGAAGTAACTTTTGAATCTTTTCGTTACCGTTTCCCGTGGAAAACCCGGAACTCCTGACATAATCTCGCCATAGAAACTTGCTCGAATTCTCCCGAAAGATACTACTCTGGTTGCCTTGGGGTGGGAGAGAGAGCCCGGAAGTACCACAGGTTGATGGCCAAAGAACGTGCTTCCTGGAACTTCCGGACCATCCTCTTGGTGGTCCTCTGAGAGGAGTGCGAGAGGAGTCACGCTCCGATTTTAAGGGAGTGTTTGGGCCCTCGGATGGAAGGCCCGGAGGCAGGGAATAACCAACCTTGTCGAAGGGATTGCCAAAACTTGGATTTTTCGTATCACCGAGGCGAGTCCGAATGCTTCCCAGGAGACGTGCCCCTCAAGAGGACGACTGTCTGCTTCGGGGACAGGGAAAACACCCCCTTCAGGCTCGCCAATTCATTCAGCCGAAAGAAGTATCCCTAGTTCCCTTTTTTTTCTCTCTTTCACGCCCAAAAAACCTCAGTTTTCCCACCTTTTCAGTTAACAAATATCCACAGGGAACCCATAATTCCTCCCTAAAACACCATCCATACTCCAAAAATAATAATGGGGCGATTCCCCAAATTATTCCAGGTATTTCAGCGTTCAACTCCGCCGAAATGTGTGAGAAACTACCAAAATAGAAGTTAATTGGCGAGGAGGCATATTTGAATGCTTTCGCCTTACGGCTAAGTCGTCGCGAAGGCGTGAGGGCGCAGCACTGCAAGCTCGCTGAGGCTCCCGTGCAGTGCTATCCACGCACGCTGTCAACCACCGTGCAGTTAGTTAACCACCGACCGTCGGGATGTGCGCATCGCTAGTGCACCGCGGGTTACAGATGAGGAACGTTCATCCAGTCTCCCAATCCCAAGTCATCCCGGAAAACTCACAAACGACGAGGGATATCATGGTGAGCTTCTTCAGGCATTTATTCTCGCGGATTTCATGTCTCTAACGGGATGTGTGGCGGACAGAGGGACGTCAACACCGAAGGATGCTGCGCTTTTCCCCCGATTCTCTACCTGTTCTCTCTCCTCTTCTCCTCCCCGGCCGGTTATCTTTTGCATACCGAGGCCAAAGGTTTAAGAGAAGGATGCAGGGAGACCAAGACATAATTGATTCCCAGGTGCAGCGTCGCAGAGCTGAAAGTGCCGATTGTTTAAGTATCGTTGGCTAATGCAACAAACACGTGCTCCCCACGCTTGGGTCGAGCGTGGCTTTCGTGTCGCCGGCGACCAAGTGGTTGTAGGAGCGCCTAGTGGTCTAGGGGAAAGTGCCTAGACTGGGAAACTGCCTAGACTGGGAAACTCAGGGTTCTCTCCACACGAAAGTGTCGTCGAACGATTTTTCCCTAGAGTGAGTTGCGGGATGACCTAAAATCATCAGCCCGGTTATGTTTTAGCTTTTTTAGGGGGTTCTCGCGTACTTTTGAGGGGGGAACGAGGCTGCCGTTATCTGCAAGGGTACCTACCAGCTTTTCCCTCACGTGCGTGGACTTATCCCTACCCCTTTAACCGAGACAGGAGTAGGCGTTATCGGACAATCATTTTAAGTTATCTTTCGGTTATCTTTCGGTTATCTTTGGTCACCTCTCGGGTATCTTTGGTTATCTTTCGGTTGTCTTTCACGCGTAGAGGCACCCCTAGGGCTTCCGAAGGAAAAGGGCGATGGATGCGTTATCTCGAGGTTATCTTTTGGTTGTCTTTTTAGCGAAAAGGCGTTTTCGTGCATCTCGAAAAGGGTTGGCGGGAAGCCAGTCATCCCCCGGTTATCTTAGAACGAATAAACGGATATTTAAGGTGACCAGATTATCTAACGATAGTTCGGATGTTCATCGACGTAGACGTCCAATTCCGGTACTCTCGCGACACCATCTCTCTCCCTCTCGTTAGTAGTTAGATCAACTCGACTCAATTTCTTTGGTATTTACTGCCACCCCACGGGGTTTCTCATGTATCTGTTTGTTCTCAATAGTGAAACACGTCAACATTTATTGGGAGGGTATTGATTTTTTCCCTCTCTCTCGTCCTACATTTCCGCCATTACGACCTGGTTATCTACCCCAACAAGTCCCTATTCCGCGACTTCTGATCAGGCCTTAGACCCGATGGCGCCGATGAGGCGCAGTCATTCCCCTCGGCACCATTCTTATCCTATTCGAGCGATCAACGCGTGTGCATCGTCGTGATTAATCCAATCGTAAAAAAAAATGGAAGTACAAGCCGAGCAGGTTGATTAAAATAATTCGTACAAGGTGCCATGCTGACGAGTAGTATCATTGAGTTGCGCACGGTTATCTACGTTCTCGCATGTCACGTTACAGTGCATCAAAGAGGAAAATGAAAAAGAGCGAGAGAAAGAGGAAACCAGACGGCAGGTCAGTACTTGGATTATCAGTGAGTAGTTGCAGCAGGGAGGATATCTTACCTCCAGGAGGGAGGCATCAACAGCGGAGTACAGTAAGTACAGCTTACCTAGCTTCTTCCCACCGCAGCCCACGCTTGAGCCACCTCGCACACTCTGTAGTTGCCGTGTCCCCTTACTCTTACGTTGGCTGATCCCACGATCTACAATACTATGGAAGACGCTGGCGACGGTAGGCGTCGGAGGGTCGTACCCCTCGACGCCAACGTGGTCATCCCCGAAGATCACGCCAACGGACGAGTGATCGAGGGGGTTGGTGATCCTCTTGATGACCCGGCGAATTTTCGGGCGACGAATGAACAGGACCACGTGCGCACACCCGCGGGTAAGGGCGAAGCACGTCCTCCCCCAGGGCTTGTCCACTACCCTTTGGAGCCGCACGTTGAAGTTAGACGTCGGGGTAAAGGTGACCCGAAAAATCAAAGCGTGTAGACGGACGCACGGGGATGGAAGCCCCAGCTGTGTCAGAGCCTCCCTCGGGAAACTGACGACAAGGAGTACCGAGGATTGCCAGCTACGCGGCCACCCCAGAGTAAGGGGTGCGTGAAAGTGAATGGGAGGAAAATTAGGCCTCTACCGCATCTGATTGCCTCTATCCCTCGGTTCGGGGATCGGCCATTAACATCCAGGCCGCAGATGGAGACGCGCACCTAGACAGAATCAAAGGAGGCCCGAGGAACCCTCATTATGAATAACCTCAGTACGAACCAAATCCACCCCAAGAATATGCCAACCGGTTGGAGAGTTCTCGGCCCATCCCAAGGGAGAAGCCTAGAAGAGCCCGAGACGAGGGACATCAGGGCCTCTACCAGGAGGCCCCGGCAGAACTCTCAAGATTTGCCCAGGGCGACTCAATACAGTTAGCATTGTGAAATGAGAGACGGAGAGCAGTTCGGAAGCTCTTGGCCAGGTCCAATGGGTCCACCGATAGGAGCGTGGGCTGTATGATTCGTGGATTCCGGACGCGGGGAGAACGTAGAATCTTTCATTTCACGAATCGATGAGGGATTCGAATTTCTCCCTATTCAGCTCCTCCCCCGAGCAGGAACCGGAGGGATCAGAGGAGAGTCACTCGGAGGAGTACAAGCAACTCGAGGCCTCAAGTATACAGCCAGGTAGAGACGGGCGGAACAAGGTCCCGAAGAAGAGGACGGTCCGCCAGGTTGCCGGTCCTAATGCCGGTCGGCACGGTTCCCTCAGTCTCCAAACCCCGAGGCTGGCGAGCCACAACTCGATCAGCCAGAGGAGAGAGCGCCGCTAGTAGAGCACATAGGGGTTCTTTCGGTCAGCCTGCAGCTCAACGAATTGTTCTGTTGGAATTGCCGAAAGAACGGGCACCCACATCAAGCGTGCCCCAGTACCGAGCGAAATTTTTTTTGCTATGGCTGTGACGAACTCGAGGTCACAACGAAGACGTGTTCCACGTGCGCCCTGGGAAACGCGAAGTCACATCCACGCCGCCGGTGAAGGAGAATAGACCCAATAGTCGATGGTGATCCCACCGCCGAGCCTTGACCCCCAAGCTCAGGTTACCTCGATGAAGAATTCATCGCTCTGGCGGTCATCAATCAGTTGGGTACCGACTCCCTCGAGCTAACGTCCCTAGAGCCGCTGCCTGATTATGGGGCCATGCTGGACAACGCTCTGAGGGAGAAACACGTGTGCTTCTACTTTACCATCTCGTTAGTCGGCCGACCCATCCGTGCCTCAGTGGACTCAGGCGCGTTGTGCACTTACACCGGTCCGAGGGTGACGGAATGCCTGGCAGACGCGAATCTTCCGAGTCGAAGGATCCCTCCGAGAAAAGAGATGATGGCAGCGCAACAGATAGAGTATGTCACTCGCGTAACCGCCTTCTCGGGGGTCACCGGGAATAGAGACAGAAGCGGAGCGGCCTTTGTCCTTCCAGTGCTCTCAGTGGAGATGATCATCGGCATCGACTTCTTGAGAGCCGCGGGGATTGTGATCGACTTCCACGACAAAGTCTGGTTCTACTGGCATACCCCCGGCAAACAATCCCAGTTCACTCCTGTAACTAAATACCTCCCGCATTACTATGTGCTGTGGTCTGAGGGAACTGAGGTCCAGTGAGGAGGAACAATTGAAGAGCCTCCTCGACGAGTGTATTGTTGTGCCTACAGGATCAGGCGCATTTGGGGTTACCTCCTTAACGTCGCATCACATTGACGTCGGTGAGAGCGCTCCGATTGCACGAAAGCCGTATCATGTGACTCCAGCGATACGTGACTCAATGTGGACGGAGGTAGATACGATGCTAGAGACCGGGATAATTAGGGAATCTCGCAGCAGCTGGTCCGGCCCTATAGTCATGATTGAGAAACCTAACGGAAAATATCGTCCTTGTATTGACCATCGGGAAGTCAATGCGGTGAAAAAGCGCGATGGGTATCCGATCCCACTATATAACTCCTGTGCCAGAGTCAGGCCTATTTTCAAGTCCCGCTGGAATCTGACTCGAAGCAGATAACGGCTTTCGGAGTACCAGGCCGCGGATTGTATGAATTCAATAGGATGCCATGCAGGCTGACTAATGCCCCTGCGACGTTCCAGTGGTTATTGAATAAGGTTATAGGGATTCGAATTCACCCTAATGTTTTCGCCTACCTGGACGACATCATCATCGCCACGAAAACATTCAAGGAACATTTACGATTGTTAGAACGCGTGCTGAAGAAGCTCAAGGTCGCCAATCTCATAATTAATCACGAAAAGAGCAAATTCTGCTGCGATGAGGTGGATACCTCGGTTTTCTCATTCATAGCGCTGGCCTACAGGTGAAGCCCGAAAAGATCGCCTCAGTAGTTGATTGGCCAGGATCGACGAATTTAAAACAGCTGCGCCAATTCTTGGGGATGGCCTGCTAGTACCGACGATTCATCCCAGAATTCGCGACAGTCGTGGACCCCTTAACGAAGCTACCGCGAAAAGATCGCGCCTGGGAGTGGGAACAGGCTCAGGAGGATGCGTTCACCGAGTTGAAGCGACACTTAACCTCGGCTCCGACCCTCGCATGCCTGGATTCCGAGAAGCCTTGTTAAACACCAAAAATTCACACTCATTCAATTCTCGCGCGTAAAGGTAATATAGAATCACCGGAGGGACAATACCCTGAAATCCCGGAAGGATCTAGAACGACGTGAGGACGTGAGGGACGAGGAGTCGGTGGTTATCGGACGAACGAACGAACGGGACGTATCGAGACGATTGACTCATACCAAAACGTTAATTTTCAATCTCATATTCTTTTATTCCCAAGAGCCGATTATTTCATTTGAATCGAGCAATTAATTCTTCACTATCTTTATTTTGGATACTGCACTTTCAATCTTCTTTATTACCAGTAAAAGTTACTTTTCATTTGAACGCGTCTTCAGTGATTTCACATTCCACAAGTGCATGCTCATCCTTACTGAGAATTATCCTGAACAAAAACGAACGAGAGAATCTTGGGCAAAGTTAGCTCATGTTACGTCAGAAATATTAATTTCTTAATTATCTCCTGATAATATGGATTCTTTGTTTCCTGTTTTGAGCCTAGTTTAAAACCAATAGCTCGAGATAGGAAGAAGGAACATTTGCAGTTAACTTGACTACTAAGGCAACAGAATAAACTCTGAACAATATTTTCAATTGGATACTTTCATTTATTCCTTACTTTTATCATTGAACACGAACTTATCATGAATGTTCAGAATTAAAAATGCTGACAAACAATTCTTCCAAAAATCATAACTTCGGAAAGACCAAACTCTTCTCTCAAAATTTCAAAATTACCAACCAAAACAACAAAAAAATATATAATATTAATCTCCCAAAAATATTCAGATTTCAAGTTTATAATGCTTCGGACCCAGACGGGAACCCCGAAAGGGGGAACTGTACTGGCGGTTGAGCAATCGACCGAGGCGCGTCCCCCGGTGGCGGATAGGGGGAGTAGCCAGCGCTAGTAAGAGGGGCCTTGGGAACCAGCTGAGTAGCTCAGCAGGGAACCAATATGGAACCTCCGGAAAGGCTGGTGGACTGACGGCGATAAGGGAGACAACGGAGGTAAAAGTCCGGTAGTCGAACGAACACCGTCACCGCGGACCAGCTCCCCCAAGCCAAAGGTGTAAACCATCGTGCCGAGGGCTGAATGGCACAGGGGTGGTGATAGGGGGATAACCCTTGGAGCCAATGTGTCGTGAACGATGTCCCTGGGGCACCGGGTCGCACCCCACTGTATTGTAGACCTTACCCCCACATACCGGGCTCTGTGGGGGCGGACTCTTATTTCCCGGACACTCGTGGAACTTATATGGAACACTTTAACATTAACAATGCTAATCAAATTGACACCTCCTTAGGGGACTCCAATGGAAGGACCCGGGAGGCCTTACAGGTCGAGAGAGGGGACGACCTGGGCGCTGGGGCCCCGACAAGTGGAACCGGCACCAGGGACGAGACCTTCTCCACAGAGGAGATGGTGGAGGCCTTGGCCAAAGCCACTCCAGAAGGAGAGGGAGTAGGAGTAGCCTCTGGACAAGAGGCGGCGACGAGGGACCGGGTACAAACCGGGACCATGGAGCCGTCCGGGTCCGAGGCTCCTGCTCCAGGAGAAGAGAAAAAGAGGCGAACCGGGGCGATGAGGAAGAGGAAGGCGAGGGCCAGAAATCTGGGGACTGGTCAGACCCCTCAAGGAACCGGTGAGCCGAATCAGGGGACGACGGAGGGGAGCGCCGTGGAGGGAGGAAAGAGGCCGCACTCAACCGGCAACACTCCTCCCTCTGCTGGCCCCCCACAGACCAAGAGGAGAAGAGGGGATCTGCTGGCTCCCTCCTTCGGTGTGGCAGCAGCGGGGGGCGGAAGGTACGCTATCGTACCGGAAGCGTACCCGACGGACACACTGGGGGGGGGGGGGGGGGGAGCAGGGGACGACCCTGGATGCGGCACTGACCGAGGCTATTTTTAGCCCCGGCAGTGCAGCAGACCCAGCCCCGAGGTTTGAGGGCTCGCGTCTAGAGAACGGGATCCTTTGGGTCATGTGCTCGGACGCGGACTCAGTCTCGTGGCTGAGGAGGACGGTCCCGGCGTTGAAGCTTTGGGAGGGGGCGAAACTTGCGGTAAAACGCAAGGAGGACCTCCTCCCTAGGCTCTGCTGTCTAACGGCGACCCTGCCGAGGCCCTCATGAGGCTCTCCAGGCGGAATCCAGGACTCAGCACGAGGAACTGCAGGGTCTGGAGTGCGTCGGCCGGTCGGGGATGCACCAACCTGGTGGTTGGGGTGGACCAGGCTGGACTAACGGCCTTGAGGGGGCTCGGCATGACCCCCCACTACGGCCTTGGCAAGGCCAAATTCTACGAGGATCTAAAGAAAGTCCCCAATGCAGCTGAGGGGGGGACTGCCGAGGGAGGTGGCAGGACACTCTCAGGGGGGAAGGGGAAGATTGCGCCGCTGACCAAGCGGGGGTGGAGCAGCCGGCAACGGCGTCACCACGGACCGCGGTCAAGGAGGCAATCTTCCTCACCCCGAACAGGAGAGGCCGGGAACCCCGTAATATGGTACGGGGGACCGGCAGGAGGGGAAGGCCGCCAGGAAGGGGGCGGGCAGGGGGAGGCAGGGTAGAAAGAACGGGGGGTGCACAGCGCACCCTCGAGGGGATATTCCCTGCTCACCGAACGCCGGCGGACCCCAAGGAGGGAACACCCGGGAACATCCCCCAATAGGGGATGGAACCGGGGATCTTAAGGGAGTCCGACAGGCAGGGATGGGTAGAGTAGGGACTGGAACTGATACTCCCATGGGTATCAGAAACACCCGATGCTCACAAATCAACTTGCAACCCTGCGAGGCTGCGGTGGCACAACTACACCACAGCATGGCAGTGGAGCAAACTGACATATGCCTCATACAGGAACCCTGGTTGACAGGAAAGACTGTAGGAGGCCTTAACATGGCGGGAATGGAGATATTCTATGCCAGGGGCGATGAGGGGGTGAGAGCCTGCATCATCGCCAGCAATAATTGCCTGCCAAGGCTGGTCAGGGACTTCTGCTCGAGGGACTTGGTGGGGGTAGCCGTAAAAATAGCGGTGGGAGGGACGAGACGAGACGTAGTCATCTGCTCGGCCTACCTACCGCACGATGCGGAAGAGGACCCACCATCACACGAGCTGAGGAGGCTGGCCAGACACTGTAAGGCCATGAACATTCCCCTGATAGTGGGCTGTGATGCTAATGCACAGCACACGGTCTGGGGGAGTAGAAGATGTACAGGAAGGGGCGAAGCCCTTCTAGAGTTCATCCTTGAAGAAGGCTGGGAGGTGCTTAATAGAGGCACCATGCCGACCTTCGTGACGACCAGATGTCAGGAAGTGATCGATGTCACACTGTGCACGAGATCGTTTCTGGCCAACTGTGGAGGATGGGAGGTATGTGATGAGGACTCACTTTCAGACCACCGGAGGATGAGATTCGAAATCACAGGGGCCACCATTCACGTCGAAGCGCCACCTAGAAGGAATCCCAGGAACACAAACTGGGAGGAATTCGAAGCCACCCTAGAGATGACTCTAGGAGGCAGGCGCAAAGGAGTCAGTGGACAGAAGGGACTGGACAGAGTTGCCTTATTCATACAGGAAAACTTGGTACAGACCTTCCAGGAACACTGCAGAGAGAGCACCATCAAATCCAACAAGAGAGTGAAATGGTGGAACAAGGAACTCACTAGGCTCAGATCCCTTGCTAGAAGGCAGTGGAGACGGGCCTATAGCTCCAAAAAGGAGGCAGACTGGAACAAGTACAGGGCCACAAACGCACTGTACAAGTACCAGATAGTCGAGGCAAAGGACTCCCACGGGAGGGACTTCTGCTCAAAGCTAGAGAATATTTCTCTGGCCTCTAGACTGAAGAGAATCTTCACGGGAAGACCGAGAGCTTCTCTGGGTAGCATAATAACCCCGGAGGGGGGAAGTATCACCCAACATAAAGACATACTCCGACACCTGATCCAGGTACACACCACCAGACTCGGAAGAGAGAGAGGAGGGAATGGAATATGCCGGTAGGAGCGATGCACTAAGCCGTAGACCGGACTGGGAGACGGCCAAGAGAATCGTAACGATGAAGAAGCTCGAACGGGCCCTAAGTTCTTTTGACAACTACAAAAGCCCGGGACCAGACGAGATCTATCCAGCAATGCTTAAGAAAGGAGGGAGAGCCCTAAAATCGGGGCTCATCCAGACCATGAGGGCCAGCGTGGCCCTGGGACGGATACCCTCCATCTGGAGAGAGGTCCGGGTTGCCTTCTTGCCCAAGCCAGGAAAGAGCAACCATGACAACGCCAAAGCCTTCAGGCCCATCAGTCTGAGCTCCTTCGTCCTCAAAACGACGGAGAGACTGATAGACAGATACCTGAAAGATAATGCGCTGAGGAGGGAGAAACTCAACAACGCGCAACACGCCTACCAGAAGGGTCGTTCAACAGAGACGGCACTCCACGTATTGGTAGACGAAATTGAGAGCGCCCTTTTCAGAAAGGGAGCCTCACTCGGGGTGTTCATCGATATCGAAGGAGCGTTCGACAACACCTCATTTGAAGTCATCGGGAGAGCAGCCAGGAACTTTCAGTTTGGGAAAACCATAACTGAGTGGATACTGGAGATGCTCAAGACCCGGAACATCAACGTCACCTACGGAGAAGAACGAGTTAGAGCAGGAGTGGGCAGAGGATGCCCACAGGGGGGTGTAATTTCACCTACCCTGTGGTCGATCGTTGTAGATGAACTCCTGCGGGAACTCGAAGGACTCGGGGTGAAAGTGGTTGGCTACGCTGATGACGTAGCCATACTGACAAATAGGGAACACGCTGGAGAACTACACTGGAGAATGCAAAAGGCATTGAACCATGTGCAAGCATGGTGCACCAGGCAGGGACTCAGGGTGAACCCCAGCAAGACGGAGATGGTACTCTTCACCGGAAAGAGGATCCTGGCGGTGAGACCGCCCAGGATCTTCGGCACAGAGCTCAGCTTCTCTGACGAGGTTGACTACCTAGGGGTAAGACTCGATCGGAGGCTGAGCTGGAGACCACACATAGCGAAGCAGATAGGAAAGGTGACGAACACCTTCTGGGCCTGCAGAAGGATGATAGGAGGAACCTGGGGTCTCAGCCCGAGAGTGATCAAATGGATCCACACAGCGGTGCTGATGCCCCAGTTCACCTATGCATCGATCGTATTGTGGAGGGCCCTAACGAGGACTTCCACCATACGAAGAGTGAACAGGCTGGCCAGATGGGCAGGGCTGGGAATGAGTGGGGCTGTAAGGACCACACCCACCCTCGCCCTGATGGCTATCCTGGACTTAAAACCGCCGCACCTGCTAGCCCTAGAAGCAGCGAGGGGAGCGGCGGTGAGACTCAGGGCGTCAGGGCTGTGGAGGACCTCGACCTACGGACACGCGTCACTGCTAAACGAGGGAGAGGTGAGGAGGACCCTCGTAATGGGTAGTGACGCGGGCATTAGGACGAGGACTTTTGAAAGAACCTTCACAGTCCATAGACCCACTAAGTAGGAATGGCTGAGGAAGGAGAAGCCGTTCCTCACACCAAAGGGCCCAACCTGGTACACGGATGGATCGAGAGGAAAGGCGGGAGCGGGTATTGGGGTATGGTCTGAAGGACCAGTGACCAATACCTCAGAAAGACTACCGCCCCATAGCACAGCCCTGCAAGCAGAGTTGGCTGCGCTAATAATATGTGCAAAGGAGATCGTGGACCGGCGAATGAGTGGGAAACACATCTATATTTGCACGGACAGTGAGCAGGCCGTTAGGGAACTAGAAAGGGTGGAAACGACCTCACGGTTAACTAAGGACTGCGTTGATCTGCTGAACATCATAGGAGCAGACAACTGGACCAAGTTACTCTGGGTGCCTGGACATGTGGGAATCAGGGGGAACTTGGAAGCAGACGCATTAGCCTCCATGGCATGGTCACAGAGCCATGGGGAGGTGTGTGTAGAAATAGGTGCCGAGAGGGAGCTGGTCCGTAAGTGGCTCAAGAGGAAGACGCGGAAGGACTTCAGCAGACTCTGGCACAGCGACATGGGTCTGGTTCATACCAGACTTCACTTGGAAGGACCGGATGAGGCGCTGTCAGACAGGGTTACCCAGTTGAAGAAAAGGGAACTGCGCTGCCTGATAGGCCTCATCACAGGACACTGGCCTACAAGGGCCTATCTTCACAGGGTCGAGGAAGATCCCACCTGTGAGTTATGTGGAATGGAGAGAGGAGACGCCAACCACTTGATTATGAGATGCAGTGGACTAGACTGGGCCAGATGGCAAGTCTTTGACACCCACGGTATCTCAGAGCTCGAAGTCTCAGAGGACTCGGTAGGGGGCCTGTTGCAATTCGCAAGGCTGACCAACCTGATGGAACCCTGGGACAGGACGGTCGCCTAGAAAGGGCGGGCATAAAATGGCGTAAGCCCATCATGCCTTTAGGTCGTCCGAACCACAACACATACATACATACATAAGTTTATAATGAATAATTTCCTCAAAACAATTATTTAAAGAATACAAAACATTTTGTTTACATTTCCAAACACTACCAAGCAAACTAATTTCTCAAAAAAATTCAAATTTAGAATTTACAATAAATAATCTCCTCAAAACAATAAATTACTGAATACCAAACATTTTGTTCACATTTCCAAACATTACCAAACAAAATAATTACTCAAAAATATTTAACTTTCGAATTTATATGAAGAAATATATCAAAACAATAAATTACAGAATACCAAAAATTTTGTTTACATTTCCAAACATTACCAAACAAAATAATTACTCAAAAATATTTAAATTTAGAATTTATAATAGATAATTTCCTCAAAACAATTAATTTCAGGATTTTATTAATTTTTCCCGCGACAACCCTTGAAAATACGCGAAAACTGTGCGCGCAACATCCACTGTTTGGAATATTGGAAATTTTACTTACTTTTCTTCCTATTTTTCCAAAGTTAATCCTTAATTCCCTTATTTCTTCCACTGGTCGTCTCCTCCTCTTTCTCGTTTCCTGGTTCCCCTCTCTGAATTTCTCCTTTCTTCCCCAATCTTTAATTCTTCCTCTTGTTACTCACTTCTTATTTTTTTCCACCCCAAAGCTCAATAACTAATTTTTTCCCAACCATTTTACTTTCTTGCTTTTCTGATCGGTTCGATCCTCCCTCTTAACTAAAAACTATGGTCAGGAGTGCAGGGCTTACCCAAGTCCATTGCCCCTTCCCTAATTAATCCCCGACGTGGGGTCAATCATGTGACATATTTCACATGATTGCACCTCCGAAATTGAAGAGTGGGGAAATGCTCGATTTCTTCCACTTGTTGTCAAGGCATGGAAATCCAATGCCTCTGACCACGAGTGGGAGAGCGAGAGAGAGAGTCGAGCATCGAGTTGAACTTGTGTTTAACTCATGATCTTCCCTTCAGAGGCATGCGAATCTCTCCGGGGGAAGGTGAACCTTCCCCCCGAGATATTCGCATGCCTCTACAGGAGACGACCGAATGTCTCCTATATCTCCTTTTTCAATGAAACTGGACCTAACACTCATAACAATTTAGAAGTGGGATGCAAAGAACTTGAGAGCAAAGAGGGATTTCATACGAAATAGAAATCTATCGAATCAAGGAGAAGTGATAAGAACGCCGGTACGGAAGTGAAAATGGCGGCTGGAAGAGAAACGACACAACAAAATAACAGAACTCTAACGAACGACGAATTTGAGCAGTTTGTCATAAATAACGCCCACATGTTTCAGAACGACCTAGAAGGATATTGGATATGGACATCACGCCAGATGCAACTAGGAGAAGTATTCCAACAACATCGATTGGTATCGATTTTCATCTTCCATCACTAGGCAGAGGAGAAGTGGGGGCTTCACCACGCCACCGTTAATTCCCGCGAGTTCAACGAGCGTCACCGCATCCGTGACGACATCCACAACAGCAACGATCACAAGGCCAACGCCGGTAATTTAACCACAAAATATGGCAGGACAACCTCAAGTAACCCTTCCAATTACTACCAATTGCCGTACGTATCTGCTGTACCGTTGCCGGTACAGCAGATTACCGCTATCACGAACAGGCGTACGAGCAGTACCGACAGGGTGCATATAACCCCCAAAATAACCCGCCAAGTTGAAGGCCATCGAGCAATGGAGGCGGTAAGAATAATGAAAGAAATTATGAACAAATGAATAATATGTATTACACAATTATACAGGAAGAGAATCGAAGACGAGACATCGCGATGCAAGAGATGTTCCACCGATTGACTGCGGGAATCACCACAGGAATTAGTCAAGCTATCAACCAAAATACAAACAATCCTGCACCATCATTCGTTAATTCGAGCACGTACGAAAATGATATTAGTAACCGAATTTATGGGGTAATTCCAGATCTATCGCAGAATATCGGACACTTCACTGGAGAAGAGAACAACGCACGAGCCAGAGAGTGGATCAACCATCTGAGAGATTTCAAACAAACACAGCGCTGGGGAGACGAAATTACACCCACAGTAGCGAAAAGGAACCTGAGAGGTGGAGCGCTGAATTGGTGACGAGTTAACGGAGAGGAAATACCAACTTGGGACGGATTCGAGGTGGAGGTCCGAAAGGTATTCATTGCTCCAGAAAGTTTGACGGTACGCTGGGAACGAATGAAGGAAAGAGTGCAGCAAACAGGGGAAGATATTCGACCATACTCCTTCTCAAAACTCGAATCATGTCATCAAATTAGTACTGAACATCCATTGAGTTTTTCAGAAATCAAGGAACAGATCCTAGTCGGAGTGAGATCTAAAGATTTAAGTTCAGCAATGCAGGCAACATTCCATCGAAACGCAGATGAATTACTCCACTGTATGCTACAAGCAGAACGGGTTGCAGAATAACGAGTTGAATGTATCCGAAGAGAGAAAGATACTAATGACACGAAAGCCAAAGGGCCGACCCGGAACAACCACGATGAACGAATAATTCAGCATCAGCAACACCAGAAGAACCAACGAAAAGCTTAACGAGCACACAAGCAGCAAATCCTGATGTGTACAAGCTACCATCAGTAAACGAGCGAGGAGAGCCCAAGTGCTGCAATGGCGAAAAGTACGGACACCTTTCTTGAGACTGCTCAATCCCCGCCAAATTTGGCCTGATGAACGCGGCTTTTTATTTCAGAAAATTGATGCAGCATGCACTATGCTCATTGAGAAATGGAGTCGCCAAATTCTACTTGGATGACGTGCTAATTTCAGCAGAAAACTGGGAAGATCTGAAAGAGAAATTTAAAGACAAAGGAAAAATTAAGACAAGTGATGGAAGCCTTACGGCGAGCGGGGCTGTCGATAAAACTGGAGAAATGTCAAATCATAGTACCTGAAGTCACGTATCTGGGGATGGAGATCAGCGAATTCAGAATTAAACCTGGAAGAGGAAAACTCCAGGCGATAGCCGAGTTCCCTGCATCATGAGACACACACGAAGTACGGAGGTTCCTGGGGCTAGTCAGCTTTTCCAGAAAGTTTATTCCACATCTCGCTACGCGAGCCGCAAGCATGCAGGGATTGTTGAAGAAGAAGGTGGTATACCAAAGGACCCAAGAGCACCAAAAATCCTTCGAAGACATCAGAGACAACTGAACAAAGCAACCAATCCTGAAGCCGTTCAACGCCGAGTATGAAACTGAGCTTCACACAGACGCATCAGCCAAAGGATTAGCTGGAACGCTACTCTAACGCCGACCAGGTGAAGAAATGCACCTCACATACGCTGTAAGCCAAAGAACGTCAGAAGGTGGGTCAAGGTATCACTCATCCAAGTTAGAGATGATCGCCGTCGTGTGGTCCATCTCCAGATTACGCCTGTTATTGATCAACATCCACTTCAAAGTAATAACCGATTGCCAAGCACTGGTTTATTTGAACAAGACGAAGATGAATAGCGCACAGTCAGCAAGATGGGCAGATGCCGTAGAAGAGTACGACTTTGAGGTAGAGCATCGTGCGGAAACGAAGATGGCGCACGTGGACGCTCTCAGTCGTGCATCAACCGATCCAGCCGAGAACGAGGAACAGATGGAACGTAACTTGGAAATGGTATTCACCGCAACAAACGTCGAGGACGAGAGTTTGCTTTATCAGTATCAAGATCCGGAGCTGAAAAGAAATAAAGAAATCTTGAAGAAAGAAGAAAAGGAAAGAACTACCATCGAGCGAAGTGAAGTCAGCGAGTACGACCTAGTGGGTGATGTACTGTACCGAAAGAAGGGAGAGAAGCGACTGCACGTGATACCAAAAACGTTGAGGAAGATTATTGTCAGCAGACATCACGACTCGCAGAGTCACCCTGGAGTGGGACGAATTGTCACATGAATATTACGAAATTGTTATTTTCCAGGTGTCAAACGATACGTCAAGCAACACATCCACGGGTGCATCCAGTGTATCATGCCCAAAAGCAGAGCAGGACGTCAACCCGGCATGTTGAATCCCATGCCACCAGGGGCGAGACCTTTTGCCACAATCCACATGGATCATCTTGGGCACTTTATAATGTCAACCAAGAAAAACAAGTACGTACTCGTAATAATTGATAACCTAACAAAGTTTACCTGTTTGAAGGCCGTCAACCCGGTTCGAGTACCGTGCACCAGGAGAAGTACAAGCAGAAGCACGTCAGCAAATTGAGATGGCACAGCAGAAGATGAAGTCACGTTACGACAAAAACAGAATCCAAGCAGCATCTCTACAGAAAGGGGACATCGTATACATGCTGACTGCTGCACAGGCCACAGGAGAGAGTCTAAAGTTACACCCACCATACAGGAGACCATTGGTTATTTTTGAGCTCTTACCAAGTGACACGTACCTAGTGGTGAGCCTGCAAGAAGACCAAAAGGGTAGACGATACGCTACCACAGCCCATATCACTCAATTACGTATCTGGAGGCCTGCCCAGGACGAAGGAGAAGGATCAGAGGATTCAGAACCTGAAGAGCAGCCAAAGATTGATGATGAGAGAAAAACATCTGCCGACGGAGAGTCACACGAAGGGGTGCCAAAATCAGCAAGACGATCTGCCCGTGCAAAAAAGGCACCAGAGCGTCTGGGGGTTGGATCAGATGAATAAGGTACTTGCGGAAATACACAGCTAACAACGGGTGCCGAGGACGTCACCAGTAGTCTGATGGCCGAGTGTTAAACACCAAAAATTCACACTCATTTGATTCTCGCCCGTAAAGGTAACATAGAATTACAAGAGGGACAATACCCTAAAATCCCGGAAGAATCTTGAACGACGTGAGGTCGTGAGGGATGAGGAGTCAGTGGTTATCGGACGAACGAACGAATGGGACGTATTGAGACGATTGACTCATACCAAAATGTTAATTTTCAATTTCATATTCTTTTATTTCCAACAGCCGATTATTCTATTTAAATCGAGCAATTAATTCTTTACTATCTTCATTTTCAATACTGTACTTTAAATCTTCTCTATTATCAGTAAAAGTTACTTTTCATTTGAGCGCGTCTTCGGTGTTTTCACATTTCACAAGTGCATGTTCATCCTTACTGAGAATTATCCTGAACAAAAGCCGTTCACCCTCTAGACGGACGCGAGCAGGGTAGGGTAGGCGAGGTACTGACGGAAAAGTTGGAGGGCCAGGAGCGCGTAATCGTCTATGCCAGCCGTGCGTTAACGGACGCTGAGAGAAATTATATGGTGACCGAACAGGAATGCTCAGCGGTTATTTGGTCCATCGAAAAATTCCGTGGTTACCTTGAGGGCTACTCGTTCACGCTGATTGCGGATCCTAGCAGCCTCCGGTGGCTGCATAACCTGAGGAAATCCACGGGTTGACTCACCAGGTGGGCCCTAGGGCTAATCAAGTATGATTTCGTCATAATCCACCGCAAAGGTGCCCTGCACCACGTTCCCAACGCGCTCTCGCGTACCCCTGAGGGAGGAGATGCGCTTGAAGAAGACGCGGTTAACGCGGTGGCGGAGACGAAAAACAATTGGTATCTGAAGAGGACCTGGACGCGTGGAAATTGGCGTTGCCGCGAGAGGTACGCCTTAATGCCTTTCGTGGATCCCACGAGACACAAGAGGCCGGTCACCTTGGGGCGGACAAGACGTACCGGAAGGTCTCACTCAAATACTTCTGGCTCAACCTGTTGAACGACGTGATAACCTTTCGTACGACACTGTGACGCGTGTCAGCGGTGTAAGGCTGAACAAGACAGTCCAGCCGGCTTGATGGGGCATCGAGGAACCCTGGATGACCGTCGCCGCCAACCTTATGGGAACAATTACGCCGAGTAAATCCCAGCATTGGTACATCCTCGTGATCGAAGATCTCTTCACCAAATGGATCGAGGTTGTCCGGCTGCATAGCGCCACAGGGAAGCGGATTCGCACGGTGCTCGAGCGCAAAATCATCTCACGCTGGGGAACCCCTCGGGCCCTATTGACGGATAACGGCCACGAGTTCGTGAACCACGAGATCTGAGCGTTGACAACGAAGACAGGGAATATCCTGCGTACAACACCGACGTAAAACCTCCAAGGAAATCCCGTCGATCGCGTTAACCGTGTTATCATGATGATGCTGGAGGAGCTTGCAGGAAGGGACCAACGCGAATGGGACGCTCACCTACACGAGTTCCGCTTTACGTACAACACGGCCTTCCACGGTTTCCTTCAGGCAACTCTCGCGTTCGCGAACTTCGGAAGAGAGCCAAAATCCGCGAACTCCATGCGCCGAGACCTCGAGGGTGAGCCCGAGATCATTTCGCGGAATCCGGAGGAGTGGATTGAGCGGATGAAGAGGCTGGAGACCTTACGGAATGCGTTCGCCCACGCGTTACGCGAAGCCCAAGACAGGCAGACCCATTACTACAACCTGCGTCACAGGCCATTGGAATTCGGAGAGAGAGCCCTAGTCATGCGAAAGACCCATTACCTCTCCAACGCGGCGAAGCGATTCTCAGCTGGTATCGCTGAGGCCTTCGATGGCCCCTACGTCATCGGTCGTGAAATTTCGAAGACGCAGTTCACGCTAACCGATCTAAACGGGAAAGGGAAGGGGACACGCCGAGTAACGATTGAAAGCCCTACCACCGTAGCGACCTACCACCGTAGCGACTTACGCCTACCTTTCGTATCGAAGACTGGGCGTAATTCCACCGAACTAGTCGGTTTCTTACCCAATAGAGTTATTCTGATAATTCACTCTTCGGCTCGGCAAAACCCGCCTGGAGCCACGACGGTTCCCTATGGCCATGGAAGTGCCGCCTACTCTGCTCAGTGAGCGTCAAACTGTCTTCCGGTCGTGGCGGTGAAGGTTACCTCCCTTGTGACTCACTCTCCCACCAAAAATAAAGAATCTTTACAGCATGAAACCGCCTGATGCTTCGCCCTCACTTCCGTCCTCTCACGCTCCTTCCCCAGGGTCCCAAAAACTCGATAAGGGCAGGGGAGACTATCTGTTACAGGCGAGAACGTGCGGAGGTGGATCAAGGACTACCCAGAGGCCAGAAGACAGAGCTATCGACGAGATTCATCGCTGCGCGAGGACCTGGTCCGACAAGGAGGGAGGACTATGACGTGGTATTCTCCCCACCACCGGTATCGCCAAGGAGGGAGGAGATTCGTGAGTACAAGAGAGAGAGTTTCGCGAGAAGTAACCTCCCGGTCTAGAGGATAATCTGACTCACGGTTCTCTATATGCGGAAAAACCTCCAGGTCATGAGGATAATCTGACTTTCAGTTCTCTTATAATGGGTATTTCACTCTCCGGATGGGCGGTGAACTCCCGAATGAAGGTCGAGCTCATTACGCCCCAAAGTAAAGAGAACGCAGGAATTTTTGAACCTTTTCGCTACTGTATCCCGTGGAAAACCCGGAACTCCTGACATAATCCCGCCAAAGAAGTTTGCTCGAATTCCCCCAAAGGATACGACTCTGGTTGCCTTGGGATGGAAGAGAGGGCCCGGACGTACCACAGGTTGATGGCTAAAATAACGTGCTCCCTGGCGCTTCCGGACCACCCTCTTGGGCGTCCTCTGAGGAGAGTGCAGAGGACGATTTGAGAATCACGCTCCCATTTTGAGGGAGTGTGCGGGGCCTCAGATGAAAGGCCCGGAGGCAGAGAATAACCCACCCTGCCGGAGGGATGGCCAAAACTTGGGTTTTTCGTATCGCCAAGGCGAGTCCAAATGCTCCCCAAGAGACGTGCCCCTCAAGAGAACGACTGTCTGCCCCAGACAGTCGTCATTTGTATTCTTTATCTTTTATTCGACACAAAAAATTTCGGTTTTTCTCACATTAAAAATACTCCTTAATTAAACAAGTGAGTCTTTTTTTAATGCATTTTGTGGCGGATAATCGAAGGGACCTCACTCATTTTCTGCGTAAAATAGAAGGGGTAGAGCTCGACCTCTCGAGTGCCAGCTTAATTCAAAATGGTCAAGAATTTTCGCAGTTGCATTTACCTATTAACTAGCATGAATACATGGCACCTGTGAATTATTAAGTAGTTGTCATTCACGAAGCTTGAGTTGAATAGAACCAAGGATTTAGAGAGCGTCATGAGTGTAAGCTATTTTCATAGGACCCGTGAAGTTTATGAAAAGCTTGAAAATTCCAGGACTAACGAGTAGAGAAGACCAACGAATAGAAGACCTGCGATGCTAAGTGATTGGGGATTTTTTTGAGAGTGAAGATCACTACAGAAAAATTTGCAAAAATTACTCAATAATGAGGACATTTTTGATGAGGACAATGATGTTACTTCAAGAAAATTTCCGCACTGATGTTACTCCAAGATGATTTCCGCAATGATGTTACTTCAAGAAAATTTCCGCAATTATGTTGTTTGAAGTTGAAAAATTTCAGAGTGGTACCTCTCTGCTAAGATCAATCGTATGAAAGTCGATGAAAAGTATCCTTAAAAATCAAAATTTCTTTTCGATGCTCGCCTTCTTTTGATCTAAACAAAAGCTCACCCCTTTCTTCTCACCAATGAAAAAAGCTCCCATTCCCAAAAAACATTTACACTGCCTTGTTAACTATTTTCACGTTCTGCCACAGGTGGAGTCACTTCTCCATGCGTCAGGCAGACGAGTTGGGTCAGAATACTGAAGTTACCGGACAATTATCTTGAGTTATCTTTTTGTTATCTTTGGTCATCTCGCGGGTCTCTTTGGTTATCTTTCGGTAGGTCTCCCGAAGGGAAATGGCGATGGATGCGTTATCTTGAGGTTATCTTTTGGTTATCTTCTTAGCGGAAAGTCTCTCTCTCTCTCTCGCTCTCGCTCTCGCTCTCGCGCTCTCTCTCTCTCTCTCTCTCTTTCTCTAAATTAGACTGAAATTAATATGAATTGTAACGGGATTCTTTCCCGATACACTTCCGGCCGTCCACATCGCGACACATACGTCCGTTAGCTTGGGCGCCAGTGGATTCTTCACGCCAAACCTCTTAGGGCAGTTTCTGGTAACCTGCTGAACCTTCGCCAGTAGTTACTCGGGGGACTACTGAAACCCCCAATGGACGGCCAGGGCTATCCATTCCCGGTACTCAGCGCGTGTTTTAAGGTAGAGGGGCGTGTTCGAGGCACAGTCCCTCTGGCGGGAAGGGTTTTCAGACCTGATAGTCTGCGGTATCCCCTTGGGTGAGCGTGTCCACCATATTTCCGTGACCTCGTGTCACTCGTGGAAATATGTGGCCTCATCCCACTCCGAGAAACGCCACGTAGCCGCGCTACGGGCAACCAACGTTAAATAGACCTCTGCCTTCGCTAATGGATCCAGGGAATCATCCCTGTCGTGATCCTCGCGAGTCCGCCGCACAAGGCAGACTGACTTGTCCCCGTGTCTCTGGGGCTTATTTATATCGGCTGGGGTTGCTTCTCCTCGTCTAGGGTCCTCTACGACGCCTGCGTGGTTCTTCCTCTCACACCACTGCCAGTTCGGAGATCGCCCTGACCTCTTTGGTGGCGCGCCGGCATCACAGCCGGGCCTCTGCCTTATCCCCAGCCAACATAATCCCCAGTCACGTGACCCCTGAGTCTCCGGTAGTTGTTTTATATTATGTTTCATCTTGCTGTTCCTGTGTGAGTTTCCTCCACACACGGATAGCTTCACCCGAAGGTGGCGTGAGCCGTTCGCAATAGCGGTGACGACGGGAAACTTCGTTACATACCTCCCTCCCTGGGGGAAGGATTCGCCCCGAATCCGACTTATTTTTCGGCTTCTTCCGTGGGCAACGATAGGTCGGGTTTGTTTGGCTTTAGGTCTTGAATCGACATCTTGCCCTTACTGTTCCCTGCGAGATCTGGCAATTCGTAAACAGTTTTCGGAAGTTGTTTCGTAACTGTATATGGCCCTACGAATGGCTTATTCAACGCGGCAGAACGGTTTTTGCCTGCGTTCGATAACTCTCGGTTTCTCGCCAAGACTAGATCGCCTTCGGCGTATTCTCTGTCTCTTCGTAAATTGTACGGTTGAGACTGAGTGTCGTGAGCTTCCGCGAGAGCGTGTTTGAATAATTTTCGCAAAGTGTCCAGACGTTTCCTTCGTTCCAGCCATTGTGCCGTGGGCTGTTGAACGATTTCGGTATTTCCTTCCAGCTTTCTGCGGAGTGAGATGGCCGACTCTGGCTCCCGCCCGAAATTCGCAAAAGCTGGTGTGGCTTGAAGAGAGCTTGAAGGTACGCTGTGTTGTACGCAAAACGAAATGCGTTCAAGTGTACGTCCCACTCTCTGTGATCTGCTTCGATAAAAGCCCGTATCATCGCTTTTAATGTGCGATTCACCTATTCTGTAGGGTTCGCTTGCGGATGATACGGTGGCGTTGTCGTTTGTGACATGCCCGTTAACTGCACTAGAGCCTTGATATCTTTATTGACGAATTCCGTCCCGTTATCCGTGAGTAACACTTTTGGTGTTCCCCACCTATTTATCACGAGATCCTCGATAGCTTTCCGGATATTTGCTCCATTGACTCCCGAAGTGGGCAGACCTCTATCCACTTCGTGTACATATCTTGTATCACAAGAATGTACGAGAACCTCTGCTTGCTGGGTGTTAGAGAGCCCATGATGTCTGCGCATATAACAGTCCATGGTTGCTCGATTACTCTCCTTCCCATCAATCCTACGGGAGCCTTCTGCTCTACTTTGCACTTCTGACATTCGTCACAAGTGCTGACGTATGTTATCACGTCTTTGAGCATTCCTGGCCAATGATATTTCACCGATAATCGTCGGTAAGTGCGGTCAATTCCTTGGTGACCGGCCTGCGGTAGTCTGTGGCATTCCTCCACAGCTTCCCTTCGAGATTCTCGCGAGAGAACGAGTTTCCACGCGTTTAAATCGTCGAATTCGGTATCGGACAGTTCTGTCCGTCGATGGTGATATAACAATCCATCTATGATCTGCCACGTTGGGAATTTCTCTGGCATAATCTCGAGATCTTTCATGCGTTTTAGATACCATTTATCTTTAGTATCTACGCATAACGATAACTTTGTCTCTGTGCCCTCTGGAATTCTCGAGAGTGCGTCTGGGACATGGTGTAGCGCGCCTTTCCGGTGTACGATCTTGAAATCGTACTCCATTAGACCGAGAGCCCACCTCGCTAGCCTTCCCATTGGATCTTTCAGATTGTGAAGCCAACGGAGACTGCTGTGATCCGTGATCACTGTAAAGGAATATCCCTCCAGGTAACACCGGAATTTCTTGACTGCCCATACCATGGCCAGACATTCCTGTTCTGTCACCGTATACTTCTTTTCGGGATCCGTCAGGGAGCGACTAGCATACGCTATTACCCTCTCCTGATCATCGATAACTTGGGTAAGGACTGCTCCTACGCCCACGTTACTTGCATCTATTTGCAATGTAAACGGTAGCGAAAAATCCGGACATGCAAGTGTTGGCGCACTTGTCAAGTGTTGTTTGAGGGTTTCAAACGCTTTGTGTTCGTTTTCCCCCCATGTCCATTTCTGATTTTTCTTGGTTAATTTCGTTAATGGCTCCGCAGTGCTAGCGAATTGAGGGATGAATCGTCTGTACCATGACGCCATCCCCAAGAAGCGCCGAATTTGTTTCAAATTCTGTGGCACTGGGAATTCGAGAACGGATTGGATTTTCTCTGGGTCTACACGGAGTCCCTGATTATCCACGATAAATCCGAGGTATTTTACCTCTTTTCGGCAGAATTTACTCTTTTCTGGATTGATCATCAATCCAGCCTCTGTGAGTTTATCGATAACTCGTTTTACCCACTGTAGGTGTTCGTCAAAGATCTTTGAGACGATTATTATGTCGTCCAAATACACAAAGACGTGTGGATGAAATTCCGGGCCTAGCAGTTTGTCCATGGCTCTCTGGAACACTGCTGGCGCGTTCGTTAAACCGTATGGGATCACCTTAAAGTGAAATAACCCACGCCCAGGTACAATAAATGCTGTCACCTCTTTTGACTCTTCGGTTAACGGTATTTGCCAATAGGCTTGGCTTAGATCGATAGTAGACAAGTAACGAGCTTGTCGTAATTCATCGAGCGTCGCCGCCATGTTCGGTAATGGGTAGGCATCCTTTTTGGTTACCTCGTTAACCCATCTCATGTCGACACAAAACCGAATTTTTCCGTTCGGTTTCTTAATCATGACGACTGGACTTGCCCAATCACTGCTAGATGGTTCAATGACGCCATCTGCCAGCATGGTATCCACCTCTTTCCACATAGCCTTGCGCATGATTTCCGCTTGCCTATGTGGTCTTTGGCAAATGGGCTCGTTATTTTGCACATCAATTTTCATTGGTGGCAGTTTCGAAACACCCGGTTTCTTCGAAACCGGCGGTAAAACCTTTTTGAGAGAAGCGTCTAGTCGGACGGATTCCTCATTTTTCGGTATCCTGAGGCCATTGCAAACACTAATGTTATTTGCGACCTCTACCGGCGTGAAGACAAACTTATCCTCCGGATTATCGCGATAGAACCACGTTTCACCGTAGAAATCTATCACCATCCGTGCTGATCTCCGGAAATCAAGCCCGAGGACAAAGTCTTCTGTTAAGGACGGCATCCAGAGTGTTTCCACTTTGGTTATCCGACCCTGCAGGTTAATCGGTAAGTCAGAGGCCTCTCTGACTAACGTTAATTGGCCATTGGCCACGAGAACCCGTCTAGGAGGGATCCGTTTGAAGGTTATCCCTAGAGAGGATAATACTTCAATTACTGCCTCGCCAGCAAATGTGCGTGTTGCTCCTGAGTCAACTAACGCTCGGATCTCTTTGTCTCTGATTTTCAGAGTTGCGTAGAATGCTACTGGTCGTGAGGCGTTAGCTCCACAGACCAATACGTCCTCCTCGGTAATACCTTCCATTACTGGATTGTTGACGATATCCTCAATTGTCTGTTAAGTCACAGACATGTTATTTTCCTCCACCCTGACTATTTCATCAGGCTTCTCAGGAATTGGGAAGTGTTTCTCTTCTCCCCTCTCTTTGGCAACGTTCGTTACTCCTCCTTGAGTCATTTCCGTCGTTGCCATTTCGTTATCCGACGCATCGGGCTTCGTCGTCAGTTTTTCAACTGTTACGAGCCCATTTGCTCGTTTTTGGGAACAGTTTTAACTGTCTTCTTGTCTTTTCGGTATTTCGGGTCTTTTGGAGGTTTCTTACAATTCCTCCAAGTGTGTCCTGTTTCGCCACAATTGTAGCAGGCTCGACCCGAGGGAACATTTGTGTTTCCCCCAAGGTTATTGGACCTTTGTCCTTTTTGTCGGAAGGGAGGGCGCATGACTTCCAATTGGTCGTCTATCTCTTCGCCCTCTATCGATATCTCCTCCTCGTCTTCCCCTTCTGCGTCCATTGCTCTGACTTGCGGCCTAGGGAATTTCTTGGGGAAATTCGGGGGCTCTTTGTATGCCAGGCTTGGACACACAGCTGTTTCAGCTGGTGGGGGTGGTCGGTAATTCCGGGCACACTCGTAATTCCATTCATTACGGAGTGCCCTTCTCTCTAGGTCTTCCAACGTTAGCTGGCGGTCAATATCTATGCCCGCTCGGTATTTCGGTAGCATGTTTGAATATGCCGTGTACACCTTAGCTTCTTCTTCTAAGGGTGGGGTTATTTTCACGAAATATCCCCGTACACTTCGAATATATTCGGCCACAGGTTCGCGTTGTCCCTGTGTTCGCCTATACATCTCATTTCTAAGACGGACTTGGTAGTCTAGGCCTCCGAATTGCTTATGGAATCCTTCTTTAGCTTCTTTCCAAGTAAAGAAGTTCATTCCACGGTACCACGTGAGTGCTGAGTCTCGAAGCAATCCCCGAAGGACATGCAAGAGATCCAGTTCACGGATCGGTAGGGATACAGTGGCGTCCTCAATTGAGGCGCTAAATTCTCCGATATCCTCGCCACGTTTCCCTGAAAACGATATCCCCCGCCTTTTCAGGTGTTCATGCGCCTTGTGCGCCGGTACAAGGTAATTTTCAGGAGGATGTCTCCTCCGATTATCCTCTTCCCCATACATTGATGGCGTAAGGGGCAACGGTACGCGAGCAGCTTTCTCCAACTCGAGTTGGGCCAGCTCTCGTGGTGTTGGCACTGTCAGTCCGGGTATATCCCTACTCTTCGGCCTTCCACGCTTCTTCGGGATTAGCTCTGCAATTTGTTGTTGCATCGCTTTCACGATATTTGTTAGCTCCTCTAATGAGAGAGCCTTGGTAGTACTAGGCGCTTTGCCTGCTTGACTCATTTCTATCTTAAGAGATGATCCGGTAATTGATTTGATCTCTCAAATCGATCTGGCCTTTTTCAGCCTTCTGTAGCCCCTTTTATACCCGTTTTTCCCTTTGGCGGGGGTTTTTGGTTCGGGTGGGAACTTTTCCTCTTTTTCTCTGGCCACTAACGCCCTCTAATGGCTTTTATTTGGGCCTAGAGTGTCGATAACCCGGGAAGTTTCTTTTCCTCCCTACAGATGGCACCACCCATCTGTTCGATACCCTTGGAGACTTTAGTCCCAAGTTTTCCTCACAGATGGTGCCACCCATCTGTGCGATATCCAAGTTAGTACATTTTTGTACTAATAGATGGCCTAGCCATCTCGGAAATGGACTTAGAAGTCCTGGTCGGAGCACGTTATAACGCCACGTGTCCTTTTGAGGCGTCTTGGGGAGGGGAAAGAAAGGAAAAGGGATAGGTGGGAATGTTTGGCCGAAGCCATGAGAGCCTAGCTCTCTCCGAGGGGATCACCCCTTCGGTGGTGGCGTCGGTGTTGCCACCTTCGCCCTCGCTGCTGCCTCGGCTTTCACCTTTGCACTCAGCCTGCCGATAGCCCCGCCCGCCCCCTTCGGTTTCTCCTTGGGACCCTGGCGTTTTGACGCCACTGCTCCCTTCAGGTTCCCCTTAGGGTTTTTGGGCTTCGCCCGAGGCACCTGTACGTGCCTTGGTACATTTGTACCAATCGCCGGCATGTACGGCCCTCTCGCTCGCCATCTCTCCCCACAGGCCGGGCAGGTTTTGAGGGTTTTGCCCTCTCTACCACACCCTCTGCAGAAGGAGCCTAATGGCTTCTTATGGCAATCGGTATACCGATGCCCCGGCTTCCGGCAATTCCAGCATAGTGCTGCCATCGCCGCCGTAGCCTTTTTCCCCGCCTTCCGAGGCTTTTTAGGCCTCTTCGGGTGAGTGGGAGCCACTTGCTCCTTCGCGGGCGGCTTGTGAGGTGTCGCCACCTCCATTGGCTCACTCTTCCCACCAGATGTCTCTAGTATACCCAGAGGCCTTGGTGGGTTCGAGGGAACCATACCAACCGCCGCAGAGGGAGGAGTTGACAGCTCCATCACGCCCTCCATTGGCGTGCCTGGAATCTGCTCCCCTCTCCCCAGTGCCTCCTTCTCCTTTACTTTGGCGAAGAATCGCCTCAGTAATCGAGGGTCCCGGACTACAGCCTCCAGGAGATCCTCAAACTCTCCCAGATCAGCCGTCTCCGCACGAGAGCCTGAATCTTCTGTCTCAGTCGGAAGACCGAGTTTCAGAAGATCCTCGAGATCTTTGGCAGCCTTATCGACTGCCAGATCTGGCAAAAGTGTCAGAAGTGGGGGCAATTCCATTACTGGACATTCCCCCAGATCTGGTATGCTGTCGCCCGGTAGCTGTGGAGGGGTTTCCCCCACCTTCGGTAATCCCTTAGAGATTTGACTCTCCTTGGGTGATGACTGAATAATAGTATTATTATCCGAGTCATCGTCAAAAATACTGGTAAACTCCATCGTGAAATACAATATATTTACTTCCACTGGTGGATAATTTTTGTCCTCGCTAGCTGGAATTTAGTACGTGAGAGTGTGTATTCCTCTTGCGGAAGAAATTCGCCACCTATTTGTGGCGAGGATAATTAATTTATTCCTCCCACTCCTCTCATATTCTTTTTCCTCGATAAGGCTCTCGAAGTGTCTCATCTGTACACTTTAGGAGCCATCTCTGAGGTTTTCCGTTAACTTCAGAGTCGGTAACGTCGGTCTCTAGATTGAGTCCACGACGTGCTGCCCCCTGGTGGATTAATTCCGCTCCGCGGGAGAAATTCGAAATTTTGAATTTTCGAATTTCTTTATTTCCATTAATTACTCCTTTCGGACGTAATTTATCATGGACAACGCATATCCCCGGTAATGTAGACTTAGTCAGGTATAAACTGACCTATCCTCGGTAATTATTAATTAACAATTTCATTGTTAATTAACGCGGTACTCATATTACTCGTAATTTTTGTATTACTTGATTCCTCGAAATCACTCGTTAACAGCCGAATTTTTCCATTAATTCGGCACGACACCACACTCTACCCCCCGCTAGCCATACTGTAGGTTGCACTACACACGTTGGGCGCCATTTTGTAACGGGATTCTTTCCCGATACAGTTCCAGCCGTCCAAATCGCGACACACAGGTCCGTTAGCTTGGGCGCCAGTGGATTCTTTACCGGAGAAATCCACAGAACTCTCGGTGTGCTGGTTTCCCCTGGGTTCACCACGCCAAACCTCTTAGGGCGGTTTCTGGTAACCTGCTGAACCTTCGCCAGTAGTTACTCGGGGAACTACTGAAACCCCGAATGGACGGCAAGGGCAATCCATTCCCGGTACTCAGCGCGTGTTTTATGGTAGAGGGGCGTGTTCGAGGCACAGTCCCTCTAGCGGGAAGGGTTTTCAGACCTGATAGTCTGCGGTATCCCCTTGGGTCAGCGCGTCCACCATATTTCTGTGACCTCGTGTCACTCGTGGAAATATGTGGCCTCATCCCACTCCGAGAAACGCCACGTAGCCGCGCTACGGGCAACCAATGTTAAACAGACCTCAGCCTTCGGTAATGGATCCAGGGAATCATCCCTGTCGTGATCCTCGCGAGTCCGCCGCCCAAGGCAGACTGACTTGTCCCCGTGTCTCTGGGGCTTATTTATATCGGCTGGGGTTGCTTCTCCTCGGCTAGGGTCCTCTCCGACGCCTGCGTGGTTCTTCCTCTCACACCACTGCCAGTTCGGAGATCGCCCTGACCTCTTTGGTGGAGCGCCGGCATCACAGCCGGGCCTCTGCCTTATCCCCAGCCAACATAATCCCCAGTCACGTGACCCCTTAGTCTCCGGTAGTTGTTTTATATTATGTTTTATCTTGCTGTCCCTGTGTGAGTTTCCTCCACACACGGATAGCTTCACCCGAAGGTGGCGTGAGCCGTTCGCGATAGCGGTGACGAAGGAAAACTTCGTTACAGAATGTAAATATTGTTCACTCTGTTGAACGATCCTAGTTATAATGTATTAACAATAAGTATTCAAACGAGATAAGGATTCATCGCTGTTCAATCTTCAAAATGGATATTTTTATCAATTTATGTACATTTTTTTCGTCTTTTGAATAATTTACAAACAGTAGATTTTTCTGAATTCAAATAATTCCTTACCTACAAACAGCCATCATTGCCTGGTATAACAGTATGCAGCTGATGAGTTCCCACAATCGTTTTTGTTTCTGTTTTGAATCGGTCAATTAGGTCATTAGCAGTGTTGTTGTACGTTTCAATTGATGAAACCTTACTGTTATATTGGCATGATTATTTGGTGATGAAGCCTACTCGAATAACTCATAAGGTGTTGTTATTTGTTTGTCTCCTGCCAATTAGAGATTTGCTATTGTAGCCGCTCTTTCTATCGTGCCACCAATACCATCGCAAGGTCCTTCTCCATGGGCAGTAGTGCAAAAGTGTCATTCGGCTAGTATTCCTCAGTCGTCCTAATGATAATACACATTCACGAAATTTTTAAAATTCTTAAACTGTTGTGTTGCTCCGTCTGAGAAATAATAAATTTTACTGACGTTCGTAAAAATAGTCTTCACAAAGTCCATCATTCTTTTAGTAGAAACATGAACAGCTACTGCGTCTTGATGATTGCATTCGGAAACAATAACTAAACTTCGGTGTTGTAGTTCATTCTTAACATCAAAATTGTGATGGGAAGCTAAAAAGTCAACTCAACGTCGTTCAGAAACCGACTCCTCGGTAGCCTAGTAGGATAAGAATATGAATAATTATGTAAATGATCAAAAGACGGATGTCGATAACAGTCCATAATTGTTACGTCGGCTCAAGTGGCGACTTTTGAATTACCGCCGTTTTGGTAGTTGACACTTCTCCACTGGTTACGACATTAAAAGTGAAGTGGAAGGGCGCAGGCGCCAAAGTATTGATTTCTTCAATACTTGAAAGAGGGGTTCGACGCAACAAGTATGCGGCCTGATCAACACTCTACGCAGGAGCGTGACAGAAGTTGGAAACCGAGTAGGCGGAATGAATCTATATAAATATTGTACTAATTTGTCGAAAAAAAATATGAATTACATCTTATTTCTGTGAGACTGTCGGAGGAAAAAAAAGAAAATTAAAAGAAAAGGTAATTGAATTCTGTCTCAGTAATTCTAGTTCTTTCTCTTTCACAATAATCATAATAGTAAGAAGGATCTATTCCAATTCATCCAGCCCTGGGATATTAAAAAAGATTTGGCCAGTCGATAACATACCCAGCCAATCAATCACCACCTAGAGGTCAGTGACGGCACTGACCACTGACGTGATGAATTTGGGGACGCTTGGCCCACTTCTATTCGAAACCTTGCACGCAACAAGTAGTGGATTGAGATACGATTTTCGTGTGTGATTTTTCTTTGGAACAGCATCAACAATTATCATCACGCCGGATTAAATCCCTTTAATCCAACGGGCAACCATCGTGTGACCGCCTTCCAATCGGCACAGCGTCAATCATCAAGTATAGAGACAATTATCAGTGAAATATCCTAGATAGAATCAGTGAAAATTATCAATGTAACTAAGTGAGATTCTAGTCAAGCATTAAAGTATATTTTTGTAAGCCTCAGTGTATTCATTTGGACAAATCCATCAAAAATTAATTCGAGATTCATCTAGCTATTGTCCAGACCAGCGGGGCATCATCTAAAATACAGTCCACTCGTAATTATCAGGAAAACAATTGAAAGCATCGCTCGCGTTGGCAGTTACTGCGGCGAACCAGTGCCAGAATCGCCGAATTTCGGTAACATGGGATTCTTTTTCAACTAGTTCACTAATTTTGTAAAAATTAGTTGGCGCTCAAAATTAACAAATTGAATCATCTTCACGAGCCTCGACAGCTCAGATCTGGCCACGTCGAGTGGGGGTAGAAGGAGAAATAATTGAGATTTCTTATTATTTTTAAATAATAAAATATAACCCATCTCATTTGGTGCCTAACGTGTGACCAGTTAGGAAAATTAAATGTTAAAGCTAGAAAATCCTAAAGTAATGAAATTCGACGTTAAAATCCTCGATTCTAAATGTCTATAAGCCACTGAACGGGAAAAACTCAGGACTTACGGGAATGTAAACAAACTTTCGAGTGAGAAAGAAAGTCCCAGGGTCTTCACGATTGGAAGCGGCACTGACCGAGGCTATCTTCAGCCCCGGCAGTGCAGCAGACCCAGCCCCGAGGTTTGAGGGCTCGCGTCTGGAGAGCGGGATTCTTTGTGTCACGTGCTCGGACGCGGGCTCGGTCTCGTGGCTGAGGAGGACGGTCCCGGCGCTAAAGCTGTGGGAGGGGGCGAAACTTGCGGTAAAACGCAAGGAGGACCTCCTCCCTAGGCTCTGCCGCCTAACGGTGACACTGCCGGGACACACAGTGGGGAATGCCGAGGCCCTCATGAGGCTCTCCAGGCAGAATCCAGGACTCAGCACGAGGAACTGGAGGGTCTGGAGTGCGTCGGCCGGTCGGGGATGCACCAACCTAGTGGTTGGGGTGGACCAGGCTGGACTGACGGCCTTGAGGGGGCTAGGCATGACCCCCCACTACGGCCTGGGCAAGGCCAAATTTTACGAGGATGTTAAGAAGGTCCCCAATGTAGCTGAGGGAGGGACTGTCGAGGGAGGTGGCAGGACACCCTTGGGGGGGGGGGGGGGGATTCGCCGCTGACCAAGCGGGGGTGGAGCAGCCGGCAACGGCGTCACCACGGGCCGCGGTCAGGAAGGCAATCGTCCTCACCCTGAACGGGAGAGGCCGGGAACTCCGTAACATGGTACGGGGGACCGGCAGGAGGGGAAGGCCGCCAGGAAGGGGGCGGGCAGGGGGGGGGCAGGGCAGAAAGAACGGGGGGCGCACAGCACACCCTCGAGGGGGTATTCCCTGCCCTCCGAACGCCGGCGGACCCCAAGGAGGGAACACCCGGGAACATCCCCCAATAGGGGATGGAACCGGGGATCCTAAGGGAGTCCGGCAGGTAGGGACGGGTAGAGTAGGGACTGGATCTGATACTCCCATGGGTATCAGGAACACCCGATGCTCACAAATTAACTTGCAACACTGCAAGGCTGCGGTGGCACAACTACACCACAGCATGGCAGTGGAGCAAACAGACATATGCCTCATACAGGAACCCTGGTTGACAGGAAAGACTGTGGGAGGCCTTAACATGGCGGGAATGGAGACATTCTATGCCAGGGGCGATGGGGGGGCGAGAGCCTGCATCATCGCCAGCAACAAATGCCTGCCAGGGCTGGTCAGGGACTTCTGCTCGAGGGACTTGGTGGGGGTAGCCGTAAAAATAGCGGTGGGAGGGACGAGACGAGACGTAGTCATCTGCTCGGCCTACCTACCGCACGATGCGGAAGAGGACCCACCATCACACGTGCTGAGGAGGCTGGCCAGACACTGCAAGGCCATGAACATCCTCCTGATAGTGGGCTGTGATGCTAATGCACAGCACACGGTCTAGGGGAGTAAAAGATGTACAGGAGAAGGCGAAGCCCTTCTAGAGTTCATCCTTGAAGAAGGCTGGGAGGTACTTAATAGAGGCACCATGCTGACCTTCGTGACGACCAGATGTCAGGAAGTGATCGATGTCACACTGTGCACGAGATCGTTTCTGGCCAACTGTGAAGGATGGGAGGTATGTGATGAGGACTCACTTTCGGACCACCGGAGGATGAGATTCGAAATCACAGGGGCCACCATTCACGTCGGAGCGCCACCTAGAAGGAATCCCAGGAACACAAACTAGGAGGAATTCGAAGCCACCCTAGAGATGACTCTAGGAGGCAGGCGCAAAGGAGTCAGTGGACAGAAGGGACTGGACAGAGTTGCCTTATTCATACAGGAAAACTTGGTACGCACCTTCCAGGAACACTGCAGAGAGAGCACCATCAAATCCAACAAGAGAGTGAAATGGTGGAACAAGGAACTCACTAGGCTCAGATCCCTTGCTAGAAGGCAGTGGAGACGGGCCTACAGCTGCAAAAAGGAGGCAGACTGGAACAAGTACAGGGCCACAAACGCACTGTACAAGCACCAGATAGTCGAGGCAAAGGACTCCCACTGGAGGGACTTCTGCTCAGAGCTAGAGAATATTTCTCTGGTCTCTAGACTAAAGAGAATCTTCACGGGAGGACCGAGAGCTTCTCTGGGCAGCATAATAACCCCGGAGGGGAGAAGTATCACCCAACATAAAGACATACTCCGACACTTGATCCAGGTACACTTCCCAGACTCGGAAGAGAGAGAGGGGGGAATGGAATATGCCGGTAGGAGCAATGCACTAAGCCGTAGACCGGACTGGGAGACGGCCAAGAGTATCGTAACGATGGAGAAGCTCGAATGGGCCCCAGGTTCTTTTGACAACTACAAAAGCCTGGGACCAGACGAGATCTATCCAGCAATGCTTAAGAAAGGAGGGAGAGCCCTAAAATCGGGGTTCATCCAGACCATGAGGGCCAGCGTGGCCCTGGGACGGATACCCTCCATCTGGAGAGAGGTCAGGGTTGCCTTCTTGCCCAAGCCAGGAAAGAGCAACCATGACAACGCCAAAGCCTTCAGGCCCATCAGTCTGAGCTCCTTCGTCCTCAAAACGACGGAGAGACTGATAGACAGATACCTGAAGGATAATGCGCTGAGGAGGAAGAAACTCAGCAACGCGCAACACGCCTACCAGGAGGGTCGTTCAACGGAGACGGCACTCCACGTATTGGTAGATGAAATTGAGAGCGCCCTTTTCAGAAAGGGAGCCTCACTCGGGGTGTTCATCGATATCGAAGGAGCGTTCGACAACACCTCATTTGAAGTCATCGGGAGAGCAGCCAGGAACTTTCAGTTTGGGGAAACCATAACTGAGTGGATACTGAAGATGAAGATGCTCAAGACCCAGAACATCAACGTCACCTACGGTGAAGGACGAGTTAGAGCAGGAGTGGGCAGAGGATGCCCACAGGGGGGTGTAATTTCACCTACCCTGTGGTCGATCGTTGTAGATGAACTCCTGCGGAAACTCGAAGGACTCGGGGTGAAAGTGGTTGGCTACGCTGATGACGTAGCCATACTGACAAATGGGGAACACGCTGGAGAACTACACTGGAGAATGCAAAAGGCATTGGACCATGTGCAAGCATGGTGCACCAGGCAGGGACTCAGGGTGAACCCCAGCAAGACGGAGATGGTACTCTTTACCGGAAAGAGGAACCTGGCGGTGAGATCGCCCAGGATCTTCGGCACCGAGCTCAGCTTCTCGGACGAGGTTGACTACCTAGGGGTAAGACTCGATCGGAGGCTGAGCTGGAGACCACACATAGAGAAGCAGATAGGAAAGGTGACGAACACCTTCTGGGCCTGCAGAAGGATGATAGGAGGAACCTGGGGTCTCAGCCCGAAAGTGATCAAATGGATCTACACAGCGGTGCTGATGCCCAAGTTCACCTATGCATCGGTCGTATGGTGGAGGGCCCTAACGAGGACTTCCACCATACGAAGAGTGAACAGGCTGGCCAGATGGGCAGTGCTGGGAATGAGTGGGGCTGTGAGGACCACACCCACCCTCGCCCTGATGGCTATCCTGGACTTAAAACCGCCGCACCTACTAGCCCTAGAAGCCGCGAGGGGAGCGGCGGTGAGACTCAGGGCGTCAGGGCTGTGGAGGACCTCGACCTACGGACACGCGTCGCTGCTAAACGAGGGAGAGGTGAGGAGGACCCTCGTAATAGGTAGTGACGCGGGCGTTAGGACGAGGACTTTTGAAAGAACCTTCACAGTCCATAGTCCCACTAAGGAGGAATGGCTGAGGAAGGAGAAGCCGTTCCTCACACCAAAGGGCCCAACCTGGTACACGGATGGGTCGAGAGAAAAGGCGGGAGCGGGTATTGGGGTATGGTCTGAAGGACCAGTGACCAATACCTCAGAAAGACTACCGCCCCATAGCACAGCTCTGCAAGCAGAGTTGGCTGCGCTCATAGTATGTGCAAAGGAGATCGTGGACCGGCGAATGAGCGGGAAACACATCTATATTTGCACGGACAGTAAGCAGGCCCTTAAGGAACTAGAAAGGGTGGAAACGACCTCACGGTTAACTAAGGACTGCGTTGATCTGCTGAATATCATAGGAGCAGACAACTGGACCAAGTTACTCTGGGTGCCTGGACATGCGGGAATCAGGGGGAACTTGGAAGCAGACGCACTAGCCTCCATGGCATGGTCACAGAGCCATGGGGAGGCGTGTGTAGAAATAGGTGCCGAGAGGGAGCTGGTCCGGAAGTGGCTCAAGAGGAAGACACGGAAGGACTTCAGCAGACTCTGGCACAGCGACACGGGTCTGGCTCATACCAGACTTCACCTGGAAGGACCGGATGAGGCGCTGTCAGACAGGGTTACCCGGCTGAAGAAAAGGGAACTGCGCTGCCTGATAGGCCTCATCACAGGACACTGGCCTACAAGGGCCTATCTTCACAGGGTCGGGGTCGAGGAAGATCCCACCTGTGAGTTATGTGGGATGGAGAGAGGAGACGCCAACCACTTGATTATGAGATGCAGTGGACTAGACTAGGCCAGATGGCAAATCTTCGACACCCACGGCATCTCAGAGCTCAAAGTCTCAGAGGACTCGGTAGGGGGCCTGTTGCAATTCGCAAGGCTGACCAACCTGATGGAACCCTGGGACAGGACGGTCGCCTAGAAAGGGCGGGCATAAAATGGCGCAAGCCCATTATGCCTTTAGGTCGTCCGAACCACAACACATACATACATCTTATAGAGCGTCCATAATAATTAATCAATTTATTTATTTACTAAAAGGAATTATTTCAATAATTATTGAAAATGCATTCCACTTGGCAACGTCGTCTTTCCACGCTCATGAGTTGGTAACAGTTCGGTCGGTGAATCGACATCATTATCGATCGAGCTGATACTTTCAACCAATCAAATGTGTGTTTATAACCTGTTAGTGCGAAAGTGTCAGTTTCAAAATACGAAACGTGTAATGTTGAAGTTCCTGACTGAAGATTATAAAGATGTATAACTTCTCCAATGCAAAAAAATATCTCTGGAAAGGTAAATATGTGAATGAAAAAAGATATAAATTGATGCTTCAAAGACAGTCGAATGGTTTCAACAGTCGTGAAAAAGTCGTAAAACGCCGTTGCAACGTTTCTGCAGATGGCGCCTGTCTTGATCGAAAAATTGACGTTTTTTGAGACATAACTGTAAATTGTGTAAAATTGCGTTGGTGATGGGCTTCAAAAGAAAATCATCGATTGCCATAGTGAAGTTACGTTAAATAGTAAAAGATTTACATTTTTTTGGGGGTTTTTTCAATTTTTTTCTCACTTCTAAAAGTGTTGGCCCATAACATCGCGTACAAAATCATTGTTTCTCGAAAAATTGATAGGGTGAAACTGACTGAAATTTTAACAGTTTGTTGCTCATATACTTCAGTTTCGAGGAAAAAAACAAAAAACACTAATATTGCGTTTTAATTTTCGTGATGTTCCTTCTTAACAACTCAAAACCGAAATAAAAATAATGCTCATGAGCCTACGTAGTCCGAAGAAACGACGCAAAGGGGGCCTCCCGCTTTCGGTGTTGATGAAACGACTAAGAATCAGCAAAATAATGGAGATCTTGGGAATCAATTTCAATCAATGCCGCGTGATCAAGTACAACACCACATAATGTAGGTGATAATGATCCACTGGATTCACGAAACCAACCAGAAAATGGAGGATCAGTGGAGAGGGAACTCCGGGGAGCTCACTTTGATGCATCGTGTAACAACTCGAACGAGGAAAATGCGAATTTGAATACTGGTAGTGGTAACCCACTAATCACTTATAACAGGTAGTATGAAGGTAGTAGTGAGTCGAGCGATAGTGACCGTGAGCCGACGGGCTATAGGTATAACGAAAGAAATCCTCAATTTACCATTGCAGGATTACGATGAATTTTCATACCGCTAGGGGAGTGATACATTTAACGACTCTACTAGTACACCCCCAGGCTAACTCTGTCGACCCGGTTAACTGAATCGTGAAACCAATGATTGCCGCTCTTTTTAGAGATAAACAGAATGAATGGGACCAACACCTTTCAAAAATACAATTAGCATACAATACAGTTTCCCATGTTGGGAGCCGCGTTTCCCCATTGTTCTTGAATCACGGCCAAGAGGCTATCGTGAGACACTCAAAAGAAGAAAACGGCGAGATAATTCTGCCTCATAATGAAGAGGCAATAAAACGGTGAATAGAACGTATTGACAAAATTGATGAACTGAGGCATATCGTCGGAGGTAAACTGGAAATTTACGCAGGCGAACGTAATAACCAATATAATAGTAAAAAGATGGAACAGGTAGAACTAGAGGCAGGTTTGGAGGTATTCTATCCAAATAAAAAATTGAGTAGTAAGATAGAAAATTACAATGCAAAATTTGCTCACCGTTATGCGGGACCGGCAATTATCAAACGTGTATTGGGGCCCATAACAGTCGAATCGGTGGATTCAAATGAAAAACAATAGAGAAATACTATGTGACAGATCTTAAAATTCCACGTCGAAGCTTAAGACTAAAATAAATTTTTCTTTAAATGTCATACCCACAATCACGAAATTCATCAGTTCAGTCACATACATCACTCATACTTATCGACCCCAGCGTAAACTACGATGTCTGAACAAGTGGACAACACTCCAAGTAACGTCACTCAAGAACCACCAACAGATATGTCTGAACAAGATGAAACTATGAGGACTTCGATGGTAACGTCAACAGAAGTTACCGATGATTCACAGCAACCTCCTCAACCAGTTGGAGAAACATCTAATGAGTCATCAGATGACACATTTGAACCTGTCGAAGAAGTTCCTGAAGAGTCAATGATCTAAACACTGATGGAACTGAAATTTACACCACTACAACAAGCCCAGATTAATGAAGCAATTAAAAATGGAGATCCTGAGAAACTCACAAAGAAGATTGAGACGAGCTTGGTACCGATAGGAGTGAAAATACAACTAGAAATGCCTGAAACAAGCAGAGTGACATTTTCAAAAGAAGTACAGCAACTAATCCATGAAATACGTACCATGTCACTTCCAAAACTGAAGTTGACAGAATCAATAAGAGTACTCGAGGAAGAGCTGAGGGCCGAAAATATTAGAAGAGGAAGATTTCCCAATTTATCATATGCCTTAAAATGTACAAACAACGGAAAGGTCGATAACTCTACTGACATCCCAGGAGCTATGATTGCACCCTCAGCAATCGTGAGAACACTACCCATGGGAAACATGTTCAGTTTTACGAAGATTCTGGAAGAACTAAAAATCCCAGCGTTGGTTCTCAGAGTTACAGAGATTGTTTCGACGACGTTGAAGTCTGAGGGGGGAGACTGTGATGGGAGAATGAAAAGTCGACTCAACGTCGTTCAGAAACCGACTCCTCGGTAGCCTGGTAGGATGAGAATATAAATAATTATGTAAATGGTTGAAAGGCAAAAGTCGATAATAGTCTATAATTGTTACGTCGACTCAAGTGGTGACTTTTGAATTACTGCTGTTTTGGTAGCTGACACTTCTCCACTGATCACGACATTCTAAGTGAAGTAAAAGGGCGCAGGCGCCAAAGTATTGATTTCCACAATACTCGAGAGAGGGGTCCGACGCGACAAGTCTGCGGCCCAATCGGCACTCTACGCAGGAGCGTGGAAAGAGTCGGGTAGCCGAGTAGTCAGAATATATCCATATGAATATTGTACTAATTCGTCGAGAAAAAATATAAATTACATTGTATTTCTGTGAAACTGTCGGAGGAAAAAAGAGAAAATCTAAAGTAAAGATAATTGAATTCTGTCTCTGTAATTCTACTTCTTTCTCTCTCACAATAATCATAATAGTAAGAAGGATCTATTTCAATTTACCCAACCCTGGGATTCTTTTTCAACTAGTTTACTAATTTTGTGAAAATAAGTTGGCGCTCAAAATTAGCAAATTTAATCATTTTCATGATCCTCGACAGCTCAAATCCGGCCACGTCGCGTGGGGGTAAAAGGGAGGAGAAATAATTGAGATTTTCCGTGATTTTTAAATGGTAAATAATGAAATATAACCCGTCTCAAAATAAGTAACAACTTGAAAAATAGTAGCAAAATAGTTATTCCAATGAAAACCAGGAGCTGCATCTTGCACTACAAATGCATAGTTCCCAGCAAAGTCATAAATGATAAGGAACTCATCCGTTTTCAACGACTCTTTTGATGACCGTAAAATGTTTGCTTGCTGTTGAGCAACGTATGAATGTGGTAAGAAGATCCTTAATCCATGACAAAATTCTTCAATGAATTCATAAGATGGCTTTATGAGTGTGTCAGGACTCGTCCTTGGTTTTAAAGACCAGTACTGATTATATTTATTTATTCATACCCTTTCGGGTTTTTCAGGATATTCATCCCCTGTCCATTTCATAAACATCTGCCTCTCACTCTCCTTTCCCATTCATTCCATCCATAGCCCATTCTACACTCCCTAGCTCACACATTCCCTCCATTCTCTTCTCCATACCTTCCACTTACTCCCTTCATTCAACACTTCTCTTCGCACCCCCTTTTTCTCCTCTCTCACTCCACTCCCTCCTCTTCCGCCACTTCGTCATTCATCCCCTCGCCTCTCATCTCCAATAACTGCTTCAGCTATCCCCACCCCGACCCGTCCCCTCCGAGCACCTCGGTCACTTCCTTCACCACGTTCCTCTCATCTTCTTCACCTCTCCCACACCTCTCCAACACGTGTTCCCAATTTTTCTCCTCGTGTCCACACACCCTGCACAGATTTCCCTCTCTCGATAGCCAGTACCTTCCTCCCTTCATTTTCTCTCCTAATATGAACCTCGCCAAGTACCCCCACCTCCTTTCTTTCCCTTTTCTCTCTAGGTACCCTGGCACCCCCTTCCCTCCTCTCCTCAGGTGTTTGTACCAAGTGTTGGATTTTAATTCCAAGATCTTCACCCATCTTTCCTCCTCGTCTCTGGTCCTCATGGCCTGTTCCTGGCTCCCCCAGTCAGACATCTCATTTCCTCCATGTTCTCCCTTCGCTTCATACCTCTCTTTCTCCCATCCTTTTCTTTCTCCTTCATCTGTCCCGCCTCTGGACTCCAACTCTCTCCAGCACCTCCTTGCTATCTCACTTTCCCCTCCCTCTCTCAGTTTCTCCTCATAACCCCACGCCCTTTTCCTCGCCCTCACCTTCAGCTTCATCCTGTCCAGCTCCTCCCTCACCATGTATTCTGGACAGCTCCAGCTCAACCCAAGTGCACACCCCAAAAACCTCTCCTGCATTTTCTCCACTCCACTCTCTCCAACCCCAGATCTCCACTCCATAACTTAGAGTCACCCACACCAGCGCGTCGAAGAGCCATATTCTCATCTTCCAGTCGTCCCTGAACCTGTTCTTCCCTATCGCCCATACCTGTCCTATTGCCCTTCCTGCACACTCTAGCCTCTTCTTCACCTGTGTCTCTCTTCCTCCTTTGCTATCGAACCAATATCCCAGGTAGCAGAACTCTTCCACCTCTTCCACCTTCTCCCCGTTCAGCCACTATTCCCTTCCTGCCTCCTTCTTTCCTTTCCTCTTACCAAACACCATCATCTTCGTCTTCTTCACATTAATTGTCATATCTTTCTCCCTCACGTGCTTCTCCAGCTCTCTTATCTGCAGCTTCATCCCTCCTTCCTCTTCCGACAGCAACACAATGTCACTCTGTGAATAGAGTAGAAGCGGCCTTCTACTCTATTCACAGAGTAGAAGGCCGCTTCAGAATCAACAGAGAGACTGTATAACCTGCCCTTCCCCACTCCTAACCTCTTGTTCACTAGGTGGTTGAGTAAATATATGTTGTCCACCGTTCCCATACTCTTCCTGAATCCTGTCTGATTGTGCGGGATTATGTCCTTCTCCTCCACTTCTTTTACCAGCCTCCGTCTCAGGATTTCAGTGTAGACCTTATAAGCTCCCGGCATCAACATTATTCCTCTGTACTCCTCCACCTTGTTCCCCTCTCCTTTCTTTAGTAGTGGTACTACTACTCCGGTCTTCCACTCTTCCGGCCAGCCTTCTCCTCTCCAAACTTTTTTGCATAATTCTCCTAGGAATTCTCTTACTTTCCCCCCTCCGTAAAGGTAGGCCTCATTTTCGATGTTATCCGCCCCCGTCGCCTTTCCATTTTCAAATTATCAACAATCACCGGACTTACAACCGAGAAACTGTCAAGGAATCAAATATTCGGAAAAAATATGGAAGACGCAAGCGAGATTTGAACTCCCAACCTTTAGATTACATGTCTGATGCTCTTACCAATTGAGCTATTGCGAGTTCCGATATTTACCATCGAATTTTTGATTCCAATTCAGGTTCTCTACCACTTCTTCGATCTCTTCTTCTTCTAATTCCTCCTTCTCTCTCCTTGCCTTCCCTCTTCCCGGACCTCTCACTTTCTATTCTACCCCTCCCAATACTCCCTTGAAGTATCCCGTCTATCCGTCCATTCCTCCATTCTTATTGCCTCATTCCTTCTGCTCCACTTCTTCCTGTCTTTGTTTATAATGACCCATTCTTTCCTCTCCCTAATTGCTACCTCCACTCCTTCTTTGTATCTTTGTTTTTCCTTCTACTTTTTTTCTTGAATCATCCTTCCATGTCCTTTTTTCCTCCCTCTCCATTCCTCCCCACTCAAATCTCCTCTTCTCCATCTTCTTGTGGCTCCCTTCAACTCCTTTTTCTTTTCCACACACTCTTCGTCCCACAATCCGTTTTTTCTCCCTCCTCTCTTCGTCCTCCCATTTTCTATCCTACCTCTCTCCCTTTCTACCATCTCTCTCAGCTCTTGTACCATGTCGTCTGTGCTTTCACTTTCTTCCCTTTGCGCTAGGGCCCTCATCCCCCTCTCGTATTCCTTCCACTCTCCTTCTCCCCACTCCTTATCCTTGCTATCTTTTGTCCTCCTTTCCTCCCTGCTTCCTCTCTCGGCCTTCTCTCTCTTTCTCCTCTCTCTTCCCCCAGTTTCAGCGTCACTGTTATCGGGAAATGATCCGACCCTGGCTCTACGCCCACCTTCATTCCCTTGATTGCCCTTCTACTCCTGCTCTCAGCAAACACGTAATCTATTACTGCCTCTCCTCTCCCCGTGAATGTGATTTCCCCCTCCTCGTCCCCTGCTGTATTCCCATTACAAATGTGCCAACCCGTGTGGTCTAGGCATTCCAGGATCTTTTTCCCTTGTGGGTCCACTTCCTTCTTTTCCTGCTTAGATTCTCTGTGTGCTCTCCCTTTTTCTTCATCCCACCATTCTCCTCCGTTGTTTCCCGTCCATGCGTTACAATCTCCTCCTATAAGTACCAGGTGTTCCCGTTTCTTCTCCATCCATCTTCTCATCTCCTTAAGCCCCTCCTCTACCCTCGTTCCAGGTATACTCCTACCACTATTAACTTCCCTCCTTCTCCTTTCCTCCTTATAGTCCTTCCAATCACCCCCTTCACCCCTTCCACTATATCCGCCTTTTTCCTCTCTTCCTTCTCTACCCACTCTGTTCTCACTGCCGATATCATCCCCCCCCCCCCCCCCCCCCTTCCCTTCCATCTCCCTTTTGCAAAATCTCTCGTTGCCTCCTGCACTCTCCAGGTGAATCATTTCGGCGTCTCCTCCCTTATACTCTCCCATCCTTCTCCATTCTGAAGACCAGTACTTATAGGTAGTGATGTACAAAGTCATTCCTTTAGAGATTCGAAAGTAACGAATACTCTGAAGGCAAAGAATCGGTACTCAGTACTCGTTACTACGAAAAGAAAAGAAACACATAATTATCCCCTTACATAATCAGTAATGACTTCAACTTTATTGATTTAATACTCAATAATACATTCTGGAATCAACATAGAATTAACACTCAGAAACATTAATTTTTCCACATTTTTCGGCTTTAATTGACTTCGTCTTTCTGAAATCAGCTGCCCTGATTTGGAAAAGACTCTCTCACTTGGTACTGAAGAAGCAACAATTCTCTAGTATTTTTTTGCCAATCTTGATAAGCGTGGATACACGAGTTCTCGACTGGACCACCATTGCAGTGGATTTTCATTACGTGAAATCGTGCTATCTTCGTTGAATTGCCTTAGTTCCATGATTGATGTTGAGACAGGAGTACTTTTGTCATTTGGCATGTCATCAAATAAAGTCCAATTCGAGTTTTCGACATTTTCTTTAGGAGCTTCATCTTCGTTCCTTACAGATGGTGTGACTTCTTGTTGAGCGAGTTCAGTTAATATTTTATCTTCAACTTTTCGTGCAGCAGGAAGGTCTACAAATCCTTTTTTCTTAAATCGTGGATCAAGATAAGTTGCTTCGGCTAAAGTAGTGTTGTACTGAACCTGACCAAATCGTGTTGTTACATTTTTTATGAGTCGTTCAATCAAATCAATTGAATTAGAGTGAATGACATTCTTCTTTGTCTCACGTAAAACAGCTATTAATACTTCTGCCATGACAATAACTTTAGAGGCAGTGACATTGTTCTCTGCACTCATTTCCTTTGTCATCTCATCGAATGGTTGTAGAATGACACATAACTCCTGCAGTACAGCCTATTCTGATTCAGCAAGTCCAGGTATTGGATTGTGAAGAATCCCCAAAACTGCCTCAACTGATCCTCGTAGTTTACACATACGAGCAAACATCAAGCAAGTGGAGTTCCATCTGACTACTACGTCATTTGTTAACTTAAGAGGAACAGATTCAGGACTCAATCTGTTCTGAAATTCTTCCAATTTAGATGCAGCCGTGGTACTTCGGTGGAAGTGTTCGACGATTCTCTTCACTTTATGATAAACGGCATTGATTATCGATAAAGCATCTTAGACAATGAGATTAAGTGTATGAGCAAAACAGGGTAAATGACTCCAGCCTGTTTTAGCTACAGCTGCGACAATATTTGCTGCATTGTCTGTTACAATGACATGTACCTTTCCCACGATATCCCATTTGACTGCTACTTTCATCATTTCATCTTTCAATTTTTCTGCCCTATGGCTATTTGTAAGTTGCATACATTCGAGGAGCATCGATTGCTGTTGCCATTCTCCGTGGATGAAATGAGCGGTAATCGCTATATATGACTGAGTAGTGCGAGATGTCCACGTATCAGCAGTAAGAGTTATATAATTGGCTTCTTGCAAAGTTCTCTTTACAACTTCTATTGTATCTTCATACGTAGAATTTAACATTTGACGACTCAATGTGGTTCGTGATGGCAATTCGTACGTTGCATTCAGTGCAGCTACTAAGTCACGAAATCCCTGATTCTCAACAATTTTGAATGGCTGTGAATTTTTTGCAATCATCTTCAAGACAAGTTCATTTAAATGCTTTTTTTGACTAACAAATATTTTAGTCATGATAAATGAATTCATTGAACTACTCTGGTTGGATTTTACATTTTTTCGAGGAATCCAACTGAGATGTGTTTTTTCTCAGTAAGATGACTTTTTTTTCCTTCTTCAGGATCGTTTACCTCCTCATTTTTTTGTTACATTTCAAATTTTCAGTATCAATCGTAGGATGTATTGAAGATAAATGTTTTTTCAAATTTGAAGTCGTACCTCCTTTGTATGATAATTGTTTTTTACAATAACAGCATTTAGCTTTGTCTCCATCCACGACGTCAAAGTGTAGCCAAATTTCGCTCCTTCTAGCTGATAGATTATTCTTTGATGACATGATCAATGAATCTCACCTATAGAGACAAAAATAATATTGATTTGAAATAAAAAAAATCAAGTGAGATGATTCGTGATTTTTTTCAGTTTATCCGTTTAAAGAGACTAACGAAGGTTATGGAAGCATCGACACATTTCTATTTACGAGGTATTGATACAAATTATGGAATACAAACCAGAGTAAGTAAACAATGAATACTCTGAGGAACATGCTCATTGTGAGAGTAGAAATTGCAAGTTTTTTATATGGCAAGAATGATCACTTTCATAAAAATCAAGAAAAGAGGCAAAGGATGTGGGTAATGATTATACAGCAAGCTAGCCTTGCTTATAATGCAGATTTTACTGGTAAGATTTCATGAAGCAATGCACCACGATAAAACGAAATATTCAATGCTGTCAGCGGTCTAGCAAAATTTTGGAATACAGTAGAAATGTGGAATTTTTCATGAAAACCATTTTGGTATCTTTCATTCAGGTTAATGAAGAAGGATTAATGTGAAAATTTCCGAACATCTATTTTTTTCTAATTTTCTTCATTAACTCCAAATTAAAATTGATTAATTTCGTTTCATCATTGCTTGATAATAAGTTTTAATGATTTTCCAATTGCAAACCGAACTGAAGTATTGATTCAATATTTTCAGCTGATGAACTGAAGAAGACATGGACATAGAACCGATTGCAAGCAAAGAGATTCACAAAAGCTCAAAGAGATTTCTATCGAAGAATGTATTTTCTATCACCTTACATCAATATACGTCAGAGACAGTGGAGCATTTTTCCACCAAGGGAATCAAATCTCACATTATTCTGTGGATGTCTCTGTCCCGTAGATGTTCCACGAATCGTTGATGCCAGTATTCCTTGGTAATGTCAGTTTTCTTAATTTTTTCCATTTCTTCACCTGTAACTACGTGACAAATGTAACAACTAATGCTTAGTTTTATGGAAAATTTTATTCATGCATATGAAATGATAAATTCGATGCCCAATTATGTGAAGTATCCATGATATCATCATGAGTCAATTTCCTTTGCCATCAATGTTGGAATATACTTGGAGACTGAGTACAATAGCAAAAATTTTGTACCGATTTTCTTCGTAGATGAACCTCAAAGTGACAAAAAAGGTCGTTAGAAAAATCTTGTTGTGTCCCTTGGTTTACTCAATATGAAAAAAAAAATAATGGCCATGAAAATCGACTCATTTTATTATATCTCTCGATCCTCGAATTTTTATAATTTTTGTGCAGATTTATTTATTTTTTATTTGAAAATGGTTAATTTTATATAAGTCTATACAATCAAAATAAGTATTTAAATTAATCAACCATTGTCATTCATTTGCATGCATACTCTGATAAATATTAAATATTGATTCTCATTAATTCTATTATCGAAAAATTCAAAAAGAAATTGATAAAAAAAAATATTTAATTATGTAACAAGGTAAATTTTCAAATGTTTCATATGCAAGTTTGAGAATTTTAGTTGTAATTGATCACACTTATGAGTTATCAAAATGGCGTGTTCAAGAAATCGAGTATTAATGAAATTAAGTTTTACTCAGATGGCTGCGGTACTGATGCTGTTTTCCACCATTTCCCCATATTTTTCGGGCCATCCCCATTTCTCCAATAACACTTTTCGTTGACTGAATCAAATTTAACGATTCAAAAGTAATCAGTACGTTTTTTTGGAGTGGATATTTCGGAGCAAGCGTGTCATCAGTAACGCCTTTGATCGGCTACATTACTTGTGAGTTTCTCTACTCCGAAATGTGTTCAAAAAGCAGTCGTGATACAGGCTGAACTCAGGAAAAATTCCATTGATAATATAGAAATTTCACTTATTGTAACCAATACTTTCCATTCTTGATACTCGTTACTTCCGGATCCGAAAATTAACTGACAGATAATAACGAATAGTTACTATTCGCACATCACTACTTGTAGGTGATAGTATCTATTTCGCCTCCATCAAACGCTGTAATTAAAATTTCAGACAATCTCTCGGTTCCCGGGAAATTTTCACATCTACCCATATAGCATTCAGATGATGGCGTTCCATATACAATTATCTCCAAACAATCTGTATAATGAGCCATTGATTCATCGCCGTTTTTCACCAATGAAGGAAAATTAGCACCTAAAATTTAAAAAAATCACTTACAAAAAAATAGCCATTTTGACCATCAAATAATTTTTGAATTAATTCCTTATTTACTGAGCATCATCAACTTGATGTTTTGACACATTACACAAACGCAAATAGTATGTGTTCCACTGGCACCCGCTAAAATGCACTGCTTGGGACGTGAAGAGGCAAACTTTGAAAACCCTAATTTTTCTGAAGGGTATAATTCTCGAAATAGTTCATCTAACTTTTTTAAATTAAAAAGGATGAGTCGTTTCTGAGTGTGTACTTGATTTCCATCATCACCTCAAAATGAAATATAATCTTTCATACCAGACATTGGAGCGCTGTATTCATCATCCGTATTCAAGTTGAAAACTTTCAATTTGATATCATCGGAAATTACTTTACCTATGAATAATAAATATTGCTCAGGAAAAAAGTTGAAATATGATTCAAAATATGTATTTCAAATGATACATACCTAGTTTCCACTGTGGTGTTGGAAGCATTCTGTTTTCGGCGACTGATTTCTTAGCTACTTTAACCAAATGCCTTGAAGTATTCATTGTTGTACAAATTTGCCTCTCACTCCATTCCATTGATAAAAGAGTTGAAACCTGAATCTCCAGAGATTTTTCTGTGCTGGAGTCATTAAACTCGATATTTAAACTCTCTATCAGAGCGCGAAAAAATTTTCCATCATCATCTACATTCAACTCCTCTTCACTAACGCCAAGCAAAGTTTTCTTCAAATTAGAAGGAATTTGATCAATTTTATCATTCAGATAGAATGTTATTATTCATTTTTTTCACAGGAATTGGTGATTGATTCAATTATTCTAAGGCTTTGTTTATTATTGGTAATTGAGCTCCAGCACTGACATCCGATGCAGAGCTTGCTGTGATAAAACAAATTCACTGATAAATGATAGAGACCCTGAAAAAATCGTAAAGTAATAAACATAAGAGAATATGATGTAGTGCAAATATAAAAAACTCACGATGAGATTGTAGGGAGGTGATCGGTGGCTCATTCGGTAGAGTGTCGAATTGTCAACTCAAAGCTCCGAGTTCAAATCCCAGTCTCTGCCGGATGACACAAGCACCACTGTAAAAATTATTTACAAGTGCTTTGTCCACAGACACACCATGAACCTCCGTCGATGAGTGGCATAAAAAGCGTAAAGATGGCGACGTCAAATGAGTATGAAAGAAAAAAGAGATTGTAGGATATTAGTTGCTCTGGTATCACTCTCATCCGAATCACTTTCGTTATCATGTGGGGTAGGATTATTATCAGGTAAGATCATCATCTTCAACATTTTCAGTCTGTTGCTTGATGAGTGCTGAAACGCGTTTCCTACATGTCGTACCTAGTGGATAAAAATCACTCAGTTCCAAAATTTCTTTGATTTGTTGAATAGCATAATGCAGACCAGTCTTTTTGTTATGAGATTCTAATTCAAAAGAGTTATAACAGCTATTGAAGAGCTTTTGCTTGCGAATGGAAGCTTAACAATCGTGAAATTTTTCGATCCGAATCTGTCTGTTGCAAATCACTATAAATGATGTGGAGAGTCAGAAAATGATATTTAGAAAAAAAGTCTGTGTGTATGTGTGTGTGTATATATGTAAGTATATCTTCGTGGATTTTCTTCTTTACTTAAAAACGGTAAAACTCCAACCTAAGAATCTCATATTCTTACTGTACATTTGTCGTGGTAATGTTTTCTTTTGAGACCTTGATACTTGGAATTCATTCAGTATTTTCGGAGATATGATGAATTTTTGATTTTTGAAAAAAAATCAATTTCTCAAAAATTTCTCAACTGATTTCGTTCAGATTAATTGATAACATTTGATATCATATTCTGTAACTGTGTAAATTTTTTAAGATTTTTCGAATACTTGGTTTTCAAGTTATGATGATTTTTTATAGTTTTTAATGAAAATCATATTACTTCCATAACAACCAGAATAATTAAGATAGAAACTTCGAATTCGACTCATATATCGGTCATCTGAATCTACTGCTTGGGATTGTTATTGAACAATATTGGAGAAACATTTTTGAAGATATAAGTGATTTTTCCAAAATTAGAATTTTCTTATTTTTGAAAAATCTAGATTAAGTTGTGTATCACCTTCTTCCAGATTGAGAAATGATATTAGATACTATATTATCTAGCTGTGTGAATTTTTTTCAGATTTTATGGTGGTTCGTTTTTGCGTTCCGATTTTACTAATTTTGCATGGAGAATGTTGTTTTTTCGATGAAAAATCTCGATAAAAACTAAAGTAGGAACGATAGGAGCTTCGAATTCTATTCATGTATTGATCATGCCAATGTACGGCTTGGTATTATTGCTGAGTAATATTAATTGAAAGTTAAAACAATTATTATTGAAATGTCCTTTGATCCTTCTCTCTATAGAAAGATGAAAATTGATAAGAAAAAAGTGATTAAACGTCAATCAAAGAGATAAAAAAAAAAATTATCGCAAGAATGTATAACACCAACGAAATAGTCAATTAATAAAATTTATAAAGCTTTCGTGAAACATATTGTCCAGGTCAAAATAAATAATGAAAATATATGAGATTGACTGAAGTAATTTTAAAATATATGAGATGAACTTCTATTTGAAATTATAATCTGTTTATTTGAAAGAACCATTCGGAAGTAAATTGCTAATGAATTAGCAGATGACGCTATAAGCATAAAATAAGAATACGATATTCCACTTGTTTTGACTCCATATCATTGATAAATGTGAAGTTGGGATTTTCCACAAATTTACCAACACCGTATTTGTAAAATAAAGCGATACTATTGGTATGAATCCTTTCACGGAAACAACGTGACATCGGTTTACTCCAGACGTAAACGCATCTGATTCTCATTCCTATTGGCCAATTCGTATTCTCATCGGCCAATAAGAATCGTCGCAGCTGTGGCGCTCAGTCACGGCTTACTTCTAAATGGTGGACATTATGAAATCAAATTGTAAAATGACAGAAATAAATATTTTTAAATTAGGAAAAAAATAGAAAGGAAAGTCGGCCCACTACGTGTAGTGCGAGGAATAATCCGGAATGAACCAAAATTTGACTAGGCGACCGTCCTGTCCCAAGATTCCACCAGGTTGGTCAATCTTGCAAATTGGAGCAAACTCCCGACCAGTTCCCCTGAGACTTTAAGGTTTGAGATGCCGTGGGAACCAAAGACCTGCCATCTTGCCCAGTCCAGTCCACTGCAACTCATAATCAAGTGGTTGGCATCTCCTGTTTCCATTACACATAGGTCACAGGTGGGATCTTTTTCGACTCCCAATCTGTATAAGTAGGCCCTTGTGGGCCAGTGTCTCGTGATTAGGCCTATCAGACAGCGCAGTTCCTTTCTCTTCAGTTGGGTTAATCTGTCCGACAGTGCCTCATCCGATCCTCTGAAGTGGAGTCTGGTGTGTGCCAGACTCGTGTCGTTGTGCCAGATTCTGCTGGAGTTCTTCCGTGGTCTCTTCTCAAGCCACTTCCGGACTAACTCCCTATCGGCACCTATATCCACACATGCCTCCCCGTTGGCTTGTGACCACCCTGCGGAGGCTAATGTGTCTGCTTCCAAGTTCCTCTTGATGCTTGCATGTCCAGGCACCTAGAGGATCTTGGTCCTGTTGTCTGCTCCTATAAGGTTGAGCAGATTTATGCAGTCCTTTGCTAGCTGTGAGGTTGTTTCCCTCTCCAGTTCTTTCAGGGCCTGCTTGCTGTCCGTACATATGTAGATGTGTTTCCCGCTCATTCGCAGGTCCACGATCTTTTTGGCACATTCTATTACCGCAGCCATTTCTGCTTGCAGGACTGTGCTATGTGGCGGTAGTCTCTTTGAGATATTGGTTACTGGTCCTTCCGACCATATCCCAATACCTGCTCCGTCACTTCTTTTTGACCCATCGGTGTACTATGTTGGGCTCTTTGGCAGGAGGAACGGCCTGTCGCACGCCATCCATTTCTCCTTTGTTGGTCTTAGCACTGTGAAACCTTTGCCAAAGGTCCTCGTCCTAACGCCCGCATCGCTACCTATTTGAAGGGCTCTCCTCGTCTCGCCCTCGTTCAGCAGCGACGCGTGTCCATAGGTGGAGGTCCACCACAGTCCAGCAGCCCTTAATCTCACCGCCGCTCCCCTCGCTGTTTCCAGGGCCAGCAGGTGCAGCGGTTTCAGGTCCAGAATGGCCATCAGGGCTAGCGTGGGTGTGGTTCTAATTGCCTCACTCATCCCCAGCCCAGCCCATCTGGCCAGTCTGTTGACCCTTTGTATGATGGAGGTCCTTGTTAGTGCCCTCCATCATACGACTGATGCATATGAAATTGTGGTATCAGCACCGCAGTGTAGATCCATTTGATCACTTTCGGGCTGAGTCCCCAGGTTCCTCCTATCATCCTTCTGCAGGCTCAGAAGGTGTTTGTTACCTTCTCGATCTGCCTTTCTATATGTGGTCTCCAGCTCAGCCTCCGATCGAGTCTTGCCCCTAGGTCGTCAGTCTCGTCTGAGTACTTAAGCTCCGTTCCGAAGATCGTTGGCGGTCTCACCGTCCAGTTCCTCTTTCCAGTAAAGAGTACCATATCCGTCTTATTGGGGTTCACCCTAAGACCCTGCTTGGTGCACCACGCCTGTACGTGGTCCAGAGCTCTCTGCATTCTCTAATGCAGTTCCCCAGCGTGGAGGTCGTTCCCGCAGGAGGTCGTCAACGACCATCGACCAGAGGGTCGGGGAGATCACTCCTCCCTGTGGGCATCCTCTCCCCACTCCTGCTCTAACTCGTTCTTCTCCGTAAGTGACGTTGATGTTCCTGGTTCTGAGCATTTTCAGTATCCATTCAGTTATGGTTTCCCTGAACTGAAAGCTCCTGGCTGCTCTCCCAATGACCTCAAATGAGGTGTTATCGAACGCCCCTTCGATGTCGATGAACACTCCGAGTGTTGCTCCCTTTTCGAATAGGGCGCTCTCTATCTCGTCTACCAGTACGTGGAGTGCAGTCTCTGTGGATCTGCCCTCCTGATAGGCGTGCTGCGCGCTGCTGAGTTTCTTGATCCTCAGCGCATTGTCCTTCAGATATCTGTCTATGAGTCTCTCCGTCGTCTTCAGGACGAAGGAGCTCAGGCTGATGAGCTCAGGCAGATGACTATGTCTCGTCTCGTCCCTGCCACCGCTACCTTTACGGCCAACCCCCCTAGATCCCTCGTGCAGAAGTCCCTCACTAGCCTGGGTAGGCATTTGCTGCTAGCGATGATGCAGGCTCTCGCTCAGGAGCATCGGGTGTTCCTGATATCCATGGGAGTATCAGTTCTGGTCCCTGCTCTACCCGTCCCTGCCTGTCGGACTCCCTTGGGATCCCCGGTTCCATCCCCTATTGGGGGATGTTCCCGGGTGTTCTCTTCTCGGGGTCCGCCGGCGTTCGGAGGGCAGGGAAGACCCCCTCGAGGTTGCGCCGTGCGCTCCCGGTTCCCTTTACCCTGCCCGCCCCCTTCCTGGTGGCCTTCCCTTCCTGCCGATCCCCTGAACCATGTTTCGGGATTCCCGGCCTCTCCTATTCAGGGTGAGAAAGATTGCTTCCCTGACCGCAGTCCGTGATGTTGCCGTCGCCGGCTGTTCCACCCCCGCTTGACCAGCGGCACAATCTTCCTCGCCCCCCCCCCCTTGAGGGTGTCCTACCACCTTCCTCGGCAGTCCCCCCCCCCCCTTCTTTAGGTTCTCAAAGAACTTGGCCTTGCCAAGGCCGTAGTGGGGGGTCATGCCCAGCCCCCTCGAGGCCGTCAGTCCAGCCTGGTCCACCCCAACCACCAGGTTGGTGCATCCCCGACCGGCCGACGCACACCAGACCCTCCAGTGCCTCGTATTGAGTCCCGGATTCTGCCTGGAGAGCTTTCTGAGGGCTTCTGCATTCCCCACAGTGGGTCCCGGCAGGGTCGCCGTTAGCCGGCAGAGCTTAGGGAGGAGGTCCTCCTTGCGTTTCACAGTAAGTTTCGCCCCCTCCTACAGCTTCAGCGCAGGGACCGTCCTTCTCAGCCACGAGACTGAGTCTGCGTCCGAGCACGTGACCCAGAGAATCCCACTCTCCAGACGCGAGCCCTCAAATTTTGGGGCTGGGTCTGCTGCGCTGCTAGGGCTAAAAATCGCCTCCGTCAGCCCCGCTTCCAGAGTCGTCCCCTGGAGCAGGGGACGACTGCACAGTGGCTGCACAGTGGGGGAGGAGCTCCCCCACTGTGTCCGTCGGGTACGCTTCCGGTACGATCGCGTACATTCCGCCCCCCGCTGCTGCCACACCGAAGGAGGGAGTCAGTTGGTCCCCTCTTCTCCTCTTGATCAGTGGGGAGCCAGCAGAGGGGGGAGTGTTACCCTTTGAACGCGGCCTCTTCCCTCCCTCCACGGCACTCCCCTCCGCCGTCGCCTGGATCGGCTCGCCGGTTCTATGAGTTGGCCGGCCAGTACCCACATTAATGGCCATCGACTTCTTCTTCCTCATGGCCCCGGTTCGCCTCTTCCTCTCTCTACCCGGAGCAGGAGCGTCGGACTTGGATGGCTCCATGGTCCCGGTCTGTGCCCGGTCCCCTGTCGCCGCCCCTTGTCCGGAAGCTTCCCCTGCTCCCTCTCCTTCTGGAGTGACTCTGGCCAAGGCCTCCGCCATCTCCCTAGTGGAGAAGGTCTCGTCCCTGGTGTCGGTTCCACTTATCGTGGCCCCAGCGCCCAGGTCGTCCCTTCTCTCGACCTGCAAAGCCTCCCAGGTCCTTCCATTGGCGTCCTCCAAGGAGGTGTCAAATTGATTATTGTTATTGTCATTCATATTTAAGTGTTTCATATTTGTCCCACGAGTGTCCGGGAAGGAACAGTCTGCCCCCACAGAGCCCGGTATGTGGGGGTAAGGTCTATAATACAGTGGGGTGCGACCCGGTGCCCCAGGGACATCGTTCACGACACATTGGCTCAAAGGATTATCCCCCTATCACCACCCCTGTGCCATTCAGCCCTCGGCACGATAGTTTACACCTTTGGCTTGGGGGAGCTGGTCCGCGGTGACGGTTTTTGTTCGACTGCCCGCCTTTTACCTCCGTTGTCTCCCTCATCGCCATCACTTCACCAGCCTTTCCGGAGGTTCCATTGTGGATCCCTGCTGAGCGAGTCAGCTGGTTCCCATGGCCCCTTTTACTAGAGCTGGCTACTACCCCTATCCGCCACCGAGGGACGCGCCTCGGTCGATTGGTCAACCGCCAGTACAGTTCCCCCTTTTGGGGTTTCCGGCTGGGTCCGAAGATGGAAATACATATTAATAACACTGATCACAGTAAACTTTATTTATTCAATTTTTTCCTCGAAAAAAAAATCAATTTCTCAATCATAAATAGAAGATCGTACGACAAAACTGAAAAGTTGAAGTTCAGGCTTCCAATAGGATTTCTTTTCCTTCCCATTGTCATGAGAATGAAAATGTTCTCATTTTGAAGAGGTAGTTCTCTAGTCTACTCTCGAACGGTGAAATGAAAAATAGTAGTATTTGTTCCCAGGAACAAGCAGAGGGCAACCATTATTTTTGAAAAGAATAATCTATCGAACACTTTTACAGAAGACTTCTTCTGAGGAATCTAAAATTCTCATCTTTTGGGGGGCTTATTGGGATGAATCTTTCAAGCTAAACTTGAATCTAATTGCTTCGATAGTTTTGGAAATATAACCTCTTTTCATAAAATGGTTTTTCGTCTATATCTCAGGAACTGCTGCAGCGATTCCACAAATTGCGAGTTTTTTTTGAGTTATCATGGTGACAGGATGCAAAAAACACTGTAATTAGAATTATTAGCCAAGGAAAAGTCGCAGACTGATCTCAAGTGACAGTTGTGAGTTCAAATGAGATGAATTCCATCGCTGAAAGTGGTGGCTGCGAATCCATTTTTCGGCGTGGAAAATCGAAAAAATGATTTTTTGAAAATTTAACTTGTTTTGGAAACTAAAGAACCGATATTGCTCAAATTTCGCTGACAACATTTCGCATGGGAGGAAAAAAAACTTTTGAATGTGCAAGCCACCAAGTATGACCGTTCCGGTGCAATGGGGTGAACTGTGCTCAAAGTCTTTTGATACTCGTTTCTCGCTAGATTCCCACACAATCCCGGTTGTACATTGCAATCAATGATAATTTACTCGGTTTTGATGAAAGTCTCTAGTTGATGGTTGATGATTGTTCCCTGTACCCCATTGAAGTTATTCATGGATCACCGGAAGATTGAAGGCGGTGTGGTCTGAAAGGAGAGAGAAAGGGTAAGAGTGGTGTGAAGGGAAGAAGAAAAAAGGGTGAATGAGAAGAGTGAAAGGGTAAGGGTGTAAGGGTGCAGAACGAACGGAAAAGAGAGAGAGTAAGTCGTGAGAGTAGAAAGAGGTTAGTGAGAAAAGAGTGAGAGAGAAAACGGAACGGATGAGACCGAAAAAAAGAAAGAGTGTGTGTACGTAAGGTAGGAAGGAAAGTGTATGAGAAAAGGGAAAGAATGAAAGTGAGAGTGCTGCAGCGTGAGGACAGAAATAGAAAGAGAGCAGAATAAGGAAGAGAGCAAAGGATAAAACAGAGAGTGCGTGGGTAAAGTAGAGAGAGAAAGAGTGAAGGGAGCATGGCGGATGATAGGAATGGAGAGAAAAAGAATAGCAAGGAAGAGACCCCACACCTGTTGAAAGGCGGGAGTTTAAAGGGAGAGGGAGAAGGGGGAGGGAGTAGCATGACCCCAAACAACATACATACATAAGTATATTATGATGTTGAGTGAAACATGGCTGGATGAGGGAGGTTGGGAGAAAGTGAAGAAGAAATTGGCGGCTGGTTACAGGTGGAAGGTGCAAATGGCAAAGAAGACCCAGAGAAAGGGAAGGAGAATGAGAGGCATGATATCAGGAGTGAGAGAGCATGGTAGACGTAAGAGAGAGTAAGAATGAAGGGGAGGACGGTGGGGATGGAGGCATGTTGGTCAGGAGAGTGAACGGGGCAAGCAAAAGCTTCATAGTTATAGGAGTGTATGTAGGAGTGAGTATTGAGATGATGATGAAAGGGTCGAGGAGGGGGTTCGAGTGGAAGGGTTAGGAAGTCATACCTACAGGGGGGGGGGGGGGAATTTTAATGCATGGATGAGGAAAAGAGGAGGGGGGGGGGGATTATGGGATGAAGAAAGACAAGACTGTGTGAGAAACTCCAAGCATGGGGAAGAAAATAAAAAGAGCAGACAAATGCTGAGTATACTAGGGGAGACGGGATAGTTCATAGGAAACGGTTGCATAAGGGGGGACGATGAAGGAGAAATAATCTACGTGGTAAGAGGTTGCACGATTATAGACTATATTTTTAATTCAAAAACGAAAAGAACATTAAAGGCATGGAAGTAGGAAGTAAAGAAGGGTCAGACCATTCCCCTGTAGTGGTATGTTTGAGAGGGGCTAAAGAAGGGGGAAAGGCAGAAGGGAGGAGAGTATGAGGGAAAAGAGAGAAAAGATGGGTGATTGGACAGAAGAAAAATTGAGGTCATTTGGGATGAGAATGAATGAAAGAATAATTATGGACGAAGAAAGAGCGAAAGGCACAGATGAAATCTTGAAGAAAATGGAAGAAACGGTGAAGGAAACGATGGATGATCTGAAAGAAAGAGAGAATGTAAGAGACAGAACAGTGAAGAATGAATGGTGGGACGAAGCATGCGAAGAGGCAAAAAAAAGAGTGAAAGAGAGTCAGAAAGCATGGAAGAAAGGCGAAAGCGGAATAAATGAGTATAAGGATGAAACGAAGAATTACGAGAAAGTGGTAGAGAGAAAAAAGGAAGAAGAGCGGAAGTAGTATGAAAAAGACGTGGGAAGAGCGGTAAGAGAGGAAAAGATATGGGATGTGATAAACGAAGGAAGAAGAGAATGGAAGGGAGTAAATGGAGAAATAAGTCTGAACGGATGGACGGACTATTTCATCAAAGTTCTCCAGGGCGAAAGATTGAAAGAAAGAGTGAATGCAGGGAATGCTAGAGGAATATCGGAGGGAGAGAGCATCAGAATGGAGTGAGGTAAAGAAAGCGGAGAAGAAAATGAAGAGAGGAAAAGTTGTGGGAGAGGATGGGCTAGAGAATGAAGTATGGAAGTATGGTTGAACAAAGTCCCGTAAAATTCTCTGGGAAGTGCGTAACAGAGTATGGAGAGGAGAGGGGTGGCCGAAAAATAGGTACATAGAATAGTGGTGCCGTTGTTGAAGAAAGGTGAGAGGGATAAGGTGGAGGATTACAGAGGGATAACACTAATGTCGAGCAGCTATAAGGTTTACGCGGAGATACTATGGAACAGATTGATTGATTGATTGATTGAAATTTATTACTGTTCATTATGTTGTACAAGTTACAAAAGCAAGAATACAGTAGAATAACAAAAGTAATAATTCAGCAAACATTAGTAAAGTGATAGAACAGCTCAGAAATAGCTCTAATTACACATGGCAGAATGCCAACAGCAATCACAGTTGCGAAAAGAAAAAAAAAATAATAAGTGGAAAATATAATGCATGATTCCAAGTAATTATCATACAAAAAAGTCAAAATTAGCGATTAATAATTAACTGATAATGACATAGTGAATAGATATTCATTATCATCACTTAATAAAGTAAAATTTTGCATAAATTTTTTGCGAAAATGGCGAAGACCTCCTCCCAAATTCAGAAAGCAGAGAGAAAAACAGAGAGAGAGGCAGAAAAAGAGACAGAGAGGGAGAAAAGGAAAGAAAAGAGAAGAAGAGGAAAAAGAAGAAGGAGGAGAAGAAGAAAGAAGAAGAAAAGGCTAGAGGGAACAGTTCACATGAGCACCCGAGCCCTAGTAAGGGACATTATTCAGGAGGAAAGTACGAAGGGCGGATTTGAAGGAAAGCAGAGTAGGGATGTCCCGGATAGCACCAGGAAGGGAGTTCCACAGGTACGCCGAAGATACCTGGAACGACTTGCGCATCACCTCAGTGCGGAAAGGACGCACCATCAAAGGACACACATTTCCCCTTACCGGACGAGTCCTGCTGTGTGCTATCAGGAAGGCTGACAAATACCCAGGTTCACCAGACCGGAGGAGCCTGAAGACCTGGCCAGCCAGAAAATAAGATCTACGCACTTTACAGGGCATCCAGCATAGCTCGCCACGCAGGGGAGAAACATGCTCATCCCTCCCAGCCCCGAAGATGTATCTAATCCCCAGATTGACTAAACGCTGCAGCCTAAGGGAGAGCTCATCCGATAGGCCGTTATACATCAAACAACAATAGTCCAATAGCGGAAAGACCAAAGACTCTACAAGATGCTTACGCAGCCCAAAAGTTATACTAGCACGAAAAAAGCGCAGGCGATACATAAACGAGTGGACCCTTTGGGATACACCCGCGATATGCTCGTTCCACGTCAGCTTGCAGTCAAGCACAACTCCGAGGCTACGCACTGACTTCACCAACGGGACCGTCGAGCCACTAATGCTAATCCCAGCATCCGGCCGCGAGTAAACCTCAGTGACGAACGCTAGCGACCCAAAAACAATCGCCTTCGTCTTGCCAACATTCAACCTGAGGCCACTCCGTTCAGCCCAAGCAGAAACACAATCACCGGCTCTGCTCATGCAGTTCCGGGCTCCACCAAGGTCAGCTCTATTGAAGTGAAGGTAAATCTGCAGATCATCAGCATGAATCGAGTGCTTCAGCTGTGAAGGCAGACAATCACGAACATCATTGATGAATAACAAGAAGAGAAGAGGATCAAGGACAGAGGCCTGCGGGACTCCCTTATTCAAATGCATGAACGATGACCTACAGCTCCCTCTACCCAATGTCGCTTGCGACCTTCCAGAGAGATAAGATGCAATCCATCTCAATGCAGTACACGAGAAACCATAGTTTCTCAGCTTTCGAAGCAACAAAACATGGCCCACAGAATCAAACGCCTTACTGAAATCAAACAGAAGAAACATCGTAAGCTGTCTCCTCTCGATTCCAGCGCGTATATCATCCGTTAGCTTCAGCAGTGCCGTGTGAGTACTATTGTGAGGACGAAAACCAGTCTGAAGTGGGTCCAATGTGGAGCGCACCTCCAGGAATCCATGAATTTGTAAGGAAACTGGCCTCTCCAGAACTTTGGACAAGAAACACAGTAGAGCAATGGGCCTATAATCATTGGGAGATAGAGGGTTCTTTACCTCATTCAGCGCCACAATGACTGATTTCTTCCACTCCGACGGAAAACAAGCAGTAGAGATCGATGTGTTGAAGATCCTCAGCAGAAAAGGCATCAGCACTGGCAGCGCAGCACAAATCACAGACCTGGGAATCTCATCGCAACCTTTAGCCTCCGAAGAGAAATGAGCAAGACAATCACTCACCCCTCTGGCCGAGACCGGTCCAAAAGAGAACCCCAGGTCCATGACACCAGCACCATCAGCCAACCCCCCAAAAAACGCATCAACCACCGGCTCTGTTGGATCATATGAAACACCAGCAAAGTGCTCATTCAATTTCACATGATCGAACGATGGACAATCATCCCCAACACGTGCAACACCCAAATGCCTAAGTTCCATCCAGATCTGAGCAGGATCCTTAAGATATCCAATTCTTTTCTGGAAGTACTGCTGCCGAGCATCCTCCACCTCTACATGAGCACGATCACGATCAAGCGATATTCCAAGAGCGCAGGTGCGGATCTCACCCGCCTGTAGACCCTATAGAGACGGTCCCTTTCCGATACCAGGGTCTTCGTATGATGCGTTGCCCTGTGAGGCACCAACTGCAGAAAGTTATCAGAGCAGAAGGACCTCACGAAAGCAGCATCATCGTTAGCAAAGGACAACTGATCAGCATTGAGATCTCCCAGAATCACCTTCGTGCTGTATTCATGAAGAAATCGCTCCATCACAGACACAAAATTACTACCCAGTATGAAAGGGGCATGATTAGGACGATAGACAACTCCCACTAACAATGGATAAACTCCACTGCACGAAATTTCACAGAGGAGGTAATCCGGCAGACCTGGTTTACGCAGCCAGACGTGTGTGTATTGAGCTAATACTTTCACACGAAAGCATTTGTTGATATACAAGCACACCCCACCACCACGAGTATTGCGATCACATCAGAAGAGAGAGTAACCCTCAAGCTTAACAACGTCATCGTCAATCAGGGGACAAAGTTTAGACATGGCGATCACATGAAACGGAGGATGAGAATGAAGGAAGAACCTAACCCTCTCAAAATGCGCCCTCACCGAATTAACGTTAATATGAAGGACACGCAAGCCCTCCGATTGCACCAAGGTCTCCAGCGCACAAGCATCATCAGCCAATCCAGCTAGATCCGGAGGAAGAGCAGAGAGTGTATTAGAAGATGAAGAAGTGATTAACTGAGGAGAACTGAGACTGATTGGAGAGGGAAGTGGAAGTTAAAAATATGATACCGCAAAACCAAACGGGTTTCAGGAGGGGTATGGGGACTACGCGAAATGTGTATGTGTTGAACTATATAGTAAATAGAGAACTAGGGAAAAAAATAGGAAAGGTGGTAGCTCCGTTCGTGGACTTTAAGGCTGCTTTCGATACGGTAGATCATGAGGTGGTATGACATTGCTTGAGGGAAAGAGGGGTATCGGAAAGATTAAGAGAGGGGTTCGAAGAAATCTATAGAGAAACAGCATGCAATGTAAAAGTGAATGGTAAAATAGGCGAAGAATTCTGGACAGAGGAAGGTGTAAGACAGGGATGCCCTCTGAGCTCTATGCTCGTTAGTATGCTCCTGGCAAACCTGGAGGAAGTGATGGAGAGGAGAGGGAAAGGGGGAGTGAGTCTAGGAAACAGCAAACTATACAGTTTGGCTTACGCGGACGATAAGTACTGCTGGCTGAGAAGGAGAGTGGCATGAAACTGATGATAGCAGAGTTGGAGAAGTATGTGAGAGAAAAAAAGCTGAGCATGAATGTGAAGAAGACAGAGATAGTGAGATTTTGCAGGAGAGTGGAAAAGCAGGATCTTTATGAATGGAGAAAGAGTGGAAGGAGTGAGTGAGTTTTGCTATTTAAGGTTTCGGTTTGATAGAAGAGGAACGGCAGGTTTGCATGTGAGAAGAAGAGTGGAGTATGCAGGGAGGGTTATGGGACAAGTGTGGAGCGTAAGGAAGAGAAAATCTGAGAATGCATACCCTCCGGGGCAATAGGAGAGGTAAATTCGAAGAATTGGGGTTCCCCTAATTTTCTCACTAGCCTAGAGGGGAAAAAAAATTCTCAACGTTTTATATAAGATACTCTTCAATTTCGGCATTTAATGAAGAAATTGATCTGTTTGATGCCATTTCACGAAGAAAGCTGTTCAGTATTTCAAATTTTCAATGAAAAAAATATATATGTTTACAGATTTATACGGGAGAAAAAGTTTTTTAAGCTCATTAAGGTGCAATGAAAATTCTAATAAAATAAATTGATCAAATATAGACTTTTTTTTTCACAATTCGGAAGTATCTTATATAAAGCGTTCGGAAACAATTTCGGAAGCGGTGAGAGTGGGGATAATCCCTCATGCTCCGACACAGAAAGTATCTTATAAGAGGGTATCTTATAAAGAGCGTGGACTGTAATTGCAATTGTGTGAATTTATTTCGGAATACATTTTAAATAGTTATTACGTTTGTTTGTTATTTCCTTTAGTTTCCCCGACTAGCCGTTCCCCGAGTTGTGTAAGTGTGGACGATTCGAGATCGGTTTTGCTCGTATTTTCCGCGTCGCTAATTTACTAGTCGTTTGTTCGTTTTTGGGGAAATCCACTCTGCGAGGTGAGCTGGAGATCTTCCCCTCCCCTCTCCTTGAGTATAGAGTTAGTCGGGAGAGAAGTAACATTCCTATCCCTTTCCGTCGTTAGCTCTAGATTTTCTGGAGGACCTTCTCGCCGTCCCAGGCCGGAATTTGGGCCTCAAACGGGAGAGGAAGAAGCCCCCCAGGGAAACAGTTGGGTTGTCGAACCCAAAGAAAATTGACTGGAGACCAAGGAGATTTCAATTAGAGCATAGGTTAGTTAAGAAAAGTAGAGTAAGGTTAGGATTGAGGGGAAAAACTACGGAAAGGCAGATGGACGGGTGGCTTGTCACCGGCGAGGTGGAATGTCACGTGACATCACAATATACAACAACAAAATTGAGATATGTCCATTCCACCCCTTGTGTTCTTTTCGCCTCATCTTTCCCCTATGCATGTGTGTGTGAGAGAGAGAGAAAAACTTTTTCATTCAGATCCTGAGATATGAGAATCCCCTAAAGACACAACATCATTTGCAGACTTGAGATTGACAATTACATTGAAAACAAAAGAATAAGGCATTGGTTACCATTCACAAAAATTACAATATAAATATAGTGCTGCGTTACAAATGTCTTTTTAGGTAATTAAACATGATTATTATTTTCACTGAATCATTTATTTATTTTCATTCATAGTCATCACGATTTTTATTTTTTTACATCTTTACTATCAATTTATTCATTCAGTTATTTCTTCGGACCCAGACAGGAACCCCGAAAGGGGGAACTGTACTGGCGGTTGAGCAATCGACCGAGGTGCGTCCCCCGGTGGCGGATAGGGGAAGTAGCCAGCGCTAGTGAGAGGGGCCATGAGAACCAGTTGACTAGTTCAGCAGGGAACCAATATGGAACCTCCGGAAAGGCTGGTGAAGTGACGGCGATAAGGGAGACAACGGAGGTAAAAGTCCGGCAGTCGAACGAACACCGTCACCGCGGACCAGCTCCCCCAAGCCAAAGGTGTAAACCATCGTGCCGTGGGCTGAATGGCACAGGGGTGGTGACAGGGGGATAACCCTTGGAGCCAATGTGTCGTGAACGATGTCCCTGGGGCACCGGGTCGCACCCCACTGTATTGTAGACCTTACCCCCACATACCGGGCTCTGTGGGGGCGGACCTTTATTCCCCGGACACTCGTGGGACTAATATGGAACACTTTAACATTAATAATGCTAATCAAATTGACGCCTCCTTAGGGGACTCCAATGGAAGGACCCGGGAGGCATTGCAGGTCGAGAGAGGGGACGACCTGGGCGCTGGGGCCACGATAAGTGAAACCGGCACCAGGGACGAGACCTTCTCCACAAAGGAGATGGTGAAGGCCTTGGCCGAAACCACTCCAGAAGGAGAGGGAGCAGGAGTAGCCTCTGGACAAGAGGCGGCGACGAGGGACCGGGTACAAACCGGGACCATGGAGCCGTCCAGTTCCGAGGCTCCTGCTCCAGGAGGAGAGAGGAAGAGGCGAACCGGGGCGATGAGGAAGAGGAAGGCCAGGGCCAGGAATCTGGGGACTGGCCAGACCCCTCAGGGAACCGGTGAGCTGAAACAGGGGACGGCGGAGGGGAGCACCGTGGAGGGAGGAAAGAGGCCGCGCTCAGCGGGCAACACTCCTCCCTCTGCTGGCCCCCCACAGACTAAAAGAAGAAGAGGGGATCAACTGACTCCCTCCTTCGGTGTGGCAGCAGCGGGGGGCGGAAGGTACGCTATCGTACCGGAAGCGTACCCGACGGACACACTGGGGAGGGGGGGGGGGGGAGGAGCAGGGGACGACCCTAGAAGCGGCACTGACCGAGGCTATCTTCAGCCCCGGCAGTGCAGCAGATCCAGCCCCGAGGTTTGAGGGCTCGCGTCTGGAGAGCGGGATCCTTTGGGTCACGTGCTCGGACGCGGGCTTGGTCTCGTGACTGAGGAGGACGGTCCCGGCGCTAAAGCTGTGGGAGGGGGCGAAACTTGCGGTAAAACGCAAGGAGGACCTCCTCCCTAGGCTCTGCCGCCCAACGGCGACACTGCCGGGACCCACAGTGGGGAATGCCGAGGCCCTCATGAGGCTCTCCAGGCAGAATCCAGGACTCAGTACGAGGAACTGGAGGGTCTGGGGTGCGTCGGCCGGTCGGGGATGCACCAACCTAGTGGTTGGGGTGGACCAGGCTGGACTGGCGGCCTTGAGGGGACTGGGCAAGGCCAAATTCTACGAGGACATCAAGAAGGTCCCCAATGTAGCTGAGGGGGGACTGCCGAGGGAGGTGGCAGGACACCCTCAGGGGGGGGGGGGGGGAGATTGCGCCGCTGACCAGGCGGGGGTGGAGCAGCCGGCAACGGCGTCACCACGGGCCGCGGTCAGGACGGCAATCTTCCTCACCCCAAACGGGAGAGGCCGGGAACCCCGTAACATGGTGCGGGGGACCGGCAGGAGAGGAAGGCCGCCAGGAAGGGGGTGGGCAGGGGGGGGGGGGCAGGGTAGAAAGAATGGGGGGCGCACAGCGCACCCTCGAGGGGGTATTCCCTGCCCTCCGAGCGCCGGCGGACCCCAAGGAGGGAACACCAGGGAACATCCCCCAATAGGGGATGGAACCGGGGATCCTAAGAGAGTCCGGCAGGCAGGGACGGGTAGAGTAGGGACTGGAACTGATACTCCCATGGGTATCAGGAACACCCGATGCTCACAAATCAACTTGCAACACTGCAAGGCTGCGGTAGCACAACTACACCGCAGCATGGCAGTGGAGCAAACAGACATATGCCTCATACAGGAACCCTGGTTGACAGGGAAGACTGTAGGAGGCCTTAACATGGCGGAAATGGAGACATTCTATGCCAGGGGCGATGAGGGGGTGAGAGCCTGCATCATCGCCAGCAACAAATGCCTGCCAAGGCTGGTCAGGGACTTCTGCTCGAGGGACTTGGTGGGGGTAGCCGTAAAAATAGCGGTGGGAGGGACGAGACGAGACGTAGTCATCTGCTCGGCCTACCTACCGCTGAGGAGGCTGGCCAGACACTGCAAGGCCATGAACATCCCCCTGATAGTGGGCTGTGATGCTAATGCACAGCACACGGTCTGGGGGAGTAAAAGATGTACAGGAAGAGGCGAAGCCCTTCTAGAGTTCATCCTGGAAGAAGGCTGGGAGGTACTTAATAGAGGCACCATGCCGACCTTCGTGACGACCAGATGCCAGGAAGTGATCGATGTCACACTGTGCCCGAGATCGTTTCTGGCCAACTGTGAAGGATGGGAGGTATGTGATGAGGACTCACTTTCGGACTACCAGAGGATGAGATTCGAAATCACAGGGGCCACCATTCACGTCGAAGCGCCACCTAGAAGGAATCCCAGGAACACAAACTGGGAGGAATTCGAAGCCACCCTAGAGATGACTCTAGGAGGCAGGCGCAAAGGAGTCAGTGGACAGAAGGGACTGGACAGAGTTGCCTTATTCATACAGGGAAACTTGGTACGGACCTTCCAGGAACACTGCAGAGAGAGCACCATCAAATCCAACAAGAGAGTGAAATGGTGGAACAAGGAACTCACTAGGCTCAGATCCCTTGCTAGAAGGCAATGGAGACGGGCCTATAGCTCCAAAAAGGAGGCAGACTGGAATAAGTACAGGGCCACAAACGCACTGTACAAGCACCAGATAGTCGAGGCAAAGGACTCCTACTGGAGGGACTTCTGCTCAGAACTAGAGAATATTTCTCTGGTCTCTAGACTAAAGAGAATCTTTACGGGAGGACCGAGAGCTTCTCTGGGCAGCATAATAACCCCGGAGGGGGGAAGCATCACCCAACATAAAGACATACTCCGACACCTGATCCAGGTACACTTCCCAGACTCGGAAGAGAGAGGGGAGGGAATGGAATATGCCGGTAGGAGCGATACACTAAGCCGTAGACCGGACTGGGAGACGGCCAAGAGTATCGTAACGATGGAGAAGCTCGAATGGGCCCTAAGTTCTTTTGACAACTACAAAAGCCCGAGACCAGACGAGATCTATCCAGCAATGCTTAAGAAAGGAGGGAGAGCCCTAAAATCGGGGCTCATCCAGACCATGAGGGCCAGCGTGGCCCTGGGACGGATACCCTCCATCTGGAGAGAGGTCAGGGTTGCCTTCTTGCCCAAGCCAGGAAAGAGCAACCATGACAACGCCAAAGCCTTCAGGCCTATCAGTCTGAGCTCCTTCGTCCTCAAAACGACGGAGAGACTGATAGACAGATACCTGAAGGATAATGCGCTGAGGAGGAAGAAACTCAGCAACGCGCAACACGCCTACCAGGAGGGTCGTTCAACAGAGACGGCACTCCACGTATTGGTAGATGAAATTGAGAGCGCCCTCTTCAGAAAGGGAGCCTCACTCGGGCTGTTCATCGATATCGAAGGAGCGTTCGACAACACCTCATTTGGAGTCATCGGGAGAGCAGCCAGGAACTTTCAGTTTGGGGAAACCATAACTGAGTGGATACTGGAGATGCTCAAGACCCGGAACATCAACGTCACCTACGGAGAAGAACGAGTTAGAGCAGGAGTGGGCAGAGGATGCCCACAGGGGGGTGTCATTTCACCTACCCTGTGGTCGATCGTTGTAGATGAACTCCTGCGGGAACTCGAAGGACTCGGGGTGAAAGTGGTTGGCTACGCTGATGACGTAGCCATACTGACAAATGGGGAACACGCTGGAGAACTACACTGGAGAATGCAAAAGGCATTGGACCATGTGCAAGCATGGTGCACCAGGCAGGGACTCAGGGTGAACCCCAGCAAGACGGAGATGGTACTCTTTACCGGAAAGAGGAACCTGGTGGTGAGACCGCCCAGGATCTTCGGCACGGAGCTCAGCTTCTCGGACGAGGTTGACTACCTAGGGGTAAGACTCGGTCGGAGGCTGAGCTGGAGACCACACATAGAGAAGCAGATAGGAAAGGTGACGAACACCTTCCGGGCCTGCAGAAGGATGATAGGAGGAGCCTGGGGTCTCAGCCCGAAAGTGATCAAATGGATCTACACAGCGGTGCTGATGCCCCAGTTCACCTATGCATCGGTCGTGTGGTGGAGGGCCCTAACGAGGACTTCCACCATACGAAGAGTGAACAGGCTGGCCAGATTGGCAGGGCTGGGAATGAGTGGGGCTGTGAGGACCACACCCACCCTCGCCCTGATGGCTATCCTGGACTTAAAACCGCCGCACGGACACGCGTCGCTGCTCAACGAGGGAGAGATGAGGAGGCCCCTCGTAATAGGTAGTGACGCGGGCGTTAGGACGAGGACTTTTGAAAGAACCTTCACAGTCCATAGACCCACTGAGGAGGAATGGCTGAGGAAGGAGAAGCCATTCCTCACACCGAAGGGCCCAACCTGGCACACGGATGGGTCGAGAGGAAAGGCGGGAGCGGGTATTGGGGTATGGTCTGAAGGACCAGTGACCAATACCTCAGAAAGACTACCGCCCCATAGCACAGCCCTGCAAGCAGAGTTGGCTGCGCTAATAGTATGTGCAAAGGAGATCGTGGACCGGCGAATGAGCGGGAAACACATCTATATTTGCACGGACAGTAAGCAGGCCCCTAGGGACCTAGAAAGGGTGGAAACGACCTCACGGTTAACTAAGGACTGCGTTGATCTGCTGAATAGCATAGGAGCAGACAACTGGACCAAGTTACTCTGGGTGCCTGGACATGCGGGAATCAGGGGGAACTTGGAAGCTGACGCACTAGCCTCCATGGCATGGTCACAGAGCCATGGGGAGGCGTGTGTAGAAATAGGTGCCGAGAGGGAGCTGGTCCGGAAGTGGCTCAAGAGGAAGACACGGAAGGACTTCAGCAGACTCTGGCACAGCGACACGGGTCTGGCTCATACCAGACTCCACTCTGAAGGACCGGATGAGGCGCTGTCAGACAGGGTTACCCAGCTGAAGAAAAGAGAACTGCGCTGCCTGATAGGCCTCATCACAGGACACTGGACGACAAGGGCCTATCTTCACAGGGTCGGGGTCGAGGAAGATCCCACCTGTGAGTTATGTGGGATGGAGAGAGGAGACGCCAACCACTTGATTATGAGATGCAGTGGACTAGACTGGGCCAGATGGCAAGTCTTTGACACCCACGGCATCTCAGAGCTCAAAGTCTCAGAAGACTCGGTAGGGGGCCTGTTGCAATTCGCAAGGCTGACCAACCTGATGGAACCCTAGGACAGGACGGTCGCCTAGAAAGGGCGGGCATAAAATGGCGCAAGCCCATTATGCCTTCAGGTCGTCCGAACTACAACACATACATACATTCAGTTATTTATTAATTTTCTTTTAGCCATCACATGTCACTATCCACATTTTTCTCATGTGAGTGAGAGAGAGGTGGAAAAAGAGAGAGTGAGAACCAGGGAGAGAGGGAGAGAAAAGCAAAAAAGAAATTGATAGAGAGAGAAAAGAGACCAGAGAAGAGATGGATGGATGGTAAAATACTAAAAGAAATTACTGAGAGCTTCCGCTGAACGGTTTGGCCAGTCGATAGCATACCCAGCCAATCAATCACCACCTAGAGGTCAGTGACGGCACTGACCCCTGACGCGATGATTTTGGGGCGCTTGGCCCAGTCTCGTCGCGAACACTTCGCACGCAACAAGTGGCGCAGTGAGATCCATTTTTTGAACGTGAATTCCATCACAATCTCATCGACAATTATCAGCACGCTGGATTAAATCCTTTTAATCCAACGGACAATCATCGTGTGATCGCCTTATAACCGGCACAGCAAATTATCCAGTGAAAACACAATTATCAAGTGACTATCAAAGACAATTATCAGTGAAATCATTGAATGTATCGAGTGAGACTCTAGTCAGTGATTAAAGCATATATTTTGTATAATCGTGGTGTAATTCCTCTCGAAACCTATCCGAATTCAGCAGCTAGGTATCAACATCTCGGGCGGACCAGTGGGACATCAACAAATACAGTCCACTCGTAATTATCTGTTAGTTATCATCATCAACGCTCGCGTCTGCAGTTACTGAAGCAAGCCCGTGCTAAAATCGCCGAATTTTAGTAACATGAGCATCCAACAAAATGTCGATCAGTCGAATAATTATTGGTAAGGGTGATAAGTTTGAAACTTATGAAGAGCTGGAGAATAGAATAACACTATTTGCACAACAAAATTATACAGTTCTTTCGAAATAGACGAAGAAAATATCATCGAGCCAGACCTCAAGAATGCTGATAAATTGAAATATTGCCATGTCGATGTCAGTTCAAGTGCAAATGTTATGGTTTTTCACGGAATGTTGCAACAGAACGTAAAACACAGTAAATTATGAGCCACGAGACTCCCACATAATTACTTTTGTTAATATTCAGCAGTCAATGATGTATATTGAGTTCTTCGGAAACTGTGAATTCTTTTTTTCATCAAAAATAGGAAATTTTCCGACTGATTGATTTCAGTTTGTCTACAGTATTCTCGAAATATCTTGGTAAGTAAGCGAAATGGGGTGTTTTGATGCAATCATTCTTTGTAGCTCTTGGAATTCTCTAAAAAAAAAGAGGGTGCGTGGTAGTCACGCGTTAGAAGTGAAACTTCTTAGGTTCGAGAGAAGGTCATTTTATGCATTTTTTCTTCATTTCATTTATCACACAACAAAAGTGATTAACTGATGGATATTTGCGGGTGTTCAATCTAATGTGCAAGCGTCCACTAGTTTTTTTCAACGCACGCGCCATCTTCATTTTTATCAATATTCGAATTTTGGAGCTGCTTTTCTCAAAAGAACATATCTCCCCTCCCCTATTGCCATAATTGCAAATATTTCTATTTTTTTGCGTAAGAAGATTTTCACTATTCCCCCCATTTTTTCGCCCTCCATGATTTTGATTAATATTAACTAACCATACGGAACGTTTTGAACGTGTACATGGCGCTTTTTTTTTCAATAATTTGTCGGCCTGTATCGCCTTTTTTTTTGCGTAATTGAAAATTTATTTTGGGTGAATTTTCATGTTAATTTTCTAGTAATGATATTTCCGGTATCAAGAGAGATTAAAAAAAATTGTCATCAGTTTTATGATAGATCTAGTTTTTTTCAGGGAAAAGGTGTTAATGAAGATTTCTCTATGTCGTTTCGATTCTGAGTTATTAGAGAGAAACTGAATTCTATAGGATTGAACCGATCAATGTTACCAATTTACCGCTTTTTCCCTTCAAACAGTGATAACAGCATAGGATCATCATTTCTTCAAATCAAGTCTGTAACGTGAATATCATGAGTCACTGCTGCCAACGCTGCAACGAAATGTCTCACGGACTTCTCATTTTACATAAAAAGGTTGGAGAGGGGCTTGGCACACATTAAAGTCATTATTTTTTAAACATCTGCATTTTTTTCAGTAATTTGAATAGTGATTCTTCAATAGAATGTCAAAACGGATATATGATAATTTTTTCAACTAGAAATAATGCGTAATTCGAAAATAAAAAAAAAACCGTCTAATCGTAAATGCAAATATAAGCGCTTGCACGATTGCCAACCGGCAAATGGCGAAAAACGCTACCGCGTTTTTTGATGTCATGGGACAGTCGCTCCTACCTTCTCTGTCTGCAGAGAGAGTAGGAGCAGCTCCCCCACTCTTCCCTCTCAGCTGTCTGCTAGAGGGGAAGAGCTTCCCTCACGGCGTCACTCATTTTCGTAACGCAGCTCAAGCGATTTTACAACCACACCGCGCCTAAAGAAGTTTCACTTCAAAAATGAGGATAAAAAGAGCCTATTTTCATTAGTTCCAGAAATATTCTCAAAAAAGATCGAAAAAACGAAATATCCTTTTTCCTTAATTGATTTTTTCCCGGCTGTTTCTTGAGATTATCGCTGAAACGATTGGAGATACGAGATTTCCACCTCGATCGTTTTTTGATGCGAATTCCAAGAGGTACAAAGAAGGATGGAGGCAACATCGCTCTATGTCGCTCACTCTCCAAGACATTCTCAAACAATAACAACATAATAAACTATCCAATTTCATCTCCTCGTTACTGATTCATCCTTCTATATATCTCGCCAAGTAATGGAGGTACGCCTTTTCAACTATACGTATGTATTACAGCTCTTACAAAGTGGGATGTGAATAAATCATCAAAGCATGTCTCTCTGAAGATGAAATGCATTTGATCATAAGTCTTATCAACCTCAAACACAAAAACCATGTGGCTACAAAGGTCAATCTCTAAATCTCTGGGGAGAAACTTATGTATACAATTCTACTTCTTTCCATCCGGAGCTCCATGGCTACACCAGCAATGATTGCAGATGATCACCTGGTTCGAGAGCGGATATTGAAGCCAAAATCAAAGTAGGTGGAAAATTACCAATGATCAAAGCCGAGTTATCTGAGTAAAACGAGATTGTGAGTGGTAAAGATCTATCCAATGTTTAAAACTGCTTGAATCACCAGGGGGCTAATAATGATTTAGATACGTTTTTTGAGTTATTATAAGAGAAATATGGTGGGTATCAGGAGAAAGAGTAAATTGAACTTGTGATTGGATTGATTACTTGCGGTTTTTTTTAAAATTCTCCTAGGTTCCATTTCCCAGTAATTAATAATCCGAGTTGCGTTTTATTCACGAGCTCTGATGTCTGTGGGGAAAGAGTTTGTTTACGAGTCGTACCTCTGATTGCTGATTATTCGAAAGGGAAGCCCATGAGAAACTCTAAAAAGAATCACAAGTGAACACGTTACTATCATAATCATCCTGCATGAATTTGCAATGAAGTTCATTGAGTCTTCCCACGTAAAACTTCAAGTGACATAGTCCACTTGCGACTTTTGGCTGAAGCTGTTTTAGAATGTGGATTCGTCCCGTTTCATCACTCCACTACTGGAAGGGATCAAATTAATTGTGAAAGTGATATTTTTTGCTCGTCAGATTGCACTGTGAGTAGCCATGTCGATGAGAACTCAGTTTTCAAAGCTCTATACTTCTGGAATTGAAAAATGAAGACATCCATGTCAGCCTGGCCAGAGATCCTGCTGCTTGATGGTATATATAAGTTATTCAATAGAGGATTGATATGGTATGTATTCATAATAACAAATGGAATAGGAAGGGGAGAAATTGGAGGATCAGTTCTGTTATCTAGTGAAAATGAAGAAACGGTGAAATAGGTTGTAGAGAGTCTCAAAAGTCAAAACGAGAACGTTTGTAAAAGACTTCACTGCATCATGACCGATAAGGACATGCCTGAACGTAGCGTTTTGAAAGAAGTTTTCCCTGATTGTAAATTATTATTGTGTATATTTCACACATTGCAATCATTCAAACGAGCTTCATCGAAATTAGAGTGTACCAATGATGAGAAAGAAGAGACAGTTCCCTTGCTTCAATCATGGCCATACAGTTGTTTGGTTATGGACGATGTCCATCACCAAGGGAACACTCACCCACACACACACATTCTACAAGATCTAACTAACTTATCGGTCATCGGCCTACTGACCGTGACCTATTCAAATTTGGCACCTGAGGCGCGACTTAATTGACAGGTGTCCTGACACGCAATCTATCGAATTATAATCCAATTAAATCAGGACACCTGCCTGTATTCTTAGAAATTCTCTTCCTCATTCTCGGAAAAGCGTTTCTCGCGTAAAGTGTCAAACTGTGTTCTCGATAATTATCAAAATTATTATAATATTCTCAGAATTAAAAACTAATCTCGAAACTCTCAAAACATTTGCTGTGAAATCGGTAAACAAAATCTGTGATAATCTACTATTATTTAACTATAATAAAATCAGTTAATAGAAACTCTCGTGTGCGCGTCATTTCTTGACTCAACCCACGCTCAAACAAATCCATTGACATCTCAATAAATACACCAAATATTTATAAAATCCAGAGTGCATCTCAAAACATTTGGTCCTTCGAGCCGGATCTATATAATATTTGTGGACTTTTTCGGGTTTTTCTCGGCTTTTCTTTGAAGAACTCGGAGCGTGGTGTCAACCGTGTGTTTCTCAGTGGTGCTCATCCCGGAAACTTATCAGACTTCTCGAGACTTGAATTCCATAAGTGGCTCTCATTCTGGGGATCCTCGGAAGTGGTGCTCAACTCAGATCTTCTCAAATTATAAATTCCCTAGCATCAAGCAGTGATTCTCAATTCGGGGCTCCTCAAACGTGTTCACCCGCGGAATTCAAACGGATTTGAATAATTTGAACTCTTTCGGTCTTCTCACAACAAGTGAACATCTCCTGTGAGCAGAGGGCGCTACAACAACAAGCTTGGACAACTCGATTTCATTTTTTGAAATTTTCTGGAAATTCTCAACGGAAGGCTCATCATATTAAAGGGAAGTCAACTCCATAATTATTACCACAAAAATCTCATTGTTTCGGACTACTCAAAATTAATTAAAAAAAAAAAAAAATCATCATGAACGCAGAAATTCTTCTAATTTCTCAAACATCAAAGGCTTATCAACTGGAGGAAATTAGCCTGCGTGCATTTGATTCTGAGAAGCAGACTCTCGGTCCATCAGCCCTTCAGGCAGAGTTGGACCTGCTCGAGGCTTATTGGGCAAAGTTCGAGACTCAACATGACGGACTCATGCTGATGAGTTCGAAAACAGAAAAACCTCTCGATGACGAATATTTTAAGACGGGGGTTTTCAACAGCACTTTCAACCGGTATCATATAACTTGGGTTGAACTTAATCAACGTTCAGATAAAATCGGAGCATCTCAATTTGAAATCTCGCGTCGAGAGGCTCACCGTGATAGTTCTTCTCAACATCATAATCGGACGAGCCTTCCACACATTCCATTGCCTCACTTCTCCGGGCAAATTTGCGAATGGGTTGCATTTCGTGATTTGTTTCTCTCTCTCACCAGTGCAGAAGCTGGAATCGATGACGTCGAACGGATGCACTACTTGAGGTCTAGTGTATCCGATGAGCCTGCTCGTCTCATTGGTAATCTCAAGATTGAGGCTGTTTCGTACGCAATCGCTTGGACTTCGTTGTCCTCTCGGTATGAGAATTCAAGGGAGCTCGTTGCTGCTCATATCGGAAGATTTCTTAATCCACCTCCGATGACTTCTCATTCTTCTCAAGAATTAAATCAGCTGATAACAACTGTAACCGAATCGGTTAGCGCACTCGACGCTGCAAGTGAGCGGACGGAGTACTGGGGCGTATTGGTAGTGGGTATAGTTGTCTCTCGGCTCACTACCAAACTTCGCGAAGCCTGGGAAAACCACACTGCTGCTCTCAAGTCATACCCATCAGCTGAAGAGCTTTTCGTATTTCTGAATGGTCGCGCGCGCTCTATGCGTACCATCGAAAAACACAGGCAGAAGCCAATTAATTACCCTGCAAATCGTTCAGCTCAAAAACCTCAAGCGAAGGTTCATCAAGGTTCTCCATCTTTGCTACAATTGTCTTGGCAAGCACAATGTCCGCAACTGCAGAAACGCAACGATATGCAAAGCAGTTCAAGGAGGCAAACAGTGCAATCTGCAGCATCGCACGCTCTGCATCTCAGACCGTCTCAGACTTCTCAACCTCGTTCGTTGTCTCAATCGAACTCCTCGAATAGGCTCGTTGTTGCTGCACAAGTGCACAACGAGGCTTCTCCATCATCGACAGCATCATCTAGTCAAAACGAATGAGAATTCAGTCCTCAAACGGCATTATCGTGTTCTACTCAAACAAAGTCTTCTCGATTCCGAACTGGTGTTCTACTCGCTACTAGTCTAGCTTTTTTGGTCAACTCAAATGGTACATCTCAACAGGTTCGTCTGCTCTTGGACCCTGGTTCGGAAATTATGCTAATCTCAGAAAAATTCGTAAGGAAACTCAAATTGAATAAAGAAAAAAGCTCAATCGCTCTAACCGGTGATGGAGAAATGTCGTTTGGGATGACTGAAGGAAGAGTACAACTCATTCTACAGTCGATTCACTCAAGAGAACGAATTGAATTGTCTGCTCATACCATCGAACATCTCAACTCATCATTGCCAACTTTCTCTGCGGAAGAACTGGATTGGGATTATCTTCAAAGTCTACAACTAACCGATCACAATTTCAGAACTCCTGCACCAATCGATCTCCTCATTGGCGCTGATGTCTTTGGTCAACTCATAAAACCCAGAATCATCAATCCAAGCTCCAACTCACCAGCTGCTCAACTCAACATCTTTGGATGGATAATTTTTGGACCAACTGGACAAGCTCACTCTACGTGTCGTAATTCGAATCACATTACTCAGACAATCGATCAACTCAACGAACTTCTCACAGAGTTCTGGGTACAGGAAGAAATTCCTGGAAAAGCTGACTCTCAATTAACTAAAGAAGGACTCGAGTGTGAAGAACACTTTCGAACTACTCATTCTCGCGACGAGACAGGTCGATATATCGTAAGGCTGCCTCTCTTAGCTTCGGTCTCACTGTTAGGAAATTCTTATAGTACTGCTCAAGCTCAATTACGTCGAATGCTCAACAGAATATCCAAGAATCAAAAATTCTACAAGCTCTACTCTGATTTTCTCAAAGAATATGAAGAACTCGATCACATGAGGGTAGTTAATCATCGTGCAACTCATCAAAATCGGATGGTAATCTCTGGTTGTCCAGATGAGATGACCTTGACACATGATACTTCGGTATCAGGAGGGTTGAGGCTCTCTGATGGGCTTCTGAAGAACCCATCTGATTGCGTTAATTATTATCTACCTCATCACGGTGTCATCAGAGAAAGCAGTGAAACGACGAAGCTAAGAGTAGTTTTCAACGGCTCAGCCAAGATTAGCTCAGGTAGTGCTCTCAACGATATTCTCCATACAGGGGTTGGGGCTCGGCGGGGCAACTCGGACGTGCTCTTGTGGACTCGTCAACATCGACTCATCTTCATGACTGATATCACTAAGATGTTTCGTCAAATTCGAGTTCATGAAGATGATTGGCCTCTGCAACAAATTCTCTGGACCAACTCAAATGGAGATATCGCAACGTATCAACTCACTACGGTTTCGTATGGAACACGCTCAGCACCGTATCTTGCAAACCGAGTTCTTCTTCAATTATTTGAAGATGAAGGTGAACGGTATCCTCTCGCTGTTAGCTCATTGGTTGGAGGAAGATACGTGGATAACATCTGTGGAGGTGCAGATAATTCAGAGTTACTCATCAAGACTGCTCAACAAGTCAAAGATCTCTGTGCTGCTGGAGGAATGGCATTAGCCAAGTGTTTATTCTAAAGTGTATTCCTTGTGCTCGACAGAGAGGAGTGAGAGCTCAACAATTAATGGGGCAACTTCCGACTTCTCGATTATCTCAAGTACGTGCATCTTTCAATACAGGTATTGATTATGCAAGTCCAGTATCTCTCAGGACTTCAAAAGGTCGTGGCCATAAATCTCACAAGGGATGGCTCGCTATTTTCGTTTGTATGGCCACTTCCGCCGTACATCTCGAAGTTGTCTCTGATTATTCAGCAGAAGGGTTCATCTCAGCATATCGGCGATTTGTGTCTCGCCGAGGAATCTGCAGAAATCTGTTTTCCGACTGTGGAACAAATTTCATTGGAGCAGATAGAAAACTCAAGAAGCTCTTCTCAACGGCATCTCAGGAATCTCATCAAATAGCTCAACTTTTACTCAATGATTGAACCAGGTGGTCGTTTAGCCCTCCTGGTGCTCCTCATTTCGGTGGAAAATGGGAGGCTGCAGTAAAGTCAGTGGAGTTCCATCTCAAACGCACCATTGGCGATTCTCTATTAACATTCGAGGAACTCACTACTTTACTGTCTCAAATCGAAGCCGTTCTCAACTCTCGACCTCGGGAACCTCTCTCGGAAGATCCTGATGATGTCTCGGCTTCCTTGAATTCACATGAGCAAGCTTCCAGTCGTTGATTTGGAAGCTTGCCCATGTGAATTCAATAAAACCTGCGATCTTCCTCGTAAACATATCTTCGCTGTCCGTGTTCACTCCAGAATTAAAGTATTTAAGCCAAGTCTGTGTCACGAAAGATACACCAAAGCTTATATAAGGAAGGACAGTCGTCTTTTCAGCAATAATTCATCGGGAAATTCTCCAGCACTAATTATTATTATAATGTAGGGGTGTGTGAATTATAAATAAATCGAAATGAATTGAATTATATTATTCAATTTGAAATACGATTTGAATATTCGAAAAATTAATAATCTGGAATATTCGAATACTTCGAAATATTCTAATAATTCGGAATATTCAAGTAATTTGAAAAATTGGAATGGTTCGAAATATTCATGTAATTTGAAATATTTGAATGATTGGAAAGATTTGATTGATTTGAGAAATTCATAATGTTTAAGTGATTCGAAATATTGAGAAAATTCGAGAATTTTGAGTAATTTGCAAGTTTAACTAATATTCGTTATATCATTATAGAAAACAATTCAAGATGCCTCGAGGAGTTAAATTGCTGCTGTCTAGTTATAAAAATTTATGGTGCGGTGAATACATTATTATTATTACTGTTCCTATTAGTTGTAAAAAAGTTCCCCTCCGTTACTGCTTTCGCGAACGGCTCACGCCACCTTCGGGTGAAGCTATCCGTGTGTGGGGAAACTCACACATGGACAGCTATGTAATGCACATAATTACCGTGGACTAAGGGTCACGTGACTGGGGATTATGTTGGCTGGGGATAAGGCAGAAGCCTGGCTGTGATGTCGGCGCTCCACTAACGAGATCATGGCGATCTTCGGACTGGCAGTGGTGTGAGAGGAAGAACCTCGCAGGCGTCGTAGAATACCCTAGACGAGGAGAAACAACCCCATCCGATATAAATACGCCCTAGAAACACGGGGACAAGTCAGTCTGCCTTGAGCGGCGGACTCGCGCGGATCACGACAGGGATGATGCCCTGGATCCATTACCGAAGGCTCTGAGGCCTTTGTAGCGGCTACGTGGCGTGTCTCGAAGGGGATGACGCTCCCTATATTTCCGGAAATGACCCAGGTCATGGAAATATGTGGACACGCTCACTCAAGAGGATACCACAGACTGCCAGGTCTGAAACTCTTCCCGCTAGAGGGACTGTGCCTTGAACACGCCCCTCTACCATAAAACGCACACTGAGTTACCAGGAGTGCATTGCCCTCGCCGTCCATTCGGGTTCAGTAATTCCCAGAATAATTACAGGTGAAGGCTCAGCAGGTTGCCAGAAACCGCCCTGAGAGATTTAGCGTGGTGAATTCAGGGAAAACCAGCACACAGTGAGTTTTGTTCATTCCTCCAGTGAAGAATAAACTGGCGCCCAAGCTAACGGACGCGTGTGTGTCACGCTCGGGACGGCCGGAAGTGTATCGGGCGGAAACCCGCTACAAGTTATACTATGTAACGGGCGCACAAAATTGCACTGCCAGTAGTAAAAAGGGTCGTGGGTATTGTAACGAGGGATCAAGAATCGAAACACGTGAGTATCTCGTCCGCAAGGGTGATCCACTTTTCTTCCAGGCTCATAACGCTTATCATTCGGTGTGGGTGCAGCTTTAATTTCGGCCAAGCAGATTCGAAATGGCAGAAATACTTTTTATTGCGAAGTGCAAAAATGTTTAACGTTCAATTCTGGATCTCCTCCGATTTTCGCGGCTTCTTTGATTTGTCCTGAAAGTTCTAGTTACGAGAGAAGATACGTCTGGACCGAAATGTCCTTCAATGACGGAAGCACAGAATTATTTATTATTTATTAGGGTTAAATAGGTTCCTCTTCCCAATGGAACGTCCCAATTACGGTTTCTCCAATCAATTGCAAAATGTGGGCGAGTTCTCAATTCAAATCCTGCGCCAGCCCTTCTGGGACTTCTTCAAGTATTTCGGGAGTGAAGGGGAAAGATTTAAACCTCGGATCTAAGAATGTCGCAAATCGATAGAGATCATTGACAAACTATCAGTAAGCGAGTGTGAGACGGAATTTGCAAAACTTTTTTCGATGATTTTCTTCAATCTGTGTGCGATACCATAAGTTGATGAGATCGCAATTGAAAGAGTTGGATATTCACTCCCGGATGCTGCTCCAGTGGCAATGACTGAGGGCTCTACACCTTGACGATAGCCTCCATGTCAATCCATTCACCCCCAGAAAGAATTTCAGCCATTCTCATTATCATCATGTACTCGGTATTAAGTTTTGTCGGCACCATTTGTGTAACATTTAATGGATCCTTGGTATTTCTTTCCAACTGTGCGTCTCTCAATGCTTTCCTTGCTCGGTTGGAGTGTTTGGAGTGGAGTTTTGGCGACACCTCGAGCCTGTTGGGTATCAACTATATTTTTAATTTGCCATAGTATCTATCATGATGGCTGGAGGAAGATTTAGAGGATACATACCTTACGCAGTTATTCCAATAACGGATCATTCTGCTTCTTCTCACCATTCAGGGCATGATTTAATGTATGAACAACGCAATATACATTGAACCATCCGCCTGAAGTAGTAGTGTGCGGACATTTGCTATGCATAAAATGCGCATAGTATTCGCACATGATATGCATACGATGCACGTTAAGTACGCATAAGATGCCTGCGGGTTATGCACCAAATGCCCGCGTGAAATGCATACAGTAGGGCAGGGCAGGGCTAGTTGATCTGTTTTTGAGTTGATCTCCCATAATTCTCAGACGATACATCGGATTCGATCGTGACACATGTTGTGAGGTTTGTTATTTACTCTTCTTTAAACGGTCTAGCGACAAAAAAACGATCTGAGTGCAAATTTAGAAGATGTTCCCGGAAAATCGTGAGCGCTCCGAAGTGCACGATATATACTAATATAACATACTTATATTATTGTTATTACTCTGATATTTCAAATATACTCAAACAATAAAATCACTCCAATCTTTGGATTATTATTACACTCTTTGTATTTTGAATTCTATATTTAAGAATAATTATTAAACAAATAAATATTAAATTCGTGAAAATTCAAGGCAATTTTTTGGACGGGTACCTGAGTTATCGACAGTGCATCCGTGATGCTTTCGATGATCTTCAATCAAGTAGATGTACTCTGCAGGCTGCAATTGTCTTCTCGAGGGGAAGAGGAATTGCAGGGAGCTGGTTCAAACGTGTGAGAAATAGGTGGATAAAATACGAGTAACACCGTGTTGTATAAATTATTATCACAGTATTCAATCGATGAGTCTCAGACGATACACTTAACACAAATTAATGATAATCGTCTTTCGCGCGTGTCGCAACGATTTTATCTGATACGTATCCAAATGACCGGGCGTAAATCGGTTATTCCGTGGTAAATGTTCTTAGAATGAAATAGATAATCTTCATAGAGTTGAATAATAATTGATGATGATTAATTACTAACAAGAGATGAGGTTACTTGATAATGCACTGATCGTAAGGATCGAGAGTGGGTTTTTATTCGATTCAAGTATAACTTGACGTTATGATAGCCGTAGCGTAAGTGACGCGGAAGCGTTGTTCATATTGGCACAAAGGGCCTCAGTGATGTCACTGACACCTTTGGTGTCACTACGAACTAATTATATACTTAATGGTACGGATGACGTGTTCTATTCGGTCGATAACCACTCAGGATTTTAAACATCCCGCCCGCCGTCTCTGAACCCCTGGAGGCGACTTAGATGATGTACCAGGTTGCTCCTCTTCAGGTGGTGGTTCAGATGGAGACTCTTGATGATAGTCGTCCGGACGAACTCGGAGTGCTCGCTTGAGCTTGTCTGGTAGCACTGCGTCTCCATCTGGGAATGGTAGTGGCACCAACTTGTCGATTGGTCCTATGACGATTTTCTTGGCTGTCCGGCATCGAAGAACACAAACATGACCATCTCTGGCCAAATGTGGTACACCTACCCTTGCAAGTGGCCATTTTAATAGTGGCTAATGTTCATCTTCGATGAGGACCAGATCGCACACTTGTAGATTTCTCTCTGGCCTCATCCACTTGCTGAGTGCTTGGTGACGTTGTATGCACTCATGGTGCCAACGATCCCGAAATATCTGTACTCGTTGTGCAATAGTCTGACATCTGTTTAGGCTTCCCGGGTTGAATTCTAGTAATGATGGCTCCGGGATGTTGGTCATTGGTTGGCCAATCAGAAAATGACCCGGCGTGAGAGCTTCGTTGTCCTCTGGATCGTCCGTAATCGGACGAAGTGGTTTCGAGTTGACCACGGCCTCCACCTGACAGAGGAGAGTTGTAAATTCCTTGTACGTCAAGTGTCTGCCGCCAATGATTCCCCGTAGATGAAATTTCACAGTCTTTACTGCTGCTCCCCACTTGCCTCCAAAGTGCGCTGCTCTTGGAGGGATGAATTTCCACTCAGTACCATGAGCTGCAATGACTGGAGCTATCTTCTCCAATTGATGAGAGTGCTGAGAACAATCTCTTCAATTCGATCTCTGCACCCAAGAAGTTTTTTCTGTTGTCGCTGTGTGTGTTGCAGATACCTCTTCTAGATGTGAAGCGCTTGTATGCTGCGAGGAAGGCCTCCGTGGTGAGGTCTGTCACTAGCTCTATCTGGATGGCGGAAGTTACCATACACACAAACACTAAGATGTAGCCCTTGGATGTATGATTTCCCGCTTGATAACGTAGCACATGGACAGGTCCAGCGAAGTCCACGCCAGTGTGCTCAAATGCTCTTAAAGCATTCAACCTTTCACTAGGTAGCTGTCCTATCATCTGCTTGGCTCTCATCTGTCGCCACCCAGCACAGATCATGCACTTGATGTAGGATCGTACAGGTGCTCTGCCACCGATGACCCAGTACCGTTGGCGTATCTGAGCCAAAGGGAGCTGTGTGCCTCCATGATAAGTGCGTTGATGAGCTTCTCTAATGATTAACGTTGTTAATGGAGACTGTCTTGGGATGATTGCCTGATATTGCTCTCCGTAGTCGATGCGAGCATTTCTCAAGCGTCGATCAACTCGAAGAACTCCAAATTCATTAAGAATTGGAATTAATTTTGCCATTGAATGACTATGATGTAGATGATTCCCATTGCTGATGATCCTGATTTCTCTCTCATAGTAGAGTGTCTGTGTGTACACTAGCCAATAGATTCGTGCAGCCTCCATTTCACTCGGTGTGATGACTGGCGAGTTTGGACACGGCAATCTCTCAAATCCCTCAATTGCCCGTCGAATCCACGCTGCTATCTTCAGCATTCTTGTGAGCGATGAGTATCATTCAAGAAATTCGTCTCCTGCTGGACACTGTATAGGAAGTCATTGCACTGCTGGAGGTCTCTCTTCGAGAGCCACGTCTGATGATGCTTCGATGGCTGGTTTTGGCCCATTCTCTTGATCTTGACTGAGCCAACTCGGACCCGTCCACCACAGCTGATGGACTGCAAGCTGTTCAGGTGTGATGCCTCGAGAAGCGTCATCTGCTGGATTGTCCTTCCCATTGATGTGTTGCCAATGTGCTGTTGGTTGGAGTTCTTGGACTTTTTGTACTCGGTTGCGCAGAAAATCCTTCCAACGTGATGGATGACTTTTTAACTATGTGAGCGCTACTGATGAGTCAGTCCATAGATACGTTTCTATGTCGGGCTGTTCGATGATGGTCCTAACATAGCCTGCTAGTTCAGCAACCATGACTGCTGCTGTGAGTTCCAACCTTGGGATGGTCATTGGCTCCAAGGGCGCTACCCTTATCTTTGAGGACAATGAGGTCGATGATATTTCTTGATTGTCCCCTGTGATGCAAAGATAGATCAGAGCACCCATGGCATCGTTTGATGCGTCCACGAATCCAAGCAGTTGGATTCCGATGTTCGTAGCTGATAATTTTATCCATCTGGGGATCTTCATATCTTCAAGATGATTCAGGCCCTCTCTGAAGTAGATCCATTATCGTTGAATCTGGCCTGGTTGTTCCTCATCCCAAGCTGCCCTGATGAGCCATAATTTCTGCATGATAATTTTCACTCTTACGATCACTGGTGATATCAGACCAAGTGGATCGTAAATTTGAGCTATCTCAGATAAGATGGTTCTCTTGGTGATGCTTGACTTCGTGATGAGTTTGGCTTTGAATTGGAGCACGTCTGCTTGCTGATCCCATCTGATTCCGAACACCTTCGTCGAAGCTTCTTCCCGGAGTGATTAACTTGATGATGTAGCTGATGACAGTTGCAACCTGTTGATGATATCTGGTCGGTTGCTACACCATTTCTGTAGTGGCATGCCGCCCGCCGTGCAGAGTTCAATCAATTCGATGATGAGCGATTCTAGGTCTTCTTGCGTATCTGAGCCGCCGAAGATGTCGTCCACATATCTTCCCTTGTTCAGAGTTCGCGAAGCTCTGGGGAATTTGTGTCCTTCATCTACTGCAAGCTGCTTCACCGCTCTCAGTGCCAGCCAAGGCACACACGTCGTGCCGTACGTAACTGTGGTTAATCGAAACTCGATGGGGTCTTGATGACTGTCTACTCAGAGTAACCGTTGATAATCCCAATCTTGTGGATCCACGTCAATCTGTCAGGACAACCTCATGATGTCAGTTCCGAAGACTAACCTATGTATTCTGAAACACAGAAGAACGTCGGAGCTGTTCGTCTGTAGCTTGGGTCCAGAATGTAAGATTCCATTGATGGAAACTCCTGTGGTGGTCTTTGATGATCCATTGAAGACAACTCTGAGCTTCGTAGTAGTGTTGTCTTCTCTTAGAACTCCGTGATGAGGGAAGTAGAAGTTCTTTGATGAGTTGCTATCAGCGGGAGCCTGTACCATATGCCCTAGATCCTCATATTCCTTGGAAAAGGCAGTGTACAGCTCGCTAAATGAAGATTTTTTCGATGGTCTACATTGTAGCTTCTTCAGCAGGCTCTTTGCTATGTGTCTAATAATTCTGGATTTGATTGGAGAGGTAGTTTCACAACATATCCTCCAGATGAGTCTCTATAATGTGTGTTGCTGAAATGATCTTCACACTCCTGCTCTTCAGCCGTGAGTGTGTCTTCTGATGATGGTTCAACTTGTTCCAGCGCCCAGAAGCTTCGCAGAATTTCTATCAATTGTTGATTGGATGATTTCTTTATGACTGATAATGATATTCTCGGGTAACAATCATTGCAGCATGAGGAACCTGATACAATCCACCCGAAGATTGTCTCTTGTGCTATGAATTGATAAGTATCTTTCTTCGGGAGTCCCTCTTTAATGATGTCTCGATACTAGTCAGCGCCGGGGATTATGTCGATGGATCCAATCTTCCAATATGCTGGATCGGCGAGTGGAAGATCTTCAAAGTCCTTGGTTGCGTTGGACTTGCACGTAAACGGAGGTATTTTTGCTGTGAATTTCTTCGAAATGTACACTTTACATGCCAGTGCCGGGCTGTAAGGCCGGACTGACCTGAGAATGACTGATGATTGGCCTCTTGCCGATTGTGTCTCTGTTCTCGCAGTTGAGTTCCTTCTTTATTCGCTTTATTGATGCTGGACCTATGTTCCCTGTCCAATTTTGTGATCATGCGAAGATACCGATCGATAACCTTCTCTGATGGTTGAATCTTTGGGTTCCGACACCTTCATTGTACAGAGGATGTGGCTGTTTTACTTGCTTCAGCCGCTGCCTTAGTTGATTGAGGCCCTGATGGGTCACAAATCATTGTGTGATGAGGTCCATTGCAATCCTTGCATTTTTGTGTTGATAGGTACGTTGCTACTCGATGTGGTGCAAAACAATTAGAACACAGCTTGTGTTGGATGATTAATGCGACGCGTTTTCTGTTAATCCGCAGGCGATGCACTCTGACTTTGATGCTGTTCTTTTTGAGGATTCTTCTTGGTTCAGAGTCACTGAACCTTGATGAGCGGGCACATGCTTTGGAATGGCACCCGTTGGCTTCGTTGGAGGCTTCTTCGGTTGCTGTTTGTTGAGATTCTGTTGCTGCTGGACCTGCTTTCCGTTGGCAAGTGCCATTGCTCTCGTCTTGATGAATTTCATGAAGTTCTGCATCGGTGCAAGATCCTTGTTTGATCCCTTTTGGATGTCCCAATGTTGACGGGTCTGATTATCCACTAAGCGGCTCAAGATGACGTGGAGAAAGATATCCCAGTGCTGGGTCGGCGCTCCGCGAGCCTTCATGGCCTCAAGCAACTCATTGATAGTGTCAATCGTCATCATTAATTGATCTTGTGACTTTCCATCCACTGATTTCGGATCCAAGATCCTCTCCATATGCTCCAGCATGATCTGCTTCGGGTTCTCGTACCACTCTACGAGTGCATCCCGAGCTACTTGATAGTTTTCATCAAACAAGTCCAAGTTTGAGATGAGGGAGGCTGCGTCTCCCTTGATGCTAGACTTCAGATACACGAGTTTGTCGGAATCTTCCATATTGTGGCCTCTGATAATGAACTGAAAGAGAGCAATCTCTTTCAGTTCGTCATCGAACGCTGACCAGCTTCGATATTCTCCTGAGAAGTCTGGTAGATCGATGGTGGGTAGTTTGAGCGTACTACGTGGAGCATTCCATTGCATTGTTCCGTTCGTTGCTTAGTCTTGGCTTGCTCGAGCAGGCATCTGCCTAGGGCTCTCGACTCTACATAGATGTTCTGTGCTGTTGAGAACATCCAGTTCAACGGGTGCTTCATTGAGAAGTTTCTCGTGGTACGTATTGAATTGCTCAAACAATCGCCCCATCGTATTCTTCCAATCGTCAACGGACGTACTCGTTCCATTTCCAAGTCCGCTGACACTCATGAATTCAAGCCGTTGTCTCATTGGCGCCAGTCGCCTGAATTGCATGAGGAACTTGCGCTCCCATGTTGGTGCCTGACGCGTGTTGCTAGGCGTGATCTGATGAGAGACTGTTGTCTCGTGACGTTGACCCAAGTCTGCTACTCGGATCGATGTGTCACTGGTGTCGATGGGTGCCGGGTGCATATCTGCCGTGATGACTTGGCTGAGTCGTTATTGAGGGTCTTGTGGGAGCGTTGCTGAGTCCAGCAATGCATTGATGAGTGGCGAGATGTCGCCCGTTGGGTCAGCGTCCCCTCCCAATAATCCAAGACCCGAGAGACATCGACGTTTGTCTTTTTGTTGCTCAAGAACCGCCAATGGTTTCTGTTCTAGCAATTGTTCAACTGTTAATGATTCTTGGCTTTTTGTTAATTCTCCTTTTGAATCCTCTGGATCGTCTCTCGTGCCCGCTGGATCTAGAAAGGGAAACTGACTGTTATTGTGTTCAGACATAATTGGTAATTGAAAGCCAACTTATCTTTTCCGCGACTCGATGAGATTCAATTTAATTCGTTTGAATTAAATACTTTTGCACGCTAGCGCTGAGTCGATGATACTAGTCGTGTTTTTTGCCCTGATCATTTTGGGCAGTGATCAGAACGCATGCGCACGACGCGTTACTTACTAGAGTTTAAATGTGAAATCATAACCTAGTAACACAATAGTACGTCTGCAATTTGGGAATGATTTCTTGAATTGTTCAAAATCAGTTGGATGAAAGTGATTGTTAAAATGGACAATATGGATATTAATAGATTGGAGAACGTAGTAGGAGGAATAATTTAGGTTCGTTGGTGATTTATCTGACATGAACATCAAATTCTTAAAATCGATTCAATAAATTATGCTATGAATTGAATTAATTGCAGGAATGGATACTAAATGGAGCAGTTGAGGATGGTGGAGAATTTTCCTAGTCGGAATCGTCAGACGAGGATGAGCCAGAACGTGAACCAGGAGTGTGCATAAGAAATGATATTGAGAATACTGTGCATATGTATCCCGATAAAGCGTTCCAGCGTCATTTTCCTCTTAAACGTCCAACAGTATATTATTTAATAAGTGAATTGATCTATTTGACTACTGTGAGAAAATAGTTATAGCGCTGACTTAGAAACAGAGGGGCGTAAGTGCTGTGATATTGTTTACTTCTAAGGTGATAATATATGAACTGTACTGATTAAGATTGTTTCTGCCGACGATTATTGTTATCACTAATTTTTTTCTTATAGAGAGATTTCAACAAACTAATTTCCACATCAATGCTGAACCGTCTGAAGATGGGATCACTCACGAGCAAGCTCCTTTAATGGCACTATGGTATTTAGCAAAGACGGAAACGTTCCGTCAAGGTGCTGATAGATTTGGTTTATCGCGCGCTTCAGCTCATCGTGTTTTGCTCTCTACTCTGAACTTCCTAAATTCATTAGCTGAAGAGTTTATCACAGTGACACCGTCAACAGAAGCTGAAAAAGGATCGTTAGTGATGGATTCGCTGGTGCTCGGAATATTCAAGGAATAATTCGTGCTATCGATGGATGCAATGTCCCAATTCGAAAACCAATGCATCAAGAAGATTTCTACAATCAAAAGATGTTCCATAGTGTCATCATAGAAGCAGTTTGTACACATGAGAAAGTCTTCACTGATGTTTATGTAGGAGAACCAGGATCTATGCATGATGCAAGGGTCCTAACAAGATCGCCGTTGTATGGAAAAGCCATAGAAGAGCCTCAATTATTCGGAGAATATTTTCTGCTTGGTGATTCAGCGTACCCAAGCCTACAATGGTTGGTCCCTCCATTTCGAGACAACGGTAATTTGACTGGGCGACAAAAAACCTTCAACTTTCGACATTCATCCACTCGCGTGAAAATTAAGCACTCATTCGGGTTATTACGAGCAAAATTGAGACGGTTGATTCGCCTGGACCATCTCCAACTAGACATTATAGTCAGGTGGAGACAACGATGCAGATAACGATGAAGACGACAACGATAATGACAACGATGTAGGCAACGGTGATGACGGTTGTGCAGCTGAGGATCATGGAAACAATAATTGTAATGATGATAAAGTTGATGGAGGGAAAGAAAGAAGGTGGAAACCGGGATAGCAATGAACATGAGCCCTCTGATGATGAAACCCCTCAACAAGCGGGTGATAGGCGCCAGGACATCTTTATTCGAATGTTCAAGAGGAATAATGCTCAGTAACTTGATATCTTGTCTTCATTGAGCCTCAATAGAAGAATTGTGAAAAAGATGTCGGACGTTCAAATATATTTATGGAGTTATCACCACCCACATTGAAATTTCAATTAATTCTCATTAATTTCCATTTCTTCATTATCAGCCTTCGTACTGGAATAATTAATAACAAGTCAGCAGAAAATGGTGGGAAAAAGTAATCAACGTTTTATTATTAATCAACTTTACAAATTCAGTATGTTTTCATTTTCCAAACAGAAATAAAAGAGGAAAAATAACAGAATTATTAGCTGCAAATGAAAGCCTTTTTTTTAAATTAAATTAATATAAATTAATATTTGGTAGCTTGAGGAACTCAATATATAGCTTGATATAGGTATGAATTTATATCTCAAACGCGAGAATTGAACAGAGAAACTTAGGTATCAATAGTATCAAAACACTCAGATTTTTCAATGATAATAGAAAATATTAACGGCTCTTTTTGTAGGCACTTTTAACAACCTCTTCCAGCGGGATTACCCATTCTACAGTCCTCTATCATCTAGTAGACTCATTATGACCTTCTTTCAAGAATTCAGAGTGATTATCATGACTAAATAAAGTAAACATCACAAATCACTAGTAGAGCGAGGAAACAAGACAAATTGACTTATTTATGTGATCGTTGTTGAGTGAATATTTCGCGATTTTAACAGGGACTTATTTCCAAGTTTAGAACTTCAACTATAAAGAAAGTCCTAGTGAAAAATTTGGTATCTCCTTTTGTTTCTGAGATATTGCCGCATACAAACTTTCTCGATTTTTTTTCAATTATAAAATAATATCACACAAAACATTACGTCACTAGTTTTTCGATGACCTTTCAGGTCCCCCTTGGAATGAGAGCAATGTATTGCCACTATGATTAATCTAAATATTGAAAATACCGTTCGCCATTATCTTTCTCTAAAACATCTCATGCCATAAACATAAGCAAACGATTTATGAATAACATTTCAAATAATCTCTAGATGAACCTGTGGAAGCCATTAACTTATAGAATTAATCTATAATTATGTTGTATTCTTCCATGCCAAAAAATCTCTGATTAATTTGCACTTTCCTTTTCCGACGTCCAACTTTTCCCGTCCGTCTTTGGCGATTAATTTTCAATTTTTCTTCAGCTCTTTATTTTTTTGTATTTTCTCCTTTTTGTTCAATGCTTTTTCTTGTACTATATTTTTCAACATCTAATTGCTCTGATTGAGAATGTGATTCTTCAGGACCACGACTAGAAGCGTTTTCATCGGATATATCACTCTTCTTTTCTTCACGAAAATTTTGATCACTTTTTTTTTTCATTGAGCTCAGTGTATAAGAAGATGAATGTGTTTTGAATTGAGTTACTTTTAAGTAGAATTTCGGTGGGTGTCAGTTGGGTGGTCAGTGGGAGACGGAAATAAAATCAGGTGAAAATGAAAAAAGTCACGGATTAAAGCCGCAAGGCAAACCAGTATATTTCTGGGAAAATCCCGCGGGTCACTTGGTACAAATGTTGATAATAGTCTTGGTCACTAAATGTCTTTAAATAAATAATAATAATAATCGGCTGATGCACTGAGGTGAATATCAAATAAATATATATAAAGTTGAATTGCAAAAGGTTGAGAGAACTTAAGTTGGATTACGCGTTGATAAACCGAACTTGTTCGCGCTGCGTCTCGAAGACAAGTGGGGGTTTTCGGTGGCCCAAAGTGTGAAAAATAGTAGGGGGTCGTTGGTGTCTGGTGAGGCTCTCGCTGTCACCAATGATTGACGTGATTGACCACCGTTGGTCAATCACCAAGAGCGCGAAATTAGGTTGATTTTAAACATTCTCCCCCCATTCAGCATCGCCTGATGCTGAATCGCTAGTCTTCTGGGCGTTGATCCTCGTCGGGTTGATCCTCGTCGGGTTGTTGGTCTTCAGGTGGTGGTTCTTCAGTTGATTCATCAGTTGGAAGCAGGCAGAGTTTGGTGATTGGTCTGTCATAGATGGTGAAGTTCACTTCCACGTTGTCTATTCTTGGTGTCCCGTCTGGTCTAGTTGGAACAGTAGCATGAGGAACTTTCACTCTAGCTACTCTTGTGATTCCATCAGCTCCCGTTGATACTCTGATGACCCTAGCAATGGGCCATCTCGCTGGTGGATGGTCTTCAGCAACCATCAATACCATGTCTCCAACCTTGATGTTGGATTCTCGATGTTTCCACTTATAGATGGCCTGGTAACGTTGAAGGCACTCTCTGGACCATCTTTTCCAGAATTGTTGAACTTTTTGGGTTACCAGGTTCCATCGTTGAAGTCTGGTGGGATTCTCGTTTTCCATTGAGGGCTCTGGGATCAGTTGAAGTGGCTGGCCAATGAGGAAGTGGCCTGGTGTGAGTGCTTGGAGATCGTTCGGGTCATCTGACATTGGAGCGATCGGTCGTGAGTTCAAGCACGCCTCAATCTGTATCAATACGCTGTTGAGTTCCTCATAGGTGAATGTCTGTGTTCCCAAAGTTCTTTTGAGGTGAAATTTCACGGATTTCACCGCAGCCTCCCATTTTCCTCCAAAATGGGGTGCTCGAGGTGGTATGAATGACCACTGTGTCCCAGTTGTTGCCACTGCTGCTTGTACTTGTTGATTCTCTTCTGTACCTTGTTGATACAGCTTGGTGAATGTTGAAACGGCTCCGGTGAAACACAGCGCGTTGTCGCTATACATTCTCTCTGGAATGCCTCGTCTGTCGGTGAATCTCTTGTACGCACCAATGAATGCGTCAGTTGTTTGTCTGGTGACTAATTCTAGGTGAACTGCTGAGGTGGTGAAGCACACGAACACTACTATGTGTACTGATCCTGGTTGTGCATTCGTTGGTCTCCATTTCAAAATCGGGAATGGACCAGCATAGTCCACTCCAGTGTGGAGAAATGCTCTTGATGGAGTCACCCGTTGAGCCGGGAGTTGACCCATCCGTTGTTGGGCAGTTTGTCCCCTGTGTCTCGTACACGTGACACAATGGTGAATGTACGATCTGACCGTTTGCCGTCCACCAATTATCCAGTATTTCTGGCGGGTGAAGGCGAGCATTAGTTGAGTTCCCCCATGGAGTGTTTTGCGGTGACCTTGCTCGATAACTAGCTTGGTGAGTTGAGAGTTCCTGGGCAAGATAATTGGGTGAGTCTCTTCTGGATCCAGCATGGCGTTGGTTAATCTTCCCCCAAGTCGGATGATTCTTTTATCATCTAAGACTGGGGTCAGCTTACTCATTGGATGGCGAGTCGGTAGCTGATTGCCAGCGGTGAGTATCTGCAACACTGAAGAAAGATGTTGTTGTTGAGTGAGTTTTACCCAAAAAATTCTCGCCTCGTTGAGCTCCATGGTGGTAAGAACTGGTGATGGTGCTGGTGGTTGTCTTTTGAACCTGGAGATTGCTCTGTTGATGGTAGCTGTGACTTGGAGAGCTCGCTCCAGCGTTGAGTAACGATTTAGAACGTGTGACAAAGCGTGCACTCGTGTTCTTAGTGCGACTGGATGTGATGGTGATGGTTTCTCTTCTGTTGAGGCTTCTGTTGGATATTCTGGTATTGTTGATGGCCAAGTCTCTTCGTCCTGGCTTAACCATTCAGGTCCAGTCCACCAAAGTGGGTGATCCACTAGTTGTTGTGCTGTTGTTCCACGTGAAGCACAATCAGCAGGATTTTCAGTGCCACTGATGTGTCTCCAGGTGGCTGTTGGTAGTGTCTCCTGGATCTTCACTACCCTGTTGTAGACGTATTCTTTCCACCGAGAGGGGTGGCTGTTGATCCAGGCCAGAGCGATGGTTGAGTCTGACCAAAGGTGAATTTCTGGGTTGACAATATCCAATGCTCGAATTGTCCAGACTACTAGTTGTGTTAGCATCGCTGCTGCGTTGAGTTCTAATCTCGGGATGGTGATTGTCTTGAGTGGTGCTACTCGAGTCTTAGCACACACCAGTGTCGTAGAAATTTGCTGATCAGCTCCCTCGGTTCGCAGGTAGACTACTGCTCCCATTGCAGCCAGGGATGCATCAGCAAATCCGTGGATTTGCATGTTGGTGTTTGAAGATTCTATCTTCAGCCATCGTGGTATAGAGAGTTGATCAATTCTGGTGAGTTCCTCCCTGAATGATCTCCATTGTCGTATGAATTCTGTTGGTAGTGGATCGTCCCAGTTGAGCTTGATTCTCCAGAGATCCTGGATTATCAGTTTGCCCTTGACGACCACTGGTGCAATGAATCCCAATGGATCGAATAGTTGAGCAACCTCAGATAGTAGCTCTCGTTTGGTGAAGATCTTGGAGGTGAAGTTCTTGGCCTTGTAACTGAATGCATCTGAAGCAGGTCTCCAGCACATTCCCAAGACTTTAATCATCGATTCTTCGAATTCGACTGGTGATGAGTCTGGTGTGAGTTTCAATTGGTGAAGAACGTGAGGACAATTGCTGTTCCACTTCTGTAGTGGAAATCCTCCAGCTTGACACAGCCCAATTAGTTGTTGAATAATTTCTTTGAGTGTCTCTTGGTTATCAGAGCCACCGTAGATATCATCCACGTAGCGACCCTTGGTGAGTGTCTCTACTGCTGCTGGGAACCGGTGTCCCTCATCAGCTGCTAGTTGTTGAAGACATCTCAAAGCGTGCCAAGGTGAGCAATTAAGCCCATAGGTGACTGTACTCAATTGGTAGGTGATGATCTTGTTGGTTTCTTCGTTGAACCACAGTATACGTTGTAGATCCCAGTCAGCAGGATTTACGTTGATCTGTCGGAACATTTTTACTATATCTGTTCCGAAGACATATTTGTGCTTTCTAAGCCACGTGAGAACATCCATAGCATCGACTCGTAGTTTTTCTCCACCGTACAGCAGTCGTTGAGTGATACTTTTGTTGAACTTGGACTTGATCCGTTGAAAACTATTCGTAGTTTCGTTGTAATTGCTTCTTCTCGCAAAACTCCATGATGAGGTAGATAATAGGCTTGTTGTGGTTCTGGTGTATCTTCTGAGACTAGTCTCATGTGTCCAAGCTCTTCATATTCGTTGATAAAATCTTTATACAGCTTGGCGTACGTCTCATCATTCTTGAGACGGCGAAGCACTCTATTTAATTGATTTAATGCTCGTTGTCTTGAATCTCCAAGAGCATTTGGTGAAGTTCGAAGCGGTAGTCGTACGACGTATCGCCCGGTGCTGTCTCGTGTGTGAGTCTCAACGAAGTGTGTCTCACAGTGATGCTCCTCTGGTGATTTATCGTATTTTGTTGAGTCGCTCGGCAGCTCTTCCTGGGTCCAGAATTTTTGTCGGAGCTCTAGTAGCTGCTCATTAGCAGACCTCTTTACGGCCGTCAAAGAAGTAGCCTTTGAACAACTGTTGCAGCAGAGAGGACCGGATAAGATCCATCCAAATATAGTTCGTTGGCCAACTAGTTGAGTATTGCTTGATCTGACAACGTCATTCTGTATGATACGCCCATAGTTGTCTGATCCAATGAGGATGTCCACGGAACCAGGTTTGAGATAATCATCATCGGCTAGTTGAAGACCCGCTAGTGAACCGATTGATGCCGAGGTACATGAGAATGATGGCAACTTGGTGGTGAGTTGTCTGAGTATATGGGCGGTGATTTCTACTGTCTCTGTTGAGTGTACCGATTGAAGTTTCAAGGTTGCCATTCCCCTTGTGAGTCCGGAATTGGTTCCACCAATTCCTACTAATTCAATTGTTGAAGATCTTCTTCGTAAACGGAGTTGACGGACTAATTCTCCCGTAATGAATGATAATTCTGATCCCTGATCGATCAGTAATCTTGCAGTGAGTGAGAATCCGTGCGGTGAGAGTGCTAAGGCCTTAGCCGTTGCTAACAGCACGAATTGTTGGCTAAATTCATTCTTGTTGATGCTGCTTTGTTGAACGATGCTAATATTCATGATGTTCTGATTGTCGTTGGTGATCTGAGTCTGTTCTGGAGTGGTGAGAGTCGTATTCAGGTTTGTAAGGCTCTGAATGTTGGTACTCTGTGTGTTACTCGTGATATTCTTGCAGTTGTCGACCTGATTGATGTCGTTTGGTGTGAATTTCTTGGTGAATTGATTGTTCTCATTGGCTGGGGGATTTTCAATGGTGATTCTCAATGATGTTGATGATACGTTAGGTTTTCCTGTTGAAATTTGACCAATGAGTGAGCAATCAGTTGAGTGATCTAGTCGCTACTTGACTCACTTGCGTTGCCGAGATCTGGTGATCCAGTTGCTGGCGGTAGTGGAAGTGCTACAGCCTGTTGAGTATCTTGTCGTTTTTGTGTCGTGCCCATAGTGTATGGGCTTCCATTGTGTAGCAACGTGTGGTGAGTCCCGTTGCAAATACGGCATGTTTTATTCTTTTGCTGACACGCGTGAACCCGGTGTGATCCGAGACAGTTGTAGCAGCAGTTGTTGTCTCTTGCAAACTCGTATCTGCGGGAGGGTGCGAGCTCTCTGTACTTGGTGCAATTCCCCATGAAGTGCTTCTCCCTGCAGTACGTGCAACAATTCTGCAATGAGTTGGGATTCGTTGACTGCGTCTGTTGAGCTACGTAACCCGATGCCTTGTACGGTTGTTGAGGAGCTGGCTTCTTTGGTTGTTTGTCTACTGGTTTAGCAGTAGCTTGATAGCCTCTTGAGCAGGCCTCGAGGTACGCCACTAACTCTCTGAGCGGAGGGAAGTCATTGGATTGTCCGACTTTGAGTTCCCACTGCTTTCGAGTCCCCTCATCCAAGCTCTGACAGAGTTGATAAGAGGCGTAGTGCTCGAGAATCCTCGGTTGATCCAGTCCAGTCATGGATTGCAAGTACTCCACGGTTTCCAATGTTCTGAACTCGTTGGCGCTCAAATTCTCAGCGTTGGGTGTCTTGATCGGTGGGAGAGTCGATAATCGTTGAAAGAGAGATGCAGCGATCACTCGTGGATTATCATAGCGTTGGGTGAGCTTCTGCCACGCTCTCTCATAGTTTTCCTCAGTGGTGTTGAATGATCCGATCAGTTCTGCCGCCTTTCCCCGGAGGCACTCCTTGAGTCGAACCAATTTTTGCACCTTCGGCATGTTGGTGTTCCCCACAAGCGACTGGAACACATCAGCGAACTGTTTCCAGTCCGGAAATTTGCCACTGAAGGTTGGCAAGGCGATTTTCTTCAGGTGTCCAGCGCTCTCTTGTTGGTTGGTGTCCTCATTTTGACTCAGGTGTCCCTGAAGCTTGTGAATTAACCTCAGAGCCTCTGCATGAGCATCCAGTGCTCGTTGTTGTTCTACATCCATTTGGTTTTCCATCTCCTCGGGGATGGAAACCAATAGCAAGTCGTGCAGCTTCACGAATTCTTCCAACTTGGTGTTGATGAACGCTTTACGCCCATCCAGTTCCTCCCGCGTCACATTATCAATGTTCTCGGTGTCGTGTTGTGTCTCTAGCACCGTATCCTCCAAGTGCTTGAGGATGAGCGCTCGCCGTTTCATTTGGCTTCGCTCTCTTGCACTCCAAGTTGGTTGAGGGGTGATGGGCAAATCGTGTTCTTGAGTTTCCATCACCTCATCCCGTGCGGGTGTGCGTTGGTTCTCCTGGGTGTGTATGACGTCAGACATCAGGGACCATCGACTAGATCCTGTGCCTGGCATCTGCTCTGTTGAACTTCCCGCGTGCTCTCCGAGCACGACGTTGCTTGTGCCCGTCACAATTGACGGAACACGTGAAGTATCTGTTGGACTTCCCGAGCGCTCTCCGAGCACTATGTTGCTTGTGCCCGTCCCAGTTGGCGGAGCACGTGGAGTATCTGTTGGACGGAGATCGGCGAGTGTGTCTTGGAACTTCTGCTCTTCCGGGTTTTCCGGCATTTCTTGTTTACCAGAATTTTCCGGAATGGTGGAGTTCTTGTCAGCCATCTCTGTAAATACGCAGGAGTAATTAGCAAATTGTCAAAATTAAATTCAATTTAAATTTGCGTTGAATGTGTTGAGTCTCGTTGAGATGTCGGGAAAAAAGTAGAACTGTGATACCGACCGTTGGAGTACAAAATACTTTTTATTTTGGTGTTGGTTTTCTCAATTGGCGGCCTCTGCAGGGGTCTTAGGCTTCGTCTGTTGAGGCTCGGTGTTCAAATTTTTGTTTACGTTGGATGTAAACACGAGTGGCCTTTGTCCTGCGATGTATCTCGATACACTTGTTTTCGTTGAATTTTCAATAACCGTTGAATGTCTCTTTGATTTAGCTCGTGTGAACCCCGAATGTCCGTTACAACACGAGGCGTCCTTTTTCAGCACTTTTCATTGGTTTTTTCACGCACTTTTCTAAGTCCCACTATCCGGCTCGAAGGACCATGTTTTGAATTGAGTTACTTTTAAGTAGAATTTCGGTGGGTGTCAGTTGGGTGGTCAGTGGGAGGCGGAAATAAAATCAGGTGAAAATGAAAAAAGTCACGGATTAAAGCCGCAAGGCAAACCAGTATATTTCTGGGAAAATCCCGCGGGTCACTTGGTACAAATGTTGATAATAGTCTTGGTCACTAAATGTCTTTAAATAAATAATAATAATAATCGGCTGATGCACTGAGGTGAATATCAAATAAATATATATAAAGTTGAATTGCAAAAGGTTGAGAGAACTTAAGTTGGATTACGCGTTGATAAACCGAACTTGTTCGCGCTGCGTCTCGAAGACAAGTGGGGGTTTTCGGTGGCCCAAAGTGTGAAAAATAGTGGGGGGTCGTTGGTGTCTGGTGAGGCTCTCGCTGTCACCAATGATTGACGTGATTGACCACCGTTGGTCAATCACCAAGAGCGCGAAATTAGGTTGATTTTAAACAGAATGAATTGGCCAGTCGCCAATTATCTCATTCATTTGAGCTGCAGAAAGGAATCTCGTCGGAGCTTGATCCGTCTTATATTTACAGTTTTTGTATGAATGTAACAAATTGTTCCACTTTTTATGACACATTTGTTTGTTAACATTGTATTTTTGACTAACTAAATCGTTAGCAACATTATCCCAGTATGATTTCCGTTGAATGGGGTGATCCAATTCATCGATGTGATCGCCATAACTCTGAATCAATGCATTAGTGTCTTCATACTTCCAAGTGTACTCTTTCGGCTTCCCGGTTCCAGTTTTGGAAAAAGCTCGTCCTTCACAGAGTCATTCCCTTTGTTCAAGTTGTCAGCACCGTGTTGTTGATCATCAGAAGGCTTACGTTGAACTGACCCATTTTGCATATCAAAATTCTCCACCACTTCCATCGACAACTTCCACAAGGGTGATGTCATTTGTGGAAAATCAGATTTTCCAGAAGAGCTACCACCAAGGAAGCATATCATTGTGAATGATTCTGAATTAACATCGTATGAGAAATGAGGAGGTATTCAGAATGAGAGAGTTTTCCTATATGAGTTAAATCCTGATGAGGAAAAAGAAGGTTTACGCTTAATTTCTCGAAAAGAGAAGCCTAATTTCGAAAGTTGGATGGATCCTGGAAATGAGAAGCCTCTCCTCAACGAAAAAAAAAACGTAAACCATCACCATTCACTCCAGACGTTGATCCAAACTTTAAAAAAAATCATAAACAAGGGAACAAGATCATAATTGGAGAATAACCTGACGATGAGGATGTATCTCCACTCAGTGAGACCAAACCGATTGATCAAAACTACACATTCGATTACACTTCGCCTAGTTCGTCGGATGTGCTCAACTGGAGAGTAATATGTCCAAGAATCTGGAGAATCTCAATAGCGATCCTCCTACAATGATTAGTATAATTTCAAAATACGACTCATCTACCTCTGCTGCTAGTCAGCAAGATAGAGAAGATGAGAAGGTAAATCATTCTCGCAAGAATCCTCTTCTTCGGGAAATTCATGTTGGGGAGCCTTGATTCAATAGTACTCCGTTACTTGATCATTCTTACTGCAAGTCAAAGATGAACGATACCGAGAGATGTTGGAGGATGCACCTTTCGATTATAATCAAAACCACTTTTCCAACCAGGACCAGGATGGAATTGGAAATTTCCAATGCAGACAACAACCTGAAACATCCGGTGTAGTAATTCAGCTGCTGAAAATACTGTGAGTAGATTGGAAATCTCTGCACAAGGTTAAAGGAAATCTTGAAGAAGTTTCCGATGGAAATGAAAAATCAAAGGCCAATGACTGCCAAAGGATTCTATTTCCAATCGTATCCAGAGCAGAAAATCCTTAGTAAGAGGAAAGCTCCTCAGAAAAGAGGTCTCTTTCTGAAAAATAGATTGAAGAGGCCTTTGAGAATTTACAACAAAAGAAAGGTTTATGTGAAGAATACCTGTGGCTTCGATGCCATGAGCCACATTCTACAGTTTTCAGCACTGGACAACCCTATTTACGTCTCATTCATTGAAAAGTCTCCAATCCAATGTGCCCATTTCTAAAAAATTCCATTGCAAATGGAGACAATAAAGACACTTATAAAGCGCGATTTGACATTCTGCAGAAATTTTATCGTTTTGAAAAAGATGAAGGTGCAACAGTGATAGAATCACATTACATTCATGCGGAAGACTCCATTGCCACGATTTGGAAAAATCTACTTACTACTGAGCCCTTAGCAACTAGGATTAGACAATGCAGCAATTCTTAGTGCCCAGTACAACAAACTGTGGTTCCATCTTCAGCGATTAATCATCGAGTCCTCTCACAAAAAGGCTTCGAGGCTCTCAGAGCAGCTCTCCAATTCCATCATCGTATTGATAACATCACATGTCATGCAGCAGACTGTCGAGGATTCATCACAGAGACTACAGAGCTTCAAATTCATCTCTTTATTGAGTCAAATGTAAAGACAAGCCAATCAGAGGGTCGAAAATGTATGCCTAAGAATTTCTCAACATCTTTGGATCTCGGCCAAAAACACAGGTGAGATTGCTAATTATCTATTTGAAAAACAAACAGTTGAACACAGTAATTACAAATAATCTGCGATTTTTTCAGGCTCGCTGGAGTAATTGCCTATGTCTCGGAACGCTTCATTGGATATTGCTTGAGGAACACTGGAGCTTGGCTTCGATGTGATGACATGAGTAAAAAGATCGAAGGCTGTGAATTTAACTAATGAAACTAATGAAGATGTGAGATTTTTTAAATACATTTGTACGTTATGAACATTGTGCTAATTTTGATATCAATAAAATAGGTTTATTACTCTCTTAATTCCTTATTTTTTCCTCTCCAACCCGAACGAAGACAGTACACATGGGAGTGCCTATTATTAAATATCAACATTCTTATCCGATGTTGGTAAGGCAGATCAGCAACGGCATACCATTGGCGATCTGCGTTACCAACATCGAATAAAAATATTTTCCCCATGCAGTGAGGCAGCATAATTGATGGATTTATCGAATAATCATTTATTCCCGTATACTAAAAAGATTCCCAATATTTCAAAAATTCAATTTACTAAATTGAAAAAAAAAATCAAAGTATGAGGGATTTGAACCCTGATCGCTCGATGCAAGAGATCATGCGCTCACCACTCCACCATACACCACTTTCTAGTTACCAATCAATATATCATAAAGGTTTTACAGTACCGCTTCCCCTTAGTGCTTCCCCTCATGAACCCCCCTAAAGTTCATCACCGGCTCCTCAAACGATTTCTTAAACTCAATTCACCGAATGACAAAAAAAAAAAAAATCAATGTGTGAGAGTCTTGAACTCAGATCGCCCGGGGCAAAAAAATACGCGCTCGCCATTTCACCATACTCCACTTTCTAATAAAATGTCAATAAATCATCAAAGTTTTACCGCTCTGCTTCCCCTGAATGCTTCCCCTCACGAACCCCCTGAAGCCCACCCCTGGCTGCTCAAACGATTTTCCAAACTCAATTTGATGAATTACAAAAAAAAAACGGAAGAAAAAATCAAAGTGTGAGAGTCTTGAACTTGGATCGCCAAGGGCAAAAGTACACACGTTCGCCACTCCACCATACACCACTTTCTAGTTATCTGTCAATAAATCATAAAGGTTTTACCGCACCGCTTCCCCTTAATGATTCCCCTCACGAACCCCCCTAAAGCTCACCACCGGCTCCTCAAACGATTCCTCGAACTCAATTCATTGAATTACAAAAAAAAGAGGGTGCGTGGTAGCCACGCATTAGAAGTGAAACTTCTTAGGTTCGAGAAAAGTTCACTTTACGCATTTATTGACTTTTCTTGTTATCTTTAGGATTATTAGGATTGGAAAATATTTATGTGAAACTCAATCAATGAAAATCACTATCATTTGTATTTAATTATTTTTTATTTGATTACTCAAGTTCCAGTCATTCAGAATCCAATACAGAAATAATGGGTTTATGATAGCTGAAGTAAGATACAAATAATTTAGACTGAAAATTTTGTAAATGGGGAGAAAATACAGCGTCGATGGTAATGCCTGATCTGGTTGTAGACTGACTAGAGAAATTCTATCAAAAGTTCAGCTTCGTCTGAGTTGAAGTTGAGATTGAAATGACCGCCTATAATCATTCGAATTTTGTCATAATTCTCTTCTAATAACGCTGCACTTTCGATGGTGTAGGCCAATGAAACTTTATGAATGAGTTTTATCGTCTTCTGAACACTCGAATTCGATGATATGTAGATGGCCACCATCATAATCACCTGCCCATTCTCCAGTTGACATTGCGCTGCACAAATGTCACCAGCTCTGGCGCACGTTACGTCCACTTCATTGGCTTGTAGTCAATTTACCTCCAAGTTAGCAGTCACGATACTCGACCTATACTATACTATACATTGCGCATGCACACACAGTATGTATAATGCCGTGGAACAGTCACTCCTACCTTCTCTGTCGAGAGAGAGAGAGAGAGAGAGAAAGAGAGAGAGAGAGAGAGAGAGAGAGAGAGAGAGAGAGAGAGAGAGAGAAAGTAGAAGCGGCTCCCTCAATCTTCCCTCTCAGCTGCCTGTTAGAGTGGAAGAGCTTCCCCTCACGGCGTCACTCATTTTCGTAACGCTGTTCAAGCGATTTTACAGCCCTACCGCGCCTAAAGAAGTTTCACTTCGAAAAAACGAAGAAAATAATCAATGTGTGAGAGTCTGGAACTCGGATCGCCCGGGGCAAAAGAACACGCGCTCGCAATTCCGCCATACTCCACTTTCTGATACAATGTCAATAACTCATAAACGTTTTACCGCGCTGCTTCCCCTGGATGCTTCCCCTCACGAACCCCCTGAAGCCCACCCCTGGCTGCTCAAACGATTTTCCAAACTCAATATGATGAATTACAAAAAAAAACAAAAAAAATCAAAGTGTGAGAGTCTTGAACTCGGATCGCCCGGGTCAGAAGAACACGCGCCTGCCATTCCGCCGTACTCCGCTTTTAAATTGAATGTCAATGAATCATACAGGTTGTGACGCGGTGTCCCCCGCGTCGAAGGTAAAATATACCCCTCCCCACAACCCTATCAACCACTCCCCCTCGGGCCCCAGAATGGTATGAATGAGCGATGGTGCATAGGGTGAGTGTAAATAATGTAGGAATGAATTCATAATGGAGGAGGGCGAGGAGAAGAAACCCCAGCGAGCGCCGTAGAAGAAGGGGCAGCTTCCCACTCCTTCGAATCTGGCGCCGTGAGGAAATGGTGAGTCCGCCAGCCGCAGAGGGGAGCAACCATCCAGCCAGCTCCTGCGCGCATACCTCCCTGCGCTGAATGAGTGCAAGGGAATGCGCGAACGATGAACTCCAGCTCCTGATTGGCATTGACCTAATAGATCTAGGGTTCAATCCACTCAGGATCAACGGAACGAGGGAAATAACCGAGAAATGGGTCAGAAGGAAGAAAAAGAAGGAAATGAACCAAAAAACACGTGTGAATAAATTACACAGTGTTACGACGATATACGACAACCTGTTGCCCAAGCCCAGTGCTATTCATAATTAATTAACCCAGTGAGATCGGAGAAGACACTAGTGAGAGAATTGACGGAGAACGTGAGAAGATGCCAGAGTGCAATTGTGAGAGAGACGAGACGAAGGGAATCGGGAGAGGCGAGGAGTGTTGCGGTCAAATGCCTGAGAGGTTAAACCAGTGGAACGAAGGCCGAATAGTGTAGGAGAGCGACAGGGAGCACCAACGCTAACCGAACTCAACCCCGAATCCCAGAGATCAGAGAAGGACAGTGAAGAACCTGATCCAGTTATCAACAAGGACGGGAATCCACTTGCCAAGGTCTGAATGAATTCTTTTCGTATAATCCCCCCCCCCCCACCCCTCCTGTCGTCGCACTGATTTTCCCTAGTGTCCCCTATGAGAGTGAGAGAGTGAGGAACAACATTGCCCCTGTGGACTGTTGCGCGTGTCACTGCGAATTCCCCTTCTGGGAAAGGAGAAAACTGGCCTGCATGACCTTCAACAAATACAATCATTTGTTGAAGGTCATGCAGGCCAGTTTCATGCTGGTACCATTAGCCCCCTAGAAGACCCTGAGCCCTAGACCATTGCTGGCAGTCATTATTGTTATTGTTCTGACGGATTCTTCTGATGCTAGCGGTTATTATTATTAGTTGAGATTGTTATTCTCCCATCTGGAGAATCATCAGTAGTATTATTATTATTTGGATTTGTAGTTCTCCCACACGGAGAATCCTCATGATTATTATTATTATTTGGGATTAGTATTTGGAGAAATTACTCGAGGAGACTGAAACCGAATGAACCATTTGCTATTTGTTTGGGTCAGCTTATTATTATTATTCCCTCCCCCCCCCCCCCCCCTCTTCCCCAAAATCCTACCATCGAGGTCGACGGGATTGGAAGGAATATGACACAAATGGCGCCCGACGTGGGGCCAGCTGAACATTAGGCCTGCATGATAAGTTTCCCCGAGGAATCTGAGAGTGGAAAACTCGATTGAAATCCGACGAGAAATAGTAGATTCGGAACACTCACACTCACATAAAATTTCCACTGAAATCGTTTTCATTTCATTTTCATTAAATTCCGGAATTTCGTCATTTTGGTTGCTTCCCATCCGTGATGGAAGGCCAACTTATCGGAATAGGGGACCCCCATCTGCGTACCAGCCTTCTCCCTACATTCCCCGTTTCCTCAGTCACCACCGCTCTAACAACCGCAACATCAACAGGGGTGGTGACCGCTACCATGGTTGCCACCCATCCCACATCCCTCAGCATCGTCACCGCCGCAGCATCCGCCCCGGCGATGAGTTCCCGGACAAGCAGACCCGATTCCCGCCGAGTTACGGTGGAGCAACTGATCCCTATCCTTCCCCAATTGAATCCCGCACATGTCCCCAGAGCCCTAGAGATCGCTAGGGATTTTTCCGCACTAGACCCGCGTGGGCAGCTAGCCCTGATGGACGCGCAGGGTATTAGCACGTTTGGTCTAACCGAAGAGTTGATAGAAAGATTCGTGCGATACGGAATCCGGAGAAAGTATGGCAGTATGGCGGCCGCCTGGCACCCCGAGGTGGACTCGCTCCAAAGAATCCCGTTTACCTTCATGGGAGTCCACCGATCGGCCTCGTTTGACGACTCGCGAAACGCGACGCGCCCGGAGATCGAACCGGAGGAGCAGTTGTTGCCAACGGGCCAAAGCCTGGGACCGTATAATGACCCCCTTTCGATGAACATGTCGGGCATGGGCGAACAGGACTGCTCGGCGGCTGACGAAAGCGCCTGGAGAGTGCCGAACCGAGTTACCTTCGCCTCGGACTCCACTGATATCCTACCCACCGTCAGTCCCCTAGCCCCGACTCCTAATCCCAGGACACAAAACCCAGTTTTCCAGTCCACATACTGGGTTGACCCGACCCCACAACCAGTACCCCCGGCGCCTGCGCCGTCCCTACTCCCGAATGCAGCTCCCATGAGTCCCGAGCAGTACGCACCCTCCTTCCTAACCAATCAACACGTCAGAGAAACCCTAGCCCAGGTCCCCGCTACCCCATTCCATCACCCTTCGGCCTACATCCAGAGCACCAATCCTAGGCCCCTCCTATTAGAGTCCGAAGATGATCCCCGACCTTCACCCCCAATGCACACTACTTACAACGTACAGCACTCCGGGTACGCCAATCGCTCGGCATTCTCCGCAGGCCGAGATCACAAATTGGGCACGATATACAAGACGGAGGGAATTGAGTTCAGCGAGAAAGCCGGGGAAAACTCGGACGAGTTTCTGGACCAACTGAGCTTTTGCGCTGAGAAGTACAGTATGACGGAATACGAGACCTTAGCTGCAATCCCCTCGGCTCTATCGGGCATTGAAAACACCCACAATCCTCAATATCCTCCCCCTTTGATGAGTGCCCCCATTCTCCCTCCCCAAAGCCCTGGATTCCAAGAGAATAATTGGATAGCCGGTCGGCAGTGTTTCCGAAGCGGTCAAATAGGGCACTTCGTGAGAGATTGCCAAACCACACCTCCTCCCAGACCCAGAAACACCTCCATCCCCTTGTTCCCTCCCAGAAACCCGACCCACCCAGGGTACCAAACCCCAGGTCAGGCTGGAGGCCTCCCCTATGCCCCGGACCAAGGTCCACCACAACCCCAAACCTACTACCAATACCCGCTCCAGCAGCAAACCCAATACCAAACGACTCCCCTCTTTTGCCCAGACTCCCAAACCTACCCATCACAGAATCCGCCACAACACCAGGGAAACTGAAGCAGGGGGCAGGAGTAGATGGAACTGCCCCCCTCGAGATGGAGATGAAGAGTGAAATGGTACCGCCAGATCCTAAGGAAACCCAGGAAGATCCCGAAAGGTCCAACCGACCATCCCCCCCCCCCCCCCCAGATCCGCTAAAGTTCCCCATCGCAATCAAACCTTCCTCAACACCAGCCCATACCCCTCCCCCTCAGCATGATCCCCCGACCACAGTAGCTGGTATACTTCCAGAACCCGCACCCCTAATTCCCCAAACCGTTACCAAGTCCCAGGAAACCTCCCCCATCCCCGATGAAGTCCTCACCCTTACCCTCAATAATCATCCGCACCTCGACGCTCTGTCCTACGAAGATTTCCTAACGCTGTTGTACAATGATTCCATCGAAAACCGATTTTTCATCCCCTTGAAGCTTGGTCCCACCATAATCCAGGCGTTGGTCGACACAGGGGCCAACAGGTCCTTCCTGAATACGAAAAGCGCAGCTTGCGTGAGGGAATTCATAGTGCCGCACAAGTCAGATGTATCACTAGTCAACGGGCTAATATACCCCCTGTCAGGTTGCGTGTGTCTGAAATTGGAGGTGGCCGAAGCGGTCGAGATTGCCACCTTCCGACTGTCGGAAGCACTGTGTGATTGTCTGTCACACGAGTGCATCATCGGGATGGACGTGCTGAAACAACTAGATCTCGGGTTAGATCTAGAACGAAAGATAGCAATTGCCCGAAACGGCGAGGAAATCTCCAGCCAGCAACCCCTAGACGACTCTAGCACATTTACGGGCATTAGAGACAGCCCTATCGCCATTTGGCACCCAGAGATTACTCCCGATGAGAAATCCACCCTTGCAGAAATGATCCTCCGTGATAGAGCCCTCCAATAGTGCGTGGTGTAGCTGGCCAGTATTACACAGGAAGCCCGACGGTACCTATCGGTTTTGCGTAGACTATCGTAAGTTGAACGCGGGCACCAAGCACGACGCCGCTCCGGTCCCAAACATGGATGACCTACTGGACAGAGTCAAAACCCCCGAGTACATTTCCAAATTGGACCTCAGTCAAGCTTTTTTCCACATTCTCCTAGACAACGAGAGCAAGAACACGACTGCGTTCGCTGTACCGGGAATTCCCCCGGGACTATTCCAATTCAAACGAATGCCATCCGGGTTGAGGGACGGACCCGCCACCTTGCAGAGACTGACTGACATCGTCGTCCCCAGGGCTTGGTCCTCCAACGTGATAAAGTACGTCGACGATTTCCTGATAATCACAGAAACGATTGAGGAGCACATTTGCTTCGTCACCAATCTGCTCAAGTTGCTCGGAGAACATAACCTGACGATTAACCCCGATAAGAGTGAATTCCTGTGTGGAATAGTATATTACACACCTAGGGAGGGAAGAAGTCGACATCGACAAAAATCTGCCTCCCGAGCGAAGCGAGGGTGCCAAATTTTTGTCGATGTTGAATTATTAACTTCCACGGTGTGTATGCTATTTTTCAGGCCATATCACCGTAATGCCACTAGTGGATTGTTCTGACGAATAAAGGACTATCCATTGACCCAGACCGAATCCAACCTATCCTGGAGTACCCAGAGCCCAGGAATGTGAAGCAGCTTCAAAGATTCCTGGGCATGATCGGATGGTACGCCCGATTCCTCCCAAACCTATCCGATGATAAAACCCCTCTTCTATCCCTACTCCATAAGGACAACCCCTGGAAGTGGACGGACCGCCAGCAGAAGGCATTCGAGAAGCTCAGAAATTCCCTTGTAGGCACCTCCGTCCTAGCCCGGCCTGATTTTTCCAAGCCATTTACGCTTCAAACCGACGCTAGCGAAGTCGCCATAGGAGCGGTGCTCTCCCAGCCCACGGAGTTGGGAGCAGACTCAGACGAACAAACCACCCGGGTAGGATTCGATCGACCCATCTGTTATGTGAGTCGCGTCCTCTCTCCCGTCGAGAGGAATCACACAGTAACGGGAAAGGAGTGCCTAGCGGTGCTATGAGGGACGCGGAAGTTCAGGCCCTATATTCACGGTAGCCACTTCCAGGTCATCACGGACCATTCCAGCCTAAAGTGGCTTTTGAATTCCAAGAACCCCATGGGCAGAGTTGCCAGATGGGCGCAGGAACTACAGTTCCATAGTTTTGAGATTGTACACCGGAAGGGATCACTACACGTAGTGCCCAATGCCCTGTCCCGGATTTGCCCCGATTCCCTAGCCGCGATGACAATGATCCGAGATACCCCTGACGAATGCTACCAACGCCGAAAGAAGGAAGTAGTGGATAATTCCAACAAATTCCCTGATTGGACCCTAGATGACGACCAACTATTTACCCTGAGACCAAATCCACAAATTGACCCGACCATACCCGACCTTAACCAGTGGAAACTCGTGCTTCCCTCGGGATTGAGACATCCCACGATCCAGACAGCCCATGACTTACCCCTGGACACTTCGGAGTCGAGAAAACATACCATCGGGTGGCGACGGACTTTTATTGGCCCGGGATGTATCACGACGTGGCTAAGTTCGTCAGGCCCTGTCCGGCCTGTCAGCGATTTAAGATTTCCCCTATGAAGCCCCCTGGATTGATGAAGGAACGAATGGTGTCGGAACCCTGGTCTGTGGTCGGAGCAGACATTACCGGACCATATCTCCCCAGTAAAAACCAACACCAGTATATCCTAGTAATCCAAGACCTGTTTACCAAGTATGTAGAGCTGAAACCCTTGCGGAAAGGAAATGGCAAGGCCATCTGGAGGGTATTGTACGAACAGATTATCCTGAAATGGGGGAGACCCCGGTGGTTCCTCAGTGACAATGGAACAGAGTTCGTAGGGAAAAATATTGAGAGGCCCCTAGCTGACCTAGGAATTAAACACACTACAACGCCCTTGTACCACCCCCAAGGTAACCCGGTAGAAAGAGTAAATCGCAACCTACGCCCCATGGTCGGAATATTCGTAGGGGAGAACCACCTCCCAGAATTCGAATTCGCACTGAACACAAGTCTCCACACGGCCTTAGGAGTATCTCCAGCTTTCTTGAACTTAGGACGAGAACCCAGACCCCCACTTCCTGCTCTAGAAACCCCTAGCCAACCTTGTCCTGATGGGAAAAGCCCATTCCCCCTAGTGAAGAACAACAGATGGAGTGGTCGGATCGGATGAAACGCATGATACACATGTATGATTTGGTACTAAAGAACTCGGGTGAATCCTTCGTAAGAAACGCGAAGTATTATGACCAACACCATCGGGAAGAACAATTCAGGGTGGGGGATTTGGTATTGAGGCGAGCTCGCACCTTGTCACAAGCTTCTCAAGGCTTTATGGCAAAACTCGCCCCAAAGTATGCCGGACCCTGGATGGTGCGGAACGCGAGGTCCTCAGTAGTTTATGATCTGGAAGACCCTGATGGGAAACGATACCTGCACATTGAAGATTTAGAACGATTTATTCCGCCCACAGATGAACCCCTCGAAGGAACCCCTAGTCCCCCCATACGGGCGCATCTGGGGGCACCAGGTGCCCATGGGGGAGTTGCCGGTGCCGGCGGAGGAGAGTCCTGCTGCCCAGAAGATGATGGAGGTCCTGGCGCAAGGGAGAGAAGAAACGGAGAGGGAGAGGGAGGAGAACACAGCCCTGCGCAGAGAGCAGGAGAGGCTCCAGAGGGCGGAGACGATCCGCGGGTCGCTGGAGGCGATCCAGTGTCCCTCACTCCCGACCCCCAACCGACAGACAGCCTCACTGCTGACCAGATCGAGGACACCCCCTGGACAGACGCAACCGACCCTACGCCACTCCATCTCTCCCAAACCGCAACCCCTCGTGGCCCAGATCAGGTCCCTATCCCTGATCCCCCCCCCCCCCCCCCCACACGGAAAGGCCCAGGGCGGCCGAGGAAAGTCGCCATCCTGCGTCCCCCAGACGAGCTCATCCACTCGCGGCCCAGGCCCGGACCCCGCAAGATCCCCAATCCCTAGCTTGATGTCCAATCCCCAAACCCCTAGCCCTTCAAGGGATCTCTCCCCAGCAACCAACTCCAACGACGGGAACGACAGCTCGACGCCCCAATACCACAGACGACCACACACCCCGACAATATGTACCAAACGTTCCCTAGGAACCCCCCCGTGCTTCGGGCGGGGTTGCTGGAAGTGCGGAGGTGAGGGACACATTTCCAGGGACTACCCCACGAAGCGTCGCAAGTGCCTCTACTGCGGCAGAGTTGACTACGATGCTAAGTCGTGTCTCTGGCAACAGTAGACTCATCTTCATTTCCTTTATATTTTTTCTGTATATTTTCATTATTTTTCCCTCATTTTTTTTATTGTTTTTATCGTATTGTTGAATTTCGTATTTCCGGTCACATTACCTCAATCTATCACCCGCGAATGGCTGGGAAATTATTATTTTTTCATTTTTCTTATATAGTTTGTTGTATCACTGGCGAAGGAGCCAGTCAATAAAGAGGGGGACCAGGTAACATGTGTCATTGTCCCAATTATTGGTATTCCTGTCCCCATACTACCCTACCCTGCCCTCCCTAAATTAGCGAGTCCCACGGTCCTTAAGACCGTAGAACATGGCTACCCCCGGGACTTTGTGACCCCTCCCCACAACCCTACCAACCACTCCCCCTTGGGCCCCAGAATGGTATGAATGAGCGATGGATGCATAGGGTGAGTGTAAATAATGTAGGAATGAATGACTAATGGAGGAGGGCACGGAGAAGAAACCCCACCGAGCGCCGTAGAAGAAGAGGCAGCATCCCACTCCTTCGAATCTGGCGCCGTGAGAAAATGGTGAGTCCGCCAGCCGCAGAGGGGAGCAACCATCCAGCCAGCTCCTGCGCGCACACCCTCCTGCGCTGAACGAACGCAAGGGAATGCGCGATGAACTCCAGGATCCTGATTGGCATTGACCCAATAGATCTAGGGTTCAATCCAATCAGGATCAACGGAACGAGGGGAATGACCGGGAAATGGGTCAAAAGGAAGAAAAAGACGGAAATGAACCAAAAAACACGTGTGAATAAATTACACAGTGCTACGACGATATACGACAACCTGTTGCCCAAGCCCAGTGCTATTCATAATTAATTAACCCAGTGAGATCGAGTGGAGATCGGAGAAGACACTAGTGAGAGAATTGACGGAGAACGTGAGAAGGTGCCGGAGTGCAATAATGAGGGAGAAGAGACGAAGGGAATCAGGAGAAGCGAGGAGTGTTGTGGTCAAGTGCCCGAGAGGTTAAACCAGTGGAAGGAAGGCCGAATAGTGTGGGAGCGCGACAGAGAGCGCCCACGCTACCCGAACTCAACCCCAAATCCCAGAGACCAGAGAAGGACAGTGAAGAACCTGATCCAGTTATCAACAAGGACGGGAATCCACTCGCCAAGGTCTGAATGAATTCTTCCCGTATAACCCCCCCCCCCCCCCCCTGTCGTCGCACTGATTTTCCCTAGTGTCCCCTATGAGAGTGAGAGAGTGAGGAACAACATTGTCCCGGTGGATTGTTGCGCGTGTCACTCCAAATGCCCCTTCTGGGAAAGGAGAAAACGATTGTATTTGTTGAAGGTCATGCAGGCCAGTTTCATGCTGGTACCATTAGCCCCCTAGAAGAGCCTGAGCCCTAGACCATTGCTGGCAGTCATTATTGTTATTGTTCCAACGGATTCTTCCGATGTTAGCGGTTATTATTATTAGTTGAGATTGTTATTCTCCCATCTGGAGAATCATCAGTAGTATTATTATTATTTGGATTTGTAGTTCTCCCACACGGAGAATCCTCATGATTATTATTATTATTCGGGATTAGTATTTGGAAAAATTACTCGAGGAGACTGAAGCCGAATAAACCATTTGTTATTTATTTGGGTCAGCTTATTATTATTATTCCCCCCCCCCCCCTTTTTCCCTGCAGATCCCCGTTCGTTGTGAAACCCTTTCCCTAAAATCCTACCATCGAGGTCGACGGGATTAAAAGGGATAGGTCACAAGGTTTTACCGCGTAAATTTCCATTTCAATTAGATAATTATCCATTCCTAAATGATGAAATTGATTTCTCTGATATCATCAAATGATTTGCGAATGAATAAGCAAGATTTTAATTCTTTCAAAATTTTTATCTGCCATCTATACATATAAGAAGTTTCAATTCATAATAAATTAATTACGCTTTCAGGAATTATAAAAAATCCTATCTGCCAAGTATATGGATCTTGGTCAGAGTACGTTATAACACCACGTTTCCTTTTGAGGCGTCTTGGGAGGGGGATTGAAAGGAAAGAGGAGAAAGGTGGGAATTTGGCCGAAGCCAGGAGAGCCTAGCTCTCTGGGGTCTGGTTCACGTCTGTGGCCTTGGTGTTGCCACCTCCACCATCACAACCGCCTTGGCTTTCCCTTGGCATTGGTTGTGGCGTCAACTCAGCCCTCACCTCCCTTAGGCTTCTCCTTGGGAGACTGGCGTCTAATGGTAGATGGGCGTGTCTGAATCACAGTCCCTCTAGGGAGAAACGTTCCAGACTTGGTAGTCTGCGGTATCCTCGTGGGTGAGCGTGTCCATCATATTTTCATGACCTCGCGTCACTCTCGGAAATATGTGGAGCCTCATCCCCTTTCGATTCATCAGAGCGGTAATGGATCATAACAGGGACTCATCCTCGTTATGATTCTCGCGAGTCCGCCGCCCGAGGCAGACTAATCTGTCCCTGTGTCTCTGAGGAGCGATTCTGCGCGTCAAAACGTGCTTATCAATGACGATAATTTTTCTCCCGCCAGAGTGCGTTTCAGTTGATTGGAGATGAAATTAATCGATGTTAGGAACGCTTTCTCATTTTGTAGTGGTGGAATTCTACCCACCAAAATGGCTAAAATTTTGAGACGCATTGCTCCGGAATGCGTAAATCTATTTTGCATCAATATGTAACATCTTTGAAAATCAATGATAAATTTACCTCTTCTGACAGTGTTGACTCATACTTTTGATAATCAATTAGTGCACTTCTCACATGCTTATTCGTTGTGCTCCAATTTGGTAAGTACCATTTATTTCCAGTATTGACTTCCTCATATCAAGGAACTTACTCACATAATGTTAATCCAGAATAAAAAAACACACTAATATTAATTCTGCTCTTTTTTCTGTATCTTCCATTAAAAGATGTACGAGTGAAGTTTTTAACAAATTATTACAATCCCGTCATATTTGATAAAATTCCAAGTTCAATTTGTACAGTACATTCAATTTATGAAACAGGGTCTTATTGCATTCATTTGATGAAAATAATATTGACTCGAAAAAAAACTATCTAAAATAACATTTAATTTTTTTTCACGTAAACGACTTCCCCTTAATAACTCCCCTTGCCTTGGCCCAACATCAACGTTTTCATAATCATTTATGTTATCATCTGCGAAGTTATGCAGTCCAGGGTCTCCTACGTTATCAATACCATCATCATAATCTTCCTGTTCGCTTCTATGTAAATTAAATCAAGCCAACATAGAACGAATTCATCAAATTAAGGTAAAAAAGAGAAATACCCGTGTTCAATTAGTAAATTATGAAGAATAGCACGAGAGAGATCTTCAAGAAGAGATTCCCCCAGAACTCGTCGCAAAACACGTCGACGGGAACGAGCAACCAAACGAAGAACCAATCATCAACCAGGAATTAATACAGGTAACCAAACCAGCTGGCAGACTGGGCTCCTTCAACCATGTCTGGAAGCATATCACTTCGAATAAACTAATTCTGAACATTCTACAAGGATATAGAATTCCTTTTATCAAAATACCAACCCAGAGTCGTGTCCCAAAAGAAAGAAGTTTTCCAAAAACTGAAGCAAAGCAGCTTGATATTGAAATTGAGAAATTATTAAGAAAGGGTGCTGTAGAGGAATGTTCTCATTGTGATGGAGAATTTATATCGTCATACTTTCTCGTTCCAAAACCTGATGGCTCTTTCCGATTCATTTTCAATTTTGTTAAATTGAACGAATTCATTCAAAATCATCATTTCAAGATGGAAGACATGAAAAGTGTTCTAGGGTTATTATCGAAAAATGATTACATGGGGTCTATCGATTTAAAGGACGCATACTTCGTTGTCCCAATTCATGAAAACCATAAGAAATTTCTGCGTTTTCAGTTTAAAGGTAAACTTTTCCAATTTTCATGTCTTCCATTCGGATTATGTTCCAGTCCATACGTTTTTACAAAAATCATGAAGCCGGTTGTTAATATCCTGAGAACAAAGGGAATGTTTTTAGTACTTTATCTCGATGATTTTATTTTCATAAACCAATCGAAGAGTCGTTGCGAGAAAAATATAAAATAAAGTATAAAAATACTAGAAAATTTAGGCTTCATTATTAATTTTCAAAAAAGTTGTCTAACAGCCAGTCAACAATGTCAATTCTTGGGTTTTATAATTTATTCAATTAATTTCACTTTAAACCTGATAGAGAGGAAGAAAAAGCAAATCGTAGATTTGACTAATCACTTTAAAATTAACAAAACTTATAAAATCAGAGAGTTTGCCACATTCTTAGGGATATTAACAGCAGCCTGCCCGGCAATAGCTTATGGTCCAATTCACTGCAAGAGACTGGAAAGACAGAAATATTTAGCCTTAAAAATGAATGGAGAAAATTACGAAGGAAAAATTCATATTAATGAAAAAATGATTGAAGAACTTGAATGGTGGAGAATTCATGCCATTATAGGCTCATGTCCAATTAGAACTCACAGATTTACAAAAGAAATTTTCTCTGACTCTTCATTAACAGGCTGGGGATGTTTCTGTGAGGGAGAAGAAGCTTCTGGGTTTTGGAATGAAGACGAAAAGGAGGATCATATAAATTATCTTGAGCTACTTGCAGCCTTTTTCGCATTAAAATGCTTTGCTTCTGACCAATACAGTTGCGAGATTCTACTACGGTTGGATAACACTACTGCGATAGCATACGTGAACAGAGCGGGGGGAGTACAATTCCCCCACCTCAGTGAGCTTGCTAGAACGATTTGGAACTGGTGCGAAGAGAGGAAACTATGGATCAAGGCATCGTATATCCGTTCGGCTGAGAATGTTGAAGCAGACGCAGCTTCCCGTAATACTAATGATGACACTGAATGGGAACTGTCTCAGTACGCTTTTGACCAAATTGAGGAAAAATTTGGTCCATTCTCTGTCGATTTATTTGCATCTCGGATGAACAAAAAATGTGAAACATTCTATTCACGGTTTCCAGATCCAGAGGCAGAACTAGTAGATGCTTTTACCACTAATTGGGAAAAGATCAACTTCTATGCTTTTCCTCCCTTCGCACTAGTTCTTCGTTGTCTACGAAAAATTATAAATGATAAAGCGGCAGGCGTATTAGTTGTCCCATTCTGGCCTACCCAACCGTGGTATCCGTTATTCAGGTCTCTTCTATCAGGAGAGACAATTACATTCAAACCCAATAATGCATTGTTGAAATCTCCGTTCAGGCAAGAAACTCATCCTCTGGCATCCCAGCTTTCATTGGTGGCAGGAAAATTATCAGGACTGCATTTCTAAAACAGGGTATCACCGAAGACTCAGTAGAGACAATGATTGATTCTATATCAAAATCAACTCGCAATCAATATGAGAGCAGTTTGAGATCTTGGTGGGTCTATTCGCATGAACGCAACTTAAACATTCACAATGCTAAAACTTCCGATATAATCAGTTTCCTGAATAACAAATTAAAGAATGGTGCCAGCTACAGTTCCTCGAATACTCAACGATCGGCAATTTCATTAATAACGATCTATGACATTAACAAAGATGGTTTAATCACGAGGTTTTTCAAAGGTGCTTACAGAAAAAACCCGACCAAACCTAAATATGCCACTACTTGGGATGTTTCTCCAGTCCTTCTCTTCCTCGAGAAGTTATCACCACTGGAAGATTTGAAGTTAAAAGAAGCAGGAGAAAAGGTCGCGACCCTGCTAGCCCTCACAACTGCGCAGAGATTGCAAACTCTATCTCTAATAAATATCGATAATATCGAAAAATCTAAAGATGGCATCAGAATAAAAATTACTGATTTAATCAAAACATCAAAACCCGGTGCATATCACCCAGAATTAATACTCCCAACTTTCAAGGAAAGACCAGGGGTATGTGTAGCCACTACCATTTTGGAATATTTAGAACGTACTAAAGATTTAAGAAATGGAGGTGTAAAAAATTTACTGCTTTCGTCAATCAAACCGTACAAGGCAGCAACTTCACAAACGATTGGACATTGGATTAAAAATCTCCTTAACAAAGCTGGTATAGATACAAAGAAATTTTCAGCGTATTCTACGCGCCACGCAGCAGTGTCCACTGCTCACAGTAGAGGAGTGGATGTCTCCACAATCAGAAGAAGTGCTGGATGGTCCGAGGGATCCTTAACATTTTTCAAGTTTTATAATAAACCTATCCAAACATCCAATGACAAATTCGCACGTAAAATTTTAAGTCCAATGTAAAAATATCATGGAAGACATTGTCTTCAAATAAGAATAAATCTGAAGTATTAAGATGATAAATTCATTCACATCTTAGAGGGGAATTATCCCACACTCTAAAGAACTACAATACTACTCCTTACTGTCATCGAGAACGAGACTTCGCAATATAATTAAACGATCAAACGAGCCCGCCGAAGGCGGGCGAAGTTTGATCAAAATTATATGAAGAAGTCTCGTTCGAAGATGATAGTATCCCACCCTAGTACAACCCAAAAGATCTATCCCTACTATCATCTTCGCGATATACTGTGATAATTCCCATATCGTCACACAAACCAATATGAAGATAGCCACAAACGGGGTACCACAAGAGGGCGCCACAGGTGGGAATGGGGGCAAATTCAAAAAATTACACTCTGAAACGTTGTGGTGTGAGCATGACAAGCATGACTACAATACTACTCCTTACTATCATCTTCGAACGAGACTTCTTCATATAATTTTGATCAAACGAGCCCGCCGAAGGCGGGCGAAGTTTGATCGTTTAATTATACATATAGCCTCAAGTCTTTAAGTGATTAATGGTTGTATATACTGAAACGTAAAATTCCACCTTGCCTTACATCTTTATCGTCTGGGCGCGTTCATTTATGTTTGTTAAATATTTCTATCCAGAACGACAATCAACCATCTGGCAACGAGGGATCTCTTTGTTAAATTGAATGATGTATTGATTATTATCAATGTTTGTTTGATTTTTGGATTTTAGCGTGTTAAAAAAGAAGGCAACGATCGACCAAGAGAGCGGTCACCCGATAACATACCCGGCCAATCAATTGATATCTAGAGGTCAATGACGGCACTGACCCTTGATGTGACAATTTGGGGACGCTTGGCTCCACTTCGAACACAATAAGTCGCCTAGTACGATCATCTTTCGAACGTGATCCAAACGCTAACGGTCAGCATCGTAAGTCATCAACAGGCTGGATTAAATCCTTTTGATCTATCGAGCAACCATCGTGTGACCACCTTACAACCGGCGCAGTGACAATTATCACAATCAGAAGAAAATTATCAAGTAAAAATCTTAGACAGTATCAGTGAAATTTATCCATGTTATGACGTGAAAATCTAGTCAAGGAGGAAAGTATATTTTTTATAATTCCGGTAAATTCATTGTCTAAACCCATCAGAAAGTCTTCAATTGGTTATCAATCTATCAGACAGACCAGCGGGGCATCAAGAAATACTGTCCACTGGTAAGTATCTGAAAATCGACTGCGTCATTGCTCGTGTCGGCAGTTACTGCGGCGAGCCAGGGCGAGAAATCGCCAAATCTTGGGTAACATGGTCCTTCGAGCTGGATCGAGAAATTGACCCGGACCGCATTGCAGAAAATTATCGTGAGGAAACTGTGAAAAAAGTGCAAAAAAATCAGTGAAATTCATCCGTAAAAATTATCAGTGAAATAATCAAGAGAGGAAAGACATTAACGGTTGAGACAACTATCCCCTCTCGTTGAAACAATGCAATAGAGACACGTGAATAAAAATAATAATTTCGACTATTCTAGAAATTCATCGAGTTATTCATGTGTGCGGTTTGATCAGAGTGTTGCATTTGTTTACATCGTGAGTGCGAGAGGCAGAACATCCAAACAGAAACCATCGAGTGTTCCCGGAAAGCCGAGTATATCCGAGCAACGACTTCGATAACCATTCCCACCATCGACCAGATCTTCAACGATCTTCTATGTCACCGCATCAAGAGTAAGTGGGAACAACGAAGCCCCGCCCACTTATCGATATTCACCCACAGCTGTTCATACGCCGAAACGGCTTGCCTCAACTGCCAAATTTGTAATAATCGCCAACTATTGCCAATTATCTGTTACTTATGGGTTAATTATTAAAATTTAAGTATCATTTTAACAGTTAATCATGGCTGAACAAATTAATAAGCCTAACATTGTTCTAGGGAACGACAAAAACGAAAAGGAACATAAAGCCGAATCCAAAACTCCCAAACAGATGGATAACTGGAGCAAACAGGTAGAGGAGCATGAAAGACAGTTTGAACTGTTGCCTGCTGCAAGGGATCTGACAACTCGATTCGATGAGTCACCAATAACAGTTAAAATCAATCCCAATTTCATACCATCGAAAGCCGACGAGCCTCATCAAATTCCTGAAGATAAGGAAAATCCGGATTGCATCGACAGCATCAATGAGAACAGCGTCGATGAGAACCGCATCAATTCAGCGGAAACGGGACAAACAGCGAATATCACTGTACGCGCTGATATTCAGCGTGATCCTGAAGACACATCGAGGAGAACAACCTCGCCAAAATCCTACGAAGACGACGCTGTGTGGAAACGTAGATTCCTCAACCAGACTAATCTCTTCCAGATGATGAAGAAGACTTACATCCAACTGACCTTGAGTGTGTTGGCTGAAGAAGATGATGGAACCACTGGACAACAGTGGGAAGAATAATTTAAGGAGAACTTTGACAGAGTCATGAGAATGGTCCAAAGTCATCAAAAGATTACTGATGTGGACAGGATGCTGTACTTGAAATCAGCGATTAAAGGAGATGCTGCCAAACTGATCGGCAACTTAACCGTCACCCATGAAAATTATCATGTAGCTTGGGCTGCATTGGTCAACCGCTACGAGAATCCACGGCAAATTGCCATTGAGCAATTCATACACTGAATGAATCGCTGGAAGTGACCAAGGAGCTCAACATCCCAGACATTGGGAATTTAGCCATGACGGTGACATTGAGAGAAATTATCGATGATGAATCGCTTCAAGCATGGGATTTACATCAAGGCAGGAGCAAGGGAATTCCAACACTAGAGGAATTTACAGAATTCATCAAAACGAGAGCCGTAGCTTTAGGAAGTTCTCAAAAGAAGGGATCGCTTGAAGCAGCACCGAAGCCTTATTCACAAGAGCCTGACAGCCAATTATCGGCAACACCACCAAGGCAATAATCGGTGAATACAACAACGACATCAAACCCAGCTCAACATGAAGAGACACCAGCCACACCTAAGTGTGCTGGGTGCGGGAAAGACCACCTTGTGGGTCCCAAATAGGGCAAGTTCGCATGGATTACCAAGGAGAACCGAAACAAACTAATAGCGGAAGAAAAACTTTCCTATATCTATCTCGGTCCTCACATATTGAGGAAATGTGGCTCAGAACAACGCTGCAGAAATTGCAAAGAAAAGCATCACACAATGATTTGTCCAAAGATGTCACAATCATCCTTGAACCAAGAATCGTCGAGTCAAGCATCGACCGACAAGACGAAATGAAGGTCAAGAAAGTCAACGATTCCAGTATCCAGCGAAGAAACATCATTAAACTTGGCCAACAGGCCAGAACCAATAATCAGAATGAATAGACTGAAAGTACATCAGGATCATCAAGAAATTATCACAGCAATCCGCAACTCATCACATCAGCTACATCATCAGAGTCTCTAACATCAAGTACCACATCCAGAAAGCTGACAACTACTTGCAACAGCCCTTGTAACAGTCAGTTGATCAAATGGAATACATCGAAGAGCACGAGTTCTAATTGATCAAGGATCAGAATCGACCTCCATTACTGAAACATTGGCTTCCAGCCTGAAGTTGAGGAGGAAAGCATCAAGTATCCAAATCATTGGCATCGGAAACAATCATCAATCATCGAGAGGTGAAGCTACATCGACTCTTCAGTGAGACCGGCCTCACAAACCGGCAATAGAGTGCAATGCCTTCATCTTGAATAAACTAACAGCTGAAATACCACCGTTTACGTGCAGATCCAGTGCCATTGGAGAGTTCAAACCACTAGACTTGGCCGATCCAACTTACTGGAAGACTGGACACATCGACATCATCCTGGGCTGTAATTATTATCACGAAATAATCAAAGTAGAACTTATCAAGCTAGAAAATTATCAACTGATCGCTCAGAAAACGATCTTGGGCTGGATCGTATCAAGACCAACGTGCTGCAATCACTGTTATCCCAGAACATCATTAACAGTGACAAAGAAATCGGCAAATCAACAATTAATTGATTTACTGAGAAGTTTCTGGGAACAAGAAGAGAGATCATCGCCACCATCAAGTCAATTAATGACGGAAGAGCAAGAGTGTGAAGATTACTTCGTGGGAACCCATTACAGAGACTCGTCAGGCAGATACGTGGTCAGAATCCCGTTTCAATCTAATCCTGAATCTCCTGGATCAACGAATACGAGGAACTGGGGCATATGGTTCAAGTTCCACCGGGAATTATCAGCACGAGATCATTCTATTTTCCTCATCATAGCGTGCTCCGTGAAGCCAGCGTGACAACTAAACTGAGAGTTGTCTTTAACAGATCAGATGAATCATCGCGCGGAGTATCATTAAATGACATCACACATGCTGGACCAAAGCTACAGAAAAACAGCTCCGATGTTCCCTTGTGGTTCCAGATGTATAGATACGTCTTCGGAACTGACATCACGAAGATGTTTCGACAGATCAGGGTAGATCCCGAAGATTAGGATTATCAAAGGATGCTCTGGACGGACAGGCATCAACAGCAACGAGAGTATCAATTAACAACGGTAACATACGGAAAAACAAGTACTCCGTGGTTATCTCTCCGAATTCTGAAGCAACTCGCAGAAGATGAAGGATACCAGTCCCCTAAGGCGTCACAAACCTCAGAAAAGGGACGATACGTGGATGACCTCTTTGGAGGAGCGGATAACTTATCAGAACTTGCAGCCATCATCAAGGAGCTGATCACTCTTTGTATGACAGGCGGCTTTCCGTTGCAGAAGTGGTGTAACAACGCACCACATAAACTTATCGAGTTGAAACTGGCATCATCGTCTTCAACAACATCAACTTCATCATCAAATGGAAGCATCACACAGACATACTCCAGTTCAAAGCGAAGCCCGTCGCCAAGTCCAGCTCAGCAAAAGAATCATATTATCCGAGATTGCACAGATATACGATCCACTGGGTCTGAAATCACCAGTGATCGTACGTACTAAGATGATTATGGAAAAGTTATGGTTCAGTAAAGCCGGTTGGGATGAGGAACTGCCTGAGCATATAAAAATCAAGTGGAGCAGCTTGAGGGACAGCTTACAACTTCAAGAAGACACCCCTAGATGAATTCAACTATCAGACGACAATTAAGACATTCAGCTACATGGGTTTGCTGCTGCATCAAACGATACCATGGGCGCAGCAATCTACACCAGAACAATTGGATCCAATAGACAATCTTGGTCTGTGCTAAAACAAAGGTAGCTCCTTCGAAGCAGATGACCATCCCACGACTGGAATTGACAGCAGCTATGATGGTAGCAGAGCTAGCAAGCTATGTCAGGACAATCATCGAATTTCCAAACATCGATACGTATCTGTGGACAGATTCATCAGTGACTCTAGCCTGGATGAAGAGTCACCCATCAAGATGGCAAGTTTTAGTCAGAAATCGAGTACAAAAAATCCACGGAACTCAGCCGACAGCAACATGGAGACATATCAATGGGAAGCAGAATCCTGCCGATTGTGCTTCCAGTGGTATAAAACCGGAGCAACTAGCCAATGATCAGTTCTGGTGTCATGGGCCAGACTGACTGCAACAAGATCAAGAGACTTGGCCAGTATCACCAATAGAGTCATCAACAGAAATGACATTGAGAGAACGACCCACACCAGTCCAAGCATTTCCAGTTAATCAACAACCAGGCGAAGAAGAAGAAATGCTAACGAGATACTCTTCATTAACAAGACTGTTAAAGATATCTGCTTGGATCAGAAAAGCACTCAGTAGATTCAAAAGACTTCCTGTTCCACAATCGCAAGTTATCACTCCAGATGAGCTGGAGAACGAGCGTATCTACTGGTTGATTTATACACGATCTATCTACTCCGATAGAGAGATCCGCATCCTGCAAAGAGGACAACCATTACCAACCAACAATGCGTTGAAGGACTTGGTACCAGTCCTGGACGATGAAGGGATTCTTCGAGTTGGTGGACGTCTGGGAAACGCACAGATAGACTTTGAAGAGCAGCATCAGGCAATTATCCCGAGAGAATCCAAATTATCAACGCTCATTATCAAAGATGCCCACATGAAGACGTGTCATGGTGGGACGCAGCTAACCTCAGCACCAACACGCCAACAATATCGGATTGTTGGAGGAAGTGGACCTGTAAGTTCGTACATGTTGAAGTGTATCATTTGTGCCAGGTGGAGGCAAATTAGATCCAAGCAGTTGATGGAACAGCTACCCATCGAGAGGCTAAATGCTACAAGAGTATTTGAGCATGCTGGTGTAGAGTTTGCTGGACCAGTTCACATTCTACGTTATCGGAAGATGGGAGCCAAAGCATACAAATCTTACATCGCTGTTTTTGTATGCATGGTGACCTCAGTAATGCACTTGGAACTTGTGATAAACATGACGACACAAGCCTTCCTCGTTGCATTCAAAAGATTCACATCTAGAAGACGAATCTACAAGACACTGCATAGTGACAACGGAGGAAACTTCATCGGAGCAGAGATAGAACCCAAGAATCTCTTCAGCCAATCATCAGCCAAACTCAAAAGGTTAGCAGGCATGTTAGCAAAGAGCGGCACAGAATGGAAATTCACCCCTCCCCGGGCGCCGCACATGGGAGGAAAGTGGGAAGCAGCAGTCAAATCCGTGAAGCATCATTTACGGAGAGCAATCGGTGGAACCAACCTGACATACGAAGAATTTACAACTCTTCTGTGTCAGATAGAAGCTGTAGTCAACTCGCGACCGCTTTATTCTTTAACTGATGATCCAGAGGACATGCAGGCAATCACCCCAGGCCACTTTCTAGTTGGACATTCACTGACGTTGGTACCTGAGCCATCTCTTTGTCATCTAGGGACCAACATCTTGGGAAGATGGCAAATCATCGCACATAGAGTGCAACAATTTTGGGATCAGTGGCATCGTGAATGCATCCAACGCTATCAGGCAATGAACAAGTGGATGCGGCCAGAGGAAAATGTAAAAGTTGGTCAATTGGTCCTCAACGAAGATGGAGATTATCCACCGTCGAAATGGCCGCTGGCCAGAGTCATCGTACCTCACGTCACCAGAGATGGACATGTGAGAATCATCAAAGTGATATCAGCAGGAAAAATGTTCTATCGGCCAGTACACAAATTGATTTCTTTGCCCTTCGAAGACGAAGGTGATGTACTGCCCGAAGAAATGGAAAGAATTCTTCGTTTAGAAAGAGGAGACGAAGATGTTCAAGATCGACAGCAGCATGACACCAATGATGGGAACTATGATGATGACAACGAGCAACCTCGACCAGAAACATCATCAGATGAGTCGCCCCCAAAAACTCGTTGACGGCGGGCGGTATGTTGGAAAAAAAGGCAATTATCGCCCAAGAGAGCGGTCAGTCCATAACATACCCGGCCAATTAATTGACATCTAGAGGTCAGTGACGGCGGACCCTTGACGTGACAATTTGGGAACGCTTGGCTTCACTTCGAATGCGACGAGTTGCCGACTACGATCGTCTTCCAAACGTGATCCAAACGCTAACGGTCAGCATCGTAAATCATCAGCAAGCTGAATTGAATTCTTTTGATCCGTCGGGCAACCATCGTGTGACCGCCTTTCAACCACAGCGGTACAGTGACAATTATCACAACCAGAAGAAAATTATCAAATGAAAAGCTTAGACAGTATCAGCGAAATTCATCTATGTAACCAAGTGAAAATCTAGTCAAGAATGAAAGTATATTTTCTATAATTCCGGTAAATTCATTGTGTAAACCCATCAGAAAGTTTTCAATTAGTTATCAATCTATCAATCAGACCAGCGGGGCATCAATAAATACAGTCCACTAGGAAGTATCTGGCAAATCGACGGCGTCATCGCTCGTGTCGGCAGTTACTGGAGCGAGCCAGAGTCAGAAATCGCCGATTTTGGTAACATACAGTTCATCGGATAGATCTTTGAATCTTTTTTACCGATGAGAAGCAGAGGGCATGACATGATAGACTGGTTACAGAGGAGGATTATCACCAATCAATTGGATCTCGGTGGAATATTGATGGGAGGCTTTACAGAGAATGAGTCTGGAATTCATAAAAACTCACAAATTGATCCCGTTCGCAAGCCCCACGGAATCATTTAATTCATTTTCACTGAGAGCTTCAATTAACGTTGACATTAACGATTTGAATTGACCAGGGGCCATCATCTTTTGTGGTATCATCATGGTGACGTCTAGGGTTATGAGCCAGTCCCTGCCTGCCAAGTTGGCGCAGCATGCCGGTCGGCTTCACCAGCGTGATGAGCCGCCATCTGGTGCATTTTCGTCCTGCATACGTTGCGTCGTATCGTTTGCCGATTAATTGAAAAATGAAAGGAGTTGTCAATCGATGAAAATTGGGAAAAAAAAGATTAACTTAATGTGATATTGCTGAGTAATTTTGTGGACAACTCGAATTTAATTTACATTCCTTTCTCCATCTGATGAGCAATTAGAGTCACTATTTGATTTTTGTGTCAAACTCCCAATTTTTATCAGTATTTTTGTCCTTTAGCGACTGTTTAGTAATGAATCAATTAAATCACGTTCTTTATAAAAAGCTAAATTAATTAATCAATTATTTATCGTACATCTCTCGTTAACAGTTAGCTCTTATCATATCAATAACTTGTCGGTGGGAATTATCATCAATGTTCGTGGCGGAAATCATCGTTTCTATTTTTCTCTTATTTTCGTTCGTAATTCAATTCATTATGATAGTGTTATGTCCGAAAGGACTAGTCTGTCGAGAATCTGACTATTCAACAAGGAAATTTAGAATTGAAAGGGAGGAGTGAAGCTCTTACCTTTCTTCTCGGAAAATTAGTTATGATTTTCCTTCTGCTGGTGTTTTCTTATTTTTCTATTTCTACGATTTTTATTTTATTGAAACTTTCTTTTGTTTGTTCTTGTAAGTGGATTAAATATTTGTGTGAAGGAGTCAAGGATGTAGGGAGTTTTCAAAGGAATATTCTCTTTTTGATTATTCCTTTTTTTCCCTATATTTTGACCCTTTTTTTTAGAATATTTTTTACAAATCCGATTGGTTGTGAGAACTTGGATCTTTGTAATCTTCTACAGATTCTAAGATTACTTACAGTTTTCTGGATCCTCCTCTTTACAGTTGTTATGTTGTTTTATTTTCTCGTTCGCCGGTTCGAGATTTCCGATATAATAATTCGTAGAAAAATTAACACTTTTAGGCCTGAGAAGTCCGCGTGTGCCTTGGTAAATTTCTGGCAGAATTATCCGAAATTCTGTACTTTATGCGAGGAGTTTTTCGCTTATCGAAAACTAAGTACTACAATTACTCCTAAAATTGGAGTAATTGGGCACACCAATACTTGTCCCGGAATTAGAGGCCTGTGTGTCTGCAAACGAAGTATTTTCACATATGTTTAGAAAAGATAGAGGAAGCACTTGAAAACCGTTGGGGAAATCCGAGGAAAGAATTTTACGACTTTCATGACTCAACGAAGGATTTAAATCACACTCGAAAACTATTTGAGAAAGATTGGAAAAACATAGCATAAAGAAGGTTTTGTATTTGGGAGGTCTTATTTTGTTGGAATTTTGAGAGTTCGAATTTCATTACTCCTTGTCTGTACACGAAGTCTTTTCCCCAAGTGTTCTGCACGTGTCGCCTCTTTAAATTTCCCTTCACTTACAGCTCATGGGTTAGCAAAATTGTTAACGTGTTGAATTGAAATAATAATTCAATTCTCGCGGTATTTTTTTGAGAAGAAATTGGGAGAACTAGAGTCTCTAGATCAGAGATGGGCAAGTTTCAGGTAGGCAAGATCGCTCGGCCTCAGCAATCCTCCTACCTGAGGTCATAAACTGCCCCCCCTCGCAATTGTAGTATGACGTATATTTTCCAGCACCGATTGTCGGTGACGAATCGTGTGAGCCTACGTGCAATTTTTCCTATCTTTCCTGAAGGGAGATTCTATCAGAAAGACGATGAAATTATTTTTTGCCAATTTTTCTCCCTCCTCAACGCATTTATAAGTTTTTTTTTTAATTGATATTTTCAAGATTTAATGATATAGGATTTTTTCAAGTATTAGATATATGACGTTCTAAAAAACGGGGACCTGAAATATAAGAAAATCAAACAAAAACTAACGAATGAACAGAAGTAATGTTCATCTCCAGAACTTTCATTATTTCTATCCCTCTTAGAAAATTATAAAAAATTGTCATACATAAAACACTGTTAATACATAAGATTTCGAAGATGACATTGATATGCACCTATGATCATCTCGGTAATGATTAGTGATTGTTGCATATCCATTAAATGAGTGATGAAGAAGTTATGAACAATCATATTCTCCTGTCTTTCCAATAACGTTCAGCGAAATATTTTAAACTGAGCGAAATAACGTAATTTTTTCCGATCATAGTTTGTATAAAATTAAATCATAAACTTGAGAGCATTCGGAAAAAATTGGATAATTTTCTGAAAAAATGACCTCTCAAAATATATTCCGAATGATTTGAGAGTTCTCAGTTTCGATCAAATTTGATTTTTTTTCAATTTGAAATTATCTGCGTGATCCGATATCAGGGAAAAATGGTGACAGAATTCTGCGCGGAGAAGGGGATAAATGAGCGTTCGTACTCATTTCGGGGGGACTGGGACCGACCCGGATCTAATAGGATTAACGCCGGGCCATTGTTAGTACTAACGAAGGTCAAGATCGCCAAGATCTAAAAGATCTCGATTTGCCCATCTCTGCTCTACACGTGGCCTGCAGATACTCTTTACTTTAATATTTATTTCTTACTGAATTCTTAACATTATTTTAATAGAAATGTGTTCCCTATGATTAGTTTCAAAATTAGCGGTTAACTCCCAGGGTTAATATGGAATCCGAGGGGCCCAGCATCGCAACTGGATGGATACGTGACAGTAGCGTCTCGCGGCCTAGGGGAATTTGCTTAGAGAATTTCTAGTCATCAATACTAACTGCAGATGGCAGCATATAGCGTTTTGGCGCGTTTCATCCAAATCCAACTTCAATAAGAGTTTTGATCAATAACGGCGTTCGGTGATAATTGTAGGAAATTATGAGTTTAATCTGATTGAATAAATTCTTTCACTATTTTATTTAATTCTGACGAATTGTTCCATTTTTTCATTCATATATCGTGCTGTTCACCATTTCTGTAAATTTTATAAATCGAAAAGAATTAAAGGCAGTTGAAGAGTTCCCCTGAATTCCAACAGTGACCCATGGGAGAAGAGGAGCTAGACTAGCGAGCGAGGGGATTGTATTGTTGTTTGGTGGATAATTGTAAATTATCCTGGTGTCCTTGAAATTTGGTTTAATTTTGTTTATCCTTTTTGAACTTGCTTTTTTTTCGGAATTGCGTGTTTTGTTGGTTGACCGTTAGGCCAGAGAAATATCGGCACAATACCTAGTGAATAGACCTCGAGTAGTCCAGTGGCCCACTCGAGGGAATTTGCCCTCTGGAGCCAATCTTCTTTTCAACATTTTAAGAATGCGATGAGTGCATCCCGTGCACCAAGTAGTCCCAAGTTCCCAAATGAGGACAACAGTGATGCCTCAGTAACATCCGTTACTGGATTACCAGAAACATCAGAACAAACTTCGAACACTATGAGAACTTCGACAGTAATACCACAGATGAATTATTCAAGAGTAGCTGCAATGGAGCAACCAAAGATTACCAAATAATATGGTATCGTAATACAAGCTATCGAAGATATAACAATTCAAGATTTAACGTTAGTTCCTGGTAAAATTATTGATTCAAGGTGTATAACCGATCGAAAAAACTTCCTTGGTAGAATTTGTCATTTTCTATTAAGCAAGGCTCTGGTCCGAAAACTTGCTGATGTGTGTACAACCTTGACAGTTCGTGATCATACACTTCAGATTAGGCTGTATCATATTAATACACAGAAAGTGATTGTTTCGAATCTTGATCGAATAATTCCAGACAAACTCATCCTCAATATTAGAGCTGGATCGCACGCTGAGTTCTCTGATGTACGTTTATAAATCAAATGAATCTCAGCTATGACATGGGCTGTCAGAATGTTTATTCATTTCTTTGTGATGATTATCGATTTCTATTCCGACCAATCACAGACCGAATAAATGTGCACGTGGCTAACTTCACTGAATCCCATCTACTTCATTATAAAGGGACTCGTTGCTGAATGCGCGCTTCTTTTTTTTCTATTTTATCGCTTGGCATTTCCTAGAATTTACATGAAGTTGTCCAAGTGATTTTGAATCACTGTCTCATTCATATGCAAATGGTCACATTGTTGGTTTCTCGAATTTCGTCTTATCTCCGCATGTGTTGATAATTAATTTATAATCGATACCACTGGCTTCTTCATAGTAAATGAATCTAGTTGCGAGTCCTATCTAATCAAATTCACTGATTTTTCGCAAATAAATTGAAAATACCTAAAAGGAATACTCTGCAATGTCCTATTTCCTATTCTGATTTTTTATTCACAATCAATACCTGCCGAATCTCCATCGTAAATTGATCGAGAACAGCAGTAAAAAATGCTTGAGTAAGTTAAATATTCATATCTGCTTGGAATGGTAAAATCATATACACGGAGAAAAAAGTATGAGAAAAATTACCATTCCAGGCTGGTAATCGTGCATTGGCCTGCATTTCTGGTCAATTGTATGAAATAACTTGAGAAAAAATGAGGGTTAAATGATCAAATTTAAGAATTTGGTTGGTTACTTTTTAATGTGTAAACTGTAATTTTTCCGTTCTGACTAAATTCTATAGTACGTCTGTCACAAATCATAGAAACAAATTTGAAAAATTACACATACTCTGTTAATTTCTACCAGACCGATGAAACATTTTATTAGAATGAATCTTTGAAATTAGATTCTTCGGATATTATTGAATTATGTATGAATGGACTAAACAATTTATCATAGTGCTGTGAATTTTGTGCTATGCAGAACGGTAAAATTTACTAATATACTCGTATTTTTTCCCCTGCTGAACTACACGCTGAAATTTTCCATTCAAAATTTACTATGGGTGCACAATAGAGCCCGACTTTAATAACACTATCTAGAATTTTACTATAAAAATGACGAAATATCATATTGAGCTTATGAATATTTACTAATGACCATAGTAATTTGAGAAAGGTTACAATCACCTAAACTGTCCACTCAAATCCTAGCGTGTTCAAAAATTAATACTACAAATCTGCCTATCAATTTTTACTAAAGCCCCATAGTAAAATTTATTAAAATTCGAATTTAATTTGGCGCTTAATGTTAATTCAGTATGCGCTCATAGTAAAATGAAATACGTATTATCTTAGGAAACTTGTGAACATCTCGGTATAAACGTTTCCTAGACGAATTTTTTTCATTGCTGTATGTATTGGACTTTTGTTTCCAGTGGTAACTGTCAAATTTTAATATGTCCCATAGTAAACAGATGCGCGAACCCAATGACGCGCGCTATTTATTTGTTTCATCATCTTCTTTTCAAGGGACCGTGTTGTCAACGTAGTGTGTTCTCACCTAGTGAAAAAATAAACGTGTGCATGTGAAATATTGTGAAGTGATTGTGAAGAGGATTTTTGAAGTGGGTTATTTAATTGTGAAAGCTGATAGCACTATAATTTTAATTGGAAAAGAACTGTTAGATTTCAATTATTGCGATCATTTGGAAGCTTTCGCTGTTGGAGATAAAAATATTTTTCAATTGACATGCGTGTCTCTATATGAATTAGCATCGAATAATATGACAATCACTAATATTGTCAATGCTAATGATGGCAATAAATATATACCCAAAACTTGGATGTAAGAATTATTATAACTTTTATTGTTCTAATATATGCTTGTACGAATAAATATTTTTACCACATATTTGTCTATGTTGTTTCTGTTTGAATTTTCGTCGAAATTTATAAAATAATTTGTATTATCTCTTCATTTTAGAAGGAACGAATCAATTTATATTTAAGTTAAAATTATAATTTTTATATAAACCTTTTTTTTTTAATTTCACTGAAATTATTCTTAGAGTTTATGCAAACAAAAATTAAAATTAATTCCTTCAAAATATCTTATAGCGTTTTAAATAATTTTATGATGCTAAGTTACAGATTTTGTAATAACATAAATGATTTTTTATTAGGAAAAATTTATAGTTTTCAAAATAGATTTCTTATTTTTTTAAATCATATTTAAGGTAATTTTTCGAATGGCGTTCTAACTCATTTTACTATGGGACATTTTAATTGTTGCTATATACATTTTACTATGGGACATTTTAATTGTTGCTAACTTCACTCAAAACTGAAATTACTATGGGGCATCGCACAATTTAGTAATATGACAATAAAGTCGGCCGATAATATGTACCATAGTAAAAACTGATTTAGAAGATAAATAAAAATTAATACGATATTCTCACCGTGTATGTATTCGGGAACTATGTATACGGAGATCTTCGTGATCTCCCGTGTTCTCGGCGGGAATATTCAGGAACAGTCGGCATTAATCACGATTAACAGTTTCACTTTGACAGCACCATTTCGGAAGAGGTTATGAGTTAATATAATCAGTGTTTGTTATTGTGAAAAGAAGCAGCAGTTTTGAACGTAAGTGTGAGATTTTTTTGTAATTCATTTAATATTGGTTTCGAATGGAAAATCGCAAATCATTAACCTCAAATACTTTCTAATGCTTTCATTGTTCCAAATTCCTTTCTTTATTTTTAGTTTGTGATCAACATGGTACGATCAATTATGCCACAAAATTTAGAAATCTACAATTCACAAAAAATGAAACTAATTGAATTCAATGCATCGGCTCCAAGTGATAACGATCATATCTTTTTTCATCAAATATAAATAAATTAAATCCCCATTAAAGGACCATCATTTTATCATGTAGAACATATAGTCATTTTTAATGATAGTAATAAATGTAATTTGATTGTTGAAAAATATCACAATGTTTTCTTAGATGAACATACAAAGCTATTCATGCTGTTGAATTCCGAATACTCTTGGGCTATTTTGGCTCAAGAAGATTTATCCGGGTGCTCGATAACAAATTTAGTTAGATGTATGAGAGGTGAATTTTTTATTAAAAATTGGTGGTGAATAAAAAAGATTGGATAAAAAAAAATTCTCATACAATGTTTTTTTTTTCTTGTCCGGTCTACTACTTTTCAATTAATAAATTCATAGATTAATCATTAATTACATCCAAATTTATCTCATCTCTGAAAACAGGGAATTTCTATCATTTTTCTACGAAAATTTTTGATATTTCTGTGCAAAAGTGTGGGACAGTTGACGCTTAAAAAATGAGGTAAGGTTAGTAAATTCACTGTTCTGGGACAACAATTTTTATTATGCGTCATACATATTTTACTGCTTTCAGAATAACTACCCATGCGATTGGCACTGGAAATTTCAACCACAGCAGGCTAAAAAATGTTCAGACAATCTATTGAAATTTCTGATGTACAGACTAAATTTTCATGTTTAGTCGAAACGCTACACAATTACCATGCCGTATACGAATTTTTCTAAAATTTTCTCGATAATTTTTCTTCTCTTTTTCTCTCTGTGTATAGAAAGTCGATAGTAGTGTAATGAACCTTCCAATTACTTATTCAATTTAATTCTCTAGTTTATTAACATATTTGTTTCTCAACGTTTCTTAACAAATGTGTGATTTCCTGTGTGTCCGGTGCTTCAAATTCCAGGGTTCTTTTCCCAGGCGAATCACAGTTTTCGGTCCATTTACAAATAATTCTTTTATTTCCGCTTCTACCTTTAATTACGCTTGTAAATCAAATTTATTACCTTCATTACGTTTATTCTGTCGATTGTCATGTATTTATTATTCTCGGAGTGACTCTTACGCATTTCTTTTACTACTTATTAACATTTCTTCATTTTTATCATTTTTACCCTTAATTCCCCTCTAATTATTCTTTTGCTTCGAATTATTCTTTTAATGAAATAGGGAAATGCCTCTCAGGTGATATTTACGCATTGAGTAATTCAATCACGTGTTTCTTCATCATTGAGATGTTTTCTCCTGAAAATAACATTTTTTATTATTCCAATCATTAACAAATATCCACATACAAAAATCCAATAAAATATAAATCCAATAATAATCGCACAAATAATGAATTCTACTATATTTTCGTAAACCATTTCTCTTCTTAATACAAATCTGCCTTTTTAACCTCAATTTCCAATTACCATTTGAAATACATTTAATTCCATTTAAATCGCGAAGAGTCGATTCCTCGATAATAATATCGTCTGTCTCGGTTTCTCATGTCGTTTCCCTATTCCCGTTCGCGCGAGAGACACGAGGCGTTGATTACCTGAGCGACATACACGCTCCTTCTCCGAAGCTACACGCTCCTCTCACTCTTTCTTTCTTCCTAACCTCAACTATGTCCCTTTTGCGGGATTCGCGTGACTCTAATTTCCCTTTCCCTGACTCTACAGTGGTCCACAACAATTAATTCTAATGGTGTTCCACCTGTAAAGAATGATTCACCTGCACCCCCTTTGGGGGTTCACCTGTAAAAAATGATTCTACTGCAGTCCACAAGGGTCTGCTACAATCGTGATATTACCCTAGGCGTCGAATCGAAACACCATACGATTCAAAAATAGATAAGAGTTCAGCTTGTCCAGGCTTTGCACGCTCTGTCCAGCAGGGATCACTCCCAGAGATGCTCTGAGTTATCTGGCTTGGCAGCCAGAATATATGACCTCTTCAAAAACGCGATATGGGTCGACAAATTATCAAAAATAACAAAGAACGCGCCATTTGCACGTTTAAAACGTTCTGTATGATTAGTCCATATTAATTAAAATATTGGGGGAGCAAAAGATAACAAAATCCAAAGCAGAAAATATTACAACGCAAAAATAATTGCAATAAGGGAACCAAGTACTAGTCTCTCTATTTGCAATTACTGCAATGGGGAAGGGGAGATATGTTCTTCGAAGAAAAGCAGCTCCAAAATTCGACTATTGATGAGAATGTACATGTCGCGCCCGTCTTCTTCAACATTTAGTATAGTTTTCACGGAAAGACTGAGTTTTTTTTTTAACGGGCGCGCCATGTGTACTTTTATCAATAGTTGAATTTTGGAGCTGCTTCTCTTAGAAGAACATATCTCCCCTTCCCTATTCCAGTCATTGCAAATAGAGAGACTAGTACTTGGTTTCCTTATTGCCATTATTTTTGCGTCGAATATTTTTTGCTTTGGATTTTGTCTTCTTTTGCTCGACCAATATTTTAATTAATACTGACTAATCATACAGAACGTTTTAAACGTGCACATGGCGCGTTTTTCTTTATTTTTGATAATTTGTTGGCGTACTTAATTTATGTTTCAGATATTGTGAAAAATATTCCGAAAGAAGTTCATCTGTCTCAGTTCGCAGATGATACTTCTTTGCATTACTCTTTCTCTTTCTTGAAACGAGAAGTTTCCATAGTTGAGAGAGCTGTTCGTATTGTTAGTGACAACTTGTTGAGCATTGGTTTATCTCGGTCTCCTATAAAAACAAAATTCCTACACATTAATAAGAGGCGTGCTTCACCCACTGAAACATCCCTTTCAGTTGAAGGTCAGAGGATCATTTGTTCCCCAACCGTTCGCTTTCTTGGTGTTATTTTGGATCAAAAGTTCACCTCCAGGCAACAACATGAAAGCGTATAACAACAGGCTCTTAAGTCATTGAATTCAATTAAATTTCTTCGTGTCGTCTGGCGGGGTTCTGATCCTGAAGCACTCATTGTAATCTACAAAGCATTTTTTGAATCACTAATTAAGTATGGGTTATTCATATATTTTCTCACTAGAACGACCAGCATAAATAAACTCGAAAGATTGCAATATGATGCTATAAGACTATGCTTTGGGTACAGATAATCGACCCTGACAAATGTTTTTTTGGGAGAGAGCAAACTCTCGACAATTGAAGAAAGAGCTTCATTCTCAGGTGAAAGCTACTTCATGGAAGTATCATCGAACGAAAGATGAGACTCTATAGAAGATATCTCCAAGAGATTTTTCCTCTTCTGAACCAACTTCATAACTCATCATCTTTTGATATGTTTCTAACATCATTTAATAATGCCATATCCTCTCTGCCGATGAATACTGAACCTGGATTATCGATGAAAGCTATCTCTGATACTGATGAGAATCCGAAAACTGTTCTGAATAAATATCAATCAGATAAAAGTAGAATTTATACGGATGGGAGTAAGTATCATGGAGCCACGGCAGTGAGTACGAGCTTCTACTGTCCAGCTTAGGGATGTGCGATGTTGAAAAAAAATCGACATCGGAAACATTAATAGTAATTGAAAAAATCGATACACGACATTCGATTGTCGAGCAAAAAAAATCGAACAATCGACAAATCGTAATTTTTTTAACTTTCCAAGATTTTTTTCGGAATGAACACAGCATTCATATAATTACTGACGAACTTATTTCCATTAATTAACGAAATTATACATTTTTATTCAAATTTATCATTCATAAGATTCAGTTGTTTTTGTACGCTCCGTTTCTTTGCATGGATTCTTTTGTGTATTTCCCTCATCAAACGCCACCCTGCAAAGAGAAATTGTTTTAAATTCTTCTTTCATAAAATGCACAGTGAAATCAATTTCACCAGATGACATATTTATGCACTGATTGAATGTTATCTGCAAGCACACCTGGCTAAGGTCCTGATACGTGATAATAGAATCTTTTATTTGAAAAATACATGTAGCGTTCCTACTTTACCGACGCTACAGATTATCACTCTCATATTTTATTATTGTAGAAGATCGCAAGGGGATCACACCTTGCGCAGCCAATGAGAATCATCCTTCATTCTGATTGGCTCGTAGTGTTGTCACTTCACGTGACTATTAATTCATTAGTTCGGGAGCACTCACGGCTTTCCCTATTCAAACCCCCACTTTCAGAGAAGCGACGTTGATTAGCAACTAGCTTTATGAACGACAACGTTCCTATTGTAATTGGTAAAAAAAAAACAGTTCTTTTCAAAACTAATAAAGAGAAAACTCAAATCTTACTTTAGAGTCAAAGTGTATGTTATTTAAACATCATATACACTTCATTGGTGACCCACGACGAGTGACAAGGCTCAAACATCGAGGAGCATCGCAAAGAGAGTGGGGGAGGAGAGGATCCAAGACTCTCTACTGCGAGCGGGAGAGGCTCTCAGCGTTAACCGAGCTGTCAAGCGCTTCAGCTGATCACACACCACCCGCGTGTTCCTACGTCCAGCCGCTCAAGGCCAACGCGGGAGTATCAAGACAATACACCGTCCATTTGAATCGTCCAAAATAAAAGGCGATTGAAATTGAGAGAAAAATAATTTCATTTTTCTCACGTAAACACACGCATACCTGCGTGATTTAAAGGGACAGTATCATCGATTTTTGGAGAAAGAAAGACAAGGAAAAGAGACAACACGATGATCGATGAAAACGACCGGAAAAACGAAACACTGGAGAATCCAACGAGAACAAGAGCTGGATCACACACAGAAGGCGTGCCCAGGAATATTCCACCGCCAATTAAAATTCCGCCATTCAACTCTGAGCCGCCGAAACTATGGTTTGCTCAGATTGAACTTCAATTTGAAACTGATGGAATCGTGGACGAGCGGCAAAGATTCAACTTGGTCGCGGAAAATTTGGACGGGCGAGTTACTCAGGAAGTCGAGCAATTTATCGTCGATCCTAGTCTTCGACATCCTTACGTGGACTTGAAGGATGCGATTATCAACTTTTCTGCATCTGAGGAAGCGAGGATCCAACAACTGTTGGAAAAAGAGAAAATTGGGAACAGGAAACAATGCCAATACTTGAGACACCTTGAGTCTCTCGTTCCTGACTTGGACGACAAGATCATCAAGTCTCGTTGGCTGGCACAATTGCCGAGCAAGCGGCTGGTAAAATGATGGAGGTGCTGGAACCGCCCTCTTGCTACGCTATCAACGAGCCAAAGACATCAACGAATCGACAAATTGCTGAACTCACGGAGCAAGTTCAACAACCTGCCTCCATTGTGGGCAAATTGAGGCAGCGTCAATCCAGGAGTGAGAGCAAAAGTAAAAAACCTGGAAATCAATCCAGATCCAACAGCCGCTCCGGTTTTAATCCCAATGGTGGTCTTTGCTACTACCATTGGAAGTTCAGAGAAGCTGCACAAAAATGGGTGCAGCCATGTAAATTCGAGAAAAAAAACGAAAACCAGGATCAGTAGATGCGGCAGCTGATTCTGGAAGCACATCCAGCCGCTTCTTTGAACTGGCGCTGAGCACAGGGTCTCCTTCTCTGGTTGACATGGGCTCTGATGTGTCAGTGATACCTCCAAACAGGCCTCTCTTCAAGCACTTAATTAACATCTTTATGATGCAAATGCTACGAGGATCAACACATATGGCACAAAGATTCTCTCTCTCAATTTGGGCCTCAGGAGAGAGTTCACATGGGAATTCATCATCGCTGAAGTATCCAGACCTATCATCGGAGCAGACTTCCTTCAACACTTCGGACTTCTTGTTGACCTACAGCGTGGATGCTTAGTCGACAGAGTCACAGGACTAAACAGCAGAGGATCTACAGGAGGACACCACATTTCCTCCATCAAATCACGACACATGATCCAAGACACGCATTTCTGAAAACTGCTGGCAGAGTGTCCAGAAATCACAAAACCCGGAGGGAAATTCAACGCAGATAAACACAAAACACGACACCACATCAGGACAACACCAGGACCACCAGTTTCCAACAAAGTCAGGCGTCTAGCACCCGACAAACTCAACATCGCCAAGGAAGACTTCAGTAAAATGATGGAGGCAGGCATCACATGACCATCAGAAAGTCCAGAGACGAAGTGGCGATACCCATCGCCACTTCATCTAGCACTGGTGAAAAATGGCACCTAGCGACCTTGTGAAGATTACCGGCGCCTGAATGAGAGGACAATTCCGGACAAGTATTCAGTGAGATATCTAGAGAATTTCTCGACAAATCTCGCTGGGACCAGCATTTATTCATCAATTGATCTTGTCCGGGCCTTCAATCAGATACGACAGCCTACCGGCGGTTCTCCTCGGCATCAGATCTGCGGTTGAAGAGGATCTTAGCACTTCACCAGCTGAGTTAGTCTTCGGAGAACCGTTACGGCTTCCTGGGACCACAAAAAAATCTACCAGCTCCAGAATTGATCCAGCGCCTCAGAGAAAAATTCAGACGACTTCAACCGGTCCCTGGTCCGTGACACGGGACACGTCCAACCTTCGTCTCTCAGGATCTTAGTACTGCCAGCCATGTTTTCCTGAGAACTTTCCAAATTCTCTACCGGGGACGGGAAGTTAAAATATCCATCGACAGGCTCAAGCCAGCATACTTGCTTGAGAGGGAAGAGCCACAAGAACCAGAGTTAGTGCGGCGAGTACGACAACAACCACGACAACAACAACCACAACAACAACCAGTGTCAGAACAGCAGCAGCAACCCAAGAAGAGAGGCTGACCCAAAAAAGTCAATTTTGTCGGTATGTGAAGAATTATTGAAAAAGAATCATTCAATTTCTATGGAAAAATACCTTTTTTTATCTGTGATGTTAATATAACTATTTAACTATTCATTGTAAAACTTCGTTTTTCTGAAAGTGGGGGAGGATTGTAGCGTCCCTACTTTACCGACGCTACAGATTATCTCTCTCATATTTAATTATTGTGAAAGATCGCAAGGGGATCACACCTTGCGCAGCCAATCAGAATAATCCCTCATTCTGATTGGTTCGTAGTGTCGTCACTTCACGTGACTATTAATCTATTAGTTCGAGAATACTTACGGCTTTCCCTATTTAAGCCCTCAATTTCAGAAGTGACGTTAATTAGCAACTAGCTTTCTAAACGACAACGTTATTATCGTAATTGATGAAAAAAAAACAGTTCTTTTCAGAACTAATAAAGAGAAAACTCAAATCTTACTTTGGAATCGAAGTGTACGTTATTTAAACATCATATACACTTCATACACCCTTCAAAGCTTAATGATCTCAAGACAATCATTCTAGTTACATTCACCAGGAAAAAACAATTAGGCGAGCATATATTTTTCTTCAACAAACATATATACTTTGTATATTTGGTTTCAAAACAAAGTAAAAGAATATGGAATGCTTACAAGCAGTACATGGGAGCATAGACAAAGAGATGAAAACATTTTTAGTATAATATTCTCAAGTTTCAAAATGAAATTCCGAGTACAGGCTTAAGTACAGAAAAAGCTCCTTGCCTTTATCCCAAACCCCATTCCCCCGTCGAAAAGGAGCCGAGGAAGAGGAGCCGATTTAAACGCTCACCCGTTAGCCGATTCCTCTCAAGACTCTTTATGTTACCGGCATCTGAAAATTTCCTTTCTGATGGCACTGAAGTGCCAACAATACTGATGTAACGAATTGCCAGTTCACAAAGCAAAGGAAACGAGTGTTTCAACTTCCTCCAGTGCTCAAATGGATTATCGTGCTGATCAATCACTTTGAGCTGCAAGTATTGTCTAAGTTCGTGGTTCACATGCTCATCGTTGGTACTTTGATCCTTACACTTTGCCACCAAGTCGTCATGAGTCTTCCAGATATCACATCCATCATCTGCTTCTGCCTCAGGTTCAACTTTCTTCTGTACCTCGTTTCTTCCTTTCCCAGTTGACTTCAGTGCCTTATTAATGTGATCTACTGCGAGCAAAGCTGCATGTAGCTCTCGGAAATGGAGTTTTTTGAATCGTGGATCAAGCATGGTGGAGACTGCCAAGATCTTCTTGTATTCAACTTTTTCGAATTGACTCTTGATATGTTTGACGAGATTGGTCTTGAACTCACGTCCCTCTGCTGTTTCAACTGGGCACTTGTCAATGGCGTCTGTCATGCAACGAATGATTGGAATGATAACACTGCAAGTGGGGTACTGACTTCCACTGATTTCTTCGATGACACACTCAATTGGTTTCATAAAATTTACATCATCTCGTAGGATGTTCTTTTGAGCACGTGTCAGCACATCAGGAATATTCTGCTGTTTCGCTTTTAGAAGAACGGGATGGACATACTGCTCCAAAGTAAGAAACCTGTCACACATATGAAGAGTAGAATTCCAGCGTTCTGAACATCACGAATGAATTTTAATGTATCATTTGCTGTCTTCTCATCTAACTTTTGCAAACGTTTCGGTTCATCTGTAGCCACAACACTCTTTCTAATAGATGTCACCAGTTCTCTTACTAAATCAATCACTCCACTGACTGTTGGTAAATCTTTTAAAACCTTTGGTATTATGTGAAACAGGAAGTGTGCAAAACACCAAATTTGTTTTTCTGAGCCAACGATTCCCTTCCGAGCACCAAGAATATTTGCAGCTCCATCAGTAGTGAGTGCCATAATTTTCTCTCGATCCAGTCCAAAGTCATCAATAGCAGAACTGAGACATTCTGCAAGATAGTCACCTGTGTGATTTTTATAAAGAGGAAATACTCCCGACCATCCATCTTTCAAAACGAGGTCTTCGGATAAGTAGTGGATAGTGACACCCAAGTAACTTTGGAAGCTTCGGTCTGTCTAATTGTCACATGTTAAGGTATAGTATAGAGCACGTTCCAGAGTTTTCTTATAACTCTTTTTAGCATCCAAATGACGATCATCCAATAAAGTTAATATAGTCTTTTGATGTGGTAGTTGATAATTGGGTGCAACCACTTTCATCACATAACTGAAACTTTCGTTGTTGACGATTGAAATTGGCTGTTTATCTTTAGCAATCATGAACATTAATGCTTTAGTCATTCTATCTGCCTGCGATCCTCCTTTTCCAAATGACTTAATTCTTTCCAAAGACTCATCAATGCGAGGTAAATTACTTTTTGCCGAAATTTTTTACGTTTCAGCGGCGGCTCCTCTGTTGAATCACCACTTGATTCAGTACTATAATCTCTTTTTTCATTCAAAATACGTGCACACAATACTCCATGTTTGCTAGTTGAATGTGACATCGAGTTAGTAGTTCCACCACAATGTTTAATTTTCACACTGCAAATCGTGCATAGAGCACCTTCAAAATCTCTATCCTGATAATATTTCCATACTGGACTCTTTTTTTTAGCTCCTGATTTTTTCTCTTGTGAAACTGAATCTGTTTCGATGCTAGTAGAGTCTTTGGATTTATCAGTGGGTTGAGAATTAGAGTTTGATCTTCCTACTGGTGAAACTTCATTCTGAATTGAGTTTGATGTGCCAATAGCAGAATTATTCGTATTTTCTCTGCAAAGGATAATTGCGTCCCCGTCATGGAACTAAGTATAAGAGCGTATGGGCCCTTTATTCGCTATCATTGTCTGTGTGGAATTTTCAACTCGCGTGTAGTAAATACCATCATCCGAACGATATAAAATGTCCCGAGAATTGAAGCTTCATCCCTTCGCAGTATATAACTTCTGAATGAAGTTCCAAGCAGACTTATCATCATCTGAAATCAATGATTCAAAATAACATATGAATCATTGAAAGCTATTAAATGGAGTGAGGTTACTTCACGGATAATTAATTTTCGCAACATACATCTTAAGCTCAAATAATGCGACCTGTCCAAGTCCGTTTGTACGAGAGGCTCCTCCGCATTCACACGAAAATAAATTGTATGATTCGGAGACTCCGCTGAGGAGAAGAATAATCATAATGAAGAGTTAATAAGCGTCATCAATGAATCCACTTGCATGAATGAGTGAAATTGAATATTGTTTTTTCCCTACTTCTTATTTACAGGCTAGAATTCAAATATTATGGAATAATTAGAAAAAATACTTCATATATTACCTTCAACTCCGTCATCGGAGTACATCTTGAGTAAAATGCTCAGAACACTTTCGAAATTATCACTTTTTCAAATTTATTTATCATTTATACACACGCAATTATCAAAATTGGTAACCATAGAATGAGCTTTCGGGATTATGCCAATCATCGTTAGAATTGCAAATATTAAAAATTCAAATTTGGAACAATAGATGGCGCAGGGAACTTTCGATGTGTCAAGAAAAAAACCTATAATAAATTAATCGGACCCGGGAAATATCGCTCAAAAAATATCGATTAATCGAATGAAATTATAGAAGTCTTCGATATATCAATCAACATCGCGCATCCCTAGTCCAGCTGCAATATGTGTCATTAATAGGGCGGAATGGTTCCGGCAATTTTGGGATTCGCTTGAATATAGGCGGACTTAATATGTTAAGTTTCGAATCCAGTTATTTATTATGACATTTGATTCCATAACCTCATCGAATGTCACAAAAACAATATGATTTTGAGAAATTCGAATTCCTATAAGAAATGATAAAGATGAATGGAATGCAGGTGGATAATAGAGATAAGTTTGAGGCTGACATGGATACTGAGTGAGTTATATGGCAAATTTAACGATCGGCGGGTATTTGCAGCCTCAAGAGAGCACATCAAACATTCGTCAAAAGAAATTCAAGGGGAAGACTGAGATCTAGATGAATGAATGCCATTCTGATTTCTTACAGGGGAGATTTTGCATTGGCATGGTTTTTCACAGTAAATGAGATGATCTACATAAATGTAGACGATCTAGTTTTCAACTTCTCCAATTTACAGTCAGAATATCTACATTGATCACCGTGAGTGATAGGGAGATGATTTCGCTAGGATGATTCAAGTTCAACAACGACAATTCGATCAACTCTTATTTATACAAAATCATTTCTATGGTGAATTTAACTAACACAGGGTGTTGGTAAACTCCAGAAGACGCATTGAACATTGTCTGAGGGGAATTCTAGAGGACGTCTAGTATTTTAAGCAATTGGAATAATATTTAATTTCTCTGTTGGAAGAGTTCCTATTTCACCGGGATTTTCCACTGTTAACGGGGGAGTCCACACTACTATCGACGATTGGTTTCGAAGCACTTCCCATTCATCTTGAAAATATCTCCATTGTTCTGGCTGGAAGTGGAAAGGGTGAAATGGAAATTGAATAATTCAATCCAGTAATGACGCTCTGGTCGACTCTTCTTCCCATCATATTATTTCCAAGTGAATTCATCCGCCTCGTTCGCCGACTCCAGACCATGGGTTGAACATGTTCTGAGTGGAATTCTCAGGAACGTCTAATATTTCCAGCACTTAGAGTAATATTTCATTGTCTTAAAAATGAGTCGAACAGGACACGCAAATTCCGATAATTTCTCATTCTTCTCCACTCGCAATTCATTGATCTCTTGAATCAACTGAAAATCGGATTTTCTAACCCCCCATTCGTAACGAAAGGCTCAAATGAATTATCTCCAGGTGCTCCAAGACTTTTTATGGATTGAGGTCATATTAGCCAAGGGGAAAATGGCGGAATAGGAAACTGTGCAAAAAAAACGTCCTATCAGCGATTTTACCGAAAATTTTCTTGTCCAATAGGTAATGGACCGAATAATATATTTCAGTTATTATAGTTTTTCCTCTGATCATTCTTATTTCCATTGCAAAGTAAACATCCGGCCTTCATGGTCACTTCCAAAAAATGTCTAAAAATGAAAAATAGTTCATTATCTAAAGCACCAACGTTTCGTCCACTCTGCGTGAACCTCTTCAGGGGGGTGCATGTATTTCATCTATAACATTCGTCATATAATAATTTGATACAAATTCTTTACAAAATCCAGATAAAAATATAAAAATTATAAATTAATAATCAAAAACATTCTCTTACAAATTTAACTTAGGTCTTTTTTAACAATCCTCCCCATCTCTCTACAGAAAAAACACTGCTCTACATTCACTCACTACATTGACAGTTTGATTTCTATTAAACTGTCAAATTTAAAATTGTATATAAAAAATTATTTAAATAAAAATTGCTTCATATAGTTAATCTAGCTATTTTGACTTGTCAACAACATTCAAACATTGTCAGAAATTAAAAATAAGGAGATGTTTTGAAATTAATGACTGTGTTATAATAATTGCTTAATTTAAGACTATCAGTGATATAATTAACTGTTTTTCCTTTGAATTTTTTTATGTAAAACATCTCTAAAATATCCCTATTATATTTATTTTCTGAATCACTCAGTTTCAATAGATCTTTGGAAATCAAAACGATGTCCCTCTTCTCCAACATGATCAGCCAGAGCTGAATGATAGTTTCTAGAAATCTTTCTTTGAATTTAGTGGACTGTATATGATCTCCAATGGCCTGGTTCGGATGCTGTTCCATTAGAGTAACTTTTAGGATCATTCCCAAATAATTCACCCAAGATTTATATCAAAAATATAACATATATTGACTAGATTTCACTTGTTGAATGACGTGAATTTTACACGGATAATTTTCGGTTAGTTGTTGATAATTGTCTTTGAGAATTGTCTTTCTAATTTCACTTGATAATGTTCTTTTAACCAATAAGTTTAATTCATAATTTCAAGGATTATTGATGATGCACGTACGAATTGATTATATTCCGTCTAGCGATAGTTGTGATGATATTCATGATACTTTCGATATTTTAACAATGATAATTATCTGATTTTATTCCCGGTAATTAACACTCATTTAATTCGATAGTTTGATAATGTTCGACACTTTTCGATGAGCGTATTTCCCTGCCGGGTTGTAAGGCCGGTCTTAGATCGAAATACTAGATAAATTTCACTATGATTAATGTTGAATAGCTAGTTGATATGTACCAAACAAATGAAGAAACCCTTCAAATTACTACACCCGCGTCTATTGGTTATAGCATCGGTTTGTTACACCCGAAAAAAGTCTCTAACGATAACGATAGATAATTCTCTTGATGATCCCCGGATTCACGAAGAATCTAGCGAGATGAATTACATGATTTGCGAACGTATATTTACTATTTCGCGTGTTGATGAGAATCCATTAACTTCACGATAATTGACGCTTCACGCGGAAACCCTTCTGTACGCTTCCGCGACTCACAGTAGAAGAAGAGTCTCTTTGTGAGACGTAGGCCTCATCGGTGTCGATGACGCCTTGTGCGATGATTCGAGCATCAATTGAACTATTTGATGGCCTTGGATAACCCTGGCTCAGTCGATAGTTGCCAGGATTTTTAACATTTCTTCCATGTTCTTTTCTCCTTTCTTTGAAGTACCTTTTCGTTCGGCCAATATAACATTTATCACAGTCTTGACAAGGAATTTTGTAAATAATATTCGCTAAATCATCTAGCTCTATTTTGTCTTTACTAAAACCAAACATATTGCTCAGTTCATTTTTTATTGTGTAGATCACTTGCTGCTTGTACTTTTTGTAGAGTTTTTTCGAAGGTCTGTTCAATCTCTCTGAATAAGGTAATATCATTGTGTTTTCGAAGTCAGGAGTTAAATTGTTTTCAGTTATTTTGTCAATATTATTATTATTTCTTATTATTATTTCTTTTGGTCTACTCTAAATTATTTCTCTAATGAAGCCTAAAGGATAGTCATTGTACACCAGGATTCTAGCTATGAATTGGCGGTTTTTCTTAATAAGCTCTTCGTCGGAAATATTAACAATTCTATCGACAGAATTGTTAATTAATGTAGTTCTTCGATTGTACGGGTGGTTGGAATTGAAGTTTAGAAATCTACCTGACCAAGTTGATTCTCTAAACCAATCAAATTGTAAGTCTGGGATGGTAATTATTGAGTACCTCAATTATCTCATCTACCCTGTCTCTTGGTACACAAGTACAAATGTCATCGACATATCTTTTGAAAAAAGGAACTTCAAAGCTCAGTTTTTCAATGCATTTCTGTTCAAGTACTTGCATCACCAGATCAGTGCAGATTGGAGCTAATGGGGAACCATTGGTGATCCAAAAATTTGTTCATAGCATCTGTTGTCAAACATGAAAAATGTATGATTCATTGATAAATCAATGGCCCGAATAATTTCTGGGTATGGCAATTCACATGCTAATTTATTCTTTTTCTTTATGATAGCATCGATTACTAATTCAATTGGTACACTAATAAAGAGAGCAGTGACGTCCAAAGAAATTGGTATGTAATTCTGTGGAATTTCTATGTTTTTAATTGATTTTTGAAATTCTATACTATTTTTTACTTTAGAAAAATAGTCTGTTGTTAATGTTACCACGATATCTTGGATCATTCTGCCTAATTCATTTAATGGACCATTAATAGGAGAAACTATTGGTCTAAATGATAGTGAAGGTTTATGTATCTTCGGTAAGATATAAAGTCTTGGCATATTGCTAGTATTCGATATGAGATATTCTGCTGTTTCTTTGCTAATGTACTTTCTATTGAGCCATGAGTTAATAAGAATGTTATTTGCATTTTGTGTACGACTGATGTCAATAATCGGTGATTGCAAACAAGTACTATTGTCATTCAATAATTTGGTTTCAGCCTCCACATAACCTTCCTTGTCAATTGCCACTGTAATTTGACCTTTCTCAGCTCTAGTTATCATTATATCATGATTGGTTTTCAGAAAATGTTTGAAACTTTCAATTTGTTTGTTCTTTTTTTTTCAAACTTAAATGGATTTTCAAAATGTTAACCATACTATTTCAGACTCTGTTTTGTTTTTCTTCTGGGATTCTGTTTATAGTTTTCTCTACTTTGAGACAGAGTCCTGGATCTAGTCGATTTTAATTACCCTGGACATCTTGCGGGGCCGAGGGGAACCAGCGAGACGAGTGGTCAATGCGGATGCCCCTTAAATATCTATTGCGACCACGCGGCTTAGCAACAGGGGTGCTATTCCCGAAGCAATTTAGTGGAGTTAAAATTTTGCTCCTGCAATGTGACAGCACCGGCGCTCCCGGCAGAAAATTCATCACGTTTGAGAACTTTAAATTTGTAGAAGAAATAGTTGTTCATTATCAAATTTCTACACAAAACTTCATTTTTCTTATACGTTTATGAAATGGATTCTTCACCGAAACTCGCTGTAGAAGGCTGCATCTGTCAGTGTTCCGAAGGAATTAAAATCATTTCTCACGCGTCTATTCCTCAATCTGTTAGCTTCGTGGAGTTGATAATCGATGTTATCATCAACCTCATCATTCATAGCAGCTATTCCTACCATGTACGCAGGAAGATTGAACATTTTTGGAGCTGGATATAAAAAATGATCACTCTTTCCAATTATTATAGCATAATTGATTGATTATTATAGCAAGAGAAATGTAAAAAGCAGTTTATGATAGTGATATGACACTTTTCAGTTCCTGATAAACGGAGACATGAAGTTCATGAATGGAAATTCAGTCTCTCGTTCTCTAAACGAATTGAATTACATGTTTTTGATGTACCTCGAACTGAACACTCAGCAGAACATATGACAAAAATGAATATCACTAAAATTAAATTCATCAAGCAAAACCAGTTTCTTTTCCAGTCTTCATAAAAGAAGTTTTAATTTACTGATCAAAGAATTCATAAAATGACAATTTGCTGCTGTTTTGAAATACAAATTTAAAGTTCTCAAACGTGATGAATTTTCTGCCAGAAGCGCCGGTGCTGTCACATTGCGGGAGCAAAATTTCAACTCCACTAAATTGCTTCGGGAATAGCACCGCAGGTCAAGCCAAGCCACTCGTCGTTCGCCCATTGCATTGGTTGCACGTTTTTTTTACTATTCCGAATTGCCTTGTTACGCGCGTATTAAATACTAGTCGATCCAGAGGGATCAATTGTCTATATTTGACCGCATTGCGTGACATTATTATTATTACATAATTCTGACACGTGCATTAACTACTATTCGATCTCTTGTGATCAATTGTCTTGGTGGTTGACTTGCGGAGTTTTGTCACAGTTGATAACCTCTTGTAGTTACACCATTGGACTATTCGAGAGTTGTTAAATTGATCAACTATTGTAGAGTATTTCTGGAGTGAATAAGCACGGATCACATTGTTAGTAATCGCATAATTAATTCATCTCCCTAGCTCTGCAATTTCCTTATCATTGGGTCTCCCAAATCGGACCCTTTCTTTATTTCTTTATATTTCTGCTTCGATCAACGGACATTGGATCACACAATTATTCAAGGGTATATTAGTTTCCCCAGAAAACTAATTGGCGTCCAACTCTTTCAACCATTATTTAAAACAGTCAAATAGAGCCCGAGCAGCCATTGACCCAGACCGCGCTCGGTGTAGGCTTCAATTCTTTTATTATATTTTCCATTTAGTTATTTTCAATCAATTTACATTGATCAATTGGAATTATCATTGATCAATATTTAAAATAATTCGACTAAAAAAGGAAGCCTGTCTCAACTTCTAAGATGTAAGATTCTAAAGGGAATGTCTTGAAATTTTCAGTGATGCTAAAATTATGGCCTAATTGGAGTATTTTTTCAATTGTTGGTAGGATTATTATGGATGATAAATTTTTGAACGCGGAGTCGTGTTAGGACCACGGTACGAGTAACACGCTTTTGTGCCTCGATGCCGTAAACCTATAAGTGAAATTTCGGTTTCTTTCAGTACTGGGAATAACAGAATTGCTACTATGTGAGTTTCGAGTTTTCTTTTTTGAGTTTGGTGAAAGTCGTAAAACATTAGGGGATCGCGGATCAAAAGCTTCTTTTTTTTCCCCAATATGGCCAGTGGAAGCCAGTCGGGTAAGAATCAGCATAGTGTAAGCACTAATGAAAGATCATTGGAAAGCAACGTAACAACAGTACAGCCGTCGATGCAATTGGATGCACGACACCAAATAGTTCCCCAGTCGTATTCTAATACAGTTCAACAGACAAATGGAATAACTAAAATGGAATAACACGCAATTTTATCGCCTGCTATACCAGGCCTCAGAGTAGTTGATTACTCTTTGACCTTGGGAAAATTGATTGAACCAAAGAATATTACTCACCAGTTTGAGGACATGGGATATGTTTGTTTTTCTTGAAAACAAAAGAAGTGGTTTCACGTTTAGTCGAACACCAAAAAACTCTCATTGTAAAGAATCACAATATTGAAATCAAACTATATGTTGCGAAAACCCAGAAGATCACACTATCTAGAGTCAAACCTGAAATCCCAGATAGTTGTATCTTGAGCAAACTCAGGGAATATAATGTCAACCCAGAGTCGAAAATCGGTTCCATAAATGCAGGAATGAAGGATCCTGAATGTGAACACATTCTCAGCTCTAGGCGTTTACTGTACGTGTGGACAGGAGATGTTAAAAAACTCCCTCCAAAGATTTCAATGGAATACTATGGATCACAAGGATGGATGTTTATCACAAGTGGTAAACTAACGTGTATCATTTGCCATGACGAGGGGTATTTGGCGAGAGACTGTCCTAAATCGGATAGTCGGATTTATAACAGCGGTGAGCCAAGTGACATGCGAAGCGAAGAAAGTGCGGGTACACCGATCGATCATAAATAAAAATAAAAATATGGACAATTCAAAATCTTCAAGTAAAAACACCAGCCAAGACAGATTAAACGAGGACCATAAAATTCCCAAACCACCGGAAGGAAACTTTTTACGCAAAGAGGGAGAGGAAATGGAAACAGGAGGGGAGATTCAAGACCGTCAAAGTGGGGACCATAAGACTGCTGTCAAACGTCCCCACTCTGATACCAACTCAACAGCTAATAGTGCAACTGAAAGTCTAGAAAGAGAGAGGGATCAAGAGGAGGAGCTGTATAGCAAGGGTAAATTGCTACAGCTGATAAATCGAAAAACGAAGTAGAACAAGAAAAAAGAAACAGAAAAAACTACAAAGTCAAACTCAAAAGGGTCAAAAATTTCTCAGCCAAGGAAGAAAAAAAAACTAAAAGGTCTGTTGATGTAAAGTTACATGCAGCTTCTGCAGTGGAACACATGGAGAATACAGGCAGACAATTCCCAATTATGGTAGACGACTTGATATACCTTCTTAACAGAATGAATAAAGAAGAGGACCCAAAAGCCATCCTGGAAGAACCAGGATATTCTGGGGATTGTTCCCTGGTGGCTCATATGTTCCTATTTATGAATTCAGATACATATAAATGAACATAGCTTAGAGTCGAAATTCGTAAGACCGATTCCTCATTGGTCCATTCAAAAAAAAATAATTGAAGTATCGAATTTGAATGCGGCGTGCGGAGCGCGCAATCGGTCTCGTAGAAATAATGAGAGAGATAGTTATTGACGAAAATATGAAGAGCCATATTCGTTACGTAAGACAGAAACCTCAACATCAGGATCAATTCAGCGCAGGTGATACATCGTGCTCCGATGACGAAGGTCCACAAAAAAAAAAAAAGTGATAATAAATAAATAATGAAAATGGCTGATAATAACATATATAGAAATCACCAGACACAGACAAACAATCGAAGTAATTCTAATATAAGGCTTATTCTTTGGAATGCTAGAAGTATAATTCGATGTACAGAAAAGCTATATGTTATTTCACAAGATCTCGATATTTTTATATGCGTAGAGTCATGGTTAAAGATAGAAAGTACTCCTGAAACGAGGTGTCAGTTTCCGGGTTTTGTAACATATCGTGAGGATAGAATCGATAAACGAGGAGGAGGAAGTCTGATACTAGTCCGTGATAATATTGCGTATAAAGAACTTGACAATATACCATTTGTGGGAGAAACGACTGAATTAAGTGCATTAAGTATTGCAAACACTAACCCAAGTCTGAATATTATAGTATGTTATAGGGCCTTTCAAGGTTACTTATCTCAAGACAATAGGGGCAAAATTGAATCATTAATAGAAATGAATGAGAGTTCCTTATGAATAGGGGATTTTAAAGCCCACCACACCGTGTGGAATTGCAAGAAAGTTGATTCAAACGGAGAAAAATTGTTCAAGAGCATACAAAATTGGGATGTCTTTATTCATAATTCTGACACTAAAACTAGAGGGAATGCTAATATAGATTTAATAATGTCAACCATGGAATTAGCATATAGGGTTAATGTCAGGGTAAATGATCACCCATGGGGTTCAGATCAGAGTCCAATATACTGTGGTATTAAATTACAAAAAAAAACATGTTTATATTAAGAAAACCTTCAACTTAAGGTATTCCCACTATCAGACGATTCTCGACAGGAAGTTCTAAAATTTATACAGGACGTAGATGAGTTGTTAACTGACACGTGTAAAAAATTCTAGAATTTTCATGTGTTTAGTACTTAAGTTTGATGTACTTGAACATGAAGAAAAAGATACAGAGGTATGGGAATTACACGCAAAAACTCGTATAATTTTCCATTATTTTCATTATAACAAATAAACGCCTCGAGCAAAAATCCTGCAAAAATTGCACAATACAACTAACTCTGTTATGAACACCTGCACGAAAAGTGCGGCTCAACGTAACCTATACATATACATGTAGATGTTCACATACACATATACATAGATATCTCGTTCAAGTATAAAAGCTTTTTGAAATCTGGAATGATTAATGCCCATTTTTTCAACATCACAAACAATATTTTTTTTATCAATTTCACTGGGATTTTCATCTTACAAATTAAATATATTGCCAGTGCCAAGGTCTTTTTGACTCTCTAATAACAATAACACAAATTATATATCTTTCTTTTTAAAAAATAGAACAATGGCATCGATAATTTTTGCACGTTTCGTGACTAAAGGTCAACCCCAACTGTCATCGTTCGTCTCTTCTTAGCTTCTGCCATCACTGCCACAAACTCCAGTTTCCTCTTCAAAACACTGGGTTTAATCCATTTACCTTTATATTCCGTTCGTTCTGACATTTCTTCACTTTTTTTTACACATTGTCACTTTAATATTCTCATCAACTCACCGGCAACTAATACTGTAATAAACAGATTACACAGACACACTCCTACACTTACAAAAATGTGCGACGTTGACACGTTGTTTGGAGCGATCTCATGTATACAAAACTGAAGTATTTTAGCCAGGGACGAACGAAATTTCGGGTTCAGGCAGGACCCGACAAAACAATTATTTTTAATTTTAGTAATCAATGGATGAGTAGAGAAAAAAACATTTATAACTCCAAATAATCACTTTCATACTAATTTGCGAGTGATTACATCCTCAATCGAGTTTTGATCCTGATTTAAAATTAACCCCACTTAGACCCCTACAAAACTACGGTCCCTCGTAAGGGGAATACCTTAACGTAAAAAAACTGATTAGAAAGAAATGAGTAAATGTTTAGACGAAGAATATAGCAAATTTCTGTCGTCTCAATATGATGAGTCAAATGCCAGTACAAAATATGAAATGTTTGTAGAAATAATCACTAACGTAATTAAGAAGAATACTCCGAGGAATTCGTATAATATAGTGTTGAAAAAAAAGGACCCAAGTGTTGGGAGGGCACAATTTATTTCTAAATTGCCAACAGTTTAGGAATCTTAATTTCTTAAGATTCCCTTTATTTTGAAAGGTCCTTACCTTACAACCCTACGGGTCTCCCGCCTCTGCGATGGATCTCCGACCGTTCCAGGCGATGTGAGGGAAATTCCGAATAGGATGGATAAAGGGAAAATAATAACTCTAAATTTCGGTGAATAATATAAGTTTTAATTATTCAAAGAAAACCCTCGGAAGGAGGGTAGTAAAATTTTATAAAAACAAGTAGGGTTGCGCACAACTGAAGTAGAGAGAGAGAGAGAGAGAGAGCTCCGAGACAACACGGATACGTTCGCCTTCGTCACTCTAATACAATGGAGTTAATGAATTTCGGTTTAACGAAAGACGATAGACGAAATGGATGACTTCGCTTGGAAATTAAGGAATAATTTAGATATGAGATATAAATCGTCACAATCGCATCATAAAATATCTATAATTTCTTCCAGAAGAAACTGTTGCTGGGGCCTTTTTGCTGAATTCAGCAGAGCAGCCGGCACGTGTCTTTTTGATAATGTAGAAGACAGAAAGACACGGGTCGGCCACGAGTTGCTGAATTCGTGGTTTTAACACGGAGGAGTACGCGACGCAGATGAAATTTAATAGTTTTATATTAGTTTTAGAAGTTGGAAAATAAATTTCACGCGTAACACAAGCAATCCGGTTTCCTGGTGGGATGAAGATCGTTACGAAAGTATAAAAAAGAGAAGCGACATGGATAAGGAATGGGATCACTCAGGTTTGTTAGAAGATCGTATTAAATACGAAAAAGTCGCAACGAACCCAAGAAAACCACTTGACTCATAGAAAAGAGATGACAAAAGATTTGCGGCGACAATTGATTTTCGAAAGAACGTGAAGTATGTGTGGAACAATACAAAAAATTTCAAGAACAAGTGGGTCAAAGTTGAAAACTGTAATGCTTCTAGTAACTTGCAACACAATTATGAAAAAACGATATCCTTAGACAAAATTTCTCCTCCATGGGTACCTATAAACCCAGAGAGAATGCCTATTTGTACGGAGAATGAATTTTTTGATGCTCAATTTGATTTTATAGAATTCACTATTGCTCTGGAGTCTTTCAATGTCAAATCCGCGTCCGAAATGGATGGCATTGATTATGAGACCATAAAGGAATTCCCGGTGAAATATAAGCTCATACTACTTGACATATTTAATGAAATGTTTCAAACAAAAAAATTTCCTTTGAGTTGGCGAAATCAGTATGTCCACTTCATAGATAAAGGAGATGGTATAAATGTGAGACCAATAACCCTATCGGCCTGTCTCGGAAAACTGTTTGAAACCTTAGTTCAATCCAGATCACAATGGTATGTGGAATATACTGACTTATAACTGAAATCTCAATCAGGATTCAGAGAAGGGTTATCAACAGTTGATAACCTAACCAATTTCACCCTTAATAGAGAACAAGCACTCAACAAAATTCAACATGCTATGGGAATTTTCCTAGATGTGAGTGGAGCATTTGACAATGTTGATGCACAGTTACTATTAAAAAAGTTAGCTCAAATAGGTTGTTCTGAGAGGATAATGCACTTTGTACACCATATCACTCACGAGAGAAATATATACTCAGATGTTGGCTCACAGCAACAACGCCGAAAGATATATAAAGAAGTTCCATAGGGAGGAGTTCTGAGCCCATTTGTGTACATACTACATGTAAATGAAATTACGGAAGGATTATCATAATCTGTCTTTATTTCACAATTTGCGGACGATGTTGCATTACTGTATGGTCATCCTGAGGTCGAGAGACGTAGATCAGAGACAGAGAAAGCAACAAATATTGTTAAATTTGTTTTAATGATGTAGGGCTGGAGTTAGGTCCTCACAAGACCAACTTTGTGCATCCGGCTACTATCTGTGAGGAGGTTGTAAATGCTATTTGCATTTACATTGACGGAAGTGAAGTTAAGGGAGAATCGTCAGTTGGTTTCTCATGTTATTGTCCAGAACTTAAAATTGAAATATGTAAGAGCATAAACAAACCGGCTTCCGTGTTCACTGCTGAATGTGCGGGAATTGATGAAGCAATGAATATTGCATTGCAGGCCTTAGATAGAGATACATACATTTTTCGGACTCCGTGAGTGCAATACAATCTTTTCAAAATCCCAAGATAGAAATCCGAGTCAATCCATACATTTGTAAAATAAAAGAAAAGCATATATAGTACAAAGAAAGATCCCACAAATCCATAAATTTTGTGTGGGTTTCGTAAATTTTGTATGGTTCCTCTAGCGAAAAAAACCACTTCACGTGATTCGGACATGTCAATCAAAGTGCCGTTCACTGATTATACAGAACTATTCAGAGAAAAATCCGTTCAAGAAACTCATATAGATATAACGGAAAAGGCTGAAACGAAAGGAAAACAGTATTTTCCGCTGGGCTGAAAAATAGCATACACACCTTGGAAGTTGATAATTCAACATCGACAAGAATTTGGCACCCCCGCTTCGCTCGGGAGGCGACGGGTGTGAGGAGTGCCACTGGTGTATGAGAGATTCTAGTTCTCTTTTCATATTAAAAATATCACTCCTGGTTGTCATCAGAGATCTTCTGATATCTGTTATAGATAGATTGAGTGTTCTTTCATGGTACTCGTTGATTGATTTATCTGGATTGTGTTAAGAATTTGTATTAAATTATTATATGATGAATGTTATAGATGAAATACATGTACCCTGGAGAGGTTCACGCAGACTGGACGAATCGTTGGTGCTTTAGATGATTAACTATTTGTGATTCTTAAACATTTGTTGGGAGTGACCATGAAGGCCGAATGTTTACCTTGTAATATATTTCAGAATTTTCGAAAAACAGAAGAATTAATATTTCGAATGTTGGTTAGGATGAATAATTTATTGACAGAAACCATGTATTGCTTGGAAGAAATAAATTGACAATACGAAAAATGGAGAATGTATGTCTTTTCGATTTTTTTTCCCAAATTATAATCATTCCGAAATGGAAAGCGGCCGATAAATTTTTGTGAGAATCATTCATTGAGCGAATGAATATCTGACGTAATATTCATTTCTCGAAAGTATTGCTTTTCCGGAAACACCATCTTTGAGAATACAAAATTATAGGACAGGAGTGATAATCAGAAAAAATATATATCACCGAGGATGATGAAAGAAAAAATAATTTCTAAAATTGTTCAATGTAGGAATTAACTTCGGGACAAATGAATAATTATTAGGCCCATAAGTTTTTCGCTGATCATAATTTTAAAAACAAATGTTAAACCGATTTTCTTTTCTGGGAAATTGGAATTTCCCGGAAAAAAATCCTTCTTTACCGAGAACCTGAGTCTCATATGCTCATCAACTGTCGATGAAAGGTGAATTCCATGAATGTGTCTGATAAATTTTTCGGGAAAATTCCAATTCTCCCGAAAATAAAATCTAATTATTCATTCGTCCAAAATTTAATCCCTACATTGAACAATGTTGATAATTATTTTTTCTTCTATAGTTCAATGCGATTTTCTGTTTTTCTCATTATTTCTAATTTCTCCTAATTTTCCCTCCACAATGATAATGTCATCGGACTATGAATAATTCCATGAATAAATATTTCGTCAAACATTCATTCATACAATTAATGATTCTAGCGATTATTCATTGAATTAGTTCCTTTTCAGAATTAGTATATATGTGAGAATTTTTTTTTATGAAAGCATATTATTCTCCATTTTTCTTATTGTCGACAACTTCTTTTCCATCAGTTACGAATTCCTCCAATGAATATTTCTACATAAAAAGTTTCGGCCTCTTAATGTTACTACATTTAAAAATTCGCGAATACATCATTTCTGTCCCACTTAGCAGTTTCCTATTCGGACGTTTTCTCTCTGGCTAGTCTAACCTCAACGGCATACTTGCCCATGATCATACTTTTTCCTGAACATATAGCTGAATTACACACTTGCTTTTGACACATGGGACGATTCACACAGGGCGATTGTACACAACACATAGTTGTTATGACACATTAGGTTAGAAACGCAGATTAAATTTCCGCGCCGTAATTTTTCAAAAATCTCACAATTGCACTATCCCTCAGACGAATATTCGACTGAGTGATAGTGCAATTGAGAGATTTTTGAAAAAGTTCGGCGCGCAAATTTAACTTGCATTTTTAACCTTACGTGTCATAACAACGATATTGTTGTGTACAATCGCCCTGTGTGAATCGTCCCATGTGTCAAAAGTGAGTGTGTAATGCGCGATGTGTAATTCAGCTATATGTTCAGAAAAAAGTATGGTCATGGGCAAGTATGCCAACCTCAACCTGCATGCAGCCGATAAAGAAGAAAAGATCCTTCTTAATATGGTCAGTCGAACTTATTCAATAATAATTGAACAATCAACTCTCAAACAATAAAATTTATATAACAATCATCTCCAAACAAGTCAAAAACGATTGCATAATTGCTTTCATTAAAAATTTAATAACATAACGTACAGCTAATTGGATGCTACTTTTTTGAGAACCACTTTTATCTGTCATACCGACAACTTTAGTAATCTCCATCGTAGTTCACACAATGAGCACTGAAAGTTTCGAACGATTGAAGGAAATGTCTGGAGTACTGGAACAATAAACGAGAAAACTGTATCTGCAGAAGGAGCTGATTATGAATCAAAAATCAAAAGTTTGAACCTTTTCTTCTTGTCAATCATTCAATCAAGGATATCTCGGAAATTAAACGAATTAAGCAAGAAGCTAAAAGAACAACAAAAGCATAGGATACTCCAAGATCTCGAACACTGGGTAAAACGGTAAAGGAAACCATTTTTTCTTGATTTTTAATTGAAATACATTTCGATGTTGTTCAACATCATGTGGCGAGTGTCAAAGTCATCTGCCCCATTAAAATCCATTAACATTCTTCAATGTAATTGTAGTATGAAACGTGAATCTCGATGGAATGTACAGGAAAACACGTGAAAATTACGTTGAAGCTAATGGCGGGTGAGATTTTCAACATCAGTTGTTGCTCTCTCTGAAATCTATAAATAAACGTTCAGAAATTGGGCGAAGTCTCTACGTTTATCTGAAGTGTAAATTACATGAGAGTAATAAGATTTGTAGAATTTACTTCACAATTAAAAACTCTCCGGACATTATTTCAGCTCATGTCAACATTAGAGGAATTGATGTCATAGGAATGTTGAATTTTCTTCAAAATTCAAGTAACATTGTCAACGTGTGGATTCCAAAAGAATGTCGATACATAAGGGCACTGGAGCGTATCGTCATGACATTATTGTCCCTCTCTCATTCTGTCTTTCAAAAATAAAATAAAAGACACTAAAACGCCTACACACAACTGGTGACGTGAACGGTTATATATAATTGTACAATCTGCCTCGACTTCTATACAGAGTCACGAATAGAGAGTCCATTATTTTAGCGGCCATGGTACTACCAAGGACGTTGAAACGTGTGCTAAGGTATTCTCCCACTGGTACAGTCTCTGCTGTTGAATTGACTGGAGATATGGACAATGAAGGTAAATAAGTTTGGACACTTTAGGACTTTTATGTTGTGCCTGATGCTTGACCTTTTTGAGTCGATGATTATCTTGCAGAGATATTGAACAGCGTTGAATTTATGGGACTTCATGAAGAGAACTTTTATTTAGAGAATTTCATTGCCTACAAAAAAGATCTTTTAACATTTCCGTCTAAACGCATCAATTTCGCAGATATTCGCTGATTCACATCGACAAAAGAGTATGTAATTAATTTTTCTCACCTCCGTTCGCCACTCTACCACTTAATTAAGCCATTAAGAAATTATTCAATTTAACGACAGCTTGTTTACTCGCAAGTGCTATTAAAAAATAATACTCTACAATGATTTCTCAAGAATTCGTCGAATGTATTATATTACTCAAACGAATTCAATTTCATTGACTGTACAACTTGATTCACTTCTACTGTGTGGATCTGCCCATGACATAGTGCAAGGTTATCGTGCTCTCCTGAAGCTACTTACAACATGTAGTGATGTCATCAAGCGAAATTCACTCCTAACTACCCACACCCGATGGCCCTTAGTTCTCCTTTTCTCGACAAAATTCTCGTTCCCTCAATCACACTTCTTACTTTGTTTATCTTCTGCAAATAGTGCATGCTGCTCACATAATTACTATTATTCCCAAAAAAAATCCTCAAGTTTTTAAGTGAAATGGAAGATCAAAGACTCAATGTTTTCTCTAAATTTGGAACGTACGAGTTTTAGGGGTTTCTCTGCTTTAAGTTCCTCGTAGGAAGCCCAATATCTTCCTTCCATGTATGGTCTCTCATGACGCTACGACTTCGTATCGATTCTCGATTACGTCACGCACGATTCACGGCCCCCTACGCGTAATTTGGAGAGGAAAAATGGGAATAAACATCGAAAATAGAGATAATGTCGTGACGTTCTGAGTTGATTCTTTCGAAATTTTGGAATCGATAGATATGGAAATTTTCATGGAATTTTTGCGGAGATGCATTTAGTATCTTCATTATGTTAGGAGATAATTCAATTTCAAATAAATTAATTCATTTTTTTCAGTTTAACATCAAGAGAAATTCAGTTACAATTTTTCCCATAATCTTAATCGATTTAACATGGTAAGATCGATTAATGCGCCTGAATCCCGAGCATTCGGCATTGACACACTTGTGCCTTTGGAGTCAGCCCAAATCAGGTTCTGCATTACCCATTGCCGAGAGAGAAGAAAAAAGGGAAAATTAAATCGTGCAGTTCTATATTCATCGATGCATCACCGGAATCTCTCAATTAAAATTCATTCAATTGCATCACACTGAGATATTTAAATGATCAATCATCAAATAACGCGTAATTTATGAAGCACGTCGGAGCAATGTTAATTCGTTCAGTATTCCTTTTCGATCTGAAACGTCTCGAGTCCTTGATTCGCTAAATTTCGACTATTTGTGTACAAAAAAATAATGATAACGTCATTTCATTGAGAGACTAAAGGAAGAGAGAATATTGAAAATAGCAGAAAGGCATCATAGTGATAAAAAAAAATCACTCTCGCATTCCGCGATGATGCAAACCGCGGATTTCATATTACCGGCTTCATCACGTGTTTATTCCGAGAGTTTGTCTGCCAACATCCAATGGCAGTAAACTTAAGAGCGAAGAATTTTAGTGTTAACTCATTTTCTTTTCTTTCTGTGCAAAAGAGATTTTGAAAGAAGATAAAGAAATTTGACTTCGGTGATTCTTTATGCATCGTCAAGTTTCGACGTTGACCAATTTTTTTATGTAACTTTCACGCTTTTTAAAAATAATCTGAATGAATAAAAAAGTCTGAAGGATAAATTCACGTATAAAAATAAATTTCATATGAAAATATGAGTGAAATATTATTTTTATATTATTTTCAATCGCAAGTGAAAAAAATTACTTGTATTTGGTATCAGGTCGTTGAAATGTAGGATACGTCCTTGCTATACGTTTAGTAAACGTACGTTAATCACATGCGTAACACGACTTCTATATGGCGAATGTTTCATTGCTATTCGCTCTCAGAATTTTTGAATCTAAAGAAATTATCCGTTCACGTTAATAAAAAATTGAGTGAATATAGCAAAAACATAATCCAAACACATCTGCAGGATTAGTCATGCAGAAACTTGGAATATTCTCATCCATACAATACCATCACCCACGCATTTTTGACATCACAACTCAAAATTATGAATTGAACGAGAGAAGAAGAGGGATTTTTCTCAAACCATTTTCGGTGAAATGACGAATCACAAATTAAATGATTTTCAACGCTCCAATTAATTTCAAACAACATTCATTACTCATGAATCACGATTACTCACTTTATTTCATTTGTAGATACTTCTTTTTTTAGTTAAGCTATTTGTTCTTCATCTATGCCTTTGGAGAAAAAACGTTGACAATTTAAGAGTAAAAAAAAGTGGTGAATTTTTTTCAAACGAAATAAGAGTAAAATCGTCGCGCGCAGTCCTGAACATTCTAACAGCCCACCGAGTTTTACCGAGTCATCACGAGCAACAGCGAATGACACACGAACACCCACGAGCCCGCTCAATGTACGTGACAGTCCTATTTAAGCAGTAGACATTGGCGTGCGCCGCTCATTCCTATACCCGAGCTACTTCAATAAGCACAACTGTATTCTCCACAGACATTGAATAAATATTAAACCGTAAAGCCGGTTAAAGTGAAAGTGTGTGAACATTTAAAGTGATTCTTGTTTCATTTAAATAAAATAATATTAAAATAAGTAAATAATAATGGCTGACAGTGGTACCAAGCGCAACATTCCGATTAAACTCGGTGACTTCAGCGTCATTGACAGCGAATTCTCAAATATTCGTGAGCGTTTTGACGCTGAAATGAGAAAAATGGAGGACGAAATGGCTAGATTCAGGAGCGAACTCATGAATCGTGAGAGCAATAATTTCTTCAAATCAACAACTAGGTAGAAATGAATTTTTTTAATTCATCATACACTTTTATATCAGTTGAACAAACAATACGTAGCTTAAGTACTGATTAAACATTCAATTTTATTCCTTGTATTTACCGGAGATAAAAGAGTTTTCGAAAATCATCAAAATTTCCGTAACTCAATCAAATCATTGATTCGCCGTTAAATTACGTCGAAATCCGAATTCGGTTCAATAAAAATTAAATCACCGGAAGTCGTGGAATGTAGGATTTAATTAATTATGTATACAACGTAAAATAATTTTATCTCCCTCGAGCAATCAGGGCAATATAATGCACGAGAGCTGAGCCATTATGGCGGTTTTTTCTTCTTCGTTCAATTTATTGCTTCAGGTTGCAGTGGGTGAAAAGGATATTTGTATTACTCGTTTTCTCTCGATCTCTGGATTACGGTTTATTATGTATTACCTCAGGCTATCTTTAGATATTTGGTCAGGCAACGGAAGAAACGTCCTCAAGTTTTGTCAACAGCAAAAAGTGGACACAATAAAATAAAACAATAAACACAGGAGTTTCGGTGATTTTTCGAAGCCCCTTTCTTTTGTTTTATACGACTCTCTATTCATTCTTACCACATCTTAGAAGCACAGGCGTGGGCATAAACTTTTTCTGGCTGAATAGAACCCGTTCCGACTGGCTGTTCCTGCTTACTATTTCTATCTTTTTCTCTTCGTCAGTCTGGGCTTTTACTACTCGAATGTGGGAGAGGTTTTATGTTATTTATTTGCGTGGCACATGGGGAGGTGGAACACGTGCTGGCTGTAAAATTCCACATGGAGATTCGTGGATTTATTGGTATTTTTTGATTGAAGAGAGATCAAATGCCGCCGGTTTATGCCGGGCGTGGTGGCTACCCCACGATCAATTTTATGAGCCACTCTCGACGACTCCCCCGCTTCGTACCGAGAAATCCTTTGTTCTCGAATACGCAGGAATTTCGGGTTACCAGGGCCAAAGGCGTAGAACAAAGTACAGATTGAGTCAAACTGAAAATATTCGGAGTACTGTTTCTTTCGCAATATTTGAGATGGTAAATTTTCCATGGGAGCTTTTTCCACAGCGAAATGAGAACGAAAAAAATGCCAATAAATATTTCCATTTTTTCATAATGTTTCAATCGTCAATACATGAATTATTCATGAGTTTTAACGTAAACAGAATAATTCCAATTTTATTACGTCAGTACTCCTATGTTTATATTTACCGAATGTTTTGAATAGATCTTCAAAGCGAAAAAATAATGTAATCACATCATCTTTGTTCCTAATAGAGTTGATGTAAAAAAAGGAACTAGTATTATGTTGGACGTTGTATTCATGTTTTTTTCTCAACTCCCCACTCAATTTTTATCACGTCTCATTACTTGCACCTTTTTGCGCAGTCATTTTTCCGTCACCAGTTAAGCTGGACGCTTTGAACTTCGTGTTTTCATGGCAATTGTTGATCACAGCATTTAGCTTGTGTGATTCTCACGTCTTTTTGTACTATTGTTTTCACACTCTTGTGACCAAAAGCGTCAATCAATTATTACATAAAATGGCAAGTATCTTCAAGAGCCAGTGGATGAAAGATAACGTTGGAAAATTGACACTGGATGAAAATCTTTATCCGCCCCGCCACAAAACTGTCATACAATACCGGTATGTAATTTATGATTATATTGCGCAATTGTCAATTGCATAATTAGAAGGTGAAAAGGGAGCACTGTGGTGTAAAATGGGCGTTCAATGACCAACAGATGCATAGAACTTTTCGAGAGAAATAATATTTTTTTCGAATAATGCTCATCAAATTATTTTTCATCACAAGTATCACTATTCCTTTTGCCCCATGTTTCGGCAATTTCTTCTGCTTCACTCTCGTATGCATTATGTGAATTTCCGCGCCGTCTTCATCGCTATTCGCACAAAGTTTTCAATTAGTGATTTTCTCTCATCAATACTCAAGAGAAGCTCCAACTTCTTCACAAATTAAAGCATGATTCATGAAGAGAATTGAAATTAATCGGCAAATTTTATCTGAAATATAAAAAATTATGAAATTGACGAGACCGCTCAAGTCTCGCCGGCAAATTAGTCTAAACGTCAATTTCTGACGTTTCATTAAATTTATAAATATAATAATAATAGTTCTTCTCCTATAGTCTCGTTCGTGAGCTATTAGAAGATGTTGTTCCAGTAACTTAGTGAGTTTCCGGAAATTTGGCCCCGTTAGAAGTTTATCCACTGAGCGTAAAGCCCAGACAGCTGAAAAAGGCTGTAACTTCCGGTTTTGAAAGAACTCAAACTTCCTGCGCAGGTGGCAATCAAGAAGAAAAATCACTAGATTTATTAGTGTTTTGTGGTCTTTTGACTTTCCCATTTACCAGAGAGATGGATAAATTATTTATTCGTTTATCTGACCCGAATTAAAAAGCATTGGCATTGATTTTTGGTTGATTGATGGATTTTTTTAATTTTCAAATATCGTTTCAGTGTCAACTAGTGCCAAATAAGTCAATGGTTATCATTAAATTATAACCATTTTCGATTTAATGATTCTGACCTGTTGCATGGAGATAAATATATTTAGCCCACTCTCGGTTTATTTGATCAATTCTTGGAACAATTGTCGTGTCTTGGCCGAATACCAGAGTCCGAGGAAATCCGATGTGATTCGATGATTTGATTGAGTTGAAAATGAGTCTAAGAGTTTAGTATAAGAATTGCAATTTTATTTATTATTTAATGGAGACTTCTTGGAAGGATCGGATCCGATTGCGAAATGGAAATTTTTCATCGATAACTAACGAAATAATTAATGAAATCCCCCTCTTAACGACCCTCTTGGTCTGCCTATTGCAAATGATACGAAATTAAATAAAAATGAGTGAAAATTTTGGATTTTTTGAGGAAAAGAGATTGATTTTTCTCTGCACTTTATTCTTTGGTGACTAACTGCTATATAATCCCTCATATTATGCTATTATACAAATACTAGCCGGCATCACACGAGCACCAGTGAACATCGTAGTTCGACGACCTCGCGGACAGAGGGTTGGGACAAGGTTGATCCTGCCGCCCCACCAAAGCGTTCCGCGTTCGACAAAACTTTCACCAGGTGAAGCACAAAAGCCTCGCTTCGACAAAATCGAAAAAATAGAATCAACAAAAAAAAGAAAATACACTTCATGAATTATATGCTATAGTAATTTTGCTCACTGTTATTGCACGATTTTCACTAAATTTTCACAATAGAAAGGAGAGAAAAATAAATGGGAAATAACCAAAAAATGAAATAGTAGTAGAATTATCTCAATACTATTTCCGAATTTATTCATGGTCATTCTTCAATTTGATTTCCTGATAAAAATATACTGATTTTTCTCTCTCAACTATTCATCAGCTTTGTTTCATCAGTAACTAATATTTCTTGCACGCACATTAGATTTGTTTTCAAATTCAAAATAAAAATCTGTAGATGAGAACGCTTCGCTATTAACATTATCTTCCAACTGGAAATAAAGAAACGCATTAAAATTCCTCACTGTGATTAAACCCTCATTTAATGAAACATAATTAATAAATTGAGCAAAGTCTGAGAGTTAACGATGTTACTCATCGGGGCTCATCACAAATGAATTGATGGAATAGAAGGAAGAGAAAAAGAAAGGAAATTAAAGAAGACAAGGATTCTTTCTAGTTACAAAATAGCTCCACAATTATCATACTACGTGAATCATTTGTACTGTAATTTTAATTTTGCATTCCTCGAATCTACAATTATTTCATGTATTTTTCCATAGCATTATTGTAGATCACACCGACGCCATCATGGATCTCGATCATCGCACAAAAAGCATCAGTCGTTGTTTAATCATCTGAGTGTTGTCAATAGATTAAAAAGAACCCCATGATTCTTCAATGACAATTTATTAATCCATGATCCTTTAATTACAGTACTACGACACAGAGCACCCAGAACAGTTCCCTGAGTCCCCAGCAAGACTCTCGCACCTGGTTGGACGGCCTCAACAGTCCGCTTATTCAGGACGAGGGTGATAACAAAACACTTAAATTACGTTTCGATGTTTCTCAATACACACCAGAAGAAATTGTCGTCAAGACTGTGGACAATAAACTGTTGGTGAGTACCATTCATAATCATGGAAATAATTTAATTCTCAGGGTCTCTTGAAGCTTCATCCTGGAATATTATAGGGGAAGGGGGGGGGGGGGGAGTGCAAATTCTCAGGGACCCAAATGGATAACCCATTTTGCCCGAGTACTCCGTTTTACCCCCCCCCCCCCCCCTGCCCCTATTTATTTGTTTTTTCTTTACTCGTGATGAAAAAATTACAATGAGCAACAGGTGGAAGGGTTCTCATTGGTCAGGGCCAATTATTTTAATTTCCATGTGCAAGATATAGTTAATTTTAGTTGACTTTCAGTAAACTAAAATTTTCCAGAAATTGGAAGGAGCTTGTCTCAAATTTCTAAAAAAAAATAGGAGAATTTTCGAAAAAGGAAGAGAGAATCTGACATATGTGCCTCTCATCTCAAATTTCCTCGGCTCTCCATCGAGATACTTTTCGTTAATTCTAACGTAACTATTAAAAGAAAAGGTAACAGGCGCAACATCGTTACAGATTGTCTCATTCTATGAAATTGTGCATAACTCAGACGCAAAAACTCGAAAAACTGTAGCCCCAATGTGTTCATTGCATAATCACCCTTGGCAACAGACGTATCTGGTTCATTTTCTTGCGTAATAATATTTTCTGTGATTCATTGAATTCATAAATTATACGAATTTTATATTCAATTAATTCAAATAATTTGAAAATCATCGATTTGATGAATCAATCCAATTTTTCTTCAATTTGAACATAATTGAGGAACTTATCAATTTCATGCAAAGAATTTGGATTATTTTTTTTTAAATCAAAAACAACGAATCTGCGTTAACGAGAAAAAAATCTATTGCTCGAAGATGAAGAATTCGGGAGGAGTTCGGTTGGTTACCGACTCACGAAAATAGTAACGTCTAAAAATAATCACCCACTTTATCTGTATGTGTGTATACTCTGCTTAACACCCGTCACACCATCCAATTGGTATGATTCCTGTCATTGTAAGAATTCTAGATTTTCATTTCACTTCTTTCTCAGTATTTAATCCCACTCTCCCTCCAACTCCCCACATCCGTTCCATCACTCTCTGAACAATTGAATCCGATTGTTGTCTCATAAGAGAGAGGAAGAAAATTGTCGGAGACGAATAAACTTTCATCGTTCTTCCTTCATGTGGGAAGTATTTCATGCGCCGTTTCGCATGAGATTTTTTTGAATCTTCGTGGCCTGAACTTTCCAAGTGAGATGTTTAGTAAATGAACTAATCCTCGAAGTCACGAAAGGGAGAGGAAAGATTTGAAAAAATAAGTTCTGCACCGTTATGCAAAAGAGGATACGATCCGGGTCGATGCACCTAGACTCTAATGCTTAGGACACATTGATGGAGATTGAAAATGTCTTCCTTTCTCTTTGGATGTCGTGATGCACTTCTGCCCACACCAAATGTATCAAGTTTTCATGGTTTTGTTCAGTGAAATGTTGAGAGTCTGTGGAGATCGAGAGACTCTCAATGCTCTGACCTCTGTTGCATCTTTAATCAAGGAAATTGTAGAATTCTGAGTGGATGAAATGACCATAACCGATTATTTTATGAGAACTCAATGGACAGAGAGTGGTCAAGGTTTATCGCCACATTCGAGTCGACAAGACAGACCTTAAACATTTCCAAATCAGGGTCGAACTTGCCACTGTCGTTGGCTGTCAAGGGCATAGAAGAGTTATGGTCATGATTCGTAAGGCACCTTGGATTTGACCGTGTTTACTATTTTATGGGGATTGAATCGATTGGATATTTTTAGATTCGCTGGAAAATGACCAGTTTGTTCAGAATAGAGTATATTAAGAATCTAAAGTAAAACGTCATTATGAAAAATGCATCATTTCCCTTAGTTTGATTCCTAAAAGAAACACCCAACGTCAATTATTCATTCAAATTCAATTCACATTTAATTTATATTTTGTGGGTTCACGAGACGCAGCACCTTTACGCAATTACGGCAAAAATCCGTAAGATGATACGTTAGTCAGCGTAACTCGGATTGAATTACCTCATAATAAAATGAAGGAGAAGTGGCCAGCACTTGTGCACCACCCCTTCATTACCATAGTTGGTAGCTTACGGCAATTTTTTTCACTCAATCTACGTGACTCCTTCAGTTACTTGAAAGCCCCATTCCACCAAGTGGAAAATTATTTATTTTCTTCTTTCTTCAGTCTTTTTTCTTAGCCACTAAACCAGATAATCGATACCTCCGTGACTCAGAGGACGTGGGGCTCGTGACTAAATATTCTTACCTCGTTCAAAATCAGACCAGAACATTCGCCCCAAGATGTGTTCAAGATAAAGCAAACGTGAAGTTGTAACCTCAGAAATCAAGGAAAATTATTGAAATGATTCAGTGACGCACACAATATCCCTCCTGTCGACCAATTAACACATTACGTAATGTAATTAACGGAGAGGCAGTGTTTGAAGATTAAGAGGGTGCGGCTATAATGATTCCACGCCTGCATTATTTTTCACCTCAATGTTTCTTCGAATGACGTCAGAATCGCTCTCAGGTTGTTCAATATTCGCTGCATATCTTTGGGATAACCAGAAATCATTGAATTCCGGGAGTTTGACCGGAACGAGAATGATTCGATTCATTTCCCCTCTTTCCGCGAAATAATTATTGTCAGAAACATAGTCTTTTCCGCAAGTTTAAGCCCACAGTAGGGGAGATGCGTTCGTTGCCCTCTAAATCACCTTAAAAAAGAAAAATATATGAAATGCCACTTTAAAGTGACGGAAGTATGACCTTTTACGAGGCGGTGAGGCGCGCGAAGTATTTGTACTGCGAAAGGTAGAAGCGGCGTTGATAGAAATGACAAGTAGCTGTTACTCGTGGCACTTTAGTCTCTGGTCAGGGTCAGGAGTGATCAGGGTCTCTTTCTAAAAACGTCGATGACTCGTGTGCACACATGCTCAGATTATATTTATCATTAATCAAGTAGTAAGATCAGTTTGTATTTTCTCGGATATCTCAGAAAATACTGGAGGAAAAATTGGGGTGAGCCTCCTCTCTTCATGGGGATGAAATTTCGCAAAAAAGGTTTCAAGGGATAATCCTGATAAAGTACGAAGAATATTTACTGACCATTTGTTTCGTGTTTATAGTCGGCTATCGATCGCTGATGGATCAGAGGATATGATAAGATAGGAATAAACATTTACGGTGGTCGTGAGCCGTTTTCTTCTTTTCTTTATTACCGGAAATAGGGCAACCCCAACAATCAACCTTCGGCGCCACAATGTCGTTGACTCTGCGACCCACTTTCGTGAAAACTCCCAATTAGTATTTTATTTCCTTCTGTTCTTCAATTTGAGATATTGAAGCAAAAAAGTGTCTCAATTCTTCGTTGATTCGTAGCACTTTTTTAATCCATTCTCTTTTATTTTTCATCGCTCTACGGCTTCTGGTTCTTGTTTTGTCGAATGCAAGAGAAAGAACGACCTTTACCAGCATCTGTTCAAACATTCTTAACTGCACAACTGCGAATAAGACTAAAAGAAAGAAATATATTTCTAAAAATGATATTCTTTAAAAAAATTAAAACGGAATTATTTGAGCTGCCAATAAGGATGACGCACGAAATTTTCTTGGCTTTTATTTGCTCAAAAATGTTTCAGCGCTCTGGTAATATACGTGAATGCACGAGTGCTTACTGACCTGCTCCAAATTACAAATAATACGTAGGTGGTGTATATGCGTATTTATTCTCGTGAGAGACGGACAAAAAAGACCGATGAGTCAGACACGCCAGAACTTTTAACGGTGGTCGATAGATTTTTATCTTCATATTTTCTTGTTTACCCAGAAAAGTTGTTTCGGCTGTTAATAATAGTTTGGGTTCCAAGTGAAAGTGAGGCTACTACTCCGGTCTCTATTGTTTTAGGAGAAGCTGTTGTATTTTTGGATTTTTAATACTATGAGACCAATATTGGGGGATTTATCCAGGTCAAACTCGATGGGCTTGCGTGCTGTATTAATAAATCAGTTGAGGCGCATTTTGTCACGCGAGATGTTGGACACAATTGTTCTAAATTCGTGGAGAATTGATTTCAATTTACTTTTCTATGAAAAAGTCATCCATCTTAATTATTTTACTCTGAACGGAAAATCCATTGAACATTCTTGGAAACTAATAAGAAAATTCTATTTCAGGTTCACGCTAAACACGAGGAGAAAACAGAGAGCAAATCAGTATACAGGGAGTACAATCGTGAATTCTTGCTTCCAAAGGGAACCAATCCAGAAACAATCAAGTCATCACTCAGCAAAGATGGTGTATTGACTGTTGAAGCACCACTACCAGCCCTTGGATATGGCGAAAAACTCATCCCAATTGCACACCAATAAATTCCGACACAATTATAAATGAAAATTAATAACATCCGGTTATTCACGTTAAGATTATCCAAGTACTTTGTGATTTTTTTTTCCAACTCTACAAAAAAGTTCTGAGAATTTCCCTATTCCTCTTAGCATCTGAGCTATTCTACAAGTTTACGTCAATTCAATCTTTTTGCCACTTTCAAAATACTTTGGATCCCTTCCAAAATTGATAAAGTCAATCAGGTCACATGATTTTTATGTGATAATTATTTCTGAGAATTATCGAATAAAACTAATCTCATCTCTTGAAATATATTATTTTATGTCTTAAATTCTTCAATTCCATTAAACACCGAAGTTATTGCATAGTACTTGGATTTTTCTAAAACTCATTGAATTTACAAAGTTTTTTTTCTTTTCCAAATTTTTTCCATCTTCTTTTCCCACACTTCCACAAAGACTAAAAAAATAAATATGTAATTCACTTCTTATTCGCCAACAAGAGCCTGTGCTATTGTCAAAATTGATGTTTGCTGCTGCGCCTTAAATGAGAACTTATTAAAGTGAAGATTCATGAATCAAAACTAAAAATCGATGAATAATTATGAAATGAATCTGACTAAAAGAAATCTCAATAGTTTTTTCTATTGAAATCAATAGTTTCTATTTTTCGATACATTAAAAAAAAAACTTTTTTTCTAATGTTTTGCTAAAAAATGAAAGTAAAAAGAGAATAATTATAAATAATTTGAGGCCTCACTGAAAGTATGTGGAAAGTGGAAAATTATGAATTTCGTCTGGTAATTTGTATAAGCGTTTAGAATAGAGAATGTACGTTGAAAAGACTAAAAAAATGAAGTAAAAAAAAACGAGAAAAAAAACAATTGCCTAGCGTATTTAAGCATTATAATTAATAATATTATTTATGAATATTTGAATATTTTCCATGCATAATGTTCAATTGAAACTTTATCGGCTGAAGAAGATTGAAAAAATTATATTGAATGGAAATATAAATTTGATGATGAACTGTGAGTTTTTTTGTTACTTAACCATTATTATCATTATTGAGATATATAGGTGAATGGAAACCAAAATAATTAAAAAAAAGGATCTTCAAATCGGAATACAAATGAAAGTCGACGATAGAAACAATCACTTATTCTTTATCTGCACTAAAAATGATTGAGTACATTATAAAAGTTGATTGGTTTTTTCCAAATAAATTCTGGTTAAACTGTGAAAATGATATTTATAGATTGTTATCACAGCTTTATACTTCGTTACGAAAATATTTCATCTTATATACATGAGAATATATCACTCCCTTAATTATTTTAATCATTTTCATATAAAATAAAATCCATTCACCGAAGTGGTAGCATGCGTTTAAAATAATTTGCATAGATGTACATGTTTTTTTTCATATTCCGAATATTTGTGACTTTACTCAACGCTGCATATTATGAATCTGAAATTTCTTCCTTGAATGCAGTTAATGCTTTTCTCCCTATTGTACTGATTAAAACTAAGAGTAATACAAGTTCAGAGCACCAGCAGTCTCATAAATTTTTTCATATGATTTTTCATATAATTGTTATTAAGTAAAATATTTAAAAAAATTGAAAACAATATTGTAATAGTGGAACTTTGCTCGTTCGTAATTTTTTCCTCTTTGCAAATCATTAGATTTAAATTTTCAACTCAATAGAAAAGTTGAGAAAATTTTTTTTTCCAGGATTTATTTGCAAATATTAGAGAAATGAAGCGAAATGACTTGACTTTAGCTTTGATTCAATTTTTTAAGGATATCCTGGAATGTAATAGAGCTACGCTTCTTCGTCGCGATCTTATCGAACATCTTGCATCTCCCTTACATTGAAGTTTGTCATTTTTCAGTTTTTTGCGTAAAGTTTATTAGTAATCGTCTCACCTGATCAACGAAACGAATGACCTAAGTACTAGGAATTTCGGCAGCAAACAACGAAGAATCAGAAGCATTAAACGTAGATGACTTTCCCTCTCTGGCAATTCTCAGTGCCTGTAGCACAGCGACAGTATCCAATTCCTTCTGATTCGGTTTTTCATTGTCAAGACAAATGTCAGAAGCACGTTTACCAAACGGCACAAGCACTTTGACTCTGTAATCGACAATTGTTGATACAGGATTACCAGTTAATCTCAAATTTTCCAAGCACGGTAGGAATCCAATGTGCTTCACTTCATCGATATTATCAATTCTGTTGCAGCTAACATCCAGCCATTCCAACGAATAAAGTTTTGAAAAACTCGACAATGACGTTAATTGATTCTGTGATATATCCATGTGAACAATATTGCCCAATTTAGTATGCAATTGCTCTGGTAAATATGTAAATTTATTTGATGACAGATGTAATTGTGATAGACGTGGTAATAACGTGACATTCATTATCTCTGATAATAAATTATTGTTCAACGTTAAAGATTCAATATGTGGCATCAACTTAATTGCCTCATCTATTGACTCAATTCTATTGTCACTCAGATCAACTTGAGTTACTTTCAACCAAACGTGCGAATCATTAGCATTCTCAATTCTCTTATGAACTTCCTCGCACATAGCTAACTCTACGATATTTTTTAGTTTTGTATTGTGGACTTCGAGGATTTCGACAGTATCCCTGAGGTTACCCATTCCATAAATTTTGTCGACTGGATAATGGTCCATCACCAAGTGCTCGATATTCTTGAATGTCGAGAGTTCAATTGGCAGAGTCGATAGATTTATGTTGCTCGTACCGTAGGGTTCTGTACTGCCTTGGATTGTTAATTTTTTCAAGTGGGAATTCAAATCCAGGACGTGACTAAAATCGAATTTGCGGTCGACGACTTCGAGAGAAGGGCAAGGCTGCTTTAGTCTCTCGCTTATTGCATACAACTGAAAACAGAGATTTTTTTAGGCTTTTTGAGATTTTAGGATTGTTGATTTTTAGAGGGACGTGGAATTTTTCACAAGAATAATTATTACATAAATTTTTGAATTTACCATAAAATAAATAATTGTAATTTTCCACGTAACCTCTGATACTCTATTCAATACTTCTCCACTAATCGTTATTCTAATTAAATAATAATCTCACTTGAACTGGCGTGAATGTATAGCTCTTATCACCCAGCAACAATGTTTGTCCCTCTGTAAAGAACTGCAGTGCCATATTTTGCAGGAGAAAAAAAATGTCATAAACATGTAATTCCAGAAAAATAGCCAATTCTCTAGGCATAGTTTTCTTCAGATAATTGTACACAGAGTTCAGATAAATTTCAAGCGCCTGCCTTCGTTTTTCGATGAATGCCTCACTCTTATTGCCAATTAACTTTTTAGGAGGAAGATCGTCTTTCTCAACGCAATGCTCAGATACAAGGGTTTCATGTAATTCAGCAAATTCATTGTACCTGTGCTTCAATGTCCAGGAGACTTCATCAATTCCAACCTCAATTTTGTAATATGTGACACCATCAATTGTCTCAAATGATGGGATTTTTATAATTATATTCTCTGGATTTAATAATAGGCATGCCATTGTGATTTTGAAAAATCAACTAAATCCTCAATTTTTCACTTGACCTCGAACTGTCAGAATCCAATCTCCGATCTTATGTCAGTCTACTATCAACATCACAAATTAAATTTCAATCACAAACCCATTGCCCATTGTTTAACGATTTTTTTGTTCCCTCGGATTTATTTGCACTCTCTGCACAACCTAAATATTTTATCCAACTGAGACATTATTGTTGACGGCAAGTTTTGACAGAAAGAGACTGATAGGGAGTTATTTTTACGTGTTGAGATTAGACTTCTTCGCTCGTCTCGTTATTCAATTCGAGGTTGTAGATTCTACCACAAGGTGGCACTTGTAGTCGAGTATGGTGCGAGAATTTTGAATAAAGGAACCCTATTTGTAATCAGAATATTCTCAAAAAAATAGCAAGTTTTCTTTGGAGCTATTCGCTTTGAAGATTTTTTGAAAATGAAAGGGAAATTTTTTGACTAATTCATCTCACCATGATGCTGACTTACCTACAGTACAACAGCAAGAAACTATCTTTTTGTCTGAAGTGTCTACTACAACTGCAGTTGATAAAAAGCATATTTTGTAAAATTAAAAATTTGAAGACAACGTTGTTAATGTTTTTCCATTTTTATAATTGAAAATGGGCGAAATGTAGACGATATAAGTCAAGCAAATTTAAATTCTTGGAAACTTTCATTTTTGCCACAAAGGCAAAAGGAGAGACAGAATGATTGTCACATGCATTTCCAAAATAAAAAATTTGAGCTTTCTGAGAATCCTCATTAAATTTTTTTATGTTATTTTTCTTCAGAAACTCTATTTTATACAAATTTTGATTTAATTATGAAAGTTATAGAAGACAAAGTGCAATGAACGATTGAAATATTCATGTCTCGAGGACATCCAATCAATGTTTTGGATTATACATTTTATTCTATGATTCGTCAAAGTCAATATTGACAATGGATTTTTTTTCGAAGATAAGTGATTAGTATCCTATTCATGAGATACATACGTGAATCATATAAATATTAGGCTCTTATTGCGTAACTTTGCTGATCAAATAGGAGACAAAGTATGTTCTATGATAATTCAATAATCTAGAAGTCAGAAATATTTTGGAAAGAAAATGATACAAAAATGAATTTTCAAGGGCATTTTTTGATGAGGGAAAGGAAATGCTATGAGAATGAATAGCATTATCTTTGTTTAACTCTTCACCATAAAATTGTTAAATTCACAATCAAAAGTCTTCATTTCCTAAAAAAAATGTATTTTCAATAGATTAAGAAAGAATATATTTTCAAAATTCGATAAAATCTCTCGAAATTTGAACAATAATTTATTTTCCATGTAAAGAAGAACATTGAATCGTCAATTAAAAAATAATTGTTAAACACAAACATTTTATGAATATATTGTCATTATTCTTTGGGAATGGAGAAAATCATATAATATTTGAATTTAATCTCAAACAATCACACTATCTAGGCAAATTTACGTAATCTCAGAGTTCTCCAATCTTTATTAATAACTTTGAAACATTTTTTCAGGTGGCAGTCAGTCTGCCTATCTCCCCCACCCCCTTATTTGAGAATCTTATATATTCTAATGATGAGAGTCTGTGTAATTGTCTGAACCGAAACATCGAAAAGGTTGGTAATAGCTCATCACACTTATACCAATTCAAGGATCAAAATTAGGATAATTATTCCATCGAACAAACGTTCATCCTCGTTTTTTCAAAAATCAAACCCTTGGAGAAAAATCCCAATAATATAGGATATTCCGAGCATCACTCCAATCTTTTACATATTTTTCTGTAAAAATCTTCATTCCGAAAAAATGTATCTTCCCTTGAATCACTGAATATTAATTATTTTCCAGAAAAAAATCTTCGGTATGATATTAGGACTGAGGATGTTTCGAGGACAGCTTTTTCTACTTCTAGTCATCTATGTTCATAATTCATCGTGTGCCATTGACACCTTGTATGATACAGGTAATAAGAAAGAATCAATTAAACAAGAAAAAAGAAAAGAGAATTTTATTAATTGAGAGATGAATGTAGAATTATTATTAGAATCCTCCTACAAGACTCCCACATATTCAAAAAATTGAATTAAATTTCCCACCCCCCCCCCCCCCCCGAAAAAAATGTTGTTGAAATAAATTCTCCATTTGACAAATTTCAACAATGTTTATGGACCATTTTTATCAGCGTTGAAGCACAGTTGTCTCTAATTTCAAAATTTTATCATAAGAATTCTAAACCAGATATTGTGTTAAATGTCCCGGGTATGTATTATATTGAAATTCTTTCAATTTTCAGGCAAAGAATTATGGAAGTTATACTCAATGATAGACAATGTAAGATGGATTGATATCGACGGTATCAGCGATATCGCCCAATTGTTTACCGGTGTAGGTGTACGTAATAAAGAGATAAACAATCAAGTGAAGAAGATTGATGGTAAATTGGGAGTATTAAAAGAAAGCCTCCTATCTCCAATGATCAGATATTCATGGGAATCATCATTATCTGACGAAATGCTCCTCAGAGCTCTAGATAGAGTTGATCGTTTCATTTCGAGCATTGATACATATTACGATAAATTTCATAAATATATGAATGAGAGCAGCACTTCTATCTTCCCTCCTCAGGCAGATTTAACACAAAGTATTATCCTGGTTGTCGAGGAATGGATGACCTCTGTACGGAAAATTGTTGTTGATGGAGAGGCTGATCTGTGGAATCATACAAATCTGATATACGCAATGACTGGTCATGCAACTGTAGGAATCATTTAACAATACTTACAATTCGCAAAATCTCTCGAATTTGGAAATTGAGTCAATGGTTCCTTCATTTCTTACAGGTTAATCATGACAGCATATGCGATTCTCCTGCTGTGATATCAAGAATCCTCATTGATCTATTGAAAATGGTAATGATAGCTGAAACTCAATACAACATCATGGTAGCTTTCTCAAATATCGATCGGTATGCTGAACATGAAGGTAGGTTCAACGGAAATAGTCTTCTTTTTCTTTCGATTAGGTATCTGAAATCAGATAGTCACTCTAGAGTCAAAAGGGTGTAAGTATTGAAGAAGCTCATCGTTTAGAATGGAAAGGATGTGAATTTTAATGTATAAAGTCGGGAAAGTGGTATACTTATTAGTTTCTGTATTTTGTTTCCAATAACTAGAATGGAAAGCGAAGAATAATCTCACGAGACTGGAATTTCAAAAGATATTCGGAAGTTACCTGAATCTATTCGAATGGAATACACTCTTAACAGATTCATTGTATTCGAGAGCTTGTGACCCCGAAGGAGGCATCTGGATTCGAGGTATCTACATTCCATAAATATAACTATGATGAGAAGTATTGTGATCAATTTTCTGTAAAGATATTCTTCCATAAAAATATATTAATTTACAGATAAAGACTTTTATGAACTAGAAGGGGCTATGTACACATCAATATTCCGCTATCACTGGGCACAATGTAAGCTCGCCACTTGTAATAACCTGTGGCTTGATAGAACGTTGAAGTGCAATGTGGAAGAATACGATTATCGGAGTGCGTGTTCAACTGCTGCTAGTGACTGTTTCTACTTGAGCGCTGTGCAAGCTTGCGCATTGGTAACAAAAAACACAATATTTTTGTGATATAGAATAATAGCGGTAACCAGGATAAAATGATCCAAGCATAATTCCCCTTTTTTTTAATTGACGACAGAAAAGTGGTCCCTACAGGTTTCAGTACTTAAACTCATCGGCAGTTGGTTCATACGGGAAGAATTTCACCTGTCCTGAAGATGATGGCTACATGATCATAGATGGAATTTCTTGGAATTGGACTCATGCTGCATGTGCATGTAATTGTTATAGTAACGACAACCGAATCAGTCTTCTGCGCATGGAGAGTCGAAGGAATTTAAACATGTAAGTTTATAGCTTGCGATAGCCAGCATAAAGAGTTCTATTCAGATTAATGAACTGATACGTTGTTTGAAGGGTTATTACTGGTTTACGATTCATGCGACAAGACAGGATTCTATACCTTCAACCGAGAGAGGGAAAATTAGAGCCTGATGGTTACATTCATAAATATTCACAGAGGTGGGTACGTATTCCCAGGGCCAACAGAACAATTACTAGCTATCCGATAAATCGGAGCAATGGAGTATTTTTCTTGGATGACTTACGTCTACCAGTTAATCACTTACTAACAGGTATTTAATTAATAAACAAAGTTCATTAATAATGTTAATAATCTAACTCCTGCACGAAGCAGGAATTCAATAATTTTTGGGTGAATTCTTATTCTAGGAATCAAATTCAACCAGGTTACAATCGGAAAGGTACGAGGAATTGCTCTTCAAATATTCGGTACACAGTTTGATTATAAAAGTGGCAAATTGAATCTTCGAGATGAAGGAGGCTCATTCGCGAGGCGCGATACCAATGATCTAGGGTAAGATTCGTTAATTTCTGAATACTTCACCTTCAATAAATAATGTGAAAACCAAGAATAATTAATTGATTTTCTTGTTTTTATATTAGTAGGGAAGAGCTCTTATTCGATCCAGTAAGTCCAGTGGTTGCACCGATTCCTCAAACTCAAGTTACTAAAAAATCACCTATCCACATACGTCTGAAAAAATCAAAATTAGAAGATGATTTTGGTCAGGCGACACTACCATTTTTCGATGCTGTCCCAACTCAATCGGGGCCATCACCCTTGAATGGCGTTGGAATATTCCATAAAGGAGTTAACGGTTCCGCTGGATTTATTTCACTTCGAATCTATGGAATACAATATAGAAGATATTTTCAAGACTTTGCATTTATACACATTGAAAACGACAAAGTAATATTTGATGATTAATAGTATTTATTTTCCATGCAAAATTTTTAGATTTTCTTCTAATTTGTTGAGTTATCAATTCATTGATTTCTGCATGAAATTAAAAATACATAAATTCTCATTTTAAGGATTTATAAAGTGAAAGTTTTTCACTCAAATTCCAAACTTTTGATTGCATTCCTTTTCTATTTCATGGGTTTAGAAAAAATAAGCCGAAAATATGGAATTACCACTATGTTTGAAGAATCCTCGTTTTCTACTTCAAATCCGGTTTATTCAACTGACCACCGATCGTCCCAAATCTAACGTACCGGGAATCTTATTGATTATTCTGAAGACTCATGAATAAATAATGAATAAATTATTTTATTAAAAAAGAGGTACAAAGTAGTTACAAAGAATTAATCCATAACAAATGTCAATAAATTATTACAAGATGTACAGTTAGTTATTTCTTTCGAGTCACAGAACTACATTACCCACTGTTATCAAATTCCGATCGATTATTCTTCTGTAAAGATGGAAAACTGAATGACCCATTTTTTTTTCGTCAGAAGATACTAAATTGAAATGTGTGACTGTAATTCTGGACTCGAGAGATCTCAAACATAACTAAAAATCTCCGAATTTCAATGAACAAATAATCAACTTTTATTTGTTCTTTTTTGTGTTGCTATCGATCAAAACAAATCCTCGGCGTAATCACCATAGTCACCGAAATCATCGTAATCATCAGCGCCTGGGGGTACGAAAATTCCACCCAAAAATCCAGATAATCTGTCGCCCAATCCCATGCTCTTAGCGATGCCAAATATCAATCTCATTATCACCAATCTGAAGAAATTCGGTGCATTCGTCTCTTGCGTCTGCAGTGCAAACTGTCGTGGGTTCGTCTCAGTACAGTTGATGACATTCACCTATAATGATAAACAGGGAGGTGTGAGACTGGTCAGGTCGATTAATCAATGGGTTGATGAACCTTCTACAAGTCCAAAAAATCTTAAAACTAGTCCTCAAAAATGAGAATTTATTATCTCAATAGAACCAATAACATTCCCATAAATATCGAATTAACAAGTTGCCATACATACATTCAAGTAGATGAATAAGATCCCAAGAACAATGGCATTTCTCATTCCTCTGAATTCTCCTTGAGGCCACATGATGAATGGACGAGTCACTTTCTTTGAAACTCAATAACGTCAATTTGCAGTTGTAAATCCTTCGATTTTCCACTAAATGAAAATAAGGCAAACCAAGTACCACGAATGACAGAGTTTCCTCAATTAATTCACTTCTAAAAAAGGCCTCTCTACGATGAACAATGGATACTTCCACGACAAATCCATCTGAAGAAAGCTCAGCAGTAATTTGAGGTAATAAACTCAGTTATTTTCGTACTTCAGTGGGTGAAAGATGAATAAAATGTATATTTCAGTACACAGAAAAGCGAAATGCAACACGTTCTTTCTGGCTGACTCTTCGTCAGACTGCCGTTCTCTTCCCAGTAGCGTGTATCCATAAACAATTATTCCTTTTCTGACGCTCTTCCTCTCCTCTTATTTTTTATCCATCAAACGCATGAAAAAATAACCGGCCTTTCAGAAGATAGAAGTCAACGCGTCACTCAGGGAAGAAGTGGAGAACTGGCAATGCCGAACTCTGGGTACTTAGTTATTCTACAATAACGGTATAACACGAAAAAAAGAAGGCATTCAGGCCGCTATGAGTCCTCTTCTCTTCCAAACAACGTGCGATACCGACATTGGCTGAGCGCGTTGATTGGTTTCTTAAGTAGATGGACACTAAACCCACATTCAATGTGTACAATCACATTAGAAATTATCCCATTTCTTTTAATCCTTTCCACAGTTCTTTGGTGAGTTAATGGTCGAGAGACGTTGACTGATTGTCTGCGCTGAAACTGATAAATGCACTCAGGTGGAGAAAAGGGAAGAATAATTAAGAAAATTCTATGAATGATGATAATTTCCTTAATTATTATAGAGCTTTTTTATGGAAGAATTAGAGCTAGAAGAAAGGTTTTATAGAATTGAGGATATTTTTTAGGGAAGCCTGATGTTCAAAATAATTCAGTTTAAGAAAGTTTATTCCTCTCTCTAGGTCATTAGACTGAAAATGTTAGTTTTACGTTCCATCCAATAATGAACTTGAAAAATTAGCATGACGAGCGTTTCAGGTTCAATGTTGAGATTAAGTACACAATCATCAACATAGGTTGGATTTATCCTACATTTCCGCTTAACCATGATTCTTTCTGTTGAATGTAAAAATTATGACCGAAGTGATTATCATTCCGGATGAATAGCACCATGACTATCGTCTTCTGACATCAATAATAGAATTCCCTGGAAATAGGTCATGTTTAATAAAAATTCGGCCACTATATGGCCGATGGATTCGGAAGGAAATTATTATTGAGATATTGGAATTATTAATGAAAATTTATGAATTACTCATAACATGAATTACGGAGTCACGTGACTGGCATTAGTTTTGTAATTAACCAATGGAATTGAGTGATTGAATGGAACGTGGAGGGAATGAAGACTTGTGCAACTTGATATGAAAAAAATTGCGGAAGATCCGCAGGAAAGGGTCTACCCCTTTCCTGCGGATCTTCCGCAATTTTTTTCATCACGAGATAAATTGATTCATCTTTGTAATGATTTTCGAGAGGAATTCATTGATTAAATTCGGTAAATGTTAAGATTATGACACCTATTTCAATTATCCCCACCTTGGGTATATCTCTCATCAGATAAATACTCATGTTTCTTCGAACATAACATTCGTGTTTTTCACCTTATCGGTTTTTTGTTTTTTAAGCTTCATATCCCTGAGAACTACTCGGAACCAAAATTTCATGTTGAATGGTACAAAATTGGCTGAGATATGGTACAGGTGTGTCAATCTTAATATTTACCTTCAATTCAATTGAAAATGTTTATTTTTCATTTTTTTGAGAATTTGTCCATTCCTCTTAATTTTTGAGATATAAAAAAAAAACAGATTAAACAATAGAATATATTCCCATCGTTTTGCCTCTCCACTAATAAATTCTCTTTCCTTTTAAGCCGAAAATTAAAAAAAATTCAACGGACTGTGTGAGTCACAGATACCGATGAATTGATTGAGAGAAACCATACAAACGTAGTAGAAGAGATAGAGAAGGGATGTACAAAGCTGGAACGATGGAAAAAAAAATGGTAAAGAATTTTTACGTAGTAGGCAGGATGCGCAGTGGGAGAGGAAGAAAAGGGGGAGGACCGGACGTAACTGGCTACGAATACTCAAGCAGTTCCAGAAACGAAGGAAATGTGCTCTCCCGCATTCACGTGGATGCGCTTTAAGAATCACACACAGACATCAACACACACGTATAGAATTCTTGATACTGCACATTACAGAAATCTTCGAGTTTCAAACAAGCCGTAAGAAATGATAACTCTCAGTTCATTTTAATAGAATTAATATTTGATGTTATTTCGATTTTTTCAAGAGTTCTCTGAGATATTAAAAGAATTATTGTATTTTAAAAATAAAATATGACTCATTGTTCATCTGCATGACAAGGATGTAGAATCGAGAGAATTGAAAATAGACATTTGAAATAGAGTGTATTTCGTTAAATTGAATGGAACGCATCCGAGCGTTTAGTGGTAAAAACGGTGATCAATAAGACTGTCGGGTAACGGCCTTATACGTGTTTTATACATACATGTATATGGTGCAACGATGCACATAGAACCCCCAAGGTAAAGACAATTCCGGGAGGGAAGAGAGAGAGTTCCTCGACCTGAAGCAATGCGACATTATCCAACATCGCGTACGTTCTATGTACCACGATGAGACACGAGGTCGCATTATGCTCAAACAAACACCCCCGTTCTGTTACAATCGGCTTGTTTTCAATGTATCAATGTTTCTGTTTGAATATAATATAGACACACGTCAAAAATTATGGCGGGTTTTGTCAATAAAGCGGCTGCTCATTGTACGCGTGTCAATCAATTTTTTATGCTTCGGTGATTCTATTTAATGGACTTTATTTGTTCAACACTGTTTGATAATGTGGAGGTAGATCAGTGGTGAAAAGGCAAACGCTGATGAATTGATTTTTCTTGCAGATTTACATGAAAAAATTCAGGATAATTGAAATTTGCAATTTAATCGTAATAAATTCCAGTCATTACATTTTTCGAAAATATCTCAAAATCGAGGGCAGAAGTATTAAAGTTCCAAGAAAGATAGTTTGAAAAGAATGATTTTTTTTTCTTCATTTTCAAAGGAATCTACTATAATAATAATGATTGATAAAATTGTTTTCTCTTATCGAAAATGGTCCCTGGATTTCCGATAGAACTGATAAGAATTTTGAACAACGCTTCATTATTCAGAATATCCACTATTTTCACTCCAGAATGAATTCCCAATTGAACCATCAAAGGAGGTCATTCATGAGAATTTAATCTCATTGCCTAGTGTTTGAGAAAATATTTGAAATAGCGAGAATAACCGGAATTCATTGAATAAACGAATGATTATGTGTGAATGCGCCGGCTTTGAATAGAGGAGCATAGGGTAATTGAAAAATATGATGGATAAAGAAGTGTTGGGATTCACTAGTCATCGAAACGGCGCAGCTTTGTCACACCGCGTGTGCGGTCCTTTGGCTTGAGGACACCTTCTGGCATTCATTCAGTATTACGACCCTACTCACACTGGACACGACGTTTTTAAACTCCGCCGTTTTTTTCCATTGAACAATAGGATAGCTGTTTAGTGAATAATGAAAAATTGATTATTATAAATAATTCATTTAAACATGTGATTAAATTTTTTGTTTATTTTTTAAATTTTAATTTCAATATTTGTGCAAAATAGGACGGAATTAAAATGAAAATGAAAATGCCGAGAAAGGAAGAGCCTAGAGTGGGTTGTTTTCAAGTGCTTCTATTATTCTTACTTGCAATAAATTGCATTATTGTAGCAATGAGTCACGCATTACCAGCATTCCACAATTACACACCAAGATTTTACTGCGAGGTAATTTGCGGCAATTAATTCATTCTGATGGAAGCAATTTCTGAAGTTTCAACATTTGCATTTTCTTTTTTCTTAGAATTCTGAGCGTGGAAATAAATGGTACGGTTGTGCACAGGCCAATGCATCGAAAAATCTGACGTTCGATGATCCGGAGAATTCGGAATTGTGCACTACCGAGTACACATTCGTTACGGATAATGGAGAGAGAAGTGTCGTTACTGATTGGGGCCTTGTGTGTGAAAAAAGTTACTTGAAGAGTCTGGGTACAGTTGTTTATTACTTGGGCGTATCGATCGGCGCTTTGATCGCAGGTATTCTTGCAGACCGTGTCGGAAGACTTCCGGTTCTTGCAATATGTCTGTATGTGCATGGGACGATGGCTGTTGCTACTTATATCGTTCAGGTGATTTTTTTTCGTGATTGCAAAATTTATACATTATCTTAAAAACCGAGTGAGTTAACAAAATTTTGAATATTACCTTTTTTGTCGAGAAAACTGAGAGCTTCAAAAAAGGTATGAACAAAATTTTTCCTATCTCTCTTAGTTTCCGAGATCTATTTTAAAAAAATGGTTTCGGAAGTTCAGATAAAAATTAGATAAAAATGGTTTTATGCTCTTTGATCAGAGTTACCCAGTGTTCCTTGGACTCCGTGGGCTCCAGGGAGTTTTTGCCCAAGGATTATACTGCTCAACATACATTCTAATTGTAGAGCTGTTTCCGACAAAATACAGAACACTAGTCTTCTCGGTTATGGGAGTAGCATGGTCTCTAGGATTACTGCTCTTGGCTACTCTCAGCTATATTATTCTTGACTGGAGGATTCTTCAATTGGCCGTTTCCGTACCCACGGCCATTACTGTGCTCTACATTGGGTAAGTATTCGTTCTTCATTCCCATCTTCTAGAAATCTTCTCATCAATAGCATTGATAGATTTTATATCACTTGAAAGGATTGTTCCCGAGTCTCCAAGATGGTTACTCGCTAAGGGAAAAACTACTGAGGCTGACATGGCTATTGAAAAAATTACAAAGTACAATTCATGCTGTTGTGGAAAATCGAGGAAGGAGTTAGTAGCTGATAACAGTGAAATTACGACACCGGTTAGACCGGAAAGAAAGTCTCGTGTTTTTAATGAAACGAAGGAAACAACTGAAAGTGAAGCTGCTAATTTGCTAACGCCAACTAATTCAGGGCATCGCAATTCTCGAAGTATGTTAATTTGCAGTGATTTTTCTGTTTTGGATATTTATCGTTTCACTTTCGTCATTACTGTTATGATACTGTTATGCATTGATTTCCCTCAATTTATTATTTTTTCTTGGAGATTAATTGATAAAAATGTTTCAGGCATAAGTTTACGCGCAATTTCGGAGAATCTGGAGAAGCGACTATCGAATTTAGCACCAGAAACGTTCGATGTCAATAATGAAGAGGAGATGGGTGAATCGTCAACGTCTCGCAGCAATAGAAGTTCGAAAGTACTCCCTGAAGATTTAATTATCGAAGATACGAAGGACATGGAAGAATTCAATAATTCAATGGAAATGGATCTGAAAGCAGTGAAGAATACAGTTGAAAATATTCCAATTGATGAAAATAATGAGACCGAAGAAACAGAGGAGAAGACGCCAAATAAATTTGGAAATGTATTCGTTATCAAATACAGCTTCATCATGGCGCTTCAATGGTAATTGGAAAAAATTGCTTCCATTATTTATCGAAATGCCAATTTACTGCTGACTCGACCATTGAATTATCACATGATTAAACTGAATTATCAAGTAATGAAAAAAAATGATTTTATTACAGGTTTTCAGTCTCACTGATGAATGCAATTGTACTGAATACAATACCAAATTTATTAAATAATCGTCACATAAATTTTGCACTTGGCGGGATAATAGAACTTGTAATTTATCCAGTAATATATTTTATTTTGTCACGAAGTGGTAGACGTTTACCACTGGCTGTTTTTCAATCTCTCAACGGCATTATTTGCATCGTGATAGTTTGTCTTGTATTTCTACCAAGTGTAACGGTTATTTTTATTGGTGAGTAAAGTGCGTGAGCGTGTCTCCATAATTTTACTATATTTTTCTTACAGTATTCCAAACGTTTATCTTAATCGCAAAGAATTTATCTAATAATTCTCTACTTTTTTCATCTCAGATATAGGAAGAACGACGTTGCTTCTCGCCGCAAGAATAACGAGCACTAGCACACTTGGAATTGTCTATTTGTATACTCTTGAATTATTCCCCACTGTTTTAAGAGGTACCTGTTTAGGATTTTTCACAATTATTGGTACAATTGGTTATCTGAGTGCACCACATATTGAAATACTTGTGAGTATCAATGACAATTCAGTAGGCAATAAATATAAGGAGATAAGTATATTTGCATGTGTAATCGATTACTACGGCTATCTTAGAATCCATGAGAAATGGGAAAGAATTTCGAAATCTTCTCTGCATAGAAAATGAAGTACTAGAAGGTCCATAGAATTCTGTAATCTATCATGGATTCTCACATAATCAAGAAAAATGTGAAAAAATTATTATTCCTCGAATCCGAAAAGAATATTCAATGAATAACTTTTTTTTGTAATTTCAGGGGAATTTTGTCATCATGGGACACTTAATTCTCGCCTCATTGCTCTGTGTATTCTCTGGATTTTCATGCTTCATTATGCCGGAAACAATGGATAAATTATTGTCTGATACATTGGAAGAAATGAAGATAATGGATATTTGTAGAAAAATTTGTCACGCAAATGAAAATGATGCTGCTACTGAGAGAGAAGCATTGAGAGACAAATTATTTTCCGAGGACTGGGTCGACGCTGGCAATGGGATAATTGTTAATTTTAGTGATAATAGAAATTGAATCAATTTAATGTTACTATTAATCGTTAATCATTCGACTTTTACTATTATTGTTAAAATGATTTTGTACATATTCATTATAATATTTTTTTTTCATAAGAAAGCTAAAGGAACCAAAGTGTTTTTACGATTTTTACATGTAATGTTTTTTTTTGCATTGTCAGACTGAATTATTTCGTGTGATGAATCTTCAATTTCTAATTTATTTTTCATTGTAAAATTTATAAACATTAAGTTTTAACGTATAAACGACATGACACGATGATTTTTTATATGTATTATTTACAGTAGAAGGAATAATTGCTGGATTAAATGAGAAAACAGTGTTTTATTACGAGATGTAATAAATATAAATGTCTTATTTTAATTTTAATTTGCTTTTACTTGCGATCTATCACAGCTAAATCGCTCGTTCCAAATGTTATCAGTTCGTTTGGAAGATGTTGTTTCTTTCATGCGGAGGATTTCAGCTTGTAAATTCCACGAAAATGAAGTAATATAATCGGTGAGATAGAGAAATTTTACAAGAGATTTTTGAAAAGACTTTCACGAAAATTCAACTATCTTCAGATTTTTTAATATTTGATGAAAACAATTACAAAAATGAGTAGACTTATCTTATTCCACTTTTCAATTCCTGATGTTGAATTTTCTGAGACAATTTTCGAAATCCCATAGATCTGTTGTCACTGTATCAATGATTTTCTTCTTATCTTCACAAATTTATTGTCCTCTTGTATTTGCGGCAGTAGAAAACGCCGTGGGCGATAATCATCGAAGTTTCTTTCACGAGCGAGTATTGTTGAATGAGTTATCTTTGTAATTAATTTATTAGGGAACTTTTGGCGGTGCAATTCCATTATTCTGTGGATTGACGTGTTGCGGTGTTTGTTCAGCTGCCTGCTGCAGCAATCTCGTTCTACGTCTTGTGTAATGCTGCCAGAGTAATATTTGCTGATCGTCAATGAATTTTGTACACTGTGAATTAACAACTTCACGTCGAAAGTGTTCGTATTGCAGTAAATCGAGGAAATAAAGACACATTGGATATTTCAAGTACTTTGCATACTCTGGTTCCTTCCAGTACAGTAAGTACTTGAGGTAGTTAATGAATGTTGCATCTTTAAAATAACCACGTTGAGCTAAAACTGTAAAATAGGAAATAGTTTCATTATTAAATGAATTCATCAAATTATTAATTTTTTAAACTTATGATAAGGAGTTTAATTCTGGAGATAATTATTTAGTTTTTTTTTTAATTATTCAAATACAATCTAGAGAAAAATTATCAGAATTATGACTTACAGTTTAAGTAATTCGGGTTCGCTAAACACTGAACAAACTCGAGTTCCACTTGAAAGCGTAAACGCTGCTGATCGTCGGTTTCTGGTCCACCTGATATCAAAGAGCATCGAAAATTCATATTAATTCTTATATTTTCCACCTAAATATATAGAATTTACAGAAAAAATTATCTGAGAGAATAAAATATATAGTGTTGACATAACCTACCGTTCATTGCGATGTATGATGGCTTTCTGCCTTTCAATAGACTTGGTGGATCATCCAAACGACTCATATTATAACCCCACCAAAGACCAGTGTCTTTCTCTCACTTCTCCCCGTTGTTATGAATTAATTACATGCATTTGTTATTCTTTAAATGAATTTCAAGCAATCTAAACAACTAATTGAACTCAAATCACACGAGATCAGTAAATGTCAGGCACTCACCAAACCGCCCATGAATCAATCCCTTTCAACTCTGTATAACCGACGACTCTGTTTTACCGACAGAGCGGTGGAATTAAAAAAAAAATTCTTTCAACGAAATAGATAGAGTCTCTTAGTCGATGACAAAGTGTATGAATTAATTCTTTTCATCTACTCACAGAGTTAATTGAAAGAATTCTGTGAATAAAATCCGATTTTTTCGAAGAAACCACAGGATCCGACAAATACAGGTGGCGTCTCCATAGCACGCCTCACGTACCTCACACCATCATCCCGCGCATTTTCACGAGAACAAGATGGCGCCTGTGCTCATTTCGGCCAAGCGTAAGTGTCTCTCTGCATTTCACTGAATAATCATTGTCTCATGCCGGTTTTGACGGATCAAAACAAACAACAATTTAATGTACAACGATTTTCGGGTGTTATTTCAGTGATAAAAGTTGAATAATTGTGAAGATGAGCCGCCGCAAACGTGCAAAGGTGTGTAAAATTTATTGTTTTAATGTTGCAGTAGTATCAATGGCTGATTGAACTATTTTTAAGGTTGAGTATCGTGAAATGGAGGAGAAATATAATCAATTGGAGGATGAGAATGCCTCTGATACATCGGAAAAATCGAAGACCGGGCTTGGCACACCGGAGAAGAAAGTTTCCGCGGAACCAGCCAAGGTAAGTGAATTACCGGCACCAACGCCAGCTACGTCAGCGCCAAAAACGGAGGTTAAGGAGGAGGATGATCAGGATAGCGATCATGAGGATCCACATGGTAATTATGTTAAATGTTTAATTTTGTGGATGGCAATTAAAACGAGTTTTCCAATACAGTTAAAGAGCTTCTCAATGGGCTGGAGGGTGCTGCATTCCAGAGTCGTCTTCCATTTGATAAATTAACGTCTACCGAGGCTGTTTGCTTTCCCGATGTTTCCTCTGGACCTCCGCAAACCCAGAAGGTTTTTCTGCATATTAGAAATCGATTGGTGAGTGCTATTCAGTGGAAGAAGAGGGAAGGAGAGGAGACGATTTCTTTCGAGTTGGTTTTTGTCGAATATCTTGGAATTGAAGAGATATACGAAAAAATAGGTTGATATTTTTTTTGTAGAGCGGCATGAGAGCTACAAAAAAGGTCTCTATGCAATTTTTCGTCACTCTATTATTTCTCGAGATATTACAGGAAGGAGAAGAAGTTGAAGGCAAAACTTTATTCGTCCTTCTTTGTTATATTCTAGCTACAATTGTGGTTGGAGAATCCGAAGCAACAGCTCATAATTGAGAATGCCCTGGTAGCCATTGAGCCACCTTACAACAGTGATCCAGTTCTTACTAGACGGATTCATGCTTTTCTGGAACGTCATGGCTTTATTAATTTCGGGGTTTTCAAACGCTTGAAGCCAATACCGACGAAAAAATTGGGCAAAGTTATTATAATTGGTGCAGGAATCGCTGGACTGGCTGCTGCACAACAGATGCAACAGTTTGGGCTTGAGGTGGTTGTTTTGGAGGCTCGGGTGAGTGTTTTGATCTAACATTGAGGAATATTCACTGATATTCTATGAATAGAGAAATTTTCGTCATTACATTTAATATGAAGAAAATTCAAGCTTTCATAAGCTTTCACAATCTCATAAAAATTGAAAACAAATTTATTGATTGTAGGATCGCGTGGGTGGGAGGATAGCGACATTTCGAAAGTCCTCATACATAGCCGATTTGGGAGCAATGGTGGTGACCGGCTTGGGTGGTAATCCCGTAACAACTCTGAGCAAACAAATTAGCATGGAGTTGCATAAAATAAGGCAAAAGTGTCCACTTTACGAGAGCGATGGTCAAACAGTGAGTTGCTTGATTAAGTTTCGAGTGAATATAAATTATTTTCAATGTTAAAAATGAACATAATAACATATAATTACATTTAATGAGTAATGAGAGTGAATAATGTAAACAGTGCGGAGGTCTGAAATAAGATATTTAATTAGTTAATTCGTATTCCTATACTTTTTCACAAGGTACCGAAAGACAAGGATGAAATGGTGGAGAGAGAATTCAACAGATTATTGGAGGCAACATCGTATCTCTCTCATCAGCTTGATTTTAATTACATTGGCAGTACTGGAAGTACTGGACAGCCTGGTAATACAAGGCCAGTCTCATTGGGACAAGCACTGGAATGGGTAATTAGACTTCAAGAACAGGGCGTCAAACAGCGTCAGGTTGCGCATTTTCGCTGTGTTCTTTCGCTACAAGGAAGACTCATAGCTAATCAGCATCGTGTATGTAATTTTCATCGTTTCCTTGGAAACAAGGGATAAATAATTTTCTTAATGAAATTGTTTCTGTTAATATTTTCCTTCTTTTTTTAATTTTATCTTACTCTTTCATTGCATGTCAAATGATAGATGATCGGTATTAAGGAGAGACTGACTGAGTTGAATAAGCAGCACAAAGAAATGACAGATAGTAAATTACAGACTCGGGATATTACACAAGAATTTGTACTGAGATCGAAGCTCAGAGATTTGCACAATGCCTGCAAGGTAATTACGAATTCAAATTAAAAACCAAAATCCACTCGTAAGAATTTAATTATCGAGGAGATGTCTTATATATTTCATTACTATTTCCAAGGAATGGGATCAGCTTGCTGAACAGCAAAAGGAGATTGAAGCTAAGCTGCAGGAATTGGAAGCATCTCCACCAAGGTAAAAAGATATTAATTTAAAATACTCTCTCGTTTTCTTATTCAATCATCTGTAAAGTTAAGAAGAATTTTATTTAATAATCCTCCGAGGGAACTATGTAGAATTTTTTTTCTACGGTTTCTGATATCAATCTTTTTTCTATCCAGTTAAGAGTGAAGTAGAGTGAAATATATTCCCTCACATAAATTAATGAGCTACTTTCAATAGAGTATTATTATCATTGTAATGAATTGCTTCGTTTCAGTGATGTCTACCTATCGTCAAAGGATCGTCAGATTCTCGATTGGCACTTTGCAAATCTGGAGTTCGCCAATGCCACTTCATTATCAAACTTGAGCCTGAAACACTGGGACCAGGACGACGATTTCGAGTTCACTGGAAGTCATCTAACCGGTGAGTGACACTCATTCAAACAAGAAATGTAAACGTCCATTGGTTTATCCATTGGAAATGTGAATTCTCGAGGAAGAAAGGAGCCAAAAATAAAGAAGCTCACATAAAGCCAAAATCATTTGGTCCCTAATTGAAATATGCGCGCCTGAAATTAATCTACAATCTCTCGTCGTTAAATTCAAGAGCGTACCGCTAATCGAGGGCCGTACAGAAGAAAAGGAAGGGGAAAGGGGCTCCGGAGGCCGAAAACCAAAACGATCGGAGTTTTGTGAATTGGTTGGATGAGAGAAGTGAAGGAAAAAAGAATGGAAAAGACCCAAGAGGAGTGTACACCGACCCTGCATACTGTGGGGTGGTGTAATCCATGTTGAGTATTCGTGTAAGCCAGTATGTACTTGGTGCAACATGTATGCGGTACTCTGTTGCACCATGGAGTACTGTAGAAGATACTGCACTCCAGGGAAGATTGTGTAGATAACGTGTGAATTATTCCCAGCTTGCTGCATCCCTTTCTAAAGAACCCATCCTCCCTCTCTCTTCTCATCTCTTCCGGCCCTCTCCTCGTTTCTCCTCACTGGTTCAGTTTCAGTGGCTCATTCTACTCTGGGCTTACTGAGAAAATTGTCTTCGATATATCCCACCATTCATCGGCCCGCAGTTGACTTTATCAACCTTATTAAAAACACATAGCGATGAGATCCCGTGTAGATTAAGGTAACCCACGCGTAATCTTGCGGCCGATCTATAGTGTCTTTCCTTTTTCGGGGACACGGGGAAGAAGAAAGTAAAAAGCACGTTATATATTAATGATATATTTAATCAAGTGAGTTGTGTATCATTATTGTTAGGCCCTCGTAACTTGCGGAGCTTCGTTAAGCGCGTGGTGAACGTCGTGCTGCTGTTGTGGATCTTGCTACGTTGCCAAATTCATTAGTTGAGAGGGACAATGATGTACTGAGAGATGGGTGGGGGGTATAATTTAATGGCAATGTATTGGGAATTTTCGTATCTTCTCGAGGATTCCGTTTTTTTTGTTGACTGAAATTCTGTTTCGTTCTGCCCTACTCTCTTTAATCTCAAATAATCATATTTAATAACTATAATTTCATCCCCATCAGTCTCTTATTTTCCTTTTAATCTCATCGAAAATTTTCCTAATCCCCCAGAGAGTACCAAAGGATTCATTCGATGAAAAGCCTCACCCAAACCGATAGTAATCAACTTGATCATTGTCTTTTATTCTCCCTCCTTTCATTTCCTATGACATTATCTCTGATAATCTTTTATTTTTCTTTCGTTCATTAACTACTGTGTATTTGATAAAAGTGTCTGCGTCTGTGTGGCAAAGTCGTTAAATTTCAGTTAATGGTTATACTTCTGTGCTATGAGAAAATAGTCAATGACATTCTATGGGAATGTGATCGGTATGGTGATACTGATCTTTATTAGTGGAACACCTAAGTAGATACAAAGGGCTACGATAGGATAAAAAGAGATTTCTACTTCAGTGTGGTGTTGAAGAATACTATAAAAATAGTCATATACCCACCGGGGAGTTGAATAAACTTTATTCCCCATTTAATTTACTGGAATTTAATATTTCCTCTTACACAAAACGCCTCATTTTTACCCTTTTTCATGAATTACTGTGTAAGCTCTTGTTTGCGTATGGAATACAATTGTCTATGAAATTACTTGTTTTTTCATCATTATTACTGTTTGCCAGCAGCAATATGATTGTGTTTGCCTTAGGAAGTCGAACGTTTTCATTGTTTACTGCATCTCGCTTTCGTTAAAGCCGTTATGGAGCAGCAAACAATAGCACCGGTTATTACTCATAATCGTGGAGCTGAGGAACGAATGAAAAAAAAATTCTACCGCTATTTTTTGGATAATAGTGAGGGGTGAAGTTATTTGGTATTCACACTTATTTTTTTCACGGTTTTCGTATTACAAACCGGAGCTTTTCAACTCAACGAAACTCGTGGACAGAATGAGGCAGACTGAAGGGGGCATTCCCCCGTTTGTTTTGGAAACCGTAGGCAACTTGCAACTATTATTATGCGGTAATAGTCAGTGTTTAATGACAGTGGTTTCGTGGTGGAGTAATTCCGGGAATAGTGACACGAGTTACTATACAGCTTCCTCTTTACCCCTGGTTGTGCCCTCCCTCCTCATCGTCGTTGTCCACGTTCCTCTCCTTTTCCCCCAACAGGTAGTTTATATATACGACTTTGGCTTTTAGCTTCAAGACCAAAAGGAGTAAAATTATACGTAGCAGTCCCCTTTGCTGTCTCGGTTTCCCACTCACGGTGACATTCCCAGCGGTTACAGACATTTATTAAACTGAACACTCTGACTCAACCCTCTGACTCTCTCTCTCTCTCTCTCTCTTTCCAAATCTACCTTGTGGAATGTGTGTCAAGTTGACTTTAGTAATTCTCTCCTTTTTCCAACCACTAAATTCAATTAAAAACTTTTCCTCTTTTTTTCTCATCAAAAAATCGTATTAATTTTCATGTCACAGCGTGGAGAATAATTATAATAATAATGGACGCACCACGGGTGTTTAAAAAGTAATTCGGACTGGAATTTGTCACTCTGTCTGAATTATCACTTTTCCGCCCTTGGTTTTTGAGAATTTTTAGCTTGAAGTGAGGTGAATGACACGTGAATACCTCTCTTGATTAACATTTCTCAATAAATTGTGAATTTTAGATTTTTTCAATTGCATTAGAGTGAAAATTTTTCTCTCAAGAATTTCTTATAATTTTTTATAAATCACACAGTAAAAAATCTCTCAAATCAATTAATGGATTTCTCTTATTCTATTGACGTGGAGGTCCTCGCGTTATTCCAAAAATGTGCGAAATTTAAATGAATTGAAAAAATGTAATCACCAGAGTGGAATGGAAGAAGTAAACTCTTGATTTTGGAAGAGAAGCCTTATATAATAATTTAAACGATATTTAATTCTTAGGACAACACCAGGAAATCAACATCCTCTTCTTGGAGAGATAATATCAGTTGAGATCAGGAGAGACAGAAGTTCCCCTGCGATAATCACTATGTGTGTGTGGGTCTTCTCACTGTTGAGTAAACTCCTGAGGTTTCGGGTTACAGAATAGCGTATTTAGCAAAGCGGCGAGGCTATCGTTAGCCGGTCTCTATTCATAAAGTAAACGAATCTTATCTTGATTAACCACACGTGTTTTACGCACCCGAGTTTAGAGAGTCCAATGCCTGCTGTCCTCCTCCGCTCGGCCCCTTCCTTTTTTTGGAATTTTAGGTAGCAAGTTTGTATCCAAGGCGGCATCAGGAATTTTTCTTCATTTCGTTAATTCCAGTGATTAATATGAAATTAGAGAAAATCAAAGAAATATATTGAGGCATAATTTCTGATTTATTTTCATATCAATTTTTATAGATTTTTTTTTAATCGTCTTTGATACACGTCAGCTGACAAGGATTTATTTCTTGTTACTTTTTTTTTCTCTCATGCTGCCCCCCCCCCCCCCACACACAATTTTTTGTTTGTTTTAACGAACGACGATAAACAGGTCGCGCTACTCGTCCAAATAATCGTGGCCAGTGGATAGGAAGGATGTCAGAGAATGCGACATGGCATTTTGGGCTTAAATATTTTTCGTTTTTACTCTTGTCCAAGACGATGCTGGATTGAAGAGTCAACGTTTTACCAACACAGTTATGGGTTTTGTGTATTACGAAATGCTTAAAACGTATAACCCGAGAGAAATCTTCGAGTTGAAACTGTTGGTGCATCAGGTAAAAATTGACGAATAAAATCAACCTGTGTTATATTCAATACATAGATATATATATTGTGTATGTGAGTTTCTTATTGTGTTGCTTTCTTTGCGGCCTGGGCTACACAACTGAGCGATTCTTATCGCTTCTCGCTCCTTTGGATCGCGCGTTTCGCATTCCATTCCGCTTCAAGTCGATCGCAAAAGACGAATCGGATAAAAAGTGATTTCGAGACTTTTCAATTACTGGGGGACGGTATTCGGGGGATGATCTCTCTCCAATTTTTCTGCATCGAAATTTCAATTTTTTCCATCATCATCTCATTTTAATTGAATTAAAATGGTAAAAAGGGGAATTATTGTCATTTTCTCTCTCTGGTTTAATGAAACGGAGTGAACGAAAAACCGGCGAATAGTGCTCTAATTAATGAAGCTCTCTCTGTAACATGGCGTAGGAAACAAAAAAACCGTAGATCCTTCAGGGGCGAATTTTTTATCATTAATTTCGCCTTTTTCCCCCCATCATCCCTGCAAGCCCCGTTGATGGCGTTTTGATCCTCTTGAAGAGAGGCGAAGGAATGGATTGGAGAGTTGACCGGAGGGGAGAGGAGAAAAAAAAAACAAAGAAACTGGATGAAAGCGTATTGGAATAAAAAGAGGATCGGTGCGACTGGCCAGCGCCTAGTCTGTACCATACCAGATTGGGCCTTGGTATTTTAAAACGTGGAATCCCACGTGAGAACGCGAGGCTGACGCTCAAAGTGAGTTCTATCTCTTGTTGTTCAATAAAAATGCATCTGTACAAGAGTGAATAAGAGAAATTTAAGAAAAAGAAATGGAATTAAACGAGAGAGGGAGAAAGAAAGAGAGAATGGTGGTCTTGTGCATTGGGCTTGAAGTCGGTACTTTCAATTTGTGGATAGTGAGTTTTTGCGAGAACGAGTGGAAGACGATGAGGACTCTGGGCACGAAGTGACCGAGTGAGTCAACTTGCAGCTTACTATTTTCAAACGCAATGGATTGAAGAGAGACAGGAGATATTCTCTCTTGAGAATCCACCCGATTATCTCTCTCTCCTCCTCATGCTTTATGTATTTTCCTTTCTGATTTTATACGTAAACTTGCTAAAAATCATTCTACTTCGTTCGTTTATATGTATAAAATGCAACTCCTCGTGTGTGCGTTTGTATGGGTGGAATCATAAAATTCCACTGCTGAATGACACTCTACCCCACTCGCTGTACTTGGGGCGATGCCAGGTATAGTTTTCTTATTACACTATGAAGAAACGTATCGTATCGACACGTTCCAATGGATTTTTCTTGTATTACCACGAGGCATTCTCATTATCTCAACTCTCTTTCTCTCACTGAGCTTCTACGTGATCGTGCATTTAAAATTCATACCAAGTGCACATTCGTTTGATTTTTATTCAACTTTTTTCATTATTTTCTTTATACCTCAGCTACCACCTCACATTCTCCCATGACCATATTATTATTATAAACACACTTTGTTCATTTAATGTGAAAAATATTCACTTCTTTTTATGCAATTACATGTGTTACTCTAACAGTCAACTGCTCCACCTGTCTTTTTCATTAAATTTAATGAGAAAGAATATATATGAAAAAATGTTTTTTTTTTTGTAACAAAAAAAATACATTTTCTCTCGAAATTCTTATGAATTTTGCTCTACGTAATTAATGCTGTTTTTTAAAATTATTTCTCTCAATTTTCTTAATGACTGCATTTTTTTCCTCATCATTCGGTGGTGGAATTTTCAATGGGGCTTTTTAATATAATCTCCACATTTTGTGCTTCAGGTCAGGGTAATTGTGTTCATTTCACTAGTTAATAAATTTAGTGTATGAGTATAGGTAGTAGGCTAATTGACAAGCAACTGCCTTTGAATTATGATCACTGATAATAAACGCGATAATCCACACTGGAAAATCGTGATCAAGCTTTTAACTCTTTTGCTTATGTAAAATTCAACCTCGAGCTGGGGATAATGTTAGAAAAGTTACTCAGTAATTGGCCTTCAACTATTATGCGAATTTTTTCTCCTCAATATAAATTAAGAGAAGGCGGAAAAAATCCCATTTTTTCTTCATTCTCGTTAAAAAATTCATTTCGATTTTTATTTTCATCGTCATTGAAACACGGGGGTGAGCCCAGTGGAATCTCCATTGTGAGCGATGATGTACGTGGCACCAGGGCATTCAATAGAGCCTACTACTTAACGTTTTCTACCCATTTATGCCTCCTCCACAACGACCTTGAAGGAACACGTGTGTGTGTGTGCGGTCGGAAAGCTTCTCCACTTCTTCATTCGATGCTCGGTACCGAGAACCAGTTATTGTATACTTGTATACACTCAGACTCGTCCAGTGTCGGTGAAGTGCATGGGGAGAGGGGATACGTAGTGGTCCAGAGTTACGAATCAATTAATTTTCCAGAGCGTACCGTAATGAGCCTCTGTCCCGGCACTCTGCATCGTAAAGTAGGAAAATTAGTACACCCGTAATGGCTAGCTTATAGTTGTATTCTTTTTAAAGTTTGTACGTTTATAAGGGCGGCCCGTTAAATTACGTGATTAAGGCTTTTTTTTCCCACCACTGTCTGTAACAGCGTAGTCCACCGTAATGCAAGGATTCTTAATTAATTATTTTCTAGATTTTCATGGCCATTCTCTTTGCTGATAATAAAAGTCGCTTTATTTTCTTTGTCTTATGGAAAAATTGGAGTGTTAATTATGGAAAATTCGTAAAAATTGGTTTTTAATAGTTACTGAGAAAATTTTGGAGGATTATCTTGCGTCTTACTAGTTTTTTACGGCTCTCGTGATAATTTCAGTGAGTTTTTTCCCTCCGTTTACTTTTGAATGAGAATTTTCTGTCGAGAGATTTTTTTTTTTTGAACCACTATATATTAGTGGAAACCCTCCGGGGATTTTCTCCCCGAAACCGAAAGACAGTGGCAATGGTATTTTTCGTATTACCTTGACGAAAATGTTCACGTATTTCGTTGTAGGGCCCTCTTCGAAAACGACAGACGTGTGTACAGTAAGGGTGACACAGTGTATGTATTTGTGTGTACGAATTGTACAGATGCAAGGCAAAATCGTGAGAGGGGTAAGCCGTCTGACGGTTGATTTTAGACCTTACGTGACTCCATTGGTCGATGCGTACGTGTACGGCCTGCTGAAATATGCCTGTCAAATAGTCTACAAATTCCGTTTCTATTTTTTTCTCCCATTTTGTGGCTTATTCTTCACTTTTTTTTCCCCCACTGAAGTTGGAGGGACAGAAATGGAGTGAAAATAAACGGAAATTCAATGTTCACTATCTCGTGATACATTTATTGACGTTGGATACTCGGAAAATGCAGGTCACAGGGCATTTTATGGAGTCCACTTTATCGTTCCTCTTCTTTTGTTCATTTTTTTCATTTCAGTGGCGAAGTGGTGAAACGAGATGAGTCAATTTCATTTTGTAATCAGTTTTTACGAGGGATAATCGGGATTTTAAGGGGCTAGAGGATTTTTCTTATGGTGCCTCTCGGTTGGAAAAAGTTAGGGCTACATAATGGTTGTAATGGGCAGGGGCTTTAACGATGAGAGCTGACGATTTTTTAAATTGAGACACTCACTGGCAGGAGTTATTTCTCATTGTTAAAATCACATATAGTCACATGTTACGCATCTTCCCCATTTTGAATTAGCGAAAAATGCAAAGAAATGACAACAAAAATAGACTCATCCTATTCTTAATATATTCTCATGTCAGAACACAACTTTCCTCTTGAATCATCCGAATATTTATTCTATCACCAAGTGTCTTCCATTCCCCTGGGATTCTGTGCCCTTTTGCACTCCTACCAAATTCACAACTTTATCCTGAATTCGAACACCGCCCGACTAATATCTCTTAACAAGTCGACTTCAGTAATTCTCGAAGTTACTGCGAGGTGTCGTTAACGTGCAGCACAATTCCAAAGTCACTACAAACATCCCACCCCCGAAGATTCCCAGATACGTCAGAACAGAGAAGTTTTCAGTGAGTTAAACTCATCTTGGTTCATGATTTATGTAATTTATTGTTTAACAATGGAATCAATCAGAAAAGAAGGATTTTCAAATTCCAATTGGATGAAGAAATGCTTCAAATACAGAGAATCGTTATGTTGCATGTATTTTCATTATTCCTGAGGCTCGAGGTTATTCAAAGATATAACTGACTGGGTGCTTGTTTAACTGAATTTGTTCATGCATGAGATATAATTTCACTGCAACTAACAATGTTAAAATGGGTTTGCGTATGCGTGAATCTCTCGTAAGTGTGCAGAGATGCAAAAGGGCAGAAGGGATATATAGAAGACCATCATGGAAGGTTGAAAATAGCCAGGACGCAGGGTTTCACGGCATGGCGCAATGTAAGTAATGGCAGTTGTTTCGGAAGCGCGCCACGTACTACACTGCCAAATAAATATACACACAATTCACGCTTGGGTGATAAACAAGCCGCGAATATAAAACAAGCTGCAATTTTTCCCCCGATCCGTTCCCGAGAACTTCCCGCCACCCCTCACTTCTCTTTCTTCGCCAATGCCACTTTATTCAAAGTTTTTCTTTTCAATGAGACAGTCTATTACTTCTTTTTTCTTCGTGTTAGATGAGATGTTTTAAATTCCAATGTTACCTTCGGAGTTACTCTCAATTTGGTGAAATTGTATCTTTTTTCCCGTCATTTTTTATCCCGTTCCCCTCGGGATCGTTGGCCCAAGATTCAGTTATGGCCGCTTTGAAGCTTAAGGCAATGGGCTTTCGTCGATCTGTATTTTATCTACATTTTGTTAATCCTTCTACTGAGAAATTGGGAGTGATGGGCATTTAAATTTCCGGGGAATCCCTCGACGAAAAATCAATTTTTACAGCAGTCACTGAATGAAGGAAAATCAATAGAGCTCTCATCGTGCTTTTATCGGTGAAAAATATGTTTATTCAGGGATATCAAGGCTTGTGGAGATTTCTTCTTTTCATTCGTGAATTTTACCTTTTGATTTTATGGAATCAATGAATTTTTCTTTAATACTGTTGAGTTTCATGAGAATTTGTAATATAAATGCTGCCCCAGATAAAATGAGATTTTACAACTGTGGACAATTATTTTTTATCTCCCAAGAATCAATTTTCATTCCCGCGACAATTTTAATTATCCCCCGATGGCATGACACATTACGTCGATTCGACTATGAAATATATTCGAAGATTTTGGGGGATTGTGTCACGCGCAGCTAACCCACACATGCCACATGGTGCGGTTGACTCACCGCATATGCGGTTAATCTGCAAATTAGCATCATCATTATTAAAAGAGAAGAGGAGAAAAAAAATACCAATAATATTCATTAGTCCATTGAAATGTTACATTTCACCTTGAAAAATGGGTAGGCTTCTATTTTTTTTTTCCGTTGTGTAGGGGGGTTCTTGGTTAGTGTAAAGCCAAGTTTTCGGGGTTGCAACCCTTGTGCGTTAGCCGCCATCTTTAAAAAGGGGGTGAAAATGTTTTTTTTGCCCTAGCGCCTAAACTACGAGGTTTAGAGAAATTTTGAAAAGACAAAAGTTGTAGGAAATTTAATATCCTACCACTTTAGTTCAGTAACGTTTTGTCGTAGGAGGTCAAAATACAAAGTTATTTGACAAAAACTCCTGCGACATTTACAAAAAAAATCGTTTATGCCCCATATCTTTTTTTGGGGGCATTTTAGGGGAAAATACCCTCAGAGTAACTTTCGAGTTCGTTCTCTGAGGAATATTTTTCACTAAGAAAAAGTTGATTTTCATCAACTCTTAACCGTTTTATGAGCGGTGGGAAACTTCCGGTGGGGTAGAAAAAAAATGTGAGACCAATTTTTTCATAAATTTTTGGCTCTGGCGAGTTGGTGACGTCATTTTGAGTACACCTCAAACTCGTTAGAGCCCCCTCTCTCCTCCTTTGGCCGCCATTATGAAAAAAGGGGTGAAAATAGATTTTTCGCTCTAGCGGCCAAAATATGAAGGTGACAAAAAGATTGTTGGAACAGAAGTTGTAGAAAATTTAATTTCCTACATTTTAGACCTATAACTTTTTGTCGTAGGAGGTCAAAATACAAAGTTATTTGACAAAAACTCCTACGACATTTGCAAAAAAGATAGTTTCTTCTCCATATCTCTTTATGGGGCTATGTCTCCTCTTCTTTTTCCTTTTGCAGCGCCCTCAAGTGATGAAAAATCAATAAAAATGAAGAAAATTTTGGTGGAAAAGATTCCTCAAAGAGCGAGCTACAAAGTTGCTCTGAGGCTATTCTCCCCTAAAATGCCCCCATGAAAAGATATGGGGCGAAGACGATTTTTTTTTGTAAATATCGTAGGAGTTTTTGTCAAATAACTTTGTATGTTGACCTCCTACGACAAAAAGTTAGAGGACAAAAAATGTAGAAAATTAAATTTCCTACAACTTTTGTCCCAACAATTTTTTTCTCATCTCCCTATTTTGGTGGCTAGAGCGAAAAATCCATTTTCACCCCTTTTTTCAAAATGGTGGCCAGAGGAGAAGAGAGGGAGCTCTAACGAGTTTGGAATCAATCCTGGAATGAAACATGGGACCAAGCGAGGACCAAGAGCTAAATCGAGCCTAGGCATTTAGACTGGTCCAACGCTGACCCAATCTAGACCAATCCAAGACTGAAAAAATCTTCCTCATAACAGAGGTTTAAGGTTTGAAGAATCATTCGGTTATAAAGAATCTCATTCTTGAATCATTTGCAGAGGAAAAAATCCACGTTCTCTAAGTGAATCACGAGAGAAGAGATGAATAAGGAGGAAAAAAATGAGAAATCATATATTTCCATGCGCATAACAAGATTATTATTTTTTTCGTTATCTATCAATTTTTTTTAAATTTATTCTTTTCATTATTTAATTTGCCCCGTAGGATATAAAATGCATTGCGGAACCACGATTGTAGCATCAAACATATAACGTTGAAGAGGTCCCGCGTGATAAGAATCGTCCGTTGGAAAGTGAGAGAATGACGGAGTAGTATGTAACGCATGCTGTACATATACGTTATATGAGTCGAGAAATAACGAGCGAAAAAAATAAAAGAGATGCGGGGAGGAAAGGGCTTGAAATAGAGTGAGAAAGAAAAATATTAAGAGGAAAAATAACAATGAGAAATAAAAGAATATGGTAAAAAAGAATTGAAGAAGCGTGCATGCACGTGCGCAAAGAGAGAAAGAGAGTGTATAGTAGGCCGTGAGAGATTCCAGAGAAACGGGCGAAGGAGGTGAGCTGAGGAGGCGATATGACGGGATAATAATCGACGCTGGTAAATTTCTTTCGGGGTTCCATCCTGTTTGAAGTAACGGAACGCTCCGAGAGGGCGATATAATGAAAAAAAATGATGAAAAAAAAGGAAGGGAAACTGTTTGCGGGAAAAAATGATATGGAAAAAAAAAAGTGGATACAATATAGCCGCCGTGTACACGTGCGTACCCCATACAATGTACAGGGTTATGTGGACTCACTCCCCGTGGTGGGTGTGCAACTTTATTGCGTCGAGTTCTTATTTTTTTTCACTCCTTTTTTTTGGTACTGCATGAATGTTCTTTCTGCTTATACATTTATATTCTCTATCTTTCTTCTCGGTTCTTTGGAACGCACGAGACAAGACGCCAACGTGAAAATGGGATAAAGAGAAATAAAAGTATCACTGTGCAAAGGGTCAAGAGATAGAGTTGAATTGTACTGTGAAAATTTGTTGAAGTAGCAGATAGCTTCAGAAAGAGCGAAGTGAGGAGGGTAGTTCGTTACTTGAATTTCAGATGACTGGTGTACCGGGTCAACTCGGCTAAAAAAATACCTCGAGACATTTACACATACACTTTTTTTTTCCACTCGTATTTGCACTGCATCTTATACTTGAGGGATTTCGTTTTTTTCTCCCTTCCCTCCGTAAAATGTAAAATCTATTTCAAACAAGTTTAAATAGTTTTCGCCTCCTTTGCCATATCCAATCGTTTCACAGCGACGAGGTGAATTTACAATGAGTTTGAGAATATATAACCATTCTCTATATTTCTTCGGTTTGATAAATTTACTTTTAAAATTGGGTCACTCTAACTTTTGTGCTATCGTGAAAATTGGAAATGGCTTGAGACCTATAATAATGAGAATAAGTGGGGGAAAAAATAAGATACGAGAATGGAGTGGAAAAAGGGAGGAAAAAAAACACGTGAAAATTAAATTACGTTTGGAGCCTTCAATCATCCGTGTCAGGCAAGTCAACGCGGTACTTCACGCGGCATGGGGCTCTCTCTCTTTCTCTCTCTCGCGCGCCAAAGATTTTACGGACTGTCAGTGCAGGTGTGCACAGCAAAAACTTCAGAATTGAAATCGCGTGAATCATGCCAATGTTATTTTTCATCTCTTTTAATTTCTTTTTCATTCCCTCTCTCTTTTTATCTCCACTCTTTCTCATTTGGTTCATTACTTTTTCCAACCGGGGGCAATACCAGTTGATTTTTAAAAGAATAAGGTAGCAGACAGAGATCGGTATGGGAGCAAATAATGGTCGTTTGTGTATATCATTCGGCTCTCGAATTCAACGCATGCATACAGGCTACGGGAAAGATGAGCGACATTAACAAGGATAAGATTTTTTTTCCTTGCAATTCTCTTTATTCTTTTTATTCAATTTCTTCCTTTATGTTCATTTCTTTCTGTCTCGCGATAGGAGGCCAAATATTTCGTTGAGATTTACTTGACTCGAATAATATACAGCCGATACTTTTTCCCCTGTTCTGTGAATCATCATTAAATTCTTTTTATTTATTCGATCTTTTCGAAAAAGTTCTGTCGTTTTCTTCTCTCACTGAAGTTCGACGTGGAAAGTTGATACCTTTTGTGCTGAGGTATTTTTTTTTTTGGGTTTTCACATTGATCAATATCATGAGCATGATCGATTCTTTATTCAATCTTTTTAACGACTGTGGCATTAAAAAAATAGTCATTTGGGAGAGTGACAAGCTATCTTTGTGTAACTAATGTCATAGACATTCTCTGCGATGAACTTCCGAGATAATTTTCGAGATAAAGAACATCTCGAGAGTCTCAAGGAATTTCTTTCATTTGAGAGGAGAAATAGAAAAAACTGCGCATCAATTAGATCATCGAAAATACAATCAGCGAAATTGATAGCTTCAGGGGAGTTTCTTTAACTCATCTAACTAACTCTCTTGATTGGTATGTCGTTAAAGGGAAATTAAGTGCTCGATTGAAATATTCAGATTCCATCTCTCTTTCTCTTAGTACCATACTCCAGTCGAGTCAATTCGAGAGGGGAAAGAAAATAAATAAAAAAGAAGAATTAAAGACCGTTACTTCATCCGTGGATTATCAAGTTGCGTGGGAGAGTGAATCCTTTCGCTGAATGCCTCGTAATTTTTATCGATTCGCACATGTGACTAGGATATTTTTCATTTGCGCATTTAAAATTAATTATTCACATAACTGTTGACACTGATAGCACATTGAATTAACATAATTTCGCATGGCTAATTCTTTTTTCTCATAATTCTTCCGTCCTTTCAATTTTATGAAATTCGTATTCATCACTTGACACTGATACTTTTACGTCAAAATAAATGATAATAATTTGGATAGTAATTATGAAATTGCAAGGAAGTTCGAAATCTCGAAATTCGTCTAGACCCATAAAAAAAGTGGAGAAAGATTCCATCCACTTTTGCTACATTAATGAAATATATTTGTCGATGAAATAGTCGAGATGTTGAGCGATTGAGTTCGAGCAGACCCATCCAACAAACTTTATAATCAGTTAATACATGAGATTGAGTGGGACAGCTTACTGCCGGCAGGCTTTTGGCATCCACTTCGTCTCGGTGATGTGTAGCATTATTGCGTCGTACTAGATTGCAGGTTATCAAAGTCAACCAACCTATTCCCTCCCAGAGGAAGTGACTCTAAAAACCCACACAATGTATACTGAACTTCTCTCCGTTATACGTCGAGTTTCTTTTTACCAAGAAAAATGGAAAAAAGCTAAATAGGAACTCTGCAAAATATCAATTCTGGATTATCATTGATGATTCCAGATAGATGGTTAAATTGTTAAAAATAATTACTGGAAAGTAAACTATGGGGACACAAAGTTAGTCACGTTCTCTCGTGACTTCCCATTGTATCATTACATCTTGTGTCAGGTCAACAAGATTTACTGAACTCTGGGCCGTTAGAAATTTTGTTTTTTCAAAGATGCCTTTTATTCATAAAAAACCGTAAAGTACCGATGGAAGTATGATTTGTGGACATTTTTCAGTCAAGTTGGACTAGCGATAATTGAGGATTGTAATATTCCATGAGTTTTCGTCGAGTTGACGGAAATTCGATGAAATCGGCAAAGTAGGAGTAATTTCTGGAAAAGTAAAATTCATACACTCCATTAACTCCTTCTTTGAGGTTGAGTGAAAAGTTTGAAGTCATCCTCTTATATTCTTCAATCGCTTCAGCCAATTGACCCAGATTATTACAATCCCCAAAATCTAATATTCCATTTCAATAACACAAGGCTGTTTACGTTCGATTGAATTTACCGCAATAGAGATATGGAAATACCAATGACAGTGTGGCTGGTATTTCAATGTTAATATGCGTGTAGTGGTGGAATTAAGGATTCCTATCGAATCCTTTGGGGAATTTGGTTTGCCGCGTTGTAGAGGAGATATTCAAATTTAACCGGTAAGCATCATTACGTTGCTCGTAGCCAAACGGTCACGTTGGGGCGTGACTCAACCACACTGTAGTACTATTATCGTAAGCGAACATTTGCCTGGACACAGTCCATCTCTCTCTGCCTCTTCTGGCCTCCCTTCTCCTTCACAAATGCCATGACTCAAGAGACTTGAACGATGATTGACTATCGATAAAGTGTACTTGAGTTGGTTAGTGGTTTTCAAGAGTCCCGAGGATGAGATGAAAAATTACAGAACAAGTACCATATCAATTCAATGATATCATTATTCTCATTAACAAGTTAAAATGCCAGTGAATATTTTTTGCTTCGTAATAATGAAATTAATGGCAAAAAAATACGATAATCATTGTCACAATTTTGCATTTTAATTTATTTAATAAATACCCAATTAATTGTCAATTTAACAGTAATGATTACTTTCATGAAACATCGGAGAGAGTAAAAGTTATAATATATCATTGAAATAATTCAAATTACCATGGCTTTTACGATTGCTACTAATTGGGTAGACTAATTGAAAATTAGTTTCACTGCAATTTCCAAGTATTTGCAAACACAGTATCCATCTTTCTCCACGCCGTATCATGTTATATAGTAGAACGTGTTCAGGTATTTTCCCCTCTTTGTTCAATTACTCGAAATGTTAAAGCTCCTGTTTCTGTCAACGACCACACCGAGCAGCAATTAATCTACTAATTTACGCAAATATTCGTAACACGCTTAATTGCACTGATTATTCATTTGATTTCATTCTTGCTTCATTTTTCTTTCTATTGCTTCGTGACGGGACTCTTTTATTTGCATAAAATAATGCTGGAGAACGGATGCGTCGTTGACTAAGGATATTGTTGGAGCTACATGTATCATTTAAAGGCGTGAACTTCCGTCCGGTGTTCTCGACGTGCCGTTTTTCCACCTTTTTTTCCTCGCGAATTGTATATTTTTTAAATTCATTATTTTTTCAACATTCAAGTCACAATCTCCGTTTATATATTTATTTCATTTTCATGGAGTTAATCACTAACAGCACGCTGTGTGTTCCATACAGCAGATAAAATTATAGCCATTATTAATTCACCAGAGCTTATCTCTCCACCATGTGGTGGGTTATTAATTCCTTCTTTTTTTTTTTCCAAAATTCCCTTCAGTTTTCATTTTTCCCTCTATTTTGTTCATACTACACGTACACCTGTTGCAATAATCAGTCTAGTTATAATTAAAAAAAACTATGACTCTCTATATTGGACATGAGTGGAGAAATGAGAGAAATTTATTTTTGGATTAAGAAAAACATGGAAAAATGTCAGACACTTTGGTAAAAAAAAATTTCACTCACCCACGCTGGCATTTAATTATTTCCGGGTAAAGAGATGAACGAGCTGCCGGGATTAATTTGGATTTTTATCGCTCTTGGACTTCGCAAACGATCCGTCTGACAATTTTTCAAGGGGAATAACCCCCAAGGCACTGATGCACACATACAAACTGTCAAGCATTCGCTAAGGCACGAGAAACAATGTTTTTCCACAAAATCCGTTGTGACAAATAAAGGAAAGTGGGAGAGAGGTTAGATTTTATGGTGGAGAACGAGGAACCACGAGGAATAGTCAAGGAAAGAAGAATAAGCTTGTTGCGTCATCTCGGAAGATTTTGTTCCTTTTTTGACCCGAGTCCTCCCATTTTGTTCCTTTTGACGAAAGTGAAACAAGAAAAAATCATGAACATTTATCCCGGGGCGTTTTATTCATCTCTGCGTATATTTCGGATAAGAATGCGTACGTTATATCAAATCAAACATATCATAACTGGTTCCACGGCTCCGCCTTCGTTCGAAATACGCTCTGTCATCAGTGCACACGGCGAATTTTTCATTTGAGAATTGAGCTGAATCTGTTCTAAAATTTAAAGCTTTCCAATAAATTATTGATTATTTTTTTCTGTTTCAGGTGAGTGACGATAATAATTCCTCAATTATCATCATGAATAACGTGAGTAATGGGCGCAAACGGGTATTGACATTCGAGAGACATAATCACGAGCTAGTTTCCCCTAAAGTAAGCATCGCAATTCTTACCTCTGTTATTGTCCAGTTAGTACATAAATTAACAGCCCCCAGTGCGGTTTGAAAAAGTGAAAAATCCCATCGAAATCGTTTGTCTTCGTCCTGCGTGTTTATGTTTGGAGTACAGGCTATTCCATTTTGTGGCTGTGCATAACCCCCTTTTCTACTTGCAATTTATTCACACTACGTGGTACGGGGCGTTAGAGATGCAACAACAAATTTCATTAAAGCGTTTTTCACGCACACTTCCGCGTAATTAAAGTAGCAAATGCCTATTCGATAAAACCGTTTCATTCCCACATACTCTCCCTCACACACACATAATCAAACAAACGTACTAGTGCAAAATTTTCGTGTGGATGAGTATGCTCTCCATATCCGGGTTTAACGGGCCAGAATGATATTTATCTTGTTCTCCCACCCTTTTCTATCTCACTCCCTCATTCTATTCTTCTTCCACATTATTAATAACAAATTAAATCGTACGTGTTCATGCAGAACATTGTAATTGAAACGAAACAATAATTCTCATTCGTTTATAATTATTTAAATTTTATATACACAATTTCAACAAAGACGATGTATTTATACGTGAATAGTGCTTGTAACACTGAGTGAATGTGTGAAAAATGGCCAATGAGAGAGAGATGCGAGAATGAGAGGAAACAGAGAGTAAGGGGGGAAGGCTGCCTCCTGTTTCCACGTCTCGTTCATTTGACTTCAATATTTACCTTTCTCGGTATTCGGCCATTCGTTATATTTGCATGAATATCGTTTTGGGGGCTCCAGTGTATTTCGAACCGCTATAGAATTTTTGCGTTTGGGTTTGGACCAGAAATAAATGGAAAAAAAAAAAAAATACTAAAATAATAAATAAAAGAAAGGGAGAATTATATCAACCAATTCGGAAAGTATTCTCTCTTCGTATGTTGACTCTCAATAACGAGATTATCTTTCAATGTTTCTTCCTCATTCGTTTCTTTTTTTCGCTCTTTGAAATGCGAATTATTATATTCGTTTTCTGCTTCTGTATATTCAGAGAAATAATAAATGAAAATAAGAGAAAAATGACAATAAAGAAATGTATAAAACGAGGACACTAAGAAGGAGTGTGTTGGGTGTGGAGACATGTTTTATATACATAAATAATTTTTCTTTTTTTAATTTTTAATTTTTCAAAAAATTTATTGTTGGTGAAACATTTTTTGTGTAACGTCCCATCGACGCTAACGTGAAACGTGCAAAATATGCCACATGCATCGAAACGAAATACACTTTTGCCTCACTTTTACACAAGTGAAAGAGCGAGAGAGAGAGAGGCAGATATTCCGGGTATATACCTACACTTCTACTTGAGAGGCGCGCGTTATGTTGACGCGCTGTTAGTGATTTCGCGTGACGTTTTTAGAGCCTGGGAACCGGCTCTATAAAATGCCTCGGCCACGAGATGAGGAGAAAAAGCAACAGTGCAAATAAAAGAGCATAGAGGAGAGAGAATTAAAGAGGAGAACAAAAAAACCGAAGAAATGGGAATAACGAGGTATGGAATGAGTGTAAAAAAAAATTAAATAAATAGGAGGAAAAATAATATGATTAAAAAAAGAATCATGGGAGTTATCGTGTTTTATCCACGTGCAAATCAGTTGCGACGCGGATCCCTGAAATTTAAAATTGGATGCGAAAATAAAAATTGACCGCACCCCACATCAATAAACTGGGCGGTGAGAGGCTCTTCTCTCTTTAAATATAACCTTCCACTTGTCGATAGAATATAAAAAAGCTGCGATACACTGGTGTGCTGGAGTGGGAGGACACTCTATGAGATTGTAGCGGGAGGTTATTTGGGCTCATTTCGTAAATCGTTTGATTCTACTCACAAATAAAGGCAGGAGTGGAGGGAGAGAGATGCGCAAAAACTTTCCCTCCTTTGATCCCATCGGATATTCTCTTTTTTTTCATTCTCCTGTATTTGGACTTTTGACGGGGCGGTCATTTTATGCATTAGCCCAAAGTTATTAACTCTAAATAATGATATTCAGTTAATTATTGGAACTCGCTACTTTTATTCCGTCATCTAATTTTATTTGAACGAATTATTAATCAGAATATCCAAACAGAAAAAAAACAATTAAAAAATATCAATATCGCGATGCAAATACCTGCATGAATAATAGGAGGAATGGATAAAATAAAAAAAGAGAAAAACAAAAGGTGTAACCAAAAACGCGGTACGAGAATCAAATTCTTAATGAGCCCTCTGGCTTCAGATTATTATCATTTAATTTATTTTGGGCTTTTCGTGACTTATCGGAGTTGATAATTAGCAAACTCGCGCGCTTGTTCTCGAGGTCCTTGCGCTCTTGAACTTCACCAAGAGCCCATCATTCCCCTTTATCCCTTCTTCTCCTTCGCCTTTTCTTCCTCCACTTCATTTCTTTCATTTCGCATTTTCTCTTATTTTTCAAACTGAACAAACTTCACGAAACGCAACCTGCGTGTTCTACACGTGTGTACTTCACTCAAGTTGTGATTGTATACCCACATATATATAAATATATATATATATAATTCTTTTTATCCTCACTCTCCTCCGCAAAATTACGAGTATGAAAAAGGACAGGGATATACGAAACAAACAGGCACAAAGTGGACGAAACTTTTACAGTTCGTGAAACTCACTTCTGGCCAAAATTATACGCTCTCATTTTTACGAGATGGGATTGCTGACCGTTACGCGAGAGAGAAGAGCCGATGGAGAGATGGAGAGAGAGAGAGAGAGAGAGAGAGAGAGACAGAGAGAGAGAGAAGAGGTTAACCCGTAAAAAAGTATACGAATTGCCTGCGCCCCTTCAGAAAACCAGAGAGGAGGAGATACTCAACGAGAAGAGCCAAAACGATTATTTCTTTCGATCATATTGCGGTCTGCCTGCTACCGTTCAATCTCGATACAAACTCCGGAATTCACATATTGAATTCACCGTATTCTTCTCTCTCTTTTTTCATCCGAAACACCCCTAATTTTTCCCTCGTCATTTTTGGTGATAAAAGCCTGAATTGAACGGTCAAATACTCTGAAAAAAAAGAAGAAAATTGTACGTATTAAATTAATTATTTAGTTGTACGAGAATTATGAAATATAATTGGATTCTTTGAATGAAATTCCAATGGTAAACGGAGGAGGAGAGACCGGTTTCATGTGATTAAAAAAATTATCCAGCAATTTATCACCATTTATCCTTCTTTTGTTTCCAATTACATCGGATTCACTGAAACCCAAAACATAAATTGTTCCATGTCGATTAAAAAAGATGAAAAAAGAGTTAGAAAACACCCAGGGGAGAAAAAAAATGAAAAACAAACGTAAACCGTATCTGCTATCAACTGCAGTTTCTAGGTTATACAGAAAATCGCCGCAAAGGTCGCAGGAACCTTCCTCGCTTTGAAAATAAAACCGTGTGCGCACATACACACTTGGATATATCCCAAAAAACCCGCATCGACGCAGAGAGGTAATATATCAAGTTGCCTGACGGCCAACACGATTTCACGAGTTCATCGGGACGAAGACTCGCCCACCGTGTGTCGGGTAATTGGCCAGGTTTCGCAGACCTCCGATATAACGTTCTCTAAAAATTATTACAATCCTTTGCATTAATTTCCCATTGGCCGCAACACAGTATTTGAATTCTCCACGCGCATACTAATACAATATATAAAGCATATATATTCATAAAAAAAGACGAAGGAGAAGAAGAAGAAGAGGAAGAAAAAAATATTTAAAAAATGAAACATTTATTACCAAACAAATATTCCAATTCTTACCTTTCCAGTTACTAAATAAAAAAATTTACAATCTTTGTGACGATAAATTTTATTCTCGGCTGGTAAAATATCAATGTCGTTTTTAACTTGAAAATCATTCATTCCTGAATTTCATTATTTTTAAATCATTTGAAATTCTTAGGTTCTATTTTTTTTCTCCTTTAATCATCGATAATATACTGCATATAAATGTTTATGGTAAATTCGTGAAACACCCGAGGTATTTATGTTTTCTAATGGCAGTAGAATGGTGTTGACAGTATTGCAGAATTTCTTGGCGACCGAAACTCCTCGTCCTTCACTGCGTCTTCCTCCTTCTTTTAAACTTTAATGAAATCATGAAAAACGGAGAATTATAAAGTGAGATGAGAGATAATGCCAACTAGTCTGCCACCAAGTTTCAGTGGGGTTCAAAGTGTTCAACAATATATATATATGCCTCAAACATATATGGGCGCAATCATTCGTGACTAACGTTCTCTCAACGCTTACGATCCATGGAATGTTCATTTGATAAGCCCACGCTGTAAGATATAAGTCCAATTTGCATATGTCACTGGTGCACATGTGTAACTTGCATCCTTGGTGCCGGGCGTGTAACTTTGACAAGTTTATGCACTCGCACACAGCAAACCCATGCGGTATACAGGGGTTGGGAGGGGGGGGGGGCAGTTAAACTCTACTGTCTAACGTGCGGTACGAACTGAGGAAGAAAGAGAGAGAGAGAGAGAGAGAGAGAGCCATTGCAGTGAGCAATTGCAGTGTCTTATGCAGTTGGTGTGTCAGCGTGAACTATGGGTATTCCTTGTAAGAATATTTCGTCAATTTTAAGTGAAAATATTTTTAAAAAATCGTTGAATTTATTAGATTGAGAATAACGAACATTAATAAGGGGAAATATTTGAAAAAAGACTCTTCACTTGACGCGCAAAATGAAGAGACAGTGATTTACGATGTGTCTGTGATGATACTACCAAATACCATAATAAATGGTAAATCTCATGATAAAACATGGGGTGAAGAAGTGAGGAGAATTGAACATTCTTTGAATGTTAAAAATAAATTGTTGAGTTTGTGTTCACTGGTATATTCGCTTTATTTTCACTGATGTTATCCCCAACGGCACGTGTCGAAAATTGCCTGGTAAATGGGCTTTAGTGTCGCAGGTAACACAACGTGCAGTGACTTACTTATGTCGCGTGAACTTGCTGAGATGGAAAATGCTGGAACCACCCATCCATTGGCTCTAGTTCTAAACAGATAACCTTGAGGGAAAAAAGATGATATTGAGGTGAGAAGGAGACTGAAGGAGGAGAACGAAATTCATCACGTGTGAAAAAATAAATTTACCCAAAATACAAGATGAGAAGGGACGTAAAGTCATTCATAATGTGTACCAAGTAGAAATTAACTGGAACCCAGTACTGACAAGGGAGTAACCACCCTGACAGACTATACCGACAGTTGTATAAGACGAATTGAAAGCAGTACGTGTACTGAATTTGAATTGAGGACACAACCCAAGTGGTTTGTGTATTGGTTGAAGGAGAATGAAGGGTGTAAAGGATAAAACGAGGGAAAAGCAAGATGATGTAGGAGGAAGAGAGAGAAGAGGTCTTCAGTCGGTGGAATCGCGATTTCTCGAGAGATCGATTATCGCAAGAATCGGATATGTACATGGCCGCTCGTTATCGAATAAAAAGACAGCCCGTCACTCTTCTCGCTCTCCTTACCACCTTGCCTCTCTTTTTTATTCTCCTCATATATTTATTTCGTCCATTTTTTTTTCTCAAAAGAGCTGTCTTCGTTCTTTCCGTTCGTTTGCTGCATCTCCCACCCGCTTACACACTTTTCGAATGCTCTGTTTCTTATCCAGCGAACTTTTCTCGCGCACAAGACTCCCTCGTCAGACACCCTTTCCTCTCTCTCTCTCTCTCTCTCTCTTCCTTAAACTCGTGTGCGCGCAGTTTTTATTAAAAAAGTTCGTCAACTCATTAACGGCCGTTGGAGAAAGGCAATCTCATTATCGTCGCAACTTTATTTTCCCTTCTTCTTCCTACCTACCTTCTGTATATATATCCAACTTGAATTCATCCACGACGTGCCTCTACCAAGTAGCCCTTGAGTCTCTTTTTATGAACTCCCCTGGCTTATAAGACCTCTCTTTTCCTCTCTCGTTCGCCTTGCTCTTTTCATTCTCCATGAAGCGATGAAAAGAGTGGAGAAGAGTGTGAGAAGATAGCATGGACAAGAGGAGCTTATTAGCAAATGTTCCTGTTCCTCTTACAATTATTGTCTTTTATGTTCTCCTTCGTTAGAAACTCTTGGCAAAGTGAATAATTAAAGGTGAAATATTTGCAGTTACACTCTGCATGAAATATCATTATTTTCCTCTCTCCTAATTTAGTAACCGTGAGGAGGGAAAAAAAAATTACATTCAAATGTCGAATGAAAACTCCATCAAGTCAATTTGAATTTCACATTAATTTTTTTCACCGTCCTCATTTGCGTTACAACTCCAACATTCGAGTGAATGAAAAAAATAATAATTCATTCACTTGAACACTTCAGTTAAGTATAATGATAGAGAAAAAAGAATAAATTTCCAATCATTCAAACGCTCCATCACTGAAAATTTTCAATCCTGTCAATTTAAATTTGAAAATGGCATGATGCTGTTGAAGTAGAAGACTCCACATTCTCCAAGTGGTGCAAAACAACAAGAAAAGTATCAGAGGAAAAGGTAGAAGCATTTACTCGTGTCTGTATCGGCTTGGTAGTCTATCTATATGAGGCATGAAAGCCCCCAACGCTGTTGGAGATCCTCAGGCGCGTCAAGCAATTCCGATATAAATCGGTCGCGCGCGGCGAATCGATTTATCGGCGCTGGGGTTGTATACAAAACAAGAGGTAGACGGAGGTGTGCAGGCGTTAACGGTAGAGTGTGTTGATCAGTGTGAAAAGAAGAGAGAGAGAGAGAGAGGAGGTTGAAAAACGTTAATCGACTGATTCCCAGAGGTATGGGCGGTGCAATGAGCTGAAGATGAATCAGGGGTGGTATATAAACGATTGAGACACGCGGTGAGTGAGACAGAGGCCTATTGAAAGAGATAGTTTTCGGAGGCAAAAGGGGCAAGAGGTACTGGCGCCTTTGGCCGTTTTGTACGGTACAATGAAACTGGAGCTTACGCGTGGTTACTTCTTTCGTGCACGGACAAACGTGTTCACGTTTGAGCGAACACTAGATATTGGGATTTTCAGGCAAAAGAATTGGAATTATTGGCATTGCCTCGGATAAACTCGCAGATGTACATAAATCTGACGTGGGTTATTTTGCATTGATACGCGAGCTTTTTGGCAGCACGTCTTATAGGAAATTCATCTACAATTTCAAATCGAGATGAAGATAACTGAGGATATTGTGCAGTGGAAATCAATTGACCGATCGTGCTATTGGACGAGGAATTTTTCAGCGCTGTGTGTGGGGCTCTCGATCGAAACAACGCCAATGCTGCTTTCTTCTGCTCGTAAATAATGTAGTGGCCTCTTTTCTCCTTCCCTCTCTTTCTACTGCGATAATGTTTACTCAATCTGCCATTGAGCTTGTATTTCCGAGGTGAAATACTTGAAATGAAGATGAAAAAAAAAAACAACAGATGGATCGTTATGGATTTGCGGAGCTATTTTAGGTTATTCCTCTGGGTACATGAACGCAAGCCGAAAAATTTAATGGTTGAATTTATCCTCGTTTCTAGTTTTCTCATTGCTAAGTATCGTATGACCGAATGTTATTTCGCTTGTGAAACAATGCAGCGAACCGGTACCAAGAGTAAAACGAGTGAATCGAAGTTTACCGATGAAAATTCATAAAAATCGTAAACCGTGACCGTGCTAGTGATCCCGTTGGAATTTATATTTCCTGTTGGTTGAAGAGAGAGAGAGAGAGAGAGAGGATATAGAGAAAAAATGGGAAAGGATAAAGGTAAAAATTCTATCGTAATATTCTTGGTAATAATAGTTGTGGGGAGGAAAATCTTTGATTCTTCTGAGCCTATAACTCTCTTTGTAATAAAAATAAATGAAATCATGAGAGCGCAGAGAACGGAAGTGAGAATCTTCTTGGGCATAGTTCCATAGGAAATGGCTGGTTGTGGAAAATTTTCATTCGTGATCTATTCTGCGCACTCGTACGATGAAATGATTCAATGTGAACACGATAATAAGGGGGAAAAATGTGGAATGAAGTACGTGGAGAGAACGGAAAAAAAGACATCACTTGGAAATTATGTTGTAGGAATGAGTGCTGACATTGAGATACATAGTAGGGATTGGATGACGTGCGATCGAGTAGAAAATGGAAAGTATCCCTTTGCTGGGTAGTTATTACAGGAGGAAATGAGATTGCAGGAAGTACTTTTAGAACGTGTTATGAAAACTATTTGATTGCACGCGTTATGAAACAGGTATTCAAGCAAAATTCGGATTGAGACATTAAATATATGCGAATATTTTATTGAAGTTCGGCGCTTTTTCATTTCTCTTTTCGTTTCGATTAAATTTTTCTGCCCGATTCAAAGAAAAATGACTCGAATCAAATAATTTGCTTAAAATAACATGTATTTTGTACTTGTTACAAATTGCATCTCTGAATGTAACGGGATGCTGGGAAAAATTGATATTCCAATGAAACTATTTGAGATGGAATATTTTCAATCATCTCATTGGAGAGCTGAGAGAATTTTTGATAAAAAAACATGTGTTATTATTATTTTTTCCTAATTTTTTGCTCATCGAAAACAATGAAAATCGAAAAAAAAATAGAAAATCCAAAAATTCACAAAGTGCAAAGTGGTAGAGCTTAAATTTCCAATTTCAACATATGTTTCGCATCGGAAATTCGCTCAGTTCTCCAATGGAATCATCGAGAAGATCCCATCTCAAATACACTCCCTCTCAGCACCGATCCTCATTGCATTGAATATTCAAATTCCCACTAAAATCCAATATAAGTCCAACTAAAGTCCATTTCACCCCATCCACCCCTACTTTATACTTCAAAGTTCTCTGAAACTCCAATGAAAACGAGATTATCCCACAATGAATATTTTTTATTCAATTGACCTGAAAAAGTGAGCTAGAACAGTTGATTAAAATTCTGAAACTGGAGTGGGAAAACGTGAAATGTTCATTGTAGAAATTTTCAATTGATTCAAATTTCCACGTTACCGTAAAGTTCAGTTATGAACTTCAGATCCAAAACTTGGACTTTCTACATTGGAATTTACCTCTGAATATCAAAAAATTTCGTATTCAATTGATTCTGAATATTTGTGAGTATAATGAATCATTACGATATCAGAACTACCATTTTATTGATATTCCACTGATAATCATTGTAATGAGAATCTACGATGATTTTTACGATCAATAAATTTAAATGGGAATTATTGTGCGTGTGATTGATGCGAGTATTAATTTCGGGTGATTAAAGTGATTAACGTAACACGAGATGAACTATTGGAGCAAAAGAATATTTTTAAGCAATTAAAATTATTATAATCATGGGGCATGACGGGCCATGGTCCCGTTGGAATTCGTTTTTTCTTCTTCACTTTAAAAACAATTTGTTATCGAGCTCTTATCGCCTGAAATTTGAATTCAAAGATCGAAAAAAACGGGTCACTCTTTCGAGTTGACTTTATTCTGTGATTCATCATTAAAACATCATTTATATTCATGAAATTTATTTGAAAATCCTAAAATACCCGCATTTCTACAATTTAAAAGAAAAACATCTGTCTTCCTTATCATTAACTAGTAAGCAGTTGTTCATCTCCTGGCAGAATTGTGATGCTTTCTTCAATAGTGAACCAAAATAGCAAGGACCTCGTCATGAAGTTTGACAGTGTAGAAGTGCAAGTGAAATGTTTGGAAAACCTAATGCCGTATACTTCTATAACTGGTCTTACGTTAAATTTCGCGTGCTGGTACGGAGTTGCTGGTTTATCGTAGATAGATGGACTGAATGAGACAGTGTGTGTGTGTTTGGATGCCCTGGAAGATTCGAGGAAAATGTTCCTCTTCAGGTAGCTTTCGAACCAATTTACGGCATCACACTTGGCAAATCCTTCCGTTGGGAGCTTCCCACTGGATTATGTAACTTCAGCAGAAGCGAGAGAGAGAGAGAGAGAGAGAGAGAGAGAGGAGAGAGAGAGAGAGAGAGAGAGAGAGAGAGAGAGAGAGAGAGAGAAGGGGAGTGAGTGAATCTCTGAAATTAGAAATAGCTCCGCTCTCACTGACTAGAAATGCAGTTTGGCAAAGGGAGAGAGAGTAAATTCAAACACTTGTGAAATTTACATTGAAAGTTTATTGAATTATTCAAATTGTCTGTCAACATTAATACGTATTAATTCTATTTGAATTTCTACTCTTGACTCGTCCTACATAATACTATGATCGTTGGAATAATCCGATATGTCTTTATGATTTTTATTTGTTTTCATCAACGTCACTTATCCCATATATGAAGTTGTCACTCCCAAATGTGTCGCTCATATTCTGTTATAATTCCCACGTAAGCTGTCCGCTGACTGACGTACCATCTAACTGGGCATTAAAAGTGTATGTGGATTCACTTTATTCACACTGTATTTCATTTGAATTTTTGTCCTCTCATCTTTATACATATTTAGGATGCTACATGGGTTTTTCGGGGTGCATTAGTAGGTGCTCCCTCGTATCACTATTCTTTATGCCTCGGTTTGTTGGTTATTCTTTTGAGAATAGCGTTATACGTGTCTAACGAGACGGAATACATGCATGCATTATTGCGATGACGTGAACACACTTTTTCACTATCTAATGTACGCGTTTCGGTTGAGGTGCACTTTTGGCTGTCACTCCGGGATGTCATGGTGTTTTAACTGTCATTTTTAGACGATCGAGAGATTCATTGACAGGTCTTCAAATAATCACGGAAACACGAAGAAATAGATTCAGATTAAAATCTATTGAATCAACAAAATAATGTTTATTATAGTAACAGAAAAATATTGTCCCAATTTGAATTGATGAATCATGTAATTAATTTGCTTGGACAAACACGTCAATGTATTCATCAAATTATTTCTCAAATAAGTCATAAACGATCTTTAGCAGCTGGTACTTATCCATCGTGTGTCCGGTTTTCAAGGTGTCGTCATTGGGGTCCTCGTTAATTTATCGTCTCGAGTGAGGACATCTGTCAATACACCTTCCCCTCCCCCACTGCTTTTGGAAACAAGAGCACATACATAACCAGCCAAGAGATCCCCTCTCAATTCAACTGGGTGTCTTTCCCCTCACGTTACTGAAAAGTGGAGCCAATGCGAGTCACAGAACCAGTGATAGGACTGTCAGAGAAAATGAGAAAGAAGAAGGAGGAGAGAGAGGAGCTGATGAGGTGGGTAAAAAGCTCGAGTCTGAGTGGACAGTACATGTTTTGGTGGATCTAATTTGTTCAGCTCTAATTTTAAAAGAAGCCTCTCAACGTGGTGACGGCGACATGGAAGATAAGTGATGCTAAAGAGCGAACCCAAAGACCAGAGAGAAGGGACGATTGCCTTCAGATTCAGAGACACGGGGTATACGTATTTGGGTGAAGAGAGAGAGGATGGAGGAGTGCCAGAGCGAATGAAAGAAACACAGTAATGATAAATAAAGAAAGAGAGAGAAGAGAATAAGGGGAAATCAAGACGATATAGAAGATGGTGGAGTAAAGTGGGGAAGAATGAAAGAGGGGAGTTCGAGGCGGCTTCACACCGATCACCGGCTGACGTGACACGGCCAGCACATTCCTTCATGGGAGAATGCTAATCGTGGTCCAGCCGACTCTTGCCTCCTTTTGCCCCTTTACCTCTCTTCACTCTGCCTTGGAGCTTCTCTCCTTACATTACTCCTTCTTCAACTCTCGTTTAGCATTCACCTCTACCTCGCTCACTCCCATTGGAAGCCAGTTGAGGTCTCAGCATCCCAACACTCGTGTGTTTTCAACATTTCATTCGTAACTCAGTTCACTAACCATTTCGTCTGAATGCATTTGCCAGTTTTGTCAAGTGCATTGCGTCAGAATGAAAATAATGGAATCATTCAAAATGAGATTGATTGGATCAAGAGCGGTACAAATACACATCTCTTCACTGATGTATAAAATGTGAATAAGTTTTGTTTTATCGGGAGAATTTGTCTTGGGGTTACATGAGTAGAGACAAATTTTATCCGCGTATTCATGGTGAAGATACTCTATGACCCTTATACCGCAAGATTTTTTACTTCTCTCTTCGCCATTTCTTTCTTTTGAATTTTATATTCCTTGACAAACTCGCCTGTTGGAAAGTTCAATGGTACATCACTTCCGTCTTTCCAAGCGCCGTTTAAACTCCATGGTAACTGATTTATACCCGACACGTTTATACCATTGGATTCCCTCGCTGCATTTTCTCAACCCTATTATATGCAGCCCTCTCTCTCTCTCTCTCTTTCTCCTCAGCATCGTCTCTTCATATGGTTCTTAACTTCGTCCTCTCGGTATCTGAATGTCGGGATGTCCTCAGTGGGGGCTACGATGGGACCTCAGCGCGAATTAAAGTTTGAAACACTTGGTCCATAATACCACCATTATCTTATAATTCAAGTTAGGGTGAGTACGTGCTCGTTGGAATATAGCTGCTGGTCTACCCACTACTACTGTCTCCTCCAGAGAGAGAGGGAGAGAGAGAGAGAGAGAGAACAGCTACGAGGAGATAAGCCGAGCGTGAAATGACTGCGGACGGAAATTAAGTCCAACGTAAGGAACTTCTAGATATTTTGAATTCGTTCTGAAAGTCATTAAAAGTGACTACGTTATATTCCCTGCCTTTTACCTTTATTCCTATCAATTCTCATCAGCCACAAGAGTTCAACTGTCGTTGAATACTCTTCCTAATTATGGAATTGATAATAATGGTAATGAGGCTGGGGCCCTTATTCTTTTCGCTACCAGGCTAAATGCCCAAGGTAGTCAATAATTGTGAGATCAGTTTGCTCGGTCCATTACAAGTTATGAAGCCAATCATTTCAGTCTTCAACTGGCTACTTCATTATAACTCAGCTTGTGATGGACACCTGGCCTCTGCCATACTGCTGTGTTGAGCACGAAGGACAACCTGTCATATTTTTCTTCTTCATTACATACAAGGGCCCACATTCTGTACCAGTTACTAGTTAGCAGCTACCAGAATGGTAATCAGTGCTAGTATACTGGCTCTCAAACTCTGGAGAAGAGAATTGGCTGTTTTTCACGGTCTTTTTTTACATCCACTTTAGCCTCGTTAAAAGCAACACCGTAATCTGCTATTTATTCATAGTCACATTTTATTGAGTTGGACTTGAACTTTAATGACTCGTTTGATCTTTCTCTTTCTCTTAGTTGTGGGAAAAGATTGGGGAAAAAAATAATAGACTAATTTTTCATAGTTACTAGAGACTTCAGAAGAAGCATCAAATACATATCAAATGTAAATTCAATGTTCACGCATTTGCTACCTATTGATCATACCTGATGTATTATCAATACTTTGTCTGTACTCAGATAGAATGGAATTAATCATACATAGCTTATTCCCCATGTGGATAAGTATCGTACAGTTGAGGTGAAATCGAGTGAATGTAATATGTGAGAGGATTCATTGAGCTAATCTTCATGTAGCTGACCTTACCACGCTTTTAATAAGCGTGGTAAGGTCAGCTACATGTGAAGTGAGCGTTGTAAATGGATGCCCAATTTTTTCTCTCTGCACCGTCAGATAAAACAATTAACATCAATTGCTAACCGTCCACTGATAATACGATTAACAAGCTCAATACCCATGTTCACATTGTTAAAAGATGAAAATCATATTTAGCAATAAATAACCTCCAGGAAGTGTATATACGTAGTGATTTGAATTAACTGAATTCCAAATGGTGCTTCTGAGCCTCCATAATCCAATGTCTAAAGTATCATGAGAACAAAATTGAATGAAAATACCTGCATACAGAAGATGATTCAGTGTAGTAATTCTAATTGAACCTGAGCACAATCGTGGATACTACCATTCATGTAACCGAGAAAATTGGTGATAAAAAATTGTTTCAAGCATAAATTTAATAGCATGCAGGATTGATCGAATCTCGCTCGCATTACAGCAAACGCGTGCCATTTAAGGTAATACCCCATTTCCTTTTATATAAGTTAACGTACGGGTTATTCACAATGGGGGTAGGTACGACGGTGTTTAGATAATGAACCAATTAGGCTGAACTGAGGGTATAGCTTGGTGCCCCTTCTATTACCTAGTCATGCATAGATACAGTTATGGACAAAGATGCTCGCATTCTCTCCTGGTTAACTTTGTGGCGTTTACTTGTTACATTAAGCTCTGTTACCTGCGTACGCGCATTGCATGCATTGATATGCACACGTGGTAGTTTCAGGAGGGGAATGAGGAGGGCTCGTACTGGTAGATGGTACTTGCAAGAAAGTGCAGAGAGGGACAGTTTGATATGTGGAAAAGGGATGGTAATAGGAGGAATCTACTAGGAGAGATGGAACGTTACTCTTTGTGCAATGCATTCTCTTCGTCGCGCTCAATGGCCCTTTGTAGTGCACTCGTGATGCAATAAAGCCCTCAAAGGCCTCCTGAGAGCCATTATGAAGAAAGCATAGCGGAATGGTTGCTGGCAAGAGGGTATATATCTATATGGACATATGTGGATTAAGTTCAGGTGGTGGAGTTGCAGTCAACTTGTTAGAATTCGTGAGAACTCGTTTGACACACAAGAACCGAATAATTTTTCAAATGCGTAGCAATGAATATGAAATACTTTGTGTCTTTTGAACAACTTTATACACTCGAGAATTATGCATTCTCTTGCTGAAACTTCTTCACCGGATGATTCTCATAATTTTTTTTTTAAAGTTAAGTTTATGGATTATTGCAAATTAATTATTATACATTGTGAAGTTTAATAGGTGTCAAACTGTGGGAATCCGGGATGAGGATTCAACTAAATATAAGAAATAATCAGACAAATTTTTTGACAAAGGTCGAGCCATACATCAGTTATGGGGGAAAAGGAGGGGTGAGGAGGCTGTATCGAGTTTGGCCTGACTGAAAGAATAATTCAACTCTTTTTTCTTTTTCTTCCTTCTATTTTTCATGCTTTTGTCTCTCTCCTCCAGCGCATCTTCACCATTGAAGTTGGAGACCTCGAAGTTTTTTATGCTTCTCTTGACCTCTGTCCAAGGAGTGCCATATATTTTATAAACCAAATGTTCTTTTTCCGAAGGAAAAAATACCGAAGCGAAATCGTATAAAATTAGTATTCGGATGATCGCGGATGTGTGTGGATATATGTTTCGTTTTTTGCATCCACTTGGAATGCAAAATGTACAATTCAGGAATTTTCATCGAGTCTCCTCCTCATCGTGCACTGATTTTTTCACACACATACAAATCATACGAATACCACACACACACACACACATACATGTTTGAATAATGAAAAAAATAAACTGGACACGGGTATACTGGAGTGCGGATATGTCAGTGTAGATCGTAATATTGGAAACTTGATTTTCCACTTGGAAATTCCTCTGTACCGAAGCATCTCATCCTCTCCTGGGAATTTTCGTACGACAAAGCAGTGTATAAACAATAGCATTTATTAGCCTCAAAGTGGGCGGGGAACAGGAGGAAGAGGGCAAAATGTTGGCAGAGTGTACGTATATTGCAGGAGAAAAACCATTTACATACAGCCCCCTCTCTCCATCTCTCTCGCATTCGTGCAAAGCAATCCTATTTGTATTCTACGTGTGGCCTCTCAAGTACCCGTGTGTGTACCTCTCTCTTCCTCCATTCTCTTAGCCCTATCTCTCCCAGCAACATTGCAATGAAAGTAGAGAATCCTGCTTCTTCTCGTTTATTGACATCTCGGAAAATGTCCAGCACGAACTCAGTGAGTGTCGAGGACGATTCATTTTATAGCCCAGCGTAAGTTACGGATGAAATGACTTGGGGCGTGCTGAGATTTCGAAGTGTTTGCGTCTTGTTTCACTCTAACACACACACACACACATTTATTCATTCTTTCTTTTCATCGTTAACTCTTTTTTTTATTCACCCTTTCTTTTATGTGGTATATACTTATCGTTGGGTGAAAATGAGGGGAAAATTGAGAAATCGTTGATGAATTTTGCATTTTGTAGAATTGCAAAGCCCTTGGAATTGGAGGATTTCATTTCAAATGGAGCTATATTGGGTAGTGGGATAGTTTTTTAGGCCATTGGTCGTTATGAGAATGCTTCAATTTCCAATATGAGGGGATACTGCCAAGTCTGGTGAAAGCATTAAAAGCGTTTATCACTTATTTAATTTCACAAAATGGAATGGAAGGAGATGGGGAAAAAAGAATGAATGGAACAATCAATAAAGCTGTTCTTTATTTTTCATTTGAAATTATTATTTTTCAGAAATTGTGGAATAAGAGTGACATTCATTTCCCACGACTGCCATGCATCAATGCACGAAACTCGTCAACCAACTATCTTGCGATTAATGAGATGTAAACAATTTAACGGTAAATTAAGCACAACAATAGCGCTTGGTAGTCTCACTGCGGTGCTGGTTGATTCATTCAGTTGTACTGATTTCACATAGGGATTTCTCACATTCGCGGATCCTATGAAACGGGAGGTTAGGCTCATTGACAGTATGCAGAGTAATTTGGTGAATCAGCTGTGCCAGAGACACGGGGATCGAGAAATGATAGCACCTCATACTCACTCTCCTTGCATTCCACTGCCTACAAATGCTTCATTACGTCTCGTATCATCGAACTTTACCATCCAACTCATTCCTACACTTCTACCCTATTCTGGAAATATCGTGCAATTTATGCGGTGGGGAAACTCGTCACAGGAATTTCATATATTTCATGGAGAATATTTTCTATTTCGATAGAATCTCCATCACTCGATTCTCCATCAATTTTATCGTCGTAATCATCTTATTATGAGATAGTTCCAATGCGAATATTTAATTAAGGAGAAGAACCAGTGAGCTGAGAATGAATTTCAGATTATCGTCGAGGAATTCAGTAGCAAAGAAGTCAAACAGGATAAGTCCATTTTATTGCCGATCTCTTTTTCGAAATATAAAATGATTCTCTGAAAAATAAGGGATAGAACAGAATCATTCTGTTTTACCTTTTCGCTATTAAAGTCGCAGACGTCATAAAATTCCCAATCAAGTGTTCCTCTTTAATGAATTCCCCTTGAATGATCATAATTCACTCAATTATCACCGAGTAATTCCACAAAATTGGGAAATATTTAATCGCACATTGTAAAGTTCAAATGATATTAATTGCATAACACCGAAAATTCATTTGGCAATTTTAATTTCAATGTTTTTTTTCTCACGTTGGACAAAAAAAAAAAAACTGAAAATGTTAACGCTGCATTGCACTTTGAATTACCAAAGCCCCGTACATCCGTGTATCCCCGTCACTTTAGTTGATCGGCTACACGATCTGCCAAGTAGTATTCGTGATACTCTCAAAATGGACGATACGTTACCGATTCCGGTGGTATAGAGTGTATCTTATCTCGTTGATGGCCACTTAAATTATTAAGTATGCCTTTAATCGGGCGTTTGAGAATGTTTCCCGGTTAGATTATACAGTATCGCCAGAGTGGGAGAAGGGTGGAGGCACAAATCCCCCATTATGCCGAATATATAATTCATTCCGAATTTTTTTAATCACCTGGAAATTTCAAGATAGACCTGATATGCAACTGGCTGTTTGATTAAACCAAATAAAACTGGAATACATCGAATGAAAAAAGGATGAAGAGACAAAAAAAAAGCCAGTAGATGTAAAAAAAATACGTAAAAAATCGTGAAAACTGGTTGCCCCTATCTCCATGTTCTACACATTCTATCCCCCTACATCCCGGAATCCCTCAAACCGGCTGTCCTTCTAATTTCACATGGGATAAATGCATTTCCATACGGACAGGGCGGTAGGCTTTACGTCATTCTTAGTTAACTGACGTTGAATTTCCAAACTCCTTAACATCTCAGCTACTCTTCTTTTCTCCATCAACTCTACCAACCAACTACTTATCACAATATTCCCTTAACATACAAACGTACCTACTGGCGTATTTCATCCACATATGTGTTTTATGTGTGTACATGCTGAAGGCAGAGTGCAGATAGAGGGACTTGAGAAAAGAATGTTGAAGGGAAAAGAGGCTGAAACGTGGGGGAGTCGTCTCTCTCTATCTCTTCGTTCGGACACACCGGATGAAGACTTAACTCATCGCCGGTGTTTGCGGTGCTGTTGTGATGGTCTTTTCACGGTGGACGAAAACATAGCCGGCTTAGTACCAACGCTGGTTAAAGAAGCGGCTAGAGGGAAGAGAATGAAATAAAATAAAATAACAAAAGGAGGAGATAGGAGAATACACTGCAGTGATTGCAGTGGTGAATGCGTTGTTTCATGGAGTTGGTGGATGTAGAATACGAGCAGCGTAACTACGAAAGAGAAGAAGACAACACGAATGAGGCTGAGAAAAGAGAATGAAACTAATAAAAATAAGAGAAGGTTAGGAAACAAGCAGAGAGAGGGCTTATTTTTGCCGAGTGTATAGGGCCTATATAGGCTGAGTGAGGAAGATAGAGAAACGGTAATTTACGAGGTATCGAAGACCTTGTACACTCCCACCCGCCAACGAGACTACGATGGTGGTGGTGTTCCTGGGCCCTGCCCTCGCGGAATCCTGGCGCAGCACTAAACCCGATAAATTTTCCCATGCCTATACCAATACCTACTTTGGGACCTATTCCCCACCAACAATCGCCAGGGATTCATTCGACTTATTCTCATTCCTCCATACACGTGCCTTTCCACCATTTACCATTTTCTTATACAAACATTGCACGAGTAAGATGCAATATGAGATGGTTAAAGATGAGGGGAATAAGGGAATTGGAAGAATTGAGATGATGCTGTTCTTGGGAAGTATTATGGGTGGGGAGAGAATTTGCTGCTGAGGGATTGATGGAGAAATCGGGGGAAAAAGGATGCTGTCTTGGGAATTTTCTGATGAATCGTTCTTGGGACTCGTGTCCATGAACTTCCTCTCAAAGTCATTAATATCAGGGGTAAATATTAATATTTCACTTCATTATTCCCATCACCTTAATTAATAATTAATTGTGCTCATGAAGTTTTTAATTCGACTCAAACTTTTGTCCACTATTTTTCACATGAAAATTCATTGCCATGTCGAGATAAATTTAGAGAGTCAAAGTACTTTCTGGAGTCTGCTGACTCTCGTTCATAGGGAAAAAAATCCTGTACAATTCCTCTTCTCTGCCCCGAGCCACAATTCAATAGCAAATTCACAAAGTGGCTCGGGTAATATTAATGGGGGATGATTGAGAGACACAGAGAGAGTTGTGTTGAATGAACCAGTACTGAGAATGAAAGCCTAAATTACTTTTCATTAATTTTTAACCTCCCATTTATTTTCCTCATCCTCGAATGAACAAAATGCATCATTATTGTGTCTCCTGGTCCGAAGCCTGGTAGAAAGAGTTGAAAAAAGTCACAATCAATAAATTTAATAGGAATGGTATACACTAATTCAATATCGTATTGACTCAACTTATTATTCTTAACGAATATAAGATTATATTTCACGATGACATGGAAGCTGGTTCCTGAGTGCGGTTAATTGAAAACAATCATTCAATTTCGTGAATGCTGCATGTATACACTTGCCCACCCAGATGATGCAGAGCATCAAAGCTGAATGGAGCTGAATCTTTGCCTCTCAGTTGTGCCTTTCATCGAGAGATTAAAGTCAATTGTATATATATATAATACACGCCAGCATTAGTAGCTTTAATATCTCAATCCCTGGATTCATGATAGTTATAACATCAGTACTAAACGACTTTCTATTCGTTGGGAGTCCAATGGAGCTTGAACTTTATATACCAAATGACCAATAAATTCATGATAAAGTGTGAATGAAATAAATAACACATTTTGAATTAAAAGAAAAGCCGAATGGGTATTATCAGCGGTTGGGATACAGGAAGAAATAAAGGAGTTGAATAAATGAAAAGAAGTTTGAAGTCAAAAGGACGTGGGGCGCGTGGCGAGCTGTAATCTAAATATCACCAACGAGCGTTACTAAATGGAAAGTAACACACCACCTCTTTTTTTTCACCTTTATCATTATCCCTTTTTATCATTTTAATTTATTTATTCACTCGGTTTTATTAGTCAGAGTCTACGGGGAAGTGAATAGTCTGTGGACTCGTATTGCGAGGTGAACAAGCCAAAGAGAGAGAGAGAGAGAGAGAAAGGGAGAATGTTAGGGGCACGCCTCATGAGAGATGCTCGTGGAGAGATGTGTTATTTTACATTCGCAACGCATCGTTTGTAAACAAGTGCGTATTAACGGGTTGCACAAGCCAACGTCTTCACGAGTACTGTAATTGTTTTGGGGGCTGATGCCAATCTCCTCAGCTCTCTCTCTCCCCTGGCTTTGGATAACGAGGGGCAGTCACTGCTGTTATATTATTAACATGTTTGGAATGAAGCAAAATGAATGACAGGCTGGCCAATGAAATGAGACGTGAAAAAGTGATTGGATTTGTTATTTATTTTCTCTTTTTTCTGTCAGTCGTTGGTGTTTCTCTCTTGTTGGGTGATTGTGATCTACGTTCAATTTTCGAGGCTCCATTTTTCATCGAAAATTGAGCTTAATACCGTTAAAAATATTCAATCTTTATTTATTACTTGTCTCCTTCCTTTTTCCATCTCCCGTATTATTCTTCAGAGTGTAGAGACACCTACGCACTGTTCATTCTCTCTTTTGTCATTTGCCATTTTTCCCACACCAGCCTGTGTTTTGAGAAAGGAGCGGCAGATGAAGGAGGAGGGAGGAAACGGGGTTTAAATAAAACCTTATAGCCATATCCCTCTCCACTTCTCCTCATGTCCGGAATGCAATCATCCAAGCCACAGCTCGTTGAGATACGAAAGTCCGGTTTGGTTGGTTGAGGTCGAAGAGAGAAGCCGAGGGAATACTCTCCTCTTCAGCCGCTTTTACCGCTGCTGAATTGTCTTTCATTTCACTCTAGCACAAAACTCAAACTCCCATACTGTCTTTCTCTGTCTTTTTCAAACGTTTCGCCAACTCTTTTTCCCTTTTACACCTTAACATCAAGTTGAATTCCTTCACCTGGGTCTTTTTCTATGGGGTTACTTGTATTATACCAACTGACTTTTGCCCATCTCTCCTTCTGTTCTTTCGGTTTTCGACGTAATTTTGTGGTTTAGTACTGAGCGCAAACCTGTGACTCTCGTCTTAAGTGATCGCGACAAGAAGACGTAGCAAAACGTTTGCGTGTTTTGTGTTATTTCCACTGGAGAGAAGAGAATTAAACAAATAGAGAAATAATAAAAGAATTGAAGGAGAGAAAAGAAAAGGACAATTATGATTTTCTCGTTTTTAACTGATGCTGCGAATCCACAAACACCGCACACACAAATGCAATCAGAACTTTCGCTATTCCTGAAAAAAAAAAAAAAAACGTTGAGCATACAACGATTGCTGAGTCGATTGATGTCTTTTCCTGATGGTTTTCTCCCTCTCGGTAAAACGAATTTTCTCGATTAAATTCAAGTACTCTGTCTCTGTACACCTTATTCACAGGTAACTGCTGTAAATGATTGAAATATCCTCCGACAAAGCTTATTGTTGATTAATTAATGTGTGAAATATTGCAATTTATTTGTCACTCATTCACAGACATAAATGTCCAATTAATAAATTATCAAATCTACAGTTATAATTTCATAACACATCTATCTATTTCATCTGAGGACTCAAATATTTCTTTTTTCCTTTTAATTTCGTCCGCTTGTGTGTGTGTGTATGTGTGTGTGTCATTAATTAACCGTCACCCAATGCTCAAAGGTACAGAGTGTAACCGACTGCGATAATTAGCGCCGTAAATGTCGTTAAGAAGATAAAGAAAGTGGTGTTGAGTTTAAAAGAGAATGAAAGAAGTCCTTGTGTATTTGTGTGTGTGTGTGTGTGTGTTGAGGTGAGTGAGAGAAAAGAGCTTTATCGTGTGGCGCCACTCTCTCACACTCTGAGTATGCGCTTCTCCTTCACTTGTATTCCTCATCTCTCTCAATTTCTATTCTCCTCTTTTTTAATCTCACCTCATCCTCATATTCTCACCAGGGGTGGACACGAGGCGGTACTTTTGGATTTTTAACTCTCACACATACACAACCAAGTTAACTCTTTTGTTCCTCAAGGGACGTATGGACATATCGTACTCGCATACTCGTTTGCCGCATAACTTCTGATGAGCATGCACGGTTTTCTTAACTCCATCCGTGCATGTAACGCTCCCTCTCCTTTTTTCTCCAAATGTTGCAGTACTTGTAACTGAAAAATATATATATATATTTGTATGTATTCTTCAATTCAAAGGACAGGATAATAACGGAGAAATGCTCTCAAGTTAATTCACCATCCTCTATCTTTCATTCAGTTTATCCAAAAAGAGCCTGAATCCAAAGTGCAAAAGAGGATTACTTCGATGCTCTCTCTGTCTCGCAAGAATGATTAAATGGACTACGTGACGCACGGAGTAGAATGGGGCACTGACCCATTAAAAATAAATGCCATTGCACACGCCATACAACGATTACACAGGTCACACATTTAATTAACAAAAATCTCCGTTTTTTCCTCTTCTTTAGCTTGAATAATTCGGATTTTTATCAGCGAAATTCACTTAAAAATTCAGCTCAAATCGCTCTTTGTCATTTCCATGTTCCATCTTTAGTCTCCTGCATGAACGCCTACGCAAAGCCAAGAGGTGTCTTTTATCTTCGAATCATTTGGTGTCGCGCACGTTTGCCATCGAAAAAGAGAGGATCGTCCTGTCGTGTTATACGTCTAACCGGCAACTGTCGTAAAATCGAGACCGGTCGAGGAAGAGGAATAAAAATAAAGCGAAGAAAGAAGAAAAGTTCGCTTGTGGCACACCACACATTCTTCGTCTCTCTCTAACTCTTAGACGAGGCATAATGCATTGGGATTTGAAAAATAATTCCTTGCCAAACATGTACCAAAGAGTATATACGATCGGGCTGTTGTACGATGAGGAGCCGATCGTTGCTGCGATTCCAATGACACTTTTCATTTCCTCTTTTTGTACATCACTCGACCATTTCACTCGGGTGAGATAGCGACGGGTCGCGGACAATTTTGTGATCGCGTCACGCGCGCACGTGTATAACCCGAACTTGTATACTATTCTTCTCGGCTGTGTGCGAGAGAGAGTGAGGCATGTTGGAGAGACCGGTCGACCGAGAAACAGCCGGATTCAACGAGACTATAATCAAATCGAACAGTCCACAGGACAACATCCGAGGATATATAAATTATCGTTGGTGATGGGTTGTAGAACGATTTTCATGGCGCCTGAATATGGTGGAAAGAGTTGAATGTTTTCATACATATATTTTTCATTCTCAGGTTTATTTCTCGGGGAAAAAAAGGAGAAGAACGTTTTTTTATTTCATGAGTCGAAGAGTTAGGACACATTTAAACTGTGACGATGTTTTCAAGTTTGTGGTTTAAATGCCAATAAATTATTGAAATCTTATCTTTTGAATTAAATGAAAAAGATGGCAATTTGAAACTATGCATGCCATTTGCTTTATCGTGAAGGCTCGATAATTCTCGTGATATTCGCTGATACGGAAATTAGCTACCGAAATTTGCCTCGAATGCGTCATGTCACTTGGTCTTCACACAGTCTCTTTTCGTTTTTTATTGGTGAAAGATCGTTTCGGAAAACTACCAACGCAATTTCGTTTTATCTCGTTGTTATCCCTTTACTCTCTTGGGCTTGCATTCGCACTCCATTCTCCATTGATCTTCACTCTGTAATTTTTTTGTTTTCTCTCTTTTCTCTCACGGTTCGACCATCTAATTAATTAACTTTTACGATGCTGCCAAGTGCTTGATGGAGATTGCGAATTGGTGTTGGTTGGTGCTGATGCTTGTGAATCCTCTTGAATCCATACGTTTAACCAATACACGATGAAACCGGTTGTTCGCGTGTCCATATCCACACAGAACGTGTCTCGTGTGTTCACTTGTGTTAGTAGAATGTTTCATTTTTTATATGAAAATTTTTCGGGTCATCGGTAGTATTTCGTTTTGAATTTAATCAACAAATTATTTACGGACTAACACTCGGAATTCACTGTGCGTTCTCTCTGCCATTGTCGTTCTCTTGTCTCAGCAGGCACTTGCCACTTTAACACTTCGGAATATTCATTTTTTTCGTGAATTTCTGGAACTTCCGTGTGTTGAATTGAAATTGTGAAGCGTGACGTTTGAATTTACGCGCGCAAATGCAGGTGACCGTGCTGCTGTGCGCGCATCGTGCCGTTCAATTCCTCACGTTTATCAGGTTCAAATACGAAACGGAATAACTCCATTAATATCGATTAAAAGAATCTGCTTCTTTTTAATCACCCAAATTTCACCAAAAATTTCTTTCGTTGAAGAATTTCAAATAATTGGAATAATATAATGGAATTTGTTTGTTTATTGGCCGAGCGAGGAATTCGAGAGAAAGGTAAAAAGAGAGACCCTAAAAAGCAGCAAGTAGTGAGTTGAGAAGAAGCAAAGTAAAGTATGTACACATACTCGCTGTAGGAGGAATGGAGAATTAAAAGAGGACGAAATGGAATAAAGTCGCACGGGCGACGCAGAGTCGCCAAGTTAATTTGCATGCTCGGACAAGGCTAATTACGGGTCTTGAACCCCCTTCTAGTATTCCTACCGCCGTGGTCAAAGTTACTGGCCAGAATGGAGCTCTCTCTGCAACATTATACATCTATGCATACTGAAGGCACCACTGTTACCAGTGGAATAGGGTAAACGTGAGTGAGACAACGAGCTTTTTCGCAAGAGGAGAGTTAATCTCAGAGGAAATTGCTTTGTACAAAAATTCTCTCATGTAGGTCACTCTAAAGTCCTTGGCTTTGCAATTATCAATTTTTTTTAATGGTTTTGGAAAACAAGTTGATAATTAACTCCTGTGTGAGCATTCCGTACACACTCATTTCCTGCCGAAATAAATTGACAAATGACAAATGGATAAAGGAGAGAAGGGAAGTATGAGAAAATTGGATTGAGAAGAGAGTACAACAGTAGATTTCTGAAAAATTAGAACTCACAATGCTCTCTCTCTCTTTCCTGTGCTGGCATTCTTCATAATTTTATTCTTCTCTCGCCCATTGCTCATTTGTATTTGAGCATACTTTGCTCTCTGACGTTAAAAGAGTAGAAACAAGATAGAGATGAGAGGGGGAATGAGGCGAGATGGAGAGAAAACGGTGAAACAAGGGGTTGTAACGCCCCGGAATTTGCACGTTTATTGTCGCATTAATAATTCATGGATGTTGCGCAATTTTTAATCAGCTGCCGTCTGCCATTGATTGATGCCGGCCTCGCGCCCCCACGGGGCTTCGGATTTACATACAGAACGAAAGAGAAAAAGTATTGACACGCGATACATTGCCGTACCGTTGGAACACACATCTCGTTTTCTCGCTCGTTTCAGATAGATATATACGTTTATGCTGTGTTATGCTTTCGTGTACCTGTATACATATGTGTATGTGGCTGTTGTGTGTGCCCCGGCCGGGGCCCAGGCCAATCTCGCGTTATGATGCCGTTGTCCCTCTCATTTCTCTTCACTCAGCTCCCTCTTTCTCTTTTATTCAGCTATAAGATATGAAAATATACGCCCCAACTGAGAAAGGCCCCCGTACATTTTTTTTGCGATCGTTGAAATATTATTTCTCCTCTGTATTTTTTCCACATTTTTCCCTCTCTCTCTCTCTCCCTCTTCTTCGCCTTTTGCATTATTCCTCTCCACTTATTTATCCTCCAACGTTTTTTTCCCCTCCATTATCCTCCCTCTCTCTCTCGCTCTTCTCTCCTCGTGGACCTTCGTCCTCGTGAATTGACTCTCCTTGACCCTCACTTTGTCACAAACAACAAATGTACAAATTGACAATTGGATTTCATTAATCAGCTGGAAAATATATAACCATCAGGCACTACTAGTCCTCAGTAACAACTCTTGTGGTCGAGGGGCAAAAAAGAAGAAGTGGGTGAAAAAAAAAGGGAAAGAAATGTGGAAAAAATTTACATTGTGCCGAGGGTAAAATGGAACTACTGTGAAAAAAAGAGTACGTGTAAAAAAAATAAAATAAATAAGAATGTTGAACCAAGTGAGATGGAAATTACCGTGCATTCGAAATATGTACGTTAAGGTGAAACTAATTGTGAACTAGGCGCAATTAAATTAGCAATGGAAATTGAGGTTGAACGTAGTGCCTGAGCTCGTGGCTTGTAGTAGGGTATATAATACATTATATACCTCGGCTTAAACTCGGTGTACCTCCAACTGGTGCAGGAGAAAAAAAGACAAAGAAAAGAGGGGAAAAAAATAGACATAGGCATGTGGTATACTCTCATATAAGATTAGATAAAACCTGTCTTATCCAGCCATTAGTCCAGTCGTTACCGAAGCGTTAGAGCGTTGAGGTGGAAGTGATCGAGCGAAGATGGTGTGTCCCGTGGGATAGGTATCATTTCGATCTTATTTTATTCGTCTTCTATTTTCCAGAGAGGATAATTATTCTATCGTTGTGAATAATTAATGAGGCAAAGTGTTCGATTAAGAAAATTATCGAACAAAAGATCGGTATGAAGGAGTATAATAGTGGATTTTTCTTCTTCACCTTCCAAAACGTGTGAATTTTCACTGATATATCTGCCATTAATAATTTTATGCCTCTCTCCATTTTCCAGGAGCAATGATTCAGCCAATTTTTCATCTCTCCATGCATTCAAAGAGCAGAGACTCCGGCAAATTGTGTCTGGTGCCTCATCATGAAGAGCCAATTCACAATCTATCCTCTCACTTTTCTCATTCACTGTATACAAACATTAATATCCCCAGTGATAACTTATGTGAGCATAAACTCATTCGCCTTTATCCCTTAAGGCATTATAATGTATACATTGTCGGCATACCATTGGCAGCAATGTGGCTAGGTGCCTTCGATTATATTTTTCACTGGGACCATGTCGTGGCGGCGTTTTGTTGGTATTTAGCTTTGGCAGCCAAACTGTGTGTGGTGAATATTCAATGGTAAAGAAGAATGAGAAAGGGCGGAATAAAGAATGAAGAAAAAAATGAGAAACTTATTGAAGAAATGAATTTTCTCTTTCACCAACATAAAATTCGTTATATGAATAATGTTGGGAGGGAAAAAAAGGATATTAAAAAAGGAGAGGAAAGGGGGAAAAAAATGAGGATCAAGTGTACAGAGGAGTGAGAAGTTATGTATGCCGTAGGCGAGTCGAACACTCTGTGTATACCGATGCCAAAGCCACCTTAACACCAAGTCAGAAGCTATTAAATTTTACGATTTATAAAACAATAGCTAAGAATAGTTTATTGGTTAAAAGACTATGGAGAATGTGCAGTGACGGAGGGAAAGTATTTCAAAGAGGGCTAACGTACAACATTCATCGGCAGGTTAACCGTGTGCCTCTGCGACGCCCTGAGGTCACGGGGCTTGATGACTGGCATGGAAGTATAGAATAAAAGGGAAAAAAAAAGAAGAAGGGTTTCCGTTCCTCAGGGGTTATCGAACTGACATTGCGGTTTAATATTCTGAGAAGTATTCTCTTTCAATTCTGGGTAAAGATATATTCAGTAATGTTTTATGAGGATCCATACGAGAATTATTTTCGTGGAAGGTCGTGACCTCACGTTCTTTCCCTTACTCTAAAAGTAATTTGGCTTCTCTTCTGATCAATGGTGGAACATTATGCCCGGTGAATTAAGTTATTGAGGTGGCTTGGAGAGTGGGGGTGGTAGAAGCGTTAACTAATATGAACTAATGGAAATCATAATTTTCGTGAGTAGTTTGCATCATCATAATGTCGTTATACCGGAGAGAGGAAGATAAGAGGTGGAATTCCCTCTTTTTATTATTGAAATACGTTCATACATATTGAATGCTAGATACAGCACGAAGTGGTATTTGTGAGGGATAGTAGACGTGTCTGGGAGTGAAACGAGAGGATCAAAGAAACTACGTAATGATGATCCAGTTCGGTCATGCATGAACCTCTACTTCTGTATCTAGCGTCTCCACGTGTAGTTAGACTTTCTCGGTTATGTTGGAATCCTGAAAGCCAACAGGCGATGGATGTCTGTAATTTTTTTATTTCTCTTCGGCTCGACTACTCTAATGTTAGCTCTTTTGCCACAGTCTCTGAAATTCTATCCCCATGGAGTCTCTTCTGTGTATACGTATACGTTATTGACTTCCTCTTCGACGTGGACTCGTATTTTTTTCACTTCGCCCCCTGGATCCGCTGACTATGAGTCTGGGATCGTTTGTGCAGACATTGGGGCCTCGACACCTATACGGTGACGATAGTTGAGAGGCACGAACACGTGTAGTATCCTTAGGGAGATGTTCCACTGCAGCAGGACTGGAGGGGGTTCGATAGAGAGAGAGAGGGAGAGAGAGAGAGAGAGAGAGAGAGAGAGAGAGAGAGAGAGAGAGAGAGAGAGAGGTGGAGAAAAAGAAGGAGTCTTTGGATCGAGAAAGGAATAGACACACACTGATATCCAGTCGGCTCTGCGGACTTATTTTAAGGCTCTCAGGGAAACACTCGGAATCACTAAAATATATGCACTCACTGCATTACTTTGAGGATAAGGGGATGAGTCGGTAAAGGAACTAGTCTAAGTAGCTTTGGGCTCCTTTGCTGCTGTACCTTTGAGCCTCGGAAATTCGTAACGATTTTTCCACAGCCTTTTATTTCTCCTTCTCCCCACCTCTTTATCTTGGGATCTGCTGTCTTAACAGTTTTAGAAGTCTCGGATGTACACGATAGACTGAGATTCTTTCCATCTCTTCTACTTCTTTTTTTTTTTTTTTTGCTTTTTTATTCCTCCTTCCTTGGGCTTATGTACTTCTTTCTAATTTCACTGCAAACCTATCTGCCACTTAACCATTGTGCCGCAGTGCAATGCACTTGCTTCACATAACAGTTGTACATACGACTACTTTCCTTCCAACTCCTCTCTTTACTCTCTTCACCCTCACCTGGGTTACTGCAAACCTCCTCACACAGTACCCAAACTAATTCAGACAGTTTCGCGCTTAGCTGGGGAAAGTTCAGCCTGCCAATTAACCCCGAATCGTCTATTTCTCTGCAACATGGAGAACACGAACGTCAGACGCCAACCCAAAGAGATTTCCCAGAAAGTCTTTAACCAGTAGTCTCTGTCTCTCCTCTCCTCATCTCCTACCCTTTTTACCATCACTTGGAAACACTAATTCGTATTTTCATTGATTTTTTTTTCATTCCCTTTCCTCAACAAAAGTTTCTCCTCACTTTTCAACTCTGCAATTACTTATAGGCTAATTTTCGAAAAAATTAAACAAACAATTTACACTAATTAAATTTAAAAGTGAATCAATGCTCAGTGCTGAAATTTCCCCACAAAAATACATGATTGGTTGAAAAGAAAAAAGAAGAGAAAAAATTAATTATTTCATTAAAGTTAATTAAAGATAAATTCCGAGATGCAGTGAAAATAAAATAAAATAATGAAACGAGTCGTTATGTTGATGGAAATTTTATACCTTTAATTAAATTCCACGAATAAAATTCAATTCATAGGCATTGAAGTGCATTAGTGAAAAATGGATAATTATTGTGAAAAAAAAAAAAAGGGTATTTTTTTTTTCTATATTTATTTTTACATTGAAATTTCGATCGTTGAGTACAAAACGCGCATAATGGGGCTTTCGCCCGGTGATTATCTCCTCTCCCGACCGAACGTGCTGTGTGGTGTGCCACGTACCTCTCTCATTCTCTATCCAACTCTCTCCCTTTCTCTCATTTATTCCGTGGCAACTGTTCATCTCACTTGCTCATCCAAAACGAGAGTTTGGGAGGTCGTTCATTCTCCATACTTCCTCATCGATTGGGCGTGACGAGCAAACTTCACGGTCGTCGTATCCGCTGCGACTACACCTATCCACTGCTCTCTCGCAAGCATGCAATTCTCCTGCACTCTTCCTCTATCCCCCAGGACTTGCTCCCCTCTCTCTCTCTCTCTCTCTCTCTGCTGTCGTCTCATTCACTCCTCCGCATTGCAATCATGTCTCTTACTTCACTTCACTGGCAAACCGAATGGCACAAGAGGGAGCGAGAGACAGAATTGGGCGAATGTGGAGTTCCCACTCTCGTGAGGATTATCGAGTGCACAAACACACAGCCAGGAGTTTATATGCACGAATGCAAAGTTCTAAGCTTTCAGGAGTTTCTACTAAATGTCGATGTACCAACCGCCAGCACGTATGCCATAAAAACGATTCACTTTTTATCCAGCCACTCCAAATGGAGAATCATTCTTCTTCTTCGTCTTTTTTTCCCCATCATAATTTCAAAATTTTTATAACGAAATGAACGTAGTTATCCAACTGATTCATCTGAATGAGCGAGAGAGGTGAAATCACTCAGAGCATTTGCCTGAGCGTGTCTGTTCTTAATCGACCCATTCTACTGCGGCGCAGGGATCAATGGCCTCCATTGCTTCGTAATTAATGTATTCGTTTAAAATTCAAACAAATAATCCTGGTTTTTCTCCAATAAATTATCTCTGTGAATTAAATAATTGGCCGATTTTTTTCATTCGTTCTCGTTCTTTTTTCACCCCGTTGAACGTAGTACTGGAGCAGATTGGAAGGGTTCGATTCGCATCGATATATGGGGTTTGGCTCGTTCGAAACACCTGGCGTATATATTCCGAGAGTGCCATTGGGAATCTACGCTCTGTGGCGAAAAATGTGTTCCAATTACGGGGTATCTAATGGGCGCATGGTTACTGTGCCAGGAATACATCCGGAATTGAGAGAGAGAGAAAGAGGGAAGAGTGGTGTGTGCGCGCAACGGGGCTAGACTTTTTCAGAGATATATAACGTCGATAAAATGCCGCTCAGATCAGGAGCGAGTTGGAATTTTCAAGCAGAGCTATTACGTATTCTTCTTTTCCAAAAAATCAATTTGTATTGGAGCATCCAATCAATCGATTTTGCATGAGAACAATGAACGTGAGAACATAATGACAGGTGAATCGATGAAAAGAGAATTCAGGCAAATTTGACAATGTAAAAATTCCAACAAAAAAAAAACAAAAAAAGAAGAAAAGGCATCCTTCCATTGAGGCATTTGAAAAAAAAAAAAAAAATGGAGTGAATGAATCCATAACCACACATGCATCAACGCAGTATATACCCCTGTGTGCCTCTGTCATTGCCAATCGAAAATTGGAAAGCCTGAAATTGTCCACTGACTGAAGACCGGAAGGGTGCGGTGATGCAACGGAGCGCTAAAACGGTCATTCACCAGACAGTTGAATGCACGACTGGGCATACAGACGAATTTGTTGAATATAGATATACACATGCATATTTGTGCGTTGGCCCACTAGACACGAAGGGGTTATCCCTAGGCCTATTCTCTAGAAACCAAATGAACACCATCCCTTCTCCAGTGTCGGGCTATTGTCGTTTGCCGATGGTGAGATGGTGAATACACAGACAACACACGTTTGCAGATTTACCTAGACAGATTATTCGCGCGTAATGCGTGGAATGAATGGATAGTGTGGCAGCGTCGTATATTTTAGAGGGGAACGTAGCAGTTTGAACAATAACGTTGCGTTCCACTATGCCAGAGACATCCGTATGAAAGCTCCATATGCCAGCAAAATTTAACCCCCACGAGTGTATACTCTCGGTTACTAATGTTCTCCACCCCCGTGCTCCTAGAATGTATTTGTGTATGCGGACGAATGTCTGATGCCCTGGAGCGTGTACTCAGCACACGCGTTCGCGTGTAACATTTTCTGGCTACAGAGACGGTACAATTGTGTGTACCGCACGTACACAAACAGCTTTGACTTTAGCTGTATGTGGAGGCAGCTGAGGGGGTGAAGGGGACTTGCGGAGTTTGGTGAGACAAGGCTAAAGTAAATAACAGCCTCGACAAACAGACCAGTACCAGCGATTACATGAAGTAAGATGGATTTAAAAATGAATGAGCAGAAGGAGAGGGAGAAATCAAGAACACCGGTGTATTGGAGATGGAGAGACACATCGGATAAAATGGTTGAGAAGGAACCATTCGGTTCAGATGCAAAGAGAGAAAGAGAAGGACGGCGAGATGAATAAGTGAAACGAGAGAGAGAGAAGAACGTAATATAAGTTGGATCGGTTTGGTTCTCCTGTTGGCTTGAGGCAGGTTCTCAGAAGCTACCGGTGCTGGTGGAATCCCGTGCGCAAGCGTGGAGCCTGGATTATACTGCCAAAGGGTATATTTATCGGGCGAGAATGTATGCAGAAGCGCGGACATTGCTACAAAGGATGCCGACTCCTTTGGATTTAGCCTTGACGCAAAGGGACGCGCGGTATAGAAGAAGAGGAGGATGACTCTGGAAGAGATTCTGGAGGAAGAGCCATTGGATGCGAGGATCCATTGGGTCTCTTTTACCTATACGATGAAAAACGGAATAGAAAAAATCGAGGGGAGGAAGGGCAGCAGAAACGAGTAATGGATCGCCTAACTTTTACTTGTGTCGAGTGCTTATTTCTCGTATTCCATTGCATCCCTCTTACCTTCAACTGCCCATCCCTCTACTCGACGTTTAGCTCACACCCTCTATGCTTCTCATGCCTCTCTATTCAGTTACCTCTCCTCTCACTGCACATCTACCTAAATCGCCGTGTCCTTTATGCCTAACGATATACCCTTTGCGATCGCCTTTGCCTGCCTCTGTTGGCTCAACATATCTACTACTTTTACCATTTACTTTACTTCTTCTCAGTGAGAAGAAAAAAAGACTCTCTGTATTTCTTCACGTGAACGGATGACAAACTCCACGTATATGTATACTTTTGCTATCCTTGCCCTTCCCTGTGCCCGTTTTCTATATTATCTGATTTTACATTTTGACTCTGGAGAGAAAGAAATAAATAAAAAAGCTATCGTCCCTCCCCCGGTTATGGACGAATACTTTTGCGATTGTGAATGACGATACTAAAAAAATTCAACGTGCCCAACAGCGTACTACTGTTGTCTCTTTTTGCCTGTGATCATCCTGGAAAATCTCACCAAAACAATGGGACAAATAAAAACGTTTTTAACGAACTGTTTTACTTTGGCGAATGATTGAAACGAGAGATTCGATAAAACATTTCATATGACTTCTCTCCTTTTTTTTCTCTTTTTTTTCCTTCAATTTTATTCTCACAAATAATTGACAAGAAGCGCATATATAAATAACTTGTGCAACACACTCTGTGTTTACCTGAAAATATAAATGGCATTTGAATCAAGAATACGAGTAAACTTTCCACTTCCCTCATTTGAATCCAATCAGTATGCACAGATGAAGTACACGTCACTTCTCTCCCAAAAGCACCATTATGTTTATCCTGATTTTAAGAGATGGCACATTTTAGAAGTCAAAAATGTAAACACCTCGGGCCATAACCCAGCCTCTTTATACCTTTCACGCGATGTATTCCTTGTCCAAACCGTTTCCCTCTCTTCGTCCCCACTGGCACCATAACAACACCCCACTCTCCCCATTGTGTGCTCGATGAAAAGATGACTTCCGAAAGAGTTCTCTCCCTCTGTCCCTTCACTCCAACGTCACAATGCTACAGAAGATATACCGCCCATGTCATCAATTAAATTGAATGAAAAATGTGCATATGCCACGTGTCAAAAGCCACTTGTTCTCATTCTTTCACCAAACGTGAATTCTCATTATAGAATGAAAAATAGATTGTGTAAATATTCAATGCTCATGAAATTAAAAAAAGAACAAAATCTACAAAACCTTTACACCTGCCTGCAAGAATGCACATGGCCAGTGAATGTTACAAAACAGAGAGGGAAAGAGAGCTGAAGAATACAGACAGTTGTGTATAAGTGTATACTTATCTCAGTACTATCAGGATCTCTTCTTTCGACTTCACATAATACCAGAGCCATGTGTCTCCCGCCACGGTCGTTTGCCCTTGGGCCTCAGCTCCCGGGAAATCAAGTTCCGGAAACTTGTATAGGGCCCCTCTACTCTCTCCCTCCGAGAAGGGAGTAACGGGCCCCACTTTGTGGCGCCACTGTCGCTACTTGCTAACTCACATTGGCAATGTATATTTCTGTTTTATCATCATGCCAATCGTTCTGTTTTACTCTATCATTGTCAGAATAATACACTTTCCCAAGCGGCTGCTCATTCTTTTCTCATTGCCCCCCCCCCTCTCTCTCTCTCTCTCTCTCCCTCTCTGGTTTCTGCACGAGAACACATCAGGAAAATGAGAAGTCATGAGATTCTATTTGCGAAATAGAAATAAAAAGGTGAAAAATTGAACAAGTGAATGTACTGTTTCTAATATAATGTAGATCGTTATCATCTATCTGTTAAACGAGTTTAATATATCGTTAAAACCGTATGATTCCTATTGTTCACGAGTGGCTTACTTTTTTTTATTCATTCCTGTGTTACACAGTGGTTAGCGATTATTGATTTCCCAACGTTTATTATTCACCCTAATGATTTTCCTGTTACAGAATGTAAATTTTTTCCATTTATTTTTCATTCACTCTTTCTTCATCACTAGACCAAATAGAGTTGGCACAAGGAGTCTGTGGTATTGGATGTACACTCCGTGTGTACTACTTACAGACATCAGACCTTTCTCTATAACGAATCGCTTTTTTTTCCTCATTGGGATTATTTTCATATCCTTTTCTTTATTGCCAACAGTTGATGTTTCAACGACATAGCAAATCTCTTATAGTCGTTATCAAAGCAACGCAGCTCAACCAATTACAGTGCCGTAGGGTTTGACCATAGGATAAGGCTATTCGTGGTTTTACATTTGTCGTTATTTCCTGGTCATATAAGAGAAAAAGAGAGAAATGCCTATAAATACGTTTTGAAGACGTAAGAAGGGATATATAAAAGATGCACGTTGGTGCAATCGCTCGGATAACATTGATTGTACCGTTATTCTTACTTCTTCTTTTTATCTCATTCTTTTTTCTTTTCTTTGAGTCGTTTCTTCTTTTTCCCTTCTTCTTTTATGTATATACATATATATATCTTTTTTATTGTATCCCCTGCAAATGGTGTGTCCTCGTTGTTTCGATTTTGTCGTTCGACTCTTCGCGAGAATCTTCCCATGTATTTTTAAGGCCAATTGATTCGAATTTAATTCAATTGCCTTGTCTACCATTTATTTTTTCTTTGACGCTTCAAATATTTTTATCCGAATGCAATTCACCGAATACTGTCATGATCATTACTCGCGAAAAGATATAGAGAAAGGTGGGATAAAGTGGATTTTTTGTGAAATTATTTTTAAATATCCATTTTGCCCCCATTATCTCATATAATTAGACACAGCCATCTGTAAGTTCTTTACTCAATCTATAGACCATCTAATAAATTAAAAATAATTAAATTACCAGCTTTATAATGTGAAAAAAATAAATTAGACTCTCTTCTTTTTTTCGTCGGTTCTTCAAGAATGATTGCCTTTGAAATCTTGACAAATGTACCATTAATTCCACACACTCGGCGACTAATTTAGAGGCACCGTCTTGATAACCCTCTGACCCTGGATAATTTCGTGAATGTGGCAGAAAAAAAGAAGCATGTGTGAGAAAGAAAGAGACAAATAAAATGAGAGAATTGGGAGGAGAAAAGCGACTGGTCCCAGGGAGAGTAAACGAATTAACCGGTGACCCGTAGTTTAATGTAGCCGAAAAGAAAGTGAAGGAGAAAAAAAGAAAGGAAGGAGGCAGTTGTCGTACCGTCATTCGTAACTGTTTCATCCAAGCAACATAGTGGGCTAAAGTAACTTCTGCTTTAGTCAGGTGTGTTGGCTTCTTCCACTGTTGCCCCATGGAGTTTGACACTACCATTTCACATGCGTATAATTTTTATTCTTGACTGTGGAATAAGAGGAGTTTTATCGGTGCGTGATCAGAGACGTTGCTTGGATTCCATGAGACACGAGTGGCACCGAATACATCATCGCAACGCGTAAGCAAAGAATTTCTTGCTGTACGTCTCTCGTCCACGGCTCCTTCGGGGCCACAGAGAGAAGTAGTAGAAGAAGAAGAAGACATGGAAACTGGTTTCGCTGAGACAAGTGAGAGGAAGATAAAAAGAAGAGAGAGCATGTTATTCCTCCCCTTTGCCTCTGTTGCCCTTTATTTTTTGAATGCATTGGCCATTTCTCCGCATCGCTGCGAAAAATTCTCATTTCTAGTAGCTTTCTGTTGTCCCCATTCTAAATTTATTATCATTTCATTAAACATTGTAAATGTCAATTGAATTCTTGAAAATTGTTGAATTAAACTTGCTCTCATCTATCACGCGTTTTTCCTCCTCCCATCATACTCACCCTCTCTTTACCAACCCTCGCAAATTACTTCCTTTGTTTGAATGCCATTTATATGTCAAACCAATGCAATTTCCCTTTTTATTACCCTCCTCCCAGCAAATGGAGAATGTACAATTGAAATGCCTTACAATTTAACTTTGTGCTTTATTCCGATAAGAAAAGGAGAAACGAGGAAAATTCAATGTTTGAAGAATTTTCATGGGACAATGGAGAGAATAGAGTGGAAATGGTGTTAAGAAAAATAGAATTGAGAAGCACTTTGTCGCTCTTAAAGTCGCTAAATCGTTACGCTCGCAAGTGAGCGTACGTGTCTATTCTCTTCTTTTTATTTGGTTCAAACACATCTATACTTTACTTTATATACAGGTATATTTAATTTTATCTTAGTGCACACAGTGATGCCGGATGTGGGCGGTCTGTCGTACTATGGTTAAACGGAAAGAGTGGAGAAAAAAAAATAAGTAGAAGTCCCGTATATAGGTGCAATGAGAGGTGCTCGAGATAGAAGGTTTACCGGGAGTTTATTCTGACCGTAAAATAAATTTAACTGTGGAAAGGAAGTAGCGTATAGGGCGGGGACACGTGGGACCACTTTTGCTTGTTATTTATCGGTATTTCCTTCTTAGATGATTCTTCTGGATAACCACCAGTGGGCTTCGAAATAGCGCCTCCCCTCTCATTCAATTGAAATATAGACTTTATTTACTGTTTAGCGGGTGTGAAATGTACTTTATTACAATGAAAAATTTCGTTTAACCGACGAAATTCTCGAGGAGCGCGACAGTTGAAGCCCTGGGCGTTTCTCTCATTCTTCACTCTTCACGAGGATAAATGTTGAGAATGAAGGTGGCTTGAAAGAATTTTTTCGTTCTTCAGTATTCCAAAATCGTGAAGGAAAATTGGATGAAACGATGGACTATTTGCATCAGCGCATGCAAGGCCATCGGTATGCCTTTCTCGTCATATCTATAAAATGCTAGAAAGTCATAGAACTGTGTCAATAAAAAAAAATATTAAAAATATAATAATATCTGTATAGTCTATGGCATTTGAGAGAAGAATTCCAAATCATGATGCAACTCACTTGAAGGAGGTATCATTTCGTTCGTTGATGTTCACGCGGAAGAATAAGTTTCACCTCACGCTTCTCCCCACCTCAACACGTCGTTTTCATTCTATGTTGGTGTATTTTTTTGCTTTATCTCTCTCCATTTGTATCGCCCGGGGTAAAGAATAGAGGCGCACGTGGATCCCAGTCAGTGAGAAGTACTAATGCAGGAAGAGGAGCAGGAGTCATAGGAGTGTGGGGGGGGGGGGGGGGATAGAACTTGAGATTGCACTGGATTTCATGATACACATATATATATACTCGTTTACTTCGTTTCCTCTTTCTCTATCAGTCTTCCTGCTCCAGCACATTTAGAGGTGGAAAGAGTGGAGACCCCCGTGATCATCGAATGGAATCTTTTTCGCGAAAGCGAAAGCCAAAAAGATGCCTCCGGTCTCTCTGTGTAACGAGGAGGAAGCAGTTTATTCTTCAGTGTTTGCGCTAGTAGCACACGCTGAAGATTATCTAGATATCGAATACCACGAATTGCACTCTGCTCTTGCACCCGCCTTAGTTAACTATCACGCCCGCTCCATTAAATGCCCAACTACGTCTGAGCACACTTAAAATTCCTTCATTGTGTGTACCAACATGTGGCATTAGGTCCAGGATCTCCGCTAAGCGGAGCTATTTGTTTTCGATACTAATCCCCATTGCATGGTTTTGACGTGAGCATCTAAGAAGAATACTCTAAAGGAAATTTCCGGAGAAGCGAAATGCCGAGAATCTTGAGTCAAACAAGCGTGATGGAGTGGTATGAGTGATTGTTGATGGATATTCTACAGTGTAATACTCGACTGTGAAGCGCTGGTTATATCAGGGATTTGTTGGAAAACTATTCCGTCTGACATATCAGTATTCGCCCATGCTTAATACTCACCGAAATCCTGCAGCGTAAGACGCCGGTGGAAGCTGATGTTTAGGGCCTTTGGGAATCCCCATTGGAGCTACGGTTCTTCAACTTAATGCATTGAGGCCAGTCATTCCGCTAGTCGTTCATGAAGATCGACTACCATTGTTTGCGAATCGAAGGATACTTCATGATCCTCTCAAGCGAACTGATCCAATTAGAGCTTGAAGTGGATGTCAAGATTTTCCGGTGAACGGTAGAAAATAAATGGAGTTTGTGAGTGTATGCATGTGCTTGAGTATGCTTGAGTAGCATTTATTCTTCAATTCACATAATTCAGTAGAATAAATTATTTCAACACTATTTTATGGTAAATTGTGGGATTAAGGATGCCTTTATTGTCAGGTTTTACGTATTCACGTGTTTCTGAATATTGCAGCGTTTTGGTTGGATGATGCCAATGGAAATTCATTGGAGATTCATAAGATATTTCGCAAGTATAATAGTCCTTGTGTGCCAGTATAAGTCCTCCCACTCCTTGTGGACGGTATTACAATGATAAGGTCGAACGTGCCACTGTGTGCAGTTTTCGATTACCATCGGGCATTAATCGATTGTACATACCACTGGCGTTCGTGGGATTTACACAATAAAATATCTGGTGTTTACTTCTCATCGATCCTTTTATTCTTTCGGTAATTTTTTTCCTATTCTCCTTTTTAAATTCAAATCTATTTTCATTTTATATATACATCCACACTGGCAGTGTCCTACCGGTCACGTCTGGCTCATGCAAATGACTCTATGCGCGCATGCATATTGTTCTGTTACTCGTCGAAACCTCCCAATTATAATACAATAAGACGGTTAAGGTGTACCCACAGGATAGGTACGTGAATCATTGGAAACGTGTATATTGGATCTCTAAGAAATAAATGTGGCTTCCTCAATGCTCCTCTTTCTCAATATGAAGATTTTATGTGTGCTAACATTGAATAAGAATTCAATGAAAGAAGAAGAAAAAAAATAATATAAAATTTACGATGAACCGTTGGTTTTTAACCTCAAACAAAATCACAAATCAAATTGATTCTCCATGCGCTTTATACAGCAACTACATTTATATAACTTTTCATCACTTCGAGGCATATGGAATTTCTACGGTAAAAGGCAGTATATAAAACACGCAAATAATACGAATTGATGCAATAGATTGTCGTAAAAAAATTAAAGGAATATAAGAATCAATTCGAGATATTTTCAGTTGCAACTTCCTTATTGCTGAATGCAGAGCATAGATGCAAATGCAGAATGAAATTATGTGGGCGTAGGAGTGAAGAATTATTGTATTACATGTGATACGATAATTCTACCATGAAAGCTACCGATGAATGAAAATTCTTCATCATTAAGTTGAATCATGGTGATCGTAATGGCTAGTGCATAAATTGTGAATAGAAATCCATCAGCATGTAATAATTGAGTGAACGCATGTGCCTTCAAAATGAGTCTGGACGAAAAGAGCCAGAGAGAGCAATCAATGTCTTGTTTGATACAGACGTGAATGGCCCTGTCAACGTATAACGTGAGGGCTTCAGCGTCAATCCGATTTTAACCCCATTGAGTATCCCGCTTAATTCCTACTTCATAATTTACACGATAATCTCACTAACGAGCATTGATATGGGAATTTAAGCTGTAGTGGTTGAGGACTTTTTCCTCTCGGCGTGTAGAGAGAGATATATATAACTATAAAGAGGATTAAATCGTGTGTGTAATGTTTTTACGGGCATTATCTTTTGAAATGATTCGTGAGTGTCATTATCCATACAGGACACCACGGTCACTCCGTTCATCAGGAAATGGCGTAGAATGATTATTGAAGTAGGTGAATGAGCAGTTGAAAGTTTTCTCGTCTTCCGCCTTTTCTTGGCTGAGATACTAATGGCTTGGAAGCTCCTCATAACGTTAAATGGTAAGTGCCACACAGTGAAACTGTCGTCGTCGACGTAGTGGGATTCTTCGAGACATCTTCTGGTTAATATCGGACATAATAGTGAGAACGAGGTGAATTCAAGCTGAGCTTGGCGTTTGATACTATGGATTTTATTATGACATCTCTCGGCAGTTTTGCGAATGAACTCATCCATGAAAATCACGTAGCTTTATTTTCATTTTGTTTTTTTCATTTTACTTTTGGCTCAAACGGCGCTGTAAATTGTCTCCATGATTCTTCCGTTATGGCTTGATGCCTGTGCAGTTAGCTTCTGTTTATTTCTTCCTCGTTACTCGGTTTATTTATTGAATCAATTAAATGAATAATTGAGCGCTTTAAAATATCCATTTCGGATGGCAATGCACAAGGCTCAGGAGCATTCATACACTTTATAACTTCTCCTTCATGTTTCTCTCTCAGTGGGAAAGACATTTCAACGCACTCGTAAGACATTAGTAGACGCAAAGTTGTGCCTCCTGGAGTTGAATGGGAAAAGGAGTGTGGGAGTTGAGGGAAGGGTATGAGTAAGCTCAACAGTATTTCTCTTGCGACGAAAGTCTGCCACAGAGTGAGAGCCAGATGATGGAGAGAGAGAGAGGAATGAGGGAGACATGTTGTGCTGGAACGGGGCATTGTCCGAGTGCCCTTTAGAGTAATACGAGTCTTTGGCCTTCATTTTATCCGCAACAATGATTCTTGCATTCATATTTCTTCTCTGTAGTATTGAGGAAATTTATTAAACTCTACGTTTATTCATTAAACTGTGAGGCAAATTCATGGACAATTCTTTCGTTAACCTTCCGAGGACCTTGGTTGAATAATTTCCAGATATATTTCTAATTTATAGGTTTTTCTATTGAGCTTGTGGTGGATCATTCTTAAAATTCCAGATTCCAATTTTCTGGTGAATATTCATGAGAAATTGTTGGGGAAAAATGGAGTTCTGCTATTTCGTTTAATTACTAGGGAATTTCGCCTGCGGCAGTGGATATTTGTATCATTGATGAACGAGATTTTTTAATCTCCAGGGGAATTTTAGACGGTATTAATATGCAGAGGTTTTCCTCCTTTTATTGAGTGTAAAATATTCAAGAAAAATGGTAAAGAGACGAATCCTAATGTCATTATAAAATTTGTGAGTTACCACTCAACAGATCTTCTTGAATAACTCCCAAGTAGGTTAGGGAGGGAGGCATTACATGGTGCTCCTTCTATTCCCGAAATTGCGCAATAGGGGATTACCATTTTACGATTTTATTTGCATAGAAATTCATTGTATTTACTTGTGGTTTCCATTGTAAACAACGCGTGAGGCAGAACGAGAGAGAGAGAGAGAAGCACAGAGGTTTATTTATGAGGAGCCCTCAACCTCTGTTTCGTCCTCTCCCCTCAGCTTTTTGCAATAGTGTGAGAGACTTTTAGGAGAGCGTGTGCTTGGGGGCTAAAACTCGAAGAAAGAGTTGATCGTGTATATAACACTGAGTTAGTTGAAGGCACGGAGCTCACGCGAGCAAGGTAAAATCCAATAGAATCCGAGCTGGAGTGGCTCTCGGGTACTGTACAGAGAGAGGAATGAGGAGGGGGAGGAGTACAGCTTCACTGGTTGCCTCGATATTACCAATAATTGTCGGCTGGAAAGGTTATCTCGTGGAAAGCCGTGCGCATAGCAAACTCAACGCTCTGTCATGACCGATAACTTATGAACCCCACTGTTCAGGCTCTTCGTCTTATTCTCGGTGGATGGATTACGAAGATCGAGTATGCTGCTTACTTTGCCGGCATACTAAAGGCAAATCATTTTTCTTAACCGCAATTATCATCGTGGAATATTTGTTATGGACGCTGCGTTATGAGGCCTGTTGAAAATTAAAAAAAAAAAGGATGAATGGAAAATTAGAACATTTTAAACGCTGTCTCGTTGGATAAATCGGGAATTTAGTTAATGATGGAATAATTGGAATTGTGACATTTTTATGAATTTCATTAGATGAATACTAAAGTTTGTAAACTATTTTAAATGCAAATTCCTCAGCAATGATATTCTTGGGAAAAAAAGAACTCTTTGAGCCAATAAAAGTTGAATATAAGACAATGCATAAGTACGAGATGTATGCTGGAACGAACTGAGAAAGAATTTTTAATGAAAATATGAGAATGTACATGTCCAACAATCTGAAGAAGCACGTTTGCTCTGGAATTATGTATTCGCTCATGAATTCACGAACGTGCATAGCTAGAACCCTTACGTTGTCACTGGGTATGAAACCACATGTGTGTGCATATATACATATATATATTCATTCCAGCAGCCTAGACGTTAAGATGATTTTAGAGTTATGTGGCTCTCAACGTATGCATTACAAAAGAACGTTTCGGTTTTATTAAGTAGAGAGTTTTGCCTCTTCCTCGTACTGTCTCTCATGTTAAGAGCGTCACTGTGCCATGACAGAGAGACGGGGTCCTTTGAAATTCACCAATACTTGTAAGTAAAATGAAAAGTGGCGAAATGTTGTTTGTTGAGAGTGTGGAAAAGTTTACTAATGATTGCATGCTTCTAATTAACCTCGATTTCGTCACAAATTAAATGATATTTATCTGATGGGGGAATCAATAATGAGAGTCTTCAATAGATTCAAATATCACTGATTATTCTCCGGAGAAACTTTTTGCTAATTAATTTATTATGAATATCTCCGAAACTACTGGGTTTGGAGGAAAAAGTGAAGATGTACTGATTCGTGTGGTTAGGAGAATTGTTCTTCAGAATTACTAACTCTGTAATTAATATATAATTACGTTTTATTCTAAAATAGGTTTAACTTAATGCATTACAAGAGAAATGGTATTTGCGTATTCTCTCTATTACTGCCGAGACGCGAATGTCATCTGGAACTGTCCGGAGGCGAGTTCCGATGTGAAGCGTGTCACATCCATGGTCGAAGTGGATAATCGTGTGATTTCCGAATATCAATATAAAAGGAGAATTGAGAGATATAGGCGATACAATGAAATCGATCGAGAGAATAATAAGATGAAGACAACGCGTGCTTTTGCGTCTCAAATGTTCGGCTCTTCGTCTGCGTGTGTGTGTATCAATGTAGCTCTTATGTCGCTACATAAGAGACCTTTTTTCTGGGAAATTTTGTAGGCAACGAAAAGGAGGTCTCTTGATAAATCCTCATAAATCTGATAGTTTTTGAGATATTTCCATATTAAACTCCATCCGATCTTCAACCCATTAAACCTGCACCAAATGTATCAACGTGAAGGTAGAGATCTCCTCGGTGCGTCCATGCGTCATGAGAAAATCATTGCAGTGCACGAGGAGAGAGACTGTGAGCTGGGTTCAATGGGTTAAACTTATCTTCATCTACAACTTAACCACAGAAATATCAAATATGAAATTCCCTGAAATTTCATTAAGTTCGTATGAAAATAACGAGGTAAAAACCAGCAATACAACTTATTTAATCCATTAAAAACAGATAAATTGAGAGGGTCATTAATAATCTTCGAATAATTCCTCAAAAACTTGAATAATATATCTAATTAACTACACATGTCATTATCAACAGATTAATGCCCTGGGAATAATTTAAATGATGAAAATAAAAAGTAAATAATGAAAAATGAATGTAAATAACAGATAAAAGTAAAACTGTTTGCAAGAGAAATGTGCACGTGCACTGAGAGTTGATCACAGCCGTTTATCAAAAAGCCAACAGTGACTTGGCCAATACGTACCGAATTTGTTGACATTCGCATAATACACATTTCATTTGTGTAATTAACATCGTGATGTATGGTTACATTAGCAAGTGAACGGAAACCCATTCATATTATGAACACTCGGCACTCGACAATTACTCATAAGCGATACATATCGCATGAGATTTCAGTACTCACAGAGCCAGTAAAGTTTTGAGTATGCGTTTTGCATTAACCAATAAGAAAGGACCCACGTACTCTTCTCCACGATTCTTGCCTCACGTACATGTAACAACATTCTGCCCGGTTCCTTCCCTTTTTTTCTCTCTCATTCTCCTGCAAGCGAAGAAAAAAGGGCAACAAGAAGTACTCAACAATTTTACTGTATGGGTGGCATATTTCCGTACAAACTTAGCTGTATGCTCCTCTCTCTCTCACACGCATATTCTTACACGCGTATTGAACATAACGGATGTCGTAGTTTGATAGATATTTGTACACGGCGTTATATTATTTTCTTTCGCCAATTTTATAATGCCAAGTTCAATTGACTTGTTCTACAACTCACAATATTATATATAAGAATCTTCATTCCTTACGAGCTATTTCCTTGTAGTTCGTGCACTATCTGCACTATTCAAGATTCCCAACAACCAACAATCTCCAACTTGTGCTCTGGTTAATTTTCATCAAAAAGATACCTATCGTGTTCATGAAATCTCTGAATTCTCAAGTGCTTCCCTAATTTCTGGAATTCAGTGTAATTTTAATTTCCTCAATTCAATAATTCAGAATATTTAACTCAACACAATTCCTTCTAATTGACTTATAATGATGAACATATTCTTACATCTCAACTCCATCCTGTCTTGTTTGTTAACCCCCTTTTTCTTTTATTTTCGTAATGACTCTTGGTAATCACAAGCTGATTAACGCTATCTCATGTACAATTGTCGTAATTTCCTCTTCAGAATTATGAAGTGTCTTGCAATAACAATTTCAAGGTTTCATTAGTCACAGTGTAAATATTTAATTGTGATAAAAAGAAATAATGGAAGAAAAATCATATAACCATTCAATTCGTTATCTCCTTTTACAAAAGACCCGAAATTTCCTGCACAATCAGCAAGAACATCGAGAAATCTCGAGAAAAAAAAGTAACGTTAATGAACAACTTAAACCGGATGAATTCAATTTGAGAAATAATTTCATGGTATTCAAGATTGCAGTGGAAAGTAAGAAAAAAAAATGCAAAAATCAAAGAATTCACCATCAATTGAACAAAAGTCATTTATTCGATGAGATTTCTTGTAAGTTAAACTGTAACGAACACAAAATCCCCCGTAAAACAGAAGCCATCACTGTTGAATCTGTGAGACCACCGGCGGCACCCAGAGCATCGGTATATATAGAAGAAAAAAGGGGGGATGCAATGCCTGACGGGTTAAAGCCAGCAATGTACTCTGGCTTCTTCTTCTTCTTCTTCTTCATTTATTTTTTCCTCCCTCTTTCTTCCACTCCTTCTTGCCCTTCCTTTTTCAAATAAAGAAGTGGGGGAAAGGGTGAGAAGGAGATGGAGTTTGATAGGAAAGAAAATCGCGCTCGCACGCCGTCGTTAGCTTGTTAACTCGCACGCAATACCTCCTCGCTCGAATACCGGATACGCTGTCTTCTGCGTTTCCCCCTTTTTCCCTCCTTTCTGTTATATACCAACAACGTTTGCCGGAGCAGCCAAACGATCCTCACCTGCGAGACCTTCTTGTTCTCTCATGAGGCTCGCCGTGGATCTCCAGGATTTTGTTGCAACATCCCTCATGGGAAGGGGGAGAGGGGAAAAGTCAGTAATTACAAAAATCTTTTATCTTTATTAATCTCTTGTTTATATTAAAGTCTTACATGAGAGAATTTATAATGGGGTCATTATCGTGATTGGATTGTATTAAAAATGATTATCCATCGATTTTCAAGGCTTTTTTTGCCCATTTCAAAAGTTCTATTGTTCGTATTTTTCAATTAATCTGAGTATTTTCATTCAATGCTGATGGCTTTCTTTTTTTTCAAATCCTTTCGTCGGCTTTTTTTGTCTTTGTCCTCTGATTCTCCACGAAGAGCACTCATCCATAGCTCCTAGCAGTTTTTGCCTTTAATTTTTTCCCTTCTTCATCACATTTTTTGCGGTATCTTCAATAAAGTTTTTGAGTATTCACATCGCACTTCCTCATTGCTTCTGTCTTTATCAACGTACATTGTCATTGTATGTGAAGTGTTTTGAGGAGTTATTGTCAATTGTATTTTACCAGTCACGCGTTCTCTCTCGGATCCTCGTAGATTCGTGATACGTCGTTTCACGAGAATTATGTATTTTTTCTGATGAGAGGCAAAAATTGTTTTTCGAGAGGTAATGTATTTCATGAGGTATAATGTAAGAACCTGAGGCCATCAACGACCTCACGGGCAATCGCGTCGGGTTCCACTTGAATTCACCATCAATTTAAATTCATTAAATACTCCATAAATTAAATAAACGAACTCCGATGAAATTACCTCGGAGTGAACTCCTCGCTTTTTCTCTCCTGATTTCGGTGTTTAATATTTTGATCTTTTCTTCACATTCCATATTTACCCGAGAAGAAAGAAAACCCAATGAAAAATAAATAAAAATAAATAAACCTCTAATAATAATTTCATCCAGTCGGTAAATCGTGGAATGCGAATATCTCTGTGGCATCGAGCGTGACAGGATTTCTAAAGTGACTTCACTCTGTTTCGAAAAACTGTATCCGATTATTGTCAAGCAAAACTTCGAGCATACTTCAGTATATCTCTCTCATGGAATTCTTCCAGTGTACAGGCGCTCGTAATACTCCCATGTATCTTTTTCAAAACGACAGAAAAACCTAAAGGAGAAAACACAAACTGCCTCAGCTTCACTGTGATCACAAGACTCTGTATCATCGTGTACCTCTTTTTTTACCCCTCAAACGAAATCCCCACCATAAGCTCACATCTTCAATTCCACGTACTGCACATGTTCTCGATTGCGGAACTTTTATCACCGAAAATCCTGATATGAAATCCGTAATGATGGCAGTACAAATTCAGCAGCTGTAAACCCAAATCGAGGACTCAATTTTTTAAAAATACCTCGAAAATCGGTAGAACTACGGAATTTTTCGTAGAAACCTTTATTTTGTAGGGCAGAATGTATTTTACAAAAATACACCAATTTCAAGCCATTCTCTTTAAAAACCAACTTCAACCCTGAAATTCATCTCCTTTCACCTCTCCCCTACATAATTACCCAAGATTATCTTCATCCGTTATTACATCGGCGTATGCCTGTATTCGTCACGTGTGACACTGGTATGCCGATTGTGTGTGAGAAAGTTGACCGCGTGGTATTCGGCCAATCAGGGATAAAATGTGAAAAAAAATGAAGTAAATTGTATCAATTGGAGAAGGGCCCCTCCCATTCTACAATCAAGTTAAAAGCAAAGAACAGGCTTTACCCAATGAGAGCCACCCCGTTATTAGCAATCTCGTTTTCAACTTACTTCTCTCTGCCCACCAATACCACTCACATGTTTCTGCGATGAAAAAAAAAAAAAACACATGGTTATGACTACGCCGTCATTTATCGACAAGGTGACGTCCAATGTTTTTATCCCCTGCGGTTGAACAAGCTCACCATTGAATTATTCTCCACGATATTCCTCGATTTATTTATAAGTTTGGCATTCCTCAGTGCAAATACCATTGTATTAGACTGAATAACCATAAGCCAATGCATATTTCGGTCCCTCAGGTAATTCCGCAAAAAACATGTCGGCTCATTGCTCCTCTCTACGCATGCATTGTACATACGCATTATACAATCAAGGGATTTATAACCGTTTTTGTTTGAAATCTTCAAACTCACGATTATTTCAAAAGCCCAAACGAGAGAACAAGAGAATCGTGTATTCGGCAACAAGCCGATTTCAATCCGCATTGCCTGTTCGGTTTCTGTGCCTGAAGGTGTTTGCTCTCGTTATCGTAGGCCTCCCGGGCTCTGTCCAGAGTCGCCGGATGCATGCGTTACTAACGAGGCCCCCAGTCTCCGCGTTATTTAATCAGAAATTGAAGGGGAAAGAAAATGGAAAAAAATCGCCGGTGAAAAAAGAAGGAAATTTTAACAACTCGACTGAATGGAGAAATACAACCGGAAATATAACAGGTGCATTAGTATTTGGGTTATCCTACTCTCACACACACGCACACACACACACACACACGTGCACGTGATGGATTTGATTGCATTACGTTCATTTGATCAATTGAATTTACTGAATGAATTTACGATTGCCAGTATTGTATAATAATTACAATTGAATGGAAATATTGAAAATACATTGAAACATTACATGGTACTTCACGAAAAATTGAGTACACAGAGAGTGTATTTTGACTTTCAAATATAATCACATGACCGTGATAAACAAACAAACGAGTATGTGTCCAACAATACAATCTCTTTTCATACATTTCATTGTTTTATTTCTCAGTATTGTCTTTTTTTTTCACTTATTCCCTCTCTGTATCTCTCTCTTGGTCTCTTCTCAATTTAAAATTTCTTTTGTCCAGAGCCTAAAGGTTACACCGCATAAAATTATTCTATCCTCTTCTTCCACCCTTCCCTCGAAAAAAAAGAGATAAAAAAAAGTATCGTACGTGGTATCACCTGCGAATAACGGCCAGTACACCACGATGAGTATATATACGTAAAGGTTTAACACATCGTGAATACGCGAGTAAGCCCCATGGGCCCCGCTCAATGTTGGCTTCCTACAAGTGGATATATCCACTTCCCCAGTAGAAAACCAAGCTTACACACAGCGGACAACGCCACTATATATATATAGATATATATATATATGTAAGAGAGAAACAAACACGAACCGATCCAATCGGCAAGCTTGTTCCACTCGCGTCCAAAGACGTTATAGCCGAGCGGAAAGGGGGCAAAGATGAGGAAAAAGAGAGAGAGTACCCTCTCTCGTTGTCCGAGCGTCACGTACCCGTACCTCACACTCTTGGTGCTCACTTGCGCGTATTGGTATCCCAACTCCCCTTTTGCTTTCATATTACCCTGGCCCTCTGTTGCAAGAGGAAGACGATGGCACAGAGTTGGAGAGAAAGAGAGGGAGCACGAGTGAAGAGTAGAAGGGAAGAAGGATGCGTGCGTACGTACGTAGCTCATGCAGGGAAGAGAAAATCCAAGATAAAGGAAAAAATAAATTGTGGAGAGTTCAAAGGAAAATGAAGGGATGCCATATTGCTCGATATCTGACTCTGGCTTATTATTATTATCATATTGTTTAGGTAAAAGCAAAGGGGTATAAGTGCCATTCCCTCTTCGATTTTTAATTTTAAAAAATCCGAAAAATTAAGGAGATGCTTGATTTTTTTGAATTTTCTTGTGCAGCCGTACGCTCGAAGGAAAAATTTCGCTTGGTTGGGCGGAAAATGGAGCATCTCCTGCGCGTACACCCCTATGATTTTTTTACATTGGTAATGATGGGCTTTTCATTTAGATGAGTGTTTTTTCAAGTATTTCCGCCGTTTTTAATCTAAAATGAGGATATATGTATAGATATATTCATCTTCGTGAGTTGGTGCACACGCTCAATACGCTTCAGCCTCCTCAGTATCTCTCGATCGGCAGCACGAATTTTCACGAAGTATACTGTGTTGCAAAAGCGCAGGAGAGTAGGCGGGTGGGATATAGGCATTGTTCCAAAATATACTGCTCGAGGTAGGTGGCGACATCCCGTAAACGCCCCGCGGGTGGAGAGGCGAGTGTGAGAGGATCGAGAGGAAGAGGTATTACAACACAAGGGGGATAAGCGATAAAGGTATTATACAGAGCGAGTAAAGGGTGGGGGCATAACCGGGGGTACTTTGGTGCACGAGAGGCCCAGTATCCCGGACACGACCTCTATGAATTCATCAATATATCAAGCATATTGACTTCGATAGTGTACTCGAGTGCTACCGATATAAACCCCTTCGATTTTACTTTTTATTTTCCTTTTTTCTTTGTATTCACCTTTCCTTTTTACCTCGTTTCATCGTTCATGGCAATTTTTCTGGCTTTCATAGCAAACTCTGAGAGTATAAATCACAGAATGTCAGAGACGTGATTGAAGGTAGAAGAATGAAAAATTGTGTATTTTAATAACCAGCTCACCATGGAAAGGAGTTAATGAAGTTATTATAATTCTTAGCGGTAGGAATTTCGTTTAAATGCATCAGACATTAAAATTATTAAAATAACAAAGTGCTTATACTTTTCATCTTTCACTTGGATTCGAGTGAAATTCTTCGTTCACGTTTGTTTCATAAATTTTCGCGTTACATTAACAGCTACTTTTTTCTTTCTCTACCCCACTTCAAGGAACGTTGAACTATTTAATTCATAAATTCAGTGTTTCAATATACATTCAGGTTCCCATTGGCATTTTTTCCTCAACTCTCTTTCATACACAGGGTTATGATCTCACGTGCCGATATATATAACAAACAACATAGATTGCACTATGTACTGCACACGTTAATGACGAAGGGACATAACGTGACGCTTCACCTCATTTATGTACGAGTGTATATACCTATATAAAAGTTATATTCACATGGAATATAACTCACTAACTACGTACACAAGATACGTTGAGCAACTCTCTCGGGATTTTATGCCCAGTAGCACTCTTTATGTATTGTTCTCCTCTCGTCCCTTGGTCCTCTTACGATCGTTTGCGTTCAGACTTTTTCACCTCCTTTCTCTGCCTCACATCGTTTCTTTTCCCTCCTGAATAGTTTCACTATTTTTTACCGCATGTATTTGTATTGGCGTCTATTTTGGTGGCTCTTGTGAGACAGTGAGCTGTTCCTATATATTAGCATAAAATGATCAGTACGTACCGCACGTATATTGTGTTACGAAACAGATTTAATAGAAACCACTAATCCACTCGTGCGGACCGTCGCTTACCTAGGCTCTACTGAGCATTCACCCTATCTCTCGTATACGAAATGAAATTATCAGAATTGCCAATGAAATTTAAATTTTCCATCAAGTGAGAAATATAGCCAAGGAGCCTCTTGTTTATTTGACTTTCTTATTATTTTTCTTTCGCACGCACACAATCTCTTCGGAATTTCTCATTTTTTTCCCTCACTTAACACGTAGAATGAGTCTGCATCGTTTCCCTTCACCTGTGTACTTCGTGTACTTATTTCACCATCTCACTTTTCATTACTTTTATTTCAACATTATTCTTTTCTCACTTTACTTTATTCTATACTCTATTCTCCATAATCCTGCAAACATTAGCCCAGTCGGGAGGAAATATGTCGAATTGTGTGTCGGTGTCTGTGAGAATACGATTTCGGTTGAACGAGGACGAGGAATGAACACCCACGGTACTCATCAAGGGGCACAGAGTTTATTGCAATGTATTCGCTTTTATAGTTGTATACGCAAACTAAAAGTGAGTAGATTGTGTGTATTTCGTATTGGATTCACCAATTCGCAGCAGCTGTTCCCCATATAGTTTCGTACTACGGCAGATGTTACACATGGCTCTCTTCTTTTCCGTCCGCAAAGCTAAATCGTCCTCGAATGAATGCCATGTCCACCTTCTTTCTTCTCCTGTTTTTTTTTATTTGAATTGTGTTTTTGGTTATTCTAGTGTTTTTCCCCTGTCTTTTTTGGGGGAGCCTCATCATGATTATTAGTCACTGTCAGAAATAACCATGAAACTTAATTTTATGGAACAGGTGTTTTTGTAATTAGAGGCAGTGAGAACTCTATTTACAAGTGGCAAATACTGTGAATTCAGTGATTGCTTCTGGAGTATTCATGAAACTCATCCAATGTTTTCACTGCAACAATATTTCTTCACAAATTAATATGAAATCACAATTGCTCTCTTTCTCTCAATTTATTCAACTTAAAATCCATTCAATTCTTCCACCATTCAACTTGCACGAATTCTCGTAAAACTCCAAACAATCTCCTTACCTTGTTCTTTATTATTTCTCTCCTTTTTTTCCTTATTTTCTTTGTGTACCAGAGGAGCTTGGGGGAGAATGAGGAACACTGGTAGAAAAGAAAGAATAAAAGAGGTGAATTTCAAACCCAACTGAGTTGAATTTGGCGTAAATGGTTGCAATAAAACAGAGTCGTGTGTGAAAGTTTTGCGATTCAATCGAAGGAAAATTTAGAAGACTGTTGCTCGTATTTCACTCGCTTCAGATCCCATTCGATATACCACAAAACAATGCCTTTTTTTTCTCTCTTTCATACATTTTATTTTTCTTACCTTAAACCTCTCTGGCTTTTTTGTGTCGTAAAAATTCAAGCACACACAGATAATAAAGATGAATACAAAAAAAAATTATTTGGCGAAAATGGCCTTTTGTATTGATTTCACAGAGGTACTCTTTCTCTCTCTCCTCGAGTTATGCAAAGTGGCATTGTAGTGAGACTTAAACACAAAGGTCCATATCTTCGGCAACCCCGCGGCGATCGCACGAGAGGAGAGGAGACCCCGAATGGTCAAGCATATGCAATTCCTCTTCTTATTTTTTTTTTTTTTTGGTAGAAAAAAATAGTAGCCTCTCTCTTTTACTTCGATTCTGCATGGGGGCGCGGCACGTGCAAAATATGCATGTATTTTTGCAGGAGACAATGCGACTAACAGGTAGACGCAGAGTATGGTGCATGAAAACTTTTTGGAATGTGGAAGAGGAGAGAGGGCTGGTCAATGGGGTGCATGAGTTGAATTCAACGAATGAAGCTGTGAAACGACACATTTACAAACCGGAGCACAAGTTCACGTTTCATCGTGACCGGTATGTACAAGCCCAGGGGCTTGCATGTGCCCGGGGTGGAGAAAGAGAGGACTGAATACGACAGAAGACTCCTGAAAACAATTGTTTCAATGTTCACAAACGCGTACTACCGAGAGAAATACACAAAACAAAACATATGGCGCGTGGCTGCTTTATCTCACACAATTCACGCAAAAGTCTAAATAATCTCTCGCCTTGTGGCGTGAAAAAATGAAGGAGAGAAGGCAAAAAAATGCAGTAACACAATCAAATGTGAAAAGCAGATTCTTTTTGCCTCTCAGGAATTCACCTATGATTGAATTTATCTTACAAGGTACTTGAATTTTCATCTCAACCGTGTGCATGTGTATGTGTGTGTGCACATGGGTGTCTACGATGTATAATATTTCAAAACACCTACTCTTGTTGAAATTGAATTCGAGACGTGGATAGCACAGATTGAACTAGAAGTGCAGAAGGTGTCTCATGGCAAAAGAGATTTTATGACTATACGCATGCACATATTCACTCGACTACGATTCCCATGAAAGTTGAGAATTCAATTGAATTCTTCATTTTACGCCTATGGCAGTATGAAATTCGAAGAAAACCCATGAGAAGAGGAGAATAATAAGAAGTGCCTGTTATCACAACGAGACGAGGAAAAACTCGAGTCACATGAGAATGGTAAAAATTAAATGTTCATTAACGTTCTTCATGCAGCTGGAATCTAGTAATTTTGTTGACATCGTCTGGGCCACCCTGATTCCAATAACCCGCGGGAAGCCACCATTGACGTTGTACTTCACATCGGTTTTGCCCCCTCTTCTCTTCCTCCGAGTTGTTCTTCTCTGTCCCTCTACCCTTGCACTCCCATTTGCAGTGCTCCGATCGTCGATGCGATAATTTTTGACATTACTTGTCCCGAGACGCTGTTGAAAAGTAAACCGCTCGGAGGTAAAGTATGCTTTTTGCCATCGCGCCGCAGCGGTTGGTAATAATTCTCCTTGGCGAGCCTATTATTATCGTGCCCGCGCGACTCTCCAAGCACCGAGTGCCCTCTCTCTCTCTCTCTCTCTCTCTCTGGCTGGCTATTCTTCCCTCTGCCTCTCCTCTTTTATATATCTTTTCTTGATTTTTTTCCCCCTGCATTTGCCTTTTGCGCTCAACCAAACGCAAAATCCTCTCTCGCCCAATCCCTCCATTCTACCGTATAATAAGTATAGATATATATACCTCAGGAAATCTCAGTTTACGTGGTCCAATCATAGACACGCGGATCGTTACGAAGTATTTACGATGCTCGGCCGGAATCAGCCGATTTCGATGCCATCACTATTCACATGAACTCGTTTCTCTACCACCTATACCATCGATACATTTATCAATCCCCTCTCTCTGTGCCTGTGTGTATTTATAATGTATCATTATGTGAAACGAGTAAATGGATCAATCATGCGTCTTTCAACACTCTGCAATATCCTGGCCTCATTCGCCAATGTAATCCTGAGCTTAATAAAAACGAACAAGACAGGTAAAAACACACAATCAGGCTTGTAATGTTAATAAAGGCATCCACCTCCGATAATTCCTATATTTTCACATAAAAATGAATAAATAAAAGAGACTCCTTTAAATTCTCGAGCGTCCCACGCAGCGCGTGTACACTTTACCTTTTGAACTCACTACGAGACTTATCACCTCTGTGCCTGTCCCTAGGGGGCCTTTACTGTCTGGCATTGGTGAACAAACGTGCGCTCTCGTAATATGGATTACGCGTACATTCACCCACATGTGAATACACACATTGGGGATAGAGACAACGAAATGAATTGAGATGGTCACAGAAGAGAACGGCGCTTCGATATGGGGGATGTGCAGGCCTTTTCTTTGGTGTATGCCTCGTCTCACCTTCACGGTTATGTGTGGGAATGGGAATGGAATTGTGAAAAAGAGCGAGAAAGAGAAAGAGAGAGAGAGAGAGAGAGGGGGATAGGAGGCTGGAGGCCAATATCTGTGTTTACCGTGGCTGGAAACCGCTCGCACGGGATACCACCTCTCTCCGGTATCTGCAGCCCCACGTTTTTCTATATCTATATATATTGGCTGTTCTATCCTGCGCGCGTTTCTCCTCTTGGTGTAACAAACTCACCAAGCATTTCACCGACCGGTCCTTCCCCTATATACGCTTCGACTCTGCTTGGGATCTCTGGGGGCTATTATCACAAATTGGCGGATAGCGTTTTCAAGTCGTGATATCGTAAATCGCGGAGTGGCTCCGGTATCAGGTCAACATCTCAATACTTGTTGCCCCGTTGGCCACCTAGCTGTATGCATCCACCACTATGCACAAGCTCCAGCTGGTACTCTACTCTCTTTTATGTGTGGGTATCCCCCCGACACACATAAGGAGAGTCATTCAGATTGCTCAGAGAGGCAAGTCTATTGCAGACCCTTTGGAATTCCGAAAGTCTTATTCTTCTGTAAAAGCTCACTTGCCCCTCGCATCCTCTGGTTACAGGCGCAAAATCATAGGCTCCGGCATGATTTAACGAGATAAACCACAGTGACCAGTCCAAATACCCGGAAGATTATACGTCATAGGTACTTGGAGATGTTTTATACTCGCTTGAACAGGATAAGCATGTGTATACACGAGTATTACATGTTGATGATGAGGGAAAAAAAAGGGAAATTATATATTTCTCATCGCTGTTTATTTGTGCATGTGTATTCAATGACACTGACAATCATCGGATTCACGTGAATGTTGGTGTAATAAACGTTTGTGATATAAATTACTTATCAATGAGGCTACATATACATTAATAATGAGTAACAGGGATTTTTCGTGTATGATAGAGAGGCATAGGGAAATTCATGCATATGGATGATTGGATGGTAGTTATACGGGCTTTGAGAATACGGTTATAATAATGGGGACATGCACACAGGACGTCGTGTTGGCCGATAGCAATCAGTCCCATGGACTAATATACCTCAAGGTTATTATACGTTGTAATAGAAATAACGTATCCTGTGATACATTCCGAAAGTATTCGCTATTTTAATTATTATTGAGACTTTTTTTTTCTTCTCTAATCTCTCGTGGCTTTTATCTAATTGTATGACCATGTCATTCCCGGTGTTAATCGCCGGTTTTTTTTATCTACGTTCCTTCCTTTTTTTCTTATTATTATGAAAATATAATCTCTACGTGATAGGTTAAATTGCGCTTTTAGTCTCGCATTTCTGCTACATTGCGGTAGCTTGATACTTCCAATGAAGAAAAAGTTGGGTGTTAGAGTGTTAGCATGCTAGGTATCCGTTGATTACTTTCAACTCTCGATAATTATGATGAGGTGATGACTAACTCCTTCTGACACTGTGGTATATTTTTTTTTCTCCTCTCAAATGTATGGTAATCGTCTACTGCTGAACAATGAAATTGCATCGTGTAACACGGTTTTTTTTTCAGTTGAATGAAAATGGGTAATAAACACGCAAAGTAATTCCCACACGTACTCGCGAATATATTGGATAATGGAGAATTACGTGAGACTCGAAATTTCGGTGGAAAATGTCAAAATGTTGATATTGTCGATATTCAACATTGAATTCAATTTAAATAGAGTAAACGGAATTGAAATGATCCCGAAACTTTTTTCATACTGAAGGACTTTCAAAAAAGAAAAATGGAAAAAAAATGATGAAATGCTCCAATATGTGCACGTTGTTGTCTAATTTTTCTAATAAAAATATCACTTCATTTTGTCCCCATTTTCTCGAATAAATTCCAATAGTTTGATAATAATCGAGAAATGTGCGAGTCTTACACGAATTCTTTTCACACCGCACTGATATACAACTAGCATGGCGTGTACAACGAAGGTTTTTCCTCCTCGTTTTTTTCCTCTTCCCCTCTTCCCTTTATCCTCCGACATTGTTGAGTTACAAATCTCGCTATTGTTCCGTAAACCAAGTCCGAGGGGCGAAGGTTTGGATGGAAAAAGTAAAGGAAAAGGAAGAAAAAAGGAGAAGAGGTGAAACCCACACGCGTGACGCCCACGACGAAGCTCGCTTAACACGTACCCATAAGAGCCTAACGACTCTTGTACGTCATGGATGACATCTCAAAGGTCGCATATTGTTGTGTAGTAGTGTGTGCCCGAAATATGTCTGATGTACTTGCGGCGCGAGCACCTTGATTGTATAAAACGATTCCGAAAGAGCAGAGGAGTAAGGAAATGTACGACAGAGATAAATAATAATAAAAATAATGCAGAACATGGTTGTAAGAGGAGGGAGAGGGTATGGGACAGGATAAAAAAAACAGTTGGTACATATATATGTGTGTATATGTGTGAAATCAAGTTGGGTATGAACTCGGGCATATATTTGGCTGGTATTCCGGTTATAACGGTAAATGAAATGTATTCCTTCACGGAAGCAAGCGTGAATTCATTACTTATATCTTTTGAATTCGACTTGGTTTTATTTATTTTCCCTTTTTTTTTCAAACTTTTATTTCGTTATTGCCACGTGATTCAATTCACTGCAATCTCTTCTCTTTTTTTTTTTCAATTCACAATACTTTTTGATTTATCTCGGTCAATTGATAACGATCGCCAGTATATGAACGTGGATTGGTGTCCACTTCATTAGTGTCTCGATTCGTCGAACAGTTTGGTGTGTACAAAGAGGCGTTAAATCAGGCATTGACAGTTGCTACAGATGCCAATTGGACTATATATAATATGACTCAAAACGCTGAACTGCTGTTTAGTGAGAGTAATATTTTGATTGGAGGTCAGATTTATATTGCGTGATTACAACAAGGCGAGTTGTTGCTATCCACGCTCCGTTAAATACGCCCTCGAGTTTGCGTGCCAGGTTTATCAGTGGAACAACAATAACGATAGTGAATGAAGAGAATTGAAAAAATTGAAGGAAAAAATAGATTCAGGAGGTGGTAGGGGAAAAAGTGCATTTTTTCGACACAGTACATTTTCTTGATTGAAGACACTAAATATACCGAAAAAATTATTAATGCCTCTTTGAATTGGGTGAAAGCTAGTATAATACTCTGTTAGTAAAGCTTGCAAGCTCATTTGTGCACTTAATCCCTTGAGAACCTTTTCAGGTTGACGTTAATCCTCCTTGCTTATCCCTGGAAAAGACCTCCATGGATTGGCAATCGATCGGCCATTAAATTCAAAAAACGAAACGGCAAAGACGAAGAGAGAGAGAGAGAGAAATAAATTGAAGATCGTGAAACACTTTTTACTAAATCCCAGCGTTGAAAGCTTTTGCATTTGACTGCGACGAAGAGTGCCTCACGTTGTAATTCAATTAACTTAATCCGAAGCTACTTCTTGTGTTACTTTGTTGCACGAATAAGCAAAGTTTTACTACTTTCCTATATTTGGTTGAGTCTAGGGGTATCAAAAGTTACTGAAGAAATATCTTAAATACTTAATGTCACTTGAATGAATGAAATCTAGGTAGGAAGCATTTATTACATAAAATACTAATGGTTCCTTTACAGTTTGAAACACTGTGCCGATGTCATGATCCTGACAACACTTTTATCTCAATTTTCATGACTTTATAATAGGCACAGAATGATGTGTGTGATATAGTGAGTAACAAGTAGAGAAACCGTTGCACAAAATACATTGTATTGTTGGATTATGTGTAATTGTGTATATAGCTTAGAGCAAAGAGTACAAGTAGTCTGGCTCGTGCGAGTTTGTATGCATAGTAACAGCAGCTGGAGATAGGCATGCGGGTGGTATTCATTCAATTTGGATTTAGGTGCAAGTTTAATGTTTCCTGTGGAAAAAAAAAAATTGAATTTCTCTCTTATTTTATTTAACTACACTGGAATATTTCCAATACTGAACTCTGATTTTTTTGAGGCATTAAAAAAAGACAGAGATTAGTGCTCAGGTGTTGATTCAAATAAATTCAATATTGTAGCTGTGGGAGAGGCAGAACGGATTGTGTTAGGAATTGATGATAACCATGACCTGCTAGTTTTTGAATGATCCAATGAAGTGATCGCAGAGTCGGTGGAGTGTAGAGGAGAGATTCAATGTTGACTCGTCATTTACGATGACAACGAATACAGCTACCTCGTTATTCATTAATTCGATTCTTCATGAGAGAGATCTATTCACATTGCGTGAACTATATTGAAGGGAGAAGAATGCTGAAGATGGAGGTGGAACACCTTTCACTGGGACCATTGCGGCCCAATAACACTTCTAGAATACACGAAAAAATAAGCAATCCATTGTTCCATGACGGCAGGGAGTCGAATTGTATCACTCATATAGAACGTTATATGTGACAGAGCGTTTTTTTTTCACCAGTTCTTTTACACAATTCATTTTCATGGAAAATTCGCCCAAATCTAGATTTGGCGACATGATATAATTAGGGAATGAGTAAGGTAATTCAGTTTCTAAGAAATTAACAACTGGATTAATTGAAAAACATAGAAAACAGTGAAATTTTATTTCTCAGTCATAATTTATAATTCAGCAATCTCTTTGAACACAGAATAATCAGAAGATGTTGAGACAATTTCTTCTTTTCATGTGAAACAAAAAAAAAAATGGTGAACGATTGAAATGGAAAATGAAACAAATTCATTTATTGAAACACCTGTGTTTCGATTCTTCATATATATAAAAACGATTAATTTACAGGCTGAATACAACAATTCCCGGTATACATGTATAGTATTTTGTTAACAATCGTTTTTGGGGCGAAGTCAATGCACTCATTCAATAGAAAAACGGTTGAATTCTGTTGGGGACTTCGTTAAAAACGTAATGGCTGTTGATATGGAAAAAAAAGAATGAACAAAAAAAAAACTTTTCGATCGAGTGCCTTTTTTTCGCTTTGCTTTCATAATAACAAAAAACGAAAACAGTATTAAATGATAATCGAAATAATTGATTTATCCTGTTATTGGCTATTCTTTATTGAGACAATTATCAAAAATCAATTTCGAGTAAAGAAAAAACGAATAAATAATTACATAAATTTGACTTATATCTCTTTCAATTTCAACGAAGTCCTCAATTTCCATAATATCAGAATAAATAAAAGATAAATCCTATTTTACAGTTTCACATTTAATATTCTGTTTCTCTTTTTTTTCCTTTCTTCTTTAGCTCCATTTCTTCCACTCGCAATTTTCATAATGAACTTTTGTATTCCCCTATCTTTTCTCTCGCTCGTTTAAAAAAAAAATAATCGATTAAAATTCTCAAAATAAAAAATAATTAGAAAGTGATATCACGGCGGGCTTTGAATTTTACCCGCTTTAAGAAGCTATACACTTGTAAATAAAGCCTCATAAGTACGTCTCTGTCAATTTAATTTAATATGTTAATGTGACAGTTTTATTATCTCACAAAACATCTCTCACAAATGTCACAAACACTCTTTCTTGTCTTTTACTTTCATTACTTCAGCGATTTTATTTTTCCTTTCAAGTGCAATTATGTACCATGAATTATGATTAACCGCAGTCACGATTCAATCGTAAACTCTCGGATATTAAGTAGCTCATGCACAATTTGAGATTAATTAGTAATGAGAAGTATGAAAAAAAAAAGAAAAAAATTAGTAACACGAGACTAAGTTTTCATTGAATTCACTTGTACAGCTGATATCGTACTACCGAATACAATTCATTTTACGAGTATTTACATTTTATTTAATCTATCTAATTAACTAACCGATGAAAATTTACAAGGAATTGAAACACAATATATATATTTTTATATATATATATATATATATTTATTTATCTTTTTCATTTTTCTTTTTCACATTGGCACATTCCATTCTCACACAATCATATTACATTCTGAACTCTTCCTCGAATCTCTCATTACCACACACTCACCCTAAGACACTAAAACATTCCCACATAATTTCCCTCTCATTTTTTATTTCCAGACAATTGCTATTTACAACCTTTAGAGTGCCATGCACAATTTCATCGAAATTGTTAAAAAAATTATTCGTCCTGAATTTAACACAATAATCGGCATCGTGACTATTTACACTCCACACACGTATTGCACTGTGCAATGACTCTCAATTTAAACATCATATAATCGTATATATATATATAACGTCTATATATATTTATATATAATTATTTATTTTATCTATATGTGAATTTATGTAATGCACATTGATTGGTTCATCTCACTCACTCCCGAAATAATGAATTATCAATTTAATGATAATTACGTAGTCCGGGTTTAGGAATCGGTCAGTAGTACCGAATGAATAAACAGTCTATGATGAATAATTGATTCATATGTGGACCGCAACACTACGTGGTCCACTCGTTTGATTGTTGTGCTGCCGTCGGACAGGCGGCGGTTGTCTCCTCTGATTATTTGTTCTCTGATTGTTTGGCACATCCGGCAATGCAAATCTAAGTTTCTCCCAAAATAACTTATCACCCCATTGCAAATAAGTATTTGTTTTGAGGTACAGTCTTATATCTGGATCAAGATCCCGTTGCGGTACATCACCAACTAGAACGAGTATGAGTCGGCGTCTTCTGTCACGTAGGACTTGATGATGAGCTGATTTAAAATCAAAACGACACCACTCTGATTTAATAAAATTCTCTGATAAAACCATAATTGTCCTCCTGGAAGATTCAACAGCTTGGACTATCGTGTCAGCTATGAAACTTCCAACTGGAAAGTCACGATAATGTAGGCACAATTTGTATGAAGGATTTCCCATTTCTAATACTGGCGCCAATTCTTCAGCAACAAATGCCTCATCCTTGGAGCTGTAGCTTACGAAAGCATCGAATAATTTGTCTCTGTCCTCTCTGTCGAGCTCTGCACTGCGATAAAATATTCTAACGCCGAATCTTGAATGAAACCACACGCGAAATTCTTGCCTGAAGATGAATATTAGCATAGCAAGTAGCACAATAACGAGAAATACTGCCAACGTTGATACGAGTAGAGGCAAATAGTCCTGAAGTGCTTGTCTCTCGATAATGGTTTTAGTGAGATTACCCTGAATACCGTTGTCGATACTCGTCAGTCCCGTGCACTTTGAGCTGTCATTTGAATTGCCCTCAATAAGGGGAAAACCAAACTCGTTGTCCCTGAAGACCTCCTCACCGTATGCATCCAATTCAGTGACATTCAACACGCATCTTAGCTCGGATGTATCGACAACACGATTTCTTGCTGCGAGTATCCATTCTCGATAAACCTCTAGATAGTCGCATTCACATGACCAGGGATTCTTAGAGAGGCTGATTTCGATGGAAGTCGGTAGGGACCAGACCGCCAAGGTCGTGAGGCGATTGCCCTGTAGTCGTAGAACCTTCAGCGATCTCAGAGGCGAGAACGTGTTGTTAGCGATTGCTGAGATCTCGTTGCCTTGGAGATAAAGAACCCGCAGATTGTCAAGCCCTTCGAACTCGTGTCCGCGTAGTTCATGAATTCTGTTGTCTTGTAGATGAAGATCCTGAAGATCTCGGAGGCCATTGAACGATCTGTTCTGTACAATCTCAATGTTGGATGCATTGAGAAACAGGACTTTCAATTTTTTCCTACCGATAAACGCATGACTGGCGATGATCCTGAGGTCATTGCCATCTAGATACAACTTTGTCGCATCCATGGGTATTTGCTCGGGTAGTCGGCTTACGTGACCGCCAGCAGAGCAGTCTACGACATTGGCAGACCAGGACTGGTCGTGGTAACAGGTGCAATTATTCGGGCAGGTCATTTCACAGTCGCAGGCATCAAAGTCACAGCAATGACACAGTGCAAAACAGTGTGACTCATACTTGCAGAGAAATTGCGAGTGCGATGCCTCTACGAGTGGCACGTACATGCGTTCACGGTCGTACAAAAGTTTACAGTATATACTCTCGAGATCCATCACTTGTGGATGTATGCGCGACTGGTTTTGCTTGTTGACTCGTTGCAGCCATTCCATCGTGCAGTCGCACAGATAATGGTTGTCGCCTATGTAAAATTCCGGGAGCGGTTTCTCCGGTGGTACAGCACTTATCCTCAATGCATAAGTCTCAAGATTCTGTATTCTGTTGCCCTTGAGATCTACGTGGGTTAGATTTGGTTTTTTGAAAAATGCATAGCTCTGCACCTTAGATATGAGATTGTCACTCAAAAAGAGTACTTCAACACTCATTGGTATCGCATTTCCCGTTATCTCAGTCAATTTGTTCTCACGTGCATCGAAGGTACTCAACTGTAGCTGCGTCTCGATCTCCAGGTAATTGCCGAGTTCACTTATCTCATTGGCGTGTATATCCAACCACTGTAATCCAGTTGGTATCATTGCATAGTCAAACCACTTAAGTTTATTATCACTGACATTTAACCACACTAGATTGGGTAAATTCGCGAACAGTCCGGTAATATCTGTCAGGAGATTACCATCCAAACGAATTGCCTGGAGATTCGTATTGTCATCGAATGTACCAGGCTCGATATATTGTATCCGGTTACGCGACAGATTCAGAATCTTGAGCTCTTTAATCTTCTCGAAGATGCCTTTAGTAAGATTGCCAATGTGATTTTCTGTCAGCCGGAGGCCATACAACTGCGACACGTGGTCAAAAGTACCAGTGGGTATCTCCGAAATGAGGTTCTCTCCAAGATCCAGAGTGCGCAACAGAGGCGTGGCTTTGAGTGCATCCGGCACGGCCGTCAGTCTGTTACCGTTAAGATGCAAGTCTTGAAGAGACGAGGCGTTTCGTAACGAGCTCGGATGAAGTGCATTGAGTCTGTTATTATCCAGCGAGAGCAGGCTCAGCACGTACAAGCCGCTCAGAGTCGTCGCATCGATAAAAGTCAACTGATTATCGCTCAGTACGAGAGTGTGCAAATTGTAGAGCGCTGAGAATGTATTCTCCGGCAGAGTCTCTATGAGATTCTCTTGGAGTCGAAGTATCTGAAGGCTGTAGAGATCCCTAAAGACGGCTGGCTCCAATCTGCCGATTCGATTGCCAGAAAGATCTAGTACTACTAATCTGACGAGCCCGGTGAATGTTGCTGCATTGATCCATTCAGTTGTCAATTCGTTCATACTCAAATCTAGCACCAGCAGCTGCGTGAGATCATTGAACAAACCCGGTGGTAGTACATTTAGCGAGTTATTTCGCAGGTGAATCTCTTTGATATTTCGCGCATCATTGAACAACTCTGGCGGCAGACTTGAGAGACGATTGCCCGTGAGTTTCAGTACCGCCAACGAGGACAGACTCTCAAAGGCACGATCAGCTATGAAACTAATGGCGTTGCTTCGAAGATCCAGACTGTGCAACCGAGAAAGACCAGAGAATGCCGCGCTTGGTAGGCTCTCTATGCTGTTGTTAGTCAGATCCAATTCACGTAAATTGTTACCGCAGCGTCCTGTACTAGCGCTGAAATGAAAACTTGATACTTCGCGCAGTCGATTTTTCGTTAAGTTGAGAACCTCGAGATTGTGAAGAGAGCACAGACTCCCTTCGGGCAAATTCCACATATTATTTTCTCCAAGGTCCAGTCTCTCGAGCTTTGAAAGTTCCTCAGTAAAAGCTCGATTCGATACCTCCAATGCCATTGCCGACCAATCGGTATTGTGAGTACGGACAGTGAGATTCCGTAGTTCTTTGAGACCCTTGAATGCATCGTCGGATAAATTTCCAATTTTGCAGTACTCAATAACGAGTTCTCTCAGTTCGACCAGTGGCCTGAAACTTCCAGCGCTCAGTGAACTCTGATAGAAAAGAGCATCACTACATTCTAATCTCAGTCTAACTGTGTGCTGTGGCTGAATAACACTGAAATTCGTATTTTCAAGCTCACTGTTGATAGTTCGTAGACGACAAACAAGAGCTACATCGTCCTCAGCGTCTCCTGTTGCAACCCATTTGCACTCGTCCGGTGCTTTGTACCTCAGTGCTTTGCTCAGTGAGGCACCAAGCGAGCCGAATATTGTTCCGAGTAGTATTGCCAGAAAAGCAGGATTCCCCTGCATCTTTACATGAAACCCACTCAGACGGCTCTCTTTATTCCATTAAAAACGCATCTCCCGATGTTTTTATCCTCAACACAACCAATTCCATCTAAATAATCATTATTCCACATACATTATCACTCTAATCTCCTCTCTACTCTCATCACTTTGATCATTATTATTCTCCTCAAATTGAAATTAATCATTAACAATTTGCCTATTAAATATTTTCACACTAGCACAAAATTCACGTTATATCCAAAATAATCCCATCTCGATTTCACACAGCACAAGTAAAGTATCCAAGGATAAAAGAGGCTGGTTGAGATCCGTTATACTAACTACAGCTATAAAACGAGAAAAGGTAAAGCCACGGTCTCGAAGAGACTTCGAGCAAGGATCGACCAAGATCCACTGTTCTTCGAGGACTGACTGGTGGATTGTGGCTGGCAGTGCGAGCCGGGCCCGCTACCACTGGGCCCCCTCTCCTCACGCTCTCTCGATTTCTCAGTGTCTCTCTTGCTCTAACTATCGTTCTTCTCCTCCTCGTCGTCGTGGCCCCCACTCTGCCTCACTGCCTCTTACCTGGCCCCAGCGACTCGGTGAGGCCTATAAAAACAAGACAGGTACACTCCGCATGGCCCTTACAGTGGCTCTTGAGTGCTTGGCTTCTCTCCTTATTCTCAGTCTCTTCGTCAAGCTATCTAACCTCACTCGTACATTTCGCATTTACTCCTTGAATTGTATTGTAATGTTTTATACCCATTGTCGTCGTAGTCTCTCCATACGATCAATGTGAAACACAGAGAGGAAGCCAAGTTGAATTTCCGTCGAATTCTCTTTAAGGCGTGAAGATACCGTGATGAATCCCGTAATGACATCTTCTTAGATGAGAGTACATAGGAGTATTTCACTTCAAATGAGCCGGCATTTGCAGTTGACAATGGCTCGAGTTTTCTTCGTAATGTAACGGGATTATCAAGGCAACGCCTCCTGTCTCTTCTTATTCTCCAGCTTCACCACAAAAAGCTATTTTAGACGCAGTTCACTAGGTTCTACGTGAACGTGAACAAAAGATTGATAAAGGGACACCTCATCCCGATGTCACGTACTCCAGCCATTCATTCCCATTTCTAAACGTTACTCGTTACTCTCCCGCCTGTCCAAGTCTCTCGCTCTGTCTTGTTACATACCTTTTTTCAACAGATGCACTTTGAATCACGTGATGAACAACTGCATGTAACTTCTTATCATTTGTATTATTATTGATTACGTTATTTGGAGTTGAAAATTCACATTTTATTTTTCACCGATAAACATTGTGGTGCAGGGTGTGAAACGATTGGCCAATTGCATTAGTGCTCACCACCATGTGGAGATCCGTTAAGTGGTCCCCCATGGTGCATTCTACCCCCTATCAAGAGTGGCCCTCTCCAGTTATGTGCATCTACTGATTCTGAATATACCGTAGGGCTTTTCCATGTTCCTCCTTTCGTTCCATCCCAAATTTTTTTTCTCCTCTCCTCTCATCTTCGTATGCATGAACCCCGGACCTAATTATGCGGTTAGAGGTGTGTTGGTGCGTCGGTATTGATTGTTATGATAATAATGCGGTGTGAGAGAAAAGAAGCATGTGTGTGTGCGTGAATTCCTCACCTCAAAACCAATATTTCACCATTTGACCGATGTGGCCATTAGAAGTACTGCGCGGTGTTGGAAGTTGAAAATCACGTCCACTTGCATATACCCATCGCTCATAATGGACCATGACGTTATCCTTTCTTTCTCACCTTTCTTCGGTAATTTTTCTCATTCGTATTATTTAAATGAGACTCCGAGGTTTATCCCACATTCAAAACCTGTCGCCACAGTCCCTCCTTAACACTCTACACACGATTGGAATTATCGACTCGAGAATGAGCCAACATCTTTTTGGATTATCCAATGATATTGGTTTATCAAGCAGTCAGTGCTTTGAATTCTTATCGAACGATACTGTCTGCATCCTGCAATAATTGGAAATATTTTCAAGCACTATTTAACGAGCATCCGACATGCAAATTATTGAATACAACGTGTGTGATAAGTTGAAAAGATACGATTTCACACGTGATACATCTGTCAAGGATAGATAGAGTCACGCGTTTGCTGGAAAATAATGGTTATAACCGAGTCAGAGCGGGGGAAAAAAACATAGTATGTTACTTTTTTTTGTTGTTGTACATGCTGATGATACGTGGCTGACGACAGGGTGTCATCTAAGGTGTACCATACAAAACTACTTGGAGAAAAATTCAAGTGTAGAAAAGTAAGAAGAGTCGTTCACTGTTGAGAATGAGAAGGTGATTGCACGACAGTCAGTCATAATTACGCATCAAGCAGGGGGCTGAGTACACGCGATAGCGACAGGGATACATTCCCATCCAGGCGTGCGTTCCGTCGGTTGCCACTAATGTCAGGGTTGTAAAAAAAATTGAAAAAATGAAGAAAAAGGGGGGAGACAGAGGAGACAAAAAAAGGAAGACTCTAGGTACCAACAATATCTTCTCAGTGGCGAAACAAAGATGGAAGGAGAAGGTAAAGTGGAAGAGGGGAAGGGCGCCTAAGGTTGAAATGAGGTACGGTTGGCAGTACTGCAGCCGCCGTGCCGCATTCCACCGGCTGTTTGAATCCGGACGTTGCATTCGTCGGCTCACTCCTCTTGTCTCTTTTTCTCTTTCTTATTTCACATTGGCTTCTTTTTAAACTTCTCTACACATCATGGAACCCTTTGGTATTCGATGGTGCAGAAGTTTGCGTGATGCCCAATGGCTCTTCGTGGCCTGTGAATTTTCAGTTTATGCGTGTAAATTTTTCAAAATACTTCGAAGGAAGTCGAGGAAACGATTGAGTTATGTTTCATATACATTGTAACGATCTCCAAAAACCTTTTTTTTTTTAAAAGAATTCCGTAATATCAGTTATTTGCGAGTACTACCAAATTACACTCAACAGATTTTGTCGAGAAATTTTGGGGGGGGCTAAGGAAAAAAAATCTCTCAAGCCCAGCACAACTGCTGGTATGAGGGCAATTAAATAACTCGCAAAAAAATAATAATTAATAAATAGAATAAAAGAATAATTTTTCATAGTGGAATCCGGCGAATCTTCTGGGACCCAATCAAGCATTTGGATGAGGAGAAAGAGAGAGCCTTGTTGGCTCCGGTATTCGTGTTACGTCAGCAACGATAACTGGCAGTGCCCGGGACTTGATAGGTCCAAAATGGATGGTCTGTGGCGGGCCGCGGGCACGCGAGAAAAGCGGCCGTACCTTTTTTGCTCCTAGCTTGATGATAAATCAAACGGCCGGCGCCGGATCAAACAAACCCACCAACGTGATAGAGTAAGACAGACTGGCTGCTCCCTCGTACCAATCAAATTTTTCGTCGATAAGAAACTCTAAATACGGCTCGTACGTTTATTCCTAAATAATAAAAAAACCTGCGAAATTATCATAAAATTTTTATGGTTCATTGTGATTAGCAGCTTTCAACTTCCTCGTCTTATTTGGTGTTAGATAAGAGGCTATGCTATTAACCAGCTATTTTACGTAGGTGAGGAAAAGATATCAGTTGCGAATGTTTACCTGACTACGTTTGAAAGGACCCAGATGCATGAACAAGATGAAGTCTACACGGAATGAGAAATCCATTAAAAATTATGATTTCGACACGGAAACACTGGTCCTCCATTTTTCACACAGAGAAAATGCCAGAAAACTACCGTCTGCTATGATGCAGAAATTATGAAAAAAAATTATTGAATTATCTCGAAAAATCTCAGTATTGGCACGAGACCGAGAACATTCAAAACAAAAATAGAAATAGAAGAGGTATCGGTCATTGATCTGAGAGTGGGTTCCCTCTTTCTTTAACTACTTCTTTCCTGTCATTCTCCCTTTCTCTCTTCCTTTCTAAACCACTAGCAAGAACAACTGTTTTGGCTAGTGACGTAGCATACTCTCGGCTCGTCAAGCTCTTCCATTACTTGATTGATAACTGTTGCATTGCGTAATTCACGTAGTCACTGAGTTGATTCATTGGAGGAAGCTGGGAAGCAGAAGATCAGGGGATTATTGGCTCTCAACGTTCTTTAATCAATCTCCTGTATTTTTTTAACTTCCACTTGTTCTTCATCCTGATAAGTTTCTTCTCGTTCTCATTTTCTTCCCTTCAATCTTCTTTTAATGGATGCTTGAGAGAGGCGGCAGTAACTCCCCCTCTTTGCTGCTCAATTTACTCATTTCACAGTTGAATCTCAACTATCCATTGAGCCAGTACATCAACATCTAAACACTCCTCAGATACTTCTGCTTCGCTTTATTTCCTTCTCTCCTCGTGACACTATGTGAAAGTGAAGAGGCAGGAGTATCGTTGAGAAAAAAAAAAACTTTTGTTGTACTTATTGATGATAACTTTCTCTTCACGTTGTACGAAAATCACGAACTCATAGAATCAAGAGATACGAATCGCCAAACTATCTTTGTTGTCATGCCGAGTTTTTGCACCAGAGATATATAGAGAGCAGCTGTGTCCCACAGATTCCTATGATGCAATGAAAATATATGTTTTATATAAAAGTAATTTGATTTTGTAGCACTTTCCATGTCAGGATACCAGTTTGAATAATTCTTCGAAGCACTGCCCATGTATTAAATGTAAATATCAAAATTCAGAAGTTAACAATGTTGCTTTAGGATTACGCAATTATTCGACATTCAAACGACCTTTTGTCATTCAGACTAACCAAATTCTATAATCATTAAATAAACTTCATTCTCTCATGACTCTGAAAATATCACAATAATTGTCCTTAACAAGCCTCATGGTAATTTTTCTCATCTAGACAGATTAAGAAGAATTCAGTTAATGCCCTTTTTTTCACGATACAATTTCACGCTAGTGATTGAAAAAAATAGCGTTATAACCTCGTTATGTGCGTCAATTAATGTAGCGGCGTTAATATTCCCTTTGCATATGGAGGAAATTTCACCTTCCTTTTTTTTTATAGTTCCAGGATAATGTGTGCAGCCAGGGGCAGTAGCAATTTGCGCGTGTATAACATTGAAAAAACAGGTGAAGTGAAATACCACATTACGCAACATTAACGTAGCCTGTTAGCATGTAATTTCGGGCGAAAATCTAAGATACTCACTGTTATTCTAACGGTTAGCGTGTAGCCTGTAATTTTGTTATTAAATTCATGAAATATCACGTTTCGATTATGTCACTATATTGGCCCCCTATCTCAAGTACTTTATCGATAGCACTTGAAAATTTCACATTTTTATTCCGCATAATTTGCAAACAAAAGTAGAGCCCAGAGTACCGTGAAAAAAATAATGATTTGTTAAAGTAAACGAGATGAAGAATGAGATCTACTTCCATATCTGGTCTCTCTGTTCACTGAAAAAATGTGCTTTCGCTCGTGCAGATCCTAGAATCGGGTTCTTGGGTTATATCGCTTATTGTTTTAGACGGAATCACGAGTCCCCAGTAAACGCAGTCACGATAAAGCCTCTTGAGGTTCCCTACCTCTTCTCGTTTTTCGTGACCAATCTCCCTCTTTCTCGTTTCCCTCGCCCCTCTCCGTTCAGTCTCTTATGAGTCCTTATCTCGTTTCTCATTTCATTCTCTGCCTTTCATATTGCCCTCGTCCCTCCCGCATTCCGCCTCTCCCCTGCCCGTGCCCTCATGGTCTCGCTGCCTCTCTCACTCGCGTCGAGCCTAATTCCCCTCCATCTCTCTCTCCCTTTATCCCGAGCCAAATCACCGTCTCCATCTTCAACTTGCATGCGTCTCTTTGCACTCACCTGTTGCAGAAGAATCCACTGTCTTCTTTAAAACAGAATCTCCACCAAACTCCAGCCTCTTCTTTCTCTCTACTCCATCGTTTTAACTTGAAAACTCTCGTTTGTTCCTTCTCTTTCCAAACTCGTGAAAAACAATGTCGGCTACCAACAATTGCCCTCCATATCTAGCCTAATTCCCAAAGAATCCTCTCTATCTCCGATTCTCACGATATACTTTGTGAGAAAAGAAGAAAAGAAAAATAAATAAATTCAGGAATTATGGGTTAAATCTGTACCAACAGTTTGCGATTTATTTTTACGAAATTTTACATCAGCTTGTGGTGATTCTATCATAGATTTTCACTACATTAAAAACTTTCGAAATTGACTCCACTGGTGTTTGAAATATATTAACTGATAAAAGGCTTTTAACGAAATATTTTATAGAATGTGCTTTAAAATTTGCTGAAGTTACTCATACATGGGGGAGATAGTCGAGTGGTTTCGAGAGGTGGGGAAAGAGAGGGCGGAAAAGGTTTATTGTATAATGCTTTTGCCAACTAGTCACATGAAAAGTGAAATAGGTCTCACCACCGTTGAAGGCTTTAACAGAATAAAGCTTCCATTACAAAGTCGGTTTACGCAATTATCCCTGTACCTCCGTGGTTTATTACTTCAGTTATTGTATTTTAACGACGATGGTTACCTCCAAAGGTAGGGGATACTGCTACAGTGGTTTTCTCATTCACCCACTCTGTCTCACCTTCTCTCGTTCCCTTGAAGCACTCATTTTACCAATGGTTACTCTGTTCTTCGTAGATTCACTCGCAAACAGAGAAATGACCGAAATAAAATTGCAATTTCAATAAAAATTCATCGGTAAAACGTGACGTTGCTATTTGAATTGTGCTGACTTGATAAAATTCATTCCAACGAAAGCCACAATTTAAAATTACAAGATTAAGTGGATAATTGCAGAAAAGCAAGATTGTTCGAGAATAATGAGTAATGGCTCCTGGCTGTGATGACTATCACGATTTTATATTCTAGATGTCAACAAACTCAAGTAGATGAAGATTTGCTAAAGAACTATCACAATTAGTCAATTACTTTTATTGTTCTCGATGTATTCTTCTGAATGTTCATTTTGGTGTTTGCGACACCTTTCTTTCCTGTCTTCTCAAAAGAAGGGTCAAACAAGAAGTGAGAATGATATTTTGAAGACTTCTGTATTACCCTGAAATTGATGGAGTCTTCAAACATCAAAGCTGTTGCCTAAGAGAAATTATCATCATGACATAAAAAGTGAAATCACGTGATGACTTATTTTTCAACTCAGGTACCAAATTGAATTATGCGGAGTAGTGACTTGATAAAATTCATTCCAACGAAAGCCACAACTTGAAACTACAAGATTAAGTGGATAATTACGAAAAAGCAAGATTATTCGAAAATAATCATTAATGACCACTGGTGGGATGACTATCGTGATTTTATATTCAACTCGCTACCAACAAACTCAAGTAGATAGTCATAATTGGTGTTTCACTTGTTTTTTCAAGCGGTGTCCCAGGCACTTATAAAATACACATAACCATCCTGTGGTTCTCTCTCGACGATATACCAATCTATTTATCTCGTTCTTTCGCACAAAACTCGCCATGGCTAACGATAAACGCAACGATTGCCAGCCAACGCATACACACACACACAAACGGCATGTTCCCAAGTGACGTGGAAAAAGCGGCAGAGGGGAGAGACTATACACATATACACTTGTAGAATACTTTCAGGCGAGGAGTTCGTCCGGCTTTGCATTGCACTGTCTCTCATACGTATAAAACCTAACATGCACGCACGATTATAATCAAGTTGACCGTGAAACTTTCGTTACACCTTCCCCTTTGAGTTATGCATATAAATAAGGAAGAGTTGTGTCTCCAGGGCAGAGAATGGTGTGCTTAACGCACACCTCAAATAATCCACGAATCAAGGTGGCAAATACTTTTGTTAGCGCTGAGGGTTAATGGCAAACTTCAACGACCCCCACTGGCTATATATTCTCCGGCTCCCGAAAGTTGACGGCAGCCTCGTTAACAGTTAGCATGCACACACACATACATTCGCTACTTATAAATTTTCTTCATTCCTCCTTTGGCCTTTTGAAACGCTCTTATACATCTGTTGTTCTCGTGCTTTTCGACACAATTTAACCATCACCCAGCGGCTATTTACCGAGGTTCATCCTGTTTCCTTTAATTTTATTCAGAGACCAAGATCAGCACGAATGTACAGAGTTTCGGTTGCGAGAAATTGCCCAATAATGTTCATTGGAAATGGACGGCTTTACGGGAATTCTTTTGGATAACCAGAGACTTTTATTACTTTACCAACAAATTCCCTGGGAATTTGCTTTTCGTTTGAGTTAATCATTTTTCATTCGTGTTATTTCATTGGTATTTTTTATGCTTATAATTAAATTCATGTGTATTGGAGTTCGTTGGGCCGTAATAATGATCCAGGATCAATCAATTGCCACAAACGAATTACTAGCTATTCTAATTCACACAGCTCGTTCGATATTTCCAATTCCTCTCATTTTGTAATCCCATTGCTGTTTGTATTTATTCTATATATTTTGTTTTCTAGCTCGTTTTCATACGTAAAGTTGAAGCTTCTCTTGACCATTTGGATGAATCGGGTATTAGCCAGTACATGCGTGGGGGTGGGCGAGCTCATTTATTTACGTGGAGCAGTATTGAAAGGGTATAATTTACAAATCCCGCGGTCTGCTGAATTTATCGGCACTCAGTTACCCTTTCATTACTACCTTCTCTCTCTTTCATTGATGCTTACATTTCTACCCTCCAAAAGGCTCCCCTCATTCCTTTTCGATTTTAGTATTCCGCCGTGATCATGATAATCATCGAGGTGAACTACTTAATTGAATATGTGAGCAAAAGGAAAAATTCAAATAATAATCAGGCCAATTTACCATTACTCGTTACACGACTAGAATAATTTCATACAATCATGAGGGAATAAATTTATTCGAATTGATGTTTTCTCTGATATTTAGAGTTGTTCGTTTTTTTTCTTTATTTGGTGACTGGCTTTCTTTTCCCTTTGGGAGAAATAGAACTCCATGAGCAATTCTGTAATTACGAACAATGGCTTCTTGATACAGATACTGACATTTTTTCCTCCACAACTGGGAGAAAGAGAGAAGGATTCTTTTTCTTGCTGTTAATTACGTACATCTGAGGGTTTCATTGATGGAATATAGAAATGCATAGAATATTGGAAGGTTTGGATGAATTTACCATCATCAATTTATCACAAACTAATGGTCAAAGAATGAATTTATCAGAAAATAAAGAATCCATAAGATTTCTATTCACTTAACCAACCAAAATCAACAATCAGAAATCGTTTTATGGCGCATAACTGTTCATTTCCATAAACCGTTTCAAACAAAGATCATGCCAGAAAAAAAGGAGCTCTTAAAAGGAACGAGAATCATTAAAATGAAATTAATATTTTTCTCATTTGGAATAACTGCCTCTTTTCCCATCCCTCCTGTATCCTAATAATATTTTCTCCATATGATAATCAACTGAATGAACATAATCCCTCGCATTCCTCATTTCCCACTGATGATCCTAGTGTCCCAATTTTTTCCCCCTCAATTCTCTCACCTTTCTCTTTGTTGGGACGAGCTCAGCACCATCAGCAGTAAAAAGAGACTGGCTTCTTTTTATTAACCCATTTTGCACGTTTTATCATGCCCAGGAGGTCTGAACAATGATATCAAATTGATGATTAGAATCAGTGTGTACCAGTACCATTGACTACATCGTTGGTTATATAGTTTTGAAAATCTTCGTTGTCTAGTATTCTGGCATTGTCCATGCTTCTACACACAATACAGATTCTACATTGGGTTAGACTTTGAGCGTACATTAAAATGAGGTTATAAAAGTGAACGAGTTACCATAAAAGCTGTGCGACTTTGGTGCGCGCTTTGGAACTCATTTAATTTGTTTAAATGAAGTTCATGAGAGCTTTATCCTCCCTCCCCACGTACATAATTTTACAAAGCTCTCTTCTTCAGCAGATTATTCTCTCAGGTCGAGGATTTTTTTCTGTTGTCCATCCGAGTGTTCAAAATTCCAACCAGCTTCTGTTGGATTCACGAAAATATTCACAGCAAATTAAAAAAATCTAGAGAACCATAAAATTTGATTATGATATCCTCGTTTTTATCTTAAGTTTCAACATTAATATTCATAAATCTATTAATTCTAATCTAACATTACTAATGAATCATCTGTAATGATACGGTAAGCTTGTAATTCATCTTTCTTCATTCCCAGGCAATCTGACGGAATTGAAGTGTCGAGTTGTCCATAAGACAGACTTTAAAGATCCTCATCATTCTCTTTCTCACTTAGTATCCACAATCTCTATCCTCTAACTATACTGTCTCATTCTTCTCCACTCTACGCACAGTTAGAGATCTATCTGGCTTGTTAGAATCATGAGAGAACTCTGTGAATGTGTTTGTAAGTATCTCATAGTTGTGGACTAAGTGTGGTAAAGTGACGAAGGCCTGAGTGATAAAATTCAGTAAATTATTGGTAACTCTTAATGTTATTCTCGTCGCCTTTACTCTTAAATATCTCACCTACTTATTTTATCTCTGGTGGAATTTAGAAATTGTCGTCTAGACATAAAATGCTTAAGTTGTTTTATTTTTTCAATAGGAGAGATACATCATCAATGACCTTGTTGCGCAAGGCTATCTCAAATGAGTGGCAATATAAATTATCGACGATACTTGTGCATTCTTTTGGGAATATCTTTGGGAAAAGTGGGTTTAGGGTACAAAAGGGCCAGAATTTATGATGAATTTCCTTAAATATCTTCATTCCAGGGAATATCTGGTATTAAATGACAAATCTCCAACTCTGAGAAGTAATTAACCTTATCCTTATCTATCGAATGACCACACGAAATTATTCTCCGAATAAAGTACTTTGGAGCACAAACTTTCCTGGATTCCTGCAATAAAAAAGAAAAATTTATTTATTAAGGCTCGAGTGAAAGCATAAATAGCATTTATTCGGTTATTTAACTGAAAGATATATCTGTATTATTGCTCGTGCCAAATGGTAATTCGTTACAGAACACACTGTTGCTGAAGAAGTAAAAAAAAAAGGAGAGAAAACTGAAAAATAAGTGTTGTAAAAAAAGAAAGAGAAAAGATGAAACGATGCGTGCAAGGCAAAAGCCCCCAGTAATCTGCAGATAGAAAATTAGTTCGCGTGCATCCGTTCCCATATCAAATTATTTTTATAATGTACCTAAAAACCCAAGTACACTACAAGGCATGTGCGAATATTTTCCATTGAAGAACTTGAAGCAGATGAATGTTTAAAACGTTTCTTTTTTACTTTCATTCTTATTCATCTACCTGGCACTAGAGAGGGTTACAATGGCTATAATCCTACAGTACATAATTTTCTGTGATTCCTGAAATATTTTTATTCATACATGAGGCGGAGTTCTACACTGTAATTGAATGTTACTGAGGTATAAACGCTTTTTGTTTCTTTCGTTTATTATTTTTTATTCTTTTCGTCTCTTTTTTTCATTCATGTAATTGAGCACTGGAAATTTTCACTGATACATTATGAATCTCTATTTCACTCACAAACTCATTTGTGGCTATTTAAGTCGAATTATCCCATGTGAGGATGAAAAATTGAGTTAATAGAGTGGAATATCTTTTTGGCAGATGTTTGAATGATTGATAATTCGTGTTTAAAATTCTCTTCGTTATTGAAATAAACTCAAGTGGAATAGTGTCGATAATTGGGATTCACCTAACTTCAGTCGACCGGAGATGTGTCCACCGATTATGAGATATGACATAATTGATTGACCAAAGAGTCTCCAAATCATATTCGAAATTGAAATAATCACATTAACTCGAGAAGCTGAAACACTGAAAGACTGTTCCCTATTGATAAGACTCTATTCGTAGTTATTAACGTCACCTATCATCATCGTGCATCAAACATTTCCTCTTCATTAAAATGATTTCTCCCTCATAAATAATTCGTCCGATATATCTGTAGTCCACATTACCACGGACTGTCAGACTTCCCCATATATTTAATGATTTTTCCCAGTTCAGAGATGAAAGAAAAATACACGAGAGCAAACCTGCAAAAATCGTCGAAACTTTTTCTCTCCATCTCGTATATAATTCATTATGGGAGAGACAACGTAGTCCGTATTTTCGAGTTCTGGTTAATGCGGAACATTTAAAACTCGTAAATACGTGAATCCGACAAAACCAAAAGCGCATATCCGTGGATAAGACAGGTCCAGTGCATGAGGAACGTACAAAAATCGAGTAAAAAGTGATGAAGGAAAAAAAAAAAAAAGAAGAAATGCCCAAGAGAGAAGGAAAAGAAGGAAGAATACAAAAGAGGTAAAAGGAGAAAAGGAGTTAAAGCCAAAAGGCATATACCCAAGGCGTACCACGGTATCATATGGCGCGCGTGCATTTCGAAGCGAAGATGGCTCAACTCGGTTCAGGCTCAGGGTCTCGGTTTTCCTCCACTCTCTTTCGAGTTGAGGAGAACCGCAGCTCGTTAAAAAGTTGCCTGACCGGTTGCACGCTGTACTCGGCGCTGACTCTCCTCTCTGTGGTCTACGACCCGACACCGTACACACTCTCGTGTCTACCATGCCACGGACACACGAACGAGTATCATCCCAGCAACGAGTCCTAACCGAGTGAGGTGCCCTTCTCCCTTCCTCCTCCTTCTCCCCCTCCTCCTCCTCCTCATCCTTCGCTTCTTCCTCCTCTTTTACATTTATTTTTATCCCCCCCCCCCCCCCACGTTTCCTTTTTACCCTCTTTACCCTCTCTTTTTCGGAAAAAAAGAGGCAACGCAGCCCTCTCTGCCTCACTCTCTCATCCATCTACCTACCTTTTTACCTCACTCTCCTCTTACACCCGGTATACCTTACCTCCTTACTCGTATTCACCGGCATTCGACTTTCGGGCCCTCTCAATTGAAATACGGGCGTGCCACACACGCATGAACAGCATCGATGGGCCTCACTCTCTGTTCCACTCTCATTGTCCTCTCGCTCTGTCCTCCTTCTTCATTGCCACGTTCAACACTGGATTTTTTTCATCACTATTCTCGTCGCTGTTTTTCAGGCTCGCTCTTCTCTCTCTCCCTCAACGTTTTTCGGGTTATTCTCCATGATTTCTTTTTTTTTTCCACTCTTTTTGGATACTCTTGCTTCTTTCCTGGTTTATTATCTTTTCCATGATTCGGGGGATCTCGAATTGCTGGAGTATTGGCTGTTTCTTGTTTCTCGCTTCATTGGATATTTTTCATAAACTTATTCCTGTTTATCGTTTTAAAATCACTGATTCTCAATTTTCTTCTGTCGAACCCTGCTTTTTCGGGTTTAAATTTCTTCATGTTTATCCTCATTGAACAAGTGAATTTCATCACTCTGAAGTACTTCTTATCCGCATCTTTTCATTCCTCATTTTGTCCCTCTTTTCTCGGCACTCTGAACTTTAAGTTCTCTCGTACCGTTGATTTCTTTGCTTCTTTTTTTTTATTCACCCTCTCTCTTCTCTCATTTCTTTTTTGGCCATCGGTGAGACGTCAGGATCGCGGAAATGCGGTTTTCGCCTTGTGGATTGAAAGTGCCGAAACGTGTCGACGATGCGATGCGGCCCGCAAAACTTGACAGTTATTTTCGAGACTCTTGGAGTTTTGGTTGGCTGACTTTTGTGCTCATCTTGTTTCCTTGAATGTTTGAGCTCCAACGGATTCAGTTAGGTTTTTGCACGGATAAACGTGTGAGTGAATTTTGACTTTTCGTTTGCTTATAAACCACACACAGGCCTTACATAATGTGTACTTAAACGTTTATAATAACTTTAGTGGTTGAATGTCAGCGCTCAAGCACAGAGTATTTATCTTAACCATTACCGAGTGAAGGAAAAAAAGGAGAAGAGTCATATCTTCCATAAAATTCATTTTTGCAAAGTGACACACGAATAATTTTCTCTTTCAGAGAAGCTACCAATTAGCAGCCGTATAAGAGAACATAATTCACAATGAAATGGAAAAAAGAGAATTAACGTTAAAAACCGGGCGAGAAAGATATAATTACTGAATAACCAGATAATTCAGTATTTTTCAACTCTCCACACTAAACTCATCATGTGAAATTTTAATTCTCACGCTTATGTATATTAAAGCGCTTTTGTTTGGTCATATGTAAACAGGAGTTTGCCGCACACGTGCGGTAGCCCCTTGTACGCATTTCATTCTGTGCATGTGACAGACCGCTTTATTGCCTTCAAGGCGTATGTCTTATGGTGGAACAGTGAGCGTTTGTGCACATACCTTGTATCAACTTGACCCTTGTCGCTGACCCTGTCCCAACGTGGCTCCGCAAAAATGATGAACGCAATCTATGGAACGATCTATGCACCTTGAGTGAGGTACTGCATGCGTCGTCCCCATGGCTTTTAACGTTCACGCTCTCTTGGACGTGTAAGAATCGTATGGTTCTTCATTCAGCGAACGGAAAAATGAGGAACGCCAGTTGAATCAAACATGCCTTTAAAAATCATTAAAATAAGAAATAATCGTGCGAATAAATAAGATAAAAGAGACAGAAATATGCAGGAATGACGCCAACCAATTAAACATCGGTGAATTATGGTCTAACGTATGCTAACGGATCTGAATGTTAAGGACTGTTTGCCAGTAGCTGTCTTGGACTAGAAGGTAAACTGCTGCCAAGTCACCCGTAGAGTGGGCTTTTGTAAAATATACAAGTTATCTCGGTCTTTATTATTCCTGAGAGATCGAAAGTAACGTTAAGAAAAGAACCGAGAGGTGGAGTATGTGTTTATATACATGGCTGTGTATACATGTATATATGAATAGTAGTGGAGTCAAGAGGAGAGAATGGAGATGAATATTGGAAAGCACTCAACGATGCATCTAGGCGCGTCATTATCGTAGAAGGTGGAATATAGTGGAGATCTTTGGCTGATAGCGTACTGGTAAAAAAAGCAGCTGGGTACATTTGGATATCTCTTGCAACCATCGGAATACATCGAAATGGAGGGGTAAAAAAAGTAGAGGAAGAGGGCGGCGAAAGAGGAAAATAAAATACTCGGAGAGACAACGGGCGGGGAAAAATAATAGGACAATAACAGCGTATTTGGACGATTACGGGAGTAGTCACTGGAACTGAAGGGGAATTCTCAGGATTTCGACAAGCCCGAATAATCGTTGGCAGCATTCTAGATGAGAACTAGGGGTCATCGTGACCGGGTGTTGCTTCATTCTCAGACCACAAGAAGATGTGGAAGAAGTATGCAGAGCTTGAAGGGGAAAATCGTGGAGATGAGAATCATGAGACAAGACAAACGCCAGGGCTTAAAACCGGGCAAAGTGTGGCTACTAAACAAGCGGTTGCCTCCTCAGAGATCTTAAACTCACGCTCAGATTAGTGAAAAAAAAGGAGAGAAAGAGAGAGAGAGAGGAGGAGGATGGCAAAAAAGTGGAGAGGTGGGGCGAGTCCATATGAGAGGCAAATAGTTTTGCCTCTTACATGCGGACTCTCTGTTAGCTAGAAACAATCCATGGAACTAACCTTGCCCCGGGGCTTCTGGGTAGTCCCGTGACTTGGATGAAAATCTTTGTGAATCTCGGCTCTCTGGCCTTTGTTGACTTGGATCCCTTCAACTGAAAAGATTCACGGTTTCTGCTTGAAGCATTCACATGTAATCCACAGTAGTATATTTTAACATTGTAGGTAGGCATCATCCAGCATAGCCTGTTGTGCGATGTGAATCAATTCAAGCGTAGTTGGGTATTTCGTGGAAATTTAAATTTCCATTTTCTACCATCACATAATGTATCATCGTAAAAGCTTAGTGCATATGATGCACGTTTAACTGATACCAATGAACAGTAGAGAAGATGAAAAGGCGAACAAAGTGGGAGATGGGGCAGGGGAGGAGAATTCCCCAGAGGGACCGACAGATGACGCCGATAGCAATGCCACGGATGGTCCCGCAACGAATTGGTAACAGAAACTGGATTACCGGGGGATGAGAGAAAAACGATCAAACGGAAACGTGACCATTAGCGTGAGGGAGACAAAAACTTGGCTGGTCGCCAAGGTAACGCGCGGTGGCTCACTCACCCCTTTTTTCCTCTATCCCTGCTGCTGCTGCTGCTGCTACTGCTGCTGCTGCTACTGCTACTGCGTTTCCTACCGTGTGTTTCTCTCTTTTCATCTCTCATCAAGACCGAACAAGTCCTCAAACTCTTGTCTCTGTTCACTTCAAGTATCAGTGGATATACAACTACTCACGCGAGTTCGAGACTGTACGGGTCCATTGCACTGTGTGCTACGAGCATCTGGGAGATTGATGGCTGACTCGACATGCTGCTTGGGGACTGCGACCAGGGAGATAGAGAGAGAGAGTGAAAGAGAGGTGTGCTATTAATCGAGTGTACAACGACAAGAATGGAGGAGGCTAGAGGTGCTAGTGGCGAACGGAGGAAAGAGTTGGCCTCAGAGTTAGCATTGGTGTATAGAAAAACGGTGCCAACAGTGTGATCAGCCTCCAGGTTCACATACGTGGCTCGATCTAATATACGACCGACTGGATATAAGGGCTAACCTGTACTAAATGGCTGGTCACGGTGCCTTCAACGCCTCTCGACACTGGGTCGATTCCTCTCCTTCTCCCTTGCTCGCTCATTCTCCTCCCGGCGTATCAAGCCGTGTTGGTACCCAGACACCAGTCTCTCTGCTATCCACACGTGTCCTCTCCTCACCTAAGTCTTCTCAAATTCTTCCTTTTTCCTTTAACTTCTCATTTCACTTTGTTTAATTTTATTTTATCCTTACTCAACTGGAAACGCACACAATTAACATACGACACGTTCGAGCTGCGAACCTTAACATGGTACCATGGTATGTTGGCTGTGCGCGATATAGTCGCGCGACACTCGACCCGTATAAGAAGAAGAAGAGAAGGACGAGAAGGGAAAAAATAAATAAAAATTGTTTCGCTTGTTAGACCAGACAGAGCGAGAAAAAGACACCTTTGGAAGAAGGGCGGACTGGTAGAAGAGGAGTTTGAGCAGATGCGACAAGCTGGAATACCGCGACATCATCTTGTACAGGAGTGCCAACCCCGTCAACGCCACCAGACCGGAATGTACCAACTCTTGTTACAAAGCGAATGAGGGCCCCGAAAAGGGGACAACCCTAACGCTTGCTTGTTTTTCCCTCCTTTCAACATTTCCAACGCTTTGAGATTAATTCCTCCTGATTGAATACGCATGATTCTACGTGTAGGCTTGAATTTGTGCTGTCACAGCATTGTTACATTCACTCTCAGTCTCATTGTCTCCTTAATGCCTGGCAATGATAACATTTACTTGGCTCTCATTGCGACAATTGGCGGGAAACTTCTTGTACTCAATAGCAGCAAAATCTGACTGAAGTCTGAGGATAAAAGGATTCCGTCTTGTGCGATTAGGCTATTTCTTCTGGGGTTCCTAAATACCTCTGGCTCTCTACTAGTCTTACGTAAGCCCAGAAAGAAATAGCACGGTCCAGAAGTTGTTTAAAATATCTCATGTGCCAACCTTTTACCACCTTTGTCGTTAAAGTTCCCACTCAATCTTTCTATCCGGTCACGTCGAAACGGAACGACTTCACCGCATCTTCTCTCTCTTCTGTCTCGTTGTCCACGTGTTTACTCTCATGGACTTGCTCCGCTGCGTGACGCATGTCCCATTGTTTGCCAGATTATGACGTCGTTCCCGGCCATGTTATGCTAACGATGTAACGAGGCCTAACCTTCTCCAACAACACCGACCGAACCATCCTCTGCAGGTTCTGTTGCTTTATACGAAAAAAAAAACAAAAAAAAGAAAGAGAAGAAAAAAAGAATGAGCTAGTCCTTGTTCTCCATCATTTGTCCAAATTACCATCAATCACAGATACTTTATTTCCATTGGATCACAAGGAGCAAACAATTCTTCTCCAGACAATTTCTCCTTTAGTAGTGCCATTAAAAGGATTTATAGCAAATATTTGGATATAAAATTTTGGAAAAAAAAGCCACATTAAATCTTTCATCAAATACATACGTCCTTCAGTTGGCTGATTAGTGTGTGGACCACGGCCAACATCGTCAATTAAAATAAACTTTCCTCCACTATACATATATATATATGTACAAAGTACACGGTAATAATTCTCTTCTCAGCATCATCACAAATGAAATTCCAACGAATTCGTAAGCTGTTAACGAATTCGTCTGTTAAAATTCCCAATGAATGTGATAAACAGAGACAGATAGAATTACGAATCCTCTTCTGTTTTAGCGACAAGCAATAAAAACCATTTTAGCGCCATGTTCTCGCCTGAAGTTCTCCCTTAAGCACATACAGCAATACACAGTGATTCCTTCTCCTCTACTCTGCTGGCTCATCGTCCTCCTCACCCATGCCCAAAGGGACAAGTTTCTTAATTGCTGAAAAATACGTTTTTTTCATCATCTATCTCTGTTTCACATTCACAACTTGTCTCACTTTTCAAACGATGGAGGAATGAATCCCATGTATTTTTATACCGATCCCCGTATGCCACCGGGCCTCTACTCTGGGTGAATAATGGATTCGGGACTTGTTTTATAAACTCATTACCGTGGCGACTGGAATGGTAGTTGGTTGTAAGAGATCGTACGTCCAAGATCTTCCAATGTTATCTTTCTCTCTTTCTCTGTCCTCTCTCCTCATTCTTTTGGCTGTGGTGGTGCCCCCCTTCTTTTCCTCAGAGGGCCACTGAGTTTTTGGGGTTTAAAAGGTGGTAGAAGAGGAAGAACGGAGGTACTTTCGGCGGACATATAACTCGGATAAAAGGAAAAAGCCCAGAAGATTCTTATGGAGAGAGAGAGAGAGAGAGAGAGAGGGTGGGACCGAAGAGCTCTCGACCGAGCGATTGTATCTCATCGTCTTTTCTTCTCTCCTTCCGTCTTTCTTCACTACCAAATGTTCATTGGGAATGCAGCACGGATTTATTGCTACTTTAGTGCCTTAAATATCATTAAACCTGTTTATCAGTTATCTGTAGAATCTATCGAGTGTGCGAGGGAGTGAGAGAATCAAAGGGTGCTATGAAAATGAGAGAGGCAGTATTTGGGGAGGGGGGGGGGGATTGAGGAAAATAAAAATAAACGAAGGTACACGATTAATTTTCACCGACACATGGGAGGTCATCTATCCCAGCGATGAACAATTGAATGTTGATGAATTCAGGGGATAACTGCTTCATACGTCCTCTCATTTAAACTCACGTCGTTCTCATGTTGGATTCATCAGGATTATTAAATTCATTGAACTCTACGTGTATCCAATAACGCATTTGATATACATATATATGGGCTGTGTAAATTGTATAGCTATGTGCATTGCGCCCAAGTGGATACAGAGGCAGTAGCGTCGCGAGCCGTCCGCCAGATTATATCGTTCTCATTGCCATTATTTATTCGGCTCGCTGCGAGATTTAATTAATTCGTTGATCAGTCAACTCCGATATTTCATACGGCGAGTAAACAGGATACTCGTCGGTTATATCGTCCCGTAAACGGTCTGTCGGTCTGCTTGAAATGAAGGATTAATATGTAGAAAAAAAAAGGAGATTACGAAAAAATAAGAGGAAGGAATTTTGAATAAAGTTCCCCCCAAGGAGCAGAGACGCCGTAGGCACTGGCCAAGTTGATTCTTTGGGTAACGGTCAGGTCGATTTGTGGAGAAGGCCGAGTTTATGGTTTTGCCGGAGTTCGTCAAATATTTGATGGCTAACTGCTTTCCTCATTGGACTTTTGGACGCATAGTCAACACCCCAGTTACTCTTCAAATGTTTGATTTCGCTACCGTTAGTTACACAAAGAAATATGTATTGATTTATCGATCAAAAGTCAGTCCAGGTAGTTCTTAAAGTCTATCATCGTCTCTGATCAAACGGCCAATGAGATTGATAGAAAGATCCATTTTGTGATTTAAACTTTTTTCATCTAATCTCCTTGACCTCTTTTCGGCTCTTCTCTTTTCATTCTCTCATCACGGGTCAGAGTCATAACTTCTTCGCCTCCTAAGTTCATTTTGTCGAGCGAAAAAAATGAAAAGAGAAAAACTTTCTCAAACTCGTCGTCAGCGTCGTTTAAACACAGCTGCTTCTGATCTCTTGTATTTCATCTGAGTGAAGATTCAAAGCATGAGAAAAGACACCTCGAGAATTGAGCAGTAGGAATGTAAGAGTGAGATAAAGGGTGAGAGAAGGTGAAAAAGATTGAGATACAACCGTGAAGTCTGTGTGAATAATATTATGCTCTCTGTAATAATTTAATCCGATTAATGCCGAATAACTCGACTGCCACGGTGGACGACGTTTCTTGCATGAATTCTTCGTTTGATTCTTCCTTCTTCTTCTTTATTTTCACGAAAAAAAAGAAAGATATAATTTAATCGTTTTTGGGTGATGATTCGTCAGTTCTTATCTAATTATCTCTTATTCAAAATTAATACGGGCTCCATCGAATTGATAAAATTTCCTATAAGTGTTAATAATTGTGCCTAATTTGACGTATATATAGATATATATATTTTAATAACTCTAACTCATTGAATCACAGTGATAAATTTATTACGTACACATTAATAATGACTTTTATCCACTACTCAACATTATAAAAATAATGACGTGATAATTTATAGCAATTCACAATTAATAAATTTTTCATCAACTTTGATAGTCTCATTCATGTTGATTTGATGGCTGGTATTATATTTTTTTTATCCATTGCCCCATATTGCAGCTACTTGATTGTAATTTCAAGGTATTCTTTCATCCACATCGTTGATTTTCGTGTGCACCTATTAAGACTCGAGAGAGAAAGAGCCAATCGCAAAAAAAAGGAGCGCAGAGGAATAAAATGAAGTCGAGGGGAATAAAAAATAAGATAGCCGACATGGTCGCAAAACAAGGGGTCCAAAGAGCCAGATATATACCATAATATAACTATATATTGCCCCCTTTACCACCCCCTCTCGTATTTTCAGCACGACCAAACTAATTGCTCAAAGAGTAAATAGGCTGCCTGTAGGTAATAACGAGACGAGGCCAGTAATAAGGCCACTTTCGTTGATTATCGTCTTTTTTTTCAAAGACCGGTAGATGGGAGGAGCTCGTCCTTGACGTAAGTACACTGAGGAGTAAGAGGAGTAAAAGATTCCACCTTCTCCGTCTTCTCAATTTTCAGGGAATTTTATTCTTCAAAATAATGCGAAAGATCATCTTCGATGCAGCCAATGTGAATGAGAACAAACGATTATAATGAGAGAGAAAAAAAATAAAGTCAAAAGGGAAAACCAATTGGAACATAAGAATTCACAGTACCTGTATAAAACTGTCGTTTTTTTTCAAATTTCCGCTTAAGAGATGAGCCATTCATTTTAATGCATAAATAACGAGTATGTTAATTTGATTACGCAATTATTGATATTGTCAGCGATATCTTGTGTGCTGTATCGGAATTTCATGCATATTCAAATTGAATTGAATTAAATGAGAAAGAGGGAGGAGGGAACACAAAAAAAAACTCACCAAAAATAATGAAGAAAATAGGATAATGAGAGAATTTTCATTCCCACGATTATTGAAATAATTCATAGATTCTCAGTAGTTTAACAATTCACATTTTCAAGTTTTTTTTAAACAAAGAGAGAGAGAGAGAGAGAGAGAGAGAGAGAGAGAGAGAGAGAGAGAGAGAGGGAGAGAGAGAGAGAGAGAGAGAGAGCGATGGAGGATGGTTAAATCAGGTTGACATGTAGAAAATGAAACAAAGTTCGCCGGCCTCTTACGGGGGCCCCCATTATGAAACTAGTTCTCTCCAAGTGGGCACAACCCAGTTAAGGTATTTGTATTTTAATTAGCCCCTCCTTTTTCGATGGCCGTTTGTTTCTGATCTTTTAAGTGTGCGGCGCGCGAGAGAATTAAAGAAAGAGATCGAATATCTATTTCCATCCTTTATCCTTCCAATCATCTATCCCCGAGGGCTCCTCATCTCTATCTCTTTCTCTCTCTCTCTAACATTTGAGCTTCTCTACCTTCTCATCTTCAGCCTCTCACGAATCGTTTAATCATAATCTAATAACCAGCTGACACAAAAAACTAACTCGATGAATGTGCCGTACGTGTTTGTGTTTGTGTATGCGTGTGTACCCGATTGCAAATGCCCTCTACACATTATTGGGCTACTGTTGAAAATACCCATAACCAATGGCAAAACTTTTGTCATACTCGTATTTATAGGTAGGAACACAATAGCTCTTTCTGTCGATAATGCCGCTCTTCATTTTACATCAATTATCATTAAAAATTCCCATTTCGGGTTAAATTTCGTGACAAATTCAAATAAAACTGAATTTTAACGAAATTTAATTTCACTTTATTAATTGTTTGTAGTATTATTTCTGCTTTAAATTATGAATGAACCATTATTATCGGATAATATTCTTCATGAATTACAGATTATTTTCCATTTTTCATTAATTCCAATGATAACAGTTGTGATACTAATAGATACTGAATTAATGATATTTTAAAAGTTAATAGATTTATAATGGTTTTTTTAACCGATTTTTATAAATGTAATTTTTTGTTGAGTATTCGCATTTATATTAGTCCCATTGAAACAGAGCAAAGTATAAATTTCTAATCTCAGATTTTTATCTATTACAAAGTCCGTTCTGTCTGTCAGAGAATGCCAGAAGTACCAACGTCCATTTGCTCTTTTGCTTCTGAATTCCGACTTTTTTTTCTCATCTCTCTCTTTCTTTCATCCAACCCATTTTTTTTACTCCGTATTCCTCTTTATAGTTTGTGTTCGTATATTCCTCTCTATTTACTCGTTTTCTGCTCTTCGCTTGTGTCTTCGGGCCTCAGATTTCTCCTCTTTTTTCCCCTTTCTCTTTCTCTCTCGTTATTTAGGACACAAGATATATCCCTGTGGTTTGCCACGCGCGCCGAAAATAAACTAGATAACAAGAAGATGCATGGCCAGCAAGATGAGATATTAGCTGGTAAAGATATTTTCTATCTTTGCACACATTTGTATCCACTGTTTTTTTTTACTTCATCCTTTATTTTTCATCAACCGTCTCTTGTTCTCATTCTCGATGCTACATTTTTTTCGGTTGAGAAATAAAAATCGAGTGGTGTAAATGCCATCCAATCAATGAAAAAATGTGTAAATCAGTGTGCACTACAAAAAGTAGCTGAGGAATGAATTTAAAAATGATTGTGATATAGACTAAAAGACTTTCCATGTCGTATTATAATTTTAAACGAGTAAAAATTTTCCACGTCACCTCATTCACGTGAATCTCTTTATTATACGAACCAAGAAACTGAGCAGACAGACTGTGGCTTGAAGGAGAAAAAAGGAAATTGGATGAGGAGAAAGAAACGGGGGAAATAGGAATGAGAGAAGACAAACTTTTATACTTGAAGTGATATACAACCAAGTTGGCTTCATTTCTCTTCTCTCCGTCTCACTTTTCCTCTCACTTATGTTACTTTTTGAGGGTAGTGCACATTATCCAGTAGCTAACAAATGTGTACATATTTGCGAAGCTCTAATTCAAGTGGAAGTTTAGATGCTCCGTTGGTTTTAGCAGTGCTTTCTAAGTTAGGTGGAGTAATGAGGTATTATAGGGGAGAATGATCCGGGTTTCTTTTTAAATTGAGGCGGATGTGAAAAAATACTCTAAAAAATTTGAGAAGATTCTCCAACATATTTAATTGTTGGGTAATTTAAAAACAATCACTCAAGTCTTCACCCTCAAAGAAAATCCTGACTCCGCCCTCTTCCTATTTTCCATTCTTTCGGTGAAAGCCTTCATCCCACAAAAAATTCCATTCTCGTATACTCGATCTTCACATGCAGAGAAAAAGAAATTTTTCAAGAAAACGAAATAATTATATCTAACTTTCCCGAAATCCCGACTAGCTGGACCTAACGCAATGAAAACTGCCTGAATCATCTCTGCATCAGCAGAATACCACCCATTATAATCGTATGACTGCTCCCCTTTCGATCCGCTCAATTCTCGCGCCCTGAATCTACCAGCGAAGCAAGAGAGAATCTCGAGCCGAGAAAGTATCTTCGGTCACCATGAGAGTGAGCGTATTCACCTTCATTTTTTTCATTCTCCTTCCTCAGTTCATTGCTGGCATCTACCCTCAATACACGTTACGGTATGGTCAATGTCAGGGTCGGGGGTTTCACCGTCGACAGAAGCATTTCTTTTTGAAGTGCACATACACATATATATCTGGCACGTTGCCTTGCATATTGATGATCTACTGATTTATGTTGCAACTGAGACCATGCACTCTCCATCTCCACTTTTGTTTTTTATTTCCCTCAAACCGTCAAGCTTCTTCCTTTGCTCATTCTCCAATATCCAAAATGTATCTTCCCCTCTTCCTAGTTTGAATATCGTAAAACGCAAGGCGATCGTAAAAACTCAGGATTAAATAATTCACCAGAGGAATAGAATCGACGTTTATGCTGAAACAATTCAGTATAAATATGAAAAAAGAAAGAATGAAAAAACGATTAGACTTTTATACGTGAACTTTGGGTATAAAACTTTTGAAACTCGCATCAAACTCGCTTATCGCATACCCATGAACTCCATGAACCCGGAATTCTCCTCGCACCCATACACATACAAAAGTGATAAAAAAAATTAACCCAAAGGATAAAAAAATACGTATATATAAGCCCAGGCGTTGGTGTGCCGTTTGGGAATTCCTCGGTTGCCCTCTTCCTGGTAAAATTTAAGGTACCCAAGGCGATAAAAATGGTAAAAAAATTATCAGAAAGTTGCGCATTATAGATCATTCTCTTCCTTCATTTCTTTCGCTTCTCTTCCCTTTATTCTCCTACCTTGGCTGCATATGCCGAGGGTTAAAGAGTCAAAACGCGCAAAAAAAGGAGGCACACAAACACATGCAGATAGAGTGGGAGCGTCACGGAATACCCGATAGGTATCAGAAATACGACGGGACCGTTATAACTTTATGATGTGTGTACGGTTGAGTTTAATATACGCGCAGAGTACTTTGCGCAAGCGAGGAAGAACGAGGAGCTTTTGGGTCCGCCCATCGAGATGCTTATAGAATTCGTGCATTGTGTCGAGTATATGTACACGAGGCTCAACAAAAGACGCTGAACGCAAAAAAGCGGCCCAGTGTAGTGGCTTAAGAGGGCCTCACTCCGTACCCTCAGTCTCGTGAGATAGGTGCCCTCTGCATTTGTTTGACCAGTCTCAGGTCTTTTATACTGTTCGCTTTCCCATAAAACCCAGCCACGTATTTCCTAACCTAAATGCCTGAGAATAAGGAGAGGCAGAGGAGGAGAGAGTTCAATGGAAATATTGAGAGAAAGAAGAGATGTAATATTGCATATAAGAGAAAGACTCGTATATTGTCCGTAACTAAGGGCAAAAGGAATGAACCGAAATCAAACTACGGAGAGAAAGAGCATCATCTCCATTCTTGTATACGTTATATCCATTCACTCTGGCGCGGCTTGAAATACTCATATAACCCACGACGACGTAAATCTTTACTCTCATAACGAGGTGTCGTAAAACATGATCCTATTATCACAGGGGAGAGGGAGAGGGCAAGAGGAGATGACTTGCTCCTCTTCTATTAAAATGTTTGGATGTAACGTAGGTTATGATACCAGAATCGAGTTACATATTTTAAATATTATATTTTAATCGAAATTTCATTCTGCATTTGTGATTTATCGAATTCAATTATTCTGGGACCAATGAGTACTTAATAATCACGTGTTCATTTGAATTTAATTATTTTTTATCACACATTTTTATGTGAATGATTTTTCAGTTATATAATGGTTTAATATTTGCGGTGAAAATCTCAAGTTTATGGGAATTATTATTCGTTTCACTCTGCTGGTGAATTACACAATTTTGATAATTATGTTTTGTTAAATGAATTTTATGTACTTTGTGTGCTAAAGTCTTAAATTTTATTTCTTTTTTATAACATTCTGGTAGTTTTTTTTATTGCTATAATAATTCAGAATTAATGACTTTATTTTGAGGAGAATTCAAAATATTGTTTCGTGTAATAGTTTTTTCATTTCAACACCTGCGTAGTTGTTTATCTCTTTTTTTCAACAATGATTTATGAAGCCTGAGGCGTTAAAATGATGGAATTCACAGGATACCCAGGTTTTTCATTGAGTGTGAAATTGATTGATAATTTTCTTGAAAATCCCCCGATGAGCCTATTCAATTGCCAATTCTTTCATCAATATTTGAGATTCGAACATAAATATTAAAAAAATGAATTTTCTTAGTTAACTAAAACAAAAATACTTTAAATTTATTAAATTCCAAAAAAAAACACTTGCATTCCACCTTAACCAAGTAATTCACTTGAAAAAAAAAAAAAAAAATCAATGACTTTACATTTTCCTTTCAAATAAAAATATAACTACAAATAATATTCTCGTATAAGTGTTTTAAAGTTGTTTATTTTCTCATGATTTATGAAGTATAAGACGAGAAAATGATGAGGTTGAGGCGCTGGTGCTTTTCCAAAAGAAACGTGAAACACGATAGGGAAAGAATGAGAGAGTGAGAGGGAGAGAGAGAGAGACAAATGTGTTTGGACAGGAATAACAGGCGGATGGGAACCGCACGAGGGTTTTTCAGGTGTTACACTGGTATACACACTCGAGTGGATTTAACTGGTAGACGATCACGGTCGAGGGCCAAGATATGCGGCTTTAAGTCGGCTTATTAGTGTCATGAGTCATGAGTGTGGAAACAACAGGTGCTGTCCTAAGTCCTAGTTCTAGCAATATATTTTACTTAAATACAGATAGTTTTTTTCCATCAAAAAGAAATTCATTTGGTTAAAGTGGACTGAAAGAAAAAAATGAGTTTTTCCATCTCATTTTGCGTGTTTATCCTTGCAATAATCGCTCAACTTTGACACACGACTCACCGCATTTTTTTGTTTTATTTCCAGAAAAATACAATTAATTCGGTTTCACGGATGAAGAAGTAATCGATGAATTCATAATCACCACATTATTCATTGTTGAGAATTTTAATAGACTTCTAACATCTCCATCCATGAAATTAATGACATTCTTTTCTTCGCCCGTTAGGAAACCAGATAAATATTAAAAAATTATACGGATTTTTCCATTTTCAAATAATAACTCTCACATGAGGTTTTCCAACAACTGAATTCCAATAACTCCACTAAATTCACTCCGGCAAATTTCAATTCTGTAATAACAACTTCACTCAAAATAACAGAAAAATTTGTAACAATATTATTTCAGTGTTTCAACTAACAATGAACATGTGTGTTTACAATGCATTATCATTCCAACGAATCCCAGAATTTTATCATTGAAAAGTTCCCAGGAATATCATGACTGAAATAATATGATTCTCCTCCAAACATATCGAAAATTTCCATAAAAATCATTCATAAAGAAATTATATAAAAGTTTCATATTCTCATCAATCAGAGAAAAAGAATCATCTGTCATATCCATTTACCTTTATTTTCCCTTTTTTTCACGCATCATTCCCATTTTCATCTTCAATCAGAAACTCAAGAATGGAAAAACCTCACTCCGAGGTTCTCAAAGGGAGGGGAAAAAAAAAACGAAAAAACCTTCGATTCGTCATATAAAAGACAGGCAATCGTTTCTCTATTCCGCATCGTTGATGCTACAAACTGGAATAAACGACTTGGAAGTAAAAAATTCCCCTACTTTTATCCCGAAATGCAAAGAGAATGAAAAAAAAAAGAACCATCAGAATATTATTGAATCGATTCTAAATGTCAGTGAATAAAAGGGAATGAGATTACGAATTGCCTTACTTGCATTCTCAATAAAATCCAACGCACATATACGAAATGGTAACATCGATATTCGCTCTGCCCCTTCTCTCCATCCTCCTTTGACTAGCCAGGAAAAACACCGGCCCTTTGCCCAGGCCCCTCACCCCTCCCCACAAGTGCGTGTACCTCAGCGTGTATTGGTCTGTGGAGGGTGTCCTAATATGGCCCGAGTCTGCATTACTTGATCCCTTAGCGGATACTGGCAGCAAAGAAAGAAGAAGAAGGAAAAGACCAAGGCAGCCAGTCAAGTCACCACTACGTGCGTACCACTTAACCATCTACCCATTCTTTGAGGGCCCCTCTCTTTTCCCTACATATACACTATAAAGCCCCACAAGAACCCAAGCAAATAAGATTCAACCAACTTTACCAACTTGCCTGTCTATATCTATCTATCTTGTATTCTCCCTCCTCTTCATCCTTGTTTTTCGCCTCTTTTCCCTCCTTCTCACTGTGTGTCTCTTCCCTTTTTTTTCTTACCTATACCGAACTCCCCACCTAAGTACGGTTTCCTTATGGTCTTAACGCTCGCATTTTATATCCCCTTCTTCGATACTAAACGTTCTTGCTCACTATACCCAATGGGCAACTCGTTTTCCATTGGCGATGACCTCCGCGGGCGCAACAACGAGGCGAGTTTCCCTCTGTTCTTCATTCCTCCTTTTTTTTCCACGATTCTTCCTTTTCTAGTGGTTGTGCCTTTTTTCTGCACTCAACAAGCACACTGTTTCTGGATTGCTACGCATTCCCTCGAGCTACTCATGATTTCTTTTTGATTATTTTATTCTCCCTTTTTAACTCTCTAGACTAGATTTAATGAATTTTCGACGAAAATAATTCACTCTTTCAATATTTGTTTTTCTCAACTTCTTCAATATCTTCCTGAAGCTATATCTTCTTTAATAATGTCCCTCTTTTCTACTTGAGAACTGCAGATCACAAATGTACACACCCAGTTTCACTCTCCTTTTCTTTTTCTCTTGCAAACTACCTTCCTCCCTATTTAGTTTACGTTTATTTTCTTATTTACTTTTATTATCATAGAATATCATTTTCCCTTGGCTATTCTACGTGGCACTTTATTTAACCACGCATCCAAAAGCACTTTGCCATCACCGCAGAGAAGCACAAGGAGGAGGGGACGATGGAATGAAAAAGAAAGCTGAATTCTAACTCTCAGGGCGTGATTTACCGTCGATGCAAATTAGATGTCGGGTCAAGTCGTCGGCTTAATCAAAAACAAAAAAAATTATTCCTTTTTTAGTCCTTCTCATTCTCCGCCATTCGCATAACCCACAGTTTTCATAGTTTTCGTTCTTCCTTCCTTCATTTTCTATGTATCTCTCGCACCTCAACCTCGTCAACAATGTTCGCTGTTTATTCACTGATGAGTTACGAGCGAGTTACATTATCCTACACGTTTTTGTGCTCGGGAAAAAGATAAAAATTTCATATACAGTTACGTGCGATGAAATGGACATTTTTTTAGGGAACGGTTTGACGTAGAATTTTTATGACGCTTTCATTGGAAAACTGAGGGAAGTTCCGGTGAAAAACGGCGCAACAGTTTTGGCTGAAAATCGAGGCTGTAATTTTATTTTTGAGTAATTTACAGTTTTTTGGGAGTATCTCCGGTTCTAATTGTTGGGCCGGACGAGATAAAAGATAAAGGGCAAAATGATTCATCATTTTCTTTTTAAAGTGAAGGACTTCATTAAAAATTCTGAAAAATAATTGAGGAGATGTTTTGATGTGTCTACATTGTTGAGGATTTCTTCCAAGTATTTCCATCAATTTCAGCCTATTTACTTCACACATACCGTGAAAATCCAACTCGTCCATTTTCCTCGAGTTTCCCCCCCTCACTTCACCTTGTCCGTGGAGTCGCGCAATTTTGCACGTGCTCTGTCCTGTCGGTTCGGCTCTTCTCTCCTTTTTTTCCAGTCCACGTTTCTCTTTCCTTTCCTTCATTGTCCCATTCTTCTTCTAGATGTTCCATCGGTTTGTTGCACAGCAGCATACACCCACCCCTTCAGACAGAACGTGTGTACGTCCCTTGGCACGCTCGACTGTACTTACTCGAGCGTCGCCCATAAAACCTATCTATCTATCTCCCTCTCAACTTCACTTGTGCAGACTTCTAATCGCTCACTCAGTCTGGTACACCGAGGCCCAGATATTTCCCACGGTTGATCGAAACGTGATGCCAAGCTAGTTCAGTCTTTTTGTCTCGTGCCGGACGTCTCTCCTAAAACCCAAGGCAATAACCGGGCAAAGAAAATACCACAAGATGTGGAGAAAGGACTTCACTGTAGTATAAAGCGTCTCTTCCGGTTTCTCATCTCTCCCCTTCTTCTCTGTGTCAACAGAGTGTTTCCACTCGAGAGCAAAATGCCTTCGAGCAATTTTCCATCTCAAATCATTCGTGAACTACTCTAAAAGCCAACGTCTTACAGTATAATTCATTATTTAATTGATCCTTTCGTCTCGAATTGATAATATTCCATTCGAATTTTTACCTCCTCTCTGCGTGTCAAAGTGTAGCTCCTGGATTCCGCGATTTTTTAATTAAAAAACGTAATCGTTTGATAACTTTTCGAAACGAGATGAAATACCCCGGAATATTTCGATCATTACTGAGGTATATGTGAATCGTTGATCGTGTTGAAATGGACTATGTTGCCTGAGGGATTATCGTGATCGATGGGAAGAAGGAATGGAGCGAAAATATTAAAAAATGGAGGAATTCAAAGAGAAAAACTACAGTATCAGGAGCAAAGTATTGGAGTTTGGAAAAATGTGGAGAATTATCTGAGATTTATTTTGAGTGAAAAGTTTCGTTGAAAGAAGATGCCACAATTTGTCTGAAATTTTTTGATGAAAAAATCACTGTGTCTCGACATGTACACGAGACACGAGAGTATTAATCATTTTAATTCGTTGTATATCTTATGGAGACAATGAAACAACTACCCTCTATTATCCGCAATAAAAATGTTAATTGAATTGCAGGAGACAGGATAGAGCATTAATATTTACTTGGGGACGAGAAAAAATTGAAAATTTAATCGTAATAAGTAGGTTTACTGATGGTAAAATATGGAGGCGGAACAGGAACAAGCATCCAAGGCATCAACGAAGAGTACAATACAGAGATTCAGTGTGGCCAAATGTCATACATATGTATGCTCACTTCTAACCAATTAATCATCGTAATGTGTATGTAATCGAGACAGACACTCCATTACGATTATTCCACGTGCAGTGATTTCATACAGTACAACTAATTACTCAACAATTTAATCATTAATTGTTATTAGATTCATATTGACACATGATTTCTCACTCACATATTATTAACATGAAAAAAATATTTAAACTTGAAAAATTGATAAATTAATCATTTCATTATCAATTTGCGTGTGTAAATTTGACGTTACATATTCTTCAATTTATTTATTTTTCTCTCAATTTCCTTTTATTCACGATTGAAATAAATTATCACGAATAAATCATGAAATTATGAATTATTTGATTTCATGAAAAATTGAAAGAGAAATAAATGCAATTAATTTAAACGAATTTATGAAGATAGCATAAAGTGTGAGATGAAAGGAGTCACACCTACTCGGTCGTTGTAGCAAATGATCCGTCAGGAAATCCTGCATAAATATTTCTTCATTTCTTTTCTTCTTCCTTATTTTTTTTATTTTCTTCTTTTTTCTTACGATTAAGTGCATTCCATCAGTCATAAAGGCGATAAGAATCGTTTGGTCACTGCGGGCGCCTTTTTTTCCTCTCTCTCTCTCTCTCTCTCGCATTCGCCTCTGCCTAATTCATTTTATTATAATGATTCTCCCCCCATTTATTTCTCCCTCCTCTCTCTTCAAATATAACCCTCCAACATAGTTAACTTATTCATACAGTTATAGACTGGCATATGTATTCCTAAAAATTTAAAACATTCGTGATAATGTGAAATGAATCAGCACGGTCGTCGTCGGTACGGATGGTATGTGGTACAGACATGAGCGTTGATCAGATGGGCGGAGGCCATTACTCACATCGCCAAGAGATGTCAGCCACGCTGGGTGTTGTTATTAATTAAATGTCTGAGTGATAGGCATCGAGATGGGTGGAATGAGTGAGAGAGAGAATGAGATACATTTTTTTTATTCCGTTGGAGCAGCCTTTTTGGATGCGTTACACACACGAAAAATCCATTCACTGTCTTCTCATATTATTCAATAATGAAAGGGCAGAAGCTCTGAAGTGAATAGAAATGAAATGTAAGGAACATTCTCTCTCCTATTAGATATAATTTGTCTCTGGCTACTGGTTATTCTTTCCCACATACATTATTCTAAACTGTTAATCTGAGATTTATTGTCCCAAATGATTTTTAGTCAGGCCTCTATATCACAACAGATCTCTACTTTATTTTTCCGAGGATTATTTTTATTCGTTAACGTCCACAATTTTTCATGTTGTTTTTTCAACATCAAATTCGAATTCATTGTGACATCCACTGGCATTTTTCCCTCGTTTCCCCGTACATAACTCCATTGAAATTCAAAATATGTTAAAAAAAAAAAAGGAAATTGTGAAATTCCTTTCTCTGATAGGATTTGTGTATGCCGTATCAACGCTTGAAAAATCCATGGGCTACCGTCTGTCGTATTACCACATAAACGCAAACGAATGATAGTTTTTACTCCCCCCTCTTCGCCCATTGCGTATGTGCGTATGTGTGTGGCCTCGCAGATCGTATTTTCACAACTTCTCTGTGGTAGATGTGATGGAGGGAAGAGAGGAGAAAAAAATTGTAAAAAAATTGCATTGTTGGCTCTTGGTTGTACCGCCATACGGTGCGAATCGTTTCGATGAGACCTCTGCTACGTTATACTGCACAGTAAACATACATCCCTATGCCCACAAAACGATTATATTCCTCATTCTCCATTGGTTACATATATATATATATATATATGTATAGTTACATGCAATTCCTACCGGTGCAAGCAAGTTTCTTCAATCATTCTTGATTTTCTCTCTTTCACCATTTTGTGTTGATGTTTCGTTTTTACAAAGAAGAAATGGAGGAAAAAAACCTCCACATTTCATCATTCCCACAAATGATATCTCGATTCTCTCTCCAGTTACAATGAAAAATTTTCACTCGAAATACCTACTTTAATCGTTGAAAAAAAAAAACGAACATTCAAATAAAACAAATGGAATGGTATTGGATGAAATACCAAATACAAAAGCTGACTTATTAATATTAATGAAATGACTTATTCTCATAAGTTTTCCCAAAGAAACACACAAACTGATCTCCTTTTGATTTATGTCATCAAGTCCTACGCCAATGTCGGTATTACCGCGCGTTGAATTGCACATAAATCTCTTTACTCGTGGCGGGTTAAAAGTGGTTTCGATTCGTTACTTGTATTTTTACAAAGTTTCTTACGCTTGACAAGCTCTCATTTTGTCTCTCCTTCTTAACTACACCACTCGTGCGCCCGTTACGTCCTGCCCTCTTTTCCTCCTCAACGACTCAACGAAAAGGAGGAAGGTAAAGAGACGAATGAAAAAAAAAAAGTTTAAAATTGAGGATCGGAGTATTCTCCCTCCCTCTCTGACCCTACCAGTCTTTAACGTGTGTGTTTGCTCGTGTCTCCTAAAATGTATCCCTAAAAGACTCACTAAGATTGAGGTGGGCCCGCCTGGCAAATGGCCTCTTGCGAATAATCGGCCGGGCGATTTTTTTAAAATTACAAACGTCCATTGTTTGTAATTATCCGTTGAATCCCAGGTGGTACGTTTAAATTACATGGATCAGAGAGTGCAGACCACTTTTTTCGATGATTTATTGAAGAAACAGAATGATTGATTACGAATAGATGGAGGATTTGAAAGAAAAGAAAGAACGTTAGATAAATAGATGATTCTGATAGAGGTCAAAGGATAGATTCTATTTTTTTAGTGTTTCGAAAGATTGAATCCTCGGAAATGTGAGGACAGAGTAGAAAAATTTCACAGGAATAATACGAGAGGAAAAGAGGAGGAAATAAAATGAGTAATACCAGACTGTCTGAGCCATGATCTCCTTGAGGGAATAGAAAGAGGAAGATTGTGTGTGCTTCAGTTAATCAAGCGGAAAGTTCGGCAGACTTGTCCCTTTGCTCTATCTATATACTCTCTCGCTCTGTCTTTGCAGTTCTCCACGGGCTGTACAGCTGTCGAACTGTCGGAGAAAGACAGTTACTCAGTGATATGACTTGGGATCACTGTTAATACTCCCCGGGGGAGTTTATATCCCAGTGCAATTAGTAAAATGAGAAAGGTATCAATGTAAATATTAGTCAGTGGAAAGAGGATGAATGACAAATTTCACGAGGAAAATGAGAGTAGATCCATTTCTCTAATTTAGAAAAATCATGTAATATTTTCCTCGGGGATGTAAAGGTGAAAATTTACGGATAATAATGATGAAGCCTTTTTCTGCCAAAATTTCTGTCTGACCCAATACGATCAGTAGAGAAACGGTGGCAAACTACAAGTAGATACCGCCAGTCTATTCCAACTGAACTGAAAGAATTACAGAAGAAAATCCCATCCAATGAATTCCCAAAATGTTAAACAGCTTTCATAGAGGAGGAGATTTGAAAAAAATGTAAATAAATGGTCGGTAAAGTTTGCATTAGCAAAGTGGCGTCATCAGGCGAAAAATCATGGGCGTCTACCGCTGTAGTGAATATTTAAAACCCCAGAGTCAAAACTAAGTGGGCATAGGTACCGTTGGTTAGTGCGAGAGAGAGAGAGAGAGAGAGAGAGAGGGGGAGAGAGAAGGACAGTAGTATACTGGGCCCCATGAATATTCATAATATAACAGGATTACTATTGCTGATACGATGAGGGGAGAAGGTTAAACGTTTCGAATCCACGAGTTTACATTATCGAACACCAACACACGTGTAACGAACATTCATCTATTTATCTCGGGGTAAAAAAGAGACATTAAATAAAGTTGTAGAATTCGAGATTATTAAACGAAACGAGACGTTTCAATAACTCACCAGTCACGAATTGCAGGGGTCGAGAAGAAGAGAGAGAGAGAGAGAGGAATGAGCGAGGATTATCTTCAAATTCACGTTCTCCATTGGATTAATGACAAATTAAATGTTTCCGATAACTCTTTTCATTTAATAAAGTGACTCATGGAGTTATCTCGAGTGAGACATAAGTCGCTCAGACGTTCCAATCTTTGGCTTTAATACTGCAAAATTCATCCGTTCCCTCACCTCCTTCTATCTCCCTCTCCAACTATCATTTATCTCTATTTCTCTCCTTTGAAGATTCTGCAGTGCAGCCATCTAGCCAATACCAGTAGTAAAAGAGAATTGCGGAAAGGAGGGATTTACTGATGCTTTCTCTCTGTCTCATCTCTTCTCGGCACTGATCGATCATGGATAGCAGATATATATATACCTGTATACACCGGGGTTAGTCCTCTCCCCTCGTCCTGAGAAATCGAGGGGCTAGAGAGGATCGACAAATTGGCTAATCGGGTGAAGTCAGTGAGAAGAGATGGAGACTTGGGGAAGAGTTGTAAAACCCCTGGAGTGGCTTTCTCGGCCACTCAAGCAATATCCCGCTCGAGCCATACCCAAAGTGGCTGTGCCTTTGGGGAATGTCTTCTCGTATGTCGTGGCAGATCTACTCGTTTCTGGCTCCCTCACTCGGACCAAATGGTCACAGAGGCCTAAACTCTTGTGACATTAATAATATTTTTCAATCTCTCACTGAGATATTTAAATACATTTCAGTCGATACTTGACACATTGAGCGAGAAGAATTTCACACCGTTAATTCATCAGTTCAACATTGACTCGTAAATGAGAGTAATTTATTGCACAATTACAGTATTATTTCATCAGATTAATCCATCATCTTAATTGGAGCCGGAGAAATGGAAGTGTAACTTTGACGCAATTATCGTGATTAATTAATCGATAGGTTGGAATTCTTTTCTCCTTATCATCGGCCCCTCAGCTGCTATTTATGTTGCCATTGTAGGATGAACTTGTGGATGTGTAATTATCATTACATGTACGTATAAATATGGCGTAATTATGCACTGAGTTCGATGCACATTGATTAATCAAGTGAATTGAGAGGGAAAAAGGTCTGCATGCGGTATGTTTCAGCAGCGGCATGGCCCAAGTAATATAACTCGGCTTGGTATATCAGATCCCAAGGGATCTCTCATGCGGTATATAACCCAAACCATGAGGAAACAGGTGAGGCGGAGGGATAATTCCAGGGATGAGAATTTGCCTATCGTGTGACCCAGAGATTATTAACCCTTACGTGATGGGGGTAACGAATTGAGTTCTGGGATTGTTAACTTGACACTATGACGGAGAGTTTGATCATTTCGGGTGAATTAAGAGTTTTCTCTGAATATTTATCCATTCAAAATTCCATTTTTCAATTAAATATTATTTTTTCATTCAAATACTTTTCGTAATAATAATATATTCACTCGTTAAAATATGACCATTGAAAAATTCCAACAAAGAAATATTTCTCGTTGCTACTCGATATTTTTTCAAACGGGGAAGAAAAAAATTAATTTGCATAGCCAGTCAACCGAGAGTTGAAGAAATATCATAGTTATAAAGAAAAAGAAAGGGCAAAAAAAAAATAATGTTTCTCGACGAAATTGGAAGCGTCATTCGCACACACCGCCACAAGTCCAAGAGGCGCAGAATTCCCCTTTCCACTGCCCACGTGACTATTTTGTATTCTCTCATTCTCATTTTTCACACCTTACAGCCAGAGAGAAGAGTGCCGCAGGTTTACTCGTCTCATCCCCTCTCGCTTCATCTCACTCTTCTCTCACCTCCCCACTTTCCATTCCTCATACTCCCGCGCCTGGCGTGAGATATTAATCTTGACGCTCACATTGGGCCCTGCTCATGGGTTTAGGCTCCCTGCTGTTTTTTAACCGAATAATAAAAACGAGAAATCGAACGTACCAAAAAATTAAATAGAATTTCAACCATTCCGAGTGATAATGATTTACGAGTTATTACAATGATTGGTTCGTTTAGTTTGTATCAAACGTTACAATTTTTCACATATACATTTTTGTTAAATCATTTTTGGTATCAAATAACCAATTTCTAAAAATATTTGTTAACGGTAACGAGTTTCGATTGAATATTTCATATTTTATTGGATGCTTCATGTTTGAATTTTTTTAGTTCAACGAATAGTAAGTAAATTGATATTGATAGGTTAACTATTTTGTGTACACGATGTATCACATGTACACGGAATAACTCCATTCAAAACCCAACACGAAAAAAATTGAAACAATAAACGATTGCTGTGAAATTTTATGAAAATTACAGAATGAAGTGAATGGAATTTTGAAATTTTTCAAGTTCGATTAAAAACGAAAAAATGATGTGAATATTGATGAAATAATAGGGCTATGTGAATAATCAGCAATAAACCGGTAGTAATAGGTATTTGAGCCGGAATTTAATGATTACGTAAAATATTCATATTCCGCGTGTAAAATTCAATTAATTTAAAATTCAATAAAATCATAAAATTCATTTGAAAACCTATTTACATGTCCATTTTCATAAAAACCGCAGTATTGTCCTCATATATATGAGCAAAAAAAAGTGAAAAAGTGAGTAATTCGGCGTGTATACTTTAGGTAGAAAAAAAATCCTCAAAAGGTAACCAAAAGCATAAGAGTATGGCCGAAAGAGAAGAACGGCAAAGGGGGAATACGACTCATGGACAGTGAATTATGGGCGTTATTGTCCGCCCGCGAACAACGGACCGCCTCATTACATGCGGGAATTATTGACGCCAGGCCGCCCCGGTGGCTTCTTCACCTTGGACACCATCTCTCGTTCTCCCTCGGCGCCACTTTCTTACTTTACGCTCGTCTTCTTTCCTTCATCTTCTCTCTTCCCTTATTTTATTTTTATTATGATTTTTTTCATATTTTTTTTTTCACTTCTTCGTCTCGTATCTCGCTACCAATTTTCTTCCTCTCAAGACTGCCTCTGGCATCCCTCTCATTTCCTTCACCACCCTCTGTTCCCCCTCTAGGGCTGCCTCTTGGGAGCGTCTGTATCCTCTAACCATTGAAATGGCACTCGACTCTGTGCAAGTCTCAGTGAGAGGATCAGACGTGCGAACGATTAACGCAACCACCAGAATAGAATTCAAGGAGCGAAACTTGAGCGCAAAATTAGGGGAGACGAGGAGAGAATCCATTTTACCCCCGTGCCTTTTACCCTTGTGTCTCACTCATACCATCGTCATTCTCGTAATTTCACAGAACGAGAGAAAGATGAGATACACTCAGTAGAATCATGTTCATGAAACAGGGAAGATCGAAGCAAAGTGAACCTGTTGGGTAAAATAATTTCGATTTTTTTTGCGAGTGGAAGGTCTCTGGGAATTTCTTTGAAAAAATTACACAACAGTGTAGACATGTTGGAGCACCTGTTCAATTCTTTTCATTCTTTTTCGAATAGTCCTTCACCCCTAAAAAAATTCCCCAATCATTTTGAACAGGAAGCCCATTTTGCCTCTCCCTCGCAGTCTACACTATTCGCCATTCCAGGAATTTCAATCCTCATATGCGAACGAAATAGAATTCACGCATAAACTCATACAGGATCAAATAGAGATTAGTCACCGAGCACAGGAAGTTCATCACCCCTCAGTGCCTTTTGTATTAAGGAAATTCCCATCGTTTGACTTGTCTCAATAACGTATCATGTTGCCTTTGATAAATGACAACTTTTCACCCGCAAATTTCTCGATTAAGAAACCCATACTTCGGGGTAATACGTGAAATTCGTAGAATTAACGTGAAAAATTTGCCCCATAGTTTCCAGAAATTTCGAGAGTTTAATTGCAGCATATGCTTCTAAAAAAATTAACTGTTTAAAAAAACAAGCCAGAGTCTCATAAACTGAGATAACGAAACTAAGACAATTTGTCTTTGTGAATGGATGGCAAAATGAAGTGTAATATTATGGCAAGTAGATAAACACGAGCAGTTGGTGGGTTTGCTTTCATGAAACATTGTAGATGAAGCAGGCAAAAAAAGGCGAGAGATATGAAATGTTTGCATTAATTTATGAGTGAAGAGAGACTTGCAATAATTGGTGACAAGTAGATTCACATGGAAGTTTCTTGCAAGTTGAAGGGACGAGAAAGTTTATATTGCACAAGGTGAAACGAGGGGCTCGAAACAAGCGAGATAGAAGATGAGAGTTTATAGTTTTAGTCAGTGCGTACTTTCAGTAACACTGGTGCTTTTGGTTTTAATGTAAACCATATTGTCAACGCTTGGCTGGGGCAGAAGTTGAAAGGGGGTTGAAATGAAAATTTACATTGTTGCATCGTTTTCGTAACAAAGAGAGTTTATACAAATAGTTGAACATATGCAACTGCACGTTCTACCAGCGGAGAAATGAAGATGATGATGGTAGTGGAGTTGGTGGGAGAAGAATGGTGAATGTAATAAATTTAAAGACAGCAAAAAGCGTATAGTAGGTCCGCGAGAGATTGATGGAGCAACGCGTGTGTGAGGTGAGAGCACGAGACTGGTAAGTGGCCTTTTGCTTGGCCCCTCTTGTCCCCCTCTCTTGACAGTGATCACTCGTGCAGAAAAAAAGTGCCACCCGAGTCTGCTGTTGTACTGTTGTGAGCTGTTCGTCACTTTGAATTGAAGTTAACTACCCCCTGGGTTATTTTTCACGTTTACTCTACGATTTGAGAATGTCATTTTTCAATCATCGGATGGAGTAATTGCTTGACGAGGACAAATGGCATTTACTTGTTACGTAACCTTAAGATAATAATTATTTTAATTCCTCGAAAAATACAACAAGAATGCTGAACATAAAATGACCGACTTCTATTGTCTTACTTACTCTTTGCATTAGACACTATTTAATAAGTCCTCCCCAATCTTCCTCTCACAATTAAACGTCCGAGAATTCCGTAAGATTTTAACAACGAGAATTATACACTTCACTGCTTCTCTCCAACTGCAGTTTATGTATTAAAATTTTCATTAATTTTAATTGATCAAATGTACGGGTGATGAAAATTCTCTAAAAGCTGCAATTATATTGTCATCAAATATATTACAACTGAGTAATTGGAATGAGTACAGGGTGGAACACAGTACAATTTTAATGGCCTTTTGATTAATCAATTTAATCGCATTACCACCCTTGCCCCTCTCTCCCTCATTTAAACTCTCATAGTTAATTATAGTCATGTTACTAGAGTGTAAAAAAGTTATTGCCCGAGGTAGAAACAAATACCTTCGTTACACTCCTTGGTATTTCATCGATACGTCCTTCAAGAGTCCATTTATCCTTGGTACGCAGTGATTTGCCTTTGTGTACGTGTATATGTGTGTCAACGAGACGCTTCGAATTTCTTACCGCACAAGTGCTTGCTCCTCATACCGAGTAAAATCACGCGAAGCCCTCTCCCCCTTCTCTTTTTGCCCTCGCATGGATTACGAGCCCAGGTATTACCCTGAGATTAATTTAGTTGACCTCCACTCGTGGATAGATTGATGTTAGGATTTAGTATCTCCTCTTCTCTCTTTCTCCTCACTCTTCATCCCTCCGTGCCGTGCTTACAGTGCAAAAGCCGTCAGGTTTTCCTGTATACACCCCTTGTACCACGAGGGATCTATTTACAAAGAGTCCCTCACACTCTCTCGACTTATCGTGAATTATTTTGCCCCAACTGGCTGATTCCTATCAAGTTTAATTACGGGCGGGGCTCTATGCGTGCGATTATAATGGGAAAAAGAGGGATGAGGTCACTCGTCCGGATACATTCGGACGGAAAATAAGAGCAAGGGAGGAGTTAGAGGAGACATTTTTAGAGTTATGATGCAGTTCGTGAGGAACGAGATAATTTAAGAGTGTAGCTTATTTTAAGAATGTCTCGTAAATAACGAAGTTTTCGAGGATTTATCAGGAAATATTTTTTTATAACTATCAAATTTTCTTTAAGAAAGATTGCTTCACTTTTGAAGTATACTCTATCATTTCCCTGATTGATCAAATCAACGAAATTGTTTGAAACTGATAAATTCAAACATCGAAAAATTTATCCGATACATCAAGTAGCGAGTTAAAGTCTTGAATATGCAAAAAATTCAACTCAATCAGCATTCAAATTATCCAATCACAAATCCGTCAAAGAGGCGTGAAATGTTAAAAAGTTAATCATCAATAAAAATTCAGTAATCGAGTAAAATTGAATAGTGACTGCATAAGAATGGAGACCTCCCAGTATTTTCAAATGGCCAAGGCCCTTTTCTCCTGCACGATGTTATACTACAAATATTTTCCCTCCACCACAAAAACCTCGACATCTCATAATTTCATGAAAACAAATATCTCCCCCTCCACAATATCGCATCTCTCAGCGGCTATAGAATATAACCCTACACATATTTACGTTCGACAAAATGCAAACACTCCACCTCCTTTTCTTATCCCATAAATGTCGTTAATGTCAATGGATTCTATATTACTGTCAAGACCTTATTTTTTTTCCATCATAAAATTTTGACTAATCGGAGATACATTTTTTGCCGTCCACCTGAAGGATAAAAGGGCGAATGGGTGAGGTTATAGAGAATGAGAATAAACCAACCGCTGTGAAAGACCACTAAATCTCTCACACTCAAATGTACTTGAAAGGCATCATCGTTTTCTAGTGTATAAGAGGATCGTTGCACTTCTTCAAGCCAAAGAGGCAAAATGAGATGAAAAAAAGCTCCACCGAGAATATCTCCTCTCGTTCGTATCTCATCCAACGAATATCGATTATCCCACGTATTTTCGTTTAACAATAATGGTCTCGTAGTGTTTCAAACATCAAAATGAATTCCCGTAGTTCGAGGCTCTCGTGCCTTTTATTATTTTTCGCCATTTAATTTCTTCCCCCCCTTTATTTGACCATGCCAAAACTTATTTGCTTATGGGCGTCTTAAATCAATATTAACTAGGACTGAAAGTGTAATATACAGCTGTCCAGTGCGTCATCGATGGAAATGGAGAAGGTGGAAATGCAAGAGAGAATGGAGGAGGAAGGGCCCAGAGGTTATGGCGAAAAAGAAAGATTAAAAAGGAGAATATTGTCATTTTTTTTTTCTTTTTTTTACCTGTGTTCATGTGTCCGTGTGCCGCCAGCGCGAGAGGCAACTAACATTCTTGTTTTTATGGACCCTCTAGTTTTCATTTTGCCTCGCTTATTCCTTTTCTTCTTACTTTATTGTCCAAGCTATCTCTGCTCCTCTCTCTCTCTCTCTCTCTCCCGCTCACTGCAGTATAACCAGTTGTATAATACCCACCAATCAAAACATTGGCAATACACCGTTGCAGATGTTACTGTTGCCTCAATTTCACACTCTCTGTAGTTTCCACATAATCGTGTGGACAACGAGCTGCTATATACATCAACCGTGTGTTTATTTAATTATACCGAATTTACGAGGCTGGCTATTTCCTGACTATTATCACTGTCGATCATTTAAACCACAGTAAATTCTTCAATTTCCCCTTCTTTCTTCTTTTTACCCACTTTCTTTTTCCTCTTTTCATCATCACCAGTGGAACATTTACGGTATTAAAGCGCCTCATAAACTCGCAGCATATTCTCATTCATGTGGAGGAAAAAAAAAAGGTAAATACAGTTAAGTACTCATGGCAGTGTCCATTTCCCTCGTCTCTCTATCATGAAATTTTCCTTTATTCTTCATTCAGAGAAAAAAAAACGCAGACTCCTCTCGAAACGAAATAAAGACTGACTCTCCCTCTCTCTGTCTCCTCTCTAACCACGTGAAGATCGACTAGGCTTCGAGAATTGCACTGTCATGGACAAAAACCCAACGAGTTTCACCACCATACACATACCCGTCGTGACGGGAAATTGCATACCTATATAATCCCCTCTTGGACGCAATTGTACTTCTGCCGTTGTCATTCCATATTCCTCCCTGTATTTCCACTCACTAACGTATTTTCCGACTCATTTCCCTCGTCTACATTTCAGCAGTTCTGTTCCACTTTCCCCCCCTCTTTCCCCATTTACTCTCTTCCTCCTCTTTTTATATTCCCCAGTGTCTATTCCCATGTGCAATGATATTCCCTTTCTAACGCTCTCGCCGTTCAATTATCCACGACCACGTTGTTCTCGCCTTCCCTCCAATTATAAACAATCATTACACATCACACGCGTCAAATAAGCTGAGAATTAACGTAATGCACATGCATAGTGAAACATTCAATGGCAATACTCGGGGTAACACATTTTGTGGTAATAATTTATATAAATTAATGTTGCAACACTTGGCTTATATTATCTAATGCGAGTGTTGAATTATTAACACAGAATTTCCTAGGCTGCGTTAATCAAAGTTTAGTTTGAGTGAAAGGGAGATATTAATGAAGCAGATGAAAATTGAAATGTATTAAATATGTGTTAGAAAAATGGAGTTCTAATGGAATTTATCTCTCTTGTCTCGTTTAACTTTTATTCGTCCGGATTCAATTATATAATTGTCCGTAAAATGGACAGTTTGACTCTCAGACCGACGGGCATAATTCTGCAGTGCCCACAAAATTCTCCTTTTCCATTTCCCTTTTATCCAAAGATGCATTTACTTCATGCACATCTTCTCGTGTAGTAGTGCTCACTAGCTCCTAGTACTAAGGGAAAGTTTTGGAATGGGGTCGGATTCGTGAGTCGGATGCTGAACTGGACGTGAGTGAATGAGAAAGACGTGGAGGAATGAAAAGTGCCATGAGGATGATAACATTTCACGGTAGTATGGTCCTTCGACATGCCTCTCGTATCCTCTTCGTCTCTTCTTCTCTGGTAAACTTTGTCTCTGACGCAGTGTCTCTTAACAAATTGAATTTCCTCGTCACTGGTTCTTTCAGTTGCTCACACACAGAGTGAGAGAAAGATGCAGCGGACGAATACGATGAGACCCGGTAGAACGAGTTAAAAGAGAAGCGAGCCTTCTGGGCATGAGAAATAAATAAATAAAAGTAATAAAAAAAGAAAAATATACCCCGAGTTGGTCTTCTGCCTCAGTGTGTCCTGTACCCCCCTCTGTGCGAGCATTTCTCTTTATATCACAGAGCGATCAACCCCGAACGTGAGACGAACAGCCGTGTCACGTCTAGACACCCAAGTCAGGAACGATTTTATTCGACCATTCCTGATAAATACGTTTGAGCAATTGAAAACTTTACTGCTCAATACGGTTAGTTCTTCAATATATCTTCTCTATTTTTCTTCTCTCTTCGATTCATTGAATTACGATTTTTATTTGATTTTTATTGCATTATTTCACGAGTAATTTTAGCGATTTATTGCGAATGAATTTTTCAACCACACTGCTCTGTGATAGTACATGGTTAAATGTGCTTCAATGGAGAATTTTATTTTCTAGCATGAAACAATGCAAATGGCAGATCACGCTTATTTCTCGTCGAGTAGAATATCACTCCTTTTTCTTTCATTCTGAAGGTGTTTAGATTTAATTTCCTTTACTGCAATGAATGATTAATAATAAATGAAAATAATATGATCGGAAACACGTATCATTGTCCAGTACAACAGATAAAGCCCTTTGAAATTCTCGCTCTCAAAATATATAAGGATTTTTCCACACTATACAATTCGAAAAGCCCAATACTTATCCAAATAGGTCTTCAAATTGGTGAGAATTTTTCCTCCGCCGAGAGTTAACAGCAGTCATTGATGCTGCAACTATATATATATATATATTTTCTCCTCTTCCCTTCCAATTCCGACCATAACGACCCACCATTGAGACTCCAATGTGAAGACCCCCTCATTGGAAAACCTACAGGGTGACCGTGTCAGCACTTTACCACATCGTTCAACTCAAAGACTCGTACTACAGTTCCAACGTCTATCAGCCAGTATATTCTTTTACTTTTTCCTCTAACTTTGGAAACATCTTTTTTTACCCAACTATCAGCGGACAATTTCCCCACGAATTTTACAAACTGTATAAAACTTTATTTTTACGATTATCGATGTAATTTCCGCCGCATTTACACCCGTTATATCAACTCGTTTTTTCCATTTTTTTTCCCGTCATATTGGATTATTAAATTTGATAACAAGAATCTTCCGTTGTAATCATTGGTTTGAAATCTATTCAATGATCGGTTTTCCTGTATAAATTACAATGTGTATAATAACTTCTATCATCCAAGATAACTAGACAGAGTGGAGAAGAGGAAGTGTGAGTACATAAGAATTATACTGTTATGGCAAGGGTTAAATTGAGAGTTTGTTTGGTATGAAAACGACGTAAATCGTTTACATTTTGACACAATGTGATTTCTTAGGTTCATGTAGGAACGTGGGCCGCACAGACAAAACGAATACAGAGTATGAAACAGCCCAAAGAAGTGGAGGAAAATGAAGGAGAGAAAAAGCAAATGAAATATGTAGAGAAAAAACCTTTTTTTTCGGAAGATGCCGGGAAAAAAAAAATTGCAGAGTGTGCGTGGGTTGAGTCTAGAATCAACGCTTTTAAAATAATGGGCGTATGTGAAATACGAAAGTGAAAGAAGTTAAGAGAATGAATAAAAACAAATAAAGCGTTGAAGAATGACGGAGGTAGAAAAAATATATATATAAACACTGAAAATGTACACGAGCCTTTGTCCAAGCTTCAACGGTGAATACTACCTCGCTAGTTTCTTTAGAAAGCACAACAAGCAACCCCCTCCGGTTCATTCGTTTCACTGGTCATGGACGTGGGCCACATTGGACCGCCAAGTATCCTTGGTAGTCGTTGGATGTCGCAGTGCAATAATTCCATTTGTAATTACAGTCGTAATATATCGTTTTTTTTATCCACCTCTCTCCTCCGCAATACCTTATTTCTTTCATTATTTCTGGCTCTCTCTTTTCCCTCCAATTTCGCCTGACTCTTTCCCTCTCCCAAACTCAACTATTAGAATCGATTGGAGCCTCAATTGCGTCATTCCTTGACTGAAAATAATTGAGAATTTCTGTGAAGAAGAGGCAAATTTTTCCCTAAATTCCGAGAATTTCACAGTATTAAGAGTTTCAATAAATTGAACGAAAATAGTTGGCAAAAATTGTAATGGCTCGTATATTATGAAAGAAATGTGAGTTGACAGTCTATCTCTTTCTTTTTCTCTGGAGTCCGAAGGAAAAGTAGAGCCATTGGATGACTCGCGAGTTGAAATTGGAGGCGCGTGAATGTTTTGAGAAGAAACAAATGGTGTAAATTGAAAGAGGGCAAACGGTCCCTCTGTCCTGTTGTGTTTAAAATGGCAATTTGCGAGCTTGAGATACGGCCTATATATATCACGTGAAACACACAAAGTAGTGGGGCAGATGGGGTGGTTCGATAGTCATCCTCCCTCTCCTCTTCATATCCTTTTTCCTTGTTTTTTGTTTTTTTTTTTTATTTTTCCCAAAGGATTATGTATATACTCGGTGAGAGACCCCAAACGAGGCACTTCTTATAGCTGAAGAAGGAACTTTATAGTTGTACTATAATGTTCGCCTTTGGGCTCCCTCTCACTGAATCCTTTTTCCCTTCTCTCTATCCTTAAAACGTATAAACCATGATGCTGGAATATATATTCCGCCATTGGTGGGCAACGAGCGCAAATGCATTTCTTGTGTATTTTCTCCCTCTGTTCCCTCCGCTACTTTTTTAAAATCCCGTGCGACTAAACGATTCACCACGGTACGAAAACCGTGTATTTGAATATTCCTCGAGAGCTGTATCATTCCCGCAGTCCTTCTTCTCTTCGTCTTTTCTTCCAATCAAAATATTTAAACGTATTCAATTCTCTTTCTCTTAATTCACAATCGTGTGAAATCAATTCTATGCAATCTGTGAGATAAAATTATTCGGATTTTTTTGTCGACCGAAGGCTTCTACAACCTGAAAGTGAAGAAAAAAAATTGCTCAATAATGTAGATCTGTCAGAGTAATTTCTCCATTTTTTTCATAAAGTCCTTGCAAAAAATTACCAAGTCACACTATCATGAATTTATGTGCTCACACGGACATTTGAATTTCATCTCAAGGACATTAGTCGGCTTTTTTCACAGCCGCATTATCTTAGATCCAATCTATCCGGAGGATCGGTCTTAACTCTCCGGATATCTAATACTCTATTCGTGAAAACACACGGCTTTTTCGTTACTCACAAATGTACGTGCGCACCAGGGGAGTTGGTTTTATATAATATATATATAAAGTCTTTAACGTTCCAAGTAGTAATGAATTTTGCTAAGGAGCCTGGGGAGAAAATCCAAGAGTCATTAAATGGTTCAACCATTTTTTTTGCCCTTTGCCAATTCGAATTTACCCTTTTGCGGAATAGCGAAAGAATTGAGAGTGAATTGAATGTAACTGATGCAGTGTGTCGAGTTTGCGAACTACTTTTTCACCCGCAAACAGCTGAATGTGTTTGTATTTATTTGAGGATGTTTGCGCAATTTTCCATTCGACTTCATGATAGAGGGCTTAATGTCATCACATGGTTTGACAATAAAGGAGATAGAGAGAGGGATGGAGGACTAGTGGGGTCGTTTCGGGTTTGTTCATGGTTTCGGGATAGTTATATCGAGGAAGTGATGAATGCTAATTAGGCTTTTGGTATACGGTGGTATTGTATTACAATAGGGTAGCTTGACGAAATTTACCATACACTATCACCATGAATTACGCTCGGTTTACTCGTAATGTTATTTAAACCCTGTTATAAAACTCCAAAATTACATTGATAAGTTTTTATGAATATGCTGAATAATTCGTTACTTCTTTATTTCTCTCTAACATTGCCATTAAATTAAGTGAATGAATTCACTGGAATATATTCATGCAAATATGTTGCAATTAGAATTACAATTTAAATGGAGTGATTAAAGTTTACGTGAGATTAAAATTTTCTTTCGTTTTAGTTTCAACAAAAATTCTTTTGTGTGCACTCGTGGTTAATGGATTTTTTTTTTTTTGTTTTTTTATTCAGAGGCTTTAATTACGAGAAACATTTCGGAATCATTGGTATTTCTTTTTCGATTGAAGTGGTCTTTTGTGTGAGAGAAGGACAGTAGAAAGGCAGAGAGAATTCCTCGAATGCGAGAGGATGGGGCAATTGCAAAAGAACTCACTTTGAAGGCTAAATAAATAAAAATAAAAGAAGGACTCATCGAACTTTATCCAGTGTAAAATTTTTACATTGAACCATTGCGTTATCCATTTCTCTTTTATTTCTCAGTGAATAAACAATACAGAAAGACTGGCCGCGATGTTACGGTATTTGACGGTTCTCTACTACTAGCACAACGTTTGGGATGGATAAAAGTGCGCAGCACAAACTCGAGTTCGACTCCCGTCGAGCGACAGAAACGCCATAAGCAACCAATTTAAATGTAAATTGAAAACCACCGTGGCATACAAATTGTTCGACTCAGCGTCAAAATATACTGGGCGAGAGGAGCTAAGATCAAACAGAAGACACGGCCGGAAGGGTGAATAGGCTGATATAATACGAGAGAGAGAGAGAAAGATTATTGTGTATGAAGTGTAGAGAGAAGGGTGAAAATTGTCCGGGAAGAAAGGTAGAGTGAAATGGATAGTATGGCTCATGGCCTTGTGTTATACTTATTCAAGAAGAATCTGAAGTTGATAACAAGAATGACTTCTCGTACTTCTTCCTATCCTCTTCTGCTCTTGCTTCCATTCCTCTCTGTATTACTGCATTCTCTGAATTCATGACATTCCACTTTTATTTATGTATAGAGAATTCGAATTGTAATACATTTATAAAAGTTACAACTCGTAGAATGTCTTCTTCCGTCTGTGCAATGTCAAATGATAATCGTCTCATGATAATACTTGTCTCGAATAACTTTAATTTTTGAAATACCGATTATTCTTTATTCATTATTTCGTTAATTCTCGTTTATAATTAGTGCTCCACGAGTGGTTCAAAAAAATAACTGATTACTCATTAGAGACCATTAAATTTTCTCATTAATTTCACTTTTTTTTTGGGACACAGAGAATTGGACATTTTCCAGTAGCACTCACTGGATACAACTGAAATATCATTTGTCCTTGGTGAATGCAGAGACACAAACCAGTGAAGCTGTGAAAAAAAAACAAACTCTAGAGCATGGAAAAAAAATCAATTAAAAAAGGGAACCATGACAGAAATCAAGTAGTGGAAACGCGCAAATGCGAAACGCATTGTTAACGTTGTTTTAATTGGTTCAGTATGGCGGTTAAAGGTTACGTGGGCAATGCGGAAACTATGGGTGTAAACGAAAATGATGGGGGGAGATGTCATGGGCTGTGAACAAACACACGAGGGGGCGGCCCAATGTGTTTCATGCTCTTCTCTTCGCTTTACCGCCCTCCCTCCCCTCGCTCCTCGACCCTTTTGTCAGTGTTAGGGGTGTGAAAAATTCAACGAGGCGGGAATGACCCCCGTAACAGCAGCGAATCAAAGGCGCCATGAGGGGAAAAAAAATTGAAGAGAAAAAAAAAAGAATGAAGAAATGAGATTGGCACATTTAGTAAAGTTTCTTCTCTTGTAACACTCTCGAGTTTGTGCTCGCGTGCATTTAAGAATAAAACTGAAGAGAGAATATAACTATAAGAAAAAATAGGTATGGTAGATCGCGTGCGAATGCACGACTCTAGGATGTAGAAATTCAAGGAGAGAGAAAGTGTACAGATGCATGACGATGAAGTGAACACAAACCATACAACGTGATGTTATACATAAGATGATATGTGGCTATTTATATCATTATATAGTGGCGTTGTTTTTTTTTTTTTTTGTTTATTTCATTTGAAAAGTTGGAGAACGTGAGAGTCTCAAGTTTTTCATATAATTCCGAGTGTTTCTGTATATTTGCTTTTTCCTCTGTTTTGTTTGGCGAAATGAAGAAAAAGATTGAGCACTGAGTACTCAGGGAATAATAGAAGGATCGATGAACGAAAGTGCTAATTTAAATTACGACGCTTTTCGCCTGGGCTAACAGATTGGTAGCATAAATTTTAATTAACGAAATGGGCCAACGCCACAGGATTCGCTTGGTAGCCACGCGGCGGGTACCATCAACATAATTAACCCATCTAGACAGAGATGCATGCGCATCATTATTAGAACATACCGCCAATGGTTATGGAATTCAAATGCTCACTTCTTTATCAATGACTTTTTTCTTATTATTTAATTCATTTTGTTTGAAATTAAAATCGCGTCATCAAAAAGGATATGATAAGTCTTTATTAATGTTATTAATCAGCTCTGTTATTCGGGGATAAAGGATTCAATTAATGTATTTTTTCCATTGGATTTATTGTTGCAGTACGAAATGGCTATTCCTGCGTTCCAGTTGCACTCTCTGAGGGCCTGGATATACGATTAAATACAGCAGTTCGTGCAGTGAGATACGGTGTAAATGGTGTAGAAGTTTGGGCAGCACCATCGCGCAGTCCACATACAAATCCAACGGTATATAAGGCAGATGCTGTACTGGTGACTCTACCACTGGGTGTATTGAAAGCATCAACTCCACCCTCAGCAGTTGCATTCAATCCGCCATTGCCGGATTGGAAATCCCAGGCGATTCAACGACTTGGTTTCGGGAACCTCAACAAGGTAAAGCCTTTTGTGAATTGTATATAGGTAAGGGATATGCAGATGAGAGAGAATGGTGGATGATTGTGGATACAGCCATAGGAATCGATGAGGAATTAACTCCAGACAGTTCCTGGTGAAATCATTCGAGAATTTAGAGTCTTTGGGATAATATCCCTAGGATCGTTTTAATGTATCAGGATTCCCAGTGCTATCAGTCAATTCGCGTCGATTTCCCTCCGGAACTGAGAGAACTATCACACAAAATCTCTTCAGTTTCAATTCATTGCTAATGTTAACATGTAATCGATAACTAGAGTATAGAGTAGAGCTCATTGGCTCCATTCAGCGTAAAAAAAGAAGCAGTTCTCTGAGAATGTCTAACGATAGAAAAAATCGATTCCTCTTCATGATTTCTATCAGCAGATCTCTTTCAGTGAACTTCTTGACCCCGTTCTTCTTCATTGACTCAAGCTTTCTAATTGTTACAGGTTGTACTCTGCTTCGAGAGAGTATTCTGGGATCCTACAGCTAATTTATTTGGTCATGTTGGTAGTACAACGGCATCACGCGGTGAATTGTTTCTCTTCTGGAATTTGTGCAAGGCACCAGTGCTACTAGCACTTGTGGCTGGCGAGGCTGCTTGCGTTATGGAAAATGTCAGTGACGACGTTATTGTTGGCCGTTGCATTGCTGTACTGAAAGTAAGCCATGTATTTTTATGCATGAACACACTATCACAATTCCAACACATCCTCCGTCTGTTTTGTACGTTTCCCATTGCCATTTTCCTGTCTCACTTCCGTACCTAACACTTGTTTTTTTTTCTTCACCTTTTATTCATGCCACATACATCTTGCACTTTCCTCCTTGACAAAGAGGCATTCGAAAATATGCAGGAGACAACTTAAGAGTCAAGTGCGGTTTGAAAAGTCAGGCACTCAACTCTGTGTGTGTGTGTTTATATATGTATATATGGTTTGTTGAAAATTCCGTCTTGTATTTTCCGCTAGGGAATATTTGGTAACCAAGTCGTGCCCCAGCCGCGCGAGAGTGTTGTTACAAGATGGCGTGCAGATCCTTGGGCACGTGGATCCTACAGTTTTGTTGCTGTTGGAAGTTCTGGTAGTGACTACGATTTACTTGCTGCACCCGTTGCACCACCTCCACCACCAAATCAACCTACTGGTGCATCGCAACCTCAGCCACGTGTTTTCTTCGCTGGTATGTTTTATTTGAACGGATGAAAAATAAATAAATTCTACTCTCATATTTTTTCAAAGTATTCATACATTTTCCATAACTCTACCTGAATTTCAACTTTTACAGTGAATTTTTATTCACTGAATTGGAATCATAGCAAAATCATATTTTTCAAATTCAGAAAATATGTAAATGGATATTTGTTAATGTGTAATTTACAGTTGGATCAACAAAGTATCACTTCATGATTTTTTGTAGTATTTTCGTTCAATATTCACGATTGAATATGTGAATTTGAATGCAATTCATACATGAAAAAAATGATTTCTTGTTTCAATAAAATATTCTGTTACCTCGCCGCACTGTACAAACACAATCAGACAAATGTTATTTCATTTGAATTGATGCTCTGGTTGGAAGAAGAGTTTGGTTAAATGTTCATTGCAATTTACAGGAGAGCACACGATACGTAACTATCCAGCAACAGTACATGGTGCATTTCTGAGTGGATTAAGAGAGGGCGGCCGTATAGCGGATCAACTTTGTGGAAGTCCTTATGCACCACCGAATTCAACGACTTCCGGTGTTTCACCAAGTGGAGTATCATCGGTAACCACACCAGTTGGCTCTGCGCAATAACATCGTTGTTATTCACGCAAAACTACTGTAACTGCACCTTCCCTCTCTCGGTTGGTCTTTGTCTTTCTCTAGTTTCATCACCGCAATATTAAATTCTCCAATCCCACTATGATATTATTCACGTTTTGGTTTTTATCGTGTCGAGGGCAGCAGTGAGAAACGAGTCCAAAATAATAATACACAGCTCTGCTTTTTTTTATTATTAATTTTCCATTCTCTTGGATGGCATTAATTTCAGTTTTATTCTGAAAGTTTCAATGACATTCGATTATTTGGTATTATTTCAATGCGATGTCAGGGGACTCTTGTGTTTATTGCGTGCTTAACTTTTATTGCTTCCGAAAGTTTCATATTATGATCTCCAATGAGTTTCGAATAAATATTTCAATTGAATTTTTAATATGTATCGATGAAAAATTACGTGGAATTTAATTTCATCATATTGCACCTTTTTCAAAATTCCACTTATCCAATAAAAAATTCTAACCAGAAATTCCACATGATCGTTTTCAATCTAAACCAGCATTCATTTGTACTCGAATTTGGCTAGAATAAACGAAAAGAATTGGTTGGGGAAAAAAAGGAGGGAAAACTATTGGTCACGTTGGAATAGCGTAAAATCCCCAATAGAGCTGTATCAAAGAATTCCAGGGATAAAAAGAGGAAATGAAAAGTCTGGATTCAAACTACAGAGCTTTATTGAAAAGTTGCCCTTGTGACTCGAGCAATTGTACAGTTGTATATTTTTATCTGGCTTTTGTGTGACCAGGTCAGGTAGGTTTGAAACTTTACTCGCTTTCCAACGATTTCCAGTATTCCAGTATTTCAAAGGAAGGAACAACCAATTATTTTTTTTCTTTGCATTTTTTTTCCGAACCAGTATTTTTTTAATCGAAACAAAAACTTTTGTTTTATCTTATCCACAGGGAATATATGGACACGTGAGGACATTTAAAAGAAGTGCATTTATGAGATATGGAGAATTATGGAGAATCATCAACTTATTTTTGGCATCATTCTCTAAGGATTCAACATGAAAGCATAAAAATTCTTAAATATTCATTATCTCCAAATTCAGATGACTGTCTGCTCTTCTCTGATTAAAATATTCATTTTGAATAGAAGACAAAATGAACATTTTTAACTCCAATTTTCTGTCATGAATTATTATCAGTAACATGAAGTGATTTATTCATTGAATAGAAAATGAATAGAATGACATGAATTTCCGATTGATGAATATTTGATAATATTTCCTTCTTCTGAAATGGGTTTTCTGTTACAAAATAATGAATGAAGGTATCCTGAAATTGCATTTATCGGGGCATTTAAGGATCAAAAGAAGTAACTGTCAGGTATCCTGGGAGATTGAATACTACCTCTATTTTTTGAAGATTCCTTCCACGTAGAAATTCTCAGTGGCTGATGCATATTTCAAAAGTAATAGCTGCATCATTCATTTCCGATTTTTTTAAACGAGAATTTGGATGAAAATTGCATAAACATCAATGGAATTACATGAATAAAGTTCAAATCGGAAGGAGATAATTATTATTTCCCAAATATTCTAAATATGTACTTATCTCTCCGAGTCTAAATAAACCCTATCAATCGAACTAAAAGAAGCAATTCCGGCCATCTGCTAGACAAAAAGGAACCGCAAAGTTAATTTTCGCATATACATTGACACATCTTCATCGTTGGAAGGTTGCGTGCTCACACTAGTGTAGTTCAAGCAATTTTCCTATTCAACATAAATGGATTTATATAATAGAATCTGAAATACGTACTCAGCAGCACCTGCTATCCTCTAATAATACAATGAACCTGACGGTGAATAGCAAAGCTCCCTAGTCTGATTATAACTCCATCGTCGTATACCAGCATTGCTTCTCTCTCACACATCTGCATCAAAAACCATAATGCTGAGCACATGAATTTACTTTAATTTTGCCACCGAAAATTTACGGTATCCAGTGTAATTCCAAATGCTGATACGAACCAGCCCGGTTAAATTAACATTTCCCGGGATTTATTTGGGGAAAAAAACGAGCTCCCCATTCATAAAGCGACCACAAGTCCCATCAATATGCCGCTTTATCACTGATGAGAATTCCCTCACTTTTGCCACCTGAATAATAGGGGAAATGATAAGTCCTATTGTTCTTGATCGTGTGAATGCATGATAAAACATATGGAAAATGCAAAAAATATTTCACTCTACGTTATCAAGTTTAACTCTATCTATCCCCTTGCTCCCCCTCTATTTCACTTGTTCAATGTCCTCGAAATCACTTCTGGCCAATGACTCTGTTGGTTAGCAAATCAAAGCACTCAATCGAGTACGGTTCGCACTATAGGCTTTTTGTCTGTGACAAGTCAACCGTATTTTCAGATAATCGTGAATGGATCGATTCAAATTTTCGAGATAACTCACTCGACATTACTCAAATAACCATCAATCTATCAATGAAAAAAAATAATTCACAATGCAATGAAGAATTTGTAAATTATTGAAAAACTCTAGAATCCTGAAAGATTCCCACGTTAATCGAAATTCAGTCGGTTGATGGGAATGTAATTACCCGTGAAATAATAATAATGAATAAATTTTCAAATAATCCAGATATTTGAATACACAATTATTTTGATTACCAGCGCATTGAAACAGTGGCCAAAAAGGGTGCTTGGAAATTAGCCCATAAAATAGCCCTAATTACCAAGCAATCGTTCGCGTGCCAAGTTTATCCAACTTTCAATGCTCAGCCTTCCTCCAATCTGACATTAAATTTGCCTTCTCTCTCGTTCTTCCCCCTCGTCGCCGTGCGAATTTCTGGCTCTCATTTCATATCAATAAGTCATGCTTGAACCAGTGCCAAAATTCAATGGGGGAGAATAAAAATTGAATGATAATTTTATGAAAAATTCATTCAATTATCCCACGTTAATGTAAATTATTCCGATATTCATTGAAATATTGGGAATTAATAATGTTCACATTATTAACAGGTGCGAGTAGAGGATTGGAGGAGAACTTTCATCGCCACCGATATTTCATGTCTGCACAAGAGACTGCTCGTTTTCAGTTAACCCTCCCTCCTATTCATACCTCCGTGTGATTCTCCCTGGTCTTGTTAACGGGCCAAAACCATTCCGCAGACTCAATCCATATCATTCCATTCTTCTCTCACTCACAAAATTCTCTGGTATTTCGTTTTCGTGGGGAAAAAGGCTTTTCGTGGAAAAAAGGAACGGTGGGTAAAAAAAATGCGAAAAGCCCTCTCACAGTATCTCGCGGATAGGGTACGTGTCCGTACCAACTAATGTCTCGTTATTCGGGTAATTTAGGGTGGGCACCGCTCGGTGACTTCAAATCACCTGTTTCTAAAAGCCGATTTGGCGTTAATTTAGTGTCGATTTAAGTTGAAAAGTTTGTCCCTGGAGTCGTTTTTTCCAATAAGTTCACCTCAGTGAGGCTCGTTGTACGTGATGTGAGAGCAACATGAGATGTGAAATTGTTGAAATACCAATATTTCATTCAATTTTAACGTTCTTAACCCTCCTCTCTCCTTCTCCTTCTCTTCTCCTTTTTTATTATTAAATTCTTGCGGATAATGAATATTGCTTCTTCTACTTAATGAAAGAATTCCTTGAAATAACATCACATTACTAGGCTATTAACTTTTTTATTCTTTCGATTGAGAAATTATCGATTCATTCGTAGAAGATGAATAAATTTGTATGATTATTCGCGAGATTCCAATTATTTATATATCTATCAAGTTTTATGAATTTTATGGAGAGAAAAATCATTATTCATTCATCATTTCGTTTTTTTTTTCTTTTTTTTTCAACAGAAAATGAATAAATGGCTCAATCTTTTGATTTTATGGTGTTGAATGCTAGGCATCTTTTTCTTAATATTTCAAAACTTGTCTCACCTAATAAAATTAATTGAATGGTAAACGATAAAAAAAATTCAATGTAGATTCATTTGCCAAGAGTTTTGAAACTAATGGTTTTACGATAAATATTCAGAGGATTTTTTTGTACCAAATTTCATGGAATACGAAAAAGATCCCCTGATAAATTCTCGTAAATCTCATAATTCCCGGGATATTTGCAAAATGATTTTTATCCCATATTAAAAGCTTCACAGAATATCCCAGGGACAAATTGATTTTTTATGAGAACTCTGATTGTAGAGAAAACTTTCGTGATATTTCACAAAAAAACCGATCAACTTATTGACCGCAAGAAAAAAAACTCATGTTTCACTATTCCACTACGGAATTCTAAACAGTAATAAACCCTCCAATATAACTTGTCAGAGGAAGAAAAAAAAATATACGTAGAATGAACAAATATTATATACCCAATCACACTAATAAAACTGAATTATCTGTATTATTTACAGCTGTCGTAGGTAGATATGATTTATCGACAGAATTCGTCGTTTATATACGAGTACGAGGCCATAAAGTTCGTAGTTCGGGCTTGTTACATATGCCCCAAAACCCAGAGTGAGCCGAGCATCTCTCTTTCTCTTCCACACACACACACACAAATTGCACGTATGCACACACGCGCTCTGTAAACCCAGCATCAAACTAACTCAACCATTCGGCCTCTTCTCATTCCACTCAGTCGAAAAGCCCCTCTGGATATCGACCAACAAAATTTTCAACGTTGTGTCACGTACTTGTATAAATATCATGTATATGCAAAATTTCGTTTGAAACACCAATGTACCCCTCCCCCTCTCTACTCATTATAAAATACAGTGACGTTGGATCTGATTTGGCTGGTGGTTTTTGGTACCGATTGTTATATTTGACACCGACGTTGGATTTGTGTTTTCGTTCGTTCGCATGGGTTTTCTCATTTAAAAAATAATCGAATAATTCACGGAGTACGAAAAACTTGAATGAATAGAGTCAATGCACCTATTCTGAATACCATTTCCGAATATTTTGATTCATGGAATTATTTCAGAGACTTATTTAAGATATTTCCAACAACAAACATTTGCATTTGTTTGAATATACAATCCCAATGGAAATATCAAAAATTAGAACACAAGTAATATCATTAATTACTGATTACATTGGGCAAACGAATAATGTAACACAACGATCAATAGAAGTTCATTAAACTAATGTTAAATTGTGTAAATATTAGTCATCGTCCGTGAAACCATACGTCGACGTGATATTTACTACATTCACCTCCAGCAACGTATTTACTCTGGCTAACCGGACATTACGCAGTTGATAGTAGCAAAATGTAACGTCCAGTTACCAAATTAATTAATATCATAAATAATGCAAATTGAAATAAATAAATGACTACAGAACTAAAAATTCTCATTAACCTAAACCCATAGGTCCTCAGTCATGTGAAGGACAAATAACAGTTGGTTAAATAATTCAGGGGTTTCAAAGAATTAGTTGATTAATGCGAAATGAGGGTGGACTAGTGTGACAGTATTTTGTAAGGGGGAGGGGCAAGTGAAATTGGAAATTACAGGACCAAGTTTAAGTGTACGCATGAATGCACCGCTACATTTTCGACAATGGAACACAAGAGGAAACGCACGAGCATGTATATATTAAGTTCTATGAATGTTGACCTCATTCATGGTGTAATTGACACAGATAGTTTTGTAGAGCGAAAGGTTGTGATGAAAAGGCTCTGCATCCTCTTTGATTTTAATTCGGAACTTATAGAATTTTTATTCATGGTATCAAGCCCAATAAACAGACGTTCAAATATTACCGAATTAAAAAGCACGAAACATAAAAGTTTATAAGTTTTACGAGAAATCATGAAAAAAAAAAGTGGAGTGATATTCATGATGATAATTTCATCCGGCAATCATCAACAATCCCGATCAAACAATAAAAACATCATAAATAGTCCAAGTATCCAACATAAACGATGAATAAATCACGACAAATTATTGAGTATCAGAGAACTCAGTGAGAGAGGGAAGGATCGATCGATGGAGATTACTCTGTGTATACTTCACTGAACTAAGTATCGATTTTCTTTCTGAAGAAATATCGCTCGGTATTAATTCAAGTGAGCGTTAAATTCAGTCTCAAGAATCTTAGATCCTTACCTACAGTCGATGATAGAAGAGTCGTGAGGCACTTGAGTTTACCAAGTTTCACAAGGTACTCGACAGAGTACGCTGAGTTGGCCTTCTCTTCCCTCTCTCAAACAACACTATTGTATAACTATCCTTGACGTACGTGCGCGTTCACCCCCTAATTCGGGTAATTAATAACAGGAACGCTCGGAGGCTCGACTTGAATCTCCCTATCTACCCATAGATACATATATATATATATATGTGGAGATAAGGAATTTCAGGAGTGCATCCCGGAGAAGATTTCCTGCTCTAGATTGCATGCATAATCGGGAGATTACTCAGAGGTAAGAGGGAGAGAGAGAGAGAGAAGGAGAGACACTGTTGATATATATATAACGAGAGAATTGTCATAAATGTAACGCATGTGTGATGTTATCTCCGATCAATCGATCAAACAGTTATCAGATCAATTAAAATATATTTTACTCGATCATTCATTCGAATTGAAATGTTGCACACAATTAACGCTAATTAATCAAGTACGATTAATTAATCTGTGTGTTTTTCATGGGTAAAACGATTGAATAAGAAAATTGACGAGGAACGCTTCGTCCTTCACGATAATTAATTGACGTGTTACCCATGAAAATCGTAAACAGGTTCAAACTGCTGCAGAAAGGGAGACGGAGAGAAGCATCGTGAACCTTGGAACATAGCAGTTAGGTCTTCATTGGGATTCTCAATAGCTGACCCACCCGATGCTGTTCGTCAAAGTCCTCGAGAAGGATTTAAACAGTCTCTCATCGTACCACAGAGAGACTTAGGAGATTTATCGAGAGTATACGACATATTTTGATGGACTCATTCTGCTCTGCACATTCTCTCCGAATTAAATGGTAATAAAAATGTCATTTACCATTACATAATACAAGCATGAAAGTCCTCATTTATTTATCTAACACTCTCACCCGATTTTATCGTCATAGTCGAGGGTTTTCTCGTATTTTGTACAATGGAATGAACATTTATTGCCTGATACTGAGCTCGACGTTTGCCGATTCCAGGCGCGTTCATATCTGTCGCTTCTTTTTATTAAGGAAAAAGGAGGCAAACAATGCCCCCACCCTTGAAACTATTGTAGAATTTTTTCTCTCGTCTTTTTTCCCTTTTTCTCCCCCGGGGAGTTAATAAGAATGAATTTCTGGAAGAAGAGTCCCAATGGAGCACTGTGGCCCGTTAATGCTTCCTCTTTTGTTCTCGGCACTCACTCGACTGCCTCGCTTGGGGACAGACTCATAGATGGATGCATAACAGGGTGAGCAGTGGGGGAGAGAAGGGGGTCACGCAAACATTTTCTGGTCTGGAGAGAGACGGCTGAAAATGCATTATGACTGAACTGGTAATGGCAGACCGCACAACTGTCGATGCAATTTTTCTTCTATTTTCATTTCCATCTCTTAATCTTCCGGTTTCTCTCGTTTTTCATTTCGACCCTCACGTATCCATTCACTTGCCTCGGTTTGAAGCCATCGGGCCAATTGAATGGATTTGTTTTTGGCTGGAAAACTGCAATAAAGACACTCATACACCCTCACTGGCCCTCTCATGTTATCCTTGAAGTTATTCACGCTGATATAAAGGAGTAACTGGCGTCTCTTCCTGTCTAGTCGTTTGGTTTTCAAAAGATTTTTACGATCTGTACAATCGGTGAGACGATTGCCCGCAAAATATCCAGTTTGTGGGTCTTTTGAAGATTCTTTTCTTTTTCTTCTTGCGACATGTTTATTGATTCAATTTGTCACAACAAATAGCTATTATGTAGAGTGCTTCTTTCGGAAATTCATGGGATTTTATTGGTATACAGTATCTATTTTTATTGGATTTTTTCGAAATAATTCTCGAGATCGAATTCAGAATTTTAAAGCGTGAAGGGATTTTGAGAGCAGTAAAGTAAAAACTACAATTTTTTATATATATTTTTTTTTGAGGGATTAACTTTTTATTTCAAATGAAAAATCCACAATTTTTTCATTCTTTTCGGTTGAAATTTTATGTTTTTACGAATCACAGCATATGAACGTTAACGGGGAATTTGAACTGAGGGAAATTTCTATTTATTCTTCAAATTTTCAAAAATGATAAAATAAATGAAAGGATAAAATAGAATACAAGATAGAATGGAATGATGTTGTGAAATATTTATATTTCGAAAACTGTAAATTTCGATAGAAGTAACACATGAATGAATTTAAACAAAAGAAACACTTCAATCAGAAACCCCATTGAAAATTTTATCTTAAAACATTTTCAACCTCGTTCAATTTTCTTCGATTTTCTCCCGCATTAATTGCGAAGTGAAATTCTTCAATCAATATTGACTTTTTGATACTCATTACTGATATTATCGCCTATCGGAAATTAATCATAATCAATGAACTCTCAATTAAGCGAGCTGCGAAGTTTCCTGAATAGTCTCCCAAAAGAAGGGAAAAACAGAGAAAACACCCAACGGGAAAAAGAAGTAAAAATTACAAGATCAAATCAAGTTACGGTCCTAATGGATCTTTGATATTCTTCTGTACACTCTCAGGCAAGAGATGCCCAAAGTAACTAGAGAGAGGCAAAGTTAAAGGCTCGTACAGGGGCCAACTTTCCTCGATATTCTCCCCTCCCCTGAAGACACTACCGTTAATTAACAAGCATTAATAAATATTAGTTCCACCGAAACTTCCTACTGATGTTCTCTTTGAACGTCTAATAAACGAATGAAAAAATCTCTCGAAAAACATCAGAAAACTCCACAAAACATTAAACATCAACTAATTGATTCATACAATCGATAATTTCCATTGATTCGATTGATAGATCAATTTAATCGAAACTACTGATATTGAAGTTTGCATAATGGATATTTACAGTGGATAGCATCATTGTCGTCTCCTTGTACCCTCAAGAGCCAATTTCCTGCCACGAAGCGCTTCCCTGACAGTGAAGAAAGAAGGAAAAAACCAAAATAAAGGGGGAGAAGCGGAGAGAGACAGGAGCATGAGAAGGTAGAGGAGAAAGAGCTCGGGTAACTTTTTGATCACATTAGCGCCGCCCAAGAAGGATTTAGCGACTCACGTTCTATTTCTGTGCTCACTAACCGAACTTGCTAACACTTGGATGAACGATCGTCTTCTCTCTGTCTCTCTCTCTCTTTCTCCATCTATCCCTTCTATTTCATTCTCTCTCGCTCTGCCTGAGCCCTCCTATTCCATTATCACTAACGCAATTGGCACTCTCGGGCACCTTTCTCAAATGAGACTTTGATTACACTTGGAGAGATTTTCTCTGTTCTACGTCTATCAGATGCTTTATTTCATTCTCCGATTTTCCGCGGTTATTCGACTTTTCTTTTTCCCCACTTTTTCTCTCTGTCTATCTGTGCAAATTCATGAGTACTGTAATGGGACTTGAGGATAATTTAGGATTGGTACAGGATGGAGCAAAGTGTATTTTGAACAATTGGCAATTCGAGGGGAAGAACATCAACCAGTTGCTTCAATGCAAATCAAAGCTCAGAGAATTTGGATGGCTGTTCTTAAGGGGAATTGGATTGATATCGTAATGCACTTGGATGATCGATTGTAGGAAGTAAGGGAGAATCGGAAAGGTGAATGTGGGATGGTGGTACTTGTGTTTGATGGGAGCACTCAGGATTGGTCAGCTACAAGATTTTCCTGATTCTACTGGGTTGTCTATTTGGAATGGTCGGGGACTTTGTCAAGTAGTTGATGCAGTCATTTGCTAATGCCCTTTGACAATGATGACGAACATTGTAATAACAAAAATCCTTTTTCTTTCAACATGTTGGACTAATTATTGTCACTCTTTCACTCATCCCAATACTTCAATTCATCAATGCTATCAATGCAAGAAGCTCGATATTCATAGATCAAAAAAATCCCCGATTTCTCCCTCCACCTCTGTTCTCTCCATGAAAAACTTTTGTCCCGACGATCTTGTTATCGTACAAGTGGACAATTTACAAGTTTCACAATTTCGCACCAAACTGTACTCCCTCGTTCCACTCTGTACCTACTTTAGCATCCAAGGAGTTTTCTGTAGTCTTGGAAAAGTTGGCCATCATTACTCGATAGTTCCTCAGGGAGTAACCCAGGTACTTGTGGAATGGACTGTGGTTTGAGTGAAGAAGGAAGATGGAGATGGTTAAGAATTTTCGTGAGAGCTTTGCACCATGCTACTGGAATCTACTCCTTGTAAAAGAGAACTTTGAATTATTAAAAAACCGCAAAGGCCCACAAGAGTGGCCTACATCTCTATACGAAACTTTCTCTCCCCTTTAAATTTCAGTCTTTTTCCTGTGCCTTCTTCCTCACGATCTCTCTCGGTACATGGGGGATACAGTAGAAAAAAAAGGGGGAGTGAAAAAAATAGGAAGCAAAATATCACTTCGAGTTGATTTAGAAAGATGATTGGCCCGTCAAGTGAAATAACTTACAGTGATGAAAATGTGCACTCACTACTTCGTTACGTTTTGATCGGATATTGATTTAATTTCCGGTTTGTGTACAAAGCGACTGGCTGTGTGTATTTGCAGTCTGTGGTTCTTGTATTTGATGTGAAATGAAAGGGAAAGAAAACTGAAGAAAATAAAATAAAGAAACTTATTAAGAATGAGAGAAATTTACATAAAACGTAATTTTATTTGTGTATAAATTCGAGGAATGAGAGATAGTTGATGAAATTACAAGAATTGATTGAGTTGCTTTGTTTCGAGTAGCATCAAAGGAATTGCAAGACCGCAATGAAAGAGAAAGAATAAGACATGCTGGTATGACTACAAAAGTATGAGAAGAAGAGGGGAATAGGTGGTAAACTTTGAGGAATTGAGAATTCCAGTGAGTAGAAGCATAAAACAGATTTTATTTTCGTTTTATTTTTATTCTTTTCGGGGCATAGAATGAAGGAAAGTCCGGAGAAATAGAATAATGGATAGTGGAACTCGATAGTAGAAAAGTTGTGGATAAAAGGCTGAGACAGGAAGGGGGAGGAGAAGCATTGAGTTAGACTATAATGTCGGGGCAAATGCAGTAATAATAATCATGAAGATGTGAAGCGAGAAGAAAATATAGGGGAAATGAAGAAAAGATGAAGGAACAGGTACAGAGAGAATTGGAGAGAGGGTTCAATAGAGTAGGGAAAACGCCTTGGGTACCTGTGATTCGAATTTAATCGAAATTCGATAAAGAGTCTTTGGATAGGAATGGAAACAACGTGGTAGACAGAGATAAAAGAGACCAATGGGGTTGACCATGCCTTGTGGCACTCGATGGATAGAGAGGGAGAAAACTTATTCAACGGCCAATTAGGCAAACGGCATGTCAATTATGCGAATCTCACATCTTATCTTTGGTGGTTTAATTACCTCTACTTGTTTGATTAATACTGTAATTCGACGTAGAACGATACGGCATTGAATACCACTCAGACAAATGCTATCTTCTCGAGACAATTAAAGTAGAATTTTATTATTAATACTTTAATTATCGGCAATTATCCAATTTACATTTGCCAAATGCATTATACCGTTATCTAAAATTCAGTGAATATAAATTTCTTTATTCATTTCCCTAGAATTTCATTCAACCCCTTTTTCCCCTCTTCTATTACATTTATTTAAGGAAATCAATAGACTCAGAGTGCAAAGAAAAGACAAAAAGCTCCTGCAACTGGACGATGGAATGAACGAAGAGAGAGAGGAACTTCTCGAAACTGTACACGTTTGTCGAATAAAAATGAAATTGTAACTGGGCCAAACGGACAAGTACCAGCAGAATGAGAGAGAGAGAGAGAGAGAGAGAGAGAGAGAGAGAGGGAGAGAAATTCAGTACAGATACACTGACATGGCTATTTAAACAAAAAAAGAGAATATAAAGAAAGAAGAAAGGAGATAAGGGGGAGGTAGGTGAACGCGGTGAGCTGAGAGAAGTGCAGTAGTGCCGTGGGTAAAATATTTTTGTGATAAGACGAGTCTCTACGAGACTTTATGAAGTTGCGCAATATAAATGGTTGCGTTGTGGGTTTATTAATGGGATACGTGACTTGCTTTTGTAAGAGTCAAGGCTGGGAAGAATCAAGAGAGGGAGGCAGAGTGAGACTGAAAGAGACATAACTACTGATAGCTAATTTCACCTGCACGTTTATTCCGTTGAAAGCGAGAGTCAGGCAGAGCCAACCCCTTCCTCTTAGTCTCCCCCTTTTTTTGAAATCTCCGTTCCACTTTATTCACCCCAGTGGATCTTGCGACTGAACGGGTACGAAGATTTTCACTTTTTATCTTCATTATTTGACGTTTTTTTTATCTCCATTCTTTTCTTCTCCCAGCACCCCAATTCAGACTCACGTGATTCTGTATTATTATCGGATTCTCCGTGGCATTCGGAAATTAACATTTGGTACACTCGGAGTCATATTCGTGAGTAAACATTTTTAATTAAATCGAGGGGCGGCGATAAAGTGAGGAGCGAAGAGAGAGGGAGAAAACTGGCCTCGTACCGCCAGTGTCATCGCAATTTTACTTATATATATATATATACAATGTTGGGTACGACGGAAACCAGTACTCTTTCTGTACACCTCGTATACTCGGAGTAATATCAACAACTGCCACAACATTCACTGACAAATTATAAAGTCAAACGAAGCCTAAATGTTATTCAACATGAGTCGGGGCTCATGAGAGAGGAGGGGATGATTTTAATCTACTGTCTCATTCTATAATAATTCTGTGCTGGGTGTTTTTCCAACTGAGTTTTGATGTGTGTAATCACACGCATATAGAGTGTGGAACCGTCTGGTACTGATGAGGATATACTATCCCTCGTTGAACAATACTGTTTGGATGAACTAATATTAAACGAGTAACGTTATCTGGACACAGATGTTTCTACAACTTTCGTATGAATCCCAAAAATCCCCTAATGTAAACTTCAATTAGACTAACTGATTCATATTTTCTTTTACTTTTTTTTTTTAATCATTGTAATTCAATTGTGCTCGGTTCTTTATTAATCCCCTCTTGTTCGTCCCGGTTCGTACAAATACTCGTAATCTAATGAGTTAAAATGAACGAATTGGTTGATCAATACAATGATTTTCTTTGCTCAACGCGTTTACTGAGTGGTAATTTCAACGAGGAAGAGGCATTAAAATTAAAGAGAACAATCGAGTAGTGAAAAAATAAAATAATAAACTGTAATAATTCCAAAATCAAAACAGATCAATGCATTGAACATGACATGAAGTTGTAACGTGCGAAATTTATTGAATTATCATGAATTTGGAGATAATCTACTCAGGAGTGGCGGATTAACTTTTTTCCCAAATTTCCTCACAACAGAAAATTTAATTAACTTTTTATTCCTGTTTGCCATTTGCCGAAGATGGGCTCAACAATTGCAGAATCTCTTATTTCCTTGGAAAATAAAATTTTCGTGGATTCCCTCTCTCTCTCTCTCTCTATCAATTCCGTAGGGTGTTTCCCGTGTAATATCCTCGGATTTGCAACGGAAATCGAGTAAAATGAAGGCCTTCCGTCCGCAATCGGTGGTAACTGTGTTCTGATCGTACCGTTCTAGCTCTTCTACTCCCTCCCTCTCTTCTCAGCAATTTAACTACCTATTTGCCTCCACCCACTTTAAACAAGCACCCAATCATTCCCTTCACTATATATCCACATGATTCTCTCTATCTATGCCATCTACGGTAGTTATGCAGGCAATGATTGGGGGTGGCAATCTGTACGTTCAAAAATTGTCACGTCATCTGTCATTCCATCCATTCAAGTTTGAACTATGTGTATTGCTTGATAAACTCTGTTCGAACTCTACCAATTTACCTTGACAATGTGAGCTATGAAGTCATTCTGATTTACCATCAATTCACGTGGAATTCATCACATTTCACGATTTAATGGGAAAATTATGATTATCTAATAAATCATAATTTTCAAAAAATATTTATGTAGAGGAATAAAATTTACTTATTCATCTGATGATTTGACATATATGAACAATTAAAATGGAATTTAATTATTCATATCTTTTCCCCCTCATAATTCTGCCACCCCAAACTGTGAACAAAAGAAGAATTTATCCGACAAGATAAAGCCAAGTGAAAAAGTTATTTTTTCTTTTCCTAAATGAAATTCTCACACTGTGATAAATGATATTTCTCATCGTTTGAAGTTTTGAAGTGAGTGTCGAGGAGATTAGTAAGACAGTGGTAAAGATAAAGTACGTTGAAAGAGGCACACACAGTGGAGAGGGAACTGCTTGGTTTGAGTGACTTTTTCAAAGATGTAGAGTACAGACGACTTCTGCAGTTTTCGAGTAAGCCATAGACTAAGTTTGAGTTTTGACTTCTCTTTTCTACATTGTGCTTGCACAGTTGAAGCGATACTATCGACTTCTTATCTTGAGTTTTGCCATGGCAAAATACGCTGAGTGTAGGGCGTTGGCTGCGTGCAATGGTGACTCCAGGAGTCAGGCAGAAGCTGTTTGGTTATACACAGTGGTGTTGTGAGCTGACAGGACGTCGTGCCTAGATGGATAACCATAGCAATGGAGGAGGGCTGGAATAACTGGTTTTGCTGATGTAACGCGACATGGGACTGAGATGTTTTCGTTGGATGATAAGCGAGAGACGCAAATAACCACAAAACTCGAGGATTTTCGACAAATAAAGTGGATGTTCTTATTTTATCTGTCTCGTTGGGCTTTTCATGTTTCTTTTGCTTTAATGTCTGTGAATTAATTGCGATAACATGAGGGGGAGCGTTTTGCAGAGTAAAATTGGCATCAGGGGTGAAATGGAGACATTCGATTTTAAGCGGAATTTGAGGTTCTGCACTGAGGGAAAAGTTTACCGCTGCCAAATGAATTTATTTGGCAAAAGTAAATATTTTCTAATTTTCAATAGATACATTTTTGTTCATACGGATTTTCCGGGGTATTTTTCGTATCTCTAGAGATGAAGTTTGAAAAAACTAACGGACAACAATAACACGTAAATTCTCCTGTAAAATAAACGTAACAGCCCACGGGCTGCAGCTACAAAAGGGAAAATAGGTATAAACCTTGCAAATATGCACATTGTACAATTATTATTCACGTTCATGAAAGAAGTCTTTTGAATCTCGAATCTCCTCAGCGAACGTGATGAAAATCGTTTTTATATTATCAAATTTCCAGTGGATCAAAAACTCGTTAATCATCTTTTAGGTACGCTCATTGTTCTATTAATATATGTAGTTCCTTTCATTCATTTAATGCATTTGAAACACTTCATTTTGCTCATTACAGAAGATGACGAAATATATATATATATATACATGTAGTTTGAAAACAAGTTTCATGAATTTTTAAAGAAACTATAAAGCCAGACCATAATAAGTAAACAAGGCCACACCCTATCCTCCACTGATATTAATTTTTCACCTCGAAATCACGTTAGCGCAGTTGCTCTAAAAGCCGGATAGAGCTCTTACATGATGATAACCTTACCCAAGGATTACACCAATATAACAGTTTGACGCTACTAAAAATTGCATTACATGTCTACAAGAGAATACGTACAGAGTCCCAATTTGTTCCACAGCAGAAAAGAAATAACCAGATTTTTTCCCCTCAACCTCTGCTCTCTCTTTCCCTCCATGCCTCCAAACCTCAACCCACTGATTCTCCCTGATTCAATGGCTTTTCACATTCATAAAGTACGAGAGAACATAATTTCCCGAGATGCCTTACGGCCTGTCTCCCCCCGCGCGTCTTTTATAGCCAGTGATTTTGAAAGAACGAATAGCTCCTGACTCTCTTCGAGGAGTGAATCGAATCAAACTGCTTGGGATTAGAGGAGTAAAAAAGATTGTGAAGAGAAAAAAACCAAAAAAGTAGAATGAAAAAAGAACGATGGAAAAGCATCGAGGAGAGTCCCAATAGTAGAGAGTTGGCCAATCGCTCTCTGCGTCCTTGATCCGGTTATCAAAAGAATGCTTGCCGAGGAACTGGATGAAATCGCTTGCAATTCCTCTGCAACCCGAGTAGTGATTCTCAGACACATACTCAAAGCTTTCATACGTATAGCTGTAGTGAAAGGGCAAGGAAGGAGAGAAGAGGCTGGGTAAAACGAGTAGAGAAGGCCGTATATACGGGCAAGAGGAGAGGGATAGAAATTGAAAGGAGAAAAATACGAGTCTATGCAGACAACGATCGTACGTCTTTGGTGAGAATACGCGTGTAATATGTTATGCCCGCACAATGGATTCTATCATACGGAGATTTCTTCCTGGAACCGCACCAAACTCGTCCTCTACATTCTTCTATACACATATATTTTTCTTTCTCCTCTGCTTCTTTTTTTTTTCTCTGCAGTTTTTCCTGCTCTTTCCCTCGTGGTGGATGGAAGTGGACGGGGGAGAATCACAGCAGAGAGACTATTGCCAATATCGTTGGATTTCTCTTACTTGGAAAAAAGAGGGGGATGACTCGGGACTCCCGAATGTCTCTAGCAATGGTGCGGTAACGATAGTGACTCCAAAGGCAAGCTCGTTCAATTTCTTATCGAAGGGTAGAGAAATCACGTGGTGGAAAGAGAAAGAAAGAATGTTCGGTAGAGCTTAGTTACTTACTGAAGTAAGAGAAAGATGAAATGAGGGGACTGTCAATCGACGCCAGAAAACGGTTAAGCGTCGCCGGACTATCGCTCTGCTACTATCACTTTTAAAGTCATGGAATTCCTTGGGTTTACCTCCTTCTCTCACTGAGATACACACACTAACACGGACTATCGGATATTGGATATCGCTGGTTTCTATTTATCGTTTTTTTTTTCTACTCTCGCGTTTCGTCCAACTCACGAGTTGATAAATTACATGGACTAACATAATGAAACAGGGTACATTGATTATTACGAAAAACATTTGCAATGAGATACTTTGTTGGCATTGACTAATTATCCAATGTTTGTGTGTTGTGTACACTAATGGGCTATTGTCATGATGATTATTAGTTTAAATCGATATTGGTAATTGTTGGCGATTGGGGAATTACATGAGGCAAGGTAATTAGGTCAGTGTTTTACGTCTATAAATATATTTGAGTGACACGGAATTGACAAATGGGGGTATTATTAAAAGTGAAATGCTATTGTTCGGATTTGAATGGTCCTTCAGCCGCATCTTCAGTCTTTATTGTTCTTTGGAGTACGTACTTTTTAATTTTCTCGGTGCATCCAAGCTCTATGGTGGAGCTTTTCCACTTTTTCATTTCTCTCCGAGGCCAGCGTATTATGTGAGAAGGAGCGTGAGTACGCCAATGAATAAATCATCGCTGAATGTACAGTCTGACATAAACTCCCTTCTCCCACTTCATATACGAGAATATTTGGGGAAAAACCTGGAGAGATACATCGGCCTTTCGTTCCTCCGACCCCTTGATATTCTCGTTTTTCTCCCTCTTCCTTTTTTTATTTCATCTCTCTTTCTGCCTATCTTTTTCCTTGTTTTTATTTTTCTTCTCCCCCTCTGTGTACGGAGTCTTGTATATTCGCAATTACCGTGGCTACGTTCCAAGGGCTGGGAAAATTCTCTCGGTTCGTTAACATAATGTTATTCGCTATATTATTGATTTGAATAGCAACATGATTTTTTTTCTCTTCGATTCCAAAGCTGGCAGCTTGTTGGAAAATAGTTCTCTCCGTGAATTTATGCAGGAGATTATGTCGATTGAATTATTAGGAATTCAATTTTTTACGCTTCAAAATAAAAATACCTGCTTTGTAATCATTTGCAAATGCTTGAGTGGTAATGCGATGGAATCATCAGGCAGTGTCAGTTGTTATCTGATATTTCCGGAGTGATGCGGGTAAAAAGAGGTGTCGATCAATCATGCGATGGAATATACTGGCAATGCCTCGGGAATTATTATGTTTATCCGATTCTGCACGAAGGTATGAGTGTTAGTCAATAAAAATTGAAAATCCATCTCGAAGGATGAGAAGGTGTTGAAAAGACAAATATGAGATCTCTGGTATTTTAAAAAAATTCAATATTCCATGGACAAAATGGAATATTCAATTAATTTTTTACCCATTAATTATTCGATGACTGAAAGAATGAAGCGCACGTTCCTTCCTCAAAATTCCCCATCAAAAAGGATTTTTCATGAATATTTTTAAACCCTCTTCCCGCTACGAAACAATGCTGATACTCAAAGTGTATATCGAAAATCGATGAACAGGGTGAACGATGTACCTGTTATAGTACTCAAGTCTTAGACGAAATGTACTCTCATGAAGTTACTCTTATATCAAAGTATGCTGCAAGGGATGAACTAAAATTGGATTGAGGAGAAACCCGTTACAGAGTGACTAATATGTGAAGTACCATGATTCAGTGTATATATCTATGAAGCCACATAATTATTAATTCTCAACTTAACAAGTTTCTTGATGATATCGACCGTTGTGCGTCTGCACACATCCTCAGAGTTTTCGGAGGATTCAATTAATATTCCAACATTATTCACAAAGTTTTGTGCACAGATTTTGTCTGACTAATCATTTGAATTTTAATAATTGATTGAAATTACCCCCTCGATTGAATGGAACAGAGTGCAGTAGATTCTTGCTGCAAGCGTCTTACTAAAAGGGAACTTTCCCCTTCCCAATCACCTAAGACTTTCTTCACTTCTCTATCTATCGGAAACGCATAGTTCAAATTACCATTTATTATCTTGATAACATGGAGCATTTCTTGTATTTGGGAATTATTTTTTTAAAATCTCGTCATGCATTATTTATTTGATTTCCGACGAAAAGATATTCTCAGAAAAGGGTACATGATTTCTAGTCCATCTATTTTAGAGATGTTCAAATATAAAAGTCGATTTCGTATATTCCATTGGTCAATCTGTAGAGCCTGATAATAACCTGCAGTTCCGATAAAAACTAAATTCGGTAGTAGTAAAATTCACCTCCATGCACTGAATTATCCGCAGAAAATCCTATTTTCATTAGAATCACATGGATTATTCTGCAGACTGGAGCGTCTAGACGTGACACACGTTCATGTAACACAAATAATTTAATGAAAAGAATCCATTCGGAGCAACCAAAAAAAAAAAATGATTTTTCCAATACATAAAATAGTCAGCAATAAGAGAAATAGATACGATTTATGTCACAAACTGACATCAGATTGAAATATCATCCATCAGATATTTCCACTTGATGTTGAAATATTAAATGCGTCTGCACCGTATGTGTTGATAAATTATATATATCCTCTTCGTATTCGTTCGAAAACGTCATTTTCATGCTCCAATTAATTTAACTCCTTATTCTAAATTAATCACCAAAAATATCTCAGATGAATAAAGTGAAGAGAGGATTTTATTCTGAGAGATAAAGACATTGGATTCACGAGTTGAAGATTATTCACTGAATAAAATCTAATACCTCAAAATTATCCTCTTTCATTCACGAGTGAAAATTGTGGAAAATTTGCATTTCATTTCGTGTCTAGAATACCAGTGCCTCCACAGACTCACGTGTATATAGGTTAAACCTTCTGGCCACCTGGTTTCCTTTTGCTCTCTTCCACCCCTGCTCTCTTCTTTACAGAGGCCCCTTTGAGCAGCACTAAGATTCCACTTCCGTTTCAGTGATTGTGGTATACATTCACACAGTACTAGTTCACTTTTTCATCATTAGTCCACAGTACTGAAAAGTTTTCCTCTGTATTTGTGTGTCCATCACTCTTTTTCATCCGCAAATACACCCATTCCATCACATTGACTTCATTTAATTCCTACTTTTTCACTATTTACCAGTTTCTCCACAAGTTAAACTAATTTACTTTAATTAATTGAAAAAAATGGAAAAGCTCAACGAATGTAATTTATTCTTGTGTACTCTCAAATTGGATAGTTTTCATTGAATTAAAACTTCACGTACAAAAAATTCATTGCTTCTCTTGGGGTTTTTCAAGATATCCCCGAAAAAATAAAGGTGTGTCATAAAAAAGGAGGATAAAAAATTGTTTAAACTCGGAAGGTCATACTCCTCGAAGTACCTTGGACTACAAGATATTTCGCCGAAACTCATGGCAAAGTGACTTTCTCCCATGTCACCACTGAAGAGCAATCGATGCGTGAATGAATATCACTGAAATTTACGATATTTGCCTGTACTATTCCTCTGGCGACATCAAAGCCTCTGAGAGCCCGTATGTATTCAATAAGCAGGCTATTGCCCTTATTCGTTTTTCTCTCATTTTTCCTCAACTTAATTCTTTTCTCCAGAAACTCAAAAGACCTTCGTCTCCAATGAACATCGTGAAACCAGTTCTCATATGGTATCATCGTAACCAGTGAGTCTGCCATGTGCATGAGATACCGTATAACCTTACCCTGGAGGTACGCAACTCAGTTTTCCCCTCTTTCCTCCTCTAGACCTCTGTGGTGATGTACAACTTGTGCAGCGGAACAGAAATCGCAAGTACATATATCTTACTGGAAGCTTCCCGTCCGACGTTATAAATCCTTCTTGCTCTCGTCCGATATTTTTCCCTTCGTCTCTCCTCTCTCTCCTCTCTCTCCTTCTCTCGTGCTTGTCCTGGCTTTACTGGAAGACACAGTGAGATCGAGACGATTCTATTCCTCCTTGAGGAAAGGACAAGAGAGCACTGGAGGAAAAAATGGAGAGAAATATGAGTGAAGAGGACGGAGAATGAGAGAAAAAAAGGTAGTGGAATAAGGTCCAAGGTTAAGATGAAAGGGAATGAAAAATGATAAGCTATTGATAAACCATGAAAAATTGGCTGGATATTATTTCAAAAGTGTATACTTACAGTAACATTGTTAGAATAATAGAGAAAGTCACTCTTCTGGAGGGGAAAAAAATGAAATCGAAGGAACGGAGGGTTGTTACTTCATTTTTCTTGCTCAGACGTAAATACCATCAATTAGATGTAGTGAAATGGAAACATGGGGATTTTTCTCTACTTAAATTATATTAATAGATAATTTTACAGGGTGATGATCACAATTATTTGCTTTTTCCTCCGCTTTCATTTATAATATATTGAATGTGTGTGAGGGACATTCTTTTGGATGATTTTCCATTTTTTCAAGAAATTGATAATTCAGTGGTGAAGTGGTAAAGAAAGTTCAGTATATATGGTATTTCTGCATGACTTAACCTTGTTTACCACTTCACTACTGGATTTTAGGGTTGAGAAGAATAATGATTTTTCTCTCACTCGTAATGCTGGAATGTGAAATTATTCAATAGAAGTAGTTAAGTGTAACACATGCGGTTAACAACAGTGAAGTTAATGGCTGCTATTAAAACACAATTCCTGGTAGTTTGTGGATCGTTAACAATTCGATGTTCGTAGTTGGATTGTTTTAGAATTGGAATATTTAATTTTGTCATAAGAATGATTAATTCGTGTTTTAAAAAAATGTGAAAAATCATTTCTTTCTCTTTCTCTATGCTTCTATAGTGTTCTCGGTAATGATGAAATTTTCATGGCTTTCATTAATTCATCCGAATTTTCAGAGGATTCTTTAATAATGAAAACCTTCATTTTTATTCTAGTTGAAAGAAAAATGGAATTTTTAAAATGATTTTAGAGTGGATTTATGACAAATTCAAAGTGTTTTATAATCATGAACCTGGAATGGAATATTTTTCTCTCTGAATTTTTTTTTTCGCCATAGCAGAAATTCAATATTTACTTACATTCTGAATAATCCAGATCATTCTGACTATTGAAAACTATCTTCATTTTTATCTCTCTAAAGATAACCATAAATTATTACGTTATTCTGTATTTTACCACTGAGTTTTGATCTCCTATATTATCCCTCTGGGAAAATATACACGCGACTACCTTTCATTCCTCCGGATAAAAACAGAAAAATCTCTACTTTTTACTAGAAATAACTTGAATTTTCGCCATTAAAATAATGATGAGAGTAATATTTTTAATACCATGCATACAAAAAAGGTTTCTCCATAAACTTTCATAAACCCAATAGTTTTAAAAGTATTTTCAAAATAATCTCCATTCAATTTCTGATTGAAAAAGCTTCAATAAAAAGATAAATTAAAAGCGCCCAATTTTGAAAAATCACTCTGTTATTTATCAGCCCTATAAAAATGTATATTCCCTCAAAAACTCCTCCCACACCCCACTTCAAAAAATCCAATATGGAATTTGAATGAAAAATAAAATCACTACAAAAAAAAAGCGAAAAAATATGAAGTCCAGCGCAATGCGCGTTGAACGAGATAAAATTGTTTTTCCAGTTGGTAGAGAGTATTCGTAAAACGAAATATACCGTATTAAGTGTTGCGTTCCGCTTAACTGAATTAAACGAGCAGTGGGAGAGGATGAAGGTGGATAAAACCATTCGGTTCGCTGATTTCTCGGTTAGTCGATTGGATTGAATGCATGGTAAAGCATCGATTAACAGATACATATGTGGTTTGAACTCTTCTCATTTCATATCAATTTGTGCTTGGGGTTTCCAAAAAATTTTATTAATTTGATCCTCAAAACTGAAAAATCCTAAAAAAAGGGCATGAAATTTCATTGCATGACTTTTCACGTATTCCATGTTCTCACAGTAAATTTCCTCGTCAAATGAAACTTCCCCTCCACTCCTCTTCCTCGGGCTATTGTCATGATTTTGATTTAGTACTAACCTTTTATGTTCGAGGACTATTGAAGCCAATCTGCGGATAATATCGAGAAGGCCATTTCTGATAAATCGTTTGATATTTAACCAGTAAATGTCCATGAATAACTTTTCATTCGGTATCAAAACTGATTGATAGTGAATGATAAGCACCCGAATATGTTGAACTAATCTTTACGTCCAAAAATATGTATATGTAACGATAAATGCCCTCTCATCCTTTGTGGTTGAAAGCTTTCGCACAATTGTTCTGATAAAAGATGGAGATAGCTCACTCATCCATTGGTTTTGAAGAGAAAAGAATAATAATGAGGGCGTGATCTTTTATGTGGAATCTTTCATTATTATTGGGTACAAAAGTGTTGATAATTATTCAGTCTATAAATTCTCGACATGTTGCGACGGGAGATAAAAGGTTTGTGGAAAAATGGGGATAATTCAGAATAACTGCGATATTTTGAGCCTACAGAACGAATTGAGAACGACCAAAATCCGATAAATAACGTGATGCTCTTGTCAAATTCACGAATTTGATGTTTTATCGGAGATGTTGAGCACGAAACTATTTTTATGTTTATTTTTAAATCTTCTGTTGTCATGGTTAACCAGAATGATTAATCATTTATTTTTAGCCTGAATAATATTCAGATATTTCGGTTTTAAACGGATTATGTCATTTTTTATTAATTAAAAAGTCGTGATAACTCTTGGAATCCATAAATTCCAATATATGTCTTCTCCAGGGTAATTCAAAGAAGAATCGTGAAAGAATCTTCAATTACGTTGAACTTCATCGGTAGAAATTTTTTTTAAAACTTTTCCACTATGAAGTTTTAGTAGTACATCCGTAAGTGTAGAAGTACTCAGGAGAATTTCCTCAGACTTGTATTTTTTCCAAAGTGAATTAGGATTTATAACTTCAGATATTCTGAGTCGATTTTATTATATATTTTTCAAGAGTAAGATGATTTTTTTGTCCATTGGGATTAGTAAAAAACTTGATGCAGTATCGGATTATCCTGAGCTTGGCTCAGTTTACCTCTCGATTCTCGAGTCTTCGTTGATAAGTTGTTGATGGCCATCTAGAAGTACCTAAAGATGCAACTCTGTTACGAATTTAGATGTTAATTTCGATTTGAGTTGGAACAGTATCTCTCCTTTTTTGTTCTGGATTATCTCCAATTGGAAAAACATAATAAACAAATGAAGACAATCATTAAAAATTAGATTAACACATTGGAAAGGAAAAATCCAAGTTTCCAACAACAATCGAACGAATAACAAGAAAACAAATTCATCAAATTCGATTATTTCCCAAACATTTGCCCCATAACTCTCAAATAATCGTTAGAAAATAAAGTATTCTCCAAGATTTAAAACTCTCCGAATCATGGAGAATCGAGTTACCCAAACTTTTCTCCAAATCTGTTAACCATAACTCCTGATAATTCCACGACTACTATCTAACAAGTTTAATTCATACTCCCGTAAACGATAAAACATTAGCAGTAAATCATGAACAATTCTTGGTTCTGGTATTGGCTTCCTGATTACAACAGAATATAGACTACCTCTGGGAGAAGGATGGTTGAGGATGACAGTTGGGTGGATTTGTCTCCCCAGTATATACGAACGCTCGCCCCATAGCGACCTATATATATGCCAATAACGTACCTAGAACTTAATCACCATCTATACATATTTGAACGAATTTTGGGCAATTGGCCAGGAATGAACGACTAATCTACGTGGATGAAGCTGAGTGACAATGAACCCAACTTAAAAGTGGATGTATCACTGGTGCGGCCAGTGCTGACCGAACCAAAGGGGATTTATAACCCTTGGGGAATGGGAAAGGTCGGATGTCGCGAGGGATTAAGATTTAACAGGGGCTTCGTTAATCCTCCTTCGTCTCCTATATTGGCGAAGCGGAGGAGAAAAAAGAGGAGAGTAACATGAGATACTCTGGGCCACACGATTGTATCCATTCTGTTGCAGTTGGTGGTAACCAAGAGTTTTTGGTTAGCCAAAAGTTTTTGGGGGATCGGCTAGAGTATGCAAAAGGCTTTAACGTTGAAAAGTGGAATGACAAAATTCAGCGAGTCCCTGGGTGGTATACGAGAGCCAGGAGACTGGTTTACTAGAAGAAGAGGTATGTAATGCAAGGATCGTTGGAGAAATTTGCGCAAGAGTCGAGTAGTGTGCCTGGATAGTGGGAAATTTCGAGAGTTAACCGCAGCACGTATATACGAGCTTCATAAAGTCCCTTTGTCGGTTTTGTTGGTTGGAGACGGGGTGGTGGCTTTCATTATTCAAACTCCCTCCCTATGACTGTCCAACTGTAGGGCGCTCCACCGCTACTTCACATGAATCTTCACAGTACCATTTTCACTTTTTCCGTCTCCTGCACTTCAAGTTTATCGATGGATGATACGAAACGATTAGAAAAATAATCCACAGAAAGTCGCGGTGGATGAGACGGCAAAGGAAAAGTAAATATGGAGGGACAGAAAAAGACCTGGCACTTATTACGTTTGCTTTTCGAAGAGAGGGGGCAAGTGGGAGGTGGAAAATATAGTGGCACAGTGAGTTAACCCTAGCTTCGGTGATTCATGTCCAACGGAACAACGCCCTTGGGGAGAGTAGACCAGTTTTTCTTGAGCTGAGGAAATAAAAACCAGTACATAATATATTAGAAGTGGAAAAAGGGGAAAAAAGAATGTGGAGACGAAGGGAAAACAAAAGAAAAGAAAAATGTAAGTCAAGTGTCGCCTCAACGGTGCTTTTACTCTGTGCTTACGTACACTATTAAACATGTGCTGTTATTCACAGCTTTTTCTCTTCAAAGATTTTTTCCCTCACTCTCTTGTTTTTTTCTTTTCATATACAATTTCGACTACACAAATCCGTGTTTTCGACACAAAGTGGAAAAGAGAAAAATCTGAGCGAAAAGAAGAGGTGAAAGTGAGAGGCTAAAAGAATCACGGGAATTGGGGTGAATAAAGAAAATCACAGCTCTCAGGTAAATCAAGAAAAACACCTCGTGATATTTACAATGAGCTTTTTCTTCACCTGTAAAAATTATGGAAACAATGATAAACGTAGAAATTATGATTTACTCCAAATTCACTCATGAATTATTATGACAATATCCTAGAAACAAGAGTCATCAATACCTTAGCCTAGCCCAGTGTCTACAGTTTCGGTCTGCGAATGCATGGAATTTTCCCCTGTCCAGACACTCCATATCATGCAGAGAAGCAATCTCTGCAATAGACCTCTCTGCAGTTCATTAAAGACTTCACAAAGAAGGCTCCTCGACAATTTCCTCCAAATTCACTAATTTCCGAGCTAAACCCAAAAGAATCTGCCACAATTTCTCCAACGCTTCCACCACAATCACCACCAAAGTAGACAGTATTAATTCAATTAAAATGCAATTTCACTAATTTCCCATTACAATGGATCAGACCATTGATAAAACAATGTTAAACCCAGAAATCAAGCACAGCTACATTGTACCAGAAGATAATAAACATTTGCACAAAGGGTTTTCAGTACACACAGTGTACTTGCCCCACGGCTCATCGTTCGTCCAGCGATTTTCCCCGGAAATTACAGTTTCGAAACGACCTCGCTTGAGAATAGCCCAAAGCAGTGTTGAGTCATTGGACGTGGCCAGGCGGCTAACATTTCACCGCTCAGCTTCCGGTATTCCTCTCATCCTCGTTTCTCCCTCACTTCCTCACCCTCAAAAATTTGAGGATAATAATTCTTCATCTCTGTCCACCAGCTTGGTCATATCCCAACGTCCATTGACCATGTCTGTATCTCATCCCAAGCCAACATGCATAGTGAACTTGCAAAAGAGGAGAGATGGGAGTAGTGAATGAGGATGGCGATAGAAGAGGGGCAGAGGAGGAGTGAAGCACGACGTTACTCTCGTGAAATCAAACACTGTCAAGTCCGCCACGCATTGCGGTTTAGCTTAAACAAACTTTGTTTAGCGACCCAGAGGCAATCGTCGAGTTCCATGGCTTTTACCAACCGAAACGAGCTCATCCCCCCCTCCTGCTCCTGAATTCCCCTACTCCGCCAACATTCTCCAGTTCTCTCAATCCTCAATTCCTCCAATAACATTGTCGCAGGATCATTCTGCTTCAACTAATGGCAGACTCCTAATTGCCCGTGAAAATTTCAATTCCAGTGACAGTAACCTGAAATTGTCGTTTATATGACATTACGTGTGTTAGTAATTACGTACGTGTGTACCAAAATGTGGTGGAGTAGTCTCTGGTGCGCTTCAAAACCGCATTCAACGAGCGAAGAACCATCAAATTGTCTAATTACCGTAGTTTGTTCGATAAAGATGTATATATGTATATTGAATGAAGCGTTAGTGGTGTGTTGTCATGGCAACAGTAAACAGGTACTTATTGAACGCATAGTTGGATGTAGTGGCTCAAAGATTTTCTCGAAATAGTTGAGCTTCATCATGCGTTGCTGTTGAACTTGGGTAAAATCATTCTCATCAGGATTCACTTGGAGAATCTGTGTCTTTGAAGATTCAAGTGAGCCTGCATTATCAATGGCTTCAACACTGGTAAATGCGAGACGGAAGTCCCGTGATACTGTTGGTACTGTCAATATTTCGGTTGCTTATGAACTAAAGGAAGCACCAAATTTCCAACGTCATGCGATACGAGAATCCCAGGAGGACATAGAGGACAATCCAAGGGAAAAACAAATAACGAAAACACTGAGAAATAGCGCTAGAGCAGGAAATAATTTTGGTGCATCATCAATGACCAGTGGAAATAATACAGCAGCACAAAGTGAAGATAGAGAATTACAAAAGTTTCTGCAGATGCTTGAGTTTGAACAGAGAACCAATAAGATGATTACAATCAACAAGATTCGAGAGTTTGTTGAAAGAGGTATTTATTTTTCACCAGCTACAAAATTTCGAACTTTGATGAGTTGAACTATTTATAATTGAGTATTCACAAACATTCAATTTAGTTTCTGAATGTGTTGAATGGGAATTTCACTGTCAAACTTTTTATACTATTAACACGACAGAGAGTAAAATGATTTTGATGTATAACACTATTTTCCTTCTACCCTCATAGAGCAATGAAATCTTCTTAATGGATCATAACTTTTTTTTTTACGGAATGAGAGAGGAGTTAAACAATTACCGAAGTGTGTGTAATTCTGAGCTAGAAATTATGTAAAATATGAGATAATAAAGTGTTGTACAACGTGAAAGCACTTAAACTCAACTGCTGTTACGTTATAAATCATGCAAACTCCATAGTTCCCAGTACAAGAACAGATTAGATTACATTCACGTGGATGACCCTTCATTGTTTCATGACATATATTTCTCTCCCAAGGTATGATGGCACACGAGGAAGACATCAATATACGACGTGAGAAGCTGCGTGATATGCTGGCAACGGAGGAGGCACAATTGATTGAAGAAGTCGTCAATCAGCAGCGTATAACTGAGGAGACGAGGAGACATGAAATGCGTGTGCGCAAAGAGGAGAAGCGAATTGAGGAAGAGGAGAGGCAGAAATTACTGAGGACAAGTAAAATGAGACAGCATCATTTTGAAAATTGTCCTGAAACGAGAGAGAGAATTTCACGTGACGTAACAAGAGGTGTTAAGTACTCGAATTTGATACAGATGATGGAAAAATTGGGGAAGAAAGAGGAGGAGAGAAGACTGGATGAATTGTGGTATCGTATAATGATGAAGGAGAATGAGAACAAGAGGCTGAGAGACGAGGAGGAGAATAGAAAGCGGTGGATTGCTGGTAAAGAGACTGGATTAGTTTTGGAGAAGCAGATAGCTGATCGTTCAAATTTATCTGGTCAACTGCAGAGATTAAACGATGAGAAACTTGAATTGGAACGTTTGTGGGATGAAGTTAGAGCTGAGGAGGTACGAACTTTGATGAAAGAGAGGGAAAAACGAGAGAGACTGAGAAAAGACTTGGAGGAACAGTTGAGAGTTGGTAAAGAGCGTATGAAGGAGCAGGCACGTCAGCAGGCAGAATTTGATGAAATGCTGAAGATTAAGAATATAAGTGAATTAGCCAGAGAAAGAGAGACAATAGCGAAGAATAATGAGTATTTGCATAGAGAAATGTTGGCTTACATGATGAGTTTGGATGAGTTGAAGAAGGAAGAGACAAGAAGAGAGGCAGAGGTCAATGCAATTATCGAGGAATCCGCCAAGGGTATACAGGAGAGACGTGATCTCGCAACAAAACGTTACAATGAGGAGCGCAAACGTATTTTTCATAGGGTCATGGATGAGAGAGATGGACAGTTGCGTATGAAACGAGAGAGCGAAGAGAATGAGAAGAGAAGAATGGAAATTGAGGTGAATTTGTTGAGGAAAAATACGGAAATTGAGATGGCTGAAAGTCAGGCTAATGCTTTGAGAAAACGAGAAATGGCGTTGAATTACGGACAGGAACTTTTAGCTCAGCGTCACTATGACGAGGAGAAAAAGCGCAAAGGTACTGAGGATAACAGAGAATTTCATAGCAAGACAATGATAAAGAACGAGGAATTCCAGAGGCTCACAGATGAATTGACCAATGCACCTGATATTATTGCGACGAGTTCATTCAAAGCAGCAGTGCAAGAATATGAGGCACTTCGTGATTCACAGCAAAAAATGCTCTCTGGCCATCGCTCTGTGTTACAGTAGCCTTTTGAACTACATTTTTTCTCTTCAAAGCGAGCTTGCAACAACTAATTTACAGGAGTCACGTTTTATTCGCCTGTTTCACTTGCATTCATAAATCAACACATACGCGTATTTCGTCTCTCTCTTGTATTTCTTTTTTCTACTATATTTTTCTATTGTTAACATTTTCAAAAGCACGACATTTCCCTTAGCATTTGTCGTGATACCCCTGAGCTGCATTAAACTAACACTCGAACGGTGCTGCTCGGAGCATCGGCTCTGCATAGAAGTTCAGAAGATAGGAGAGAAAATAGGCGATGCTCCAGAGCTCACTATTTTTCTATGTTAATAATTTTTTATTTCTTCCCTTTTATTTCGTACTACTATTTTTGTTCTTTTATGTGTCCTCCTTTTTTTTATTCTCTCATTCTTGAATATGAATTTTTTACGACGAAAATATTCACCATTGCTGCATATCAGAGAAATGAAACAGTGGAAAAACGAGAAATCTGGAATATCGAGCGAATTTCACAGCATAAATTTTACATTTGTACATTATACATTTTATCCAGTTGTTCCTCTCGTTCTATATGATTCATGTATTTTTACGTTTATAATATGTAAAACAGACAATATACGTGTCAAAAGAGTCTACGGTATAAAAAGCAACCTCACACCTCTATCTCTCTTCCTCTCTTTGCCCCATATACCACTCATTCTCAACTAACAAATGCCATGTGGGGTGCTGCACTTTTAGATTACTTTCTACGTAAACTGACACAATTCACTACCCATTCATGAAATTTTATCACATACACGAGTGTCTTCATGCCTGTCTCAAAAAAACACTAGTTTCTGTGACAATTTGATATTTTTCAAAACTAGAATTAATTTTTTCTTCCTTCTTCTTTCTCTCGTGTTGAGTTATGGAGTTATAGATTTTTAGGGGTTAGGAGATGGGTGAAGGGTTTCATAATGATGTCATCATGGATATTGAGCTGACCAAACTGATTGGTAGAGGAAAATGATCAGTAAAACTACGAAAACTTAGGATATTCCTCCGGAATTTGACAGTCAGCTTCATAACCGCACGTACATGGAAAATAACGTATTAAAGATATAAAAAAGGCGACATCACAAGGAGACTACCACGAAAAAGCCTCTGTACATCCTCATGAAGCCATTGGGGAGTCAGCTACCGTCTGATATCTAGGAATTCCCGCTGGTGATGGTTATGATCATGCTGCTGGTGAAATTGTATGTCTCACTGTAGACAAGTTAATTTTATGAAAGAGTGAGGATGTGTACAGGCATGTACTTTTCCATGTATAGTAAACGACTTTTCACCCTCTCTCATATTCTCCGTATATTCCTTTTCATCCACCTCTCCCTCCGTCTGTCTGTCTCGCTCTCCCTCCCAGTATCTACCGCGACGAATGCCCAATTTTACTTGTACATGTGTGTAACTCTAACGCAGGCCAGCATATATACATATATACATATTGCATATGAGTCTGCTCTACATCAGCCAACAGGACATTGCCGGGTAGTGGCGCCCAAGGTGCAGCCACCCCTTAACAACCCTCACCTACCGCAGTTTATTTTAATATTTCAGTGCTGGTAGGAAGGCAACATACACACACTCAGTCTCCCTCTTTCTCTTCCTTTACTTCTCTCATTCCCCCTCCCTATTCTCTCTATTCTTGTGCTAACTTTGTACTAAAACTTCTGCATGTCTGACTACTATCAACTTAATCCTCTGTATCTCTTCCCCTCCGTGGCTTTGATATTTAATACTGTATTTCTCATTCGCTGAGTAATTCATGTATTCATGGAATGCTGAGGACAAAATATGGAAATATTAATGAGGAATTTATTATTATGGAGTCATTCAACGGCACTTGTAATGACCAATTATTCGAAAATTCAACTTATTTCAACTTAAATGCAGTGAAGGAGGAGAGAAATGGAAAAAAGAGGCAGATGAACTAATGAAATAATGACTCTGATATTCCAATTACATTAATTAGATATATATTTCTTTTGCTCTTCCCATCAACTGCCTGACATACCAAGAAATCCTGCGTTCTGGCAACGCCCCCCGTCTTTCCTTCTCGCATGTCCCAAACTCGTCATCCAACTTTTTATGGCCCTGTCCTTTTCTGTCCACAGTGAAAGGGTCCAATTTTTTTCTGCCTCTTTCCTCCTCCCCTTTGTGCACATCAAAACAACTTGTTCCTTACATACATATATATATATGTGTGCGCCGGGAAGTATCTAATTGCCTTGAAGGCGCAATTTCCACTGGCATGTTTTCAGAACAGCCATGGGACTCAGGGACTTTCATCACACTTGCCTCAAATTAAAGTTTAGGAAACATTTTCTAGTCTCTGCATGCATATAGGATGAATAACTTTATATTAATTTCATCAGTATGAAATTTTCGACAGTGGCAAGAATAAGTAGCAACTTGATGAATTTGCTCATTTCAAGTTTGTAAATTCATTTAATTAATTTTATTTATGGTTGTGCAGTAATTTTCAGAGGTCTTTTGAACTCTGTGATGTTTTACTAAGTGTATAGAATTAATTAACTACGACTCATCTAGCTGGTGAAAATTGAGTGAGGAATATAAATGCATTGGATGACTCGTTAAATCGTGTTTCACGACTAAAGTCACGGAGTAGTGAGTTATGAAATTTACACTTTCGTTGGGTTTAAGTAGGCCTCGTTAGAGATGATTTCACGGGTCATTTTGGAAATTGACGTTGGGACATCACTGTCAATGCAATGTACCACGGATTCGGATTGCGCTACTCGAAAAATTGCGGGAAAAGTGGAGAGGAAACAGCTGGGGAGAACTTTGAAATATGGAAGCGATGAGATACAGAGTAACCACTTTATGCGAAGCTTGTATCACAGTACTATTGTCGCAGGAGTTCTTGGGATTGTGATGATAAAAAAGTCGACAAGCGAGAGGAGGAGATAAGACACGTATCCACTTGTATGGCACTTGCCAAGTTTGTATGCTTCTGAGGTCAAGAGAGAAGGAGAGCAAGTGTTGCAGTTTTATACTGAATTTTACATTTATTTTATTTATTTTTCAGTCTATATGATTCCATTGGAATGAAAAAATTTATTATTTCGCAGAACTCTGAGGATCATTATTAACAAACATTGGATACTTAGTCTTTCCCATAGACATTCAGAGACACAGAATAAGTGTCTATTTTTATTCTTAAATTATGCAATTACGATAAATCTGGGGAGATAAACTACAGAGTCGTTTCGCTTCATGGTTCGGCCAATTCCTACTTTATATTATTTTCTCTTTTTTTTACCATTTTATTCTCTACTGTCGTGTATATATTATAGAAGATTCGCCGACATATATCCCTGGAGTATTCTGCTAAGGTTACCTATCATGAGAACCATGATACGTGAAATTCACGTCGGAGAGAATAGGGAAAAAACGTTTTTATAATATGAAAATGACAAATTTATGTTTGCACACTAGAGTAACATGAAATTGTCAGTGAATTGAATTTGAGGTTTTCTCTCGTGGCTGAAGGATATTGAATGACTGATGCACGCAATCATTTGAACATCAGGAGAGGATTTCTGATATCTTAATACAATAGAAAAATTATTGACAAAAATCCTTTTTATATTCAATTCCCAGAATTTTCAATAGAGAAATTCTCTCATCCCTCCTTTCCCTGATAATTGAAGCCATTCAAGAATTCTCACCGTACTTGCCACCATGAAAATTCCGAGGGTAAATTACCTCCGGCCTGCTTGAACATTACGGGTGAGATCAAAGTATTTTACAGAATTTATTGGAGTTGAAAAAAGGATGTAAAAAACTGAGTGATTAAAAAGAAATACGAAAAATCAAGAGGTGAAAAATTACGAGGTGCCAGTAGAGGCAGACTCAGTTATTATTTCAAAGCGTGGGGTTACGGCCCTGCACAGTGTAAATGGTAGATAGGGGGGAAAAATGTGACTATATAGATTGTAACAAGGACGCAAGGGCTTTGGGTCTGTCAGTGGTAACGCGATAACGCACGAGTTCACCAGTTTCTACTATTACGCTTCTTTTTTTGCTCTCCCCTTTTACATTCACATTGGTTTTTATTGAGGCAATTCAAAAAGTTTACGAGTAATATTTTTCATATTTTTTTAGAAGACAAAGTTCAAGTGTAATTTTCAAAAAAATATATTTGTGCCTCTTTTCATTCTTTATTTCTAGATAAAAGCATTGTGCAATACTTCTAATAGTTTTTCCACTCTTCCTGAAATTTATTTTTATAGGTTTTTCGCTTTGACAAACACGATATGAAGGATTATTTGAACAAGCCGGCAGAGTGCCAATTAAAAAGCCCTGTTCATGTTTTTTTCCCCACGTTTTTCATTCATACTCAGTCAATTATGTTTTGGCACTTATCATGCATCACAATACGTTTCACACTGCGACAGCTTTACATGCGGATGAGTAAATCGCTTTATTGCCTCGAACGATGACGATATGGCCGATAAATGACACAATCTGAATTTTTCATCAGACTGCCGGGAAATTTCCATGTGTTTTACTGAGCATCCTGATGATCGTGTCTATGCTTTCTTCATTATAAAAATTAGGTATTTCGACACTAACGATTTTCATCTCCCTGAAGTGCAATCTCAAACGAAAATCCATTAAACATTCTATTCACTAAAAATTCAATGGAATGAATGTCACTTTGCTTCCCGAGAACTTCGAATACTTCCATTCATTCCTGCAGATGAAAACCCGATTTTACTTCATAACTTTTGTAGAGTACTCAATGAGATTAGTACTTTGAAAATGAAAAATATGGAACAGCAACTCCCAATTATATTACTCGAGGACTTCTGATTATTCAGTTTTTCATTACTAAAGAGTGGAAGAAAATGGAAAAGATTGTTATTAGTTGGTATTTAGTATTCTACAAAGAAGCGAATGCAATGGGCATTTACTTTTATTTGTTCTTTTCATTGCATTGATTGTATTCCAATATGGTACGTAAGAAGAAGAGTCTCGTGTGCTGGTTGAACACGCATCACCTGGCTCCTCAATAACAATCAAATTTTACTTCTGACAATTCCATTGCTAGAGTGTCCTAAATCGGTTTCCCTGCAACCTTCTATGTGAATTACAGAGGCACCGAGGCAATCGAACTTTTCCATCTATTTCCCTCTTTTTTTAAATCTATCCTCTTCCCTTTTTTCTCCCTCGTAAATCTGAAACGTGGTAGAACACGACAATTCTCACGTAATTGTAAGAAAATGACGAAGAGAAAATCAATATTGCTGATCGATGGATAGTGAGGAAAATTGGAGTTTCTGTGTGTAGAGTTAAATGAGACAAAAGAAAAGCTGAGTGAAATAAAGGAGAAAAAAAAGGAAAATAATGCAGTGATTGGGATGATCGACTTTCAGTCTATCATTTCAGAATTTTGTGTAAAAAGTATTTTCCATTGCAGAAAAATAGAGCTATGAAAAAAGTAATTCCAAAAAATGACTCCATCTCTCTCAGTTCCTGAATGATCTTATCTCAAGAACTACCTAACGTTGAAGTTGATCGTATTATATAATTCACTAGCAGGAAGGTAAAACAGGATAAGTATATTCTCCTCGCTATTAATTTCAGAAGAATATCTCCCTGAGTTCGGAGATAGCCTTGAAGAATGAATAACAAGAAAAATAGACTCATCCTGTTACACCTATTCACTACTGAATTATGCCCACTTTTTTATTCATATATTTTTCAAGGATTCTTTCAGTGGATTAATCTCATTCAAAAATGCCACTGTATGGAATAAGAAGAACGGCTCCATGAATTTATCTTATTTCACTCCTCCTCCATTGATATTCAGTAGAATACAATTTTCTTAACATTCGTAACCACGCGGATTCTTGAAAAATGGTGTACCATTCCAAATTTAATTCACTCTGGAATTGATCAGAAATTTACAACCTAACCAGTAGAATACCCTGAAAATATATTGTTACTACATTTACCATAACTACTGAACGCGATATGTTGTTTACATTATTATTTTTTTTCCATTCTACATAACTGGAAATTCTGTGTTACACAGTTACCTAGAAGTACTCTTTCGTGCGGACCAACTGTTGCAACAATAAAGTAGTCCACGATATCGGCACTATTTTTTCCTTTATCATGATCTGTTGGAATATTAAAAGAGAAAACAAAGAAAATATACAACGAAAATAAAAGGGGAGAGGAATAAAATTTGAAAAAACTACATTGAAGTATTCAAATGCGATTGATTGAAATCCAATACGAGTACGTTTTACTGAATTAAATAAATATTTACGGGAATTTATTGGAATAATATACTTTGTCTAATGGTGCTTCTGGAAATTGATGAATTTTCAATAATTTATGCGCTTGACGAACGATTAATTAATGGAGTAATTCATTATGCCAAAAAATTGTTATTCAATTAAATGGGAGAAAGAGAGAAAATTGTGGAATATTGAATTTCATTTGCATTTCATGTCGCACGCTGTAGGCACTCTCGTATGGCGATAGAATTTACCCTTTTTTTCATTCAGTGAAATGATTAAATGATAAACAAGAAAAATCCATTGAGCCTCACTCATGAAATTCCGTCACATCACTACATATACTAGATGCTATTAGCGATGGAAACGATGCCATATGTTCAGCGTAGTGGCACTGGATATAACTCCAACTCACGCATTCCAATTACATTTCGATAATGTAAAAATCACATTTTAATATAGCTCGTATATGTATTATTGATTTCTTTTCATAATATAACATGAAAGAAAAACGTCATAATAATACTGCGAATTAATGGACAGCGTGATTGAGTCAAAGAATCCAGAACATAAAATGAAAAAATAACTTTATTTAACATTTTTTTCATTTTCTTTAATTTTATCACTTCATATTCTCTCAGTTTCATATAGATTTTATCATCCCTTTGTTATAACGTTCCTTGTGTCAGGAGTAAAAAAAATTATATCGGTACTAAAAGAGAAAAAAAATACTACAATAACTTTGAATATACGAGCATAACTGGTCTCCACCCAGGGTCAGCATTTTACAATATTGCACCTGTATTCTCAGTCTTCCTAAATTATCAAGACATAACGTTAAAAAATATATAGCTATGTATTCAATTTAAAATGAACTTATTGGATTCTAAATTTAGCACAAAGTTTTATTAAAATTCCACCAAGCTGATTCTTTTGTAGCAGAATAAAGAGGGTCAAATCCTTACCTCGTGTTTAACCTCTGAATAAAGAAGGTAAAGATCTGAAAGTTCTGAATTTCTCCATAATACTGAGGCTTTTTAAAATGAAAAGGAATCATGATACATGAAAGCTCTCTTCCAGTCGGCTGACAAGATACATTTTTTGCCTCATCGGATTTTTGACAACAAGCGGCTTTTCCCAAGCAGCATGATTCCATCTCACTGCCTAAGAGTTACCATGCCACTTACTCTATATACCTCCCTTTTCTCCTCTTCTACATAAGACATTTCACCAAGAGAATCACCCTCTACCTTCACTATATATCTTTATCTCAAGGGATGTCCTTTTGACGGGCTCACCGTTGTCGTCCCCATCGGCATTGCATTAATCTTCTTCCTCAACTTTCTCTCCTCTGGCTGTCGTCATTTCTCTTTTTCTTATCCTGTCTCTCGCTTCTTTTTCCTATGCTTCCTGTTCCCCCCCATCGACCTGCCACTTTGCCTCATTCCATCAGTTGCCAACGGTCTTATTGAAAATTCTACAGAGCACTCTTTAGTTTTTCCCTCAGAAGACCCTTTTTACATTGCGTAACAACGGACTCAGCAGAGACTGAGAGAGCCTCACGCTCCCATGGGCCACCATTTCAACTTGCAGCAGTACCACTTCAATGGTATTATCAATCACTGGATGTCGTACGTGTCTATTTCCCTGTACGCATTGCTGGACAGCATGGATGTGTGAAAGAATGGAACTTCAATCATTCGTTATGTACATGGCGATTCCTTTTGATGTTGAAAAATAAAAAAGTCACTTGGGCTATGGTATTTTTTATCTTCAATAAAACAGTCGTCTGTAACACGTTTCACTTGAATTGCCTTATGTGACATTGAATTTTTCGATATTACTATTTGACACGGTACGACATTCCAACAACAAGAGACAAAAGAATGATGGAAGAAGAATCTAATCAAACTGTTCACTCGTAGATGAAAAGGAAATCAAAATTCGAGAGGATTTTACGTTTTATATTGAATTTTTCAGCAATTGTGCATTGGATGCTTTTTGAGGGATTTTGTCCAATTACCTCTTGAATTGGAGGAATCTATTGTAATGAATTAAATGATTGATTATCCATAGATTATTGTTTATTGAGTTTTTTTGACGTTTTCTGGTAAAGTGGAAACTGATGCAGCAAGTTCAAATCATTTTCAATTCGTATTGTATTGACACTTGACTGAGCATCCATTTATTCTCTCATTTAATTGTTATCAAATTCATTAGTTTTTCATAAAAGAGAGAGCAAACAGGAATTTTAAAAATACAAAATCCTCTTCAATTTGTTTCATTAATAATTGTTAGAGTCGAATGGAACTTGTTGAAATAAATTGTAATACTATGAATGCCAGCACTTGATAGACTAATGAGATATCACTTGGGGAATTCTAATTTTACCTGTAATAATAACCGTATGACCTGAATGGAGAGAAATGAAAATACTTGGTTTATTAGTGGGTTCTGAAGGGTTAGCTTCGTAAGAGCACGAGCATTATCCTCTATATTAAGTTAATTCACGCTCAACTGATTCTCCTTCCTAGTCTTCTCAGGTTATTTTTCATAGTTCATCGAGTATCTAATAGTATCACTATGTAATACTGATCAATAAAATAATGTTATAAAATACAGGAAAAAAGAGAGTAACTATTCCCTTCCGCTCATTATTCTGCACTTGAAAATTCATTCAAAACGAATCCTTCATTATTTCTCCCAGCAATTATTACTAAAAGACTTTTTATTTCCCTAGACCCCTTTTTTATAATACATAACTTCTGAAATGTATTATAATCACAACGAATTGTTGTGCGAGAAATCAGTATTTCCAGATGAAGCTTAATAAAACCTTGAGCATTGAAGAGAACCGGCACCGTATGGAAAGAAGGGAGTTTGGTAGGCAAAAGCGGAGTAATTAATTTCAGCTTTCTCCGTAGATTTTAGGGGTTTACTCAGTATTCCTCCTTCCCTCCATTTCTCTCAGCTTTTTTCTTCTCTTCTACCCTCTCGGGATATTCAAGGTGAAGGGTACAGAGAGGCAAGGAGTTTGTCATGCTAAGATCGCCCGAAGGCACGTTTCGGGTATAATACAAAATTAATTTCCTCTTTTCTACCTTCTTTTATCATGATACTCTCCCCTTGCTGCTTCAACGGGTTTCTACTTCCTCTTTCACTCCCATTTCCCTCAACTGCCCCATCCCACCCACCTCGTCCTCCCCATTTCCTCTCTTATCCTTACATACCTTGACTTTTCATGCTTTTCTACACCGTTGCTGTACACAATCGTGCGATAGCGCATAGAAAGCATTTCTCTTGTGAAAGAATTTTTAATGTTCATACAGCATGCTTTGCTTTCCTTGTCCTTAATTAATTTTCAAAATACAAGATCTGAAGATAAGCACGAAATACAATCTACGAGGTGGGTACTTGTGATGAAGATTTATTACTCATATATTATTATTTATAATCATAGTTTTCAAGGAAATGAGAGGAAAATTGAAGTTATTACTTTGTAAGATTAATTCCTTTTGAATTCTGCACAGAGTGGAGAATTCATCTAATATTATTAAAATTGTAGGCACCGGTGTAGGCATTGGAGATGGAATATCTTGACAATTAAGATGATAAAAATTTTCTCAAAATTCTCTTTATTGTGTTACGGACGCAACAATTCCTGTGACGAATTCAATTACTCTTTTCTTTTTTCCATTTCTTTTTCGGGTAATAAATCAAACGCATAGGCGTGATTATTATCAGAATGAGTAACCCACTCGAACACAGGCTAGACTGCCCCACCGGGTTTTACTCACTGTTTACTCGGGACACCTGTAATCACAAAAAGATTGGAAGACCAAATACAGAGGAAAATAATTGTAGAGTTCATTGCCTCATCTTTATGACCACTGAAAACTTATCAACCCAAAAGTTGGTGTTAAGAAGGCCTAAACAAATCGACATCCAAATTTTTGTGGAGCACCAAATTACCGTGTCAAAGGAAAAACGGTGCCACGTTTCCTTATCATCGAAAGATTTACAATTATACGCCTAATTGAGATTCCAAGAAAAAGAATCATGTGATTCTGGGCGTTTACGAGCCCGTGTGCAAGATACAGGGAATCTCTATTATAAAAGCGGAGGAACACTCAACTCTTTACCCTCAGTACCTAGTGCGACTCCAGACGTGACTCTGCTCATCGACACCAGAAACTCTTCACAAATTGTAAGACCACTGATTGAAAGAGAGGCGCAATCTCTACCTTCAACCAGACGTCGAACACCCAGTATAGTCTACCGAGTTTTTGTTTAACTATACCAGTTGAACACCGCGAAGATCAATCATATTTTTGGCCTTTTCCCGTTTTAATCAACTCCTGTACGAGAACAAAGAGCCAAACACCAACATCATCAACATCGCCAGCAGCAGCTCCAGTTGAAGCGACACACACACTCGCAGCATCCACTCCAGCTATACCAGGACGACTAGAACACTCGCCTATTTACTCTCATTTATCGTAAGTCATCAATACGATTTTTTTAAGATATTTATTTCCTCTTTAAAACACGGAAAAGGGCTAAGCCTCTAGAACTTTCCCCTTCGGAAGGCTATGTAAATTGCCAAGACCAATAAATATCCATATATATATTTTGATTGAAAGAGAGAAAAAGGTGTGAGCTGCCATTCTTCTAAAAAATTATCAATCCTATCCCTCTGAAACATCGGTACACTTTAGTGTTTTGCCACGGTAAGACGAATCCCTATTTCTAATTTTTTTTATTACGCTCGCGATCCGAAGCCGTGATTTACCACGTTTTACCATACATTTTTGTGTTTTTTTTCGAATAACTTTCGTTAAATTTTACGGATCGTGGCCGTAACAATTGGAACATTGTAATTTCATAATTTGCATCAGAATTTAATGATAAACAGGAAGCATCTCTCTTCTATTCTCTCCTATTGATTGATTATCTTTCATGTAACGATTTCTTAACTCAAACAATTTCAATCTAATTATCCATAATTTTTTTGTGCTAAATCCATGAATATTCATCATTAAGTGATACTCAATGATGTTAAAATGATTAACAGTTTTCCTTCAGAGGAGTCCTCACATAATTTATTTCATCAACATCATTTTTAGATTAATCACTTGGGCACGTTGAGTGAACGTCACCACCAGCAGTTGAGGTAATTAGAAACGGTCCACTTTGCCAAGCAAATTAGGGGCGCGCCTAGATAAATAATCAGTTGAAAGTGAGATTGAGTGGTTTAACGGTGTTTGTTGATGCACAGCCCGGGCAGTGGCCCAAAGCTTACCGTTGGGCTCAAACGAGGAGAGGAAAAAAAACTAATAGATTTTTATGGAGACTGAAAAATCTCATTATATTTTTTAATAACCATTTATCATGTTATTCATATTTTTTTCATGCACTCTGAAAGATAATATTCGTTAGGTTAGGATTGAATTTTCGTTGGTGAAATTGACGAAAATATATGAAAACAGTGTAGAAGCTAATTTTCAAAAGACCTGTCTCCTCATTTTGTCAGCCTCTAGTACGCTCCATTATCTGATAAAATGCCAGTATACGTGATATTTCAGCTCTATTCAGCATCAGGGAGAATTGTGTTGAGATTGTGTATCTTGATTCAGTTTTGGTCTCTCGAGAAATGCAGAGATATGGAAGTTTCATACTCATTAAAGTTTTTCGTATTTTATGATGATTAATGAAAGATATTGTTGCGCAATATTTTAGTGTAATTATTGCCGCTCGATTTCGAAAAATTTATTATTTTTCATTGAATAAAAGAGTGGAACTCTGAAATTACATTTTTATTATCTTCAGAAACAATGTTATTTGATAAGGAATGTAATACTAGGGGCAAATCACTTTACCGTATTTGCCCCTCAGCTGTGTCCCAGAATTACCTGATCTTAAATCTCAAAGTGTTGGGAGAAGAATGAGTATAGAACTGTGGAGTTACCATTAAATTTCCGAATCAGAGGAAAAACTCCACGGAATCACCCAATTCAAACTTTAACGTTATAAAAAATAATGGGGGAGAAAAATCAAGTGGATTTATAGTACTTTCATGATGTGATTCTACTGCGCACTATTTCTCGATTGAAATACAAATTTTCAGGATTATTCATCTCTATATGTATTCTCTTGAAATTAAACTTGAATTGAGTTCGACACATATCACTAGTTATTATCCTCCATTGGCCTTGACACTGTCAGAAGATATGAAAAATAGTGAACGAACTGACAGTACTTTTAATTACTCTTCACTATTCAAATTAAAGGACATGTCGTTACTGAAATGAACTCTTAAATAATATCCAAGAATGTCTGCCATGTGACACAGGATTGTCAGCTTGAATTAAGAGTTTTGAAGAATCCAAGAAAGCAAAGAAGAAAGAAAAAAAGGATAATTGCACTGCACAAAGTCGAGACATTCACTGCGTTCATGAACCATAAGATTGCCCAGCTTTTCTTTTATTCCATCACGAATAGTCTCTCTCACCTCATTATAATAGTATGGAAGATTGAATGAAATAGAATATAAAGAGAAGGCAGGAGAAGAAAAAATAAAACTGAGATGAGGAAAAAAAATGAGACAACTCAGAATACCTCGAGGGGAAGCATGAAATCCTGAGGATTACTGACCTGAGAGAAAAATAAAAAAGTAAGACGAAGTGACATCTTTGAATTAAATCTGGTAACAATATTTCTAATGGAACAATAAGAGAAATGAATGCACTTTTTTCAATTCTATTTGAATTGTGAAAGGAATGAATTCGTATATATTCCATGAATACAAAAAAAGTACGAGAAAACAATTGAAAAAGCCAAAAGGAAATACATAAAATTGTTACAAGAAGCGAATTTTAATGCATTTCGTTTCATTCAGGAGGAATGTAGAAAACGTTTCTGGTTTTTGTTACTACTGACTGGGTCATGCTTGGACCATACGAAATGTATCAAAAAAAAGTGGAGACACTGAGGGAAATTCAATGCTCGGGCCAAGGGCGTGTATGTTTCTGAAGAAGAAATAGAGGAAGGAGGGGTAAAATGGACATGAGGGAAGAGAGGAAACGGTCACATTGAATTTCAGTTGAAATGTGAGGTTTTATGTAATGAAAATCGCTTGAATCTTGTGGTAGTGCTTTAGGATAAATGTTCTTAATGATTTCACTGTTTTTTTCTCTTCATGTCGTCGAGAGTAAACCATAAAAAGTCTCAGTATCTTTAATAAATCCATAAAATAGCGAACTTTTCACCATTGTCTCATAGCTAATTCAATGTCAAAGTTTATTCAACTCTGTCTGCCAGAATCTCTCATACTTGTCTCATGTCGTGCGAGAATATCTACAAAATCCAATACTAGCCTGAATGAAATTGCCTTTTGGGATACACCAATTCTTCTTCTGTTAGTTTCATGCATTTTCCTTCTGGCATTGAGCCACACGGCTTTTCACCGTATTATCCTGTACAATGTACAAAAGAGATAGAGAAAACATGAAATGTATAACAACGATGACCTCAAAAATACAAGTATTCGTGGGAGGCATTAAATATGCACACCATATAAACCAAGTAATTTTCTTTTTCTCCAAATTTGTGTTTCATAAATGATTAAAATAGAATTTTCCTCTTTACTCTTTACTTTTTTATAATTTTTAAGAGCTTGAAAAATTCGGAATTTCATCAGGAAAAAATAAAATTTATTTATCATTGAAAATGATAATCACACAATTCTTCGAATAGATGAATAAAATAAACATTTTTCACCTTCTCTGCTTCTGATCCACGAAATGATACTCGTCTTATTTATTTTTTATCATTCATCCACATTTTCCTTTGATATTGCGTGAGAATAATTCAACGCAGTATGATCAAGGAGAGAGGAAAATAATGGAAAGATGATATAGAGGTGTAGGGGATAAAAAGAAAGGGGAGAATATACAAGAGGGATACCAATGGAATTTTCACAAACGTGATCCCAAAGAGGCGGGTTTTAGGATCATCATAATTTTCTGTAAAATTGGGGGAAAGCATCTCTTTCTCTCTTACTATGGCGATACCCGGCCAGAGGCCAAGCGGAATCGAATGGCTTGAAAATGTGATTGAGGCTGAATGAAATGAAACCCTTGGAATTGGGGCGTGACGCGACAAAACCATTTTCTTCAGAGATCTCGGGGAAATGACGTCTTCATAATATGAAAAGAAATGAAATGGTGTGAAGCAAGAAAAGAAAGAGAGAGGGTGCATAGAAGTCCATATCGTGGACCGGACGATATTGCAGAAAATTTACACTCTATGAACGTGTATAATGATCTCATTGAGAATGTCTGAGTTTTGCGGAAAAGAATCGAAGAATTTTTTGGTGAGTGCTTTCAATGGGATCGTGTTGACCTATTTTCAAGAAGAGGAAAAGCCGAGGAATTTCCTGATGGAGAACATGTGCTGAAATTGATTCTTCTGAATATTTTGGCTGAAAATTAACGTCTCCACTGCTTCCAATATGATATAGAGTTTCGTATGAACTGCTTCTGTGGAAAGAAATAATTGAACTTGTTTTGTATCAAGAGGAAGAACATCAGAAGAATCACTATTCTTACCACACGAAGTAGCATAGTTTTTTGTCATCAATGTATCATGTGCAGGGCTCCTTGGGGATTCGGTTATCGAACCATTGTTCATCTTCTCATTTCTTTTTCTTCTTCTGCTTTCATTCCTTCTGTTACCACGAAAGTCTATGAAAATTGTATTACTCTCTTGGGCCAACGAGGAAGAACAAATACTTCCATGTTTCATCTTATTTATCTAGGTTTTTCTCCTTTGTATTTTTGTCTTTATCTCTGTTACCGCAACTCATCTCTCTTGTCATAGGGGTACGAGGTAAATCCCATGTGGCGATTCAAGAGATCTCCAAGGATGGAAAACAAATCGATTCATACAACGAAATAATTCATGTAATACATTCAGAAACATTTGATAATAATCCAAAGATATATATATTTCATGTCCTTATCGTATTATTGAAAAGCCCATGAATTTTCTTTTTCCCCCGTTGCAATTAGCATAGTTATAAGATTTTCATGCAACCATAATTTGAGGTAGCAATATTTACGAGTGTTTGGAGTTACTTGTCGAGACCAAGTGGCGTCAGAAAGTTGAAAGGATCAAGGGGGAAAAAAAAATAAGGAAATGGAAAAATAAAACTCTTTTATATTGAATTCAACCAGGAAAACTTTCACTTTTAAAAAGTTCCTCGACAGTCAAAGTCGTATTATGAGTCTTGGAAGAATAAACTTGGAGTAGAAGAATATAAAAATCCTCACAATTCAAGAAATTGTTTTATTCTCAATCCAAGAATACTTGTTTCTTCATTGAGCTAGTGAAATATTTTACGTGTTATCCAAAGAAATTGATTATTAATTTACATACACTGAAGAATTTCCGTCTCTACAAAGAAAATATCAATGGATATGACCAAATTTTCCTCAGCGTACTCGGTATTCATGTATTCGTTCATTGTACCGAAAAGATATGCTTCTGCTATTTTCAAGTGCATCATAAAAATTTTCATGTAAAATTGCTTATTACCAGTGTTGTAGAATAGAATTCACTATTTTCCACGCGATTCCAGACGCATATCATGAATTTTATGGCCATTTCCGTGCATTTGGAAATTTTTGAATTTATGTATCGAGTGAAAAACATTCTTACTAATTCAAAAATCTAATTGTTTGTCAGAAAATTGATGTATTCATATAAATTGATATAAATTTCCAATACACAATATATATCCATCAACGTTGATTTTATTCTCTGAATGCATCTCCGCTATCCTACAAATGAAAATATGATTGAACAATTTCCTTCTCATTTCCTCGAGTCTCACTGAATGCCACATCAATGTTAAACTTGAAAATAGAGCGACATTGATATAACATCGTCTGCCGGAGGCATATTCAAATTTCTCGTGCATTGATCAGTTGAGTAAACAGACGTGTCTAAGGAGAATGATTGATTCAGGACAATGCGGTTAATTACAAGGATCCGGTTTACACTCTAGTAGTGGTACTCATGTGCAGTTTATGTTGGTCGAGAATGTCCAGTAATGGTAGCATTGAAGTTTGCAAGCGGAAGGGAGAGGAGAGAGGGACTGAGAGCGTGGAGCGATATCGGATTCTCGCTGGTCACGAGTAAGCTTCCTAATTGCCACAAATGAACGGTATAATGGACCACCTATCCGGGGGTACATGTATTATCCGCCTTTATGAAAATTCAATAGCTCTATATAATACATAATGGACAGGATGTCTAATTACACTGGTGAATTTTATCGTAACACTGATTTATTTATTATGATCTTCATTAAAATGATTTAATCATCTTTGAATTTGTAATTCTCTTTTACTTCCTGTGCTCCACTTATTTGATGTATTTCGTTGGATAATTCTATCCAGTGCACGAGAAGATATTTAAATGCAAATATTGCACTGCACACATGTATACACGTGTACCCCATTTCACATGAGCTGAAATCATGACAAGTTAAGAACATTTTCACTACCACAGAGCTCTATGTTTATTCAATAGTGTGTATATTTGAATTACGTGAGATACTCAAAACGAATAAATTGACATACGTTACGCACTAATGTGAAACTCACGTCAGTTTAATGATGCAACTTGTACATATTGTCATTTATCATGTTGCAGTTGGCATACCGAATGATTGTAGTGATTGGCTCTGGAGTAATTAATGAATACAAATGTCAATTATTTGGCATTGATTTTATTCGAGAGATTTGAGACGAGAGGAAAATTACTAGGGAATTATTTCCAACGAAAAATTCACAGCACGCTCTTCTCAATGACCTATTGAACAGCAGAAGACGAAAAAGTTCATAGCAAATGAAATTTTTCCTTCTTTAATGAAAATCTGAATCACGTAATTTTGTGCTTACATAGGAATTTTCTTGTTTATCTTCTTGTAATTTGAAATTTTGTATCAGTAAGACGTTACATTACAAGCCTCACGTAGGAAAAGAAAGAACTGAGAGAAGTTGGAGGAAGTTAGATTAAAGGACTGATACTAGTGGGAGTGTCAAAGAAGCTAGATTACAAGTGGCGGGGGAGGGGAAGGAGCGAGACTAGAGAGGGTATGAGCACCTCAAGGGAGCTAGATTAAAGAAATCCAGCTTTTGGTCGATTTATGATATTATGTCTCTAAACGAGAGGAAAATAATAAAGTTCTCTCTCTCTCTCTCTCTCTGGAAACTCACAAATTTCGTAAGGCAGAGTGATGAAGAAGAATGACAATTGCAGAGACAAGAGGAGATATTATTCATTAGTTATTCATTAGCCACTTCTTCTGTAGAGTCAATACTAATTCGCTCTTGTGAAGACGAGAGAGAGAAAACTTTGTAAAAGTAATCTCTCTCATCCACTGAGATATAACCAAAGAGAATACCATCCTCTTGATAATAGTATTAACGTCAGAAAGCTAACGCGATTGGAAAAAGCTCCAGCAAAAAGTTGCATCATTGAGTTTATCTTGAGGCTTGTGCAATGTATACATTCATCTTGAGTTTATTCAAGTTTTCAAAGTACTAACGAATAGGGGTAGAGTGCACGATGTATATCAGAGTACTATATTAAATAAGTGTATCCATTTGCCCCCATTAAGATTTTTATGCTTAGAAAATTTATGACAAATAATCTTCTCAATTCAATTCTAACCAATAAGAATACAAAATTCATAATGAATAGTTATAAAATGCAAAATAAGAGTCGTAAAATTATTTGGGCGTCCACTATTGCCTTTTGGACAGAGCTAACTAATATATACCATGTATATATTATATTCATGTTTCAATTATATATATGTTTATTTATACATGTGTTATTCTTGTGTTGAATTCATGTTGTTTCAGTTTGTGTTATTTGTATCCTTTCTCAGAGACGAGTCCCTCGAGAAGCTGAAACCGCCATTCTGCCGCATACTGAAATCCGTACACTCTGATGCGCGCGCACCTGCGTATTCTAACCTACATCGTCACTCATCGCCAAGAGGTAATACTAAAATTCTTGAAGAAGATTCTCCAATTGCTTTTTCCTCCATGTAACAATAAGCAACATCCGTAAATCTCTGTCGTCATGCGGGTTATCCTCGGTGCTTCATTGATTATGACAAATGACGGTAAAAGTGTAATTGGTTTTGGTAAATTGGTGGCGTACGGAGAAGGGTCCTCGCTCATTAGAGTACCATCGCCAGAGTTGTCCTGTACCCAACAATAGTATCCATCTCTCTCTCTCTTCCTCTGCCTATGAATGTCGGGTAAATGCAACTGGGGTGCTTCAATGGCATGTGTGCAACGTATATAACATGGTTGTCACGACGTTGTTGTACACTATTTCGTCGTTGGGATGATGCTTTGGTTAGTTAGGGAGGAGGGGAAAAAGGGAAAATTACCATCACGATATACGTTTACTGTAGAAAGGACGGCCTTGTATCTTCTCCAGTATAATGTTTAACCTCAAATATTTATGTAGTACAGAGGATTGGTATATTCTTGAATGGGTAATGGACTGTTGATACACTGTGAATTGCTTCGATAAACACATATTTACATCTCTACCAAAGTTCCCATCCAATTTTATCATCAAATTGATACGAAGAAATATCGTTTAACATTTAATCTCGTAAACAAGAAGTTTGAGGCAAAAAAAATATTCAACAACTAATCAACTCCGTAGTTGAGATCAAGAGATCTCACTTCTGATAACTCAGTAAAGCTCTATAAATACGTTTAAACTCAGTAAAACCCAGGGAAACTTTTAACGCTGATGACTAAGCTCTTCGTGTGCATTTGATTTAGCAAAGTTTCATCGATTTTCTCCTACTGCCTCAATTTAAACAGACTCCTCAACTATTGACTGAGTTACATGAATACTTACCAATTATCCACCAAATCACTATGTCTATCTAACACTCTCAAGCTTCCTCTCTGCTCTTCAAATCAATTGGAAATGACGTAGCACAAAAGGGCCAGATAGAGGAATAAAAAGAAGAAGGACTTAGGGTTATATTCAAGTTGAGTACTGTTGTGAAAAGAAGTAAAGATAAAGTGAAAGAGATGCAGTCTGGGAAGTTTTGAAAGTAAACTTTTAGTTTATGAGCTTCGGCAATGCTGGTTGCAAATACCAGGATTTGAACTCACTTTGGTAATATCTTCAAGCTATTACTTCTGGAACACACTTTTAATATTTTCCCTTTCTTCACTCATACAAATTGATTCATTCTCAACTTTCAGAATTATATCTTCATTCATTGAATAATTATCACACAAAAAATACATAATAATCAGTCATAGCTGAATGGAGAATGATGAATTCATGAACATTGTTATGAGTATAAACTTCTTGAAGAGAATGAATTAACTGTGGAAAACCTGAGAGTCCATGGTAAATAAAAATCCATCATAATAATGAACTTTTCAACTGTAAAGAATGAGTTTATGAAATAGTGTTGAAAAAAAAGTTTAATGAATTCCATGTACCCACTGAACTGCACAATCTCATTCCTCTTTTATTTCTGTATTTCTATCTCTGATATATTTGCTATTTCTTTTATCTTCACTTCTCACTGCAGTACACAATTACAATGGAAAAATATGAATTCACATTTGGTTTCATCGTAGAAAACGTACGACAGCAGCAAGGAGTCCAAAAATTACTGAAGAAAGTATAATAAAATAAAGATACTCCCTCTGCATTCTATTTGCTGTTAAAAATATGACGATATTATGCAATCGACGTTGGAATATCATGCGACTCTGTACTATTTCTATATACCATACAATTTTCAGTGGATAGGAAGTGCTAGATGCTAGTGATATTGGTGAATGCCACCAACTAGGTGCTAAACTTTTGCGAATCGAAAAAGGAAAATGCCAACACACCCCTCCACCGCCAGCATAACATATATGCCAAAGAAAGAGATGCCAGATGTAGTTGAACCACAGAATGAGAGTAGAGGGCGCAGTATGAGACTACCCAACAAACGCTATCTTCTATTGTGAGTTATAGAAACAGTTTGCGGTATCGCTGCCGTTTCTGGGCTCCGTACTATGTACCCATGCTTATATATTCAAGCAATATTGCTCCGATATTGCATCCTGCGTCCCGACACCCAGCACCAATCCAAAGTACTCCCCTCTTTCATTTTCCTTCTTTCTGTCTCCTTCTAACTCGCTCCTGTTCCTTCGCTGCGTCTGCACATCTTCTTTCTACTCTGTGCAGATATGTTTTTCTTCTCATTGTTGCTGGTTCATGCACCAGCATCGATGAGTCAGATGTGCCATATGATTGTATTTCCGCATAACAACTCACTCTTACTGCAAATGTACCAACAGAATACTTCGTAAATACATCGGCATTATTGTCATCTTCTTCGGCATAGCTGAGCGCCAGTGTGGAAGAAAAAGGAGAGGCGAAGAGAAAGATTATACGAAAATACTCGATTCCATATGATCATGTCTATTGATCTCCATATGTTGAAACATTCATTGTGATTTATTCAGATGGCATTGTCTCATCTGAATTTTTCCACTTTGTGTTTATTTAGTTTTTATACGGAATACATGAGGTACATGGTTACTGTTCTCCAAGTACTCCATTTCCATTGTGTATTTAGAATAAATGGGAATAACTGATATCATGTGTTTATATTACTCAAACGGTTATTCCATCTGCTCGAGATTTTCCGGTGTTTTCCTCAATTTACAGAGTATATCAGTAATTTAATTCGTCGGGGAAAATTGCCGTGCAGCTTCAAATGGAAATCTCACACCATATCAAACCCCGAATCATTATCATAGAAACATACTTTTACTTTATCTATAAAAAAAAAGTGGATGAATTACGCACAGAACACTATTACAGTTGGATAAATATTCATGACTTTCAATACATAAATTAAAATGAAGATTAACTTTACACTGGTTTTACGAAGAATCCAATAACCGCAACGGTTCTATCTGAAAAAAAAAGAACGTGGAAAAAATTGATGCTTTTTTTTACAAAAGCCATCGTATCATGCAGAATGCCGATGAGGCCATCTGTCTAAAATAGACGTGTTTCCTATGCATGATGGAGATACACAATTATGTAGACCATTCAGCTTCATGAGACCTGTTTTTCTTTGACAAATATAATCTCGTTTGAATATCATCTCAGTCTCTTGAATCGCACTATCATGAGACCATTGCGATGATTATTCATCCGTATATTATACTATTCTAAAATCATGAATGTAACTACTTGTGTCCTTTGACTCTGGCTGAATTTCTAGTTCTATGTAGAGTAAAACGGATGAGAATAGTAGCATTCGAGTGGCAGGAGGGCTGATATAATCGTTGTTCGCTCTCTCGAGGTTACTAGAGTATCTACCCAATATTTCCCCCTATTGCCAACTTCACTTCAGTATCAACTTGAGGCATCTCTTGTGCCGCATTAGACTGTCTCAGCATGAATTAGTCTTGACCACTAAAAATTGAATTAAACGTAAATTTGTTAAAAATTGGTTCAATAAAGTGTAGAGCACTTTGATTGGTTAATATTACATGGAAAATGTATCCAAGAACATCAAATTGTTCATCACTCTTGGCATCATGAATTTATCGGTCCAATGAATATTATGCACTTAACTCGAAATTACAAGATTAAGCTCCTTAACAGTCAACACTGCCAGTCTGCATTATACCATCTAAGTACCATCGATCCCATCTGCATGAGGATTGCACGCTATATCCCATAACTCAAGTCAATAGCATAGATTTACGTATTATTCATGTGGATTGTTATTGGAAGCCCTCAAAACAGACAATTTCACTGAAATTAAATGATAATTCTCTGATAATGCTTTTAATCCGAGAACAATATTTACAACTCAACTGCGTAAATTTGTTCACTAACAAAATACAATGTGCTATCTGCACACGGTAATGATAATAGCAAGCTATTTGTAATAATTGGTATGCACTTTGCGTTTGAATTGATTCACTATGCGAATTCGCATTTTAATTACGTACTGCTATCAAGGTATGGTCGAAGTTAATAAATGAATTTATATTGATCGGTAATTCAGTGCAAATATGTTATGATTTTTTTTTTCCTGTAATTTAATCATTCCCATTATGTTAAAATTGCACGTGGAATGATGGATTTCAATCAGTAATTCATCGGAAAATTGAAATGTTAAATGAATTCATTTTGAACATCAGAGGACTTATATAAATTCAATTAACAGAAAATTATGGGCTCGTAACTAATACTTCTTTGAACACTTATCGGAAAGTATTGGAAAATAAAATAATAATGAGTAAAACTGGGTGCTTGCAGTAAATTTGCAAAATTTATAAAAATAATTATTCGAATTTTTGTTGCAGCATAACGAGGCATTCACAAACAACCGCCGTATTTTAAGAAAATGTTCCCTTTTTCTTAACATCAAAAGATCCATTTTAAAATTTCTATTCTCCAATAGTACTCCATTTCTCTCCTTAATCCACCTTTATTCTATAAAATGAAAACTTGCAGAAAGGTAAAAGGGGAAAAGTGTGGATAAATTTATCTCGTTTCCAAGTGATTCGCTGTGGAAAACGAAATTCCGAGTTCAAGGCATCGGCATCACGATTTCATTCTCCCCCTACGGCAACTGGGGAAAACCCTTTTTATCGTTCTTCCTAATCTTCACTTCCATAGCTACGCATGAATCATCCACTGGCGTCGCCTTTTTATGCGCCAAATCCAAACTCCTTTTTTACTGCACAAACTTCGCGTATTGATTTGCTATAAAAAAAGGCATCCTTTTTTTTACGATACAATATCATTTACATTTGAAATATGACGGTTTTTTTTTAATCTACGACCGCTACACGTAGTATGGTGTAATAAAACTATAAATTTCAAGTAAAGTGTCTTTTATTTTTCTTTCTTCTTTCTCAGTATCATGAGGTCAATGTTTCTCAGAAAAATGGCTAGAACTTCACACGAACAGGATAATAATGAGCAGGATGCTGCAAGACAGTTAACCTAGTTTTGCATAGGCATTACAGTTCTTAATTGGCAGACACTTTCTTGCTGAGTTAGCAGAACATGGTCATAAAATTAACCTGATTCACTTCAATCTCATCAATCAATGTTTATTACATTCTATCTCTGAGTAAAATAAAAAAAATTATTGGCAATGATTAAGTATTAAGAAGTAATAATTACTGTCTGCGAATATTGAGGACTGAGTGATTCATGATGAATTGAGTACAAATAGTTCAATTGAATACTGAGCAAAAATGCAGCAGAGAAGAAAGAAAGAGAGGGAAAAAATAAAAATGTGAATTCGTGTGATATTCAAAGAGATCAGCATAATTTGACAGAAGTAAGGCTATCTGCAAGATGCAATGATCTGCGGTGAGACCGACTGGTTAACTCTAAACTGGCTGACCATCGGTGATGAATCACCTGGGACTGTCGTTCTGTCACGGGACCCAACTGGCAACTCTTCAAGCTCCTCTGCCGTCTCCCCCCCCCCCCCCCCTCTGGCACTCTATAAGCCCTCATACTGCCTCTCTCCTGCTTCCCACTTTCTTCTGCTCGTTTTGCCACATCTCGACCTCGCATTTTCGCCAACTACGTCTCTCCCTCCCTTCTCCCCCAGTCCCTCGTGTGAGTTCAAAGCCAGTTCCTCTCTCATTCTCTCCCCTGGAGGGCGTGGTATACGGTCACCACAGAAATCCCCAAGCATCCACACATACAGAAATGGAGCATACTCCTGCATCATAGTGGAGGACATCAAGAGAAGTGTTTCATGCGTGAGAAAGATGGATAGATGGAAACCTGCGACAGATGAAGAAGGAGAAAGGGGAAGATTGATACCATCATGGATTGTGCCTGCGTGAATTCAGGGATACAAGATACGAATGATGTGCTTGTCTGAACGTAAAGACACTCGAGAGTTCCTTTTGGGGAGTTGGATAGTGGCATAAAAGTGACGGGGAAAAAATAGCCATTGATCTAAACAGTGCTATTAATGTTGCTTCCTATGATAAATTTTTGTGCTTCTCATACAGTATGGAAAATTATTAATTCTTCATTCTCCATCATTCTCCAGCAATGCAAGACAATTCTGTGAGATCTCATGGGGAGAAAAGAGTCGGAGACTTTGTGAACAAACTTGTTGAAAATTGCAGTGGCAGAAGTTGAACTTGTCGAATTCGTGGGAAATATCTAATTATGGTAGAAATTTCGTACATAAGATTCATTTTTCCATGAATTTATTGAGAATTATGATTTGGAGACGATTTGAGAGAGAAGAGAGAACATGATCTAGTCAACGATGAATTCCATCTCAACAAAAAATAACCATCTAACTTATCAGTGAAGCTGATAAATCGAATTCGCTCTTTCCATGCGTGCAAATAAGAATCTGAAAGGAATAACTATTTCGCAAATCAATAAATACATTGAACTTGCCAGCAAACTCTGTGACCAACCGATTTACGTTAGTTTGAAGTGAATTATTTTGATTGCAGTAGCGTTGAACTGGGTAACAGTTTAGAAACTCCATTCCCATGGAGAACAAAGGAAATGGGAGTATATTCGTTCGAGTTACGACCAGTAATTCTCCGTCTCTTTCCCTCTCTCTTTCTCGTTTCACCTAACCTCAGTTATTTCTGTGTGTTCTATTGTTTTTTTCCCTTTTTTCTATCTCTTTGAATCGAAAAACCACAGTAATCCCAGGGGAAGTCTATTACCTGTGCTTATAAGCCAAGAGGCCTCGGTTCGAGATTTTGGCACGAGACTATTCTCATAACTGTGATAAATATATAATGCATTCATTGGACCACCCAGAAGTGTTGTAATGTTGCATTATGCGTTATATCATTGCATATATGCATATTTTAAATATTCCTTTCTTCCTCCTTTTTTTTCACTCTCCTCTTCTCATTCTACTCCCAGGATAGAATGAGAACGCGAAAGAATATTGTGTTGGAGGGTTTCTTTTTTCACCTAGAGAATATCAAAACTTCGCCCCAGACATTGTATATTTTTCTATACTACTTCCATTATGCATTAACGTACCAAGAATAATAATAATAATGAAAGGATAATAAAAAAAAATAGAAGAAAAAACATGGACGATAGACCAATGGCTGTTATCTCTTCATGAGTAAACAGCCGTATATACATATTCCAGAGGGGTAAAAATAATATTTTATGAAAACTCTCTTGACTCTAATTTCCATAATTTTCCAACAGTTAAATTCATAAATTTTGAAGGATAAAGAGAGAGAGAGGCATATTTTACATTAATGAAAAGTAGCAGATTTTAATGGAAAATAAATAAATTCTCTCGTTTCTCTACGCGGATGACAGCATTCTATCTACCTTAATTGAATTCAAGGATTCTCGAAAAAAGGAAATTTCAGAAAATGTAACTGTATAAAAAAAAAAATCAACGACCAAGCATTTTCATCAAGAAGAGATAAATATCGTACCAGGAAATTTTAGCGTCTGCAACAAAAACTTTTTTTTATTATCTTGCGACAATCTGATTGTCAGATTGATGTATATCCCATTAATTTTACTCCCCTCAGTCGAAACAAGTATTACGCATTAATTCTCGTGTTTCCCTGTCTCATTTCATTATCAAGATGCGTTATTGTGGGGACAGGAGAATGATTTCTGAATAGAGGCTCTATTTAATCGAGAATTGAATTTAAAGAAAAAAAATTGAAATAAATTTCAAAGAAAAGTTTATCGGAATCTGCACAACTCAACTACCCCAAGGACTTACGACCAAACTCCTTTCGAAAATCCACAAATGTATAGAAAAAACTTTGAAAAAGTCCTTTCACACTACACCTTAAAATTGTAACAAGTTGTTTTCGACAACATCCTGGACAGAGGCGAATACACAATTCTTCAGATCCCTCCCTCACTTTTGTCTCTTGTTTCGCTTTAATCCTCCATTGGTTCCAATGTATGCTTTATACATTATTCAAACGTTAGGGACGATTGTCGCATATTCACTGAGGCACACACACCAGGGTAGTAGGCGTACTAAATGTTTGACTCAGATCGAATGCCCATCGAGACCCGGAGTACTATATACCAAACACAATTCCAGGTGCATCAACAATTTTGCACCATAGAAATGGTGTAAACTATCGGATGTACTTGTAGTGTTGTGTGAATACGTTAACGTGTGATTTATACAGAATAAATTGAAGCCACATGTGTACATTTACTTGTCAATAATCCATACATTTATTATATAATATTCTGTATTCATTGGTATTTACATATAAACCGCAGCATTTTCCCCATTAAAAGAGAGATTTTTCCAACTTTTCCGTCCTTTCTCTCTTGTTTTCATTTCAGTACGGATACTTTCATCAGTTCTTCCATCTCTTTTCCTCTTTTCTGTCTTTGTCTGTTGTTACTTCTTTTGTCCGTGACTTGCAGGAAGTCTATCGCGGTCTCATAAAGCCTCAGTGAAGGAGAAAAAAAAATGAATGGAGACGGAATAAAAAAAGCTGAAAAAGAAACAGAAAAAAAGGTTTAAAAAAAAATGATGAGAGGACAGAGAATGGCGAGAAGGTGCGGCATGGGGAGGAACAAAAAATATCACCGAGAATGAGTGCCCCCGAGCAAAGTGGAGAGACACGAAATGCGTTCTCTCTACTGTCAGTTGGTTGAGTAAAATCCTTGTGGTTTGTCGAGGTATCATTGAAACTACGGCAGGTATCACTTTCTTCAGTATTTACCAGTTCATTTCCTTTTTTTTCCTCTCCTCTCTTTCATCCATTCACACTTTCTCATCTATTATTGCGGTCTTTGACACTGCAAAAAAAAGGAAATCATTAATTCATCATTTGACGCTGTCTCTCCCCTTGTAAAATGATAAAAAGAAGAGAAAAAAAAATGGAAAAATCTCAATAAACAATTGAATAATACTGATGAATAATTATCAATGAGAAATATACAATGTAACAAATATGTAATACAATTTTGACAGTAGATACGTTGTTTTCACACGATCACCCAATTATTGATCAGTAATTGATGATACTATTCCAAAAGCCCAGTACGTGATTGTCAGCAGTATCGTAGCACACACGTCCCACGTCGTACATCCGTGACAATGTAACAAACGGCCGCATGATTCTCCTCTTTCAACTACCAGGCCAGCAATTTCCCATCTCCCTCCTGCCCTCTTGCATTCATGCCCATTACTCGCGACCAGAACTGTGTGCTACACTCTACACATAACCGTGTGCGTGTGTCTGTGTGTAATCTACCCGAAGCACGTTTCTATCAAGCATAACATTGAATGACGTGATGAACAGATGCACCGAGCCATTAATTAATTTGTCCAGTCGCAATAAATACGTGATAAATCATTTTTATAATTTTTCCAGTGATCAATGCTGCAGATGGGATAAGAAGAATTCGGAGAAAACAATAATAAGAATGATGCCATCGTAGACTTTGAGAGATCGTGGAGGATGAAGGGCGGATTAGAGAAATGGTTGAGAGTAAAAGAAAAACATGTACGTCTCGACTTCGATCATTGGATTCGCATTATAAATGGGATTGAGTATAATCCAGTATGGATGAAGAGAGAAGTGCAAGTACAGGAAAGAGCATTGTTGAAGACGAGATAGAGTGTGGAAGCTGAAGAAAAATAAGCGAAGTGAGAGAAAAAGTACACTTCTATATATATGTATATATAGAAGGAGAAGACAGTGTCGATACATAAATAATGGGCGAGAGAGCAAGTAAAAGACTTCGTTCGTGCTATTACTGTGCTTGGAAAGAGAATCGGATTGTTCTGTTCTATTTTGTCACAACGGTGCTGAGGGTCACGAGGCGATAAGAGTCCTTCGAGAAATCCAAGCCTCGCCTCTGCCATCTAACTCTCCGGATCTCATTCACCTCCTCTTCCTCTTGTCTCTCTTTACCTCGAAATATCACCAGACAGAGAGAAAAGACTGTCTGTCAATTCAACCACCCTTTACCTCCTACCTCTCCATACTTTTATCCTCTCTTTACACACATTTACGATTTTGTTTGATGCTTTTTACCTTATGTTTTTCTTCTCTCGGCATTACACAGGATTCTCACTGTTAGTCCTAATTCACGTGACATACCGCAATTTCTTTATCCCCCTCTGCTGTCTTTTACGTTTTTTTAGCCTCTATTTTTCCGCACCCTCTTCTTTTCTCCAGTGGGAATATTTTAATCAGCTACTGAGTACTTTTAATTGCCAAAGGGCAAAAATACATTTACATTCCACTATTTTACGCTCCCGTCACATCTCATGTTCCTTTTTCCTTCCTTTTTTCCCGCTCGTATTATTTACCATATTAGTCGGTTTTTCTCTCTCCAATAATGAGAAAATTTGTCATGAAAATGCTTTGAGCTCTGGATGGAAAAATCCTTTTTATGTGAGTCATGGAAATTGCATCAAATATCAGCAATTAATTTAATTGGTAATTATTAAGAGATTGTATTAATTACAAAATGGATTAATCATCATTGGAACTATCAAAAAACGTATTGTTAATCCCCTGAATGTATAATCAATATAATCCACTTCCATTATCACAGAATGGAACCATTAATTATTTCAAAAAGCTCAGCGAGCCATTAAAAGGAAAAAAAAACCTCAATGCCTCAAAGCATTATTCCTGAATTTTTCACATTTAATTTACCAATTAAAATCTCTTAGAATTGTGTTTTTTTTCTTTTTTTCATGAATTCAGATTTCTCTCAAAATATTCAAAATTAATGAATTTCAATTGTGTGACAGTTTTCCATGTATTTTCAATTAAAGATCTATTTAGAAATTAACACATTTGTCCTATTTCCATGGCGTTGACCATTTCACCTGAATCTACAACGATTGATTGTTGGAGAATTAAATAAACCTGGAATAAATCACGTTCATCCAATTTCAGTAAAAAAAAAAAGGTATAGAATTCGTTAATTAAATTCAATCAGCATCATTAACAAATTGATGAAAGAATAATTCACCAATTTCATAATAATTTTATCATCAACAATTTAATGGCTTTGGCATAAAAGTATTTTCTGGATTTTCCAATGGGAATTAAACAATAATATTAATTTTAATTGAACCTGAACGAATGCATTTGTGCGAATGCGGCAATGAGACACCAGTGGCAATAGGGTTTTCGTGAAATTCATTGGAAGGGTGCAAATTATACACCTAAGAGGATAAATTCAGCTGGGATAAGTGAGAGAGCAGTGGGAACGAACATGAATGTCTACCAAAACATTCCCGATAATTCACTGACTGTCTCAGTGGATTTTCTCAAAGGATGGACAAAGTTTAGAGTTATTTTGGCAGCTCCTACTCTTCAAATGGAAGCAAACTGTATTTCAATCATGGACAAACATGATGCACCACAAATCCGATTTAACTCGATGTAATAATACATTCATGTGCTTTTCTCAGGCTATCCTCATTCTCATCTCAATAGGTTCATTTTGTTGATTTGGGTTTGATGATTGGAATAAAAATCCCTCTGGAACCTCAAAAATTTGGACGAATATTTCATCATGATTCAATTAATTTTTAACATTATTCATTTTGTTTGTATTCACTCTCCATTATGAACACTCCAGCAGTTGTGAATAATAAGAGAATAATACGACTCAGAAAAGCTTTGCACAGTAAATGAAAAAATTGTTACTAAAGCCTGGCAAAATTTATTATCGTTGAAAATCCACTGAAGTTTAGGATTATCTAACGCAAAATGAATTTGTTATGCGTTCTTAATACTCGGAAAGAGCCAAGTTACTCAAAATATATCAACACTGATAATTCCACTTCATCCGTGAATTTATATGGCTCTGAGTGTGGTTAAAACGCTTTTTTCCAAGATTAATAACTCGAATAGAGAGAAGTATTTTTTTTTTATCATGTTCACACTATTGATTAAAATTGGATTAACGTAACATAAACCTTAATTTCAACCGTAAACTTCATATTCCATGAAAACCTGAAATTTTATCGTTAATAAAAAAAAACAAAAGATAGAACATTACAGTTGAGTTAATCTGCGGTGAAACTTTGTGGCAACTAATGAAATTATTCTTTTTATTATGGAATCATAATTATGTGCATAAAAAACATATTTAACGGATAAATTCATATCACTTCTCTATTAAACAGTTTCATTATGTTTTTAATTTTCCTGCATTCAGAAGAGTCTATTCGCAGAATTAAATAGTAACAAAAACATTTATTCCAAGTACTCAACCTCAAAATCATTGGCCATTAAAAGATTAGCATTTTAATGGACTGAGAGATAGCTTTTCCTTCTCACCGAATAAGTAGCATTAAATTGCTCACTTTGCAAACACTGAATCAGCAAATAGAAAGAAGTGAATTATCAATATGTCTCAATGCATTTCAATTAATCAAAAGTTTGACAGTTCAACGTTACACTGTATCGACAAGCGAAAATACTACCCTCTGATACTCCCTCCAATTTCTGCAACAGGTGTCGATTCCAAATTAAGATTAAGACGTTGAGTCACGAAATCGAATTCTCTGTCGAATGTAATTTTATGATTGTAGTTTCGCTCGAAGTTTCAGCGTTTCTATTACTTCATTCGCACACCCATGCAAGATAGAAGAGGAAGGAGAGTGAAATAAATCGAATAAAAAATTGCAAACAATCGATATATGAAATTCTCTGTATTGTATGATGCAGATCAAATAAAAATGATTCCTAAGAAAAAAAAAGCTTCGAATAGATACATAATCATAAAGGTTATTGAGCATATACCTTATTAAAATTCTACATTGGCAATTTTAACGTGGTCGTTTTATAATAAACAAGTGCACGTATACACAAAACGATTCAACTCAACAGAATAAAAGGAAAATGAGGGGAAAAAAAATTATGAAATATCTCAAATGGTCTGTGTATCTCTGTATAACTTTTCCTCTTTCTTTTTCTCTCCTCCGGCGCAGTGTCCACCCCCTTATTCGGTCAGCTATACCGGTTTTGCCCCCCCTCATTCCATTGTGATCATCCATCTATCTCTTGGCCATCGTGATCCCAACGAACTGATAGAAAATACATCTCTTCTCCTATGCATTCACTGTCTTTATCTATCCTCCATTGGTAAACGTTACTACTTGCCTTGTTGTGCAACACTACTGTAACGTTAATCCCAATGTCAAGGACCTCATACCAAGTAGAATATATCCAATAATACCTACGTTACTTTACCTTTTATCCATAGCTGTCTAACCTTTGTCTCCTTCAGAATTCCTTCATGTCAATCCACAAGAGCTATTAATAATTGACTTGATTCTATCAGTTCTTAAAACTGAATTATGGTAAAAGTTCTGTCTTTTTTTTTTCCTTCAATATTAAATTGCCTGGATAATTGATGAAGATCAATAATCTTTGTCTGCTGTAACAATGGTATTGTCAAGTTTGATTGAAACTTTTTGAATTAAGAAGAACAATGGGTAACACGGTTGATTGACACTGGATAAATTAAAATTTGTTAATTGTCAAAGGATAATGTCGATATTTCATTTTTGTTTTTAACTGGGGATGTTTCAGTTTGAATAACATTATTTTCCTGGAGAATTTTATCCAAAACTATATTTAATTGATGATTCTCAAATAATCAAGACTCAAATGACGTTTCTCATACCTTGCCATTCTCTTTCATTGTAAGTGGACGAGCAGATCGTTTTCACACTCGAGCTAGGGAAATCTCTTCAATTCCAGTCCAATTTCGCTGTTGAGGATAGTTACCTTTGCTATACACACAGAAGTGGCATTCCTGCATCTACTTTTCTCTCTTTACCTCCCCTGGCCATCTTGGAAATCCCTACGTGGAATTGAATATCTTGAATGACCTACTTCGTTATTTCCGTCGAAGACTGTAACATTCACCCCACCTCCTAACTTTGTATTCCCCTGGTCTTGGCTTACTTTTCTGACAGATTCCTTTTAAACCCCCTCGAGGTATAAGAGAGTCGCACGGTTATTTCAATTTCGCTGTGCAATCTCTTGTATATTCATTCTTTGGACCATTTTCCTCCCCTCCATTCCACTCCTCCTCTTTCTCACTAACGTTTTTCTGTGACTCTCGTCTTCTTTATAACTCCAGAGCCAATTTTATTCTTTTTTTCCTCTCCATTCCTCTACAAATGACGCAAGATACTTTGGTTATTCCAGTTATGAACTCTACGGAATTCCCTATTTTTACAAATTTCAATCTCACGACTTCAAACTTTTTCATTTTTCCCTCTTTCATTTTAATAAACTGAAAGACACGTCGTGAGAACTCATTGAGACATTCAAAGCTCAAAGCTAAATATTATTTCTTCATCTTCACAGATTTCTTTTTCACCTCTTGAATAACTATTTTTACTAATTCTATAGATATATATGAGCAAAGATAAGAGAGTAAAATAATTTCTTTCTGAGAGGAGAACCAACACCTTCTGTTCGTTAATTAAGGAGTATTTTCGATGAAAAATCCCAATTTTTTTTAGTATAAATTCAAATAGAAGCTGAAGCCACTTGAGCTTACAAACAATGGCACTCGCTGATATTTCCTCCCATCGGCTCTTGAACGACCGATTGAACTCCAATACCGTTGAAGGGGCTACCCCCGTCAGACAAGAGGATAAGAAAGTGTAAGAGGGCAGAATGAAAATGGTAAAGGGAAAAAAAAGGCAAATAAAAATAGTAATAAAAGAGGAGGAGAGTGAAGGTAGCGAAACACAGATGGATTGAAAGCTACATTCGATATTTGGGATTTACTATCATTTCCAGAAATTCCTATAACAATTGTACGAATGGATAAAAGCTTTCATTCGCTATCTAGAGTCGTTTTACTCCACTCCACGTGCTCCTCCCTCGAGGCATTTTTTCTCCCACGATAGGTCAAATTGAAATGAAAAAAAAAAAAAAAAAGGTAAAAGTATTCAACAAGAAAAACAGAAGCAATTTCCATATCGATTTTTTTTTTCATAATCTGTACATAGAACTCTTGAGAAGTCTTATGCTGTAGTGAATGCGGAAGTGTATCACTGAGAATCACCTCAGATTTTTAAATTTATCGTGAGATTTTATGTACTCAGGTTTCCCTCCTCGATGAAACCATGTCTTCTCTCTCACACTTTTCTGCATTCAAATCATGTTGACAATTCTCCTTAAATTCTCTGAGGACTCTTGACAAATCCCCTTGAAGAATCGATATCATTTGAAGAAATGAACCGCCAGGAAACTTGGAGTGGAAGAATTTCATCGATAGAATTCTGCCGCAGGACGAAACTTATTTATTACACATTAGAGTCTTCAATAAATCAATGACTAGTGCATAATTGAAGCTACTGCAAGATTTACTGGATGGAAAATCTGATAAAAGCCCAATTCCAAGCATGAAAATTTGATAGTCGTGTATTTTTTAATGCGCATGTTCCAGTCGTTCGTAACGAAGAGGGAAAGACAAGGAAAATAGAGTACAAATCTTCTGGAGACTTCGTGCTGATGATAACCGGAGCAATCTGATGGGGAATTAGGTTGTGTGTGTAGATGATTGAAAATCCGGGAGAATTACCTCCGTTTTCTGACGCGATTATGTCGTTTTTCCCTCCAAATTAAATTTCAATTGCGTGAGGAACGAATGTCATTACTCGAATTAATTATATGCTTTTTGCTTTTTCATTATGAAAGAATTGATTGGAAGGGCATTCGTATTTGGACAGCATAAAAATTGCAATTTTCTAGCAACAAAAAAGGGAAAACATAAAGCAAACGAAAAATGTCCCTCGCTAGATGGATTTTATTATGTTGTAATTCTTCTCACCGAAAACCTATTAGCTCCTGAGAGCCAGAAGGAATTTAATATTTTATAGACTCACACATGTTTTTCCATGGTTTTCATATGATGGTGTGAAAGGCTGAGGTACGCGGATTACTGTTTCCTATTCAAAGGGTTTCCAGTGGATTTTTTCCTCCGTACAAAGCTAATACGTGAACTGGAATTTTCGAATACTCAGAAGAATTAAAGAAAAGAAGATTTAATGGAAATTATAATGAAGACTCTAATGTTCATCATTTTAATGTAATTAATTAGGTATAGAGCGCTATTTCACGAGACAATGCACGTGCAGGTTTTTAAACAATAACTGATACAACCATTTCTCGTTTTTTTTTATAACTCGGAGAAAATAATGATGAAAATAATTATTTCCAACAATGCTGAATATTTCGTTTCGTTTATTCACTGAATCCTCGTTAATGCATGAACTTACTTTTTCCATTCACTAGAATCCGCATTAATGAATTTTCTGAATAACAATAAACACATTTTAAAATATATAAATAATTTTATTGTTTTATAATACACTGTTTCCTATCTATATTACAAATATACAAAATTTTTATGTACATTTATGAGATCAAATTGACTAACGTCAACAGAACTCGAACAAACAAGAAGAATAGCGAAGAATAATTTTTTTATATTTTTTTTCATTTTAAGATTGTTTTTTTTCTTAATAAAACACGATCGCTGGGCTTAACGATTGACCGATTAAGAAGGAGAAAAATTGGTAATTCGTTGTGATACAAGATACGAGGAGTATGCTGATTTTGCACTAGTTACGTTTTTTTTCACACTACGAAAGCTATCACGAGTTTTTTTTTCCTTTAATTTTAATCTTTTTTTTTTTTTTTTGAATGTAGAAATCGCTATTAAATTGTAATCGGCAAATGGCATTTATGTGTACTCCAGCGCAATAGTAAGAATTTCTTCATGATCATAAGTAGATAGAATAGTCTCAATAGTCTGGAATCCTGAAAATGAGAAAGAAAAAATTATGAGAATTACGAATTTGTTGGAGCAAATTAACAATAAAAATGAATTAATGAGAATGAGTATTATTGTACGAGAAAGTACAGTATGACAAATGATATTTGCATAAAAACCGTGGAAATACACGTAATAATATTTTTACGGTTGAAAAACTCGTATTTCAATTTGCCATGGAAAGGGGCGTGGACTGGCAATGCAAGAATAAAACTGGATGAATTAAAAAGAAGAAAATGATAATAATAAAAAAGAGAGGGAGAAACTCACCTTCCCTCTTGCGATATCCAGAGACTCCACACGTGGATAAAGTTCGATAATACCTCTGGCTAGGATTCACATCTGAAACAAAAGGAACAAGCACGAAATTGAATCGAATCTCTTCCTTTGCAAAACGCTTCTAGCTCTCCTATATATATATATACACACAGATATGCTTCATTTTTTTTTCTCCCATCTTCATTCATTTCATTCTTCTCTGAGCACTGATGCCAGAAGTAGATGCCAGTACCAAAGGGGGTAAAAACAATCTCCCTGCGTGAAACTCTATTTCGTAATGAAGAAGGTTCAACAGAATTTTATCATTGAAAAGGGGAAATTCCACTGAATTTCACTGGGTTAAAGAATGAAATGAAAAAAAAGAGAGGAGAAAGAAAAATATCTATAGAACTCAAGGAATTCCGTAACACGGTAATAAAATTCCACGCTTTTTTTCCCTGTATACATATGTGTTCAAACTTTCTGCACGTAATCACACCCCCACTGTGTACATACATGTTACATGGGTAAAAGTGAGGAGAGGCGAAAAAAAGGAGAGGAAAGAATAAAAGCTCCTGGTTTTCTTGCGCGTTGATTTTTTATTTTTCCTCCTCACATGTGCTTTTTTTGCCCCTCTTTTTTGAGACAGAGGAGGGAGGGAAGGAATTTTATCCCATAGACTGTAACGTGTATGTGTACTATTCTCAGTTGTATTTGACCACGATTCCAGCTGTCGCAGTTTCGATCGTTCCTCGTGAATTTACGATTCCTGAATTACGATTGGGGAAGAAAATAGGGAAAGATGTTTTCTTTTACTTTTGTTTTCTCTGGAAAACGTTTCAAAGCAGCGTAAAATATCGCATTTCACGTATGTCAATTTTACGATTTTTTTTTTTCCCTGCGATAAGAAAAATTTACGGAGAAAAAATGGATTTCTTTGATAAAGGAATTTATTCAATTATTTTGATTGAATTAATTACTCAATTTTCTCGATAATTGAATGTAGAAGTATTTTTCATTTTCTACGTGAAACTTTCTGTTTTTCAGAATCATCCGAAAGATTCTTCTTCAAACATTTTCATTGGAATATCCAACGTATTTCTCGAGAGATTCACTACGCAAAGCGAAAAAAATTGCAAATATATACCAACGGCTTTACGGGATTTCGCGCACTCGCATCGAATTTTCTACGATCTCGTCACAGTTGCTTTTCTCGCATCAACCACAATTTTCCATTTCATTCTTCTCAACTTCCTCTTTACGGACTTCTCTATTTGTCTTCTCCTCTTAGTATCACTCTCCACATTTTTTTGCCTCCATTCTCTCCTCCATTTTCCTCCAGTTTCTCTTGAAAGTCTCTGACAATTCAATCCGAGTGAAGGAAAGAAATGATTATTTCTCAATCTTGGATAAAACAATGTTTATTTCCGTTATAGTAGCCTGAAGCAGAAGCTTTCATTATTGGAAAAAACATAAGCTCTGCTGAATAACACAGAATATTGAATGTCACTATTTTCAATTAATATGTCAATTAAATCAAATTCGAATATAATTAAACGACCGATGAGAGATGAAAGAGTGGAAAGGAAATGAAGAAAAATTCTGAAAAATCAATTTACAGTTATTAAGAAACTATGAGTGCTGTGATGACAGGTGTAATCCACTGTCTTTCATTTTCCTCCCTCTTCACTCTTTTTTCCTCATTTAATTTTCTCTAAGATCACTCCTCAATGCTCCATAGATTGAAAAGTTGATATTTTTCTTATTCCCAGAGTGTCGCATAAGCACTGAAAAGACAGCTGTAACAACTCTGAAAGGCCCGTCGGGAGTGCCACCAGGAAATCCAGAGAGCAAGACCACTACAGAACTCAAGAAAAAAGGAAGCAAATAAGCAAGAAAAGGAAATATCTCTCTCTCTCTCCCTCTCTGAAGAAAATGAAAAAGTTAATGGAATTTGTGTAAGAAAAAGCCCAAGGGATATTCCCTTGGCAAATATCAAAGAGTGGCCCAATTATTGTCAAAGCATTTTTTTAAATTTCCCTTTTCCCATATAAATCCCTACGTACACAGAGAAATGGTGCATTTTGTGTTGAATCAAAGCGTAATGCGCTTTGAATGAGCAAGAGAGATAGAGGGAGATGGAAGAGAAAAGAGTATGAAAAATCTGAAATGAAAGGAAACAAAAATATAGAACCGGAATGAGAGAGAAGAAAATGCCTGGGGAGTCGTGGCGTGACGGTAGATAATCGTGAATCAACGAGGAAACGCGATGAACAAAGCGTCGACTAAGTACCTCGTCAGCGGGTGTAATTTTTTCCGCCTCTTGTCGTCGGCTAAGGCAGTATTACTCCCTCACTCTCGTCGTCTCTTCCTCTCTCTCTCTCTCTCTTACCTTCTCAAAAAGTTGAATTGTTCCAGCGTCCGTGTTGGCACATGGCTTATACAAGCCAGATATAGAAAAAGAGCTCCAGAGACTCGAGGAAAAAGAAAAGAGAGAAGAGCGAATAAAAAGAGATTGAAGTGAGAACGAGATGCGGTAATTTGTAAAGTCGACGTGTGAGAAAAGTGGACAAAACTTATAATAGAATCGTCTTTTCAGCACCGACCTGTCCCCATGAAGAAGGCTATCCAAAGGATCTTCCACGAATCTATACAAGTATAGTATGAACTCTCTTCATCTATTGTAGATTCTTTATGTTTTTCGCTGCTACTTCTTGATCTTCATCTTTGCTTTTTCAGAGAAAATAAATACATGCCGTTATCCTATTTTCGAACGAACAGAATATTCGACCGTAAACTCGACACAACTATTGTGAGAAAAAAAGGATGTACTTATGTATACGCAGGTATCGGGTCCGAGGACGAAGTGAGAGACTACGAGATGCTGAGAAGATGAAGAGGGATACAAAGAAGGAAGGAATCTCTTCTCTTGTGCCTTTCTTCTTTCATTGCATTTTGAAGTGGGGGAAGGAAGCCTTTATTGAAAACAGCCTCAACGGCCGAGGGCCATTATTCCACCGGCATCCATGGTCCATTGTGCCGGAGGCGTGAGGCTGTAGAGTGAGCATCTGTTGTATGCGTGTGTGTGTGTGTGTCTGTATGAATTTTCGTCTCGGTATTCTTTTCCACTTCTTGCATCAGTGAGTAAATCCGCTTTGCCTATTATCATTATTGTGTAATGCATGTACACATAATAATTTTCTTGTACAATGTATCAATTCTGGACAATTCATGGAATACTGCATTTATCCCGGGGCTTATAGAACAAACATCGTCGTCTTCCATTAATGATGGACAAATTATCAATCATTATGAAGTGATGAATGCAGTCATTCAATAATTGAAATAAAAATTCATATTTCATCGTTGTCGTTAACAATGAAAAAAATAATTAAGTTTCTGATGGATTCACTGTTTGTGAGTTACTTTTCATTACCGATAAATTCATCTCTGTACCCATGAAGTCATTCGCAAATAGAAGCCAAAAAAAAACACTAATAGATTGGCGTGTCAAAGTGTGAATACAACGAAAAAATAATAAAATAAAAAAAGTACAATGTTTATCTATTGGCTGTCTCCAACGTGTTTGTTTGTTCTTCTTTCTTATTCCACTTTTCATTCCCTATTCCTTTATTATTTTGTCCTTTCTTTTTCATCCATAAAATTCAACCGTCATCTTTTTTACTCACGTCTGATGTTGTTTACTTTATGATCCCACACACGAGTGCTCATAGAATGTGCAAAATCGATTTACCAAGGGATTCTCTTTTTTTTCTCCATCACCCTCTCTCTCTCTCTCTCTCTTCAACAACAAGCTTTCATTCTTAAAATGACGAAAACAAATGGAGTGCTACTATAATAGAAAGCCTCTTTGGTCTATGTGTATGTATAAACAACTTCACTCTCAAATTTTCCAGTACAAACACATCTATTGTATTGGAGATAATGCGATTAGGTGATTTTAGTCCACATGCTGCCTCCCTTTAACTTTTTTTCCTTTTATCACCGTAATTTCCTTCCTCGCCAAAGTGTGTATAGTAATACCAGAAACGAGGCAATTCTCACGTTTCAATTCGATCATTCTCACATCAGTATCGAATTCTCATCGATACTCCGTCAATGATATTTGTATTAAGATTTTAGTTACAGATAAAACGTGAATGGAAAAAAAGAAGGAATCAATTAATGCCATGTGACGTTAGGGACCTCCCTGTATCCTATTCCCTTACTTTTTTTTTTCGCTCTCAGATTTTCACCCATTCCCTCGTACTTTCTTCCCTTCTTCTCGTCTCTCCTCCTTTCCACTCTCCTTCTCTCTCGTCTGCAGCAATTTCAGTATTTAATTCCCGTCACGTTTTCCCTTGTGTGCTGATTGATAGATTGATTGTATTTCCGAATTCTCGTTGATGCTGCACCTTGTGGCGCTCACTTCTTTTTGCCTTCTCTTTTCCCCTTTCTTTTTCATTCATCGTAGCTCCATCTTCTCCTAATTACCAAGACTTCGTGCTGAGACTGGATGAGCTTACTAATAAGGGAAAGGAAATTGATTCTTTATTCTTCACTGTTTTTTTTTTCCTTCTCGTTTTTTAAATTATTTGTTGGGTTGATAAAGAGACATTTTCACGAAAAAACTCATGATAACTTCATCAGAAATCATCGTATCATTCATTTCTGTTTCCTTCATTCAGCTTTCTGTGCAAAAGTGAATCATATTATCGCATATCTTCTACATTTTACTCTTCTGTTTTCAATATAACCCGGTGAAAGATAAAATTGGAGATAAAAGAAGCTCTGACGTGAAAAGTTTTTCCGCATATTTTCACAATGTGAAATGTTGTTGATCCTTCCTTATAATGTGAATTTGAATAGAATCCTTCCAGAATTTACGTATTCCTTTGTATGCAAAAACTCTCTTTGAATGCACTCACTTATTCCAATTATTTTCTTGTGGGTGAAATTTTCCTATCTTCAAGAAGAAAATACCATGAATATATATACTCAATATAGTTACTCATAAGTGAGTATTTCTCTTCAATACTGTGATCATTGACAAATAACTACATGACTTATTGATGCAGAAAATGGAAAAAAATACATCGACTTCAATAAATACATCTTAGCTCAAGTTTCTTCTTCAAGTAAATATTTACGTTAGTCTTTCATATTTAAAATGAATGGAAAACTCTCAAGTTTCTCCAGTCTCGAAAACTCGATTGATCTCGTTCATCGTTCAAATTAAAAACCCCATCAATTTGTACAAATGAAACTCCAACATAAATCCTAACGCGACATTTTTTTTTGCTCCTTTTTTCTATCAAATTTAATTACTTCCGATAGTGGAGAATTAAAGATGACTCGAGTTTTTTTACCGCATATAAATGAATTCATCAATAAATTTCATTTCCAATTGAGATTTTGAGAAAAATCAAAGCTCCAGACTCTCAGAGCGAGCCTATCGACCATGTCCTAAGTTAGTTACATCAGTTAACATTCTCATGAATCATGAGATAATCCAATTTGGCCTTCAATTATCGAGTCGGTTGAACTGCGGTATTTAATCGATTGCATTGCATCAATCTACTACTCTTGCACTACGTGTAATATCGATTTTCATGGAGGGGCCGAAAGGAGGATGGCAGAAACTTCGCTACTCAACAATTTCCTCATCGTTCCTTTTGCACTTGCTCTGAATACAGAAATTAATTAGGAACTCAACAGCGGTATTCCACAATAACCATAGCGTCTTCTTAGAAATTGTATTATCTCTGCGACTTAAATTTTGAGGATAGAAATTGCCTCGTAATGCTGCTGCAATCAACAATTCTAAAGAGCAAAATTAATGAGTTTTTGGTCGCTGAACGTAGGAACGAAAAAAACTTTGTTTTTTTTGCCCTTTGAAACCATTCATCACACATTGATTCCATAAGTCATTGCCCATGTATGGAAAAAACAGCAACAGGAAAAAAAAAACTCTGGCAAAATAGAAAAAACGCCCGAGTGCTTTCAGGTTGATGACAGAATATGGTGGCATGAAATAGACATTTTCTCACCAATGAAATTACCCAGAATGCACGTTCGTAACAATAAGTCACTCTAGTCTCTATTGTGCGTGTAAATGTATTTTTTGCGTAATCCCAAAAGACTGAGAGAGAGAGAGAGAGAGAGAGAGAAAGGTTTGGCCCCCACAAGGGGGCGTATCGATGCAGCTTATCGCCGGCTCAGCCGTTAATGGAAACGAGACCGCGTGCAGATGCCCAACTTTGATGCAGAATGAAAAAAATGGAAGAGAGGAGAAAAAAAACGACCACCCTACATAGGCACATACACACACGGTGAATAACCACTATTTTCCGGATAGTCATGAGGACACACGTGCTGGCCAAACGGATTCAAGCATGCGCCAGCAATTCGTCATTCGCTTGCAGCATCGCGTTGGCGTGACACTTCTCATAAAATAAAGCCCTACATACATAAAGAAAAAATAAAATGAAAATCAACAAGAGAAAATAAAAAAGATAAATACTGTGTTAGAGTCAGTACGATGTGTAACAATCCCATAGCTTATTCGCTTTATTTTTTATCCCCTCAGATTCTCCCGCTGGTTCGATAAAATTCGTGGTAGGGAATTTGTCATGCTCACAGTTCATTGGATAATCCTACTAAAATTTATAGAGCACCGTATGAGATTTTAGTTTTTTAAATTCATTTTTCCTATCCACGAGGCATCAGTAGAATATCATAGGAATGGGAAGTACATAACGCTACCGTTGATAAAATTAATTGGAATATATCTGATACTGTGTAATGCATATAGATATGGAGTTATACGGTTATGGCTGTAAGCTACTTCGCAACTTCATAAAGGTGAGAATCGAATGAGGAAACACCACAGTTGATAGTGCAATTGTCCCACCCCCTTTTCTACCTTCACCACGTATTTTTAACCCGCCCAACCAGAGGCAATACACATCCACCTATATACTCTATCATATCTGATTTTCCTTGGTAACTTTCACGCTATCTCACTCGCAACGAAACTCTTGCACTATCCCTAGCAAATGTTGTGAGAAATCAGAGATAGAGATAGGAAATGCAAGTGCATCATCTGTGAAATATAATTGTACACCTCGTCGCATCGCTCAGGTAGCGACCTGTCGATTTCATCGAACAATATTTTCTGCTCCATAAAATATATTCTCGTTAAATGTAAGTGTGAGAGAGATGAGAAACAAGGAAGAGACTTGAGAGCTATACTTAAAAAAAAAAAAAAAAAAAAACCTTTCAGCGTGTTGTTTATGGCATATAGTTTCATGATCGTCTGATTCCTCCGTCTTACACGATCAAGCATGCAATTCCTTTATCTACCTCGGTACATCAGTGCTCTCAGCAATATTCGGTATTATCATAACTCATGAGATTTTAACCAACGATATCACGCATACGTTAACACCCAAAAATAATAGCATGATTGTATATATGCTTCGTGAATGGAAGGGTAAGGAAAAAAAATTAACAACAAATTTACCTAATTTATGGTCCTATGCCCACAAGTGCTGTGCTGGCGGTGGGGGTGGTGGTGGTAGTGGCAATGGCCGATCCAAAACTGGAATTGGTGATACATCTGGCATGGCGAATTTAAGTTTCTGCCAGAATAGCTTATCACCCCAGACTAGTACAGTGTGTGATGAGATTCTTTTTCTCAGATCAGCATCAAGATCACGTGGACAAACACCACCAACGAGAAGCAGTATAACTGATCTACCTTTACCTCTGAGCGCCTCTCTCAGTGCTGATTTAAATTCAAATCTCGCCCATTCGCCGTGCAAAAAATTACGTGATAAAATAAGAATAGTGCGCCTCGAAGAATCAGCGGCCTCAGCTACCGCATCAGCAACATTTGCACCAGCACCCAAGTCTCGATAATGCAAACAAAGACGATAAGATGACTCGAGCCCTGGTACTAATACTCTGGATACAAAGTTTTCATCAACTGCTGAGTATGATATATAAGCATCAAATGGCTTTTCACGATCCTCAAATGCAGCTGTTTTGTAGCAGGCCCTTAGGCCGCATCTACTTGCTGCCCAAGTTCTTATTGTTCTACGATGCCGGAATGCTCCACAAATTAGTGCTACCATTGCAAAAAATAATACTGCTGTAGCCAGTAAAAGGGGCAGATAGGCTTCCAAGGGACGAGTCTCGATGACAGAAGTTGTGCCAGTCAATGCCGCACAGTTTATTACAGATCCATTTGCCGGAAGCGTTATCGGCATACCAAGTGCACACGTGACCCGTTTCCAGTCACTGATTTTTGCTTTATTCTTCGACATCCAGTCGCGCACATGATCAAGATATGTACATTCACAACTCCAGGGATTACTCGAAACGCTGATATCGACAAGATATGGATTCTGGGCCAACTGCCACAGGGCGAATGTACTTAGGCGATTATTGTCGAGTCTGAGTACTTCCAAATGGCGTAGTTCAAGAAATGTACCGTTGTCAATGTGAGAGAGCTGGTTATTCTGAAGGTTAAGTTCTTTTAAATTTTCGAGTGGCATCAATTCTACTCCATTCAGTCGTGCAATTTTATTATTCTCTAGATGGAGTATTACGAGACGTTTTAGACCGCTGAATGTATGATTGTGAATGGCAATAATATTACTGTCATTGGCATAGAGTACCTCCAAATTTTTGCGGCCGATAAATGAGTGTGAGGTGAGCTCACCGAAATTATTTCCATCTAGATACACCTCCGTTGCATCCATTGGTAAACGACCAGGCAGACTTTTATAGCCAGAGTTCGAGCAATCAACGACATTAGCTGACCATGATTGATCGTGGTAACACGTGCAGTTGATTGGACAAGTCATCTCACAGTCACATGCATCAAAGTCACAGCAGTGACACAGGGCAAAGCAGTGTGCTTTGTAAGTACACAAAAATTGTGATGGTTTTGCTTCAAGAAGGGGTATGAAAGAACGATGCCTGTCATAGGGTAGACGACAGTATACTGATTCGAGGTCCATGACCGTTGGATGTTGTCTCAATGGCAATGAATTTATCCTCTGGAGCCATTCAATCGTACAATCACAAATAAAGGGATTTCCACCGATATAAAATTCTGGTAATGGACGATTCTCAGGTACTTGGGCTAACTGAAATACCGAGAGATCCATCTTTATTATCTGATTCGCATAAAGATCCACTCTTGTCAGATTTTCCTTGTCGTGAAATGTCTGCGGTTCAACAGTATGAATCATGTTGTCATTGACAAAGAGGAGCTCTATCGAGTCAGGCACTGATTTTGGATGTATTCTCGTTAATCTGTTAAATGAAATATCGAGTGTCTGTAAGCGAAAGCCCGGCGGTGAAATACCGAGATCACTGATTTGATTTTTATGAAGATCCAACCATTGTAGGCGTTCTGGCAAAAAACTGTAATCGAAATTTTTTATCATGTTGTCGGACATATTCAGCCACAGGAGGCTCGGTGCGTTTGCGAATATTCCAGATATATCTTGTAGATAATTTGCATCCAATCTTATTGCCTGCAATGTTGGATTCCCTGAGAATGCAGCATGCTCGACATAATCAATTTGGTTTCTCGCTAAGTTGAGAATTTGTAATGCTGGTAATTCCGATAATGCCTCTTTGCTCACGTTTACAATCTCATTACCAATCATACGTAATCCATACAAACTGGACATTCCACGAAATCCAGGCTTTTCAAAACTCTTTATTTGATTCTCACCCAAATCCAATGTTCTCAACATCCTCATGTCTTTGAGTGCAACTGGTATTGATTCAAGATTATTTCCAGAAAGATTTAGATCCTGCATACTGGAGCAATTCCGGAAAGCATCTGGATGTATGCCTTCGAGTAAATTCGAATCCAATGAGAATAATGACATAGCGAAAAGACCATTCAATGAATATGCATCTAAATAAGTTAATTTATTATGTGCCAAATCTAATGTATGAAGATTACTCATTGGTGAAAATGTATCAGCTGGTATTGTTTCAATCTCATTGTGATGCAGATTAAGTATTTGTAGTGTATAAAGATCTTTGAACAGTGCTGGATCAACTTTAACAATTTTATTACGTGACAAATCCAGTAATACAAGCCGTATCAGACCAGTGAATGTGCCAGAGTTGAGCCAAGAACTAGTCAGTGTATTTCTCGACAGATCCAACGTGACAAGTTGATTCATGTCAGCCACAAGACCAGGCGCTAGTGCACTGATCGAATTGTTCTGAAGCCGCAATTCCTTGAGTGTATTTGTAGCATCCTTGAACATTCCAGCGGGGAGTGCGACAATTCTATTACTTGATAGGTCAAACACCTCCAGAGACCTCAGGCCACGAAGTGCACTGTCATCAACCATACTGATGGCATTGCCAGATATATTGAGGGCACGTAAACGCCTTAATGCTGAGAATCCGAATGGCGGTAATACGGATATCTGATTATTCGATACATCCAAATTCTGTATATCTAGAAAGCATGTGACTGGTAGTGCTGTTGACTCTAATTCACGTTTAGGATGATTTGCCGCATAATCACTAAAGCCCAATTCAGTGACGTCCTTCAGCATGTTCCATGAAACATTGAGTGATACTAGATTAGCCAAGGGACAGAATATACTCTCTGGTAATTGCCATATATTATTGTATGACAAGTCAATTTTTTCAATCAGTGGTGTCATGTCAAAGGCTCCGCGTTCAAGTTCAAGACTCAGCCTACTCTTCCTACCATTCAGGCTTTTTAAAGTTAAATTACGTAAATCACGAAAACCATTCAGCATTCTGGCTGGCCAATAAATGAATTTACATCCAATCAAACGCAATTCACGTAAGCGCCAGAGATGAAGAAAGTCCTCGACAATTGTTGAACTGGTACCAGTCTCTGGATCCCAGTCTTCACACATTATATTCATTGACGTTACATAATCACTAGTGACACGTGAAAAATTCGAGTGTTGTGAATTTTCATTATCGATAAAACGATAAATACACGTGAGTGCAGCATCATTCTCCCAACTGCAGTGTTCAGGTACTTCGAATTTTGGCGGTGGTGCACTGGTTACAGCCAGTACATGACAAACACCAAATATTAAATACCAAGTTAACCTCATGGATAACAGGAGTGATGAACTTTTACCAGTCAACTTCATAATTTCATAATTTTTATACATCCTAATTAACGGTGGAATATTTTTTCTTCTTTTTTTTTCTCATAAAATCAACGAGACCCTTCTCATCACTCAAGTGTTCATTCTTGTTCACCCTCTTCGAGGTGTTTGTCACTCCTAAGAGTTACATGAATGTAAGAATGACAGCTGCAGAAAATGACACTTCCTTCTGGTAGCCTGTAAAAAGCATATGCCCTGTGGCAAGCATCTCGACTCTTGTATTTCCGCTCGTCTGCTTCTAACTTCCCTACGTCCTTTCGTCGTAGTTTTCACTCAATCTCCACTCTTTCTCTTTATTCACCCAACAATTGTCTCCCTTTCTATTATATTTTTCCTTTTTTTTTTCAAAATTATTCCGTGCACGCTCTTTTCTCTTTCTTCTACTATTCTATCATCTTGTGGAATGCGAAACCATTCGCGCTTCGTCGCTTCTTATTTTCTTTAACCCTCTCGTCTACTTTCTCGCCTTTGTTATTTTTACTATATTTTTTTTCGCCTTTTTTACTCCTCCACTCTCTCTATTTGATCTCTTTTGCCATGACCCTCGGAAAGTACCACGTTACTCATGCCACACCAATAGAGTGTTTTTACTAAAACTCTCTGCTGCATACGAATTTATGATTTTCCAGTTTGTCATTAAAAGACCGTTGACAATGCACCGATAAATCGGTTTGGGGCGTCGGGGAACAGAGAGAGATAACTTCAACAGCCACTCCTCTAGTAATAACCCAACTGTGTACGATCGATGTGGTCAGTGTTAGAAGGACCATTCATTGTATATATCAATGCCTCTGAAAATTATTCACCCCTCGGACACAAAACCCATATATATATTTTTTCGCCACCAGTGTGTCCAATACAATTTTAAATCACATCACAGTTGTTTAAACCGTCATCCAACGCAGAAGTATTCACCTTTATCACACACAATAAAAACCAACAATAATAAAAAAATAAAATCCCTAAAATTTTCCAAGAAAGTAAAGAATACCCGATTTCACATTAATTTCAGTTCTCTATGATTTATCGAGAAAATTTAACAGCAGGAGTTTAGTTCTCCAACGATGAGAATAAAATCTTTGAGATTCTTTTGACGAAAGAAATTTAATAGTAGACCTCTACGTTTGGAGGCTACCGCACGACTGACGAGAGATTTTCGTGGTCTGTAACTCGACGCAGCGTTCCGCCAATCGTCCCAGCCCTCCCTTCTCCAGTCTCTCTCTCTCTCCCTCTGACAGAGTCTTTTTCCCCAACTGGCGCAGCCGCCTAGTATTCAGTCCTGTATAACCGCCCGACAGTATAACCAGTGCGAGTAGCATGCAACGCTGCCAAGAGGTATACTAGGAGTCCCCGCTGTGGGCCTCCTACCACACACAACTGCAAAGAGCCGCTCGTGCACAATAACTCTGATGTTCTGGCGTATACACAAATCCTTGAATGACGAATCAAGAGGCATGAGGATTATATGCGTTTTGCACTCCATACGCATTCTTACTGCTCTCTTCGCCGCAAGTAATGAAAATTTATTAACCTCCGGATGCTTTTGCATTTTTTTCCATCACAGATCATATCCTTGAGTGTAGAATTTTTTCTAAATGCAAAATATCAAGTTTTCCCCCTGAATTCAATCATTTTGGTAATCCTATCTCAATTTCACTTATTTGTTTACAATCAGTAGAATGCAGAATCTCGAAACGATCCGTAATTATCATTTCAACTTTGAAATTCTTTACAAGCCGTAAAGAGAACCCTGAAACCGGTATTTTTTCTATAATCATTTTAAACAGAAAATACTTGGATTTCGTGCATTCGTTACACCTGTTCGCCCGATTGGATTTGCTCGCCAATCGCAGCCGTTTTATTTGCGCCAGTCGCTTTTACAACTTGCTCGTTTACGTTTCAAGTAGGTCTGCTCCCTCTTCTCACGCCCTCTTTCTTTCTCTGTCTCTACTCGCCCTTTTCGTCCCCCTCCACTTGTGTGTGTATATACACTCACTGTAACGCTTGTGTACTTTCATTCGTGCAACGAGAAAACCACGAATTTCCTCTCACGGGATTCAATTTTCGTTATTCAATCTTTTTCAATTTTTTTTTTCTTTTCTTCAACCCTGGAATATAATCGGCGCATATACGGAAGAATTTTTCTGTGAAATTAATTACAACTGGTGGCAGGGAATTTATTCTTGAAAGATAAAATTGCATTATTGCAATTTCGTTCTTTTTTGAGAAATTTAACAGCTTCGAGGATTTTTTGAGTATTTTCACATGACGGTTTTCAATGAAACAGTTAATTGTCCCATGATGCACAATAATAAATGTAACAGTGCGAATTTTGATGCATGAGGAAATTTAAATCATCTCTACCCCAATACATATGAAGATAATGTTAAATGTGTTTTATTTTTATTTCTTTTTTCACTGAAAATTGTTATATCTGCATATCAATTGTTATGTGTTGCTTTTTTTCAATTGAAAGATTGAACACGATCAATCGCATGGAGGTACCCCCGTGAGATACCCTTGGGGAATGGTGTTGGTGATTGGCTAGTTCCGGTATATCCCACTGCTGTCGGACAAAGTTGAATGCCCGATCGTGTTGTACACAGCCCCAGTGTTGTAGAAATGCAGTCATTGGGTCCTACATGCTATATATACAAGTACACCGACGCATAGAAATTAAATAATGATGAAAAAAAAAAAAGAAAAAAAATTGTCCAGAAAATCGACGAAAAAACAGGCACACAGAGTATGCAGATCGAAGCGTGATTTCATTTTGACCGAAATTCGTGCCTTGTATTCGACGCAGCGACCCCTATCCAAACACAAAAAAAACGCGGGAGACACGGTGAAAAAAAGTTTAAAAAAGAGGAAATAAAAAAAAAAAACACCACTGAAAACCTCAATTTATTCCCCGACGAAATTAAATGCTTCGACCCAATGGTGTTTCGAAAAAGCATCCAGGGTATAACATGTGGACTGACTCCGTTAAAAAATAAAACTATGAGATAGACAAAAAAAAAGAGAAAACGTGGTGGAAAAATATGGTCGAAAGTATTCGAGTGAAGTCGTTACCGCTGGAAGTCGGTAAACTGTCGAACCCTCCAGACCCCATAACTGTGATCTGGTTATTAAATTTTCAACGACGCACCTGATATAATTTTATTGCCTGGTTGGGCCATCGCTGGCATAGAATTCCCAGTATATATATATATCTATATATGTAAGCACGAATAACTATATGAAAACCCCCTAACTCAGTTCCCTCTGAACGTTGTCCCTTTTTAGTTTTCATTTAATTTGATGGGATGCAATAACGTGGCTACTTTAAACCGATCCACTGCATTCCATTGACACGAATTCGATTCATTCGAGCACTGAGTCGGCAGATGAAAGAAATAATTTTAAAAATTCCCACCGAAAACTTCCGTACTCAGGCCATCCTTCAGTTTATTCTTCCACTTACCTCAATCTATCCACGTTTTCACCAAATGAAGATGACTCTTGACATTGAAAAGCGGAAAATGAATGGAAAAAACAAAAAGGTCTCAATGGCATTTCGAGTGATTAAAACGAGACAGAGAAAGTGAAGAGTAACGAGAAAAAATGGTGATTCAGAATGAAAATTCTAACGCGAGAGAGTGAGAGAGAGTGAGCCGGTTTAACATTGCCCTTTGATATGCCGATGGGAAAGAAGAAGTTTTAATTAAACAGAGAATGGCCGTTTAATCGAGCAAAAGGGATTAATTGCCGAGGGGTTAAAACATCAAGGGGTCAGAGAAGAGGCAGAGGGGCGAAAAAACGAGAGAGACGGAGAGAATAAAAAGAGCAGAACGTAAAAAGTAAAACATGCAGAAAGAGAGAATAAGAGAGACAAACAGTAGGGATGAGTTTTTGGGTGAAGGGGTCTGACGCCACTACCACAGAGTCAATGTCGTCTCGACGATTCCGTCGACGCAGAGGATCTTCCTCTCCCCTTGAAAGCGCTTTTGGTCCACACAAAACGGCTCGTATAAATATCCACCGACCGCATCTCTTCTCCACCCATCTATATAAACGTTCACTCCATCCACCTAAAAAAAAAAAGAAACGGATCCCTCACTTACACACCTCTCTCTCATTTACTTTCACTGTTATTTTTTTTCCTTCTCCTTGATGCTGTTTCGCCCTACACTCACACTCTCGTGAGGCTCTTTTACTTCCAACAGTGAATAAATTAACTGTACCTTAACACCAGGGCAAATTAAAACAAACGCGGCAATGCTTTACGGCGACCTCGGGATTACTACTCCCTTATCCCAGGAAACCGTAGAAATGTAAGTTAGTAACTTACTGTGCATATTAGTGAGGGTCATTTTATTACCAACAACACCCAAGTTTCCCGTCACACCATCTTTAATCTGTCAGCGTAATTGTCATTAATAAATCAGCGTTAAGTTTTATTCAGCTTTCTAATTACAATTTAGAGGTGCTGCTTAAGTCGAATCAATCTTGAACGGTGTGATTGTCCCTCAAAGACAGAATCAAAACGAATATACTCATCATTTAGCAATGTCACTAGATGGCGGGATACTCTCGCAAGTGGAAAATGATTCGGACATAATTATAACGAATCACCAATAGCTTCTGCTTATTCAGAATGAAGGAGTAAAGAACGCCCCACCAAGATGACACGGAGCCCATCTCAATATCTCCCCTTTGCTATGCAAAGGGACGAGTGGTAGACAAAGAGACAAGAAAAGGACTAACCAACCAACCAACCTATTCAGAATGAAATGCATCCACAATCCATAGTATGAAATCTGTAGAGAATGATCATTGTTCTCCATCCTAATATAATAGAAATTTATTCATATCCAGTTTTAGAAGTTCAGATCGCTACACCAAATCCACTCAAACAGAGAATTAAAATATCATCGATCGTTCCTCTTTTGATTCTCGTAACTTCCTCACTATGCACATGTAGCAAACTTCATAATGCTAATATTTGAGAGATGATAATGAGTTTTCATAATTTTCTATCACTCCATCGAAGGTATGGTACTTGTTGAGCAAGGATAATCCCCATTTGATTGAATACAGCTGATAATGAATTTTCATTAATAATGAAGTTTTCATTCAAAATGATTTCTCATTTAAGATAAAGTACCAGATAAATTCTGATAAATTCGAAAAGGTCTTCACAATAAAGCAACATATTTACCAACAAAACAATACCCTCCGCAGAAGTACAATAGAGTACATATATCATAGGAGCTATTGTTGAGTTACGAATGGTCAAATTGTACTGTAAAGACTAGTTTCACCAAACTTGTAATAGGTTTTCGATTACTATTTCCATTTGACTTTATCTAACCGTTCTATAACAGTGCATAAAACTCAAATAAACAACTATACTGTTTCAGTATAATTCACCGAATAGTCAAGTACATCAACAACATGAGGTACTCAATATATATGAGCGGATTTCCAGGTGGCACTTGCCCCTTTTGGAGAGAGACCGGATTTCTAGGTTAGTTTACCAAAACACGTGAAGTAACACACAAAGAGAATTAATGATTTATGTATTTCGTATAAATTTCGTTGGTGCATTGGAGAAGACTCAGTGTAATGCCTTCATGCCAACAAATTGAGACAGATATTAATCCAATATAGAAGTTAAATTAGACGTAAGGGAATGGAAATTCAACCTATTCCAAAACCCTCAGATGTCAACTATGTACTCCGTTTCTAATAAACTTGCTTTTCATTAGAGGTACTGTGTGTGTTTATGTGGGAGTCTGTGTGTGAATCAGAATTGAACAAACTGCGTTGGAGTTTGGAGATGGCAGTCGACAGCTGGTACCCTAATTATTGAATTTACCTCTGATCTTCAACTCAACTCATTCCTACCATCATCCAACATGTAAATACTCACATTGAATTCATAATGTTTCAGTATATTATCTACGCCATAGTTTGTTTGATTTACAATCAACATCAACTGAGATTCATCCGTGCATGTGCCTCCACTCCAATTGAATTATTCAGTACATCAACTATGAACCATTAATGTCTCAGTGTTTCGGTTATGTTTGTTGGGAGAAATTTTGAATTCAAACAATGAGAAGTCATAGTTTATCTTTAGGGAAACATTATATTTATAGAATTTTCAGGAATTTGAAGTACTTTGCAATCAACACGATATTTGCCACTCCTGCCTAAGCTCTAACTTTTCCTCAGTAATCAAAATCCATTCAATCCTGATAAATATATGACTTGAACATAATTTTTAATGAAGATATACTATTCCCTAAAATTACAGAATCTCATCAATCATTCGTTATTTCAAGAGAGAAATAACTCGTAATTTCTCATTTAAACATTTTTTATCATCTCAAAACTTTTTATGATAATAAACAAGATAAAATCTAATTTTCAGTGAGATTGTATGAGAATGGGAAGGTGAGGGGCAGGTTGCGATTATATTGATGATGTTTAAAAGATCATAAAGTAATACGTCATGACTAGGTAAACTTTAACCACGCCTCTAAAATTATGGATCCCATTTGGTGGTGACGGTTTATGCGCACGTGAGAAAGTGGTGAAAAATGCGATAAAATATAGGCATAAACCAGGAAAATGTTGGAGCACGTTGGGCAACGGAGAGAGAGGGAGAGCAGGGATGGAAGAAGGCTGGGGAAATAACCTGGAGATTCTTCAGGAACTGGGCCATTACCAGAATTACACGTCAACTTACTGTGTTTGAATAAAAAAAAGCAAAGAAAAAGAACGAAGAATGAAAAATGTAAGGAAATTTTTCGTAATAATATCAAGATTGGATTTATGAATTAGAAGAGAAGTGAGAAAAAGAGAGATAATTATTATCAAACGACACTGTGAGGTTAAAGGGGATATAAATTACCCTACAGGTGGTGGTTTTCATACGATAAGTAACACAATATACCACCCTTTTATTAATAAGTACAGTTGAATATTATTAGCCCCTGTGGTTACCATTCGTTGAGATATAAATTAATGCTTATTTTCGTAGTAAATAAAGAGCTCGACGAAACGGAATAGTCGGGTAATAATACAATGGCACTGCTTTGTCCTTTTGTATTCGTTTATGTGTGCCACAGTGCAATGCAAAGAGAGGAAGAGAGACCAACTGACATGTCAAACGTTCCACATTCCCCTCCACAATAAGCCCCATTCTCCTTTTTTTCACCCCTCTCGATACTTCCAACCCCCTCGGTGTAAAAATAAGGATAGACAGCCAATGCAATTCTGACTTTCATAATTAATCATCTCTGATGTATGGAATATTTTTAAATACACCAGTTTCATGAGGGAAAGAATTTTGGGGAATTTGGGAGATGGCTGGGAGGAGAAGTGAAAGGGGCACTTATCAGTTATCAATCATCCGATTATTCGTCTCGTCAATTTCAATTACCGTGTCGTTGACCCTATGGATATTCTTTCCCTCTACCAAAAAGCCTCAGCATCCATGCAGCCAATTATTAAGTCGAGGGATAGGTAAAAATAGAATGGACGAAATCTGGTTTCTATAAAACGAGTCGAAAGCGCATGGCTGCGGGTGGATAAGTGGATGCCGATTGACGCTTGTAATTAATGTTTGAAGCTATAGAAGACTCGTTACAAGATTACTTGAATATTTCATTTAAGAAAATGCAATTACTTCTGTTCTCGATTTTGGGAAGAATGAAAACTTAATGCCAATCGACCCATTCTTTTTATTGGAATTTTATTTAGATTTCCAATGGAATCATCAGAAAGAATATATCTCCAATATTTGTCGTCATTTCTTTTGATTTTTCCGTTGTTAAAAATGAGCAAAGTATCGGAATGATTTCTCCCTCCCACTAAATAAAATGAATAAAATTTTAATTCAGACATATTAGGGCGTATTTCTTCCATCAAATTTGTAACAAAGTGAATTTAATCATTTCCCCACTCATTCCTCGTTGTGTCTGCATTCATGACCAAATGTGGGCGAAGAAAAATAGCCACTCTCTTCTATTCTTCACTCGCCCATAGCTCCGTCTCACTTCTACTCTATCCTCGTTTTCACTGTTTCCTTTTTTTTGCAGTACGCCGGAGGAATTACTCGCTTTCGCGGTGGGGTATTAGATTAAATCCGACTGGAAGTCTGGTTGGATACAGGGGTGGTCGTCCCCCTGTCCTCCTTCCATTCTCTACCTACCAGCAAATTGATACAAACGACACGCTGCCCCCCCCCCCCTCCCTGCCCCCCACGATTGCCTCTCCTCTGCCCTCAAAGCCCCTCGCCCCTTCACCCTCTCTCGTCTTATCCTTCTCTAAGCCCCTGCACGTCTCCCCAACGTTGATTGGAGAAACACGAGACTTCTCTCAATCGTCTGGTCTTTTCTCTCCCCACCCCTCTACACATTTGGAATACTCAAAATCATTTGTATTGAAGCGTGACATTTATTTTTATTATAATTACGGCTATTCGGGTAAATAACGTCAAGATAAGGAAAAAACCCCTTCTTTATTGTATTCAATTGAGAAATTATGTCTCTTCACATTCATGGTTTGGTAAAATAATTATTTTATGGTGAAATAAATGAATTAGAAGAAATACCGAGGCCAAATCTCGTTAAACAGTCTATTTTACCTCATCCTCTTCTGCAGTAGAAGAATTACTTGGAAATTCCAATAAATTGAAGCACTTAACAGAAAATAATGGAAAGAAATAGAGGATTGGTAGGAATTCTTGGAGATTGTAGAGATTAATGTCATTTCAAATGGAAAATAATGTAAAAATTCTTTAGCAGTAAGAAGTATGTTTGAAGAATGCTAGAAGATGGAGAATGGAGATGAAGAGGAGAAAAAAAATCTACAAATTAAAGCCGCAGGTCATTGGCGAATTGCCTTTTGAAGTTTTCTCCTCTTGCTCATGCCAGAGTAGCAGAAAAATTTAGAGCAAGTCCGTTGGAATGAATCCAAACTAACATTTTTACTGGAAATACTGTTATTATGATTATATTAGAGAGCCTTGGCTCTACTACTGAATTGCTATAGACCTATTCTACTCCATAGTGAATATCATGGAAATAATTTTTCACTATTAAAAAGATTAATGAATTATTTTAATAATAATGATTTTTGCTGATGTTATTCACTTTCTCATGACAACATTACCTGTACATATGTACTAAAAAAGGCGTAAGAGCTGGGAATTTCCCCTGATACGAAACTTTTACGTACTCCATGCACTAAACAATTCGCAGCAATTAATAAATATGCAGATACAATTTCTAATTACTTTATATATTATTTCAACAGTGACTAGCCCAGTGGTGTATCCCAAGGCGATATAACTTTTGGTAGCTCTGTAATATACTATTGCATGAATAACAACGGTATAAGCATGTGGTTAGGACATATTAAGATGGATGTAACATTAAATTTGCCTGATTTTTCTGTAAATATTTTTTTTACGAATCTCCATGAAGTTGAAGATTCTTTCAGATGCACCAATCCAACAAAAATGAACAATCAATAAACTCCTGAAGACCCATATAAATTACGTTACTCACACCATTTCTACCCTCTCTTATTTCAAATATCGAATGATTCAAAATAATTCGGATCACGCATTTTCTCCGAGTGAATTCACCCCAAGGGATATCTCCACCGGACTCGCATATGTGAATGCCCATACATGTATGTGTGTGTGCTTGAATTGAGAATCGAAACGTGTACTACTGCGGTTTCAAAATGAGACCAAAGTCACTCTATAACCGAGACCCTTGCAACATCCCTCGTCATGTTTCCACTCCTTCCGGTGGAATAGAATTCCATACATTTTTTTTTCACATTCTATCTTTCTCCCTCTCCTTTTCACGACCCGGAACATTCATATACCTTCGAAAAATCGCATGTGAGAGTATATAAAATATGTAGCAGTATATATAATGGCAATCGAAGCTGAATAGAGTAGGACAGTACAAAGCAAAATGGCCAATATCGAGAGGCCTGTGATATTCTTCGGATGAATGCCCACAAATCTTCGCGGCAATGACAGTTATATGTACGTGCCGGATACACTAGAAGGGGCAAGTTACACACAAAAATCAGCCGACAGAGGAAAACCGAAAGAAAAAAAAGGATAACGCCGCTAAGACCCTCCGAAAACTCAGAAAATAGTGTACTCCCATCACGATTCGAAATTCTCTTCACAGAAGAGAGAGAAAAAATGAAGAAGCAAAAACGAAGTTATATCGATTCTACATCATCCATCATGGTTCACTCTATTAAACCACCATAGCCAGTTTTCTCCCTTCCTTCTTCTCACCGCTTTTCTTCAATGACCCCTGGCCCACCATCTCTCCCTGACCCCTTTTTCCGCAACCACTTTGCTCTTCCAATTCCACACTTTTGCCATTTGCTCCCCAGCTCTTTTTTTCCTTCTCCACGTCATCCTCTTTTCTAGATGTACACGTGTTGGGGGAAAAACATTGATTTGTTCTTGTTCTCCTTTTTAAGTCAGCTAGAATGGTCACTTTGGAAGGCACCTAATCCAGAATTCATTTGTTTTTTTTTTTCAGTTTATGACAGCAAAGAGTGAGGAACAGTTTTTTGATTTTCTCGCAGTGAAAGTTCTTTACATAAAAATGTGAGGAAGATCGTAAAGATGCCCCAGCGTGTATAGATCCTCTCATAATTTTTTCAAATTTTTCAGCAAGCCTCACTCCGCACGAAAAATCCAATTTTTATAGTATTTTTTCACATTCTCGGGATTCTCGTGAGTGCTTCAGAAAATGATTCAGAGTCGTAGATGAGAATTCCATGCGGGACGTTTAAATTTCTGAATAAATCTAGTAGCGAAATGATGAAAGAAGACATTTGGATAATTCGGTGTACATTCTTCCGCAAATATCTCTCAATTGAGTGGAGGAGAATTTCTCTGGGAGTTCTATTGTAAAAGAAACGTTATGGTCTAAAAAAGGTCGCTTCACAAATTCTCTTGAATTCCATGGCTTCAAAAATATTTTCGAATTAATCGGACGGATAAGAAAATACTTGATTAAATGAAAGGAAAGACTGCAGTTTTCAATCATAAAAATTCTAATGCAACGCAGAAAAAAAAGAACAATAAAGCTTATTGCGCGCGCATAATGCTTTATGCATCAGAGTCGTTCACAATTCATGAACTTTCACACACCACCTCAAGTATTTGAAGTGAACGATTTCCAAAGTTTTATAAGGGAAATGCGATTACGGAAATAGAACTTCCTTCGGCAATTTTATGAAGCATTTGCTGAGGTTTCCCCTTTTTTCATTTGAAAATCGATTCATTCTACAGCTGCAGGAATTATATAGGTCGACCTCTCGATAGCATGTGAGATCAGGCAATTAATTGTCGTTAATTCATGTGAAATTAATTGCTCTCAGTGATTTTGTGGATTCTCAAAAAAATTATCTCATTATTGATAATATACAGATTTATTTGTCAAATTACACGAATACGGAATTGTGTTAATCATATTCGATTTTTCGATCTTATTAATTTAAATACAAAATTTTATTACCAAAGAATGGCTTCAGATTATTCTTGCATGAAAATTCATCAATTATTCAAGAATTTAATTAGCTTGAAAATTTCCAATTTATTTAATCCCGAAAATCAACAATATTCCAACCATTCATCGACGTCCAAATGCAAATATTTTAATAATTACATCGAATGATAAATAACAGATTAACATTTGATACAAAATAATGAGAATTCCCATTTCCAAAATTTCAGCTGATTGCAAAATTATAATGATGCAAAATTTAATTCTATGATTATTTACAATACAATTAACAATTACCATTGCAATGAGAAAACTTCATTCTCCTTGAATTCCGAAAATCCTTCGGGAATTGAGTGAACAATTTCAATTTAAACTGAATTCTGAAGTGTCCCATTGACATTCCGTACAAAATCGTCACAATTTCGTAACTTAAAAAAAAAAAAATTACCCATTACGAACCGCTTGATTATAATCATCCCTTCAGAGAGAATGAAAATGTAAAGAAATATAAATGAATTTCTTCCTTGACATTAATATCATTGTCACCCCACAAAGGGGAGGCATAGTAATACGCATGATGCGAAGGAGTGAGAGCCGGCGATATTCAACCAAATACTGGCTCACCCCTTCAAAAAGAGGGGCGGACAGTAGAGGGGGTCCCGCATGTACATAAAACACATTACGGGCTTGCAACATAATTGCGTTGGACAACTGGGAACCGCTATGTACTGATAACTAAACTGCGTGTTTGCTTGATTACTCCACTGTGTTACCTTAATGCTATTTTGTGTCTGACCCAATAAACCCCGAAAATTCTATTATGAAACTGGAGAAAAAAAAAATATAAGTGAGAACGTTAAAAAGTGCAAACTCGAGAAGTAGAAAAGTTAATGGATTTTCTAACTTTCCCGATTTTGTCGGGGAGTTTGGAGAAAATTTGAGAGATATTCATCTTGGCTTAATAGTTTTTGAGATCGGAGATCTTATCAGATACGTTTGTAAATCGAGTAATCGAATCGGATGGATTGATTCCTGGGCGAACCGTGAGTTTTCCGTCAATGAAAATCGTAAGAATTATTGGAAGAAAGAGTTCTTGAAAATCATTTAACTTTTTGAGAAAATACGATGAGGAAGCACTTCGAAAAGGAGCAGATGTTTTGATTTGAGGACAATATGAGCTTATACGTTTTATAAAAGAAAATCAGTGTCAGGAAGTAATCAACCATTGAAAGTTATTAGTGCAGTACATTGTAAAAATGTCGAACTGCAGATAGAATCTAGAATGAAACTGTAACTGATGATAATCGTTGAATCACACGAATTCACCTATCAATCGCACGAACATCCACCAATATATTTATCAAAAGAGAATTTTTAGTACCAAAATTCCTACCACAATCCAATGCTAGCTGCTGTCAGGATGCGAGTACAATGCAGCCATTGTGAAATCGCCTTCACGCATTGCATAATTCCGCAGAACCATCCAAATTAATTCGGATTGATTCTAAAAGCAATATCACAATACCAGCAAAAATTCTTGTAATGATAAATATCAAAATTTTCTTATGTTTAAAAAATGTAAATAATAATGACATTTGCATGCCGAATAGTAACACTAATTCCCAGAGAAGTGGCAACCAAGGGGAGCCTTGAACCCCCATGCGCTCACGTATTCGTATTTCGAGGACAATAAATAGCGGCCGGTGTTCAGGAAAAGGGGAGAGACAGAGTGGGAGAGGGAATGAGTCAAGGGGGATGGAAAATTTACCCCAGCCTCTCTCTATACTCACATACATAACGTACATATACAGCTAGTCTGCCTGGGACATAACAGTACTAGCCAATAATTGCAAGCATGGACAAACGCCAGCCGTTGGATTCCCCTTTGCTATCCTGGTTGTACCTTTATTGAAACTATCTGAAATATACGATCCTCCGTGGTGTGTGCAATAGAGCCTCTTGGTTTCCGCCAAAACTAAAGTTCAATAAACGATCACTGATTTGTGCAATGAATTCGAGTTCAAAGTAAAACGCATTCACCATTCTGTATACGGAATTAATTTCATTGAATTACTCGTGAAAAAATGGAGGAATAAAGCTTCCTTCTTCTCGGGCTTTCAGTGAAAATGTACCTAATTACGATTTTCAATGTAACTTTTAATCGATCAAACGCTATTTTTTTAATCTACTCCCTCTCTCATCTTTTCATCAGTTCCCTTCCATTTAATTCCGTCGTCTATCCTTTCTTTATATATATTTTTCGTTTTTTTTTATTAGTATCCTGTCTCTTTGTCCAAGTTTATAATGACGAGAGAAAATCGTTATCTCTCTAAAGACCGTAGCGACCCTTTGATCCATTGTTCGTGAACTCCTGGCCCCAGGCGCTTCGGAAAAACCGAGCCGCATACTGTATCTATGTGTAAAATGTATGTGTGTGTGTGTGTGTAAAGAGAGAGAACCCGCAGGGGAGTCACCGGTACAACCGTTTCAACTTCAGCCAGGAGAGTGAGTTTGTAGTTTTCATGAGATAGTGGAAGTAAATTGAGGAGCAACGAAGATAGATTGAATAATCTCGAATTTCCGGTGATCTATTGGTTTTTTGGAAGAAATAGAGAACAAATCTTCCGCCTCCTGTTTCTTCGCAGGAAGTGACAAATGGAAAATATACAAAATTGAAAACGTATCTGCAATGTCAGGAAAATTATTGAAGTCTGATTTTACAAACAGTGATTGTACTTTATTGTCATCAAGATGAGTTCTTGATGGAGAATCAATCAATCAATTTCATTGAGTATAAAATTTTGTTGAAATGCCAGAGACTGCATGGAGTTTCACAAAAGCAATTTATATAAATCTCGACGACAGCCTGTTGCAGGTTGATGTAAAGCTATCGAAGCCATTGATTCATAGAATTGTAAAATAACGCAAGAGTTACTGAATTTAAATAAATTTAAATCGTATTTTTTACTCAACTTCACTATTTATGAAACAATTCTAAATAATCCAAGATATTCACAGATGTAAAATATCTCAAAGTATTTCAAATTTAGTTTCCCTCCATAAATTTTCATCTACACTTAATTCCTGAACTATCAATGCCGATAAATTGCCTCCCTCATGAATAAAACACAAGCATCCATAACCAAAATTGATAAATAACATTTTCCCGTGAAAGAGAATAGCCACGAAATTTTACATCAAACAATGTTCAACGTCCCTGAAAATACATGAAAAACAGTGAAATTCGATTTTCTCCTATCCCTTGTTATATACTTTATTTGTACCAAACAAGCCTTTTCTCTTTGTGTCCATAATAAAACTCCTGAAATATTGAACATTCCAACTAGACAGAATGGCTATAAAACACAACGACATATGGAGTCCAATGTCTAGCTTTTTATCTTGTCCGTGGCTCCTTGTATTAACCGGAATCCATCCGAGAGACGGAGATGAGAGGAACAAAAAATAGTAAAATAAAATGAAAAAGCTCCTTATTACCTCGCGGCGACATCCTCCCATCTTATTTTGCCCGTCTCGTGCACCTAAACTCACTCTTACAATCTTCCACTACCTCCAAACGTATGAAAACTGGGCACTCCAAAGTTTCCTCCTTAATACAACATTCTATACAGTCTGTATATATTGCCTGAGGGTAGGAAACTCTAGCTTGAGACCCTTGACGCCGATCAATCCCCGGGGGAATGTTTGATCAGTTAGTCATTGGCCTTACCAGATTCGCCCAACTACTGTTGCGTCCCAATCGTTTTTCCAAGGTTATGTTCAACGAATCAATCTACCACGTGGGCCATTTCTTTTCACTGGCCTCTTTTCCCTTTTCAAGAGGATTCTTCCATGTTTCTTCGGGCATTTCCCATAGGACTTACTCATTAGAGACCATAAGCAAACATAACTGGAGAGAGCCCAGGAAAATGGACTGGTTGAGGAACTTTGTGAATCGATAGAGACTTGCTAGAGAATAAATCAACGGCTCTGACTACAAAATCATTTACTCATGACTTCTCTTTGATTTTAGGTATTATTATGCTCGGAGAATTGTTAGAGGAAAGCATTGTGAGCTATTTCCATGAAATTTATAGAGAATTATTACAGTCTTTCATATAGGAGACTGCAGGTTCGTACTAATTAAGCAAACGAATCCTGCTCTTACCTAGTTCCCGGATGAAGAAAAGGGAATTTGTTATTGCTTCGAAAGAGAGGCAATCAAAGGTATATTGACATCCAGTTGATGTGAAATTCCAATTAAAAATATTAATTGTTACTTCCTGACATTTTCTCGAGTCTTGCTAAACAATTTACTCGTCAATCTTCAATTTCACCTGCTCCCATGATGAAATAATCGCAACGCCATTTCATCAAGCACATTGATTTAAAAAAATCGGGAATAATGAGCATGAAAAAATAATAATTAAGCGATTATATACCGTTAATGTCCACAATTCAATAGTCTCAAGAACCCCCCAAAGTTCAGCTCATTGAACGAGGTAATTGATGAGGCGGCAGTCTGTACTTACACAATGCTCCAATTGTGCTCAACCGAGCGTCAGTACAGTGTGCCAATATTAGCGATGCACTCGACGTCCCTACAGTTCACTAGAAAGAGAGAGAAAGAGAAGAAACCTCACCCTTTCCAAAACTCCATTCTCTCTCTTTCTCTACAATTTTTTTCCCTTCAATATTTCCGTCCTCCTCCAGCCTCACATTATTACCTTGTCTTTGTTCCTCGCTTTAGTAGCACAAATAATGTTTGCAAGTACCATAAATACTCGTCAGCTACTGCAATATGCCATAGCCACTTGAAACGAGGTATATGCATGTATACAAAACAAAATGGAATGAGTAAAGAATGGAAAAAATGCTACTGGTTGCACCCGTGGAAAAAAGAGAGAGAAAGGAGGAGGGAGGTGAATGCAAAGGGGGGTACATAGTGCGCCGGCTGGATTCAAATGACAAATTGTCTGTTCGTACGTTTCGTTCATTCTCGCTATTCTGATAATATCCATGGGTACATACACTTCTTTTATATTATTATTATTGTTATTTTATTTCTTTTTCTTCATCTCGAGTTAACGAGCTCGCTGTTTTATCGGCATAACGATAAATATGCTTTAAATAGGTTTTGTAGGTTTTTTTTTTTTTTTTCATTTGTTAATACAGCACGTATGGAGATATTTGTTCTGCCTGTGAGAACATGAATAAATATGATTTTATAAATCACTTGTATTTATCTGTACTCTCATAATTCACGATATTTTCAGATTTTTATGGATTGTACTGATTTTTCGGACTCTTCATTCATCAAATATCAATGAAAAAAGTTTATTTCTAAAATCACGAAATTATTTGAATTAATTGAATTTATTATAATCCATGAAATTTCATCTACTTGTTATAATTTTAACAAAGTTAAATTTATAACTACCAGGGTCCTTTGTGACCGTTAAAGTGTACTAAAAGTTTAGCAGTAAAATAAGTGTATTGGCGATAAAGTTTATTCAGTTCCCTTGGTACAATACTCAGGTATACTGTATATTAAAATCGTGGACTGGTTTTACTCGTAAATTCGTGAATTTAATTCGAAGCAAAGTTTTCACACGAATTTAGGTTAATAATAATAATGATATCTGAAAATATTAATTTAATACCTCTGGTATTTACAAATTTTCCGTGAGTTGGGAAAAAAAGAAGAATTGTCCCTTTCTCTCTCAGTTTCATGCTTGACTTTTGTTATAACTCTCAGGTCGTCTATTTACATTGGTCTGCACAACGTGCGGAGGGCAATGGTTTTTCACTTTATTGCCTTTGCATTGTTCGAGTATTATTCAAACAACAATACCGAAACTAAATTGAATCCTTGAAAAACCGTTTGAAGCACCAGAGGAGAGTTTATGAACAAAATCTACATTTTTTTTTAATAACCACGCTTCAATTTGATTATATAATAATTCGTTTCTGAATTAATATGTTTTCGTTCACTTCATACCACTGGAATTGAAATTGAGTTATTGCGCCATGGAATCAATTAAAGTTCGAAGAAAACGATTTTTTTTACTTGCAAAACATGAAATTTCAATTAAGGAATCTTGTGGAACACTTTGTGAAACTATTCGACTGAATTCAGTAGTAAAATAGGAGGAGATAAGACGGTACTTTTACTTTGTAATTAAATTTTATGGACAATTGCAGCAAATCATCGAAATTGTCAGAATTTTTGCATTATATTAGGAATTTTTTCCAAATGATATTTTGATGCGTCGCAATGCTTCATTCATGAATTTTCCTATTTTTTTTTTTTTTAGAAGAAAGCAATGGAATTAAGGGAATTCAAGAATTTTATGAGCCCTTGAATAAATTACTTGAAATTGCAGAAACAAAATTAGTATGACGATTACAATCGCTATCTGAGTATTGAAATACACTCATACGCATATGGCACTATGCCATATGGCTTTGCCTGTATAATACAATACATGCGAGTGTATTTGAAACCTGATGTATGACCGATAATCCGATTTACCATTTCTATATAATATCTATATCTATATATAGACATACATGTAAAGGTAGTACATACACGACGTTTCTAATCGCTTAACACAGTATGCTACATGTTACATACACAAATTATTTATCTCTTACAATGTAGCATTGGCTTTATCTCTTGAGTAAAGATATGCTTAATTTCATTATTCATTTGTGCGAAAATCTTTGTGTAAAAAAAGTCATTCATAAATCATCACAAATATATTTAAAACTCGCAGGAAAGTGGAGAGAAAAATTGAAGACAAAATACAAAGGAAAACACTCAGAGAGAACAATGAAATACTTGATTCATCAAGTACAACATTACGTTGTTAATTAAAAAAAATTATAATTACATTTTTTACAACTGAACCTCATTTGAATGCTCGTTTTTGCAGCTAATTAAGTCTGTAACAAAGGAACTGAAAAAATATGATAATAAAAGCTGATGATGAAAAGTAAGCACAGTGTATGATGTTTCAAAAGCTTTTTGAGTGATAAAAAGAAGAACTTGCAAATATGTAAAGCTTACTTTCTATTGAAAATAAAAAAGAATAATATATATATATATGTATGTATGCATAGGAAATTATACGTTGTGCGGTGGCCTAGTGAGGAAACGAGGTAGAGCGGAAGAGACTATATCACACGGTTGGCCAACCGGTAATGTCGTAATTAACGTTTCTTTTATGTCTCCTTCACCCTCTTTCCCTTCTCTACCTCAATCTCATTCGCTTTCACTACTTTATTCACAACCGCAAGCTCCAGTACATAAGCACTGATACATACGCCTATTTGTATGTAAATAGTGTACATTACTATGTTCAACACATTGCGCAATGTTGTGTTAAGTACGGTCATTGTGACAGGGATAATTATCAAAGTTCATTTTTTTTTCTACTTCAAAATCTAGAGAGATTTTAGTTTAAAATCCTGCACTCCATTGACAATTATGAATTTTCATCCAAAAATTGACCTTTCAAGCTCAATTATCAAGTCTTGAATATTTACTCCTCACTTTGAAAAAGTAAAAGTTCTGCTCCATTGTGTTCCATGAATCCGCCATTTTGAAATTCAGTGCATGATCTTTCGACATGATTCCATGAGGACGTCATCTGCTGGTTAAATTCGCACGGTCACGCAGAATCAATATGGCACGGACTTGTACATTATTACCATTCGGTCACCGTCAACATCTCCTCCAGTAATTCGGACATTCACGAAAATTTGCAAACAGCAGCGTTTAGGTGTATCTGCTTATTTGACAGGTTAATGATATTCTTCATCATTCTTCAACTTCAAATTCATCATTACGACGTTTGTTAAAGGGTAATGGATATTCGAAGGCTATTTATTTGGAAAGCCAGGAAGATAATACCTCACAAATAGTGCTGATTACCTTACACCAATGTGGTTAACTGAATTAGCATTACTAATACATGTAACATGGTACATTTCAATGAAATCGTGGTACGTAAATATCGAATTCAGTGTGGTAGTGAAATTTCAAATTACATGCCTGGTATAGCTTGCATGTTTGACAATTTAGGTAATAACTTTACTCGAATGTTTGGTAATTGGAACAGAAGACCAGCTGATAATTTTCAAAGCAAAGCTAATGAAAATCAGTGACTACTCTAAATGCTCAGTAAATTAAAATTCTAGTCATGAGACATTCTGAATGCTCAACAAGCTCATTTTCTTCTCAAAATTTCCATTGAATTCATTCCGAAATTAAATGATTTCATCGTTACTTCATAAATGCACTATATTTCCAATGGAAAAACTAAAGTAGTTTCATTCTCTTCAATTCACATCCTTTTATAGATATCTTTGTTGATAATTAAAGATTAATCACAAGCATGGAATAGTTTCTACAACTCGTATAAGAATCCTCGAAAAAAAGTTGATTCTGCCCTATTTTCCTCCATTACTTCACAAATTTCACTCCTTTTTTTCTCACTCACTTTTTCCATTAAGTGCTGCCCTCTTTCTTCTCCCTCATCCCCCACTACCACAAACTCCACCGCAGAATTGTCCATCCAAATGGGATGTTAAACCCTTTTCCACCCCCATCTGCATGCCCCTAACTTCCGTGTATTAAATGCAAAAGTATTGTCACGTGTGTGCGAAAATTCTCCAAAAAGCTGGTGAAAAAGAGAGAGAGACGATAGAAGAGTCAGACTATAAGGGTAAAATGTATGAAACTAAAGGAATGCGTTGAATGCGTTTAACGTGAGCTTACTGAATTCAGCCTTTTCCAACTGACCCTCCATTTTCCCCTCTCTCGAACCCTCTTAACAGCTTGAAATTCCATTTTACTGCTGACAATGAGGGAAATTGTACGAGAAAAGGTTGTAAAATTACGTAATGAGCTTTCCGGAACTCAGAGATTCTTTTCAAAATGAATAATGTTAATGGCCAATGAGTGAATATAAACTTTTTGTTGGAGGCAAAAAAGTTGAAGAATGAAGTTTAACAATATTTTTTTTCTCTCCTCGCTTGAAGCTTGAAATTTCATATCTCCAACTCATTCCTCAACTTGTCTTATCAGGAAAATCAATTTTCAAGGGGTTAAATGCATGGTATGAGAACGAGATTTCTATCTCATACTCTCATTCTCACAGATCCAAAAGGCCCCTTCACGTATTGTTGAATTTTCGTTTAGTTTGCTGTATTCCTTACCTTCCACTGCATCAAGACCTCCAACGGTTTTTCAAAGAAACCAAGTGAAAGAAAAAAATACGAGAAATACCATGAAAGAAGATAATCTTCAGACACGAGTGAGAGACAAACACTTCTCGTAGCCTCTACGAATGTCAGTGTCAGCGGGAATCATGTCGCTAAGGTTGAGGAAATGAAAGAGATGAGAAATAAAGAATCTGGATGACTACACCCGATATACCTCTTTCATTCTTATAAATTCTACGTTTCACCTGCTTATTCGTGGATCTTACGTTTATGGCATTCCAGGGCTTCTAATCTTTCACAGGGATATTCCCTTTTTTTTTCCTATTTTCTCTTATTCACTGGGGTATCATTAAAGAAATCGGTATTTTGTGCAGTCCGATTATTTTTATGAGGACCGTGAGGGGGATTTGTGTCTGAAAGATTTACGTTTAAACTCTGGTTGAGCCAGTTGTTGGAACTTTGTCACGTTACAACCGTGTGGCAGATATGGAAGGATTTATGAAGAGTGACACTTTTCTTTGTGCTCTTCTATGTGGATGATTTTCTTCTTCATTTTTGATTGACATGTGAATTCTTCTGGTCCATTCAATTTTTGGAAGAAGTGCTAGTCCATGCGGGAACTCAGTTAACCCTGTCCTTTTTTTTATCCAAAGGTTTAACTCATCATTCTGATTATAAAGAAATAACTGAATTGGAATGCTGGCACGACTGAAACAATTGGGATTAGTTATCCCAATATTTTCCTCAGCTCTCAATAGAAATCCAACAAATAACAACAAAAAAATCTCCGAGTCTACTCAATTCCTGCAGTATCAACAGTCACCGAGTATCCTCCATCAGTAACAATAACACTGGAATATTCCAGAAAATAAATGAAAAACGAGAATATCCCTTTTCAGATATTGTGACTTCTGCCATTCAGTTTTTCCAAAGAAATAAAAAAAATAACATCCCCAGTCATTCTCCTCGTGGCCCAGAGCATCCAAGTGTCAAATGTCAGTTTGGAGCTGTACTGTATTGTACTGTGATGGCTCATCCGTTGGTTTAATCCATTTCAGAGGCATTCCCCATCTTCCATTAGGATTAAATGACAACGTGAAAACTCTTTTCCCCATTAATAAACAAAAGTCTGAAAACAAAAATTATTATTTTTATTCTCCATCCCTCTAATTTCCAACATGAGCTTTACTGTTCAATAATATCTGAAAATAGGGGCCAATTTTTGTGGTGAAACACATGGTAAGCCTGATGATCCTTTTTATAACTCTCTTTGTGCCTCTGATACTTATCCATTGACCTTTGCCCATCTGTTGGCATGTCATCTGTATAGAGATTAGGTATTCGAAGCACCAACTCCAAAAAAAGGTAAAAGGGCTCGTCCTGTCGTTATCACCCTCTTGTGGCTGAAAATGAAAGAAAAAAAAACGTTTTTTTTTCTTCTCTCTTGGTGTCTAGTATTGGCATGGAAGCTTGGCAATTTGTCATCAACTCTCGTATCGACGTTTCGCAGTGGCGCGTTTGCGTCAGTTGGTGGGTATTAATCTATAGCAGGGACTCAGGCGTTAGTAAAAGTGAAATAGATAAAATGAAAAACGAGGTTAAATAATGAGATAGGACTAAAAAAAAATACGTATCATCGTGTTATGTACTTCAGTCAGTATTGTAGAATGGTAGTGGAGAGAAAGTGATAGCTCTACTCTCCCTCTCGTTATTTCTCTGTTGCCGCTCTTGTAGCCGGCGTGCGCGCCCCTCTGCGGAGCATGCCGGTAATCACCGTCGAGACATAGGCCAGGCAGAAACGTTTAGCAGCGCCTATGGATCATGTGGTGGTAATGACGCCATGAATATTTATATGGAATAAGGGAAAGGATACTCATGATGTTCAAGCAATTTTCTATTGCATTGCTGCACTCCAATGCCTTTCATCCTCACCTCGCCTCTCTCTTTGTCTCTTCATTATGCATGCTCCGATTGAATATATCATAGCATAATATAGAGTAGAAAGCAATGAATATCAGCTGGGAACAAAGTGCATTTTTCCATGCGACAGAGTAAGGGAAATAATGTGCATGAGTGCGTATTGAAATATCGTGAAACGCAACATGTGAAAGAGAACCTTCGCCATTTTGAACGTGCAATCACGTGGGTCTGCAAAAGGTGCAACGATAATTGTGAATACACTTTTCCATTCATGTAGAGCAAATTTTGGGAATTCAAGCGATGATTACTGAATAATAGAAGGCAATATCGAAAACATGGGAATATTCTGCAGTAGATTAATTCCTATTTAGACAAACGGTTCAAGTATTCATAATTTTCAAGTTGAATTGGTATGAAATAAATGATGGAATGTTGATGATAATTTTGAATGAAAATTGGTGAACTGTTCATCAGGAAATTGATAGTATCCTTGATCCCTGATTATTAATCAAGCTATTTGTGGTAAATTTGGCGAGTATAACCAATCAATATAGAATTCCACGTGTGTGAAACAGTGCAATTCTCATTTTCCTCAGATAGCCTCACATTTAACCATCTACTTATCATAGCATCAATCATTTGCGTTATATGTGTACACACCCTCTATTAGGGAGGAAAACCTACGGGTCTATCGAACGTGCAAGGGTTCGGTGGCTCACAAATAGATGGAGAGATATCGAACACATCAAAGGATATCAATGGGAATTTTCACACGTGAGATCTTTGATCATTCATCTGAATCCAATTTAAATTATTTCGTCTGTGTAAAGTGCCAATTCATTCCCATAATTGGGCAGTTTTCAACGCATGAAAAATATTCTTATTAAATAATCCAACAAACTGTTCAGTGCTGAGAAAAAGACATTGAGGTAGGAATTGCAATTAGAGGGGTTGAAATGTCGGGATGACTTACAAGCAGCAAAGCTCTACTGCATCAAAAACTTTACAACAAACTCATCAGAATCTTCAATTAACCAACAAGTGGATCAATCAATTCATAATTTCAGACACAATTAAACGACCAGGAATGGTATTCAATGTTTCACCATACACAGTACATGGCACGCTCGTTGTTCGTGACTACGCAAGCTATCAAGATCTCTTCTTTCCTCTCTCTCTCTCTCCTCAATTTCTCTTCATGGGGACCATTCGTAGCCTACCCCGATTTTCATGCGCTACCTTTACCTTTACTCTATTCACTCAAGCACACATTCAACAGTGTTTCAATGCACGACTCAACCCAAAATTTCCATAGTGCACATATTCACAGTATTATGCCCGTGATTTGAAATGAGAATTACACAGTGAATTGCTAAGTAAATTGAAAACAGTAGATGTTACCACGGAAACTCTCTTGCAAATTATAATTAACTAATGCAATTGTTTCAGCCTCTGTTATCCTCGAAATAATTGATAATAATTTGTAATTGCAATTAATTAAGTTGGAAGATTCGTTATTTCCCAAGGGTCAAGAGGAAAAAACTCATTTCTCTCATTATTTCATGACCAACAAAAAGGAAATGAAAAACAATAAATATAATTTGTCTGCAACAATTTACCCATCGTGGCTTGGGTCTCTTTCCAAAACCAATTTTCGTGAATCACGACGTGTGAATTGCTCTCTGTTGCCAAGAACATGCATCAAATATGACCTTGGTACCACCTTAAAGGCATGACTGCGGGAGTGCCGTGAAAAGAAATATGCACGTGGAATGAAACAAGGTGGGATTTCAAGACTCCCTCAGCCTCTCTACCTCCTCCCAGCCAGCCAAAGAACTTTGTCGGTTCCAAAGATAAGATGAAACCCAAGAGGTATTGTATACACTCCCTGTGATCAAGTGTAATCATCGCGACTGCTTATTTACACCCTGAGGGAAGGCGAATAACGTCGAATGAAAGAAGTGGAAAATAGCCGATAGGCAGTCAAGTAAAGGATAAACAGCAATACCAGAGGGATAGAGGAGAATAAAAATACGTAGATGGGAAAAATAATGAAGGAAAAAATGTATGAGGTGTAACGAGCTATTCCAAATAATCGTGTAGATGAAAAAAAAATCGGTAATCACTGCTTTCCCCTCTTTTTCCTCTATTCAAATTCAAGGAGTACTCTTTTTCAAGTGTTCTTTCGACTTTGAGAATTCAGGAATGAAGTGAGAATATCGAGCCCCTTGAAACCCTCAACATTACTTTAAACAAGACGGTAATAAAAATGTCAAAAGGAAAAACACTTTTCACTTCACACTTCTTAAATAAACTTAGTGTCCCTAATATTTAGTCTTTACTTTTTTTTTTTTTAATCATTCAATCCATGCAAAACAATGCCTACTCTATTCCAATAAACACTATTCCCACATTATAGAATCGCATGACTTCATCTTCACTCAATTGACTCTCATGAAAGAAATTTTCGAAGTTTTCGAATCAAAGTTTTCGAATTTTCTACTGAAGAGGAGAATAATAAAAAAAAATACTAAAATCACTCTAATAAAAAAAATTACATTGGATGTATTGTTGACATGTCCATTACATTGAGTACATAAAATGCAGAGTGTGTGTCAATGAAAAATATGGAATTTTCACCATATTTATCATGTGTACATCATTGTATTGACATTTGCAGATGGAACAGTGTAAGGGCACGTTATGAAATGAAGTGTCTAATGGAAAAAAGCGACAAGCACCAAGAGTGAGTATTTTCGAATGCGTTTGAAAGTGGGAAGCCATACATTGGCCCCATTGGCAGTCCCGGCATTCCCTACATGGGATGCTTCAAACTCAAAGCATATTTTCCTGAAAAAAAGAGAATGATAAAAAAAGGAGAAATCGTCAAAATATCATAGAAGGGGTTATCGATCATGACGATGACGGATGCCATAACATGATCGATCCTTGAAAGGGATTTCATGCGAAAGGTTAATGTACTCTCAGTCTCGTGAATTCATCAATTCTCCATTATTGATAAATATTACGCAAACAAATAGTATCATTCCAACCCGGAAAAAGTCATGAATCTAATTAATTTGTTGATAATCTTACGTAATTAAGTTTCTATTGCCACGTGACTCGCCACGTGACTTGTCATTCCTTCGAGGAAAGTGGAAAAAAAAGAGATTTCTCAGGCTCGTAAATTGTTAAAGGACAATCGCGAATATTCGTGTGTCTGTGTGAAAATATGTGAATAGAAATTGTATTCGTAATAGGCAGGAGATTCATTAACGTGCAATGTCTAATTCTGGATAATTAGACAAGGAATTACAGTGCATTGGACTTTCAGACAAGACGACCGTAATTGTTGGAAGGACTAATGAATTAATTAATAGTACGAAGTGAAGGCAGATAGAGAGATGAGAAAAGGGGGTAGAAAACACTGCTGGGTATGATTATACGAGGATGATTATTCACAATACACTAGTGATATTAATCAAGGAAAATTTACGCCCTTTGATTTTCAACAGGTCAATTAATTAGTGGAGAATCTGATGCTAAGGTATTTGATGGATTAGAGAACAATTGAATTCTTCATATTCTTTCAATTTCTCGTCAAATAGAATTTCCATTTAATTAATATTTAGAATTAAAACATTCTTTCCATTATTAAATTGTCAAAAAAATAATAATTATTATTCCATTATTTAATATTATGTAATTACAGCAGTAGTTTCTTCTGGTTTGATATTCTCCTTGAGACAGAGGATACAATGAATAAAGGAAAGTCTAATTGGATTGCGAAGAAGTTCAGAAGGGAGAATTTTGTCAATACGGAAGAAATTGAATAATCCAAATGTTGTTTGAAATGTAATAAACGTGAAATTAGTTGTTGGTAAATAATTAAACGTCATCTGTATTCTGATTCAAATAATCAGGAAAAAGAAATGTCGATTTTCTTATTCGTGGGAGTTTGTTAATGAGAATGTTCGCCTGACAAAAGTAGGGAAGAATAATATGAAGTAATTTAGTTGTAAATTTCATAATCCAGTATTTCATATAAACACCTGGTATCAATTTATTTCCCCTAAAAAATTCCATTGAATTGTTCCCCTATCAGACAAAACTCAATTAAGGAGTTAGGAATTGGCCTTTGGGAATCTCATCGAAATTCGAGTGTAATTCCAATTTGTGCCTATTACGAGGTGGAAAAAATGGGAAAATTTGAGATTTCAGAAGGATGATTGAGTACGTTTTTTTTCCAGTTTATTTATACAAGTGGACATCGAGGAATAATAGTGATTGATTGGCTTCGGCAGCGGAGTGGCAGAACGGAATAACTCAATTTCATTCTGCAATGAGTTTCTTTGAAACATAGTACAGATGAGGATGTGCAAAATTTACGTGAGGTTTTACGTTGAGAAAATTGGAGCTGCGAGAGAAGTACTACTCTGAATCTATCGAGAGTACAGTAACATATAAATTCACCATGTGTATCGAATTTTTGCTACAATTTCTCTATGCTAGATGATGAGGCACCTTGCATATTTCTCAAAATGGAGAAGATTTTTTTTTTCTCAATTTTTTTCTCTCCTTTCTCTTGATGCACATGGATTCAGCAGATGTCAAAAAAGTTGTTCCATTTGTATTAAATAAGGGAAGCGAGAAATTACACACTCTGAATAAATGAAAAACAAGAAAGATTGAAGGCTTAACACAATCAAGATGGTCGAAGTTGGCAAATTATTAACAATCAGGCAGGTGTTTGGGCTCTTCGTAAGATGCTCCGCTAACAAGACTCTCGAGGTGCGGACTGAAGGCATGTAATTATATGCCTGTCTATACGCATGCACAAGTCTTATATATAATGTGAGTACATACCGGGTGGCCCCTCAATCGGTCTTATGTATTACCCTCTTTTTTTTAATCAGAGAATTTACACTAAAATTGGTTAAAATGTGTTGAAATAAATTTCAGTGATTTACGACTTTAGGAGAAAAAAATCGAGGCTATAAATCCTGTGGTTCACCACAGAATATATGGAGCAAATTCAAAATTCTGGGCAATTGTGAATTTTTATTAAGCAAATTTGTTTATTAAAATTTACAATTTCGGGGAGGAATTATTAAAGCGAAATGACATTTCAATGAATAAAAGAGAATGGAGGTGAATTATTCATTTTAATATTTTGAAGAAAAAAATCTCAATAATTCCAAAGTTTTCATACTTCATATTTTCTGGAATCCTTGGACCCTCTATCCTCTGAAATATGCATGCATATTATATATAAGTACGTATAAAGATAAAAACTAAGACTACAGCCTTGAGAAATCTCATTTGAAGAACTATAAAAATAAATTAACCTTACGCAATACCGTGCTACGTAATCTTTTCACCCAGTATAAAGCTCAAATTCTCTTCTCTCCTTTGTGTATGTGTGTTTGGCGCTCTGCGGCGTGAAACCGGTGGGTATGATTACCCACTTGGAGTTAACAATCTCGAAGCGCGAGAGAAAAGAAAAAGAAGAAATAATGAAAAATAAAAGAAGTAATGTGTGAGGTAAAAAGGGAAGAAGAAGGGCTCACCCCTTGTGGCGGTTCTTCTTTCATGAGATGAAAAGAAAACCGTAAGAATCAAAAGAATTCCAGTTCACATTTAGTTATTACCTTTTTGAAAAAAAATAATTGAAAAAATTAAAAACATGAATTTTTTCAATTCGGAGAAAATAATTAAATTATGATTTAATTTTGCTGTCAATGCATAATTCTATTATCGAATAAATTTAATGATCAGAAATAAAAATGTCATCATCATGCTGAAAATTAATTAACCTTCAATCGTAATTTACAAATGATTTTTCATTTATAATGAGCCCCCGATATTGGTTGAGGATTTTACAAACGAATTAAAAGCTCAAAGTGGATGAAATTGATGGAAATTGAATTGTGATGGAACTTCATTAATGAAAAATCACAAAATTAAACGAAGAAGCGTCAATTTATTCAGGCAAATACGAGAATAATTAATTTTAAATTAAAGATTCTTTGTACTGTACTTTTGTCCATTATTATCTCTATTAGAGGAACACAAAATGAAGATCAAGTAGAATAATTAGAGTGCATTAATTATCCATCACAATTTACAAACAATTTCATTTAAACAGATGAATGAGCCGCCTTTGCTTTATGAACTAAATTGTACGACTTTTGTTTCACATCACGTTTTCCTTTTTGTCATTACTCCTCTCTGAAAAGTTTAGCATCTGTTAATAACGATCCATTACTGGAGTAAATTTCAAAGTTCGTCATAATATCAAGAGAAAACTTCTTCTCTCGCATCGAAGTACAAAATCAGAAATTATAAACTCAATTCATTATTTGGTCAAATTTTAATATTAAAAACTTTATGCTTGATGAATTGAAAATAACATGATACTGAAAATGCAAGGAAAAAATTTAGTTTGAAAAATATCGATAGGCGGAAGCAATGAAAAATAAAAATTCTATAAAAAAAGGAAAATATTGATAATTCACTTGTGCGACGAAAATGAATTTTCCACTGGCATACAACAACTTCACGCCTCAAATATCTTCGTTAGCGTAACGGAATAATAATAATAACAGACGGTTATTGAATGTAGGCAGGTAAAAAAATAGAATGAAGAAGAGAGAATAAAATAGAAGAATGAAATAATGAATAAAATGAATCGATAATTTTCATACATCTTGATTCAACTATCGTGTTTATTCAATCGTACAATTTTAATTATTATTATCGATGATTCACTAAATACGAAATATGTTAAATTGAGTAAATTTCCGGATTAATCATTTTTGTCAAACGAAGAGGAAAAAAGATTGAGAGACAGATTATAATCCTGTAATAATTGTTTTTAATTCAGAAGGATTTAACAATTTATTCATCACTGAAATTTTATTGAAATTCACACAATTTCCAGTGGATTTACTGTGTTTAATATTCATGAAAATATCAAATATTCATTGATAATACTGATTATTATTTGGGCCAATGAAATATATATCAATTTCCATTTAAACTTTTTAGGTATATTCAACCGTGACATTTATTTCCATTTGAATATCAACATCAAACAAACTGGAGGAAACTTAAGCATGTGTAGGCTTTCAAGAGCACATCTCCTATGATATAACATGTCTAGAGGGAGAAACTTGAATTATTATATGTTCCTACAGATTTTGTACGAAATTTCCACAGCAAACTTTGCTCATTTATGTATCAAGTGTAGGTGAGAACAATATTGCATTTTTTTGAACAAATTTTCAATTATTTAAAGGCTTTAATATTTGAAAACTGATATTTTTCACCTTTTATTTGCACCAGGTCAATTTTTCAGGCAGCCCTTCAAAACTTGGCGAAAAGCAACAAATTTTGGAAAATATAAAAAAATCTATTCATGCACATGATTTCCATCGGAAATTTTCTCCTTTTTCCAATAAGCAAATATTTTATTCATTATTTCTTATTTTCATGCAATTAAAATTCTTCCATGAGCATACATTCTCCATAATTCATGAGAATTTTCCACGAATAATTTCAGAAAGGTGAAAATTAAATGGAAATGCATGAAGAATACTTCAATATTCAAACACTAAAAAAATATGCAGAACTTCATAAATTGTTAATGAAAAGTAAATTCAATAATAAACATTCCATGAATTCGAGGCACTATAACATCCAATTATGCATTTCGACTTAGTGGAAATAAACTGAACGAATCGATATTAACACTGACGATATAGAAGAAAAAAGATAAACTCATGGGATTTCTCGTACACAATGGGTATTACAGTTTACATATGTATGACTTGCGTTAGCAGTTAATTCATACGCAAATGTGTTCATAAACTCATTTGCAATGGTACTGTAAAGAGCCACTGTTAATGGAAGTACATGAGTTTTGAAACACTGTTCCATAATTTCGTTGAAAATACCTGTTTCTATTTATTCATTATGAAATAATGTGATGGTGCTATTGAAAAGTAAATATACTTTTCTATAAAGCTTGAATGCTGCATTGAATTCCTCACCACAATATCTCATTTACATTATCATAAAATACATTATGCAATTTGGTGCTGCATTATGTTAATCAATTTTGCTGAAAGATTCGGAAGTTTGAATACAATTAATAGATTTCTTCATTCGAATTTTTCATCTACCGCTGACAGAGTAGATGAACCAGTAAATGGACCATCATTATGTAATTATTGGAAATTTTCTGATTTCTAAAATGGCTCATTATATCAATGGTAATTGACCCCGTAATTAATCTAAATTTCGAAGAATGGACCATCGAATAAATTCCCATGAATTGATTGAGATTCAATTACTCAATGCATGTGTATTTTCTCACAGAAGAAATGTTCTGAATGAGGATAATGGTTTCATTTCAAAATAGAGCGAAAATATAGAAAATTATCATAATCAATATTTCCATATCATGAATACATTTTCCCTAAATACTGCATGAACAATTAATATTTATAAACATTAATGGATGAGAGACTAATTTAACCCCTCAATTTTCGGAATTAATCAAATATTTCCCTCGAATATCCCCGTGTAACCGCTATTTGGGAATAACTTTTTTACAAAGTTCCTTGAGATTCTTTACATGCGAAACTTCGCTCTCCTCGCTGTTACGCAACCAAACTATCGGGAAATATCTGATAGTTTTAGAGGTCTCAGAGCACTGTTATTGAGAAAGATGTTTTCGACTGCCACTTGGCAAACTTCTAGCATCCGCAACATCCGACCTGTTGGCTGGTTATTTTTGGGATACATACCCGGGGGTTAAGTGGTGGTCGAGGGCTGATATCTTCAATGGCGCAAGTATTTCAAGGATTACAACTTTGAGTTGCGCGGTGATCCCTAATTATTTAATGGAAACCTTCACAATGGAGTGGAAATTCATCCGGAGATTGTGAAGAACTATATCCTTAGCACAAATAATTGGAAAAAGATTAATTTTCATATAATTCTCAGTGCAATGGATCTTTAACTGGAAAAATAATCAGCAAAGCTGACATCCACGAAATGAAAGTGAGAAAAAAACCTCATCAACCCCATAATCCTTCCCTAAATCTCCCGCAACACGTAAAAAATAATTAATGATATTGAAAACGACACAGAATAGTAATCAGTCCCATGATCCCCAGAAATTTCTGCTATTTATTCATCACCACCAAAAATTGAAATAAAAAAACAATTCCCAATGTAATTCACCAAACACTAACAGAAGAACTATTTTATCATTCGCTGTGTAAAATTAAATGGAATGCAATAGTATTGAATTTATCTGATACATATTTACAACTCGAGTTGAGCCAAAATTTCATGTAAATATTTCAATTGCAATGAATTCAACCAAATTCTCATTAATCGTACAGAATCGTTGGGAGATAGTACAAAATGGAAACAGTGGTAGTATCAAACCAGAAACAGCCATCACCAGTAACTACGCACATTGCTGGTGCTCTCCACTGTCCTATGGTTTGTACAATACGTATATATAACTTGAAACGTAGGAGCCAACAGGAGTACGAAGAGTGGGATGGAATAATGGAGTGGGAAGGTTAACGCATGAGGCGTATAATTTCACGGTTCCCAAGCATACACACGCGGTGCAGTACGTGTCATGCGGACTGTACGATAGAATGAGAAATGGAGGAGATTGTCGCAATTATTGCATCCAGCGCCATCCGCAATAATACCTTGTGTATATCTATATATGATACATTATCACTGATTTCACATGTTTCTATCCTCTGTCCTTACGAATCCAGAACACTGTGCTACTGTCTTATGGGCTTATTGATGAGAAGCTCTACTGCTGGGCGCAGATTTGAAGCACTGTTAATGGACGTAGACACTTATCAGCTGATTCACTCAGAATATGCAATTACAGATTCTGTCTGATGCTCTGTTTGACTCGGGTGATGAATCTTCAGTCAACTATGGTATCAGTGAATTCGAAGATCCTTAACATTCCGGATTATTCAGGAGTATTTGGGTTGTGAGCATGGGATGATGAAAGAAAGGATTAGTTTTGGTTGGAGCTGTTGATAATACTCGTTTGAAGTCCCAATGAGACTTGAGTCATCACTTTGTAGGAAATCCATGGATTGGATAAATTTGCAATATTATTTATTCAAAGATAGACATCTTCAATACTAACAATAGTCGTCAATCATACATCCAATTGCATGTAAATATTTAAACAGACGGAGTTGAGCTCGGTGGTTTCGCGTAAATGTCGAGCTGTACATCTATTCCAGATCCAGGCTCACTGATTGCAACTACAACGACACTCGATGTTCCTGGTCCACCTTTGACGATTGCAACATTGGCATTTGATCCAGGGGCATTAACAGCACTCACAGATGTGATTGTACCCTCAGTGTTGAATCCTGACTGAGCGACCATTGGTTTACCCGGTACCGCAGGCTGCAAATATCAATTAGTATCAATTGCTTGGGGATATACAAGTAGTTCAGATAATAATTTTTTCTTTATTTTTCGTCACTTGTGATTGAGGAGAGTGTTTGAAGAAAGGATTTTTGAACAAAAATATTAATCGTATGATTTTTCTTTTACTTACACGAGCCAGACGTCTGCTTGCTACGAGGACATCACCCTCCTCACGTTCTCCAGCTTGCAAATTGGCTGCTACACTGACAGCCACCAATGAAAGACAAATAATTATGAATTTCATTCTTATTTATTTTTCTTTTCAGTTGTCAATTCTCCTAGGATATTACTCGGTGATTTATTGTTGACTGATAGCAATCATTCCGATGCACACACAATTTATATGATTCTCTTATCAATTCAGCCTTGCTGGTGGTTGGAAAATACTTGAGAAAATTCGTAGAAGCACTTCTAAAATAAGTGTATCAAGGAAATCTCCGTTATTATCAGAGGAAAATTCTGTTTCTCAAGATTAAAATGCAATATCATTGCGTGTGGTAAATTAATGTCAACAAACGATTGATAATAAAGTGTCACTTGTCCCAGAACTTTTAATTTCAACTGAAAACATATATTTTTTCCGGAAAAACTAAAAATATCTCTTTGAAAAAAAATTCAATTTTGCCAAAATCATTCTTGTCCACTTCAATTGGAGAAAATTCAGTGGAAAATTCCCTATTTCGTTTGTGAAAAAAGAACAATAAAAATGGCAAAAGTAGTTACGAGTAATTTTAATTGAAAAATTCTCCTCGTGTGCAGGAAATTTCGTTGTAGAATCCAATAAATGGTGTAGGTAAAAAAGAAGAAAAAAAGAACAATGAAAAACATGTCTACACTGGTGGCCTCGGTTAGTGGAGAATAGCTGTACCAGAAACAAGTTGTAATGAGTTGATGAGCTAGATTGGTTTGTGAGTGGAATGCCATTACGTATTTGTCAAGTGTAAACATTTTGAATTATTGATTACCGTGTAACATTGATTCATATATAGGTCAGTAAATGATAGTGAAGCGAGAGAATACCGGGCAGAATGGGAAAAGAGAGGAAAAATGTATACACATAAATTGTTAATGATGCAATATACGAAACAATTAGTTTTCAGGCCAATTTGTACAGCTGCTCGAAGCACCAAAACAATGATGTATAACAGAATTCAAATTCGGAGCAGCATTGTTGATTTCATAAATATCGGTTGCATGATTCTATGTATTTCAACTCGAGCGGCATTGAAGTAACATCGACATCTCGTTGTTACGATAGACTGTTGAATAAAAAAAATATCAGATTAAAAGCTATAAAAAAAAAAAGCTGCATTGATGTTTCTCTTTTGTTTTCAATTGTTCATCTATAAAGAGTGCCCGCTAATGGAAAATAAAAGGAGAGGAGGAAAAAAAAATTGGCAAATTAAAAGGGAGCCCAATGAATGGATTTGCGGAGCGTGATTTAGTCAGTGAAAAGCCGATTAATTTTTCGAACAAAACATGAAAATTCTAGCTTTGAATAAAGAATATTCTACCTTTTTCATTAATAGAAAAATCGAAAATTCGAAATAATGAGAAACAATGAAAAATTATTTGATTGTACAGTGTCAAGGTATATCCAATCAAGCAAACTAACAAGTGTCAAACTTTTTACAGTATCGAAGCATGTTTTATGCCAATGATTTTTTTATTTTCTACAAAACTCTTCCATTTCTTTTGTCTCAGTACACTTCTTGAAACTCTATTTAATGTATAAAAAAAAACAGGAATCGGGGCGAAATCCATTCCTCAGCGTACGCCAGAGCTACTGTAAAAACAAATGAAAAAGAAAATTTCTCCCACGGTCGATTCAATATTTCACCAAAGAGAATCCATGAGAAAAGATCGTCAAAGTTTCTTTCCACTTCAATGTCGCGCCTCGATTTCTCTCCCTCTTTTCCTCCTCATTCCATCTTCCTCTTCCTTCCAATCGTTCCTAGCCTTACATTCTATGAAGAAAACTTGACGTACCAGTTGGAAAAACACTGGATTGATTTAGACAAGCAAACGAAGGAAAACTATTGTCATATTTTTCTCCTTCATTCTCTATACTTCCAATCAGAATTATAACAAAGAAAGAAAATAACGCAAAACAGAAAATACAATCCATTTGGAAATGACGGGTATTCAATCAAATTTCGTATCAATTCTCTCAATCACTGATGAAAAACATTCAAAAGCACTTGGGAATTATTGATCAACATGATGAACTAAAAAACAAATCCAACTCTCTCCCCGTCCATTATCTGAGTAAAAACTGAAAACAAAAAATCCTGCTGATGAAAAAATGTTTGAAGATTATCCTCAGTGTTCAATGACACAGGAAATTCTTTCACGTGTTTTTTTTTCTGCTCGAGACACTGAGAACATAGAGTTGATCACACGTTTTCATTAGTGACTGCTCACTGACTTTTTCTGAATGACTTGAAAGAAGATTCAGCCGTGCGTGAAGAAAACATTTGTTGCATTGGCAGTATTGTTTTGTTTTTCTTCTATTTTTCGAATGATAGTGGATATATAAAAATCGGAGAGTAACGGAAAAGGGAAAAATAGAGGAAACCAAAGAAAAAGGATAGATTGATGTGAAAATACTTGTTGTTCTAGTGTCTTGCATTTCGCTCGACTTACGTATCAAACGATGGGCTTGGAGGGTTGAGAAACCCCGCACGAATCAGATCATGGATGAACGGGCCAACGGATATACCTAACCCAACCCAAGCCCCTTCATCGTCAGGCCATTCACGTACACGTGACCACGATACGTTAACCATCGTAACGAACGTCCGATAACGTTCCTCCTCTTGTCCACATTCACATCCTTCATTCTCTTGGTATAGCTCAGAGTTACAACAGTATATACAAGAGCCGAGGTCATGCACGAACGATTAACCATTTGCTAATCTTTTTGCACTTTCGTCGACTCTGTTACTTCCATTTAATTTCAATATTTACGTAATTTAATGATTTAATTAGGATATTGAAGGAAATTGAGCGGCACCCAATTACCGATTTACGGTTCGATGGACACGGGGAAACATGTAACAGGTCGTTATCACAATAACGAGTACTCGTGCTTTCTGAGTTGACTTAATAGATTCGTATGGAATGAATCGTCGGTTTGACGCAGGAATCAACCGCAGATTCGTATTCATCAGTCAGTAGAGTGAGAATCGGATAATTGTTGGAGAATTAAATTTCGGGAATAATTTGTGATGAAGAGAGAAGTTGGAATCCATGGACTTTGGGTTGCTGAACTGGTTTGGGAAATTACTTCACAGAAATTCATGGGTTGCAGCAGCAGAAATGAGTAATTCTTCGGGGAGTGAAGAAGTTGGTAAAGTTGGAGGATTCTCACTAGTCAGCAGTGATCTTAGCTGTCTACGACTTTGGCTAGATGAGCACTTTTTGATAAATTTTTTGGATTATTCCTGCATTTATCATGAATTCAACTCTAATGGTGAAGCAAGTATAACAATATGCCCATTAAAATGTTACGATATGTTGAACTGGAGAGAATGATGATTTTTTCTCCCCCAGTGTTAATGATGTCAAAAAAAAAGGGTGAGACGTTGAAAAGGAATGAAAAAATCTCTGTAAAACCATATTATGCTGACACTTCAATGCACACTGAACTTACGAGTACGTATTTTCATCTCTCCTCATTCATTTCATTTGTGTATATGAGTGTGCGAAAGTTTCTATTCTCAAGCTAATTCAAAGTTTTTCACCACTATTTCCCAGTGAATGAAACAGAAAGAAAAGGGAGGAAAAGCTGGAGTTTCTCAACGAGAAGAGAGTGGGGAGGGAAGGTTATGTTTTGTCCTACCACTTGAGACTCATGGTACATTCTTCTATTCTACCTTTTCCAAGTGAACATGATAAAAACTCGGTACCTGTTTAATTTGCGGAAATGCATGAATATGCGCTTTGCTAGACCCAAAGTATACTCAAACTGAAAAAAGAAAAACTTGAAAATTGTAAGAAACCAGTGGTACTAAAGTAGAAGGCACATGGTTTCCAGTTGGAAAGTTGAATTTGTTTGAAAAAATGCAGGAAGTAAGCTTTAACTGCAAGAATCAGTAGAACTTTCTTTTTATTAAAAATAAACTGTATTATACTGCAGTAATACTTTATGACATAATTTTATTTTACCATTTTTTCCACTATGATAAAATAATACGTTTTTGTATAACAAAAAACGCAGATTTATTGTTGGTGTATTATCCGTTTATTTGAAAAAAATAACATATATATGGGAGAATGCATTTTTCCAGGTATATGAATCATAAACTAAAAGCACCCGTAAACCGTTCACTGTGGGAAACCAGGAAATGTGTCACCTCCCGTAGAGATCCACTGGGTTTGTCGTTGTTATGTTGGAACGCTTGCGGTGAGGCTCTAAGTTACTCTTGGAAAACTATCATCAACTTGTGGATATAAGCAGAACAAAAAAACTCGTACAACTGTAAAGAGTTGCTAATGGTGACACAACTCATAATGTGGCTACTGGTCAGACAGTTTGACCACTGGAGAAACTGAAGCATTAACGAGAATATTTTCACTTAAATTCACTGCACATGCATTTATTCCATGGAGAAAATGAAAAAAATCACAATTATTTGAAAAAATGTTCTCATAACTTCCGAAAGAAATGCCTGATTCTTCATTCTTCATCAGCACTTGATCAATAACTCTATAATCTCGTGAAATCCCGGACGAATCAGGTAGAGTAGAATCACAAAGTTTGAAATGAAAATTCCATCTCGTCCGTGTGATTTTTCGCCCTTTCCTCAGTTGATTGAGAGTTAATAAACGGCTCTATGAGCTCATCTATATCTTTTCTCATTTTTGTTCATTTTCTCCCAATTTTTATCGTCCTAGTTTTTTTCCCCTCACTCCCACTCCATAGCTCAATTCCCTTGTATATAGATATAGTTGAGGTGAAAAACACTCTCCGTTAAGGATAGACTACACGAAAAATTGAAGCAAGCCGTTTGATTTCCCACTGCGCTCCATTCGTGCTCAGGTAAATACTGAATTTCACTCGGAGATCACAGTCCCAAGAGTCACTGAGTGACACACGCAATACTGATTATATCCACGATTGAATTTAGTTCCATATTCGATGCAGAAAACCCGATGATTAATAAAATCCTCATTTCATGTTCATTAGATAAATTGCAGATAATACCACTTCTTCATCCACCGGAAATTTAATATTTCATGTTGACAGTCGGGACACTTCATCGCATATTCATATAGCTATCCAAACGCTTCATGTTATCTCAAATATTTTATTAATCCGATGAAGTACGATATTCCCTCCAATCGATTCTCCATTTTAATTAGCATGAAGCTCATCAGCACACGATGAAGTTTGCTCTGAATACTGCAAAACGTAAAAGGAAAAAGAATCAACAAATCGTCGATAAGAGAAAATTTGTCATTCAAGATCTTTTATTCCATGCCTGCATATATGCCCGGTAAAAGGCAAGAATCATCGCGAATTCACATTGACCAGAGGGAATCGGAAGTCAGAATGGCACATGAAGGAGCCCGATCACGTAGGGTCAGTTTGCCAGGATCCAGGACATCCTGTAGCACCATGAAGAATCTCCAAGAAATCTTGTGAGTCCAACCATCTCTCTCCTTCCTTACCTTACTTATATTTCCTTTCCTAACGTGACCCCGCTGGTGGCAACAGCCCAGAATACTGATGACTATCAGCTCTCCCATCCTCCATCTTCTTTCTTCGTACAGCAGAAAACGTCTCACCAGTTTCATCCAGAGTTCTGTATTCCCCTTTGTAAAATCAGTAGTGACGTTTTTTTTTTTACTATTCTCCGCCTTTTTTTCCTTTCTTTACAGTATTTTCATCGATCCGGGGCCTTGTCCAAAGCAAACCAGTGGCACATACATTCTGATGCTCATCATAAATTTAACGATAGATCAAAGCTATACGTGCAACCCAAATATAAGTTATCTAACCTATATATTTTGCAGGTGGTAGCTTTAAATCTTGAAGATATTCTTGAATGCATAAATAAATAATTTCTCATAGCAATATTGTGAGGAAAAAAAAATATCGTACGCGAATTTACGAGGATTTATTCTGATTGGAAAGAAAGATTACGCGAATTTTTGAATATATTTTACGAAAATAATTCAATGGATTTTTGAGTAGAATATTTTATGGAATTTTATTGAAAGACATTTGCCCCGTCTTCTGGTTCTATATTTTCTTCTTTGAAGAATAAACCGGGGAAAGGGGCAGTTCGTACCAGCGACATCTTGACGTCAGATTTAATTTCGATAGGAGAATCCCAAAGCGAATGTTATCGTTTCCTCCTCTTACTTGTCTACAAAACTTCTATCATTCAAGCAATTTTATCATTATTTTTTCTTCTCAATTCTTGGCTCTTATATTTTTCGCAGACTTCTTACTATTGTTTGACCTCAGCAAGAAAGCCAATTTGCTTTGTCATCGCAATAGTTTTGACATGAAAATGTAAAAGTGCATGAATTCTAATTTTTCCAATATCAAATATTATTTATGTATGAATTTCAAATGGATTGCTAATGCTACATTTTTCATAATTTATTCGAAACTTCTGTGCACAAAATTATAAGAAAATTAAATTCTATTTTAGAGATCATGACTCGATTATGCGAGTGGGCGGAGGAGATGATAAAAGTTAAACTTGAAACTTGTCACAGTACAAGAGGGGAAGTACTCAGAGCAACGAGTGATCTCCTCAAAGGATGAGAGATACGAACACGTTATTAATTTCCCTTGCAAATTTTTTATGCATCACTTTTATCATCATTATCATCATTTATTGTGCACAAGTTCTTTTCAACATTTTCTCTCGAGCCATAATAAAGCTGATGGATTCTCAGAATTACTTTCATTCCTTCCGCATTATCTCAAGAAGAATTCGCATGTAACAAAATGAGAGAGAATCATTCTTCAAATATTTCGTTACGAATGTTTCCATGGTGATCAAAAACTAATCGCATTTTCCCATCGTAAATTCCTTTAGTTTTCCATCGAAACTGCCGTAATTTTTATCAATGTAATTGCAGCATAATGCCACCTGCCTTGCAGCCCTCCGGCAGATGCCACATGCCTCTTCTCAGTCATATTTCATACACTTCCTCGCAGTTAAACTCTAACCGGTTACAATGTACCGCAGTTGTGCTAGAGCCTCGGGAAAACCTCTGCGGAAAAATCCGAGGACTAAAGGAGTCGGTTCTTCGAAAAATTGCGGCATTTATCGGAAAATAAATCATTAATTACAAATGAGGTCGTCAAGGGCTCGAAAATAGCGAATGAATCACGATTTATTTCCCCCTGCAATATGCATAAACGAATGAAGCCTGATACATACCCACATGCGAATAGATTTCGGCAGTGGGAGTGAAAAAAAGCCCCTCACTCTACATTTTCATTCGCAAATACGATAGGGTCCTCGGTATAAGTACAAGAGACGTACGTACTAGGTGCTAACGTGCGTTCGGGAATTGTCTGGCGATGCCCCTGATGATCACTTTATATTAGGCAAAAGGGGGAATCTGCATTACAATGGGGGCCTCTCTCCATTGTGCGGTAAATGCTTTTCATCCCTCTGCCCCGTTTCTAGGATACCCCTTTTATCCACCACTACTTCTGCACGTCTGGCAAACTCACGCGTGTGTCTATCTTCATTTTAACTTACCCCATACAGTTCACAGTTATAACTAATACTAGTGATTTATGAGGAATAACTTATGAAGCTCAGTGAAATGAAGTACAAAAGTTTACTGAAGATTTGTTTCATCTTTTTGCTTTTAATGATGAAAACCTGAATAGTCAATAAAACAAAAACACAGAATTTGTGGTCAAATGAATGCGGCTTAGTGAAATTATTTCGACGTTTCCAAAGCGTTCCATTATTTGTTATGAATCATGAAATAAACCACGTGACCACAAATACTGCACTTTGTTGGACCAAAATCCAAATGTGGGAAAATAATCTGGCAAATATTACTGAAGCTGCGAAATGCATCGAGCATTCACATTGCTATCGGATATATAATACCTGATAATTCTAGGGCTTCCAGGATTTACTACTGATTCTATTGTGAAGCTTGAAGTTTTGTTTTATAATGGAAAAAAAATATTCAGCATGATCGGATTATTGTCAGAAAAAAATTATAATAAAAAGAAACAATGCATTTACTTGAATTGAATTGAATTTAATAAAAGTCAATTGAATAACGAATTCCAGATTTTTCAGAACTTCGAAACAGCGGCTTTTGAAGATGATGAAGTATCTCTTCGATTTGATTCCTACAAAATGCCAGAATTCGAATTGAAGTAGTACGAGAAGAGTATCAATTCAACTAAAAAAAAAAAAATGATAAAATTCCATCGAATCGTCGAGTATGTAACTTCGAACGTATTGAAATTTCCCAACCTTCCCACCATCAAAACGTATTTTTTTCCTCTATTTCCCTCATTTCAAAATGCAAAGTGAAACTGAAGAACTCCGGGTAAAAGCGAGGGAGAGAGCTGAGCTTTCAAGGAATTTACTCGAGTAAAGAAACAAAGTGAAGGAATAAAATGTGAAGCATGGAGAAGTAGAAATGTGAAAAAAATAAAAGGAATCGTTTTAAAAAAGTGAAAAACTGAGGTAACAATTCCATTCACACAAAAGTGCACCCAGGCCTGTGGTTGTGAATGTGTCTAGACGACTCCCCCTGCACTTGACGCAATGAAAACATCATTGAGTTCTGCTGATGCAGGTTTATCATGTCGCAAGTGTGAATCCAACTCGTTTGTATCAATTTCTCTCTTTTTCCTCATTCTTCCTTCTCTTTCGCTTCTCTTGTGATGGATTTCACCTCATGAAATTCATCACTGCTCATCATTAATTAGTCAAATGTGTGTAGACATGTGTGAATTAATTGAGGGGCAACGACCTCATCGACAATCGTTTCATTAAACTAATGAGCATTAAGAAAGGATTTTTAATTATATCCTTTTTTCGAGGAAAGAGTTCTACGAATTACAGAGGAGAGTGCAAAGTTATTTGATGTTTCTCATTGGCATTAGTCTCAGTATATCTGTAGATAGGCCGGCGCCACAGTACAGGTTGCTTGGGGGCTAGAGCCATTAGACGACGACAATGCACCCGTTTTTTTTTCCTTTCCCCTCATTCTAGTACTCCTCCTCGTGGACTTTTATACGTATTTCCGCTATTACCGTACATTCTGTGTCGCAATAAATTCTTTTGCAGTAGCATTGAAATTCTGTTGAAGTATTTTCTGAATACCATAAACTCAGTTTTTCTTATTATCCCTTATTTTCAACCACAAATGCCATTTTGATGCAGCATTTTTACAAGACTCAACGTTGTACGGTACTGTTTGTATTCTGAGGAATGAGAATGATATCAAACGGTATTTTGTTGACGTATTTCTGATCGTTTATTTTAACAGAGTAAAATTGAGCTCCAAAGAATCGAAAACTTTCCACTTTTTCTGGTTTACCTCGATCATTTACTTTTCATTCTTGCAAATATTGGAGACAATGAATAGTTTGAGGAAGCAGTGCTTGAGTAAATAATTCTTTTAATTCAGTTTTTTAGAGAATTAATGGTATCATGATAATTAATCGCATTCCCGTTACAAAATTATTGAATGCCTTTTCATAATTGAATTGAGAAGTGAAATAATGCTTTTGCAAATAACTTGATCATATTCTCTCTGTTCTCTCTTATTAAAGGTAGCATCTGTTTGTCTGGCGGAATGCTTGCATCAATGCTGAAGGGCGAAAGGTATGGCAGGAAAATGTCTCAATAAAAGGCAGAGAGAAAAAGTGAACAAAAAATATCAAAGGGAGATGACGTTGGAACCCTGGAAAATACGTGAAGTGCAGAAGGACTTTGATCTTGTTATACGTTCTACACGACTGCTAACTCTAGTGCATTCTTACACGCACAAATGCAGAATTTGGAGAAAAAGGACAATTCAAAGACTATGAAAGATATTTATATAAAGTGAGTTTTAGTAATGGTAAAAATATGGTGCACTAAAAAAAATAATATTATTAAAGACTTTATATTAGAATTAAAAATGAAGAATTTTCAATTTATTGAAAGGAATTTAGGAAACTTCATTCACTTGAATTTAGTGAATAATTTCTTGAAACAAATACTTCTCAATTTTTCTTAGTTTCAAGAAATTTTAGGAGAATGTAACCGTGCTACGTTTCCTCATATCAAGCTTATGCTCTCAAATGAATTCCCAGTATCCCCGTACATTTGTACCCTCCCCCATTCTCTCTCTTCTAGCTCAACGACAAGCATTTTTCGGTGGAAAAATTTCTGCAAGTCGAGAATAAAAGGATTCAAGGACAATAGAGAATATGGAGATTGTAAAATTCCTGTAGTGGAAAAGAAATGAATAAATACACATATTTTCTGCATGAGTACAAAAAGCAAAAATGAAAACTCTCAAAATTCAAATTGAATTGAACTATTTTCACTCCAAACACACGAGAATTTATTTACTCAATGGATACTAAAAAAGAATCGGCGCTTTTGGGAGAAAAAATGAAGAAAAAACATATTATCATTATTGTTAGTGTTGGTGACATTTTTATTAGCCAATGAAAATCATCCTACATGATATGGCTTTCATCCATTTTTTCTGGCACTCTGCAAAATTTTTAGAGTCTTCTAATGCTCCAACTACATTACGCCTCTTCTCTCCGACACTCGGTAGAAAAATAATAATGATAATAATGTTATTTAAAAAAGAGAATGATATGCCTTGAAACCCGGGTTCATACAGAGTCTATGCATACCACAGGAGAATGACAGAGGAAAAGAGACAAACCAATAAAAATATCACAAAAGTGAGGAGCGGTTTTCTATCCTAACCTACAATACACACGTACAACGTACATTTCTGTTTTTTTTTTTTTTATTTCATTTTTCCATATAACACACACTCTCTGGCTTCACCCTACGTTACTGGAATGTGAGTTGCATGATTTATGAAAAGGGAGCACTTCCGTGGATAAAAGCCGAGCTGGCGTGTTAACCCGCAGTTTTCGTTAAAATATTTTTTTTCGAAGAGAGAAAAGAATCAACATGGAAAATTCCAACCAGTTTTTAGTTTATTTCACTTTGATAATGAAATTGACGTATGTTTTGTTTATTGAGTTTCAAATAATTACAATTTTTTTCTCTCGTAATTCGCAACTTCAATTGCGAGAATTCTACAAAAACTCGTAAAAGTCACTGACAATTTTCATAAAAATCGAAAAAATACGATCTCTCAGATAACATTGACAAAAACGTTGACTTTTACGGATAATTTTTTTATGCTACATAAAAAACAGTAAAAATATGCAGGAAGCACTCTTCTTGATTTTTTACTCCGTTATATATTCTACATTGTTGGGGGTGTATTTCCCCCCCCCCCCCCCCCCCCCCCCCCCCCCCCGTCAACTGAAAAGCTCTCCGTTATCCATGAATTTCTTAGTGGCTATAAATCAAATAAAATTGTAAAGATTCATATTCCATCTTGTTAGAAAAAGAGGAGATATTTCGTTCGTAGAATTTCTTTGATGTAAAGTACTTTTACCTGAGATGTAAATTACGATTTCGTTAGTGCATGTATCAATACATGAACAGAGGCTGTTAAGACAATATGTTCAAAGTCGATTAAAAAAATGAAGGGAGGATTTTAATAATAAAAAAAAGGCACTAGTTGACAATGGGAGGACTAGTCTGGTAACCTGTGTAGAGGTTGGAAACTACAGCGAGCCATAATTCTTAGTCCCTGTGACCGCTGACAAAGTCACGTGTGACCGCCATTCTCGCATTCAGATGTACACCATGTGTGTCTATGGAGCCATTAATAACAGGGCTTATCCATAAACAAAGGAAAATATTTGAATAAAAAAAATGTTGAACCACAGTTTGTAAACTTATAAAATTTCCTGGGGAAAATGTGGTTACACAAATTTCATTATTTCATGGGGCAGTGATTAAAGTACAGCTCGTGTCAGACGAGTTTCGCTCGTCTTTTCCTCTATTTTTTCATTGGAGAGACACTTCTGAAGATTAATTATTTACAGAACAGGTGTCCACTACTAATTGTCGATCAGTAGAATAGAAAAGTTTTGCTAATGGATGGAACACTCCGAAGTTTCTTCATTGGTTGATAAAATTCTTTTCACTCCATTTTTTTTTCTTCTCTACTTCCTTTTAGAGAATCTTGAGTCTTCCAGGGCACTGTCAATGTGAAAAGAGGAGAGAAAACTATCTGACAAGATTGAACTTAAACTCCAATACTATATTGTTGTTAATTGCCTTCGTTTTGTATCTGACGCGTTTTTCACAGTGAAATACTCATTGATTGCTTTTTCAAGTGTTATTGGACAATGGAAAAGTTTAAATGAGAAAATTAAACGAGCTAAAAATCATGCAATAAGTAATCAACTGAAATTCATTTGAGAGGTAATTTTTTCTTTTTTTTCAGTCGTTAAAATTTACGGGGGATTTTTGTAAAGAATTGTGAGCTTTGAATGGAACATCGTGAATGAGGTAGAAAAATTGTTGGAGAATGAAAAAATAGTGAAAGGATCCTGGTATTTTCTGTATCAATGGGTGATACACATGTGAAAAGAAAATACCAGTTTGCTATGTTTACACAGGAATTTTTTATCGTAAAAAATCTTTAAATTCTTAAGCAACTTCTTTTCTCCCTTTCAATGGAAACCAGTCAAAAGGATTTGGCAAAGAACGTATTTTTCCTCTCTCCGTGAATTCTTGAGCTTTCTCATTTTTTTTGCAGGGAAAACGTTGAGCTCATTCAGTTCACTAAATTCGAATCCCCTGAAATATATTTACTGTTGGAATTTATCCTAATTAGGGAAAATCGAAAAACAAATTCTGTTAAAAGACAATATCTTCATTAAAAATAACATCCAGTTCATTTTGCCCCGGTTTATTTTCTCCATTGAGTAATATTTCCCAAAATAAACGTTACACAAAATGCACTTTCGCTTAGCCGATTATCAAACATATTACTCGAAATATCATGATGCAGGTAATATCGAGCACGGATTTGTCTCTAATCCGATTTCCACCGAATCAGAACTAGTGTTGACTCACAGCCCCATTAGTACTCATGAACAATAACAAGAGAATATGTAACCACAGTATTAGATACAGTGAATTCAAAATCGTTCAATTATTTGATAAATTAGGAATAATGGTAACTTGTTTAGTCAACATTGTGCATGATAATTATTTTCATTTCTCTTTCCTCCCAAAATCACGTTAAAAGATGAAACCTCTCAATGGATATTTCTGTATTTATGAGGAATACCAAAGAAGAATTCTACGAAATATCATGAACTCAACCGTAAAAGAAAATACTACTGCGTCATATTAATTACATCTGATATCACACGATACATGTATTCAATGAAAATAAAAAATATTCTCTTTTATGAATCAAAGTCTCCAGACTGAGAACAGAAAAAGAAACCTGTGCACTTTTTTCTTTATAATTACCTCCAGTGAAAAATATTATAAAATAATTCTGAGCATTAAAAAAATTAAATCCTTCAACTTTTTCCACTGAATAGATGCCTTCAAGGTTAGAGATTAAAAAGAATCTCTCACAATGAGAGAAAAAAAATTGAAATGAAAATTATGTTGGGGAAAAAGGGCAACGATGAAGCATCTCCCTAAGGCGTGTATTTTCTCCCTTTCCATAATATGTCACTCGGTCACATCCCCAGAATCGTAGATAATTCGTTACGCACATGTGGCCAAATCGAAAAGAGCTACGGTTAAAGATCCGAATAATATCATAGGCCAGGCTCTGGTTTCAATTTATAGTACTTACCTGATACCTTAGGGGAGAGACAATAGAAATAATATCACCATGAATTATGTTGAGAATTATTACTGGTATTTGATTTAATCTTGGGGAAAAAGTCTTGGGGATTTTTTTAATAAGAATATTTCGTATTGATGTATGCGTTTATAAAATCGGAATTGCATGAGGGGAAAGTCGAACTGCATAAAGGCGTTTCGCTAGAAAAAACACGATTTTTTTTTTTCAATATTCAAAAACAAAAATTTATTTACATGATCAATTCATGTAAATAAATTTTTACATCATTTCTTTTTAATATTTCAATTTAATTCGTTTAAATTTGTTGAATTGCTCTCAAGGCCATTCTATAATAGAAATGCAATTTTTATTTTACTTCATAAAGTCATGATTAATTCCTCCTGAATATTCTCCTCCATTTGAATGAGTAATTCTTGAATCAAGAAGTCTGAAGTAAAAAAAAGAAGCAATTTAATATAAAATTTAATGCCTGTTTAATGGTGAGGAAGTTTATGATCTTGATGGGACTTAAAGACAGTAGAATGGGCAAATTGTCTTGGTTTTATATCCAGCAGACGAATGAGGGCATTCATCTTAGATTTCCTGGGGACTTTGCTAACAGTAATATCTTCAGATGATCGATTGATTTTATTCGTTTTTTCTGCTCGATTTTCACTTGAATTCAGTGAAATATTTGTGCATGAATGAATCCCTGACGAGGGAACACAGGACCGATGATTTTTTCACGTGAAATCTTTTAGTTAATCGAATTCAATGGAATCTTGAACGAGAGATGTAAAATTACTCATTCCATGGATTCAGGAGATTCTGTTCTGAGCATTTCATGAACGAATTTTTTTTTACAAATTGATTCACTGTCATTATGTTGTTAATTTCAGATATTTTCAATTAATTATCGATTAATTATATTTATTCACTTCACAAAAGTGAATTAATATAGAATTTCGTGACACTCAATGCGTGTCCTTTTGATTCATCCAATTGGGCAATCAATGAACGAATTAATGAATCACAATTTCACCATTTGTAATGAATGAATTGATATTGACAGTGAATTAATAACGATCAGTCAATTTTCTCGTATTTGATGAAAATTTCATTCATTAATGAATAACAGAATATTTTCATTAGGAAAATTATTCGGAAATTCAATGAAAAATTTCCTACTTGACATTCCACAAGTTCTCACAACTTCATCAACTTACAATTCAAAAAAATTACAATAATAATATGTAAATAAGAGTTAGTTTTATTTTCTGAAGAACTTATCACTTCGCCGTGGTCCAATTTTAATTTCACCAAGAGTCACCAAGTGCAATTTCCCGACAATTTCTTCTTCTCTCAACATCTGTCGACGAACCTTTCACAGCCAAAAGAAAAAAACGGAGGGATAAGAAGAAAATGCGAGAAGTTAATTTCAGAAAGTAAAGAAAAAATAAAAAAGTTCTCTGTAATCTCGTGGTTGACCGAAAACAAGAGAAAGAATATGAAAAATTAAATGTTATAAAAAGATAAAAGAAATTCTTGGTAGAGAAATTTTTAAAAATTCTACATGATTACTTAATTACATAATAATGTCAGAAATTAAGATTAAATAGTAAAGTCTCTTTGTGCATTTTGTAGATTCATTAATTCTGAATTCAAATGATAAATTAATTATAAATCTAAAAGCACTCTGTGAATAACAATTATAGTTCACTGACTTTTTGAAAAGTTTAGACATTGAAGAGGTATTTTCAACTGCCTCAGCATTTCTCTATTCCTCCAGTAATTCTTCCGACTCAAATCAACCCTTATTTCACTAGTCAAACAATTGCCAACACTCATTATTCTGCTTGAAGTGAATAAAAAATATCTGTCTTCACTTGTCAAAATATTTCAATTATTTTTATTACTCATTGAAAAGAATAAAAAAATTACTCTGATTGAATTTCTCGTGGAAACTGGAATTCTTTGATATCAATTATCGAAGTGCACCATCAACCCCAATTTAATTAACCAGAGAATGTCACTTTTATTTACTTTATTTTCAAAAAGTTCATCAAATTTGAACCAGGCAATTAATACCATTAGACTAATATGCCTCTCAAACAGTGAAACCTCCAATTTCCGTCAATTCAATTATTCGAACTGATGTAATGAAATGAATGAATTTCATTTTTTTCAATTAAGAAAAAAAAACTCATTAAAAGAGATTACTTTCTTACAATATAATTAAAAAGATTAATAATCGAAAACCGAGATTTACCGTGTACACTCGCTATACTCTTCTCCAAATCCCATTACGAAGATGATGGACCATACGTCCCTACAACGATTCCACCATGAAACTACTGCCCTTTCTCCCTCTATTTACCAAGTAGAGAATGTGCCCTTTTGTACAAATGTGTTGGCGCTCATTTTCCCTCTCTTCTGAAGTTCGTGAACAACCCGGTGAAAATTCCCTCAAGTGCTATCTTCATATTTGATGCCGTCTCGTCCACTCTGCTAATGCCCCCTCGTTGAAAACTTACCGCTCTCATCCTCGTCACGTCTCGGATAATACTATCGCAAAGGGACTTTAGCTGCTCCACTATGCTCTCTCCTCAAACCACACACAGACGCAAACCCACACATGTACAGAGGGTGGTTTCAGTTCCGCGGCCACCGTGTGGCCAGTGCGCGGGGACCCGCGAGTAATTTCATACGATAGTATTTGTTTCAGCCCTCTGCCTTATCTTCCGACATAAACTCGAATATTACATTACCATTTCCCCAAGTATAAAATTATTAAAATAAAGTTTTTTAATAAAAGAAAAAAAAAGAACGATAAAATTACGTTGAAGAGAAAAAGTATTAATAAAAAAAAAAAAAAGAGAAATGAAATCCTCAGTTGTACTTTTCACAGAGAGCAATTCAAGAATAGACAGACATGAAAGAAAAAAAAGGATATGGAGAAGAAAAAGTTTTTTCGGAGTTCAATTTGACGTGAGGGTCAAGGGAATTTTCTCTCTGGTTTGTGAGGAAACGCAGCCGGGGGTTTTTGCGGGCTGAGAGGACAACGGTTGAGATGAAACTAAGCGTAACGGTCTGTCGAACGGGGATGCACGAGGGATGACAGAGCCAAGTTGAATGCTCAAATTGGAGTGAATGAGAGGGTGAAGCTGAAGTCTGCAGTGGAGAGAGAGAGAGAGAGAGAAAGAGAGGGAGGTGCCCCTCTTTGTGAAGCATTCAGTAGTCACTCGGTAGAAAGGCCGTCAAGGGAAAGGAAAGTGCCTCTGGTGTATGTCTCTACGTCCAGTACCATTCCTTGTATAGCCCCCCTTCAACTGCCTTTTTTCCATCCTCTTCTACGCCGCCTTCTGCAAAATGAAACGTAGAGCTATTCGGGAAGGAGGGAAGGGTTCAGTGGAGAGGGAGAGAAAAGGTTTTTTGAAACGAACGAAATGTGACACTCCGCCCCACACGAACTACTTAAGGGAATGGAATTTATCAATTCTCAGGGCACGTCAAATAAGATTCGAATATAAGACGCTTCGAGGGCGAGACGTGGGGGAAAAAAATTCACAAGTTTCTTCTCTAGTAATTTTTACGCACACCCCTTATCAATTGGCATCATCATTTAGTGCTCATTCAATTTGCAGTTTCGATGGAGAATGCTTTTTTTATATTGATCGAGGAGACGATCGATTGTGGGGATAAAAATTTATTGGAGACATTCTGCAGTGATGGGGTGGAAACACATTTCATTGAGTAACTCGAAATCTGAGGGAGATTTTTTCATGACGGCAGTCTGATCAAAACGGGGCCTTATCACTTCGTTGCTGAATCAATTGTTTCATCAGGAATAATTAAACGAAAATGGGAAAATTCGAGAAACTCGAGTTAAAGAAGTACTGCGAATAAAATTCTTGTAACAGAAATTATTCTATTGTGAAATGGTTCTGGAGAAATTGGAATTTCAAGATTGGCCGCAAGTTAGATAAGAACCATATTTTAGGGGACTGAAAAAATTGGAAAAAGGAAGAAATAAAAATAAAAGTGAGGTAAAAGTTTTATCTCTGTGGCAGTACAATCCACGAATTCATGGCTATTCTCCTTGTGAAAAAGTATTTAGTATATGCAATAAATGTTGGGGGGGGGGGGGGGGGGGGGGGGGAGAAAAAGGAGAAGCAGAGGAAGAAAAAAATATAAAGATCAAAATAACTAAGGATAAAAGTATCTCGGTACAACAGAAACAATGTATACTTACAGTATTCTCGGTTTTACAGACCGAAGACTCAAAAGAGCAAACCGGTACACAGAACTTTACTGGAGAAACTTCCTGTTAACCAAGTGAGTGAGGAGAAACCTCGTGGTTATGTTCAAAGTTACAATTTTCGAATGAAAATTTAAACTCTCAACTACACTGAAAAGGAAAAAGCACGAAAAAACATACTTACGAATTTTCTCGAAATTGATCGACAAACTTCAATGAGAATTCACTTGAATATTTACAATTCAACTTCAAAATACCGAGGAAAACAACATTATCCAAGAAATTTCATTAGAAAAACCCACAAAAACCGATGAGAATCCCAACTAAAAATACAGAAAATAAATTTTTCTTATTTCCATTTATACTAACATTTGATGATACCGCGAGCGAGAGAATAGCCCTATAAACACCATTAATTCTTTGTAAAAATCTCAAAAGTTGGTGGAATTTAACAAAAAAACGTAATCTCCCGAATAACGATAATGGACAAGTGTATAACACCCTGCCCTCCAAAGTGTTAAGAGTATACAGTACAACGTATATAGCTGGGATAGCTTCTGCAATAAACGATACGATCATCTTCCTCTTACCGGCACTGGCAAAATATCTGGCCCGACTGGGAGAAAGCGCCTGGCATTTACCTGGCAGCACAGAGTCATTCTCAAAGAGCCATTGTTTCTAACAGTATCCCACGTGCAAGTATTAAAAGTACAAAATGTCATTCCGTGAAAGCCGTTGTGCTTTCCTTTTCCGTTCAACCGGTTACCAAGACGACGAGGATAAAGAGGACGTAGGTTTTCGGGTGGATAGAGGAGTAAATGTACCATCACGCTTGAACTGAAATGATCGTGCCACAGCAAAGCCTCAAGGGTTTGTTCGAGTTTGTGAGTGCAGTTGGCGAATGAGTGAACCGGATAAACAGAAATGGAGGCAAGAGAGAAAGATGGGAGCTACCAAAAGCAGGAAGTTGGTTCAAGCTGGATACACAAGCAGAGAGAGAGAGAGGGAGAATGTTTGGAGGAGGCGGATACCTTAGACGAAAATGTCTGAGATTGTGGCGAATGAGCGTGACAACGTTCACCTGCCAGATTCACGATCCCATGTACTACTAACGTCAATGTGAGCAATAGACGGTGAGGGAGAGACAGAGAGAGAGAGAGCGAGTGGCGCTTGAGGGGTGTCAATTTGCAAGTCGAGACGTCAACCAGTACCGATTGAAGTGAAACGGGAGAAACGTGCTTGTACACGTGATAGAACGCCTACTGGCACATCGATCCATTACACTATGAACCTGTCGCACATGCTGCCATGCATCACGAACTCACGTTTCGAGGATAATTAAAAGGATTTTTCGTCGATTTTACTTTTTTTGGCGAGGTCTATTTCAATAAATGGGGGAAACCAGAAATCCGGGAAAATATGGAAGTGATGGTTTCTTCAATTTTTAGATAATTTCTTGGAGTGTATTATCATTCTTCCGTTTCTGTCCATCTTCTTGAATGTTCATTCACACTTTGACATCATCCATGATGCGCATCACGTCGTGTACTTATTCCTGTCTATTCTTCTGTAAAATCTAATTGCAACATTAATTGCATTTATCACCGATCAATACCTGTTCTCAACTACTCCAATTACGGCGAATTTCACCTCTTTTAGATTTTAAGACATTTGCGAAATACTTACTACAGCAATAAAAATAGTCTCTCAAATAATTTGCACTAATTAAAAACAGAAGTTCAGCCACTTAAATTCATTTAACTACTTCCCTCTTTTCTCCATCATCAATCCTAATATCTCCCGAATTTCATTGTCTGCATTTCACGGTCAATAATTTTTGTTTTTTTTTTCCCCCTCTCTTATCTGCCGTAAAGTCAAATTTTTGCGAGAGAACAATTAAATTAATGATCTGAATTTATGGTTATTGGAGAGAAAGAATTGGATAATACGCGAGAAGAAAGATCGGATTAGGTATGGGGCTGACTAAAAGTGCTTTGGAGAATTTCACTAATTGAGTTCGATGTAGGAACAATGGTGGTAGACACTGGGGAGGCTTCCAGAAGATAAAAGAGAGAGGATGAAAGAGGAGGAAAAAAAATATAGATAGAACGACAACTACGTCTCACGGAAGGTTCGTGGTTAACGCTAATACACCTTTATAAAATGAATTACCCGTGGTGAAGGCTTCCTGGAAGTTTCCTCGATCCGACGCTCTTGGAATGGGCGAGAGTTGGGTTTCCTCGATATGCCCCCTCTCCTCGTCCCTCTCTCCTTGGGCTATCTATTCTTATTCTCTTCGTTTTATGCTTTTTCCCTTTTTATCCTCTTGCTCGTGTATACCAGCGGTGAGGGCGCAGTGCAGGAGAATTGCTCGGCTCAAAATAAGGAGAACGAAAGCGGAAAGCCGGCACGTGACGCGGTAGATCCCTGCGTTAGTAGCGGAGGGAGAAGAAAAAGAGAAGAAAAGTTGTAACCCACCGGGATGTAAAAAAATGAATAAAGAAGAGGGAAAGGTGACGATAGTACATATATATAGATATAAAATCATGAAACCATGCCCATGGGAGCGTGGAATCTCTCACAAGGCACACGCGCCTCTCCCCTCATCGTTTCCTGAGGTCTCCACTGAATACGCTGGATGTAAGACGTCATCGTTTTCTCTCAAGGGCCTCAGATGGCAGAATCTTTTCGTCATTCACCCACATAGAAGTTTTTTCGGTGAGAAAAACAGCGGAAAAGAGGGAGAAGTAAAAGAAGTTTTGCAGCTTTTTCGAGAGTCAAGGCGAGAGCAAACCACCGGGGTTGAGGGAGCAGAAAAAAAAATGAGGAGCAAGGGAATGAAAATGTTTCTTGTTGAGGGAGGAAATGTTGGGGTATTGGTTACTTCTCTCTTCATTCGTGGCCTCTCTCTTTTTGCCTCGAACGAAACGCCCAGTTTACAGATTATATCGCGAGGGAAAAGGGTAGACGTTGAGTCAGCCGTGCATCGAGAGTCAGGGAAAGCGATACTCATCGTGAATTCTCAGGTGGTATTCGCTTGTTACTTACGTAATTTTCGAAGTAGTCGAGATCAGGTAACGAGCCACCCCTCTCGAGATTCGTGGAATCTTGATAAGACTATTATTGCTATTTTATTTATCCGAATTTATTTAATTATTATATATCGTTTTGTTTTAAATTGGGACAATAGAAAGGAATGTATTGAGCTCGTATCTCTTCATTTATTCTCATTTCTTTTGCACCCTCGTTCTGCTTCAAATATATATGTATCGAAGCTGGTGAAAATTGCATTCTGAAGTATATAGGAGTTCTATAAATTTTGTAATTCTCTGTGACACATTGAACATAGAAATAGTTTACGGTATTATGAGAAGGCACGGGGGGTGTGAGAGAAAGAGGAAAGTGTTGGTCTCACCAGAAGGGAGAGATTGCAGTTCTTTCCTTTCTTTCACCCGCTATAAGCGAGTGAGAGGGAGAAAATAATGTAGAATTTAAAGTTAAGAGAGAGAGAGAGCATGCTACAATCCAGATCTCTTTTCTCAATCCACTACGCGGACAAATTACATAGCCAACGGTCCCCCTGGCCTGGGTCACCCTTCGTTTCTTTCATAGCCTATAATACACTTTTACGTTCGCAAGGGAGAAGGGCCACGACCCTCATTGCCATATAACCCAACGACGTCTTACCCCTCTCTCATCCAGAATCCCTTTGCACCTTCCTCCGCCTCATGATTCGCCCATTTTTTTTTTGTTGCTCCTGACATATCTTCTTCAGCCACGAAAATCGGTGAATTGTGACCCTCAACTTTTTTATGTATGAAAAAATGGGACAATATACCCTCTTATCTTTCTCAATTCTTTTTCACACAAAATTACAGTAAAATCAGTTGTTACAATTACTCTATTCTTCTTGTATTAAATTCACTAGCTTACGTCGGATATTCAAATTCTGTCATTAATTCAAAATTTGAAGGTTTAATACTCGACAAAGTTCCAACCACAAAGTTCATTTGATAATTACAAGAATGATAACAAAACTCAAACATACATTAATCCTTCTAGACATAGGGAGATTGCTTAGAGGTGAGATAGTTAGGTTTAGGTGCTTAACAACATTGTTCAAACAAAATTTTCCAACGTATAAGAGAAGAGAGGATCCACTCTACTTCGGTTTGCGACTCTTGCTGACTCTGAAAACAACTGGAGTTTATATGGCGGGAACTCTGAATTGCCCAAGCCCTTCTGTTGTACAATATATAAAGGATGCAAGAGGCAAGGCTTGGGAAAAGGTAAGGGGCCTCTTTAAGCAAAGACAGGACAAGTCTACTTGTTATTAGCATAAAACCTTCTTCAATAACACTCGTTGATGGTCTCATGAAAATAATTATCTGCAAATATTCTGTCGCTTTGATATTCAGCAGAGTTTAAAACATAAATAAAGAAGAGTAAGATAGCTTTGAGGGGATTCAAGTGGTGTACAGTCTCTGGAAATTAGCTACTGCAGAAGAAAATAAATTCTCCGGTTTACATGCGGGTAAGTACGCACTCTAGTATGCTGGCGCTCTAGATAACCCAACAGCTTCCATTCAAACTTGCGCAAAATCATGCCGTAGTTTTGGAGGTCTTAATCGTTTACTCACGGTTAGAAATTCTTGCGGAATTTATTCAACGAAATTTGCAGGAGTGTTAATTTCATTATAGCCTCTCTTTGACAGTCAACTAATTTGCGTTCAATTACAGTGATGAATCTCTGTCTCATCACCTCTCGATCTCAATCCTCCCCTCATTTCCTATTCTCCCACCTTCTCCACTTCCCTCCTACGCTGTTGCATTCAGATTTGTAATAATTCAAATGTGAACCTCTATCAAGCTTCAAAAAATGATTGAAAGACTGAATTTTTATAAACAAAATCCAATGGCAGGAGCTCTTTAATTTTCGTGAAATGTCGGTGAATCATAACGTCAAATTTCGAGGCTATGATGTTAATACTCCTAAACGACCGAAGAGATTTAAAAAAAAAGCGCTACCATTATTCTTCCCCTCACTGGGATCATGTGTGTCTGCCTCTTTAAAACCTCGCGATAAAAAAATAAGTCCCCATGTATTTCACCAGCCTATTGCACGGCAATATATATGTATATCCCCCATGGGCAAATCTCCGAATATACTCGTTAAGTAACGCAATGCATTAACTCAACAATCTAACCTACAAATGAAATATTCCCCTTCCCTTCATACGTCTGACATTTTTTTTCATCTCCATGCAATTTTTCTCTCACTCCATCATCTCAGTTTTTTTCTCTCCTTTTACGTGTGGATTTCAATCTGAATAATCTTATTGAATGAGGCAGGAATTCTTTTTATTAAATTCCCTGAATTTTCATGAGTCCGAAAAAAATGAAGAAAATAACTAAAACAAAATGAAAATTCTACCAAAGTTAAGGCCTTTTATTGGACAGAAATTATAGCAGTGGGAACTGACAACAAAAAATGAAGAAAAAGTTTAGGTGAATAAAAAAAATGGCAATGCGAATTGTCACACGAGTCACGCCGTGCCATAAATCCCCAAGAGATTGAGGGAACATCAAAATACGTTGAAGTCCGACATATATATGTACTTTTGGCCATTGATCGTCTGCCAGTTACTATCTGAATTCAGGTATATGGAATGAAGAGATTTTTTTTTTTTAAACCAATCATGATGGAGGATTTTATAATTCTCACGTTTGCAATGTGGAGTAATAAAAATCGGATCAATTATTTAGACACAATTCCCAATGGAAAAATGTGATATTCTCGTTATTGAGGCAGTGATCCTCAGTGACAAGTTGAGTGGGAAGATCCCTTGGGAATCATTGCTAAGGGTCAGACATGTGTTCATATTTTTATTACCTTTTTTGAATTTTTATTTCTTTTTTTTTTTCCTTTCATCCTCGACGAAATGATTGACTTGACATATTTCTGCAGGAATATGCACCTGAATCTATGGCAAATTTATGCATGAAAATTTGACGAGGTATTTCAGAAAATCGCCCAATTCATGGCCCCCAGAATTTTATATCGTTTTATCGTGTGTGGGATTGTTGGAGGGGGCATTAATCATTGAGAGTTAGGATAGTTGTTCGCCTCGGATTTATTGATAATTGTGTAGCGTCTACATGCGGGAACACTATGTTCAAAGAATCTTCAAAAAAACATTGGGATTTAGGGGAGTTTATCAAGAGACCTATAATTCATTGAATTCTTCCCAGAAAAGTTCTAAGAAAATTCCAAGAAAATTACTAAATAAAGTGTTACTTAATTCCAATAAAAAACTTTATCGAGTCCAACTGTAATAAAAGAATCTAAAAACTCCAAAGAAAGATGTAACTTTATTGGAAATCTGTAATTTTTATTCCTCCGAATCCTACAATATGACTTATGTATTAAGACCCTCTTGAGTGACATTCAACGTGCAATCCCAAAGTCCCAAGAAGTTAACACTCTGGTGAGCAAGAATACGAAGAGACCATGGCAATTCAATAATAAGAAATTTACAATTCAAGTGCATGATGGTTGAAGCATTGTTATCTAACCAAGAACTGACACTATCCTCTCTCCTCTGGATAATCGAATGTGCATCTGAATCGGATATGAATCTCGTGATACAGAAAGAGCCACGCCCCCTACCAAAAAGTATATTAACGAGGCGTTGGAAGGGAGTTGCTTTTGGTAGGTTGATATCCTGAGTGTAATCCTATATCCGTAACGTGCGGATATATCATTTGTCACGGGGTCAAAACAGAAAAAGAATATAGGAATATTGCGGTGGAAATAAAATAAAAAGTAAATTTGTATTCTGAAGTGAATGTGAAGAAGAGGTTGGATCAAGTTTCTTCAATCTCTGGGAGATGAAAGAAAATATGGAATATGGATTCTGCTTTGGAAATTGAGACAATATCGAAACTTTGAGGACTATTCCAATGATGTATACATGAGAAGATGGAAAAGAGGAGAAGGTGAAAGAAATTGGAGCACTTTTATAGCGCGTTATACCTCTAATCTGTAAATCGAGGAGAAAATTGGAAAAGTTCAGAAGCTCGGTGAATGCTACATTAGCCCAACACATCCATACACGCGGTTCTATCATTCTTCTCTTTTTTTATATATATATAAAGAAGGAAAGATACGAGACATTTTTCACTTACCTGCTGCAAAGGGGAGAAGAACAAAAATTCATGGACACTTTGGTGAAATTCAATTGAACAAATGTGCATTATCTTTTCTTATAACTTATTGTTTTTTTACTGCAGAGACATATAAAGTTTGGTTCAATTGAAAAAACTTCACTGCACTTGATGAAAAGTACTCTAGAGCTGATTTTTATGTGCCATTTTTTTTAGAAATAACGGGGAATCCCGGGGAATACGTTTGAATGAAATTGGTATGATTTCATTGAAAATTCTGCAGTCCCTGTGGGTGTCTCTTTGAAGGAGAAATATTGAATAAAAATTGTCGATAGAAAAAACAGTAGTTTTTATATTTTACTTGAAGATTTCTTCAATTTAAATGTTCCGCATTTATTGAATATTTTTCTAATGAATACTAAGAATTTCTTTTCCTCAATTCCGAGAAAAAAGGCAGAGAAGAGGATAATATCCGCAGAAATGTAGTTGATGATATTTTATTGACCTCGGTACCGGGAGAATGTGTATAAATAAAATGCGTCAATCCGATTGTCCCGGATTTAGTGACCCAGAAAGGCATGTTGATGTGAATGAAAAAAATACATTCTTTTTATGACGTTTTGTTCGAGAACAAAACGTATGGGGAAAAATCGCCTGGAATTCCTTTTTATAGTGAAGTGTAACATTAAAGAAACATAGAAAAAATCCTGGTAAAGGAGTTCACTCAAAAAGAAACCTAATTTCTTCTATCCCTAGGTGCATTGTGTTTTTGCTCTCAGAACATTTCCATACTTCCATCCAAGAGAATGAGCCTTCGCGTAACTGTCTGAAATTAGAAAAAAACCAGGAAAAAAACGTTTTCCTACAAGTTCTCATGCATCACTTATCACAGACCATTAACGGCATAAAAGACGTTAGAAGTGTGTCAGAGCAAATCACCTTCGGCGCCGGGGATACTGAGATAAAAAAGAAGCACAGAAAAGCTACATAAGAAAATACGCTTTTTAAGATTATTTTCAGGCACCTTAGAACGCTCGAAAGGAGGACAAAGGAAAATTGTCAGATACATTCTTCTATAAATAGAAGTAAGAGAATGTCAATAACAAGAAATTGAGGAATTTCACTTAATTGGCTGACAATTGACACTTCCCATTTATCCACCTTGCTCTGACGCACAGGATATTGCTTTCTGTCAGGAATTTAATGATCAAGCGTTAAATTAAGGATTTCGTCTGCCTCCAGTTATCACGGAATTGCGGTGAGATTGAGGCATTCAAAGATGCTTAAGAAAATGCGGAAAAATTCAGTGCATCATTAAAATATCAGGAGGTTAATTTTCCACGTGAAAAGCAGACGAGACTGATGGCTCTTTCATAGCTATTGTAACTCATAAAAATACGGTTACTCTGCAGCAGTAATGAGCAAGTCAATGGGCCGTAGGTAACTATAACCATTTAACCACGTAGAGACTTGATACTGAAAGGGAGAATTTTTTTTTCTCCTTTTTTTACACAGTTTTCAACGCTAATGTACGTGTGGCAATCTAGAAAAGAGAACATCTGGCCGAGTAAATTTCTGGGGATCTCTGTCCAATAAGATTACGTTTAGTTGAACTTCTTCTGTACAATATAACGGGGAGAGAGCGAAGGAGGAGAAGGTTTCTGTGCATTTGCATTATTACATATTCATGAATTCAATGGAGAAGTTTCCAGCGGGCAGAAGAGGGCTTGGAGGGTTATTCTTCTTGGAGCATGTCAATCAGTCCGAGCTTTTCTACCCAAAGCTAGGATATTTTTCCTTCGCCATGCTTCTACCGAGTGATTCACTGAGAATACTAAAGATATTAATTTGTAGAGTCTGCTATTATAATTTTTTACATTCACGAGAATTTCATTAGTTTTTAACAAACTTTTTTTTGAATCATTTCTCTTGGATTTGTGAGTGAATTCATTTTTTTATTAGTTGGAGAAATGATATGCAGCAACGAAAAGAAAAATATTGCATTTAAGGAGACATTTTTCAAGACCCCTGATATAAAGGGCTTTATCTTAAATCGACTGAAGCCCAGAATTACAAACCACATCCGGAACTACTCGGAGCACTCAGCACGATGCCGGAAAGTCCTGGGTTCGATTCTCAGTCTAGCCTGTTAATCCAATTTTTTCTTCGATTTCCTGTAAACTAATATCAAGATCCCTTACCACAGCAAATCCTCCCCCGAATTTCCTCGACACGTAGAATTTTTCCTGACTCTCGAATAAAACTCTACAAATTTATGATATCCACGAACTTTTCCAAAAACTTGATAGGAAGAGGGCATTAATTCCATTTCAATAATTCGCGATTCATAAAAATAACGATAACCTTTATTTCCATCAATGATTATGTAATAAATCAACACTATTTTTTCATGAATTTTTCATTTTACAAAAAGTAATTAAATTCATCACTCAAAATCAATAAAGTATCGAGGGTTTTTTTTATCTGCAAGTGCAATTGTTATTGATGTGCTTTGATTACCCAACTGTGATATTGCACCTAATAGAATTGGAAAGCATCCACGTTTACTGGCCCCAGTATGCATTGGTGCCTTCAGTATTGTTACATATATAAGTAATAAATTTACAAGCTGAAATTCAGTAGTGTGGCACACAGCACACCGAGAGCTCCCTGTCACAACTCATAATCAACAGCATTAACCAAGCGACACGTAACAACAGGATATCAACGACCCTATGCATTCCAATAATACGACCCAGACAGGGGACTAACGAACACGCGCACGATAACGAGGTGTGGTCGAGTTACAACATGCCTGGCCTGTTTCGTCATAACGTTTATATCGTTTATACATGGATTTTTTAGAAAAAAATTATTTGAATTTTGTGGGGCTTTTAGAATTTATCACTGACACAAATGATTATTTGGGCATTTGGGAATGAGGTATTGTGACTATTTTTGGGGATACTATTATTCTTCTTGACCCATGGACACCATGAGGGACTCAACGACTTTGGGCGAGAGATGAGGAATACCCCGTCGTGTTAGTTGGATTCTGACAATGCGGGAAAATATCAATTTTTTTTCTATTTTCTTCTGAGAATGCGATATTAATTGATGAATTCATCTTATGATATTTTTGATATTGGAAAAAATTTAATTACACTAAAAAATTCATTGATTCGTCGACATTGTGAGAACAGAATCTTATTATGATAAGGATTTCATTTATTTTCCCCTGAATAATTATCTTCCAGGTTTTATTACAAAAATTTTGCTTAATTGCGATAGAAATTTTATCCCTCAATTAAAGAAGATGGCTCCAAAGTTTTAATGAAGCTACTTTCAATGAAATGTAATAATCTTTTACAAAACTTTTACGAGAATAATTAATTCTGGAATCAATTAAATTATATTCCTCATTTGGTAAAGCAATTTGGAGAAGTTTTCGAAGATTTTGACTCGTGAATCTCACGGAGTTCAGGGAATTTTTCGAATTCCGATTGTTTAATACGTAAATCACATTCGGAAGTGGATGTCAGTTCCATCTAGATGTTTGTATCCAGTTCTGCTATTCATTGCTTCCTGTGACACCTTCTCAGAACACCAGAAGGTAATTACTGATGGTATATATCATGAATATGGGGGAAATCTTTCTTACCAACGGAAAGTGAAAATTATTGTCAATTGCAAGCGTTTTTCTCTTTATCTCTTTTTCCCACAAATGAGCTGTTTATACTCATTTCCACGAAGAACAATAAAAAAAATCAATGAGGTTTCAACTGAAAAATATTTATTGATTTCCTCCTCACAAAAGCTTTATTATTACATTAGAAATTATCTTGTTTTTTTTCTTACTGTTTAAATACGTGCCAAAAGACACTTTTTAAGGATACTAAACAAAGACATCCACGATATCGGTGGTTTTTATCAGTATTATTGAAATGAGCGGAAAATTCAGATAATACTTTGAGCTAATATTCATTAGTATAACCGGTTTTTCTATAAAAAAATTAATTAATAACATTTCGAATGGTTCATGCGTTCTCAAAGGAAATTCTACTTCACAAAGACAAAAAACAAATTCACTAAACGTGGAAAATTAAAAAAATCATATTCGAATCAAAATTTAAAAACTTCGCATAACAAGTCTCCATGTTTCACGATTACTCAGTAACAATCGATAATGTAAATTAAAATACTGCCCAGTGTATACAATTAATTGCCTCTCTCATTGATGTGACGAATGCGTTAACGAGTCTTGATCAAATTAAAAATTGCATAAATGATCGAGTAAATACTAATTAGTTGATATAATATGTGAAATTGAATAATGGATTTATGAGCATAAATAGTTCTCTTTGGGTTTCTTTGGTTTCCCGAGAGCCTCAGCTTCCTCGAGTGTATCGGGTAACTGAGTTCCCAGAGTTTCGGGGAAAATTAGTGAAACAAAACCAGCAATTATACCCATGGATCCGAAGAGTATCAATGGTAATGATTGTACAATTGTTTCCTGAAATTAGAAAAGAAGAGTTTTAATATTTAATTTTTTTCGTGAATACTGCAAATAATGCGGTATTAATTAAATTCAAAAAATGATTTGAACATTCGAAATATGAATAGTCCATATGAGTGTCACTAGGCTCATTACACAACTGGAAGGGACTTGATAAAATCCTACCAGAAGACGAGTTTGAGGTGCGAGAATTGAGCCAATTCTTCCCGTCATGCTGCAGATGCTCAACAGAAAGTGTCGTGCAGTTGTTGGAAACATTTCAGTCGTGAAAAGATATACAGTAGCGAATGCTATCGTAATGCAGGCTTTTCCAGCCATATATAGAATGAGAGGTATCCAGCTAAGCGAATCTAGAAAAGGAAAAAGTCGATAATTCATTCTAATTCTAGCGTTGATAACAATGAAAATTGTTGATTCTTACTCGGTACGAATTGTATAGCGAGACAGAAGACTCCGCTCAGGAGAAATGAACCAGAGAGTGTCGTTTTTCTTCCAATGTGAGTCATTAGTAACCAACTCAAGAAGTAGGCTGGTATTTCTATCAACGTTACCAGTATAAAGTTGACATATTTGTCACCAGCAAATGATACGGAGTTCAGTGACAATCCATAATATACGAATGTGTTTGTTAACCAGCAGAGGCAACACGCGAGAAGTCTTATGAGCAGTCTTGGACGTGAAAGTGCATCACGTACTGGTACATTATCCTCAATTGCATTTTTCTTACTTTCCTAGAATTATGATAGTCGTTAAATAATAATTTTTTTTAATGCAACTCAAAACTGGTTTCATTTAGAATAGAATATTTTTCTCGCTAATGGGTAACCAGTCTGGAGTTTAAATAATATATCTCAAAATTTTTAAGATTACTTTTTTAAAGTTACTCTCGTTCAATTCTCTATAAATACTGATTGTCTTCTCCGAAACCTTCAAGCCATTCATTCTCGCCATTTTTTTATATATTTTTTCAATCTCCTTGTGTTTTCCTCTGGCTGCGAGCCATCTATCGTAAATAAGATAAGAATTTTTTAACTTCAAATGAAAAAAGAAATGGAAGCTATTGCACTAACGATAGAAAATCTTTTTCATACCTGATTGATTCAGGAACAATTAGAGGGAGAAATATTACGAATAACCCAGGGATAAAAATTGCCCGCAAAATTGGCCTCCATGACTTCAAACTCATTGCAATTAATCCCAGAATATTTTCACCAACTGCATACATGCAGCTTATGAATGTACCACCCAGTACTCTGTTGCTTCCAGCGACCATTTCCATACCTGCAATAATTATTTTACATATAACAAATCAGTACATCTCACGTAATATCTCAACATAAGTATCATCGCCCTCGCACAATTTTCTCAATGAAAATCCCATTATGCAAGCACGAGAAGCGAAGGTTAAATGTCACGATAAATAAAAAGAAATTAATTATTATCCGCAAAGACGATACTTGCGTAAGCATAATTGCACTTACAAATAATTCAGATTAATCTAAATCCATTAATTCTCTTATCTCCACTGTATTCATCATTCAGCAATTTATCATCCACATTATTCACCAATGCGATTCACTTGAAATTTCAATCTCACGGGAATTTGGCAATGCGATGATTGATTAGAATATATTAATAATTACTCACCCATTATATAGCCAGAACTGTATATCCCAGCTGCGCTTACTGCTTGAAGAAATTCGAATACAACAAACATCGGATAATTCACTGAAAATGATTGAATTAATCCGAATATTCCACTGAGAACTGTTTCCGTAACTAAACATGTTCGTCTTCCGTATCTGGGAAACATAAATTTCATAATTAAATCTCACAGAAGTCTCAATTTTCAATTGATGATAGGATAGAAACTCAAATTAGTCAAATTTATAAAACTCGATTCAATTTCAACATTTTCGGAAGTAATAATTTTAGTTGAGTAAAATTAAAGCGACGGAAAACTTGGAAAAATCTCTCTATCTCAAGATACTTTGATAAATCAAAAAATTCCATTTTCATCAACATACTTATCAGATAAATATCCTGCAAAGATCAGACCAACTAATTGGCCTACATTAGTTATTGTCCCTACTAGAGTCAATTTCCATCGATTACCATCACACGTGAAATCCCACTGAAATAAAAATAAATAGTAAGAACAAATGTATTTATAGAATAATTAAACGTCGTAACAAATAATTTAAAGGTTGATGAAAATTCTAAATAATTACCTCATTCAAAATAGTCTTTTCCACAGGATCATACACCCAGCTACTACAGTTAATAACTTTATTACTAAATGAATTAATTGAGCATTCACCAGTTGCATCACTCTTAATCTCATATCTCTCACAACTGCCAAAAACATTGGTCCTTTCTGGCGACGAATAATTTGTCCATGAGTTCATCCATTCTGCTGTTGTTGAATTTTCACACTCTGGTATGAGGCACCTGATAATTAATTGAACTCACGTTATGTATCTGAACTTGACATAAATTGAGTAGTCAGGCTTATTCAAAAAATATATCATGAACAAAGGATTTGTGCAGAATGTCAGAAAATTGTGCATTTGAGATTTAAACTGTCTCTTGAGCATTCTCCCCCAACCCACTCATCTTGATGATGTTTGAAACAGAATTAACATGACAATTTTCCTCCATTTTCATTCACTACTGGATTCCTAGTTATCATGTTTCCTGCAGAAGATAGCATTACTGTCTTGCAGGAAGCACAAAAAGGAGATGTGGGAATATGATCTTGAGACGGAGCTTTGCACTAACGCTTCCATCATCCTCATTTTACAGAGACTTTGTTGATGGAGCGTTGAGTAACGTCGAGAGTAGTTTGTACATGATATTACTCACGTTAACACTATGCTTGTAAGTAGTTAATATTCTGTTTGCATTCACCTGTACTTGACTTCACCAGACGTGAATGCATAACCAAGGGTAAAAGCAGCTGATAATGCTATTGGAAAACCAACAGCTAAATATGTTATTATTTGGTATGTTCCAATTTTATCCAGCCCTTCCAATCCACGAGTTTCCTCATCTGAATAATTTTAATAAACAATTTCAGTGAATGGAATGAGAGAGAATAAACAAACAAACATCATCGACGTTCGTTTGTGAATAATTTCATTTTTTTTCTTTTATTTTAGAATTAGAGTCATAAAAACTTTTGTATGTTCATTTTACCCCAAAATATTTTCAAAAATTGAAAACAAATGATATAACTATTTAATGAATGGGCTTCGTGATATTTTCTCGCGTGATGAGTTCACGTTGTCTGATCCAGACACGCATTCATTGTTATATGTAAACATAATTAACTCTTCTTTTTCAAGATTAATCGCAATTTTTTCATTATAATTGCTATTATAACTATTATGATCGCGATATTCACCTTGATTATCTTTGATCTTCAGAGGTGAATTGCTCTCCTCTCTTTCCACGTTATCCATTATCACTGAATTAATCTGAAAATCATATTTTTTGAAAAATATGTTTATACTATAAATTTCGTTGATTTCATCGAAGAAAAAGGAAATAATTTCTAAATTACTCATGAAGAGAAATGATGATTAGTTCTAAAAATCATTTTTCTTTCGAATGAAATTCACAAAATTTTGGAAAACTTCAGAACTAATTAATCACACAGAACGTAATTCTCCTCATTTTATCGGAGAAAGAATAAAACTCTGAGATTAATCTCTGACTGTTACACTTCACTGATTACGGATATCGGTTTAGATTTGATGAAATTTACTATCTTATCCATTTCAACACACATTCCTCATCACTAGCTCATTTAAAATGAGACCTAATTAATATATTCAGAGCCACTGGAGGAGAAACGAGATAAGTTGACTTATCTGTCATTCTCCCTGAAATATTTCTGAATCTGTGACAAATACCGGAATTTTTGTGGTGAATCTTCTTCATAGTCGGCACTATTCTCTTCAAAAATCATTTATTCATAAATTTCACAATCTGTCATAGATTCGGAGAAATTTAATAATTGAAACTCAAATGGACTCATTCAATATTCTCTTCGAAATATCTAGGAATCTATGAAAGATAAGGAAGTTTCGGCAGACTTGTTTCTTCGGAAAACCGAGAGCATCAAAAAAAGGTCAAAACAAAAATCTCCCTATCTGTCTTATTTTCGAAGATAATATTCTAAAAACTGAAAGATCACCCGATTGCTTTTTTCCTTTACCGAAATAATATAACAGCCAGAATTTTCCATTTCTTTTTCTATAAAACTTTCTTGTTTCGAGTTTTCGCAGTAAAAAAATAGGAAAACTTACACGAATGTTCAGTATTTCACGTGAGTTTATCAGCACTCATTCGATAATGCGATTCTGACTGTTGATAATTCAAAAACAACAGAATTAAATTTTCCTCAATAGTCAACACATTTTGAGAATAAAATTTCCACTAAACAATTAAATTAATTATTAAATTAATCAATTTAAATTAACCATTAAATTAATTCATCGAAACTACTTGTTTTACATGAGAAACACTCATTTGTGTTGCTTTAACTTCTTTGTATTCTTCGTTAAACGTTCACGTTATGACACAATTCACCCAATTGACAAAGACCACCACCGTATGAAACCCTTCCTTTCTCTCTAAACGCATTGGGCTTACTCACTCTCCGTTTCAGTTTCTATAAAATCACAAAGAGTAACGCCCACTTAGACATTCACTTTATGATATTGAACACTAAAATATTCTGTACAATTTTCCTCACTCTGAGCTCACACGAAGCAAGCTCAATAACAAAGACATCACACGTATTCCCATTATTCAATAAATATTCCCAAATTAATTAAATCCATGTTTTACCTCTTTCCATTTTCACTAGAATTAATGAACCAATTCTAATCAGAAAAAATGAAGGTCGAGTGGGCTCTCTCTATCGAGAAACAAGTTTAATTCCAATTTTTAATAAGAATGAAACGAGAAGAATTTCTCCCGATGATTCACACAGACTCGAGTATTTCCCAGTGTTTACAGTTTTCGAATTTCGACCGTCGAGTCCCTGACGGTTTATTCACACTTGAACTCAACTGGTGGCTTTTTAAGTGGGCTCCCTCCAATGACGAAATACCTCAGATAAATAAAAAGAATAAATGAAAATAATAAATTCAGTTTTTCCGAATAAGTGTTTGAGACTGAAGCAAAAAAAGAAATGAGGAGAATATTATTCTTTATCGTTTGTCCCACTGAGACAACGATTATTATTAACATAGAAGTAAAAATTGTTACAATTGAGGTGTATTTACACAGACATCGATAATAATGTGTGTTATATTTACCTGAGAGTCTCGAACGCAATCGATCGAATTTCTCAATGATGCCCCAAATTGCCTATGACCAGTATTTCATGTTCGTGAAGATAATGAAGGAATTGAAGGGAGAATAATTTCCTCTTAACGCCACTTAATTCCACATTTGAAGCTCTGTTTCGGCCAATTGAATCGATTTCGATTGTTAACCGTTTATCGATTGACGTGAGCATTCCCGCGCGAATATATTAACCGAGTCGACCAATGGTGGCCTTCACCTCAAACAGGTCAACTAGGTTGAATCCACTATTATTCTCCGATAAATCTCGGATTTTTCTTCTTTCATTATTTCAATTAAATCCGTAAACATGCGGTCGTTGAAGTGAGTAGAGAATTCTGGAAAACAGAGTTTCGGAGAAAAATCGTAAATCAAAGGTTGAATGATAATTCGAATGTATTTATGGATTTGAGAGGCGACGGAATTGAACGTGCTAATTGAAGGAATTCCAGTTAATTGATGAATCAATGTGCAGTTGAAGACACATTATTGGGGGCTGCCGGGGCCAATGCTCGTTAGTTTCTATTGGTCCGTTTGGTTTTTCCAATTGACCACAATAGTTTTGACGGCGTCAATTAGACACACGCGAGTCACGCATGCAGTTTCTATTGTTCCTTGATTATTTTTCTTCTTGCTTCATTGGGTTCACGTAAATCTGTGGGAACACTGAAGAGGGCGGGAGTGAGGCTAAGGGTAACGTTGCAATGAATGCAAATGCAGCAGAAACCAATTACCCAACTTTTCTTTTTAATTATAAGTTATTGATAATTGAATTGACTAGAACGTTTGTAAATCGTTAGTGATTTGTTTGGAGATGATTGTTATATAATTTTTTATCGTTTGAGAGTTAATTGTTCAATTATTAAATAAGTTCGACTGACCATATTAAGAAGAATCTTTTCTTCTTTATCGGCTGCATACGGTCGGTATAGCAGTGCACGTGCATCGCTAACAACTCCACCAACGGCCATCAGAGGCCCAATACTTTCCGATTTTAATTATTAATATATAATTAAACCATTAACACTCAAACGTTTTAATGAACATGTACAGGGAATAAATACAATTTGGCACAAAATGAAAGAAACAAGAATGAAGTATTGCTAATTTTCAAATTTCCCGCGCTTCATTCACATTCACGTCCATTGTAGTCCGACCTTAATGTCACGAGACTGAACGTGCGCCAGTGCTCGTCGACAGAGTATCGAAGCGATCGGCTTCGATCTCCCTCCTATAATGCTCAAAGTTTGTATATAAAAGAGTAAATCCGGTTGTTAATCACAATTCTGAAGGACTCTAGAGGAGGTAAAAAAAGAGGGAAAAACCGAATAACGTGCAATTGCATTATTTATTATGCGCATTAAATATCAGAGACGTAAAGGCACGAGTGCTCAAGGAATAATTCCAGTTTATCGATAATGACGCAGAGCATCGTCGTGTAAGTTGAATAAACATTTTGCGTAATGAATAAACTTTCGTCTTTACTTTGGAAATTATATTTCTGGTTTTGTGGTTTATTGCAGAATATTATTGAATACTCAGACAGAATTATGCACGCAGGATGGACGTCGATGAAATAACATTCAATTCGTTTTATCTTGTGTTGAGGGTTAGTAGAACAATTGTTTTTTCTTGATAATCATTTAGTATAAACTGATTGGTTTTATAATTCATTTAATAATTGCAGGAAAAATTCAGGAGAAAATATGAATTGGCGTTATCAAAATGCTGGACCATATGTGTTCCATGTAATGATTGCCTCCAAGATTTAACGATAACAGAAGAATTTGTCGGTGAGTCTTTACAATCGAGAATAGTTTCATTGTTATCAGATGTTTTTGTCGAAAAAGAACACCTGCTCTTTCTTTCAAAACCTACTCACCTAAAGAATTCAATAGAATAAATCTTTATCTCTCTCTTATCTCTCAAATGGACTAGTAAATTAATTCCAGGTCGCATATTCGATTTTATCTCTGATTTAACTACCTTTTATCATCAAGGTTATTTTCTACGATGCTATTAGTGAAGTAGTAGAAAAGAAAAAGTTTTTTGGAATTATTCTGTTATGTTCTCATTTGCTAATAAGACTATTCCCATTAAATAAAATAAAAACTAAAAATTCACAACAACTCATTGAATTTCAGACGATCACATCTTGAAACCCGTTTTTAAATTGCCATATCACTACGTCTCAACTGATGCGAATGGCGCGCGAATGTACAAATTCGAGGATACAAGAATAAGACTCGTTCAGAGGAATGGCGAATCAGTGCATCCTGATTTGTACAGAGTCAACATATCGAGTGTTGAGAGAGGCTACAACAAGGAATTTCAGATGTACAATATATTAATAATCGACAGGGTATTAGATCCCAAGTATCTTAGTTCACGTAAGCCAAATCCAGTTAGAATGAAGCTGAATCGCACGATTACATCTTACAAAGAGTGAGTTTTCTATTTATTTATCAAACTGCCTTTAATTACTTCAAATTTCCATAAAGTAAATATCTTCCAAACTGCGCCGGAATTTACGTAATTCTCTTACAAAATATTTTCAGAGCCTTCACATTTCTACATGAAATTGCTGAGCAGGGGAGAATCTCCCTGCTGGAATTACGGAACGATGTTGAAACGATCGATCTGAACGACTTTGAATCGGCCGATGAGCTACGTAGTGTCCTTCAGGAATGGATAAGACGTCACTGGGCGCGTACGATGCGTCTGTTCGGTCTCGATACGCAGCGTGACGCAAGATTTCAAAAGTTATTGAGCACATCGTTGGAGATATTTGTGATGCATTACCTGCACGACAGAATCTACTTGTTGTTGGTCAATGCGCTCGATCAGGACGACTTGTCGATTAAAAGAAAAATTGATAAATTACGTGATATTGGAGTTACGCCGGACCAATTGGGAGTTAAGGAATCACTTGCCATATCATTGCCATCAGCAATTGTTGAATTAGCAACGCTTGATGCTAGACAGGGACCGCTTGAGAAATTATCGTGCCTGAGAACAACATTGGACCTCATTGTTGCTGAGGTGAAAGGCGCATTGGCTGATGTGGAGACGAGAATTGAAAAGTTTGATGAGAATGACATGATTGGAGCGAGGAAAAGCATAAAAGTCGTGCCGACTGACGATTTGATACCATTGTTGATATATGTTATTGTTAAATCACGCCCGAGGCGACTTATAACTGATCTACACTATATACAAAATTTTTTGTGGTCTGTATCGCCGTACGACGGACTGTCTTATGCAATGGTCACATTCAAAGCTGCCATATGCGCACTGCAGGATATTAATATTAATCGTTTACCAGTTAGGAGCAAAAAAGTTAGGAATGAATTGGCCATTAATGATGTTTTAGATGTTGTTAAGAAGACTGATAATGATATCACACCATTGGATCGACAGGTGCGCGAATTGGCTGTGATGCTGGAGGAATGTACCAAAAGTGAAATTCAGCAATGAAGTAGAGATGATAGATAACTCTACTCATTGCTAAGATCTTCGTGAAAAAAATGCACGTGATTCTTGAAATTATCGCACTTTGACATTCCATTACTAAAATTATTTATTTTGGGAATAACTCGGAAATTATGAAGCTTGGATGAATTCATCGAGAGACATTTTTTGTCTCTTCATGAATTTTCGTAAGTTTCATTGTTGCCGTGATATCTACAATATGAGAAATTATTATTTGATTGAGGAGAAAGGATAAGCGAAGATGTGAAAAACGGAACGAGTAGATTTGGAGGAAGTTATCAGGAGATCTTTCTAGCAGTGAATTATATCAATTCCAAATGACTCTTGAAAAATTATTCTAAGTCCACTTGTTCGACAGATAATTCTCCTCATTACCGGAATGATGCCAGACTTATTCATTGAAATTAAACTAAGTAATCAATTGAAATTATCGCTCATATTTGCAGTACAAATATCAAAATAGTAATATATTTTTTCTAAGAAATCTTATTTTTTAAATGTATAATAATCAAATGTAAGATTATGAACAAAAGTTGGATACTTTTTCTTATATACATGTATCTTGCGGTATTTTTAAGATACCTGTCACTTTTGAATTGACAATACTCTGTAGAAAATATTTTTTAAGCAATTATGAAATATACAGTCTTTTTTTCTTCATTCAATGACTTGATAAAACATCTCTGACCTCGCGGATTGAGGTATCGGCGGGTTAAGAATACTTTTGTACTTTCGTAAAATGAAAATTATAAACTTATCGATTATGCTTGATGTGAATCCATCATCAGATTACCATCTTTGTCTTTAATGCGAATTCTCCCGTTCGCGTATCTGGTCTCTTGGGTGCCGTCTGGATAAACGTATTTCACAGTGCCATCGGGATACTCTCGTCTTTTGTGTTCTTTAGTGTGAATTTCCCGTTGTCCATTGGGTAATGACAATATCTTTTCTCCATTCGGAAATGTCTCAGCAATAGTACCATCAGGCAATGCCCATTTCTCAATACCATCCGGTTGCATCAAACGTATTGATCCATCCGGAAATGAAACCTCAACAACGCCATCAGTTGTCCTTCTTTCTTCTTGTCCATCCGGAAACTCTAGTATTTCAAAGCCATCAGGATAAGTGGTGTGCCACGTTTTAGTCGCTGCGTAAAAGTACTTGATGCAGCCTTCCTCCGTAGTCTCTCTAACATCGCCATTATAATAAATCAACTTGGTCATATTACGATCAGGATAAACCTTCTTAACATTCCCATTCGGATACCAGTATTCCGTGTAACCGTCAGGATGCTGAACCTCCCGAACTTGTTGTTTACTTTGAGGCGCAACGATCTTCCCAGGAGTTGGTAAATCGGATAAATGACTGATGGAAACAGCCTCAGCACGTGGTGTCATGCTGTCTAGGGGTTTTGCCAGAGGATACTGGTGATGCTTTCGTGGAGTCAGCTCCGATTCATTCGTGCTGAATTTCAAGTGATCACCTCTCGTCAATGATCCATTCCTCTCACTTTCCCCAGAGAATCTTCCAAGTCGTGAAAAACCAGGTGAGCTCAACTGCTTATCATCCGAGTTGATTCCTTGGTGATGTGCAAACGATTGCCGATGATCAGACTCACTCGGATTCGGCAATTTCGGATCAATCCTCGGATTGATTACCTCACGCACAAACTGCTGATAGGATCCACGGTGATCAATGTTTTCTGTTGATTTCAATACTTCGTGCTTTAATTCTTTGCACAATTGTGGTTCCTGTGGCGGAGGATCTGAAACTTGCTCCTTCACGCTCTCTGAAGCCCTTGTGTTTTCCTTCTGCCAGATCTTCTCGTTCTCCGAGTTCTCTAGGTTCTTCTTGAAGACATCATCTTTGAAGACCGTTGCCTCTTTGAGAAGCTCCTGATACATATTCCGTTTCTTCGCAATGTCCTCTTCAGTCTGCACGATTTTCGGCGGCTCGTAGACAATAATTTTGCCTGTGTCGCTACTCGGCAAATAATTAACGCTGGAGAGGATCCTTTCCGATTGAGAGCTCGGCAGTATGTCTTCATCCTCCGACATTGAAGCTCGCTTCGTCAACGTGCTCCGTTTGCCATCTAGCTGTTTATTGATCTGATGAATCGCCTTCGTATTGGAAAAAGTACTGGGTCTCTTCAACTTTGCATTGCCTCTCCTAGCAGACTGCAATTTCTCCAGCTCCTGCTTTAGTTTCGAGTTCTCCATCTGCAACACTCGCATCTGGCTCTTCTGTCGCGCTTGAGCTGCTTGCCATCGTGCCTCCTTTTCATTAATGTCACTTCTCAGATCATCCAACTCCTCCTTGAGGACCTGCACCTCCTGACGCTCCTGCTTCGTCTGAATAGACTTCTCTCTTGCATCGCGCAGACGATTCTCCAACGCTGCTTTCTCGCGCGCCAAGCGCTTCTTCTCCTCCTGCAGTCCGTTCTCCATTCGAATCCTATCCTTCTCCAAGCTATCGCTCTTCTCCTTGACCTCTTTCAAAAGAACTCGACGCTCCTCCCGCAATTTCTCTCTTTGATCCGCAAGCGCTGCATTCTCCTTTCTGAATATCTCAATCTCCCGCTCCAGTTCCATTAAACGAGTCTTTAATAAATCAGACTTCAAAATCATCGATTCTTCTTTTTTCTCAGGCTCAGAAAGTTTGTAGAGCTCTTTGGTCGGTGTTTTGTTTTCGCTCCTCGATAGCTCCTCAACTTTAGCATTGTAAGTCTCCATAGTTCTTCTAACAGCCTCCTGAAGCTCCGTTATCGTGTTGTCTTCGTCGTAATAGGTTCCCTCTGTGTCATTCAGCACCGAGTGCTCGTCATCAGTGCTGTGATCCGTTGAATCATCGTAGTGGTTCAGATTTCGCGGCTGCATTGTGGCTGGTAATACTGGTTTCGATGGGTACTTGAAGACGTAATCAGTTTGACTGAGCTCAGCCATGTTTACTGGGTTCTTTCGTAAGTGCGCCTCGACCTCGGAAGATTCTGAACTTGCTGAATGCTCACTCCATTCTTTCTCGTCTCTGTAATTCTCTGATTGCGACTCACTTGAGAGCATCGACGTGTCGGTTAAACCGATCGTCTTGTACTCGTTATATTCAGAGAATCTGACGTGCATGCTGACATTCCCCTCTTTGTCATTACAATTGTCATCCTTATCGTCCATCACGGTGCTGCAAGAAATATCAAAGATGTCTTTGGCATCACTCTTCTCAATGTTGTTGTTGTTCTGATAGAGGAGAATCTTTGTGTTCGTCTGTTGCGATCCAATTATCTGCTTCAAGTCACCCAAATGATTAGAGGTTTTTTCATCAAACGGTCCAGAATCCCATTTTGAAAAGACAATATCCTTTTGAACCACTGTCTCTCGTATTGCTCTTACCGGTGATTCTTGTTTTTTATGAGTTCTAGAAGGCGATAATGTCTGCGTGCTTAATTTCTGCTTGATACTCCGTAATTTCAACGGCGTTGACTGCTGCATGAAGGCTAGAACAGCGCTTGATGTCGAGCAGAAACTCGAATTGTCAGCCTTTTCCTCGAGATACTCAAACATTTTCGTCTCCAGTTTCGATGAATCCAGGTCAGACGAATTTGATTCTTCGCTTTTTACGATTTTGTCGGGGATTTTTGGTGTCTTTGGAGGTGATTGACGAGCAGCTGAGAGGGACTTGCTGCGGACTTTCCTCTTAGGCGGAGGAACGGATTTTAAGTTCAATTTCTGTTGACTCACAGCGGGAATTGCGGGGACACTTCGGCGAGATAAATGATTTGATTTTGAGGTTTTTGGAGTTTCTTTGGACTTTGAAGACTTGGGATTTGTGTAGCCCATTGCTGAGAGTGATGCACTTCTTGGGCGCATTGATAACTTGTTGTTGGTGATGGCTGGCTTGAACCTGGCCAAACCCTCGCCTTTTTTCAGGAATGGCTTTTTCGTTATTTTCTTCTGTTCATTTGGATTCTCGTGAGCTTCTGGTTCCCGGAGTCTCTCCTCCAGGAGTGTTTTAAAGTCCTTCTTCGGGGAAGGTACTGGTAAATCATCGATCGCGAGGGATCGCCTCAGTGCCTTATTTTCAGTTGGCAGAGGTTCAATTCCCTCGACAGAAACGTCCGACGACACTTTGAATCTCCTCGGTGTTCCCACCTTTTCAACGTCGGAATCACAGTACTCGACATTACTATTATTTGAACGTCTGGGTGAATTGTTTATGCTGAAGCCGTTGGAGGAACCTAGACTTGAAGCAGGGATGTGCAGCTGCATCAACGGTCTCTCGCCGTTGCTCCCTTCAACGTCTCTCTCGGGTAGTAGACATTTTTGTACTTTCATCGGTGATGATACCTGAAATGATTCATTCGTCAAATTTCATTCAAAATAATCATAATTAGATCCACCACTCACCGGTGAATGACAAACTTTTGGCCTTGGCGATGAAGTGTCCACTAGAGACTCATTAACAACTTCCTTGAGTCCAAGTGCCTCATACATTCGTTCTTGCTCGATACTCAGCAATTCTCTCTGCTCGTGTTGCTGCTTTAGCAGCTTCTCCTGCTGCTCAATCTGCCACTTTCGTAGTTCCTGTAGACGCTCAACAATCGTTGCTTCCAAATCCATTATTCCAATAAAGATAATCTACAATTGCCTTATTATTATGCCTTGTGTTGACACGAGTAACCTATAAACAAAATTTAATCCCATGAGTCACAGCATATCCACACATTTAATCAATAAAATAATAAATTCGTTGGGTTACAGAGAATTTCTTGGAATTGTTGATTGTTTTGTCATGGTAATGAAGTGAAACAATTACTTCGCCGGTTGAATTCACTCAAAAAGAGTACAATCACACAACTCAATTAATTAGTGATTAATGAGAGGAATCTACTCACCGTTTAAATGAAGATCGAAGGAATTATTAAGATCGGACGATTAGATTTATTTTACAATGCATCTCATTACTCGCAGCCGTTATTGTTTCAAATTGACACAACAGGTTTTATCAGCGTTATGAACGAGTGAGAAACAAAGGTACCAACGTTAGGGGCAAAATGGAACTGTTTTTGCGCGCCAAGTTGATGCAGGGAGGACCAACTGCGGCTAGGGAACTCAGGTGGTGGAACAAACAAGCAACGCCGATTGTTAATAGTCGATAAGGCAGGTATCTGTAGGAAAATTTGATTTTGAAGATATATGGAAGGAATTGAGTTTATCTGGTGGGATATTTGAAGAGATTTGAGTTACCATAATTTGGAGAGGCAAAAACATCAATTTAAATAGTTTTGCAAATAATTTTAAAACGTTTTTTTTGAAACAAGTCCGTGGACTATGAAGAAAGTCTCATGATCAATTTGAAATTGCTTTTAAGCTATTTTCGAAATTATAAACGAGTTTCGCTGATTTCCGATGGATTTTTAATGAAAAAATCGAGGAAATAGAAATAATTTGGTAAAAATCCCTCATCAAGCCTCTCTCTCTCTCGAATTTCATCAAAAATTCATTCAATGTATTCGTTATATGAGAAAGAAATTGTTATAATAATGAACTCGAATCACAATTCTCTCCTAAATAAAACACCTCGAAATATTCGAATGTTCCTCCATTTTACAATCTCCATGTTTCCTTCTCCACAACAATAAAGTCTTGCAATCCAGTTTCACATTGCCGTTACAAGTTCGTTCATACTCCCAACATTATTCATAAACTTTAACGACTCCAATAAATAATAAATCTTTTTGTTTCACTACTTTTTATTCAATCTAGGTTTATTTTCATATGACCATTCCCGGATAAATATCACGTGTAATATACGGTCAGAACCGGTAGCTCATTGGGTCCATGAGACCGTTACACATGAAGAGAGAAGGAAAAAAATAGAATATAGAGATAGGAAAAAACGAACCCCGTAAGAAAGAATGTCACAAGGCGGAGTCTTAAGTCGGCCTCTCCAATGAGATCTACAATCCCATCCCCAATGAGGTCTTCGTGATACAAATATGGAGGGAGGCTGCGGCTGCTGGGGCCATTTTTTAATTTTCAATATCGAAGAAACGGAAATTCATTCCATTCACTTTTCCAATTAAATAGTAATCAACTGAATTAAAAAACGATTCACATAATAATGATAATGATTCGTTTTTTTCTTAATTTTTACAGTTAAATGAATATTTTTCAGTTGAATGAGTATTGTTCACTCCATTCTCTTATAAATATTTCCTTCAATTTCTGGAGAACAAAAGAAGGAATTTCTCCACAATAATTAACCAAAATTCGCAATATCCACTCCCATACACCTGCGAAAGCCACACGGCATTGAGAATCTGAATAATTCGCCTACAAAGGTAACCATCGAAATAAAAAAAACTTTTTTTCTCCACTTTTTTGCCCCGAGGTTTTGCTCAAAGGCCGAGGGATTATCGAGAAATATTCAGCCTGGTGTCTCTGAATCCACGTGAATATTACCACCGTCCATTGCTCTCAGTTCCCTAATCCCCCGTTCGCCATAAAACCCCGGGCAAGAAGTAGCAGCCGAAGAAGTGTGCGTCATGCGAAAGGAAAAAAATATAGATTCCAAGCACTTGGTGGATGCATTGGATCTTCCTCGCAATCATAAAAACGGGAAACCTTCCCCGAGTTTTACCTGAAAATCCTCATCTCCGGTTTTGTGAGTAAAAATGTACGATGTCCCATTTGCCATCCCTTCGGGCATTACCGTGCAGTAAAATTAATATTGTTTAAATGCGGTTTGAAAAGGCTCAGTGGTTGTGTTTGTACCACTCTGCGCATTGAACGAGGGAAAAGATTGAATGAGGAAGTGGAAAAGAGAGAGAGATTATTTCTCAGACCGTTATAAAACGACGGAAAACGTGGCACAAGAAAGTCCGGAGCTTAATCTTTTTTTTTTTTCCTTATTATTTACTTTCTGCCTGTCCTCTTTCGCCTCTGTCTCCGAATTTTTTTTACCCCTTGTATCCTCCCCCATGCGCACCTCATCCTGCATGAGCGCGTTTTGATAGGCTGTTCAACTGAGATAATTCTAGACTTCCTGCTTTTCTCGAGAACTCGAACTTCTCAGGTTTCGAGCCGAGATAACGAAATTTCTCAACTCTAAATGCAAATATTGAAAATTCTTTCGGGGAATGAAAGAAAGTATTAATCTTATTTCTTATTTTTCAACGGAATTATTTGAGTAAAAAATATGGGGTTGATTTTATTCACTCAGTATTCCCAAATGAACTGTTTCACAAACGACAATGTAACGCAAAGTTTATCGACGCATGGGTACAACTAAATGCTGCGGTAACCACGGTATACTGTGCATTTAGTTACTAATTTTATGTAGAGTTATGAGCGAGAGGGAAATTACATGAATGTGTCGTTTGCACTTGGCCCATGGGAATCATTCGTTTTGAGACAAAGTTTGCGGATGAATTAAAAGGAAAAAAAAGATTGTTTTTACGACTTTTTTTTGTCAAGTAAATCAAATTCAGCCCTATAAAAAAAGAGTCTCTCGTTAAAATTAAATTCAATATTTTTTCTCATTCTCCATAATTCATAATTCCAAGAACGAATACAAAGATTCGGAATAAAATTAATCGTAACATAAATAAATCCAAATAAAATTATCTCATTTTAATCTGTTTCGGATCTTTTTCTCTTCATTTACACAGTGTTTTATTCCTCACCACCCGCTGTGTGCGTGAAAGAGAGCGTGCGAGCGTGTAACTTAAAAAAAAAAATCATGCGAAAAGCAATGAAATTCAGAGAGTGGGAGAAATTGCATGAGAAAGAATCGAATTCAGAGAAGAGTTCATCATGCAGCGTTGATTCTTCATGTGAAAAAACAAATTAACAAAGAATCATGAAAGAGTGAGGAAAAAAATAAGAGACAGAATTACAGCGAGCATGTAAAAGCGCAACACAATATTATACCCATGTTTGTCTTTTATTGATGGCAATAAAAAAATAAAAAAATCGAAAGAAAAAAACAGCTTTACTGGCTTCATCATTAAAGCCAACTCTGAGAGAACGAAGATGTCTGCCAATTAATGTCCGATCTCGTGGGTATCTTTCGAATGCGCTTTGAAACTTTAACGCTCCGAGCTGTATCACGAATGTACGTTTTTTATCGCTTCGGATAAAGAAAACCGAGAGGTTTATTTTTTTTTGTGACCGATGAAAAAGCGGTGCGTTTGACGCGGAAACATCAAAATGATGACAGAATCGAGTTATTCTACGAAAACAAGAACATTCCATGAGAAATAGTGAGATTTTTTTTTTGTTAATAACGATTTTTGTAGATATTTCAAAATTAAGATCGAGGGAAATTGAGAAACAGTAGTCAAATTTTAGTAATCACGTGCAATTGTGAAGACATTAAAATCAGGGAGATAATTAATTTATGTAATTGTTGAGAGCTTTATTATCTATAGGCAAACTACGAATTTTTATAGTCCATCAATAAATTTTTATGCTCGTTTGGTGGGAGTCAACCCTTTGTCAATGATACACCAGTAGAAAGAGTAAAAGTGGTTACCGGAGGATTAGCGAGTGGAAAATTGACCGCAAGAAGAATGACCCTAAAGAGTTATTGGAGGAAAAAATTAGTGAAATATAGGGTTATTTAAATTTATTGGAGACACAATAATCTAATTATCATTTTTTCATTTCACAATTCCTTAATTTTTCATTTTTTTATCCGCAGCATTTTTTTCCTGCAGAAACGCGCAGAAAACGGCTTCTGTCCCCTCAAATCATGTTTCTCCGTGAAAAATCGTCGGAACTTTTAAACTCCCGTTTTTTCAAGTAATTTCAAGAGTTTTCCGTTTTTTCTTCAATAAAAATAGCGTGAAAATTTCCTCCAAAACATTATTCACTATTAAGAAAAATGTTTGGGTATTTTTTGACCGATTGAGTCCGTCATGGTAGCTGTATAATGCCTGTTTACCTGACGTCCCACTACCCCAATAAAACCATGCTATCGTAAAGGGGTCGGTTAAAGAGTGGGGAGGGAGAAAACATTGAAGGAGGAGGTTTTTCATGTTTTGTCAGTTTTCTATAGTCCAATACGATTCCGAGAAGAAATAATAAATGTGCAGTTATGCATTGTGTTGGAAAATTTTTCCGGAGGGGAAGTGAGTGTACACAAAAGAGGGTAACTTCTTCAGAAAATTACTTTTACTTAATTTTAATGTTTTTTTTTTTAAACAACAAACTTATTACGGAAATTTTTAAGGTGTCATGGTCATTTGATTTCGGAGTAATTGAAATTAATAAATGCAGGTCAATAAATTACGATTCAATTATTATGAATCATTCGGATTAGTCGCAGTAATTAAAGATAATTTATGATGATTATAAATGTTTATTTCTAAATTAATAAAAATGAGTTTGTGGATTATTAATTTAAATTAAAATTTCTGCTTCACGAAAGAAGTGAAATCTTCTGATTAAATTTAAAAAAAAGGCCGGTCTCGCGTTATTCTATTATCTTCAGTAATAATTACAGAAAAATAATGATTTGAGCGGGAAAATTGTGGGGAAAATCCTTAAGTACATGCAATCATGAGGTGCACTAAAAGGCGAGAAAATAAAACGTCAAGGAGGTAAAAGAAATATGGACGGGGTGGTAAAGTGATAGAAAGGTAAGAGGTACCAAATTTCACCACGGGGGTTACAAAGCCCAATGTGACTATTTTCTTTTTGGCATTTAAATGTTGTATACAAACACGTCATCAACGACGAAACATTTTTAATTTAAAAATATTTTCATGAATCATGAACTTCAATTTTCATTTGTATAAATGAAAAAAAAATCATATTCCTTTAATTTTTCTCCTCAAAAATTGTATTTTCACACAGGTTTTGTCTAATTGTTCTATTGTGGGGCAATACGGTTGTTCGGATTTTACGATAGGGTATTTTAAAAGAGGTAATGCACTACAATGTGGAGCAATCATTGGACCCGGGTCGAGTCTCCCAAACAAAAGAATGACAAAAGTAACAGTGAATTTTTCCCAAAACACTAATTTTTGAAAAACAAATGGTGAAAAGAAATGACGCAGAACGGAAAAATGGGACGCATGTATTTCAAGGGACATTTTTAATTAAAAACGGTAAATTTTATTGCGGCTACGCGCTCCAAATTTCTCAAAATCATTTCTTTCATTCACACTGTAGCGGCAAAACAATGAGGGCCCTCCTTTTGTCAGACTATGGTCAATCATCCCTCGGGTATGACCTTTTTGTCCCACTGACCATTTCACCTTTTATCTTCAACGACAATTTACATGTGCACAAACTCCGTGGTGGGTGGTACCCCTCATTTGGATGAGGTGACCCTTAGTCACTATTGAATTACCCTCAATTTCACAGGATTAACACTTTTATTACAAAAATCATAGGCCGGAGGGATATTTATTTTTTTTCTTTACTTTCTTTTAGCCTTCGTCAATGAGAAAATAAAATAAAGTTAAGTGATTTCAATTTGTTTGGATTATTTTTATAATTTACTTAGGGCTAAGCTTTATATTAGACCAATAAAAATTCATATTTTTATTATTTGGGGGATTATAAAAATTAACTTCTCCAATGAATAAAAGTCAATCCTTTTGGTAATGAAATTCAATCGAATTTTCCTCAATCCTTTCGATAACGAAATCTTCAGGCAAAGGAATTCCCATAAATTCAAAATATCCAGTTTTTCTCGAAGTCGAGGAGAAAAGTGCGAGAATTTTAAGGCGCGTGCTGATATTTTGACACAAGTACTTGTTCGCCTTGAAAGAGAAGTCATTCGTCACTTTGGGCTGTCTTCGACCGAAGATCAATGACTTCTGGTGCTTCCGGAGAGAAGGGCCCATTGTGTTGAGAAAAGCCACTGGTCCTTTGCGCCACTCGTGACTATTGCGCAAATTATGACGGCAATACGTAAGCCATAATGCCTATCAATTGTCCCCGAAATTATTCTCCAAAATAACCGCAAAAAGACCGTAAAAACGTTATAAATTTCTCTCGGTTTTTTTGTAGATCAGAAATCATAATTCATTTTTTTTTTAAATGCACTCATTTTCATCTCCAACATTTATCATCTGTTTGATAAATCGACATTGATAAGACTGTGTATAAATCTGCGTTACATTATTCCAATAAAATTACCAAGTTCATCATAAAAAAAAGAGTAAAAATAATAATGCAGATTATGTTTTTCGTAGTGGGAGATGAAGTTGAAAGACCGCCCCGAAAAGGCGGAGCATGAATAACCAACTGTAAACGTGAAAAGGGTTGTCATGGATAAAAGTGCAGCAAACACTATTGCCACGCGTCCCAATATTTTGACACAAGACTTAAACGCATCAAGTTGAGCCCATGGGATTCAATAGGGATTTTACCATTATACCGAGAGATTATCTCCCACTCATCCAGATTTTCGACACTAAGATGGAAGCCTCTTGGGTTTGATCATTACGATATTTTGGGAGTTATAGCCCTCACCTTTTTCATCGGCATTTAATCCTATTTTTTCAAATATTTTTGAAGTAACAATTTCTCGGCTCAAAGATAATGAAGGCAAGTGCGATGAGCCCTAATTATTTCAATTGAATGAATAGTTCTTTTCAACTTTTTTATCTTTATAAAAAACGCAAAAAATTGGAATAAAAACAATAATTTTCTGCTTAAGCTTATTTCATGTTTTTATTAAGTCTTTTAATTTTTTTGTAATCTTCTAATTTTTGAAGATAATTAAAAAAATATGAAAATATATTTAATTTACTTGTTGTTCATTTAAAAAAACATTAGAAGAAAATAAAAAATTGAATGACCTGAATTGTTGCCACGCTACGGGACAAATATCATAAAATCATCAAAAAAAGGTGCCAACGAATTTATCTTGGAAAATGGAATGTTCATTTGGATCAACAGAATTTCAAACGAAATCCTCGGAAATATGTTGGTTATAACAGATAATGAATGAAACTGAAAAAACTCATTTCATTGAAAGAAATATTGTCGAGGGAAAATCAGAAACAATTGGACAATTCTTTTTTTAGTGTACTCGAGCATAAATTAATGTCAAAATTACCTTAATTCCATAATCATTTGCTCTTTCCTCTCTATCTTCCTCAGTAATAAATAAAAATCATTTACACAAACGAATCTATACGTACATACATATTAATGCATATCTAAATCATTATGAAAGTATGGGAAGAAATATTTATGCCAAAATTTATCATGACAACATAATAGTTTGATCTTAGATGTAAGTTTATTTGTAATACGTAAATTTTGAGATTTTCCAGGTGTTGAAAAATGAAATTTTATGAATGCGTTATAAATAATATTAATTGGTCTGAATAATTATGATGTATAAACTCAATAAATTTAAGCGAATTAATTTAGTCATCCATTAATTTATGAATTAATCTGAATTATGTAAATATTTTGAAAAGAAGTGAGATGAGTTAATTTGTGAAAAGGAGAAAAGTTAAACAGACTTTTTTAAAAATGAAATATAGACAGTTTAAATTTACGGAATTAATAAAATAAATTTATCTATTAAATAAAAATATGTACAGAGTAATTTGTACCTGAAAATTATTAAATACATTTGTTAATATTGATTCTACATATTTATACACATAAAAGACTCGTGTAACGATACGTTGGCCTATCCGATTTGCCCCATTAGTGCTCTCTTAAAAACAATAACTCCTGGAGGTTTTATACCTGTTCATTCAATCGTCATGAGTCTGTTTGAACGAGGCACAATGCATACCTGAGTGCAATTCAAAAACACTGGGATTATTATCAAAAAAAAATTAAAAAATTCAATAGGAAATAATAGACGAAAAAAATGGATTATGATAAAGTTATGTATTTTACGATGTTTAACCAGATTTTCAACATTTATCTGTTTTTAAATTTCGAGGGAAGTGGAGAGGTTTGATGAATGAAATATTAGATAATTTTTTTTCAATTGAAATCACTATTTTTGGATTGAATGTCCTTCACGAAAAAATCTCAAAAACTTTATAATTAAATTCAATTTTTCAAAGAATTAGAAGACAAATGTTTTTTGTTCATTTAATTTCCAAAGAAAAATATTAACAACTTCAAGTTTTCCATCTTCACCTAAAAAAATCCACATTCTTCAAATTATTATGTTGAAACTTTGGCATTGAGCCTATTTTTCCAGAGTAAGAAGAAAACAACGTAAAAATCTAAGTATCGTCAAAGATTTAATCCACTCCCCACTGCTCGTCACAATAAAAGTAAACCCATATAGATAAACAACGTATCCATTTACAATCCCTCAGTTGATGTGACAATGTAAAAAGGGTTTTGTTTATTTTGTTAATTGATGAGAGTTTCAAAATTCGATGAACCGCCATCAAATAATAAGTAATGAAATAAAAACCCCATACAACAGATAGAATAAACAAATCACATAAAATTACCGATTAAAAACAATTACCAATAATTTATGATAAATTCAACGATAATTATAATCGCATGTTTATGTAGAAAATCCATAATTTCAATTATCCTTTAAATTCTCAATGGATATAATTACTAAGAATGTCATAATATTGTGTATTAAATAAAGAGGGCGTGATGTATTAAAGGATTTTATCATCACGTATTATCATGATCCGCAAAGAAAAACGTATTATAACACGAATAAGGTGCGCCATTACTGTACTACACTTGTGTTAAGTTAAACGTGATTGGCTGAATCCAACAGTTGTGTAGTCATGGTGGGAGTCAGCCTGGTCACTGAGTAGGCGTTACCCAATACCCCAACTGAGGAGCGCCTTTATACCAAGTCATTCTGTGCAAACTGGGAAAGACGTACTTAGACAGTCGTCGGTGAAGCATCGTGTAGGAAAATTCAGTCTATCATTAATTGAATTTTGCAAAGACAACTTTGAGATTCTCAATTACCCAGAGTAAATACTTCATTTTAAATCCTCACTAAGCCCATACCTATACTTACAATTACATAGTATTAAGTTTTAGTGTTAAATACAGACAATAACGTTATGATTGAGTGAATAATGAACTACGAAGTGCACTAGTGTTAAATAATTATTAAATCCTTAGAAAGAGTGTTAAATTATTAAATTAATTCAAAATAATGTGGAATCGAGCGATTTAGAGTGGATAACTGATTACAATCAATTCGAGTGTAAACGAGAAAGAGAGAGAGAGAGAAAAAATACTGTAACACGTGTTATTTCAGTTACTCTCTTAATTTCCTTTGTACTTAACGTAATCGATTAGTTTACAAATGACGGAGATAAGCATGGTATCATACTATAATCCTCTGTCAATGTATCGTCAGCAGCAGCAGGCTGCTAGTACACAGCAGCAGCTGTCCCAACAGGCACAGCAGCATGTACAAGCAGCTCATCAGCATGCAGCAGCGGCTGCAGCAGCTCATCAACAGACAAATGGCCAACAATACTGGTATCCTGGTTACTCGCACCATCACCATCACCATCAATCATCCGGTCCACAGCAGTACCTCGAGCCAAATGATGTCATTGGCTGGCCGCCGCATCCACATGCACATCACTATTCACATCTACAATATCAGCATCACCAAATGGCTTATCAATCCCATCAACAGACAAGTGGACAGGCACAATCACCACAGACATCACAATTGACTGGTGTCAGCGACTGGAGTGGCGATGAAGCTAACAATAATAATGGCGTTGGAGCTGGTGAACCAAGCCCACCAATTACAGTCAGTGGCAGCGAATTAAGCAGCCCTGGTACACCACAATCACCACCTTCTAATAATAATAACATGAATGCACCAAATAATAATAGCAGTGCATCAACAACACCAATGAGGCCAGCACAGATACGTAGTCCTTACGAGTGGATGAAGAAGCCTTCCTATCAGAATCAACCAAATCCTGGTAAGTCCTCAAATTTATATCTAAAGATAAATAATTATTGTTGATGATTTTTAGTGAATTAATTACGTTGTATTCTCTTAAATGTAAACATTAATTCATTGATAAAGTATATTTTGAAATTTTCATTCACCATAGAAATTGAGTAGCAAGAGGACTTTTAGTGACTCTATCATAACAGCAGAGAGAAAATATGAGAGATTCAATTCTATTTTTATTATTAACAGCGTAGATAAATGATAATAGTCTATTCCTCATTCTCTCTGGGTCTGAAAGAAGGAAAAAAAAATATGAATTCTAAGAATAAAAATTAATCTAACGCTTGTTATATATCTTCAAACTTACCATATTTTCACACTCATTCTGTATCACTGTGACTGAATATACCATCACACTCTTGGCGCGGTCTAGATACGGCAAACAATGTAAACATGATTTAGTAGACGCACGCAAACACCTAATTGCTCTCAAATATTTGTAAGATAATCCCTTCTCTGCTATCCTCTCTCTCTCGTCAACCTCGATTTTCCCATCCGTCTGCTTTTCTTCTTGAAAAATAATGGAATTAAAGAGCAGACATTTGATAACAGAAAGAAAATCATGAAAAATTGGAAAAGGATGAATTAACGAATTTATCATAATTTTGAATTGTTCAATTATTGTTAAATGCAAGTTTTCTTTTTCACGTTAATTCAAGATGAGATTATCAAATTCACAATGAAGAGAGAGCATGATATACCAGTGTTAAATGTTGCTGTTGCAGCCTGCAGCATAACTGGAAATTCTACAGGTCACGTATCGATATTTCCAGAGCTCTGCACCCTGGACGGTACGAAATGAACGAAATTGACGAAAAAACGTAGATGAAAATGTCGATTAACACAAATTCAGAATACTAAATTCATTGTTAGAAATTTTCTGGATCAAATTACCGACAAATAATCAAATAATTATATTGAATTTTCACGTATTTCTCTAAATTTTCGCATCAATTGAATTTTTTAAAATGAAAAATAAAGATTTATCGGTAATTTCAGAAACTTTCAAAAGTGTAAACGTAGACTCTGACATAATTGACTCTGCAAGAGATGTAAAAAATCTTTTGAGCTCCTATCATTGTCCGTAAATCTGTTTGCATGACATCGATAACACTTTATGTCTCTTTTGCATGCTATTTATCAAACGAAAATAATAACGGATTTATGCATGATATAAATCAGAGGCAGTCATAATAATCCCATGAAGAAATGAAAATTAAAAGTATCACGTGATCCCGTTCTTTTTTTTTCGATTGAAAAGCCCCGCCTTTGCAGTTGTAAAATTAAATTCGCCATTGTGCCCTTTATCCTGGAGCCAACGACATTTGGTATCCAGATTGCGTGTTGGTCCCTCCCTTTTGAAAAAAAAAGAATCCTTCATAGCATAATCCCCCTTATTATTCTCCCTGCGATCAGGAAAAAGCCCAACGCCATCTTCAATCGACGACTTTGCGTGTCTTCCACCTCATAATGGCCGACACACGAAAGGAGGGTTGCTTTATTCTTTCTCTCACTTCATCCAACTCCATCTTCCACTATAACGATATATTTCTAACCTCCATTATCTGCATTTTATGGTTATATTACCGCCAGTACACGAATTCATTTTCTTATAATTCTCGCATGACTGAAAATGTACTCATTCCAATCTCATGCGTGCTGTAATGATTCTTTATTCTTCAATTCCTCTTTTTTCATTTGATGAGAGAATTTGCAATGCCTCCGAGGGACTATAACTACACGCGATTTCTCCTCGAGTTGTTTCTCTTCTTCCTACTAACGCCATATTCTCAGAGTACATAAATTTACATAATGTAGTGAGAAATTGAAAATTATTTTGTGAAATATTAGAAATTGAGAGATTATTTTTTTAACTGTTTTTCATCGATTCACAATTGAGGCCCTTCAGTCATGCGGACAATCCGGAATTTTCCACACAAACGTGCCTCTAACCTGCACTGCTCTTCTTCAACGATTTGTTTTGCCAACAATGAAGGTCAATTAAACAACAACTGTAACGGAGTTTTAGAATTCAGGTGTGCGCCGCCTACTTGAGACCCGAAATTGTACGTGAAACATCTCTATTCATTGAAAATAGTGAAGCCAGTCCAACTGTGAACCCTCGACCACTACCGTTATTCATAGAATTTGCGGAAAATTTGGGAACAGAAGAAATGGGGAGACAATTGTCCCAGTTTAAAGTCGGGGGAAACCTCTAGATTATTCGATCATCATTATGATTTATTATTTCAAAAAATCGCCCGTTTCCCGCCAATAATTTGTGCATTTAACAGAGGGGCTTGGTAATTTAATTTCAACGGATTCGAGATCATTTCTTGAGACAATAAAAATATTGAAAAATTGAAATTTTAAGGAGGAAATAGTCACTTTAACGTCGATTCTCAAATCGTCGGGGTACGTGAATTTTGTGAGGTGGTAGTAGTCTCTCATTGTTTCCCAAAAAGACGGCGCTCCGTCATTGTGTCAGGGGTCGGGAGCCTAAGCTGACCAATAAAATATCCACCGCGTGTACCTGTCATAAAATTTTTGCTATCTCTATTTCTCTCTTGAATACCTCTGGAAATTCATTCGTTTTCGGTTATGTAGGACCTAAAAATCTGGTGTTACCTGGGCGTCAGGTACCGGCGGCAATTCGTCCTTCACCGATTTTCCAATATTTTTCATTACTATTTAAACATTTGACCTATTTTTATTTCGTGAGAGAAAAAATGAAATGTTTGTAAAACATTCATATCAGAACCAATATGAATCAAATAAAAACGTAAAATGAGACTTTGAAAAAGAGAATCGTAAAATTTGGTGATAATAAATTCGTTCCGTCGGCCGATGAAAATTTGTCAATTCAACTCACAGTATATACAAATGTGCGACTGTCACAATGGCATAATAATTGGTTACGCCAATGCCAAAACCTCCAGAATACATTGCTCATCCCCTAGAAAAAAAAAAAAAAAAAAAATGTCGGAAAAAGGAAGAATCACCCCTCCTGTAATTCAGTAGGTTTGACTAAATCACAGGCACGCGCAATTCGTATCACGCGAAATGAAAGAGAATCGTTTTAATAGAGTGCCAACGAGTCCCGCGAGTCCCGTTTTTCTGGCTTCCTCCCCCTCAGCGGCAAAACGTCTCTGGCATTTTATTCTTCTTCCCCCCGGAGAGCCCATTCATATTCTCTGACGTTACGTACACTCGTTACTGTCACCGCTCATCCGCAATACATAAAAATGTATTATTCCCAAACTTGAAATAATAAAAAAAAATCAGTAAGCTGATTCGAATATAAATTTCCGTATCGATTGAACTAATTCGAAATTAATCCAATCTAATATTTGATTCTGATAAATTTACTTTATTTTTATCAAACAGAATTCCACGTATTTTCACGGTCAATCGTGTTAAGGTCGAGAGCACAATGAGTCGATCGATGATATTATCGATCGGATGTGCGAAATGTGTCGTAACTCGAAATCCGGTTCTATTTTCATTTCTTTCTATTGATAATTATCGGTAAAAATTAGGTTTTTTAGGACACAAAATTTCCTTTGAAAAAAGTCGTTTGATACTCCAAAATAAAGCGATAATAAGCTGCTTCACTTATCTCAACTCTTCACCGTTGAATTTCCTCGAAAATTCTCCATTTTCAGTCGTTGCACCTTCACCCAAAGTTACATCTGTAAAACCCGCCTAAAACCATTGAAACTACCGTCGGGTGGACGAACCTTTTGTGTATACTATACTCAATATCACGAGGATTCTTTATCGTAGATAGATGAAACGTACCGACGGTAATCCTCAAACTGGTGTGATCGACACTGGGGCTTTTGTCACTGAGCCGTGTGTGTACATATTTTTATTCCGATATACCAGAAAACAACTGTAAGCAAATGGAAATATCCCCACGAAATTTTCCGCCATTTTAAGAACAATATTCACCTTTACTTTGTCGGATAAAAAACAATCTCTCAAACAATTTTATTTAATAGACTTGAGAATTCCAGAGTTTCCCGCCAATTATAACACCTTCACATTCTTGAATAAAGCATAATGAATTCACTTGGCGCGCGTCTCTACCGCGTTCCTCAATCCAAACCCGCAAAACAGTTGATTGAGTTGTTTCCTCAAAAACCGTCTCAAAGAACCCTGAAAAAAAAAAAAAAACATTCCTCATACCTGTATGGCTTTTTGCTACGTGCATGAGCACCACGCGCATTACAAAGTCGTGGACTTTTTCGAAGGTCTTACGCAGGCGTTCTCAGTTATCGGAGGAGTGGTGGATTAGCGCGTCTGTCTTTGATGTTTCGCCGCCTTTTTCAGTCTTATCTAATCGTGTACTTCTCTGTGTTCTCTCTCTTTCTCTCACCTTTCTCACCTAAACTCGTCAACTTCTTTTTATATACAAATATAGTGTCTCATGTGTGAGACACGCCGGTATTTTACAGGTATAACGAATGAGAAAGACGAAGAAAATAAAATGAATTTATCCGTAATGCTTTTAAAAATGATTTTTAATGTGTTATTTCATGCTCTGGAAATTAATTAGTATCATTAATGCGAGATTAAAGGTGCTGATGTTGAAATTGAGTTTTACTGGCTTTTACCAGGGAAAAAAATTGCAGAATAACCACGAGAAAAATTATGCATGCGCGTTTATGTTTTGTAGAGCATCTGTAAATGCACAAATGCTTATCTTACGGAGATTAATTAGCGCAAGAGAGAAGAGCATTTGTCTCTGTGTCGTATATTCTCGTGTATCTTTTGATAATAAACCTTATCATTCCTCTCTCACGGGATAAATTACATCTTTTCCTCATTCATCAAAAAATTTATGCATATTTTCAGATATTATCCAATTAGTAACAATGTAAAACTAGAAAACGTGATTATTTTAAAATATTGTTTTTGGTAGTGCAGAGGTAAAACGAGATCAGACGATTCTTTCAATTGGCGAAAAAATTGACTTATCCCCTTTTACCTCTTCACAACTGATTTAGGCTAACGAAGCATGAGAATTAACAAATATTTTTGTTTAATGTGTAGAATGTAATTGTGTAATTCGTACAGTTATTTATCCGTATTTCGATTGATTATTAAATTCTATGGATTCTGTTACAGGTAAAACGCGAACGAAAGACAAGTATCGCGTTGTTTATACGGATCATCAGAGATTGGAGCTGGAGAAGGAGTTTCATTACAGCCGGTACATTACAATCAGAAGAAAGGCAGAACTCGCTGCTAATTTGTCATTGTCTGAAAGACAGGTGAGTTGAGAAAATTCATGATAAAAATACGAATTATTTCAGTTTTTATGAGAATTCTTACAAAATAATCCTTTGCATTGTGCATTATTGAAGAACTCTGGAATTATTTTCCAGGTAAAAATCTGGTTCCAAAATCGTCGTGCCAAGGAACGCAAACAGGTGAAGAAACGCGAGGAAATGGAACAGAAAGACATAAAATGCGAGAATCTAACTGCCGGTGGAATGGCCAGTCTTGCAGCACTCGGTTCAATGAGCGGCATGCTCGGTGGATTGATGCACAACAGCGGTTCACCACCACTTGGTCTTGGTCCACCACCACATGGTCTCAGTCTTGGTCATCCTGGTGCATCTCTCCATGCCCATCAGCATCCACACAGTCATGGTGTTCTCGGATTGTGACCTGATGGCACTGGTAATGCCGATTTATGGTCTGATCGTCAGTAATTATTATTTTTCTCTTCATTTGAATGAATCAGCCGAAAATTTTCATACAAATTTCCGATTTTCTTCTTCGTTTACTGAGAAGGAATCTTGGGATTTTTTTGCAATGGATAAATCTCCACGAAACTTATTTCATAAAATAATTAAAAGTGAGGATTGAAATGAAATTCTGTGGAAACTTATTTCATTGCAAAAGCGCGGAACAATCAAATCCCAGAGATTTCCTTCTCATTTAGGAACAAATCTGATGAAAGAATTCGGTTGAAGTGAATCGAGTTTGCTTTCCTCCAGTTTTTTTCTTCAATATCTCATGAATCCCGAAATATTAAGCGAAAACTGAGGAAATATTGACTTGTCACGTTTTACTCCGGATTTTTAATAATTCTCAAATTTTACTGAAATTTATTAATCACTGCGTCATCCCGGATTCACTTGAAATAATTATGAAAAAAAAAAAATCCATTGAAAAAGAATTCATTGAGCCAAAATTTTCAAGAAACTTTATCAATCGTAATGAAATTCACGAATCCTCGAATTACGCAGTATTCAATAAATTCAGAAATTTTTCATATTACGAAACTGACGCAACGCAATGCACATATTTATGATAATTAATGAGTATCGGGGATTTTTACTCTCAATATGATTTTGTAAATAGATTTTCCACATTTCCTTTCGAATAAATTCGAGGGTTAAATTTAAGACGTTGAGCATGTACATAGGAGAGAATTTTCGAGTATTAAGCATGGGATTAACGTTGAATTTATTGAAAGATATTAATTAATTAATTCACGTTGAACCAGCCGAGTGATAGAGTTTCGCTAATTCGATTTAAACGAGAGAGGAAAATTTTCATAATCTTTTATTGTAGAGTGGCTTTTCCTCTACAACAAATGTTATAAAAATTTCTCTATCTCACTTAATTTTTGAAATTTTAGAAGAAAACTGAACTCATCACTTTGCTGGCAAATGCTTCCTCGTGTTCGTTGTTCTGTTTGTTGATTTTCATTATATTTTTGTCCTTCCCCTCTTCATTTTTTAAACAGTAAATCCCTCCATTCTTTGAATTGAAAAAAATTTATAACCGTTAGTATTATTTAACTCAGTTTTAACAGTGAAAATTATTTGAAACGTGGATTAAGTATTTTCATCAAGTTTTAACAGAAATTTTCTTTTTAATTAAATTCATCGAGTCTGCAGATGCCCAACGATCTTTTGCGCAGGCGCAATGCATTGGATCGTATAAATTATGAAAAAATTATGGAATTCATGATTTTTTCACAATTTTACGAATAAAAGGAATGAAAAAAATAATAATAATGAAGGCAGAAGAAGGATTATGCAAATTCATCAATTCTGCATTTTTATTATTTGTTCTTTTTTCATTGAATGTAAAAGTATCGAGACTTGGAATCTGGAGTTCAGGAAGAATTGATTAAATATTTCAGTAGTGAAGTGACAGATGAATTGAAAAAATCATTTTATATTTTTTATGTTTTTTGTTTGGGAGAATTTATCACTCACACATTCATTTTATAACATTGAATAAATCTGTAAAATTCCGGTCATTTAAAAAAAATAAAATGAAAAAAACGTTTTTGAAAAATTCCATTTAATACCACTAATTTCCAAAAAATCTAATCTCACTACTGAATTTTGAAATTTATATAAAACAAAAATAAAAAATAAATAAATGAATTGTTAAATCAGGATAAAAATCATGATCCATAAGAAATAATTTCACATCTGGTTTTGGCCGAGTTACAGAGGCGTTAAAAAAATGTTATTCACGGTTGTTTTAATAATAAGGAAATTTTAGTTTTAACGGAAAAATTAACGAAGCTTTTGCTTAATGGAAGGAACGTGAGAATCGTAGAGTGAAAATAATAGTTTTTAAAAAAATTGTAAATTGCAAAAAAAATCATACAGTCTTGCGTTCAGTCCTAGTCGAGTTGCTGTAATATATTATTGATTAATTGATTAATTAAGTGGAAGAAAATACGTAATGAACATATGCCTTAATAATCGAAGTGGATAAATCTCGGAAATGCTATGTATACGTTTTAAATGTTTCTTAAAAACAAAATAACAATGCGTACGATAAACAGTGTAAAGTAGATAGTTATTAAGTGTTTAGTTTGTACAAGTGAGCATGAAAAAAAATGTAGCAACAATTGTTACAATGAAGTGGTGAAGGAAAATGAGTTTTAATAAAATATATCCGTAAATATCTCAAAAACTATCAGGAGAATTTGACTAGAAATCTTTTTTGTATTAAATTTTATGATAAAGAAAAATTATTCCCTGATAATTCACCCAAAATTCAGTCATTCCGGAGATATTCACGGAAAAAAATCCTTTTTCTTCATCACTTCACTATTCAATTGAAGAGTCGTGTGCCTTGAGTCCAATTTTTTTCAATAAAAAAGAAAGAAAAAATGTATAATTAAATATGTATTATTAAAGATCTTTGGAATGGAATTTTTTAAATATTGTTTTTCTCCTTTTTTCATCATGTGAATGAACAAATTAAGATTAATTTCACAATTATTAATGTAAATAAATTAATTAAACTGTTTAATAAATTATTAAAATCACATGAATTATTAAATTACACATTGTATGTTAACTATCCGAGATTTCAGTGTAAAACGAATGAAAAAAATATTGTGATTTGAATAATTAAGTGAAAAATATATCGTATTAACTTTAATACAAATGAAAAAATATTGTTTTTTAGAAAAATTGTTTTTCCATATTTTCCCCAAGTTTTTCTTCTTTCTTTAAAAATTATGTTGATATGATAGAAATGGTAACACACTGTCAAAAGTCACAATCATAATCCCTACATAAAATTATTTCAACATTTTCTTTAGTTATCCGTTTGTTGAAATTAAATTGAAGATTTCAACCACATATTCGAGTTAAGCCCCACGTGGCCTTGTCTGACGTCTTTTATTCTTCTACAAATAAATGATTATTCTTTTTTCTTCTCTTTTTTTTATCGAAAATCCAGAAGACAGAAAAAAATGAATAAATACACTGTATCTCTGTTTGAGACTTGACAATAAAATTATTTTCAAATTAAATATTATTTTTTATTGTGTTGAACAAAAAAAAAATGAGTTGTTTTATGAGGAAAAAAGTTAGATTGCAGTGCAAGAATGAGTCGAATAGATTCAGGAATTCTTATCCAAAACAAAATGAAACCGAGTGAATTTAATCAATTTTTTTCATTAATAAATAGAATTTTTTTAGATAATTGATTCCACTGAAAAATCAATGAAAATCTTTTCATATTTTCGAGTAATAAATTAAAAATATTGATAAAAAAAATGGAAAATTCTTCAGAAGAGAAGACTGAGAGGAAAAAAGACATAAAAACAACGAAATTATCATTTAAAATGATCAAACAATTTGTTGAATTTACTAAAATTCAACAAGTTTTTTAATTGATTTAAAAATATTTTGTTGTTCTCACCTTTTTTTTCTTCTTAATGCATTATTAATGAAAAAAAAAAAACAATGAATATTATTTAATTATTTTAAAGGAATAATTGTGATAGTACCAATGGACTCAATATTTTGTTGTTCTCACCTCTTTTTCCTCTCAATGAAGAGAGTTGAAATATTCATGGGGGAGAAATAACAAAGGAGACAAGTAACATGAACGAAATAGCTCGTTAGATGGTACATAAATAATTGTTATAAAAACGTGTGGTAATGCGGTTTATGTGAGTACCGGGGATAAAAGCGTTTGTCAGTAGTGAAAAATCCAGTAGCACATATACAGAGGCATGGAGTGGTGCAAAATCGGTGGCAACGAGTCCCGCGGGTGCTCTTGAGTTAACTACCGGATCGATGTGTCCATCCCCCTCGAAATAACACACACAGTCATCCCTTCGGCAAACCACCCCACGAAAATTTTCCGCAACGACTCGCGGCCACCAACTCACCCTCTCACCCCCTCGCACCATTCGCACATCTCTGTCTCACGTTTCTCTTCACTTCTCTTTCATGCCCCGAGGGCAACTTTTCACCACTGGCGCCAAACTCCGACGATGACTTCTTCTTTCTCCTTTGGTCTACTCAAACTATTCCAGGAGTCACGGTTGAGATCGACAACTTCCAGGATTCTCTCTTGGGCATCGCCTTTTTTAGTCTCACTTCTTCCTCCGATTTTTTCTAGTTTCTTTTCGGATTAAAAATGGGAAAATTGAGGGCAGTTGAAAAAGGTTTTTTCAGGGTTATGCGGAAATAGTCAAAAAAAATTTTGAAAATCGGTAAAAAGTTAGAAACTCATTATTAAAAATTCAACAATAAAAAGGGAAATATCTCTGAAATTTCATAAAAATTCTTTTGATTTATGATTTTTTGTACTCATTTAATTCACTGAAATTCCCGGAAATTCATATTGAATAATGAAAACTGATCTTAAATTTAAAAAATTGAGTCCACTCTTTATTACCCCCAAACGAGAATTTTTCTCAGAGAATCAAAAAAAATCTCCCACTGCACGTTCTTCAATGGGACTCTATCTGAGGATTCTCTGGATGAAAATAAAATGGAAGAATCAATTCATCTACCAAAGGAGACGAACGATGTATCTGTTGAATTCCTCATCCTCTCAGCCGAGTGATGGACAGCCAATAAACATCAACAAAAAGATCTCCCAGCTGAATGTGTTTAAATGAGATCCGGGGAAGAGGTGAGTATGAAAAAAAAAGGAAATGTGTGCATACGGGATGACAAAAGGATAGACATTGGCCAGCGGGCTTTTTGTTACCGAAAACCAGTAGAATCGATCGAGAGGAGGAGAGATCCTCGATTCAATGGAGAATTGAAAAAGGGAAGGAGGCTACAGTCGGCGTGGTGGACGATTGGAGGCGGTTTTCCATGGCTGAAAAATTCTACGGGTCACGGTCTCACAACGCTTTTTTTTCTTCGCCTTTGGAAACACACCGACCCACCCGAAAATGTCGGATTTTATGATGGGGGCTATAAAGTTGCTAGAATCGAGTATCGATGCTTCCAAAGGGGACTAATCTGCAGATGAAAAGTGTAATAAAACGGCCGCAGTCCATTCCTCCACTATCACTTATGGAATCTCTGGTGGATGCATTAGCACGCATTCATGGAATATCTGGGATATTCGGAGTTTATGGAATAGCGGCAATGTGGAATGAACTTGAAAATTATTTTGAAAGGCGTAGAATCTTGAATTTTAAGAATCGGAGAAAGTAAGATTGCCAGAAGTTTTTTTCTGTTTGAAGTAAACCATAATTGCGAAATTTGGGTGTATCTTGAAAAGTATTCGCTTGGCTCAAATTCGAACCAGCGCATGTGAAAGTGGGGGAATTTTCCTATAAAAATGCATCTCAAACTCATTTTCTGTTTTTCTTTCCAACTTAGAAGTCAATAGGTTTCTACGTTTTTTGAAAAAATATGAATTGAGTTAGAGATGCATTTTTACGTGAAAAATGTTGAATTGTACATTTTTCCCAAAATATTTCTTTAAAAAAATCTCTAAACCTTCGAGTCATCCCTTTCATCACTTCACATTAATTTCTCGTGCAAAAAAAAACTCTGAATGCCATCTCTCGGTGATTATCCTCCCACTTTCTTCAGGTCCCTTACTTACCGGCAATGGTATTCAAATTGCCGCAGAACTTGAAAAAATGTTCAAACATTTTTTAAGTAAACAAACTGACGCAATGAGTCTTGTAAATTGATAAGAAATTCCCTTTCTATAAAGCAATTGAAGCACTGCTCTGTGTCATTCCCGTTCTATTCTTATCTCCCCATGAAAACAAAAACAACGAGAAAGTATGGTCCGCAGTGACATAAGATGCTGTAAAAAGTACATCGTAAATACTGATAAGCCGCTGAACTTTGCACAGTTATAATTCAGTGTTTATCGGTTGTGCATTCGCTTCATTTCCAACTTCTGTGTTGTATAAAAAAAATTATTCTTCTCAGTCAACTTCAAGCGCTCTTACGAAGTGGAACATTTTTAATAAAAGTGTGAAGTTCGTCAGAAATTATTGCTGATAACGGAATTGTGTCGATTTTAGCGATAAGATAAAAGAAAAAAGCGTCATTAGAGTGAGAAGAGAATTGGAATTGGTGTGTGAAAATAAACATCGAAAAAAGCGTTCATTCGGTTATTTTCTGAGTGACAATTGTGGAGAATTGTTTGGAGTGATTTTTTCGAGACATTATGACACCGGGAGGAATTTTAAGCATTGGAGAAGTTAATGCACTGCCAATTGAACAATTTGAATGGCTATTTAGTAATGTCATAGAGCATTGCCCTGAGGCAGCACACGTGGTGGCTAATAAAAGACCATTCGCTAGAGCTGACGATCTGAAAAATGCATTCAGTGATTATCTGGATTCTCTCGATGTTACTGGTAAGATATTTTAATAAAAATGTTCGTTCTATCATTGACTTACTCACTTGAATACGATTTCATTCTTATTTCTTTTTTGTTCTATGCAGAAAAAGAATGCATCCTCAATAAACATCCGGATTTAGCTGGTAAACTGTGCGACGATAAAAAACTCACTAATGAATCGCAGAATGAGCAGAGTCGAGCAGGAATTGATGCAATGACGAGAGCTGAACGTGAAACGCTCAATCATTTCAATCAGATGTACGTTTTTTCAATTGATTAATTTCTTTCATCTAATGAGAATAAAAAAAAATTCTAATTAAATTTTTCAGGTACAAGGAAACATTCCAATTCCCATTCGTCATCTGTGCTCGTGAAAATCGGGTTCAAACGATTCTAAAATCCATCCAAGAGAGACTGAAAAATTCTAAAGAAACAGAGCTGAAGACTGGAATTGAGGAAGTTAAAAAAATTGGCAAATTGAGAATTAACGATCTCGTATGGGCAGACTCATGATCAAAGAATACTCGATATTATTCATTAAAATAGTTTTTTTTACAAAATTTTGAAATAAATTTTTATTGAATTATTGATAGAAATTATCAGCGTACCATTATGAAAGATTGGATTCCTAATGTGAAAATTACCATTTGATAGTGAACTTATATTTAGGTTGAAGAGCTCAGAGAAGACCGAGACTACGTTCTACAACTGCCTGCGGCTGTCCCATTTGTTCTCTGAATTCTGCAGTATTGAGAACATCCTCGAATCTAGAATTATGAACCAATTGGGTTATTAATCAGTTATAAACATGGAGGAATGTGTCCAACTATTTCTCATTTATCTATTCACTACTAAACAATTCTCTGCCACTTTCTTCCAATTGAAAAAAATGATATTCACCCAATTTCCTCATCACGTCCAAGGAGAACGTCTGCCATGAGCCCTGAAGATGTTAAAAATGGATGTCTACCGATTTTCTGAGCCGCTTTGAGCTCCATAGCAATGCGCATTGGTGCATGAAGTCCCTGAGTATTTCTCAGCATAACCATGTCACGTTTTAATTTGTTCTGATGCCACTAAAATCATTGAATTATAAAATTATTTATGAATATTATGCAGTAAAATGGAAGAGAATAAACTTATGCTAACGTTGAGCTCTGATGACTCCAATGGATGAGAGAATCCAATTGTTTGGGCTGATGCTGGCATTCTGAAATTAACGAAATTGATAAATTAGATACATTGAAAGTGATGAAGCAATTAGAGGAATCAAAGGCTTTTCATTTCTTCCGAAATCTCTATCTTTCAGAATAAATGGGAAAAATTGTCTCACCCCAAAATCATTGGATCTGGTACACCATAAGTACCGCTGTTTGTGCCGAAATCATCGGCGATTGGGGCCTTTGCTTTGACGGGAGGTAATCTGAAACTCTGATTCAAAGAAAAATGTATCAATGAATTGCCACAATTACTCAAAAAATTGAACTTAAATTGTTTTATTATTGGGGATATGAAAATTTCAAACCAATCGATTTTATTCCATCAGTTTTTTTGGAAATATCTCGGAAACTAAACGAGATAGAATGGATTAGCACTAATCCTTTTTCATAGAGAATTTAAAGAGCTACAAAAAAGGTTCTGAGTAACATCGCTCTATTTCGCTTAGTTTTTGAGATATTCTGTGAGAATATCATGTTGAGATAACTAATGATGGAATGGAATGGATTTATTCCAAAACTCCATAATTTTTTTTTACAAATGTATAATGAAAAATTGAACTTATTGAAGGAATTCGGGAAATTATTCAATCACGAACTGAAGCAACAAGTAATTACTCATTGAAAAGTTGATAATTATAGGGAAATTCATTATTTGATGACAGAATTTTAGTATGTCATCGTAAATTTAACCTCAAACATGAGGAAAGAGAAATTAATAAGAATTTTCATGGAATTATTGAATTTGTATTACTTTAACTCACCATTTTTATGATTTTCTTAAATACAATTAATTATAATTATAATTTATTAATCAACGGAATCTTCAGTTCTTTGAAGTTTTCTTCGTGCTTCAATGATGCAGCCAAATTTTACACAATAAATCAGTGTTTCCATGAAGCAGCAGCATGTCGCTGCGAATCGAAGCTCGACTCAAAAACAAAATTCGCCACTTCCAAACTCACTCTTACAAAAGTTTATTTTTTTCACACTTATTTCTGTCTATTATTCATTATTGAATCGAATTACCGAAATCGATGTTTTTTCAATGAAAAAAAAAATTATTAGTGAATTCAAATGGCTACTAAGTTGCCCAAGTCATCTCTCAGTTTAAAACAGGTAACTAAAGGTTTTTTTTTAATGGAAAGAAAGAAATTATTAATAATTCATCATAATACTTTCAATGTAATTTTTAAAAATCCATCTTACTTTATTTCTTCACTACAAAATTCATTAATTACAGTTTCTCCGAAGACAAGAAGTACTCACACTCTACCGTAATATTTTGAGAACGATAAAACAAGTCAGTGACAAGCAAGACAGAGAATATCTGTGGCACTGGGCAAAGTCAGATTTCAAGACGAATAAAAATCTAACAGACGAAGTAAGTATGTTATTGAAAATAATTGCATCATTTTCCAAAGATCTTTAGAAAGTGAATGAAGACGTCAAGCATTGGAACGAGATGAATCCTTTTTTCACTGAATGATAATCATTAAATAGAAAAAAAATCTAATTATTATTTCTGTGGGTTTCATTCATTGGGTTAATGAAAGGAAAATGATTAAATTCATTATTAAAATATCACTTCATTTATTGTTTCAGTTTGCAATAAAATCTCTGATTGTTCATGGAGAGAATTCAATGAAGGAACTGAAGAAGAATCTCAATTTAACGAAATAAAAAATAAGTAATTATGTACATACTGTAAATATTCGAATTTTAAATTACAATCTATGCATAAAATCTTTAATTTAAATTCGTTCAGACGAATTATCTCTGTTTCTGTACAAAAGCATGAATAATATTAATAACCAGGACGAGAGTACCAATACTCGTTATTGTCATTGCAATAGCTTGTCTAATACTCTTCTGCCTTATTCTTGATCTCAGGAAGTTTTGAGCAAGTGTTGAAACAATGTGCTGGCCATCGAAGAAAAAACATGGTACCACATTGATAACAGCTAAACCAGCTGATAGTACCGAAATGTATTTACATAATAACGACAATGATTCTGGTAAACTTGGACTTATGAATTTGTACTTCGGCACCCATTCAGAAACTTCAGTTGTACGATAAATATCACCTGGATAACCGAAGAATAGAACGTCTTTGCCAATGTCCCTTTTCAATTGAACAATCTGAAAGTAAAAATGATAAAATTATTTTTTTATCAATTTCATCGAAAAGACGAGGGAATTTTAGGAGAAAAACATGCTTTAAAATTCATTTTTGTTAATTTTTTTGGAAATGTGATTTTTTGTCAATTGTTATGCTTTTCAATTTTGGAAAGCTGAAAAATTGAGATGGGCCCCTTTTTCCCCTCGTCTTCTGTTTCCCTTCCCCTATAATATACCTTAGTTGTATTATCCAGTACGGGTTTCATGCAGTGAGTTCCCGGGGCGGTGCACTGCAGACTAGAAAAGCAAAAGCCTCGGGATTTCTCAATGATGATTCTTGCTGGTAAACAAGAGTGTTGCTGCAGTTGTAGTGGAATGGCTTGTGAGCCCTCGATGAATTCAAAACTCAATTTTCCGTCTGATTCACTGTCTTTACGGCAACAACTCATCTGGCCATTTGGCATTGTCCACACTGGCACTGATTCATCATGCTCCTGAACTAAAGACTGAGAAACGCAATAACCCGGAGTAGGTTGCCTCACACTTTGTAGAATACAATTGTACCAATCGTTATCATTCTTCACAGGACAATCATTGATCCTGTGTATCACATCCTGATGAAGTAGACCTGTAGGTCCTAGCAGAGGTGAGTTCGGCTGGATAGACTTCATCATAACACCAGAATTAACCAAAAAAAATGGAGCCCACAGCCACGAACTCAGGAGTAACCCAACTGCTGCAACAACTGCAAGCACAATATTGTGCCAAACTCCAGCACAAAGTATCCTCAACTGATTGAGCATAGGTCGCTGACCAAGCTGCTCGCTGTTCAATGAAACAAAAGCCACTGGAACAATGTAAACAAGCAGTAATCCAACACCATAGAGTTGAACATCCTCTCTTGCAGCTGCTAGTGCATGGCCCAACTCGTGGACGATGCTGCATAATCCAAGGGTTATAGCATAGTACTGGATGTCAGCGAATGGAACATTAACTCCAGGAATCTATGGAAGAATTAATGATATTCAAAAACATAATTCCACTCGCTTCTTTCATTCAATTTGCAGATATCTCTAAAACTATTGAATTTAGGAGAATTTATGAAGAGAGCTTTTTTGGAGACAATTGAATTCTGTACAAAAAAGGTTTAAACATGCATTCTTCTAAAATCATTTGCTTGAATGAAGTTGCATGAATCTTGAATATTTGAGAAATTACCATTGGTTCCAATGTCCAATCTAAATCAGTCCTCTCACTCTTCGGTGCACTGAGCCACATGGTGACTAGCATTTTCAGCAAAATGAATGCAGAAATGGGGAGTATCATTAGAGCAACAATTGCCCCAAGATTGAACCAAAGAGTCCAAAATTTCGACCTCGTAGTTCCCCATTTGACCAATGAACGATTGAATGCCGTTGTGAACCACTTGACACTCAATGTTTTTATCTCAATTCCCGTGTTCTCCAGGAATAATAGATATGGATAATGTGAGCATGTCTGAAAATAATTAGTAATTATTAAATTAAACAAATATCAATGTTAAATGTAATTAATTAAATTTACCCGGAATATAATATTGAAGAAAAATAATGAGCAGTGGACGAGACCGGCAGCGACCAGAAAGTTGACCGGATCCATGTTCAGGTAATACTACTTCAACTCTAACTATCACAATTGTTAAATGCCATTTATAACTTGTATCGATTGTCGTACACGCATAATTACTGGAGACATTATGGAAATGGATTTGTTTATATTCTGCGTCTATGTGACACTCATGTAAATTTTAAAAGCTGCGTAACCTAACCTCAAATGAAACGGGGAGTGCGCAAGAGGTGCAGCGTGGGAGGCCGGCATTTGCGCGAATAAAGGGAAGAAAGGGGTAAGAATAGGAAAAAGACGTTTTTTTAATTATTGATGTAACTAGGGAGAATTTCAGAAAACTTTGCGACATTTGAGGAGAAATAGGGTAAAGTTAAATTAATGATAGAGTAGGAACGATGAAATGCATAAACTGAAATTCGAAATGAACTTTTATTAACTTTTTCCATCGAATTCCTGGATTTCTAATTTCAAATTCATGGAAATGATGTTATAGACGAAATTGTCATGATTTTTCGGGTGAGAAACATTCAAAGGATAATCATGATAAAATGAAATTAAATGAAAATCTTGAGAAAAGTACGAACTCTCAATTTATTATCTAATCCCATAAATAATACACACAATAACTCATGCAGGAATCAATCTACAATTTCTCTTTCCAGAAACTTAAATCAGTGAATGGAATGTCATTGCAAGAAGTGATGGGATTGCTGGAATCTACTGACTTCATGACCTCCGGTTGGATTTTATCGATGCTGTCAGAGCAGTCGCAGATGAGCCTTGCGAGTGTGGTCTTCCGAATCTCAGTTAATTGATCTGAAAGAGCATCAAGGAATTAATCCCCAAGACGAGACTCAAGAAGACTTGAAGCTTACCTTCCGCAAACGGATACGGCTGCTCTCGATTCTCGTACCAGAATTTATCTCCCCGCTGGAGTCGTTGGAACTGATCGGCAATGAGACACGTGAACGTTGGCCCAATGATTCCATCGGACAAAGTGGTTTCGGCTAATGCTCCAGTGTAGAGATCGAGGTCATCGACGTCAGAATAAACCTTGCGGATTTCCATTAAAGCACCAGCATTCATGACTCCCTCCAGATCCTTCCAATTCTTTGGTCTCGTCAGATTACAGTGCTCACGCCACGCCGGATAACCTGGTAATCCATGGTCTCTTCCCCTCTGGATGTTCAGAGACACCAGATCAAGACCACACGGCATCCTGACCTTTTCCTGATGGTGCTCAGTCGGGTCTTCGAACAGATGCCGTGTCAATTCCGACGTAACATGCGGTGACGTTCTCTGCACGTTATTTGAAGTCGCCGAGAGCACGGAACTCTCGACCCCACGTTTTGCGTATAAACTGTATGGGTTGAAGAGCATCCGGTGGAGTTCAATGTAGTCCTCAGTTCCATTTTGCGCATCAGTCATCCGCATAAGACCCGGAAGTAACGTGTGCGCAAAACGAAAGGCAGAAGCTGCGAAATTGTTCGCTATAGATGGATCCGGACGATCATCGCCATCCCGATACTCGCCGTTGGTCAACGACCTCAACTGCCGCTTGGTCACTTCTGTTTCACCGAGAATAACCGGGAGGAACTCGTTGTACGTGATGTGCTGCATCTGAGCTCCGACGATTCTTCTGCTCTCTTCAAACAGTTTGTCGTCGCTCCACGTGGGATTCAACTCCGCTAATCTATCAGCTATCATATTGTGCTGACGTGCCCAGATTAAATGCATAGTTGTCAAGTGGAGATTCTCATTGGCCCGTGCATCACCAGATGCAAAACAGTAACGACCGCGTGAACGCTCCTTTGGACGATTGCAGCCATCGGTTGGATCTGTACTCGGCGGCAGAAGATAACGGCCATCTGGAGTCTTGTACATTCGTAGCTTGCCGAATTTTGAATCACGGAGGGACTTGGCCGTGTCAACGTCGGAACCGTATATTGTTGATCCGTCAATAAACCCGGTTACCTGAAAATAGAATAATAGAAGATTAATTATTCATGAAGTTACAGACATTTTTTCGTGAAGTTTCATTCTTTCTATGCTTTTAATTTCATAGTAGGAGACAGCAGAAAATGCAGTGTGCGTGTACACAATATTTTCAACGCAGAATTAGGGGCAGTCACCATGGTCATGTCGAGGAAATCAATTTTTGACATTATTCTTCAAAAAAATCAACGTGTACCTGATTGAGCTGTTGCCGGGGTCCAATTTTACACTGTGCAGCAGGTGAGGACCTCACAAACTCCATACACGTCTTTCCTGAATAATCATAAACAGGATCACCAGGACCCACTTCAACTGGAAAGCACTCAGGATGTCCCTGACTTGGTGAACAACAGGCCAATGTGCTGCCGTTTTTTCCCCGGCTATTAGCAGTCGCCGTGATGTCGTGATCGATGAATTGTCCGAAAACCGCTAGCATGACAGTAAATGAAGGATCCGAACTTGGCGAGGGTCCATGAATTCTCAATGAAATCTCTCGTGCTGATGGTAAGTCCTTCCCCATTTTTCCACGGCGTGGTAGGTTCAAACCGTCCGAATAATCTGGTGGGAGAACTCGGCGAAAAGGCGTAAATGCAGCGGCTTTGTTGCCCGGAAAATTGCAGGTGCCGTCGATCGTCCGATACTTCTGCATTGGATCGCACTCGACGTGTTTCTCGTCATCGGTGCAGGTGGACGAGCCGGACCACATCCCATCGAAATAAGCTCCAAGTGCCGAAGCAGATCCTTCCGTTCGCCTCAAGGATTCTATGTGCCTCGTTGCGGCAACCTCGCCGACACCAGCCAACGCCAATCTTCCCGCAGTTGGCCCAGTACTGACTGCCGAGCTGTGACGTATATTTGGTGACATTTCGCCCGGCATAAAACTCACCGCAAGCTCATCCGCCTTCAAACGTTCTGCAATAGCCTCCTTTCCTATTTTAACCGCCTCCGACCATTCTTCATCGGTTAAAATCTTGGAATCACCTGGTGGCTCTTCGGCTAACAGCTTCTGCTCGAACTTGAAGCCTGTTGGTGAGGATAATTGCACTAGGTTTGTTCCATTTGTGATTACAGTTGGTGATGAGTCGATGAATCTGGGACGCAACTCGTAACTGATACTCATAATTAGCGCTATTACGACTAGCGATCTGAAACTCGTATATATGGTTATTTTCGGGCGAAACTCTGTTTTTTGCAGGAGTAAATCTGAGGAAGATGAGGATTTTTTTATAGTTGAAAAATGAAAACATGAGCCGCTTTTATTTGTTTCAAATTCATCCTGAAAAGTTAGAGAAATTTTTATGATCTCAAAAAAAATGCAATTACACAAAATCCTTCATTTTCCTCAGATTCCAAAATATTTAATAAAAGCCAAAAAATAATGAAATTCAATTCTTCAATAGGGTTTTTTTTTCATGCTCACAAGATAATTGCACAGACACAGCACTGAAACTGTCGGATTTTCGTTCTTCTATGCCGCAAGACTCCCGCATATTCGACATACGTCGGTGGATCCGTTGCTCTTGTCAATGAGGTCCTCTCCGTAATCGGCATTATTTCGAATTATCTTTCTATGATTTTTCAAATATTCAAGTGGATGCAAACCCGACGAATGTCACGAAGGGACTGGCCAAGAGCGTTGACCGTCTCGACTATCGCACCCTTTCACCATTCCCCCTTTTTCCATGAACAGTATTCCATGAGTTTGAATGAAATTCTCAAGCTCCAGACTTCGCCAATTTATTCAACAATCATTGAACAATTAATTACAATTCATTCCCTTCACTGAATGCTGCAACCACCCAGTGATATCAACTTCAAAAATCCATTTTTTCACCACAAAAATGTCTTTTAAATCATTTTTTCAGTATCCATGAATCCATATACTCTTACACAAGAACAACCAGAGTCGCCCCTCGTAATCCGAAACTATCACATTACAATTTTGCGGTAATTCTTTCATTCTCCCTCGTCCAATGAGTCTCATCGAATCAACTTATGGGTGATATGTTTGAGAGAATCGCATATGGAAACTCAAACTCATGACAAATATCAATGAATTAAAGAGAGAAGGAAGTGAGAAGTTCTTGATAATTTTCGGAAAAGGAACGAAAAATTTAGGATTAAAAGAGAATGTAATGAAGTTCTGCCGATTAACTCTTTTCAAACATTCTAAAGTTAATTAACAAAATAATTCAACAAAATTCACAGACATTATAACGCCTCGAATTGTGTGAGTGAGATTAAACCGGAAATATAAGGCTTCTTCCTTTTCTTAGGCTTCAAGGGCTCTCTGCTGTTGTAAAAATGAGCTAATCCGTACAGCAGTAGAGCTTGTAGGATTTATTAGCCCTCAACTCGAGCCACTGCTGTTGATTCGGAACGTACATTTCAGCTGGCATTCTCTCCAGTCCCAGAGACTCCGGGGAACCATTCTCGTTCGTTCTTGTCGCTGAAATTTTTCGTAATTTTATTCAACGGCTTATGTAGACTTATTCACACGATTTCACTCACAAACACGCTTTTGCATTGCTATTGCTTCACCAGGATGCCGCAGAAGGAGTCTCCCCACGCCCTCGCATCTCCGGAGGACTTCGTTCTTCAATAAATGACCTCTGACTGTTTGCGAGATTATAGAACAGTCAGTTACCCATCGAGACACGTAGGAAAAATCGGTCAACAGCTGCAAAGCTCCAAATTCACTGGAATTTCATAAAGAAACTCATGAATTAATTATTTTTATGAACTGAAGATTTTTGGTAAAAATTCAAACGATTCACTCACGTAAATTTTATTCGATGAAGATAAATGTAATCCAGCCATGCCTCGCACATGATTCTCAATACCATATTCGATATTTCATGGTCCTCAATGACTTCTAATACTGGCAGTAAAAGTTTATCTGTAAATTTGATCAGTATTCAGTAACTAAAGTTCGTGGCAATTTGAATGAAAGAAAGGAACAGTAATAATAATGATTTACGGAGATAGATTTCGACGTAAGAAGATGGTTTGACAGCAACAATTGTGCTATTGCTTTGCCTCCAGTATTTCGATACTGGGAAACACATGTGTAAGTTGGCTAGGCTCAAAACTCTGCAGATTTTAGCGAGAGTGTTGACGCATTTTACTGGAGTGTCCTGAAATATTTTAACTTCGATTGGTTTTTTGAAAAAATTTGGTAATTTCTTTTTTCTTGCAGGTGTTTTTGCAAATCCCTCAACTCCAATCAACAAACCTTGAGCAGCTGAATATTGGCATTAACTTCAGAGACAATTTTCGCTCTCATCTTGGCGCAAACATAGACCTGAACACTGGTGGCATCAATGGACAGGGCAGAGGTGTGATCAGCAAGCTGCAATTAATTCAAATCTCAAAATCAAGGAATTACGGGATATTTAAATATCCAAGTACCTTGAGATAAGAAAGCTCATCGATGCATGCAATGAGGTCTCCCTTAACAAGCAAGAAGAATGTCTCCAATTCCCAGGTATGAGCGATCAATTTAGACTCTTGAATTGCCCAGAGTCTCATCGTATGAACCGAGTGATCCAATCTGTGCAGAACTATTATCTGTTCCGACAGGGGTAATTCCATTAACGGAGCTCCCACCACCCACTCACCACCAATTTCGCATTCATTGCTCAGGGTGACGAGTAATTGGAATAATTCGGAGAACATTTGACCTGTGTCAGTGCCCTGTTGAACCAAATGAAGAGTCATCAATTTTTTCAGTTAATTTTTTGAGAATATCTCGAAAACTAAGGAAGATACGGAAAATTACATAGAGACCTTTTTTGTAGAGCTGAGAGAGGGTTACAAAAAAGGTCTTCATGAAAAAATCCGTACCACCATTAGATTCCGAGATATTCCAAAAAAATTGGAACTCTGGTAATGAGGTATTTCATTGAATTTAAAAGGAGATTATTGACCTCAGGAGAGAACGGCCTTGATCTGCATTCGAAAGAAGCGATGTATGCTAGTCTGAATAGCTCGTCCCAGCTTGTTGTTGTGACGTGACATCCCAGTGCGTCACACAAGTTTAATAAAGCAGGTCTGACAGTGACAGGAACTGTTAAAAATGTGAATTATGAGAATGGGGATTTAGAGATATTTTGGAATTAGGAGAGACCTTCTTCGCATGAATATTATTCTCTAAAAAAAGGCCTCTTCTTGAATTCCTTTGAATCCCTTAGAATACTCATCATGTTCCTTCATTCAAAAAGGTATATTTTAATAGAAATTAATGTTTACTCTCATTGGATTGAATAAATCGTCTTAGCCAATCTTTGAGATGGTGTGCTCCTTGACTGTGACGTGCAGCAAGACCCTCTGGGGACCACCACAGTACAACATGATCCAATATACCGGATATCGCTGCCCAGGAGACTTGCTGGTAGTAATCTGAGAGCCGTGTCAATGCACTTTTTCTTACTTTAGTGTCGCCTATGAAATCAACCACATTTTCAATCGCATTAAAGTAATGCGCAAGAGTATCTAGTAGAGATGATTTTATAGAGATTAAATTTTAGAAAACAAATTCATTTTTCATTGACTTTCAATAAAAGTACGATTTTTGTAATTTTATAAGAAAAACCTTCAATCTCCTTTCAATTCTGAGTAAACTCCTAAAAATTCAAAATCAAATTCATCTCATACCGTTTCATTCCTCTTCTCAATTACCTCGACAGTCGTATTTGATGTTTTCGATGCCAAATAATTGCGGATATGTGTCTTTTATCGCTTCAATAATTTTATTCACCTGAAGCGTTTGATTGTCGACTAATGCTTCTATACTCTCGATATTTGCTGGACCTACTGCTTCAGACAATCCCAATTTCTTTTGTTGGTTTGTCGCTGGTGAATCATTGGGCGGTGTCATGTGTTTAGTTAATGCTCTAGCGAGAACAATGATCAAACACTTGAAAATTGATGTCAATTCAGTTATTTCATTCAACTTACCTATATATCTCGATGCTAGAGTTTTCCGACATTTCTACGTCCCACGATGGAGGCGATTTAACTTCTTCCTCATTTCTCGGTTTATAATTCATTAATAGACAATCGATAAGCTCGTGGCAATTTTCTTCTGCTTTATTTTTAGCTAATACCTATTTTTTATAATTGTCAATCCATTTCTAATCCTAATTAAAAAATGTCCATTTCACACGAATAAGAAATTTATTCAATCTTACTTGTAAAATTCTAGTGACTGAGATTTTCTTCAACGGTTCCAGCATTGATGGACAATCATTCGAAAATATATTAACTGAAGTTGATTCTGTGGAAACATTGCAATCCAAGTCCAGTACATCGTTGTATGCACGAAGGAGGCTTGAATAATTAATAAATAATCAGAATGTGAAGTCAAGGAGAAAATAGGTGAGTCGATTTGGAATAAGTCATAGGCTTCCAAGGGATCTCTTTTTGTTCAGAAAATTCTTTAGATAAAATTACTAACAAACATACCCAAAAAGAATTCTTATGAATTTTTCCTCGCCCTTGCTGCAATGTCCAACAACTTCAAAGATCAAGTTTCTGCAAAATTTTGCAACAATATTTAATGAACGTTTTACTCTCGACGACACGTACTGCACTTTGTATTGATAGATTTGGTTTTTCAGGGATAATTTCTCTCTCTCCGACCATACAGATGAGTATTTTTTGATGAGGGACTCCAACTGCTCAGTTTGTTGTCTTAAAAACACCTGAAAAATTTAATTATCCTAAATCGAGAGGGGCTTCATTTTCTTTTTTCAAAAATTCCAATAATAATGTGAAGGATAACAAATCAGACTTATTTCACCGATTTCCTATTGAACTAATCAAAAAGACTGATTTCCCTCATTACCTCCTCATCAGAATTATTCCCAGAACTCTGCACGTCCTCAATAATTAGTGCAATGTCCCTCGCACATCTGTCCATCGCTTCGTTCAACGCAATAATATCATCGAACCATTTTTCTAAATCTGAACTCATAAACGGTAACCACTTGATAATATTCGCACGATAATTGTTGGAGCCCTCCATTTTTATCAACAATTCTCTTACAATGAATAACACGTGAATAAACTTTGTAAATGCAGCAAACTGTTGTATTGTTGCTAGGGAAACCAATTGCATCGAAGGAATTATTAGATTTCATTAAAAAAATTAAAAGTCAATAATAAGCATTTTTTTGCAATAAGGTTCTTTGGGAAAGCTCAGTGAAATACTCATTATCTCGTAAATATTTCAGAAATCATTTGATTTTTGAAGATGATCGCATCGTAATTAGTATTCTTCCTGTGAAAATTAACATTTAAAGACAAAAAATAAAAATCACATATAAATTGAACGTATAAAATTTGTTTAATTGGTCCCAAAATCATACAATAACACTTTTAAATTTTTTTTCACTAAATATAAATGAATCAAAGTTAAATGATGAATAGCAAAAACAAAATGGCACTACGATTAATATGAAACAGAGGACTAATACGACACATTTCTCATTACTAAAAAATAAGTTATATAAAATTATATATAGGCAATATAAATTTCTTTTATTTTTCTCTCCCTCATCCTCTCTGTGTGTAACAGAAAATTACTACTCTTCTTTGGCTCAAATTAAAGGAAAAAAGAAATTGTCGTTAATTGTTATTATTATTTCTTAATAAATTAATAATATTCAATTGAAACCGAATTTTAAAATAATATACATTGTCAAACACTTTTGTGTCTTTTAATTAATCTAAAAAGGCCTTGAAAATATCTCAGCATTTGCGTTAATTTGTATCAAAAAATTCACATAACTCATTTATTTTTCTTCATTAATTAGTCAGGACAAATTTTAATGCATAATTATCACGTACGACATTTCGCGCATCAAATTCTAGTTGAATACTTGAGTGATTGAATGAGATAATTCAGTAGTGGAGCGATGAGATGAGAAGGAACATATTTCTTTCAGTTTATTAAGTAGACTTTTTTCGCAAACAAAAATGATCAATTTTCATTGTTTTCAAATTTTCCCTATCAATAGCTTTGATGTTTCTCCACAAAAATCTCCATCAAATTCCGAAATACCAATTATAAACGAGTGAAATTCAATTAAAGCTATCTCATTAAACCACTCAACTACTAATTAAAAATTCAACCAAATCATTATCCCAATGCCATTATTAAATTACCTAATTATTGTGCGTTACATCGACATAAACACCGGACGGTAACGATTATTATTTACACGTTAAAAGTAAGAACCGAGGAGTTAAAGAAATTGTCAGCAATAAATTTGTGGAAGAATTCGGATTAGAGCGGGTGGAATAGAATCATGAATTAGACGATTATTAAAAAAATAAAGTACAATGTTAAATACGTAATGGCACTTGCCGTTACCTAATACACGATTTTTTTTTAGTAAATATTCATATATCAAAAAGCTACGTATAAAAAACTGTGTATATTTTTTTCCAGCAGTGAAGTGATAAAAATAAATAATTCTCGTTTTCCTTGAATATCTTGTGATGATGGGATTCACGTAGAGTTTTTTTTGTCCTTGATGCTTTGCTCTACAAAAAAGTTCTCTTAGTTTCCAAGATATCCCCGAAAAAAATGAAAATTTCAGCACTTCACCACTTTTCTTAAATGGCAATAGCAAATTTGTTTTCATTAAAAAACCGATAAATTTCCTCAAAAAACATTGATGATTTTAAGTGTCAGGCGGTTGACGAGTCATGCATTATACTATCGTCATCCAAATGTGCTACTTTAATCTTCTGATAAGGCCTTTTTGGCTTTGGCGGTGGCGTTGGCGGCTTGACTGGACTCTCAATGAAGCCCTGATCAAAGTCCTCAGTTTCATTCTCATTTTCGCAATTCGATGCTATCGAATTCTCCTGCGTTAAGCTCAGATAATCAGTCTCTCTCATTTTCAATGGTAAGGGCGGTGGTGGATCATCATCAGACGCTGTACTATCAGTTGTACCAACGCTATCCCTATTCTTTCTGTCATCCTGTCCATTTAAATTACGTAAATAATATGACTGCGATTGTCCAGACCATCTGCTGCTTATTCTCCTCTCCTTCTCAACTTCAGAACGTAGTGGACGTGATGGTGTTAATTCCTGACGTAATTCGAATACTGGCGGGGTAGTTTGTGAGGCTGTTGGTGATGCCACAACACTGATACTTGGTGATGCTGTTGGTGCCATCTCTGGTGTTGTGTACCACTGACTCGTGGGCTGTTCTTTCGTTTCTTTGGCCAATTGCGCGTCACTCTTGCGCGAACTTCTGCGCTTTGAATCTTTTTTCTTATTTGTACCGGTTCCTGAAGTACCAAGTGCCTTTTGCAGTGATGCCGTTGATAGTATATGCGAACGCACTGAACTGTTTCTGGAAATGTAAAAAAAATGAAGAGATTAGGCTTGTCTCACGATGCTGAGGAGAGGTGATGAAATCAGGATTTCGAGCGGTTAGAAATAGAGGGAAATTGATGAAACCTGGAGAGTTAATAAAGTAATTGCATCAGTAGTAGAGTAGCGAAGAAAAATAAATCAAGAAAAAGTAATTCACTCTGTGAGTATCTTCGAAATAATGTGGATGAGGATTCAGCTTGTTTATCCAATGCAATTATAACGTCACATTGATAAATGTTTCCTACAGAATTGAAAAAAGGCAAAAAGAGTTAGAAAATAACATCTGCAGCAAAGACGCATCCCTGTCCCATTGCTGAGTTCTTGATTCATCCTCTCAATTTCCTTAATATTTATATTAATTCATTAATGGCATTAGAAGAATTGCAGACAAGAAGAATGAGATTAACAGTCGAGCGGAGAGGTTTTGAATTCACAAGCAGCTGGAGAGTTTCTTGATCGTCCAGGTTATTGTCTTTTACCTTGTTAAAGTGACGTTTTGTACACCTGTGATATTTGTACTGTTGTTAAAATTGAAGGTTGCGAGGGACTTGAGGGTTGCTACTTGTGATCTCGTGAGTGATGATACCCTGGACCGCACACCGGAACTAAATCACAAATTCATTTTGAATAAACGAAAGCAAATGATGGTAAATTATTGACTGTGGAAGGAATGGATAGACCCCATTAGTACTCTCATCCAAATCCGTGAAGATAAAACCAATATGAGAACATAATAATGTATGATATGTGATTTTTTTCAAATTTAATAACTGGTGATTCAACTTACTCAGAAGTGCTGATTATGCTGGTGCTATCGGAAAGGCGATTGGAGTCGCCTCTGTTATGATTATGCTTTCTCATGGTTACTGGTTGTGTCATTGCATCAATTTGCAGATCGCACGTCTATAAAGAAATTAAATGAGTATTAGAGGCTTATTCAATTCAGCAATCGATGAGTATAATTGGATAATTTTCTTTTCTTGGAATATTATTCTCTTCCTCAAAGGTGAATGAACTCACCCTCCTTCCATATTTCGCTTCAACTTGAGTCTTCATAGCCCCAAAGCACTGCTCCAATCTCTGATGGAACGGTGTCAATTCCGCTGGTGCCCTCGCCTTATGCACCTGAACCCCAATACCAAGTAGTGGGATCTGCTCTGCAATGAGACTCTCCAATTTCAACAAATCCCCGCTCTCTTGAGGATGAGCATCCTTGTAGCACGAGTTTAAGAAGGCTTTCTCATAATTATCAATTCCCCCCATGACAGCCGGATCGAGGATTCCATTGAGCTTCATGCTCAGCGGATTGAGCGGCAGACTCGAATCCGACTTATGAGCAATAATTAAATTCCTGAGTGTCGCATTTGTCGCCTCCATCGTCTCAATAGCATTTCGCAGAGGACTAACAAGATAAGTATCACTCGAGACAACTGGAAACCACCTCAATATTCCCGGCAGCGGATTACTCGTAAACAATACTGTCCTTTCAAGCCAAAGTGACGCAAACTCATTATTATTATTATTACTAAGCTTGGAATCTCGACAATCAGAATCCTTATCCAAGCCTTTTGGCGCTGGTCGTGAGAATCGAAACCTCTGGACGTCATTTACTCTGTGATACCTCAGGACAGCCTCAGCAGTAACCGGTTTACCGCTCAGCCTGTGTCTCTTCTCGTCCATTATAGGCTCAACTTTGTTGATCTGCACATACTGACTGTTTGATTCCATAATCTCATCAGTTGGGGGTGACAGTTTGTTCATTTGTTCGGCATTCGGCAGTTGATTCAGCGTTCTCGTGCAAAAGTCACTGAGCCTCTCGTATTCTTTGCCCCTGTATACGAATACTTTATTCTGTAGGAACGCCGGATGTCCACGGCCGTAATAAGCAACGCGGAAGTACTCGGGTTCTGGCCTCAGCTGCTTGACGATTGCATCGTAGAACTTGGCCATTCTCTTCAACAACACTGACAGCTGGAGATAGTCGTAAGTTTCTTCTTCGTACTGTGCAACGAGCTCTTTGCAGACGGCCAACGCACACTCCCACATCTTGCCCTTGTCGAAGTAATCGATCATGTCATTGTAGAGGGATTCCTTGAGTTCCCTGTGAGTATTGCACAGTGGATAGCGATTGGATCGCAGCAACGGAGGCAGCGCCTGATCGCTCCAGTCCAGCAGTTGGCTGTGCAGCTTCAGTGTATAAGCAGCTTCCGTGTAATTGTCGCACTCGAGATGCAGCTCACATAATTTATTAACGTACCTTATGTACATCTCCTTCCGATTTATTTCCGAATAAAACTCAAGGAGATTTACCGTGCACATCATTCTGTGCTCCTGCGATTCGGCGTGAATTATGTCACGATACTGCAGCAGACGCTCCATCAGTTTAGCAACTGTGTCAACAAATCGCAGACCCTGTTCGCGCATCGTACTGTGATTCTCGCACAATGAATTCATTACTTGGATCCAAAGCGCACAGAACTGTTCATCACCACGTCCACCCTCGACCAGTACGTCTAATTGCGCAATCATTTCATTCTCGTACTCATTGAAATTGCCTTTCATGTGAGCCGGCTCGCGTTTCGTGTCACCATAGCCCTCGGTTATGCGGGAACTGTAGAATTCACATTGCATCATGTCGAAGAATATTGGGATCGTTGCTTTCCGCAGCTCTGACTCTGGTATCAATGTCATTTCGAGGATGGGACCGACTAAACCAGGGACGAAGAGGATTTTGTGGAGGCCTAGGTTGAACCACATGGACCGGATTTCAAAGGCTGTTTCTCGTCGCATGTCGTTGTACTTTGTGACGACGCGATTGCGCTTTGTTTGAGTGAATGACTCCAGCTGCAATGGTGGTTGGGTTAGGAAGGCAATGGCGCAGTGGAAGAAATTGGACCACGCTTGATGCTCAAACTCGGTGAAGAAGTAGTCGCGTATTGTACCAGAGAAAAAGCGGAGACATTTCAAGATTACGCTGTTCTGGAGCATTATCATCTCGCTCCAGTCAGGCGGGAAGACGCTTCTCGATACCAAGTCCTTGAAGACCAGGAGGATTTCCATCAGGAAGTCCAGCAAGTCGAATTTTGTGGCAAAGTGGTTCGTGTAGGTCTCGTAGTGGTGCTGGGTCATCTGGCGAAATATTGACAGCATGACAGAGACTAGATTGCCGACTAGGGGATTCTCACGGTCCATTGATATCACTGTCTGAATCACTGTTCTCAAGGCTGTTAGCATTATTTCTTTGACGTCCTGGACTGTAGAGCCAATGTCTTTGCGGAAAGTTAGCTCGAGAATGTCGGAGAGTATCTTCACGCACAGCTCCACCTGTTAATGATAGTTGTTTAATTGAATGAAGGATTTGATGGGTGAGAGATGGAGTTATAAAAGAGGAGTTTGAGAAGCTTATGGTAATTGACTTTTTTTGTATACTAGCTTCAAACTCACCTCATTCTATCACTTCACCATCAAAATTATCATCTATGTTATTGAAAAAAAAAGGAATTGAAAAATAACGAAAAAAATTGAAAAGTGAATAAGAAAAAAAAATGAGCCAATGCACTTTATGACGTGTTATTTGAGTGTCTGAAATACAAAATCACCATCTGGATCAAAAAAAAAAACAAAAACACTACCTCCTCAGAATAGCCACGATGTTGATTGAGACGATGTCGATTTTCCCCAAGTAGTCTAGCTACCTTAGCCACACTCTTTCCAGGCGTACTTGAAAGTCCCTTTTAATATCGCCGTAAACACCAAAACCAAACCAAACCAAATAAAATAAAATGAAGAAGATTTACAAACAAAATAATATCCCAATTTGTTAATAATCTGGGTATCTCTATTCATTATCATCCAGTGTATTCATTATTTATGCAAATTAAATAAAATGAATTCCATGCATTTCATCACGTGCACTGATGATACAACGAGCCTATGTGCAAGCAATTAATTACTACTGAGTGCAAAAAATCGTTAGTTAAAAAATAAAGGTAAAAAAAAAGATTAAAAAAAATGAAAATAAAACGAATGGGAAAATAAGACTCACCTCCTCTTTGGCCTCGAGCAAGTCCCTCACAAGGACAGTTATTCGTGGTAGCAATATCGCACGACAATCGACATTTAAGAACAATGGACTGTGCACAATATCATTGACCGTCATCATCTTTTGCTTGGTCAATCTGCCTGGTGGCAGTGTGATCAATAATTCAGTCAGTATTCCACTCAATTGTTTACCACTGTAAACACGCAACAAGTGCGGTATAGTAGTTGGAAAGTACTTCAAACAGGCTCCCTGCACCAGCAGAGTTCCATCCGTCTCGTGTCTCATGAGATCAACAATTGACTTCAACAAGTCCGTCAGTGTCTCCGAGAACTCCACTTCATTCTGATCAAGCTCAGTGAATAACAGCCGCGATTCAACGATGAATCTCATGCAGTACTGAAGACTCTTCATAGTTTTCAGCAGTAAATCACGTTCCTGTCCATCGCTAGACTGCAGAGAGGCATTATCAATGCGTTTTCTCAGCACAGTTATCAATTTTTTGTATGCCAAAGTTGCTGAAAAACTCTCCGATATATACAGATCCAGTACCGGCTGAAAATGCTGATATTTACGATCCGAGACAAGCCCAATAATATACAATATACACTCAAATACCATGTCATCGTAATAATCACAGTCTGTATTATCCATTAATATATTAAATAGTGCATCCAGAACGTCCTGAAGAAATTTAACAACTTCTTCGCCATCAACTTTCATGAGTGCTGCCAATGATTCCTTCAAATTCGTTGGTGTACTTGCCCAATTTAATAATCCAAGTAGATCAACATTTTGCGTCAATTTGGTGGAGCACACATTTGTTGATAGCAGAAAATTATCCTTCGATGATAATGTTAATGAGCCGATTGTTGGCTTTTTATCAGCATTCAATTCACTGAGTTCAGCACGCGTTGATGGTAATTTGTAGTATGATATGTCATTTTCTTCGTATTTTTTATTCTCTATTTTGTAAACAAGTAATTCATGTTGTGTATCATGTAGCGTTGTGCCATTACGCTGCATGAGTCTAACGTAACTCAGGGCAAATGGTTTCTCTGATTTATCCTTGGCCTCGTTTGAACTGCGATGTTTGAACGTGAATTTTAAGTGTGACTGTTTGAATTCATCAATTGGCACTGCTATTTTGAATGTCTCGCACCAGCGTGGCTTGTCCTCGTGATAATAAATTACGCTTCTGTATTCATCGATGAAAGGCGCACCACCACCCAGGGTCATGACGCCTGGAATCGGTTGACCGTGTTCGTTGCATACTTTTACCGTTACTTCGACGTTCTTGTCTGTAGATTTTGAGCCCTTGCTGAATTCACCGCACACCAAGGTCAGGTAGAGATCATTGCGGACATCACCGGGGAGAATTACCTCGGGGAAGCCCATTTTTCGTGCTATTGCCACATTGCCAAGGACTAGATGTGGATATTCCTCGCGAACTTGCTTCGTGTCGCCTCTGAGCAGTTTCAGACTTGCCCAGAGGCCCTGACCACCACCAGCAAGTGTTGCACTATTACCAGTCCCCGAATTCTTCTGCAATCCAGCCTCTTTCTGCGCCAATATTCTCCGCAATGTACCATCCAAACTCTCTTTCTCGCAATGGAGAAAAGGTATGAAGTGATGATGCTCCACGTCTCCCTCCAATTTTCCAGTGATATAGAGCGTGATGTCCATGGCAGCAACACCAAACGGTCTTCTCATGTTCTCCACACTTGACTTGGTCTTCTGGCAATTCTGCGAGACAATGCTCGAACGTCTGTGATCAATTTCCTTCGCCTCCATCCCGCCGACTCGTATCACATAGCAGACAAGGTAGACTTTGTCTCTCGACAGATCTCTCGATCCAAGATCAGTAAAGAGGACGCGTAGATTGTGTAACTGATCGATATCACGTGCTAAGCCCTCTTTACTCCACGACACAACGTAGTTCTCAGTTATGGCTTTGCCCTCACGACCATCGTAGAGTGTCAACAGCAGCTCAACGTCCTCAGACATTTTACAAACAAAATTACGTACACTAACAAAAAATATGTGCGAGTAAACAGGTACTTGTGGTTTTGTCAATTTTTTCTTAGTCTCAGTAGTGGCCCTTCTTATTCTTTCTGCTGCTGTCTCGTGGTGATAGTACAGTTGGATAGTGCTTGTATCCTCTGGATGAAGTATGTTACCATGGTCATCTCTGACAACCATGTCCAGGCCGAGTAATTGATTACCAGTGTCGATTCTCGCTGTTGCCAATCTCTTCATGTCTTTCAGCTCATCGACTGTCAGAGTACCGGATAATATTTTGCTTCTGGAGTTTATGAGCTCGAGTATTTGCTGATGAATTGTCGTGAAATTCTCCGAGTGTGTCTGGATCAAAAATTGGATAATTAGTTCATAGATTAGGGCAATAGCTTTTCCGGATTATCTTGAGATGAGGAAATTTTCGTGGAGACCTTTTTTGTAGAAGACAACAGGTACAAAGAATGCCATTACAAAAATTCCTCCATTTCTCTCAGATTCCCGGATATATTTTGATGAAGGGTAAAGTGAAGTTGATTAATTTCCTTCTTCTCCACTTCACTACCGTAAATATTTGATAACATAGTAATGAGGATAATCACCACGTATAAATGCTTCCAATGATGACCCCATTCTCTCAATACACACGTTATTTCATTCATAAGTGCCTCCATGCTTCTCGATTGAGGGAGAATGTGTACGTAGGACTTGGGGAATATTCCCCTAGTTCCCTTGTACTTTGTACATCCATAATACCAATTGTCTGATTCCTCCAATATCTGTACAACATCACCCACCATGAGGGCCAAACAGTGTGGACCATCTTGGCAAAAATTGTATATGGCTGAAACAATTGTTGAATTTCAAAATTAAATGTATGAAAATAACTTAAGGTTTACTTGTTAATATGTAGGAAACTGTGAGAGATACGAATTTTTTTGTAAGGACTTTTTCTGGAGCTCTAACATTCTTTTCTGAAAAAAGTCCTGAGGAATTCTCTTCTGTCTCCCATAAATTGCAGGAGATAGAAGAAGGACCAGAGGCAAAGAATTTTCATCCATTTCCTTCTCCCACTTCACTACTAAATTTACATTCAGTGATAAAAGTCGGGCATTCACGAAATTCTCAGAAATCTTTTTCCTCTGATAACTCAGAGATTGTTTCTCGATTTGACCATATAATTTCCCATAAAACGTGGAACATCATTTGTCTTCTACAATTCCATCAAAAATTGAGTTGAAAGGAATTCGTTAATACCTCAGGAATAAGCAGATTTGGAAAAATAATAATTCAACCCTTTTTTACCAAAAATTCGTGTTTCCGATGGAATAAAAATATAGAAAACCCCAAAGATTTTTTATTATTGAATAACTCCAGAATTATCCCTGCAAAATCCATTTTATCCTCCCACTTTCCAATTGAACAATCAAAATCTCCCAGTCCACTTCCATAAACTCCAGAATGAAAATAAAAAAAAACCTTGAATTCATAAACCATCCATTCGAATTGTCATCGTCGAGCCATGTAATTGCCACATAATTAACATCATCACAACTCCATCAATACCATTGCTCATCAAATGACATTGATTAGAATTTTGTGTTTAAAAAATGGGAGAGTGACAAATTATTTTCCGAGCCACCACCCAGGATGTTCAAATACATGTGCATATAACCCTACCATTGTTCGTCACACTAAACGAATTTTAACCTATATATATATGGATTACGTACGTAAATATATACATATATATAATCCAGGAATTTTTACTCACCCACGGCTTGAAGCTGATTGGTTCTTTTCCACACCATTGTCACAATAATAAATTCAGCTATGAGGATTCATGTATAATGTATTGTCTATCAGATTAAATAAATTTACTTAAATATTATTTTAATTAATCATTTAAAAAATAATAAAAATAGTTTTGTTTTATCTCGACATCTAGCAACTGTCCCTCAAAGCAGGACGCTCGTAGCGCTGCCTCGATCATTCGGTACCGAGTGTCTCTCCATAGAAATAAAAATGGTGTAACGTGCACACACACTAACCTACTACGCATGCTCATTGACGTGGGACGAGAGGGGCAATGACAATCCGTTCCTCCGTACCATACACATTGGTGCTCTCTGTACTTTTATATTATTTTTTTAGAGAAAAATATCGTCTTACGCTCAACGTACGCGTGCCATCATTGTTAAACAATAAGGCGTGTCGTTCTCTTTCCTTTGCTTCGATGTATGCGAAGACGTGAGCTGAGCTGTCATTGCTCAGCATCGATGCGTCACATCGGTAGCATGCGGTGAAACCGCAAACGAGACTTTTTTTTTTGTATGAATAGACAGGAGTTTATGAAAATTATTTGTTGCGGTTGACACGGTATTTTAATTAAATTCTGAGGGTTAATTTGGAGGAAGATGGATGGAGAGACTGATTTAATTATTATTGATGGCAATGAGGTGGATCTTGAGGCTTGCAGTCATGAAGACGAACTCATGAATCGTGTTTGTATTTTATTTATTTTTTATTTATTTAGAAATTAATGGAATTACGTTTGGAGTTTGTTGTTGATACTTCTACATTTTCTTTTTTCAGGAAAACCTATTTTTTAGAAAATACTTTATGTATTGGGGTTATCTTGTAAATGTAAATGTAAAACCTTGGAGACCGACAGATTCAAAGAAACTGAAATTTTCAGACAACTTGAATTTATTTCATCATCAGTTTAGTGGAAATATCTCGGAAACTAAGCGAGATAGAGGTATTTTCATAATAACCTTTTTTGTAGCCCTTGAAATCCTCTAAAAAAGAGGTATCTATGAAAAATTCTCTATCTCTCTTAGTTTCCGAGATATTGAACAAAAATTAATGATGAAATAAAGATGATTTGTCTGTGAACTTCATGATCGTCAGATTCAAGCGGGAAGACTTTAAAATGTTTTTCCAGAATATTCTATAATATTCAAAGAATTTCATTCTTTCTTTTATCTCACGTGCTTCCTAATTTTCTATTAATTTTTCGGTACTTAGGTGTGGCGATTATCGAAGCCACCGACGGATATGAAGTTTGATGAACCGACGATAACAGCACGGAGAATTTATCGTCAGGTACTTTGATTAAATATGGCAAGTAAATAAAGAGTCTCTTTTGAATGAAATTCCAACAATTTCAGAATCGTGTTATCAGGGATCCTGTGGCATGCGCCCATCCGCCCGATGATGATACACGTTGCCCAAAGAGTGATAAGAAGAGAGTTAAAGACCCTTGCGGATGCTGTGATGCGTGTGGGAATAATGAGAAGGCTAGAAAGAAATCAGCTGCTCCTGAAATCAAGTTCTATGATTTACCGAGTGAAGCAGAATTGAACGACTCCAGCATAAATCCGGAATAAATTCGCATTGAAATTGAAGCATTAAAAGGAACTGAGAATTTTAGCAGATGAACCAATGTCTCTCGATGAATTTCAGATCAGAGGAAACGATAGTAAATTACGTGTTAATTGTATTCTTTGACTATCTCTAAAACGAGTAGATTTCCAGAGAAATGTCTGTTTTTATGTAGAAATTTCAACGATTACAAGATAATAGTATCTTTTCTCCACTCTATTGTTTCCGAGATATTCTCGAATTATTTAATTCAAAATATTTAATGACGAGTTGAAATTGATAAAGGTATTTCTTTTATTCAATCATGATGGAAACAATTAATTCCTTCAATTTATCTCGAAAACTCCATGAGATCAGGCATATCAGGTGGCGTGGCTTCTCTGTACCAAGGATCCTCGAGCTCCCAGAGATCGCGATGCAGTTGCTCCCTTCCAGGCGGTGGCCTACCTCTTCTCGGCGTAGGTGGATACTGGTCAATATTAAAGAATCTCTCCAATTCGTCAATATCAGGCTGTCGGAAAGTCGAATGCGGATAGTACATAGCCTCGGGCCTCAACCTAGGCCCCTTCTGCATCCTCGGCATCGGTGCCCTCACTCGTGACTTACAGGGCATGAAATGACCAGCCTCGTCCTCCTCAAACGATATATCAGCATCCTGGATGTCCTGATAGAGCGGTGCTTCAAGATCGAAGCTGTCATCGAGTCCTTCAGCCGCGGCCCTTGCGAATTTGTCATCGGACCTCTTCTGGGCTTCTGAACGCAGTCGATACTCTCTTGCAGCTATGATAGCTGGATGATCACGCCCATGCTCCAGTTGAAACATGGGATCATCGAGTGAGGGTATTCTCTGAAGTCGCCGCCTCGGTGGTGAGGGCTCAAACTCACCGAGCGGCATTCTATCAATATCGAGGATCGATAAATCAGGATCGAGACCAGGAGCAGTGAGGGTTGCAAGCTCCATGATGAAGTCACGTCTTGCCTGTTGGAAGTCATCAAGTTTCTCTTGTACAGCGGCTGATTCAGCTGCTTCTTGTTCATTCAGACTGTCGCTGATAAATTGGATAGAGCGATTCATCGAGGCTGGTGGTGACTCTGCTTCGATGTCATCAGGTGGTGCTATTTGTATGATCGTCGTTTGCTCCTCGTTTATGACACCCGGAGGGATGACTATTGCTCCTATCTCACCCTCACCAACTGGAATCGCCTGTATAACTTCTGCATTACCTGATCTAGTTGAGTGTCGACTCTCCTCCAGTATCTCTGCCGCTGCTGCTGCTACCTGCTCTTGATGCGCTATTGGCCTTGGTCTTCGCTGTGGTGGTGCTGAACGACGGCTTCCTCTTCTTTTTGCAGCTTCCAGAACGGCTTTCTTACGCTCCTCTTCTTGCAACTTCTCCTGCGCTCTCGCCTGACGTGCCAACATGGCTTTCGTCATCTTTGGCTTGTCGAAAATGACCTTGCGAGGAGGCGCTGGGGGTGGAGCTGTTTTCGCAAGACCCTCTCGAGGACGCGCAGTCTTGCGCGTCTCGGTTTTTGCTTCAGGAACGACCACAGCTACATTCTTAGCCTCGCGGAGCAGTTGACTCTTCGTCGGTCGAGGACGCGTTACTGTTCCCGGTCGACGACCGGCCGATGCTCCACGTGATGCCATGATTCAGGTTTTGGACGATTTCAATGGAGTAGATTGTGGAGAGTTCTTGAAACTTGGGGGAAATCCATGACGGAATGGTTAAATCACTTGAAATTTAGATTTTTTGATGATTTTTTCGGTTTTGGAAGTGGTTAGTTGAATGTACGGAAATTTAGACAATACATTTTACGAAAATTTTGATGTATGTTTAGAGTGAAGGGATCAACGAACGGAGTGACGAAGGTTTCATTTGTTTTTATTCATATGTCGAGGAAACAATCAAACTGTTTTCGGAAAATGTGAAAAATCGTTTTCGAAATAAGCATTTGCGCAATATCTCAAGATCTGAGAGAAATGGTGAAATTTAAATGGGAATCTTTTTTTTAGCTCTTATTTTTCTCCATAAAGTAATTTTCAAAAGGAATTTCTCCATTTCGCTGATATTCGGAGAAGATATCAAAACAATTGATCAAAAGTTACTATTCATTCATGTTTTTTCTTCCAGACATTTGAAATTCTCAGGCACGCCATCTGTCTTCCCGCGCTCCTATGACTTGTAGTAGCACGTGTTCGTGTGTTTACATTTCGTCTGAAAAATTACTCCGACTCTCAATAAAAGGAGCTAAAGGAAATAATTATCATGGGAAGATTGGCAGAAGTATGGATTCACATAATAACGATTTTATATTAGAATGGAACTCTGCAGTTCTTTAATTCGTATTCTATCAACATTTTAGATCGCAGGTGACGAAGCCTCCGGCGACAAGTCGCGCACGTTTGTTTTCCAAGATGAGGGACATACATTAGGAAATCTCCTGCGTTCTGTCATCGCTCAGTAGTAAGATAACATTATTCTTTATTTAATAAAATAAACCTGAAATAAATTCGAGTAATTCATTAAATAAACTATTTTGTCTCAGCCCCGATGTTACATTTTGTGGTTATACGGTGCCTCATCCAGCTGAATCGAAGATGCACTTCAGGATACAAATGAAGGACGGAAGAGCAGTTGATGCATTGAAGCGTGGCCTTGAGGATGTTGAGAAACTCTGTGATCACACGAGTACAACGTTTACAAGTGCCTGGGATGCATTCAAGCAGAGCGGAGGTTCCGTTGACTGATAATCATCGACGTTATTTTATTTGCATAAAAAATGGGAAAGTAAGGAGAATAATGCACGGGTGAAGATGTAAACCTCGTGCCTGATTCTATTCCGGAGTCTCCTTTTTAATAATATCTCGGAATCGACGCTAAGTAGAGAAATTTTCATGCTCTGCTCTACAACGACTTCTCTATCTTTCCTTCTAAGATATTGTGATAAATAGAACTTGTTCCATTACTCCATTGCTAAAATGAATTCATCCTAATTTTAATTTAACTTGTCTAAGAAAATTTTGAATGATTTTATGTAATTTGTTTAATAAAGGAAGCAAGATGAAAAAATGAATTAAACAATTATTATTATATTTCAATTAATGATTTGCATTAATTAAGAAAAGGTGTAAATAATAAAAGACATTGATTTCAGTTCTCTAAGGAGGAATCATTTTATTGACAATCTCTTTAAACAACTTCAGCGGGTCTCTGACCAGCTACAGGTCTGTGATTCTTTGACAGCCAATCAGCGTGTTCTTGATAAGGTGCCTCAGAAAGTGGCATGTCCTTCCACAAATCAGGTGTGAGGTATGCATAGGTCTTGGCAATAGCAGCATAAGTTGCCTTAGCGAAATTACCAAGTGTGCAGGTAGATCCACGTGCTGATGTGTAGCAATCCTCGATACCAGCCATCTGGAGCAGCTTCTTTGGTACTGGGGCTGAGACAATGCCAGTACCTCTTGGAGCTGGGATCAAACGCACCTGAACTGATCCACATTTACCAGTTACTTTGCAAGGTACTGTGTGGGGTTTACCGATTTTGTTACCCCAGTAGCCACGGCGTACTGGCACGACTGACAGTTTAGCAAGGATGATAGCACCTCGAATAGCGGTTGCTACTTCCTTGGAGCACTTGACACCGAGACCAATGTGTCCGTTGCTGTCGCCAATAGCTACGAAAGCCTGTAAAGAGAAAAAAAGAAGATAAAATTTGCGAATTCAATGTTTTTTAGGTATCTTGGTGGAAGAGGATTGAATTTTTTTTTCATTTCTCCAAATCTTGAATTACCTTGAAACGAGTACGTTGACCAGCACGTGTCTGCTTCTGGACGGGCATGATCTTGAGGACCTCGTCCTTTAGAGACGGTCCAATGAACTGGTCAATGATCTCGTACTCTTTGATGGGGAGTGAGAACAGATAGATGTCCTCGAGAGAACGGATTTTTCCATCTCTCACGAGACGTCCAAGTTTAGTAACTGGGATCCATTCTTTCTGGTCTTCCTTACCGCGTCCACGACCACGTCCACGGCCACGACCGCGTCCACCACGACCTCCACGGCCGCCACGATCTCCTGCACCACCACGGTTACCAAAACCACCACGGAATCCTCCACGAGCGGCTGGAGCAGCGTCCGCCATTCTAATCAATTGAAATAACAGAAATTGAATTAAACCATTCGAAATTATAAATATTTCATTATTTTTGGAATTAATTCAAAATGACAGTGAAATTCTAACCAAAATCAGAGCACATGCACGTGGCATTGTGTTTAATGGTAGAAAATTCATGGAAACTTGAATTTTAATTATCTTAGTTTGAAAGGATGCTTGGGTGGAATTAAAAAAATGTAATTTACGGAATTTTAATATGAAATAATTGAGAAAATTAATCAATATTCTGGAGTACTTACGTTACTCTTCTTTCTGATGAGTAGAGTCACGAAAGAAAGAAGGAATGAGAGAGATGCACGAGGTGGCAGCACCTGCGTTTCCGTTTGAATCCATTGAGAACATATAAAGCTTCCGGCTTTTGAATCAACAATGAAATGAGACGATTTCTGCAATGAGATTTCTTGCAATTCGTTTATCCGTCGAAAAGAATTATTTTGAAAATATTTACTGCAATAAATATTTTGGATAGTGCACATTTCCAATTTTAACGAACAGAACGAAAATAATAGTATTCTGAAGGATATTTTCTTTATTAAAAAAAGACAATTAAGAATATAACATTACGAAGACCATACAATGATGTTAAATTAATAATTAACTGAATTAATCTAAATTGGCCGTGGAGCAGTGTTTCTATGAGGAAGTTGGCGTCTAAAAATTTCCTCGATGGACCACCACTTGAGTGGAGCACCAACTGTGCACTGACTGCTTGTGGATACTGCATCTTTCACGTAGAATCCAATGAAGAAAGATATCACGGTGCACCAGAGCATCAAGCGCCAGGATATCACTTTTGTGGGAGTTGATGCGAGGCTCAGGCCTGCTCGGGTGAATCTAAATAAAAATACAAATTAATATGTATCCGTCATCAATTCAGGAAGGAATGAATAGAATTGATCCTAAAATTACGTCTTTACGGAATTCTCTCAATAGCTCTCGACATATTTTGGAAAAACGCCAAAACGTAATTTTGGAGCACTTTATAAATGTTATTAAATAATGCAGGTAGACTCATGCAGAAATATCATGAAACCTTGATTCTTCCTCGTGTAATTCATGCTCCTGCTCCTCGGACAGTGTCTCAATAATAGGCTCTTCTCTGCTATTTGACATCCTACGTTCCACAGACTCATTCTCGCACACTATTATTTGGTTGCGTAACAAATTATTGTTCTCTTCCCGTGACGTACGTCGTGATTCCGCTTGCTCGAATACGTCTCGAAGCTCACCGACACTGCTGGAACTTGTTTCAAAATTATGATAAGTGAATGAATCATTAGAATTAATAATTTGTGATTTTGTGAGTTATCTCGAGATCTGAAGGAGTTTGAGGAATTCATAGAACGTTTTATTGGAAAGTTGAATAAACTATTGTATTTTTCAAATGACGTCTTTAACCGTCGTTAGGTCGCTTAGGGTGATCAGCCTAGGATTAACATTTTGTAATCTCCCTTGAATCTCGAGATATTTCTAGAAGGTTGAATGAATGCCATTAACGTTATTACAGAAATACTCACTCAGTTCTATTCAACTTTTCCGTTTCAAATCTTCCAGATTCCGAACTGAATGAAGGCCTGCGAATGGTGACTCTCCCGGAAACTGAATTACGCTGTCTAATATTATCCTGAAATATAAAATGCATCATTTATCATCAAGTAATCCAAATAATCCAGCAGTGACGTAGTAGAAGTGGATAAATCCAAATATCATGTGCCAATGAATTTTGAAATATATCAAAAATAAATAGATTGAAAGAATCTATTCAAAAAGAAGAGAGTTTTGTGGATTATACAAGAGGTCTTGAAGATTATTCTGTAATCCACTCGTTTCGAACGTTTCACTCATTTTCTTCTACTACTTCACTACTGAATTGAAGTGCAAAAAAGTTACTTTTGCCCCGTCTTGGATGATTCCAATGGGTCGGAAGATCGTGGCTATACTGGCACGTCTTCTTGCCATCTGCAAAAACATTTTTCAATTCAAAATATTGCAGAATTATTGGAACTCAGTCGAATTAACGCACAAGCGATGCAGAAAGCCGAATGGACTGAGAGAAATTCTCAGTGATAATGAAATGTATCTCTCAGATATCTTGGAATTTAACAGCGATTCAGGATCTTCCATCGGAATCGTTTTTGTAGGTCTCACTTCACTCTACAAAAAAGTTTTCCACTAAAATTCCATATCTCGCTTTGATCCCCAGATATTCCTGAAGAGGAAATCAATCTATCCTAAACTTATGAAACGCAATGGGAAAAGCTTCCATTATTCCTGAGCTACAATCAGAAGCATCAAGCAAGCTAAAGCAATAATCAACACTGTCATGTACCATCGTGCGATTGGTGGTTGGTGATAGAGCCCGATATCGCATTGCTGAAGAAGGCTCTTCGTTTTCTCCATTCGGTTCATCAATGACGATATTATTTTCTGATAAAATTCGTCTAAAATACAATTTGAATTACAATGAATCTCTAAAACGAAGAGAAAAAAGAAAACAATTGCTCTATTGCATTGACAGCATGGTCTCACTTTTTTTCAGCAATATCAGCCACCAGTTTATCACAACGATCGCGCAAAACCTTCAAATAACGATCAGCAATGTGAATAGCACGTGATATTCTGTATTCCTGTTGTATCGCACCAAGTGTCTCCGCTGTGCAGGAAACTCTGTGCGCACACTGGGCTATTATCTCTACCTGATTGCATGCAAGCTCGATCCTTTCGATCGTCTCGCTGTCGAAACACAGCGGTGCAAATTCCTACGATTATTACATTTGTTTCATAGTCCATTTATTGATAAGTCCTCGTGAATTTTGGGAAATTAATAGATAACTTGCCTGAATACTTTGATGCATTTTTGATATTTCGATAGCAAGATTGTGTTCAGTTTGATCACGTTGACGTAAAGACAGTGCTCTGCGACGTGACAGTGTGACTCTGTCTGTACAGAGGCCAAGGGAGAATGCTAGATACTTACGCTTTGGAAATATTTTTATAACATTAAATAATTGTATAAAATTTATTGGGTAAAGGGGATAGTTTCTCTGGAATATCTTCGATACTGTGAGAGTTGGGAAATTTTTTTGTAATTAACTTTTTCTCTAGAGGAAATGAAGAGCTTCAAAAAGAGACTCTTTCCTTCATCTCCTCGTTTTAAAAAAGATTATTATGAGAATTCCTCTGTCTCTCACATTTATTACACGAAACTACTTCACTAAGTCCAAGTAATGGCTTACCTCGAGTTCCTCTTCCCCTAGGTCTTTGCCTCTGAAAAGTAACGACAAAAAAGAAATTAGATTCAAGGGCTCAAACGAAAATAAACAGCGGAAAAACTCACTCGAGGTCTTCACTGTCCGAAAGATGTGCTATTCCAGATTCTTGGAGACGCGCATCAGAGAGGCTAGGAAATGCAGAAACCTCAGTCTCCTTTTTCACATCCTGCTTCTTATCGTCATTTTGATTGGTATTACAGCCACGACATCCATCACCACCGCCACCAACCTCCACGTTGTCACCTTCAGACATTGATCTCCTAATTTTAGGCGGACGCTGTAAACCAAATAAATATAAATATCTCAATGAATTCGGAAAAATTCAGTGAAGATGTGAATCAAGACCACTTGAAAAATATAATCTTCCTCATTCTGTGAATATTTTTTTAATTATACAATTTAGAAGAAATGAGAAGATCATTGTTTTCAGAAAACCTGAAAAGCAAAGAAATGCATTTTTTCAAAATGTCTTCAAAATTACTGGACAAGAGTCCATTGCTTCATATAATTTTTCAAGAGATAATCTTTAAGCATTTCAATGAAACAGATGCTATTTAGAGGATCCATCAACTGTATTATTATTATGACCTCTCAAAATAAAGATATTTTCAGTAAGAAAGTGACACGTAAATTAGTCTGATTTTATGATTTGTTTTTACGCGATATCTCAAGATTGAAGATCATTGAAAAGATTCTCGGGAATAAATAATTCTCAAGATCTCCATTAACTCAATCTAATTCATTCACATTCACACTGAATAAAAATACAGTAAAAAAATGATTTAAAAGAACTCACCCAGTCATTTCTATCCCTCGTAGCTTTACCGTAATCCTGTCCATCGAACCGTGTAAACGAATTAATCAAATAACTCCTATGTACATCACACTTTCCACCATAATCACAATTTCCATCAATTTCCTGTGAATCAGTATCCGTATCAACTGAGCTATCCTCATCACTCGACATCATTCTACCAACTGCCGTTTCACCAGTATCATCTTCACAATTCTTTATTTCCCCATTCTCGTGATTTTCAGTCACCGGAAAATCATTACCATCACTCTCACTGATCACAGAATTATCCATACTATGAATTTTATTCATAAAATTGAGCTTTGCCGGCTGCAATTTAAACTTATCAATATTAATTTTTTTATTATCATTATTGTGTATTGTATCCTCCTCTTGCCATGTATTGAGTTTAATTGGCGATGGACTTGCTGATGATTCTGATGATTGACTATTATTACTAATTGTGCGATATAAATTATTTTTATCATCTCCATTAGTTTTATTTGTGTCTATCACATCATTTTTATCGTAATTAATTGTATCACAATCAATACGTTCACTTAATTTGTGGGATTCTGATACACCACCATTGTCCTGCACTTCGAATACTGTGTCAATGTCGAAGGAACGTTGAAACACAGATAATTTTCTACGTGGCAATTTTTTATTACTCATTGACAATAAATCAATATCTATTGATTCTTTAATTATTTTTTTATTCTTAATATTGTTATTTACGATCAATGGAGTTGACGAGACTGGATAAATGTCATTATTTAATGATAAATGATTTCTTTCATTAAAATCATTAGCACTCAAATTTCCATTAATTTGTGATGTTTTTGATGGTGTTGATGTGTTTATTTTCGGAATTTCAAACTTTTTCGAGGACAATTTATCACACTTCAGACCTGATGAAAATTCTGATGAAATCATTGAGCCAAGTGCGTTCAATGAACTCCTCTCAATTTTAATAATTTTATCATTATTAAAATTATTGATTATTAATGATGATTCAGGTTGTTTGTCCTTGAGTTTTTCAGTTTTCAATGTCAAAAATACGTTGTCATTGTTTATTGATCTTGATAAAGTTAGCTTGATCCTGGAAAATAAAATAAACATTTGGAAAAGTTTATTTAAGAAAAAAATCGTTTCATTTTTAATTAATAATAGAAAAATTGTTTTTTAATGGATAAATTATTTCAAAATAATTATATTAAAAATAATGGAAAATTTGCGGGAAGAAATGTTGAAGAACTATCGATTTTCAATCAATATTTTCCCAGTTATTTAAAGATCAATTTATCCCTCCGATTATCGTCGCAATTTTCCCATTACTTCAATGCAATAATCCAAAGAATTTCGAAATTCAAATGGGGATATCCCGTGTATGCAACGAAGAATGAATTACACTTTGTCATTTGCAAGACCTTGAGATTTAATTGTATAAACAAATCAGTACAAACCAGAGCATTCAATTAGTAGACTAGTTTGTATGATCATTGGACTAATTTCAAATGATTAAAAAATGTACTCACAATGTTCTTCAACAATTGAAGATGGAGATAAAGAATTCCACAATAATCAAAACTACAATTATTTCGAAATCACGTAATAATGTTAACAACTCCTCTCGTTTCTTCATTCATCTCAAATTTCGAAAATATTGAGACTCGTAAAACTGTATAACTAACTGTACCACCACACGTATGACAATAATGCGTTTCCCGGTGAACGAGCGCATGCAATGGGCGAGAGATAACTGGCGATCTGGAGAGGGAGGAGCTGCAGAAATGAAAAATGAATAAAATTGAAGATTCGAAACGCAGAGGAAATTGGAATCGTGTGGAAAGCTCAGAGAATGCATGAAAACGAAAATGTATAGGAGAAAAAAAATGATGAAAAAAACAACAACAAAAAAATAAGAGTTTAACGAAACAATTATCATCCGTAAATGTTCCACACTGTGACACAGAGGGATCAAACTGTCAAGGTGAACGGGAGTGGAGAGACATTATGGTAAAAACGGAACATGAATCAAGGAAGCTGAGTCGAGGCTTACTTCTTAAATCCATTGTGTTGCGCTTTTTTATTTGGTTTCTGTTTCATTTCGGAGTCAATAATTCAGTAGTGGGATAGCTAGATGTGGTTCTAGTGAGTCGTGAGGTTTTTGGTGAATATCTCGGAATTGGAGGGATATAGAGGAATTTTTGTAGAGACCTTTTTTGAAGCTCTGGGTTTTCTCTATAAAAAAGGTTATCTCCAAAAAATTTCCATCTCCAGTGGTTTTCGAGATATTTCGAAAAAAGTGGTGATGAAACTGATTAACTAGAATTTTTTTTGTTTCTGTTTTTTTTTCAATATTTTGGAGAATAAGAGATTTTTTTTGGTATTGAAGCAACTCATCTTGCTTCACCACTCCACTTCTAAATTATTATTCCACTGCGCTCTATTACAATGCAATTTCATACTTTTGTTACATCTGGTTAACATTGATATTAACCCAATTTATGAAGGGGCTCGTGCATATTGGCCAGATTGGCTTTACACACCAGGGTCACAATCCCGAGGATAACCACTTTGGTGTGTCGATGTGGACTGACAAAAAAAATATTCTCCCGATTCAATTGCATTTATTTTTTCCTCCTTCGTTGCTCACTTTCGAGGAGATTTTTTTGCGTTGAAAATAAAGTTAATATGAGGCAACGTGAAGTCGAATTGAAAAATGGAAAAATACTAAGATGTACTTGGATGGAATATTAAATCCTTTATTTTCGGTTCTTGTGGTTTTCCTTGGTTTGAGGCCAGCTCATAATATGAGAATTTAGAGAAATTTTGTCAAAATTTTGGAGAGGAGAAATATTCAAGAACAATCGTAGGATTTCATTGCAGAAAGCTGATTTTTTTGGGAAAATTGTCAGCAATCGGGTCAACTCGCTTCGGATTTTAACCCGGCAATTTTCGAAGGACAGCAAGGCAAGAGGCTCTATTTTTACGTCGCGTAACTCATGCGGCCTTGCAACCGCAGCGAAATCGCCACATCGCTACCATATCTCTATTTTTATAAAATATTTGTAATTTATTTAAGTGGTAAAGAGATAAAATGAGATTTGTCAAATTATATTTGTTCATTTTCGAATGCATCCCGAAATTTTCGTCTAAAGCGTTTCCGTAATTCTGATTATTTTTTCATAAAAAAAAGTCCTTATGAAAAACTTTGAATGCCTATTAGTTTCCGAGGATTTCCAAAAATTGATAGCGAATGAAAATGAACGTATTCACCTTCACTTTCATTACTTCATTGCGCTACAGCATTCACCCGATAAACTCGAAGATTCATTTGACAATTACCCAGCATGCCATTGACCAATTATAATTGGATTGAATGAATCAATTAATTACTCACGGTGAACGGAGGCAATCTTGAAATGTCGCGATACCAAAATTACGAAGGCACTCAATGGTATTCTGTAAATCCGTTGAAACTTGGGAGCTTGAGTCACACATTGGTGGCTTTCTCAGTGTCTCTGAAACCTAAATAAAACCATGAATGTTGATTATTATCATAACAATTGGGTAATGATTATCTGTGACGTTTATCTGGAGGATAAATAGAGAATATTTTTCTTTTTCAGCATTCAGCTTCTTACTTCATGAGATAACACGGTGATTTTGTCGAATATTATGAATATTGGAGATGTTTCAGTGTCAAATAGATCGTCTGGTTCATTTCTCTGTTGTCCACGTCTGCGATTCTTCGTCAATACTTCGATGATTCTAGAATTTATAGGAAAAGAACAAATTGGAGAGAAGAGTCAATAATACTCATTTGGGAAATATCGTTCCAAAATATTTGCAAAATAACGTAAATGAATAATTACTTCTGGATCTGTCTTGCTGCTTCATATATTTCGTTATTGTACCAATCTAATTCTTGCTCCAGTTCACGAATTTTTGCATCATACTTGATTTCCTCGATCGAAAAACCCTGGAATCATAAATCATTTACTTTTACTTTTGCTTCTCCTAAATGATTCAGTAATGTAGTAATTGAAGGTGATGAGTTGACTTTCTTTCTGATTCTTCTGCGATTATTCTCCAATGAAATGAAATCAAGAGAAATCAAGAGCCGCTTTTTGTAGAGGATTCAAAGAAAAAGTCTCTTATGAAGTTTTGATGAGAAATTATTTACAAAATAATTTGAACTCACTGAGGCCTTTAATTCTGCATACAATGAGTTCTGCAATTGAACTTTCTGATCATTCTGATAAGGCATATTCTCTGAGGATGAATCCAAATAACCCAGTGGCGTTGTGCATACCTGTGTTGCATACGAATGAATTCTTCATTCAATAAAAATTTTGTACTATTTTTAGAATAAGAAATGACGATATACCTCTTGATCTAGAGTGGGTGGACATTCTAAGTTCATTAGTCTCATCTTCAGCTCTGCATTCTCATTCTTCAAATCATCACTTTTATCCTGTAAAAACTTGGGAAAAAACATTAATCATTAGAGTGATGATTCTGAGTATTGAGTGATAATGAATAGGAAATTGTTGAATATTAATTGATTTTTACACGAATGGTTTTCTCGTAATGTTCCTCCAAGCTCGATACCAATTCATTCATTTCATCAAGTTTTTCTTGCAGGGTATCGCACTCAATTTCCTTAGTTTCCAATCTTGACTTAAATAGTGTCAATTGTTTGGCACAATCTAGCTTATCCCTGTTCAATTTTTCGAGGCTACGATTGAATGCTTCTTTCTGAAAAATAATAAATGCAGATACAATGATAAATCAATGATAATTCATAAAATTTCGAGAGAAAAAAAAAATATTAAAAAACTTTTTTACATCTGTTTGCAATTTTTCAATCAACGTATTTCTCTCTTTGTCAGCTTTTTGCAATGCAACTTGACATCGTTTCTCTCGTGTTTCGATTGTATTTATCGTCTCTGTTTGCTCATCATTCTCTCTCAACAAGTGATCGCATTTTTCCTTCAGTTGATCGCTGAAATAGAAATTGTGAGTTTAATGGCAATTAATCCAATTTTTTGGGGGAAAATAATTACAATTTTTGCTGGAGCAAGTAAAATTGCCGCTGATTTTCACTAGCCGTTTCTTCAGTTCGCAGTAATTCATCACGAAGAGTTGCATTTTCTTCGTCGAACCGGCGGACCCGCAGCCGTAGCTCGATTTCTGTTCCATTGTCGACATCTTTCTCACATGATGATGTTGTTGATCCTTCACTGAATGCTTCGTCGAATCTGGATAATTCATTCAATCGAATTAATAAATAAAATATACAGAATAGATAAAAGATGACTAACTTTGATTTAGTGTCGTTGTCCGAGTTATTGCCTGCCTCATCGTCCCATCTTAAAATTTCGTCTGAAACCATAAATATCGATGAAATAAAAACTGTTCAAACATGATAAATTTCAATAAATAATGAATTTACCTGATTTCAATCCAACTTTCGTTACATTAACATAATTCTCTTCATCCTCGTAAGAAATTGATGCACGACGACTCGCCATGCTCTCGGCATTAAAACTGTCTCTGCAATAATTAATTAAAATCATTTAAACAAGTTTATTACGTCAAAATCAGAATTTTTTATAAAAATATTTTTTTTAAGCTTCCAATTATTCCTAAAAAAGTTCTGGAAATGCCTGTACTTCAATTATTTCCAGATATTACCAAAAAAAAACGATCACAAGTTATTAAACTCCATTCCATTAAATTAATTCACATAATTTAATTTTCTGTGAATCGATCCATCGACATTCTGATTGAAAGGACGTTTTCCTTCACCATCAATATCCACGTGAATCCAAAGTCAAGTTCAAACTGCCAACTATTATCGTTTACCATTAACATACACTATCATGTAAATGAAAAAAAGAGCTTATCGCCGTTTCTAAACCCGTTAATAACAATAGAATCGTTAAAATACAATTGAATGCATGTAAAACTAGAGTAATCAGCGTTTCTTTTTTATTTTCATATGACCGTGAAAAATAAAGTAAGGGATAGAGTGTGAAGAAGCCAATAAAAATGACGTTGCGGAATTAAATAAAATAAAGTCGAATTCAATGAGAAAAGATAAAGAATGTGGAAAGATAATTTTCCAGATTGAGAATAACGATTTTTACCTTCTCTTGAAGAGCATTCTTTTGGCTCTGTTGTTGTTGCCATCGTGCCACGGGGATGAGAGGCTTCCGGAGGTGACCCACTGTTGCATCGGTTTATCAAAAATTCTGGGGAATTCACTATTAGTATCAGTTTCATCCATTATATAAAATTAATTAAAAATAAATGAGCCACTAATTTTTGTTAATTCTTTTCGTCAATTTTTCCTCAATTATTTAAACTCAAAATCACGATTGATCGATTTAAATAATTGAAAATAATGTACACAAATACGAGAGACATTTTTCACGGCGCGTACGACTGCCGGCGAATGACTGAGAGGCAAAAAAAAAATATGGGACGTAAACAGATGAAATAGGTTTGAATAAATTCCTTCTTCACGTATGAATTAATTTTACTGATTTTTTTGCCCTATTATCGTGGCACAATGAAGATGAACTTTATTATTGAATTTCTTATTTTATTATTTTTTCTAGTTTCCTTCTTGTTGTGATAATTTTTTTCTCCTTCAGTTGACTCAAACGAAGACACAATTACCAACCAGCAAGCTTCAGGCAACCATAAGCCAAACAGAATAAACAAAACATATGTCATTTTATAGACACTTCATTGGTTCAATTGACAAGTCTTGGGAAATATAATTTTATTGAATAGAAATGAATAAGGTGAGTAAAGAAAATATCAGTGAATTTTTTTTTTTCATAATTTATTCGTTTTTATTTTTCATCGAGTACTTTCAAAAACAGATATGCCATATTAGTCTTAAATTTTCTCGTTTTTCGTTAAATTTGTTCACTTAGATAATAAAAAAAAAACCACGAGTCCATTCGTTGTTTATTATTTCGTAATAGGAAATGATAACATTGTAAGCAAATAAATTACGAAAGTTCATAAAAAAATCTGATGGTAAATGAATCAGATCGTTGTATATGTTTTTTCGTAATTATGAAAAAATAAAGTCAATTAAGAATTAGGTTTAAATGAATAGACAGCTTAATAAAGGTCAAAACATAGTTTTCAAAATATCGTTTGTGACGTCCATCGTTTGGTCGTCGACTAGAACAATGTCGAAGGCTTCTAAATGTGCTGGGAGTCGTAGGTCAACCTGTAAAAAATGATTTTTCTTTAATTCTCCAATTATTTATCCACCTTGGTAATTGAAATCAATGGAAATTTGAAACAAGAGGGATTCGCTGGTGCCCATTTTGCCCCACTCTTTCAGAAAAATGTTATCCCGACATTTCGCTGACCAAATTTGTAAAATTATTAAAAAAATGAGGGAAAAAGGCAGTAACTCACCTTGTCATACAAAAATCCAATTTTGAGTATTGTATCAGCATCCTTGACGCCATCTGCCATTGAGGCATCACCCTCCATGTCACCCATGAGTATAACATTAGTTCTACCCTTCAGAACATTGAAATATTCTTTATCAACGGCATGCTCATTCTTATTGAATACATGAATAAATAGTTCGTTCTTGAATCCATTGAGTTTATCATCCTTGCACTTCAGGAAATTTGATATCACTTTGACGTTATCAAGTAAAACATCGTGATGCTTCAACACATGTTTAACAACATCACCCAATCCAGCTGAGAATACTAATATTGGTACATTAGCTGTGTTTAACTTTTCGAATAACTCTTTTGTGCCATCACGTAAATCAGTTCCGTATTCTTTCGATACAGTCTCTAATTCGGATTCATCAAATGGGATATCTTGGAGCATTTGGTGTGTTATCATCATCCAACTTTCCATAGCTTCAATTTTCCTCTGTAAATCGAGATGGGGATCCAATTCAAATGGACGATATTTGGCGTAGAGACGGTCAGCTTCTGTTTTTGCATCCTCTGATAATTGTCCACACTTCCAGAAGATTCCTGAAACAATATTCATTAACTTTATAAGGAATTTGATAAAAAAATAATGAATCTGAATATTTTATGAATATTTAAGGAACCATAAGGTTTAGAGTAATTTAATAATTTTTTTTTAGGTCACGAAAGTGCCTTCGATCTAAAAAAAATCCCAACAAAATGTCCTCCTCTTCTTGAACACGGATAGAAAAAAAATAACGTGCAAAAACTTACCAAAACTGCTAAGGACGGGTTTTCCATCGACATGTTGCTTGGTTATAGTTAAATCGAAATCACTGACAATCTGACAAATGAAAAAAAAAGAAGCGATTACCCAATGTCAAGGATGTTGAACTGTCATTCTAAAAATAGAAAGTGAAAATCTCAAGTTATCAATTTTACTCACCTGAAGTTTATTCGGACCATCATTTCGAATTTTCTGTATCATTCGAATGACCTTATCACGATCTTTCATGAATACATTAGTGCGTTTCAATGTTGGTAGCTGTATGATAAAAAAATTATTGCAAAACGAACGTATGTGCATTATTTTCTTAATTTAAATTCTTCAGAATGAAATTGCAACTGAATTATTTTTGTGAGTGTGAGAGTGACGTTTTAAAGAATAAATATACTCACATCATCATTGGTTTCTGGCATCGTGTTGTCAAAATGTTACTTTTTTCTTTCTCTCTTATATTCAGTTCCTTGTTAACGTTACTGATTGTGAAAAAAAAAATAAGATATGTATAATCTTCGAGAATGATAAATATTCAAATTATTTATTTTCTCTCAAAGCCGTTGTTCAATAATTCTTAGCCTCTAAAACATCATTCATCTGAACAGCTGCTCCTTTTTTATTTCATTAAAATCTCAATTGTTTTTCTTCATTCATTTGGATAAAAGAGGAAACAAATTAAAATCTATGAATTGTGGAATCAATTATTTTTCAAATTAATAAACAAATCCAACTCTGCTCTCCACTCTTTTTCCAACTGCTTACTTTGTATGTTTTACTCGATGCACTCGATTGGAAGAGCAAGTCACGTGGTATATCCAGGTGTATAGTCCTCTCAGCCAAAGAATTGCCTTCGGGTTTCTCTCCACTCTTCGATGAACGCATGCGCAGAAAATAGTTCGGTCACAAGTAAGTATCTGCGCATGCGTTCAACGAGGAGTGGGGAGGCCTCGGGTTCCATCGTCGAAACCCGAAGGCAATCCTTTGGCTGGGAGGACTATACGTGTGTGCATGTGTTGGGTTTCGATGGATTAATTTCCATTCCATCGGAACGACGCAGAGTATTTTTTTACAGATATAAAATAAATGGAGAAGATTAATTTACGATGAAGATATGATTTCGTGTAATTCATATAATCAGTGTCTCATTTCACTCATTATTTCCCAATAATCGAAGAACTGAATGACGATTAAGAAAATCTGGATTTTTTTTTAAATTGAATTACGAATATCTCGGAAACGAGTGAAACGAGAGGCAAATTTCAAGAGACCTTTTGTGTAGAGAATTTTATTGTCTACAAAAAAGGTCTCTTGATAAATTCACTCAAGTCTGATAATCGAGGAATTTGTTGCTTAGGAGATATCATGGAAACGAATGGCTTCATGATAATGTCTCTGATGTTTTTTTTTGTAAAAAATTTAATTACCTATAAAATCAATTACTTCACAAATCTCTCCAGGCACTGCAGATCGAGTGATATATGGAAAATACTGTGAAAACATTTCGTTGCCCTTCAATCTCAAAATATTCATAAACTAAATTCAAAGTTTATAATTCATTTGAATTTGTGTAACTTTGTAAGTAGCGTCTTGTTGATTCCAAACTCGTCTTCAGGATTTCTTCAACGTAATCCGCGTGTCCCTGACTGATTAACTTCACCCAGTAACTCTGCACATTGTTCTGGAGTTCCTTCAGTTGAACAGAATCCTCAGTTTCATTCGAATTTTCACTCGTCACTGAAATGAATTATTTTACTAATTTATTGAAATAATAATGTTTATCGCTTTTTAAAAAAATCTAAATTGAAAAAAGCTCACGATTGTGCAACTGATACATCATTTCCAGGACAGTAGAGATATCCTCGACATTAACGATGAATCCGCTTCGTTGGAGCCAAAAAATCAGCTCTACACTTTGATTTATGCACTCAACTATCCTCTCCTCCGTGAAAGCAATCATTCTCAGATTCTCTAATACTTTGTACGGTTGAATTATCCTAGTCAATACTCTCGCAACAGCTCCATCATTTTCCACAATCCCACGAACATTCGGAGCAGAGATTTCGAGAATTTTAGATAGAATCTCCAACCAATTAACGATTATTTTAATCTCAGCGTGAGTGTGAATTTCATCGTTCAATTTTTGTGGAATTAATTGGGAAAATGCCTCAATGACAGATGACAAGAGGTTTTTCATATTAAATATTTCTTGAAAAAAACTCTTACTCGAGGCTTCAATGTGAATTGTTGATTGCACCAGATTTAATGCAGATGCCAATAGATTCTCTGGAAGAATTAAATGTTTGAGATTTTATGGAGACATTTATGGGCTAGAAAAATGTAAATAGATTCTTTCTCTATAAATTCATATTCACCATTTGTCGAACTTTGTAAGATGAATATCAATGTATTCCCAATTGATTTACATTCTCTCACATGTTCAATCCACTTTTGACACGGATTTTCACTCTGTAGATTACAAAAGACTGTCTGAAATATTCTCAAAAGTTGAATCAGAGTCTCTGCATCATTGCTCGATAATAAATTCATCAATAATTCAACGAGTTCTTCTCTCTCTGCTATTTGACCAAGCACCTCAGTTTGACATGACAAATTCCCAATTATTCCTACAATAATTTCCTGCAGAGATCAATCAATGGTTTCATTGAATAAGAAAATTGAAATTGTTAGATTAATAATTGGTACCGTCATTCTATCATTGGTTGAGATACTAAGAATATATTCTGCTATTGATAAAAACTGATTGTCAATTAAGAAAAATACAATGTCCTTTTCTGCTGTCATGTCCCAAAGAAAACAGAGTTCATTCTCGAAATTATCAGTCCATTCAATTTCCTCAGGTGCCTGTGAATGAAAAGTCAATTAATTAATTAACTTCGTATCTTTATTATTAATGTATTTGATTTTACCTTTGAGAGAGAAAGAAGTGCTTTCAAAATCCATTTTGCACTGTATGCTGTGTTTCCAACAGTGTCACCTTTCATAATAATTTTTTCATCCTCATCAATATGTTCTGATTCGATAATTGATGATAGAACATTGCTGTTATTCTCATCTTCCTCTTCACTTATCATTTCTTATAAATATGGATTGATACAAGTTATTCCTGGTTTTTGTTTATAATTCTGCTCCACTGGCGTTCCTGAAGGAGCAATATCTAATTAGCTGTACTTTATTAAATTTTGAATAAAAGCAATTACCCAAACGTTTGTGATTTGTTTGAAAATGATTGTTATATAGTTTTTATTGTTTGAGAGTTAATGGTTCAGTTATTATTAGATAATTCGACTGGCCATATTAAATTCTTCTTTATCGGCTACATGCGCTCGGTATAGCAGTGCGCATGCGTGACTAACAACTTTGCCAACGGCCGCTAGAGAGCCAGACCCAACACTTTCCGATTTTAATTACTAATATATAATTAAACAATTGACTCTCAAACGATTTTAAGAGCACTACAATCACCTGCAAACAATTCACAAACGTTCTAGTGAATTTAATTATCAATATCATAATTTAAAAAAAAAATTGGGGAATTGGTTTCTGCTGGAGCACCCCCGATCTTTCACTTGACAATGAAGCCCGATGGCAAAAAGTTCGATAAATCGAGATTCAATGAGAGGGGAAATGAGAAGAAACAAGTGAGAGAGAAGAAGCCGTTTGACAAGAAAAAATACAGATTGCAGAAGTACAGCAACAAGTACAAAGGTGCGCAATTTTAAATTTGAGTGTTAGTTAGGTTAGGCCACGTGATTCATGTCAACAATTGCGAACGGTTCTGATGACTTGATTGATTTTCAGTTGAACAGTGGGAAGAGAGAAAGAAGAAGGCTGTGTTACGTGGATTCTACAAGGATCAAGAGAGAGAGGATAAAAAGGCGCCAAATAAATTTCCTCCGAAAAATTCAGATGACACGTAAGTCTCTAGAATTTTATTGATTGAAACCCCATCGATTTTGCGGATTGATTAGAAAATTATTTTGACCTTGCAGAACTCCTAAGAAGAAGCCGAACGCTTTTTTCCTAGCGAAACTCGAGTACCAGAGGAAGTTGGAAGAGAAGAAACAGAAGAAGGAAGAAATCTTGAAAGCCAAGGAGGAGAAAGAAGAGGCTCTCAAGAAGTACCAAGAGAAGCGGACGGAGAACTACAAAAAGCTTTCGAAGAAGACGAAAAAGGGACAGCCAGTGATGAAGGACCGGCTGGAGATGCTTTTAGAAAAAATTCAGCAGACAACTTGACCTGAAATACCGAATATGCAGTTTCCTTGAAATGTATCAGAGTCCAAGAGGAATATGGAATTTTTTATGAGAAGATTTTCATGAATGAATTAAGAAGAATGCGGGGTAAAATTGAGATTCTCATTAGAAGACCTGAGATTGTCTTCACAAATGAAATGTTTATAATCAACTTAATCAATTAAAAAATAAAGATAATCTATTTTTTAAATCCATTTTTCTCTCATGAAAATTCATTTCTTAAAATCCGAATTGCCACGCATGCGCAGAATGCAATAAACGCGTGCGAGTACGTAGAATGCGCAACCGACATGACCCAATGAGGGCACTGTATTCCCTCTCGTTTCATCGTCCAGCCGTTGAAGGAAAGTTGGAGCCAGTCAGCGGTTGCAAATGGCGACAGCCACTAAATTCGTGGCACCGACTCGCGTTTAGTTAACGCCTCCCCCACCCCGGTTTTCATTATAAACGCGACAAAAAAGTTCGCGAGTAAATAAAAATTTTATTAATCGGTAGGTAAGAAAATTTATTTATTCATTGATAAAGTTTGATACATTAAATTTGGGAAAATGCGAGAAACTTTGGGCTTTCGAGAGGAAAAGGATTTCGTAATTTTCACATTTTCTCACGTTTCACCGACACCACAATTTTACCTCAATTCACCATTTTTCTCTCTCAACTCAGTCATTCACATTCCATTGAATTTATACACATCATCAGCATAATTAATACTGAAATAATTCGTAAATTCGGTGAATTAATTGGCTTGTGGAGTAGGTGGAGAAAAAAATCCACTCTACGCCGCTCGATCTTTGACTTTTGGGTGTTGCGCGCGCGGTTGTTGGACACAAAATCGCTGTCAAAAAAATTTACATATGTGTATTGGAGAAAGAATAATCTCAATTATTGTGGTAAATTAAAAATTTAGGTCGTACACAAGTACTGAGTACATGAAACCTATTCTCTCAGAATATCGTATGAAGTCTCTTAGATTGTATGTAACCACTTTAATCTCAACAATGCATTAATAGAGTGGAATGACAATTTTCAATGCATGCAAGGTGGTCGTAATCGAGTACAATATGACCGTTATATTGATTACAATTTTCAATAAATTACACGTTATTTATTGAGAATTACAGATATTCAAAGTATTACATAAAAAAAAAATCTCTCAACTTTTTAATAAATTGGAGAAAATAATCACGATTAATCCATACTAATGCTTGTAATTTTATTAATCAGGTGGTCCAGTGCCGAAATAAAAACACACAAAGATGCCAGCGGTACGTGGGGATGGCATGCGTGGACTCGCCGTATTCATTTCGGACATAAGAAATTGTAAGTTATTGAATTTCATTGATATTCACGTTCTCTCAATTCCACTCTTTAATTTTTTGTAAATAACTCTGGATTCGAGGGAGCTACGGAAATTTATCAGGAGACCTTTTTTGTGGAGCAGAATGAGACCTACAAAAAAGATCTCCACGAAAAATGCTCTATCTCCTTTAGTTTCCAAGATATCCTCGAAAAACCGAGAGAATCTAAAAAGCATTACTTTTTCATTGAATTTTACTTGGGAAATATTTTTATTAAAATGAATTAGTGTGACAATTGTAAGCGATCAATGCTCATTTTACTCCAGCCTGTTGGTAATACACACAATTGCTACTTGTTTAGATGCATGTGTGGCCTCATTGATGATATTTCTTGGTCTATCCCAACAAGTAGAGATGAACTGTCATTGAAATTGAGCGGAAAGATTCAGTGTCCCGCTTCGTATTTTTTTTAGCTCATTCTTTTTTTCTCTTGTGTCTACGTGTTTATGATGCAAGGGGGGCGGAGCACTGATACAGCACTATCTTTTTGATAGAGTATATTTTACGAATGATTTTTCATTTTTATTTGCATCAACACGCCTCGCTTTTTTAACAAGCAAAATCAAATAATTTGATGAAGAGAATGGTAATTTTCACATTATTAATGAAATGATTGATCAGTGTAATTGAAGAGGAATTGTTATTTACAAGGTCGTTGTTGATGAATTTTTAATACGTCATCTTAAAGGTCAGGCCAAGTGGCACTCTGCCATTAGTGCTTTCCCCATCCCTTTTCTCCTGCAATGCATTGGTTGACTTTTGCCTTTACATTTTACTCTGCGTTTGATGCTCCGATGTGATTACACATTCGTTCTTCATCTTGATGAGATGTTACTATGTTAATGAGGCTTTCATGCTTCGATTATCCAACGATGACCACGATTAATCCATCTTCTTGATTGATCATGTCGAATGATCGAAGGAGATGAGACGGAAAATTATGCATTAATTTACTAGTCAATATCTCGGAAACTCATCTTTTTCGGGTGAATTTTATTCTATAAAATTTCTCCATTAATTCCCCTAACTCCAACAAATCTATTTTTTTTTTGTTGAATTATTAACTTGATGATTGATTCACAATTAGGCAAGAGTAAAGAAGCTGAGATCAAGAGGATAAACAAAGAATTGGCAAACATAAGAAGCAAATTCAAAGGCGATAAAACATTGGATGGATATCAGAAGAAAAAATATGTCTGCAAATTGCTGTTTATTTTTCTCCTTGGACACGACATTGATTTTGGCCACATGGAGGCAGTTAATCTACTATCATCAAACAAGTACTCGGAAAAACAAATCGTATGTACATTGACTTACTCATTTTTTTAAAATCAATAAAGTGAAGTAAACGAGTGGAGTTGGTTTTATGTGTGGGCGAGATGGGGAAATTCTTGTATAGGATAATTGGGGCTTCAAGAGAAGACTATTACAAGAAATTCTCTATTTCTCCCTTCACTTTTTGCAAATTTTCCGTATTATTTCATTTCACCATTCTACTATTATCTTCAAATTAATTAAAAATTCAAATCAATTCCATCAAGTATGCTAATTGTAATTAATTATCCACAGGGATATCTCTTCATATCAGTACTAGTTAATACAAACAGTGATCTCATTAAACTCATCATTCAAAGTATAAAAAATGATCTTGGATCACGTAATCCAATTCACGTGAATTTGGCACTACAATGTATCGCAAATATTGGAAGTAAAGAGATGGCAGAAGCGTTTGGAAATGAAATACCAAAGCTCCTTGTTTCTGGGTAAGTTTATCAATATTACAATTCTCTTATTAGAAGAAAGACAAAATTTACACTCAACAACACATCACAAATACATTATTTCCACGAATTCCTGCTAAATGGGATCGAGACGCCTGGATATTAGGTAAAAATTCACAAGAATTTATTTCACGTAGAAACGTCTTATTTAATTTCAAAGGTATCCATGATCCTTTTAAATCCCAACACTTCTTGCTGAATTATTCCTCAATTCCAATCAACAAAAATCGTTTACATGATTTCATATGACACAAACATTCCGCAAAAACCATTAAAAAAAACTAAACAATCCAAACTAATCTCTCGATGACTCCCAGGGATACTATGGACGTTGTGAAGCAGAGTGCAGCCCTCTGTCTCCTCCGTCTTCTCCGTACAGCACCAGATGTGGTACCAGGTGGTGAATGGACATCTCGCATAGTCCACCTTCTGAATGACCAGCATCTCGGTGTGGTAACAGCAGCAGCATCTCTCATCGACGCCTTAGTGAAGCGTAATCCCGAAGAATACAAAGGCTGCGTGAGCCTAGCAGTCTCTCGACTGAGTAGAATCGTCACATCAAGCTACACAGACCTGCAGGATTACACCTACTACTTCGTGCCAGCACCCTGGCTCTCAGTAAAACTCCTGCGATTGCTCCAAAACTACACACCACCAGCCGAAGATCCAGGTGTACGTGGTAGACTGAACGAATGCCTAGAAACAATCCTAAACAAAGCGCAAGAGCCGCCAAAATCTAAAAAAGTGCAGCACTCGAATGCCAAAAATGCCGTACTATTCGAGGCAATAAGCCTCATAATTCACAACGACAGTGAACCAAATCTACTAGTACGTGCTTGCAATCAGCTTGGACAATTTTTATCAAACCGTGAAACGAATTTGCGTTATTTAGCATTAGAATCAATGTGCCATTTGGCAACATCTGAATTCTCTCACGAGGCTGTCAAAAAACATCAGGAAGTCGTTATATTGTCAATGAAAATGGAGAAAGACGTGTCAGTACGCCAACAGGCTGTTGATTTATTATACGCAATGTGTGATAAGAGTAATGCAGAAGAAATTGTACAAGAAATGTTGAATTATTTGGAAACAGCTGATTATTCAATAAGAGAAGAAATGGTATTGAAAGTTGCTATATTAGCTGAAAAATATGCAACTGATTACACGTGGTATGTTGATGTTATATTGAATTTAATAAGGATAGCTGGTGATTATGTTTCTGAAGAAGTTTGGTATCGTGTTATACAAATTGTTATTAATCGTGATGATGTACAGGGTTATGCTGCTAAAACTGTTTTTGAAGCATTACAAGCACCAGCGTGTCATGAAAATATGGTTAAAGTTGGTGGTTATATACTTGGTGAATTTGGTAATTTAATTGCTGGTGATCAGCGTTCATCGCCAGCTGTACAGTTTCAATTATTACATTCCAAATATCATTTGTGTTCACCAATGACACGCGCATTATTATTATCAACTTATATTAAATTTGTTAATTTATTTCCGGAAATAAGAGGACAAATACAGGATGTTTTTAGACAGCACAGTAATTTACGTAGTGCTGATGCTGAATTACAACAGAGAGCCTCGGAGTATTTGCAATTGAGTATAATAGCCTCTACCGATGTACTAGCAACTGTACTTGAAGAAATGCCAGCATTTCCAGAACGTGAATCATCTATATTGGCTGTTCTTAAGAAGAAGAAACCTGGTAGAGTGCCGGAAAATGAAATCAGAGAGAGCAAGAGCCCTGCACCAAATAATAATCATCATGGTGAATCAGTTGCTGCTGTTACAAATGTTAGTGTTAATAATACGTCTGCAGATTTGTTGGGATTGTCTACACCACCTTCATCACAGCCTGCTAGTAATACTGGAGTGTTGCTTGATGTGCTTGGAGATATTTACATTATGCCGAATAAAGTTGGTGCTACTAATGGTGCACAGAATACGTACAATCCAAAAAAGTAAGTAGTTGAAATGCATTCAGAAGATTTTTTAGAATATCTCGGAAACGAGCGTGTTTAGAGGATTCTATGTCTAGAAATTTTTTGTAGGGAATTTTGTTGTGTACAAAAAAGGTCTCTTCATAAATTCTCGTAAAACCGACGACTCTAGAGATATCTACTAATTGATTGGAATTTTATTTTGAGAGATTTTTAATTGTATTAATTGCAATCAATTTTTTTTACAATTGTTTAGATTCGTCTGTAAGAATAACGGAGTACTGTTCGAGAATGACTTGATTCAAATTGGTGTTAAATCAGAGTTCAGACAGAATCTCGGCCGCATTGGCTTATTTTATGGCAACAAAACGCAGTATGCACTTAATACTTTTCAAGTACAGCTCTCGTGGTCCGAGGAAAATCAGGCCAAACTTGCTGTTCAAGTTAAACCAGTTGATCCAGTCTTAGAGGCCGGGGCTCAGATACAGCAAATGATCAATGCTGAATGCATTGATGATTACAATGGTAATTTAAATATTTTCATCTTTTCTCATATTAATTAGTTTCATAAAATAATTTAATTCAATGATGAAATTAATTTACAGATTCACCATCCATACTTATATCCTTTGTATACAACAATGTGCCACAGAAAATAACAATGAAATTACCATTGACGATAAATAAATTCTTTGAACCAACGGAAATGAATGGAGAATCATTCTTCGCAAGATGGAAGAATCTCGGAGGGTAAATTCAATAACACAATTAATTTAATCGAGTGCATAAATTATTATCTCTGCAAGAAAAATCAATATTGATCCATAAACATTCTTGTTTGTTCAGTGCAAATCAACAACGATCACAAAAGATATTCAAAGCACAGCAGCCAATGGATCTTCAACAAGTACGCACGAAATTACAAGGATTTGGTATGCAACTACTCGATGGTATTGATCCAAATCCAGACAACTTCGTTTGCGCTGGTATCGTTCACATGCGTGCACAACAAGTTGGCTGTCTCTTGCGCCTCGAGCCAAATAAACAGGCACAGGTAATCATAATTTTCATGATACTTGAAATGAAAATAAAGGAAATTGCCCTCTGTAATAGAGTCCATCATGAAACTTTCCGCATTTCCATCAAAATTCAAAATAGCTCCCAACACTTGTAATGAAAACGCTGAACTCGTTATGAAATTAATGAAATTTTTTAATTCACCAGATGTTCCGGTTGACAGTACGCTCGAGTAAAGAGACGATGTCAATAGAGATCTGCGACCTCCTGGTGGACCAATTTTAAAGTTCCCGAGGGATTACAATAACACAATATCCAGAAACATTAACTGTTACCAATGTTCTGTGTTGATGCATCGAAACCCACGACACTCCGTGGGGAATTTCATCGTAATGCTCACTCTTATCCATAAAAAAATAACGGGGAGCATTGTTATATATAAATTCGGTGATGTATCCGCATGTACCCAAGATTATACTCATTAAAAACAAAATGCCACATAAACTCCGCAATGAGAAACGATCACTGGTGTAATTAAAAGATCTGAAAATTCGATCAAATTAATTATTCCGATCAACTCATCACGATCAAATGAAGGAAAATTGCGTATCTGGCCGAAATTGATGAATAAACGAGCATAAAAGACGTAGATTGGCTACCAAGGACAGTATTAAGTCCGTGAATTTAATATTCTAATGAAATCAGTTTTTTTTTCATTCATTCATTTAAATTCCAATAATCTCTCATTGTTTTCTGTAGCTTCCTCTCATTTTTAATTTCACCACCGCTAAGCACGAAGGAAGATCAACAGATTATTCAATCATTCATTATTTTGATAGGAAAATGAAAAAAAAAAAAATCCTGCGAGTCTTCCTAATCTGGCTTAGCGGTTTGTGTCTTCTGAATGTATCATTTTTCTCATCCATTATTCGTACTCTCGCTTGAATTTTTCTCTGTTAAAAACGAGCGGGCTATGTTTCTGTTTTTTTTCTTTTTTCTTTGCGCGAGTGTGACGAATAGATGTATGTTAATGTTAATTTACCCTTAAGTCCAGAATATTTAATGAAGCTCAAAGAATAGGGGATTTTTTTCTTTTATATTTCTTAGTTCAAATCAATGTTTAATTTTGTCCGAATTAATTAATCCCTTTTTTTATAACTTTTCATTCGTGGTGTCAGGCGTTAATCAGTCAATTCGTTTATTTTTTATTGAATTTTATGAATATTTTTTTTCTTTTTCGTTGGAATAAATTGATGAGAGCCTCGAAAGTAATGAATTAACGAGAAAAAGAAATAATAAACACCTTGTAAAGGCTAGTAACATAATTGTACATAAATGTCACTTTGATTGTTAATTGCAATCGATATAAGAGATTATTGAAAATGAAATTTGCGAATCACTTCGCACTCAATGGAGAAACCATTCTCACTGATTACTGCGCTTCTTTTTTCTTTCTGTCTATCATTATTATGTTTTTCTTCATTTTTAATTTTTGCTTGCGTGTTGATTGAGTGTTAATTAAAGATAAAAAGTAGGCGATGTCTATGATGATTTTTCCCCAAGATGTATGTATATTATTGTTCTCTATTTTCTCCCCTGAATGTAAAAAAAATTGTAGACACTCGCTTCTTCACATCATTGAAAAATCGTCGAAGAATTATTAAATAATGGGAATTCATTTTATTTTCCATTTTCAATTCATCGGAAGATTAATTGAAAAATTGCGTGCACATTGTATTGTAAATGTCTCGAGAGAAGTGGGTTTCACGAGAATTTCTTCTCTAAATTCACTCGTTTCGAAGATTATGCAAAAAAATGTAAACGAGAAAAATTCGAATTATCTTTCCTCACCTGAAATTACACAGGATATTAAAATTGATAAAAAAATCATTCGATTTTATTTTTTAATAATTATTATTGGTCTAACATCCGGTAATTAGATGGATAAACCGGTTGAACTGGCCGTACACACTGAATCTCAATGCGTTAACATGTTAATAAAATTTCAGTATCTTGATAATCTACGTAAAATTTGAAGGAGAATAATGAAATTTAAATGAAAAATTAAATTAATAATATTGTTTAATAATTTTCTTTTTAATTTAATGAAATTTTGTCAAAAGATAATTTTCATTGAACTTTGAAACAGGTATTCTTTATTGTACAAAGGATTTCAAAGAATGATGAAATGAAAGTGAATATTTAAAAAAAAATGAATAATTAAAAAAGAAAACTATACTTGAATTAATTCATGCTCGTCATATATTTAAATATATAAGGAAAATATATATGTAACATGAATTCGTATATACAAATAAATATTTCAATGGCAAAAATCATTAATTACGAGTGTGAAAGATGCACGATTTCAAATTTATGTTGGCTCGTGGAAAAATGAGGAATTATTTAAATTGAATAGTGATTTATTGACGAAAAGTAGTGGGAGTAGATCATTTTTTACAAATATCTCGGAAGCTATTGAAGATACGATCTTTCTCACTTCAATTCCGGGATATTGGAGAAACTAAAAAAAATGAAATCTCATCTCATTTCACTTTTTCCCTGATGAATTATAAAACAAGCGATAATTTTCAAAGATTTATCGATAATTCCTGGGTTTTGTCTCATATCAGTTGCTCTGTTAAATTTCAATATTTTTTTCCATTGAAGAGAATTTGAAAATGAGTTGAATAAAATTATTGTTGCAAATGAAGAGAGAGAAGAAAAAAATGTTACAATTGTTTAGTGTAATAATTGAGTAATTTTTCTTTTATGGTTTAGTCCCCATTGTACATGTATGTTTGTAAGACACTATTGATTTATATTATTAAACAATATAATATCTCGTACACATGTTGCATTAATTCCAGAACAAATCCATTATTGCATTTTTTCTCAATTTCCCATTATGAACATTATGGGGGTCAAATGTCATTACAAAGTCATGTAATAATAATTTTAAAGAAATTGAATGATAATAATAAAAATGGGATTACAAATGAGAACAAAAATTTGAAGAATTCGTGTGTTTATGACATAAAATTGTGTGTTTACAGGAGACAAAGAAATTTTAAAAAAATTACAGTAGTCCTTACAAATTAAGCTCGTACAATTTGAAAGTGAAATAAGACTGCCCATCATTTTTAAATTCATAATAATCATCACAAGCTTATTAATTAATTAAATATCAATATGAGATAATTCAATTTGGCTTTATCGTGAGTTTTCGTTGATTATCTCTGAATCTGATGGAGATATGAAAAAAATTAAGACTTTCGCTGTAGAGGAAAATTATTAACAATTTTTTAAAATCTCACATATTTATCGAGATGTCCGATAAAAATCGAATAGTCACCGATTTTCACAAATTAATTAATTTTTCCATTAAATCTCCAATTATGACGGAAAGTAACACGAAAAATGTGGAGAATTATGAATTGCAACTGATTCTACGAATCGATGATAATAATTAAATAAGCTTTGAGCTTTCTGTAATTGCTGCCATTATTTAATTTTAGTTTGGCACTAAACTTTTGCATTGTTGGCTTTAAAATGAAGAACACTCATACAATTGTCATTATCGTCATTCTTTTCATTGACTGTTAAATCCAGGCTCCTTGACAATTGTACGAGGGATGAGAGTTGAAGAATAAACCGATGATTCAATAATTGATAAGCTCCCAATTACCCGCATGCGGGATTGCCGAACCAAATATAATAATTATGTTGTAATTAAACATTTGAATAAATATTAAAGTATATATATTACACTTAAAATTAATCTACACAACACACATCTAAATTTTTATCTAATTTTTTGAGATCTTCGGAGTGATGCGAGTAGAAGAGAGATGAATTTTTCTGAGTTCTACTCATTTTTCATCTCTTTGCTATTAATTTTAATGAGAAATTGTAATTGATTAATATTTAATTGGCACTAATTTAGTAAATGAATTCTGTGACTGCAATTAATGATTTTATTGAGAGAAAAATTTACAATTATTTCTGCACTTGTTATTGTTAACGCAAAAAACCTCGCAGAATTAAAGAAAAAACACACACACAAACACATAATTATTAACATTAAAAAAAGTGCGTATGAGCTGAGTAAATGTCTTTGGTTATATACAAGTAAATTGTATACGTGATCAAATAAATATATACACAGATACAAAATGTTATAAACAAAAAAATGGAGATAATATAGATAATTAGGGAATAGGTGAAAATGAGATGAGTTGATTGTATTTAAAAGTTAATTTTCTTGAATATTCTCGGAAATTGAATGAGATAGAGAATTTTTCCTAAAAACTAATTTCCCAGATGCAAATCCATTTTCCAAAAAAAACATTTCAAGTCCCAAAATATTCCCAAAAAAATCAGTAAACCAGTTCGTCTCGTTTTTTCCTCTTCACCAAAGAAATATATTATATATATAAAAACTGCGAGTGCAAAGTAGCTGAGGAACTGTACATGTTTATTTCTGATGAGAAAAAATTACAAAACAAATTATCCATTTGACTATAAAATAATTTTGTAGTTTAGATTGCGAGAAAATGATTAATTACGAGTATTACTGTGAATTTGAACGGACGAGAAAAAGAATCTTAACTGAATTAGAACGATCAAACTGTAATTAACCAGATCGAATAAATATATATGTACAACTGCTGTTTAGAAGAACGTCTCTTTGACTAGTTTATAAAATCGTAATCAACGAATCCGTCAATTAATTTTATTTATCAATTAATTTAATTAGAACCTCTGTATCGAGTGCTTCTGTGCTTCACGTATATCAGCCTCGATGTCTTTCGCCAGTATTATTTCCCTCTCTTCCTCATTTAATTCATCATTATTCTCATTAACAAGTGACGTCTCTTCGCCTGTGCTTTTAGCATCCTCCGGTGCTAAAAATAAATTACTGTGTCCCCTACATTTTTTATGATAATCAGCATTATCAACAGCATGACGATGACACGAGTCGCAGACAGTGTCGGTTTTGGTTGTGCATGGATGAGCCTCGTAGAGACCTGGTCCACATCTCGAGCATATCCAACATGGCTGGAGACTGTGATGAGGACTGTATGTACCACGTTCGCATTTGCTGCATTCTGTGTCTCTCCCAGGAGCACAGAGGGATGACACACCCCAGCCTGGTGAACATCTCGTGCATCTTGTATCACCCTTGTGGTGTCTGATTCTTGGCCTTGCTTCTGTCATCTGAAACCACAAATAAATTATATTCTATTATTTTCAATGAAATTTCTTCGTTTTCAATAATAATTCTACAAAATTTCCGAAACCTTCAAATATTAAATCGAATTCACTATCCATTTTTGTAGCATAAATTTAATGGTACATTATAAAGTTGAACAGGTGCACAAGGAAAAAGGACGTGAGCCAGCTGACATTGAAAGCACCTTGCACACACACACACACAGGCACTCACAAATATGAATACACAGAGAGTTCCTTCCGCCTCAATTGGGTTTCGGTTATTCGTAGCTACAATACACCGTGTATATTTCAAATGTTACGAGGAATATATCTGTTTTTTAAATGCACAAACTATACACTATGGAGCATCGATAAGGATCCCTGGAACAGAAGTGCCCGGAGGAACTAACGTCCTCTCTTCCCCTTCTTTCTCATTGGAAAAAGAAAATAATAAAGCATAATATAAATCTTCCATTGTGAATTTCATCGTGGGAAGCGAATTCTAAAATTTTACACCCCAAACTTCAACATCTGCCACCCACACCCACTCCAATACCTTCAATTTTATCCTTTCCTCGGTCCTTCGTCTTTTTATAGAGCCCTCTACGTCTTCCGCAAATCGGCAGGTATAATTATCAAGCCCCGGGCTACTGAAAACTATAATTTAGCAGCAGAGGTAAAATGAGATAAGTCCAATTTTAGTTCGGTAGTGAGAGAGATTGAATGAGATAAATTCCTTCGATTTTGAATGAAAATTGCGAAAATAGTGAAAAAAATTAATGGAATTAATTGATTTATTTCCAATAAATTGAATAAAATCGACTTTTCTTGCGTTATCGGATTTTTTTTCAATGTGAAGGCTTCAACAAAAAAATATGAAAAAAATTGGGAGAATATTTGAGTATGCCTCTATCGTTAGCGAATTTTTTTCATTTCATTTTCGTAACGACCGCCATTCTGAAAAAAAAATCCAATTATTTTGTTCCACCTCTTCTCATTTAATTTGCAGGGAAAAATCCTATCTGCTTAATTAAAAGAAATTGAGATATTCCGGTTTCAATGAATATAACGATGAAAATATATTTTCCACCGTTGAGAAAAATCATCGAATCGAAATAACGAGTTCTGGAGGTGAAAAGAAACCATCTGTACAGTAAACCTTCGGCAGGTGTCGAAGGCACGCGCCACCAATCTTCAGAAAACTCGTGAATCCTACACTCAACTGCAGGATCTTCTCGAATCTCGTGTCATTAATGAATGAAAGAGAGAGGAAAAAAAAGTGCATTCGATATTGCTATATTTTTGGAGAAATTTCACACTCTGAGGCATTTTGATCCGATTCGATGATAACGAAATCATTGGGGATGTTATGACCGGTTTCGTTGTGCTCCAGTTTTTTTCAAGAACAATGCACCTTTCATTAAATCATTAACTTTCATTTTTCAACTACTTTTGGGACACTTAATGATTTAATGCGATTTTATTCTGGTTTTTATGTAAATTAAAAGTAAAATCATGAAATTCGATTTTTCAGTTCATCAGAATTTGATCTAATCCCCAGTTTTTTGAAGATATCTCGGAAACTAAGCGAGATAGGGCAATTTTTGTAGAAACCTTTTTTGGAGCTCTTGAAATCCTCTACAAAAAAGATTTCCATGAAAATTTCGATATCTCGCTTAGTTTCCGAGATATATTGAAAAAACTGATGATGAAATACAATTGATTTGTCTGAGAACTTTAGAGTTGTCATTAGACTCTATTTTCTTCAATAAATTCGAGGGAAAATTGAGTCTAATGAATATTCTCCATCCACTCATTATTAACTCTTAATTTAATGACTTTTGTGACATTAAATTATTTAATATAATTTAACCTTGTGTTTTTATATAAATTTCTCGGAAATTTAAAGAAAAATGAGAAAATTCAATTTTTTGTTTTATTGGAATATTCATTAGAAATTGAATTTTTTAATTGCCAATGCCAATTCATGGGGAGCTGTCTGCGATAGGAACAATCGAAAGATAAATAAAGATTTTAATCTTCATTGTACACAGAAATCCAATAAAATTCTGTAAAATAGAGAAACGCGAGAGAATTGTTGGTAAATGTCAAGATAATTGGACAAGTAACATGGACCCATTGGATTTGTTATCTTGTCATTCTCCCTCTCTTTTCCTCAGTCTCCAAAATAGCAACGAGGATCAATCCAATGATTCTCGTTTATTTCGAATAACAATTCACAGTGAAGTGGTGAAACGAGAAAAACCGATTTTTCATCGAATCATTTTTCGTGACTATTTCGCAATAAAAGAAAATAACATTTTTTTCATGAAAAAAATAATTTACAAAAACTTCAATTTTTTCAAAAAATAAAAGAGAGAATTTTTCAATTAAAACTTTTCTATAACTCTAATTTTCCGCTAGAAAACAAAAATAAATTTTAAAAAATCGGAATTATCTAGATATTTTACAAAAATAATGCAGAGAATAGAATCAATTCATATGGATTAATTTAAAAAAAAATCTCTTGACATCAGTTGAAAATATTGAAAAATATTGACATATGAAATTCATATCCCCATCATGCTCAAATAGAGTGAGGTACAAATTGCCCTAGGGAGTTGGTGAGTATTCACTAATAAATGAAAACGACCTTCGAGACTTTCCACCCTCTGGCTAAAATGTTCATGCAATATTTTCAGAATGGAAACTTCGCACGCAGCAGAAAATATTCAACAGTGTGTCGTTATTGAGGAAGTTCAAATGATTATTTTACCCCTTTGAAATTATACATTGGAATATTCGTAATGTAAATTTTCTTTAAAATTCCATGAATAATCTATAAACCCCATTAAAGCCAACGTTAATGCAATTATAAATCTTTAATATTTGATGATAACTCCGGTACTAAAATTTTCCATAAGAATTACAATAAAATGAGAAAAAAAATGAATTGAAGGGAAGAATTGCAAGAAATTCTAAATTTACCAAACGACCAAACACTTGCACCCCTCCCCCATTTCCTCCCCTTAATGAAGATTAACTCAGTCACTAACTCACCGAGGAAAAGGTGAATAAAAATGGTAAAAAAAAGCCAACACCTGCACATTTGCATCGAGTCACTCTGCATCGGACTCAACAAGTTACAACGCCTAGTGGAGACAGTTTGGTACGTTCCTTGCCTTTCAGAAGTCAACGGATTTAATTATTTCCAAAGCGAGTTGAGAGAGGGACTGCACACGTTTCAGTACTCGTACGTAGAGAGGACACACCCGGATGGGAAATAGGGTTGGGACCATCGTAAATAAACTCACCAGACGTGACAAGGATGCAACCGTGTATTATGGGTGTGTATTGTTGTTCCTATTTCCCCTCATACTCTATTCACCCTCCCCCCTTGCTTATCACCTACAACAAATGCACCAAACAGAGCCAGAGTTCCGGAAGGAACGAGACGGGGTCACGCCACAGTGACACATCCGGTTTTTCGTATTGTTAACGTTAAATTAATTATCAAATTGTTTATTAAAAAATTAAATAGTACAGAGTAACCACTTTTGTATTTTATTAAAAAATACAAAAAAAAATTGAATGAATTTCATTTTATCAACAGTTTTTTGAAGATATCTCGGAAACTAAGGGAGATAGAGCAATTTTTGTAGAAATCTTTTTTTGAGGTCTTGAAATTTTCTACAAAAAAGGTTTCTATGAAAATTTCGATATCTCAGTTAGTTTCGGAGATATCTTGTTATTAAAATTTTTGTAATTATTTTCAAGTAATTTTCATGTCAACATGAACGCCCAGATTTCAATGAATACATTCGAATGAGAAGCATGCATGAACGACCTCGTCAACACGAACGTCAATGAATTCCATGGAGATATTGTGAGTGAATTTTTGTGGATGAAAGGGACAGTTGAAAAATGAACAAATGGAGAAGAGAAGGGGAACAAAAAAAATGTGAAGAGAAAATGAGATTTGTCAGAAGTGAGGGAGAGCTCTCTATGTTCTCTCAGGGGTTGACTCTGTAGTCTCTTGATTCTCTCATGTTTTCTACATTTTAAATGCAGTTCCCATGGGTGCACTTTGTCATGCTAATGAGACTTTGGATTTTAAGTACTAAAGAACGAGGTAAAACACTTGAAACTTTTATTTCAACGCTGATTGCGTTTAGCTTTGTTTCTCTCTTTATTTTCAGAGTGAAATATTCACTCTCTAAATGTGAGAGAAGGTCTTTTATTGCTGGATCTCTTGGAAACCTGTTGCCAGGAGGGGACAGTGAGCCGAATCATCGGTTCAACAATGACGCTAAGGGCTGAGATTTTTTTTTATGGGAAAAAAGAGGATAAAGAGCAGAGGAATAAAGGAAGGTGGAAGAGTAAAGTGGTAGGACAATGCCATTTACCATCTAAGGAACAATGGATATAACTCTACTTGCTTCCCACGAGTTTAAAACTCTACCTTCTTCACCTCTATCCACCAGCCCCAGTCACTAGCTTCTACCCTTTTTTTTACAACATTTTCCAAGGTACTTTAAACCATTGACGTTAATAATTCTCATTCCTTTGAGCTCATTTAGGTCGTATTCGCAAATTCAAGATGGAGTTATTCTTATGTAAATAACATGTGAATAGATGGTATCTCCAATTCTTTTTTAATTCAATGCGAAAAATTTATTCAGGGATAATGAAAGTTTAGGAATTGTACCTTCCTTTCGTTCTGAGATTCTGCGGTTTTTCTTCATTTTAAAAGTGCTGGCATTTTTCATTTCATTAAAGGGAATTTCGAATTAATTTATCGGAAAATTGAGATTAAAATTCATGAGACCTTTTCATTAGCGACAAAGCTGATGATAATAAGTTGAGGAATCTTTGAGTGGTTCAGGTCAATCTTCAGATAATTTCATAAGATTGATGTTGAAAATTGAATGAGTTTCAAATTATTCCTAAATTTATTGGAGCATTATGTAACTTCCGGTCGCAATGTCATCATTAATGGGAATATTTCAGGAATTTTCAATAGTCTCATGATTATAACATTTCCCATCGGGAAGTTTCCACTCTATTGTAGGTTTTTGAATAGCCCATGAGTTGAAGCATTCTCGAGTAATTTTGGTATTTTTGATATTCAGGAGTTCTATTTCCGTCGTGATATCTTAAACCGCAGTGATCAATACAACGAGAGAAGAATAGTTATAAAAATGATGAAATTCAGTGTTTTTTCATGGTTAAATATTCGGAAAAATAAATAAAAAAATAATTGATAAAAATAATAATTAACTCCATTGATCATTTCGTTTTAAAAAATAACAAAGAAAAGTGTTGTTTTCATAATTAATTAATTAATTAATTAAATTTTCCGTTTTCTAATAATTTCAAAATTGAGTAATTAATACTATACAATGAAAATTTCATACATTTGTATTAACTGAATAAATTCGAATTCTAAATACGAATCTCAGAGTTTACATTCATTCCACATACGTTACTTTTGTTCTCAATTCCATTATCATACATGACAATGAAATAAAGTACTATTGACAGGTGTTTCTGCATTGAGAAGAAACAAAACCTCTCATCTCTAATAATACATTCCCTTTTTTTTCCTCATTTTATTTTGTTATTCATTATGAATGTTTTCAGGAACAAATGAAGTGGAGAGAACAGAAACAAGTTGAAAATTAGTAACTTCTCATTTCTCTTTTCACAAATGAAAATCTACTTTTTTTAATTATTATTTGCAATTAATTTGGAGGTGATGGTTGAAACCCTTTGATACTCCAATAATTACTGAAAATTAATTTCTTCTTTGAAATAATTTTTTTTTTTTAAATTAAATATTGAACTTTCGATGAAAATTTTAATTAGTTCTCATAGAAAATTCGACAAATTGAAATTGTAAATTATAATTTGTTGGAAAATTATTTAATTATTTAAAATAAATTAATCCTCTGAACTTTCGGATAATTCTATTTACATAAAACAATGAATCAAATGGAAAAATGAGTGAATTTTTTTTTCCTGCGGCGAATGAGGAAATGGAAGACCGGAAAACGATTAAAATTCTCGATAAAATCATTTCAGTGGTTTAATGGACAAATAAATTATTTTTTACAACTGAAGATCAATGTAAATCTGTTTTTTTTTCGCAATTGCAGTGAAAATATTCATCTCCATGACCTGATAAGTTGTTTACAGAAAACTTGCGAAGCGTGTCCTCTTATTTGGCAAACGTCGAATTAACCCAGCAACGACTAATGGGGACAAACTGAAGCGTCGAGACGCCCGGCGCCAGAATAACTTCGATTGCACCAATTAAATCACGTTTTTACGATGGATTAAAGAAAAGTGTTGAAAGAAGTATTAATTCGCGGAAAAATTCAGAGGGAAAAACAAGTACAAATGAGTAACACAATGAAAACAGAAAAATTTAAAAACTGCAAATATTTAAGTAATTAAAGAAAAAAGTTGTTATTTTCCTAAACAATTTTAAGTCAAAAATAGGGAATGGAACCTGATGAAAAATGAATGAAATTTAGAATAACTGTAAAAACTTAAAGAAAAAAATGCCCTTTAAAACCAGGGTTTTTCAAAAATTCCCCAAAAATCGATTAAACTCCAAAATTAAAGCTTATTAATTGTAAATTACTTAATGAATTATTAAACTCACCTCAAGCATCATAATTACCAAGTACAGAGTAAAGAAAATGCCAGCTGCTCTTCTAGAGTACATCTCGACGTATTTTTTAATTACAAAAAATCCTGAAAGCCACTCAACACTTTTTTCAAAAATCCTTACTTTTACTCTCAAATAACGTTACTCGAGTTGAAATGTTTCTCCACAATTCAACAAACTCCCATACATCTGGACAATTAACTTTCCCAAAACTAACTGAGTAGATAGAATTTTGAATTTTGGAGAGCACCAGTGATAGCGATGCTGCTTGTATGCCGGTCGCGTGAGAAGTGAAACAAACGCGAGTATATTCTGTTGCTGGAGCAGCTGCAACTGGGGAATAACACGCGGTATTCTGCATCACGTGGCCCCCAGGTAAATGTTCCCCTTCTCCCTTCTGTCTCCTCCACCACTGCTATTGCCACTCCTCAATCATTCAGCAGGCCTTCCTATCAGACTCCCTAAAAAATTCAATTCCCGTAATATTGCATGTTTCAATGCCTACAGATACATGAAGAAAAAAAACCCTCTAATTCTCACATTCCATGCTGCACTCTTTCACGAACTTTGAGAGTAAAACTCTCCATTTCACTGATTGAATCCTCCGTTTTTTTCAAAAGATAGAAACTTCATAGAAACCCATGAGAAAAATCATTTAATCATCTCTGAGACTGATTAAAGAATTTCATCGAAAAAGCCTCGAATTTTTTTCAGTAATTCGAGTCACTGTATCCCAGTGACCGCCCTCATATAATTTTCCTCTTCAGCTGGCGTTGAACGCAACAGTTCTCTTTTACCCCACCTCTTTCAGCTCTCGTCCTGCTCGAAGCAGCTGACAGGCAAAAGTCGAGCTGCCTCCTGCGCTTCTTTCTAAAAAGCCTCTGGTACTGTTTCTTCAACGAAAAAAAAGAGAAGAGGTATAGATACTTTTTCGAAAGACACAGTGGGTAGGACAGGTGCACAGACGGCACGCGACAGCCGGCAAGCCGCACTCGCCACTCATCCACAAAAGGCCCATGATGGCTCTTTTTTTGGGTGGGATGAGGTTAATACGAGATGATGAGGAAGGTTGAAGCATTATTGGGGCTCTGTGGAGCCAATTAAATTGTGATATTGATTGTGGACTCATGCCTATCGTATTTCTTGTTGAAGCTCTATTGAGGATGTAATGGGAGTAATTATTATTAACAGATAATGTTTTTGGTTTCAACTGGTACTCGAAGAATTATTGGATTTTTGAGAATTTATTCGGTGAATTCAGCTCATTATTTCAAACAATTTGATTTACAGAAAATAAATAATTAAATTTCGTTAATTATAAAGCTTACATTATTGATGAATTTAAAAAAAAATCATTTTCAATAATTCGGATGAAAACAATGAACTAAATACTTCGATTGCATCAATTAAATCATGTTTTGCTTCCGAATTGAAGCTATGTAATCATGACAATTTTCGATTCTAATTTTTTTAATAGAAGATACTTAAAATGGTCTAGAGAGAAAGAAAATGGTATTTTTAGCGCATGTCTGTCTGCATAAAAGTCTTAACTACAGTAAAACGGTTTTATAGAAAAATTTAATATTTTATGGAAAACTTCCTCTCGACGAACTCTATTTTTTAGGCTTTATTTTAAGAGAATCGGATCAGTACTTTTTGAGGTATGTCCATTTTTGGAGAATCATTTTTTAATTGAATTTCTAGAAACTATCCAACTGATTTGATTTATACTCATATATTATCTCAAGTGTTGTCTCAGTTAGATACCTGTCAATTATGAGCTTATTTGCATAATTAGTTCTCGAGTTATTGCTGTTTTAGTGAATTCGTCAAAATTTGATATTTTGATGATGGTTTCGAAGAAGTTATATCAATGCTTCTTAAGGTATTGAGGCTCTGAGTGGATAATAGAGAAATTGAATGAAAAACTTCCATTCGGAAGCATATTGCTAAAGTATTATCAGAAAAAGCTATATCAGTTGGAAAGCAATACTATTATCCACTTGTTTATAATCGATTATGGGATTAAAATATTGGATTTTTTAAGAATTTAGAGATTCCTAGTAATTAATAATTCAGATGATTCCATCAAATAATTTCCAACAATTTGATTTACAAAAAATGAATATTTAAGCTTCATTGTTTATGAAAAACCTTACATTACCAATGAACTTTTGAAAAAATCCTTTTTAATAATCCAGATAAAAATAAATCAATTCGAAAACAAACTCAATAATTATAAATGCATATTAATATTATCGACAAACTCTTAATTACGTAAAATCATCAAATTCAGTTGTTTGTATAATCGATATGATCCCCCGAGGGAACTTCAATATGTTAATGATAATGAGCTCCTGAATTTAATTGTTCCATTAAAATGGTTGAACGAGTGAGAATCGTTTGTGCTTCCCACAGAACAAAGGTGCAATAAAAATGCTGATTTATGCGCCCTTGCTCACGTACCATAATTTCTTTTTTTTCCCCCAACTCAACTGGAGAGTCACTTCCTCTTCACCCAAAAAATTGTCTTCCTCTGTATTCTTCATTCCTCATTCATTCTATTCTCGAAAAAAAAGGGAACAAGTCTCTGATGGGTCATCGGGGTTGGTGCACTTACCCCGGCGAATAACCGAGCATCCTGTTTTTTTTTTGCACCAATTTCGGACATATTCCATAAATTATCCTCGGGCCTCAAAATAAAAATGTAGCCAACTTGGGAAATTCAGTTAAAATGCTTCCAATGTTTCTTTTTCATTCTCTTTAATTTTTCAAATCACTTCTCACTCGGTACGCTTGCATTCTCGTTTATCGCAGTCGATAATTCAGTTTCGTAAATTGTCCTATTTAAAACCAATTCCCATAAACAATTAAGAATTTCCCAATATCAAGACAATTGTAGCCAAATCCCTTTGAATTTTTCAGAGATCATCTCATGAATTCATGAGAAATGCCAATGACTCCAGTTCCAAATATAATTCCCTTCAGAATGATTATTAAATGTTTATTCCCACATTTGCAGAATTAAACTCGTCAATTCGACTAGTGTATTTCTAATTTTGGAAACGTTGATGCGCATGTCTGCAAGCATTAATGCTTGCAGCTCTATATCAGCCACGAGACGGATCGATGAACAAGGGACAGAGAGTCAGTTTTTTTTATATTGTAAAAATGGTTGTGCACACTAAACATTCATGAATCTATGAAAAATAAGTGAACACTGATATTGAGGCTACGAGTCTCTTATTATCACTAGTTTCTTGCACTCGTGACGTCACTGTCAGGGTAATTACGCATTATCAGACAGTATCAGGCTTGAAGTGAAGGTTTCTACTATAAAATTAAGTTGCATGAATTTACAAAATTTTTAATGATTTTTTTTTCCATAATTTTTTAGTTTTCCTTTCATTTTCTCTTGTTTGCAAATCAATTTTTTGCGAGTGAATAATAATGGGGGAATTTGCACAGTGGATTCTGCGTGGAAATCAGAATTAAAAATAAGGGGGAATTGTGTACTAACATTTACGCAATGTGCCCATGACCTGCACGAGCGTAATGGTCAAGGTCAATATCTTATGATAATGAGAGCGAAGAGGATGTAATTTTTTATGGATTTAAAACAATAATCCATGCTTATTATTCTCATTTACACAATTATTTGATGGTGAACTTTATTGAACTGCTTGATGAATTTTAGTTGTGAGTGTTATCAGAAAATAGAGGAATGTAAAATGGGACAAGATATATTCTCTAATGGTTTATTAATATTCTGGTGATGAAATGCATTCAAACAAAATTGGAAATAACATTTTAATCTCATTAGCAATTGTCTATTGTTCTATTCAGGAAAGACTGGGGCAGAACAAAACTGAAAGAAAATAATTCAATTTTTTTTCCAGAGTAAAAGTCCCTCCGGCGAATTTCAAAAAAAGTAACTACAATGCAAATGTTTTCGAGCAATTTTACCATTTTTCCGGATGTACATTCGAATTTCTTTACTCTAACAAAAAAATCTGATTGATTTTTGCTGACAGGTCTGTTTTGACCCATTTTTCTCCACATTAATTCAGGGATGGATTTCAAACCCCAATATGAAATAAATTTTCATCCACCCTGACATTTATCCTCATCAAACTGATTATTTCATGAAAATTTAACACTTTTTAAATGGAAATTGTGAAGTTTTTCAGACAACAGATGAGCGTAAAATTGGGAAAAATGTATTTTCGTAATTAATACAAGATTTTAATTACAAAATGGTGGAAAACTTTTAATGAAAAAAACACGAAAATTCACTTTATCCTCGAAATCATGAATTCAAAAAACCATGAAATAATAAAAATTGTTGAAAAATCCCGAATTATCAAAAATTATAAATTATTCATTGTTAATCCTCGACTGATGAAAATTTTCAATGACTCAGTAGTGAATCAGTAAAACAAGATGATTCAATTCACTTGAAATCAATCCATCATAACTGAATTCACGTGCACATAAATTTTCTTTATTCTCGATGAATACGTAAGCAAGTTCGAGTCGAACGAGAAAAAAGAAGGAAAAAAAACCTGAAGAGAATGAGTAGAAAGAGATTGTCCTTCCTCCTTCAATCAGTGGTAATAATGATTGAAGAAAATTATTATCTCTCAACTGTATTTGGACACTTGGAGTAAGGCCATTCGTTGATTCTGCTTAGTTCAGCTGAATCTTATTTCCCCTTTTTTTATGAGAATAATCCAGCAGGGATTACGGCTTTAAAAACGACCGAGTGAAATGCTTTTCCGCAATTGTGTTGCGTAATTTAACAACTCATGGAGTTTAAACTGAAGAAAGAGGGAGAAGCTGCAGATGGGGACATTACGTTTCACCTGAATAAAGTAAATTGCAGGGAGAATTTGATGTTTTGTGTAAATCTCAACAATTATTAAAATTATTGCACAAATGTTTTTGAAATTTTTCAATCTTCATGATTATTCTATTATTTTAAATCAAATTCTCACGTTTATACGACAATTCCTCAGTTACTGTTGCTTCCACATTTTTTCCTTTCAACTGATAAATAAGTCATTAATACGTGAATTATGAAAAAAAATTATAATCGAGTTAGCCTTGGTCTTAACATTAATTACCATTTTTACATGAAGGCCGTTGAATTATGGAGTACTATCAATAAGAGTTGAGTACACACATTAAAAACACAATAATTCTTTCATTAATCACGTGTATCGTGTCTTTTTTTGAGGATTCATTCTAAACAAGTTGAGACGCATAAAAAAATAATTTAATTCAATTCAATATCATGAATGATAATTTGTTGTTGTTGATTCCAAAGATATTTCCAAATTCTCCAATAGTTTAATTCTCCAGAAAATATTTAGTTTTTTAAATTAATTCCCATTACCATCATTGGAATGAGGAAAAAAGATGGATCTGGAGAATTTTCCCACATCCTACTAGCTTCGAATATCTCAAACGTGACGTTTGAAATTGGCAGGAGTAGGAGAGGGAGGCATCATCCAGCGCGGCCTCCTGAGACTTGCGCTGAAAATCTTTGTTGTCAGTTGTACACAGTAAGTGTATGAAGCCAGTTTTCCGTTAGACAACGTGATCATCAAAACACTGAGAGTCTCGATAAAATCAACGAAATCCTGAGGGATCCGGCTTCAATCCAGCTTCGAGGAATTACGTATGTAATGCCTGTTAAAACATAAAACGAAGTAAACAGTCGTTATCAGTAATTTCCTTGAAACAATGAGAAGATAACTGCATGTGGGTAGTCTTTAATCTTCACAAAAATTAAATGCACAGAATCCGAATGTTTCGTGTCTCATAAAACCAGACTGAATCAATAATCCTGAAATAATTGAATTGATATAAAATTAATTTCTGTTTCCAGTGAATAATACAAGTATCAAATAGCATGGAGCCAACTCTGTGTTGTAACGTTGAGGATGTGAGTACTGAGTGCAATGACCTTAGATCATTACTTGGTAGTATCAAGCGAAGTGATACGTCAATTGAGAGTGACTTGGACAGTGGTTACCAGGATGTCTCTCTGGATAATCGTTCTGTAACACCAGCAATGTCAAAGGATTCACACGATGAGTCTGACACTGAAGTACATGATAATGGGAGTGAACAGGGAGAATCAAGAAGAACAGATCCATGGAGTTACGAGGAATTGATGAAAGCGAGTGAATGGTCATCTTCATTTGGTGAATTAAATTTACCACGTAATTGGAATGAATTGGAGAGAACAAAGAGACTTGAAATACTCGTGAATGAAGTGGGGAGAATCTTTCCGAATTTACCGAAGAGCCTAGTTATTCATGTAGTTGGAGTAATGTTTCCTGGTGATTCTGGGAAACTTCCAAGCGAAGTGCCTGATTGGTTGGACAAAGAAAAGTTTGATAAGGGTCAACGTTTTTCACGTGACAATACTTTTGGTGTTATGTATGCTAATTGTTTGTCACTTTATGTACTTTATTCGTTTGAGGATGGATTAAAGCCAATTATCCTCACTGGACGTTCTTCCGAGCCCTACACTTCTTTTAAAAGGTACATTTTTTAAGCTTCTGGAATGAATTTTAAGAGAGTCTCTTGCTATTCATTTTCGCAGAACATCTAGGAAACTGATAGCTGATTTTTTGTAGTAATCATCCTTTGTGCATAGAAATCAGAGCTGAAAAAAATTATTATAATGGCATTCTTGAGAAATGATATGAAAAAAAGGATAATGAATATTAAAATTATCCTTGAAGTCTTGTAAATTTTTACATTAAATCATAACTGCATAATTGTCTATGTAAATCATGTTATTTTGATGGTTTTATTCAAATTCTGAAGCTAATACCAGAAGAAACTACTGAATTATTAAGGAATTTTCACTTCCTTATTTTTTTAATGGACTTTATAATTTTTTTCTTTTAAAGATTCCTGTCGACAGCGAATAGAGTTAAAAATTGGCAAAGTAGTGATCCATGGACAGAGGGCACACCAGCGTACAGAGATATACAATCTGTCAAGAGATTACACGCCAGTGTCAGAAATAAACTAGAACACTTGAGTTTGTCACAGCTCGATGAACTTGCGAAGATAGATAAACCACTGGCTGTTAAGAGAGAACTATTGTTGAAGGATTTTCATGATGCTTGTCCTGTACCTAAACCAGGACAGTGTCCTTATGCAATACCACAATTGAGAGCTAAACGAGTCAAGAATTTGAATCAGGGGGAAATGTCCCTGACAACATTTGGATTTGTTGGCCTGTTGATTTTGTATCCAGAGTCTTTTGGGATTCACGATGCTACAGAGGAGGATCTTGACGCATTCTGCCATTTTTGGAGGGGCTTGACATATCTCTTGGGAATTTCTGACGAGTAATTTTGAGTTTTTATATAAGTTTATGTACTATTGTATAGAATCATACAAAGTCCTGGACTTGCCCCCTTGAGGACTCAGATGAGGGGGAATTATGCATTGAGGTCACAAAGGACGTGCTGAGTACAATGGACCTCAGAGAGAATTGCGAATGACGTCATTTGTTAGAACATCGAGAGGAAACGTTTGAATCCTCGTTTGATTTCTATGTTTCTCTGTGGATGAAGACATTCGTAGTTTATTGGTCTTTTGTGCTCTGACGGTTTGTTGGGGGGAGTATCATTGATTCCATCTCCTTGTTCTCATGAATCGCATCATTTGTGGGATGATTGTGCTTCGGCATCAACAGTTCCTCTCATTTTCGAGAAAACTCTTCTACTCTTTGGTGCCTATTATTTACGGGGGTTCAAGTAGAGTTTTCTTTACAATTATTAATTATTCTTAATCGAGTAACTGAATTAATATTCATATTTTTTCAGATTCAATTTCTGTAATGGGAGCCTCGAAGAAATTAAACAACGTTCACGTGACGTTCTAAATTTCTTCGTGAATCCAAATTTTCGGGAGATTTCACCTGAATTCGAGCACATGATGAGATGTGTTTATGAAGGACTTAATTTTTACATCCCTGGTACGACATACGATGGTGGATTACTGTACTTGACAGAGTTGATGGGCTTAGATATGCCCCGATTGAGGGCTTCAATGACTTACTCATCTTGGATTAAGCATAATATGACAAAGTGAGTGAACGACCATGAAGTTCACAGACAAATCACCTTCATTTCATCATTAGTTTTTGTTAAATATCTCGGAAACTAAGGGAGATAGAGAATTTTTTGTAGATACCTTTTGTGTAGAGGATTTCAAGGGCTACAAAAAAGGTTATTATCAAGATCTTTCCATCTCGCTTAATTTCCGAGATATTTCAAAAAAACTGATGATGAAAGTCAGTTTCTTGTGAATGAAGCTCAATGGAAATTATTGCAACAATTAACTAACAATAATTTAATGATTTTCATGTTGCAGAGCTGCTTTTCATTATTCCTGTCGTTTCAAATGCATAAGAGACTACTTAAATCGTAGAACACTTGCATCGCTGGATCGTGCACTGGCCTTTGACAGCGATAAACACACTCAATTACGTGAAGCATCGAAAAAAGTAGTTGCAACAATTTTAGCTGAAAAATATAACGATATTAGTCATTGTAATTTATAGCACAAGGTTATTTCCTTATTTTTTTATTTACTTGAGGGATATTTGTGTCAAGGGATTTAGTCTGTAAAAAAGCATTGAATGCATCATATCTAATTATTCTTACTTTTTTAAATCTCAATAGGAGAACTTGGTAATGTGATAGTTCAGTGAGCTTGTACACAGTCTGTGATATCAATAAATCAATTCTCTGGTAATTAATGAACACGATGTATTTCCTTCCTTTTCACTTTGTTTGAAGGATAGTAATTCCATTCAAGTAGGAGCCTGGTGCGAAAGAAGTCTGCAGTGTTAACAGAACATTTTTTTGCATCGCCCCATCTCTTTTTCATAAAACGAATGTCATATCGATACTGAAGGAATCCATATTATCTAAGAAATATTTAATGCCCAATAACTTTTCAAACGTGAAATTTATGAAACCGTCAGGCCACTATTGATCTAACAAATTCCACAAAATTCAGGTATCGGTGCTTCTAAGTTGGTTATTAGCTTCTTCAATTTAAATTAAAGGAAAAGACTCAATTTCAATCAATGTCTAAATTGAATCGCAAGGCCTCATTGAGAGAATCGATATGCTTCGTAAAACCAAAGAAGAAGAAAGCTCCACAGGTAATTTTCAGCTAATAATTCGATATCTCCTATTTTCAATACTTCAATGATTTGTAGGTAGCAAGATTACGTGGAAAACGTTTATTTCGTTCAGGAGCAAGACGAGTACTCGAGTACATGGTTTGGTTCACAGAGGAATTGGAAATTGAAGAGCCAACTGACGAAGTCAGTATGATCCTAGCACAAAGAAGAAAAACTGAGAAAAAAGGGTTAACGATGGAGGTAAAAATTGAATATTAACCCTGACTAGTAATTTTATGAAGAAAGTTCTGAAAAATATGACTTTATGAGGTGTTTAACAAATAATTGGGAGAAGGAGTAGAGGCACATCTTGATTTTTCATGGGAAATATTGCACTTCAGGATCGTTCGTATCTCCTGACCCACGTTGATGCAAGAACTAAAGAAGACAAAGCCTACATCAATGATCTGATAAAAACTCTACGAGCTTTCCGAAAATACCCAGAAGACATTAGGGACTCTCTGTGCTCTGTTTGTGGTTATCTCTACTTTGGATCGGGAAAGGAATTGGTTCGTCAGGATCATCCAGCTCATTGTCTGTATTACATTATCAATGGGGAAGTTTCACTGACAAAGATCGAGCGAGATGCTGTTACTGGTAATTACGGATTGGAATTAAGTGTACTCATTACATCATTGAATTCCTTAACTGGAACGAGAATTTCAGGTGACGAAGTGGAAATGAGTAAAGGCACAATGGGACCTGGTGATGTATTTGGAGAAATAGCACTTCTTCATTCCCTGCCGAGATCGACAACTGTCACAACAAAAAGTATTACTACTAATAATAATTTATTCTAAAGAAAACTAATTGATCATCAACTCGACAGCTCCGGTGGATCTCTTTTACATCACAAAATTGGATTTTGATAGATTGCTGAAGAAAATATTACTGAAGAATTGGAATGTCCTTCAAGATGCTCTCATTACTTTCAACTACTTCAAAACTTGGGACGAAGTTACAGTACGAGAGTGCTGTATTCTCAGTAAAATCAAGGATTTTGGAGCAAATGAGGTGATGAATAGTTTCTAAAAATGTGTATATTTAACAGATTCTTCTATTCATTTTTGAGAGAAGTTTCTCACTAAATTTTGGTTTCTAAAGATCATTTTGGGCGATGGGAAAGGAATGGTGAATTACGTTTACTTCTTACTAACTGGAAAATGTCGCTTAATCGAGCACCTGGTCATCTTTGAACAAGAGTTTTGTAATCATGTTGAATATCAATTATACGATCCAACGAAATATCAATCACCGGGAGAATATAGTAGACGATGGAGTCGAAAATCGGTGGAGGCAGACAAAAAGAGAGATTCGTTATCGGTAATGTTCTCCTCAAAATTCGGTTACTCATCAATTTTTTTAGCCGTGCAACTAAATTCTAGGAAAACGATGAAAATTATGATGAACCTGAAGTGCCTGATTATGCTGCAAAATTCATGTCCCAAAGACCACAAGAAGCAGTCGACACGGATCGTACGAGTGTCGTCACAACGACACTCCAAGACGTTGTAAGTAACTCATAGGTAAAATGATTTTCATAAAAGAAATTATTTAATCCATGGGAAGAGTCATTTGTTTATGGCAATCTCGAATATCTCAAATTATTTCAAATCCAATAATTATAAGTGAATATTTGCGAATTAGATAAATGAATGGCACGAAATTACTGAAGTGGCTGCAGCTCTTTTGAGGCAACCTTCAACTGCATCACAACAGGCTTATCCAGAGGGTGTGAAGACGATATTCATGCAAGTCTGTGAGTTTCATCGAGGTGCTTGTTTCGGTTTGGGTAAGGTTTATTCGTGAAATTTGCGAAAAGTATATCATACAGCATTGAGCTGTTTTTTCAGGTGAAGAAATGAAAAATCGTAGAATTGTATCAACAACTCCAGTGAGGTGTCTCCTGGTACCACGATACTGGCTCTTCGAGCACAATCGTGGGAATATATGGGAGAGAGTGAAGCTGTTCATGAACATGAAGTATCCATCGCGCGACGAGTTGTTTGATAAATTTGTCATGAACAGACGGTAATTAGATGAACAATTTCATTGAAATTCAATAAATATCCTATTTTAAAGCTATTTACGTATGTCAAAGGTGGATAAAGTACAAGGAATCCATGACACGTGACATAATGAGGAAAGGTAGAATGGTTTTCAATAAAACAACGATTCACGATGTGCCTTACTCTATTAGGATTAATGAAGAAATTGATATATTGTGAGGTAAAAAGTATCTCATGTAAGTACAATTTTATTGCACAAAATCTCTCATAATAAGTTGAAAAATGTATCCATCCAGTATTTATCATGATCTGCGAATGTGTGAGTCGCGATTGAGCAATATAATTCATTACGAAATCATGAGTTCAAAAAAATCATCATCAATTGAGTGGGATTTAATAAACATTTATTTATACATAGATTTGCGTACATTAAAGAGTCGACTGTCGACATTGTAAAAAAACTTAAAGAGATTTTCAATAAGAGAATAATTGACAATGTATCTGAATTTATCGGGATCAATGAAAAAATCGATAAACTCCAATTAATATAAAAAATATTTTGAAAAACTTGTTACACATAATCCTTAAGTATCTTCATTAATACATGTGTTTAAAAGTTTTATAAAAACACTTATTTAAGTATAAATTTTATTGCACAAAATTACTCTATAGAGTAGGCAATAGCGAACGATAATGAATTCATTATAATTTGCTCGCAGCTCGAGTCATATCTTCATCATTGAAGATACTTTCAATGGCACCAGATCATATAAAATTGCACGTAAACATTAATAATTCACCATAGAAAGTTCACAATTAAAGAAAAAGGATAATCTCTCAAATTTGTACATGAAACATATGATGATATTAATAGAAACTCATCAATGAAATTTCTAAACTTCAGTTTGTCCAAGTTCCTTAGTCATTAAAACATAACTGGGATTAGTATAACTATCAGAAGCATCTTTACGTAAATCATTTTTTTGTTCTATCATATTAACATAATTTACTTGTCCGCTGATTATTTCAGGAATGTAATTATCGTTGATTGTAAATTTATTACTGTCTCTTCTATTATCAACTTCATCGTGAATCTCCACATCACTGCGATCGAGGAACTTCAGATTACGCGGTGTATTACAGTATCCAGAATCTCTCTCAGCTGAATTATCTTTAGCTGAATTTTTCATTGCCTGCCGTTGTCTTGCGAATTCAGCTCTTCTCTCTTGCACATTTATTGGTTTAAGATAATTATCGTCGTCGCTGCTTTTCAACATCGGCGATAGTTCAACGGCCTCCGAATCAGAATCACAATTCGCAGGTTCCTTCTGAGGCGATGGAAATTGGAAGTGTCCATTTTCAGAATTACCTCTAGGACTGAAGATATTAGAATCCTTGCCACTCGTTGGACTCATGCAGATATACGAATTACCTATCGATGAATTCTCGTAATCAAGTGTGGGCGATGAGAGAGCTTCGTGATCTGGCGCTGACATCATTATCAAATAATCAGTCCCGATCGTTGTATTCATATCCCGATAGGGCGTGTTGAGCTCAAGATAGTGCATTTTCACACGGTCCTCCATCAGATGACCTATGCTGTTGACTAAATCTGTAAATGTTGGCCGAAGCATTGGATTGGCCTTCCAGCATTGCAGCATAATGTTATAGACTTCTTGGGTTGCAAATTCCGGCTTCTCCATTCTGTAGCCCCTAATTAATCTCTCGTATAGTTTCTCAGCTTCTATTTCATGATATGGAGCATTGGCGAGTGTGAAGAATTCCCATAGGACAATACCGAAGGACCATACGTCAGATTGAGTTGAGAATATACGATCTCTTATTGATTCGATGGCCATCCACTTTATGGGAAGAGGTGCATCACCTTTTTTCTTGTAATTATCGTCTTTATACATTGTTTTGGCTAAACCGAAATCGCATATCTTAACGATATTGTCTTCGGCAAGGAGAATATTTCTTGCTGCCAAGTCTCCGTGGAGTACCTGCGCACATAATTCAATAATTGAGGAAAACAATGAAGTAATTGTACATAAATCAATGAATTAATTGAAGTGGATAATCTCGAATAAAAATATTAGTACCTTTCTCTGACTCAGATATTCCATTCCACGAGCAACTTGGAAAGCCCATGACAATAGATCCTGTGTACAAATTGGCTTTAAATTTGAATCCTTGTAATCACCCTTGTAATTAGATCTCCATCCTGGTTGAATTGAATTATTACTAAGTATCATTCCATCTGGTGACATAGTAACACCCTGTGAATCCAGGCCTTGCGTGCAAGTAACCGAGTCGCTATTGCCTGAGCCAACGCTGAGACTACGAGAAAATGATAATGCTGCATATTTTATCCTGCTTCATGTGATAGAATTGACAGGAACGTTGTTAAAACCACAGACCACATGCACCGATTCGTCATCCAAGTTTTGTAATAATGTGAGACCAGATCACCATGAAATTTTATTTGAAATTATACCAAAAGCGTTATTAGGTTTATTCATCGTTAAGGCGAGCACATAGAGTATATTAGTACGATAACATCACTTGGATGATTGAGGAATTTCATAGATTTCTCATTTACTGACCTGTTGTTGCTACCAATGCTTGACGAACGTCTCAGTATTTCCGATCCAATTCTGAGATCAATTTTTCCAGTTTCAGAATCAATTTGATTAATGAATTCAGATCTGTGGCGCAATAAATAATTATGCAAATTTCCGTATCTACAGTATTCAACAATCACCAACAGCTCTTCTGAAATTCAAGAGGACATTGATTAGTTTATTGAAAAAAACATACTCAACAATCATGATGGAGGCACCAGAGGAATACAAACTTTTCGCAATGTTCTTCGTACAAGCACCAAGAAGGTTCACGACATTCAGATGTTTCCCGAGATGAACCATAATCTTCAATTCACTTGCGAGTGCACGAATGAACGTCGGTTCAGTTGTTCCCTTCACCTTTTTAACAGCAACTATAGTTATATCCTCATTTCCATCAATACCACGTGCCTCTGCTTTCATGACAACGCCAAATGCACCACTGCCCAATATCTTTCCTATTCATTGAAAAAATCCTCGATGAATGAAAATCTCCTCAGAAATATTTCTCGCTGGTGGACTTACCGAACTTCAGTCTTTCTATTGGAAATTCCCACTTTTTATCATATGGAAGCAACTCAGCCTGGTCATCGACTGTCAAGTCAGGATTAAGACACTCCACGGCACCTTCTTCGAAGTGGGTTAGACCTGCCTCCATCAACTGCTTCCTCAGTACCTAAAGAATCGAGGTCATCATTTATACACTCAATGCTGATAGGAAATTCATGGAGAAGTTAACGATTTTAATTTGTGATATTTGCTATCAATTTACCCTTTCTCGGTGCACTTTGATGCAGAAGAATACGAGGAGAATCAACATGACAATCATCAGAATGACAACAAAAATAATTACACCAATTGATATTTCTTTAGCTTTGACTGTTATTCGTTGGAAAGTTTCGATCTTTCCATTTCTATTCTCTGCTTTGCAGGTGTAAGTACCACTGACAACCTCTAGCAACTGCGCAATAATGAGTACATGGTCCTCTTCGCGAAAGTCGTAGTCCCTTTCCGACCATTCATGCGTGGACTTGATAGGCACACCATCCTATAATTGTATAAATTAGAATCGGTCATTTTCACTGTTAAATGTCGTCGCGTGAATGATTCATCATTTATTTACCTTCCACCATGTAATAACCGGTTTTGGCATTCCACCAGCGTAACACTTCAATGTAATACCTGCGACTTTATCTACTCCGGCAGTGTAAATATTCTCAGTTTCATTCAAATTCGTCGTATCCAAAAATGTTGGTGGAGATGGATCTGGAAGAGAATTGGTTGAAAAAAGAAACTGAAGTTTTCAGATAACTTGACTTTATTTCATCATCAGTTTTTTTAAAAATATCTCGGAAACTAAGCGAGATAGAGCTATTTTTATGATGACCTTTTTTGAAGCCCTTGAAATTCTCTATGAAAAAGGTATCCATGAAAATTTCTCTATCTCTCTTAGTTTCAGAGATATTTGAAGCAAAGTAATGGTGAAATAAAGTTGATTTGTCTGAAAACTTCATGGTCGTGTTGCAAATACGTTTGTATTTGAAGTTTATATAATTGAGAAGAAGTTTTTCGCAAAATACCGTAAACTTTAAGTGTGTAAACAGTTGAATACGGGATATCTGTATTGGATGAAACTCTGCACGTGAAAGTCTGATCATCGGATTTCTCCACTGGATTTATGTGCAGAGTCGATTGATGGGTAAATGGAGATTGTTCCTTGATGATCTCGATTCGACCTGAAAATATGAAATCCAGTGTTGATAAGAATAATATGCATCTAGAAATAATTATTCTGAAGGTAGGCTTTGAATCATTAGCTCACCACTGGTTATCACAATTGAATCATTCTCATACTGCCATTCTATTTTATCGGTAAAATTATAAGCTGGTGCCGCACACGTGACTCGCAGATCATCGCCAGCAGTGACGTTCTCCGGTTGTGGTTGAATAAGTCCAAATCCTCCCTCAACCTCTGTAAATGAACGAAGCAGTTGAAGGAATCGAGCAATACAATATTAAGATTAACATTGACAGAAATAACACATTACAATAATGTTATAAACTTCGTTAATTTTCTGGGTATTTCTTATTTTGAATATTAAAAAAAATTCTTTTTCATTATGAAGAAATTATTTTTTATGAAATGTTTTTTTTCGTTATACGCTATTCTTTTGTGTTTCCTTCGCTATATATAATTTTTGCTTTGTGTTATCCCGAAGAATAAAGGATTCTGAAATGAATAATGTTACCGAAAAATGCGAAAATAATTTCGTTAAAAATTCCACATTAGTATTCCATAAGTATTTCTCACCGGATAAGACGACCGTATGGGACGTAGAATCACACCCATAAACATTACAAGCTGAACAGTAGAGTTCTCCACTGGTATTCATCGACAGTGTAGCGTTTGAAATAGTCGTCGTCATTTTACGCTGTTCCTCTGATTTCTGAGAGAAAAATAAATGGAAATATCCAAGTTATTCATGCCTGATGTCACACCTCGCAATAAACAGAATAATGGTACAATAACTAACAGGATGTCTTTCAAGCTCTGCACTGTGTGGTTGAAATGTCCAGGTGATATTGGGCGCTGGAAAACCAACAGCTCTGCAGGTCATATTCACTGGTGAATTTGGCATGAAGTATGATTTATTCGGCATTATTTCATCAACCCATGGTTTTGCTGTGAGGCGAACAAAGGTGAGAATTCAATTAATTGTTCTCGAGACCTGAGATTTTCATAAAATTTCCATAAAATTCAATTACATGTGACCCATAAGGTGAAATTGAGTGTCTCGATTGTATGCCCGTTATTTGCCTGTAATTGATAAATTCCCATATCGGATAAATTCAAATTTTCTATTATCAGTGTAATTGATGTGGTGGAATTCTTCATTGTATATCTCGATCCATGAGGCATATGAATTGGTACAGCAGAACTTCCAATTCTAAACCTGTAATACATGATAATTTAATAGTAAAGAGCAGCTCAAGACTAAATCGTTTTTTTTACCATCCTATTGTTTGAAGTGGTGGAAACGCTTCGAAGTGAACGACCCAGGTGACATTATCTCCCTCCGCTAGTTGATAATGCATCTTGGGATTTTGGGGTTTCAGTATTAAGAATTTCTTATTAGAATCTGCAAAAGAAAGGAAATTGGTTGAATCAAATCCATTGATAATTAATTGATAAGAATCGAGTACGAACCATGTAAGATAATGTCTACAGCTGTTGATTTCTTATTCAACGGTATGCGAATTTCACACGTGTATTTTCCCTGATCTTCATCAGTTATATTATTGATTTGTAACACCTGGATAAGGTTTCTTGTCTCGTAATCGATTACTGTCATGTGCCCCTCCTCCGAAACTCTCGAGTCCTGCGAAAAGGGAGTTCTCATTATTTTGTGGTCGAATGAGGAAATTGCCGCCTAGGATAAGTTTTAAAAACACCTCTACCTTCTTTCATGAATATCTTAGAACACCTTACGTATTGAAAGAAACATCAGGAGATCTTTTTTGTAGAAAATTCAATGAGCTATAAAAAAGGTGCCCTGATGAATTCTTCTAAACCTCGTTGTTCATGAGATATTGCCACAATAAGCTACAAATTATAATTAGATTTATCCTACTTTACATTATGCGGGACGATCCACAGTAGTTGCCACGAATTAATTTTCTTCGGGAGGCTGGCACTGCAATTGACCCGAAGAGTATCACCTCGTGTGAGATATTGGAAAGACTCTTTACAACATATCGTTGGTGGACTGATCTCTACTATATCTGGAAAGGAAATCATGAATGAATCAGGGATGAAGACTGTAGCGATGATGAAATATTCTCCAACGTACTATTAGCTATAATGTGGTAGGGAAGGATCTGAGTTGTATCGCCCACCGTTATATAACAATCGTGATAACCCCCATGATTTTGATTGACACGTTTAATGGTGAATCCCACTCTGGGATCGAAGACAACATTTTCGCCTAGCTCGACCACCTGCAATGGAGAATTATTGCTGACTAAAGCTTAAGCATATTTGTTGTCACTAACAAAGAGGAAAACCAAAAGTTCTTACCTGGGCCATTCCCCTTATTAAGGTTACGGTGTAGTTTGGTGACGTTGGTCGACATGGCAGAACTAACGTGTCTCCAATGTTAGTTTCAGGATATAGCGCAGGATTGTCAGTTTCGGCGACGAAGAAATGGTCTTTTGCTTTAGAAAAAAAAGGATCAAACGAGTTCATTATTTAAGAACGTTGAAACGAGTCAAGTCAATTTATCTTTGTTTTCCTCGACTATTTCGGAAACTGAACGATATAACAAATTTTTTATGATAACCTTTCTTGTACCTCTCGTTCTCTCCTACAAAAAAGGTTCTCACTAAAACTGCACTATCTCATTTAGTCTCCGAGATATCATGTGATAACGAGAAGCGTCCCTTCACGTCGCCAAATTTTGTCAGTCTAGTAAAAAAATAGCGTACATTCAACGTAAACATAGATCCAACTGACATCAGTTTGACTGTAAACACCGCGTGTAACGTTGACGTCACGGTCTGCACAGCCATAGTATCCAGTATCACCATAAACCGTTTTTTCTCTAGTTAGAATCGACATGATTTGTTCTTCCGAAATTGTCATTGATGTCTCGTGAATTGGAGATGTTACTATTATCTGTGAATTAATATTTTTATTGTATTATTCACCTTTTTTCATGATATAAAAAAAAATGCATCAGAAAAATTATCACCTGGTCTATTTCCTCTTCATCTTGAGGATAAATGAATTTCACTGGTCCTTTGCTCAAGCAGGTAATTTCAAGACGTTCACCCTCATTTATATACCATTCTTCAGTATCAGAGACAATGGAAGGTTTTTCTCCGAATACATCTGCAAAAAAATGTATCCTTTAATATTCATAGGATAAAATGAACTTTTTCCAGCTATAATTTATAAATAAATGAATAATCATTGAATTCCAGGAACGATTAAATATTACATCAAAATACGATATCATTCTTCAGATAAAACTCTCCAAAATTATTCTAAAAATTCCATTTCTGCGCAGTCCGAGTACAAACTTCTCCCCTCCTCTCCTCAAAAGGAAGTTCTTTCTTTCCTCTCGCGATAAAGGTTTTATCAAGCTACTCTACATCCTACCAAACTGTAAATTAATAATCAACTATCCAGAGCAATGGAGTTAAAAAGGAGGGAAACAACTCTGGTGAACATTTGTTATTAATACCTGTGCACTAGATTGACAAGAACCTTTTGCATTCTTAATTATTCTCAAGAAAAAAAATATACTAAATGTGCATCAGACTTGTCTTATGTTGAAATTTCGTTGAAAATTCTTCTGAATTAATTGAAAAAGAATCAGAAACTTATAAACTCATGAAAGTTCATCAAGAACCTTTTCCATTTTCCCGGAAAAAATCCAATAGTTTCCGGGATATTCGTAGAATTCTACAAACATTTTCCTGACTCTTATCTCCATTTACCATTGGACTACTGAATGATTGGAGGGTGGAGTTTGTGATTCTCTACTTGAGATTTCAATAATGAAATCAGACTGTCGTATCCTGTTTACAGACCATCTGTTACATGCTACTGCAGCAACTAACAATGCCTGGGCGTGACAGTTGAGATTGCCTCTGCTCCTCCTCACCGATAAATTTACATCCCATGGATTTATCAACAAAAATCATCAGACCTGAATCAACAAAGTCCAGATACAACGGTAGCTGCTGTCTCGATTCCTGCGGATTCACGTCGAATTATCTCAATGAAATTCCGAGAAAAATTCATCAATGTTTTTCTGTCTCATTACTAATTGTTATGGATATTTTTATAAATAAAAATGAATCGTTCGTCTATAATTCTGCATTCATCTGGGGCTGAGTAATTTCCAGATGACGCGTACTGATCACGTTTGATGCTTGAAAACACTTGTCGATGCTAATGTATTTGCAGAAACATTGAAATTCAATGGTAAAATGTCTTTCAGGTGCAATGGAAATTGTATATATATATATATTTCATGTCAAGGCTTTTGAGAATATCCTTATCACCAAAATTCAACTGAATATGAGAACCTAATTAAAATGATTCTGGTGATTTTTATATATTCCTAACAGAAGTTTAATACAGAAAAATTGCAACAATTGTTGCCGAAAGAAAATCGAGAAGAAAACACTTTCGTAATAACAGAGAAATCGTTGGTGCGAAATACAATTATCGTAGTTGCACTAAAATCCCATTGCCACAACAATCAATGTCTCTTCAATCTACATCTTATTGCATAAATATCGAGAATCGTGATTCACGTTGTGATTGGAAGTTCATTGAGTAAACTTGATAATAATAACAGTAAAAAAAAAACGCAAAGGGCATCTACAATTAACGTGAGAATTCCAAGGTGAGTCAGAATTTAGTGAAGTGTATTCATTTCTTGCAAGGCCAGACCATGTGGAATGAATAAACGTGTGGTGGGGGGCAGCTGCGTTCCACAGGTGAGAGCGACTGGCAAGATAGTGATTCAATGGAGTACCACGTGATAGCACAGTTACGATAGGATGACAGCGCCTATCCCGATTTTTTGTGTCCAAGCGACGATGGAAAATGAAGTAACTCACCTTCACACTTTGATAGAATCAGAAAAACCAATAGACTTTCTATTAGGTGAGTCATTTTCCTGATTTATCTTCTTAGCACAAATTATCAATTTACATGTTCACTTGCCAAATAATGGACTACTTTTATTATTTCTATCCACGCGTTTGATATCGTGTGAGTTGGAATATCAATTGTTCATTTAACTGTTCAGATACATGCGCTCACTCACTGGCCGCACTTCGACTTCTGGCACGCTGGCAGTTGTAGAGGAAAAAAGAGAATCAAGAGAAACATGTGAACCCCACCCTCGACACTACTTGAACCACTGGAGGAGGTGGACTCTACGTCATTCCAAGGCTTATACCGGTAAAGCATGAGTAAATGTTAACTTGTGGTTTTCAAAAGACCGGTTTACTCTCTTTTATAAGATAAATGTGAGGGAAGTTGAATCAGTTTTGGTTTATCACGCGAGCAAATCGTCACTGATAAGCCATAGATTCTTGGAATATAATTTAAGCTCATTCTTTCTTTCCTCAATTCGTTGGGGATTTTTTGTTTATGGGATTTTAATTAAAGCAGTGGAAATATTTTTGGAAGTTGAGTGGAGAAGGCTTGGATCTATTTATAGGCGTTATGGCTTATTGGACTTATGGAATTTTTTAACGCTTTACTTGAAATGTTTGGGAATGTAGAATGCAATTTTTGTTTATTCAATTGATTAATTAAGTTGGCAAGTACGAAATATTAGGAAGAATGAGGTTTTTGTGATTCGAGTAAACATTACATAATTGCCAGCAGTTTAACGCAGAAGAATGCAATTCTCGTTGTTATTGTATTGAAAATAGGTGCCAAACGAGTGGGTTTAGCAAATTTAATGCGTTACTAAAAAGATATTTCGATAAAATCCCGTAAACTCAATATTTTTCAACATTTTCCCAAAAGAATGACGACTTAATTGTCCAAGTGAACGCCACGTGAATGAATATCATGATTAATACTTATCATTAGAATGAAAATGACATTGTTTTTACTCAGAAGGAAAATTAAATATGTTTCAAATATTTTATTTATTCTTGAATACTAACATTTCCTTCATAATTCAAAAATTTAGATTTCTCTGGTATTTCTTCAGATCTCTTCATTCTCCTCCTTCCTGAACAAACAATTGGAAACACAAAGTATTATTATTTCGTTCTCATATACCGAATAACGAAAATTAATTGATAATTATTAATAATCATGCTTCATTTCATTAATAAAATCAATGATCATACAAACCGATAATAGCTCTTGAATTATCAGCTCCTCCTTTTTTTCATCATAACATAAATGAAGAGCGTTCTATATTAAGTCCAATTGATTCCTGAATTGCTGAAATGGCACGCTGCAAAAAGACAATCATTTAGAAGTGGTGTGATGATTAGAGACTAGATATATTTGATGAAAATCGTTAAATATTCGATGAATTATTCAAAAATAGAAATCACATGTTGTTCATATTTTCAATATCTCTGAATTTACTGGATTTAGAGGAAAATGTTAAGGAACCGTTTTCATGAAGAATTTTATGAACTACAAAAAAGGTTTCTTGATAAATTCTTCTAAATCTCGTTATTTAAGAGATATCTTTACAAAACTTTTTTAGAGAATAAAAATAATGATTTACATGAAAAATGTAATGCAAATTTTACTCACAAACTCGTTGCATTCTACACCACAGATCTCTTCACTTGAATTCTTCAAAGTCATTTCGACGGGTTCAATCTCATCGTTCTGATGAATAATAATAATTATCTCGCTCATGCTGACTCTGTTGTTGCAAGATACTTGGAGGATGCACTGACTCTGCAAAACAATCAACATCTGTATTTATACTGAATGAGATTCCCACTCTGATTATATAATAGTAAAATCACTTAATCTTTGAAGATTTTCCAGGAAGTTTATTCAAAAAAATTGATAAGGTGATGATATTTGAACTTAGTTATGAATCAAAAAACTTGAAGAGTAAATGGAGATAAGATTTCGTATTGATGATTTACTGCGGAGAAGAGTCAATTTTCAGTTCATTAAAATATTCATTCACGAGGCGAGTGAATGAATTGATAAGTTGGAGTATCGTGGTAGGCCGAGTTGGAGGAATTTTATAGTTTCAAGCGTACAAGGTGCTCTTCATAACTAATCTTCGTTGCACTTAAAAAAGTGGAGAGTATTCTCAGAGAGGAATAAAGGAACGTCTATTAAGAGGCAAAGAGAGGTAAAAAGAACCACATATTAAGTCCATTGGTATTACGCAAGTTTGTCTTCAAAATAATCAAATGACTTGTTGAATTTACTAAATTTAGTTGATTCCAACAGTTCATCTATTTGAATTAATTGAATTTAGTAAATTAAACGAGTTATTTGATTATTTTCAAGGGAAATTTGGATATGACCAATGGACTTAATATTTGGTTCTTTTTACCTCTTTTTTTCTCTGAATGTCATGCGTCGTTTTCAGAGATTCTGAACGTGTTCATTTGCATTTAGTTGCAGTTGCATTTAGAGCATTCATAACAATTCTGAATGTTCTCGGGTTATTGTTAAGCTTCACAATTCTCTTTTAGGACGAATCCAAGTCTATGCACTGGTCTGCTTGTTTTTTTCGTCTGAAGAATTGTCATGAGAATGAGTACATACATGTGATTTCGAGCTAGTTGACATTGGGCCTTACCTGTATCTTGGGGAGTATTCATATGGCTTAAATTTGGACCTCAAATTTCCCAGCTCATCTGGTTGCCCGGGAAAAATGCTGTGAATATAGATAGAAAAACGGTCTCTCCTTCGAAAATTTTTATTTTTGACCAAAAAACACAGGAGGCTATCTATAATTTTTTGTCAAAAAACATAAAAGGCTTGGTCGAATTCTACTGTTGACATCTTACAGATAGATATTGTAAAACAATAATTAAGTCTAATTAGTAACCTAATCTCTCTCCTCTTCCTTACTTCCATCTTGAAAAATTGAATTCCACAAGCAGTATCCAATTAGCTGTGCTTCATTAAATTTTTAATAGAAGCAATTATCCAAACGTTTGTAATTCGTTTGCAGATGATTGTAATGCGGGTATACTGTTTAAGAGTTAATTTTTTAATTGTAAGTTAATGAAATAAAATGAGCGTGAAGTTAGCCGAGAACAATGTTAAAATTAATAATATTTCATTCTTTTTTTTTCATTTTATACCAAATCGTATGTACTTTCTGAATATGTTCAATGAAATGTTTGAGAGTTAATGGTTTAATTATATAGTAATGATTAAAATCGGAAAGTGTTGGGCCCGGCGCATGCAGCTGATAAAGAAGAAAATCATGTATTTTTTACTCCTCCTTGGAGGAGTATCATTATTAGTAGGGATCCGAGTATGAGACCCAATTTGAAATCACCTGATGTGACAGACTGGTACTCATTTCCATGGAAAATTCTGCGCTCTTCCCAAATATGCCAATGATTTGTAGCTCAAATCATTATTAATAGATATGCAGGTATAAGGCCCAATCCAAGATGATCTGGTTTGCCAATGATGTCAATGATATCAATGATATCAATGATATCAATGATATCAATGATATCAATGATATCAATGATATCAATGATATCAATGATATCAATGATATCAATGATGTCGATGATGTCAATGATGTCAATGTCATCAATGATATCATTGATATCTAAGATTGCGCTACGTCGTTCAATCTGGGCAGATTTAGGAAAGAGGCAATGCTGGCAATGATATTTAAGATTGCGCGAAGTGGTTAAATCTGTTCAGATTAACGGAAGAGATAACGAAGGCAAGTGAACTATGTCCTTGGGTTCGTTTACGCTCCATTCTGCTATGATCCATATCATTGATATCAGTGATATCATTGATATCATTGATATCATTGATATCATTGATATCATTGATATCATTGATATCATTGATATCATTGATATCATTGATATCATTGATATCATTGATATCATTGATATCATTGATATCATTGATATCATTGATATCATTGACATCATTGATATCAATGATATCATTGATATCATTGACATCATTGACATCATTGATATCATTGATATCAATGATGTCAATGCTATGGATCATAGCAGAATAGAGCCTGAACGAATCCAAGGATATAGTTCACTGGCCTTTTTTATCTCTCCCGTTGATCTGAACAGATTGAACGACTTCGCACAATCTTAGATATTATTGACAGCATTGTCTCTTCCGCTAATCTGCCCAGATTGAATGACTTAGAGCAATCCAAGATATCAATGGTATCATTGATATCATTGACATCATTGATATCATTGATATCATTGATATCATTGATATCATTGATATCATTGATATCATTGATATCATTGATATCATTGATATCATTGATAGCAATAATACCATTGATATCATTGATATCTAAGATTGTGCTAAGTCGTTCAATCTGGGCAGATTAACGAAAGAAACAATACTGTCAATGATATCTAAGATTGTGCGAAGTCGTTCAATCTGTTCAGATCAACCGAAGACATGAAAAAGGCAAGTGAACTATATCCCTGGCTTCGTTTAGGCTCTATTCTGCTATGATCCATAGCATCGACATCATTGATATCAATGATATCAATGATGTCAATGATATCAATGATATCAATGATATCAATGATATCAATGATATCAATGATATCATTGATATCATTGATATCATTGATATCATTGATATCAATGATGTCAATGATGTCAATGATGTCAATGATGTCAATGATATCAATGATGTCAATGATATCAATGATTCCAATGATATCAATGATGTCAATGCTATGGATCATAGCAGAATAGAGCGTAAACGAACCCAAGGATATAGTTCATTTGCCTTTTTTATCTCTTCTGTTAATCTGAACAGATTGAACGACTTTGCACAATCTTAAATATCATTGACATCATTGTCTCTTTCGTTAATTTGCACACACTGAACGACTTAGCGCAATCTTAGATATCATTTACATAATTGATATCATTGACAAATCAGACCACCTTGGATTGGGTCTTATACCTGCATATCTGCTAATAATGATTTGAGCTAATCTTCATTAGCATATTTGGAAAAAGTGCGGAATTTTCCATGGACATGAGTACCAGCCTGTCATATTAGGTGATTTTGACTTGGGCCTTATACTCGTATCTCTGCTAATAATGATCCTCCTCCAAGCAGGAAAAAAAATTATTTCAAATTCGCTGCAATTAATTTCAGGAAATGTATGGCGCCATCTATCGTATCTTTTACGAAAATTGAAAGCACGTTACTTATGAGTTGAGCACCACTGATACCTGGCTCTTCATGTTTACGTCGTATACACGTTACAAAACCTTCGTGCACATTTGTTTTGCCGAAACATAATTAACTATGATAAAGTAGATTAATCAACAAAGAATCATTAATTGAATCAGTGTTGCACCATCGAATTCGAGTGACGCAACTGACAATAATAATTTATAAATAATGGGCAATGGCGATAGAGATGATAAAAATGATTCGTCAAAGAAGGTGAGTTAAAAAATTCGTCTTATACGAAGATTATCTGTCAAAGGCTCTCTTGATCATCAACGATTTCCCCAGAGATCCCTCCTAAAATTTATGACTTCAATTTTTCAGAGGCGGCATGGTAGAAGAGACGAGAACAGCGATTCAGACTCAGACAACAACTACACCCCTTACGTCCCTGTAAAAGAACGTAAGAAGCAGCAGTTAATGAAACTAGGACGTTTACGTCAGCTCAAGGAAGAAGGATTAGCCGGAAAGAGCAGCAGTGAGAACGAGAGGGACCGTGATGAGGATGGCGACGAGGACGATGGTCAAGTTTGGGGGAGGAAATCAAACATATCTCTATTGGACCAGCACACTGAGCTCAAGAAATTGGCAGAAGCGAAGAAAGAGAGCGCAATGGAGAAACAGTTGAAAGAGGAAGAAAAAATTCTCGAGAGTGTTGCTGAGAACAAGGCATTGATGGGGGTGGCTGAATTGGCCAAGGGTATACAGTACGAAGACCCCATAAAAACAAGCTGGAAGCCGCCCAAGGCGATTTTAGCAATGGGCGAAGATCGCCACGAGAGAGTAAGAAGAAAAATGAGAATTTTGGCTGAGGGAGAGGATGTGCCACCGCCGTTGATGAGTTTCAAGCAGATGAAACTGCACAGGGGTATACTTCATGGATTAGAAAAGAAAGGAATCACTAAGCCAACGCCAATTCAGGTGCAGGGAATACCGACTGTCCTCTCTGGTCGTGATATGATTGGTATAGCGTTCACGGGCAGTGGAAAAACACTGGTCTTCGTTCTACCAATAATAATGTTCTGTCTCGAGCAAGAAGTTGCAATGCCTTTCATCAGAAATGAGGGACCTTACGGCCTTATAATTTGTCCCTCGAGGGAACTGGCAAAGCAAACGTTCGACATCATTCAGCACTACACAAACAGCCTGAGGGCAGACGGATGCCCTGAGATAAGAAGCTGCCTCGCAATCGGTGGAGTACCAGTCTCCGAATCACTAGACATCATCAACCGAGGCGTTCACATTATGGTAGCAACGCCAGGCAGGCTGATGGACATGCTGGATAAGAAAATGGTGAAGCTCAGTGTATGCAGGTACTTGTGCATGGATGAAGCGGACAGAATGATCGACATGGGCTTCGAGGAAGACGTTAGAACAATATTTTCGTTCTTCAGGGGACAAAGACAGACACTATTGTTCTCAGCTACTATGCCAAAGAAAATACAAAACTTTGCTAGATCAGCACTCGTTAAACCCGTTACGATCAATGTTGGACGTGCTGGTGCAGCGTCGATGAATGTAATCCAAGAAGTCGAATATGTTAAGCAAGAAGCTAAGATTGTTTATCTGCTTGAGTGCCTGCAGAAGACAACGCCGCCTGTGCTCATATTTGCAGAGAAGAAACAGGATGTCGATGCTATTCATGAGTACTTGCTGCTGAAAGGCGTTGAGGCAGTTGCGATTCATGGAGGTAAAGATCAGGAGGAGAGGTCGAGGTCAGTTGAGGCATTTCGTCAAGGGAGAAAAGACGTTTTGGTCGCCACTGATGTTGCATCGAAGGGTCTCGATTTTGCTGACGTACAGCATGTTATCAATTATGATATGCCGGATGATGTGGAGAACTATGTCCACAGGATAGGACGTACTGGTAGATCTGGGAAAACTGGTATTGCTACGACATTCATCAATAAATCAAATGATGAATCGGTTTTGCTTGATTTGAAACATCTACTCATGGAGGCTAAGCAGAAGGTTCCACCATTCTTGTTGGAATTGTGCTCAGAGAATGAGAAGTATCTCAATCTTGGAGATGAGAGAGGCTGCAGTTATTGCGGTGGTCTTGGTCACAGAATTACGGAATGTCCCAAGCTGGAGGCCATTCAGAATAAACAGGCATCGAATATTGGACGTAGGGATTATTTGGCGAGTAATGCTGCTGATTATTGAAGAGGAGTAGGAATTTTTGTAATAATAGTTTTTGTAAATTTCATTTTTCTTATGACCAAGAAAACTCTGAGAGCGAGAAATCTTGAATGAATCATATAAACCATCTTGATTGTAAATAAAATTTTGCTACAAAAATCATGAATAAACAATGATTTAATATAATTTTGTTATAATGTATTGTTATTTATACAAAGCCCGTGCAAAAATACAGCCAAATAATTCTTTTACATATTTATATGTTGTATGTAGTAATATATAATCTGCATTTTTGTAGATATCTCAATTGTTTTTTCAATTTATCATTTCGGAGGATGAAGATTGGACGTAAAACACTTTTAATTATGTAAAAAGCAATCTAACGTATATACATTTTTCAACGTTAAACATTATTCAGTATCTAAACATTATATCGCACATAATGTTATTTTTTTATCCCCTTCTCGCATTAGTTATTTACAACGTACAATTTAATACGTGAAATTTCATTAAAACCGTTAAAACTTAGATATTAATCAATACAATTCCCCACTTATTCTATATTACTCATAAATATCTATACATAGACAGCTTTGAATAAAAAGCGTATCAGGAAATTTACTAATTTTTGAATTACTGATGAAGTAGTAAAAGAAAATCATTTTTTCTTGTAGATTTTTTCTGATCAAATCTCGTAAATGAGTGCCTTAACAAGTTCATCACTAATTCTTTCATTTTGAATTCATTATTTTCTCTCATATCGTGTTTTTAAAATTCTCATCTCGGCAGTGCAAATGGAGTAAGTTACAATATTTAATAAACAATCTGTCGCATTGGCACATATCACAATTAGTAACACGCTTCCTCATGTTCTGCTTTTCATTGTTAAAATTAAAAAATAGCACAGAATATTTGCGAGCAATTGTATGATAATTCAGCACAAAACTATTCATTCAAATTGTCTGTATTTAAACTGGCAATTATCGGAAGACGATAATTATGAACACGCCTACGAGTTTATTCGGAAATTGGAAAATTAATTATATTGAAACAATCACAGTTAATGATGTACATGAGTATCACGGTTTATTGCACCGTATTTGTTAATTAATTAATGAAATAAATGAGAGACATGTGTTCTGTGTGATGCAATAGCTTAACTGAAGACTAGTATAATTATTTTCATTTTTTATCGTAATTATTGGAAGTATTTTTAGCATTTGACGATTTTATGGAAATATTGTAGTACGATTCTTCAAAAATATCTCAAGAACTATTGAAAATAGAAAAATACTTCTGCTCACTGTTTTTATGCCGAATAATTTCACTATCTCAATTAGTTTACAAGATATTTTCCAAAAATCGTATTGGACAAAACTATTTATCTTCCTGCTCCACAGAAATTTGCTTGAAAAACAAGAACAATTATCATTCAGAAAATAAAAATTCACTCTCTGACAATAAAACTTCAAGATCAGATGGTACAGTGTGTAAATCAGAATTGGCTGCATTATTGGAAGACTCAATTGTTAAACAAGTATTATTAATACCAGTTTTAGTATTTGTCAATTTTTTTGAATTACTTAATTTAAATTTTTCATTACTATTAATTTTCGTATTACGTAATAATACAGCTTGCCTCGGTTTATTACGATTATGAACACGTTGATTATTAATTCCAGATTGTCCATGTTTTTCACATTTTTTTAATTTAACACAAAATTTAAACGGTGGCTTGTAAACAATTTGCAAACGTACACGTTCATTAGTTTTTGTATCACGTGAAAATGTTGCATTTGTACGTGACAATGGTTCAACAATTTGTCTTCTACGATTTTTATTTGTTGATTGTATAATACCAGGTGAATTATTATTACCACCGCTGCTGGTGCAGTTTAAATTATTCGTTAAACAAGCTGGTGTTGATTTACTTTTAATCATTGGTTCAATTCTGCAGTGTGATGATGATGCTAACAGCCAAGAACGTACTTTGCTTTTTGGATCGGCATTATCAGTAACAACAACATTATCAACACTATCTACATTGTCAGCCTGTTGCTTTGAATAATCAATGACTTCTTTATTTTTACGTTTCTTTGAATTCTTAATAATTGGCTTTTTAATAACTGCATCATCCGATTGTTCATTAATTTGCGGTAAATTTGTTGCATCATTTGCCTGCTGGGTTGATGATTCCATTATCGTTTTGCGAGGCTGTTCTTCAACAAATAATGGAGCAACGCGTTTTTTCTTCTTCTTTTTTTTCTTCTTTATCATGATTTTCTTATTCAATTTTTTGTTATTACTCGTGTGATTGATTTTCGTAGTTTTGTCATTTCTCGAGGCACTCTGCTGCTTAGCATGATGCCTCTTCTCACGTACTTTTCTACTCAGGGGAAGCTTTGCTCGCACTGCTGGTGGGTGGACTGTGACACCCTCAGTACCCTCAGGAGGTAGTCTGACTGTTTCCGTTGTTGAACTGTGGATTATCGTTACAGACTTCAATTTTAGGTCCGTTCGTTTGCCCAGATAACGGATACTGGCCACCTTGAATAATTTAGAATTAATTAATCATTATTCATTGAATATAAAGCGCATGAAAACATTTATTTTTACTTGGAAGGAAATATGAGAAGAGCTTTTTTGTGGTAAATTTCATGGGCTATAAAAAAGACTCTCCCAATAAATTTCTCAAAGCCCTGTAGGTTTTGAAATATTCCCAAAATCATTAAAATTTGTTTAAACTCATTTTCTCCTGTCGAAGAATTCTTAAATCATCATCTTAAACCAATCAGAGGGCGAATGAGATTCAACGATTTCAAGAAATTACTCATGATTCATATAAACTATAAAAATGGATTTATGAGTGCCTGCATATGAAATGAATAGTTGGATAATTGGATTTACTGATAAAGATAAAATTGGAATTGTAAATCAACTTACATTCCTCAGAGATATCCTTTTTAGTATTTTTTTTACAGTGGCTCTGATTTGTAATGAAATTAAAGTAATTAAAGCGTTGAAAATAATGTAAAATAGTGAAGCAAAAAAAAAATAGAATTCTTGGAGAGAGTAAATAAATAGTAAATTGATTAGAATCAATAATCAATCATAATCAATCATCATCAATTTATCAATTATGAGTACTTACAAGGAGTGATATTGTTCCCAAAATAAGTAGAGCCACGGCATACCAGTGTTCAATGACCCATCTCCTAAATGTAGCTAGACTTTCATCGGACAACAATAATTTTCGTAGTGTTGCTAATGGACCACTTGGATCAACCTCTCTGCACTTTTGGAATACATCGCAGTAGCCATTGTAATCATTGCATGGAGTACCAGGTTTTGCGAATTTGTCGGGTATGTCGTATGGCGGTGAATTCCAATCAAACGATGATCTATTTTCAACAATTAAAAAAATCAGTTAAATCAATCAGTAATTAATTGAATAAAATTAGTAGTAAACGAGAAAGAAACGAATCGAGAATATTTTTAGAGAGCACAAAATTCTCTCTGGAATTTTCCCTCAAAACCTAATCGGTTCAGAGATATTCAGAGAAAAATCTACGAATCTTTTGAATTAACACGCCTTTGTCGACTCTTTTACTGAACTAAATTCCTAACGATTCTTCAACTCACAGGCATGGTGAATTTTCACCGGGTAGTCGACAACAGAGCTCGCATGCTTTTGTCGGTGGATCAGTTGGACCTGGTATGCATTGACAGGATTCCAAGCCAAAGGCCAAACAAATGCTCCCTGTGCATTCCTGAAATTCAGAATAATAATCAATGAAGCTCCACTACAGAAGTCCGTAAATATCTCAAAAATTACTGGGTGTCTGAAGGTTCGTCAAGAATATCCTTTTTCAGAGGATGAAATATATGCAAAAAGATAAATTAACGAATCATATTTACCCCCATGAAACAAACGAATTCCTCATTACAAATAGTTTTATTCGGTTTATTAATGGATGGCGGACAGTGTGGTGTTCTGCCATCACAAAAACTAGCATCCCTGCATCCATTATCCTCCCTACACTTGTCGCCAAATCTCAGTCTACATTCATTAGTGCAACACGGTCCTTGGCTCGGGCTGCAAGTTGATCCTGGTGTCAATGTACATGGTGTCTCATCAGTTGGAGGATAGCGTCTCTGTGGAAAGCAGCAGGAATCTCTGCAATCCTCTTCCCAGCCGCAATCACATTCTTCGCCATCTTCGACTACTCCGTTGCCGCACAGTGATGCCTGTGGCTCAGTGAAACATCCCTTTGGCGAACGTGCCTTTGTGTTCAGTACTGGATTAATCGCATTCAAGCTGCATGGACTGAATCGATTATTATTGCGTTTATCGCCGCTGGTTGCGCGTGCAAACATTATGAAATTACCGTCCTCACCACCGGGTGTACATTGTTCCGGATCGTGCTGTAACATTGGGAGTAGCAATTTAATGGGTGTAAATTATGATCAAAGTTTTCACGGATAGATCAAAGTTTCATATCGTAACGGAGTTGATGGACTCACAGGTGATCCGAAATTATGGCCAATCTCGTGAGCAAGTGTCACGTGGGAAACAGCAGGAGGTACGTGTTTACCGTAGTTCAGCAGGGTGACTATACCGGTATTGAGGGATTTCATACTCCCGCGATAATGCTGGAAGATTAAGAAAATATTTTGGTGAACTTTTGTCATATAAGATTATGTGGAAAATTTAATCATAACTTATTTGCGAAGACAGTACTCATTGTGATCATTAAAAATAACACTCGTGTTATTTTTAATTAAATTCACAAAATTTCGAAACTTCTGAGATTTTTTAAATTCCCTTAGGGAAGATTCTCGTAATAATTTTTTATTTACAACTCGACAAAAACTCTTAACTTTAATTTGGCCGAAAAATTCATTTTATCAAATTAATTACAGAAGCGATTTACCTAGAAAACTTTTTAATTTCCTCACCAACTAAAACTTGTTTTCAAAAAAAAAAGAAGAATAAAAAATAAGTTAAAGTTACCCCATTCTTCTCGCAAACACCGCCAGCATTCTTCAAATCTCCAGTCCATGCTAACCCAAGTGTTCCCATTTCAAAGTCCCTGTAGGTGAACATGTAGGCCAAACAAAAGGCATCATAATCCTCCTCTGAAGTTTTTTAAATGAAGAAAAATCCAATTAATGAATTGCACAAAAGGAATTACAAACTTTAATAACTAAAGGACATAGGGAACAACAAAAGTTGAATAAAGAATGGGGCTTTCTTCCTTAGAACATAATTGATTATAATCTAGTAATGTAGAGATAAAATTGAATGAGTCGATTCTGCGGATGATTTATAACTAAAAAATCAGATTATTTTTTCAACGATTCAGGAGTTTACAAACAAAGACCACCAAGTTCGATAAAAAAAATGATAACAAAGGTAATTCGGCTCATTCGTTTTATCTTCTCACTACCGAATTCACCAAAATCATTACCTGAAAAAAGTTCAAGAAACTTCTCAACTCCATAATTACCAGGAAACCTGTAATTTGGATCTCGGAGTGCATCACCATTGTGTACTTTAACACGTTTAATCATAAAACTTATATTATCTGGTCTACCATCCTGATTAAAATCAGTGTGTTTGTAAATTGAATTAACTCTCTGCACGTGTCTCGTCATGACTTCAATGCATGCCTCTTCAGTTGAATAGCGTGAAAAAAATTGATGATCAGCTTGTAAATAAAGCATACAAGTTGTTTTACGTGGATCAACAGTTGCTCTTTTATGTAGATGTCGTGTAATACGATTTTTGTCGATTGTTAAAACATTCAAGTTTGTTCGTTTTATTGGATTGAATTCTTTTGAATAGTAACCACCGTAATTGTGGATTTTTTGATCTTGAAGTTGCTCGAAAAATGGCTCAAACGATTCATCAATTAGCTGCTGATGTTTATGCGTATTGTTTGAGTTGTTGTTGTACAAATTTTGGCTCTGACATTTTTTTGGAAATTTCGGAGAGACAACATCGGCTGAACGATATGCTATTGTGTGATAGGCTGGTGATATATCGATTTCTTCGTCATGATTCGATTCATTTGTTGATAATCGTGATAAATATCTGCTTGTTGGCTCAAAATAATATTCCTCAACTGGTGTAGACACTGAACCATCGAATAATCCATCCGCTGTCACTATACCCTCAACCACAGCATTCTCGTCCTCTGTAACAATTCTTGAGTTATTTAATTAAATCAATTCCATTCGGATTTTGGAACAGTCAGTTTTAGGAAAATTCATCAAGAGACCGTTTTTGGAGGAAATTAAATTTACTACAATGAAGATGTTCTGATTATTCACTCCAAAGTTAATTGAAATTATCCAAATTAATATACAATCTTCAATTCTCAATGAAACATTAATGTATCATAAGAAACTGTTTCCTACTCAATTTTTTTTGTCTTGATGTGTAATTATTTCAGAAAGTGATTGAGACATAAAATTTCTATAATTACATTTCTTTTTGAGCCGAATGAGAACTACGAAAAAAGTAATTATTAAAATGGCTCTATTCTCCCCTAAATTTCCAGATACACCCTCGGAAAACTAATGATAATGTGTAATTGGCTTATCTTGTTTATCCATTTCATTACTCTCGCTCCAAGTATTTTCGAGATATTTTGAATGGATATTAAGCTCTATGTAAATACGCTGGTATTAGATGATTACTAATTAACTCAACCCACTGATAATCTCAATCTCCGAATAATAATAATAACACCTGGGTGATTATAAATTAATTATTCCTGTAATTTCAGTACCTTCGATTGTTCCAACATATGAGTGGAGAGTATCAAATGCAATTGGTCCATTCGTATCTTCAAATACAGCATCTTTGGAAAAAATGTTAGTATCCCTCACGAGGCGCATTGTAAATTTTCTAAAAAATAAATAAAACAATTGATTCATCTTTTTATAATTGAATTTAAATAAAAAATAAATTCTATTGGAATAGATCAGGAAAATTAACTTAATTTTCAAGGACATTAACTCCGTAAGAAGCCGTAAAAATGGGATTAAAAATGGCTTCATTTGCTTGGTCTATTTTGCATTGAATAACTGATTCTCCATTCACCTCAATGGAATTAAATGAAATTTATTTAATTCAATAGTGGTGAAGTGAAACGAGATAAACTCATTTACATTAAATTCAATTTTTTAAGAATATCTCAGAAGCTATTAGAGATATGAAAAAATTAATAAGAACCTTTTTTGTAGAACAAAACAAGAGCTACAAAAAAGGTCTCTACAAGAATTCCTCTAACTCCCTTATTTCCCGAGATATTCACAAAAAATTCCTCGAAACTCCTTCAATTCCCCAATTTCCAAATCTATGTACTACAATTACCTATCAAGTGCACGTAGATGAAGAACAAGTGCCTGATCCTTGAGATCATCATTGGTGTCTCGTCTAACACGATTCCGATGATCCCGGAGAATACTCGTGTCATACCATGCAGGACCATAATGGCCAATGTACGTTCTCTTAACAATTCCTACGTTAACATAAAAAAAAAAAAAACATTCTCTTTTTTCTTCGTTCGTCATGGTACCGTGATCGTGAATAACGTTAATTATGTTGATGTAAAAAATATATATACATATATGAATTGCATAAACTGACCTTCGTGCGGTGGTAGGGGATGTAGTGGCCACGCTTCTACAAGTATTATTGTACATAGAATCGTAAGGGCCCATTGACTCGTTGGGACTACTGGCATTGCGGATGAGTCCCAAGGGGCCCGCAACACCACCACCAGTAGCGTATCACGATAATACAGTGCCCAAGTTATAAAATTTGTCTATTACATTGAATAATTTGAGTGGATACATCGAGCATTCCAGGATTATCACATCGTTGATCAGTCGCATCACTGAAATAATCATATGAATTCATAATTAGCAAAGGGGAATAATGTTAATTTAAATAATTCTAAAAATACTTTACTGCCACTATCCGTTATTGTTCCTCCATAATATTGCATTTATTAAACTAATAATGAGAAAAAAAAACCTTATGTAACGCTGCACGTGCCTTTCAAACAATTATATAAACAAAATAATGTTTCTTCAATTAATCCAACGGAATATTCAACAAAAATAATAATAATACCGTTATAAATGTTTTTTCCTCACATATTTCATCCTGCTTTTCATCTCTCTAATGTCAAAGGACGTGTGAAAAAATTGAGATGAATCATAACCGATTGGATAGATATGGCATCGCTGTATAAAACCGGAATTCACGTTGTAAAGGTAGGCGGTTGGCACAGGTAGACACAAACAAAGCGAACAAAAAAAAAAAGGGAGTTAAAAAAAAAAACGGCATGATATGAAACGGATGTAGGGGTAATGTTTCCAGGGGCAAATTAAAACAACGATTTTCAACAACAACAAAAAACTCAATGAATTCCTCTTCACCTACCTGTTTGAGGCACCGCTGCCGAGGCTACGATTTTATTATTTTATCGACTATCACCTCAGGCAAAAAGACACATTTGACTCCACAATCTCATCTGATCCTCATAACTTTCAATTTCTCATTGAACAGAACGACCAAATAAACTCTCCTACTTTTATTCTAAATCACATTCGTCACCCTCGAACAATCATCACGTGCATTGCATGTGTACAGTTGCACTTTGAGCACAATTGTTAAAAAAACTCATAATAAAAACAAACAATGTATAACACCCACGAGAAAAAAGGCAAAGACTATCCAATCACATGAGAATAATTTAAAAAAACTCCTGATTCAGATTTATCATTTTATTTGCCCATTCTTCAATGTCTCCACTTCACCGTCCAACTGATCTACCTGAAAGACAAACTCTCCTCTATTAAGATTACCGTGTGTATGTAAAAATAATGAACAAAAAAAGTCTGATGGAAAGACAGAGTGAACGAGGACTCATCCGAGGACAACGACTCTCCCTCCCTTCCTTCACTCTCCGTGTATTAAACGTCACTGCACGAAAACGGATAACACGACCTGTGTGTGCTCTATCTCTCACTCTGTCTCACTCTCACCACCAACCACCTCCAATCTCCTTCCCCTCCTTTCTCCTTATGTCTCTGCTCCTTTATTCCACCTCTCTCCTCCGTGAGCAGGCACAGAGTAGTGGTTCTTCGATCCGCCCCATCGTCAGTTTCCATCCCCTCGAAACGCCACTATCGCTCGTGCTCTTCTCCCTCTCGTCCAACAGAGAACACGAGATAGAGAGAGAGAGCATGAGAAAGAGGAGTCAGTCACCCTGACGAGTTTCAAATAATCATAAATATCCTTGCGGTTTACAAGAGTAATTTCATGACCTTTCGTTGGAAAAGTTAATTACAACTTATTTGTAAGCATTTTATGCTCATGCAATTCTCAGTGTTACTCAATATTCATTGAAATTTCAATTATTTTAATCCACTATTTAATTACGTACTTTCAAATCTCTACTATCATTCTCTTTATTTTTCAGGAAAAAAAGAAGAGAAAAAATCAAATAAAAGCAGTAAAACTCAATCGCTCAAGCAGTTATCTGGTTTATCACCGTAAAACTTGCGCAAGTACGGTATTCAATGAAATGTATTTTTTTTTAATTTTTATTTCATTTTGGAGTTGGAGCGTGAACCACTGTGCGACGCTGCAGACTCCAAAGTCCCCTCAACCCCTTCCCCGAAACCCCTGTCGAATAATCAGGCTACTTGTAACACGGTGCGACTAATTTTTTGCTTCCATTGTCAATTGATTGTTGGCGGTATTTCTCTTTATTACTGCCGAATATTATTCACGTGTTGAGAAACGGTGAATTAACCTGTGGAATATTGTTTTGTTGTTGAATAGAGTACTGAGTGATTTAATACTGTGTTATAATGGCGGCCACTGTCATTGGGGCATGCAGAATCAGCGGACCGGTGATTGGAAAAACAAATTTGCCGATTCTAGCGGCGACACGGTATAAAATTCTTCATTGCCACATTATTCTCTTGTTCTTCTTGAATTTAATTGAGTCCTGGTTTTATGATTATTTCTGTACAATTTCATGTAGATTAATTAGCAGAACGACAACGTGTCAGGACAGCAGTGAAGGATGGCTGAGTAAACTTGGTGTACGTAGAATGGAACCAACCAAAGAATCACACTCACGTATGCTATCGGATAAAGAGGTCATTTATGCATTACATACGCACAACATACGACCTGATTCGCTCGACAAATACATTAACAATTAGTAACTACGATATTATATTAATTACAAATTGAATACTGTATGTTCAATGAATTTTGTTTGCTATTATTGTTGGGATATTGCAGCAAAGAGAATGTTAATCTCATTCATTCAAAGAAGGAGGAATTGCATCTGGAACTCGTTGCTTCATGGACAGTTGAAGTTGGGGATCTTGATCAGGCTATACACCTGTGGCAATACACCGGTGGATATGAACGGATAGATCGTGCACAGCTTCATTTATCGAAGGACGAGGTAAATTTTGGAGAAGATAAAACTTTCGAAGGAATGCGAATTTCATGAGAATTCAAATTATCTTAGTTTAGATCTTTAATAAATTGTTTCATCTCCGATTTCTCTTTCCTCATCTTGTTACGTGATTAAGATGTCTCAATTTCAATATTTTCCAGGCTTATCAGCGATTACTCAGAGAGCGTGGTAATTATCTGCGATCTCGTCATCTACAGTATCTACTGGCATTTAGTTTTTGGCCGCAAATAACTAAAAGAGAGGGACCAAATATTTATGAAATACGTAGTTATAGATTGAGACCAGGTACTATGATTGAGTGGGGTAATAATTGGGCAAGAGCTATAAATCATAGGAGAAATAATGATGAGCCATTTGCTGGTTATTTCTCACAAATTGGAAGATTGTACAATGTTCATCACATCTGGTGTAAGTATTTTACTTTTTTCTCCTTTTTATTCGCGAATGATGAGATGAAGTGGTTCGGGTTATTGCAGATATTGCAACATCTTCACTGTGCGCCAGCTGATAAAGAACAATAATTTAACATTTATTAAATTCTCCTCTTTTTTTGCTGAAAATTCAAGTTTTTTCCGCGTTTTTTTGAGTCATTACTGTCCGAAAAAATCAGATTTTTACATAATCACTTTTTTCATAGTTGAATTCTTTTTTAACAAAAAAAGTCTCTTATAACTTTACTACTGAGTTTTAATTATAAATTTTTTCTCCACTTCAGGCTACAAGGATCTTCAATCGAGAAAAGAGACACGTGAGAGTGCCTGGCGTTCTCCTGGATGGGACGAGTGTGTAGCTTACACTGTACCACTGATAAGAGAAATGCACTCACGTATTTTGAAACCCACGTCGTTTTCCCCGACTCAGTGAAATTCACAAAACGAGTAAAAGAAAGAGAGGAAACATATACGAACAAAGAAATGAAAATAAATATAAAGCGTCAATTTTTTGAAATAGACTGTCAATGAGTAATGGCATTTTTCTTGTTAAACAAATTTTGTTCTGCTTTTTCTTTTTTTTTTCGAGCATTTTTTTCCTTTTGAGAAAAGTGATTTACCTTAATTTTATATTCAATGTGTAAATGGAATAGAAATTAAATGATCTTGTATCGTCGTTGTTGATAATAAAAAGAAGAAAAAAAGAAGTGTACGGGAAGACTTGTGTAAAATATGTAATAAATACTGTTACTAATTCATTTTGATTATTTTTTTTTCTTTCATTTTTCTTTTTCGTTGCTTCGAAAAAAAAAAAAACAAGTTTCATTGAATGCTGAGAGCTAATACAATTTTCTTTCTTTTCTTTGATCATCAGAAGTTTTTCGTCCTTTTTTTTCTTTAAATATAATAATAATAATAATAATTTTTGAATGTAAATAAAGAAGAAGAAAAAATGCAAATTAAATTATCATCAATGATAGACATTTGCGGCTATCTTTGGATTTCTCTTACAGCTTTGTGGATTTTTCATGTTTCAATTATTCTAAATTTACTTTTCTCCTTTAATTAGTCAAATAATTTATTTATCTTCGATGGAGTTTGGCATGCCATACGGTACTATTACCGTTATAAACGCATGAATAAGCAACAAAAAATTTATCCACAAAGTTTTTTTACCCAAGAAATAAAATAATATTAAAAGTTCGTTTAATTTTTCTTCAATTTTTCAATAATTATTTCACTATGCAAAATTAATAGAAGAGAAACTGTTATTTAAAAACATTTTCTCTTTTTTATTTCAATTTTTTCATTTTTCTCACATGCGCTCGGAATTATTAACACCGACGAAATAAGCGGCTTTGTGGAGATCTTTTTAACTATAATTTAGCAAAAGAAAAAAAACCACGCTTTCTTGAAATTTCATAAAAAACTTTTTGTTTCATTATTATGATTATTATTATTATTATTTGTTGTTTCTAAAATCTTACGGCGAGGATAGCAAAGTGCATTATTAATTATTAATCGTACTATCATTAGAATATTATTATTGTTGTTTTTTTTTTCTGTTGATAATAATTATTCATAGTATTATCATAATCGTTATTAATATCATTATTATTATTATTTGTTTCTTATTGGAACTGTATTTAATCTATTAATAGTTGATTGATATATACTCGCAGCAATTACTTATAATACAAACAAATGTCATTCATGTGGAAAGAAATATTATTGGAGTAAATCACAAATGTGATTTTCTATTTCTTAATTCAATTTTTTTTTTCATTTTTGCTTTTTTTTTTACCTAAAAAATGCTGTCTCTTGCCTCACAAATTGTTTTTTATCAATTGGCAGGTATTTTTTCATTCTTTGTTAATTTTTTTTTTTTTTTTTCATATAAAATATTGGTAGACAGTATTTACATGACGTTTGACGACGACACTGAGATTCAGATGATTGTTAATATTATTTTCATTTTTTTCTTCAATTTTGTCAAGTAACATCACAGATTATTGAAAGAAAAAGATAAACACAAGAATTGAGATTTAATAAGAAAAGAAATTAAGGAAATTTACTTTAGCCTACACAATATGCCAGATATCAATTATGGCAATGATAATTGATTAAGCGTAAAAATTTTCATTTTATAAAATTACCGAGTCTGTGAAAAACCTTCTTTTTTTTCTATTATTTATTGCACTACCTGTAATTTTTCTTTCCCCGAGTTCAGTAGTGAAGAAATTAAATAGAATAATTAATAAGAGATGAGAGAGATTTTTATAGAAATCTTTTTTGTAAAGCTGAATGTGAGCTACAAGAAAGTTTCTCATAAAAAAAAAATTGTCTCCATTATTTATTCGTATATTTCAAAAGAATTAACTCATTCTATTCCACCTTTTCGCTACTGATTTGTTACTTGAATTAATCACTAATTCACACGATTCAGATTACACATTATAATAAGAGAGAATTAAAGAGAGAGAGTGTGTTCTTTTATACCAATCAAACTCTATTGAAATCAATGATTTTTTAATTAAGAAAAAAATAAAATATTTATGATAACGATGTGAAAAAAAGATCGCAGGAGAATCGTTGCTTCGTTACAACTTTTTTTTTATCATTCTTTCCCTCATTCATAATCACTCACATTTCAATTATTTAATGTTTTTATACTAAAAATGAATTAAAAATTCAAGAGAAATAAGACAAATTCGACTGACATTGAACATTGTTACATATTTCTTTCTTTAATATGGAAAAGAGTGGAGTTGAGGCAGAATGCCTGATAATGATCCCATTGTGGTCGTCGGAGTCTGTCTTTTTTTTTTCAATTATTTTTCATTATGTTTTTCTTCATCTCCCAATTTTTTTTTTGAATTCCGTTTCACGGTTTTATAATTGAGGAAGGGGGCGGGGATATTGGGCGAAGGGGAAGGATTTTTTATCGGCTGAATTGGAGGACTCGACAGAGAACACTACACACGTATACAATTACGCTAACTTTTTCATGAAGAGACATTTTTTTAAACTTTTTTTTTCTTCTAATGAATAATGAAATCTTGCGGCGACTATTGTCAAAGTAAATTCGAGTTTTTTTTTCTATATAAAAAAATGATAAAGAAACGAGAGAAATAATAATAGTCCACTGGTACTATCGACTCGTAGTATTGGACGAGTCGGTAGATTTCTTTTTAACGACGTGGCATCATTTCATTTTAGGTATATTGACGATTATTTTTAAATTAAAGACTATTTGGAGGAAATGATGTGGAACTATTGCTGTGGGCTAGACTCAGCATTGAACCACTCAGGCTCTCGTCGTCTGGGTAAGACTCTTTTGATGCTTCGGCAATTGCTAGAGCACTGGTGTCAACAATTGATAATTGATTAGTAATTATTACGATTGAGTAATCAGTGAAATGAGCAAACGAAAGAAGTCAACTTTCTCATGAGATTCCTTTGGTTTTCCTGGAATATCTCTGAAACTAAGATAGCCAGGAAAATTTTCGTGATAACCTCTTTGATAGAGCGGATTGAGCTTCACAAAAAAGATTATGACTCGTTTCGTTCTCCCACTTTATCATTACAATTCTCCAGATGATTGTAAAACATTCAATTGTTCAATTTACCTGAATCCAATTCTCGCACTCTCCTCATCGAACTGCTGCAGCTCACGCTCCTGTCGCTCATGCAATAGACGTATCCTTTCACTACGCTCTTGAAGAAATTCCTGTGTCTCTAATTCCATTTTTTGTTCAAGCAATGCTCGTCTCACTGAAACACGATCCTCTAATTCACGTCGCTCACGATTACGTTGGGCCTCAGCTTGCATTTTATTCTTTGACTGGTATGCCATCAGTATCTCTAATTCATAATTGAGCCTCTCCTGATTAATGAAATATAGATATTAGTAAAATCTGTTGATTTCATCATTCGCATTAATTTTAACAATAGAAAACAAAATAATACATTAAATTCTTCTGTTTTAATAAATGACAAAAATATTATTTAAAACTCGACTTTTCTTTAATTTCTCCAATTTCCTAAAATGTCAAATAAATGATAATGACCTTGAGATGATGGCATTCGACTTCCTGTGACTCGTCTAACCTGATGCTCTGTTTCTGCAACATCTCGGCAATACTCTGCTCATATTGATCGCCTAGTAATGCCAATTTCCTCCTCTGTTCTTCCTTCAACTTTTTAATGACAGCTTTTTGTTCATCCTTCGGCGTTGTTTGTAATATCTGCGCCTTGAGTGCTTTATACTGACGTGTCTGTATTTTGCATGTTTCTCTGAATTGTTTTCTTATTTGCATCTCTTTCTGCTTCAAACTCTTCGGCTGTTGTTTCAATTCAAGTGCATGTTTTTTACGCAGATCACGCTCAGCCCGCTGCATGTAATCGTGTTGATTACACAGTTCCGTAGTGTGCTGTCGTTGAATTTGTTCTTCGCGTAGTGAATGTACTGCCCTTTGTTGTCTATACTCTAATTCTTGGGTTTTCTCATGGTGTCTCAGTAACATTGCATGTGCCTGCTCCAACTGTTGCTGGCGTTTATTTAATTCCTGGATAATTATTATTCAATTAAGTTTAATTTACAAATAATCAGTTTAAACGAATTAATTTGATCTTCATGAAAAAATAGCCCAAAATCTGAGGGGAATAGGAAAATTATCGCTATAAATAGAAAAATTACTCTATTTTCCACAGATTTTGACAAATATAAAAAAGAGTCATCGAATTAATTTCAATAAAATATTCATTACCTCACGCAAAAGTTCTTGCTCAAGACTGTGGAATATTAATAATTTTTTTCTACGAAATTTACGTATCTCCAAATCAAGATACTCTCGTTGTCCTCTTGTCAATCGTTGCTCCTCCTGTGCCTCCATTTGTCGTAAATTATCTTTTTGGCTTTGTAATGTTGCATCACGTTGTCTTTTGGGTGTCACCTCATCCTGTGATAATTCTCTTTTCCATCTTTCTTTGTATGCTTTGTATTCACGTTTTTGTTGTGCTTCGAGTGCTTTACGATCAGCCTCCTGTCTATTTACTATTTCTTTTTGCAATTTTTTCTCAGCATTCTGACTCTGTTTCAATTTACGTTCTAATTCTTGTAAATGCCTGAATTGTAATTTTTCAAGTTCTTTACTGAATTGCTGCAGCAATGTTTCATACTCTTTGTCCAATAATTGTTTATGGGATTCAACTTCAACTTTACAACGTTCTTCAAGTTTAACAAGTGCACCTTGATGCTCTCTTCTCATTCTCTTGTAACCGCTCATTTGTTCATGCATTTCTTCCTGCATGTGTTCCTTCTGTTGCTTCGTTACAATTGATGTCGTTCGTATTGTTGCAAAATTATTTGCACCATGCTCAAGCAAATTGGCAGTAACACCAGCTGATATTTTATGACGATTTCTAACTGAACCAGATGAATAATCATTTGAATCAGCATTAGGCAGTGGTAAACTATTTGTTGATGAACTTTGGGAACTAGCTGATACACCCATTGAATGTATTGAATGCTCTGATGTTATTGAATTACTTTTACTACTATCACCACCAGTTTGTTCATCTGGTGTGTCATCAGCATCACCAACTGTACTCTCACTCTCGCATGCATCGATCATCAATATTTTCTTCATTTTACGATAATTCAAATTATCTAATTCACGTACAGCCCCTTTGGTACGTTGGATTAAATCAATGAGTACCTGCGGTGAGCGTGTTCTTGTCACAAATGGATGCTGAAAATAAAGAGGCATATTATTATAATTTAATCAATGTTTTCTCTCTCCTTAATGAGTTGACGAGGGAGTTAATAAAGTGCACGAGAGAACCTTTCTTCAGGAGATGATTGAGAGAATTCATCAATATTTTCCTCTTTTATTCCTCATTACTAATAAAATAATTTACTCACCGACAAGAGTTTACCAGACGATGGCCTTTCATTTGGACTCTTTGTTAAACAAACTTCAACAAAACTACCAAATACATCGGACCAATTTGGTGAATTCAATGTTGGCGTGTCATTCTGCGCAATATGATACAATGCACTCATCGCATTCATGTTGAAATACGGTGGCTTTCTTTCCGCTGTTGAAAAATGTTAAAGAAAATTATGAAAATAATCCTCTAATCATGGAATTGCGATAACAAACAGGAAATAGTTGGGAAAAAAAAAATCCGAGAAAAAAAAAACGGAAGAGATAGAATATTTAAAACCAACCTTACCCAATTCGATACACGTGATTCCTAATGACCATACGTCAACTTTTCCGTCGTACTGTCCCTCGTCCATTGCCAATATCACCTCTGGTGCCATCCAATATGGTGTACCGACGAAACTATTTGCCGGACATTTAATACTTGCTGAACCAAAATCAGCTAATTTAACAGTACCATTTTCGGTTAATAGTATATTTCCAGCTTTAACATCACGATGAATTCTACCAAGTGAATGAAGATAATGTAATCCACGTAGTACACCATCACAAATTGCTGCTATCTCATCCTCTTTGAATGGACATTTGTGAACTTCAATTATATCAGATGCTGAACCGAGACAATATTCCATAACAAGCTGAAAAACATTTATGATTGAATAATCACGTGAATTAAAGAGTGCAAGTGGATAGGCAAATGAGTTTTCTTTGAATCTCTCGTTATCTGAAGGATATAGAAGAATTTTCAAGAGAGCCTTTTTTGTAGTGAAAAATGAGAGCTACGAAAAAGGTTATTTGAGAAAATGCCATAGTTTTGACGAATGTATAGATATGGTCATTTGAATGGAGTGACAAGATGGCTGAGTTCTGCTCCTTCATTCGGTTTTGGAGAATATACTGAAACTTTTTTTGAGGGAAAATGTGAGCTATAAAAAGGCCTCACAAGAAATTCTTCAGATTTCGAGATCCACAAAAACTAATGCAAAATCAAAAAGAATCAACTCACCCATGCTGTATGATCTCTCAGATAACATCCCTTATACTCAATAGTATTTGGATGATTCAATTGTCTCAGAAATCTTATCTCCTTCAGTATATCCTGCCACTTTTCAACCGTTTGTTTACCCAGATATGACATTTTCTTGATAGCAACAATCTCTTTTGTAAGAAGACATCGTGCATAATAAACAGCACCAAAACTACCATGTCCAATTTCACGTAAATCCTCGAATATTTTTTCAGGATCATTTTTCTCAAATAATTCAGCAATCTCTGGATCCTTGAGACTACCAGGTCGCGGTATAGCTGGCATATTATCTGTATTTAATAACTAATTTATCCTCCTAAACTTTTGTGTTACCTCTCTGGATAAACACATGCACACACATACACAATAACACAGCCACACACAATTGGGCTCCACCCCAACACTAGGAACAAATTCTTTTATCCTCTTCTCATGTGTCTAATGCACTTCTTATGTCAATCCATCATCTGCATTTATACTCATCCACTTGTCTCACTGAAATCCCTGGAATAAAAAAGAGAATACAGGAATTAATGGAAAAATTCATTCAATCATTAAACTGAACCCAATAAATTTTATTAAAAAAAAATAATTTCGTGTTAATCTGTGGAGTTTCGTCACGTCACTCACAGGAATGTAGTGACACATATCCTGAAGTGAGTGTGGTCAAAAAACTCGGAAGAGAGAGAAAGAGAGAGTGAGAAAATGTGTGTGTTATAAAATATATAACCAAGGCTTGGTGTTCACTCGAAAGCTGATTGCTCCAATAAGAAAAATAATGGAATTTAAACAAAAAATCAAGAAAAAAATCACACTCCAACACTTCTATTTTTATGAAATTCTTTTCGTGGTAAATACCGAAGAAATTGGATTTTTTCTTTTTATCTACTTTAAATTGAATTGGAGCATGAAAGATGTAGAAAATCCAATAAGTTGAAACATCAATTAAGTCTCTCACAGCTCTTCTCTTTTTTCTCCTTTAATTCAAGATAAAATAAACAAAATTCGAGTCATAACACACATTGCATGTCTCCTCTATTTAATTCATTGAGCTCGAAAAAAAAAAAGTGGAGAGAGTGAGAGAGAAAAATTTTGTAGAGAGGATGAATTCTCAGGGGTTTCTCGTGTTCTATCTAAATACTCCAACACTTGCGTGTAATAATTCTTTTTTGCTCAATACTCCTCGGTAAAATGCATAATGAGACACACTGAACGTTTTTTTTTTTTTTCAATTTCAGAATGAATGATAAATTTTAATCACATTAATTAATATTTGCACAGTGTCATTGTGCAACTATTGTTTCACGTTGATTTAAACGATGACTTATCGATTATTAATTGTTGAAGATTTTTCTCTCCCCTGATTAATCGAAGATAAAAGGGAGAGGAAAAAAAGAATAGATTTTTCAACGAGTAATATTCACCTACAAAATGGCGATAACGTGAGCAGAGACATGCGCGCGCGACTGTCCGATCATAGGTTTGGTCCTACCCTTTCACGGGCAAACACTTCTTCCCTTCTCCCTCTCTCTCCCTCAATCTCTCTCTTTTTCTCACTTTTATTATTTTCCAGATTCAATTGCTGAATATTTGGGCTCACGATGCTGTCATGTATTTCTCCAATTGAATTGTCCCAATGGCTATTCACTGAGAAAAACGATTTTCAACTCAAATTATTGATGAGAACATTTTTCACACTAACACAAGCGTAAATGTATGAAACCTGCATGTACACGCCCCACGACACGCATGCACACACACAAATGCTGTCCTTTTAATTTTGAAGAAAAACACTGGAGTTTACACTTCACTGATAAATCTCAACGATCCAATAAAATCATTGATTTTCCATTGTTAATGAAAACTCAATTCTTTCTTACGATTAACAAAACATTTTGTGTGCGTGTATGTATGTGTGGGTATTTGTTATATATACTTTTTATTATACGTCATTTGAAGTTAACGTGCATGAGGTATGGAAATTTATGACGTCCCGGTTTTCACTGCACTTTATTTATTCAATTCAATTGAATAAATGTCGTTAACTTTGTTTGAATTTTTTCCTTCCGTTTGTCTGTTGATATTTGAGGATTGCGATGGGGCGGGGGTGGGGGAGAGGTTTGTTTGTTTATTGAGAATATTTAACACCTACCGACTGATTCAACAACACTTTTTCGGGGGACCATATGCAAAAAATGTGTGTACCTATGTGCTTACGAAGATAAACTACTGAGGGCGCTCGTGAGAGAGGCGAAAGTGCTGACACTGGTGGAGGATTTTGGCGGTATTTTGAATTGCAGGAATTGCATTTTTTTCACTAAATTCTTTGTGGATATTGTCAGACGTTAATGGGGTGAAATTAATCGTTCTTCAAATCGAGAGATGAATAATGATTTATTTAAAAATCATCGCGATTATCGTGACAGTAAATATCGTAAGACCCGAGCTGTTAAAATCTCGGAATTAGTCTACGAATTTTTGCGACGAGTTAGTAATGAAAATAAAAGGAGGAAGCGAAGAAGTGCGAGAGATAATTTTCTCGTGCTGCATCGTCGTTCTCGTCGGAAAAGAAGAAAACACTGAAAGAAAATAAATTCTGAGTAATTTATAACCTAATGGAGAATTGCGAAATTTTGCGGGAATTATTCGGTGAATATTTCCGGAACGAGTGGATTTATAGGAAAATGTGAATTGCCTTCTTTGAATCTCTTGATGATTTCATGCACCTTATAGTTTGGAAAATATTCGCAATTCAATTTATCCAAAATTTTCTAAAGATTGACAATTTTGAATTTCAAATGAAACATTAATGGACACCGTCCCCTCGCGCCTGCGCAGACGCCTTTATCGACTAACCTTTTTTTATGTAATATCACAACATATGACATATTTTCATCTGTGAATCTTCCTCGGTACTCTATCCTACGAAAGAAGAATAAAGAATTAATAAGTTTGAGGTAATTATTACCTCAAATAATTAATCGCTTCAACACTAAATTGTGAAGAAGACAAAGATTCCTTTGATGCAGTGAAAGAGAATTGTTTCTTTTTGTCAATTAGTCGGAGCAACTGATTGCGATGGCTGCTGTGATTACATCCTTCAGTAATTTGCAAATTGCACGTAAGTCTCAATGTGAATTTCTTCCAATTGAATGTACACAGGATTGTAACAGTTTTTTTTTCATATTTTCCTAATTTTCTCGCCTATTATTAATTGCAGAGAAGAAGACTATTCTCTGCTTGGCACCGATCGCCGTTCAGCAGTGTCATTACTCTTCCAATGTACCTAGAATAATAAAGAATCCAAGTACAACATCATTGAAGAGAGGCACAGGTGGGAGAAGTTCATTCAATGGAATTGTTTGCACAGTTTTCGGTAATACTGGATTTTTCGGACGTTATGTTTGCAATCGCCTTGGGAAAATTGGCACACAGGTGAGGAAGAGGTTATTTTTCCTTTAAATTTGATTCTTTATGAAAAAAAAGGTTTCTCCACAATGTTCACTGGGCCTGATAGCTTCAAAGATATTTATTTTTAATATCATCTATTTATTTTCTGTTTTAATTTTTCTATTTTAATGCTTGCAGATGATTTTGCCATACCGAGGTGATCACTATGGATCGATGAAGCTGAAGCTCACTGGAGATTTGGGACAAGTACTGTTTCATCCATTCCATCTTGAAGATGAGGATTCAATTCGGAAGTGCATGAAGTACTCCAATGTCGTGGTCAACTTGATCGGACGAGATTGGGAAACGAAGAATTTCAAATTCAAGGATGTTCATGTTGAGGGTGCCAGGAGACTGGCTAGATTGGCCAAAGAATGTGGAGTTGAAAGATTCATTCATCTTTCGGCGCTTGGCGCTACTCCATCTCCAAAGGTGAAATTTCCATTTCGATAGAGTAATTACAGAGCTAACGAATAAAGCAGGGAGTAAAGAATATTTCGATTTTTCAATAGCCTATATTCTTGGAGAATGGATCACAGTATTTGAAAACAAAGTGGGAGGGCGAACAAGCTGTTAAGGAAGAGTTTCCAGAGGCTACTATTATCAGACCTGCAACTGTTTATGGGCAAGAGGACAGATTCATCAACCTCTACTGTCGTGGGCTACGAAGGCACTTGAGGTGAAATGATTTTGACAAACAGAAACTGTTATTTCAGTTTCTATTCAATTTTATCCGACAAGAAGAATCGTATTCAGTAAAATTCCTTCAGAAAACACTCTTCATTCCTTCTTTGAAAATGGAGACACTTTTTTTTGGAGATATTTTTATAGATTTATTCATAAAATTAATTGTATTTATCCATCAGGGGCATCGCCTTGTGGGAGAAGGGTGAGAAAACTGAAAAACAGCCAATTTGGGTGGGTGACGTAGCTGCTGGTATCACCGCCGTAGTCAAGGATCCAAGTACTGCAGGAAAAACTTATCAATTCATGGGGTAAATGTGATTTTTATTTTCTCCAATGGAATTGGTAGAATGATGAAACGATTCAGAAAGATGAAGGTTTCAGCAAATTCTTTGTTTTCTCACTTGCAGGCCCAAACGTTACATGCTCAGTGATCTTGTTGACTGGATGAACCAGCACATCAGGAAGGAATGGGAGGAATATGGTTACAGGAGATGGGACATTGCTATGACACCACTATTTAAATTGAAAGTTAGTCTCATTGAGGCGATTAGTCCTGCTTATCCTCTTGGACTGATGCATTGGGAAGGCTTGGAGAAGGTATTCAAATAATTCTGTCATTGAAGGATTGCAAAAATCTCTTCACAACAAGATCTGACCATTTCTTTAACCGTGCTCGTTTCGAGGATATTCATTGATCTCTAAATTCATCAAAACATTATTTTCTACAGGAACATATATCAGATGTATGTATTGAGGGACTTCCAACACTCGAAGATATTGGAGTCTATCCCTGCGACATGGAATCGAGATTCGCTTGGGAACTGAAACCATACAAGTTAGAGAATTACTACCTGGAAAAGATTGGTGAATATCCAGATCCGCCGCCACCAACGCCAATATCTGTGACAACTGCAGGAAATTAATCGAAACGGAATATTTAGTTTAATGAAAAGAAAAATCGTGATTTGTTACAATTGTAGTAACGATTGATAATCGTTTCGATGAATCATGTTCAACACTTGCAGATGGAGCGATTAAAAAAATTCAAAGTGATCGTTTATCTTGTAAAAATGATGATTACATCGACATTTGTTGAAGGAAATTTGTGTAATATATATGCAGGTGAAGATGACTGAATTATTGTCATTTTCCTTAATCCATTGGGAATATCAAGAGAACCATAAGATTTTGAAGAATTTATCAAGAGACTTTTTTGTAGTCCACAAAATTTGCTACAAAAAATGTTACTTTATAATTGCCCCTAGATCCACTCGTTTCCGAGATATTTGCAGGGGAAAAAATGAAAACTTTCACCTGAAATTCATTTCAAAGCTCTAATCATTAACAATATATACTACCGTGTAAACAATGACAGACACATTGTTGAATTTGACAAATATACGATTTTCCACATTTCATTTATCGTAAGTGTCGCTTGAAAAAATTCAATGAATTTATTTACATTTGGATAATTGTCATCAGTCAATTTCTTATCAGGTAGTCATGGTATATTCAGTGCGCAGGTATAAATACAGGAATTACATTGTGCCTTTGTGACACAAATGAAATTCAATAGAGTTCTTTAAATGCAAAGGTTCAAAGTATTGAATTAAAAAAAAAAGAAATTGAAATAACTCTGATAAAAGGGGAAGTTGAAAAAAAAAATCGTTGATTTATTCGTCCAATTAATTTAATGAAATGTGTATATTATTTGTTTATCGTAATCCAAATGCGACTGGTTCTTCTTATCGTTTGATTATTGCATCGAACAGAGACGAGTTTTACAATCGTCCAGCAAAGCCAGCACATTACTGGCTCAATAATCCAGAGTGTTTGGGAGGTAATTATGAATTTTATTCAATTAATTATCAATAGAATGAAATCGCTTGTTCTAATCAACAAACAATAAACATAATAAACTGAGAAAATTGGACGAGAGAAAGGCAGAGACTAGAGAAGACGATTGCGTTAATTATCATTAAAGCTTTGCTTCTTCTTTTGATGGAGAAGGAAAAATGGGAATTGTTGCAATTCTTCGAATCTTTGACCCTCAACTTTTAAGGTTAATTATGGGACAAACTCCGCAATAATATGAGAGATGAATTAATTGTGAAGTGATGAAAGAGTTTCAATGAATTCAGCTTTATCTCCGGTTTTTTGTAAATATCTGAGAAACTACTGGAGATACGAAAATTTTCGTAGATACCTTTTTTGTAGGGGAGAATCCGAGCTACAAAAAAGGTCCTTATGAAGAAGGTCCTATCTCTAACGAATCCAGAGATATTTTTAAAAAACACGAATCGTTTCATCACTTTACTGATCAAGTAATTGATTTATTTTGATGTTCCAGGAACTGATGAAGAGCCGACCAAAGAGGGTGGCACTTGGTTCGCAGTATCTAAGAAAGGACGAGCTGGAGCACTTTTAAATCTTTGTGAATTATCGAGTAACGAAGACAATGATAATACGACAGAGACAGAAAAAAAAGGCCGTGGTTTTTTGGTCACTAATTATGTTTCTTCGAGGGTAACTGCAGAGGACTATTTGAGTAACTTGTATGAGGAAAATTGGAGATATCAGTCGTATAATCCGTACACGTTGGTTCTCTTCGATTTGAAGTGAGTGAGTTTAATTATTTTGTCACGAAGAAGTAGATAGAAAGAATTTAGATTGAAGTATTTTAAGAATCTGAAATCTTCTGACAAATTTATTTTCTTCGTTCGTCATTTATTCGGAAATAACTCGGAATCTAAGCGAGATAGAGAAATTTTTATAGATACCTTTTTTGTAGATCTTGTAATTCTGTACAAAAAAGGTCATTATGAAAACTGCTCTATCTCGCTTAGATTCCGAGATATTTCGAAATAACTGATGGGGACATGAAATCGATTATTAATTAAATGTTTCATTCCCTTTTTTCTAGAACAGCCAATATGAGCTTCTTGAGCAGTTCACCGTCTTGCACTGGACCAGTATTATCCCTGGACGAATCAATCATGGGTTTTGGAAATACTACAGTTGAGAATCCTTACAAAAAAGTTATAATTGGGAAGGACAAATTTCAAAACATTGTTAACGACCATAAAGTCCTCGATGAGGATCAACTTATCGACAAACTGATTGAATTTCTGAAATCAAAAAAAAAGTGAGTAAAAGTGAATTTCTCGTAGTTTAAAGAACATTCACACTTCATTTTAATATTTAATTCATTTTGAAAAATTTCAGGCATTTGCCCGATGACATCATGAGGGCAATTCACCCCGATGCATACGACTTTCTGAGTTCAATCTTCATCAGCCAGGATGGACTCGATTACGGCACAAGAACGCATACAATAGTACTCGTCGATGCAAGAAATCGTCTCACATTCATCGAAGAAACTGTCAGTGATGATAAAACGTGGAGTCGGCAGCGTTTTGATATGTCTTTGGATTGATCCGCCGATTAGACGAAAAAAGAATTCGTATTTTCCAAATTTTATAATATAAAAAACAAGCGATTGTCATGTTAAGATGATAAACTTTCCTTCGAGTTTATTTTTGGAAACATCTCAAAATCTAAAAAAGAGATAAATTTTGATGAGCATCTTCTTTGTAGCTCTATTTTCCTGTTAAAAAAGTTATTCAGAAATATTTTAGTAGCTCGCTTATTTCTCGAGATATTCTCGAAGAATAGCGCAGAGAGAAATTCACTTGAACTGTTTTACCTCTTCGCTAACGACTTCTGTTCTGTTAATTAATAATTAACAGGTGCACTCGAAATAAGAGGAAAAAATTGTAAACTTTACTAATTAAAAAAAATGATTTTTTGTAAACTAAACCCGAATTTCTTATCCCAACTCATTAACGAGTGGAATAATTAGCGAGTTCTTTTTATCAATATTCATAAACTTTTTTTATTTCAATTTCATAAGTTTTTATCATTGTTTTCTCTGTTATGACTGGAGATTGAGTGGTTGAGTTGAAGTATTCACTATTTTATTTTTCAATAAATTCAGAAATGTGTATTTTATTCATTTATCGTAATTCAAATGCAACTGGCTCTTCATATCGTTTGATTGTCGCTAGTAATAGAGATGAAACTGTTCGTCGACCAGCAAAAGCTGCACATTATTGGAAAAATCATCCAGACTGTTTGGGAGGTATGAAGAATATTACTGTAAATATCATGAATCAATATGATATATCAATAAATCAATTTTGTCCTGAGAAAAAATAAAAATATAACAAAAAAAAGATAAAAAATTATTAGCATTATGAAATAAATCCTATCATTTTTATCTTGAAAATTATATAATTGTTTAAATTCTGGGGAAAATTGTTGAGGTTAAAATATTAACAATAAGATGTGATTAAATGAAGATATTTTTCAGTTATTTTTTGAAGTAATGGAGTAGTTGAATAAAAAAAAAATATCTCGCAACTTTTAAACAGTCAATCGTGAATTTGGCGGATTTTTGAAGATCTCGAAAATCGATTGGAAAGCGAGGGGAAATTTCCGTTCGATTTTGATCCAATAGTGATCGAGGGATCGAGATAATGCAGGAAATGAAGGAGAATTCATTTTCTTCCTTTTTAAATATTCCAAAAGCTAATAGAGCAAAATTAATTGTAATTAACATTGGAGAAAAACTTGTGTATCAATTACTTTCGTAAATTTCTCAAATGTAATGGAATTCACTCATTTTTTTGTAGGAATCGATGTAACACCGTCGAAGGAGGGCGGTACCTGGCTGGCACTTTCAAGAAGAGGTCGAGGTGGTGTAGTTTTGAATCTCTCGAGACTCCCCAGTGATAAACTACTCGAGAATTCAGCGGAAAATTCGAAGAGAGGTCGTGGATTTTTAGTTTCTAATTATGTAACATCCAATCAAAGGGCATCCGATTATCTCCGGAAGCTGCACGAGGACAACCAGAAATACCAATTGTACAATCGATATACGTTGATTCTGCTTGATCTAAAGTGAGTATTGTGGAAAAATTCAGAAACCTTCAAAATGAGTAGACTTATGGAAAATTTACAAGAGAACTTTTTTGTGGAGAATCAAATTTCCTGCAAAAAAGATCTCTTGACAAATTCTTGTAAATCTCATTATTCCTGGGATATTTCCAAGAGAGAAAAGCTTTTCTAGCTCATTCTCAGCTTCACTACTATTTCCTGCAGATTTATTAATACTTACAAATAATTGCTTTAGAACGGCAGACGTGAGTTTCTTATGCAGTTCACCTTCTTCCACTGGTCCAGTTTCGTCTGTCAACGATAGTGTTCTTGGTTTTGGAAACACTGAATTTGAGAATCCTTACAAAAAAGTAACAGCTGGGAAGGAGAAATTCAAACAAATCGTTAATGACCCTCGAATCGTTGATAAAAATGAGCTCATTGGGAAACTCATTAACTTTCTGAAATCCGAGGAGAAGTGAGTATTAAAAAAATAATAGAATCATTAGTAAAATAAATGCGCCAGTCTCGAGCTCATAATTGTTATGATAATCTTGATATTTCGACGTTTTTTCTGCTGCAGACATCTACCCGATGAACTGCTGAAGGCAATGCACCCAGAAACATACAAAAGCTTGAGTTCCATATTCCTGAATGAAGATCACATTGACTACATCACAATAGCACACTCGTTGATACTCGTTGATGCACTGAATCGAGTTACGTTCGTAGAGGAGAAAAGAAATGATGACCAAACATGGAGTCGCCAATGTTTCGATACAACTCTTGATTAATTATAAATTTGAAAAATAATATATTTCTTATCACCTGAGAAATTTATGAAATAATAAAATTTATGTAGAAAACGAAGATAAAGCTTCTTCTCAATTTTCGGCTGATGTATTGTTGTCCTGAACGTCCTCATCCTCTTCAAGAATATCGGACAATGACTCGTCACCACTGGAATTGTGATTATCCGTTGTGTCCTCGGGAATTGATGGCTCGTCTGTGCTCACCGAAGCCTGTGAGAAGAGTACCAGTTGAGTAAATGGAAAAAGGAAGAAAAAATGTTAAAGGTAATGAAGTTTTTTGATTATATCTTGAAATCGAATGGAGATGAAGAAAATTCAGAATCCGTTTTACAAAAAAGATTCTCATGAAAGCCTCACTCTTCAATTCCAATTAAAATCATCTCATCGTACGAACCTGTGAGAATATCTCCTGCCCATCCAAATTTTTATTGATCAGATTTCCCATCCAGAAGGCCGTTGCACTGTTATTCATTACCAGCATCCCCTTAACCCTGTACACCAGCTGCTCCAGGATAGTCTTAGCAGCAGGAATGAGTTTAGTCAGTGCCATATCCCTTCTCTCCGTACTGTGACAACAGACTGCATTCAGGTACTTCGTTCCCGCCTGCATCATCTTCAAAATACCAGTGACATCCTCAGGCTGATACCGTAAATTGTGCTCCAGTACCGGCATTCCAACATTCAGCAGGAGCTTCAATAAATTCGGGATTTGACGAAGATAACTCAACAATATCCCTCTAGTTGGTATTGTCTTACAGACTTTCACCATGAGTTGAAGATTCTTAGCAACTTGCCGCCAAACATACAGCTTAGCAGTGTCTCCATGAGCAGTGAGCAGTGAGATCTTAGTGCCCCTTATTAATCCATCAAAGAGCTTTTGGAAGAAATAATGAAAATTAGCTCTGTGAATTGTCGGTAGTTTGGAGAGTTTGTCCTGTGGTTTTTCCATTTTTTCAGCCTCATCCGGCAGCCACTCGAGCACCTCAGAGACTGTCTCCAGTGGACTTGGCTCATGATCGAGCCAATTCTTTAATAAACCAGTGACAGCTAATTTGTACAGATTACCCATGTGCCGATCCTCTGGCCACTCTAAGCACAAGAATCCATAAGCCATTTTCGCCTGTTTGTCCTTGTGAGCCTGGGTGTAAGTCTCCGAGTGGCTCATCAGAGTCTTGCACATATTGACGAGTCCATGGGCAACTGGTATCTGCGTTGCAATGTCAGCCAGTGACTCAAAGTAAATGTAGGACTCAGCTACCAATTCGCTGCAGGATCTCAGCGTGCCTTTCGATGGATCCATTTGACTAGCTAGTGTCCTCAAACCGTCCCTCAGCAGTCCGAGATGACTCACCGAGTTGAATCCCTTCCAACTGAATAGAGTGGACAGAAGAGACAGAATAAGCCGAACGGCTTGTTTATCCTGATTATTGTCATCGTTCCTCAGCTCGCTGACAATGTGATTGAGCCTCGCGCAAATTTTCGGCAGAAGTTTCACCAAATCCCTGATGAATACCTGATTAGCAATGCTGTTGTCTTCTAGCATCGACAAAAGTTCTTTGACGATAAAACAAACGTGACCGGATGACAGTTCTCTGCTGATGTCGGTGTCCAAAAAGTTGACAATTGTAGCATCCAGTCGCCTGAAGTACATCGGATTCTTAATTGTCATCAATGAGCCATTCTCCCACGCAGCCCACTCTGGTAAACTACTCGTCGTGTTTGTTTTATCAACCTCCTTCTTTTTCTTACCACCCTTCTTGCCTTTTTTCTCAACAACACGTACAAACGGGGGCGGTGGATATCTGTGGAAGTAGCATGGTGGTGGCTGATACCTCGTCTCTGCCAGTGCGAGCGTACTGCTTAGTTCACCCTGAAGATGCATCAAATTGTCCAGTCTCTGAACCACCTGCTTCCTCATTAAATCATCCGACTGTGTGATGTACGCACTTATCAATTCTCTCAACCAATTGATACAGTGAAACAATAAATCCAGTGTCTTTGGCTCTGGGATGATCATGTCCCTCGGCATCATAATACCACATCCAAGTACAGCACTGACTGGTTCCAAGCTGTGATTCTCTGTTATCCTCATGTAGCCAATTCTTATCATTCTGAATAATGCCGATACAATAGCACCGTACTTGGTCTCACCAAAATGCACCATCATTTGCTCAGCATAATCTGGACTATTCAGTCCATAACTCGGTACCAAATCACCTCGATACTCCGCATCAGTCATGTAGCTATTAGCAAGTTCATCCTCAAATGATTCCGTTAAATTCTTGACAAACTCATTATTTATAGATTCATTGTTATGAATTATTTGTGACATTTTATCATAAAATAATGCCCGTGCTCTCTGACAATCTTTAACACTAATTTCAATCTTTATCAATATTTCCTGCGCCAATTTACGTGATTTATTGTTCTGTGCTAAATGCTTGATTGCCATAACAGCACTGACTACTCCCTTGCATTTAATAATACTGTCTGTATTTGTCAATTGTTTCTGTAATAAAATGAATAAATCATCTCTCAGTGCCTCTGATGATGAATCTGTTGTGTTGCACAGTGCATAAAGCAAATCGTTCATCGTCCCAACTTCTTCCAAATCAAATTTATCAATTTTTTCCATCAGAACAGTGAGCTCGTTGCAGTGTTTTTGTAACTGAAGCTTCTCCTCGTCTCTCTCTGTCATTTTACATAAAACAGCCAAGGCATGCTTGGCTGTTTGATCATCATTGCCCATTAGCAGAATCAATTTACCGATAATCTCACTCTGCTTGTGATACATATTGTCATGCAACAAGAACTGACACCTGAACCACTCAGTAGAGAAATCAACTAGCGTGCAGTCCTCGGATTTCAATAGATTACTTGATAAATTCAACGAAGTGACCTGAAGATCCTTTGCAACTTGCCTGAAATCTCTGTAGAATGAATTCAATAAGCTTGCTCTGTAGTAACCACTTTTCACATGTTTTTTCAATATACTCTCAGCGATTTTCTTCTTCAATCCATCGCTGCACAGCAGCAGAATCATGATGAAGTCAAGGGCCTTGGGGCTACTGTCGTGGCTCTCTGAGAGAATACCAACAGCTGCTTTTGACGACATTTTGAAGCTCATCTTGAGAGCATTTACTGTCAGCATCTGGCTCGTGTAACATTCCTCCAAATTAGTATCACGCAGTGGCTTCATCTCCAGCTCCCGTACAACGCGCAGTACTTTCTGGCATACATCAACATTCGGACAGTCGTAGAGGCAGAATTTCACCATCGCCGGAATTTCAGAAATTTCATTATTATTCTGCAGTATAATTAATACCTTATCCCGTAGTTCCTCGAGGTACTCTTTCCCCAGGGTTAAACTTGTTATACAATCTAGTATAACTTGCTTCAATTGCCCATCCGATTCCATCAATTTGCACAGCATATCCGCGATCGTCTGATGATGCGAATCCGTGACAATATCCGGTAAATACGCTATGAGTTCACGTTTGAACCAATTCGGTGAGGTTTCCAGTAGCTCTTCGAGTCTCGCTGTCATCAAGTCAGCATCGGTAATGACCTCGAGGAACCGTAGTTGAGGGAGAAGGGTGTAGGCCCATGGAACATCATCAATCGCATCAGCCACGAGGACTTCTTCATTCAGTCGTTTCAATAAACTGCTGAGAATCTCTGATTGTATCAGTGGCACTTGCAGCAGTATTCTTGCGACTGACACATTCTTCGCTGAAGGGAGCAGTCGCTGCTCATGATCAACAACAGTTGGATTCAAGTACTTCTTAATATTCTCAACTTGCTCTAAACTAGACTCCCATTCTTTAATTAAATTGGCCTTCGTGATGCTACCTGATGAAAGCACCTGTTGAATCTTCTTAACGATACCCGCTGGATTTGTCGTTATAGTGTACTGCTCATCGCTCTCAAGCGATTTCTTAATACCAGAATCCTCGAAAAATTTGTCGAGAGGGCTGTTCTCCCTATGTATAACAGTCTCGTCGTCTGATGAATCGTCAAAAGCAAGTTTTGAGCTCTTGCTCCTTTTTTTCGTACTATTTTCTTTGTCACTATCTGTGTGCCTCTGTGTTGATGATTTCAGTGGTACCTCCGAGGATTTTGGTAATCGAAGGGACGTATTTTCACGTCGTGATGCTTTTTCTGATAATTGGGATGATAATTTTGATGTGCCTGGATGTGGGAAAGTTTCTCGTCGTTTTTCTGAAGTCTGAGATGGGTTTGGAGCTTTTTGGGAGACTTTTGATGGTGAATCTTGCAGAGGTTGTGTCTTTCTACGTTTTGACTGTGATTGCTCGATGTTCGGAGGTTCTTTTGTAGGTAGTGTCGGGGTTTGCGTGCGTTTCCGGAGCAATTGTAGGGATGACACTCTTTGGGAGGATGTACCTGATCTGTGTGACGAACTGAACATATCCTCTGATTCTTGGTGATCTGGTACTGGCGATGGTGTGGCTGAGGTCGAGGGACTCATGAAATTTTGGTGCAAGCCACGGCGCGGTTTGAATTTTCTACGATCCATCATTTATCACTTTTTCCACAAATATGTTCCCAAATAAACTTTTTACTTCTTTATAGATTGACGAGAACGTTTGTTTTGATTGCTCTTGCCTCCGTGCTCCGGCGCATGACACTTTGAGAGGGAAATAAAAGAGACTAACCTAACTTGACGAATCTCTGGTTATTTTGCGCAGCGCTGGTGTGGCGGGGAATTTGAATTACTAGCGACTGAAACAAGGTTTTCTTACGTACATCCTTAGAATTTCCTCTGCGCCTTCACATGCGCTATTCCAAAGAAAAATTAGGGGAAAATTCAATAAGAAATGAATAGACTTATATTGTTGGATCCCTTCGGTGCTAATCTCTTTCAGTGCTATTGCATCCTATTACATTCCTAGATATATAACGCAATCCACTTTCCTTGATGAGCAAACCGGAATATATTCCCATTACACTACCATCAAGATGATTGGATATTCTCATCAAGAAGGGCATAAATAGAAATAGTACCATGAAACGTCTTGTGTGAATAAACAATCCATGGAATGATTGTCACGATTCTTTCCCCTGGAAGAACAATACTATTCATTTTTAATCAATTAATCATACTTAAAATGACTCACATGAAGGTGCCCACAATATCAGTATCATTGCTGTAGTCCCTGCTGAGTCCATTCCAGTTGAACGTTCCTTGAAAAACGAATCTCATAATGTTCAGCATTTGGTTATTACCCATTGTTGCAATTCCTGTAACAGAAGGATTGGGAATATCGTGGAGACTGGATAATTCTTTTGTTGAAGAGAGAATTATGGTTTGTACTTAATCCTCATTCAATCTGAAATAAACTCGAGATTACTTGAATTTAATTTGATTTTAGGAAAAAATACTGAAGTCGTGTTATGCAAATAACAGCATGTCCAATCCCACTGTTATCATTGGAGATTTTTATGGATTCACTGAGGAATCAACGACTCTTCGACTGAACGGATCTTTGAATATTACTGAACACAGCTATCAGGAAGGAGCAATGGAAACCGCAAATTACAAGGCAAATAAATTTATCATAGTTGAAGATTCTCATCACGAAATAAATAACCATCTAATGAGATTGAGAGAGACTCAGTGGTGGAATCATATGGCACCATTTTTCATTATCGGGAGAAACGAAATCTGCAGTAATTTCCTAAAAATTCTCTTCACAATGTGGCGGATGGATATTATCAATGCAATATGCATTTGCACTGATTCAAGTAATTCATCATCATTATACACAATGAATCCAGCAGGATATTACGCGCCAAAACCCTGGAAACTAAAGCCAGAAATGAAGCTACCAATTTTTCATCAAACTGTTGATGGAAGTGAGTAATTCATTATCTTCAATCCTAGACTAACGGAGTAAAATGGACACATCTTAGTTTCATTGTTTAATGTGATATAAATAATTAATTGCAGATATTACCTGCGAAAGTTTACATTACGACAAAACTCGAAGGACGTCTCATTTTCTCATCAGGATCATGGCATCAAGCTCCAGCGGAGTTTGTTATCCCAATAAAAATTTCTGGCCAGCAAACGCAGCACAACTCCCTCATATAAATTTTCGACTCATCCATACCATTGTAACTGCATTCAATGGTGCCATTTGGCTCGAATGTCGAGGAAAGAAAAGTGAAGTGATAAGGGCTGTCTCCGAGAACAGTGCGGACATGACGTTTTCGGTGTATGAGGTCAAAGAATATCCATCAAGATCCTTCCTGTATCCTCATTACTGGACCGAAATATTTGCAGCAGTGAAATTGAGTCCTGAAGAATCACCACTACACAAAATCCTTCATTTGTGGAGCAAACCAGTACTGATTTCAGGATCAATAGCACTTTCCATTCTGTTCCTCATTCTGGCTGCTAAAAATCATGACTTCGCTATAGCAATGTTGGATCTTATGAGACTACTGACTTACACGTCAGTTCTAACAAATTGGAGGAGTCATTCCTTCAGGATTTATTTCACTACGATGTTGATATTCATGATTATAAGTGATGGAGTATTCCGAGGGGAGATTGCTTCATTTTTGACGCATAAAAAGAGACTTGAACCGCCTGAAACGACAGATGTATTATTGAAATCAGGCTTTAAATTCTATACTACACATGGACTGGCAACAATAATTCGTGATAATTGTCCAGAATGTCATGTGAAACTGGGAAATCATAAACAGTGCCTCGAAGCTGTGAATCAAGGGACTCGAAATGCATGGCTAATTGATAAATTTGATTATGAATATATTTACTCGAAAATGCCTATAGAATCAGTTAAGCGACCATTCATCGAGGCAGTTGGAAATTTAAAGTGTCGTGATAATTGGCCTTTTCAGGATCGTGTTAATGGTAATTTAATGAGACTTGTCGCAGCTGGTTTGGTGGATTATTGGCTGAAGGAGGAATCTCTGGCCCAAAAACGTAAGATCAGAGAAGGCGAATGGTCTTCATCAGGGTATCGACCAGTTGAACTGATTAAATTGGCTTTTGCTTTCGAATTATTAGCAGTTGGACTCGGATTCTCTACACTCGTCTTATTCGTTGAGTTATTCTTGCGTGCACAAAATTGTGGTCGGGTGAAGGCTGCAATTTGAAGCTCCGTCGTGTAGAATTATCAAAAAAATTCTGAAATATATTGAAATAAAATTGTTATTAATGTTAATTGATCAAAGCAATAGCTTCTAACAATTTATGATGATTGAATAAACATAATTAAGTAGCGAAAGGATAAGTGTTTTTTGTCATCTTTTCGTGAATAATTCATGCCTATTTATTTTAGTTCACATATGCACGATCTTTAGAACCTAGAGAAGTATCCATTGTCAACGAATAACTTCCAATAACATTCACGTCTTTCCCCTAGAACATTATGCCATTGGCCACAACCAGCCGAGTGATGGAGGCATCATGGTGGGGGAGTCTAGCTCCCAACAATCCTCGTGTCGACTCTTTCGCTAGTCCAACCAAATAAACATCGCACGAGTCGATAAGCCAGACATCACTCCAATCATCGCCTGCTAACCCAAAAAATCAGTTGATTCTAACGTTCCGAAGAGAGCACTTGACCTGACAAAAATCCCTTAGACTCAAACGTATTAAACGAAGCCATTAATAATAACAAGTTCTTATAGATAAATGTCAATGAACTTGAACAGTACTTTCCTCGTAAAGGGGTGCCGAAAATTTTCAATCAGTGATACGTCTAAATAATTACACCGGCTGACAAACAAAATCGCCTCTTCAGTTATTCCCCCCCTCTCCTCTTTCGGAGTTTATCAACACAAAATTATCAATTATTTCGAATTATGGAATTAATGCGTGTCTGTTTGAATCATAAATTTAAAAGTAGTCTATTGAATGTTACTAATAAGTTACTAAACGTACAGAGTGCTAAGTATATAAGGTGATTATCATTACGTAAATACAACGCAATTAACCTATGAAATTATGTTTACACTTACCTTTTCTTTTTGTCATGAATTTTTTATTATTATTCTTCATCTCATTTTCTTATCACAATTTATTTGGATACATGAACAAATTATGTTGAATGATTTATTGAAGAAATTATACTTTCAGATTGGCAGAAGTTGGAAAATTAGAAACACCAAAATTACAGGGTAAATACGAGACTGGACAATTAATACTTCACAGAGTTTTTGGGTATCGTGGAGTTATATTGTTTCCATGGCTTGCTAGAGTTTACGACAGAGATTTGCCTAATAGAAAAGATGGGTGAGATTTTTTTTATAATCTCTGCGTAATTGTTAATTTGGAGTCAAAGGTGGTGGATTCACATTTAAAATTCAATTTCAATTTTTAGAGGTGACGAAAATAATTATAACAGCGTTGGGAAGGAAGTTAAAGGACGTACACACACATTCTATCAGGTTTTGATTGATCAAAGGGACTGTCCTTTCATTGTAAGTACCTTCAAGATCGTAAATTCCTCAGTTTTTCAATGGAATTATCATAAAAAATCCATCTCCAATATTTCCCTTGATATCTCCTGATTTTCATGATATAAGACATGAAAACTAAGACGTGTTCATTTTAACTTTTTTGAATTTTTTATCTAAACTCCTCTTACTATTGGAAACCATTTTATATTCTTTCAGAGAGCTCAAACGGAAGCCGTCACATTTCTCGGTAACAATGAAAGCAGTAGAAGTCTCTATGCCATACCCGGTCTCGATTACGTAGCCCACGAGGACATCTTACCTTACTCAACCAACGACAAAACGGCATTGCAGCACGAATTGTTCGATAAATTCTTGACGTTTCATCCTGGAACAGAGCCTCCCTTTGTGGCCCAAGAAACACTGAGAGCGTGGCAGGAGAAAAATCATCCGTGGTTGGAACTCTCCGACGTTCATAAAGAAACAACAGAGAGCATAAGAGTAACTGTTATTCCATTCTACATGGGATGCAGAGAAACACAAACCACATCAGTCTATTGGGTACGTCGATATTAATTAAGATCGTTGGAAATAGTTAATGATTTATTTGGATTCTTGCAGTGGCGTTATTGCATTAGACTGGAGAATATGGGCGATCTCAGCGTGCAATTACGTGAGAGACATTGGAGGATATTCAGTTTATCAGGTACTTTGGAGACTGTACGTGGCAGAGGGGTCGTGGGTCAAGAGCCAGTACTCTCAAAAACACTTCCAGCCTTCCAATATAGTAGCCACGTGAGCCTGCAAGCCCCCAGTGGACACATGTGGTACGTCACAATTAAAAAAAAAAGATTTAATAATAAATGTTCATAATTCATTTCATTTCGTCCGATCATTTTGGCATATTGAGCAAGAGATTCTTTCTGTAGAGAATTTCATGACGAAAAGAAAAATCTATTGATTAAATCATTATCCTTCTCTGATTATCAGGGGCACATTCAGGATGGAAAGAGAAGACGGCTACACATTTGACTGTAGAATACCTCCATTCTCCCTCGAGTCGAAAGTCGAAGAGCCTGCAACACCCAATGCAGAATCTTAAGGGAAAATGAAAGAGTGAGAAAAAAAATCGAATAAGGAATCAACTGTGGCGCAGAGACTCAGTCTGTAAATAAAGGATATTTATTATTAGACTATTTACTATAATGTAGAATTTTATCAATTCAAAATATAAACAAGTGATATTGAAGTTATCTTATTAATTTATTATTTATGTACAATTTCAGTTTTTTTTAAGGAAAATTACGCATCTCATTTTTCGCATACTCCGTTACGACAAACCTGAAATACAATGAATCCGTAAATTATTCAACGTTTTATGGAGAACTTGGATATTTAGACTTTTACTCACACCACCATCGTCGCAGGGGGTTCCATCGTGAGCTGGTGTATTCGTTGACACGCAGAACCAAAGCTTGTGACGACATCTGAGGTTTTGGCAGATGTCCGGTGACTGCAAAAGATTAATGATTAAAAATTAAGGAATAATTCCTTCATTCAGTGAATCGAAGGAAAATAGAAAGAAAATTGGGAACTTTTTTTTCAGGAATCAGAAGAACAAAAAAGGTTCTCATTCTCTCTCAACTCACCTCACAAATAACTCCGTAGCCCAATCTTTCGCACTGCATCGATACTGTATGAACTTTTCCTATCAACATTTCCTTAATGGGCTTCCCCTGGTCATGATTGAGTTCATTCGTCTGATAACACTGTGCATCGTTTGATCTGAGGGTCGAAGAAAGTAAAACATGGTGAGAACCATTTTTATGATGAAAAATAATAATTATTCGATTCTTTAATTACCGCAGGTGATTCTTAAAATCGTTCTTCGAGCATTCCGACCATTCGTATGGACGATCATGGAATCGAGCATTCCAGGACATTATGTAGCCATGTTTATCCTGGCAATGTTTTGCAGATGATTGTGTATCGTGCGTTGCCCCTAATCTGTAATTCGAGGAATGATTATTGTAACGAATTGACTCGACTCGTTTCTTCATTTTATTGTTTTAATTGTGTCGTTTACTTACATATGTCCGACTTCATGAGCAGCTGTTCCAATACCCGAGAAATCGTACTCATCGTGGATAACACCAGTCATCATATGCTTCACGTAGCATACACCTCTCAGGAAAGCCAATCCTGTATCAACAAAACTGTTCAATGTCAGAAAATTCATCAAACTAATTAATGGATCAAAATATCAGGTCATAGTCACTTACCCAGAGTTCCATCTCTCTTACATTCGTCAAATTTGCTTCCGCAGAGTTCCAGACTGTAAATTACATAGATTATTTTAATTTATTCATAATTTTTGGATATAATTAATTTTTCTAAGCAAGTTTCTGCCAATCTACTTTTTGTTTTTATGAAAAAATTTCTTTAATTGAGACTTGTATGTCTCTACTTCAATTCCAAATTTTTTTAAAAAAATCGAATGGAATGGAATCGTTTTCTTTTATAAATTAAAATACTCACTTTGTCATTGTTATCAACAGGTCGTGATCATCAGTTGGAATAGTTCTCTGATTAACAATCCATTTTCCCGCCTCAGAAATAGCTCCATAGGCATTCAGAAGCCCTGATTCAGGATGAATGGCATCTTTGATGAAGTGAAGTGCATCTCTCTTCTATAAAGTCGGAGAAATCATGAAATTTTCCCTTTAAAAAATCGAGCTAATTTCGCTAAAAATGTATCTTACCATATTGACGACAATTCCCGTGATCATCAATCGCACTTTTGGATTCTCCAATGATCTGTAACGGAGATCAACGGAATTCCAGAAGCTTATGACGTATCCCAATAAATCCAAGAATCTGAATTCACGAATTCTGTAAATTAAAGTGGAATTATCATTAATTCTAAATCAATTTAGGAAAAATTGGGGTAAAATGGTCATTTCAATGAATAATTTCTCAAAAAACAATTTTTAAATGAAATATTGTTCATTTTACTTTAATACTTACGAGGAAAACTTTTTATTATAATCAAGAACGAGCATGATTTTTGGATAAACAATATCCAGTTCACGTTTAGTCCTATTTTGTCTCGTTTTATTGTACTCTTCAACGACTCGATCGAATTTTTCTCGGAAAGCTGAAAATATTGAGGAATTCATTATATTTATTAATTTAAATGAATTTTTCGATCAAATCCAATTATTTTTGAGTCAATTCATCATTAATGATTTTCATTGGACTAATGATAAATGCGAATTCCAATTTTTAATTGTCATTCTAATAATTACCTACGAAGTCCTCCTCACGCTTTGGATCAGAGAGAACGTGATAGGAAGATAAAATGTAATCCTTCTCAACTGTTCCTGGCGGAAGTGTGTTTTCGAAGAGATAGGGCTTCTGGTTAATGAGAGCACTAGCTACTTGATCTGAGAGAGGGCTGACGCTTCTTTTATCTATCCTTCCGACCTGTGAAAAATCGAGAATTAAAGTCATCAGACAAAACGATTTTATTATTTTATCTGTTTCTTTTATCACTTGGAAATTAAGCAAGAAGCAGATTTACCATGAAACTATTTTTTAAATAATTTTACAAAATCTGTCGATACATTGAGTAATCTGATTTTATTAGATGCAAAATTATTTTGTTCTGTTTATGCAATTTTACTCACAAAGTACGGATGAACATTGTTATTAGCATTCACTTCATAGAGTCCAATGACTTTGCCTGGATCTTCATAAAATCTCACAGCTTCTTTGATAATCTGAAAAAATTACAAAACACTTGAATTCGATAAATTCACTTCAGAAGCCGAATAAACTACGTTCTCAATTCCATATCGATTCATCCATTCTTCATCATCATCAATTTATTGATAAGTGCATGCTTACAGTTTCATCTGCACGCTCCAATCGATTGGCTGAAATCGCCAGCCAAACTGGTGTATTTTCACGAATTAAATTCGATTCTACAGATCTCAATGTCAAGTGATGTGTTTCGCCGGATCTCCTCAGTCTAATTTCCTTCTCACCATTAACCGATGATCCATCTTTCTTGTGCCAGAATTGTACCACCTCGTATTCGTCATCTGAATCATGCATCAATCAACATTGATTAATTTCTCAATTAATTGAATTATTCAAAGATTTTACTTAAAAGCTTTTATCACAAATATCTCGGAAACTAAGCGAGATACAAGAATTTTTAATAGAACCTTTTTTGTAGCTCTAATTTTGCTCTTCAAAAAAGGTATCTACCGAAATTTCTCTATCTCTCTTAATTTCCGAGATATTCAGGAAAAACGATTTTAGAGTAATTTATCCCATTTCTCGTCTCCTAAATTAGTTTATGAATTATTATTCAAATCTATATTTTAATTCAATTAAATTTCACCATTCAAATCTTTGATCGCTCGATAGCCGAACTCATTCCTCAGATCATCATCATCATGCAATGGAGCCAAACGACAAGAGACTTGGTTGACTGCAGAAATTACAGCAACTGTGACGAAAAAAATCGATCTCATTGTTGATTGAACTGCAATTTAACAGTCGACTTGATACTAATTACGATGTCAATTAAAACTGACCTTTTATACAATCGAAGTGAAAATGAAATTCCAAATAATTTACTCAGCTGAACAAATACATTATTAATTGAGTTTACTCGTCTTTTCGATTATGCACTCGATATTTGATGAATTGCGTAAATATTTGGAATTATTTAATTATCTACCTTGAAAAATTGATGGATTCAAGTTTTTTGTAAAATTTGTGCAAATTCATTCATCGGAAACTTTTTAAAAACTCATTAAGAGAAAATTTATTTAATTTAAAAAAAAGGGATTAATAATAAATATTAAATAATTAGCAATTGCTTTTATTCTTTTTTCAAACGATTCATTACATCGGAGTACATAACACCTATGTTAATATTCAAATTTTCATATACTTTCTCTGTCTATTAATCAATGAATTTCAATCAAATTTCAATAATTCAATTTTATTATAATTATTTAAAATAATATTTATAATAAATTGTTGCTTGCATTAAAAATTAATATAATCTGCTGTATTCTGTGAATAGTGCGTTTGTGAAGGTGTTTCCAACATTACCTATATTAATTAACATACTAATGACTACTTCACGTATTGCCTCATCACCGTTTATAGATAATCATTACAATTAATCGTTTTTAATTATCTATAATAATTTTATTTATCTCGTCATTCGGTATACATACACTTTTATGTGTACACTGGTACAATAATTATGTACATAATAATTCTAATTAAAAACTAATCATATTGACGCTTTAGGACTCATTACGTTCATAAGTAATGAGAAGTAACTTTATTAAAGATTTTTAATTTTATCTTTTTCATTTAATTAAAAGGGAAACATTGGAATTGCACGGAGTGATCATAAAAGCTTTATCTATTCATTTTTTTCGTATTTATCTATTTGATCACTCCAAGAAGATAAGAAGATAATTAATTAATTAATAATTTAATTGGAGAAGACAAACAATATTGACTTTGATTTCACAATTGAACTGGAATTTCTTCTTAAATTTTACATCCATACAAATATACTATTATTTTCTCGATAAAATGTTAATTAGCTACATGACTATATTGACCCTTTCACCAATTCCTGAATTTTAAATTATCAGGAAGCAAAACATTTAAATGAAGTTTAATAAAATAATTGGAAAACTATAAAAATCATTCTTGCAGTTTATCTCGAAAACAGTGAGAGATAAGAGAATTTTAGTAGAAATCCTTTTTATAGAAAAAATTTAGGCCTATACCGAAGGTTTTTTATGTAAATTACTTCATCTCTAACAGATTTCGAGATATTCAACAAAAACTGAACGAATTAATTCATTTTCGAAGCAAAGATTTTAATTGAAAAAGTAGTTTAGACAGATAATAAGTTATCATTCATTTTCGTTGAGTGCCTGAGTATATATTAAATGTCATAGAACAATTTTTAAATATTTTTAAATCAACATTTGGTACATTGGAAGCGGCACAAAGCTCTCATTACATAAGCCCAGATGTTTTCGTTAATTTTAATAAGTTAATTAACCGTACCAATCTTTGATACTGGTCCACAATATATCGTTAACTATTTCATTAGTGTATTAATTTATTTCTCTTCGTTAATAAACTTGTATACTCATATAATAAATTTTCAAATCGTGTGATTTTTAGTTAAACATCAAATTCAGTGATGCAGTGGAAAATTTAAATGAGTCAATCTGAATGTAACTATAATTTCCAAAATATCTCGGAAATTATGAGAGATAGAAGAATTTTTGTGGAGACCTTTTTTGTAGAAAAAAATGAGTTCTACAAAAAAGGTTTCAACAAAAAAAATCCTATCTCGTTTAGTTTTCGAGATATTTTGAAAAAACGGTAAGATACAGAGTTGGCTTGTCCAATTTTTACCACTCAATTATTGAATCCTCAGTGCCGGAAGCCGTGCACAGCCCGGATAACATTAAGGGCCTTTTTATATTATTTCTCCATATAATAATAATATATATAGTATATCATTTTTAATATATATAACAATAAAACTTTCTAAATAGCTAAATGATTAACACAGTTATTTTTAACGTCGAAACGATCAACCTGGTCTAAACATTCGTTTTTGCGTTATTATTATTAATTATTATACATAAATTTTTAATAATTAACTAGTGTGTTAATGCAACTGCGCGATCCCTGCAATTTCAATCTCATTTCTCTACTTTCACTGAGTGTGGACTAATTATTTTTCCTCGTTTTATTTCATCTTTATCCTTTTAAATTATTCATCGAGATAAAATTTAATTTTCAATTACTATTGATAATAATTTGGTCTCTATTATTTCACAGTAATCGATATGATTGTTTGCATCTGAGGTGTTTTTTTTCTCATTATCATTATTATTTATTTGTTCACTTGTGTGCTTTTTTTATTCATTTTTTTCTCTGTTTTCGTTAGGTGTACAAGGAACGCGCAGAGCCTGAAGTGTTGTAGATACTTTCATCGGATTAAGGCTCAATTATTGTCTTTCTTGGATATTTTTTTCAGTTTTTTTTTCTTTTATCCCCTCTTCAAGAATATTTTCCCCTCCATAATTATAGATTACTGGGAAATTGGTAGAACGAATTGAGTTAATGCGACTTTGCCTTCAATTTTTGAGATGGAATTTTGTGGAGAACTTCTTTAGTAGTTCTTCTGCACTAAGACAATTCTCCAAAAACTGCTGACAAAATTTAATTTAGTTGGTTTCATTCTTCTTCCTAATTCCCCCGCTTCTCTTCCACCGAGGATAATTTACGATTTTTTTTTTCATTTGATCTCGTGACAAATCTTTGAGCGATATCACGCAATCAATTGCTGTTATCAGCATTTAAAGACTATTGCCCCTTTCAATTATTCAATTAATTTCATTTATATATTTATTTAAAGCTCAAACAAGCGAGAAAATAATAATCGGGAAGATATGCAACAGGAAGCTATGCGATTATGCGTTTTTATTTGAAATTCATGGTAAAACCCAAGGGAAAAAATGAAAAAATATAACCGAATTAAATAATTGTCATTCATCGTAGAACAACTAACAATTATCTCTATTATCATTTTCTTAAAATTTCAACTATAATTTCACGTTTTCTCATAAGTTCTTCTTTTTATGTTAATTTTCACTTTTTAAATATAATTTTATAAATATATAAATCGATCAACATGGAGCACCTTAATTATGCATAAATATTTACGTGAAATTGAATGATGAAAGTTTTTTCTTCTTTATTTTCATTTTAAATTAAGAATCTAAATAAAATACTAAAAAATAATTATTATTCTTTTAATGGAACTTTTTGAGCTTCCATTTTAGTTTCTTTAAATTCATTCTTCGATGTTTTCATTCAGTGACACGTTATTACACAAATTATCATTATTATTATTAATCGTGTCAGGACGATATCATGACTATCAATTGTTTATTCAACCTTCCAGTAAATATTTATATGTATATATATATATTTTTATCGGGCAACTATTTTCTTCTCTAATGGTTAATGCTCGTCCTCCATTTAGGCTTCGTACTTTTATAACAAGGACAACACATAATACTGATACAATATTGTCTCTATAATTTTGTTATTAAATTATACTTGAATTATCTCAGTTGATGTGATCCATTATTTAATTATTAATCAACTGTTCTTCACTCTTGATTTTACTTCCCAATGAATAATTTCACAAAACACTCTTTTTTCTCATCTCTTTTACTCGAATTTTTTCATGATGAATCATTGGGGAAAAATTTAATATTCACTTGGACACGCTGGCAAATTCATTTGTCCAAATATATTTAACTCATACATTGTTGCGAATATGATGAATATTAAGTACCAAGCCATCAGTACAATACCGTACCTTCTGTCCAATTTCCAGCCGTTGAGATGAGTAGCAACAACGAGGAATACTACAGTTGATAGTAGTGAGAGTGTTGAGTATGTCAGACCTGTGAGGGCAAATTAATTCGATAAAGTGAATTTTAGATTCTCTCTGAATATCTTGAAATCTGAGGGAGATGAATTAATTTGCAGGCAAATGCATGAACCGTTTTTGTCGGAAAGAATTTGTTTGGCAAAATCCGAGATTCGTTCGTTTTCACGCTCCATTACTGGCAACAAATTATATCAACATTCTCAAACGTCTTTCGCTCATATTTACCTCTACTAGTGACATTGACGTGTGATCCAGGTGCAATCATAGCAGTTTGAATAAACCAGGGTAACCCAAGGCAAACGAGTATGTCAAATACGTTGCTACCGACAGCATTGCTGACTGCCATGTCTCCAAGGCCCTCTTTGATGACAGCTAGTGATGAGAGTGCATCGGGAACACTGACACCAGCTGCTACGAATGTCAGACCCATCACCGTATCAGGAATACCAAGGGTGCTGCCTATATTCAAAATAATTCTATTAAGGAATCGCTCTAAAAGGCGTCTCTACTGTTGAAAAATGGCATCTACATTATTTGCTGAATATCTCAGAAACCGTTGCGTTTAGGAAAAAATATGAGGAGACCTTATTTGTAGATCGGGAAATTTTCTACAAAAAAGATTTCTTCGCATTTTATTTTTAAGTCACTCGTTCCGGAGATATTTGCAAATCCATTTACAGTCTTTTCTTCAATGATTTTTACAATTTCAATAATAATCTTACCAATGACCGTGATCATCCAGACCATAATGTAGCTGTAGAAACTAATCCAAATCATGGAGATGCAGAATGTAAATGGATACCAGCTCCGCCATTTTGACTGCCTGCAATCGGGCATTGTTGCACGACAAGTGTAATGAATAGGATAAACCAATCCCCAGAAAAATAATCTGAATTGGCTGGCATCAACTGGTTTTTCCAATGGTGAAACTTCGTTCGGATCAGCCTCTTTGGCTTTGTAGTACTTCGGTTGTGCTGGTGGTGGTGGTGGTTGTTGCTGGGGTGGTGGCTGTTCTCCAGGTGCAGGGATTCCTGTTGCAGAAGAATTATTGAAATAATATCGAAAAAAATTAATTCCCAAAGGCAATAATTTGTTTTCAATGTCAACTACTGAATTCTCTTCGTTCCCTCGTGTTTCATGAATTGAACAAACCTTCTTGACTCTTAACTTGCTCTGTGACTGGTGAATTTGGACCAGTATAAGATTGCCTGTCCTCCTGCAACGACCTGTAACTCACTAATGCACTTTGTTCAGCGGGCTCCTCGTCTTTCGGAAGAAATGGTATGTTGTATGATTTCGCCCAACGTTCGAGACGCTCATTGTACGAGAGAGCGATGCAGTAAATTACGTACGTGATGAGCATGAGTAGTGCTTCAGGCCTGGAAGGATATATTAAATTGAAAAGAAGAAAATTGCTTTTGATGGAAACTGAATAAAGCAACTTGCAATCGGTTTTTTAAAGAGTATCTCGGAAATCCCTGGAGATTGAGATACTTTTGTAATTTCTTTTTTATATAGAAAAAATGCAAAGCAGATGCAAAAAGGGTAATTGCAAAAAAAAATCTCTATCTCGCGTTGATAAAAAGATCGTAACTCTATTATTAAGCGAAATCATGAAGTAACCTTTCTTGTAGAAAATTTAATAGTCTACAAGAAAACTCACTTCATGAATTCTCCTAAACTCAATAATTCCCGAGATTATGTCAGAAGAATCCTATCACAATTTCAATCGACTCTTACCAGCTTATAATTTCATTGCATATAGTACCAAGCATCACCAGAATCGATATGAAATAGAAAAAACAATCCCTGCAGAGCGGCCACCAGTTTAACTTTGATACCGTCGTTGTGCACAAACCGCAAACAGATATCACAAACATTATATTGAAAACAGCACTTCCAATAACTCCGCTCACCTGTAATTCGAGAAATTCCAGTATAAATCAGTGAATTGCAATAAAACGAGGAAAATTATTGAATTACCCCAATGTCATCCTGTGCGAAGAAGACACCAACAATAACAGTTGCTAATTCTGGTGCTGATGAACCAGCAGCCATAAATGTTGCACCAGCAACATCTGGTGATAATCTCAGCTCCTCGCATATTCTGTCGAGACTGGCAACGAAATAATCATCACACACAATAGCAAGACCTAGGAATGTGTAAATTGCTGCCATCAAGTGAATTATGAGTCCACCATGCTGTCTACCCCATTTTCCCATCAGTGGCCTTGGAAATTGTTCAATCGCTGGGGCCGAGCAATTAGCACGTTTTGGACGCCACGTTGGATGCACGTGTTTCGATGAGGATGTTGTTGATAACATTGGTGTCTGATAAAATTGGTGGAAAAAATGATTATTTTATTGATCACTCTAGAATTGATAATTTAACTAAAATAAAAAGTGAATGATTTTGATAATAAAAAACGAATTCAATTAAGTCCCCATACTTTTAACTGCAATAATAAACAATTCATGACTGTGAGAAATTAATTATTAAAAACAGTACTTTCGAAGTAACTCAAAAGCATTGCCATTACATTCATCGATTGTTAAAAAATAAATAATAAAAAAAAAGTTTCGCCTTTATCCTCGTGCTTCTTTATTACATTGAAATTAGGTCTTTCCGATATTCCCTTTGTTTTCATGTAAAAATTATGAAATTGTAGAATGAAAATTTAATCAGAGTACTCATTAATCCTCTCGAGAGATGAAAAGTTTTGAAATTTATTTTACAAAGCAAATTAAAATATCTGATAAAATAATAATAACAAAATATACCGTTGTAGTTGAATAATTTCTCCCCTCGGCTCTGATAGTAGTTGTTTCATATTTTCCTTTATTCTCATCCTTTGTTTTATTATTCAATTGTGTTGTAACTTCTTTCTTTTGTGCGACAGTTGTTGCAATTGGTTTTGAAGTACTCGTAGCTATTATGGAAGTTGTTGATAGTGGTATCGCTGACGTGGAAGAGCTCGAGGAAGTCACAAGTTGTACAAGAACGTAAATTAAAAATAAGGCCAAATGCAGGGGCCATTTTTGCCGTCTTGTCAAACGTCTTGGCCTTCTCATAGCCTATGAAAATGAATTTTTCGAATAATAGAAGCCAATAACATGAATTTTGTAACAGAGAAAAGGGTCCAATTCAAATTATCAATTATCATCCAACGTTATTTTCCAAAATATCTCTGAAAATATGGGAGATAGAGGAATTCTTCATATAACCTTTTTTTTACCTCTCTTTTTTCTCTAAAAAAAAGGTATCTACGATTTTTCCTCTACGTTCCTTAGATTCCGAGATTTATTTCCCCGGATTCAATCAGTTGAGAGCAATTCTCATAATTACCTCTTTTGTAGCTCTCATTACTCTCTACAAAAAAAGCATTCAAAGAAAATCCTCCTCAGTTTCCGAATGAGCCCATAAAAATAAATCCTCAAAGTGAAGTCGATTCAACGCATTTTATCACTCCACTAATAAATTAATAGTCAATTAATTTAATGATGATGGAAAACTTCCGTGCAATTCAATTATTAGTCATTTTATCACGTAGCATTCACTGAGACCGAATGCAATTTCAAATCGATACGATAACATTATATTCTGTGAATGGTCACGTATTCCAACACGCGCCAATGCAGAGATGAAGTGGGGAAAGGAAACAGATGAGTCAATGCTTTTCCCGTTTACAATCGGAGCTTGCATCTGGCTAGGCTTTTACCATTTTATCCCTCGGCTAATAATCAATTGTCACACAATTATTCTCTATTTTTATCAGCACAATATTTTTAATTCACTTATAAAATTACAAAAGCAAGTTACTTCAATTAAACTCAATCACTTTTTGTACAATATCTCGGAAACTAAAAGAGATAGAGAAATTTTTGTATTCACCTTTTTTGTAGCTCTGACTTTTTCCCACAAAAAAGGTAATTACAAAAAAATCTGTATCTCTCATATATTCCGAGATATTCCACAAAAACTAATCTCAAAGTGAAAACTCGTTTCCAACTTCCCTTCGTAATCAGTTTTTTTGATATATCTCGTAATCTAACAGAGATACGAAATTTTTCACTTCTACCTTTTTTACAGCTCTGATTCTCCTCTACAAAAAAGGTCATCATGAGAATTCCCCTATCTCCACTAAATCTGAAGATATTCCCCATATAATCACAGAGATCCAACATCACCCCATCTCGCTCCACCACTTGCCGCAAAAACCCCCAACATAATCATTGATTTTCCAAGATTCTTGATTAACGATAAATTTATGACTCGTAAAAATGTTAACTGTCTTGCCTACGGTCCCTTTCTCCTTTGAACTCATGCCAAAACTACTTCTCCGATCGATTTCTCCCTCTCTCCGTCTTCCAGCGTTTCTTTAGCACCATCCTTTCCTCGTGACATAAAAATTCATTAATTTCCCTCAAAAATAAATGAATCAAAAACGTGCACAATTAAAATTCTTTCAGTAAAAAAAATAAAGAATTCAATAAATCAAAAGGGAAAACCATGAATTATTTTTTATACCAATGTTATCATTCATTGAGGAAGTTTGTGAATGTGGAGAGATGACTGGAGTATCGATCGATGCAAGAAAAAAAGGGGATATAAATTCTCTAGCACTTCAGTTTGTACGTCTGTCTGAATGGAATAAGTCATCCCTCGTTTGCCCCCAAAACGATGGAAAAAGAGCGAAGAGACTGAAGGAAAATGTTGGAATGAAATTCATCCGAGGGGTTGTGCTCAAGTGCACTTGCTATTACATTTACCTTTTCATTTCTCTCCCCCTTTCCACCCCTTTACTCTGCCTTCAATCGACCTTTAACAGTGCTCTCACGCGTCACTAGCAACTCAATTAGCGTTTGTCCTCACTCGAATTAAACACTAAATGAATTCGAATTACGCAATTTGTTGAGTTTTTTATGGATGAAAGCAATTGTCACGGATTTGGAAAATCGGATAAACACTAATGGGCAACGAAAATAAAGAAATTCTCTAAACGAGTTAAACTCTGTGAATTTTTCTCAATTTAAATGAAACTATGACCTATAAAGGGGTTATCAATATTCTCGTTAAGAGACTGGAAAATCTCAACAAAATAAAACGATAATTCATCTCCTGAAAAACTTCAAAATTGACACTAATGACATTATTGATTTACATGAAGTACTACGGAGAGAATTACGTGACAAGAATTTTTATTATCGCAAGAAATAATGAAAGTCTCCACTTTATTCAATGTAAATTGAAATATTCCACTTACCACACTACTCGATGTCACATCCATTGCACCTGACATTTCTTATTATCTTCGTACTTTATTATATATTTTCTCTTGTGCTCTTTCAATCTTCCGATTTTTCCTCTCTCAACATTTCACACTCGCGCCTTTCTTATTCACCCTCGTTTATTCCCCACGTACTTGAGCATCACACTCGCGTGAATATTTCGGATAAAAGGGAAAAATTAAGTAATTGGAATAACACTGAATTGTCATTGATGCTATGGATGAAGGTGTGTTGAAAAAAAGCTGGATTTTCCCGTTTGGGCTATCTTCCGCTATTGACACACACGAAAAAAAACTGACATCACACAGAGGGTGGACTTTTTTAAAACTTCTTTTTGCAACTGTTGAAAGAGCCAACCGAGCTTACGGCCGGTTCTCTGACGCCTACACTCTTTTCTCGGGTTATAATGGTGAAGCTTTTCGATTGAACAAATACGCTTGCGCGTAACCAAAAAGCCCACCCCCTCTGTTTCCACTTTTTTTTTCGTTGACGGCAAGGGGGTGGTTTTTTCCAAGTCGGGAGGGAGCTGAGCTTGTAAATCTAGTGAACGTCACACACACACACACATTGGCCCTAGGTATCAGAGATAATGAGAGAGTGAATATTGGAGTTGGCTCGTTGTGGGTTTTTTTTGTAGAGTGAGAGAGTAACACTGGCCAGTAAAGGGAATTACATGCTTCGTACCTAATTTAATGAAAAACGAAAATTGATGATTAACCTAGTTTATTAATAATTTTCCTTCAGCTTCTCTCATTGACATAACTCATTTGTGAAGTGATGAGGTTGTTCATATTTTCTTTACTCATCTAGGAATATCTCGGAAACTAAACGGTTTGGGAGAGTGCTCGACACTTTTTTAGGAAATTTAATTCTCCATGAAAAAGGTCTCCTCGACGATTCTCCCAAGTGTGTGTTTTTGAGATATTCAGGGGAATTTCAGGATGCTCCAGCATGTCGTTAATAATGAAACGTGGGATCTCTTCGGTTCATTGAATTAGATTCTCTGCAGCGGACGGATTAACTTGGATTCTGATTGTTATTGAACTTGACGGAGTAACCGCCGGTTGATGGGTCTTGCTCCATTTTAAAGCAGTCGGTTGACAGACCAAAAGGCTTGAGAATCATATTACCAAGATCTTTGAGCTTTCCCATCATTTCTTGTTTCAATTTTTCGTTTCTCTCTTCAATCAGTGGCGGTAATCTCTGGAAATTGTGGGAAAAATCGGTGGAATAAAACATGTTTTCCATCAGAAATTTTCGGTCAATTAACGCAAACTTTGACTTACTCTAACTGCGTGATTCGCATCTGTATTTTGTGGATCAAGTTCGAGGATTTTCTTGAAATCTTCCAACGCTTCATCCAGTTTATCCTCCTGCTCATAGAACTGTGCACGTCTGTGATAAGCTTTCACGTAAGTTGAATTCAGTTCAATTGCCTTTGTGCAATCTTCAATAGCAGTGAGTCTTTCCTGATGGTGAAAAGGATTAATAGATAATTTTGTTGGAGATATAGTGGATTATTGTCGGAGTTAATGGATTTATTACGTCGCATTTGGACTTTGCAGCTGCTCTGTTGGCGAATAAGATCGATCGATCCTTTGGATAAGCTAGAGGACACGTTTGAAGGGCCTGCGTGTATATTAGCTTTGCTTCTCTGTACTCAGATGATTTGAATTTATCGTTTCCTTCGTTCTTCAATGTTTCGGCATCCGTCCTCAGTTTCTGAAGAGACAAAAATTGGAGTGAAAAATCGATTGTTGATTAGTTTTCATGGAATATCTCAGAATCTCAAGCAGATAGAGGAATTTTTGTAATGACCTTTTTTGTAGAGCAAAAAGAGAATTACAAAAAATGTTTCTACAAAAAATTCGCTATCTCGGTTATTTTCGGAGATATTCCTCAAAAACTCATTTGTGCGTAGAAAGAATTTGTATAGTTTCTTCAGCTCATCAGTAAACTAATTAATTTTATTAGACTTTCGAAGGATATCATTAATTAGCAAACCTCTTTATCCTCTTCAGTTAACGTAACCTCTCTGTCTTTAAGTGCCTCTTCATCAATGAAATCTTCACTTTTTTCAGTATTCACTGACTCACTCGCATCCAAATCTTCACCATTCTTCTCATCACTCTCCTTGACTCCAGCATCAACTTCGAAAAAACCGTCTTTGTCATTGTCATCTTGAACACATGCATTCTTCAAATCCTTCGTTAAGTCCTCTATCACCTCTTCATTAGAGGGAATATTACTTTCTTTATCATCCATTCTCAATAACCCTTTACTATCAATTTGCAATAATGTTTCTATTGTTTAGAAGAGGTTAGATACCTATGACATTAAATAATGAACGTTAATCAATTGCTTAAACAATAACAATCTCCAGTATTGAAGAATTTGTGCTTCTCGTGCCACTGATTTTTGGAAGAATTTGTTCAACTAATTGTTGCTGAAAATTGCTTCTTCATTGTCACTTGACATAACCGTTTTGACATCCCAAATGACTCGTAATTTTCCTCGTCTCAACACCACCGACGAAAGCCAGGTACTCTACTTTACCGACGGAGCAAGACTCTATGACAGGGTTGGTACGAAAATTATGCCAAAATGGCGGAATCCAGCACTCAACATATATATGTATATCTATATATATGTTGAGTGCTAAATTCCGCCATTTTGGCGTGATTTTTGTACCAGCCCTGCAGTGCGTCCTCATGCAGTGGATAACAAAAAAAATCACATTTTTTGTCGTTCAATTATTTAATAATAATTAAACAATCAGCTCTCAAATAATTAAAACTATATAACAATCACGTACAAACGAATTACAAACGTTTGGAAGATTATTTCTATTAAAAATTTAATAAAGTACAGCTAATTGGATACTTCTAAAATTGAGTCTCCATTCTGTAGAGCAGATAGTTTTTTTCATGGAATAAATTCACTCTGCTGAATTAGCAGACAGTTCAGTTCGTTCAGTTGGCGTGGCCAGGGTAGGTATCTGGAACTTTTCCACTCCAATGTAAAGCATAACGGTTATGTTTGATGTTTATGTTGTAACGATTCTCGCATATGTTGATTATCACTGGAAATTGTTGCGTATTTTTTGATTATTGGAATGAGCAATTGATTACTCCATAATTCATTTGATTATATAATTTTTTTATTCCCCAGGAAGAATTTCCAAGCGATTTACGTCTACGCCAATTAATGAGAAACAAGAGAAGCTGAATATCACCTTATTTTTGATAAAAATAGATAATATTTCGAGAGTTAATTAAACAATGTCGGACTCTGAGGACAGTAATTTTTCTGGAAGTGAGAGAGGCGGCAGGAGCGACAGTGAAGACAATCGTTCAGTAAAATCAGGTGCTGGTAGCGGCAGATCAGTGTCGAGGAGTCGTTCGAGATCTCGGAGTCGCTCCAAGTCCCGGAGCCGTTCAAGATCACGTTCTGGTTCAGGTTCAGAGAGAGTGCGACATGATGAGGCTGAAGAGGCTAGATCAGATGAGGAAGATGTTGAGCCTGAGGAGGAGCCTGAGGGTGAGGAATTGGACAGTGAAGAGGAGGAGGAAGAGGACGACAGACCGAAGAAAAAGAAGAAAAAAGACAGATTTCGGTTCATCGATGACGAGGCTGAGGTCGACGATGACGTTGAGGACGACGAGGAGTGGGAGGAGGGTGCACAGGAAATGGGTATCGTTGGTAATGAAGTTGATGAGGTTGGACCAACTGCACGAGAAATTGAGGGCAGAAGACGTGGTACTAATCTGTGGGACTCACACAAAGAGGATGAAATTGAAGAGTACTTGAGGAAAAAATATGCTGGCGAGTGTGGTGCAGCCAAGCACTTTGGTGATGGTGGTGATGATATGGGCGATGAGATAACACAGCAGACACTGTTACCTGGTGTTAAAGATCCGAATTTATGGATGGTAAAGTGTAGAATTGGCGAGGAGAAAGCCACTATATTGTTGCTCATGCGGAAATTTTTGACTTATCAATTTACCAATGAGCCGATACAAATTAAATCGGTTGTTGCACCAGAAGGTGTCAAAGGGTATATTTATATTGAGGCTTATAAGCAGCCGCACGTTAAAGCAGCCATTGAGAATGTTGGTAATCTTAGGATGGGCTTTTGGAAGCAGCAGATGGTGCCGATCAAGGAGATGACTGATGTTCTACGAGTTGTTAAGGAACAGACTGGATTGAGAGTAAAACAATGGGTCAGATTGAAGAGAGGCCTGTACAAGGATGATATCGCTCAGGTTGATAGTATCGATGACCTGAAACACAATCAGGTCACACTAAAATTATTGCCGAGGATTGATTATACAAAGCCACGTGGTGCCTTAAGGACAGCTCAGTCTGAGAGTGAAGCATTGAAACGGAAGAAAGCGCGAAGACCACCAGCCAAACTGTTTGATCCTGGAGCGATCCGCGCTATTGGTGGGGATATCACGAGCGATGGAGATTTCTTAATGTTCGAGGGTAATCCGTACAGTCCTAAGGGATTTTTGTACAAGAAATTCTTGCTCAATGCTATTATGACGGAGGGAGTCAAGCCAACTCTGTCAGAACTCGAGAAATTTGAGGAAGCACCAGAGGGTGTTGATATCGAACTTGACAGTGCAGAGGGAACACTAAGGAAGAAGGATACAGCTGTTACTCATTCGTTCAGTACAGGTGATAATGTCGAAGTTTGCGAGGGTGAATTGATGAATCTGCAGGGTACAATAGTCTCGATCGATGGCAATATGATAATGGTACTTCCGAAACACGAGGAGCTCAACGAACCCCTCGAATTTCAGGCTAATGAACTGAGGAAATACTTTAAAATGGGCGATCACGTTAAAGTTGTTGCTGGTAGATACGAGGGCGATACTGGACTTATTGTCAGAGTAGAGCAGAATAGAGTCGTCCTATTCTCCGATTTATCAATGCACGAACTCGAGGTATTACCCAGAGATTTACAATTATGCTCAGATGTAGCGACTGGTGTTGACAGACTCGGACAATTCCAATGGGGTGATTTGGTAGACGTTGATAAACAAACAGTCGGTGTTATTGTGCGTTTGGAGCGTGAAAACTTTCATGTACTTCAGAATGATGGTAAAGTTGTGCAAAAAAGACCGCAAGAATTAACAAAGAGACGTGAAAATCGTAATACATTTGCACTTGATCATCAGCAGAATGAAATACGTAAAAAGGATATTGTTAAAGTCATAGATGGACCACACACTGGTAGAGACGGTGAAATAAAACATCTTTATCGTAGTTTTGCATTTGTGCATTCACGTTTGTACGTGGACAATGGGGGTATTTTTGTATGTAAGACAAGATACCTGCAGTTGGCTGGTGGTACAAAGAACAATTCATCATCATTATTATCATCTGGCGCAATGTCGCCACGTATTTCATCTCCGATGCACCCAAGTGGAGGTGGTGGAAGAGGCGGCGGCGGTGGCGGTGGTGGTGGTGGTGGCGGTGGTAGAGGACGCGGCCGTGGTGGTGGTGGTGGTATGCGTCGTGAGCGTGACTTGATCGGGACAACGATAAAAATCACTGTTGGACCATACAAGAGCAATGTTGGCATCGTCAAAGACGCAACTGACAGCACAGTGAGAGTAGAACTTCATTCAACCTGTCAAACAATCTCCGTAGATAGATCGCGCATCGCCAAAGTTGGAGTGCCGACTAAAGACGGAAGTTTCAGCTCGTATACACGTACACCAGCTTACTCTACTGGTGGACAGACGCCGATGTACGGTGCAAAGACACCAATGCACGGCTCCCAAACACCAATGTACGAGAATGGCTCGAGAACTCCTCATTACGGCTCAATGACACCGTCACACGATGGCTCACGAACTCCTGGACAATCTGGCGCTTGGGATCCAACCGTCACCAATACACCAGCTAGAAGCAGTGACTTTGATGGATACAGTATGGATGATACTGGCTCACCGAGTTATGGGCAGGGTTATCCATCCGGTGGTCCATTTACACCGCAAACTCCAGGGACAATGTACGGATCAGAGCAGAGCTACAGTCCTTATCAACCGACTCCAAGTCCAGGTGGTAGTGTCACAGCTAGTCCAAATCCATCCGGCTATGTTGCACCATCACCATCTGGGTACACACCGAGTCCACGCGGAAGCTTCCCATCACCATCGCCAATGGGCTACAGCCCAATGACACCTGGGGTCGGAGGTAGCCCATACAATCCACAAACACCTGGTGCTGGATTGGATTCACTGGGCGGTGGAATGATGGGCAACGCTGAATGGCACACTGTTGATATTGAAGTTAGGATCAAGGACTCTCACCATGATCCTGCTCTCGCTGGACAGCAGGGAATCATTCGTGGAATATCTGTAAGTGTATTTCTTTTCTCAATAATCAAGGTAGAGGCAAATCGACTGGTTCATTTGAGCTTTTGGTTTCATCTAGCTTTAATTTTTAATAATCGAATTTTCATAAATTTCTTTCTCTGTTCAATAGGGTGGAATGTGCGTTGTTTTTCTACCAGCTGAAGATCGTGTTGTTAATCTGAGCTGCGAGCAATTAGAACCAGTTGTACCCACTCACGGTGATTGTGTTAAAGTTGTACTTGGTGAAGATCGTGAGTCAGTTGGCACATTACTATCTATTGATCATCAAGAGGGTGTTGTTAAACTCAAGGGAGGAGAATTGAAAATGTTGCAACTAAGGTACCTGTGTAAAATGAAAACACACTAGGCCTTTTCGATTTTGCTGTGAAACGTAGAGATTTCCCTACGAAAAATAATGAAACATTTAAAAATTAACATAAAGAGTAAAAATTCTATTCATTCCTGTTGAAGAAGTGTTTCTAAATAAATTAAAGTTTCATAAATTTTCATACATGACACTGAAAACTCAGTATGTTTCAACGAGAGAAAAACAATATTTTTTCATTACATCGTATTTGATACTCTTCTGTATTTTCTTACTGAAATAAATACCGATGTACAAATTTCAAGATAAATTTCATTTTCATTTGAATTTTCTTTTGAATTTTTTCATTAAAACCTTTTTTGTAGATCTAGAATTTGCTAAAATCGGGACAAATTTATTCCTTTTTAATCGATAAAAAAAAGAAAAGAAGAATAGTACGAATATACTCAAATGATTAATACAAAGTACGGCGTAGGCGGGGAAATAATTTGATTTTTTTAATGAATCGTGGAAGCCATGTTGGGCAGTACCAACATTGAGTTTCAGTTGATAAGACAGAGAATTATCGCTAAAAAAGGGGCGGCCACCCCCTAATATGTCAGTCCTACTGAGCTTGTGTATTCAACAGAGGCATAAAAAAAAGGATGAAGTTGGTGTTTGTACATTGACGTGAGTGAGGTTAGTCGCCTGAATATTATTCTCTGATTGTAAATGTTATTGTCTTCGATGTTAATTGGTGATGATGAGGAGAGAGGGACTGTAACAAGGTAATTAAATGCATTAACAGTGGCTCCGGTCATTGGATGATTCTATTTTGTTTCGGAGTCGTTGCTCCGGAGTGATGGTACGGGGAATTCCATCGCATCACAAGTGAGCAAGAGAAGCGACAAAATGTTGATCTCGAAAGAGGCAAATTATTCGGGATCAGAGAGTGATCATGGTGGATCTGAGAGTGAGGCAGAGGACAATCAATCAGTGAAGTCCGGAAGTGAACGATCAAGAAGTCACTCCAGATCTCGTAGTCGTTCACCATCGAGATCTCGCTCTGGTTCAGGGTCGGACAGAGTCAGGCATGATGAGGCTGAAGAGGCAAGGTCAGATGAGGAGGAGCCTGAGCCTGAGGAAGAGCCTGAAGGCGAGGAACTCGACAGTGAAGAGGAGGAGGACGATGACGATGAGAGACCGAGGAAGAAGAAGAAAAAAGACAGAATATGCGGATTCATTGATGATGAGGCTGAAGTGGATGACGACGTCGAGGACGACGAGGAGTGGGAGGAGGGGGCGCAAGAGATTGGTATTGTTGGCAATGAAGTCGATGAATTGGGACCAACTGCCAGAGAAATTGAAGGCAGAAGACGTGGTACTAATCTGTGGGACTCGCAGAAAGAGGATGAGATTGAAGAGTACTTGAGGAAAAAATATGCCGACGAGTCTGTTGCAACTAGACACTTTGGTGATGGTGGAGAGGACATGAGCGATGAGATAACACAACAGACACTGTTGCCCGGTGTTAAAGATCCGAATTTGTGGATGGTAAAGTGTAGAATTGGTGAAGAGAAATCTACTGTTTTATTGTTGATGCGGAAATTTTTGACTTATCAATTCACTAATGAGCCACTGCAGATCAAATCCATTGTTGCACCGGAGGGTGTCAAAGGGTATATTTATATTGAGGCTTATAAACAGCCGCATGTGAAAGCAGCCATTGAGAATGTTGGGAATCTTAGAATGGGCATATGGAAACAGCAGATGGTGCCGATTAAGGAGATGACTGATGTTCTCCGGGTTGTTAAGGAACAAACTGGATTGAAGGCTAAACAATGGGTCAGGCTTAAGCGTGGAATATACAAGGATGATATTGCACAAGTTGATTATGTTGATCTTGGGCAGAATCAGGTTTATTTGAAGCTGTTACCGAGAATTGATTATACGAGACCGAGAGGCGCGTTGAGAACAGCACAGTCTGAGTCAGAGGCGTTGAAACGTAAGAAGAAACGACGACCACCGGCTAAACCGTTTGATCCAGAGGCAATTCGTGCTATTGGGGGTGAAGTCACTAGCGATGGTGATTTCCTTATTTTCGAGGGAAATAGGTACAGTCGTAAGGGATTTTTGTACAAAAATTTTACAACCAGCGCTATTATCGCTGAGGGAGTTAAGCCTACTCTCTCGGAATTGGAGAAATTTGAGGAAGCACCAGAGGGCATTGACATTGAGCTCAGCGGTACTAATGGCGCTATTGGTAAGGATGATGTTGCCGTTGCTCATTCATTCAGCACTGGTGATAATGTTGAAGTTTGCGAGGGCGAATTGATGAATCTACAGGGTAAAATAGTCTCGATCGATGGTAATATGATAATGGTACTGCCGAAACACGAGGAGCTCAACGAACCCCTCGAATTTCAGGCTAATGAACTGAGGAAATACTTTAAAATGGGCGATCACGTTAAAGTTGTCGCCGGCAGATACGAGGGCGATACTGGACTTATTGTCAGAGTAGAGCAGAATAGAGTCGTCCTATTCTCCGATTTATCAATGCACGAACTCGAGGTATTACCCAGAGATTTACAATTATGCTCAGATGTAGCGACTGGTGTTGACAGACTCGGACAATTCCAATGGGGTGATTTGGTAGACGTTGATAAACAAACAGTCGGTGTTATTGTGCGTTTAGAGCGTGAAAACTTTCATGTACTTCAGAATGATGGTAAAGTTGTGCAAAAAAGACCGCAAGAATTAACAAAGAGACGTGAAAATCGTAATACATTTGCACTTGATCATCAGCAGAATGAAATACGTAAAAAGGATATTGTTAAAGTCGTAGATGGCCCACACACTGGTAGAGACGGTGAAATAAAACATCTTTATCGTAGTTTTGCATTTGTGCATTCACGTTTGTACGTAGACAATGGCGGTATTTTCGTATGTAAAACAAGATACCTACAGTTAGCTGGTGGTACCAAAGCAGTTACAGCCATGTCGCCAATGTCAGGATCAATGTCCCCTCGAATATCTTCACCGATACATCCAAGCGGTGGTTTTGGCAGAGGCGGTGGAGGAAGAGGTCGAGGGAGAGGTGCCGGTCCACGTCGTGATCGTGAGCTCATTGGAACGACGATTAAAATCACTGGTGGACCGTACAAGGGCAATGTTGGTATTGTCATTGATGCCACTGAGAGCACAGTCAGAGTCGAGCTCCACTCAACTTGCCAAACGATATCCGTGGACAGATCGCACATTGCCAATGTCGGAGTGCCAACGAAAGACGGCGGTTTCAGCTCCTACACTCGCACACCAGCTTATTCGGCTGGTGGGCAAACTCCGATGTACGGCAGAGATGGCTCGAAGACACCGATGCATGGCTCACAAACTCCCATGTACGAGAATGGCTCGAGAACTCCTCATTATGGCTCAATGACACCGTCACACGATGGCTCACGAACTCCTGGCCAATCTGGCGCCTGGGATCCAACCGTCACCAATACACCAGCCAGAACCAATGACTTTGATAATTACAGCATGGAGGATGGTGGCTCGCCTGGTTATGCACCAGGCTATCCATCAACTGGTGGACCCTTCACGCCACAGACTCCAGGCACAATGTACGGATCAGAGCAGAGCTACAGCCCTTATCAACCGAGTCCGAGTCCAGCAGCGAGTGCAACTGCCAGTCCAAGCCCAGCGGGCTATGTTGCAACACCATCACCAACTGCTACAGGCTACACCACCAGTCCACATGGCGTTTTCCCGTCACCATCACCCATGAGCTACAGCCCAATGACCCCAGGAGTCGCTGGAAGCCCTTATAATCCGCAGACACCAGGGGCTGGTCTCGATGCTGGATTAAGCGGAGGACTCATGGGAAATACTGAGTGGCATACGGTTGATATTGAAGTGAGAATCAGGGATTCACATCAGGATCCAGCACTCGCTGGACAGCAGGGAGTCATCAGGGGGATTTCGGTGAGTTTTTCCTTCTTTCACTTTACTGAATTAAGCGAGATTGCAAACTTTTTTCTGAAGGAAAATTATTTCTCTTGCAGGGTGGTATGTGCGCTGTATTTCTACCTGCTGAGGATCGCGTAGTCAATCTCGTCTGCGAGCAATTGGAGCCAGTCGTTCCAACTCACGGGGATCGGGTCAAAGTCGTACTTGGTGAAGAACGTGAGGCTGTTGGTACATTACTGTCGATCGACACTCAAGAGGGTGTTGTTAAATTGAACACTGGTGAATTGAAAATGTTGCAATTACGATATCTCTGTAAAATGAAGGCCCCGTAAGCAAATTCATCATTCCGCAGTGGATTTAATTTACTAAATCATGAGAATTCTTAATAATAATTGTGAACAATTATCGTACTATTCAGAATAGTAATTGAACTCTATATAATTCCTTAATAGTAACACTCTGTATTTTATCAGTCGAATAAAATTAGTTGGATGAAACTATACAAAAAAAAACAGACAAAATCAATTTTGATACTTACGTTTGCCTCCAATGAACTCCAAAAACTCCCGCTCCTCATTGGTCACGTGACCACCTCCATCACCTTCCTCCGAAATCACACGTATCAACATAACCCAAGATCCATAACCGGTGCCTGAAGCATCCAAGTTAAAAACAATGGGGACTAAAGTGTTTCTCTGGAGCTGGCGGATCTTCACACGTCAGAAACTGCCCCAGAAGTTGACCCTGTGCAGTGCTGGAGTATTAGCAACAGGAATGGCAATTTATCAAACCAGAGAAGTATCAGCAGCTGCTAATAAACTAGACACAACCAAATTCATGGCCCAGCCAATAACGAATACTCAAGAATTATCAAAGAATTCAGGTGATATGAAGGTGAAAATGGAGCTGATGATAATGAAAATTCAGGCGGATTTTTGCAGATCATTGGAGGCCTTTGAGGATGGCACAAAGTTCAAAGTGGACAGGTGGTTGAGGCAGGAAGGTGGAGGTGGTGTAACTTGTGTTATGCAGGAAGGAAGTGTCTTCGAGAAGGCCGGGGTCAATGTATCAGTTGTTTCTGGATCACTGCCCCCAGGTGCAGTTCAGCAGATGCGAGCAAGAGGCAAACAAATGGACGAGGGAGCGCTGCCCTTTTTTGCTGCTGGTGTTAGTGCAGTTATTCATCCAAGGAATCCAATGATTCCTACGATTCACTTCAACTATCGTTACTTTGAGGTCAGGAACAAGGACGGAAGTGTCCAGTGGTGGTTCGGTGGTGGTACTGACCTAACGCCTTATTACTTGAATGAAGAAGACGCCAGGCACTTCCACAAGACCCTGAAAGACGCCTGCGACAAGCACGATGCGAGTTATTACAAGAAATTCAAGGAATGGTGTGATGACTACTTCTTCATTAAGCACAGGAATGAAAGGAGGGGAGTCGGGGGAATATTCTTTGATGATATCGACACGCCGAATCAGGAGGAGGCTTATCAGTTCGTCAAGTCATGTGCAGAAGCTGTTATACCCTCTTATGTACCACTCGTTGCCAAGCACAAGGACGATGGCTATGGATACGCTGAGAGACAGTGGCAGCTCCTCAGGAGAGGGAGATACGTTGAATTCAATTTGATCTACGATCGTGGAACCAAATTCGGTCTGTATACACCTGGTGCTAGGTATGAGAGCATTCTTATGTCGCTGCCGTTGACTGCAAGGTGGGAGTACATGCATGAGCCCAGTGATGATTCCAAAGAGGGCAAGTTGATGGAGGTGCTCAGGGTTCCACGAGACTGGTTGAAGATACAGAGTTAATATGGAAGAATTGGGAAAATTATTGGGTGATTGTTGAATTTGTAAAGGAAGGGTATTTTTTTATTGTGAGGTATTTTTGTAAATAATTGTAGATTAGGATTTTGTTGAATATTGGAATATTGGGTTTGGGATAGAGAAGAGAGGAGAATTGATGTATTAGGAATATTTCAGGAATTAATTCTTTTTGGAGAGAAAATGAGAGCTTCTATATCTCTCATATTCCTCGAGATACTCCACAGAAATTAATTTTAATGTGAAGTGAACTTATCTCATTTTACCATTTAATCAATGAAACTTTTATTATTATTATTATTATTATTCACTACATAAACTGAATTTAAAGTGGATACTGTCGAGAAGATAAAGAAAAGATTTATGTTATAAAATATATCATCTTCCATTTGTGTAACATTAGAAAACTCTGTCGCAAAATAAACTTTTTTTTCTCATGAATAACGTTGTCTCTCTTTTTTTTTTTTTTTTTTTTTTTACGTATAAAAATATGCACAGCTCTGTTCCAGCAAAGCGTAACTAGACTCTACTATAATAATAATAAACTTCTTTGCTGCATAATGCATAAATTCACAATGACAAAAGACGACTTGGTAGAAAAACAATGCAATCATTTGACATTGTAGAATTGGATAATATCCTGAATTTTTACAGAACATCTCAGAAAGCAAACAAGATAATGGAATTTGTCTGACGACTCTTGTCACAGAAAATTTTCCACCTTCGTATTCCAAGAATTTTTTAAGGAACTTCCAAATAAATTCAGCAATTCTTTGTGCTGCCACTTGATGAGATATCGAGTTCTTCCATTCGCCTATAAAATTTGCTAGAAAAATTATTATTATCAGAACGTAACAGATTTTTCTGATTAACAGCAAAAGGCGATTCTTCTCCGTCATCATCACCATCATCACTCTCTTCAGAATCATAATTATCAGCTGAATCAAAATCATTATCCTCTGGCCAATAATCTATATCATTGACATCGCGCATAGTGTCATCGGATGAGAGTGATCCCTTCCTGGCCTTTCTCTCATCATAACCAATTGGTAATCTCCTTCTCCTAACTACAGTATCCTCCTCACATGCTTTATAATTAGGATTGGACTCAGGATCTTCAATAACTGGTAAATCTCCAGGCCCATTCTGAGGCTTGGCCACATGTTTCTTTCCCAATAATTTTCCAATTTTTGAATGACTGAGATTGTTGTCGAGTTTGAACGGATTTCCGCAACAGGCATTATTATTTTTGCAGTATTTTATGAACTCATACCAGTGATAATCCTGCTGAAGAATCTCCGGATTACCAATGACAATCAGAAGCGCTTTGGCACGAGTGATAGCAACGTTGAATCTCTTTCGATTCGACAAGAAACCAATGTGAATTTTGCCCCCTGGACTTCTGTACAAAACAGACCTCACGGTTGAAATAATTATGATATCTCTCTCTTGTCCTTGAAAAATTTCAACCGTACCAACTGCTACTTTGTCAAAGTTCCTCCTCTCGAGGGCCTGTGAGATTTTTGTTCTCTGCAATCTATACGGTGTGACAATCCCAATCTCTTCTTCCGTTACTTTTTTACCACCCAATGGCTTGCCTATTAATCGATCCACATAATCCATAACGACTTTGACCTCAGAAAGATTGCACACACTTGGTGAATGAGTTTCCCGAGATTCCCCACCATTAACAGCGTGAAAAATAACTGGAAAGCCTCTTTTAGGTAGGTGGAACCAGTTTACAGCCCTCTGTGTATGCTTACCACCACAAACCACCAATTCATCATCGTAAAATAGACGATTCGGTATGTGAAGTATTGCCTCATGACATCTGTAGTTTTGTACCAATTTTGTAACATAATTTGGATCGTACTGAGAAGAAGCACCTTGACGTTTGTAAGGTCCCCAGTCCATCAATCTCTCGAGCATCGATTTCCCTAGCAGTGGTTCAGCAATTCTTGATTGACAAATTGGACCTAATTGCTCTGGATCACCGGCAATGATGATCTGACCGTAGGGTTTGCCTTTTGGTGCTGGCTTGTAGCCGCACATAACGAGCAATGGTATCAGCATTTGTGGCTCGGTTGCCTGACCTGCCTCATCAATAAATAAATACGAAAAATGATTCTCCTTCAAGTCGTAGTGGTAGATACGTATTGATGATGCCAATGTCACAACGACGATTTTCTTCGTTATGAAGACGTCCTTCGTTAGATAAACTTTATCGTTTTCCACCAAATTAGCACAGTCCTTTATAGCATCTGGTATGTCATCCACATTTCTTGATGCACTGTATAATCGATAAATTGCAGATTCTGGTATCGAATACTTTAGCAGCTTCAGGACAATCTCGTCAGCTGCTGAGTTTGATGGTGTGCAAATTAGGATTCTTATTGATGAATTTTGCCTGTGAATTTGACACATTGCCTCGATTATTGTCGATGTTTTCCCAGTTCCTGGAGGACCAAAGAGGATGTAGGGATCTGGTCGTGATGATTTTGATAGGATGCTTCGTATTGCCTGCTGCTGCTCTGGATTTCTCTCAATGTCTTTGTTGATCCAGGTAATTTCACTGTTGAAGAGAGACGAGGCGTTAAAGAAGAGAATAATGAAGAGTAATTGTCTTCAAGCACTTACTCAAGTTGTGCAGCACCTTTATTCCCGCCAGCAGGGAAGATCATCCTGATGAGATTGTATTTTTTGACAGTATCGATAGCAAAATTAAGGTTCTTAATTTCGAAATCATCCCACGTGAAGGCAACTGTGTATCTCTGATTGACGTTGAATTGATTCTTAAACCTGAAGCAAAACAAAAACAGAGTTACCAATGATTCTACTTTGAAATTCGAATTATCCTCTTCGAACTTACTTAGTATCTTTGATATTGAAACGAATGTAATCCTTTCCAACCCACGTAATTTCTCCCCTGGCACACTGGAGTGACTTGGCGTCACTCGGCATTATCTCAACACTGTCCCTGATCCGGAGAGACGGTCTGTCTTCCTTCAATCCAGGTACACGAACAGTAAACTCGCTGGATTTCGTCTGAGACTTTGCAATCGTTACTTTTTTAAGTGTGTATTCCCTGCACTCGACGATTCCCTGGTGCTGCTCCAGGTACAGCAGTAATTTCCAAAGGTACCAATAAATATCAGGACTCATGCCCTTGAACGAGTGCAGGCCCTTCAAAATAGTCAAGTACTGCTTCGAAGTCTCCGTCATGCCATCATACTCCATCAAATGATTCTCAAGGACTTGCCAGAGATCCTCAGGTATTAATGGCTGAAGGTGAGGTGAATATGGCGCTTCGTCGATGCTGAAATTGAAGATGAAAACCGGGAATTCCCCGAATTATAACAACCGAGAAAATTCTGAGAAAATTCTTTAAAAAATATACTTACGTGTCTCTTCTGCTCTTGAGTTCAATCACCGTCGCCACATCCATTTTGGACGATTAATTATAATCACAACTGCCAAAAGAAACGATTAAATCAAAAAAGAAAACAAAGTGTCTCATAACCTCACTGCCGATGCTGTCATCAGTTGAAAATAAAACAACCCGAAATCATATCATAAAACAAATAAAAACGTGGATTTAAAAAAAATTCATTCACTCATTTAATTTGACAAACAATTAAGAAAGGTGGAAAACACAGCTGGCAACAACGTTGCCGCTCTTTGCCGTATCGCAAACTAAAATCGCCAAACACAAAATTTAAATGCGAACAACAGAGAGAGAGGGACAAAATGAAAGGAAGAAAGAGAGATAGAAGTGGTTAGAAGGTGAGTGGTGTGTGCCCCAGCTGTTTGTTTTGCTTTCGGGCATGAGATTCACGTGACGCGCCGGCGGTGGCTCACAGCGGCCGCGCAACAATACACGACTGTCGATGAATTCTATTGGTCGTTGTGCTGCACTCCAACGTCGTATTGACCAATGAAATAATTCGTAGTATAAAATAATACTGTACTTACTACGGTGCAGAAAAACATTTGACATCGATAAATGCGTGAGTGTAATCGTGTAGTGCGGTGGTGCTTAGCTGTCGTTCGTTCGTCGGCTCCTCGTCGCCGTCGTCGTCGCGGTCCCCGTAGCCGTCGTCGTCGCCGTCGGTTAGTTCAAATTTACCATTTGATTTTATGAAAATTCACATGGCTTTCTCTCCGTTAAACTAAAAAATAATGAGAATTGAAAGAAAAATAATAATAATAAAACGCCGACAGTTTCATGCAAACGTAACAAAGGATTTGCTCAGTATCCTTCTGTCTCTCTCGCTCTCTCTTGAATTGGAGTTTATACATGTGTACTTGGTTTTGGTGAAACGCTTGGAAATAAAATAAATAAAGTAAATAAACTCGTGTGTTTATGAATATTCTATTTTTAAAGTTTTAAACGTGAAGTAAATACGTTAGAGGTCACATTCTCTTCGTGTGTATGTGTGTGTGTGTGTGTATTATTTTTTCTCTCGTTTTGTTGAATAAAAATAAAGAATGACGGATAAATAGAGCGATTTTTTTATTTATTTTTTTAACGACAAAAACGGACACAAGCTACTCCCATTTGAGTTTGACGACTCAGTTTTCGGGTGGGGATTAAAAATAAAATCGCCAACGTTACCGTTATCGTGTGCGTTTGGCTCTCAAAACACATTCGGAAATAAACGTTAAATTTGTGGAAAAAAAATGAGAGGAGGGGATAGAGAGAATGAAAATATTGCGAAATTAATGTAAACAGATGATTTTTCGGTTGAATTGATTGATGATAATTTTGGGGAATTGATAAAATTAATTTGCGGAAATAACAGTAGTACAATGAGAATATAAACAAGATTTGAAATGTCAGAATGAGATAAATGCGGAGAGCTTGACGGAGTTTAGGTAGCAACAGTGAAGTTCTCGAAAGAGTTCCTCGCGCATACACCTACGTGTATGTGTGTGTGCATGACAGAAAGAAGGACGGACATACGGGGAAATAAGGAGGAGAAAAAAGAACGAGAGAAAGAGAAAAAATAACATGATGAACACGCATACAAGGACATAAACATATACACACACACATACACGCCTACGCCTTGAAGCGCGCCATCGCACATATGACGTTCTCTCGGGGCGCAACTCAACCCAAAGTCCGTGCACCTCGATTCGTTTATTTCAATTGGCGTTCCCCCTTGCTTAACGCTTCATGCGTGAACCAGAGTTTACTCGTGGTTGTGTCCGCTTCTTTTTGTCTAATTTTTTCGCCTCCAATACGGAGTAATACAGGAGAAATAATAGCTTTTCCATTTGAATTAAAGGGAAATTTAAAAGAGTGCGTTTCTCGCTGAATCTCAGAATGTATTTATGACCCATTGCGTGACTTAGATATGCATCAATTCTCCGCGTTGCATAAACAAATAAAGGTGGAGAACAAAATGAAAATAAAATTGATACTTTTTCGATAACAATTCCTTCTCTTTTTGTAACAAACACCAAGCTCTTGTTTCTCCAAGAGGGAGAGAGAGAGGGGAAACAAACGAGGCGAAGTAGTAGAGGTTCATCCGATCGGTGACAGTCACGAGGGTATGACGCAAAGTGACCTCGTATTTTATTTGCATTTTTTTAAAAAGAAAAGTTCTTTCAATTCTCATTCGTACATTGTAGAGAAAACCAAAAATTCCGGAGCGACAGAGAGGAAGAATTCTCAAAATTTACGGAGGGAGATTCTTTTCCGAGGTTTTTTTTCTCTCTAACTGTCAGGGGAGGGGGAAGTTTGGGAACAAAGGGAGAAAAGGGCGCACGAGTATGGTCGGTGAACGGGACGTATACACTGGACGTCCGTGAGGTGGCAACGCGCGCGGGAACGGCTGATGCGCGTCATCGATAGCGTCCCGTGCCCGTAGCGCGCAGAACGAAAACTCTCCTTTGGGTTCTTTTATTATTATTATTATTATTATTATTATATTTTTTTCCTCCTTTTTTTTCACTCACTACACACAATTCTGTTGCCCCCACTCCTCTCCGGTTCTTCAGAGCGTTTCTGTTGTGTTGGGGTTTTGTAATGTATACGTGTGTGGTGTTTTTCAGTCTCGTGTCTTTGTGTTGAAAGCGTAGAGCGAGACTTTGACGTTTCTTTACTCGTTTGCAACGCGATGTCTGACACGTATACCGTACAGTATCAGTGTGTTGATTAGCTCGGGATCTCATTTATCCTTATTAGTGTTACTTTTTTTTTTTTGTTTACTTAAGTTGGTTTTTTCTCTTTAATTTGTAATTTTGAGTGAGTGATTTTTTTTTTACACTCTTATCACATAATTATTTGGATAAACGTTCACGTGAATATAAAGCGCTTCACCGACCAAAATTCGTCGCCAAATATTTTCAAATTAATCTACTACGTTCTTCTTTTATTTTTTGTCCTTCTTTTTTTTTTTTATCACTTCTTTATTTGATACAAACACGCCATTGTTGTTTTGATTTTACAGAATGTACATGTGTCACGTAGAATCGTGATCCAAGAGAAGAAGTTTCACGGCAAAGGGACTGGAAATGAACTGTTTTTCAATTTAAACAAGAGGAATCATATTAATGAAGAGTAACTGATTACACTGAAGTGAAGAGAACGAAGAAAATATAAACATTTAAAGGAGAAGAATTAAGGAAAATTGTGGTTTAATGTGTGAGGTGAAGAAAATCAAGACGTCCATTTACAGTGTCTCTGTGTGTGTGTGTATGTGAATTTTTGAATTATTTTTTAAAACCAATTTCATTGACGAGTGAAAGTGTGAGTAATCGATAATTTCTTCTTTTTTTTTTTGCTTTTTGGAGAATTCTTTTAAAATTTCGTTCTACACAATTTATTCTTTCGACCCTGCAGGAAGAAAATCGTGATAACTATCAACAAGACAAATCATCGAGTAAAATAAGTGATTTATTTTCCTTCGTCTGGTCTTTTTTAAAAAAGGAAACAATTAATAACCTCGAGTTTTCTCGTTAATTTTTCAATGATTAAATACACAAATTTTGGAGTATAAAACTGGCTGTGTATCTGGATATAGCGCCCCATGTTTATTGTGTAGTGGTAGATTGGTGGAGCCGTTAACGGTTCAGGGGTACAATACAACGTCACACGTCGCACACAGGCAGAAACACCACGTTTACACATTAATTTGTGTTTGTAAGAGTGTGCGAAACGCTCTCGGATTTTTTTCCTTTTTTTTTTTCATTGTACATTTACGGCCCCTTCTGACTTTCCAACCAAAACAACATTTTTGTACATATACGAGAAGGAAGAAACCGCGCGTGTCTGTGTGTACAATTTTACATGAATTGTGTGGAGGAATAATAATAATAAAATAGACAGTGTGTTTTTATGCGCCGGCCGGCCGGCTCCAGAGGGAAAACAAAGGTTCAACTTGGGGGTGAAAATTTTCTGTTGATTTTTTTTTTTTTTAATAATTCTATTTAAATGAATTCTTTCTCGGTGTAGAGGAGGAACAATCAACGAGATAAAATATACGATTGGATTTTAATTAATAAATAAGACATAAAGTAACGCAAGCCAGTAAAACAAGCTGGAAATATGAGCATTGCTGCATTGCTGCGGGCCGCTGAGTACATTGAACGAAGAGAAAGAGGTGAGGATTTTTAATTGTTTTTCTTTTTTTTTTTCATTATTTTTCCTCTCAGTTCATGGTGAATAAATCGAGCTCTCTCGGAGAGATAAGAAAAGTCTGTGATAAATTTTAGCGAAGAGCCGATTTTAATTCAACAAAACGTCGCAATGAAAATCTCTCTATCACCATTAGTTTTCGAGATAATTCTGGGAAACTTATTGCAAAGTGAATTTTACTCGTTTTACAACTTTACTTTCTAATCAAGTTTTGCTGGAATATCTTGAAATCTGAGGGAGATATTTTGTTGAGGATTTTTATTTATTTTTTCCTCAACAAATAATGTCATCAGGAAACATTATAGTCCTGTGATTCTGAGATACTTGAGAAAAGTCATTTGTCTTGATAGATGAGTTGTTGAGATTAATTACTTTCGTTTTTTCCTTCTTTTCAGAAGCTGAGCATGGATATGCTTCGACTATGCCCGTTCCTGATGATCTACGGACGATCACCAAGAGGCCAAAGACGAAAAAATCCCAGGGTAGCCGGTTAGTAATTTTCTTTTGAATAATTACCTCACATTGATGACACATCCACGTGACATTATTCCTTCATTTTCCTTCATTTTTCTCCTTCAAAATGATAATAATTCTATTTTAAATTTATCATTACAGGACTACCCACAACGAACTGGAAAAAAACAGGTGAGTCAACATGAGAATTACGATAATACCTGTCCCTCTTCTCTCCTTCTCTCTCTCTCTCTCACTGCAGTTTAATCCGTGCAGTTTGCAAGTGGTCAGAGTTTATTTGACCGTGAATTTAATCGCACTGATTTCACTGGCTATTGCGTAACTTATTGCGGATGATTTTTGTTCCTCTATTTTGCCTGAAAGATTGGAAGGTACGAAGGAGAGGTGGAGGGATGGGGGTAGAAGTGGACAGAAGTGGTGTTTCACCAGAGAGAAGGCCCCAGGGAGATTGTCTCGTCTCCTAAACATTTGAAATGCATTGAATTTTTAAGCGTCACAGGCTACCTCTACTCTTTGTCTCAGCATCAACGATCTTCTCTTTCGTTAGAATTTCATTATGAGACCATGTGGCCAATGGTCATGTAGTGATAATCCCTTAAGAAAAGAATGGGAAATGAGACTTTACAGATGAGAAAAAAAAACAATTATTCCAGAAAATTCGGTTCTCTCGTTGTTTTACGCACTATACGTAAGCACACATCTAACAGGTTGTACGTCAGGGGAGAAATTGTCTTGAAAAAGTTGCAAATTCCCTCAAAACCGGTTATAATCTTTGAATTAGATGAATTCACTGGTGGAATAGGAAAGACCTGAATTTCATCCAGATTCATTCGCAAATATCTCTGAAACTAGTCGGCTTAGCATGAATCCCCCAGGAGCCTTCTTTTTAATGCATCAAATTCTCCACAAAAAAGATCTCTTGATAAATTCTCCCAAACCTCACAGATTCCGACGTATTCTTAAAATAAACTACTCCGAAATTTTTTCAACCGATCATATTCTTCATCCCGCGCAGGCGCATGCGCATAACGTAACTCTTTCCCTTTACATATTACGCGCATGCGCAATCTATATCTCAACTCTGTGGATAGAGCTTCTTACGTTTGAAAGAAAATTACGGAACTACATTGAGTTTTTCCCGAAGGATATTACGGAGACTCCTGCATGTGACACGTGTCAAATGACACTGTCAGATTTACACGCACAAAAATACGAAGACTTCTGTTACAATAGAAAAGCCATTAGGGAACATGCATCGATTTATTTCCACTTAAAAAGTAATAGATATTACATAAAATGCAACTTTTATTTTCTCTCTCAATGAAAAAGCTGAAGTGCAAGTGCAGAAAATGTGGGATCGATTGAGAATTAAAATTAGCAGAAATAATGTTTATTGAAGAATTATAGTGGCAATTCTTGTTATTCTTGGATGATCTTGAGATGTGGATTGGACTTTTTTTTTAATGAAAAATTATCAGATGTCTCCTTAGTGGCATCGAATACAATTGCGGATCGTTGACTCAACGCGCCACCGAGCCGGTTACCTATCGTTTGCGAACTCACATACACAAACACACGTAATAGCCTCCCTCCCTCTTTCTCGTGCTCTTTCAAACATGGGTACATATATATATGCTATATAAAACTACCAAGCCACTGCCAGTTGAAGCCCGTTCACCTTGAGCCCTCTCGAGGACAGTGGAGCTCAATTCCCGAGGTTTTGCGAAAATTAGAAAAAAAAAAAGAACCGCCCACACACATGCATACAAATGAATTGAAACATTGTATCAATATAGAATTAATTAATCGTAATTGAAATTGAGGGGAAAAAGAGTTGAGAAAAAAAGGCGCATAAACACATGAACGCGAGAGAAAAATAAATGATAATATTGTGATAAGAAGCGATAAAAGTAATACGATTTGATAAATCTCGAATTTATTATTGTCATTATACTCTTCTTTTTTTTCTCTCTCTCTCTCTCGTTCTCTGCACTTCTTTGTGAGTGCATGAAAAATACACTGTCTTTATGGAGGTCACTGGATATATTCGAATGAAATTCGAAGCGATCTGGTACAGATGGCAGCGTGCCATGCGTCGTGTGGCACATAACAAGTAGCAGAAGAAGAATACTCAAGAATGAAAAAAGAGGGAACGTATGAGCCCCGAAGAGAGTCAGAATGAGCAAAAAAATAACTACAAATCTCTTTTGTAAACCCCAAAGTTCCGTCTCACCGTTGAAAAATCATGAGAAACTAAAAATTCCACATTTTTTAAATTTCATTCTTCTCCATTTGAGAAACAGAATCCTCAAGATTTTGAGAAAACAAAGAGGAGAGTTTAATGATGGAAGTCATTGGCATGACGTCTGGTAGTGGAGTGGTTGGAGATGGAGACTCCCACGGAGGTGAGGGAGACACGGGAATGAGGGAAAAAGTAAAAGGGTGAAGGGGCACGTGGGGGGGTGGGAGAGTTAAAGAGAATGAAAGAAAAAAAATGAGTGAGAGAAGTGCAGACGAGTTGGAGGGATGAAGGGTGAGAGAGGTTGAGGGCAAAGGAGGGAAGAGGACGACGGAGAGAGTTTAGCGAGGGAGGATTGAGGGGCAGAGGGATAGTAATCGATACGACGAACATTTCGTACGGTCGATACTCGGATACTCCCGCTAACTGGGCGCGGGTGTGGGATATCCCTGGTGTTATGTAGAATACGTGACGTGGGCGAACATACACCGCACCGGGCTCCTGTTCACACTACTCTGCGTGACGATACGCTTCCACACTCTTTGCCTCCTCCCTCCTCCTCCTCCTCCCGGTTTTCTCTTATAGAAACAAAAAAAAAGAGAGGAGGAAGAAGTCAAACACAGTGGAACCGTCGACGTGTCGACGTGGAAACTCATCTGACGCCATTTTGTGTTATCTGTCAACAGATTTAGTTAATGCCATAAGTTTTTTTTCTTCCTTCAATTCAGATTTATCGCTCCACTCTTCCTCTTCTCATTCTTAATAAACTTGAAGAACAAAGGTCTCTCAGTTCATACTGTAACCATCTCTCTCTGCCCCTTTAATTCATATTCGCCCCGCCATTACTTTAAAAGGATAAACAAGCTGAAGGAGAGAGGAGAGATGGAGAAAGAGAGAGAGTAGAGCGTCGGCCAAGAGCGCGATTATTGCGGCCAAAGCTTGGCAACGGTGCTGGGTGCATTGCCCGGCCATGAGTTAGATCGCTTCGGCGCTCGTACTGTAAACAACCTCGTAACTTTGCCTTCTTATTTTCGCTTCGTTTCACGTCACTTGACGTATTACTGTCTGACATGGATATCCATTGAAAATAAATATTTAATTAATTCAGATTCATGGAGAATGAGCTGTTTGCATCTTGCATGACCATTTGAATCGCCAGAATCCCATGATTTTAGGAATGCTTGAGATGCAAGTTAATTTGAAGCTAATGATTCTCTCTTTAATAGGCGAGCTCACCTCAGAAATTGCCTGGAAAAGTTGAAAGTACTTGTGCCTCTTGGGCCTGAAACGTCGAGGCACACAACTCTTGGGCTTCTCACCAAGGCCAAACGATTTATCAAGGTCAGTTATGAGAAAAGGCAATTATATGTGTCTCAAGGGCCGAATTACCAACAATATCCTTCTTCATCTTGATGCATTGCTATGGATTTATTATCTAATTTTCTCTTTTTTCTTTGAAATCCTAGAGTCTCGAGGAACGAGAAAGGAAGCATTCAGCTCACAAAGACCAATTGTCACGTGAGCACAGATTTCTCAGACGGAGGCTCGAGCAATTGACTAATCAAACTGGCCTCCATGGTTTACGTGGTATCCACAGCCTTGATAGTATTCATGGTCTGAGTACTAGTGCACCAGCGGGTACGTCGTGCGGTCAGGCAGCCGCTGCCGCTGCATTATTATCAAAAAGACGTAGCGTATCTGAGTGCTCGGTTACCACTGTATCATCCACTGGATCAGCAGCTAGCTCTGGAAATTCAGACAGATCTACTGGCAGTCCATCTTCTGTATCAGAATCCGGTTCGTATTTTCTCGTGTTATGGGGGTTTTTTTTTTTTTTTTGTTATGGCTCGAGTGGTTGGAATTCATCAGGGGATATTTTCTGGAGATAATTGAATTGTCTGCAGAAAATGACTCTTCACGAATTTTCGTAAACTCGCGTCAGAGAAAATCATGGCTTGAATTTTTTATGAGGGAGGAAAATTAAATTTTCATTATCTATGGGATATCTCGAGAACTGAGCGGTTTACGAGAGTTTGGGTAGAGATATTTTTTTTGTAATTGTGGATTTTTTTAATTAAATTTTATCACCGATTATTCAGATAATTAGTTTTCAGTAGTATGTAATGAAAATTCACCTTATTAATCTATTGATAAATCATCGAAATTCACGATTTTCCCAATTACTTCATTTCCACTTATTCTGTTTAATTTTCAATTCAATGTTTGATCAAGTGCTCGAGGAGTAAAAAAACATTTTTCTTTCATCAACGATTCATTGTATAATCCAGTCTAATTAATTTATTATATACCTACCAGCCAGACACTGGGCGAGGAAATGTTTGATTATGAGTATTGGTGCAAAACCATTTCCTATTGACATTCGAATGAATTAATTCCTTCGAAAGCTCTTGAATTGCAGGGGTAGCGGTAAAATGGAGCTATCATGATAATCTTTCGAGTAATAATGTGCAAATTTTCAAAAAGAAAATCAAAAATATGAATATTATTTTTCACGAAAATTCATACCTTTTATACTCTTTTCCTTGCATTAATTTATTTATCTTTTTCTCCTATGAAGATGAAGTTGATGTGATTGGTTACACGAGCAACCAGTCAGATACGGACGACCACAGCAGCGTACAAAGCAGCAGTGATAGTGGTGTTGCCATGTCTACGTCACGGCTGACTCTCTCAGAGATGATGGACAATCTTTAGGTACGTTCCCTTTTCCCTTTTCTCTATTTACTCAATCCTTCGTTCAAAGTCAGGACGCAACCGAGGCTCTATTCTGGTTCACCAGAATAGAGAAGAGAAGTCTCCTTTCCTTGAAGATTTCTTGAGGATTCTTTGGAACGATGAGCTTCAAAGGAAAGTCACCTAAAACCTTTTTTGCGGAGCATAAGCTGCAAAAAAGGTCTTGCGACAAATTCTCTCAAATCTCATCTTTTCTGAGGTATTCACGAAAGTTTCTCTTATCTCATGGGACTGCGTCTTAAACGTTGCGATTTATTTGAATGAAGGCTTGAGTTTGAGAATTTTAAAAACAAATAATCACAAGTGGATGAGTAGAACTTGCAACTTACATGAATAATTTGACATTTAACAGACGAACATGTGAAGAATTACGTAACGAGGGGAGCATTCTGGGGGATGTTGCGCCGAAGGATGTTGCAAAGAAACTAAATACGTTGGCTACGAAGTAAACAAATTAATACAGAAATGTTATTTCATTGCGCATTGAACAAAAATAATAATCATCCATCAGAGGGAGTTGTGAGTTTTTTCAAAAATAAATAGTAAAAATGGTGAATTTGGATTTTGGTAATAAGAAAAATTGAGTTACAAAAATGTGCATCGCTCAATCACAATCATTAGAAGAGGAAAAAAAATCTATTAAAAAGAAATTATTGAGGAAAATAAATGAATGGGTCGTTAACCAATGAGACGACAGTCTGTGACCCAGTAAAAGATAATTAATTGAATTCAATCAATTGATATTGGCTCCCAAGAGCATTTTCTGTAGATTAATTTGAATGTGTAACTTGTAAAAGTTATTGTATATATATATTTGAAGAGTAAAAAATATGAAAAGAAGAAGAAGAAGAAGAAGAAAAGTTATATCGCGATTAATCGTGAATTGGTATGGAGAAAATAATAATGAGAAAACGTAAGAAAAATTATTATATATATTTGAAAGAAAGAATAGATGGTATTTACGAACGCCACTACAGGATTGGCCACACTGTGAGGCTAAAGTTGTAATCATGGATTTAATCCTCCTCCCCCTCCTCCAGTTAAAGTGGATAGGAAAACATACAAACAACATTAATCAATTCTAACCGAGGTGTAACATCGGAACGCCCGAAATAAAAATAAAGAGCGAAAAAAAATATAGAAAATTGCAAAGGAAGAACTTTTTTTAAAAAAATGTTCCGGATTTTTATTTTTACTTTTAAAATCTTATTATTTCAGTGCCTAGCACTCCTAAACTTAGAAGCATTGAATGAAAAAAGAAGGAACGAAGCTTTGAATCGCCTTTAAGCTTACTCGTAACTATTAATTTATTATTCTATTTTTTTTCTCCTTCAATTAGCTGTCAATTTTACCAAAAAAAAAATATTAAAAAAATGCGACACATGTGTATTTCGTGAATGAATTTAAAAAACAAAGTATCTTTATCATTATTATTATTTTCATTTTGAACTATATAATCTTTCTTTTTTTTTTTAAGTTAAATAAATTATTTGCGCCACCGACCAGCTCTCGAAGCTCGCGATTATCGTATCTTTTATACGTACTGCACATAAATATATACATATATATTGTGTAAAAAAAAAACTGTTTATTTCTTTGTCTCTTTCTCTGTGTTATCTCCACCCCAAATGAAGCAAAAATCATGAAGAAAAACCGCCATCTATTTATATTCTCTAAATAAAAGAATTTTTAAAAAAAAACGTAATATCTCTTTTCAAACAGATGAAAAATAATAGATTCGAGAGGTTCCATTGAGGCACAACTTTTGACTTTATAAGAAAAAAAAAAAACATTTTAAACAATTCTACAATATAAAAATTAATGAAAGAAAACAACAAAAAATAACTCAAGTGCTCTCATCAACATTAAATCACAACTTCGGGACGTGACTAAGGATAAAAGAAATAGTTTTTAAAAAATCATTAAATGAAGAAAAATGGAAATCTATTAATAACAAAAAAAAAAGGATAAAAAAAGCGCAAACTGTAAACGGGCAAATATGACACAGGGACGCGTGTTTACAACGCGTCACGAATATTATTATTAACGAAAAAAAAAAAAAAATAAGAAAAAAAAAACAAATTTACATTTAAAAAAACTTGCGAGCATGTGGTGTTGCGGCACTTAAACAAAAAAAAAATTTATCATATTATTAAGTATTAAAAGAAGAAAAAAAAATGATAATATTATAAATGAAAGAGTACAAATTCTGTAAGTCCCTGTATCATGTGCAACCCGTGAGTTTAAAAATAATTGAAAAAAAAAATAATAATAATTAATAAAAAAAATAAAAAATGAATTAACAAGTATGCGCGAGGCGTTTGCCTACGGTGCTCCTATAGTAGCGTTAACGTAATTGAAATGAATAAAAATGAGGAAATGAATGTTTGTGAAATTAATCATGAGATTTTGAGTGATTGAGTTTTGTTGATTAACTTTGTATGATTGTTGTAATTATTGGAGAGTTAATGAGAAATGGGAATGAGGAGAGAACGTCAAGTGATGGGCAAATTTGAATTGAGAGATTGATAAATGTAAAAGCTTGATTAATTAAGGTAATGCCTTGAGACTGATAAGAAACAAAAATGAAACGAGTGATCTCTGATTAAAAACAATTGGATAAGAAAAAAAAACAATTTGATAAATTTGTAATGGATAAGGTGTATCAAACGTGGATGAAGACTGTCCTGTAATTTTTTTTTCTGATTGATTGATTAATTAATGGATGAGAGAAAATTGATTGAGTAGCGAAGAAGTGAAAGGAGATGATGTGATTTTTATTGAGACTTTTGTATTGAAATATCTCAGAATGTAGTGCTTGTACGTAAATTTTTGTAAGGACCTTTTTTGTCGGTTTTTTTTCACTCTACAAAACAAGTTTCTACACTTTTTTTCGTATCTCGCTCCATTTACGAGATATTTCTGAAAAATGAATTCCACAATGAAATGGAATTATTTCATTAAACATCTTCACTACTCAATCAATTTAATTTTTAATAAAGTGACTAGTTAATTATTTTTCTGTATGATTGTACGATTTTTCAATCGTTGATGTTTCAATTCTTAAAGAAAATCGTGTAACCACAATGATCCTCCTTTTCATTTATTTCTTAAAAATGTCCAGTGTCTGAATGAAGTTGTGAATGTTTTGTTTTCGTACGAATGATTCTGATGAATTCATAAGAAACAGAATAATAATTATTATAATTACCGTGAGAAGATGAGAAGTATGGCATTAAATGTACGGTTTTATGAAGCAGCAATACGAATTGATGTAGTGCAAATGCGTTTTTACAATGAAACAAACAAATGATACTATGTAAAGACCTTCTTGAAACATGGAAAAGAAAGTTTTTGGAAATGTTGATCCACCGTTCGGGGTAATCATGAAATTCTTTATCACAACATTAACCATCGAAGTAAAACAAAAGTAATAAAAAATATATGAAAAAAAGAAAATCATCCCATCGCGTCCAACGCTGTCCGGTCTAATGTTTAAGGATCATACCCTTCCGATCAACAAATTTTTTCCCGATTTTATTAATCATTGTCTCTGATAGGACAACAACCAGACAACAATTCTATAATAAGAAAAATTAATAAAATAAATGATAAAAGATAAAAAACTGAAAAAAAAAATAAATTAAAAAAGTAATGAAAAAAAAAAGAAAAAAAAAATACAAAAATGATTTTAAAGAAAAGTAACAATTATTAATTAATTATAAAAATGGGTGTTATTTTTAGATGTCTATTAGATTATCAGAACCACATTTAATGAAAAAGATAACAAAGATAAAAAAAATACAAAAATATATAAAATAAAAAAAATTAATAAAATGAAAACAAATGCTTCAACATTACAAAAAAGTGGTATATACATACAAATTTAAAAGAAAAAAAAAACAAACATACTCTACTACCGTACTTGTAATAAGATTTATTAATTAAATGAAGAATGAAAGACCTAGGGAAAGTAAATGAGAAAAATATATGAAAAAAATTTGTTAAACGTAAATCTTTTTGCAGAAAGTGATGAGAAAAAATTGTACATGTCTTTTCGGTCAAAGTGAGAGAAATACATTGGAGGAAATTACCAAAAGAAATAGTAATAATAGTTCAAAAATTATTTATTGGCTAAATTAATGAAGAATGGAAATTTGTAAAATTGAACAAGATAATGTCAAAGCCTTGTAATTTCTATCCCCAAATTTCAAATTTCCATGAAAAAATGTATAAACTAAAAATTTAATCATTTAAATTGATGATTCAGAGAAAATTTTCGATACCGATCAGACAATTTATATTTCTCGATGATTTTTTTGTTCATCGAGGACAATTCCAATCCTCAGAAAAATGAAAATTAACAAATTTAGAAGAAAAATACTTTTTCTGCTTTCATTGTTTAGAGAAATGCGTGCTACAAATTGAAATACAATAATCGTAAGTATTTGAGGATGTCGATTGAGATATTTGGAATTTCCCGTTTGCAAAGTGACATGGGATTTTTTTTCTCCGACGATCAAGAGCCACGATGTGTCTGCCGAAGCAATTGAATAAAATGTTTTAAAAAAAATATTAAATTAATTAAAAAACAATAATTGAATGACAGCGGTGAAACATCATCAGAGTAAAAGTGCGGTCCTTTTCTCCGTTGATTGTTGACAACCAAATGTCATTTAATAATAAAGCACAAATAATAATAATAACCGTCAGTGTCACATCGAGGCGTTGCAATTAATATCTGTATAAATTAATTGAAGATGAGGAAAAGAAAGGTTTTTTTTTCTCATCAATTTTAACAGTGATTGCGATAAAAAGCCGGAAGATGAATCAATTTTGGATAAAAAAATGTAATAACACAGAGCGCCGGCACTAAAGGAGCATTTAATCAATGGTAGACAATGTTTAGCGGATATTAAAGATAAAACTGGAACAAAAATAATTCAGTAGTAAAGTTGTGGAGTGAGATACACTGAAAACATGAAAACTATTTTGTATCTCGTAAAAAATGATGATTAGGAACCTCTTTACAAAAACATTATCTCCACGATTTTCTTCCCGTTTCAAAGAATATTCATTTAAAATTCGTATAAGAATTGTGAATCATCATTTCCTCCACGATTTTACTACTGAACGAACAAATCAGTGAATAAAAGCAAAGAATGAAAAAGTTATAATCCATTTTGACGTTTGCAGAGTGTCCAGGAGTACCGTACATTTTAAGGTAAAAAAAGATGACAAAAAACACATTTAGATTAGAAGAAATTTTAAAAAAAGTAAAGGAATGAAGGAAGAAGAAACTTATGATGTTATATAATATTCAAACGATCATTGACAGTTGTGTGGGTAATGGATGAAGAGATGATAAACAATGGAAAAAAATAAAACCTTTAAACGTGCAATTGAAACGTGTGCATGTTAATAATATTGTAATACGCCTAAGTAAGCGCATGTGAAGGTGAAAGAATGAATTGTGTCTCTCACGTTTTTAAGAAAAAAAAAAAGATATAAGTGATGTTTTTGAAGAAAGGTGATAATGAAATAAATAAATAAAACAACTGAGGAAACGAAATTCATTAAGTAATGCCATTGTTAATTACTGCTTTTTTAATTTGGAAGTAGAGTCGTGAGGTAAAACGAGGTGAGTTGATTACTGCTTGAATTTTACTTTTTTGCAAAGATATCAAATTCGATTTAAAATCCCCCAACATTGAATGTCTATACTCATTTTCAGAGTAGATTTTCCGGTCTTTTCAAACCTCCCGAAAAACGCAATATTCAGCCGTGGAGTGGTATACAAGGTTAAGTCTGAAGTCACTGACTTAACCTTGTTTACCACTGCACGTTTGAAATTGAAAAAATGCAAGAATCCAGTCAGCTGTAGAAAATTGAATTTTTAGTGAAAAAAAATTATGCAATCCTTTGTGATTAGTTTGGTGGTGATTGTTATATAGTTTTTATTGTTTGAGAGTTGATTGTTCAATTATTATTGAATTAATTCGAGTGACCAAATTAAATTCCTCCTTATTGGCTGCATACGCTCGGTACAGCAGTGCAACTGCGCTGCTAACAGCTTCGCCAACAGCCACCAGAAGACGAGACCAAACACTTTCCGATTTTTATCATTAATATATAATTATATATTAATAACTAAAATCGGAAAGTGCTGGGTCAGGCGCATGCAGCCGATGAAGAAGAAAATCATGTATTTTTTCTGCTTGGTGGATAAGGCCCAATTTAAAATCGCCTAATATGACAGGCTGGTACTCATTTCCATGGAAAATTCTGCGCTCTTTCCAAATATGCTAATGAAAATTAGCTCAAATCATTATTAGCAGATATGGAGCTATGAGTCCAAGATGGTCTGGTTTGTCAATGATGTCAATGATACCATTGATATCATTGATATCACTGATATCACTGATATCATTGATATCAATGACATCAATGATATCATTGATATCAATGACATCAATGATATCAATGATGTCAATGATATCAGTGATATCAATGATATCAATGACATCAATGATATCAATGATATCAATGATATCAATGATATCAATGATATCAATGATATCAATGATATCAGTGATATCAGTGATATCAATGATATCAATGGTATCAATGGTTTCAATGGTATCAATGGCATCAATGACATCAATGGTATCAATGATATCAATGATATCAATGATGTCAATGCTATGGATCATAGCAGAATAGAGCCTAAACGAAGCTAGGGATATAGTTCACTTGCCTCTTTCATCTCTTCTGTTGATCTGAACAGATTGAACGACTTTGCACAATCTTAGATATCATTGACACCATTGTTTCCTCCGTTAATCTGCACACATTGAACTACTCAGCGCAATCTTAGATATCACTTGGACATCATCAATACCATTGATATCATTGATATCATTGATATCATTGATATTATTGACATCATTGATATCATTGATATCATTGATATCATTGATATCATTGATATCATTGATATCATTGATATCATTGATATCATTGATATCATTGATATCATTGATATCATTGATATCATTGATATCATTGATATCATTGATATCATTGATATCATTGATATCATTGATATCATTGATATCATTGATATCATTGATATCATTGATATCATTGATATCATTGATATCATTGATATCATTGATATCATTGATATCATTGATATCATTGATATCATTGATATCATTGATATCATTGATATCATTGATATCATTGATAAACCGGAACATCTTAAATCGGGTCTTATGCCTGCACCTCTGCTAGTAATGATTTAAGCTAATTCTCCATGGAAATGAGTATCAGCCTGTTATATTGGGTGATTTTAAATTGGGGCTCATCCTCCAAGCAGAAAAAATACATGATTTTCTCCTTTATCGGCTTTCCAATTTTAATTATTAATATATAACTAAACCATTAACTCTCAAACGTTTTAATGAACATATCCAAAAAGTACATACAATTTGTCACGAAATGAAAAAAAAAGAATGAAATATTATTAATTTTAACAATGCTCCCGGCTGACTTCATGCTCCATTTTATTTTATTGACTTATAATTAAACAATTAACTACTAAACAGTAATAACTGTATTCCAATCACCTGCAAACGGATTCCAAACGTTTGGATGATTGCTTTTATTAAAAATTTAATAAAGTACAGCTAATTGGATACTGTTGAACACTTGACTCATTTATTACTCAGCAAACAAAGATGGCGGATGTGTCAATTTTACGTGAGGTACGCATGGTCACATCAGTCCTTCACGATCTTTAGAGGAGAGAACTTCAGCAGTAAATCAACAAGTGAAAAACACGAATAAATAAGAACCAGAAGAATTAAAATAATCATGTTGTAATGTTGAATTGAAGATTACCTGATAAAAAACCGATGGAAAAAATGGCACCAACACGAGTGATATTGATGTCATGCGGTAGTTATAATCCACCGACTCATCTCCATTTGCGAATGTTTGGTAAATACATGAAATCCATTGGATTCAATCGATAAAACTCATTTAATAATTAAATAAGTGAAGAAACTTCGTCGCAACATTGCATGTACTTTGCGAATAGGAAGTCTCATTCAATCAATTAATACTAGAATTACTCATAGTCTATTTTAATTAATAATTTTTTATCATTCTTCCAATTTCAAAGAAATCGCCAGAGATCATCTGCATCGCATGGGAATTTATGAAGTTGTTGGAGGTGTTATATCATTGGTGCACGATGATTATGGTAAAAAAGAATTGGCATTGGCTGAACACAGATGCAAAATGGTTAAATTAGCGATACAGAGCAGCGAATGGATAAGATTGAGTACTTGGGAGACACGACAAAATTCTTGGACTAAAACACGTTACGCCTTGGAGCATCATCAAAATTTATTAAATAGTCTTCTGATTGACTCAACGGATATCAATAATTGCATTGATCCTGAGGATCTTGATTGGATACCAGAGAATGTTAAGAATGGAAGTGACAGAACACCGATACAAATTAAATTACTGTGTGGAGCTGACTTGTTGGAGAGCTTCGGCAAACCTGGACTCTGGGCTGAAGCAGATGTGAGTTTCTTTTCATTTTCAATCGATAAATTTATTCAAGTATTCGGGAGTAAGGGGCTGGACGAAATGGGTTTAGTCTGTTATTGGTTTCTGGAGGATATCCCGAATGTTTCATGAAAAATGAGATAGACTTTTTTATTTTCTTCATCCAATTTTCTACAGATCGAAGCGATTCTTGGACAACACGGTCTCGTGGTGATAACTCGAGAAGGATCAAATCCTAATAAATTCATCTACGATTCTGACATTCTCTCAAAGCACATGGTAAATATTAGCAATCCATTTTTTATCTCATAGTTCTATATCTTTATTAATGAAGACTAATTCAATAATTACGTAATTTTCAGCACAATATTTATATCGTCACTGAATGGATACCAAATGAAGTTAGTTCATCACGAATTAGACGTGCACTGAAACGTGGCGAGAGCATAAGATACTTAACCCAGGACTCAGTAATTGATTATATCTACCAAAATGGAATTTACGATGCCAAGATTACCTCAACGACGACGACGTGAGTCTCAAATTAATTTCATAAATTAATAGAGGAAGTACAATTATTTTAAATTGAGAGATTGCAATATTCTTGCAAATATCTCACTATATTTAATAACAAATAATTTCAATTCAACTATATTTTTATTGGAAAATAAAAATATATTGAATGCCAATAAATTATGATATATTGTAACAAAAATTTATTTTCTTTGCACGCTGCGAAAAACCAATTTTTAATTACTAAAAAAAAAAACAAATTAATTGGTGGACAAAATTTTAAATCCAAAAGTAAGTTTGAACTATCATCAAATAATCAGAATAATTACTTGCACATTGATAATAAGTACGAAAGTACATTATTGACACCATCACCAAGTGACATAACAATGACAACTCCAAGTCCAGTGGAAATAATAACAATTGACATTGGTGATAATGTATTGAAAAAAACTCAGCAATTCAATACAATAAATTACGAGAATGAACGTATTAACGATAAATATGTTAGTGTATTGCATGAAAATAATGGTAACAGAGCAATGAAACCATCAATTAACAGCAAGACAACATATCCAGGTCAAGCCAAACAAATTATTACCACTGAGACTGGTGAATCACTGATTTTTTATGAGGTAGGTCCTTCATTAACTGAGAATCATGAAAGCACAAACATTGAAACTAACGATAAACCTAATTTAATTAATGATAATAATCAAATCGATGATATTAGCGATAAGAATAACGATGTCTTATCATTAGATTGTGAAAATTCTAGTAAAATTAATATTAGTGTACCCGATGACACGAACGATGCAAGTCCAACAGATCAGAAATCAGTGGATGAATCCAAGGACGAGAGTAACACAATCGTCGATGAGTCAAATTCATCGACACTTTGTGACAACAAAATTGTTGAAAAATTATCGCCTGATCAAGAGGAGGAGCCGGCTTCGGTGCCTGACCTTGACGAGCAGGACGACTGCAAGGACACGTACGACCGTGTCGTGCAGTTGCGCAAGTCTCCGAAGAGTGAAATCGATGGAAAGTACATAAAGTCGGTTGTTAATTCCAGAAAAAGCCCGAACAAAGTCCGAAACTTTGAGCAGGTTGTGCCGATGATGGAGTGCGACGAGGCTGATGGTAAAATGGAGCGTAAGCTTTACCAGGGAAGTCTCGACTCGATAAACAAGGAGCCGGATACCCTCGAGCAATCAAAGCCGAAGTCCAAGAGTTTCGAGTTGCTGAAGAGCAGTGACTTGTCACTCATACCGTTCGACGACATAGACCTGAACGAGCCCAGCACGAGTCCAGTGCAGGAAAACGAAGTTTTCGCAACGGCGAACGATGAGACTGATGAATTCTGTGCAGTCTGTTACAGCAAGGAACAATTCACGAAGACTCCGTATCAACTGAGATCAAACGAAAGCTCACCGATGGAGCTCGATTCACCAGAGTGCGATATCTGCAATTCATTGACGAACATTGGTGCACCTGCAGATACTGCAACTGGTCTACCACAGTGTGAACGCTGCGAGATATGCGGTGACATTGCGATGGACGAGGACATAGTCGCATCATCGAGACCAGAGCCATGGGAGGTCCTGGACTCGCGTTTATCGATTGCCTCCAATCCCAAATTGAATAGACGCAAATTATTGACTGGACGTGGGCTCGACGGTAGAATATTTAACATCACCGATGAGGACTGTGAGAATATCAATGAAGAGAGGGAGGAGGAAATTGAAGAAATTAATCAACCAAAGGACACTGAACAACCTTCGACATCGATAGAAGAATTTTCCGGTGATGATTCGACGCTGAATGACATTGAGTTTGAGATTGAAAATTGTGGGCTTGATTTGGATCCAATTGAATACAAAAAGCCACCGATTATCGAGGAAATTAACGAAGATGTGGCAGAAACGTCGAGTAATTATCGGATGAATCGGGGCTCGTCAATGATAAGTCGGAGTAGCGAGACGAGGAATGAAGCGAGAAGACGGTACAGGTCTGTTGATAATCTTCCGGCTTCACGGGCTGGGCAATTCAAGGCATTTGCGAAGGACGAAAAATCGTTGGTCGTTAAGAATAATGGGAAATTGATTGGCTCTGTTGATAATATACGGACGCAGAGACAATCGAGGAGTACGAATGTACTGAGGAAATCAGCTGATGATATCGGGAGAATTAAGGAAGGACCGGGAGCTAGTGGGGTGAAACTTGTACGTCACACTAGCGAGAAGAGCACACGTGCTACGTCTGACACTGTCAAATTTATCCTCAGTAAACATGGTATTAAGATTATAAGTGATAAAGAGACTGCTTTATAGCTGAGGATTTACACGGAAATGCTATAAACATTTCCGTAGGAGAAATCTTTTTTTTCTATTTGAGGAATTATGTTTTTTCAATTTTTTTTTCTTGAGTATTACATTTGTTTTTGATTAATTCGAAAGAGACCAAAGCCAACATGAAACTGAGTTTCTCGACTTTACGCTGATGGGCATGAGCAGTTCCAAAGTTAACAGAAATTAACAATCTACTCTAAACATTAAAAGAATTTTTAGTTCAAAGGCAGTTATGCAGCATTAACTCTGTCTCACGTAATTCGGTGTGAGAAAAAATTGACTGGGAATTCAAAAGAGGCCAAAAAATGTGATTCAGCGTATTGAATACAATTTTTTAAACTTTAATAATTTTATTGCATAAGATTTGAACGATCTTTTCCTAAAATTTTATTGAATGATTTTCTTTTCTCTGCATTACTGACTGAAATATTATATAATATCTTTCTTTATTTAAAAATTATCTTTAACAAAAAACCTTGTAAAGGTATGGAGTTTTAAATGAATCACTGACAATCGTTATTTTTGTGTCATAGAGTGCATTTTATAATGCAATAATGTTGAAAATTATGAATAGGAGCTTCCAAATGCAGAAAAATAATGAAGAAATCTAAAATAAATTATATCATTAAATTAATATATTAATGAATGTTATGATTGCAGTAGGCTGCTATTTATTTGTCGCTTAATTAAATTATAAGGCATGATGCACTTTGATTATTAAAATAAGTAATTCGCTTAACATCGAAGAATCTAGGCAGTAGTGACTATTTTTTTGTTAGAAAACATTATTAATATTTATTCAGTAGTCAAGTGGTGGAAACAGGTGATGAAGAAATTAGTTTTTGCAGAATATCTGATGATCTGAGAATGATTATGATAATAGACTTTCATGCATAAAAAAACCGTCATTACGGAACTTTTTTACTTCAATTTCCAAGCAATTAAAATCGCTGACAAAGTTGAATTGATGCATCTCGTTCCATCACTCCAGTTTTTCTCGAATATCTCGGTAACTAAACGAGTTATCAAAGTTCTCATAATTACCTTTTTCGTGGACCTCAATTTTTTTCACAAAAAAGAGCTCTACAATTTTTTCTCCAACTCAATTATTTTTCGAGATATTCAATGAAAACTGTCGACACTTTCCTTCCTCCTGAAAATCGATGTTTCCACCCTTTTATCATTTTCTTTAATAATCAATTATAATTATCTTTGAATAGCTACAAATTAGAAGAAAAATTAAAAATTATTCATTGAATCATGAATTTTAATACTCTTTGCTCAATTCTGGAATTGTTTCAATCTAATTTCTAATGTCAATTTAAATAATAAATTAATGGATATTAATTAGGTCAAAAGAAGTAGAGGAAAACATTTCATGATATTGAATGTTTCAGTTGAAGACACTTCCGTCTCGTTCATTATTATTATTTAATTTTTTTTTGTTCTGATGTTAGCATGTATATGTGTGTTTTCAGGGTACAGCAAAACCTGCATGCCTACTCTAAGACAGATAGTTGACTGTCTTAATGCAGTTCATCCAATGCCAATACGATGCGGCTCCTGTCTCCTTGCTGCTAAACGTACTAATTGCCCCACTACCGATAGTAGTATTATTAGCGCATTCAAATGCGTCAATGATACAACTAATAATAATAATAACAGCGTTGATGGTCTTCGTAACTGAATAAAGTATAGAGAATATTCGTCGACAATATATTTCTTACCTGTAAATTTTCATTGAGATGAGTCAATTTATTGAGAAAATAACGTAAAGAACTGCAGTCGCCAATGAGTAATTATTTTATCGATGTAGAACATTGCTAGATTATTGTAGAAAGGCATTAGGCCCATTTAATAACTGCTGTAGTTCCTAATCATGTGGTGGAGAGGCGAAATTAAGTTTTTATTCTTTTTTAGTAGCTTTCTTTGAGAATATCTTGAAAGGGAAAGGAGATACGGAAAATTTTGTAGAGACCTTTTTTGTAGAGTGAAAAAAGGGCTACAAAAAAAGTATCTATTAAAAATTTTGTAACTCTATTAGTTTTCGAGATATTCTGGAAAAACTCAAGCCATAGTAGAGCAGGATAAGTGCGAAAAAATTGATGCAGCTTATTTTGTGAAAATCTTGGAGAATAGGGGTTTTAGGAAAATTTACCTCAGAAGCTTTTTTGTTACTCGTAAAATTCTCTACAAAAAAGGTCTCTTGATATTTTCCTCTAGAACCACTCGCTTCCAAGATATTTACGAAAAATAGGTTCAATTCTCGTTCAGTCGCTCCACTACGAAATTACTTTGAATTCATTATTTTTCTCTCATCTTTTGGTCTGAAAAATGTGTCTCGATAATGTTATACGTTGGTGCATTTGCTGGAATAAGACTGAAAGCTCATTTTATTGAGAATTCTTAAATTCTTTTGTTAAATTCATTTTATTTTTTAATATTAATAATTTAATATTAATTTTCATCTGTTATGATTTTTAACTATTTTCAATTTATAGAAAGAATGTTGTATCGCTTTGCTCGATTATTTTGAAGAGAATGTAATTGTGTATTTTTTAAGAGAGAGATATATATTTATTGAGAAACAAAAATGGAGTAGGTGGCTGGGATGGGTATTGATAAGAAATCAAATGATTCTTCCAATACCCGAGATTTTAAAACAATGAAAGAAATTATAATGAATAAATCTATTATTCTACCTCTTAACATCATCGTGAATCGATTATATTTTCAAATGGAATTTAAAATGGAAATATTCATATGAAATGATTTTTTTTTTCTATTGATTTTGTAAATAAATTCATGAACATAGACGAACACGTGATTCGTACAATTTTCTAGAGATAGAAAAAAAAAATGAATTGATTAGTTTTTTTTTCTCCACTTTATTATTGCGACTGAAGTCTTTTACATATTAGCAAACTTGTTTCTTGAAGATTGTATTGAATATTATAGATTAACAAAAATGAGGAAAAAACTTTATTGAAGCTCGTACAAAAACCTCTGTCAACAAACATACGTTTTTTCTTGTAAATTTGAATAGCAAAGAAATCAAGAAGAAAAATCATGATGTTAATCGTTAAAGATAATTGTATAATACAAATGATTGAAATGAAAGAAGAAAATATCTAAAAAAATATAAATTATAGAGAAGAATAATAATGATAAAAATAAAGAGATGTATTATCACAAGAAAATAATTTATTTACAATCAATAAAATTGAGATTAACAATTAAAATAATGACATTTTTACCATTTCTTTAAATTCTCGATTGTTTTTCATTTATTTTTATTATTAAAAATAATTTCATTTGTCTATGATACAAGTGTAAATTTTCTTTATATAAGTGGCAAAAAAATCCCCGTCCATTCGGGCTCTGACTAGAAGTATATTAATTGATTCCATAAAACTTTATTAATTCTAGTAAATTAAAATCAAAACTGATTAGTGAAATAATGAAATAAATTCAGAAGTGAAAGAGTGAAACGAGACAAGAATTATTCCTAGGATTACTCTTCATAGGAAAGACACAAAAATCCATTCATCGTTCCACTTTTTCCCCAATGAATTTATTCTCAGTTTTCCTGGAATATCTCGGAATTTAAGAGAGAATTCTGAATTTGCTAAGAAAAACCAGTTTCCTCAAGTGCTTCCAAAAATAATTGAGATAGAGAAATTCCCATAGTGGCGTTTTTTGTAAAGGAAAATCCACTGCAAAGAAGATTCCGCCAAGAATCCCTCTATCTGCCTTATTCCCCAAGACATACCCTCAAGAATCGAATTAACTCTCTTTACACTAAAACCTCCTGAAATCCTCAATTCTCCAAGGCTCATTCATTTTCAAAAAAAAAAAACCATAAAACCCTGTTTACCCTCCTCCTCCTCAAGAGTTCTGTTTTCTCAAGCTGAGAAAGCACAGAAACAATAATGCACAAATCCACCCTCCAATAATGAGAAATCCCTGATAAACTTGAACATCATCAACCGAATATCCTTTTCCCAGAATATTCCGTAAAGCAGTACCCGGTACAGTAGGTGGTAATATAACACTGAACCACTGGAGAACCCTCGGCATTCCCTCAATCGGCCAGATGCAGCCGCACAATAAAATGACTGGATAAAAACTACCAGTCGTGATATAATTAGCGAAAGTGTGTGACGTGCAAATGACTGATATCAAGAAGCCATAGGACATTCCGCAGATGCCGCTAAACAGTACCATGAGAATAACCGCAGCCATCGAGCCTTTGCACTCCAGATCATACTGGAAAAAGCTGATCATCAGCGTAACACTTACTTGAATAACAATAACCATGAGCTGTGTGATTAAATGTGCTGTTAATATTTCAGCAGTTGTGACACCTTGGACAAGGCTTCTATTCCAGATGCCCTCATGACGATCGGAAATAATGACAGCTGATGACACAGCAGTAGCCAGGAAGAATGTCAGCGTCAGCATGAACGTTGGTGCAACAAAGGACGTGTACTTCTGATCCATTGTCCCATAAATTGCTTCAAACGTTAATCCAGTGTTTCCCAATTTCTTGCTTATGTTGCACTGATCCAGTGATTCCTTGAATATCTTGAAGAAACTTTCATACAATTTCTTCTCAAGAAACAGCCCAATCTGCCTATCCCCCATGTCCAACGACACGTTAATCTGTCCATACGACAAGTCATCGTTATCAACAATACTGTCTCTCCTCATCTGCAGAACTCTCGTAAAATTCTTGCTGAAGTACATCAAGCCCACGGCTTTGCCCTTTCTCACCGCATTCGACGCACTCCGTTCATCATCATAGAATTTATTATTCGCGACTTTCAGCTCCTGGAAGCCGTTGAGAAAACGACAGCTAAGATCGGACCACTCGCAAACATCGTTCGTGCTGTTGTAGATGATTCTCCCATTATAATTACCACCGTAGCAGTCACCAGCTTCATCATTGACAACCGCCATTTTGAGATCACGGGGATCACCTCCAATTGCATTGAAGAATATGTTCACTTGAATCAATGGGAATATGAAGGCAAAGAGAATGCCTCCGGGATGACGGATGAATTGTATGAAATTTTTGATCATCAGTGCTTGGAACTTGCGGTTTCTTACTCTCGAGGGCTTGTACGTGCTCTGGAATTTCTGTGGACCGTCGGTTGCTGATAGATTCCGAGTTTGCTCATTGTTACGGTCATTCTGGATCTCCTCTAGCTCAGTGTCGACAATGCTGGAGACATGAGCCGGTGCATCGTTCTGCTTCTGGCTCAATTGGAGAAATGCTTCCTCAAGGGAATCGCAATTGCATCGTGCCAGTAATTTACTTGGGGATGCTTCAGCGAGCAGCTTGCCCTGTCTCAGTAATCCAATTTTATCAGCGTCCTTTGCCTCGTCGATGTAGTGCGTAGTTATGACAATAGTTGTGCCATTAACTTTGGCTATATTGACGAGGAACTTCCATATTCCTTCACGCAGGAGAGGATCCAGTCCAACTGTCGGTTCATCAACGACAAGCAGCTCCGGCTCATGCATTAGTGCACAGGCAAATGATACTCGCCGCTGCTGGCCACCGCTCATGTGCTTTATCAAACGGTTCTTCGGTGGTAATTGCAGTAATTCAGATAGAAATAGGAACTTTGCCTCGATGACGTCGTCCTCAAGGCCATTTATTCTACCGAAATAATAGAGTGCACCAATTGCTGTGAATTCTTGGACTAGCGAGATCTCCTGCGGCATGTAGCCGATCCGGGGACCTGGTATTGATGAAGATTTCGTGCCTGGCTGACCACCTAAGACCCATATTTCACCGCTGTCAAGTTTACGGACACCGACGACGCAGGAGAGCAGAGTCGTTTTACCACAGCCACTCGCTCCTAGTAATCCGTAGCTGGAAATAGGTTCAGGGGATTGGTTTGAGGATATTTTAGAAATTAGCAGGGGTAAAGGAATATTGCAAGAGAATTTTGAAAATTGCAAAAAAAGTGTCTTTATGAATTCTCGTAAACTCGATTTTCTACAGATTGTTTTCGAGATATGTTGAAAGTGAGTTTGGAGAAACTCGAGGAGAGTTTTTTTTGCAGAGAATTTTATGAACCACGAGAAAAAAATTAACAAAATTTTTTCAGACCCATTACTCTTAATATTCGATAAATATTCTATGAGTGATATTTACAGGTGATTTTTAAAATTTAATTATTTTCAATTCCATGGAGATTACACCAAGGATATCTTCAAAACGAGTGGAATTACGAGAATTTATCAAGAGACCTGTTTTGTAGAAAATTAAATTCTCCACAAAAAAGATCTCTTGATAAATTCCCTCAAGTCTGATGGTTTCCGAGATATCTCAAAAATACTCTCACGTGCAATGACTAAATTATTATTTCGGGTGGAGGAGAAAATGCAGTTTCGAGATTAATTAAATTCTCCTTCTGAGATTTCAAAATTTTTGAGGAAAGAGCTCTAGGTGAATTGAAATTTATAATCGCGAGAGATTCGGGACAACCGGTTTTTACATTTACACTTTAAACTTTGGGGAATAAATGAAAATAGTCGAAAAAAAATGCGAAACATCCTAAACTAGACCCGGACTTCATCTGAATGTTCTGACTGGGAAAGACCCGAGTGGAGGTCAGGATCGAATAGTGAATTCAATATAGTATTCGTTATTAACTTTTAAGATGACTTCAACCCGGAATCATAAGGAAGAAGATTCGATTCCTCTTCATCATCTTTATAAAAATATCTCGAAATCTACTAAATAGGAAAAGTCAAGTAAAACCACCAGAAACATCAACAAATTTATATACAAGGAAATACATCTCGATTGAATTGAATATTAAAATCCAATAAAAAAAAATATTTAATCATCATTGAAGCAAAATAACTAAAATATCAAAAACATCTATTTCTGCTAATATCTTCGAATCCATTCGGTTTATCGAAAAATCTCAAGAGACTTTTTTATAGAGAATTTCACGATCTCCAAAAAAGGTCTCTTGACAAATTCCCCGAAACCTCATAATTCCCAAGATAATCCCAAAATAAATCACGTGTTGTCGAAAAAATCTCATTCCGATGGCTTCACCGATAAATCCCCATTTCACCAGCGAAAAATAAATTTTCAATGCATTCACTCACATTGTACCACGTGATACAACCATGTTCAATCCATCGAATATGAGTGGTCCATCGGCATATCTTTTTTTCGCATTTCTCACAACAATGGCCTCCTGTTGCATTCTTGATGATCCTTTATTTGGAATCGGAAAATTGAATCCTGGAACGATAAAGAAAAGACAAAATTAGCATTATCATAAATCAGTGTCTTTAGTTTTTTGCATTTCCTCTCTCTGATAAATCGCGATGGGATTAAAGATAATGGAGCAGATTGAGTTGAAATGACTCGGTCAACGAGCCTTCTGGCCCGGATTAGGTTTACCGTTACAAGTCATCAGTAGTTGAGCCTAAAAAATTCAATATTCTCCACTTATTTAATTTATTTATTCTCATTTGGAATAATCGATTGAAGGAATTCAAGTGAATTCTTTCTTGCGATTAAAATAATGTTTTATTAATAAACAAATCACGTTTTATGGATAATGGTCAAAAGTCCTCTTGAATCAATCTTTTTGTTCTTTTCCAAGTACACTTGCATAAAACAAAGTTGAAGTATTTTTCATGATGCTGACAAAGTTCGAGCTTTGAATTACAAATATTCGCATTTTTCATTATTTTTTTTTGCTCCTCAGGTATTAAATTCAATGAGATAACATTTGAATAATTTAATTTTTGTGGAATTTATCAGCGATAAAGAGAGAATTACGCACGTAAAATTCATAAGAAAATAATACGATAATTCACGTTTTTTTTTTTATTGATAAAAAGATTATATTGAGTAATGGTGTGAGAGGGAATTTTTTCAATTTTTCATAACGACTGCAATTTTAAAACAAATTAATTCCATTTCATAGGTCAGTTTTTTGAGAATATCTCGGAATCTAAGCGAGAGAGAGGAATTTTGCTAGAATCCTTTTTTGTAGGTCTTGAAATTCTCGACAAAAAAGGTTCGGTGCAAAAAGGACGTATCTCCATTAGTTTCCAAGATATTTCGAAAAAATTGAATTAATTTGAGGAAATGTCTCTAATTTCTCATTGTCATCAGTTTTTATTAAATATCTCAGAATCCACGCAAGATAAAGGAATTTTCATAAGAACCTTTTTTGTAGATCGAAATCAGAGCTACAAAAAAGGTCCCTATGAAAATTTTCCCATCTCCCTCAGTTTCCAAGATATCCTCAAAAAACCCAGGAAACCCAAAAAATCCATCAGAATCCTCAAACATCAGACCACAAGTAGATCAACTGCAGTGAAACAGCCAACTGCATTACACGTGTGTATTTACGTTATTTCCTCTCTTTATATCACGGTTTTGATGCTCTACAGTACAATTTGAACTCTCCTGCAAGTTACTTTCTACAATCGCCTATTTATTGTCCCAATGATTTAACCATCAAAACAAAGCATTTTCCAACAATTTACTAGAAAGCGAGAGATGAAAAAAGGAGAAAAAAAAAAGAAAGAAACATTGGAAGACTAACAATATATATATTTGTGACGTTTAAATTTTCTTGCATCACATGAACAAATAATTCTCATGACATTTAGTCATATCGTAATTCTCTTAATGACTTTTACCAAATTTGTAATTCCGAATAAGAAAAAAAATAAAATTCTCAATCTCCTTTAATTTTGAGAGAAAATAAAAAAAATGTGAAACTAACTTTTACCACCACCCATTAAATGAGTTTCACAAAATCTCAAATATCCACTATTTTAATACCTCAATAATAATGATAACAACAATTTCATTGAGTTTCACGAGTTCATAACGGTATTGTTACATTCGCGTCGGCTCCTGGAGCAGACTGTCAAGGCGAAGGACACGTTACTTTAATGATAAAACCGAGGTAAAATTGTACAACCTAGTTTTTAAATTCCCCGTTAATTAAAACGTCAAAAGTTCTTCCTCTAATTACTCACTGAATAATGGATTCCTCTTCTTTTATTTTCTGAATAAAATTCAAACTTTTCTTCAAATTTTAATTAACGAGTGAATGATGATATTGAACTTGAACTTTCATTAGAGAAATATTGACGTTATTTTAATTATAACTTTGATGAAATTTTCACACTTCTATGAGGTTTGTTGTTGATACACGAGTGACGCGCGCTCAACTGTCCGGCGAAGATGAAGAGAACATTGAAGAACTCGTGTCAGTTTGTCCATTATTCCAACTCTCCTCCCCCTTCCGCATTTTTATACTGAAACACAAACTAATACACTAGTAATGTTGGATTGTTGTAGTGTTTCGTTTAGCTTCTTCTTCACTCACCTGTGTGCCTGGAATTTCTTTCATTTTTTCACTTCCCCCACCAGCTTCAGTTGGCTCGTTGACCGACTTTTCGAGGATTTCTGAGTTGGCAGATTTTGCACGAAAGAATGGAGAGATAAAAAGTTCACGGGAAATTGTGAAATCAGTGTAAACAGAGAAATTTTGTTGAGATTCATTGTTGTTATTATTTTTGAATATTTTTTGGAGCTTGACAATCAGCGGTTGGTAATGAAGAGAGCTTGATTCTTCTTTTGTGAATGTTGTTAATGTTGAGTAAATGAATTATATTTTACCTTTCCCATCGTTGGATCATTCGGGAGATACTGATCGTCAGCAAAGTAATTTCCGTAAGTCAGAGGATTGAATCTACTGACGATCATGTCACCAAGATCGTTTTTTTTTAAAGATATTTATTCAGCATATCTCCATCTGCACTGGGTTGAATTCAACGGCTTTCAGGTATGAATTCGATGAAAAACATCAAAGAAGTGTGAATGATAATATTTATTAATTTTTTCTTACAGACATATCATCCAAAATTTATCAAAAAATAAGAGATGCTCGCAGATTCTTAAGGATAATTAATGGAAAATGATGAACGACACTAGTATTGACACATAATAAATGAAGATTCAATTATCCGAAGCCTGATAATAAAAGTTAGAACTCCCTCACTAATCCATAACTGTTCGATTATGAAGAATTATGGTAATAACGAAGAGAATTTCATTAAATAAGTAAGAAAGAATGTGATTAATGAAGGGCATGTAAACAGTATATAAACAAGTGTCTGCGTCTCTATCACACTAGTTGGCCTTGCTACCCAAGTATGTGAGTCTAAATGTGTCAATGTTATCTCCTTTTTTTGTTTTTCTCATCCAGGAAATCAAGGAATTTTTATCAAAAAGTGACACCTGGAAGAGTCAGATTAATTTTATTATTCCATTCTCTAAGATATTCTCAAATTCCTGCATCACCTCGAAAATCGTCTCACATCGCTTCACTATTTCTCCCCGAAATGAAATACCGATGAGGAAAAATTCGTTCCAAGTTGTTCAAGGCAATGACTCTTGCTGACGCACGTGTTAAATTATTTACAAGAAATTGGGCTACAAAAGCGTTACCAATGAAATCAAGACTCATTACAGCCAAGTGAATTGAAACAATGTAATTACACATTTCAAGAGTAAAAATAAATGAAATAAACAAAGAGAGAGAGAGAGAAAAAAACAAACGTAAACCATGACCGTAACTCGTTGCTCAAGGTAAACTGCTTTTTTGCCCTTCTGAAACTGAATAACACAAAATAAAAGCATTTCTTCAATGCAGTCTTTCAGTTTCATCAACTTTTCAACTCTTCAAAAACTCATTTCTTCTTATTCTCCATTTCATTATAATTTTTCTTTCAGCTAAACGATTCAAGGCGATATATTTCCCTTTTTTTTTCAGATTCCAAGACTTCCACGTGAGAAACAGATGATGGAAGTATAAATAGCCTTCGGTGAATGAGAAAAAATTGATAAATGCGTGGAAAGAAGAGAGTCATCTTGCATTTTTCCATCTCCACATATTTCTTTTGGTATTTGCGTAATGTGTTAATAAGCAAGGTCAACTGTGTCAGCAGCGCAGAATCCTTGACTCAGGTCCAAAGTCAGGACTCATTATTTCATATTCATAATTCTTTGGATTAATAACAGTGCAAATACTTAAGAAAAGGTTTTTTTTCTCAATTGTAGGATTATGAGCGTCATGAATGAATCACACGGGGAAAAATTCGCTCACAATGGATAATGATGTTGCAAATTTGGATTTTCCAAATTCGTTCTATTTATTAAAAAAAGAGAAATCGGAATTTGAAGTGAAAAACCTTGGAATGAAATCCAATAATTTATTAGGAGATTAGGAAAAGTGGATTAGGTAAGAAAACCCTATAATGATCTTCACTACCTTGAATTTTCACGTAAAAACATTAAATTCATACATTAAATTATTTTACTAACATTAATTATAATAATAACAGTCACAAATATTAGATAGATATTTTACATATATTGGAGGAAAATTGATGGGATTTTGTAAGACCAGATTGGGAGATTTTATTGGAATTTTTGAGATAGGAAAAAGTTTTTTCGGTAGAAACAAAATTATAATGATGTATTAATTACTTTTCTCGGTAATTTTCAGTTATCTCGTTCTTTCGGAAAGTACTAGGTTGAATAAGACTTCACTTTTTACCTCAAATTTTTTAATTAACGAAAAAATCGTAAAATCCTCCAAGTCCCTGAACTTGACAGTCTCAAAACAGTGAATTCTCTTGCATTTTGTATGTCTCACGTTCTTCAAAACTGGTTTTGATACCGATGCATCGGCGACTTCAATGCTCACTTCGGAAAGACCCAAGAAGAAACTTTGAAAATTTTCCACTCGCTTTTTTATGGCTAGGACTTAACCCCGGGAATTGAAGAGACCTCTGACCAGCTTCACTCTCACCTGATTCATTGTAAGTGAAACATTTACTATTAATTTAATGACTCCATTATTCTCTTTCAAAATAGGAGATGAATGGAAGTTCATTCAAGAGTGACAATCGAATTTTGTTATTTAAATTATTTTAAGAATATTAAAAACGTCATTTGAAACCTGTTTCGTTCTCCTCGATTAATAATTATCACTAATTCATGTGTTTTCTTGAATTAATTTAATCACTTGAGATTAAAAATTCAATAATATTTTAGTTTATAAAAACTGTATTCACGACGATCAATTCTTTTCCTCATTCTTTTCTTATTTTCAGGTAAAAAAAATCCATTTTATTTTGTATCAAAAGAAACATGACTTATGAATTACGTCATGGGATGCAGTGGTAAAGAGGAAGGTGAGTCACTTGACTATGACATTAGTTTTGATTATCTCTGAATCTAAGGGCAATAAAAGAATTTCTTAAAAATCTTTTTTTTAGAGAATTCCTGGAGCTATTAAAAAAAATCCACGAGAATTCTTTTATTTCGTAAGTATTCAATGAGAATAAAATTCTTCCATTTGGTGCAATAATCTTAGAGATAATGAGAACAGCAAAAAAGATCCGCACAAAAATTCTCCTCCCTCCAATTCCAAGATATCCTGAAAAACCCAATTACACCCTTCTATCAACTCTTTTCAATCCAACTGCTCCCTCAAAAAAAAAAAAAAACTAATTTCCATTGATTAATCCTCCCTGCAATTCAATTGTCTGCCTGACAGCCCCGAAGTGTACCTCCACCTCCATTTGACCCCTGTATCCTCCTGGTTCCGCAATCACTCCATAAAAAAAAAGAGAAAGGAAAAAAATTGACACGAGAATGAATTGATTGTCGATACGTTTTAGTGACAACTCCTTGAACACAATGATTGGTATATCAATTCTATGGTCCATGGTCCATTGTCAGCATCTCCATGTATCATATAACACTTGTGTATCAATTCATCTAACTGGTGGAACGAATGATCGCTCGAGGACATGGTAATGCATCGGAATAATCACAGCGTGCTGGTAGATTTTTTTTCTCATCTCTTCCACATGTTTTTTCCCTCCTTTTTATGAAACATCGTTCATCTTTGTGTGCGTCAATATGTTTCTTGCACAAGAATTTTGATTCCACCTTTCTTGTACACTGTGTGTGTATACATGACCAAGCTGAGAGTTGCTACCAATGGCTTGAGCCAGTTCACCGGTGGCTTTCTTACGATCAACCAGGCCACTCTCAATTTCTTCTGAAACATTAAATTAGTTGAATTGATAATAATAATAGAATTTAATATTTGGTGAAACTCTGAATGAATTGTTGAATGTCACCGAGTGGATTTCTTTGGTGTCAATTGAATTTTGAGGAATAATTGTGAGAAATCAGTGGTAATTAATCATTTCCTTGTCCTATTTATCATGAAAATAATTTTCTTGTGAGCACGTGGAGAGAAAAGTGATTTGATTGGTTGAGGATATTTACTGTCTTTTGTCACAGCAAATAAAACTAAAATTGGTATTTATTTGCAAATTACTCTGATACGTGAGTAATTCAATTGGCAAATACACTCAGAAAAGATACATTCCAGTGAGGGCTTGGGGTAAATAACACGCGATACATCAAGTATTTCGACCTTTGGCCAATAGCCATTGGCATTAGAGGAAAATTTATTGGAGATGAAGAATTGTTGGGAACATGAAGTATCTATTATTTTTTTTATTGTGGAATTATTTGCCTTATGTAATTCAGTGGGAGCGAGGGAGGAGTTGGAACTGGGATCATTAGGTTTTTTTTTCGTGTCTCTGGGTTATTGAGGATATCTCGGAAAATAAGCGAGATACGATGATTTTTGTAGAGACATTTTTTGTGGGTTTTTTTCTGCTCTCAAAAAAATATTTCTACAAAAATTTTCGTATTTCTCTCTGTTTTCGAGATATTCGCAAAAAAGTGGTAATTGAGCAAAATCAGTTGGAATCATTACTTTCTTCAGAATATCTCGGAATTGAAGAGAGATAGGGCAATTTTTGTGAGAATCTTTTTCGTAGCTCCTTCTTTATTCTACAAAAAAGCTCTCTTCAAAAATTTCCGTATCTCGCTTAGTTTCTGAGATATTCTCCAAAAACTAACTTCAATTCTCTAAACGATTATAAAATTGTGAATTTTAATAAATTCTCTTTAAATTTCCAAGGATTACCAAATTGTTTAGACACTCGAATTTTTCTGTATAATAATTGGCACGAAAATCCTTCCGAAAGAAATTGTTATTCAACATTGATGATTCATTCATTATTGTTAATGTCCATAAAATTTCATAATGCCCTGTTTTCCATAATGTGTCTCAACTCAGTGAAATACTTGACAAGCAAAAGAGAAAGAATATATAAAATAAAATGAAAAAAAAAAGGAGATGTAAAGAAAAAGGCTTTGATTTCACCTGAAATTATCTGGTTGCTCGGCTCCCGCAATCGGTCCACGCGGTGAGAGTAGTTACATCACACTTCACCGAAGTGTATCGACAAAAATGTATATGTACGAGAATTTGAGAAATTTAGTAGAGAAAAAAAGTGGGAATAGTTGAGCATGGGAATTATGCTTTAAACGCTCCTAACAAAAATGTTTAGCATTTTTTTTTTTAATAAAAAATAGTTTTATTTGCAATAGGTTGAGAATGGAGCCGAGTAGTACAACGGGTTCTACATCAATTTCAAGCTCGATTGAGCTCAAAACAAGAAGAGCACAATTTCAAACTCAGGCATCAACATTGGACACGAGAAGACGACAGGCTGTTTGTGTAAGACGTGCTTGCAAAAAATATGGAGGCAAGAGTAATCCAAATATTATACTTGATGGGCTCAATATGACTGTTCCAAAAGGTGCTATGTGAGTAATAGGAATTTTCATTGAGTGTTGAGGAAATTAATGATTTTTTATTAAATCAGTTGTACATTGTTCTGTGAATATCTCCGAAAAGAGTTGATGTGGAGAAAATTATGAAGAGACCTTTTTTGTAGCCCTTGAAATTTTCTACAAAAAAGGTCTCTTAAAAAATTCACGTCACCCCACTCATTTACGAGATATTTTCAGAATAGTAAACACTAAATTTTTCACCATAATCTGATAAAATCTTTGTTCCATTGGATAAATAGATACGGTCTACTTGGTGCCAGTGGCTGTGGAAAAACTACCCTATTATCTTGCATTGTGGGTAGACGTCGTTTAAATTCAGGTGAAATATGGGTACTCGGTGGTAAACCAGGCTCAAAAGGATCCGGTGTACCAGGACCACGTGTTGGTTACATGCCACAAGAGCTTGCACTTTACAGTGAATTTTCTATACGTGAAACTTTCATATACTTTGGATGGTGTGCTGGTATGAGTACAGCTCAAGTAGATAGTAGGCTCGAATTCCTCCTCAAGGTAATTAATTATTTCAGCTTGAATACTTGATGAAGATGAGAAGTGTGTGGATAACTCGAATTTTCCATTTTATCATGTAACTTTCACATTCTACTGAATATTTCAAAATCTAAGGATGATGACATTTTTGTCATCGTCCTTCTCGTAACTCCCACTCTGATCTACAAAAAGATTTAAGCAAATAATTATTTAAAAATCAATTCCAACATTTTTTTTCTCTAATCACTCTCCACTAATTACCCATAAAACAATTGTTTCAACGACGCAATTGTTTTTTTCCTCAATTCAACCGTTTTTTTTCTTTTTAACCAATCAATTCAATTTTTTTCCACTCACCTGAATGATCTCCAGACGCACACACACAAAGAATTATTTCCCTCATCAATAATTAATTTATTCAAGCACTCATTTTTTCCATCAGTCTCCTCACTCCAAGAATCAAGAATTCTCAACAAAAAAAGAAATTCAACAATTCGTTTTTTATCATCTTCAGCTCCTGGAACTTCCCAATGAGAATCGTTTCGTGAAAACCCTGTCAGGTGGTCAGCAGAGACGTGTTTCAATAGCAGCAACTCTCCTAGCTGATCCGGAACTTTTGATTCTCGATGAGCCAACAGTAGGCGTTGACCCCGTTCTTCGCCAAAACATATGGGACCACCTGGTCCAACTGACTCAAGATGGCACAAAGACGATAATAATAACAACCCACTACATTGAAGAAACGAAACAGGCAACACTGATAGGTTTGATGAGGAGTGGTAAATTTCTAGCCGAAGAGTCGCCACGTAAATTGATGGAGATGCACAGGCTTGATACACTGGAGGAGGTTTTCCTGAAATTAAGTAGAAGACAGAATATGGGATTGAGAAGAAGAAGCAGTATATTGAGTTCAGTGACTGGTGTACCACCAGACACTGACATTGATGATGAAATGAGCGGTGAATTTGGTGATAATGTTAGTCTGTCGAGTAGGAGGAAGAGCATAGCACCAATGACCCTTGATAATGTACCGGAATTACCACCGGAAGAGAAGGGCGCTGGGAATAATTTTAAAATGCTCGATCCGCAGCACATGAAGGCACTGATATGGAAGAATTTTTTGTGGATGTGGAGGAATGTCGGTGTTATGCTGTTTATATTTGTGCTTCCGGCCATGCAGACGATATTGTTTTGTTTATCAATTGGTAAGGATCCAGTTGGATTGAATCTTGGTATTGTCAATCATGAGCTGAACAGCAGTGGACAAGAGTGCATACCGACGACTGGCTGCGATCATAGGAGATACAGCTGTCGTTATTTGAAGCACTTGAAGGAGAGAAAGGTTGAATACAGGCATTATGATGATGAGGCTGATGCAGAGGAGGCTATTAGGAAGGGTCATGCTTGGGCTTATCTGTCATTTCCGAGTAACTATACGGAGTCACTCGTTGACAGAATCGACCTGGGCAAGGATGTTGATAATTGGACGCTTGATTATGCTGATTTCAAAGTCGCATTGGATATGTCAAGTATGAATAATGATTTATTATTTCTCATTCGTGAATTACGAAAGGAATTTCTTCTGGATGATGATGAAGTTCTATCGTAAATTGTTTCTGAAAAGTTTAACTGTTGGAAGTTTTGATGGATAAATGGTGTTATTTCAAGAATTTGTGAACTTCATCAACGCTCAAAAGATAATTCTCTCCGGTTTTCTCATTTATATGAAAATTCATGTAGATTTTTTTTTGTAGAGAATGAAATTATGCATAAAATTTCTTAAATTCCATCGCATATTAATTCCTTTTAATTATTTCCTATAGATCAACAAATTGGCCAGCTTCTCATACGTGATATTATTTATTCGTACCAAGATTTTGCAAAGGACGTCACAGTCAGTTGTAATTACAGCGAGAAATTAACAGCAATACCTATGAACGTAAGTATCTCACAAAGAAATGAATTATAAAAAAAAAAAAAAAAATTAATTATTTGAAGGATAAACCAAGAAATTTGCTTACGCAATTAATTTATTATGTCCACAGTTTCACACGCCAATTTATGGACCCGAGAATCCAAATTTTACAGACTTTGCTGCACCCGGTATTCTTCTGACGTAAGATCCACAAAAAATATTGTTTTAATCTGCCATAAACTTACAAATCTCCTCATTACATTATGCAATAATTGCACACATTTTTTTCTCTCCAGAATTATCTTTTTCCTATCAGTTGCATTGACATCTGGTGCCATGCTGCTGGAACGTAACGAGGGCTTATTAGAACGTGGATTGGTATCAGGTATCACTGGACCCGAAATATTATTTGGTCAGGTGGTTACACAATTCGTCGTTATGACTGGACAAACTATAATGGTGCTCGTATTTGCATTTGCAATATTCAAATTAACGTGTGAGGGTGATATCATACTGATCGGTGTATTGACAATACTCTGTGGATTATGCGGAATGTGTTTTGGTAATTATTCAGATTTTTTCATTAGCAATTGAGGGAAGATGATGAGTAAAAACCTTAATGAGTCGATTTTTTGTGAAATGGACATTTTGCATAGAAAGAAAAAATATCAAAATTATAATTTTTTTGCAATTGTTTCTTTTTTCCAAAATGGAAAAAAACAATTTTTCGTGAAAACTGAGAAATGCCCATTTTACCCCTTGCGAAGTTTATTAAATCTTGTTTTCTTCCCAAATAAAGACTAATTCTTTCTTCTCTATTTTGAAGGATTCGTCGTTGCATGCAGCTGTGAAACGGAACGTACAGCAACGTACATGGCAATGGGTTCATTTTTACCAATTGTCATGTTATGCGGTATTATATGGCCAGTCGAAGGAATGCATCCAGTATTAAGAGCAATTAGCACTGTATTACCACTAACGAAGAGTACTGAATCAATACGTGTTATGTTAGCGAGGGGATGGGGTATAAGTGAACCGACGGTTTACGAAGGTTTCATCTCGATACTTGTATGGATTCTAGTTTTCCAAACGATTGCGATACTATTGATTAAATTTAAGAAAGGATGAATCACACAGATTATCCATTTATTAATTTTTCTTTTTCATTCAATTATTTGATTTTGTTTGAAGAAGTAATCCAGATGATTGGTACGAGATAATCGTCACTGATTGGATTATAGGAAATAAATATTTCACTGAATATACCTCGGCATGGGCTGTATTTACATATTATTCAAATTAAATACGTCATTGACGATAAATTCAGAATTTAATTATCAAAATTATATAGAGCTCTAATTATTCAATTGTTAATTTGTTCAGGAGAATTATTATTATTGAAATAATTAAAATATTTATTGTTATTGAATTTAATTTTTAATATTACTCTATTAATTTTAAAACATAGTGTTTCTTTGTGATGAGTACGTGAGTATTTTAATGTTATTTTATTGTACAGAATAATTCCATCATTTACTCTTTTTCGGTATTTCTGGAGAATTGTAGGAGGAATCCAATATAGATAATGTTAAATTTCATTGTTGTTTTTTTTTTTTAATTTTAATGAAGCACACTTTTCATGTCATTTGAAATTTGACGAAAAATTCGGTCAACCGAAGAAAAATTTCCTTTCAAATATTCCAAAAATGCCTCTTCTCTCTTATTCATATTTATTTCTACTTTCAATAATTCATTACAATGTGGAAATCAATATTACGGTCTACCAATAACACAATTATGTACAACAGCATAAGATTCTGTATAAATTAGTGTACATTCAGCGGCATTATTATCAAATGAAATTTCACCAATTTTGAATTCAGGATTAACAGCAACCTGAATTAAAGGCAATGTCAAATATTATTCATCAATAGATTTGATTAACTTTTTTCTTTGTTGACGAAAATATATAATAAACTTACTTTCAGTGTATATTGTCCTGCCTCGAGCTCTGAAATGTCTACCCACTGGCAATCAATATTGTATCGGTAAATATCAGTGCAATTCACCGATATACCCTGGTCACCGTAATTGGCACATTTATATCTAAAAAATAATAATGACCCAAGGACATTGAATTTCATGCGCTAATTAGTATCGTGTACTTTTTTTTTAATGAAGTCAGTGTAAGAATAACGAAGTATAAAATTTATTTAAAATGAAAAAAGAACAACCTCGGCTTCACTCCGGGCATACACAAATTGTCCTCGAGACAGAATGAAGCTTTGTGTCCTTCGGCAATTTTTTTTCCACGTGCATCAATTATATCGAATGTTGCGAATACCTCCATTGAGTGATAGTGCCTAAAAATATGAAATTTCTGATTTAAATTGAAATTTTCAAAAAGCTTTTGGATGATGAAAAATCAGGACTCAGAATAAAAGAGTGAATTTCGAAACGACTGAATCTCCATTAGCAAATGAAATTGATAAAAAAAAAGTCCCTACAAATTGTCAATTTGATCAAGCAGTTATTGAAAATTCATTAATCAAATGACTTCAGTTTCATGTGACCAATTAATTTTAATTGAGTAATTAGTTCCAAATTTGATTTGAAAAAGTGGAAGAATGAGAGAACAAATAATGAGGATTATTAAATTGATCATTCAATTTACATATGACACATGTGCCATTCCCAGAGGTGTTTGGGGACGGATGGACGGAAATCAGCAGTTCCAGCATTGAATATTCTAGCTGTAAATTTGAGTAATCGCCTGGTTTCATGATGCCAATCATCCGATTCTTTTTGTACTCTGTATGCCTCTGATGATACACAATTTTCCTCCATTGCGCACTGCAGCCAGAATAATGGCCTATCTTCTAAATGCGCTGTTCTCATAAGCTCAATGTGATCGATAACCAAATCAGCCATTTCTCTCTTACAGACAACACTTGCAACGTTCTCTGGTATTCCTACAATGTTTTCCATGGAATTTATCGATTCTTCAACCACTACACTCACAATTGATTCATTATGTTTTATGTATGTATGTGTACAGAGTCAATATACCTGGGCATTGAGTTCTACTATCGTGCTTGCATTCTGTAATATCGCTTTCATTTCCATGACACTGAATACCACTGATAGCCATTAGTACTCTTTTGTTGCTGTAGAAATTCGTTTGAATTGCATTCGACGCATAACCGAGATTCAATTGACGACAAATTACGTTTGCTTCCAGGAGAGACCAGCCATCACCACAAACTAATCCCCAGTCTGATAATACAAAATAATTCGATTAGAAAGATCTCTTAATTACTTTATCTAATAAATAGTTTTGGAGATTTGTTTCTTGAAAGAGTTTCATCAAATACATTACCCTGATTGCCAGATTTCACTTCGACACGTCCCTCTTCATAATGCCGACCACCAGTCAATCGCACTCTTATCCTCGGATGACGTTCTCCTATTTTAATCTTCGTTCTATTACTTGAATAGATAACACTATTCTCCTTCACGTGGGTACAAATAACTCCAGCTGCTTCACTACTCTCACAATCTGAATTTCCCCAGCCATCGAATCTGCATCTTTCCAGAAAGTCCTCTCTGCCATCACAATAGATATTGTCCATCCAGAAATGTCCTTAGGAAAATTGATTTATTCTATATTTTCATTAGAATTGCAGTTTTTGGAGGATATCTCGGAAACGAAGAGAGATACGAAAATTATCATAGGAACCTTTTTTGTAGCTCTGATATTTCTCTACAAAAAAGGTCCTTTGACGAATTTCCCTAAACTCAACGGCTTCAGGCTTATTCAAGAAATAAGATTTATTGAAACATCTCGATACTTCTCGCTCGTCCATAACGTGCATTTCCCGTAGCCTCAACTGCACCATCAAATCCAAGCTGTCTGCACACCACAGTTGCCTCTAAATGATCCCATTCATCATCGCAAACGTTCCCCCACTTGCCATCATGAAGTATCTCAACGTTACCTACAACAAAAATGTAATGAGCGTAAAAAACACTGGACAAAAATAAAGAATAGCACTAAATAAAAATGAAAATATGAAAAATGTGATTTTAGTTCCTTTCATGTACTACTGGGGTTAATTTACACATATGTAGTTGATTTCATCGTTGACACGAATCTCAACGAGTTGACCTCAGTTAATAAGCTACTTTCTGTGTCATCTAAGAAAGAAGAAAAGGAACGACATCATACCCTCGTAAGATTGTCTACCGCCGACAAGTTTAATTGCACCTTCCAACTTCTTCAATTTCCGAAAATCCTTTCTGAATCTTCTCACGTGATACTTTGCCTTCTTATCTCTCTTTTTGTCATAATCAAAGCCATCAGCGATAATTGTGAAAACAATTAAAATAATAATTGTTTGAATTAAAGTATTCTTCATAAAATTCATTCTTTTAATAAGTTCAGCTCATTATTAATCTGCAAAAAAAAAGTATAATTAAGAAAATTTCGCTGATATTAATTGGAATTGCGTTAGAATCATTGTATGAAATTTACATTAATCCAATTTTCAATTAATTTGTGTTTTGGAAGAGATTAAATTCATCCTAAGGATACAAGTTGTGACTTCAATTCACGCAGTTAAACTGACTTACAAGACACAACTTGTCACTATTAATATGTGTTCACTCCTTCTCTCTTCATGTTGATTTTAAATGCACAACTATTCACATTGGAATCATTTAAACTCCCTCACTCCCTCCGAGATAACTCAGCATGACGTGATTTAATTACTCTATGGTTTTTCACGTGATTTAAGAGGTTATTTTTTTGCCTTTTTAATTTCCTCCAATTTTTTTGCATCCAACTATTCTGCAAGCATCCAAGCTCAAGTGTCCTTCGAGTCGCCATCTGGTAAATCTCAGAACGTTTTTACACCGTGAAATTTAATGAAAAGTACTCAGCAATTGCGTTGTATTTTAATGAGAAATAAATTTTTTATTCAAACCCCATTTATCTTTGATGTTTTTTCATCACTTTTCTCTTGTTAAATTGGATCATCTGGACTGGCTTCTATTATTCTTCCAAATGTAATTTATCACAGATTTCTCAAGTCTCCTCATTTTTTCCATTTATTCATCTTGTAATTAAATACGTTAAGAGTAATTCTAAAAAATGAAGAAATTTAGAAAAATGTGGCATTATCTGTTATGATTGAAACGTCTCCATAAAGGAACTCCTCCCAAATTTTTCAAAATTCCAAAAAAACTAAATATATTCCTCTCAACCCCTGAAAAAGAATAAAATATCGAAATAATTCATTCGACGCCCCATAAACGTCAGATGTGAGGAAACCTGTGAAGCCTTTTGGAAAAAAATTACCTTGAATGTTTTATCGGTTCCGATTTGAATGCGTCAGTTGACAGAAGTAAAAGCTTGTGTTCTGAAATATATATCAGCGGTATTTCGCGACAAGCACGAAGACATCTACGCGTTTATCGGGAAAATTTGTGGCACGCCAGATACCAATGTTTGAATTCACAATGGAATTCCCACTGGTACTTAAATCCATCCATCTGTTGACAAAAAAGAAGAGGAAAAAAAGCATATTCACGACTAAAGGAATGGCCTATTGTCTTGCCTCTCTCTCTCTCTACCTCTTTGTCATATCATAAAAGATGTCAATTCAATTGAATGGTTATTCTGACGGAAATTCGATAAGTGACAAATAAACAGAGAGAGAGACAAGTTGAATGTAATAAAATCGGTCAGTGGTTTGTGTAATAAAGTATCATACTTTCCATATCGATTCACCATTTTTTTTTCCTCATTTACTCCAATTATTATTATGGTTATGATGACAAAAAGCCTTTCTAACCGACGCAGTGTTCCATATTCGGCAATGACCTCGGCTACTGCAGTCAGAAGGAAAGAAAAAACGAGTATTAATTAATTTCACAGAGACTCATAATTTACCTACCGTTATTCACTCTCCCTCTTCGTCAACTCCCACTTTTATGAAGATCCAGCTGAAATGTTTCAACAAGGTCCCAGTCCAAAGTCATTATCTCGTCTTTCATGTAATTGACAATACAAGAGACATGCATTCTTTGAATATTTGAGCGTTGAGGTAATTTCATTGTGAAATAAGGAGTTCAAGAATATCATTTTCTCCCGTTTCTTTCAATTATTTTTAAATAAAAATGAAATTCTTTAAAATCAGAAGCTTTTCTATTGAAAAATGAAATGTGAAGAATTCAGAGAAATAACTATTTCCATTGATATCTCAGAAACCATGGCAGATAGAGAAATTTTCATAATAACCTTTTTTGTAGAGGAAGAAAAGTCCTACAAAAAAGGTAATCACCAAAATTTCTCTATCTCCAATGGTTTTCTAGATATTCCCCAAAAACCAAAAACTCCTCTATACCCTCGGAATTCAAACGTTCCCGGGCGACTGCGTGCGCTGGTGTAGTTCAACCATTCGCCACTACGGAGGGGGGAGGTCACCACGGTAACTGACGCTCGATCCACGCCTAAAGGTGGTTTCCCCCTTCTCTTTCGCTCTCTCAATCCACCACATGAGAATATTCCAAAAATACATCCGTCCTTCTTCTCCCTTCCCCCCTATCACGAAGATTTTCACATTCTCTCTCTCTCTCTCTTTCTCTTCCCCAACACACAAGTACAGACTACTACACCTAGCCTGCAGTAAAGCCCATCGAGTCGCACGCCACTCGGTTTTGATCGGTGTGCCTCCAGTGCACGGGCCTTACTCGAGACAGCCGAAAGGTACGCCGGAGAGTATTTCTTTTGATAATAAAAAATCCAAGAACCGAAGAGCTCTCGATTAAAACCAACCCCTCTAACGTCACCTCATTCACCTGTACATTAATAAATTAAAGGGAAAACCTAAATTTTTCATAACGAAAAAATAATACTCAACAGTGCGACATTATTTGCCGGTTATTCCAATGTACATTGTGTGTGCAAGACTCTCGACGTCATCATAAATTTATTGTAATCAATTCGAGAAGTTTGAGAGAATAAGAAAAATTACGTCAAAGCGTTTGTTTTTTCATTTCTCAGTGATATAAATTGTATGATAAAAAATTCATTTCCATAGTTATTTACGTGTATGTGTATACGTGTGTAACTGCATCACACACACACACACACAGGAATACTAGTATCTCTGCAACATCTCCCTTGGCATTCCATTCCCTCAAGAGATCTCGAGGTTGAGGATATTTATTTATTTTCCTCTGTGGCTGAAAGGGGGATGATGAAAAATCATTGAGGGCAAAGTGATAAAGAGGAATTTTTCGTCCCGTGGAAAATCGCTTATTATTTAAATTCATTTTTATACTCATTTTCTTTTCTCTCCGTCAATCGCGTGTACAAGTGTGTGTGTGTCGGCCATTGCTTCTCGCTTCCTACCGCACGGAGGAAAGCGAAGAGGACTAGAACGCGCGCGCTCAACGTGTGTCACTCTCTTTTCCCCAACTTCTCATTCTTTTTTCACTTTTATTTCCCAACTCTTTCCCCATTCAATTTCTCTCCCCTTTTTTTCCCTTCATTCACTCTCTCACCACTCGTGTGTCTTTTATCATCAAAAGGAGGAACGGAGTAATGAGATTTTTTTAGCAACACAATTGTGTGCAAGTGTGTACGTGTATTATTTGTGAACTTTCATGGATTTTTCGAGTGTGAAAAGCTAAATGTGCGTGTGTTTACGGCGTGGATTATGGAGTAAGTTCATCTGCAGAGACAGACATGAATGAAATTTTAATGGTGAGAATTTTAATTGAATTTTATTTATTTTAAATTCTTTGTAAACCTCAATTCTTGAATTATTTAATGCCATTGATTTTTCTTCATTGTTTATACAGGTTTATCAAACATTCAGATGAATTCTCAGTTGATACGTAAATCCAATTTCTTCATCCATCATCCACATATTTTTTCATTAAAAAAAAGGGAGAAGCTGCTTTTATACTTATATCCTGTGAGATGTAGACACGTGATATCAGAATTCAGTTTGAGGGAAAAGTTTTAAGTCGACGAACGAGGGTGGATTATCTGCCTCGTCTCTCACAACAATCCCTCTTCATTTTTCCTTGAAAAATCCTCATGAATTCTATCATTCAACTAATTCTCATCTCATGGATTCTCATTCATTATCCTGCCTCTTTCCTTTTCACTTAGTGTTTTTATTTTTAACTATAAATATATGTAACGAATTCTCAACGTGCGCCTGAAGTTTACGTGATTTGTGTGTCAATGAGAGGTGACGAGGAAGAGTATACTCTTTTGGAGTATTTCATTTGGAGAAGAATAATCTCTTGAGTAATGAAGTTGGGCTCATTGGATTATCGTGATGTCATCAGATAGGTCGAGAAATTTTAGATGAATTATGGGATAGAGTGCATTTTGGTCCAAAAGTTTCTGAGATAATTTCAAAATAGTTTGGAAGTTATTTTAGATTATTTCGTGAATTTTTGTATCTTAATGAATTCTGAAGATTTTCTGAGAATTATTTTCGCTCCTGAAGAAACAGAACGCCATGAAACACCTCGCGTCTCCATCAGAATTCGAGTTATTCCAAAAAAACTCTATATGCACACCTTTTTCAACATTTAATATTAATTATTCCACCTGTTATAAATCATCAGACTTCCTGCTTCTCCCATTAACCATGTTTCCCTTCAAATGGAGAAACAGGAAACGAATAAAAATAGTCAATGTTTACTACTTTGTTAGAGAGAATGAATTATTAAAATCAATGGAATTAAATAATAATATATTAAAGAACATGGAATTTCCAGACCAATCCACTTTATTTCATCAGTAGTTTTTGTTCAAATATCTCGGAAACTAAGCGAGATAGGAAAATTTTTGTAGATACCTTTTTTGTAGAGAATTTCAAGGGCTACAAAAAAGGTTATTATGAAAATAGCTCCATCTCGTTTAGTTACCGAGATATCTTCAAAAAACTGATGATGAAGAGATGTCAAATTGTTGGAAAACTTCAGTTTCTTATACATTATTCGTTTCGTTTTAAAATTCAGCTTACTTAATTACAGTAACCTTTATCTACCTTAATGAGCACCGTAATTGACATTCCCTGGATAAAAAGAGGGGAGAAAAAGATAGTTTTTCCAATTTACTACTCGACTATCGAAATCGTCGGTTTTATTCTCCATTATTTTTTCAAACTCCCATTTTCCATCGTATTTTCAACTAAATTATATTGCCAATGTATATATATATATTGCATACCACCGAGGCGCATGCCGGTACCTCTCTCCCTTCGTGTACTCATGTAATCCTGGAGAAAATCCTTTTACCCGTTGGAATTGTGGGAAATTGCTGAACGGACGTGAAACAGAGAGGATGAAAAAAAGAGAAAAAAAGAAACGCAGTTGGGTTTATGAGTCCTGGATTTATGGAATTTTTATTTATCTTTGCACGTGGTTTATTTTCAAAGTTTTTAAAAAATTATTTTCATAAATATTTAAAACTAATTTCATTCTTCTTCGACTTAACTCTGTTTCAGACTGGAAAAAAGGATTTGAATTAACGTGGAAAAGTGGATTTTCCGAGGGAAGAGAGAGGAATACATCAGGACCGTCGGGGCAATAGAGAGAGAGAGAGTGGAAAGCTGATTTTTTTGGAACAATTGGATTCTCCACTGAGACTCTTATTTAAAAGGATAAGAAAAGGAGGAGGAATAAGAGTGGAGAGAAGAAAGAATTGGGAGGAATAAACTTTGCGCGAGAGCGAGGAAAGAGAAGGAAAAGGGAAGAAAAAAACGTGGACAAAGGAAGAAAGGGGTATTGGTGGCCCCGTTGGGCGCAGATGGGAGCTGGTCTCACAGAATCCGACTGGGTGATAATACCCGGAGTTGGAAATACGTATTTTATCACAATACTGGTGGAGAGGACGAGTTTACGTCCACGCCCACGACGCAAAGGGTATTCGAACATAATCAGGCCGATTAAACTCGATCAAGCTGGAATTGATGGAGTTGGAGAATATCGTGGCCAACACTGTTTACCTCAAAGCGAGAGAAGGTAGTTAATTTTGTTTTTTTTCTTTATCTTCTGATAGCAATTGAGTAATCGAGTTCGTGTGGAGTTGTGGGCTTTTTTTGTAAAAACTTATTTTCGAGAAAAATTTAAGTTTTTTATTCATCATTTTCTGTGTTTTTCTTAAAGTTTTAATTACGTAGACCGGAATTAGTTGGTATTTTCACTTTTCGGTTTTATCCAACGCCTTATCGGTTATTCCGAGGAAAGGGAAGCCTCTTATCAATGACCTTAAACGTCAAAACCTCAGTAAAGAGGCCCCCACTCCCTGAAAATAATTGAATTGAGTTTGAGAATTTCTGTAGAGCCCCAAGTTTCACTTCAATTATCCTCCTCATATTTTTATTTAATTTCATCCCTTGGCTTTGATTCAATGTTTGAATTTTCACAGTAAACGTACTCTGAGTTGAAATTGCTGAGACGAAGGATGAAAAATCAGTCTATTTTTCATTGTCTCGTGATAATGGAGCAACACACCTACGCCACAGGGTTTTTCACTCTTGTAGTCTCGAGCGCAGCAGCCTCGGGACTTTTTTGTTTCTCTTTTTTTATCTCGTAGTCTCGTGCCTGATTGTGTATATTAAAGGTTCTCGACCTCATGTGTACAATAATGCGAGGGTTTATTGAAATCTCTGGCTCCTTTTTCATCTACATAACTGTAGTATTGTTTTTTACTATCGTAATAAACTTTTTATTTAGAAAATGTGTAAAATGGTTTTTTTTCGAGGGGAATCTCTTGAATTCAAAAATATATTGTGGATTCTTTTGGAGATATGTTGAGAGACAATTTTTGCAGAAATATTGTGAGAATTACCACTTTTTTTTATTGAATTTGATCAATAATTCGGAACAGTTAGGTTTATAGGGTGAACTTTGCTCCTAAGTGAATGAACTTTTCATGATTAATGAATTCCCCTCAATTTTTCAGGTGGTGGTGACAGCAACAAGGGGAAAAGTAAGAAATGGCGAAAAATACTGCAATTCCCCCACATATCACAGTGTATCGGCCTAAAAGATAAGCTCGGTGAGTTAATTTATGAAAATCATTGATAAAGAGAGCAAAGTGAACGAAACCTGATTATCCAAGTCCTTTCATTGAGAAGAAAAAAAAGAAGCAATCAAGTATACTACAAAGAAAAATAATCAGTGTCAATAACTCTCATGAATTAAGATAATAATGAAGTGTACAAATTGAGATAGTGAGATTGTAGTTATTGACTCGTTTATTTGCATTATCAACAAACTTTATAACATTTGTTTACAAATTTAAATGAGACATTTAACAGATGCAGTTTGCTGATAGAACACGTTATATAGCTCCAGATGCATTGTCTATTTAGATTGTTATACAACATTATAACGTTCATTTCTTTGGATAACGGAGGAAGAAGATGGGGAGGATGAAAAGAGAATGGCAATAGCTTTTGTGATTATTTCTCAAACGGAAAACCGACATCAACATACAGTTTGTTATCTCTCTTCGTGCACGAGACTATGTTAAAAATTTGTTTTATTAACCTGTTGCGAGTTTTCCATTACTTCTGTACAATTTTCAATCATCTGGTTTTCGATCATTGCGTAATAATCATGCACAATTTGATTTCATAAATAATGGCGAAAATAATGGAGATAGAGAATTCTTTGTAGGGAGCTTTTTTGTAGAGAAAAATGAGGTCTACAAAAAAGGTAATTATCAAAATTTCTCTATCTGCCTCAGATTCCGAGATATTCCATGAACAACGATGAACACAGTGAAATTCCCACTGGGAGACACATTAATGCAATTCAGTTAGCTTGAATACTCTCGAAGATAATTAGGAGAGCAGAAATTACCAATTGAATCACTCATTAGCTAACTCAGAAACTACTGGATGAACGTTAATTTTATTACATAATTTTTCATCTGAAATCCTCTGAACTGTCCATGAATTCCAATAATTCCATCAACTTCGTTATCTGAAAATTAACTTCGTCATTGGATATGTTTTTTAATTAACTTCTTTTTTTTCTTAATTCTAGAATCAATCTATTGCCTGGGTTCGAGATTACTCGTGGTCAATAAATGTCGTACCGGGTGTCTCGACCCTCCACTGACCTCGTCTCGTATTATCGCATCTCCCTCTCTGCACTACGAGCCACTTCTTCCTCCATCTCATTTTGCCATTCACCCAAGGGGGAAATCCCTTTGTCATTTAATGCTTCAAAGCAAATGCCTGAATCTCTGTTCGTCCGTAGTGAAATATCGATTTTTCTCCCATTTATTTTCTATTAGCTCCATGTGTGTAGGTCTATTATTTTTTTTTGAAAAACGAGGATTTCGGAGGTGAAAATGATCAGCAATTGAATCGAGGAGAGTGCCGCACGCCTAACTGAAGATATAGCAACCAACAGGATACACAAAGGCTAATTGATAGACTTGGGGGCCTTGTATTTTGGTGCACCTCGTTGCACCCTAAATTCAACTAGTGCCAACTCGTATCACTCGATCGATTGATTTTTCCCAATTATCGGCTTAATCGGATCAATCAATTTTATCTGAAAATAATGAATGATCAATTATAAACTTATTTTTACAACAAAAAAAAAAAGAAATATATTGAAAATTTAATAATCTCTCTTTGTTCTCGTGTTATTCGGTAAAATGAAGCCATGAAATAATGTTGAAAAGTCATTTTGCAATTTTGATAGAATTATTTAATTAAACTTTGTAATTTAAATTGAATTTCAACACTAACTGTTTTATGTAGACATTTGCTGAGTTTTTCTTTTAATTCCAATTGGTTAACAGTGTTAACAATAATTGTTTGATGAGTCCATATTGATGTTGGAAAATGGTCGAAGTTGCTTGATAGTTTTAGTTCCAAGAGTATTACGAAATTCTATTGATCTTGTCTGGGGATGTATTGACACTGAAAATAGACATTGAATATTCGTACTCTAAAAATGGGGATTAGTGAAGTGGTGAAATGGATCGACTTCGAAATTGTCTCTCAGTAACATTCGCAAATATGTCAGAAACTATCGGATTTAGGAGAATGTACCCTCATACCTTTAGCGGTTAAGATTTTGTCTACAGAAAAGAGGTCTCTTCATAAATCCTCCCAAATCCAACAGTTCCAGAGATATTCGTGAAAAATTACACAATTTTTACTCAGAGTAAAGAGTTTCTTCTCATTTTATCCTATGAATTTCATTATTTAATGTAGAGCAATTTTCATTTTTTCTATTTGATCTCCAATATTTCAAGATATTTTATGGAAAAAAAACTAGAGATTCTCTTGGAATTATCTCATTCCAATTATCTCCGAAGAAAACTGTAAATATCGGAGGAACTTTTCGGCTTAGGAGGATTTATCTTCAGCCTTTTCTTGTCTAGGATTTTGGTCTCTATAAGAAAAAGGATCTTCATAAATTCTTAAAAATCCAATACGTTCCTTGATATCCCCGGACGTATCTTTAATTAAATTGTTTGTTTTTTTTTTTTTTCATGAGTTGCATCAACATAATTCTAATTCTTTCTTCCTTTGCTTACAGATATAAGATACGGCTATGTAGTTGATCAACAACCGATAGGCCGTCTGCTGTTTCGTCAATTTTGCCAGGATCAGAAGCCATCCTACCATCGTTACAATTTATTTCTCGATGCCATTGAAAAATATGAGATTGAACTGGACGAAAATCGTACTGAGCTCGCCAAAATACTCTTTGAACAGTATTTGAAGAGCGAGGGATCTGAGGTCGTTGATATACTCAATGATTCAGTTATATCACAGTGTGAAGAGCGTCTTGGTACTGGTGGAAAAGAATTATTTACTGAGGTACAACAGACTGTTAAAAACTTTTTAGCTGGTGACCCATTTTCACAGTTTCTCATGAGCTTCTACTTCTACAGGTATTGATGATTATGTATTTATTCGTTGAAAGAAAGAAACAAATGGAAAAAGCTTCACTGTTAGATTATTTTTATTGATGTTTTTCTTTCATTTTCTCATGGACTAGACGAGTTCTCCTTTTCATTAAACATCTGATTATTCTTGAAATATCTCGGGAATCATTGGGTTTACGGATATTTATGAAGAGAAGTTTTTTGGAGTCTGTGAAATCCTCTACAAAAAATGTCTCCTGACATTTTTCCGTAAACCTGCTCATTTCGGAGATAATCTCGCCATAACTTCTCCAAGATTATCCGTTATCATTGTGACTTTTCGCAGATATCTCAGGAACTATTGGGTTAAGGAGAATTAATGAGAAACCCTTTTTTGTAGTCTGTAATTCTCTACCTGAAAGGTCTCTTCATCTTTTCTCCTAATCATTAATGTGCATAACATTTGTTCCAATCATCAGAGAGATCAGAGAGACTCAGTAAATGCCCGACAGAAAAAAAATCAATAAAAATAAATTAATCCATGGAGCCTAGAGTTTTCAATTAAATTCCATTTCAATTGATTGAATGATTCTGCAAGATTGAACTCACTCGCAATTCATTGAGTACAAATCAAGTTTCAAAAGTTTACAAAGTGATGAAAGAAAGTATGAAGGAGAGAAAAAACTGTATTACAAAGATAAAAGGGAGTACACGTTATTTGACCGTTTTCACGATAAATTGAAGAAACTACAAAGCAGTAAAGCCCAACAAATTGCCTCTACTTATTTTTTTTTCTCTCTTCATTATTTTCTTTCAACATGTTGAGAGGGGGTTTGTTTTACAAACGAGAAAAAAGAAAGAAGCGTGAGTCTGCGGATGTGGAAATGAGAAAGGGGAGAGCCAGTGTCTCTCCAGCTGTAATCTATGACATGGTTTTTCTTTAAAGGGAGAGGAAATAGTATAACTGTAGAAAAAGATCAATGGTTCTCGGTCAAGCTTCCGCCGAGTGGGTGGTGAGAAGGAGTGGAATTGAGGGGTGAGAGATACTGTGGCTGAGAGTCATTGCTTCTTGGTGTCCTCTCTCTAGTGGAATGGCACAAGAAAAGAATCTGGACTATGGCCAAGACAGTTTTAACGTCTGCTTTGTTATCCCAAGTATAAGCCAAAAGTCATTCTAATTTCATGTTACGCGGCTTTTTTTTTGCACAAAGACTATAAAGTTGAAAAAATGGTGCATCGTAATTCATGAACTATCACTTCCGGAATTTCAGAATTCTTGTGTTTGAAAAAAACAAATGGAATTTATTCAAGACTCTTGTGAGATAATGAATGTGATAAGAGGAGATTGACAAGTTTGAAGGATTTGTGGGTGGAAAACTTTTTATTCTCGTTTTTGAGGACATCTCGAGAAATAATTGTGGTAGTGAAATATTCATGAAGACCTTAAAAAAAAGTACGAAAGTTCCCCTATCTCCCTTCGATTTTAAGATATCCCATAAAAAGTGATTTCCGAGAGTGAAGTTTTCTCGTTCGAAAACTTCACTTTGCAATCGATTTTTCGGTAATATCTTGAAATTCCAGAGGAGTAGAATAATTTTCATAATAATCTTTTTTTCGTAATTCTACCGAAAAAAGTAACAAAATTTTGGTCTTTCGAAAATTAATCTCGAAATAGCCTGATGAAACTTTTCTAATCAATTCCTTGGAAATTCCAGGTACCTACAATGGAAATGGCTGGAGGCACAACCAGTGACGTATAAAACCTTCAGAATGTACCGTGTACTCGGTGCAGGAGGTTTTGGTGAAGTATGTGCTTGTCAAGTACGTGCAACTGGTAAAATGTATGCTTGCAAGAAACTGGAGAAGAAGCGAATTAAAAAACGCAAGGGAGAGGCAATGGTACTCACCGAGAAGAATATACTACAAAAGATCAATTCGAAATTCGTTGTTTCACTGGCATACGCTTACGAGACTAAGGATGCACTCTGTTTGGTATTAACAATAATGAATGGTGGTGACTTGAAGTTTCACATTTACAACATGGGCGGTGATCCTGGCTTTGATATAAATCGTGCTAGATTTTATGCAGCTGAAGTTGTGTGCGGATTGGACCATTTGCATCAACAGGGAATTGTTTATCGTGATTGCAAACCGGAAAATATATTGTTGGATGATCATGGACACGTTAGAATATCTGATCTTGGTTTGGCAGTTGAAATAATGGAGGGAGATATGGTGCGTGGTAGAGTTGGCACAGTTGGATACATGGCACCAGAAGTTATTGACAATGAGAAATATACATTTTCACCAGACTGGTTCAGTTTTGGTTGCTTACTCTATGAAATGATTGAGGGACAGGCGCCCTTTCGTGCTAGGAAAGAGAAAGTCAAGCGGGACGAAGTTGATAGACGTGTCAAGGAGGATCAGGAAAAATATTCGAGCAAATTTACAGAGGAGGCGAAGAGTTTGTGCCAACAGTTACTTAAAAAAAATCCGAAACAACGATTGGGCTGTAAGTGCGGGAGACATGGGGGGGCTAAGGAAATCAAGTTACATGTTTTCTTTCGGTGTTTGAATTGGAAGAGGGTGGAGGCTGGTATGTGGGAACCACCGTTTGTACCGGATGTGAGTAGGTGTCATTTTGGATAATTCAGTTCGGTAGTGATGAGGTGAATTGTGATAAGGTCATTCTCATTTGAATTTGAATTTTTTCAATATCTTGAAATCTAATAGAGATGGAGAATTTTTTTGTGACCCTTTTTTATTGTTCTCATTCGGTTCTGAAAAAAAAAAGTTTCTATTTTCCTCTATCTCGACCAGATCCCAAGATATTCCCGATAAATCAACTTCAAAATAAACTTGAAGCTATCACGTTTTATGTATTCACTGCTGAATTGTTTTTTAAATTTATTTTCATTTATTTGAATACTCTTCCTTGGAGTTTTTTTCTTTATAACTTCTCGTCATAAAAAAATCAATTGCAAGAGGTCACGTATTTTTATTGTGAAATTTTTGCATAAATGTGTTCGTGACTCTTATCAATACAAATAAATTTCTCGAATTTGAAATCCCCAATTTTGGGTACTTTTTTTTTTATCGTTTCAGCCCCACGCAGTTTATGCTAAAGACGTACTCGATATTGAACAATTTTCAACTGTCAAGGGTGTTAATCTTGATGCCAGCGATGATACTTTCTACAGCAAATTCAACACAGGAAGTGTATCCATACCCTGGCAAACTGAGGTAAAGATAAATAAAAAAGAAAGTTTTTGTTTTTGGAAATTTTATTTTCCCCATGATTCAACTATCATTCATGATTTAATCTTTGCATAATATTACTGAGTACTGTGAATCATACAATTGTGACGAAATCATGGTTTCACTAACTGTACTCTCTTTGACGTACGCCGATTTATCTTGATCATTAATGACTTCCACGTATTTTTGAAGGTTTCATCTTTTCGTTTATTCCAGATGATTGAAACTGAGTGCTTCAAGGAGCTGAATGTATTAGGACCGAACTGCTCACCGACACCAGATTTGCTAGTGAATTATCCACAAGTTAATAATGAGAGTCGTGGATGTTTTCCATTCAGGAGAAAGGTAGGAAGAATTTCATCAAAAGATAGGATCGACGATGAAAGAAGAATTTTCTGAATTTCCGCCTGAAAGCCTCTTCTTTCGTTAATATTTGATACGACGAAAATAATATAGAGATGAGTGAAGTAGATGGGAAGATCCAACAAACTTCTTTACGAAAAAAAAATCCAAGAGATATTTCCTCGAGATTCAAACATATCACAAAAAAAAAACTGACAAAGTGAAACAGTGAATCGAGTCAACTTCACTCAGCCTCTAGTTTTTATAGACTATCTCGAAGATTAAAGGATATAGGAAACTTCTCGTAAGAACCTTTTTTGTATCTCTAATCCTCTTCGAGAAATGTCATGAAAATTTTTCTTCATCTCTCTTATAATCCAAGACATTTCCTAAGAACTGACTGAATAAAATTGCCTCATCTTGTTTTCCACTTCATTACTAAACTCAATTGCTAAAAGTTTCGTCAAATGGCTTTGTTTTTCCTTCCTTCCTCATTAGATAAACTATTTTTACCAATTAAACTGATATTTCCATTCGCAATTGATCTTCATACCTCTAAATTCCAATAATTTCATGATATTCATTATTTTTTACAGAAGCAAAGTTCAAGAACACGTGAAATACCAATGTCCGAGTGCCATCTGCTTGAACTGTCACAGAGCCAAAGTTCAGAAATGCCAGCCAGCTGATCCAGGATTAATTCGGTAAATCCGAGTACACCGACTAAACAATCGGACGGTCCCTCGAGATGCTGCATCTGAGTTGCAGTTATTTAAATTGAATGGAAAACCAGTAATGGAATGGGGAAAAGAACAACGTAATGAAAAAAAGAGGCGAGATTAACGATTGAATTAAGAAAATGAAATGAAAGGAGAAGCAGATGGCAATGGATGAGAACAAAAAGATATCATAAATTGTATTGTATTAAATGGTGTCTCGATGCACAAAGAAGACACGCACACATACACAATTATACACATGGAGGCCAGTGTCGACGTCCTGTGACGCCAGAGCTCTGTAAAATGTATGCGAATCCCTGAGAATTACGCAAGCACATTCTTTGGACGTACACATATTTATTTAAAAAAAAATTAATATACACACACAAATACGAAGATGGTTCGAATTGAAGAAGCACACATGGAATACACTCACAAGGAAATATATTGTATACAGTCAAATGTGGAAAATGGAGCCAGCTATTTGACGCACGTACAAACACACAGCTGAAAGCACTCATCTCAATGGAATTCATTTTTTTTTCTCTCTCTTGAAACTCAAAACATCATCAAAGTTCTTGGAAATCCATTAACACCATTTAATTTATCATCTTTTTTTAATTTTTCTATCTTCAGTTTTTCTGCCTCAATTTGGGAACGAAAAAATGAGGGAATATGTGCATTAAGAATCTCTTGCCCCGGATCGCTCGTATCTGTGGGGCAAAATCGTGTGGTCTGATGAATCGAAGGTCTGAATAACAAAAATATATAAACAATAACTTGATAAAATGAAGGAAACTCCAATTTTTTCTTCTTTTCATTTTCACTTAGATTAATATGAGGAAAACGCAACACTTTACGTTTTGATGTAAAGTCAATAATATTTAAATTTACGTTCTTTTTTTTTTATTCAATTATTTTTTTATGCATTTGCTTTTTTTTTCTGGATAACTTTGTTGGTCGATATTCATTGAATTGGAGGACAAAGTGGGAAATTGCAATCGAGGAAAATCCATTAAAAGAGCAATTATTAACTGAGCAAATACACATCCGTCGATTTAGGGTTTTTTATGTAATTAAAAGTACAGAAGCCGATAACATAGATAATTTCAAATAAAACAAAAAAGGTGGAAAATACCAAACGTGCTGATCTGATCGTGCTCAACGAATACAATTGAGTACGCCTGTCATTCAAACTTGTCATTTTTTTTTATCATTATTAATTATTTAATTGTAGTGTTTAATCTCAACAAATGGAAAAATCAGCATAAACATTTCGTGCAATTTTTATACTTCCTTTTTTTTTTTTTTAATAAACCTGACGACAAATGTTCTGTTAGTGAATTAGTTTCGTGAAAATCACGAGCAATGAAAATGCAACAAATTGTTTTTTTTTTCTTCGTAAAAAATGAGATTTTTTGTTAAATTTATAATATATATTTTTTTTGATCTACACGAGGGACCTCTGGTTTAATTTATATGTATAGTTGATAATTATTTCCCATTAAGTGGCGATAAAAAAAAAACTTGTATCATTCCAATCTCATAATTTCATCGTCTTCATCATTTGCTAGTTTTTAAAGTTTTCTCTGTGTCAATATGTGACTGGTCCTCATAGGAATTGTCTCGAATAATAAAAAATAATTCTAACTTTTTCTTTTTTTCTCAAATTCAATAATTATTTCATTTTTTGCTAATTTAAGTACAATGTCCTTGTAAGCCGTTTAGATGTGTAAAATAATACTTATTTATAAATTATACATAATTAGGTGATAATTATGATGGTAAAGAGAGAACAAAGTTAGGATTGAAAAGAAGAATTAAAGTGATTCAGTGATAAAGTAGCGAAAGAGGAAGAATTATAAAAAAAAAGTGGAGATTTTGTTGAAAATACCTTTGGATCCTTTTGATTCAGGAAAAAATGAGTTTACTAACAATTTTCCCTAAATCTCAACGTTTCCAAGATATTTTCAAAATAATTCACATCCAATTCTTTGAATGATCCTTCGTTGCTTCTCACTACTGAATTTTCATGACGGTTTTAAACTAACAACTATAGCCGTCCCTAATCAACACAGAAAAGAGAAGCTGTACGTAATTTATTGATCTTCACGTACGTAATTGAATATAATTAATTAAGTCTTATTTGTAAATACGGAAAATTCATAAACGTGATGAATTTTAATCAACCGCACATTTTTCGAGGATAAGAATATTGAAATAATTAAAAAAAAGACAAATGGCCTCTGATGCTTCAGGTGTTTTCATAAGAAAAAAAATTAAATCAGTAGGATTTTCATGAAACTCAATCATATGCTCGATTAAACTCTTCATCGAAGTAGTAATAAATGCCTAATGGGATTCTGCCAAGGCCTACTCAATTTTTGTGTCCTATTTTTTCAATAAAAACGAAACTAATGGAAGAAAGAATGGAAATAAATATAAATTTTGAAATTAACAACCAGCAATAACTGGTTACTGCTGATCGTTCGCCGAAGATTGACCAAATTATTCTCCACTCGACGTTTTAAACTCGTTTCTTTTACATCAAGACACTAGTCAGTACATAAAAAAAATTAATAAACGTCAGAAGTGATTGAAGAATTTGGTGATCGATAAGAAGCAAAAAAAAGTAAAAAATAATTAGCACAAAGACATTGAATTTTGTTCCTCGCGTCTCGTCAAAGCCAAATAATTATCTTTTTTGTAATCTTCTATGTTTTATTAATTAAAAAATAAAAATAAAAAAAACAACAGAAAATCACGTGAACAAAGTTATAAATATATAAATACGTAACTAATTGAAATAAATGAAAATTGTTCCATTTTTATTTTTTAATTTAAGTTATTCAGCGATATTATATATGTTATGTATTTATAACTTCGAATTTATACATACCAATTATAGATTAAAATCGTATAATCGTAAATGTTGTCTGTTTTTTGTGTATTGAATCGATTAAACAACAAAAAAGAGTGGAAATACTCCCTTTTTCGATTGAAATTGTACATACAGGTGTTTTCATGTGGAAAGAATAGATTTTAAGAGGAAAAAAATCGTTTATTTCACAAATATTGATGCAATTATCAACAATTACCTCGTGAATTATTTCATGGACTGATCCACATCAATCGATCGTTGTAATTATTTAGGGGGAGGTGGGGTAAAATGGTCTAATCAAATGGTCCAAAATAGGAATTTTCTGGTGATTTCATTGAAAGTTGAGGGAATTTAGCGAATTTTTGAAAATTTAAACAGAATAAACCCTTCAGTCCTTGTGTCCTTTTTACCTCATCTTCCCCGAATTGAGAAAAAACTGAGATCAATTCTACTTTCACATATTTTCATTGAATATCTCAGAATCTGAGAGAGAAAGCGAATTTTCTTCAATTTTCTCTAAAGATATATATTTGCGAAAAATTCTCTATATCTCATAGATTCTGAAATATTTTACAAAATAACGATAAAGTAATAGGTTTTTTTTACAACGGAGTTTTTTTCTATCAATTCTCTATTTTTCACAAATGTAAAAGGCAATTCCACAATCACAATTCTTCTTTTTTTCGTTAAAACATTAAATTCACATGAATATTCAACCTTCGCTATGATGAAATTTATTACCAATTACTCATTTGAAAATTCCAATAGGTGATTTCAATAAAATTAGTTTTATTTTTCTTCATCTATGTTCCAACGACCGAAAGGCAGCTCAGGACAATGAGGTAGTCATTAAACTCATCATTGTATATTTACATGAATTTTTAAACATGTATATTAGATTTATTATATTGTCACAGTTTTTTCTTCTCATTTCGTTTGTAAATTTATATTCTCTTAAACATTCATCATTTTTTTTAAATTCATATTTTTAAATCATTAAATATCTTGTATCCTCCATTCAGATCCTAAGCTACCAATGCTGCGCCCAAAAATCTCGTTAAAAAATTCTTAAAAAATCACAAGCAAAAATAAAACTTATACATAAATGCAAAAAGTACATTCTGATTAAAATTGTGAAATTAAATAGAAAGAAAGTCTGAAAAAGTTTTTACATCGAGTATCTATTGAACTTATTTCATCACGTTACGTTCACTTTTTTCTTCATCTATAATACACTTTCGAAATTTAGTCAGTCGATGGGTTTTTTGTCTCATTTATTGTCTCATACAGTGCGTAATGAATTATCTAAAATTAATGCGATTTCTGTGAGAGTCAATAACTCAAAGAAAATGATTTTTTTCATTCTTTTTGTAAAACATGATTTCCGAGATCTTGATTAAGAAATTAGTAATACCCTGTAGATATTCTATTCAAAAAAAATTGGAATAAGAAGTTTATCTCATTTAGAAACTACGGATATGTCGTGATTTCACTCATTTCATTCTCTAAATTATGAAAATTTAATTAAATGTGATAAATTAATTATACTAAATTATGAAAATGATTCTTGATTCTGTGTTGGCAGTTGAATTTCTACATATTTTCGTTTCCTTCATATTCATCGTAATTTTTGGCTCTGGACGGCGGCAAAAATGCGGACTCTTTTTTTTTAATCGAATATTTCAATTTAATGGCGATTTTTATCTCCTTTTTGTAGGCCTGGCTTCGCTCTACAAAAAAGGTCGGAAAAATCTTGTATAGTTCTCGAGAAATTAAAAAAAAACTCCAACAATTGAATTATTCTTATCGATGAATCGTGATTGAAAGCGAGAGAATAATCAATGAAACGAGGCATCCCTCAATAAATGGCTGTTATTTCGGGACGGCCATGAATTTCTTCCTACTTCTATTTTTTCCCATTGTTGTTAATTAATAAATTAAAATACAGTTTATTCCCCAGCTCTGCCGGAGTCAATGAAATAATATCCGCCGTCCGGTGTAGATCCGGTTTTGAGTATTTCTTTCTTTTTTCTTCATTTTTTAATTAACGTTTTCTTATTTGTTTCCTTAGGCCATTTATACCTGAGCGGGTTTCGCCTTACCGACTACTACCATGAGCTTCTGCAGGAACTTCGTAGTAATTACTGCAACAAAAACCATAAATCAATGAATAATTGAGTCTCGATGATTTTTCATTATTCAAATGTCCATGATACTTTTTTTAAGGATTTTTTTACAATTAAATTTCAATGTGCAGAGAATTTACTTGCTGTGTTTGTGCTTGTTAATGCAGTGTATGATATTGCGTGCAAACATAAATCAAATCGAAATTTTACAATGTTTAATCTTAGCCTCGACGCTGATTAAGTAATTAATTTCTTTCTGGGATTTGATTCCCTTTTGGGAGATTAATAACACGAGAAAATTAAAAGTAATTCTTTGAGCATGCATGACAGATGATAAAGTAAGTGTATTGTTTCAATTGTAAACCTTAGTCTTTGGTCCAACGACAACCAACGTCTTCTGGATTAATTGAGTCACTGCGCCTGTTGAAATATTTTTAAAAAATTCAAATAAAAATGAAAATAATAATTTTACCGAAATAACTTAAATCCTATGGAACCTTATTGAGAAGAGAATGGGGCAGAATGGGTTGGTGAAGGTATTCTCGACATGCATCCCATTCTGCCCCGTCTCTGAATGAAGACTCAGGAAAATTAACAATTAATTAATAATTCAATTTATAATTAAATTAATTAATGAAAATAACTCACCGACACCCTTGACGAAGCATTTTGGTTTATTTTTCCATGCAATGAATGCAAAATAGACTGGTACCGCTGAGAATATCATGAGACAACCGTATCCAGTTTCAACTGGAGTTATTATCATTGGTACAATTGTAATAAATAACGTCGCCAGAATATAGAATATCGGAAATATAAGATTTACTTTAATTGGCCTAGCCAGCCCTGGCTGTGTCCATCTTAGTACAGGTATGCACAATACAGAAACGCCTATGCTCAGCTGAAAATAAATCAATAAAATAATTGAGTGAAGGATGAGCCGAGAACATCCTCTGCGATTCTTTTCTCATTATCTCTGAAGTGAGTGGGTTTATGGAAAATTGTGAAGAGACCTCTTTTGTAGACTATAAAATTCTGTACAAAACAGGTATTTTCATAAATCTTCGTGAACCTCTCCATTTCCGAGATATTCTCAAATTAACGGTCAAGTGATCGTTGAGCTTGTGCAGAAGTATCACTGCACTTTCGAAATAATAGTTTAAAGAAAAAAAAATGAAGCCGAGGTCACTTGTCATGAAATTGTGTAGGCGTGAATTATGAAATCCTCCAATTTACTCAATAACATAATTCTTCCTGATTAAAGTAGATTTTCATTATCCTTCAAGGATTGTTAAAACTTACCCATGTAGCAAAACCAACGTAATTTATGAGCGTTCCAATGTTTGAGGAAGTTAAGTAGAGCATTGACAGCAGTGCCTGTTTTTATTAATTAAAAATGAGTAAATGCTGCAGTATTTCATGAAAGTATCCTTATTGCTAATGTAGACTGTTGATTGAATTACCATGCAAATAACAGCCGGTGCTGGTGTCATTTTTGATACTTGTATCATTGTTAAGATTTCGGGCATTTGTCCCTCACAAGCGCCAGCATAGAATAATCTCGATGATGTCAATAAAATACCATTAACAGCGCCGAATGTTGATAATGCTACGAACACAGGTATTGTCCAAGCCATAGCCCCAAACAGCTGATTGGCAAACGTCTAAGAGAGGAGATTCAATTGATTATTTCATTGGAAAAGGCGGAGGATATTTATTTCTTGAATATCTTGAAAACTATGAGGCTTAGGAGAATTTAGCAAGAGACCTTTTTTGTAGATTATACAATTTTCTACAAAAAAGGTATTTTTACATTTTTCCCTAAACCCAACCATTCCAAAGATATCGACGACACTACATTGATTTTAATGAGAATTCAGTTTTTTCAAGAATTCACTCAATCTCTTCTTTCCAATAATTACCACAGCAACAGCTTCACTACTGGCAAGTACAGCAGGACTCAAAGTTGTGAAGAACGCAACATTGGTGAAGACATAAACGACAGTTACAAGGGTGCAAGAAATAGCAATCGCCTTGGGTAAATTTCTGGAACAATAGAATAAAAGTAAATTTCTTGTCTCTTTCAATCATCATCAAGAATTTTTAATTTGCAATAATACCTGACAGGGTCCTTGAGCTCTTCGATAATAAAATTGAGATAATTCCATCCATTATAAGCAAATAATCCTGAATAAAAACTCAATGCAATTGACGTTACCTCCCATTTCGTATTGTCAAAGGTAAAGTGTTGAGTTTGTCCTGTAATAAATGAGAGGAAAATGACAAATAATGAATAATTATTTTTCTCATTTATAAATTATTGAAGAATAATTGCAGAATATGTAGTTATAAAGAGAACTTGAATATCATGGAGACAATTTGTGATTGAAATAAACCAATAAATTCTTCTCACGTGTAACAAGAAAAGATGAAAAAAATGAGATAATAAAGCGACTTAAATAGAATCAATTCATAACATTATTCTCTATTTCATATGGGGACGTATTTAAACGTTAGTTTTTGATTGGCCAAATTGTTGCGTCCGGTAACAGGACACGAGATCTGAAAAGAAATTAAATACAAACGTCTGACGTTGAGCTTGGCCTTCTATTCTATTCTATGATTTCACAGTGAATGTGTGGGCGAAAGGAGGGAGAGAGAGATGATGTCTTTCTCTCATCTCCAGTGTTTATCAATAGATTCTAGATTGGCTCAAAGACACCGTGTCTATGATACTGAGAATGGAAACTGTGATAATAAATCCTGTAATGATTAGATTGAATGACAGTTTGATGAGAGAAAAAGGAATTCTATATTATTTTGTTGATATCTCTGAAACTGTTGAGTTTAGAAAAAAATAGCAAGATACCTTTTTTGTAGGAAATGCAATTGGCTACGAAAAAGCTCTCTTGCAAAATCCTCGTAAACCTCGTGGTTTCCGAGATATTTTAAAAGTGAACAGTACTCTATTGCTGAATTTTTATTACCTCGATATAGTTGATAAGCACCAGCGATTATTATGACGAAAAGCGCAAGCAACTTGGCATAAGTGAAGACATCCTGGACCCTGGTTGCCCATTTGACATCCCAGCAGTTGACGAATGCCAGAGTACCTTCAAGTAATCAATTAAGGGATGATAATCAAGTATGTTTTTCTGAAATATCTTGAAATCTAAGCGAGACAGAGAAATTTTAGTATAAACCTTGTTTTTGTTTTCCTTTCTTCCCTACAAAATTTCCTCCATCTTCCTTAGATTCCCAGATAGTTCGGGATACCTAATTTGAAAGTAAAATTAATTTTATGACTGCATTAATTACTAAATTGTTGATCGAAGATATTCCTCTTAATTACGCGTAATTGTGCAAATTGAATTAATACTAAATAAATTTTGAAATGCATGAAGGAAGTAAATTCCTTCGTAAAGATAATCTCCGAGTTTTTTTCCTCTTTCATCAATCAAAATGTTTTGATTTCTTTTTCTTCAATCACATTTGATTGAATGAATTGAACATTCCCCTGCGAAGTTTTCACGACCTAATGTCAAATGAAATTATGTCTCTCATTGTAATCTAATTCCGTTGTTTTTTTTCCTGTTATTTAAAATAAATTCATAGTAAGGTAGTTTTGATGATTACATTGAAAGACAATATGTTGAGGATCTTAAGAAATTCCACTGAGCTATTGCATCAGGCATTCTTTGTATTATTTCTCTACTTTTTTTTCCTGGTATTTGTTAACTCTGTTTTTTCTTCAATTCTCTATACTATTTGATGCGTGTAAAAAAACGTACATATACAAACAACAGCAAGTAGTGTAGATGCACTCTCTGGTGGATCACAATCAGGAAAGAAAGGTTTCAAAACATAAACACTAAATGTGAGTGCAACAATTGCTTGACTACATGGTCGTACTATTATGCACTCAACCCAGAGCCTCATAAATGCAGCAAATGGACCGAATGTTTCCATAATATATGCATAATCAGCTCCTGATCTTTTGATCATGCAGCCTAATTCAGCGTAACAGTAGGCTCCCACCTGAAATCATGGAGAAATTATTATTTAGACTTTCTTATTCACTCTGGATGTGATAATAGCTTCTTTTTTTTTAATATCTCCGAGAAGAGAGAAAAATAAATTATATCTTTATTTATGGATCTTTTTTGCAGAACTTTTTCTACACAAAAATTGTTTCCTTTTCCTTAATCTCTGGCATATTTCTGGATATCTTACCATGGAAAATATACCGGAAGCTGTCCAAACCAATAGGGCAACATTGACACTTCCAGTTTGCTTGAGAACTCCAGTTGGACTAATGAAGATACCAGATCCAATGATAGAACCAACGATAACCGTGACTCCATTCATAAGTGACATTTTTGCTTCCAGTTTAATCTCTCCAGCATCATTTTCGTTTGTTGCAACTGGATCATATGGACCCTTTTCTCCGTCCTTGACACTTCCGTTCCTCGACATGATTACCTTTTCGGTGAATTGGGAAAAGAAATAATTAATTATTCATTATTTGACTCTTATTTTTTCTTAAATTGTTTTTGATAAATTGAAGAGAAAATTTGTTGATTTTTTTTGTCAATATCTCTTTCATTACTTAATGCAATAAATAATGGCACTTCTTGCTTTATTCAGTGTGCAACAGAAAAATGATAATTTTATACAGCTCTTACAATTTATCGCAAGTCCCTATTTTCCTAGAATCCACTGAGAAAAGTGTACGTGGAAATAAATTCACGTTTGGAAAAAAAATTCTCACGTAAATCTCGCAGAAAAAAAAAGTGGAATAAATCATTGATCGCTCATTTCCAAACGTCATCATGAGATTAGCAGAATTCATTACAGATTATCGAGGGAAGTCCCATTGGAGTAATTGCGAAATTCGCAAATTTTGCTAATTTTATTGAAAAACGAGAAAAATATGCCGTTGGACACAAATCAATTATTAACTCTAAAATTGGAATTTTTCCAATTGTTTAATGTCTCTTCTGCTCCTTTCTTTGGATAGCACTTCATTATCAGGTCTTGAGGAAATGAAAGAAAAAGATTGAAGAGACATTCTCAATTGTCTCTTTCTCATTTATCGGCGAGAAGAAAGAACATTTAACGGAAAAATATTAAAGCCTATTTTTTTTCCTCAACAAAAGGCGAAAAATACAGGAAAAAGGGGAATTGTTAGTCTTGAAGAAGTGGAAAAGTAGATCTAATGACGAACGTTGTCATTAAGATTTACGAGGAAAATGATACGGTGATCATTATCAGAGGTCACGATATTTCATTCAGTGATAAAAGAAGAGAAATCATACTCAATTACATAATCATGATGTATGAATTGAATTCATAGAAATGATTGATGAGAAGAAATATTTGATGAATTTCATGAAAAACTGAGAAAATCCATTTTACCCCTATTCGAAGTTAAAAAATGAATATCTCATTCTGAATCAGTTTTTATAAAATATCTCTAAAACTAAAGGAGATGGAGAAATTTTTATTGAAACTTATTTTCTCCATTTCTGGAGGTATTTTGAAAAAACTTTTGCATCAAACAAATTTTAAAAAATTCTCCCCTTCTACCCACAATCACTGCGACAGATTAGTCCCTGATCTCTCGAAATTCGATTCTCCAATGTAAATGTACGGTTTCACCCTATTGTTGAGGGTAAAAAGAGCCGCACTACTTCCATCTGGTACTCTTCATGCTCCGTATGTTTCCATGATTTTTATCGACATTTTCTCTCTTACTTCACCCAGAATTCATTGGGAATTGAGCAAAAAAAAATCAGGGTAAGGGTTGTTGCGTCATCCCCATCGATCGTCCACTTGCCCTTTTTCCAATTACTTTAAAAAATCGAATCCTTCACATCAAACAATATCAATCCTCTGCCCCAATCAATGCAAACATATTTGTTGTCCCCGTGTAACTAACGCTTTATTAGAACGCAATTTGTTGGGGGTTGAAAGGCCCATCTATCAGCATTAAACTCAAAACAAATCTAAAACTGGAACAATCAACCGGGTCACATTTTCGGCCTTTTTGGATCAAGGACATAACGAGTTCGTTAAAAAAAAAAAAAAAATAATCGTCAGCCCCTTTTTGATGATGCGCGCGAGGAGTGGACGCGCGTGTGACGCCAACGGGAAAATCAATAACACCACGTGGGTCGACGAGCCTGTAATTTCGCCGAAATTTAATGGTTACGTGAATTCATTAAATTCGGGTTATTTTTAACGTTTAATTATCGCATTTCTTGATGCAGAAACAAGCAAAAAGGTGAGTGATAACGGAAATATTTTCAGTGACAATTGAATCGTAATGTAAATAATTAAAAATCATTTTTGATACTTCACAATTAATCTTCAAAATTAAAAACACGAAATTAAATGAATTATTCTAGGAAAGAAATTTAATTAAAGTTTTACCTGTTGAGTTTTCCAAAGTTAAAAATTAAAATTCCTTTCACTTTATTTTTTCTATTGTTTTCCAATTTTTTCTTGTTAATTTCACTAAATGTTTTTATTTCAATTGTTGCATTAAATAACTCAAATTTTAAAATGATTATTGTTTCATGTCAATAGCGTTTGGAGCGAACCTTTCGCCTCGCGTGTACCGAGGAAAACTGCCCGATTTGTGGGGGTCTCACACTCTCTCGGGGCGCTCGATAGGGAGGCAAGAGAGGCCAATGAAAAAAGGAGGGGCCAAAATGCGGTACAGAGAAGCACAATGATAATACTTTAAGGAAGAGAGAAGAGCTTCGGGGTAAATGGCTCTGGATGAATTTCGAGAGTAAACCACTGTGTTTACCGGTGGGAGAAATTGGCCAATTATACCTGCTGAAAGATTCCTGGGATAATTAACAAATACAATGGTAAACACAATTTTTCTTACAGTCGCCATTATCCGTGAAGAAGGGCATGATTCTTGGATTTTTATTTTGTCATTGGCAAAAAAAGATAAATTCATTCCAATGATGGCCTTGAATTTTTTTCTCCTCCAACTGGTTTAAACGAGCCTCCAACGAATGACCTTCAAATTCATGAATATTCAGTATTTCTTTTTAAAAATGTTATATTTTTTTTTTGATCAAAAGAATGGAAATTTATTATTATTTTTGTTTTAGAATAGAATTCAGAGATTCTGCAGCACGAGGGGATGGAAGTGAATTTTTCCTGGTAATATTTGGAGAATGTTTTTACACTTGGAAGGCTCAGAATGCCCTTCTGGGTCTGACCGTTCAGTTGAACCGGGTCTTCCATTGTTATTCAACAAAGAGGAGAGAGAGTGGCCTTGTGCAGAAGGGCCCGATCCCGAGGGGGTTGTTCACACTGTTCATAACATCTTACAGATGGCCGCAGAAGAGCCCAACGTTTTTCATTCACAAAAAACAATGGAGGATGAGTACAATGAGGAATTGTGGTATTTTTTTGCTTCCAAAAATCGATTCCAATAATTAGTAAAGAAAAAGAGCAATTTATCTGAATTTCTGCTTAAAATTTTTCAACATTTCTCAATGAAATTCATGAAATTCTTGTGCTGAACTTCATAATCATTGAATTTTTTTTCTATTTTTTTGTAGTAATAAAATTGGCTGACGAAATTCCAACGAAAATTTCATACTCCAAGTGACAATTGACGTCACCCCTGTCATCGTGTCAAATTGCCATCGACATATTCATTAGAGCTCATAAACCACTGAACAATAAAGAAGTAACAATTAAAAAAATGAATGACTTCCTGAAGATTTAACGAGAACTCGAAATTTAGCAATCATTTATTACATAATGCAATACTGGCACCCACTGAAAAAGTGTAAATGATAACATTAATTATCCTCACTTATCATGAGTACTGAGGTTCAATTTTTTTAATTATTTAAACGCGTGTCATTGAAATCCAAAATTAAACAGTATTATTTGCGAATGTGATAAAGATAGTGAATGAATTTTTCAATTTATTCGGGACAATTTTAATTGTCTCTGAAAATATCATTTGAAGAGAAATAAAACGTGGAGAAATGCTGTTACGACTGATATTATCTTCCATTTTACCCCATGGGGGATGAAGGAGGAATTTTCAATGGAAGAAAAGGTCAGAGTTCATGCAAGATGTAAGTGAATCAATAAAATCCTCTCGCAACATGCGGGCACGTATTTTCCCATGAAAATGAGAGAAAAAATTGAATCATATTTATTCATGAAAAAAAAAAAAAAAAAACCTTAACAGAAAATCATGAATTTTTAATGAATAATAATAAAATTGAAATTTAATTTATCAGTTTAGAGTTGAAGGAGACGTCATTGTTGCGACATTTTAATTGTTCGCAAAGTGGAGCGCAAAAGTAAATAAATCCCGCCTTTCAACGCACGCACTCTGTAATTTTCAAATTAACATGTTGAGGTCCTTTTTTTTCCCTCAGTTTCACATTTTTTTCCAGACGTTTTTCCATTCTCCACTGAGAGAACAAGATAACTGTCCTGAATAATCACCATGATAACGTGTAATTATATATGAGTTAACTCGATTATTTAAGCGAGGACTCATATTTTATGTAAAGTGGGAATGTCGAAGAAAATTAGATGTTTGCTCAGTGATTCTATCAACACTCAATTAGAATTCATTCACCCTCTCCTCCATCTCATTGAATTCATTATTTTTCTGAATAAAGTACACGGAAGCCGGACACATCTCTGATGATTTAATAAAAAAAGAAATTATCCTTTTTTTCATCATTATTTTTTTATGCATTAATTGAGAATATGCGTATTTATTTTACATTATCAGAATATTTATGGGCTATAACGTTTTATTTATGCATCGATTATCAATTCAACGCAAGTCGTATCTCAATTTTGATTTGATGATGTCGAGGAAATTGTGTTTAGATCATAAACACGTGTTATCGCATTTTTTTTCCTCGTGAAAATAAAGAATCGCGATAACTCGTTTTTTTTAACGAGCTTCTTATGCAAGATTGGGGAAGTATGGTCTTTATTTAATCTTCTCGTTTTAAATTCCTGCAATCAATGGAAATTGAGAGGAAAATTATCGAGGAATCGAGTAGGGAATGAAAAGTTAGACAACGATGAAAATTTCTAGTTATTTTGATAGAAGAGAAGTAAAAAAGGTAAAATCGTTCACTCAATTGCCCGCGCAACGACATGGCCGCCATCTTGTGGACTTCATGGCAACTGATATCCAATCGGCAGCAGTGTCCAATTAGCTGTACTTTATTAAATTTTTAATGAAAGCAAGTATCCAAACGTTTGTAATTTGTTTGCAAGTGATTGTAATAAAGTTATAATTGTTTGAGAGTTAATTGTTTGATTGTGAGTCAATAAAATAAAATGAGCATGAAGATATCCGGGAGCTTTGTTAAAATTAATAATATTTCATTTTTTTTTCTTCATTTTGTGCCAAATTGTATGTACTTTCTGGATATTTTCATCAAAACCTTTGATAGTTAATGGTTTAATTATATATTAATAATTCAAATCGGAAAGTGTTGGAGCTGGCTCTCTGGTGGCCATTGGAAAAAATTTTAGCAGCGCATGCGCACTGTTATACCGAGCGCATGCAGCCGATAAAGAAGAATTCAGGCTGAGTTTTTGATTCTCCACTTATTGTAATCCGAGAGTTAAGTTAACTCTCGGATTGCTCTAATTTTTTTATGAAAAATTTAATTATTCTAGGCACTGGACTTTATTATTATCAAAAGAAAGATAAAAAACGGCCTACGGCTGACGGGTGACGGTGAGTTTTTTAAATTTAAATAAAAGCTCCGGAACCCGTAATCTGTAACCCGTAACCCGTAACCCGTAAACTGTGACCCGTAACCCGTGAAAGAAGAGAATCATGTATTTTTCCGTTTGATTATTTAATTATAATTAAACGGAACAATTAAACGGAATAATTAACTACCAAACAATAAAAACTATATAACAATCACCGTCAAACAAATCACAAACGATTGCATATTTTTTTCAATGAAAAATTCAGTTTCTAATTTTATTTATTTAATAATGATTAAACAATTGACTACCAAACAATAAAAACTATATAACAATCACCACCAAATGATTCACAAACAATTCCATATTTTAAAAATTTTTTATTATTAAGTAGTGAAGCCAGTTTTGAAATTTTTCTCTTTTTGAAAATGATATAAGAGGGCGCCACCTAAAATCCCTAGAAATTCCTAGATTTGTTGCTAACTATTTATTTAATAATAATCTAGCAGGTGACTACCAAACAATAAAAAATAAATACCAATCACCACCAAACAATTCACAAACGATTGCATATTTTTTTACCTCAAAAATCCAATTTTGTGCTGCCGGCTCAATTCGGCGATTTTTTTTTCTAAATTTTAAGCGTGCAGTGGTAAACAAGGTTAAGTCTAGTGACATTCGACTTAACCTGGTTTACCACTGCACTCGAAAATTGCGTTAAAATCGACTTTTTGGCGTGCAGTGGTAAACAAGGTTAAGTCGAATGTCACTAGACTTAGCCTTGTTTACCACTGCATGCCAAAAAATTTAAATATTCGAATGCAGTGGTAAACCAGGTTAAGTCAAATGTTGCTAACTTAACCTTGTTTACCACTGCACGCTAAAAATTCAGAAAAAATCGCCAAATTGAGCCAGCAGCACAAAATTGGATTTTTGAAGTAAAAAAATATGCAATCGTTTGTGAATTGTTTGGTGGTGATTGGTATTTATTTTTTATTGTTTGGTAGTTACTTGCTAGATTATTATTAAATAAATAAAGTTAGCAACAAATCTAGGAATTTCTAGGGATTTTAGGTGGCGCCCTCTAAATTTTCAAAATGTGTTTTATTTTTTTTCAACTTTCAGAACTGATAAAACCTGACTGAGAACGCAGTGTGTGGGTGAGGTATCAGATATCAATGATCCATCACCCATGATTGTATAAGCAGCTGAATCATGGGTACCAGGAATTATCAAGTCTACCAGGCTAAAGTATTTCAGGACATCTCGGAGATTATGCATCCAGTCACGTTTCGTTTCACAAGAAGAGTTTTCGTTAGCATCCCCGTTTTTAGAACGGATAACTGCACAGTATTTATCTGTGGCATCAATTTCATTAGGGTTTAATTTTACTGATAAAATTATTTATATGAAATTGATAATTTCATTGAGAATGATTCATTAGTGTTGAATATGATTACCTGGGCTGCTATCAAGTAATAGAGCTGAAGCTGGTAATTGATGATACCCAAGGTGTTTTTCAATGGGATAGGTGTATCTAAAACTTTTTCTTCCAACAACGGTACGAACTTCAAGGACATCGCCTTCAGTAAAATTTGGATGATGCCAAAAAACAGTAATTGGTAATAAACCCTGCTGTTCGATGACTCCCTGAGTTACCGAAATTATCGGATAATTATTGTATGAAAATACATGAGGGATATTAATTACAAGTGAAAGAATGGAGAAAGATCTGATGGAAGCCATCGTTTTGGGATTTACTGAATTGCGAAATAATTTCACCCAATATTTATAGATCAGTGAATTCATTAAGTCTGACGTGTTAAAAAAAATTATGATATTTACATGGTGATAAGCTTTTTTTGTTCTAATCACCAGTATTATCTATGATGAACCGATCATTCTTACATGCGCAGAATAAAAAGAGAGCTCGACAAACATTTAAATTAAATTACCGAAATAATGATAATTCCTGGGTTTTAATCATGAGTATTATTTACATTAAAGAACTTTCGTGATTTCAATTGGAAGTAATGATAATTTGAAAATTCAAGAATATATAAAATTCTTTCAGCCATATATTTATAATGATTAATATTAATATTTGAAATAAATCGAAAATTAAAAAAGTTATTAGTGAAGAATGTTCAGATAAACTTAAATCTCGCTAAAGAGAAAACTATAATTTCTACATGTAATTAATCTCTATGTTGAGTCAATTGTCAATAGAGTATCATAAATTTTGATGAAATTACGAATAATTGAAAGAATTATGTAAAATAAAATTAAGAGCCTACGTGGCTCACGAATTCTAGGAGAAATAAAATAATTTTCGAGTGAATAATTTGAACGAAACATACTTGAATTGACATTGGATTTGATAAAGTTTATTTTTCTTTATAATAAGAGAAAATTACATGATTTTCTGTTATTTCTCACTCTTTCGTTTCTTCTTCTATCGGCGTCTATGCGAACGAAGGATACAGTTCCAGCGATCACCATCTGGAGAGCACCGGCACATATAGGATAGCCCCTGATCCAGCGCGTGAGGCTCACATTCTGCCATTCTTGTGTATTCTCGTTGCTGCAGAGCAGTAACAATAGCTAATGATAAGAAAACTATCTTAAAAAATCTTCAATCATTTGTAATTATGAAAAAAAAAAAAAAAAAAAAAAAAAAAATTATCAAATATATTCTTTTGCAGTTTATATGAAATCATTCTAATTACTTACCCAAAAAGGCAACCATCAAAATTAGAATTTTGAACATGATTTTAAGCTTTATTTTTTGTCTCTCACGGAATAGATATTTGCGATGAATTCCAAATAGATTAATGCTGTCATAGGAGTGCACTGGTTTTATATACTTGTTGGCTAGATTAATATCCGATTCCCGGAAGGAATCATAGGCAATCGGAATAGTGCAACAACCAATGAGAACCGTGCACGATGAATCGCATCAATTGGCGAAGAGAACGTGTCAGAAGAAGACGAGTTTAATAAATAACTAAACTCAATTTCACAAAAACCTCAAAAACTATTCTACAATTAAAAGAAGTCTATCTCAATTTTTCACTCATATAATCAAAAATAATCATTCAATTTATTTGTACAAAATTACCACAAAAATTCATCCAATCAATATGTACAAATGATTTCAATTGGATAATTAATGTTTGTAGTAATAAGGACTATAAACTGGCTCCTGCGGAGCTCCCCTCAATGGGGTAGTAATTCTAAAATGTTTATTGACAATTTCTCCATTTGAAACTGAGCCAACACTCTTGATAACCGGCGTTGCAATGAATTTAGGGAGTTCTTCAGTCTTTTTTCTATTAGGTGAAATATTTTCCACGTCTTCGTCATGTTTTTTAATCCTCAGGTGCTCATAAGGATCAGTTATTGCCAAATTCTCCATTAGCTCAGGATCGAGGATACTAGACTCTTCAGTTTCTTCATTCGTCCTTTAATTTAAATAAAAATTAAGTGTCTGAAGATTTTGCCTTATTTTTTAATGCAAAAACTTACTCATTCAGTTTGGGAAGACCTTCGTAACCGAATTCAGTGAATAATCCCTGGATATCATTAACCTGTTGCTTCATATTATCGTAAATCGTTTGGCATTCGTCTAAAAATCGGTTTACATCGGTTACGTAATTCAGTCTTGGCTGATTGTCCTCAATTAATTCATCCTGAAGATTGAAAAAAAAAATATTTAAAAAATATGTAACGAAAGTTGGACCAAATCTCACAACAAATTGACTCACATGAATGTCCTTGATTGACTCCAAAAAATTTTCCAAGTGTTTACTAGCTTCATCAACTCGATCACCATACTTGCTGATGAAAATATGTGGCATTTCCCATAATTTATCTAGTCGTTTGATTCCCTCATCGACAGTCCTTCCTTTTTTCATTAAACTATCGAAGAAATTCTCCATCTCTCAAATCTGCTTCACAATACAAACGGTTTCATTCAATTTTCAAACTTGGAAGAAGGGCATTGGTACTTCAAAAAACGTTGATGCTCAGGAATAGTTCATAATTGAGACGCAGACAGTGCTGACGTCACTCTGTTTTATCACGGCCCGTGATTGAATATATTTAGACTGAGTTTTTCATTCGAGGATTAAGTTGAACCTGGTTTAACTTAAACTAGGTTTAAGTTAATCTTCGGTTTCTGGCTACCTGCGCCGGCTGCCGGCGGAAGTTCCCAGCTCATTTCAGGAGCATAATTGTTTGCTGCCATTGCTGCCCGCTTCTGCCGACCGGCTGCCGTCATTAAAATATATGTTAATATTGGTAAATTGTTATAAATTTTTTTTTAACATTATCATCCGAATTTCTTGATCATTCGAAACTTGAAAGTACAGGGGTATTTTTTTTTAACTATGTTTATGTGGTGGAGTCGGTTTGATTAAAATCTCTCTTATTACATGATCACATAACCTAATAAAACATCCGATAATTTGAGGGGATTTTTATTTATGAATTAATAAATTATTAATATATTATTCGCACTCATATTTTTCCAAATTGACTCTAAGTCAACAATAATGGATATTCACATTACCCCATTGGGTACTTTGTATTTCTGCCTTCCACCCGCAGACAGCGCAGGTAGCCAGAAACCGAGGATTAACTTAAACCTAGTTTACGTTAAACCAGGTTCAACTTAATCCTCGAATGAAAAACTCAGCCTTAATAATAAAAAATAAAAAAAATATGGAATCGTTTGTGAATCGTTTGGTGGTGATTGTTATATAGTTTTTATTGTTTGGTAGTTAATTGTTTAATCATTATTAAATAAATAAAATTAAAAACTGAATTTTTCATTGAAAAAAATATGCAATCGCTTGTGATTCGTTCAACAGTGATTGTTATATAGTTTTTATTGTTTGGTAGTTCATTGTTTAATTATTATTAAATAATCAAGCGGAAAAATACATGATTCTCTTCTTTCACGGGTTACGGGTCACAGATTACGGGTTACGGGTTACGGGTTACGGAGCTTTTATTTAAATTTAAAAAACTCACCGTCACCCGTCAGCCATAGGCCGTTTTTTATCTTTCTTTTGATAATAATAAAGTCCAGTGCCTAGAATAATTAAATTTTTCATAAAAAAATTAGAGCAATCCGAGAGTTAACTTAACTCTCGGATTACGCTAACTGGAGAATCAAAAACTCAGCCTCAATAGGGTTAGTCGAATTTATTTAATAATAATTGAACAATTAACTATCGAACAATAAAAACTATGTAATGATCATCACCAAACGTATCACAAACGATTGCATAATTTTTTTGATTAAAAATTCAATAAACTACAGCTGATTGGATAGTGCTCGCGCTCGCCAGTTTTCAACGAGCACGTGGTACACTCGCAGTTAGTAACCTCTAAAGAAAAACGTCAATACTTGAGGCTGAAGTTTCCGAGTTGAAAATATTAATTGAAGAGCGATTGAATAAAAAATGGGAAAACTGGGTCCACGTTTGGGAAGTAGGAAAAAGGCTAAACGATGGCAGAAAGGTCAAAGTTCGAGCTCCAATCCGGAGACCAAGAAACACCGGGAGCAGGCGCGTTCACGTTTTTTCCAGGAAAATCTTGGTAATTATTGAAGGAGCAAAGAATTTTAATTACCCAAACATGATTTTAAAAAAACATTTTCATAAATTTGCAGGCTCAACAGGCTTAACATCAGATGTTCTGAAGAAACACGATGCTCTCCAGGGTTTGGAGCCTCTCGAAGTTGACGAAGATCAATCAACAACTGGTACCTTCAAGACCTTCGATACATTTGCCAGTGATTACTCCAACTGCTCCAACATCTCATTCTCACGTTTCCTCACTCACTTCCAGTCATCGTCTCTACTCCACAAAGAGATGCTGGCAATTCTCGCTGCAGTTGCTGATGTAATAAAGCAGAACGGTGGAACAGAGTCGTCAACGGAGTATTACGCAGCTTTGATGACAACACTGGAGCAAGCAGAGTCTGAAGAATCAGTGGCAGCGATTCTCTCGCTTCTGGGAATGGGCTTGAAGACAGTACCGAAGAACGTCCTGAAGCTCCAATTCGGTGAAGCAAGCCGTACGTTCTTCCAAGTGCTCACAAAGTATGCTGGTAGTGATAATAATTTGATTCTGCGTCACTGCATCGGCTGCCTGTCCATTGTACTGAGAGCCCAGGAGTCCGCAATCTGGTCAAACGCATCAACTCTCCAAGTGCTCGATGGAGTTCTCGCATTCACCGTTCACGCGAAGCCAAAAGTAAGGAAAGCAGCACAACATGCAGTTTGTGCTATTCTAAAAGGCAGTGACTTAATGAGAGTCGATAATCCACCAGCTTATCATCCAGCAGCACCGCAAGTCGCTAAGCATTGTCTCCAGCAGCTTGATAATGCTGGACAACCGGGCACGATAACCACAACCCTGCATATACTGACGCTGCTGAAAGATATTTCTCATCAATTACCGAAAAATCAGGTTAAAACAGTTTGTGAAAGTCTCCTGAGGATCATGACACTCAACAACGTCCTCATAACATCCTGCTGCCTCCAAACATTTCACAATTTGTTTGTTTCGAAACCTCCGGAAACAGTGCTTCCATCTCAACTCAATGCACAAATAATAAATGCACTTTATGATTATCAACCAGCACCTGGTGACACACAACCGACACTAGCATGGCTGGCGGTTATGCAAGAGGCACACTGTAATCTTGTTGAGAATTCGGTCAATCTTTGTGCTGCTAATTTACCGAGGATCATTGAGAAAACCATCGAATTATGGCTGTCAGATAAAACTGAGGTGTTAACAGCTGCCTCGCATACCATTAAAATTATGATTCAAGTTTGTATCCCATCATTGTGCGGTAATAGTGGAACTGGAGGTAATTACAGGAGTACATTGACTAAAGTTATTCAGCTCATTCATCAAGGTCTAAAGTATCAATTCAATTCGGCATGGCATCATGTACTTCACATAATTGCTGTTTTATTCCAAACTGTCGGTGCAGAATGCTCGAGGGAATTATCACCGATTTTGATCGAGCTTGCTGAATTACGTGACTCATATAAATTCATGTACAATTCAGAAGTGGAATACGCTGTTGGTGCAGCTGTTAAAGCAATCGGGCCAGAGTTTGTCCTTGATAAAATACCATTGCAAACGAATAACGATGGAATTGACTTGCGAAGAAGTTGGTTGTTGCCGGTATTGAAAGACTGTGTGAGTAATTCATCGTTGAGTTATTTTGTTAATTCAATGCTGCCATTGGCAATTATGTGTGAGAAAAAATCGAACGAGTTGAAAGCAAAGAATGACGGTATTGGTGGACACAGTTATGAATTATTGAATTCACAAATTTGGTCGTTATTACCATCATTCTGCAACAATCCAAGGGACATTAAGGAGAGTTTCAAGGATATTGCTAAAATTCTGGGAATGGCAATCAGTGAGAAGAAGGAATTGAGACTGTCTGTCATGGCTTCACTACGTAAATTGATAATAAAATCACAGGAGAATGATAAGCAGGAGGACATAGAGACAGTGGCCAGATTTTCAAAGAATTATATGCCACTATTATTTAATCTCTACACGATTAAACCAAATGGCTCTGATGAGGAGGGTCAACGTCTCGCTGCTTTTGATACAATCAGAGTTTATTTAACGATAACACCGAAGGAAATAACCGGTGAATTGTTTGATAAAGCATTGGACAAATTGAACGATGAAGGAACTGATGATTTCACGAAACAGGCTGTTTTCGATTTGATAAGAGTTGTCACACAGTTCACTGATAAAAATCGTCTTCAAGCTCTTTATGACAAGATTGTACCGATTCTGATGGACAATAGAAACGCCAAAGATCAGAAGAAAGCTTACAGATTTCTGGAGGAAATATGCGGAAGTGAATCGACAGTCTGTCGTGATTATATTCTTGAACACAGAAAAACAATTCAGAAACTCATAATAACAGCTACGGAGAAGGTTTGTCAAACTAGCAAAGGAGCAAGACTCCGTTGTATTTCTCATCTCGTTGAGAATCATCCACAATTGGAGAAAACAAAGTTCTTTAAAGCGATTGTACCAGAAGTGGTTTTGTGTATAAAAGATTTGAATGAAAAGTGCAGAACGAATGCTTATCAATTGTTGAATACAATTGCTGATAAGTTTATGGACAACGCTGATAATCTCAAGGATTACATTGAGATGCTGATTGCTGGATTGGGTGGTGCACCAATTTACGTCAGTGCCACGTTACTTGGACTTGCTGCGTTAACTTATAAATATAATGGTTCAATTGGTGTTTCAAATATTCAAGAGATTCTTGGGCACGCTTGTACTTTGATGACTGGACCAACTAGGGAAATTGTCCTCTCGTCATTGAGTTATATCAAAGTCTATTTATCATCATTACCAATAATTGTTATTGGCCCGAATCTCCAAACTATCATACAAGGACTTGTTGGAATGACTGAAGACTGCAAGAGACACTTCAGGCAAAAAGTCAGGGATATTTTGATTAAATTAGTTCGGAAATTTGGCATTGATACAATTACAAATATGGTGCCAATTACTGATGAAATGATGCACAAGAGATTGAAGAATATCAAGAAGATTGAAACGAGAAAACAAAAGGCAAAGGAGGAAAAGAAAGGCAAGGCTGACGATGATGATGAGGATGAAGAATTTAGTGTTAAGAGAATGCCAAAGAGTGTTGATGAAATTTTGGCTGACAGTGATGAAGAGTTTGATGATGTTGAAATGGCAGATAATACTAAATCGAAGAAGAATAATAACAGGAAAACGTGGATTAAAGAGAGCGAGGATAATATTGTTGATTTTGCTGATCCTTCAGCAGCTCGGAATATCATCGCCACTAAACCTGGTACATCAACACGGGTTCAGAAGACTAAGGATAAGAATCATGGATTCAAGACTAATGATGACGGTCGATTGATTATCAAAGACAGTGATGATGATAGCGATGATGAGGGGAAAGCGAAGAAGAAAAAGAAAAAATTACCATTCTTGGGGAGTGATACTGAGGACGACTACGATGAGGCTGAGGAGGATGATGCTAAGTCTGTTGTATCATCGAAGAATATTCCGAGAAAGAGAAAATTGAGCGAGAGTGACGCAAGTAGTGTCGCTACTTCCAAGTACAAAGCTGGAGGCAAAGGAATTCACAGACCAATTAAAAGTGCCAGGGTTGATAAAGCACCTGGTGTTGAGTATAAATCGAAGAAAGCCCCTGGAGATGTCAAGAAAAAAGGCAAACACGATCCATATGCTTACTTGCCACTGACGAGGGCATCACTCAATAGGAGAAAGAAACTGAAGAATTCTGGAAAATTCAAGAGCATTATTTCAGGCGCTAAAAAGGGTGCAGTGAAAGGAAGCAAAGGAAAACGGAAAAAATAATTGTTAATAAATAGGATATTTACGTTAATTATAATTTTCTTTACGATTAATTTCTCATGTGTTATTCTTTTTTGTGCAAATAAATGCTCTAGATTTTGTGGAAAAATCCTTTTGATCGTCAGTGCCCTTTGATCCATCCAATTTGATAACCATTGCAACTATCGTTTTACATAAGAGAGGAAGTGAGTCATTTTTCATCGACTGAATTCGAGAAAGAATTAAATTTATTGCGTATCTGGTACATTAAATAACTTAATTGAGAAAACACGGAATTCCCATTAGCTCCTGAAAGGAAAGAATTAAAATAAGATTAGTGTTTTCTTCACAATCTCCATTAGATTTCAAGAGAATTCCTCTAAAAAATCAATGGAAAAAAATTACCTCTTAGGCAGCGTAGACTCGAGTTCTCCTCCCTCATTCATTTCCTTGATAATGTCCAATCCACCAAGAAGTTCACCATTGACATAGAGCTGCGGATAAGTTGGCCAATTACTGAATTTCTTCAATCCCTCTCTGACTTCATTATCTTGCAAAATGTCGAAAGTCTGATAATCAGCATTGAGTCCATCCAGAATCCCAACGATTGTCCTTGAAAATCCGCACCTTGGTGTCTTTGGATCGCCCTTCATAAATAACATGCACGGCGATTGATTGATGAGCCTCTTGAGTCTCTCTTCAAGACTCATTTCTGGTTTAGTTACGTAAACTGGTGCTGTTTTTGGTGCATGCTCCTTGATTTTTTCCACGAGCACAGATGGATTAGCACCATCAACTCTGTCGATTGTCGTAAAATTTTTCACTAATATTACAGTTGGTACAGCTGTTATTTTGTACTTGAGTGAGATCTCTGGTAAATCCTCTGCCTCAACTTTGGCGAATTTAATTCCTTTATTATCCTCTGATTTACCAAGATCCTCCAGAACTTCGTTCATTTGTGTACATTGGTCTGCCCATGGAGCATAAAAATGAATCACAAGAAGCTCGGGCGATCTGTAATGAAGAAAAATTCATTAAAGAATGATTACACTAAATAAAATGACAAAAATTAATTAATCAATGAGTCGAATATGAATATCTTTGAAACGATTGAGTTTATGAAAAAATTTCAAGAGACCTTTTTTGTAGAGAATTCCCTGCACTCCAAAAAAGCTCTCTTCCTAAATTCCCCTAAATCTCATTATTCTCGAGTTATCTTCAAATTAAAGTGCATGTGATCTTTGAACCCTATTACTCGACTCTCGGATCACATCCACCTGCCAATCAGACTTACGCAAAACCCTCTCATTCTTCATACACAAGAAAAAAAACATCTCTTCATCTACCATCACATATGATGAACTGTACCACAAGTATCTCCTCAAAGAGGTTAACTCAGCCTCTTCCCACCTCCACCAAAATCCCAAAGAATACTCACTTGATAAATTCATTGAACTCTTCACTGGTGGCTACATTAGTAACTGTCATTGTGATATAATTTATTAATTCTCGACTGCTCCTTTGTAAAAATTTAATTAAGAAAACCCTTGAGTTGTGAAGACACCGGTGGATAAACGCGAACTGAGCTGCAGTTCACGGATCTCAATGCTCCTGCGCAGGTCCGAGTGTCCGCCATTTTCTCGTTTGAATGTACCCATTCAATTGAATTCTACAAAGATGTTTTTCCACGTAATTATTCAATATGCACAAAAGTGCAGTTTATTTTCTCGTCATGGAAAGACTTCAGAGATGTTACCAGATTTCGTGCTTTTTTTAATTCCCTCCGGAAGTAGTGAAAAATCTCAGGAGATTGGTTATGAAAAATTCCCGCCTTTTTCCGCTCCAATCATGTCTCAATGAAATGAAAACAAAATCATCAACTACGAACGGGCTCTAAAAACCCGCCAGACGTTACTGCAGTGGAGGGGATGAGACCAATGAACCATTGGTATTCCCGGAATACGGTATTATACCACGGGAATACTCCAATGATCGATCGTCCACCGTTCTCCAATGCTGAGGACACTGAGCGTTTCTCAGTCAACTGCTGACACCCGTGTGAGTCAGTGAAGTAGGTGTGGACTGGGAATGGAAAAAAAAGGCAGAGACCAGCTGAAACTGTAGGAAAGTGCAGGGAGAAGCCGAGTGTCACAGTCGCAGATAATGGGGATAAAAAGAAAGTGAATGAAGGGAGAAGAGTTAATAGAAGGAATTTTGAGGAGAAAAAAAAGAGAATTTCGAAGACAGATGCTTTCGCGCGCAGTCACGTGCGGTGAAGTGATTATTTTTTTATACAACCGGTGAAACGGACAATGTCCCAATTGACGCATACAACTGCCCTTGAGTTGATAGCAAATTGGAGTACGGAGCAGGTCGTCGAGGTGTTGAAAAAAGTGAGTGGATTATTAGTAAGAAGATTTGCTGGATCATCCCAAATTGAGGGGAAATATGAAAATTTTGTGATCTTTTTTGGTTTCCGTAAAAATTATTGGATCTCGTGGATTTTTATTTATTTTTGAATATTTGTAAGACGTGCTGTTATTCATTTTTGAAATTCATGTTTTCGTATTTATATTTGATAAGTGCCTGATAATTATCCGGGAAGTGAGTTTGAGGAAACGATTTTCAGTGAAATTTCCTTGTTTTTTCTTTACTGAGAAATGAAATTGATGAATAATTTTCTATTCAAATTGTGATACTAAGAGGAAGAATTTATTTGATATTACGTGTTCATCATTTGAATTCTCTGAAATTTACAAATTTTTCCGGAACTCATTTTCATACATCCTCTGAGAATTTTCTTAATCCATTGTATTATGCTTCATGAGAAAATTCATTTAGTCGAGAAATAATTCTCACTTGCGTCAGCAGAAATGGGATTAAATTGTTTGCACTGTAATTTGAAGGAAAATAAATTACGTTGGACGTGAGTTCAATGGACAGGAATGGTGCACGCACCTGTGCATTCCGTGAATTCCGTTGTACATGAAGTTTGAGAAAAAAATAAGATGATTTATATTCTTTGTTGCAGAATGGCCAGGAAGAATGTGCTTATGCTGTACACAAACGGCAAATTGACGGTGACGAATTGCTGGTGAGTGACATTGTGGATTCAGCGTTTTTTAAATTTATTTTCTGAGATTAAGAAATTGATGGCATTTATTGAAAAGTCAGAGAAATCGTGTAATTGTCAAATGTAAAAATTGATTGAAAATAAGGAAACTATGAGAAATAGGATATTTTGGAAAATTCCATTGCATTGCTGAGATTTTTCAATTATTAGCGAAAAATTTACGCTTTATTTTACTTTAGAAAATCCTTATCAACATAAAATACAATGACAAAGCAACAAAAAATTGTTGACAATTCTTCCACTTTATTTACTTTCAATGTACAATTTTTTCCACAAGTCAGGGAAGAAGTGACAGTTCGATTGATTAGAAAAGACTTTTACGGGCATTTCGAAAGTTGAATTTCACCAGAACGATGCGGCTAGAATGAACTAATGAAGGTGCCTGTGATTCACGAATTCATTCTAACAATCTTGGAACTATTATTGGTAGTATCAATTTTTGCACTTATCTGGAGTGTATTTATGAATGCACTGCCGGACGACAGTCTTGATAATGCTCCTTTAGCTAGACTTCCGTTTGTCTCGACCATTAACTCAAGAACTTAATTTTTTATTTCTTTCAACTTCAACTCCCTCAAGTGATGCTAATGTTGAGTAATTAATTTATTGCTTTCTTTTCTTCGTTTCAGAACTTGACGGAGGCTAAATTGAGGCTTTGGAAGAGCGACTTGTCGCGCGATCAAATATGGTAATTATGAGAATTTTGTTGTTTCTATTATTTTGGCTTGAGATTGATGAGAATTGTTAGGATTTATCCGAGTTTAATCTGTACGGAATTTTATTCTCTTTCATGAAACCGTTACTAAATTAATTCTGATAATTCTAGGAGTCTCTGGAATTTTGTGGAGGAAATAAGACGATCCCCGGTGGATTACGTGTCTCCTCAAGTTCACTATCAAACCCAAGAACGAATCAGCAGCTCTGGCTCTGAGTTCGACACAGACTGGGGCATCGAATTCGATACAGACGAGGATGACTCACCAAATTCACTATCAAATGTCGTTGAGAATGGCATAAATTTTGGACAGCGTTTATCGATGTTTGAGAAGCAAGGACAAATCGTGGAAGAGCGTAAGAATTCATTGAAAATATCACAATTGCCTAAAACAGATGGGAGTACTCATATGAACGATGAGTCTATGGAGCTGCATACATACTTGAATCTACAGATAGCGCGATCACCATCAAAAAGCGTTTTACGCTTGCAGAAAAATTTCGAGAATGTGACATTTGCTGAGAAATTGAAAGGAGAATTGGAACTGTTTAAAAAAAATAACCATTCGATTAATCAAAAACCAGAATTACCTCCAAAACCAAATTCTAAAGCAGTAATTAGTTCAAAGCCCTCGCCACTTCGAAAACAAACACCAAAAAGTGCAACGGATTTACAAAAAAAAACGAATCATGAAAGAATAAGGGAAAAACCAGGAGCTCCAGCGGAACTTCCACGTCCACCCCTGATGCTTCGTAGTTTTGATTTAGTTGCTAATTTACCAGTACTTGGATCAAACGAGAGTGTCTACAAGCCATCTAGTAGTACAACTAGCCATGATGAGGAGGATGACTCGAAGCTTTACGAAAGCATAAGTGATACGGTTGGTTTATAATTTTCTGGACAATTTAATTCTATGATCATAGGATATTAATGAGAATGACTCGTCTTATTTCAGGAGGAAGACGATGGGTACGTGGAGCCCAAGGCACCAACACAGATGATATCACTATCACCACTGCCATCGAAACCGAATGTAGCGACTGATATACCTGTGCATGCCCCGCTCATGACGCAACTGAATGAGTATCGTACGTTATCCTAAATTACGTAAATCTTGTAAACAATTAGCAAACATTTAGTTGTGTTCAAGGATTATCTCGACATCTAGAGGAGATAGCCGAATTTTCATTGAGACGTTTTTTAAAAAGAAAGTTAAGGGCTACGAAAAACGTTTCTCTATCAATTTTTCAAAATCATCCCGAAAAACATTTCAAAATTAAATGTACTCGTTCGGTTTTCCCAATTCCATCATTGAATCACTTGAACTGCAGTGGAGGAGGAAAAAAATGAAAAGGAAAAAAAAATTGCCAACACGTGTAATGCAACTGGTGGTATAGTGGCACTTGCGGCTTGCATTGTCAAGGGTCTCAGTGTCTTCTGCGATCTCTCGCACTCCGGACTCTCGAGGAATTTATTTATTCGTTTTAATCAAATGATTCATTTCAATTTGAATAATGTAGTTGATGAAACTTATTTTATTTAATTAATTTGGAAATGAGCATAATCATAGGAATGTGTTCATGCTTTTATCTGAGGATAACGCCACGATTATTGGTTGGATTGAGTACACGTTTGACTAATGAGATTGTTGATATGATGGTGGGAATCAAGAGAACAATGTCCAGGTGCTGCTCGACAGAGAGTGACTTGTTTGAGCTTCCAGGTAGTTTTTTTTCTTATTATCTTGAGGTTTATTAGAGTGTCGTGATTGGGTTTATTTTGGGGGATGTGAGGCCGCATGCTGCGGGACCACCGGAGCGTTTTTCGAGCGACCTCCTCAGTACGTCGGTGATGTTCTTAGTGCTTGGACGGATTGTCCGGTGTTCTTTTGATTTTCAACAAAAATTATTACTAGATTATCTTCACTGGGAATTTTCACATTCAGCAGCTTGACAATGTCGTTAATTAGTGATCAAAAACGTGCCGAAGCGATCAACACTGTAATTCGTGCGCAAACGTGTTTTTCTGAGTGCTTGACCCAAGCAGCACTGACCCAGGCTCGTTTGAATCTCTCCAGTCAGTAATATTCCGAAATCAATTTTAATTGGTCAGTGTTTTCGAATTATCTCGAAATCTACTGTAGATATGGAACTTTTCCTATTCCAAGTATTTTTCGAGATATTTCAAACAAATGATCCCTGAAACTTTGAGATTTACGAGAATTTAGGGAGATATCGTTTTCGGAGCCACTAAATTCTCTATGAAAAATGTCTCTAGACCTGTTCTTCTCTACCAGTTCACTACTGAAATAAAAGAGAAATTTAATTTGTATTAATTTCTGCAGAACGATCCCCGGAGAAAAAGCAACCACTCGCAGGCCGTACATCGACATTTTCGGAGATGAGAGCTACGAGACCATTACCACCGCCTCCTGACAAATTATCGCACAGTGCAGTTGATCCGGATGGGCCAAAAATAGAAGGCCCGTTCTGCCCACGAACACGACCTACTCGTAGAGCAGGCAACTCCGAGTCGTGTGTGCCGTACACGGAAGCACCATGGTTTCACAATGTTTCGCGTGAACAGGCTACTAGAATGATCAAAGAACGTGAGTTGAATTATTTTCCGGTTTCCCGGATATTTGCGAAACAATGTAGAGATGACGTTGAGGATGAATAATCTTCTCTTTACTCTGATATTCCAGGTCCCCACAATGGTTATTTCTTGATGAGGCCTTGCATTTCAAATCCCATTAATCCGTTGGTACTGGTGGTTTGGTTCAAAGACAGAGTTTACAATGTACCAGTTCGGAGAAGACCAGATAGAAAGTAAGTACAGTTTATTTTCAATTATTTCAGTAAATCTTGTTCTACCCTTTCAAATGTTGGAGGAGAGAATGCATTTTTCAACAATTCTAAAAAAGCAACTCGAGCACATGATTTTGTTATCTCACTCAATTTTCAAGATATTCACCCTTCAAAATTTATCGCAATTGATTGATATCTATTTTATATTTTTCAAGGTACGCTTTGGGCACTCCAAAAGACCAGGAGCAAACATTCACAGCAATTGAAGAGATAGTCCCATTTTACTCCCGAGAAGACGTCAAACTTCAGGGTAATGACGAAGGAACGGGTCTTGTTAAACTCACGGATTCGCCTCCGAAGTAATTGTTAAATCAAGTAGAATAATTTGAAGGGAAAAAACTATTTCCAAAGAGAGGAAAAAGTGCGAGAAACTGGACTGAATGCATCGTCATGACTCAATAATTTTGTTCCAGTCATTTCGTTTTAAATTCTTACGACCGATTTTTCTTCAATGAATCTCAACTGCCTTTATGTCGTTTTAAAAAACAAATCAGCATTATCATTCATTGCACATGGCTTCATTTGAATTTTCTATTCTGAAGTGAGATCATGCAATTTGTTACGATCAAATAGTGTTCACATTTACTTAACTACGAAGAGAATTTAAGGAAAGAGAGAATAATGCAAGTGAAGTACTTCTAATTATTTAATCACCGAACAAATTATCGAATGAAATTCATATTCACACATCGAAAGTGCAATTTTAAATCAAACGAAGTAATTAAGCAAATAAAATTATAAATATGCATTTAATCTATAATAAGATATTTTTTATAATAATTTTAATTTATCGATTATTCCATCGAAAGCTTGTAATTATTTGTAGCCAAATGTTCAAAGTATGGAAGAGAGATAAATTTTATCAGAATTTTATGACAATCAATAAAAGTATTCTATGTACAATGTATAATAAATTTGAGATATTCGTTATGTATTTTATCACTCTGATTTTCTTCTCTTGTCAATGGTCGATTACGATAACGATGGCACGTTCATTGATAAGTGATATGTGTGGCAGTTGTGATTGGAGTGTGTTAATGAGAAGAGTTATTCCACTTGTGTCTCAATTGCTGGATATGAATTAATTGAAATTTAATTAATAAAAGGATGAAATACGTTTTTTAGTGTTATAAGGCTTCGACTGAGGGGTGAAGTGTTGAAATGAGATAATTTTCAAAATTTTAAAGCCGTAAATGAAAGTTATTACGTTTTCTATTGATTCAAGCGATATCAATGCAGAATGAGTTTTATTAATAAATAAAAAAATTCGATGCAGTTAATTTCATCAACATCTCGAGAACGATGAAGTCTAGAAGAATTTATCAAGATACCTTTTTGATAGTCCATTAAATCTTCTAAAAGAAAGGTTTCTTGAGAATTTTTCTCAAACCCACTCGTTCCAAAGATATTCATAAAAAACAATTATCTCATCTCGTTTACTCTATTACCATTCAGTTTGAATTACCCGCGCTTCTTGACCTACCAATAAACGGGATTCGACGTCACGGAATCACCACAAAGAAGAAAGACTACACCCACCAAAACACACACACTAGCATGCAGATAAGAAGAGAGAAGTGAAATAAAATAAAATAGAAAAAAAATAAAAAAAATAACTCCTAAAAAAGTGTTCCAACACGTTCCTCTCTTTGAATCTTCTTAAGTGTTGATAAGTGACTTGTCAATTGAATATTTCATTCTGTCAGTTGAGATAAATATCCTAGTGTTGTTAAAATCCATAGAAACAGTTATTCGAATAAATAACTTGATTGTTACGAAAAAAAATCTGTTCAAATAAATATGGAGGGAAGTGACTGAAGCTTCATTCTACGTCGAATCGATAATAAGGAAAGAGGAAAAAATAATAATTATGAAAATTCATGTGTGATTCATGGAGATGGAGAATGGATTGATCCCGCGTGAATCATGGGAACTTTTGAAAATTCATAAGTGGTAGCAGGGCATCAGTGGCTGATTAATTATCCCTTCGAAACGTCATGGAAGATGAGCAATCAACGAGGGAAGCTAATAAAATTTGTGGTGTCTGTGGGGACAAGGCACTTGGTTATAATTTCAATGCAGTCTCTTGTGAGAGCTGCAAAGCATTCTTTCGTAGAAATGCACTCAAAAACAAGGTTAACTATTAATTACAACTGATTTTTTTCATCCTCCCTTCTACCAAGTTGTTATCATTAAGCATGAATGTCATTTTATAATGGAGATGGAGTAAATTTTGTAATGACCTTTTTTTTGTAGCTCTTCACTCCCCATGCGAAAAAGGTCATTATGTAAATTCCTCTGGCTCCATTAAATATAGGGATAAATAAGAATTTTAAGTTTCAGACAAATTAATTTCATTTGGTCATCAGTTCTCTTGAGATATCTCGGAATCCAAGCGAGTCACGACAGTTTTGCTCTAAGCCTTTTTTGTAGAGAATTTCAAGAGCTACAAAAAGGATCAGAGCAAAATCGTTCTATCTCCCTTAATTCTGAGATATTCTCGAAAAACTGAGGGGATAAAATCGATTTGTCTGAAAATTTTAGAGTTGAATTATCTCAATTCATCAACCACTTCTTTTTTTTTGTAGTTAATAGAGTCTTTATTTCAATAATTGCTCTGATAAACATTCATCAACAATAATCGATGGAGAGAATTGATAAAAACAAATTTATTCACAGGATTTTCGATGTCCATTCTCTGAGGATTGCAAGGTAACACCAGTGACACGTCGTTTCTGTCAAAAATGCCGTTTAGACAAATGTTTCAGTATTGGCATGAGAAAAGAATATATAATGACAGAAGAGGATAAAGTATTGAAACGTAGAAAAATTGAACAAAATCGTGCTAAAAAACGTTCAACAACAGATAAACCAAAATTAATTAAAATGAAACGTGAAATTTTAGATGAAAATAATTATGATGATACATCATTATCAGTAGCATCAACTGTATCAGAGACTTATTTTTGGGAATCTGATAGAAAATACAGAGATTTAGATGATAATAGACAAACAACAATTGAGAGTATGAGCCCAGTAACAGCTGAGAGTGTACCAAGTCCATCATCACCAGACAGTAGAGATATTATTGGTTCTAAAACCCTTGAAATGCTGAGAGATTCATCGAATACATCGAATAATCATGGAATTGCCATTAATAATAATAGTATAATTGATAAATCATTGAATTCAAAGAATAAAAAGCACGAGAATGAAAAAATTAAGATTTATGAAGAAACTCTATCGGATTCAGCATCCGACGATTCATTCAGTCCTCACTCAATCAAGACAAAATCATCAGTAAAAGTTGATGCTAAATTATGTCAAAAAAATGTCAAAAATTGTTCAGAATTATCAACTGAATTGATGAATAAATTACAGAGTCCAAATTTCATTAATAAATTGATGAAAAATCCAGATCTAGTCATTAAAATATTTCAGGATAAAAATGTATTAATGAAATTATTAGAAAATCCAGCAATTGCTGAATTAATAAGTGAAGATGATAATGATAATGATGGAAATGATGAATCAGCTAGTTTAGCTAACAATGGAATATCTGATGACATGATACGTGATATGTTGGCTAATAATACTGATAATGAGAATCCAATTTTGACGAATTTAATTGGTAAAAATTCACGGGACATTGATCATGATTATAATAGTGAGAAAGCAAGCTCAAGTGGACAGGATTATAGTAATGCGATAGATGGTATTACTATTGACATTCCGGATGTACAGAGTATTCCAATTGCTGCTAATTCGATCGAGTCAATATTGAGTGAAGCTATTAAGTTTGAATTTTCGGCCTATTCATCATTGGGGAACAATCAGAGTGGAAGAGAATTGAATGACGCTGAGAGAGCAAAGTTGAATGAGCTTATTGTCGCTAATAAAGCACTGCTCGCTCCACTTGATGATGATATCACAAATCTTATTGGAGATGAATGTAGATTTAAGGTAATTTTCAAGTTTAATTTTTATGCAAGAGTGATTTTCCATTGAAAAGTGGAATGAATACCTCTTTTCGTAAATCTCATAGTTTCTAAGATAACAGAAAAAAATATTAAATTATTAAATTACAAGATATATCAGTAAAAAAAATTAATCCATACTTATTCAGAATTTTTTCCACTTATCAGAGTAACTCTGGACGCTCAGACCCAGCGCTTCTTGATGTCATCAATTTGACAGCAATTGCCATAAGGAGGCTCATCAAAATGGCTAAGAAAATAAATGCATTCAAGAATATGTGTCAGGATGATCAATTAGCACTGTTGAAAGGTGGTTGTACAGAAATGATGATACTAAGATCAGCACTAACATACGATCCTGACAAAGACACGTGGCAAATACCACATAGCCAGGAGAATATGTCAAAAATTCGAGTTGATGTATTGAAAGAAGCTAAGGGCAATCTTTATGCTGAACATGCTAAATTCGTGAGGACATTCGATTCAAGGTGGCGAGATGAAAATATTATATTAATTTTAAGTGCAATTGCATTATTCACACCCTACAGACAACGTGTAGTGCACAGTGATGTTATTAAATTAGAACAGGTAAATTATTTTATATTAAGTAGAGAATTTAGTTTAAAAAAAAAGCTTTCATCTCATGTTTTTCTTCTTAATTACAGAATTCTTATTATTATCTTCTGCGAAGATATTTGGAAAGTATCTATCCGGGATGTGAGGCAAAGTCAACATTTCTGAGATTAATTCAAAAAATATCTGAATTACACAGATTAAATAATGAAGTTGTTGGTGTTTATTTGAACGTTAATCCATCAAGTGTTGAGCCACTTTTGATTGAAATATTTGATTTGAAACATTGAAAAATAAATTTTATATAGAGAGAACTGGAAGAATTAGATTTCTCACCTATTAAAACATATTTCACGTTCAATTTTAGTGTAATGTAAGATAATTCAAATGAAACTTGTATAAATAGAGTTTAAGAATTCAGTTGAGAGGAGGATGAAGGAAAAAAGAGGCAGAAAAGTTGCATTGATGATTCATCATTTTTTGATGCTTTTCACGTTATTTATGCTTCTAATTATCGTCATATCAGTATCGTAATACTCATAGTTTCTATGATGAGGAACAATCACATAGATAAATAATACAAATGATTTAAAAATTAATTAACACTTGAATCATAGCTATTGATGCATACAAAAGTAAATCCAAAGAAAAATGAACAGGAACATTAGTAAGACAATAGTTTTCAAGAGAAAAGATGTGCATTGATCTCTACTATTCTGTCTCAATCTAATAAATTACGTGCCAGATGTGAGGGAGAAAAAAAGTGGAAATATTGTGATACAAATTATGCAAATATATTTTTTTTCAAGTAATTGAATAGTTCACAATTATTCCCCTTGTTACAATTATTAATTATTTATGGAATATCAAAAATCACATTACCTTGACTGATAAGATGACTATGGTCTCCAAAAAGTCCAGAGATGTTCGATGTGAGTCACTTTTTTTCCTGTCATTCATCAGATCTACTGGAGATTTTTTTGATTGTTAAAAAATTGAATTTTTCGATTTTTATTGTCAAGAACCTTTACCTGTTCTCGTTTTCATCATTCCATATGATACCAAGGCCCCAGAGTATGAGAAAAATGAAAATTGGTACAGCGAGAAAAAAGAAAATTGCTGATAAAAGCAAAACAATCAAATAACCAATGAAATTAAGAATTTTTAAAATAAACCAAAGAATCCAATCTCCTATCCACTTTATAGGAGTGAAGAGAAAGAACATTTTGAAATTTAAAAGTTTACATTATTGTTTGTTTATTTTTTAAGGTTCATTTTATTATTTCCATAATCGTAAAGTTTTAAAAAATAATTTCAACATTTAATTTTACATCTGAAAAACGTGAATATAAAAATATAAGAGTGCGTAACGATATTCAATTATTTATCGTCTCTATATAATTTTTCTTGTTTCAAAAAATATTGCCTTTTTAAATTCAATTACGAGAGCGAAACAGAAACAATCTCACAATAACTATCCACAGTTTCAGGAAAAGCTCAAATCGTCGGCACATTTTCACGTTTATAATGATAATATGCCTCTATATTTTTATCATGCGTTTTCACGAGACTCTCACACTTGATTTTTTCCCCAGCTGCATAACAAGCCCCAATCGCTGACGATGCAGTCAATCTATATAGTGTTAGTTCATCAACAATATTTGCTTCTTGTATTTCATTTGTGAATCCGTTTTTCATGTGATCCCATGATTTCCAGACTGAGCCGACGCAGATCACCTTGAGTCCACCTTTTCCAAGTTTCACATCCTGTTGAAGACAAAGAAGAATTCAGTAGTGCGATAGTGAAAGAGGAGAATGGAGAATTTATTAAGAGACCTTTCTTGTAGACAAGAAAGGTCTCTTGAAAATTGTCATCTGAATGAATTTCACAAAATCTATAAAAAAAGATATTCTTTCAGTAGCCAAAAAATGTTAAATAAAATTCTCACGTTGTGTGCCTTTGGCGCAAGTGCATTAATATGCTTTGCAAGCATTTGTCCAGCGGAGGTGAATAATGATAAGCACAATGGGTCATTGTTATCACAGCCTGTAGCCAATTCTTTAGTCAGCATTGCAAATTTACTCTTATCGAAATTACTATAAATATGTGGGAGCATTGCATTTCTATTTGGCACGTGAAAATACGTTCTCATGGCTGGCCAAACATAACTGATTGGATGTGGCGACTTGTTGAGACCATCCAGGTCATCAAAGACGTATTTGCAAGCTTTGTGAGCAATCCAATAAGCTGAAATATGTGATCCTTCATTAGTTGATTGAATTGAAAGAACTGCATCAAATTAAAAATGATGATTACCACCGCCTTCATCACCCATCATGTGCCCCCAGCCACCACAGCCATGGGTACTACCATCAGGATTAATGAGTAGTCCATTGCTACCAGTGCCAGCTATCAAAACAATTCCCCCATTGTCTGATCCAGTCTTGAGGCTTCCCATTGTATCAGAAGCAACCATGTAATCCTTGCTGGCAGTTGGAAAATTCGTTGCGAGAGTTTCAACGAGACGTTTATTCGTCTCTTCCTCCTCGCAGCCGCTCAAGCACAATCCCTGGATAAATAATTCAATGAATTTCATTAAATGCCTTCGAGTTAAAATTCTATGAATATATTTTATCGAATCTTTCTCTACTTTTTTATCATTTGATAACCTACTGTACAATCAAATGCCTGTGATTCAGGAATTCCAAGGGATCCTTTCGCTTCATTTATCATTCCATTTATTCTCTCAGCGGTCTCTTCCATCCCAAGAGACTGAAATTAATTTTTATTAACGATTAATGATCATTCTGGATGAATTGAGGAGGGAAGTGATAGAAGAAGAGCTGTAAATTTTGTCGTTGATTCATTTATGAATATCTCATGAAAATCATCAAGAGATCTATTTTGTAATACATGAAATTCTCTACAGAAAAGGTTTTTAAATGAATTTTCGTGAACCTTATAGCTTTTGGGATATTAATAAAATAAAGGAAGACGTTTGGATTTATCATACCCCTAATGAATTCTCTTCGATGACTCTAATATCTTTCTTTTCGTTGGAGAAAATAAATGGTCAATTACCCAGTGATTTGTGTGTGGTCCCTTTGTATGTGTCAACTGGTTCCCATTTCCATCCATCACAATCAGCGATGAATGAGTGCCTCCTCTTGAAGAATAACATGAGTACAAAAAAAATGAAGATAAAAGAGTTTATTTCTCTCATTTGAATCAGCGTTCAATTATTATGCAAATAATAGTTAAGAAATTATTGACCCAGTTTCATACGTGATAATTCTGTATTAAATCCATCATTTTCCGAACTGATAAGGGAAATGATGATTCCGATTTTTTTAGTATTGAAAATTATTACTTCCCAATTCTTAAAATTAAACCTTCACATACGGAAACAATTAAATCAATTTGTTCTTATCAATATTGAAGGAAAAAGTCAAGTTCATAAAATTGATAAGAAAGCGTAGATTGTATGAATTTATCACAGAAGCAATGAAATCATTTGGAAATGAGGTGTCAACAGCATGAAAATTAATTTTACCCTTCGATCCCACAAATCCGTATCTCATCCGCATGCTTCGAAGTTCCTTGTTTCTCTGAGGACATTGTCTTCCAGCTCTCTGAAGGAAAGAAAATCATTAATACTTCCTGCCGGAAAAGAATTACAGATAAGAAGATGAAGGAATGCGATTACTACTCTTCAATTTTTGGAAATATCTTGGAAACTAAGCGAGATAGGAAGATTTTTGTTATGACCGTTTTCGTAGCTTTGATTTTCCTCTACAGAAAAGCTTTCAATCAAAATTTTCCTGTCTCCCTTGCATTACGAGATATTTGTGAGAAACCAATAAAGTCCAGCTTTTTCATTCGGGTTACCTGTTTCCTGGTGAAAGAGTTTAAATTCTCCCAGGTCTCAATTCTGCTGTTCGTTTTGCGTAATTTCCCACCGTCTGGTGATTCAAGATTGTTTCATTGAAAATGTAATAACAATATTTCAATATAATTGAGAATAGACGAAATCGTTTCCCTCGACTAATGGAGAGGAATAAATTTGATAATTGGAGAATTACGATAGTTTCTCCATTAATGACTGCAAGTGTGAGTATTCAATGGGAAACGTCAGACCATATGACGCACTGACAGAGACTGATCCGGCACCGTTATTCCTCCAGTAAATATCACAAACTGAGGAGCCTCCAATTGAGTACCGCCATTTTGAAAAATTGAATTTCGTATCTCGAATTGAATAGCGCCAGAGCATGAAAACAGAAGCCAATTACCCAACTTTTTTTTTATGATAAGTTATTGATAATCGAATTGATTAGAACGTTTGTGAATCGTTGGCAGGTGATTGTTGTGCTGTTAAAATCGTTCAAGAGTTCATTGTTCAATTGTAAGTCAATAAAATGAAATGAGCATGAAGTTAGCCGGGAGCATTGTTAAAATTAATAATATTTCATTCTTCTTTTTATAATTTTGTGCCAAGTCGTATGTACTTTCCGGATATGTTCATTAAAACGTTTGAGAGTTAATGGTTTGATCATATACTAATAATTAAAATCGAAAGTGTTGGGTCTGGTGCATGCAGCCGATAAAGAAGAAAATCATGTATTTTTCTGATTGGAGGAGTATCATTATTGGTGGAGATGAGAATAAGGCCCGATTTAAAATTACCTAATACGTCAGGCTGGTACTCATTTCCATGGAAAATTCTGCGTTCTTTCCAAATATGCTCATGAAAATGAGCTCAAATCATTATTAGCAGATATGCAGGTGTGAGGCCCAAACCAAGATGGTCTGGTTTGTCAATAATACTGCACACATTGAACGACTTAGCACAATGGTAGATGTCAATGATATCAATGATATCACTGGTATCACTGGTATCAATGATATCAATGGTATCAATGATATCAATGGTATCAATGATATCAATGGTATCACTGGTATCAATGATATCAATGATATCGATGATGTCATTGATTTAATTGCCAAATCAGACCATCTTGGATTGGGCCTTATACCTGCATATCTGCTAATAATGATTTGAGCTAATTGTCATTAGCATATTTGGAAAGAGCGCAGAATTGTCCATGGAAATGAGTACCAGCCTGTTATATTAGGTGATTTCAAATTGGGCCTTATACTCGTATCTCTAGTGATAATGATACTCCTCCAAGCAGCAAAAAACATGATTTTATTCTTTATCGGCTGCATGCACGAGACCAAACACTTTCCCATTTTCATTATCAATATATAATCAAACCATTAACTCTCAAACGTTTTGATGAACATATCCAGAAAGTACAGACGATTTGGCACACAATTAAAAAAAGAAGAATGAAATATTATTAATTTTAACAATGCTCTTGGCTAACTTCATGCTCAATTCTATTTTATTGACTTACAATTAAACAATAAATTCTTAACCAGTCATAACTGTATTAAAATCACCTGCAAACGAATTGTAAACGTTTAAGTAATTGCTTCTATTGAAAATTTAAGAAAGTACAGCTAATTAGATACTGCTGCCTTTTTCAAACAAAATCTGATAAATTAAAAGCGTCTGGGCTATATTAATCAAAAAGTCGAACAGCATTTGATGAGTTGAGAGAGTCCGGACTATCTTAATCTGAAAATTCGAACAAAAGAATGTTCCTTGGAAAAAATCAATCGATTCTGTTTTCTTTTCTTTTCTTATTGAATAAGCTTGAAGTCAAACCACATAAAGACACAGAAGAAACGATCCGATACGTCTTGAGTTCTCCCACAAAAAAGGAAGCAATAGCATTTTATAATTATCTGTGTGTGATATCCTCTTTTTTTTTTGAGTCCTACTCTTGCTTCACTACATTATGTCAGGAACTGTTCTGGGGGACAATAAACTCAAACGATGTAAAGTAATAATGCAATCTTTAATGAATGTAACTCGCAAACCAATACAGATTAATGGACTGGATCTCGATTCATCCATACTCGCAAAAGTCTCAATGGTTTCAACTAAATGAAGAAAAGAAAGAAAAAAGAAAAAAAATTACTGAATAAATAATGGTAATAACAATGAGGAAACGCGAAACATAATATTAACATTTCAGATAAGGAATAATGTAAAAAATACATTTATGGCTGACTCGGCTCTCCATTGTACAAGATGTAAATCAAGCAATTAAATAAATGAAATGATTGAATAAGCTTAAAGTCACTCTTGGGACTTATTCCCTATTAATAGTTGTGGTTATAATGCATATTTAGATACATGTTCCGTTAATAATGAAATTTTTTTCATAATACTTTTTTCAAAGAATCATGGAGATGAACTAGGCCCCTAATATTTATGGCACAAAGTAAATAGTCTAGTCTAGTCTAGCCGAAGGTCATCTGATAATTATCACGTATGTTAGCTGACACAGTAGTTGATCGCTGAAGAGGAAAATAATAAGTGTTATCCTTACACACAGCACTTACACGGCTTTGTTTTTAAGACGAAGATAGATTTTCCGTGTTTTTACGAAGAAGACATATTCTAATCGTCCAATGAGGTTTCAGCACGTAAAATTTCAATAAAAAGTAACACTTACAAATTTGTATATAAACACACGTGGCTGTGATCATAGGTAAGATTTTTTAAAAATACCTATAATTAAACTTTTTTCAATATACATACTACATGCACTAAAATTATGTAATATTATATAGAAATTGATTTTCGAGGGTATTCACCTTAATTCAATCCCTACCTACTAAAAGTAATTATTCGTTGTTATAATTCCACAGGGATATCTACAAGGACTTCATCCGGAGAGTCAGCTTTGACTGCTTTCAACAGGATTTACCATCTCACTACTAAAGCGGGCATATCATTGGACTTTCAATTGAGTGAGTTGAATAAAATGAACGATTAATGAATCCAAATTTAGTGGTAATGCCGAAAAAAAAACCAAGAGAATTCAACTCGCGAATGAATAATTAATGAAGGTGCCATCATTACATGTAAGAGTTGGAGGATATATAATAATATTCTTCCAAATTTTTGTGCTTCGAAGACCTATTGTTTCCATGGAAGCTATATCCATTTTGTTTTCATTCTCTTCCATTGCTAAAGTATTGGATGTCCGTTGAATCCTAATTGAGTCTGAAAACCGATAATTTGTGAAGTTGATATGAAGATACACATTTAGTACTAAAATGCGTAATTTTCTGATCAGAGCGACTTATAAATTGTGGAGGAAACGAGTGAGTTATGAATACCAACTGCATTGGTGGTCCAACAACGGGCGGATTTTGCTATATTTGTGCCTGCAATACTACTTTTGGAGATCCGATGACTATATCCGATTCCCTCTGTGAAGGCATAACTGGCCCTGGATTACCCGCCCGCACCAGTTGGATCAACCAAACTACAATCACCCCATGTAAGTGAGAGTATCACGAATTTATTTCGTTAAAATGTGAATGATTATATCGTTCAGAATTGACAAGAGCATGATCAATTAATTCTTTTTTTTTATCATTTTAGTGGTTAATACTACTCTACTATGGGTCGTTCCTCAACAACTATACAGAGTTGACGACGGCTTCTGTTATCTATCAGCCATAGAGCCAGCTACTGGAAGAACGATGAAATGTTTTGCACACCGGTTTTAATGGAAATTTTAGTTTCAACTAGGCATCAGAAACTTCAAATTCATTCAATATATATGGGTGAACATAATGATAATAGCATAATAATAGCAAGCATAATATCTGTAAATTCTGTAATTGAAAATGAAATCTGAAGGAATTCAAATAAATTAAAACGAAGATAAATTGTTGTTCTCAATTATTATGTTATTGACTTACAATCAAACAATTAACTCTTAAACAGTCATAACTGTATTAAAATCACCTGCAAAAGAATTATAAACGTTTGTGTAATTGCTTCTATTAAAAATTCAATAAAGTGCAGCTAATTAGATACTGCTGCCTCTTTCAAATAAAATCTGATGAATTAAAAGCGCCTGGACTATATTAATCTGAAAGTCAAACAGTATTTGATGAATTGAAAGCGTCTGGATTATCTTAATCTGGAAATTTGAACAAAAAAATGTTACGTGGGAAGAATCAATCGATTCTGTTTTCATTTTTTTTCTTAGTGAATTGATTGAATAAGTTTGAAATCAAACCACATGAAGACACAGAAGAAACGATCCGATACGTTTGGAGTTCTCCCACAAAAAACGGAGCAATCGCATTTTATAACTATCTGTGTGTGATACCCTCTTTTTTTCTTGAGTCCTACTCTTGCTCCACTAGATTATGTCAGGAATCGTTCTGGGGGACAAGAAACTCAAAGGATGTAAAGTAATAATGCAATCTTCAATTAATGTAACTCGCAAACGAATACAGATTAATGAACCGGATCTCGATTCACTCATACTCGCAAGAGTCTCAATAATCAAGTACTCGGTAATGCCGAAAGAAGTTTAATTACGAAGTTTTTGTCTCGCTAATGCCGAAGGAAGGTCGGTGGTGGAAAATGGCCCAGGTTCGGACCTTATAATACATGATTCACATCCTGTAATTGTCATGTGTAGAATGATGTTTTTTTTTTTTTTTTTTATTGAAGGTAATTCGCTGTGATTCAATGAATCCCCAAATATCTCAAATAATTCTATGAACTCAAATGACTCAATTAACTCAAATAGTTCTACAACGCAATTACTTCAATAGCTCAATTAACTCAGATAATAATTCAGTGATTCGCAACGGTCTCCCAGAGCTCAATTCGCACAGTCTTCTTTCATATTCACTCTCTTTCAAATACGTTCTCTTGCTCGCACCTCTCTTCTTCAACTCCTCACCTACGACTCTCGCTCTTTCTGCTCAAAAACTCTCACACACATCTCACGCTCTTTCTCTTTTCACTTACTCTCTTTTTCCACACCGTTTCTCTTCTTCCTCATCCGCCAAAATTCTCCTCTTTCCTCTTTTCACGCGTCTTCACTCATACCTTCCTTGCCATACTCACTCATCCATACCTACACTCATCCTTCGTTCTTCTCTCTAACATGTGTAAAATTTACGAAAATGATTTGAAATGAATGAGGAAAAGAAAAAAAAAGAAAAATTACTGAATAAATAATGGTAATAACAATAAGGAAACGCGAAACATAACATTAACATCTAAGATGAGGAATAATGTAAAAAATACATATATGCTGACTCGATTCTCCATTGTACAAGATGTAAATCAAGCGATGGAATGATTGAATTGAATGAATAAGCTCGAAGTCACTCTCGGGACTGATTTGCTATTAATAGTTGTGGTTATAATGCATATTTAGATACATGTTCCGTTAATAATGAAATTTCTTCATTACATTTTTCTCAGAAAATCATGGAGGTGAACCAGGGCCCTAATATTTGTTGCATAAAGTAAATAGTCTAGTCTAGTCTACACTAGCCGAAGGTCATCTGATAATGATCGCGTATGTTTGCCGACACAGTAGTTAATCCCTGACGAGAAAAATAAAGAGAATTATCGAGAAGAATTATGATTACTCATAAAAATCTCGTATCACTGTGACATTGAGCTTTCCGAAAAACATATTGTCATCTTAGAAACAAAAAGGCGTAAGTGTTATCCTTATACACAGCACTTACGCTCCTTTGTTTTTAAGGCGACGATAGATTTTTCGGGTTTCTACGAAGAAGACATATTCTAATCGTCCAATGAGGTTCCAGCACATACAATTTTAATCAAAAATAACACTTAGAAATTTGTCTATAAACAGCCGGAATTTCATCAGAGCCCGAGTACAGAAGTCTAACCAGAGTTTGGCTTGTTTCGAAGTTCCTTGTTCCTCCGAGGAAATTGTATTCCAGCTCTCTGGAGTGGGAAAAATAATGAATAATTCCTGCCGGATAACTTTTTCATTCACGTTACCTGTTTCCTGGTGAAAGAGTTTGAATTCTCCCAGGCTCTGAATTCTGCTGGCCGTTTTGCGTTATGCCCCAGCGTCTTGTGATTCAAGATTTTTTCATTAAAGAAGTAATAACAATATTTCAATATAATTGAGAATAGAAGAAATTGTTTCCCTTCAATAATGGAGAGGAATAAATTTAATAATTGGAGAATTACGATAGTTTCTTCATTAATGACTCCAAGTGTGAGTATTCAATGGGGAACATCAGACCATGTGACGCACTGACAGAGACTGATCCGGCACCGTTATTCCTTTAGTAAATCTCGAAAACTGAAGGGCCTCGAATTGAGTACCGGAGTACTCATTAGTTCTAGTATCATTAATATCATTGATATCAATTATATCAATAGTATCAATGATGTCAATGCTATGGATCATAACAGAATAAAGCCTAAACGAACCTAAGGATAGAGTTCACGTGCCTTTTTTTGTCTCTTCCGTTAATTTGAACAGATTGAACGACTTTGCACAATCTTAGATATCATGGACATCATTAATATCATTGATATCATTGATACCATTGATATCATTTATATCATAGATACCATTGATATCATTGACATCATTAATATGATTGATATCATTGATACCATTGATACCATTGATATCAATGATCTTACTCATATCAATGATATCTGAGATTGTGCAAAGTTGCTCAATCTGTTTAGATTAACGGAAGAGAAAAAAAAGGTAAGTGAACTATATCCTTGGATTCGTTCAGGCTTTATTCTATGACCCATAGCATTGATATCATTGATACCATTGATACCATTGATTTCATTGATATCAACGATATCAATGATATCAATGATATCAATGGTATGGCTCATAGCAGAATAGAGCTATATTTAGCCTATATTTAGGATCAAATCAGTAGGATCTGTAAGAAGAACTCGAGAGGTAGAATAGACACATCTTAGTTTTGATATTTTATATTATGAGAAGTGGGAGAAATGAAGGAAAATATGGGAATAGTTTTTTTCCGATGATTCCATTGGAAAACTACGGAAATCATGTGTCAGAATTCATTTTTCTTATTATCATTTTAAAAATTAAATAAAATTAAACTGATGGTCAATAATTGAGAACAACAATTTATTTTCGTTTTAATTTATTTAAATTCCTTCAGATTTCATTTTCAATTACAGAATTTACAGCTATTATGCTTGTGTATTATCATTATGTTCACCCAGATATATTGAATGAATTAAAAGTTTCTGATGCCTAGTTAAAACTAAAATTTCTATTAAAACCGGTGTGCAAAACATTTCATCGTTCTTCCAGTATCTGGGTCTATTGTTGAACGATAACAGAAGCCGTCGTCAACACTGTATAGTTGTTGAGAAACGACCCATAGTAGAGTAGTATTAACCACTAAAATGATAAAAAAGGATTCATTAATCATGCTCTGGTCAAACCTGAACGATATAATCAGTCACATCTAAACGAAATAAATTCCTGATACTCTCACTTACATGGGGTGATTGTCGGTTGTGTAAATTTATTCATAGCTGAATTATCATGTGAATTTTTCAGTAATGATATTTCTGGTATTAAGGGAGATAGAAATTTTTTTGTCATGACTTTCATGATAGATCTAATTTTTCTCAATAAAAAAGATGTTAATGAAAATTTCTCTATCTCGTTTCGATTCTGAGTTATTAGATTCTGGGTTATAATGTATATTTAGATACATTTTCCGTTACTAATTATATTTTTCCATTACTTTTTTTTTTTTTAAATCATGGAGGTGAATCAGAGACCTAATATTTATTGCACAAAGTAAATAGTCTAGTCTAGTCTAGCTGAAGGTCATCTGATAATTATCACGTGTGTTAGCCGACACAGTAGTTAATCCCTGACAAGAAAAATAAGGAGAATTATTGAGAAGAATTATGATTACTCGTAAAAATTTCGTATCACTGTGACATTGAGCTGCCTGAAAAACGTATCGTCACCTTAGAAACAAAAAGGCGTAGGTGCTACCTTTATAAACAGCACTTAAGCCCCCTTGTTTTTAAGGTGACGATAGGTTTTCTGTATTTCTACGAAGAAGGGATATTCCAATCGTCCAATGAAGTTCCAGCACGTACAATGTCATAAAAAAACTACACTTCAAAATTTGTATATAAACAGCCGGAATTACATGAGAGCCCAAGTACGAAAGTCTAACGTGTCCAACTTCGTCGCAAGTGATAGATAACGATATTGCCATGATTTTTAAACTTTTAATTTTGACCGTGGCTGTGATGATAGGTAAGATTATTTTAAAATAGCTATAATTAAACTTTCTTCAATATACATACCACATGGACTACAATTGTGCGATATTATAAAGGAATTGATTTTTGAGGGTATCCACCTTGATTCAATCCCTACGTACTAAAAGTAATTATTCGTTGTTATAATTCCACAGGGATATCTACAAGGACTTCATCCGGAGAGTCAGCTTTGACTGCTCTCAACAGGATTTACCATCTCACTACTAAAGCGGGCATATCACTGGACTTTGAATTGAGTGAGTTCAATAGAATTAACTATTAATGAATCCAACTGTAGTGGTAATACCGAAAAAAAACAAGAGGATTCAACTCGTGAATGAAGAATTGATGAAGGTGACATAATTACATATAAGAGTTGGAGGATATATAATAATACTCTTCCAAATTTCTGTGCTTCGGAGACCAATTGTTTCAATGGAAGCTTCATCCATTTCGTTTTCAATCTCTTCCATTGCTGAAGTATCACATGTCCATTGAATCCTACTTGAGTCTGAAAAAAGAAAATTTGTGAAGTTAATCTGAAGATACACATTCAGTACTAAAATACGTAATTTTCTGATTAGAGCGGTACATAAATTGTGGAGGAAACGAATCAGTTATCAATACCAACTGCAATACTGACGCTACATCAAAGGATTATTGCTATCTTTGTGTCTGCAATACTACTATTCCTACAGATGCATCGCTTCCACTCGATCCCCTCTGTCACCGCATAGACAAGCCGACTGCCAGCACCACTTGGACCAACCAAACCACAATCACCCCATGTAAGTGAGAGTATCACGAATTTATTTCGTTTAAATGTGAATGATTATATCGTTCAGAATCGACAAGAGCATGATTAATTGATTTTTTTTTATCATCTTAGTGGTTAATACTACTCTACTATGGGTCGTGCCTCAACAACTATATAGTGTTGACGACGGCTTCTGTTATCTATCAGCCATAGAGCCAAATACTGGAAGAACGATGAAATGTTTTGCACATCGGTTTTAATGGAAATTTTAGTTTGAACTAGGCTTCAGAAACGTCAAATTCATTCAATATATCTGGGTGAACATAATGATAAAAGCAAGCATAATATCTGTGAATTCTGTAATTGAAAATGAAATCTGAAGAAATTCAAATAAATTAAAACGAAGATAAATTGTTGTTCTCAATTATTGACCATCAGTTTAATTCTATCGAATTTTTGAAATAGTAAAAATGAATTCTGACACATGATTTCCGTAGTTTTCCAATGGAATCATCGAAAAACACTATTTTCTATATTTCTTTTCTTTTCTCCCACTTTTCATAATATAAAATATCAAAACTAAGATGTGCCTATTCTACCTCTCGAGTTCTTTTTACTGCACTTTTCTCTATATTGTTCTTCATCGATATTTCAATTTGATTCTAAACTTCGTTATTTGTTGAAAAATGCTTCGAACATAGCTAAACATGTGCTGTGTTTTTTTTAAAAAAAAGCTCAGTCATGTGAAAGCGTGGGAAAATGGGCATATTCAATGGGTATGAGTATTCAATGGGAAACGTCAGACCATATGATGCACTAACGGAGACTGATCCGGCAACGTTATTCCTCCAGTAAATATCGCAAACTGAGGAGCCTCTAATTGAGTACTGCCATTATGTAAAATTGAATTTCGTATCTCGAATTAAATAGCGCCAGGTCATGAAAGCAGAAACCAATTATCCAACTTTTTTTTTAATGATAAGTTATTCATAATCCAATTGTCTAGAACGTTTACAAATCTTTCCTAAGTGTTTGTAGTACTGTTAAAATCGTTTAGGAGTTAATTGTCTAATTGTAAGTCGATAAAATAAAATGAGCATGAAGTTAGCCGGGAGAATTGTTAAAATTAATAATATTTCATTCTTCTTTTTATAATTTTGTGCCAAATCTTAAGTACTTCCTGGATACGTTCATTGAAACGTTTGAGAGTTAATGGTTTAATTATATATTAATCATTCAAATCGGAAAGAGTTGGGTCTGTCCCTCTGGCGGCCGTTGGCGGAGTTGTTAACAGGGCAGTTTATCATTTAATTATCATTAAATAATTGAACGGAAGTTGGCCAACTTCCGTTGGCAATTATACAATTGCTTGTGATTTGTTTGGAGATGATTGTTAAATAGTTTTTATTGTTTATCGAGTTCATTGTTCAATTATTGTTAAATAAATAGCAGTGCGCATGCGCTGCTAACAAATTCACCAACGGCCACCAGAGGACCCAACACTTTCCGATTTCTAATGAACATATCCAGAAAGCACATACGATTTGACACAAAATTAAAAAAAGAAGAATGAAATATTATTAATTTTAACAATGCTCCCGGCTAACTTCATGCTCGATTTTATTTTATTGACTTACAATTAAGCAATCAACTCTTAAGTAGTCATAACTGTATTAAAATCACCTACAAACGAATTATAAACTTTTGGGTAATTGCTTCTATTAAAAATGTAATAAAGTACAGCTAATTGGATATTTCTGCCTTTTTCAAACGAAATTTAATGAATCAAAAGCGTCCGGACTATATTAATCTAAAAGTCAAATAGTATTTGATGAATTGAAATCGTCCGGATTATCTTAATCTGAAAATTCGAACAAAAAAATGTTCCTTGGTACGTCGATACGTCTTGAGTTCTCCTACAAAAAAGGAAGAAATAGTATTTTATAATTATCTATGTGAAACTTACAAAAATGCTTTCAACTGGATGAAGAAAAAAATAAAAATAAAAATAAAAAGAAAATTACTAAATAAATAATGGTAAAAACAATAAGGAAACGCGAAACATAACATTAACATTTAAGATAGGAAATAATGTAAAAAAAAACATGTATGGTTGCCTCGACTCTCCATTGTTTAAGATGTAAATCAAGCAATGGAATAAATGGAATGAATAATAGTTGTGGTTATAATGCATATTTAGATACATTTTCCCTTAATAATGATATTTTTTCATTACACTTTTTTCAGAAAATCATGGAGGTGAATCAGGGCCCTGATATTTATTGCACAAAGTAAATAGTCTAGTCTAGTCTAGCCGAAGGTCATCTGATAATTATCACGTGTGTTACCCGACACAGTAGTTGATCGCTGAAGAGAAAAATAATGAGAATTATCGAGAAGAATTATGATTACTCATAAAAATCTCGCATCACTGTGACCTGGAGCTTCCCGAAAAACATATCGCCACTTTAGAAACAAGAAGGCGTAAGTGTTACCCTTACACACAGCACTTACACGGCTTTGTTTTTAAGACGAAGATAGATTTTCCGTGTTTTTACGAAGAAGACATATTCTAATTGTCCAATGAGGTTTCAGCACGTACAATTTCAATAAAAAGTAACACTTACAAATTTGTATATAAACACCCGGATTTTCATGAGAGCCCAAGTACGGATGTCTAATCAGAGTCTAACGTATGTAACTTTGTCGCAAGTGATAGATTACGATCTTACCATGATTTTCAAACTTTTAATTTTGACAGTGGCTGTGATGATAGGTAAGATTTTTTCAAAATAGCTATGATTCAATTTTCTTCAATATACATACCACATGCACTAAAATTATGCGATATTACATAGAAATTGATATTTAAGGGTATTCACCTTTCTTTAATCCTTACTTACTAAAAGTAATCATTCTTTGATATAATTCCACAGGGATATCTATAACGACTTCATCCGGAGAGTCAGCTTTGACTGCTTTCAACAGGATTTACAATCTCACTGCTAAAGCAGGCATATCACTGGACTTTCGATTGAGTGAGTTGAATAGAATGAACCATTAATGAATTCAAATGTAATGGTAATGCCAAAAAAAGAGGGTTCAACTCGTGAATGAAGCATTCATGAAGGTGTCATCATTACATATAAGAGGTGGAGAATATAGAAATAATACTCTTCCGAATTTTTGTGCTTCGAAGACCAATTGTTTCAATGGAAACTTCATCCATTCTGTTTCAATTTTCTTCCATTGCTGAAGTAGCAAATGTCCATTGAATCCTAATTGAGTCTGAAAACAGAAAATTTGTGAAGTTGATAGGAAGATACACATTCAGTACTAAAATCCGTAATTTTCTGATCAGGTCGACTTATAAATTGTGGAGGAAACGAGTCAGTTATCAATACTGGCTGCGTTGATGATTCTCCAATGGCGTATGGATCTTGCTATCTTTGTGTTTGCAATGCTACTATTCCTAAGGATCCGGCTGTGGACGATTACCGCTGTATCTTTATAGATAATCCCGGATTACCCGCCAACACCAGTTGGATCAACCAAACTACAATCACTCCATGTAAGTGAGAGTATTAGGAATTCATTTCGTTTAAATTTGAATGATTATATTGTTCAGATTTGACAAGAGCATGATTAGTGAATTCTTTTTTATCATTTTAGTGGTTAATACTATTCTACTATGGGTCGTGCCTCAACAACTATATAGTGTTGACGACGGCTTCTGTTATCTATCAGCAATAGAGCCAGATACTGGAAGAACGATGGAATGTTTTGCACACCGATTTTAATGGAAATTTTAGTTTCAACTAGGCGTCACAAACTTCAAATTCATTCAATATATGTGGGTGAACATAATGATAATACACAAGCATAATAGCTGTGAATTCTGTAATTGAAAATAAAATCTGAAGGAATTCAAATAAATTGGAACGAAGATAAATTGTTCTCAATTATTGACCATCAGTTCAATTTGATTGAATTTTTTAAATGATAATGAAAAAAAATGAATTCTGACACATGATTTCCGTAGTTTTCCAATGGAATCATCGAGAAAAAAACTATTTCCTATATTTTCCTCCATTTCTCCCCCCTTCCATAATATAAAACATCAAAACAGATGTGTCTATTTTAGCTCTCGAGTTCTTTTTACTGCACTTTCCTCTGTATTATTTTCTATCGATATTTCAATTTGATTCTAAACTTTGTTATTTGTTAAAAAATGCTTCGGATATAGAGAAAAATGTTCTGTGTTTTTTTTAAAAAAAAAGCTCAGTCTTGTGAAAGCGTGGGAAAATGTTATGAATATCAGTCGGTAAAAAGCTATCGTGTACCCTTCATTATCAACAGGTCACACATGAAGTTAGCAGCAGATTAATTTGACGTATGCACTTTGAAGTTGTCCACAAAAACTCATATACTACTCGAACACATACATATTATATTTCCTAAATTTGTATCTGTTTTTCATCAGACGTGGACTTTTTTGAATGGTCGTAGTTCCATCACATCATTTCTGCTCATCAGAAACATCATAAACCTCTTGAGAAATAATGAATGATAAAAATTCATAAAATTAACAATTAAATATTGGATTTAATCTTTTAATTCATTTCCACACTCCAATAAATTATTTAATCAAGTAAATAACCAGTTATGAACGTATTTACTCGCAATTCGGAGCGCCGAATAATACGTGAAGGTAAATAATTAACTTTCAATAATTAAATAATAGTTAAATTGAATTATCGATAATAAGATTGTATTAATCGACAATACAATTAGCCACTGAAATATCCCATTACCAATTGAATACAATGAACTCTTGCCTTGCCATGAAACCGGGAGAACATTGGTTAAAGCAAGGTGGTTCATAATTCAATGGCAAATTCATAAAACGAAATAATACAATTTTCTTCGATTATTCAACACTCTTGAAACTTGAAAGAATTCATCAAGAAAATGACATTCTTCACGAAAAAGGTCTTAATGTGAAGCCCCCTAAATAATCTCATTTCCCATGTATTCCACAAAAATCATAATTGACGTAATATTTTCTTTTGATCCAATAGATGATGATCAAACGATTAATTCTATTATCCGCAATCCTGGCATTAACTCAAGCTATACAACACTACCAGAAGAAGGATCTCATTGCCCTAAAAGAAGAGGCAAAAGCAATGTTTGATCATGCCTACAATGCCTACCTGAAATACGCCTATCCCTACGATGAATTACGTTCTCTGAGCTGCGATGGTTTCGACACATGGGGCAGTTTCTCTCTAACACTCATCGATGCACTTGACACACTCGCTGTTATTGGTAATTACACTGAATTCCAGCGAGTAGCTGGCATAATATCATCTCGTGTCAATTTTGAGGCTGACATTAATGTATCAGTATTTGAAACGAATATACGTGTAGTTGGTGGTCTTCTGTCAGCTCATTTACTGTCTAGGAAAGCCGGGGTTAGACTGGAACCTGGCTGGCCATGCAATGGCCCATTACTGCGCCTGGCCGAGGACATGGCGAAACGTTTATTAGCTGCATTTGATACTCCAACTGGTATGCCATATGGCACAGTAAACCTGAAATACGGTGTGCCAGACGGTGAGACAAGTATAACATGTACAGCGGGTATTGGTACATTTATCCTTGAATTTGGTACATTATCACGTTTAACTGGTGATCCAATTTACGAGGAGGTTGCATTAAATGCAATTAAAGCATTGCATCATTACAGATCGAAAATTGGATTAGTTGGTAATCATATTGACGTACTGACTGGCCATTGGACAGCAACTGATTCGGGGATTGGTGCAGGAGTTGATTCTTACTTTGAGTATCTAGCAAAGGGCACTTTGTTACTGCAAGATCCATACTTGGCTCATATATTTCACGAGCACAAAGCGGCAATAGAGAAGTACTTGAGGAGGGAGGATTGGCATCTTTGGGTTTCTATGAATGAGGGACAAGTGACGTTACCAGTTTTTCAATCATTGGATGCATATTGGCCTGGGGTTTTGAGTTTGATTGGGGAAATTGATGATGCTATGAAATCATTGCACAATTATCATCGTGTTTGGAAACAATTTGGTTTTACACCAGAATTTTATAATATTGCACAAGGTGAAGCTGGTAATAATCGTGAGAGTTATCCGCTCAGGCCAGAATTAATTGAATCAGTTATGTATCTTTATAGAGCAACTAGGGATCCATTTTTGTTGCAAGTTGGTGTTGATGTTTTGAGAAGTCTTCAGCACAGTGCTAGAACTACGTGCGGTTATGCAACGATTAAAGATGTTAGAGATCACAGAAAGGCGGATAGAATGGAATCATTTTTCTTAGCTGAAACAACAAAGTATCTTTATTTACTATTTGATACGGATAATTTCATACATAATAATGGACAGACTGGTTCTATTGTTGATACGCAGTGGGGAAAGTGTATTGTTGATGCTGGTGGCTATATTTTTAATACTGAAGCACATCCAATTGACCCTGGGGCATTGAGCTGTTGTAGGCCAATTAAAAGTTTATTTAATGATAAAAAATCAGTTTTTAGAAAATTTGTACCTGAGAATATCGAAAATCAGAATTCTGGGCATATTCAAGGGGATAATTATGAATTTGAGATTAATAAATTGGCAGATATTAAATTGAAAGAAGAAGAGGAAGAACAGAGTAAAAGGAATTCTGATGGAATTGTTGATGAAAAAATAACTGTTGATTCTTATAGTAATAATGAGAATAACAACGATGATAATTATGAAGATTCTATTATTATTGAAGATGTTGATGAGGCAATTGAGGATAATAATGATTCCAAGGATAATACCAAAGGTTCAACTTCAAAAAATATGACAAGAGCATCAGTTAATCGCGATGAAAGAAGAAATACATTTGTACCTCAACAATTACTTGAAAAAATACGTAGGCTCAATTTGTATCCAAGAAATGTAACTGTTGGTAATGATTATCAATTGTTATCGTGTCCAGCTCAGCCATTTCTTCAAAGAATTTCAATTATGGGTGAATTCTTTTGACCAGTTTGATAAGAAGAACTAGTGGAACGAGATGAATCAATTTTCATTTGAGTTTTTGCGAAATGTCTCAGGAACTAAAAGAAATACAACAAATCTTACAAAAATATCTACGAAAATATCTGTATCTCTTTCGGATTCCAAGATATTTCCAAAAACTGTGAAAGAACAAAATGCTTTAGTTTTTCATCTTCAGTACTGAATAATTTATTCTCTTATTATAAAAAAATAATAATAATAATTAAAAGTGAACTCAAGTGTCCTAAAATGTTCCTGAAGACTGTGATGAAGAGAACCTCAATAATTCCATCATGGAGATATTATTTATTAATTTATAATTAATGTCAGTGCAATTTTCAATGGTGAGAAAAGTTTAAAAAATAAATAGAGACAGACGTTAATGTCAATATTAGTAAATTTGCGTGTATGTGTGTGTTTAAAAAAATAGAATCAATTTGAATGAAAAATTTGTTTAAAGTTTAGATGAGAGAAAGAATTGTAAGAATATTTTCAGAAATTCTATAGAAAAATTTATATATGAATAATAAAAAATAATTTCAATTGTAAAATTATGAGATTAAACATTCCTCTATTCTTTCGCCTTTTGAAAAAAAATCATAGTCGATACTACAGATTACTCCACAAAAACAGATGATAATGACGTCACTTGTCAAGTCTGCGCAGCTTCAATGATATTAAAGAGCACTACAATTCTTCAGCCACCCACGCTAGCACACTTGTAACAACTATGCATTATTGATATCGTATCCATACATACACTCAGTATGCAATATAATACATATGAAACTAGTATTACGGATTATTTCATTGAAATTATTTGAATCATTCGCTGCTGACGTGAGTTACTGACCAGAGTCAAGTGTCTTGCTCCAAATGTATCATCGGTGTTGTATTATTTCTGCTCTATTAAATTGAGATAAATTCAGTGACTTAATTCATAGAGAACGAATAATTTGAGACAATTGTTTGTTAAAGAATTTCATTAACAAATGATTCCCAATAATCAACGGCCAACTGCTAGTAATTATCAATTGTTTGACGAGGACTCACGCGGGAATTATGGACATGCGACGACAAGTCCCAGTGAGTTACCTTTTTTAAAGGATCAAAATTAAATAATTTTCGTCTTTAAATTTTTTCTCGTTGTTTGTGAATTTTTATTCTCTTTTCACAGCCTTAGTGTTACGACATATCCTTCCTGCCTGTAATTCAACTCCTCGCATTTACACACACATTTATTATTTCTTCTATAATGCTTTATTTAATCATATTAATTACCTCCTTTATGTATGGATTATGCAATAGTTTTTAGTGCACAAATACATCTCGTAGTTATGCTAATTTCATTGTTTACGTGAATTCAATTACTCGTGCATCTGGATATTCAGAGCAATATATTAATTGAATCATTAATGTATTCAAAGTTGATGATTTTTATTTCAGAATTTGGCTCTTTTTTCACCTCGAATTCGATTATTACACACTAATGAATCCCACGAATGTCAAGATACTCACGTTACTATTTACTCAAGATAAAGAGAGAAATGAGATTTTTTTCGTTTATTCAAAGATAGCTAATCGTGTGATGTGTAACAGTTTATTTTTACGGTGATGGTAATTTTTTTAGATTAATTAACTGAAGTTCTTTCGATTATTTTCTTCCATTAAATTAGCACACGCTTCGGTGGAATAACTTGTGCATGCTTCTTGTGTCTTTTCTTTCTTTGTTTTCAATCTCTTTTTCTAGAATATGGATCTATGTTGTCTTGCGCTTCCTCAGGCAGCCGTTTAAGAATGTCACCGAGAGAGGATGCGACTTCACCAAATGAATTGAGCCAGAGAACCCAATCACGTAGTTTTGATGGCGATGATTTGACGGAGAGTGCTGCATTCGCCAGGCAAAATGTACTCATGGATGCTGATATGCATTGGGAGATGAATTATCATGAGGCTGCTATTTTTTTGGAGGTAATTTTCCCAATTGTTTGCCGTATTTTTATTACTCAATTTATCAGAAATTTATTAAAATTTAATTATCAACAGGAAGGAAGAAACAATGAAAAATTTGATTCCCATCCACGACATCCAGAAGATTTACCTGCTTATCTGCTAGTTCATAACAGCTGGTACTATGGCCTTGATCTTCTCACATCATTAATACTTTTGGCATTAGCATTCGTTGAAGAGCCAGCAGTGCCTCTCTTCCAGGTACTTTAAATTCACGTAATACTCTAAACTTTATGATTACAAATGAAATAATATTGATTTTTTCTCGCCCACCATCAGTTGCCAGTCTGGGCACATGGATCCATTGAACTCCTCGCATTAATTACGATTGGCGTTGAATTGGCACTTAAATTACGATGGATTGGCTGGGGAACAATTTTGAAGCACAAGAGAACAATGCTGAAGGTAAGAAATCAGTGAATAAATAAAATTTTCTATCTACAAATTATCATTCTTTATTATTTATTCAGCTGCAGAATCTACTACAGCATTAAGCTCTCTCTATAACATTCAGATTTAATTTTATTATTATCATTATGTTACCATTCCGTGAAGCAGACGCTGTTAAGAGGGATTCTGAGCACGATACCAGAGTAATCCAGATGAGTTTGGATATAAACTTATTATGCATGTGATATCCATTGAGGTCACTTTATTCGAACGTTTTGTAATTATATGACATTGCATTTTTTGTTTGTCTATTAAAAAAAAATGTGAATTAATCCAGATTTGAGTTGAGTGTTGAGGTATCTCTGAAAGGTATCTCTTAAAAAAGGGTCTTTTGGTAAATTCTTTCAGACCTAACTGTTTCAGAGACATGTGGAAAATAATTGACACGCACTTTATCGAAAGCTCAACTTTTTTAAGAACTTTCTGAATGCCCATTTGTCTTTTTCAGTGCATAACCCTGGGGATAATGTTCCTAGAAGCAATTACAGTTCTCATACGTCAATCATCGCATGTACGTGTGACACGTGCACTGAGGCCAATTTTTCTCGTTGATACTAAGTACTGTGGTGGTGTTAGAAGATTCATCCGACAGATACTGCAAACATTACCACCGATTCTTGATATGCTTGGTCTCTTGTTGTTCTTCATAATTACGTACATGGTACTTGGTTACTACATGTTTTCTGCGAGTAATCGGAATTTTGGGACACTGCAGGACAGTTTCGTCAGTCTGTTTGTGCTTCTGACGACAGCAAAGTGAGTTGAGATAAATTATTTATTCCAATTACTGTAAGAAACATGAGAAATATTCACTGACAATTAATTTTTTAATTGACATAATTGATTCACAGTTTTCCGGATGTAATGATGCCATCATACTCACGTAGCAAGTGGTATGCAATTTACTTCGTAACGTATCTCTGTACAATGCTTTACGTTATGATGAATTTGATGTTAGCAGTTGTTAATGAAACATTTACATCAGCGGAACGTGATAAATTTAAAAAATTATTTTTACACAAAAGACGTGCATGCCAGCATGCATTTAAATTACTTGTATCAAAACAGAATCCCGATAAAATGAGATTTCGACAATTCGAAGGATTGATGCGTTATTATGCACCGAATAAAAGTACACTCGATGTTATACTTATGTTTCGGCATATGAATTCATCGGGAAGTGGTGCATTGAGCTGTGAGGAATTTTTAACAGTTTATGATGTGACAACATTACAATGGGAGCCACAATTCACTGGTATACCATGGTATCATGCAGCTTGGCAGCCACTACAGATGCTTTGTACTGGTGCCAATGCAGCTATCATGTGGCCGTACTTTGAGACTGTAGTTTATTCTATGATAATTGGCAATGGAGTTGCTATGATTGTTAGATTATTCCAATCGAATGAGGATCTTATAGAATCAGCCCATAGATTTGCTGCTTGTTGGGACACTCTCCTATTTGGTGCAAGTGAGTAAATTATTCAGGCATTTCATTATTTCCATTCCTCAATTCTCGTTGAAAGTATAATGGAAATTTTTCGTTAGCTTTTTAAGACATTTGATTAATTCAGTTATTTCCTTCTAGTTTTCGTTACTGAAGCATTGATAAAAGTACTTGGATTGGGAATGAGACGATATCTGAGCTCTGGTTGGAATCTCTTTGATCTTGGGGCATCAATAATGTCGCTCGTTGCTGCATGTGGACTTACTTTGTTCCCTGGGGCAATGGTCTTGGTGATATTCCGGCCTCTACGCTTATTGAGATTATTTAAAATAAAAAAAAGATACAGAGATGTGTTTGGAACACTTGTTATATTATCGCCATTAATGTGTTCCACTGCTATTGTTATGCTGATATTGTATTACTTCTTTGCGATTATCGGAATGGAAATGTTTGCTGGTTACGATATGAGGAATTGTTGTGTGTAAGTATAGAATCTTTGTGTTAGTTGAGTGATGAGGGGATTTTATTTAATTTTTAAAATGCAAAAAATAATTATTAAATTATCATGTTTTATCAACAGGAACACAACAGTTGAAGATTTTTACAAATATTCAGCAAATGGTAGCACAGCACTTGGCTACTATTATCTAAACACATTCGACAATCTGATGGCAAGCAGTATGACACTATTTGAATTAACAGTAGTGAATAATTGGTTTATACTAATGCATGCATATGCATTCACTGTTGGCCATTACACAAGAGTGTATTTCATGATTTTCTATCTCGTTACTATGATTGTGCTTACCATTGTTGTGTCGAGCTTCCTGGAGGCCTTCAGATTTCGTATTCAGTACAAGAAATCAACGTCGAAACGTGATGAAGAGAAAATGCTGCACGAGGAAGTTGAACTGAAATGGGATGAGTTGCAATCGATTGTTCAAGATTTTCAATTGTTGGAGCAGCTGAGAGGAGTTCTTGTTGTGGGGGTAAGTTTTTTGGCAAATAATTTGGGTATACATTCAAGGGTTACATTGAGTATGATAATGAATGGAAAAAATTGAAAAATAATTTTCAGAGCACTACTACATACATCGGATCACGACCAAGAACTAGAGAAGTTCTTCAACGAAGAATGTACACTCACGAAATCTTTGAATGGTTAAACGAGGCAAAACTTGAGGAAAAAGATAGTGGTCCTGTGACAACGAGTTTCGATGAAATTGGAATCGAAGATGGTGATATTGATCCAGAACAAATTATCTTAAGTCGTGAGCGTTCATTACATCATCGTAATGGTGTAACAACTAGCCCAATGTAATTATTACATTGCTGAATTAATTTACTTTTCTTTCGAGAAAACTTAAAAAACTGAAGTAGAGAATCATTTTGATGTTTGATACGTTTTCTACGTAAATTTAATTTCAATTATCTGAATCATCTGGAGACTAATCGAGGAATTATTCTCATTATTCCTCCATTGAAGAAGAGGATTAACGTAATTTTAAGTGCAATTTTAATGTGAGATGGAAGATAACGTATTAAGAGATTATTTATTAACTAGTCTATTAACTGAATTTTGTGATTATTTGTGAATATTGCGAACGAAGAAATTCCATTAATTTAAATTTTCATCAGACGATTGCATTTCATGAACGATACATTCTCATCATTCTTTGTATCAACAAAAAAATTATTTCTTCAATTAAATAAGTTAACTTGATTGACTTAATTGTGAAGAAACTCATTCCATTAATATTTTTTGTTTAAATCTTAGCTTCTAAATGTTTTTATTTATTGACATATACTTTTAAAAAACCATTCAATTAATTGAAAACTAAAGAATTTGTTGTTGTCGTTAATACCACTGAAATTTGTTTTGTAAATAACAATCTAATAATTATTGTTCATAAAGTATTTATCCTAGGCTTAATCGTGGTATAAAAATAATTGTCATAAACCTTGTATAGATTTTATATTAGAATAAAAAAAGTAGTTATTAATAATGAGCAATTTCCTCCAGATTATGGAGTATCCCAAAAGAAGAGGAAAAAAAGAAACAGAAGAAAGAAATGCAAAAACTCAATTAAAAAATAGATTCAAGTTCATTTAATTTTCCAAATTTATTGATACCCACTATTTTGGATACAAAAGAAAATCCATAATTAATTTTGTCATTCAATCGTGTAGATAAATTGAATGTACCACCATCTCTTTCCCCACCCAGATTTGTAAAAAATCATTTAAACAAATATCAAATAATAGAAAGATTCAATTCCATAGTGACTTGAATGTTGATAATTAATTGTGAGTTATTTAACTAAATAAATAATTTATAATAATAATTAATTGTGGATTTGTACGCCCATACCACCGAGATTCGTTAATGTCACGAGATAGCCATTAGCAATGAGTTTCTTTGTTATACTTGTTATAGTTTCTGTTGGTGTTTCTGGTAAAAGTAATATGTAAGCATAACCACCACCTCCGGCGCCGGTTAATTTAGCAGCTAATCCATAGTTCTTAGCCTCCGCACAAATTCTGTCCAGTGAAGGATGTGATACTTGACAAGTTGCTAATAATCCTTGATTAACTTCGATCAGGGTCTGAAAGAGGAACAGAGGTTGTACTCTTCTTTGTCTCCATAAAAAAAGTGAGCACAGAATTTTGTTAATTAAGTAAATCTTACCATCAACTGCTGATAAGCATCTTGAATTGCGTCCGATGTTTCATAAGGGAGATTCCTCAAATTTTTGATGACCTCGAGGGCTTCCTTCGATACACTATCAATAGCCCCGAGAATTGGAATGAAAACATTTGGATAACGTTTCTTCAGATCAGCCAATTTTTCAATGAGTGCTTTAGTACTTCTTTGGACTCTAGTATCAACCAGAAGTACCCTCATACTCTTGACGCCGAATATTGGCTCCAATTTTTCACCACTCATGAATTCGATGATTGAACCATAAGTGCATACAGAATTATCAATACCAGATGGTTTGCCATGCATTATTTTTTCACAATTCAATGCAAATTCTGAGATTCTTTTGAGTTGGTTTTCATCAATAATTGATGGCTGATGCTTTTGTAAATTGGATAAATGCAGAAAACAAGTTGCAATACAAACTGCAAATGATGCAGAGCTGCCGAGACCAGATGAAACAGCTAGAGCTGTGTCTATGATAACTCTGAATGGTTTTATCGTTAATTTTTCAACTTGTGTTATTGACATTAATAAGTAAAAAAATGCCTCGAGTGCTAATTTCTGTTGTAAATTAGTGTATCCAATTTTTTCAATGAAGCCTTGGATATAAATATAAAAATTCTCATGATTGTCAATGTAATTTGGACAATTATCGTTCATGAAATATTCGTAAATTTGATGAATTGGTATATTCAATTGTAAGCGTATTTTTGGCATTGATATCGATAATATTTGTTCATTCATATCAAGCTCATTAAATTCAAGTGTTGTTCTCAAGTCTAGACTCGCTGCAACTGCTGTTTTACCATAGACAACAGCATGCTCACCGTACAGTATTATTTTTCCTGGTGCTGACACTTTGAACTCCATCGTTAAAATTGAATTTAATAATTTTTTATGAGGTCACAAATGTGCATAGGATTGCTCGAAGGGAAAAAAAAGAGTTGGCTTAATCTCGCACTGATGTCAATGGCCTTAGATATGAGTTTTCTTTCTTTAATCACATCAAGTATTGATAACTCCAGTATTTTTGTAGTTCATTAATTTAATTTTGCTAAGACTGAAGTTTCGTCCACTGATTCGGAGTTAGGGTCTTCTGTGAAAAAGCATGGATGTCTTTGAGTTCCTCCTCCAAAGCTGCATTCACGAGTCTGAAAATCGAAGAATAAGCGCTTTTATTCTTTATCATCTGAATTAGATTCTCTTCATTATATCATTCATTCAATTTTCTAATAAATTAATTACCTGTGCCGCTGAAGCAATGGCTTTCCCTCGAATTTCTCGGAAACAATGAGTACTGAGAATTTAGCACCACAACCGTCTGACTGATCTTCAACCTCCTAGAATCAAAGACGAATGAAATAAATTTAAACGATTAATCAAAATCTATTAACTTCAATGAGAATCAATTAATCACCACAAAAAAATCACACAATATTTTTGTCAACTTCGAATAGAAATTCTACTTTTCTTTAGATTTTCTCCTTCTTATCTGTAATGATTCTCGTTGAACGTGAACTATTGTGGGTAGAGTATCAGAGATCAAAGACGTTTGACTTGATTTAACAAATTTATTCAAAAATAGTTTTTCAAGAATTACAATAGTGACTTTTGTGTTTCAATAATAAGCAGAGATTATTATCGTTTACTGATACATTTTTCATCCATTCGCCTCTGCAGTTTCTTTATCCAACCGAAGGCAGAGTGATGATTGATTGACATTTTTCCATAATTATCTTGAAATTTTATGGAATTCTCTCAAAAAGGTATAAAGAAATTTATTTTTGTCAATTGAAACCACCTACATTATTTCACTTTAATTTTTTTGGACGTCAAGAAAATTTGTTTGACATTGAAATAAAGAAGGAAGGCACAAAAATGTAGACAGGAGTATACAGAGACAAGAAGTGGGAATAAATCTGGATATCGTTTTGGTGGATTCAGAAAAATAGTAGCTAAGAACAGCAGACTTGCGCCAGCAATGGAAGAATAGAATAAAAATTTCAGAATGATTTTTTCATAATTTTCCCCACTTTTCTTAGCATTGAAATGCTTGAATGTTCCAATTACATCAGGAAACATGAAATTAACAGCGAGAGCATAAAAAATCATTGATCCACAAAATGCAATGATTAAATTATCCTTAATTAATAATGGAATCATGCTAAAATTCGAAATGAGTAGAAACCAATAGCATACAAATGGATCATCGTGAAAATACAATAAAATTGGAATGGAAACGAGTAGAATTGATTTTTCATGAACTTGAAATGAAAATAGGAAGAAACCGAGAGAAGTATTGATTAATGATAATAAAAACTTTTCTCTACTTGGTCTGAAGAAGATATCAATGTTCGTTGCTGAAACAGCAGCGATTGTAGTGAAGAAACAAATTTTAGCGAGTTCATAATTACTGAATAATTCCTTCAACTTAACGAGAACATTGAGCGAGCACCAGAAATTAGCAACTTTGTCCTCAAAGACTCCACGATCAACGGGAAATAATCTGACGATAACGTCGATACAAGCTGGCCATTTGTAGATAAATGGAGCCCAAATGATGAAGAAAGTCACTAGAACAGTGGAAGCAACAGTGATAAACAGTTTTAAGGCAGACAAGACTGACTTTTTCAATTTTATATTACAAATTCCGAGGATGTAAAAGAAGAACGGTAGCGAATGATAGAGCTCCATTTGCTTGTAATTCAATGCAAGAACGTAAAACAAAGAGCCCATTGTTATGGAATTTTTCAAAATACCAGTGACGCCGATGATGAAGAAACCGAGGGAGACTGAATTATACTGAAAGTGTCCATGATCGATCAAGTAAATTCCAGGATAAATTAAAGCAGTCAATACATAATAATGAAGTGGTTTGAAGTCCAAGGGATTATCTGAGAATTCTGCTGTTTTATCCACATTAACGGTTTTGTAATAGTAGATGATAATCGATGGTATGTAAATTAATAGATCTGTAAATAGCACAGTCAATCTCATGAAATATTTGTGCTCTTCAGACTCAAATCCTCGGGATTCGTGCAACTCAACGAACGATTTATTCACTGAATTTGCTACTTTTCCCATCAACAAACTGTGATAGGCTGTGAGCGGTGGATAATCAAGGCCCCAGTAATGAAGATCATTGTCACTTGTATTCTTGTACCATGTTTCAATCGGTAAATTAATTGTTATTTCTTGCCAGTGACGTTGTGCCTCATAATCACCAAACATTGGTGATTTCCCTTCGCCACTGTAGGAATGAAAACTCGTTGAACATCTGAGTAATACAGCAACGGCAATTAAAATACCAATTCTTGGTAATTCACTCATTATTCTGGCTCTTTGTTAATGCGTTTCTCCTTTTTTTCGTTACTTTCTTTTATTTTTGTTTCACTACTAAAATCAGGAGAAAAGAGAAAGAACGGATAACGATCGAATCAATGAAATTTGTGTGATTTAATTGAAGCTCAAAGAATTTTAGAGTTCGAAGTAGAATTTTATCATCATTTTTATTGAATATCTGAGGAAATGAAGGTGAAAGAGGATTATATATAGAGACCTTTTGTAGAGAAAGATCAGATGAAGAAAAAAGGTTCTTACAAAAAAAAATCTCTCTTGAATTGTGGAGTCTTTTAAAAAAACATAAGCATACTTGGAATTTAACCGATTCTGGTATTTTACAACTAAATTCATAATAATTTTTTAATCATTTTTAATAATTTCGCATTTTTTTGATTATAACGTAACTAGTTGGAAAAAAGATGAGCTTGAAGGTTATTCAAAACAAAAAGCGCAGCAATCACCACATTATCAAAAATTCCTCTCAACAATCATTCCCACAATTTTGATTTTATTAGTAAATGATATCTCTATTCTACTCGACTCTAAAATCCTTGTGAAAGGTTATCCAAATAAGAAGAAACATGATTACTTACAACGTGAGAAGCGTTCAGCTCTTTGATCAGTTTCTCCTTGATATACAGTTCTGAATATGGCATTCTAAAGCTGCGTTTATTTTAATAAAAAATTGCTCTTATTTACTCGTATAATAATTACACGTCACGTCCTTTCGTTTTTCAATTATTTTTTTATGATTTGTTGAGAGCATGCAAAGAGTAAATAGCCACTGTGGCACTTATTTTCTCTCTCCCTCTCCAGCTGATTTTAGAATTGAGAAGTGACTAGCGGCGATATTTCACTTTGAACATTTGCAGCAGTCGACAATATAGGATTTGGTATGATTGATAATTATGAAAACGCAAATAGTTTTTTCAATGCAAGTAAAAGAATTGAGCAGTATCCAAGTAGCTGTATTTTATTGAATTTTTAATAGAAGCAATTATTCAAATGTTTGTAATTGGTTTGCAGGTGATTGTAATGCAGTTATTACTGTTTAAGAGTTAATTATTGAATTGTAAGTTAATAGCCGAAAGCGTTGTTAAAATTGATAATATTTCATTTTTTTTTTTTCATTTTTTGTTAAATCGAAGGTACTTTCTGAATATGTTCATTAAAATGTTTAAGAGTTAATGACTCCTCCAAGCAGAAAATCATGTTTTTTTCTGCTTGGAGGAGTATCATGATCAGTAGAGATGCGAGTATAAGGCCCAATCCGAGATGGTCTGGTTTGTCAATAATATCAATGATATCAATGATATCGAAGATTGTGCAAAGTCGTTCAATCTGTTCAGATTAACGAAAAAGATAGAAAAAGCAAGTGAACTATATCCTTGGGTTCGATCGGGCTCTATTCTGCTTTGATCCATAGCACTGACATCATTGATATCATTGATATTATTGATATCTAAGATTGCACTAAGTCGTTCAATCTGTGCAGATTAATGAAAGAGACAATGATGTCAATGATATCCAAGATTCTGTAAAGTCGTTCAATCTGTTCCGATTAACGAAACAGATAAAAAAGGCAAGTGAACTATTCTGCTATGATCCATAGTATTAATATCAATGATATCAATGATATCAATGATGTCAATGATGTCAATGATATCAATGGTATCAGTGGTACCAATGATATCAATGATATCAATGATGTCAATGATGTCAATGATATCAAGGATGTCAATGGTATCAATGATATCAATGGTATCAATGATATCAATGCTCTGGATCATAGCAGAATAAAGCCTAGACGATCCCAAGGACATACTTTACTTGCCTTTTTTATCTCTTGCGTTAATCTGAACAGATTGAACGGCTCTGCACAATCTTAGATATCATTGACATCATTGCCTCTTTCGTCAATCTGCACAGATTGAACCACTTAGCGCAATCTTAGATATCATTTACATCATTGATATCATTGATATCATCGAGGAAACTTCAGAGAAAACAAATTTGTGATTTTTTGAAAGGGAAAAACCTGAAATGCTTTTTTTCTGAGGAATAACTCTTTGAATGAAAAATTCAGCACTGAAAGACTCCTTACTTTCTGAAAACAAAACGAACTATTCCCATAAATTCCTCACTTTCCCAATTTATTCATTAAATTATTCCCACTACTTTCAAAACAGGCAGCAAAACACTCAGGTATTCCTCCCCAATGACACCTCCAGCTTATCTGATTCTTCGTCTCCAAATATTTTTATTCAATATTCCATCAATTATGAATCTCACACTACCATGAAAAACCCTTTGAACTTGACCCACTTATTATCTATTTCATTTCCAGTTATATCAATTAGATCAATCGCCGAAACGAATGGAATTATTCGAAGAAAGGAATTTATCAATAAATGATCAGAAAAAAATAATGAATAAAAAATACAGCATGATAATCATTGGTGGAACGAAATTACCTACCTCCCCAATTTGGGTATTATTCCATTATTCATGAGGATTTGGAAATGTAACTCGCATTATCTTATAATCTGAAGATAATGATATTATGTTCGATGAGAATAATTGAATTTTTAACGTGGTAAAGTACAGAACCCAATGGGATATCGATAGGGGGAGAGATCGCCGACTATTGGCGACTGGTCGAACTTGTTGAGGCATTGAATCTAACGCGCGTTACATTTGAACGCAGTTCGAGAGAAAAAAAACGAGCAAATTGTGAATGGAAACTCTTGAGAGATTCGAGTAATTCTTGCGATTAATCAAGTGAAATATGATGGTTATGGAAAAATATTCCTTAAAGAGATACAATCTGAATACAAGTGTAGAAACGAAGCGGGAAACTTTTTTTAAACATCCGGGAGAGTTATTCGCTAATTTCCTCCCATTCTGCAGGATTGATTCCGTCAAAGAAATCGGATCAATTAATATGTTAATGATACCACGTATAACTCATCATTTGTGCGGGTTTGCTATTTATTCGTCTGTATTTTCGGGGAAGAATATCAGTAAAAATTCGAAACATTACAATATTTACATTTACGCAATCATGTTGGCGCTTATTAATTGGACATGTGTTGCTGGTACTTTCGTCAGTGGTTTTTCGAAGGACATTTATGCAGCCATGGAGGTGCTGCCGATGGTGATGGCTGGAAGTGTACTCACGACGCAGGTATAATGAGTATATACAAATGATTAAATGAAATACTAATTAAATATCTGCAAATTGATACTGTTAAGGTAATTCGACTCCTGTTTTGTGAGGAGAGAATGATCAAACTATACTCGGACTTGATGCATTCATGGGAAAATCAACTCAAGTATGGACTTAATGAGACTGTCATAAGGCACGCGAAAAAAATGATTTATCTCAGTAAAATACATTTTTTTGTGAGCCTTCTTCTTGCTGCGAGCTTCATCATTCGACCAGTGCAGTAAGTTGCTTGAAAACAAGAATACTTTAAGATAATGCAATTTGAATTATTTTTTGGAGTCATTGTTTAATACAAATTATTATGTTTTCTTTTATTATTTTGCAGCGCAATTGCTGTGCACTTTATGATTGATGAGAGTAAAGCATTCATGAATACTCGAGTTCTGCCAACGACTTATCCCTTTGAAATCGACACCTTTTGGAAATATATAATGTGTATTATGTGGGAGGCATTCGCAATTCTCATTGCTTGCATCGGATGGACAGCCATCGATACAGGATTCATACAAACTGCTGCATTTCTCGCACTGCAGTTGCAGGTAGAATTGATTGAGTGATGAAGAGGACAAGTGGTGAATCGATTTCCATTTGCGATTTCTCTTCTTGGGGATATCTCGTGAGATAATGGAGTTACGAGATTTTTAATGAGGAACTTTTCTTTTGATCTTGTTTTGCTTCACAAAAAAGGTTTCTATGAGTATTCAGCCTCTCGCATGGATTTCGAGATAATTCCGAGAGAAATTAATTGCAAAATTGTTGGAAATGATTATTTTTCGTCTTTTACTTCTGAATTATTTAATTATATTTTTTTCCGGAAAAAGGTAGTTGAACACGAATTCCGGAATATCGTTAAGGAAAATGACTTTGAGAATGATCGGCGGCTGATAAATCGTTTTAAGAAAGTTGCGAGAAAACACGACGATATATTATCGTAAGTAAAATTATTGAAAATATTCTTAAAAAGTCAATTTGACACATAATTGATAAAATGTTTCCAGGAATTGCAGCAGAGTTGAGGAACTATTTAATCCAGTAATTCTCGCCGTTATGATTTCTACGAGTGTATCACTGGGTGTTTGTTCAATTTATGTTGAGAAAGTAATGAATTTTTGAAATTAATTAATTTAGTGATGACGAAATGGAATAACACTGGATAAGTTTTATTTAAATGTCTTGGAACTAGAGCGAGACATGAAAAACTTTGTTAGAAAATTTGTTTAAAAATAGGTAAAGAATACAGTGTCGTTGCATTTCTTCGTTACTGAATTACACTAATTGTGTGAATATCTCAAAAATGTTTGGAAACTAATAACATTTACTGAATTAATCACGCAAAAATTCCAGGAATTATCTTCTGGGAATTTCTTTGGTGCTATAATCTACTTCATGTTCTGCGTTATTATCCTACTGCAAACAGCAGCATTCTGCGATGCTGGTGAAAGTATTTCCAGTGCGGTAAGACGTCAAATGACGAATATGAGGGACTTTGAGAATTTGAACAGTGACGATAACTACTTGCAGGACGAGAGTATTTTGCAAGCCATTTACGAGTGCAAATGGAACGGTCAGAGTGAAAGATTCAAACGATTGATGGTGATAATGATGACGACGACACATAAATCATTCACATTCAAAACATATGGACTGTATCATGTGAGGAGGGATCGATTTACAAAGGTAATTGACTCACTTAAATTTTCCACATTCAAAGAATTATTAATCTCAAACTTTCAATTTTTTTCAGATTGTAATAATAGCCTTCGACTTAATTTCTGTATTAAGAACCGTGAGATTTCGGAGGAGTCAATGAGCACTTGTTCAATTGCATTGTGTGATGTACAGAAATAATTATGAATTTGTTTTCCTGTAAATTTTGTAACTGTAAAATCAATTCTAATTAATTATTAAGTATTACCTTTTGATGTGGAATAATTAATTTGTCAATTTTCCGATAAAATTGAAATTAATTCATAACTCATTGTTCATCTTCATTGTAGAAATAGAAAGCCATTTTCAGGATACTATTCATTTGTTGTTAACTAAAAATAATTACAAACTTCAAAGAATAGAAGATGATTAGTGTTTTACATTATTATACTGAAAAATTTAATTATATCCTATCGTGCCTTGCAATGTCATTCCTCAACGCACAGTCACGCCAGTCCATAAATTGCATGTTTCCCATGATATTCGTAGCATTAGTATCTCAATTACAGCTTTATTGTGAAAATTTTCCTCAGTACAGAATTAACATCACTGCTGAACAGACAGAATTGAAAAAAAACTCTACTTCAATTTACTGATAACGTAAAGGTAAAATTGTTTAATTAAATTGACAGTGAAGTGATGAGATTAATTTCAACGTTCGTAAAGCACTCATGAGAGATGAGTCTAATCGTTTCATACATTTTTTGTATATATCTGCAGAACATGTGGTTTTAAAGAAAAATACGGAGACTCTATCTCTTTATAAAAAAAAATCTATCCTTCTTATCTTCTTCATCAAGTACTCCAACGAATCCACAGTTACAATTGAATGAAACCTCCAATAACAAATTTTTCAGATAAATAAAATGGCTGTGGTGGCTCCAGTGCCGTTTGAGGAACTCCTGAAGCGTGAATCTGAGCTCAAAGAGTCTGACATTCGGGCACTTCGTGAATGGTGTGAAAAGCAGCCCCATTTACCAAAAATATCAGACACCGACTTGGCTATATTCCTTCACAGTAATTATTATCGCTCAGAGCCAACGAAAACTACTATAGAAACTTATTACACAATTCGTTCTCATGTACCTGAGTTCTTCAATAATCGTGATCCATTTGGAAACAAAGGACTTCGACAGGCATTCAATACTGCGTAAGTTCTTGGTTTAGAAAAATCATTTTTTCCTCTGAATTCTTTGGTAATTGTAAATAAATTGAATCAACAGATGCTACATGCCACTCGAAGGCAAAACTCTCGACGGATACGAAATAGTCTACGGTAAATTCATTGACCTTGACCCAGCTCACTACGTCTACAATGACAACATGAAGTACTGGAACATGGTAACTGATTTATGGATTCGAGAAAAGGGGACGATGGTGGGACATATCTTTGTTGTGGACATCGGAGGCATAAGCTTTGGTCATGCTGGCCGTTTGAGTCCTCTGGGTCTCAAGAAATACCTGACGTTCCTCCAGGAAGGACTTCCAGTGCGTCTGAAGGGTCTGCACTTCATCAACTCCATGCCAGTCATGGATATCATCTTGAACATGATGAAGCCGTTCATGAAGAAAGAACTGATGGACGTTGTAAGAGATTTGTGAAAAATCATTTGCTTAAATCAATGAATTTTTATGAATTTATTTATTTTTCAGCTTCACATTCACGTGACAAATGAGAGTTTAGAGAAACACATGCCAGTTGCATTACTGCCGAATGAATCAGGTGGTAAAGCTGGACCTGTAATGGAGCTTCATGCAAAAAATCTGAAGAAACTCGAGGCCAATCGTGATTTTTTCCTGGAGGATGAGCAGACACAACGTGTTGACGAGTCATTGCGTGTTGGTAAACAGAAGAGTGCCTCTGAATTGTTCGGTGTTGAGGGAAGCTTCAAAAAACTTGACATTGATTGAATGACACTTACTTTATTATATGCTAATTTCGAAGCAATTATATTATGTGAGGCGTTGAAAAAAGGAATTCAATAAAATCCGGAAAATTATCATTTGTTTACTTCAATGTTGGATGTAAGAATTATTGAGATCAAAGAATGTAAATGTCATTATGAATTCCACGCACGATGACTATGCTGAAGAACCAAGTGCAATGTTCAATATTTTAACGTATTATCATGAATTGTTACGTGAAATCAGAAATCAATAATTATTTCTCTATTAATTTTCCACAAGTAATTAAAATCTTCCTCATGACTTGAAAATTAATTATTGAATAAATTTAAATGAAAAAAATCTTCACTACCTTTAATCTTTGTATAAAAAATTGAAATTGCATAATACCTTCCCAGACTTCAATTCTACTAATTTATAGATTCAATCTAATTGAAATGAACCAAGATTAATGATGAACTCTCACTTCTCTTTAATGATGCATGAAAACATATTAGTTTTTTCTTTAAACATTACTATAGATTTTCTTGATTTATGATAATAAACATTGTAGTTAAGTATTGTCGAGTAGTTTTTTCTGGAGTTTGAGCGACGAGAAAAAGAGCACATGCGATTGTAGATGACCCTGACTATCAGAGTGAAGCGAATGTATCAATGAAGAAAAAAGTAGTTAATAAGTCATTATTATTGAGGTTCTATGATGCATGTTTCGAAAAAACAAAGTGAAGTTGGAGGCGGGAGAGAATGATGCGGAGCCTTCATATTCATCAAACCAGCTCAAAACTCGATAGTTCGGTTCAATAATTCTTCGCAAAATGGTTCAAGTTTCATAATCACTCTGGAATTGATTATTGAAGTGTTCCCTATCCAAAAAGATGCCTTCAAAGACAGAAGAGTAATCAGTGAAATAATGAACTCGGAATTTTATAAAATTCAAATAAAAATGACAACCAGTGCTTTAATAAAGTTCGCGATGATTCTAATGTCGATAGCAGAAATTTCGGGGGATAATCCAATTCAAATCGAACGAATAATGCCAGCTTACGCTATTGCTAAGAATTTTGGTGTTCTGGAGGGAAACAGCGAGTGTCGCAGTGACTTGCAATTATTCAAGAACAGTGTTGATGGACAGAAAGTTTGGAGTTTGCGAAGTATGTGGATTTTCATTACTTTCTAGATTTCCCGGAAATTATTTAGATTAATTGGGTTTATCAAGAAACCTTTTCTGTAGATTATTCACTTCTCTATGAAAAAAAAAAAATCTACTCCTTCCCAAGTTATTTCCAAAATCCTCTGCATGAGTTTCTTTGAATTATTCCTCTCAACTTCATTATTGGAATAATTTCAGTGTTGGATGCCAGTGGGTCACCGAAACCCGGTTTTATTCATGGAAATGGTTTTTGGTTGGGTGTGGAGACTCAGTGTTATGAGATAATGAATGCAAAGCCTCTGGATCTGGAGGCAGAGTATCTTGAAACTGCTGCATTGTACCGGAAGCCAGAGGAAGAAACTGCACCATTTAAATTAAATTATTTCTCCGCACGATTTTCACATAATTCCACAATGCAGTACCAGCACAATACACCAATTGAAGTAAATGATAGATTTAATTGAATACATCCATATTATAATCAGATATAATCAGACATCATTAGTGTGATTATAATAATTTTGAGTAATTAAGATCCATTAATTAATTATGTGAATTATATTAATTATTATTGATTATAGGGATTCATCACACTGGGATTGTGTTTACCAGCTTCGTGTAGTACCGATGAATTACTCACAATTCTACGAATAATCTCGAGAGAGCGAACATTATCAATCAGCAAAATATATAATATAGACATTACTCTCTTGAGTGTCAGGGATCTTAAGAGTAATTATCATTTCCTCGTAAATTGGAGATCAATTACTCTTGGGTTTGTATGAATTCCATAACAATTATAACATTTTGAATTCGAACGTCAATTAATTTTTTATCATATTCCTCTAGATTCATTATAATTTTCACCGTGATGATGATTATAATTGGCACCTGGTATGATCTCTGCATTTATCAGAAACAAGTTCAGAAGAAAAAAGTAACTGCAAATACTAATCAATTCCAAGAAAGAGGTACTTGTTTTTTTTTTGTTCTCGTTTGTTTGAAACTATTGATATGGATGAATAATTAATTTTTCTAGATCTAAAGCTATCAGAGGAGAATAATGCAGTGAAGAAAAAAAGTTCAGGAATCACAGCTGGATCTGTTCTCATGTGCTTCTCTGCTTATACAAATTCGAAAGATATTTTTGATGTATCAAATGCTGGAGGTTCAACTGCATGTTTTCATGGGTTCAGGGTTATATCGATGTTTGCACTCATAGGATTGCACGTAATGTTCTTCAGTCTAGATCATATAGGTGAATTTTCGAATACGTCTTCAAATTATTCTTTACGGAATTACCTGAAAAGAATTTTTAATAAATGAATTCAATTTTTTCACAGATAACCTGGGCAGGCTGATAAGACTCACTGAGCAAATTCCAGTGCAGTTACTGAGTAATGGAACCTTTCCAGTTGATACATTTTTTTTCATGGCTGGTTTTCTTGCTGCTTATGTATTCTACAGGAGCCATTTGAAAGGGGAAAAGAGTCATATAGCAGCTGGTTTCCAGTTTGGTGAATTTTTCAAAGCTGTGATTAAGAGATACTTTCGGTAATTCAATTAATTTCTATGTTGCTTTGACTCTCAGGCATATGATTCATTTACTTGATCCTTTCTTTTCTACTATTACAGACTTACCCCAATTTTTATTGTAGTAATGGGTATTTTCGAGATGCTCGGTGGTTACTTTGCTGAAACATCACAATTCCAGAGATACGAAACGCCACAGGAGCAGTGCCCGAAATATTGGTGGAGAAATTTACTCTATATTCATAATTTTTTCCATTATACAGAATTGGTAAATTTTTCTGAGTGATTGAACAGTGAAATGAGACGAATTCATTCAATTGTCAATTAAAATTTCTTTTGTTGTCATCTAGTGCGCGTCCTGGACATGGTATCTAGCAGATGATATGCAGTTTTTCATAGTTGCAACAATAGTATTACTGATATCTACCAAGTAAGATGACCTTTAATTATCAATCCCTCTCCGACTTTCCAATGAAAATTAACATAATGCATTCTCAATAATCAGACATCCACGTACTGCTATCGGCATTGTTATTGCAATGCTAATTTCATCGATTATAATCACTGGATACATGGCCTATGACTTCGGTTATATACCAACGTGAGTAACATACCATTCTCTTGAATTAATTCGGCTTTAACTGAGTTTGATAACACTTTTCTCAAGATAGAGTGGATCAGTATCTCCCCACGCTGGGCCTCCTGTACTTCCCGCCATGGGCACGAATCGCACCTTATCTAGTTGGACTCGCAACTGGTCATATGATTGTTCATAACAAAGATGGATTAAAGTTCAACAAGGTAATGTTAATTGAACGATTTTTTCCAAATTTTATTCGGAAAATTCCACTGAAATTCACATAAATTTAATTATTTCCATAATGGCAGAAAACCGTATGGTTCCTTTGGATTGTCTCCATTATCAGTCTTCTTCTCGTGCAATTTGGCCTCTACGACAAGCGAATATCCGTTCTAACAGCATCTATCTATGCAGCTGTCAGTAGAACAGTTTGGAGTCTCGCAGTTGCATGGATTTTCATTGCGTGTTATACAAATAATGCAGGTGAGTGGCTTCAGTGGCCTGAATGGGATATATCCCGAAATCCGAAGGATTTTGCAACATTTTTGTGATTATCCATTTTTTTTTCATCAGGAGTTGTAAATACAATGTTAGCATGGAAGTTATGGTCACCATTGAGTAAACTCACCTACGCCGCTTATCTCCTGAATCCGATTATCATCTCCTCAATCAATTCGCTCAGTGAGACAACTATTCATTTGAATATATTGAGCATGGTGAGTGTTGATGAGCCACGAGAAATAAAAATAATTGTCTCTCTCTAAGAACCATTATTAAATTCTATCAATCAATCTACGAATTCCTTTTTTTCTTCAATTTTCAGGGAGTTACGTGGATTGGATACTTGGTTGTCACATATATGTTCTCATATGTGATGTCAGTGATGTTTGAAATGCCGTTTACGTTACTCGTGAAACTATTCTTCGATCGACGTAACTGTAAATAATTTTCCCATTATTCATTCAGATATTTCCGAATAAAGTGAGTAAAACCGAAAATCAACGTTTCATTTATATTTTCATTTCCTTCGATATGGAATCAATCCCCAGGATTTTCTCCCCACCACACCTGTAATTAGTATTTATTTCGTTAGATTAAAATCCCATTGTTTACGACAGCTGCGAGAAATTGTAATAGAGCATTGAAATATAAACAGTAGTGAATCTCAGTGAGCACGGAAGAACATGCGGGAATGAATGTGAATGGAGATATAGAGTGATAGTACAACTTGAATCAATAATTTTCAAATCACCAATTAATTAATCTGCGAGTGAAAATGGGAGCGGTCTCAATAACATTGATATTAATTTCACTATTAATGACAGTTTCTGGAGATAATTCAGTCGAAATCGAACGAACAATGCCGGCTTATGCTATTGCGCAAAAATTCCATCTTCTGGAGGCGAAAAGTGAGTGTCGAAGGGATCTAGAGATATTCAAAATCAGCATTGACACCAGGAAAGTCTGGAGTTTACGAATGTTGGATGCTAGTGGAGTCCCGGAATCTGGTTTTATCAATGGAAATGGCTTTTGGTTGGGCATCGAGACTCAGTGCTATGAGATCATGGACACCCATGCTCTAGCGCTGCACCCAAAAACCCTGGAAAATAATACATTGTACAGAAAACCAGAGGACGAAGTTGCACCATTTCAATTGAGTTATTTCTCCGCATATTTTTCGCACAATAGCACACTGCAGTACCAGCATGGAATGCCAGTTGAGGGGTTTATCACATTGGGATTGTGTTTACCTGATTCATGTGCTGCGGAAGAATTATCAATAATTTTACGGAAAATATCGAACGAAAGGATATTATTAATTAGCAGCATTTATGATGTGGACATTATCCTCTTGAATGTCAGGAAACTCAAGAGTGATTATAAGTTTCTCATCAACTGGCGATCAATCCTCATCATATTGTTCATAATCTTCACTTCTATTATGATAATTGCTGGTACCTGGTATGACGTGTGTATTTACCAGAAACTAATTCGAGGAGAAGAATCCCCGAGGAATAAACGTGACTCCGAAGAAATAGGAACTGGGAAAGACTCTGTACTTGGTTCTGTTGTCATGTGCTTCTCCGCTCACACGAATTCAAAGAATATTCTCTATGTCTCGTCTGATGGAGGACCAACTGCCTGTCTGCATGGTCTCAGGGTCACAGGAATGGCTGTGCTAATAGCGTTTCATGTGATAGCTTACAGTCTTGATCATGTTGATAACATGAATAAAGTAATAAGACTCAGTGTTTCATTACCAATGCAGATAATCGGTGCTGGTGCTCTTCCCGTTGATACGTTTTTCTTCATGAGTGGTTTTTTGGTGGCTTATATATTTTTCAGGAACCAAGTGCAGAAGAGAGGAGATAATGCATCGGAAGAATTAACACTTTGTAGTTTTGTTGAGCCTGTAATCAAACGATTCTTGAGGCTCACTCCGGTTTATCTTGTGACGATCGGCATCACTGAAATACTAGGTGGCTACTTTGTACAGACATCAGTGGTGCAGAGGTACGAAAAACCGCAGGAACAGTGTCCCAAGTACTGGTGGAGAAATTTATTCTATATCCACAATTTCTTCAGTTATAAAGAGATGGTAAATACATTGTTTGCACTCTACAAAATTAATCTTGATGGATTTTCTTGGCTTCAATGGTAATTCAATTAATCTCCTCTTCATTCCATGTTTCAGTGCTTGTCTTGGACTTGGTATCTTTCAGATGACATGCAGTTTTTCATTGTGGCAACTGTTGTACTACTGATATCTACGAGGTAAGATGAATTTCAGAGATTAATCTCCTATTTATTTTTAAAATTATGATTTTCTTTTCATTCTTTTACTCAGGCATTCATATGTTGCCATGGGAATGGTTGCTACAATGTTGATTTCGTCGATGATAATTACTGGATACACAGCCTATGCATACGATTATGTCCCTACGTGAGTGATAAACAAAGTTGTTCACTTAAGCTGATTCAAATAATTTTTGTAGAATTTATGAGAATACATTATACTTGAAGCAGAGCTTTCTCGTCGCTCTTTGAATGGTCTACAATGTATCTTGACATTTGTCTTAATGCTTCCTCATTTTGAAGATATTCACAAAGAAATTATATAAATGCACAATTTGTTCCACTTCATGACTTCATTGATGCTTTTTTCTCCGAACAGTCTTGATGAGTATCTTCCTACGTTAGAAATCCTCTACTTCCCACCATGGGCCCGTATTGGGCCTCACTTGGTTGGACTTGCAACAGGTTACTCGATCATCAAACTGAAAAATAAACTAAGATTCAATAGGGTAATGCTCGTTTTTTTTATCGTAAACAGATATTTCAGTACATGAATTTAATTGCAACTGAAATATTCATTGCAGATAACTGTTTGGTTCTTCTGGATTGTCTCTATTGTCAGCCTCATTCTTGTGCAATTTGGCCTCTATGAAAAAAGAATCTCTGTTCTGTCAGCATCGATCTATGCAGCTGTCAGTAGAACTGTTTGGAGTATTGCAATTGCATGGATTGTCATTGCATGTTATACGAATAATGCCGGTGAGTGAACTATTCTCCATATTCTGAAGTTAATGTCATAAGGAAAAGAATTTATTCATCAACTAATCACTCATGTCTTAACAGGAATAGTAAATAGAATATTAGCATGGAAGTTATGGTTGCCATTGAGTAAACTCACCTATGCTGCTTATCTTCTCAATCCAACCATCATTTCGTCAATCAATTTGCTTAACGAGACTGTGATTCATCTGAGTGTATTGCCAATGGTGAGTATCAATAGATGCTAAAAATTCAACTTTTCTGTCACTCAAAAACATTTCTTCTGGCATTAATTAATTAATTTTTCTTTCTGGTTCTCCATCGTTGTTTAGACGGTGTCATGGATTGGATATGTGGTCATTACGTACATCTGTTCATATGTTATGTCGTTGATGTTTGAAATGCCATATACGCTGCTCACGAAACTTTATTTCCATCACCGAAGAAATGAATGATAATTTATTGAAAGAATTATTCTTGTTTTTGTTATTTATAATGTTTTTTAATTTTTGGTTTATTTTTTTGAGTATTTAAAGAGTTTTCTTCTGCCTGTAAAGAATAATAATGTTTATAATATTTAATGGAAAATAATAATATAAAATTCAATAATTCGAGATATTTGATATAATTTATTTAACTGTAGATAGCAGTTTATAATTATCATTAATAATCGTGTTTTTTTTTCATATATAATAGGGAATAATTGTTCACAAATGTACAATATTGTATTCAGGCGGAAATTATTAATTTAATATGTGTTAATTCATTAAAATAATAGTAGGATTTTTCATTTCTTCTTTAATTCCAATGATTTTATCAGTAAGATTTATATGCAATTATTTTTTACATTTTGGTCCATCCACAGTACTTACATACAAATCCTAAGCGACATGTGAATTCTAACTAAATTTGTGAAAATTGTTCAATTGATTGCTCAATTCATTTTAGCATCGTATTGTTTTTTTTTCTTCATTTCAATAAGGATGGACCTTTTTTTGCCTCTTGCATACTTCACAATTCTCATCTCAAAAACGTATTTATTTCAGTTTAAATAAATTAAATCTAAGAGTATCATAGACTCTTAAGAGCTCACGATCCCGTTTAAAGATATTTGGAAGGACACTTGCAAAAAATTATTTTGCGATCGAAGAAATTAAAATGAAACAAATTTCAATATTATCGCAAATGGACAATTTTCTTCATTAATTTATTAATCAATTGTACCATTATTTATTATTATCGAGTGACCTTCACCTTTCAATTAATTGGACAATTTACGAAATTCATAATAATTCAACGTTTGATAGTCTAAATTTTCTACAGCATATTTTCATAATGAAGAACTCTGCAAAAAAGAACAATCCTCAATTTTATTCTAAATCATAAATTCGTGTATTCAATGAAATTAATTTTACAACAAAAAAAATCTCTGAAATTTTTGGAAGCAATTATATCAGAGAACAGAGTTCTTCACAATTGAGTGTATAAATCTTTCCAATTTTTAAAATTTACTAAATTATTAACGCGCCTCATCAATGGCCCAATAGTTCAGTTGATATACTACTTAGGTGGATAGTAATATATAGGCAACTACGGTGATATGATTGATTTTTTAATTCTGTTCATAATCGTATTGATTCCGTTATGGTGCATTAAAATCGATAGCTGCAGTTTCGAGAGTTTCTAATGGAGACTGAATTTCTTTCAATCATTTTCCTCGGTAATATGCATACATTTGCCTCTTCATCATCAGTCTCACATCTGTCGTTGCAATTTAAATATTATCACTAGAGATTGTCATCGTTGCGACGCTATTAACAATTCAATATTGTGTAAGACTACAATCTTCACGTATCAATGTCATGCTATTTGTAACTGATGAAATACCCTCGAAACTGGAGCGTTTAAAGCAAAATAATCATTCGGCAATAACACGTATTTAGGATGCATTTGTTCTTTTACTAATTATTTGTTCGAAGTCAGAGTATTGTTCCATTTATTTGTGACATATAGCCGAATGCTGGTAGGAGAATTTAAATGTGGGTGAAAAAAATTAATGAATTTTAACATATTTAATCTGTATTATTTTCAGGATAAATTTGGTCTGTTAAAAGTATTAAAATTCTCATGATTCAACAATTTGATCCACATTTTACAATAAGATCTCATTATTTGGTCAATGTGTGTATTTAAACGATTACTTTTTTGTTTCAAAAAACGATTTGTCATCGCTTTACAATAACACTTCGATTAATCAATCGATAAACTAACATTCGTACTCTCTTCACTTTATTTTCCAATATCCATTCCGACATAATACAATATCATTACTCTCTCATCATTCAATAAACTGATTTAATGTTTATATTGACTTTGTACAGTAATTATAATTTTTTCAAAATTCTGACGATTCAACGTTGGTCCAAATTAGTGATTTTACGTAGTTCCGATTCGAGTAGGTTTGAATATTATTGAATAGAGAACTTGCATGTCTCAGTGCTTCTTTTTTCTGACGAGTTTCATTGATTACAAGATTGAGTTGTTCATTCAGCAAATATTTGCTTGATTCCTATTTTGATGGACACATAAATCTTTGACTGGTTTGCAACGTTTCTCGTCAAATCGATCAATTCTCGATTGTAAATTTCAGATTTTCAATTAAGGATTGAAGAATCATGCAAGTTCTCTATGATCGATGACATTCAATGAATTAACGATATATTTCCAGTTTCATGTGTGAGACTAATCAACAGTAACAAGAAAAGTAGGTACACAAGAAGCAGCGATAAAATACTTTGATTCTATCAATAGAAAGAATAGGACATTTTTCAAATGAAATATCATATATAATGACAAACGTATTGTACATTCTAATAAAATGATGATACTTGATTTAATTAGTTTTTTAAATAACTAGCGGTTTCAAAATTTTGCGCTCTAATCGAGGAGCGAATTCAATTCAAATTCCGCATGATACTGACTAGCAATTCATCAGGTGCACTAATAGGTAGACTTTTTCGTCTGATAACTCTTATTACATAATTTTCTCTTCAATTACATTATTCTAAATAATTTTTTGCCCCAAAGAATGAGATATGTTTTATCATCGAAACTAACTATGCGATTTTACAATTCACAAATCATTAGTTACTCGATAGATATGAATAGGGAATCTTTACAATTAAAATTACAAATTAACAGCCATTTTTCGAGTAGAAAGAGTTTAAATTATATCTTTAGATAGCTTTGAAAATTGAAAATAAAATTTGCATTAATTATTCAATTTTTGATACATTTGTTGATTGTTTTCAATAATGTTGTTATTGAACCAAATCTATTTCCACATTCATTTATTTCTTGATTCATTTTACGCATTACTGATAAATTAACTGTTGAGCCATTTTTTTCCTTTCTTTCGTTATTGTTCCATTTTTTTTTTTTCATTAAAATTTATGTAGAAACACACTGTAAAAATCGAATGACATAAAGAATTATTGACATTCAAAATTCTTTATCTTATTTACATTCAAATTTCAAAGCTTCTTCAGCTACATGAGAAACTTGTTTTTTTCTAGAATCACTTGCAAGTATTGAATACTCTCAATTTTTCTATTTGAATCTTGAAAAAGGAATTGGATAATTCATTTTTCCACAAAATACGAAGTTTCATTTTTAATAAAATAGGTAAGCACGTTATTCAATAGAAATTATTGATATTCTTCATAACTAAGTGGTGTGAAATCACATTTTGTAATGTGAAAATCTGAGTTTCAATTTTAAATTGTTTTCACTCATAAATTCTAATAATTAAAATCGAAGTTTATTTACATTTATAATTCCTAGGCGATTATCGTTGAATGACTAGGCATTATGATTTTATACTCCTACCAATTTACAGTTCAATAATTCAATTGAATTAAGCGAATTCCTAGATTGTGTGATAACGTGTTGATTGTAGTGGTGATAACGCTTTTTTTTAAAGATTCTACTCGATATTAAAAATTGCATTTCACGTGTAATTTTTAAGTATTTTTCGTTTGTTTTATTTTCGGCCGATTCATGAACACTACTTGCCACTTTTTATAATTAATTATCGCTCGAGAATTCTTTTTATTTTCTAATTGAACTCATAAAGTATAAATTTACAAGTTTGGATATTATATGAGACGAGCTACTGTAGCTGTTATCGAATCAAAAAATTATTAATTCTTTATTTCATTAATTAGCATTAGAGATTGAGTATTGATAATCCTCCACTGATTAATTTATGCAAAATTATTCATTGAATTTGGCCATTCTACTGAGTAACCTTAGAGCTAATAGCAGAAATCAAATAGGCAAGCAATTATTTTTCGTATAAAAAAAACATTGATATACAAATGGTGAAGCTCATTGAAAATATAAAATGAACATGTACTAAAAAAAATCGGAATTTATTTCTCATCTGATGTCTAATTATCTTCTTCCAAGTGCTAATACGGAAAATTATGTTTAAGATTTAGAATCACTAACATTCGAGTCACTACTTCTGATTTATAATTATAATTCATTTTATTTTCCTTATATAATTATTTAATTTTAAATTACTGTATTAACTATCTAACTTGAATATCTGATTATGAAGTAGATTTAGTGAGAGGCACCATAGACTGTGCATTACTTGCACTTTTAGACTCAAAGCAGTATGAATTCATCATTTTGAATAACAATTCCTGCTTTGGCTATTTAATAGTAAAAGAATTGCTCTTTCCTTAATTCCTTGATTCATATTCAATCTCATAGCATTCATCCATGCGAAAAGAAATTCATAAAATTAATTCAGCAGTCCCGATTATAATTACTTTCTACCATGATCAATTAGATAATTAATAAATTATCAATAAGATTCAATTCGTCCACTGAAATTGAGATCTGGACTCAAAAAAATTAATTCTATTCTAAACTATAATTGAAAGATAATTCCTATTTAAATTAAAATGAATTTTTCCGTCTAATTTTTAGCTGATTTTGGACCCCCTACAAATGACAATAAAATCGTTCATTTATTAAGTATTATTTCTCAAAATAATTATTAAAAATACGAGTGTTAAGCTAATTCTTGGAACGAGTATTCGGTGTATAATCAGCGAAAATTCATTTACCCATTATAATTCCTAAATATATGTACAATTCTCTACTTAATTAATATACATAGCAATTAAATTTTCGAAAAAACATATATGAAAATTGAATAGTCATTATTTTGTTCCACGTGAAAAGGCGGATAATTTGGATTTTATTGGACCGATTGTTTCTGTATTTGTTCTTTGTTAATTAAAAAAAAGGGATTTCATGGGATTTTTGTCATTAAATTCCAACGATATTGGCATCAGTTCCTGAGAATATTTATTCTCTGATGCTGTGCGATAATACGGAATGCATTTGTATTTTATTTAAGGACCATTTTATGATTATTCAATCATCATTGAATTATTAATTACTTGATTTGAATTAATACAGAGTTTGAATTGTCGTTGGTAAGGAAATTCTATGATAGATTGTACGTAATCGGTTGAATCATTTATTTCATTATCAGTTTTTTTTTCCTGTGCGTATGAATGATCCATTGGTGAATTAGTTCACGCTCCATTACATATTCTTTTTCCAAAAATACCTCTTTCTTTAATTGTTCCTTTTTCATTCCTTCCAATTGTCTATTCAGACGTAATTCTCAGAGAGTTTTTTCCTTATGCTAATGATACAATCATTTTGAATTCTTTTCGAGAATTTATAGCTTGAATTTTTCAATGTCCTTCGCTCAACATTTCTGGTAGGATGGTGGTTATTGTTAATCGAGGTATTTTATGAAAGATTGGTATGTCCTGGGGGGCGTTCTGTTAAACATCATCCTCGATACTTCTCAGTGGTATCTGTTGCTTCTGTGCCACTGCGTTTAATACGTACACGAGCTGATCAAGCTTCTTATCCATAACAACGAGCTGAAAATTGAAAATTATAAACTGTATATTTGACGGTGCATCAGAGTAATAAGTGCTATAATAGAAAATTTGCATATTGAATGATATACTTTGTTCTGAAAACGTCTCTTCGACTGACATTATCCTTAAATCTAAAAAATCAGGAGGAAAGATAAATTCTACCCTCAAATCCATTCCTTCCACCGAATATTTTTCATCTCACCGAAACTATCCTCAAAAGTAATTTCCCATCTTTGTTTGCATATTGAAAATTCAAGGAAGGAAATAGAATGTGACTTAAATTGAAAGAAAGTAAATGAGGATGAGGAAAAAAGAGTGAAATAAGAATGAATACATGATGCATTGAAAAGCGAAAAAGTTCCATTAAAGATTGACGTGAAAGAAAGAAGAAATGATAACACTTTACATGTGTCTCCACAAAAAATGTTTAAAATTGTCAATGTGTTAAATGACTAGGAAGAATGGAGTGAAGAAAAATAAAGAAATCGTAAAAATAAAAAATAGACGAGTTTTTCTCACCTGCTGTTCAACACGGTAGAGACGAGCACCAATCGTCATGGGTTTTATATTGCCAGCACGGTCGATGCCAGCTAGGTAGCTTCCCGGCTTACCAAGGGTTTGATCCAATCTTCTCTGCAGCTCCTGAAGAACACCAAAGCCAATATTACAATTGAGACATTCTTTCTTTCAGCTTCTTCTATTTTTCTCTCCCCAACAGACGAATGCTTTATACTCTTTGTATTAGTTTTTCATTATGGCTTTATTTTCACGTGAAAAATCTATTTCGTTTCCGCCTTTTCACCGAATACGAAGGTGCCAATGAGAATAATGGACGATGGAAGTAGAAAAAGAGATGGAATATCCTCAATTACAAATAAAGGTTCCACCAATTGGCACATTGATAAGATTTCACTAACATTTCATTGAAAGAGAATAAAAGAGTTGATGCATGAATGGAGTGAAAGAAAATTATTTGATTTCAATCAGTTGGATGTTTCCGGTTGAAATTGTTGCAGATATTTCATAGTGAACTGATGCATTATGAAAAATACAATTGTTTTATTCAATCAATTTACTTTGAATATCAATGGACAATTCATTCCAATTATTATTCATTGAAGAGAAAGAAAATTCCTTGGTTCATCATTGGAAACTAGAGTGTTGAATTATCAAAAAGAATGACTTTTTCTGCTTCATTATGAGAAACTCAATTTTGCCTAGATTTCATGAATTTACTCTTTTGAAGTGGAAAACGAATCTTCCACTAGTGCAATCGCTTTTGATCTGTATTCGTGAGGGCAGAGATTCTTAATCCAATTAACTAAGCCACGAGCGGCTCACCCATAAAAAAATTGTGTTTCTCTAATCGGCTTGGCATTTAGAGTTCGAGTTTTCAGTCGTTATTAGCTTGGACGAGTCTCTCTATCATCACTTTATTATATAATAATAATATTTGGAAATTTATTAAGCAAAGATGTGAAACTGAATTAATCCATTCTTTGTTATTATACATTTTTGGAGAATACGAGGGAAATTGAAGAAAAGCAAATTTCTGTGGCTTTTTTGTTAAAAGAAAACGAGAAAAAAAAGAAAACCTTCGACGATTGTGATTCCTCTTTGAGGCAATTGAACATGATTAATCTCCTTCATTAAAACTTACCTTAATCCGAACCATCATATTTAAATGACCCTGACTGTACTGCTCGATTACATCTCTCACATCGTATGGTTTTCTTGCCTGTTGGAACTTCCTTCTTGCTACAAAGTATTTGATCTTTCTTATGGCCCTTATCGCATTCCTGTGTGCTTCTGTCAGTCTGAAATATTACAGTAGTAAAAACCCATTAGATATTATTCCCTCCAGATAGTGATACGGATGAGAAGCGTAAGGAAACCGATTTTTTATTAATTTATGAAAATGTATCGGACACAGGTGCATGTTTTTCACCAGGAAAAATGTCTCTACATAACATCTGCTTAAAAATCATGAGGCTTTCATTCGAATGACGTCGATCGATGAATGCCAATGCAGTAGATATCATTTGACGCATGTGCACAGGATTTTTGCTCGTGTTTCAACCCTAGGGACGAAATTGCACGATTTCCTTCCAACGTTAAAAGCCCATTTCTCTTTACTCTGATATTTTTTCTTTTACTGAGAATTCGTGGAATTTGAAAATCATAATTATTACTATTATTATTATTATTATACAACCCGATATAGATTTTGTAATAAAGTTCTTCGTTGGTTCTACCACACTAATGTTTTTGGGAAAATTCATTTTTACGAGTAAACTTCATTGGAAGTTCACAGTATAGTTAAGAGACGAGAGATGATCTTCACACAAGAAGAATAGTAGTGGAAAAGGTTCGTGACGTGAAAGGGGATTACAGAAACCATGAGAGTTGCGAGAGTTTACTGTATCCTCTCACGTACATGCAGAAATATCCCCCTTATGTGTCCCCATTTTATCCGCAAGATAACAGGAATTCCGTTTTTAGTCGACTCGGAGTAGCACAGTTTACACCCATTTACATGAGACTAAAAAAATCATGAAAATTTTATTGTGTTTATGCATGATCCCTGTAGTGCAAGAAAAAGCGAATGCAAATGAGTGTGAACTTGACGAACTTTGACGTTTCGTTCTTTAGCACACAATGGAGAAATACTACATTCTGCTGAAACTTTCATCGATTCGTTTCACTATTTGTCTATTGGGAGCTTTGAAGCTTCAAAGGATCGCACCGCACTGTGTATTGATGGATGAATCGACACAGAAAGAAGAGTCACATGAAAAATATTCAAAGGCACTTGGCTGAGGGAATGAATCAAAGTACAAAAGACTAGTATTCATTGGCTGATTGAACTTTTAACGTTGCGGATAGGTTACGGAATGGACAGGGTGAAATGCATTCATGTGCAAGCTTTGGAAGTAAGGGAGAAGGGATTGAGCTTTTACGCTCGTTGAATTTCGTTCAATGACGTTGCACACTAGCGATTCAGTTTTTTTCCCATCAATTACATTTTCATTTGTTTCTTTTTTGTTCTCTTGTGTTGGTGCTGATACTCACGTAGTGACTCGTTGTGGCTCATCGATATCGATATCGATTTCATCACTCGCCGCTTCTGTCACTGAGCTCGTTTGTGATGTGAATAAACTTCCTCTGAAAATTGTAAATTACCTATCAACACTAGGCAATTTTGAGGTATATCTTTTGACAGTGGAATAACAGTTTTTTACAGAATAATTTGACTTTTTGGAATGGTTATGGAGAGGCACTCTTTTATGCTTCATTTCTGCAGGGCTTTAAACTTTTTTACGGAGATAATTAATGTTGAAATAACATAATGTAAAAAATAATAATTCAAGGTGATGAGGAACACGATACAATGCATTGTTAGTGGTTCACTGGTTATTCTATGATTTTTTTCAAAATAAAGTTATTTAGAGGTGCATGAAAGATTTTCAAATATTCTACATTTTTCTCAGATATTATGTATAATAAAAATTCAATCATTTGATCATCAACTCACCGATTATCTCGTCTCACTCGATTGGGTGTACCAGACTTCGGTTCCTCCATATAAAAAATAACATCTCCTTCATTATCAATTCTGTCAGTTTGTGTTCCAGTTGTGCCACCTGATACAGTGACAGGTGGTAGTGACTGTGTTGGCTGTTGCTGCTGTTGATTCTGGACTTCCATACGATTTCTCGATTTTCGCCGCTTCAGGACACTCGCCTTTTTAGCCACCTGGATCATCAGAGACTGAACCCCCGGTGCCCTCCCATTACAACACGTCGAACACTACATGCACTAATTCTACTGTCCCCTTTATTTATATATTTCTTTCTGAGACTGGAGAAAAGATGGTTTTCTTTCTCCACACAGTTTGGAGATAAGCGTGCTGCTGAGACTTCGATGGAACTCTCCCAAATTTCTGAATTCCTCGGAATAAAAGGAACGAGGCTTTTCAGAATTTGCAATTGCGGAAAAGCACATTAATTAAATAATTAAATAATTCATTGATATTTATGAGAAATTCTGCGGGTTTTGTTTCTTCAATTTGTAGAGTTTGGCAAATTCAATGAATGGAGAGAATAGTCCATTCCATTTGCATTTTTCAATTGCAAATACCGAAATTCCTTTCTCCTTTCAAGATGGAAAAGCATCGAAATTTCAAAAAGCTGCAAATTCCAGCCTATTGACTAACGCGAGAATAATGCGAAGCATATTACGTTCAACCAACACTGAATTTCACGAATTTTGCATCATATTGATAGAGAATCCATGCAGCATGCAACATGACATGAAGCATTACATTACAAATGAAGGTTTAAGGATTACGCTGAAATGAAAAGAGTAGATTCTCAATGAATATCCAATATTTATGAGGTTACAGAGTAATTCAAGAGAAGCAGTTTTCTGATGGAATTTTAGGCGAGAGAATTGAGAATTTAGATTTTTTTTTTTTTAATTTCTAATTGCACTCGATTTATTTAGTAGTTGAGTAATGGAATGAGATGAATCGATTCTAATTTCATTGTTTTTTTTGTGAATATCTAAAAAAAAAGAAAGATAAACACTTTTTCTCTCAATAAAAATTAATTTCTCAGAGAATTTCCTTTTTTTCATTTCTTACTATTTTATGTAATTCAATATTTTGTTGTTTTTGCTGTTTTTCTACAAATTCGAAGAGTTTCACATTCTCAAAAAATCAATCTCATCACAAAAACTTCACAACTAAATAAGTAAGTATTCCAATGAATTATCAAATTGTCCAGAGAGACTTCAGTGAAAAATCAATGAATATTAAGAATTAAGTACTTCAATGTTAATTACTGATAGTTGAAGCGCAATAGATGACTACCCTATTATTTTCGTGATTTGAATTTTAACTTCAAATAAATTTCTTTCAAGCCAGGCACAACGTATCGAGAATAAATTTAGTCTGGGAATAATGTACTGCAGGTGATTTGGTACTGCTAGTTATCAAAGTGACGTTATATGATTGTAACTATCGATCGCATTATATATTCACAATTGAGACGTCAAACAATGTCTATAAATCGTTAAAGCTAAGTGAATTTCCTTCTTTTGTGATATTTTAATATATTATGTTAAATTCAATTTATAATTTAGAAAAATTGAAAATTTTCAAATTTACGAATGTATTATGAGATTTTCCATTTGTCATGATTTAATTAAGAAAGAAGAATTATTCAAAAAATGAAATAAAACATGCAATATATAAGTTTTTAATAAAAACGTTTAAATAAATCTAAAACCATTTACATACCATCTTCTTTACACAAATCAACTGAAATACATTAGGGTTCATTTTATAAATACTGTCCTAACACAAAGTAAATCATACTTGGATAAATTTTTTAATAATTAGAGTGAATATAAAGAACCAAACGAAATCAAGAAAATTTTCACTGAGGTATTTTGTTGTCAAAGTACCTTCAATAGACTTTCTTTTCTTGATTGGATGAATAATCAATTGACTATGGACTAATCCAGGTTTAGAGAGTAAATCAGAATATTCAGGGATTCACTGCAGAAGTGATGCTGGGATAATCTGACACCTGTCACATGATTTGGAGTCCCAACTTTACAATTCCCTTTCCAACTTTGAAATATCTATTTTCCTTGTAGAAACAAGAAAATGTAAATCCGAGGTAGGAAAAATTCTGGGGACAAACGGAATTCATCTACAGAATGTAAATAATTTTTACTGAATTCAGTTTGATGTTCTGGGGAGATTAATAATTCTTCAAATAAATCAACATTTATAGTTCTCCATTAACGATGCAGTGATTTCATTTAAAGGATATACGAACAAAATCTTGCATATTGACATTCAGGAAAACGGATAAAGGACATCGTTTCAAATGGTATTTTAATGCGTTTCTATGCAAGTAGTTAGGATCCACCAGTGATCGGGCAAAAAGTATGAAATCCGAGAAAAAGAAGTAATTGCAATTTCTTTAGTTTCTTATGACATAAAACCGGAGATTATATATATATGTTTTTACAGACTATTCCGGTTATGCAATAATTCTCGTTTCCTAAAGTTCAGAGTATGCTTTCAATCGACCTACCCAAGGGACATTAACTGCAAATTCATATCTAGTCCTCAATGCACTTTAATGCTCTCCAGAGAGAGGTTTAGTATAATTCTATAGAGCACTGACTAATAAAAATGAAGAAACTGAAAAAATCGCTAAATTCATCAAATTATGATGAAAGTCACTGGAGCAACATTTCTTTAACAAACACATAATTTATTAATGACGTGAGTTTATTCTCAAAACACAGAACTTTTAATAATCTGTCTCAGTTACTTTTATTCCCCGTTACTTTTTTCTTTTATATGAAATCTTCTGGTTGCCCGATCACATTGGACGTTCTCTTTATCAACACAGAGTGTAATTTCTTCAAACTGTTATTAGGTATTTACTAAACGACTTTTCTAACGATTGAATCTTGGTACGTAATGTAACTCTAACGTTCACCAGTTACTGCTTGGTTTTACACGCTCTTTAATTCTTTGAACTCGTTCAATTTCGGAGTATGAGAATAAAAAGAGGGGGAGAAGTGGATTGAGTCAGTGGAAAAAGTCAATGCTATCCGAGACTTGAAAATTGTGAATTTCTTCATTCACTTGAAATGTCATTTTTTTCCACCATCACCATTTATTGATTTCGGAAAAAAACCTTTCAATATCCATTAACGAAGTAATCCAAGTTCTTCGATATTGATCGAGTCCTCATGGTGAATATTTTCCAGAAAGCAGGTACAGTTATTACTTTATTATGTTTCGTCTAATGAACTTCAAAATAATTTTACCAAATAGCCTCGAAAATGTTTCGTTTGTCCTTGTACTTTCACTTTCAATCGTTAATATTTAACGTTAAAAATAAACATCGGAAGCAAACTAAGTACATTGACAGTCAACAGCTAACGTCTACAATTGACGAGCGTTATCATCAATGCAACGATTATGATAGCTCACCTTTCCAAGTGGAGTTGTCGGTTGACCCGCTGGTGCTGGATCCTTTATGTAAATATTCCATGTGGCTACGCTGTTTATGGCCTTGTCAGCAGCATAACACCGCCAAAGACATTGGATCAACATTGCCGCTGCTGGTATCTGACGGTTGAAGTGCTTTTGACGTTGCTTTTGCTGCACTTTGAGGGCGAAACCAGAACCAAGGATTCCCTGAAATCAATTTTCATTGTGTGGATATTAGAGATGGAGGAGATCCTCGTGTTGATGATATGGGGTCTATATGTATCGAATTCTCTGAATTTCTGGTATTTTCAGGGATATTTAATTATAATTTTAAAATGGAGAGAAGCAGAGTGTTCTCCAGCGATTTTGAAGAATAATTGGTGAACACAATTATTTGCTGCATGAGTAAAACTTGAAAATTGCACATTCTCGTGCTGCTCAAGACTTATGACATCACTACACGACAATCGTATTAGTACAAATGTCGAGAACTGTGTTACTATTACAATCAGATGAGAACAAAGGTGCAGACTCAGTTGGGAAAGTGCTCTAATTGGTTCTCACTCTTATGCGATGTAGTGGCTTCAGCGTCAATTTTAGAGTATCCAGAAATTCTAACTACATCCTTTGAGAAGAGGGAAATTTATAAAATCATGTAAGTTCTCTATTTTCTAAAAATTGAGGTCGAGCTGAGGCAGTAAGAGCAGACAAATTGAGTCTTTATTTACAAAAAACCAATATTGCCATAGCTCCAGGAATTCTTTACTATAAAGAATCTTTTGTCTGTGTTTATGCCTCCCTAATAAAGCCCGATTATTTGTTTTTCATTCTCCAATTGTTCAGTAGTTGCCTCCATCGAAAATCAATAAAACCCAGTGCTTCACTTCAACTCCGGCGAAGTGAAGTTCAAAGACAGGCTTCTACAGGATAGGGAAGAGGAGCGGATGTTAATGGAAGGATTTTTAAACGTTTTGTTCTTCAGTTTTTGAGGAGAATTGCATAAAATTCGTTCAGAATCGAAGGCATATTTCAATTATTGGAAATAATTCCGGTATTTACTCATCACAGTTCTGATTACAAGGCACGATGCAATGAAAATCTCTGTGAAGTTCGTGAATATCAATATCCTCCAGAGGGAAACTTAAAATTAGTTCACCAACATCTATGTTTACACATGTCATGTAATTCTCTCAAAGTTTTCGCTTCTCTGATGAGTCTAGCAATGATTTACTCTGGCAAATCAAAATCTTTTGGATTATATGGGGAAGTGTTGATAATGTTCCTGAATTTGTGAATATTTTCATTGGAAGGTTAAGGAATTTCCATTAGATCTTGGACTATTGTAGGAAACCCGAGTCGACATTTTGGAGCTCGCATGCTTCTCCATTGCTTCTTCCTCGGGAGATAGAACTCGTTTCCTACTCACTGTCTTACATAAAATCTCCATCATCATTTGAGGATGATCATCGGATGAGGAGGGCTTAAAGAGCACCAAACGAGTACTAGAAAACATTCCCATTTCATTCTCCTCGATGTGTTTTAGGAAATAACTACATCGAGGAGAATGAAACGAGAATGGAAAATCCATTGATTTCATAGGATTCGAGATTCTCATATAATTCTCTAGATTCCCCCGGCTGAATAAATTTGGAGAATCAAACGAGCTCCTGAATATCAACTCGGGAATATTCGGATGAGTTATGTTTTATGAAAAAAATCCACTCACCGCTGGTAGTGCAAAAAATGAAATGGCAAAAACACTGAAGCATGAAGCCACAATTTTCCCCATCCAAGTCTGTGGCACTGTATCGCCATAGCCAATTGTTGTTACGGTGATCTGAAAATGTGGAGAGTTGAATCAATGCTGAAATGTTTATTTTTGCAGATAAAAATGAGATTTTTGTATTATACTGCTTGTTCGAATCATAAAAATTCAATGGGAAAAAGTTATTCTCCAGTAACATCATACTATCGCTATACTTTTGCATATCGCTGGTATAATCGTAAACAAATGATTTCTGTATTTATGAGAATAATAAAACTGCACATGAAATTCACATATTCGTCCAGATTAATTATCGAATGCACATGAATCCATGTTATTGTATTTTTTCCATTGAAAAATGAGAACAATTTTATCAGATGAAATGTAATAATTATTACTCACCACACCCCACCATAATGCATCAGCATAACTTGAGAAATCAGTTTTGCCATCGGGCCCCACCTCGTCCTTTTCGGCTAGGTACACAAAGTAACTACTGAAAATGAGACCCAGGAACCCGATGTACAGAGTTGTTATCAATTCCTGGTAATAGAAATTTTTTATTAATTTTTTTCGAACGAGTTGTTATGAATATTCATTCAATGAAAGTGGGAAGGAACCTTTCAATATTAAAAGAAAATAGTTTCATCAAATGTCATCAACTAAATCCCTTCGAGTAATATTCGAATGAATGTAAAAATGATTTTTCTCACCTGTCGATGGATAAAAACAACTGATCCAAGTAATCTCCAAGTGCCACCCTGTCGATCCACATGGAGCATCCGCAGAATTTGTAAAAATCGAATACCACGAATAGCTGATGTAGCAAATACTTGTCCATTGCTTCCAACAGACAGCACAACCATTGACGCAACGACTACGATTAAATCTGCAATGATAATTTTCTATTGTCAGTAGTTGAATGTCTTTCCATTTAAATTCACCACACTACTGATTTTGAATTTCATGGTTATTTGAACGAGTAGGACATATGATCACAGACATAAATGAATTCGACTGACAATTCTGGGACCTGAACGCTTTTTTTCCATTATTCCAAATCCTTTTAATTTTAATCTCTTTTGAAGAGTAAAGTACCGGAACAGGTTAGAGAAAGTTATAAAACTTTTGAATTCTCTGTGGAGAACGAGTGAGATAACTTTGCTTGTCGTCTAGAGATAGTGCTCAGTTTCTTCTCACATACTTTTAAGATTTCTGCTTTCGTATCCCCGAAGGGAACTGAAAGAAACGAGAAAAGCCCCCGTTTCACTTCCACTGACACTTTCTTGTCTTGTTGTCAAGACATTTGCTATGGATTTGAAATTGATTGAGAATTAAAATAAAAATAACTTTTAAAGTAAATTATTTAAATTGATCGGAATCTGATGATAAAAGTTATTGTAAAGCTTTGTTTATTTGATTGCATCTATGAATGAAACAATTTTATTGATTTACCTATAATACAGATGGGTTTGCGTATAAAGCGCAATCGGCCGAAACAGCCCATGTACTTTGATCTGCAGCCAGCACTCCATAGCCTCACTAAATATTCGACGCCAAAAAAAACCACCAGGCATATTTCCTGTTAACATAATTAAATTCTGGATTATTATTTAGGAATTCCATCAAAATACAGCTGCAGGGCACAAATTAAAATCTGTTGGTGTTATTTTCTCTCGTTCAATTAGAGAATTGAACGTGCTTTTGATCTTGTATTAATAAATTAAGCTAGAAATTTAACATGAGAATTCGTAATTTCGAGAAAAGCACTTCTATGCAACATCATTAATGTTATAAGTCAGATTTTCTTTATGGAACTGTTTATGAAAGAATTGACTTTAAGAAATTCTGCAGAACTTTGTTGATGGTCGGTGATGATAGTGATAGAAATCAGAGGATAATTCCATTAGTTCTCTTTATATATAAAATATTTTACATCAATTAGTTGCATTCAACTAATGATAAATTATTAAAAGTTCTCAATATTCGTTAATTCTAATTGAAATATCGAAAATACTCATCACATCTCTCCTTCAAAATCACCTCATCTAATCCCGCATCATTCAATCTTCAATTTTATTTCGTAATAACGTGGACTTGAGCTCTGCACATCCGGAGTAACAATATCACAGAGTACCTATATATTTCAATTCACTCTTTTCCGCCTGTCTTTCATTTCCTCCAGCTTTTTTCGCTCTTTTCATTCGTACAACTCGAACGAGAGCCTCCTCAATATTTTTGCTAGTCTGTGAACGAGCATCGATCGGAGAATCGAGTCTGAACACAAATCGTGTAAGGAAAAAATGATGAGTCCTTGGAGACTACTTGGCTTTTTTCCTGTTCATTTCTCTCATTCTTTCGAGAACTGCAGAACTCGCAGTATTACGCTCAGGAAAATCATTCTCTTTCCTTTTTCTCGAACCCTGCATTTACGTGATTAACTCTGTTGGACGTCATCAAGGAATCTGCGAGGATTTTTTCGTTCATCAGACTTTACTTCGTTTCTTCGTGTGAAATCAGGGGTGGAATGGTTAAGATGAGAGTAATTTGAGTAAACGTCAATTAGTTAAGCTGACGAAGAGGAAAGGTTCAAGAGTGATGAAGTTTCTCGAGTGAGAATTTTGGATTTTAGGGGATTTTTAGGATTTTTATTGAAGTGTACGATGGACACTTTAACATAAAATATAAATTTTATTGGAAAAATTGAGTAAAATTACGAAATTTTTTGAATTAGAAGGATCATATTGAATGTATTTGAAGCGTGTAGGATTAAGGAAAATATCCAGGGAGATTTCTGTAATATCATAGGCTACAAGTCCCTTAATAAGTTCTCGGAAATCCAATCAGGAACGAAATGCGAGAGGATTCCGAAAATAGTCTAAAAATCACGTGGAGTTTATTCTGAGGATATCTCGTAAATGACGAGGCTTAGGGGCATTCATCAAAAGAACTTTTTCGTTCATGAAATTTCCTATAAAAGACTCTTCACATTGCTCTCAAAATCTGCACGTAATTTCTAGACTCATTTTGGGTTTTTCGCGTTTTTTCCCAGCTTTTTCCTTAAAGTCCTTCTCGAAAAGAAACAGTTTCCTGTAGAATTGTAAAAAAAAGATAGAGAATCCACCGAATAATTGAATAAAATTCAGCAAAAGAAAGTTTTGAATAATATTCAATCCTCTCTGTCCTTCAGCGTCTATCAAGAAGATAAAATACCCCAAACTTTATCATTAGTTCCTATCGTAGTGATTTCATGAACATTCACTTCCGAACTTTCCCTCGAATACAATAACTCCCGGATTTCCATGAAATATTTATTACTCGTGTATTACACGAGTTTGTAATTAAATAAATAATAATTCGAATCGAGGGGATTTATTAATCAATTCATTACATGTTATTAATTTGTAATGGTATCGATTACACAATTTTTCACTGAACAATTCATTACATGTTATAGCATTGATTATACAATTTTTCACTAAACCCTCAGGTGCACTGATTCAACTTCAATTAATTCAAGAGAGACGTGATTGATGGTTAGTTAATCTATTTGCGTTACCCAAACGTATTTAATCCATGGACTAACCCGAAGACCGTCGGGTTAACTTCAGCTGTCTGGCGCATACATGTTAAATCTACCTCAGGGATAGATATATCCCTCGACTACCTTGCCAACCGGAACAGGAGAATTCACGAATGGATCTTAGTGAGAGTGGGAAAGCTGTATGTGAATTTCTGTGGTGCCACTTATACTCAAGACAGAAAGAATCTGATTAAAGTGGTTTGGTGAACGATTTAATTTGAAGATTAAAATATTGAATGGATTTTACATTTAATTTTTTATGATGAACATTTCGACGGTTTCAATATTTCTTTTCAATTCATTTTGTGAAATAATATTCAATGTAATAATTTTAATCCTTTCCTGAATTTAATTAATGATTGAATTAAATCATGTCCATTCAGATTTTTCATTAATTATTAAAAGTTTTGAATTTCCGCAGTCTATTGATGCTTTGGATACATTTTGACAAACACGTCTGCTCATCAAGAGCAGACTTGTTTTTTTTTTTGGTGTAAATCTGATACCTGGTAACCTAGTTAAAACACTGAAAAATTCAGGTTTAAAGTATCCTCGTTCACAAATATCCAGGAGTAACTGTGACATATGTCGTTTGCTAATTAACATCGAAGGATATCCGGTGAAATCGATCCTATTTCTGCCACCGAAATGTCACTAACTAGGATCGTTCAAGTGAATTCATCGCTCGAGTTGTAGCGAAACGAATCTGAATAAAAGCTATAGCTATAAATTGTCTTGATGAGTGTTATCAATGTCAAACTCAATAAACAGCTCAATCGAGAGAGTACTCGAGGTGAGTTCAACATCCGGTGAAGACTTTCTCAGACATGCATGTGACACGCAATGTACGAATAATCAGGGCTAATAGTTGAACTACTTACCATCCAAAATAAAGTTTCATTTGCAAAGTCACTGTATTGTTCTATCGTTGATAAAACACTGAATATGAGGCACACCAATACCACCATGAACCTGAAAATAATTAAGAAGTGGGAATTAATTGAAGTGATACAAAATTTAAGTATTTTTACTGGATATTGTGGTCAGTGGTTTCATTTAATGGACATTCTGTTAATAATTAAAGTCTTCAGGAGAAATTTCTCTTTCTGAAAGCGATGAAACAATTCTCATGTTTCTCTATAATTATTGGGTGAACGGATTTTTAGAAAATTTAGGAACGTTTCGATGCTGAAATGGACACAATGCATGAACAAATAGAACGATTGTTGACTCTTCGGAATATCTCAATTATTAACCAACAGATGATTGACCTAATCAACCGCGCCCGCATTCACATTATGTGCTTCATTCGGGAGACTATGATAGCCAAATTATTAATCCAGATATTGCAATAAATCGAGAAGAATTTTTCTAGTTCAAAGGTTATGTTGATTTTTTAATTTCAATTTCTGTTTGCATGATGAGCAATGCATACACTCGTATCCCATTACTTAATGAAGATATAAATAATCCGTCACTGTATTAATCCATATCGATGTCATCCATATTGAACCCTTCATTAAAAGCACGATGGATGATAACCTATCATTCAGAATTATTCAACTCAAAAAATAATTGATACTCCATATTGCAAACGAACCAAAAATGTTCCAATTCGTTATCACGGATTACTGGAAATTCTCCACAGGAAAATTGTCAATTCATCAACAGAATGTGGATGAAAATTTTGTTCTTCTCGAGTGAACCGTTGCTGATTCGCTCGAGGGGATGTGGGTTTGGAGTATTGGAGATTCCAACGATTTATTAAATTCAATCACCAAGTGGAAACAACGAGTGGCGGTTTCATTCTTCTGTCGGTGCGATGAGGGCAACATTGCCAAATAGACAGGGAATTGCACATTTGTGTAACAGACGTGGTGACTGCACTGGCAACATTGCACGGAAGAATAGTCACGTGGTATCGCACTCCGCCATTTTATGACCGAAACTTGAGTATCAACACTCAATTTTAGAGCAATAGTAATGAGAAATTAATGGAATTTTCGCAATTGATTCTTCTTTGAAGATAACCGAGTGAATGAGAATTTTCTCTACGTCCGAAAAGATGTATGGTCATCCCTCAACTTCAGATGAGGGAAATAAGAATCACGAAGGAATGAAAAACAATCTGGGGAAGGAGTCTTCTGATCGTGCGTGTATTTTACCGTTTACCTAGCGATGAAAAGTTGTTTTCTCAGTGATTATACAAGAATAGTTTTTCGGTGATCGTTAGAAAAGCGTCTGGAGGATTCGCGCACGATTACGCTTCCCATGGGAAATGTTTCGGAATTGAAGGGAAAAAGTGCGAGTGAGTTGGAAAGAGGGTCTTGGAAAAATAATGTACATGGGTCTTGTGTCAGCTGATGTAGACCCCAGGGGACGTGAAGAGGGTGAAAAGAGACATATGTCATGTACATGTTGTAGCACAAGGATCCATCCAATTTTCAGGCTCCTACCCTTAATTCATCAAATATATAAATTCTATTATCTTTCAGGTGTAAAGAGCATTGAGAAATGTGGACTGCGGTTACGATAGCATTAAAAGCAACTGATTACGGTTTTAAGTACGTGGCAATTAATTTTCAAAAAGAAGCATACACTCTCTTTCTCCTTTACTCTCTCCCATCGCCTGTGTTATTTATTGAGACAAGCCTGCACTCCTCTTTCTTTCATGACCAGAAGTATGGACTTGTGTTAACGAAGCTACCAAATACAATTATAAAACTCACGTTGGATAGCGTGTTGAGGTGCCATAATTCGACTCTCGAGTGTAACCAAAGGTACGTGAAGTTACCGAGTTTGCCCGCAGGGAGTCACCTTCGTCGACCTAGTGCCACGATAATTGTCTTCTTCTTTTCGTTTTTTTTTGTTATTACTTTTTTTTACTTCTCCTTTTGTTCTTTCTTCCTGAGCCTTCATTCTGAGTTGCTATTCATAGTAAGAAAAAACAAGCGGTAAAAATGATAGAATACCGTGTTTCGTTCAACAATGATTGAAAAACTTTTTGAATTGATTAAATTCAATAAATGCAACAATTCGCTTAATTATTTAAAAGCATGTTTAGAACTAATGATCTTAATATTTTGTCACATTTTCAATTGGAAGAATCGATTTTCAAAGGATTTTTTGATGAAGAATTCTTTCACTCAATTTAGATCTAGTTCATTCAATCTAGAGTGCTTTACTCATTTGATGAGAATAAAATGTGAATGAGCGAATTTGTCAATCCATCGTCATCCCCCAGGTGCATATCTCTTGGCCTCTCTTCGTTTTAAATAGAATATGCTTGAGATACTCGTTCTCCTGTTATTCAATTCTCTCTGACGCATTCGTTAGTCAATGGCACTCGATCACATATACGATTTCTCTTGAAGCCAGGGTGTTATATTTTTTCCTGGGGTCGAGGGAGAATGGGGAAAAAAGTCCTTTTCACTACTCACTACCCAGAGAATTCCCCAGTCGAGTAAGTTGAGAGGCTACCGTTGCTCTGCTTTTCACGATAGGGTAATTCCGTAGAATTTCAACTCCACTTAACTATATGTGATGAAAACAAATCCTGAAACCGAATCCTTGAGTTGAGCCGGATGCATCTATGTACGAGAATCAGAGTTCTGAGTTCTCAAATAATGGAACACGTGGAATCATGTTATATGTGTTTTTCCGTCTGTGTAAGCTTCATTTAACAATGTCCATTCCTTTGAAAAAGTAACCATTATCGGTATTTATCTTTCAAAGTCGAAATTTTGGAGTTTGTATGGTTCTCCATTGCTTCTCCCTCAAGAAATAGAACTCGTTTCTTACTCACTCTCAGATTGATCTGTCATCGTCATTTGAGGATGATCATTAGATGAAAAGTGCTTAAAGGGCACCAAACGAGTACTAGAAAACATTCTCATTTCATTCCCTTCGATGTATTTTAGGAAATAACTACATCGAGGAGAATGAAACGAGAATGAAAAATAAATTGATTTCATAGGATACGAAATTTTCATATAATTCTCTAGATTCTCACGACTCAATAAATTTGGAGAATCAAATGAGCTCCAAAATTTCAATTCAGGACAACTCTAAAAGAAATCTCGCAACATCTTTCCTCAAATTTAATAATAAAAAAAACTGCATTTTCTTTGAAAAAAAAGTCGGCTTAAAACTATTGAGGAAGAGTGACATTTGTTATTAATGATAACCCTTAAGCATTCAGATGTAAAGTAGAAGTAAATTCATGATAATTTAAAATGTAGAACGCTCACTGGAGTCCTGAGATAGCGTACACGTGATTTTCGGACTCTTATCCAAGGCTAAGTAGATTACACGAAATTGATAAATTCCATCTAATTTTTTCTCAAACTAAACTTTCCACTGAAAATTCTGAAATTGATAGATTCTCCATGGAAATTACCACGAGAGTTTGTTGTGATGTGAGAGATTGAGTTTAGTTGTTTAATGCCATCTTCGGTGTTTACTCAAGCAAGATGGATAACACGAAATTTTATGCATTAAAGTGGATCAACATTTCTGAAGTGAACAGACACATAATGTGTATATATTACATACTAACTTGTGAAAGAATTGCAAGGTTACACTCAGACATACACAGTTGATCGATCGAGGTGTATTGCTTTCTGCAGCGATTGAATTACAGGGTAATGCTATTGGCCATATTACAGAAAGTCGGAATAATGTATGATTGTATAAAGAATTGTCTTTTATCTAGAACAGAACAATTGAGTGGAAGTAACAATCCACTTTGATATTTTTCATATTTCTCCGGTAAAACTGTAACCAGAATAGAAATAAGGGAGAGTGGGGCAAAGTGGGCCTGTGGGTCTGAATGATTGCCCGAGTTGATATTTTGGAGCTCGTTTGATTCTGCAAATTTATTCAGCCGGGAGAATCTAGAGAATTATATGAGAATCTCGTATGCTATGAAATCAATGGATTTTCCATTCTCGTTTCATTCTCCTCGATGTAGTTATTTCCTAAAATACATCGAGGAGAATGGAATGAGAATGTTTTCTAGTACTTGTTTGGTGCTCTTTAAGCCCTCGTCATCTGATGATCATCCTCAAATGATGATGACAGATCAATCTGAGACGCTGGACTATCAAAGGAGATCTGATGGAAGACAATGAGTAGGAAACGAGTTATATTTCTCGAGGGACAAGCAATGGAGAACCATGCGAGCTCCAAAATTTCGACTCGGATAGAAATTTGATTTGTCATATTTTTTATTGTTATATTAATATCATTTTGATATTCAATTTTTTTTCCAGATTTTTCCATGAATTCCTTCACAGAAAAAAAAATCCTCAATCATACTGCACTGGAGCGCTATATTCTCTCCATTTTTGTGTAATTTAGTTGAGCATGAAGGGCTTAATACGGAAGATATCAAAGGGCCAAGAGCTTCTTCATCCAGCTTGAATTGAAGATGCTCTTCAGATTGTAAGAATTTCAAAGAAGTGAAATTAAATGGGTAAAGTAAAATGTTTCACTTTATTCAACATTCTCGGAGGAAAAAAAATTGACGATCGTCCTTGAGATTTATTATCTTCGGTACTTCAATTTGATTATCTCAATGGCTCTTCAGATTGTGTTTGAACGTGAAGGAATTACTTCTCGTATTTCTCTTCTTTTCTGGGGAAGTATTTACGGTAGTTTCGTGCTGTTTTAATGAGCTTATTAAAAAGCACCGAAATAGAGGGAATTGCAGAGAACGTATGGTGTCAGATTGTGATAGTACTCAAATTTATATGGATGAGATTTATAACGACATTGATGTACGTGGGATAATTCTGAAATGTCAGATTCTAGTGTAAACTTTTTGAATTTAACTTTAGAATGAAATATTGTAAAAGAATTTTGAATTAAGAAAATGAAGGTTCGTTTTTTTTTAATGAAAGAATATGCTTCTTCTCCTTGATTTGTGAATAATAAAGAATTCTTTTTTGTTCCTCCTCATTGTGAATAATTGGAGGAATTTATTCATCAAATTTTCGTATTCTTGATTCATGATTCTCCTGAATCAACTTTTACGAAAGTTGGAAAATTATGTTTACCGGAATTCTTATTCACAATTTGCATTGTGAATTTTTGAAATAACATTCAGGGAATGAATAAGGATAGCATTGTCTCAACTGCATGTCTCAGCATCTTGAGATAACTTCGAGATAATTGGTGAATCGTATTTTTTTTCTGGGAATGGTATACAGCAGACTACAGCCCGCTGGTTGGGATCGTTAATTTTCGCTCCATCGGACATGGAAAATTGCCGTGAGGCTTTTGCTCGAATACGCGTGTTAATTGTTTTTACGGTATCACGAATATAGTTTTTGTCATTATAAATAACATTCGATACCCGTATCTCAAAAATCTATTTTATTTCATCATTAATTTTTTCGAAATATCTCGGAAACTAAGCGAGATAGAGTATTTTTTATAATGACCTTTTTCGTAGTTCTTAAAATTCTCTACAAAAAAGGTTCCCATGAAAATTGCTCTATCTCGCTTAGGTATCTCAAAAAAACCAATGATAAAATAACGCTAACTCAATTTTTTTTTTTTTCTAAGTCCGAAACGGGTCAATGAGTTTCATCCTTGACGGAATGACTTTTGTAGCATTATGTTGTTGAAAGTAATTAGTTTTTGCATTATCCAACATGATAATCGAGGAGCTTAATGAAATTAATCTGCAAATTGTCCCTGCATGAGAATCATCCATGATTCATCATTCGAAATGGATTATTCATTGTATATAGATTATCATGAAACTCAATAAAGTAGCCATTTCCAAAGTGATATACATGGCGATTAGAATTGCTCATGCATACACAGTCCAAATTCCTACTGGCTCGTTGACAAGCACATCAACGAGAAATTATGAACTTGAATACCACTTCCCCTTTGACCAAAGTTAATCACGAAATTTTCCACTATTATTTGCATTCTCAGATTAATCCAGGGCTATATATCTCTTTGTGTTATAATCTTCAATTAGACTGGGAATTTTAGAGGTGAATTTTAGCAGTCAGCAAGCTCAAACTAATGACTATCCATCAAATTTTCCGTTCATGTCGATCGGGCTTAATGAAATTAATGATGGGGCCAGTGTGGAAGGTTTGCGGTAAATTGATGGTACGTTGGTCGATAATGTATTCTCTTCTGTCTTTCGTCTCCCCCCCATGAGGATATTATTGCTCTCTTGGAGAGCTAAGGTGGATTAATAAATTGGAGGTTCTTTCCAATGAGGAGTAATATTGATCATTATCTTGAAGATTCTGATCGTGTTTGTGATCCATTCAGAAAGGAGAAAACATTTAAAATAATTGAATCCAAAGTTATTAGCTAAAGCAGCCATTATTCTAAAAGAAATGAAATACTTACACACTGCAATGATAAATGAAACACAGCCATCCACCAGGATGTTCAAGAAACACATACAGTCTCTCTTGAAAAGTCTTTCCTTTTTTATGATGAAACACATATTTAGCTTTGAATGCCTGATCAATTGGCAGATAAATTGGATAATAAGGATCTGGTACACCAGCTGGTGCTGGTGATGGTGGCTCCTCTTCCTCAACTTCATCGACATTAATATCATCACTTATAATATCACTCTGGCTCTTCTTCCTACGATGTTTTCTCTTCATCGGTGTTGGTACTCTTTTGTGATGTGCTTCACCAAATCTTGGCGAACGAAAACGACGTAGAAACGTGAATTTCGTTGGTGTACCAACAATTGTACCACCGTTATCAGTGTCCTCAGTTTCACTACCTGGTGTTTTTAACGCAAAATCCTCAGATTCACCAACAAGCTCGTCTTCACTACCCTGTAATGCAGCATAAGCTGCTGCTGCACTGTAACGTTTTTCTGATAGCCTCGAGCATTGATCTTTGCTTCTTGGAAGACTTTCGTTGTTATATGAGTGACCTAAATATCCAATAACTCACTAAAATTCCATCTATACTAATTAACAACCTTAATGACCAATCACGTGTAATTACATTCGCTTTTGATAAACAAGGTTTTAATGCTTATATAAATTATTCAGGGAGAATTAATCGTTGGGTAATAGTCAATATTTATTTTTCATCAATCCTCAATTATTCTGGTGTTTGTGCAAGTGGATTTTTTCTTCCGCAAGCTCACGACTATTGCGCAAATTGTCACATCGATTGATTTTCAAGCCACAAGTCTCTGTAATGGTGAAAAACAGAGGCAGAGAGTTTGAACATTTTTATTGCCCATGGGACGTATATGTTTCACGCAACATTCTCTCCAGTGAGATTTTTAGGAATAATCATTTCTTCCTCGAATATTAAATTGAATGTCTATTGTAGAATAGTATTCTCATGAGAATCATAAGCAGACATCTACTCTAAAAAAATCAGTCAATATGAATTGGTTTCAATTTTTTATATCTCTGCAATTAATGCAGAATTCCTTTCGCATCAGTTAATTGGATGTTTGTGATTTTGGAGATTGAATCGATTAGGGAAAGGAAATTAATGGAATACTACTGCAGTAGCCATTGGATATTCATGCACCTATATAGTATTCACACATTATAATCAAATGTGGAAATTGCTACTGATATTAATGCACTCACAACTAAAGTAAATGTTGATAAAATTGGGGAAAAAAGTGAATTATCCCACAAATTAATCTCCAAAATTTCAGTCTACTGCAGAATTCAAACTGGCGTTTTTCTGGATTTAATGCATTTGTGCAAAATTTCCATTAAAACGTTTCTGCATCCCATAAAAACAAAGAACTTCGGATTAAGTTATTATTATTATACGAAACAAAGAGTTCATTGTCTTTTTTCCAAAGTATTTTTCAAAATGAATTATGTTTCATTTATCTTTCGCACCCAACAATTGGAGTTGAAGAAACTCTGCCAATAATCCGATAGAACTGTCGCTTCATAACTCCTTGATAAACTTCTCCCCCGAGGCAACAACTAAACGCTTATGTTTCACTGTCCTTTACGAAGTTTAACTCAGCGTTTAGCGAATGCCCCAGCGACATTTGCTGAGAGTCGGTTGAATCTTCGACAATGACCCAGGACCTATTTTTGGTAATCCTCAATGTGGATAGACGAGTTCATTAATAATTCCTGAGGTCTCGGATGAGTTTCTCAAGGAGCTAGTTACCCTCTGAGTACTCGGTTAATCGTTTTTAGGTACTTAAGGAAATTTCAAATTTTCTTAAAACAAACTTTTTATTCTCTTGGGTGTATCTTTACTCTAGCTAGTTCTCTTGGGTATTCATGATCTCTTTTAATACTTTGATACTTGCATGGGTAAAGTTGAGTGAGAAATTGAAAATTATTTACATATTTTAGTTCGTTATATGTAAATGGGCATTTACCCGAGATATCGGGGAAAATGTACATTATGCATCGGATCTGTAAATGTTATGTTTGAGGGTGAAAAAGTCGTATGTCTCAACATTATATACGAATGTGAAATTCTCAGACAAAGAGAATTTTCATGATCATCAGTTTTTTGAAGATATTTCGGAAACTAAGCAAGGTAGAGCAATTTTTATAGAAATCTTTTTTGTAGTTCTTAAAATTCTCTACAAGAGAAGGTATCTACAAAAATTTCTGAATAACTAATGATAAAATAAAGACAATTTGTCCGAAATTTTTCACAGTTCCTTTATTGTATTCCTAGTATTGAATGATAAAAAAAAAAAAGTTCGATAAAAAAAAAAAAAAAAAAAACGTTTCTTGTTCCTTCATTCCTTTCTGCCTTATTGCTACTGAATTTTTAATTAATATTGAATTGGATTCCCTAGTAATTACTAATGATAAAATAAAGGACAAGGATTCTCGATATTGGCAATTCCTCTTTGACAATCTAAAAACATTAATTTTGTCATAAAAGACATGTGTGTCTAAGGCTGTACTGCTTCTGTGCTAATTTCCTGATGTCGTCTACCGGAACTTCTTGTCATCGACTCCGCCGCGTCTAAGTGCTGCGGAGGGTCGGGAATATTTACGGGTATTGCAAAAATATTGGAGAATAGTAAAGTTTTCTTTTTCTAGACTCTGTAAGATTATTTGGAATTAGATTGTCTTTATCAGAATATATTATGTGTCACCGACAGTTTGGCTGTTCAGTCTGCGTACGGTTCGATGGATCCACCGGGTTAATAAGCACCCAAGCGGCGTGGTTACTACTTGGATGGGTGACCGCTTACCGTACGCAGATTCGAACAACAAACTGAGCGGGAGGTGCAGCCACAGAGAAACAGAGTGCCTTTTCTCGTCAGCGTAACAGAAAGGCACACTACACAGCCCTGTGCAACTCGACCGTCTGCACCGACCAGGGTTTTCCATGGTTTCCCCTGGTCTCCGGCAAATGCGGTGCAGTATAATAAGTCTACCCATGGCTTCGCAATAAAGAGAAATTGCCTAAGATAATAGTAACAGCCAAAGAGAAAATATACAGCCAAGTCCCTTGTAATAGACCGATCGGTCTCTGACAAGTAAATATAATAATAATAATATATCATGAGTCCTTCTGGCCCAGGGCAAAGTGGAAAAATTCAAGGAAATCGTCGGAAGGATAGAACTACATTCACCGTTTGTTTTTCTCTCATGAGAAACTTCGGGTTTCATGTCGGAGGGTTTTTCCATTTTCAGGAAAATTATTCTACTCTACAGTCGAAGAACTTGCGGATTACTGTCTGAAAGTATTGAGAAACTGCTTCATACGATTTTAATACATTTTTCAAATTTCCGGGGATTTATTTATTCTGTATTGTACATAGAAATATGAAGATTCGTCTTGCAGAGAATTGAGAAATTCACATAAAATAATGAAAGTTTGGGAAATCGATTCTTCCGTATTCGACGAGTATGCAGATGAATGTATAAACGATTCTGAATTTCAAATCTGAAAATTGTTACGCTTTTGTTCTTGGAATATCGATTCCAGTAGAATGGAGTATCAAATAGACGTGAAATTATTTGGAAATATTATGACAAGATTCGAGTCAAAATTTCTCTGGTTTACGATTATTCAGAGAAACAGTTTGATGTATTTGCAACGGAAATTTTTGAACGTCCTTCAACACCGAAAACGAGCTAAATGCTCATAATTCATACTTTAATCGGCCGACATTTCAACGTCAATTGAGACCGAACATACGTTGAGTTTTACCACTGAATTTTGAGTTAAAAATACTTTTTCAGAGCTTTGGCACATTGCCATGGGTATAAGGGGCAGAATGGAACAGGATTTTTTTTAGAGACGAGTTTCACACGGAAATCGGAAGAAAACGTAGTATTACCTCATTCTGAAAACTGAAAGGGCAAAGGTTAAAGTTTTCTTCTCGCAAATCGATTTCAGAATAATTTAATTTATTATTATATTTATTATGCATAGAAGAAAGAATCAGAAGGTTTAAAATTCAATGATTAAAAAAAAATATATATATTTTTCAATTTTTGTAAAAGCCTTCATTCTAAAAAAATCATAATTCATTCCTCCCACTAATCTAAATTAGCCGTCTCCATTTTGCGAACGAATTCTCCTCCTCCATCTGACATTTAGGGAGGCTTTGAAAGTAAATTTGCGGCGTACCTCTAAATAAATGAGATGAAACATTCTTCCCTCGATTTTCGGAAATTTTGGAATCACGAAAGTAGGTAAATTGCAGTCGGTGGGAGTGAAAGCATTAAAGTTTTGTAATTACAAAGGAACTGGTGGTAAATGAGAAACTGTCGCTCAAGGATAATTAAAGTATTCTGTAAATATTCGAAACGACGAGTGAATCTCTTTTAATCAGAAAACGTTGATTGTACGTCTTACCGCACTGAGCCTTCTCTAAAAATTGAAATAAAATTGAGAAAAAAATCGAAATTCTGTATTTTTTGTAATAATCCAACCGCACATTGATAGAGAGGCTCAAGTCGAGCGTTGGAGATTTAATATTTTCTGATGCTCCGAAATATTCAATCTCCAACGTATAGATTCAACGAAGAATACATTAACTTTTTTGGCCTTTATTCCTATGCGTGATACATTTTTTTCCTTCAAACAGAGATTTCGTAAGCCGGGGTGAATGATACAATGGAAGCTTTTAGATGGAGTTGCCTCATGATGTATATTTCAGACTTGCCCGTCTTATATTGGATACAGGGCTGTGGGGGAAAGAGAAGAAAAAAGAAATGAAGACAGAAGTCGGATGAAAAATGGCGACTGGTGTATTATAGTAGTCTGAATAAATGTCCAAGATTACGAACTTGCAATTACTATCCCCGGGGATTTTCTTTTAATGTGACTAAGAGTGACCGAATAAAACATTGAAATACTCATTTTCTAGGTGAAAAATTATTCATTTTTCCATCTTTTCTCATTTCCTCGTTCACCCCAGTTCTTTCCATTTTTTAGCTCAATGTGTCTCAATGACATGTTGAAAAATTGAAATGTTTAATAATTCAATTCTTTTGAATAACTACGTTTTTAATTTTATTGAAGTGAATCCTAAGTTAACGAAAGTTAGGTGGAATAGAGCTATGGAAAAAAGAAATGCAATTTTTTTGCATTTGATGCAGTTAGAGTGGCTCAACGTGGTAATGATGCACCTTTAACGTAGTACCATGGGCTCATTGAATTATCACGTGACTGGGTGAATAGAGACGTGCATTACCAAAGTGGAGAAAGAATGCATGTGGTTAAGCACGAGTTATGCATCCAGAGTCCAATCATGCTCATGATTCTCATGAAAACTGGTTCTTTTAAAGCTGAATCGAGTCAGAAATTATCTTAAATGTAGAGCGAAGTAGTGCGAGTCAGTGTATGTTCCGGCGAGGTGATATTCATGCTCTAAAAAAAAACCTTTCAGTTTGTGATGAGCATAAGCTCTTCATCTTTTTATATTTCTCAAATATTTCTCGTTCATTGCATGAAATTCTGCTCATGCAAATCATTGGATTTGAGAAATTTTATCGGTCACTAAAATCGGACTTTTTTTTATTAGTTTTCCATTGATGGAAAATTGAAATTAGTTATGCAGTCGTAATTGAAACATTTGGCTGTATTTGAGTTTTGAAAAGTTGAATATGTAGCAGTTTTTTCCAGCTACGTCATCTCCATGGCCATTTTAATTATTCAATAAATTTAATTTTTCAATGTTCTCCAATGCAGTTTCCTCAACGAGAGGTGTACGTTCTCTTTTATTACCGAAAGTTAATGATCAACTCTGTTACTGGTTCGTTGAGTTTTAATCACCTTGTTCTCAATTGAAATGGAAATGAATGTTTTTAGTTTCAATTTGGTTCTGATAGGAAAGAGTGGAACTAATTATGATAATGTAATATTTGAGGAGAATTGTGTACTCCAATTAATGGAATTCAATATCAGAGAAAAATAAATATTTTCAAGCTCTAATTATTAACAATAATGTCATTATTAGGGTTTAGATAATGATTCAGTTGGTGCCAATCCAAAAGAAGGACAGCCTTATTCTCCTAATTATTCTCAATGTCTGACTTCACTAATAAATATTCAATTTTTCCCTAAGCCAGAAACGTTTCTGTCATCGAATGAACCTTCAGAACCTGCGGCATTGAGTGCATACAGTCGTGAATCAATTTCCAGCTTGTATTAGATCGTTAAAAATAGACTATTTGACGAATAAAATAGTTACAATTTCACATGAGCATATGCTGGCGAAATAATCCTCTCTAATTCCCCTCATTTCATTAATTCTCCCCTTTCATCCATTCGAAAGGGATTGAATCCAGAATATTAGTGCTCAAGGACATTATTATCTCAGTATAAAGAAAACATAATGCACAAATGATAAAATGCATTTTCAATCCGTAAAATCGAATGTAATTACACGTATTGATTGATTATTGATCCAAATGAATTGGCCCAGATTAAATGTGTTGGCAGTTATATATAGTACCTGATGGATGATTGCATTTTTTATGTGCCTGACAATTGACGTGATGCTCTTGCGGACTCTGTTGATAATGTGAGTGTTGAAATTGCTGTTGTTGTTGATTAATTGGTGCCTTTAGTACACTTAATACTAAATCATCACGGGACGGTACTATTCGTGTTAGCTGTCGGCTCTGCCTGAACAGTGTTTCTTGTTCACCCCGATTCATTCTGAATCGTGAACGACGATGTAAATGAATACCGGGATAACGTTCACGTCTCCCACGTCCCGGTGAACTACCTAGCATAACAGCCTGCAGCATAACGATAATTTATTTGTTCCCGTTATCATTGCAGTACCGAAATTATCACGGTCCACAATCGGGATTACTCTTCCAATGATAATCTTCATGGTTGGTATTAATTGTCCTCGGTGGATTTATCGAGAATCACTTAAGTCCCTCTCGTCCCTCAAAATTCATGATCCCAGCAATTTGAGACAGCTGCTGCTACCATCCCTCCTAATGAGATCACTCTCCTTCTCCTCTTCGAGGATTTAGTTTAGATGAGTTCGGTGGATGATAAGTTTATACCAGGAACCATCATCTGGAACGGAGCCTCTCCCTTTGGAGGATCCGAGGTAATGACACGAGCATTATTTATTGTGGCAGTTAGTCGTTGTTCATTAATAGGGAGTTTGAGCGGTGATGATGATAATTTTATTTCAAATCATTTGTTGATTATTTGAAGAAACTCATCTGTTCTTCCGTTGATACTTCGATTCTTGTTGGATTCAGTGGATTAAGTTCAAGAGTTTTGTTCAAATAAAAATAATAATCACACGAGCGCCCTCTCACGCAGGTTTACCCCAGCACTGTTTACTTGAAATGTTAAGTCGTGCATGAAATTAAATATTTAATTTTTTACTCAGCTGAATTCAAGCTTTTCACTGTCACTGTAACTCACTGCATTTTTTTTATTGTAAATATGTTTGTTCCAACAAAATGAGGAACAAGTGCAAAATCCTATTTTAAGTCTCACCTCAAAACTTTTTTAAATAACTCACACCCGACAATGTAACGGGCATAACTTGTTCTAGTTATTGACATTATCAATTTATAGTGATACCTCGAATACCCGTAATAATCACAAGATAACATCTACTCTATTTAACTTAATTAAATCCACTTATAATTGTTATAATATAAATTGTTACTGAACTTTCTATGGATCCTTTGAGAATAATCAAAATAATTTGAAGTAAAAGAGGAGGAGTTTTGAGACATCAAATATTCCTCAATCAAATTTCATGATAATTCATGAGTACAACTAAGTTTTCATCCATTGTTGTGAATCTCATTGTAACATTATTTCCATGTTCAACTTTCCTTAAAGTCTTTTATAACTTTATCTTTTGTTTCACTTCTTTCTTTCGTTTAACTCTTGAGTTATTTATGAAGAATTATTAAAGTTTGATATGCTTAAAATAACTGAAGATAATTGCATTGCAGGTTTCACCAAAAATGTGATTCTATTATTTTTTCAAGTTGAGTTAATATTAGATTCATTCAAATATTCTAATAATTTATCACCGGACAAATGCACTTCAATGATTGCCATTGAGAGAAATGGAAAAATCGTCGATCACACATTTACACTTATTCTTTCAAACTTTGAGTTCATCAAATCACTATACATGATCCATAACTAGAATGGAATAATTCGAAACAGCGTGAAGATATCAAGGCATCACTGGTAATTGGTGCCAGTAAACGGAATCATTTTACCTCTGCACTCGTGAGATTTTTAAGTGCAAAGGTGAGGATCCGCATACGGGATGAGTCTGAGATCCGGGTTATCCTCGCCAACTAGATCAACGTTAAACCGTAATGTACGGATTGGTAAATCCCAGTGTCCTCTGACCTTTAATATACGGGTACATTATTCAACGTCACATTTTCTGAGTATCTGCACTTTTTATTTTTTCAATCTCCTCTTGGATTCAATTATTATCTTTTTCTCACGCAACCTTCCACTTCACTGATTACAGTATCAGATTCATCGAAGTCCGACACAGTAAATTTTAATGACAAAATTCAATGAAACATTGAATTCTTTGAGTTTATGATTTATGATGCGAAATTCAATGAATAGTTGAAGAATAAGACGGACCGATCCACACAGAACGACAGCTCGCAACCAACTGTGGCTCTTAACCCACTGTTTAGTTCCGCACTCTACCACGAAACTTGGGAGGGGGTTGGCGATACATTTTGCGGGCGTTCATCACTACACTCGACTGTATTTCCGTAACGATTCCGTAATTCTTTTGTTGAATAACGTGAATACGTTTTGCGTTTAAATTAGTGGACATTTGGTGATTATTTTGGTTTCTGAGGAATGCGTTTAAGTATCATTATAATTGTTTTCAGATGAATTTGACGGGGTTTCTTCTTCTGAAATGTGGAGAATCGTTAGTTGCATTGACTGATTGATAAATACGCGTGGGAATGAGAGGCATACAATGGTGCAAGTACGCGCAACTGAACTTCTCAGGTGAATCGATGAAAAAGTGCCTCCGGGCTCTACTGTACTTGAAGGAGAATGAATAATGTGTGGGAGGGATAAAAAAGGTTTTTTTCAATACAGGCTTTTCCCCTGCGTTGTCCTTTTCATTTAAATCTCATTCAGGAGGAAAATCCAAAGAAATTAATGTGCGATTCAACTTTTATCTTCTAATTTTTGAATTTTTTTTCTTCACCAAGATCATTAAAAATAATTAAGATTTTTTACGTAAAGCTTCTAGCTTACGAGTTTTAAAAAAACTTTTTCATTACCTTGGGCAGACTTCTTAATTTTTGTTCGTGTTTATTTCTGTCTTTTTCATTGAAATGTTTCATTCAACTTTGACGTCATTTCTTAGAGACTTCAATTAAGGTGACTACTGAAACGTTTATGTGAATGTTTAACGGGATGATCATTAGGGTCCAGAAGTTTATATTACAGAGAGCTTCCGGATAAGTGGCGCTCATTAAAGTTACACTTTCGTTGAAATTCCGAGGATTTTTCGGTTAGTTTCTTGACGACTGTACCATTCTCGTTCTTTTGTGAGCCAATCAGGATGTGTGGCACTTCAAATGTAGTTTTGGGGATATTTTGACAGTCTGCGCATTGAACTGCGCAGAGGAGTCTTTCACAGCACATTGAACTGCACAAAGGTTTTAAATCTATTTATTTTCCTTGTTTTCTCTTCCTCGTGTATGCAGCGTCAACCATATAGGTTTAAATGCTTAATAAAAGAAAAAACACAGGATAAAGGGGAATCCTCTATGTAAGAAGTTGGGATTAGAAAGGTAAATTTTAACAAGGGGTTTTGAATGAACGTGTAAAGTTACGTGGGAGTCTACTGTTTAAAGTTTATGAAATTGAGTATGCAAAAGAGTCGTAACTCTCGCCACAGTTAGGAGAGTTAATACAACAGGTGGAACATGTCAAAATAATTCCGAGACTCTTCCTAATTACAATTGTAATTGAATAAGTTTTTGAGATTTAGAAAAATATGAAATAGAATTGAATAAAATAGAAAAATTATGCAATTCTCAGAATTTTCTCGAAATCATAATTCCTTTATTCAAATGTTAATTTCTGAAAAAATGAAAAAAAAAAAATTTCAAAGTGTTATTCACCCCATTGATTGTCCAAAATACTACGAATATTCATGGGAATTTACAGTTTCAATATTTAACATGAATTAATGATTTGTGACATTGTTGCTTAGCAACTCAACTCCAAATGGTCCTGAAGTGGAGCCCTCCCTACTTATGAGCGCAGGGAAGAAGTTTGGAAGGCTCTTCGATACAAAATTCATGAAATTGCTGTTCTACGGGGGACTTTTTTTTATTTGTAATTCGTAGAATTTCGATTGGGGGAGAATCGTGTTGATGGTCGCGAAGAGTAGAGGAGAAACAGACTAGAATTCTCCATCTCACTCACTCGTAATTATAAGTAGAACTAGTATTAGGGTGACTCTACTGTAGAGGAAGAATTTGACCTAGGGGAATAGTCAGTTTGGAATAGTTAATGCCATTTAATATGAAATTCACTCTGAAATGTGTTTTTGTGGAGCGTGAGTGAAGCAAAAAGATGCAATTACATTACTCTGAAATAACTGTCAAGGTCAACATGAATAAACCAGTGTTGTAATTAAAAAAAAATTAAACAAAACAAACAAACATCATAATAACTCGAATTTCTCTAAATCCATAAAATTCGAGGATCTTTTCTTATCTCAGTTCCAATTGAATACGACTCACATAAAATATTTATCCCCATTCCTTCTTTTTCCTTCACTCAACACCATGTCCTCCCGTTGTTATGGCAAGGAGTTTTATTCACCGATTTACGATGGAACGCAGTCAGTGAAAAAGCCAAGTCAGACGTCAGACATCTCACAACCCTCGCCCCCACGACATTTGTTTATATGTACTTTCAAAATACGTAAACTCAATGGATAAAAAGAAGAGATGAAAGCTGTAGAGACACACATACAAATAAAGTACAGCGGTGAAATACAACAGTGAAAGCTGTGTCTGAAAGTTTAGTTGCTCTTCGAAGTGACTTCCTCCTCTTTGTTTCTTTCTTTTTCTTTCAAAATAAAATGTGTACAGTAGAAATGTCATTCCGCTCGCTTTTCCTTCATTTCCCGGGCCACACAGTGCTCATCCCTCCCCATTCACTGTGAATTCAATGCTCGTAGAGTATGAAACTCAGATGCTTTTATGCTTTATTTCTTTTTTTCCGTCATTTACATCCTTCCCCACTTTGATGCTTCTTTTTCTTTGGCGAGGAAATTTGGGCATTTTTTTATCGTGCCGCTATGGTTTTACTTCTTTGATTCGAAGCCAGCATTGCATGAGTGATTTTCGTGTTGAAAATTAGGAGTCATTCAGCTGATTGCGATAAAGCAATGACGGCAATTGATTTTTCACTGTAAGAATTTGATGACACAACTGAATTGACTGATTTTCCATAAAAATAGAAGGAGAATATCTCGGGAATTGAGAGAGATAACGCAGTTTTCTCTCTCAATCCCCGCTTTTCTCTCTCAAACGCTCTAAAAAAGATCTCTATGAAGGTTTCTGTTACACTTCTCCACTCGAGTCGGAATTTTGGAGCTCGTTTGATCCTACAAATTTATTTAGCCTGAAGAATTTAGAGAATTGTATGAGAATCTTGTGTCCTATGAAGTCAATGGATTTTTCATTCTCGTTTCGTTCTCCTCGACGTAGTTATTTCTTGAAAGTCATCGAGGAGAATGGAATGAGAATTTTTTCTAGTACTTGTTTGATGCTTTTTAAACCCTCCTCATCTGATGATCATTTTTGAATGATGATGACGGATCAATCTGAGAGGCTGGAGTATTAAAGGAGATTGTTGATTTACAGTTCTATTCATCGAGAAAGCAATGGAGAATGGAAGGTAATTTTTGAAGCAATTATTTGTTTTAACCCTGCCTAGGTCACCATGAGCAATCTAACGATTTTGTCAAGTGTTTTTTTTCAGATGCAACGTTGTGGAATCCACTTTAAACTGTCCGGTTTCGCTCAACGAGTTTTCAGCAACGTCACTCACCCGAAGACTTCACTAGAAGTTTTACTACATCCTAAAATCTATTTTATTTCTCCATCAACTCGTTACAATTTGATTATGATAAAAATCATTTGGCTTTGATAATTTTAGTGTAATATAATGCAGAGCGTAAGTTCAAACGTTGACACGCACTGTCAAGCTCATTGTGTCCCATGCATGTGTATCACAATTTCAGTTGACTTTCAGAGCTTCAAGCTCTGAAATTCTGTGTTACCCAAGGGAAAGATTTATACATGCATGGAACGCTCGTCGTGTCGAGTTGTCGTGGATGTCAGTTTACAGAGAGTTGATGTATGAAGAAAGTAGTTTTAGGAAACATTTCTGTGAATATTATGATACTATTTATTTGAGTTAGGGTTGGAGGTGTGAGAGTTGTCAAAAGAGGATAATTGAATACAAATCATTCAATTCAATAACTAAAACTCAGTTTTTGCATATTTCTCAGAAATTAATGGAGGGATTTCCCAATGGAGGAAATTCCCACAAACCAAACTTTGTATTCATAAAATATACAAACTCCCAATATTTGAAGTCACTAACTCAAATATTCATTGAGTTATCGGGACAACAAAATCTAAAATTGAAATCACTAACATTGGGATGATTCTCAAAGGAAAAATCTGAGAAATTTTCATTAACCCTTCGATTTTTCTTACAAATTTCATTTGGATGTTTTCGATGATTCTTAGTCATTACATTGGTATCCGGTTTTTTTTCGGAATTAATCCTTTTACGTGAAAATCTGACGGAGCCTCTATTTTAGTGCCTCCATTTTCCCTGCAGGTTCGTTGTTTCCGAACATCCCCTATCATCTGAAATCGGAGAGTATTTGGCACAGTGTGGATTATTATCTCACCTCCACCAGAGGAATATTAAAAAACTTCGAGTCTGGACCGTCATGTTCATATAAAACAAATGCTTCAGGCCCCTCGCTATCTAACAAACCATCCGAAAGGTATCAATGAAACAATACAATTTGCAGAATCCATTAACTCAATTATCTCCCGAAGGACCATTCACCCTGTCTCCACTAATGTTCAATGTTCCCGTTTTTTTTCCCTTCAATCATCCCACTTTTATTCAACTATCTCCTAATTCCACCGATGAATTAATTTCTCCCCACAAAACTGGAATAAAAGAATGAAAAACTTTTGCCTTTAATCTCGATGCCCCAACGCAGTCACTGAAATGTTTCGATAACTTTCTTTTCCGTTTATAGTAAAGTGGAAACTTGTATCCGAGTAATAAAATACCCCCTTTCCTCCCCAACGAATTCTCGAAGAAAAGGGCAGCATAAATCCAACAAAAAGATTTGCACCGAAAAAATTACATAAAAAGTTCTAAAAAATACAGAGCTCTCCTTAGTCATATTCGAATGTATAAAATTTAATGAAAACTCCCTCGAGGTATCCACGAAAGCAAGCACTCCTTCCTCCCTTCCACCCCCCGAGTAACCGTGTATTTGAGGCTTTGACTTTAAGGTCTCGAGCACACAAATCCCAGGGAGACTGTAGAGTTTTGTGTGCTGCAGGCACTTTAGTTGCTACTCCATCTTATGGTTATAAGAACCAACCAACAAACAATGACACCTAATCTATACAGAATCCCAATCTACGGATATATGACATGAGAGAGGGAGTGAAAGTTTGTCATGAAATGCTAAATAGTATTCTTCCCTTTATCCTTATTGTAACGGGTAAAATCCGCTGAGTCTCCCTCTCTCCCCCTCGTTTTTCTTTGCAACCAGCCGACGTTGTGCCTGGCGCATCTATTTATAGAATACCAGACGGTCGATAGCGCATGGCAAAGTGGTGCACCTCCCTCCTCCCTATCCTCGTGCTTATGCATCGTTGCTCGCGTCAATTTCATCTTGGCATTTAAACTACTCAATGCACTCTGAAGGCTTTTGTCACTGTTTATCCATCTTTATCTGGCTTTTAGAATTGATGGTATACATTATATACAGATGTCGTCAGACGTGTCTGGTATTTCACTGGGATGAGGAATGAGAAAATAGATATTATAAATATAAAACGCTCGGGTTATAGATAACAGGAGACACTTCTCTGCTTGAAGTTTAATCGATTCTTCATCTCTGTAAGTTCAAGTGCGTGCCCGAGTCGAAGTTTTGGAGCTCGTTTGATTCTTCAAATTTATTCAGCCGGGAGAATTTAGAGAATTATATAAGAATCTCGTGTCCTATGGAATCAATGGATTTTTCATTCTCGTTTCATTCTCCTCGATGTAGTTATTTCGTAAAATACATCGAGGGGGATGAAATGAGAGTGTTTTCTAGTACTCGTTTGCTCTTTAAGCCCCCCCTCATCTGATGATCATCCTCAAACGATGAAGACAGATCAATCTGAGAGGCTGGAGTATCAAAGGAGATTTTATGGAAGACAGTGAGTAGGAAACGAGTTCTATTTCTCGAGGGACAAGCAATGGAGAATCATGCGAGCTCCAAAATTTCTGTCTGACTGATTATATACCTTTTTCACTGCGAGTGAACTACAAAAATGCATAAACTGATCTTCAACGTTTATTTTCTTGTTTTTCTTCTGTAAGCGAGAATTGTGGAGTCATTATGTTCACGTGGTGATTTGCGTATTGTGTATTCTATTAGGATGGAGGAATGGGAGAAATGGGCTGGGAAAAGTGAAAGAAACAAAAGGGGAAAAATGCGGTGTGTTGCAATTCAAGCTGTTGAAGTGCACATGGGACAATGTGGTTGAAAGTGTGCGTGATGAGGGGATTGAAAGAAAAAAGGTCGAGAAAAGTTTATTTGGGTATACTCAGTCCATGAGTTTGATAAAATCATGAAAAATAAAGATGAAAATAGAACAAGAAAAATAAACAATAATAAAAATTGGAAATAATGAAAATATGAAGGTAGTTACGAGAAACAGTGTAAATATTTTTAAATTATGAATTTCTTCCATTTCCTAACAAGAATCTCTCTAGATATAGATCCAACATTCCAATCAAGAACAATGAAGGCAAAAGAGAAATCAGCGGAAGCAAAACGAAACTAACAATCTCACAATCGTTCAAATTGTTATGAACGGGAGATTGATTTTCCACGGTGTTGAATAAAAATTTGGAAAAATTTTCCAAAGAAAATTGATTTTTAACATGATTTCACATGTAATCCGTTTATTACGCATGAATTGTCAATCAAAATCACCGGTTATTGACAAGATAGTGCGTTTTGTTGTTTGAATCAGTGGACTGGGAGATTGAATCAAAAATATCATCAATGATTATTGGTGTTCTTCGAAACTCTTTCGAGTGATGTTTATAGCCCCGGAAATAGAACAACGGACATAGGAAAAAAAACGTGTTCTTTTCCTTTTTTCATTTCTCCGTTCTCTTCAGTCTGTGAAGAAGACTCTACGTTTCCATATTGCGTGAATGTGAAAAATGAATTGTCCGAGGGTGAAAGAAAACAATTGAATGACTTTTTGTTGTGAAAAAAAAATATCTGAAGAATTGCAGATAAAAGAGGGGAAAAAAATGAAGAATGAAAAAATACGAATGACAGAGAATAAAACATTTGGAGAGAATGTGGCATTTCTGTTGGTAGTGTTAGGAAAAAATATAGATGTGTTTATATTTGTGGAATGGGGAAAGAAAAATTCTATGCAACCATTATCTACGGTCTTCAAACTTTATAGTCATTTTTCTATTGTCCTTGACCGAGTCGTCTGCATGTCCAGTATCTCTGTGTATTTTTACCCACAACAACTCATATTTTATATTTTTTTTTAACTTCAATTTATTTTCTATCACACGAACATTACCATTATTATTGATCCCCCGTATGAGGCCTGATAATGAGGACAGTCAAGGCCGTCAATAAAGTCATTTAAATTGGAAAAATGAAAGAAAAAAAGCGAACGTTAATCCGAGTTCAACAATCCGGCTGTTTATCGACTGTAGATTTATGTATTACACTTCTTAGTAGTTAGGCCAGTGACCAGTCAGCCAATAGAATGTAAATATCGCGTGACTTTTGATTCAACGGAGCAATTAATTATTCTTACTTCAATAATCGGATAATTAATGGGTCAAGGAATTTAATTCCTCTGCATACAAATGAATATCTGTAAACAAATCCCATTGCCCGATTCAATTAAATCATTTCAATGGACTAAGAACTCTCGAGTTTTATCTCTTCAGAGCTTTAAGGAATTCCACTTAGGACAACAATTACTAGAAAATCCTTCTGTGAACTTTCGTGGGTACTATCTGAAGGCCCCTTGTTTTTTCAACTCGAGAAAATAAAAAAGCAGCACTTTATCTTTCTGGACGGCTCCATCAGATTCAGAGGGTACCATTGTCTTTTTTTTCAGAGTTTCATTCTAGAATGGAATTGGGGAACAAAGTTTCATGGAAAAAAAAGGGGAAAAGCATTTTTCTATAGTTTTATAAAGAGTAAACGATTCGATAGAAAGTGTAAGATGAGATTTTAATTAAATACAGATTTTAATTAAATTCTTTAATGGAGAAGAATGAATTGTTAGGATCCTCTCTCGACCTTAAATATTATCCGTTTATTCTTATTGTACCCACTGCATTAAAGGGAATTAAAGAGAATGGACAAATACAATGTATATATTGTATTTAAGTGAAGGCATTGAGTGAAGGATTGAGGGACTAACCATCTGTTCCCTCCTCACATTTTTTTCCATCATCTTATCGTGCAAAATACATTGTTACACCGTATAACACAGTTGGGGAATCGATATTAACCGACGGGTCGATATCTCATGGCAAGGCCGCCGTACGACCCTTCTGCATTATTGATGTTGCGATGGATGGTTTTATATGAGAATAAAATATTTTATCGAGACTAATGTTGTTACATTACCAATATCGAGGAGTAGATGTTAGACCAAAGTTTATTTTTCTTTATCATGCAGAAGTATCCCTTCTCCTACTCTGTTTTTTCCTCTTAAAAACTGCATTCTCTATTGAATTTGTATCATTTTGAGGATAATTGGAGAAAGTAAATTTTAGTTGAAATAATAGAATATTTTTTAAACATTCAAATGAATAAAATTGAACGTTTTAGGAATTTGTTTCATAAAAACGAAAGAATGTCAAAAATTCTCCATATGAACATGAGTCTATGGTTAATGGGTAAATTTCAGCGATTAAATATTTAATCATCTTTAACTGCAATTTTATGGGCTGACCTCTATCCCCGGAACAGTGATTATTTTACGATATCGTTAAACTAGTGGAATGGTCCAGTTATGAATTAACGATTCCATTTGAATATAAATGGATTCTGCTCATATTTCGAGTTCCACGGTGTTCCTTTCCGGGGGAGTGAGGAGAGAAACATTGAGGAAGATGTTGGAGTGTCGAGAGGAATTCTCGAAAGATGTTATGTGTTTTTTTTCCACTGCAAATATTCACACTCGAATACCGAATGTATTAAAACAATCGTGTTATAGATAACAGGAGACACTTCTCTGCTTGAAGTTCAATCGATTCTTCATCTCTGCAAGTTCAAGTGCGTGGCCGAGTCGAAGTATTGGATCTCGTTTGATCCTTTAAATTTATTCTGCTGGGAGAATCTCGTGTCCTATGGAATCAATGGATTTTTCATTCTCCTCGATGTAGTTATTTCTTAAAATGCATCGAGGAGAATGAAATGCGAATGTTTTCCAGTCCTCGTTTGGTGCTCAAATGATGAGATAGATCAATCTGAGAGACTGGAGTATCAAAGGAGATTTGATGGAAGACAGTGAGTAGGAAACGAGTTCTATTTCTCGAGGAAGAAGCAATGAAGAACCATGCGAGCTTCAAAATTTCTGGAGGAAGATGTTGGAGTGTCGAGAGGAATTCGCGAAAAATGTTATGTGTTTCTCTTCCACTGCAAGTATTTGCACTTGAATGCCTGGTGGGTCTGTCGTAGAAATATATATCGGGCTCATGAGGACTCTCAAAGCCATAACTCGTGGGAACACCTGGGACAGCTGCTTTATAGTTTCAACTTCAAGGAAAGAGGTCTCTCGGTTCTCCTCAAATTTCTTTACTTCAGGAGTATTCAAAATGAATGGAAAATATCCCCGGAACTCAGCCAAGTATTGTAATAAAATGGATTCTATCATTTCCCTCTACAGATTAAATAGTTTATGTTACCTTTAACTTCACAATAAAAGGAATTTCTGGAGGAATCCCATTGTTGAGGAAGTACATGAGAATTTGGAAAAAACTCGGGAAAATTGTATTATCAAGTTATTTTTATTACGGAAATCCCTCGAAAATTGAAGTCGACGTTATAGTTCAGATAATGCCAGTGCAATTTCGGGAATTTCATTTAAAAAATTGGGTTTTCATGAGTGAGATATCTCTCTTCATTGAAATATTTTAATCAGAAGCAACGAAACGAGAAGGGAAACTCAAAGAGTGACAAAATTCTTTAGATTACCATCTTCAGTTCCTGCGAATTAAATCAAATAAATCTGGTGATATTTTAGTAAAATTTCCAGTGATGAACACTCGTAAATTTTCATCATCAGTTTTTTTCAGATATCTCGGAAACTAAGCGATATAGAGAAATTTTCATGAATACCTTCTTTGTAGAGAATTTCAAGGGCTGCAAAAAAGGTTCCTACAAAATTTTTCTATCTCTCTTAGTTTCCGAGATATCTTCAAAAAACTGTGTCTAAAAAATTCTCATTCGTAAAAACAAAATTTTGCATTTGCTCTCTTCACTCTCTCATCTAATTAAAAAAGAGGATAAATGAAGACGCCTGCGCAAAAAAAGCAGAGTACTCTTCAATTACAACAAGCCGAGAGGAGGAACTTAATGTTACTTACGTACTGCAACGAGATACGACATATTTGAAGAAAGTGGAGCACACTTCTTGCACATAATTAAAACAACGTGTTGAATCACTGAAAATGAATTATTCCACTCGAGCCATCAATTAAAAAAACTCTTCGAAACTCAAACAAAGAACGTGAATCGAATAAAAATGATTTATTATTTTAATCGTTGATTAGAAGCACAAGCGAAAAGGACGGAGAATTTGAATGAAATTCGAATAGTGAAAAGCAAATTCATTCGTGAATCCGTGGAAATTGATTAATTAATTTTCCAAGCACTTCCACGGGCTATGTTTATTCTCAAGCACATTGATAGCCTACCACAAGCTATTATTCCAATTGTATTCTAAATTAAAGCATTGAGTAGTTTACAAAATAATGAAATAACCATTGTACAATTTAATCGAAAACTCATTGAAATAAATCACTGAATTAATAGAAGTATTTAATTATTTCAATGAATATGGTAATTTTAACGACTGAATAATTTATGATAATTTCCGAATAATGATATTATTAAACTGTACTGAATCTATTAATATTTTGTAGTAGAATTGAATATTTATGATTCAAGTATTTATAAATTCACGAATATTTGAGATATCGAAGGTGACAGTTCTATTCGGAATAGAGTGCATGATCATTTTTTTTTTCGTCATAGATTCTGTGATATTTCAGTCGATTGTGGAATGTAGGTCACAGGAGTCAACGAGGGATTAAAATAAGGCAGGGAAAAAAATCCTAAACATAAACATGAGGAATGCTCCTACATTTTAAGACTTGTAAATGTGAGAAAAATCGATAACTCTTGGTTTATGGTCTCTGTCATTTTTTCCTTTGTATTCAGTTTTATTTCTCTTAGTTCCAGATTATATTGCAGTAATGGGATTTAAAATGTCCTTGAACTTTTGGGAAAACAAGATTAATCTTTCTATTGGTTCATTAGAATTTGAAAATAAAAATGAATTTATTCGTAAAATTCAGTGCATTTTATCTCATATTTTATTTTATTTTCCATTTTTTTGGGATGACCTTGAACTTTTGAGAAACAACAAATCGAAGCCCATTAATGCATTAGAATTGGAAGAACAACATGTTCATGGATGTAAAAACGAGGAGAAAGAATGAGAAGCAATTGGAGTCTTTTTAAGTGCACGAGAGCCCCGTACACTTGCTGACCAATACTTGGCGTGATAAGATATTCAAATGACTTGGAATAAGATTAGAGAGCTTATTGCACACATCCACCGTGTAAGCTGTGGATAATCTTTTTTAAACCCGGCCGATTCTATGTAGATGTATTCAATTTTTTTTTTATATAGAATGGAATAGCAGTGATTGCAGGATGGGCAGAATGCCAGGAGGGTGTTCTTTGAAGAGGAGAAATTGTGAATATGGTTTCTTTAACATTTCAAATTTTCATCATTACATTTAAATTCATTGAATATACATGGGAATGTTTTCCATTTCAGTGATCGTGGAGGTGATGGATTATGAGGACTTGTATGGTTTCTTCGAAAAATTGGAGAAGAATGTGAAATCCTCAGACGAGTTAGGTAACCATAAGTTTTTTAATGATATCTCGGAAACTAAGAGAGATGGAGCAATTTTTATGGAAACCTTTTTTGTAGCTCTTGAAATTCTCTACAAAAAAGGTGTCTACAAATATTCCTCTATCTCGGTTAGTTTCCGAGATATCTTTAAAAAATGAATGATGGAATAAAGTCGATTTCCCTGAAAATTTCACTAATAGATTTTACGTAGTCATCAGTTTTTTGAAGATATCTCGGAAACCAAGCGAGATAGAGCAGTTTTCATAGAATTCTTTTTGGAAGCTCTTAAAATTTTCTACAAAAAAGGTATCTACAAAAATTTCTCTACCTCGGTTAGTTCCCCAGATATCTTTACAAAACAAATGATGAAATAAAGGCGAATTCATTTTCCAATGATAAATATTCACAAATAAAATTTCTTAATAATCTAAAATAAATTCATGAGTTATCAGTATTCAACGTGTTTTCCTTGTTTCAAACTATCACGATTATCATGAAGATATGAAATTTAATTTCCAATAAAATATCCGAAGAAAAATACCTCTCGTCTCCTCGTTTGTGTGATTTTATAAAGTGAAGGGGCGATGAAAATCAATATAAAATGGGAAAGTGACGAGCATCCCTCGACTTTGGCCTCCACACTGACTCCTCTCCTGATTTTATCAAATTTCACTTGAGTAATAAATCTTTTGTTTTCACATTTTTCAATTTTTCCTCAACCCCAAACAGTAATTGTTCAATTTCCCATCAGTTTTCCATGTAAATTAATTTCGTAGAGATTTCAATGCCCGAAGAACTGAGTGATAATCATATTCTGAATAATTACAGCACCCCTTACCCTTACCAAATTAATTATAATAATGCCGAAGGGTTCATCCTCATTTCGTTGATTAATATCAACATTTTCCATAATTCCCATAAAAATTGGAAGCATGTAAATTAATCAGGCGAATGGATTCAATATTAAATTGAATTGTAATTGACATGAGAGTGTAGAAAAAAATTGAATAGACTTTTTTTTTCGAATTATTCGACCCATTTTATTCCGACTCGAGTTGAGTATTCGAGAGTAATTCAATACATTGAAAATTCAAACTGAATTCCATGAATCATTCGCATTAAAATCGCACAAAAAAAAAATACTAAAAACGATCTGAATTATTGAAATAACTGTGCCATTAATTCGATAATCGGATGAGATTTTCATACGAGTGAGGACTACTCTTCATTTGGAGAAATACAAAAATATTATGGAGTTTCAAAACTACTGGCTTACCACGAAATATCGAGTGAGAGCAAATCCGTCGTCCCCAGGGGATTTTCATAATTCACGAAAAATCCATCTAGCATCATCCATTATACAGACATTTTCGGTTGCTTTGGGATAAAATTTAGAATTTTCAATTGTATTAATATTTCAAATTAAATCTCTCCCTTAAAATACGAGAATAATATTCGTTTCGAAAAATAATGAAAAAATAATTATTCCAAACTAATGTAATTGTTTGAAATATTCGATTTTTTGTTCACTTTTTTTTGCTCATGATTTACCTTTATTTGAATGGAGTAGATTTGCTTAATGCACAAACAATAAAGAAACACAATGAGTAAAATTTAATCGTTCGTTGGTGATGAGAATAAGAGTTTTCACGCTCGATAAGTAGAAGTGGTAGGATACCGACCAACAGAAAGTAGTGGCAGTAGGCATACAGACTGCCATCTGTTTGTATCAATTTCACACTACCATTCGAAAACAGGCTTGATACTCGAGTTTATATGACAGTGGAAACGATTGATTTGTATGCCCATGAGTATAAGTTTCACAATTCATGAAATTGTGTGAACGCATTTAAATGTCCCGATTAATGATTTGTTTTTAAATTTATTGAGCATTGGTTGATTTATTGGAATTAATTATTTTTTTTTAATTTCATTTTTATGTGTATTATATGAACAACTGAATCAACGTTATTCTACATTATTTTCCCCATAAATATTTCCATTTAAAATGATGTAATTTTCCTAAATATTAAAAACATTTTTTTCTAATTGTCTTTTCCAACATCTTCAACCCTTTCAAGTGAATTTCGCTCGACAAAATCAGTCAGAGCATTAAAATATTTCTTTTTCTGTGGTTTCTCCTTCTCATTGAACGTCTTCCACACGAGCAGGCAATTTTAAACCAAATTCAAGGTGATTTTCTTTTTCTCACATGAAAAATTCATTTATTGTATTCGTTCTAAGATAAATACTTGTGATTTGAAATTTTTGATAGTTGTATTTCATGAAAAAAGGAAGAAAGCTTGGAAATTCGACCATTAACAAAAATCAAATGATATCGATAATCTGATGGTCAATAATTCTCATTACTTCGAGTAATCGTGATGTCCACATTGATCACCAACTTTACGTTTCATTATTACCGAATGAATATTCAAGATAGAACTAATTTTTCGTCAGTAGGATCAGCATGACACAGTGGAATAGCAAATAACAAACGATAAAATCTAACTTTGGTAGCAAGTTTGCTTTGTACGTTATTCATTTACTATTGATATCGCGTGGAATCAGGCAATTAGATCGAATCACCTGCGGGCTCTGAATACGTGTAGAGAGGCATTATTGTCCATTGTGAATGGCCACTGCACGCATGTCAACGATTAATCGATTTTTCTTTCATTCATAATAAAAAAAAAACAATATACTGAAGAAGGGAGAATGAATATTACTCATTCCACATTGTCATGGGTAATAATTTCAATATTATAAAGAAATGGAGGGAAAAATATGAATAGAGTACACTTTGATCGGCACACTATCAGTGATCGCAGCCTTGCAATTATTGGTTGTGGAAAATCAGCGTCAATCAGCTCCAAGGAAAAACAGAGTGACAAATTGCTGACGAGGAAAAAGGCTATGTGTTCTGAATAATAATAAATTCATGAATTTAATCTATTACGAAGGAGGTTCTCGAATAAATCTTCCCGAGTCGAAATTTTGGAGCTCGTTCGATTCTCCAAATTTATTCAGTGGGGAGAATCTAGAGAATTATATGAGAATCTTGTGTCGTTATGTACCGTGGTGGGACCAGTTTCTAACAGTGCCCCTATAAGTGACAGTTTTCCCGTTGCTGACTGTATTTTTGATGATATCAAAGTTTATACATTTATATATATCTGTATAATCTCAGTATTCCTGAGTCTATCCAATGTTTAAACGTTTTTTATAACTTTGATGAGAAACATATTATCCCACATTCGTTTCTTCACTGATTTCCGAAGCTAATGTCAGAAATACATCCAAGCGTGCATCATTCACTGGTCCATGTACATTTCCTGTGACTGTCAGAAACTGATCCAAAGAAACGAGGTAATCTAACTTGAATATTAATTATTCTCGTTGAAATTAGAATGAATTTGATGGTTTATCAGAAACCGAAAACTGTGAGTTGAATGGTGAAATCATAAAATCGAAAATTGATAGAAAAATATACATGTGACGGTTTATACTTCAGAAAATTTCTCTCAATGTGTCAGAAACTGATCCCACCACGGTAGTTATTTCTGAAAATACATCGAGGAGAATGAAAGGAGAATGTTTTCTAGTACTTGTGTGGTGCTCTTGAAGCACTCCTCATCTGATGATCATCCTCAAATGATGATGACAGATCAATCTGAGAGGCTGGAGTATCAAAGGAGATTTTATGGAAGACATTGAGTAGTATTGGAATATTTGGGCAAAGGCAAGGCATTAAATAATAACTTTTACTAATTGTTGAGTTAGGATTACGAAGTGTCACCAAAGACTGAAGACTCAAAGGATAAATTCGAGTACCATAGATTTCTTTTTCTCCTATGGTTTACATAACGTCACTCGTAACATAAACAGATATTGGAGCCTATGCAATGGTCATAAAGAAAGACACACATACAACTCCAATACCTTCATCATATACTAAATAATAATACTCAAATTAATAATTTTGCTCATTTCAATAAGTAGGAAACTAGTTCTATTTCTCGAGAAGCAATGTTGAATTTGGGAAAAAGCAATGAGTCTCGTTACACTGGATCTTAGATATAAGGACTCATTCGAAATGGATCATGTGTGAATCGTTCGTAAGCACCTTGGTCATAGTTCGAGAGCAGAAGCTTTCGAAATCCTATCCACGTACAGAGAGCCACAACCGTCAAGGACCCGCATCAAACTCGATTTTAAATCCTCATGCGAGATGTAGAGAGCTGATACACCGTGAATATAAAGAATCGGAATAAGATCTCCATCTTATCCCCAGGGTCTTCCGCTTCTTTGGAAGAAAATGGATACATCAAATAATCTTGTCCCCAGAAGTTTCAACACAGTGACTCTATTTTCACAAGAATACATCATACCAGAGTATTTCCATCTCCGAGAAACAATTCATATACAAATTCAACCAATCTATTCTGCAGCACATGTACGATTGTACAGATAGAACAATGAAATTCAGAATCCATTAAATGCATAACCACTTTTGTGCCATAAATGTCAGTTACATTGAATACTCACACAGAGAAGTGGTACAGGAAGCACTTCCATCCAGTTGGTCTCTCGAGGAAGTTGTATACTTGACCCTGAAACGTTGCTTTACCAGCACGACGATGTTCTTTAACATAGTAACGAGCCTCCCATGTATTACGATCAGAGCCGCCGACAGTGCCAACTGCCCCGAGGAGCAGTCGAGGATCCACTCCTGTGAACAAAAAGAAGTTACGCTTTTTTTTATGTTACAGTTATACATAAAAGAAAACATTGAGGGTGAAGATTTATAATTTTTTTACCCTCGCAGGATTTGCCTGGGCTGCTGACGTAGTCAATATTTGGGTCAGTATGGATTTAATGGGTTCCAGTTAACCGAGTTTGGGGAGATTCTGTGATCACCATTTTGAGAAGTAGTCTTGGGGTGAGAAAATCTTTTCATGTATTATTTTAGGAGGAATTAATTGGACCTGATGCGAGATGCGGAAGAGATGGAGATGTGATAGATGTTTTGGAGAAAGGGATTGAAACTTTGGTGGTAGTCAGAGTCAGACCTGGTGGCTAGGAGCCATCAATGATCAGGAATTAAGGTGACTCATAGGATTAGGCTCCTGTTGTATAAATTCTCATCTTGTTATCAACTTAATCACGAGGGGCATTCGAATACTGCTTCAATTAAAGTGCATAATAACGTTAATTCTAGAGAAGAATTGAATTATTTATAAATTTTAGTATTAGCTTTTTTCCAAACTTTCTGAGTAACTGGCTGACATCTGGTATTTCTCTTCAACTATATAATTCCCAATTGAAACATGAAATTCTTATCATATATTCTATTACTAGCTTCACCTCCTTCTTGCTACATTTCCGCCAATTCTCATTTTTGTCTGTCACCTCAGCATATCTGAAAATTCCCACGAGACATGATGCTCACTGAATTATTAACCTCCCACCCTCATCTTTCTCTCTTCCCTCTTGAAATATCAAACATAAAGAGGGTTAAATGGGATGAATTGAAGTCGAACGGTAACAGATGAAATGTTCCAATACCAAACTATTTTTAGGCACTGGCCTCCGTACCTAATTATACGTGACAGTGTGCAGTCATCGATTCAATCAACTATCAATTCCTACTTTATCGAAAAAAAACTCTATTCTTTCTTTATAGATAACTGAACTCCTTCTTCAATATCAAATATGCACATCAATGTACAATTTCGTTTATGGAGGTGACTGGGTAATTGGAAGCAACTTCAAGTGTTTCACAAAAAATGGAAATAAGTGAAGCCCCTGAAGTGTTAATTATTACGAGCTTTTAGCCGTTTCATTCGTACCATTGACCCTGCCATTGACAGCTCAACTTAATACCCAAGTCTTTCAGTAATCGATACGAAATTCTTGCGCTGTTCCAATGAATAAATTAACAAAATCGAGAGAATTGCAGAAAAAAATTAATTTACATAAATTAAATTACAGTCAGTGAATCCAATTAATTACTGCACAATTGATAATTGAATTTTGAAATGAATTCTTTAATTTGTAAATTCATAAATTTTGATGAAAAACAATCGTGCATGTTCCCAATTAAATTCTCTGAATTTTAATACCATTTCTCTGCGGTTTCTTCCATCGTGTATCCCCCGATCGCAATCCACAACTCTGTCCCAATTGTTTTTCACGTATACTCGAATTCCTATACCACGCACTCGTCTTCAATGGCGCACAATTATTATTATTATCACTATTAATTTGCTCATCATTCCTCTTATCACCAGTACAACCGATGAAAAATACTTCGGGTGTAGCACATCGTCGTAAAATTTCCCGAGGACGCCAGTATCGAGCTGATCCTATTAGCTGGTTGGGCTCACGTTGCACTGACATGTTTGGTTCTATTTTTTGAGACACAGAATATCTGTCATGGTCATATTTTCCATCACAAAACAGGAATATTCGGGGAATTATTCCGATAAGTGCACACGAGCGATATCGATATTCTTCATTAAACTGTTAATGGAGACGTTAATAATTCTGGCATCGGATATTTGGAAAATATCTGATCACTCTGTATCCATCTATAATTATCTGCCTCCTATTGAAATGCAGATTTATTCGTATCAATCACTGAGGTCCGCTTCGAAATACAATTAATGGATTTAATATATTAGAATCACTCTGTATTCACAAACTTTAAATGTTCTCCGGATAATTGAGGATATAAATTAATGGAATATTTGATGACTTTGGTTAAATATTTGTGGAAATATGTTGGAAATTGTTACGTCGGTTTTTCTTTAATCTTGAGGATGTTTTTGGAGAATGGGAAAATATTAATGACTGGGGATAGATTCTCGTGTCCAGTCGTACTAACTAAATACAACTATAACTGTACGTTCGAAGACCTGCAGCCAAGTTTATGTCCAGAGGTAGTGAAGAGCTCCCTGTTAATCGGATTATTTACTCAGTGTATACGTTTGCGGTGGTTATTGCGGAACCAGCTTATTCTCATCTACTTCAAATGGACTATATTTATGAGGTTTATAGAGGTATTCTATGCAATTAGTGGGTGGATCAAATGGAGCCTCCATTAAAAGAACCCTAAAAAATTATTTTATTTGTCTCGGATAAGTCATTAGAATGTTTTTTTTTAGCGGGATTATATCCGGAAAATTGAACGTTATTTTGTTCATTGCATTATTGTTTCATCCAAGGTTCTTTTAGCGGTAAGCCTGAGATTACTTCATGATGGAGGATACGGGAAAGATGGACGAGTCAGAATGCACGACTGCGAAATTTTCGGACGAATCGTTTTTATTTCATCATTAGTTCTTCAAAGATATCTCGGAAACCGAGCGTGACAGAGAAATTTTTGTAGATACCTTTTTTGTAGAATATTTTAAGAGCTACAAAAAAGGTCTTCATAGAAATTGCTCTATCTCGCTTACTTTCTGAGATATCATTAAAAAACTGATGATTACGTAAAATCTATCAGTGAAATTTTCAGGTGAATCGACTTTATTCGTCCTGAAGATATCTTGGAAACCAAGCGAGATAGAGAAATTTTTGTAGATATCTTTTTCATAGAAAATGGTAAGAGCTACAAAAAAGGTTTACATGAAAATTGCTCTATCTCGCTTAGTTTCAGAGATATCGTTGAAAAACTGATGATTACGTAGAATCTTTTCGTCTGAAAGTTTCACATTCTTACTGCATCTCCTGATTGCCAAACTGAAAGGCATGCATTGAACTATAAAGTAGTAAATTTTTGGGAAACTTTTGAATTTAACGAATACCCGCAGGCAGCATTGTTTGCCCATTGATTGACAGATATTCGTTTTTTCAATTTTCACGTAACTCGAAAAATTAAATGTATTCGATATCATAGTATAACAGAATTCTACATTGAAAATGGGCGCATTTGATGAATTTTCTAGTTTAGATCGAATCCATTCATTTAGATGCCTGTGCACAAGAAAAAATCGTCAGGAATAATTACGATATTTGGAAATTTTCATCTTCAAAAGCTTCTTTCACGTATCAATTTGCCCCGAAAAAAGATGCATTAAAGTTTTATTTTCACTCATCGAGCAATTCCATTCATTTTCCGCTTCAGACTACAGAAATATTTGTTCAAACACAAAACTCATTGAACTAGACAAACGAATCTTCTTGCATCGATATTTCTATGAAAACTCAATCTACTGTTTGAATCGACAATTGCGTACATGAACGTTATTGTCTTCTCCCAAAATACGTGAAATTCTTTTCATTAATTGGTTCATAATTCTCCTAATATCTACATGCAATTTAGTTTTCTTTTCCTCTATAATATTCATCGAAGAATAAATTCATTTATCATCTCTCAGTTTATAATGAACCAATCAATCCTCCGATTAATTATTCATCGACTGCTGATGACCAATTAATCTATCCGCTCACGCGTGATCTGTTGACTCAGTTCGGGTAAAATAAAAATTAGTTCAGATATCTGTCCAAATTTTGTAATGATACAATTATCATGATAATTTACAATTATCATGATAACGAAATGCTAAATCTGTTAATAAAATTCATCTATTTTATTGTATTAAATAAATGAAATAAACTGTTCTTACCACCAGTGAATGTGTCATTGTTATCAGATGGCAGAGTGGCACTGGTTTCAGATAAAGGCGACGGTACTGGTTTCAATTCTGATGTATCGAGCCCAAGATACTCGCTCCCTCCGCCACTTCCATTATTATTACCACCGCCCACCTGCACAATCGTGACGTTCAACGGTCCCCGGTTACCTGCAAAAAGAGGAAAAAAAACGATGACAAATAGAAAAAAAATACATCAGCAAATCCGATGAGTAATGCTTTGATGCGTCATTTAAAGCAATATTATTTCGTTTAAAAACTCATGAAAAAAATGAGAAGAGGAGAATACAATGTATGAATTATATTGCGTGACCCGTATACCAAAATGCCCCAGAACTTGTGTGCTAGTGGTATCGAATCGATGACCCGTGCGCAACATCCCCTGATATTCCCATAAGCTACCGCAGCTACTTTAATTTTCAATGAACACGCAATATTATATACATCGTTCACCATTGGGTATGGAATGGACGAGACTTCTCTTCCAAAAAAAGAGGTGAAAAAAACGGGATATTAAATCCATTGATACTATCCAAATTTTCCTTTAAAATAATCAAATAACTTGTTGAATTTACTAAATTTGATTGATTGAAACAGTTGATTCCCCGAGTGGGAATTTTGGAGCTCGTTCGATTCTCCAAATTTATTCAGTCGTGAGAATCTAGAGAATTATATGAGAATCTCGTATCCTATGAAATCAATGCATTTTTGAGGAGAATGAAATGAGAATGTTTTCTAGTACTCATTTGGTGCTCTTTAAGCCCTCCTCATCTGATGATCATCCTCAAATGATGATGACAGATCAATCTGAGAGGCTGGAGTATCAAAGGAGATTTTATGGAAGAGAGTGACTAAGAAACGAGTTTTATTCCTCGAGGGAGAAGCAATGGAGAACCATACGAACTGCAAAATTTCGACTCAGCTAATTTGAATCAAGTAACTTCAGTAAATTCAACAAGTTATTTGTTTACTTTTGAGAAAAAATTGGATAGTACCGATGGACATAATATTTGGTTCTTTTTACCTCTTTTTAATTAGAGAATAAATGTCATCTTCCAAAAATTAACAGAAACAGCATGTACAGAGTCATTTGGTCGAGAATCAAATTTTGAATGGAGGTTTATATGAGTCTGAACAATCTCGTAAAGTTTCGAGTCGTAAAACGGGAATAGGGATATAACAGGATCTCATAGGACAATTCGAGATTCTACGCTTTTAGGTCACGCAAAGAATGTCGTTAAAAAATGAGAAAAAAATACAATGCATGACCAAAGCTATGAATACGTTAAATGCGATCGTTTGAATAATAAATGACAAATAATGAATATCATTCACTAATCCCTCGAATTCGCTTTTAATGCGAGAAAATAATTTTTGGAGGATTTTCCCAAAGCTTCTCTTTTTCATAACAATGTTTTCATGTGAAGTTTGCGCACAAAAACGGAATTCAAAGAGACATCAACGACAGATTAGAATCAATTCGTTTTGCGTGTTTGATGAATTATTCAACTGCAGAATTATTATTTTCTTTAATTACCGTAGAATTTCGTTTGTGTTAATCGAGAGAATAATAAACGCTAATGTTTTTGTCAGATAATCCGGAAATTCAAACTTTTCAGTTATCAAACGAAATAACATTCCTTTCATATAAAACATTTTTTATCTCAATTTTATTTGATTTCAGTGATTTTATCCTCTTATACAATCTGCTCAACCGTAATTAAAGGAAAAGGGAAACATTCCATTCTGCTGCTTTTCCGAGAAATGAAACATTTCACGGTTTATCCATTTTTCTTTCCACTCTTTCTATTATCTCCATCAGCTCCATAAGTACGTAATGATTCTTGATTCTGGCTTCTACAAAGTTTGTAATAGTTTCTGAATACCTTTCTTCCTCAATTAAATGACACTAACAGGAAATTACTCTGGAGATAGGAGGAATGGAGATATGAGCTTGCAATATTTCTGTACAGTTTGAGAATGCAGATACCAACAATTTTCAGCGTTTATCTTTGTGAATGTATTGGAGTATATTCGGAGATTAGTCTGCTCAAGATTGTTGGATTTTCTGGCATTGTTTCGATGATTCTTGGGAATTCATCTGAAATCTAAATAATCAGAGGAATCTGTTTTCGGCAAATTCCTTTCTGTTCGCCTATTATTTACCTGCAACGTTAACCGAGAGCCTCCATTTGCTCATTAACTCGAATAATCATCGAACTAGAGGCTTCATGACGCGTATGTGTGTTTGCAATACGAGAAATCGGTGACAAAATTAACCGTTTTTTTTGCGAGAGTTCTTTCGAGAAATAGAGATAAAAACAAGTTCAATTACTTAGAATTCAATTTGTGAGGGAATTCCTCGGGATAAAAGTGCGGAGGATTGAAACAGCTGCTCAGCATCAAAGCAATCAGTCTGATTAAGTCGACATCTATGGGTCTGACCTACCGTAAGCCATTTCCACTTGGCCATTACTCTCTAAGCAGAATAAACGTACAACGATGTAAAAAGATTATTGTAACATAATCTCAACATAATCCCTAAAATCCCCACTCTGATGTACTGTATTTTTGTAACGAAAATTCGATAATTGATGACCATCGATTTATCACTACTGTTATTTACGCATTTAACGACGTCCCTGCCAATTATATTGGAGAGGTTCTACAACACTCGTGTACTCGTTTATGTCACTAATTGGTAATTAACCCACTGGATATTAAAATGAAGTCGTCTCTCGGTAAACCATCTCAGAATTGAAGTTCTTCACTAATTTGAAGGTTCGTTTTGTTTACACGAGCCATTAGTCACTGTTTCCATAAGGGAAGTGCGAGAGGAAAGAGAGAAGAAAAATTGTGGTATAAAAAAGGGGAAATTGAAGCAAGTTGGAAAAGTCATTTGAACATTGTAGTCTCTGGCTCATTCGTTCTGTGATGACAAAGTAGTTGAAGTATATGACAGTAAGACAGCGGAGAATAATAGCTGAAGCGAAATGACAAGGACAGGTAAGTGAAGGATAGAGAAGGAATGGAAAACAAGAAGAGTGGCTCACACTTATCGATTCAGTAGTTGGTGGTTGCGCATTAACTCTGCTGGAGATCATCTGATTCAATTTGATGGAATGCCATTTTGAGTAATTCATTTGATTTTAATGCATTTGAATTTCATGAATTATTTTAAATTCAAGATGAACTTGTCAAAATTCTGCCATCTGATTAATTAAGAGAGACATTTGCATTATTCTGCATGTCTCACTTCATCGGGATTATGGAAATATTGAAATCGTGGGGTAAGGTAAACAGAACGTGGAGAAGGTATCATCGGATGATGTTCATAATATAATTCATGAATTAGTGAAGTAATCTTCTCATCGTTTAATCCATTTGGGGAAGATCAGTTTCATTGAGTGATGAGGCTGAGAGAATCTGAATTCATTAGTTTTCCTCTGGAATTCCTCAGTCTGCTGAACTTTCCCTCGTTCGGTATTCAGTGAATCGTTGAGCTAATGTGCTAAATGCTTATCTTCGGATATTTGTATGAAGTGTGCGCATGAGCAACGCTCTTTCGGTAGAGAATAAAGAGTAAAAAGACAGGCTAATATGCGATCTGAACGATGAACGAAACTAGTAGAGTTTAATCTGACCAAGAGCCCTGTGTTCGATACCTAGGACGGTGTTTTTGCCAGAGTCACTCGACAAACAGCGCAAACGTTTCTAATATACTATAATATCAGTTCAACAAATCTACAGTGGTTCATTCGGCAGATCGACGGATTGGTAATATCAGGGTGTGCAGAAAGACCATTAGTACCACCCTTGTTGATTAGCACAGCTCCAGCATAAATATGATGATGTTAATTGAATGTAAAAAAAAAGGATCATCATAATAATGATCATACCTGTTCTTGATGACGGTGGTAGTAGGCCCTGTATCTCTTCCAATGGCATGCCTTGTTCTTGATGACGTGAACGATCTTTCATATCTCTTTTTCGTTAATATTTTATTAACAATACTATTGGTATGATAACGTGAGTGGCAGATATTCTTCTTATAAATTAGGAATGGGAATGGGTATGGGAACAGGAAGTCGGTCGAGTCCTGAGGGACTCGTGGTGACGACGGCGGACGGTGATTGAGCGTCATCGCCCCGCCGTCTCACCTACCACCATACCCCGATTTACCAAACACCGAACTATACAACTGGGAAGTCACCCAAGTCCTTGACACCAGCACGTCAGGTTGCTTCAGTTGCTTGTTGCACGGTAGTTACGGAATTGCCTCGTCTCTGTTTGATACAACCTGCAAGCACATGACATTTCATTAGTATTATGTACTCGTGATAGATTCAAAATGTTGCATGGCAGTTTCACTGGGCATTCACTGTGCCTATGCCAATGATCGATTGATTACGGGTCTGTGTCACTTGGTTAACATGCTCCAGGTGAGCTCTATTCTACAGAGCCATTAACGCAAACCCATTAGTTCAACTATTGTGCAGAGGGAATCTTCTTCAGGAAGTCGGCGAAGTCAATGGATTAATCAATGTCCGTCATTTTTGCCGAAAGATTATTCATTCGAACAGAGATTCTGCCGATTTCTGCTAAAACTCCGGTAATTGATGAAATCCAATGACTTCGGGATTCTCCGGAGGAAAAAATAACTTCGTTCGGTGAAAAATGAAGAGTGAATTCATTAATGCGTGAGCGGAGTGATTAATGTGAACGGAGGGAAATTAAATTAAATTGTAGTTTATTTTCTGTATTCGTTTTATCATCCAGTTGAAGCAGAAAGAGAAGGAACCTTGTGGATGCATAATTGGGCCAAATGTGACTACACTGCGGCGCCATGAAACATACATCTTGCCGCACCCATAGAACCATTTTATACTCGTGCCTAACCTCTCCTCTTCTATTAAAAATATGTAAACACTCCCTCACCGGTTGAACCCTTCAAAATTATAATCTCCTGTAATTCATTTCATTCGCCTTGATTCCCTCCATCTACATTAAATTATTAAAATCAGCGGGATAAATGAGAAACAATGTTCTTAATTAAAAACATTGAAGGTTAATATGGCAAAAAATACTCTGGATTGTGTTTCAAATCATTAACAGAATTATGTCGAGTTTAATTTGGTAGGTAACCCACTGGCTTTTCACGAAATTCTCTCATTTTCGAAACAAATTAGAGGGAAAATAGTTGCGTGCTGCAAAGTTATCCTTCCAAATTTTGTACAACATTATTCACGATTTCTCTCTGTATTTCCGTCACTACTTTGAAAATTGAATTGTTGGATCATGAAAATGAATGAAAAATAGTGGAATGACAAACATATTCTATGAAAAATCTTCTGCAGCTTTTTATTGTAATTATTGGAAATATTGTGTTTCATTTTTTTAACTTCTCTGCAATTCAATTACACAGAGTCTTCAAATTTCAACAAAAATCGACTATGTCTACTCTACCCAACCTTCGTAATAAAAATAACTTCATTTTTATTGTCTTTTTTTCTATCACATTTTATTCAAAAAATCACATTGCTCTCTCAGTATAAGCATCCGTAGAATTTGTAATTAAATCTCGAATCTGTTGGGACACATTCATTTTAGTGTAATCGTTGAAGAATTCACCCTGGAATTTAAAAAACCTGAACTAATAAAAAACAAACGATTTCAGTGTCGTATTTATATGAGAATCGCGTGTGGAATGATACCTCGGCGGTATGTGAATAAAAAATATTTATGATTTAATATTGAAGCGCTTAGTTGTCAGAAGATCGATGGAAAAATGTATCTCTTATACGAGCATTGCATGAGTGATTTTCGTGTTGAAAATTATGAGTTATTCAGCTGATTGCGATAAAGCAATGACGGCAATTGATTTTTCACTGTAAAAATTTGATGACACCCATGAACGTAGTCTAGAATTTGACTTGATGGCTTGTCAGTGACATAAAAATAACACAACTAAATTTTCCATAAAATTAAAAGGAGAATTTCTTAAATTAAAAGGAGGATTTTAACTGATATATTTGTTTTAGAGAATTCAGTGTAAATTGGTAAACAAGGTTAAGTATATATGGTATCCCTATATGACTTAACCTTATTTACCAATTCACTACTGAATATCAAACGCTCTAAAAAAGAGCTCTATGAAGGTTTCAGTGACACTTCTCCACTCGAGTCGGAATTTTGGAGCTCGTTTGCTTCTCCAAATTTATTCAGCCGGGAGAATTTAGAGAATTATATGAGAGTCAATGGATTCTTCATTCTCGTTTCATTCTCGTCGATGTAGTTATTTCTTAAAATACATGGAGGAGAATGCAATGAGAATGTTTTATAGTACTCTTTGGTGCTCTTCAAGTCCTCCTCGTCTGATGATCATCCTCACATGATGATGAAAAATCAATCTCAGAGGCTGGAGTATCAAAGAAGATTCTAAAGAAGACAGTGAGTAGGAAACGAGTTTTATCTCTCGAGGTAGAAGCAATGGAGAACCATGCGAGCTCCAAGATTTCAACTCTGGCACTATTGAATTAATGAATCAGCTATTTTTTTCATGATTCGACACGATATTCACTGAATGTCCAGAAGGCTCTTCTACTTCTATCAGTTGTATAAAGTAGCAGAGCCCTGTCACAAAACATAAAAGTTACTGATAACTTTTTGTGCTCGCTGATCCTCGGGCATCAGTCGGGGATTTTAGATGAAACAGCGTAATACTAATGGAACAGTTGAGTTTAACAGTACAATTGGATGTTTCCATTGTGGCATTAAAATTTCAGGACGCTCTTGTTCTTCTCTCCGCTGTTCCTTCGTCTGCGTTTTATTCCTAACCCACATGTATATACTCGCATAAAGTCTTTCTGCTATTTTTCGGTGATTGAATGAATTATTCAGTTTGATTTGTTAGCTCCCGAAATGAGATACTCTCTCATGATTTCAAATGTATTATTCAATCATCTTTTCGTGTGATTTTATCACGAAATTCACAGGCACTTTGGTTAATTCGAATTTACTCCAAATAATTGCATCGATTCTACGTCAATTGCAATTTGTTGCATTGGAATATTCCACGGGATTAATGAATCTGCAGTGGAAATTCTCGACAAAAGACGACCGGAGATTATTAAATTCTCAACGACATTTATACAGAAAATGAGAGTAATGGAATTTTCTATGAATGAACATTTTTCTCAATCTTTTGGGGATTTAATAAAGTTTATGGACGAAAAGAAATAATAAGTACTGGAAGTGGACGAAAATAGAACGGAATGAAGTGAGCGTCTCACAGTTTGATGTCATGAATAGCTATTAGGTAAAGATGAGATGAAGTTCACTGCGTCGTGAACTTTTTAGATTCAATTTTTTCAATGTTTTCTCCAACGGAAGTTGGAAAAAGTAGCGATGTGAATAACGTTCTTTTTTTGTTCCTGAATTTTTGAGTAATCCAACTTTTGGAAATAATTTCTTTGATTGCAGTTTCTAGATTAAGACTGACGATTTTCCGGATATCACCTACTTTGAATGAATTTCGAAGGAAAGTGGGACGAGGCATAGTAAATGTGTTCTCATTTGTGTTATTATCGTCGTTTCCATCTCTTTTGTCTTCGCATTTGTGCAACTGTGAATTCCTCATTGACTTTCGAACTAGTGAATGATTATTGAAAAATTATGTTCAATAATTCACGATCGATTGGCTACTTCCAATGACGTGAATGTGTTGAGATGGAAACTGATTGAAATGAATGATGAACTAATGAAAATGAGTAGCGAAATTGTTAACATGCATGTTAGACCCATGCCTTTACAACTCTTTTTATTTTTGTGGTTATACAATCAAATATTACGGAAATCAATGCGGAGTGATGTAAGCTGCAACCTGACGTTGACCTTAATACACTTTGATGATAGGGAACTTCCTTACAATATCTATATATAACTCTTCTTTTCTGTTGATGGTGCATCAGTCATAAAGAAATTCTCTATTTATTAATATCAAAATATTGACAAATTTCGCGCTGTTAGATTTCCAATTTTCGTCAATATAAATAATATTAAATAAAGGTTTTATCAGATTGTTTCGAAACTGACTTGACTCCTCTATAAATCTCGGTTCATTCTTCCACACGGGTGCATTTTCTCCCGGTTATCCAGACTCAAATTTTATGAATTAATAAACTAAAACGATATTCTTTCTTAAAGGAGTCTGAAAGAAGATTTTACCCCGTTTTCCTCCGAATTCTATCGCCGTAATCCACCGCTGAAAAGGATCAGGCTGTCATATCCTAACGGCGGTAAACACGAAAATAAGTGTCACCACGATGCTCCATGAAAGCAGAAAGATTTTCCCGGAGCCCGAATTTAATGCTTTCATAATAGCCCGAAGATCCGACGTCAGATACTGCCTCTCATAACCAAGGATATCTTGGTATGAATATATTGAATATAAAAATTCTGGACTTGTCATTTATAAATGTTAGAATAAATAACGAAGTTTTTGCAGTTGGAAAGTGACGAGCGTTCTTATAATCGAAACAACGTGACATGATTCGTAATTTTTGTCATAACATATTCAATCGTAATGACACCGTAAAACGTGAGATTAAACTTCAACGTCAGAGGCTCTTTGGAAATTCCGTCTTATGCAGAAGCATGTTTATGTGATATTAAATATTTAATCGTATCATATTTTCCTACATTATAGATGAGTGTATGACGTAAAGCAGAATTTTACCTCTCAGGCAGAGTCACTGTCATTTCATGATGTAGGTCAGAGAGCTTGTGTATTCCGAATGAGGAGATTGGAGTTGAACTATGTACATGACTTTGTGGTAATAAGAAAGTATTTTTGAGGTTTCCATTTTTGAGCCCGTTTATGATAATGAAACAGGGAGGATGATGGTAAAGTAATTATGCTCGTTGAACCGGAATATTCATTCTGAAAGTAGGGAGAATGGAAGTTATTAGGAATACTGCACTCAGCTGGTTAATTGAGTGAGGGAGGGCAATCCAAAGGATTTGCACATTCTTGCGCGAATATTTTCGGAGTAAACAGGTAGAAACAAGAAAGTGTAGAAATTATTGAAATAAACATTTTCGAACGTATTTTGAAACATTTCAGCACATCCTCTGAATTCGAACAATTATGGTTCACGTAACAATAATAGCATTGTTTGAGTCATTTCAGTAATGACTAAAGTTGATTCTAGTGTAGAGTACTAAATGAATGGTAAATATTACGAAATCCTTCGATGAGATCTTTGCCATGTCCTTACAATAATTATGATTGTCAGTATGACTATATTGCTGTTGTTATATTGTTGTTGTGCGGCATGGCTCAACATCAGCATTACCGAATCAAAATGCTTGAGGACTCTAACTGTATTTTTATTGTAATCAAAATTATATGTTTCCCTCAGTGTTGACTTATAAGAAGTCCGTTCGTGCGTTGCCCTTTGTTGACAGCCACATCTTGGAAGCCAACCCCTGCCGTTCCGAACCGGAACCTCCTTCATGAATGGGGGATGGAAGGCTACCATAATATAGGACCCCCATGGGGCTGCGGCGATGGGCTTCGTCGCTATATCCGCACATACGGAAATATCACGCGCTTACTTTTATCATACATATTGATTGCTGAACGAATTTCGAATCAACAGACAAACGCATCCGAGTCTCCCGCAATCCTCTGGCACTTTTTGTTTCCATTATTTATTCATTTATTGATTATTCCTCTCGTCACAGGCTTTCTATACTCTTTCAATATTGCCTAGCCTCTGGAGGAGAAAGTGACCATAAATAATTCAGGAGCGGAGATGTGAAACCGGATATTTATGCCAGGAAGCTCCTCACAGGAATCCCACGATCTACCTTAATTTTCAAGATATTCGATCGAGAACGATCACAACGATAAGTTGAGCGGTCGTATTTAACTCTGTGCTACTGAAATAATAATGAATTCTCTTTCGGATACGGAACATAAACTTGCGGAGGCAATTCTGTTGGACAAAGTATTTACAATGACTCCACACGAGTCGGAATTTTGGAGCTCGTTTGATTCTCCACATTTATCCATCCGGGAGAATTTAGAGAATTATATGAGAATCAATGGATTCTTCATTCTCTTCGATGTAGTTATTTTGTGAAATACATACGTTTGGTGCTGTTTAACCCCTCCTCATCTTATGATCATCCTCAAATGACGATGACAGATCAATCTGAGCGGCTGGAGTATCAAAGAAGATTTTGTTGGAAGACAGTGAGTATGAAACGAGTTATTTCTCTCGAGGGACAAGCAATGGAGAACCATGCAAGCACCAAAATTTTGACGCGGGCCATTAAACGACGATAATGCGTCGACAGAGCCCATAAAAACCCATAAACGTTATGATCATAAAAGTCGCTTATTCCAACATTTTGAAACGTAATTGATAATTTCAGATGGAAGCACTAAAGTTCACGCACGCATGGTCAACTCTTGTGTTCGATGCGGATTTTGTTATTTGAAACCATCCAAAGAACTATTTTGACTGATAAACTGTTAAAAATGAAACCTGGACCTCTTCCGATTCACTTAGACTATTTGCTCAGTGCTAACAATATCAGTAACCTGAAAATATGAGACGATTAGAAACATTCAAGACTTGTTGTAAGACAAGCTCAAAGATGAATGCACTTATAGTAATTATGTATCAACTCTAGCAGGAAAATGTATTAACATATGTATTTCAATAACGAAGAAGACACTATATTGTGACTTCAAGCTCATCCAATAGAAAAAAAAAACTCTCGGAAATTCTTACACTCGATTTTGCTCATTTCACTCGACATTCAACAGAAGAATTTCATTCCGAAGTATGTAAAAAGCCGAGTGAGTTAACAATATTAAAGGTCGAGTGGTGAGAAAAATTAATTAGGAAAATGTACAGGTAAAGGTTTCACCCGAGGGCATGTATGTTTCAACCTATTTTCACTCGTTAATGAACGGTTTTCCCCTTTCTTGTGTGGGCTAACAATATTTTACCTCATAACTGATGTATGAAAAAATACGGGAGTGAATTCACTACATAAGGTTTATACTTGACTAGAGTGAGATTAATGAGTATTGCCTCGAATATAATGCCTAGTAGGGGAGAATTTCCGGTGGTTTCGAAAATTTTCCGAGAACACGAATAACTAAATCATGAGTATAATTTCAAGAGTTTTAAATGGATTCCTTTCCCTCACCTTCTAAAGTAATTGCTTTGGGTTATAGGCTTGGGGATAGAGATTGAGTAGTTTCCTTCGATTGAATGAAAAATATTCTTTTGTGCTGAAATTCAATCTCTTTCTCTTAACAAAAATCTGATAGTTCCGAGGATCGAGTAACACAGATCACATTTTCTTCACAAAACCATTCGACAAGTGGTGTAATCGGTGTGTGGTTTTTCGTTTTAGAGTTCAAGTGCCTTCTGGAATTTCCGATAGTATTGATCGTTCTGTTATGGCTGGAAAGAGACGGGATTCTAATGCTGTGAAAATGAGAATATCTTCGATCAGTTTAAACTCTGATAGTTCAATAAATTCGATTATTTGAATGACTCTAATTGAAATTGAGCAGCTATGTGGAAATTGAAAGATTACATTGAGATAGAAGATTTGTTTAAAAGTGAAAAGGTTCAACATGGGAATAAATGAACTTTTTTTGAATTTTTTCATTTTCACAAAATCCTGATTAAGTTTTGTGCTCATCGCATTTCTTGCAATTAACGAAAATAATAGTAAAGTTCAGGAAAATAAGTGAAAAAGTGTAATTCTGTTACTTGTTTCCATAGAGAATTCCAAGAGATACAATAAAATATTCGGGCAAAATCATTCTATCTCGGTTTTTAGTGTAAAAACTTGTTCTGCTCTGCCTTTCGGCTACTGAATGGACATGCCACCGCTTTTTTGATGCTACTATAATATAAAAGACATAAAATACAGAGGTAACACGTGGAAAGTGTTTTTTTCTGTACTATAGCTCACAAACTTCAGCCTCCCATCAAATTCTCGTGAAATGTAAAAAACTATTCTCGAAACGCATTCAAAAGAATAGAGAATCAACTGCCAAAGCTCCGTTCCATTCAATCCTTCAACCTGCAATGAACCAGAAACAATGACGCGTGAAAATGATTGGAGAATGAATGAACCATTGATACTGCATTGAAGTTGCGTCGAAATCATGAAATTCTAAATATTGCATTTCAATTAGCACTGCCAGAGACTGATGAAGTTTAGCACTCTCCAAAACTCTATTCTGAATGCACAAAGGAATAAACTAACCAACAGTGTGAGGAACTTCCGTTGGGATGTCTCTCTGACTTTTATTCAATTTCACTCCAGACAACAGGGCCAAGTTGATTTTCACTAAATGCATTACTCCGTTAACAATAAATATGAAAATTCAAACATATTCCACAGGCTATTGTGTACAATATAATGGACGTATATTATCCATACACGTACAGACCCAACTTTTTCCATTTTATGCTGAAAAAAGAGAATAACTTTCACTCCAGTTCATGTAAATGGGACAATGAGAACTTACTATCTATTTGTCAGTGAAAGGAAAAATAATGGCCGATACATGAAGAATTCATCCGCAAATAATTCAGATAACTATTAACAAAATGATGTTTTTTTTTCCGCAATTGTTAAAGTTTTACGTTGTCGTTGAAACATAACAAAAGGCATCGTGAGAAATAGAATAATTCATGTCTCGAATTCAGGATGACCGCACATACACGGGAATATGGTATCACGTTAACACGTCAAACTACCCATTGCCAGACACTGCTTTCGCATTCATGCAAGCTGCTGATACAAAGAAAGGAGAAGGAAAATAGGTCACATCAACTCGGTAGCCTAATCTCACTAAATCGTTCGTCTGAAAGTTTCCGTTCACGGGGTAACGATTCTTTGAGTTTGAACGAATTGGAGAAATTGAAAGATTCGAGGAAAAAAAGAGGTAGAGTCTCGTTTCACTGAAATGATAGTCAATTTAAAGAGTTAATTATTGTTGACAACTTTTTTTTCTTAAAGTTGTAGGGAAAGTTTATGTTTTTTATTTTCTCAGATTTATTCATTGATTTTCGTTTTTTTTCTGTAGAATTAAAGTGTCTAATACTTGAAGAATCATCGGATTTTTTTCAAGTCATTAAAAACAATTTATTTGCTCTATTATTTTAAAAAAATAAAAATTCGTTAAAAAATTCGTTGAAAAATTAAATTCACTCTTAAATTCATTCTTTCATTATTCATACATTCAATCAGTCGAATTCCCCTTCATCATGAATGCTTTTTCTTTTCGGTGAAAATAGAATAATTAATTTAAAAACGAAAGAATAACTGAAACATGAATTATTTCCCTTCAGTTGCTAAGGTTAAAATTTTAATTTCACATATTTATTTATCCATTTTTTATTCATGAATTGGCGTATTTTTAGAATCATTTATCCAAACATAGAGACCCTTTCGGCGTCCTGCATGGCTCTGAGATATAGAGTTTCCTGCATATACAATTTCCATAACAAAATTATGATAATTATATAGAATTTATGGAACTTGGAACTTTCCATTAGAATATATAATTCAGTGATGAAGAGATGGAATGGAAAAACTTGATTTTAATGTCATTCAAAGTAACATAATTTTGAAGAAAACTTAATTTTTTTGGTCTTTTGTTTCACAACTGAATTTTTGCTCTAATCACCAAAAAGTCTTTTCCACAATACCTTTTATTGTTGATTTTTTTGTACTATATTTATCATGAGAAAAATTATCTTGAAAGTAATAGAAATCATTCGCAACATTCTTCCCTCTTTCAATATTAATAAATAATTATTTTAAACTAGGAAGGCGTGATATTGTCATCAACTAATTATTCCCATTTGCCAATTTCGAATTACCTTAATGGCACTATGAATTACATGACGAAGCACGTGAGATAATTTCGTATGCTGCACATAGGAGCGCCAACGTGGTATAATATACTTCAACTTTGAATATTAAATTTCGAAAACATTCTTGATCACGAGTGACCATTGTAAAATTCATTTCTCAAGGTATTCCATGATAATAAAGTTGAAGTTGGTAAATATTATCAATTCAAACATACATGACACATATGATCATCATATAGTCTGCATTCTCAAGATGTCCAATCGATATTATCGAACTAAATATAGCTCTTCACGTGCACTAATGCATTATAAACAAAAATTATGTCGAGTTTATGGAACGAAAATATGAAAATTACATAGCTCACATTTATCACTATACATTACCAAAACTTTTGTCAACAATAATAGCATTCGCATGCAAAAAAAGAGTTCGTGACTGTTATTTATGTCGTAGTAATTATTGAAACGTCTTTCACAAATAATCAATACTAATAAACTTGATAGTGCAAATATATTCCATCAATCGAGAATAAACAAAATAAATGCGAGGAGATATACATAATATGAAGCAATAAAAATTGATCGGTGCTTGGAGAAAAAAATTGCACAATAAATATGTCTACATGGATTTGAAAAAAAATCGAATTCACCTATTGCAAGCTGTAATCCGTACGTATATGTGTAAAGTTTGAATAGAAAATCGTCGTTTTCAAAACCAGCACTTCCAATTAATTTCCAAACATAAAATCCACTCGTATTCGACAGATCACGGTATTCAATTGTCCACGAATTCTTTCACAGCATTAAAAACCCGGAAGTATTGTGATTGCAGTCCGTCGGAGTACCGAATAATCAAAAAAAAATCTTCCACTTTATGTAGTTTCATGGAACTGTACGATGAACACAAAAGTCTGTTGCACACACGTGTCCACGAATTATCTATACCGTTGAATTTTTCCTCACAATCTCACAACGAACCAAAAATCATCACTCTTGTAAAGTAAACTGTTCATAAATCGAGCCGTGTACTATTCAAATAATTTTCAGGCTCTCCTAGGAACGAGTATGAATGTGACTGGTTGAGTTATTCAGTGGAGTTTTACAGTGAGGCCAAGATCCTGCGGCGCCTGAATACTCAGTCCGGCAATACCTGGTACACGCGAGGCCAATGTTTCTGCGCAGCTATTACTGCGCCACTATATAATGATACCGAAAAGCTGTTGCCAACCTTTAAAACCACTGTGTATGTGAGTATTCCTACGTTTATCTGGCAAAGGCATTCTACCACAAGCGTTTTTGTTGTCTCGTTGGTGTACTCCACACCAACCACTTGTCGAAACTTTTATGCATGTACATTTCTTTCTGCAACACAAATCTTCAGCCGCAGATCCACCCACCGATTGGCACGATAAACACTCTATCTGTTCTGCCTCATTGTTTCCCATTTTTTTTTCTCGACTCCAATTCGTGACGTCATGCCCCTGGTTATTGGAACAGAATTTGCCTGACGTCACGCATGCAAAGCCCCAGTAAACTGTTAACCGGGTTGAACCCGTGCCTCACAATACCCCGGTTACTCATTCCTTTTTTTATCATTATTCTTTCTCTGTTCCAACTTCATAGAGCTCTGATTTCTTTTATTTACGCTTGCATCGACGGAATCCATTCACAGCTCTTTGTTTCCTTCCTCAATGCCATTTCCAAAACCGAAATTCATTTTTTTCTTCATTTCTATTCTGATATGATTACCTTTTAATGGCTTCTGAAAAGTGATATTCGTTAGGCTACACCAACTGATCAATATGTGGGATGGGCAGGTAACTATTGACATTGTCTGCACAAGTTATGGCAACAAGTATACCCTCGTACCCATTGTCATACAGAAACTATCTGTGACCTTCTGTTGTTATTCTATCAAATTCTATAAGTATTATTTTCTCTATTATTTATTTTCGTTGTCGCGAGTTCTATTCTTTGCGAGGGGACTGGTTCGAGTGAATTTTTTAACTTCTCATCTAGTAAAAATAGATGACCAAGGGTATGTGGCTTTCCTAAGAAAAAGTCATTTCTATTTTAATCATTCTGGAAGTACATTCCGAGGAACGGCGGATCGATAATAAATGTCATTAAATTTTTCATCAGTCTAGTTATGTTTTATACATGAACAAGGGAATTTTATAGCAATTGTACTCTAGTTAACCCCAGATTAGGCAACGCATTGGGTCTCTCATCGTCTATGTATATGTTTAATTTAAGAGTTTCGAGTGGTAATGTGGAGTTGTGGTGTTCAGTGTAACAACGCTGTTTTTGAAGCAGTGATCGATCATGTCTTGATATTGTGGGAATGAAAGTGTCTTGGCTGACGGCACTGACCATCAACCTGGATCGAAACTGTCTGACTCATACATTATATTTCCCCTTGTTAACAGTGTAGAGTAATGAGGGTGGTTAAGAAAGGGGTAGAGTAACATTTAGAGTAGACACTAAAAATAATAAACATTGGGTGTTTTTGATAAGATTTTTTTATTCACTTTTTTCGTCTGTTTCGATGAGAATGTTATTTTTTTTTTTAATTTTATCATTTTCACTCATTCTGTGCTATAAAATACTGGTGCAGAGAAGTTTTCAATAATGAAAAGTCCAATTTTCTTCTGACGATCTTATCAGGAATTCTTTGATGTTAATTGGAGTAATTTATATTGTGTTTTTTTCAAGTGATTGATGAGTCTAAAAGAATTCCCAACTTCAGGCATTTATTGCATCCTAAAATAAATTTAATAGTTTCACAATATTTTTAAAATATTCCACTCAAGATGATGTCACAGATAAATCCTTTTTTTTATATTTCAACTCTTTTACAGAATTATTGTATTTATTCTATCAGGATGATTGAATCAATTGTCAAATGGTGAGGAGAAATATTTCGAAAACCACCGTTTTCATCAATTTTAGTGCTCACTTCCAATGAATAGAGCCAACAGTGACCTTAACAATAAAAAATAGTGTCACTTAGGAGAAATTTTACGAAGTTTACTAAAAATATTATTTTCCATAAAAAACTTTGATGAACATAGATTTCTAGACTAAAATTACCTCCATTAAAATAAACAAAAATACTTCCGTCTAGAAATATAGTTACTTTGAAAATGAACATGTGTCAAGGTCTCTAGTGAAACTAACCCTCGGACTTTTCGTCGAACGTACGGACACGTGGCTTCTTATCCTAAATCAAAACATAACTGCCACCGAATAAAGATCAACTAATACCAGTTCTCCAGATAGTAATATTGATTCTTAACAAGAAATGGTAATTTTTGGAGTGAAACCAGTGGGTGCACTTCACACAAAGAGAGAGCATCTGTATGAGGGAAAAAAAGAGGATAAAGACTGAATGTACGACCAGCTTACGGAATTTCCGTATCGAACGGATGCTTTTGATATAAAAGCTTCAGCAATCTCGTTGGTTCTGTGCTGAGAGAAGAATATGGTCATCTCACAATGAATGAAATAGAAAAAAATCTGGTAATACCGAAGAACTCATATTTATCTGTTCCATATGTAGTGAAGTATTTTATTCACTATTATTTTATTTAATATAATTGATACCTATTTGCACACAATATTCTTTGGTAATTAAACAGAACTTTAAAACATTAATGAATTGAATCTAACTTAGTAAATAGCGAAAATAGAATACGAATATATCTTTGAATAATTGTAAGAGATGTTGCTTCTTCAATTACTCCAAATGAACTGTCCTCAAATGTCCCTTCGGCTCAGTTGGTCCTTTGTGAACAACGTAGCGTCAACTACGCAGTTTACCCAAAGTCCATACGTAACTAATGTGACGCAGTCCAGAGCCACATGCCAGTAGCATTTCTTCAAGCGTTTGCTGCTAAAGATCTCTCGAAAATATTCTCCATACATATATGGAATCAATTGAATACGATTTTCCGGAAATTCATCAGCTTCTCAGAACAATTAACCAGTGGCACTTCTCCATAATGTGTCTGTTGAATGTTATGACTCGGTAAGGTACCTGGATCCGAAATTCAAAAATTAATATAGAGTTTTATTTATTCTATAATCGATTATGTGAAGTGATTTGAACTCTCTGAAATTTAAAATAACAAAGAGAATATTGAAGAGTGTTGTTTATAGTAACGAAATACGTCGCCTGGAGCACGCAGAAAGGAGAGAGAGAATGTGAGGCACTGGCTTCGACACATAAGAAACGAAATAATAATTAGTTAGCAGAGCTGAGACTTCCATAGAAGAAAAATATTCCTTTTCGTGCTTCGAACATAAAGATTCAAAATTTAATTCGGTGTTGTATCATTTCACTGATCCCATTTCCTAATTTTCCAACAGTGTCTATCACAGAAAATGAGGAAATATTGATTCTCAATGGCTCTACTGGAATAATATATTAAGTAAATAGAATACTTTCCGTGAGTCACTCAGAGTTAGGTATGTAGGATGATTCATGGAGTATCGAGTATCAACAATCTGATTCAAGAATGATTCTGACATTGAGTACACAGAGAGAAATTTCGTAGGTTCACCTAATAATAATAGCTTGTTGATGTCATTTCTGTAATCACTAAAATTGATTCTAATGAAGAGTACTAAATGAATGGTAAATATCACGAAATCCTTTGGCGAGATTATTGTCATGTCATTACAGCAATTATGATTGTCAGTATGACTATATTGCTTTTATTGGAGTTTTACTATTTTTGCTATAATAAACGTATGAGATCGTCCTTTGTGAATCTCCTTTGAATATAGCTGTTTCATAGATGATGATGCTGACTTTTCATGGCTAAAGTCAGCAATACCAAATCAGAATGCTTGAGGAGTCGAATGACTCTAGTTTTATTGGTACCAAAATTATAAATTCAATTAAGTTTTTTATTGAATATTATTATTCCATTAACATACTATTCACACATAACTCTGCACACTCTTTAGGAACCTATGCGGTTTGACCTTTCATGGCCGCCTCTTTGGTCGTGTCAATATTTGCTGTCTAACCCACCGAAACACTGCTTACGACGGAAACTTTATTCTAATCATTATTTTGCTTCTTTCTTCTTTCTTTACTTTACGATAGGAAAAATATTGACACTAGGGTATTCTCTTATCCTTCACATCACGGAGAGCATCATCTTTTCTCAGTGGCATATCATCCATTAGCTTGAAAACGTTCACTTCCTCCTGTTTACTTTTTTGGGAGTAGATTAAAAAAATGAGGGAAGAAAGTATCATTTACAATGTATGATTTCGAGACTCATTTGAAATACAATTGTTTGTACGATGACTCCGGCCTGAAACCAGGTCAATGAGATTCAGGGAATATTCTTCAGTCCTATGAAATTGCAGAAGAAGTTGAATTTTACGATAAAAAACTTTTCAAATTAGTTTACGTTTAAAACTTTTCTCTTCAAGTTTACCAGTGTTTTTGGTAATTTAATATGTTGGTGAGAAATTTTGAGGAAACTCTCCATTATACGAAAATTTAATGATTACAAAGTTTTGTAAAGTATGTTAATGAATAAAATAACGGAATTTGTGAATTCTTGCAATTCATAATTTCGAGAATGTTGATAGTTTTAAACAATTAAAAATAATTCTGTCGTCTTTTGAATTTGATCTTTTCGCTTTGAAACATTCCGCCATCTTGTGAACATTTCCGAAATTCAATAGAACACTTTGAGGGATAAAGGAATTGTTGAATTACCAGTCACAGCTATTTTACTAGCAATAGAGCAAAAGTGAGCTTACGTTTTATAAGCAACAGTCGGTAAAACATTTTCATCCCCTGAAAAAGTTCCTCCCTCGAAATCGACGCGCAGAGGGCACTCAAGTCGAGACCGAAAATTTCACCGTGACTATAAAGATTTAATGTAACCGAATGAATAAAACGATTGAATATTTCAATGCTCTGGCTTTATTATGTGTCTATATTTTAAGAAGCGATCAATACATTTGCCCCCTGGAATTACCCATATTCCACTAACCCCTGAAAAAAAACCATTGCCCATTCATTTATTTACATTCGAGAGCATTAATACCCAAGTATAAAATTCCAGTTACATAAATTTATCTCGATCCTTTTGAATTTATCAATAAATGATAAAACCACGTGAGTTAACCGCAACTAATGTCCGCAGTTAATATTGCAAAAGCACCAGCCCTATAATTATTGTACATTATGATGGGCATAAATGCAGATGCAGTACGCAGTTACGTATTCCTATAGAGGAAGCTAGCAATTAATTCAAAATTTTTAACCAATGTGGATGTACACGTATGACTAGCATTTCCCTTTCACAATATATATGAGTACGTTAACCGCAATTCGCCGAGCTAAATGTTGAAACTACGTGAAACATTTCACTCGTGAGCACTTGAACGGCCGATTCAAATGCATTTCTATACAACAAGTAGTTTTACTGTGTGAGTAGGTGCGTTGCCGCTTTATTGTACAATTTTGTATTCTCAAATGTTCACGGATATGCCAGGGTTTATCGAGACAAAAGATTCATTCAGGAATCATTAATGGATCCATTGATTCATTAACCTAGTCTTCCAGGTTAATTTCGGATTTAATCGAATGTTTATTGTACATTAGGGATAGTCACGGTTCTGCAATTTTCAATTATCCTTTGATTAGTAATGTGGAAATATTGACGTAGGACGAGACCGAAGTAAAATAGAAAAATTTGGAAAAAATCATTACAATTTTCGAGTGCAATGAAGATAATAGAGTTCTTCGAAAAGACTAGAACCTTAATTTTCTACTCAGGAACGTTGCACTCATGCAAGTAATGATTGCATCCTCTACCCTAGTAGACATTTGTCGTTACTGTGCGGAACTGTCTCTGCGGAAGTCCACATTGAATTTCCGCGGAGGTGCGTCTTATTTGGAATGTCAATGGGAATATAAACGTGCAGAAATGTGCTTTGGAAATTTTCCGGAACATAATGATTTTCGGAATAAATATCAATTGCAACAATTGAATAGAGTCAATGGTAATGTGTAATTATACTCTGGTGCTTCTCTCTCTCTCCCTCTATCTCCATGCAGCTACATTCATGATGATCAATTGATCGCATAAATATAGCAAACACCGATAAAGCCTAAAGCGGAAATTCATGCGTGCATCGGGTTTGCCTTATCGTTTATTACCAAGAGTCATGGGAATAGTTATAGTGCACATGGCACGTCATATTTTTCCTTTTTTTTTTCAATCTCATTTTTCTCATATTCTCGATGAAACAATAACGACACTGATAGCACAAATAGTTATTTTTTCACTAAAATTCATTGATGAAATCGAGATAATATTTCAAGAGAAGATGAATATATCATGGCTGATAGAGAGAGCATTTTTTTTCATCTCGTCTCCTCTTTATCAAAGTAAAGTTTATCAGGGTGTCGTTTATGAGCTCTTTGATGGAATCTGGAACACATATAAATTGATCTCAACGTGTCAAATGAAAAGCCTGAAATGAAATCAACAGATGTACTTTTTTACGAGATTTATTTGATTTTTCTCCCTTACCCTCTGTCTTCATCTTGGTACTGCGACAACTCCGTCCCTCAGCATCCCTTACGTTCTGTGCATAATCGAATTTCTTCGGGAGGGAAGTATGCTAGTCTGGCTTGGCAGAGTCTGAATCTTATATCCGGTAGTATAATTTTTAGTCGTGTATTCCGGGAGAGTCAAGAGTGATGTTGCCAGCGGCTTGAAGAAAAAGAGAGAGAGGAAAAAAAACTCACTCTACAGAGAGATAGATCATTTGATGTCAAGATAATTTTATGAGACGCTTTCATACTGGGAGTCTAATTTTTTTCACTTCCTCTGAGTGTACATAAGATAAGAGTCATGAAAATGGATGAAATATATTTGTTTTACTTTTTTCATCCGTGAATTTTCGTAGTACGGAGATGCAAACTTTTCTAGATTGGTGAATAACACGGAGCTCCGGTCAGATACTACTACATGTTACAAGAATTGGAATTTCGTCTGTACCCATCGATTGATAGGCGTTAGAGGGTCTTTGATAGTTTATTTTCTAATGATTTTCGAAAAATGGGGGAATTTTGGTCATTCCCATGACAAATTCAAACTATCATCGCTCATCAATGTATCGGTTCAGAGGAAATTCTAATTCTTGCAGCATGTGGTAGTATCTGACCAGAGCTATAAACCCGGTAAATACGAGAATCGTGGGGAGCGCCGCCTGACGGAAGCGTCGGTGAACCTCAAAGCGTGGGATTCCCCGTGAATGTGATAGAAAAGTAGGATTATTTTTTCATGCATTCAACAAGGAACATCATTTATCGACGGTACATACATACTAACGTAACAAATTGAACCCATTCTTCGCACAGCTGCGAGAAAGAATTTTTTGAGAGTGCGAGTGAGAGAGAAGGAAACGTATATAATACAGAAAATACATGTATAGACTGAGGAATATGCACCATTAAGCTGGATATCCACGTACGTGGGTAAATTCATGTAGCCCTCCGGCATCAATGTCTCGTTAAGGGTTCAAATGGCCATGGACGTTGTCTTTTTTTCCCCAGTACAAATAAGGGCTACAAACGTATCAGATTTCCTTTGAATTATATTCTTGGCATCCAGTTGCTGGCGAGGGATGAGGTGGGAAAAAATGTAACGAAAAATGAAGAGAATGAAAGGCAACTCGGAGAAATGATGCGAGAGTCAACTTGTCGTCCAGTTTGGTTTCATGCAGCAAATCGTCCCGGTGAATTTCATGACGAACACGTATACCCGAAGTTTAGAAGACAGAAGTTTGTGTTGGTGGGGTGCATAACATTCATCCACGAGCACCCATACACACTGGGATGGATTGAGTTGAGATATAATAATTCGATATTTCCCAAGGCAACGTGAGGGGTAACGTGATACGAATCGTGATGCTCGATTTCAAGTTTCGATTTATGGCTTCGTACCTCGGATTCCGAGGCGCGTACCTCATTAAGGGGACGAATTGAACACGAATGGTTTGATACATACAGGTAGTAAATGGACGAGCATAGTTGGAGATTTGATGATGCTACTACTATATACGCATTGACTTGTGCTTTTGGATAATACGCAATGCTGAGTATATATACTGGAGGGTGGGAGTAAGGTAGGATTCCGCCCTCATCGTCTTACCTGTTCATAGCATAATTTCCCAAGCTGCGTTGAAATTTGATCGAAATTTAGTGCCTTTACGGCTCGGCATATGCCCGTAGGAAATTTCTCGTTAATAGGTGTATGGCGGTTGGTTGAATTTATAACGCACACGTATATGTGTATGTATAACGATGGAATATTATTCACTGGTATATGTGCGGTAGCGTAAACTACAGTATAACGCTCGGGGTAACCCTGCAGACATTTTCATGTGTATATATAATATCCCAATGGAAAATGCATTAAGAATGAACTGTAAACGTGACGACTGAAAACTATTCATTTTATATCCAATACGCCTCGTGCAATTCCAATTTCATCGATATGAAAACTTTTGAAACAAACTGAAAAAGTGAGCTTTCGCCCGGGGAAAACGGGAGGGGAGTGAAAATAGATGGGATTGAGGAAACAATATATTAGAGAGTAAGAGGGAGAATGGCGGAATGAGAGGATTACGGGAATTTTGTGTGAGTAGTTTTTTCGGTCTTTCAATTTCTTTTTCTACTGCCCTGTTATTTCTATTCATCTCAACTGGAGGATTTGCATCTTTCGATTATCCGGAAAAATAGTTAATTACTACCTGTGATTGGAGCTTGCACTTTCACCTACACGTTCACTGTATACTCGATAACCATTATATTAGTATAGTATGATAAAGTATAGATTGAGATTGAAATATCTGAGGCAACCAGAGAGTAATTAAATCTTTCAGATTATTATTTTTCAACGGATATAGAATTTATGGATAACAGTTGAATTATAAAATTGAATTGATTGAAAAACTGTGTAGATGAAATATTTTCAGAATATGAATACCAAAAATGGTACACTCAAAGAATTAAATTTTTCCATTAATTCTATTGAACCGTTTTTTTTTTCCCCATTGAAACAGATATTCTGCTGAAATACCCCCGAAAAATGATGATTCATTGAAGCATTCATTGAATATTTGTTAAAAAATTCATCCCTTTTCATAGTATTCTTAAAATCCATCTAAAATTCTCTGAAATACAGTGAAAAATTAAATTGAATTAATTAATTAACTGAGCGTAAGAAATACTGCTATAAATGTAACTGTCAAATTCAAGCTCGTGAAATTTATTCTCCTACCATTTGAAAAATAAATTATCACAATTGCTTTCTTCTCCAGATGCTCCAAGGAGCCAGTCAAGCCTGAAGCATACGACATTGTGAAGTGGCGGGGGATATTTGGCATCGGGTGAAGTCCAGTTGGACTTACAAATTGTGCACACAAACACACCGTGCCAGACTGCTGGTAGACTGCCAAATTTCCTTCACTATTATATGAGGATTAGCATTTGTGCGCATTTACTGTACTGGTATGTAATTACAGTTTGCAACCCTTCTCACAGCTTTATAACCAGCATCCTCGTGTATTCCAATCTTTATTGTTGAAGCATTGTGCGCAAGTTTACACAGCGAAATCCCGAGTATTCATGCGACAACTTCCTTTCAAACTCCGCAGGAAAGAGAGAGACAGAGACAATTCTCGTGTGTCCCGTTAAGCGTCGTAAAGTTCACTAAACACGAGAACGACATGGGTATATTGTGTGTGTGAGTATGTGCGGTATTTCCAGGGTGTTGGACACTGTCCTTGCTCATAACCGCATATACTTCATTTGCAATACGAATGTGGTTTTGCCACCGATGAATCGGCACTGTGTTCATCGGTGATGGAACACAATTGAGGAAATTTCGGATGGTCAATCATTGTACGAAATGCAATGGCATTCAAATGCCCGTGTACAGTGCGTAATTGTGATTTTTACTTTTACCATAGATTCTTTGGGTGAAAGGATATTTTTTCCGTGAAATGCTTTATGAAAAAATTTGGAATGTGTTGACATTATTCATGAATTTTTTCACCAATAATTTCAACACATTCCACCGTCAACAAAATAACTAATCATTCAGGCTTACAGGCCCACTTTGCCCCACTCTCCCCTACTTGGCCTCTTTCATCCTCGGTCTGGTCTTTATTGCCTTTTCTACTGTAATCCCACTGGGTGAACGACACTACCACCATCTAGAAAATGAAAATTTACTACTCCCTTCGGCATATCGTGCATACGTGTCTTTTTTCTTCTCTCATTTTTTTTTTCTCTTGTTTTAATACGAGGGAGAGTGTGTATATGTGTTTCAAGAAAAGTTATGTGGAATAATTCTAACGGATTGGAGAGACGGAATTTTAATCAGTTTTTAGGGATATTGAGATTTATTCGGTTGTTCTTTAAATTCTTTGTGCTTCAATAAATCTGCATAATGAAAAATTTAATAATTCATTCAGTTTTTTGGAACAGTTTTCACGTAAACAAGGAGCCAAACACTTGAGACACAAGTACGTGCTGTCTCTGTCTTATTTAATTCTTTCGCTCCTCCCTACTGTCTCGCTTATCTTCTCCTTGATTCTCTCCTTGTGCAAACGCTCTTATATCACCGGATATCCTTTAACATCAATTTGATATTGAGTTCTGCAGGAACTCATTATTGTACATATTTCATCCGACACGATTACAATGAATCGTGATGGAGACATTAATGAGATCTGTTGATAATTTCTATTTATTCTCCACAAGAAGAAATGAGACGAAAAAATCTCCATTAGTCTCTGAAATATCTATGAGAAAACCCCAAAAAATTCGACTTATCCTCTCTTATTTTTCCAGTACTCGGAATCTTGCAGACACCTCAGTTTATGACTACTTCATAATTCACCATTGGATATAACCTCTTCATTTATTTAAGTCTTTAATCTCTGTTGAACTAAATATTCGAAAGTCCATAAAAATTAACTAGTTTCCTTTTATGTCTCCACTACTGAATTATTTATGAACAACTACAATCTGATATTCGAAGGAGCTTCTTTTGGGAAGCATAAGTGAAGGATCTTATTGCATGCTCGTAAAATCCGTTAAAAATCGTCTTCCACCGTCGTAAATCTACGGCGAGATTGAAAATTTGGAGGAAATTTGTGCTGGAGAGAAAATATGTTATAGGCACTGGTAAAATTACGACGAAGTCTTCATGAATGATGATACCGAATGATTTTTCCTGTATTATTCGTCGTTCCCAATTCAGATTATCTTCGAATTCCGAGTTTCATCGTGGGCTTATACCTCTGAAGTGCAGATCTCATAGAATTATTAAAACTTTCCAACATAATTCAAGTGCTCGAATGCACTTTATCATCTTCCTGATGATATTAAAAATATTTACAAAATTACTCATACTAAGACAGAGATAAGGTAAAGCCTGTAATACGCTCCACATTTTCCTAAAATCCTTCTTTTCTTTTTGAGACTTTTTTCCTCTTGGAGAATAGGGAAGAAGAGATACTTTGATCATCCGTGGGTAGGCGGCTTTACCGCCAAATGCGATAGTGATCGTTTATTCGAGTATATACTGCGCCTTTCCATTTATGCTGGGTACTGAGAAGCCGATCTATAACCCTGTTACTCGATAATGGTGGAAAATATGGCTCTGAGAATAATGATTTTCGCCACAATCTCGATTACACTGGCCCCATAAATGTTTAATGTATTTTTTTCCATCTCCGATATATGCATGTACTCTTCAATATTTCTATGATTAAGGACATTAAATAATTATATTAGTTAAGGGAATGTCTGAAGGGGCTATTCTTGGAGATGCATTAGGGAAAATAAAGGTACACGATTGAATCAATTAATTAACCATGACTGGGTAAATGGCTTTTTATAATATTTCCATTGAATTTTTGATACATAATAAATCTCAAGTGCATTAAGTTCATGGAAATAACTTCAGATGGGTCAATTCGATAATTTTAAAATACACTTATATCTTTGCTAATAATAATTTAAGCTAATTCTCATTAAAATATTAAAAAAGTTATATTAAATCACAATTTAAATGTTCAGTCGAATACTGATGAATAAATCTTTGATGAATAAATTTCTCAAAATGTCCCAAAGAGTCTCTCTTCGAAACCGAGAAAATTCAACGAAAATCAAAAATTTAATCCCAGAAATCCTCAAAATAAAACGAAATTCACAAAATATTTGAAGTAATAACTTTCGTAAATTCAGAAGATATCCTTGCTATGTGCAACTGTGTTTCTACGTATCTACAAATTAGGAAAGTTGGGTAGGACCAGAACAATCTTCACAGTGTGTTGCCTCTCTACCCCTCCACGATACATACTTGAATACACAGCAAACCCTTATTCTCCACCTCACTCTCACGTTCTCTCGTATTATCTTCAAAACTTCCATGACATCTTATAAGTTTCCATCATCCAAAAACTTTTGTTATATGCAACATTCAAACTCGTCTGACTCAATGCCACCCAGTGGTTTTGATGTCCCAGTTGTCATTGAGGACTCTCCATCTATACGCATTATATCAATATAACTGAAATAATGTTAACATTTAGTCACCAACTACATTATCCAAAGTTTACTTCTCATCTCTCAAAATAACGAAATAACTTCCATCACTCGGTTAATACTGAATCTAATTACAAACTCCGTATTAACACTAATTCCAATTAAACTCATATTTATCCTTGAGAATTAATTAATACGTACGAAAATTATCCACGTTATGAAGCGCATTGAACGTATAAATATCCTCAATTAACATTAACAAGAGCTATCACTCCATCCCTCGAGAATTAATGACAATGTAAAGCTCTCAAGACTCAAATTCATCGAGTCAGTGAGTTTTCCCCGACCTTTCCCCGTCATCCAATTATTTATTTATTCAACTCGAAGTACACTGCCCCGCGTTTTCCCGGAGATTCGAAGTTGCGCTTTGCAGAATTGCAATAGTCCAAGAGAGGAGACTACATCTACAATGTACACAGCTATTCTCCGTTGGTGCAGGGATTTAACCTCACCCCTTCTGCAAGAATCCCCGCCCCATCCTGATCCCTTTCTCAGTCTCATCTCTATTTCCCCCACATCCGAATTCCTTCATTTGCAATTTATTATTTCCGCCATGAAAATCATCAAATTCATACAAATCCTGGGGATAAGCTGATTGGTATGGGACACGCTGTTACTTGTATTAAACTGTTAACTAGAGGGCGTCGAAATTTGTTGGGACTATATTTGAAACATCGTCATTCACTGGTTACGCAAACTTTGGAGAGGGTTAATATAAATTCGGGGAGGGGGGAGATGACGCGAGAGAGAGAGAGAGCATGACACGATAACGAAGACACGTATAACGAAAGCTCTACTGTGATACATCATGCATAGCAAGTATGCCTCTTACCTGAATCCATATCATAACTAGAAAATACAGTATATATGTGTGTGTATATGGAGTTTGTGGATGTGGATATCATTATGTACTGAGTTATTGTGGGTTTCTTTTACTGACTGTGAAAAATGTCATAATGGCGAGTGAAAGACGTGAAGTGAGTTTGTTGTATCATTTCTCTTGGATACTTGGTCTATTGTTGGTGGATTATTCATGTTGTGTGATGACTTTTTTCATTCTGGAGAGAATTTCATGTTTCAAGGGGTAATGAGATGGAATGGTTGAATCGTTTCTTTTTCCTGTGCAGTTTCTGGACGATAAGACAGTATTTGAGGAATTACTTTAAATTATTAAGGCTTCTTCAAAATCTAATCCATTATTAATTGAGATTTATTTTCAAAATGCATTAAATTCTGTTGAATTCTGACGTTTTATTAATCTTTTCGGCAATTGAATTTTATATGGAAAATTGTATAATTGATGAGTTTGAAATGTGATCATTTCATTTTTGGAAATAGCAGAGATCATTAAAATTCAGATTCGAAATTGACCCAGTAGCGAAAAGGTGAAAAGGATACTTCTATTCTTCTTGCTCCTTTGTGTATATTAATAGAAAAATCATTTGTACATACAGAGAACCAATGGAAGTCACTGATTATATTATAGTATGTTTATTTAATCTACAGAAAAATGCATCCAAATGCTCCAAATGAATATCTGTACACACCCATTTCCCACGTGAAGCATCTTAAATCGAATCTTGCGGCAATACGAACAATAAATAAGATGCCGCGAGATACGTAAGAACCAGTAGTAGGCAACATTCATTTCCAGGTAAACTCCCGGAAAATTCGCTCGACTCGGTCTGTTAAATTTTTTTTACACCATTTTTCCTTTATTTCTCTCGTGTCTCTCCATAGGTCGCAATTTCATGGTAACATCAATCAGTATGATTCAACTGAGAAAAACAGGAGTTTTCACTTGTTAAATGTACTCGATGATTCGATGCTCCGCTATTAACTCTTCCATGAAATTGAAAAGACAAATACATTAAAAATGTGAAACAAGTATACTCAATTTAGTAGAAAAGATAACAGTCGATTTATTTGTCTATGATGGTAAAAAATTGTGCTCTGGAAATAAAACAATGAGAGAAAAAAAAAAGTCAAAGATAAAATAAAACTGGAGGAAGAACCTCTGAATGCGCACACACGGATTCTCTCTGAGGTAATCACTGTGGAGTAATACAAAAACCCAAAGATACAACTTCTGGGTAGCAGGAGTTAGGGCACGAGGGAGAGAGACAGAGGGAGGTAGTAAATCGAATAATTTCAATTCGAGTCACGACACCCACACAAAGTACAATAATTGCTTCTGAAGACCGTAAATATCGATACAGAGTGTAATTAGATGCTGGTGAAAATGTTCTCGGTAAAATTTCACTGTTTCTATTACCTCTGACCTGTTTAATTATGTAATTATTGTGATATTAATCAGGTTAATACTATTATCAGGGTATCGCTCGTACTCTTCACTCGTCTGACCGTAACCGGGCTTAATCACTGTATTATCGTGCGGTTGAGGTACTATGTATAACTTGGCTTTTGCAGTTAAACCATTATTTCTTTCGGGATTTTCTTGAGAAATTAAATGCCTGAAATTTTGCTCAGAAAGTGTAAAGGTGAAATTGAATAGAACAATTATTTTTGGCATTTCGTTTCCTTTGGGAATGATCGAAGACTATTTTCATTCATCCCATCGATTCCAATGAATTATTAATTCAACACAAAGACCCAAGTTTTCGTCCTAAATACTCGCTCAATTGTAATTACATTCGTCTAATTATCCTCGAATCAATTCATAAATAATGAAGAAGAGAGGGTGAAGACATATGACCTACTTCACTCCATTGAAAACCGAATAAAAGACAAATCGATTCCACTTTACCAAGTGAGTGATAAAAGATTTCATAAAAAAAGACCCTCCTCATTATTCCCATTCGAATTGCCCGTAAAATTCAAATTTTTGGTAAAATCGGCACTCGAGTCACTCACATGAACGAATTGATATGCGTGATGGTGTCTGTTGAGACCCTAAAAATTTTCCGACTCGAAATTTTGGAGCTCGCATGGTTCTCCATTGCTTCTCTCTCGAGGAATAGAGTTCGTTTCCTACTCACTGTCTTCCATAAAATCTCCTTTGATACTCCAGCCTCTCAGATTGATCTGTCATCATCATTTGAGAATGATCATCAGATGAAGAGTGCTTAAAGAGCACATTATCATTTACATTATTCACCTCGATGTATTTTAAGGAATAACTACATCGAGACAAATAAAACGAGAATGAAAAATCCATTGATTTCATAGGATAGGAATTTGGAGAACCAAACTCATTTCTTCTGAAAACAGTACTCACCCATTTTCTCAGTATGACACAGTTCATCAACAATTGTGCAGTAGCATAAATTCACAAAGTTATTTTTTTCTCTGTTTTATTCATCTTTCCTACAGAGTTCTGACCCCAAGCCGTACGGTAAACACTGTTTGTGTGCGGGGAAAAGAGCCCGGAGGTGCGGAAGAGGGAGGACGTGAAACATGTCGGTAAAGTACATACAGCGAATGTACTTTTCCTCAGTATTGGAGGAACGACGCCCGTGGGTAGTGGAGCTGCAGCATATCCAGCATATATTCACACAACGAGAAAGGCAAAAAAAAAAGGCGGGAGCAAGAGATGAGTAACAAAGAGAGGCAGGGGAGTGGCGAATGAGAGACACTACGAGGGATTACACCACTGGGTGATCAATGTTTCAAGTATGTGACTGTACGTAGGGTATGTTTTACTGGACAAAGGTCACTCTCGGGAATGCTTGAAATGGGTAACATTATATGGTTACAGTGTAACGGGGAGCATTGTGTGTTGGCAATTAAGCAATCTATGAATTTTACATTGGTCAAACTATAACACGGCCAACGCAATTGCAATAATTCTAATGCAGTAGTTTTCACGATAATTTGAGAATATTCTGCACTGTATTAATCATATTTTCGTGGTAATTTTGAATTTATAAAAATGAAAAAATTGGTATTTTAGTTTAGTTTATAAGAATTTTATGAGATGAAATCTGTAACTGGGCTTGTGAATATGTTGGGTAATTTAATATAGCGTGTGATGGTGTACATCGTTTGTGGTTGTCTCCTTCTCTCTCGCTCTCTCGCTATGGATAATGTAGGAAACCGTGAAAACAGATCCGTCCGGTTGGGGGATGTAGGTGGTTAAACATTACTTGCGCCTGATGTCTCTCTTTACGGACGAGTAATTGTTGTTATATGGCCCACTCATGTATTCAGGTGAAAATAAAAAAAATCCCCAACTGTAATTGCCCCTGGGTTCATACGCAATAATACATGCAGAATGGACTGTTGCTTTTTTTATTTTATTTTTAATGAGATATTTGAATTTCCCGGTCTTTTTATGCTCAATTTCGGGGGAAATCGGTAATTATTGATGTTCCAGTGAGCGAGTGGGTAATGAATGCTGGTGCATTATAATTTTTCAATATTTATTCAGTTCGTAATTTATAATTCATGTAATTATTCAGTCGATCAAATAAAGTAACGAATAACACAATTTTCTTGCGATTTGAATGGAGAGATGAATTTTTGAAAAAATTGACGTACAGAGATTGGATAGGAAAATTAATACCTCAATATTTGTGTCCTAGTTGAAAATCTGGAATTGAAAAATGTTACGTTTACAAAAGCTTTCATTTGGTGACTGAAAAAAAAAACAAATTATCAAAATGTTCCTGTGCGTATACAAATAGATACACTGGGGAAAAATATAGTATCTAAATTTTTTGATCCCGGCACAAAAATGATTGACAGTTCGACTATTTTGTTTCGTTTTTTGTCATTGAATTGTTGACATTTTTTGATACTTCCTATTGTTTATCTATTCACATACTCCCTCGTTGTTTTAAAACAAAAAATCTCATTTTTTTCTGCATGTCAAGTACATTGCAGTGAGTGCAATGTTCAAGACTTGACTTGAATGTAACTTTTTTTCCCCTTCCCGAACCCGAATTCTTCCTTCTTCTACACCTCGAGGCCAATGAAAATTTTCGTATACATTTATTTGTTACATGGGCAGAGAGGGATTTCGGGATGCCTTGGGGAACTTTTCATTCCTTTCGCATCGTCGAGTTGGCGGATTATTAAATAACTTTGCGAATCCCCGTCTACAGCTGTACACTTATTTACCTCTACTATGGCAAAGTCGAGACGTTATATCCTTTTGTCTTGATCCCATCTGCATATTTTTTATTTTCATATTTTGTTTTTCCTGTGGATGAGATAAAAAGTAGGGGAATGAGAGTAGGCGGCCGAAAGGGTAAGTTCTTCTGACTCGAGTTAAGAAAGTTGAGGAAAAGATTTCATTATAAATTTACAAATAATTTTACGTAATTTTTTATTACGTGAAGATACTTTTAACTCCAATATCAGTTAGTTTTATCTTTACCATTTCCTTTGCTCGAGTCAAATGAGATGAAACTCTAGTTTTTGTGATATTTCTCATTGTCACAACTGTGTCACGACCCAAATCCCATAATTCCTACTAAATCGATGATTAATATTCCATTTTCTTCCATGAATATATCAATTTTTCATTACCAGAATAAATGAATAATTTCGTAGAATTCTGTGGGATTTTTCGGAAAAAAGAATTAATATTACAGCATCCAATGTAAGCTACCGAAAATTATCGTAAATTTTTCCCCCAAAGTGATTACCTTTAAATATTAAAAATTAATTAAAAATAATGACTCAACTTTTTCAATTAAATTTCTCCCTTCTCTCCGATTCCACTTTACCAGACAATCAAATGACTATTTAAAGGGCACAGACGTGCAAATCTTAACAAACTAAATTTCACCATTACCCATCCATTCGCTCTCTCTTCTCCCCCAAAAAAGGGAGAAAACGAGCGCCCAAGAAATTAAAAAAAAAACGTCAGTTAAAATATCATTCGTAGAATGGTCAGTTTTGAGGATTTCCGTCTCACCTCGCTGATTAGTGGTATTTTTACCAGGTGAAATGGGAAAGTGAGTCGCCAGTTTGACGATTAATGGAGTCGGATTGGATTTACGATTCACTCTACATAGATATATAAAAGCCATTCAGTATTCTCTCTCTCTCTCCTTTCGTCGTTCCACTACTACGTTAGAGCTTCTGCTACATTTTCGTTTTCCCTGAGAGAATTTACTTTGGACCCATGGAGTTAATTTAATGGCGAAGTGGATTAGCTCAACGAATATTCATTCCATGGATAACGGGTGTGCTGAACAAATCGAAGTTGCTTTAATCATTACGACATTGAATAACCCCTAAAACATACACACTAAAACACAGTAGTCCTTCTCCCCTAAAATTCCAATAATGCAGTTCTAATTTCCTTCAATTATCACAATTTTCAAAAGCCCCATGAGTCATTGAATTTACCCCTGACCTCGTAAAAGAAGGGCTAATTAATTTACCGAAGTTGAGGATTATTTTTTCCCCTAATTTTACGAAGCGAATAAACTAAAGTAGTATCCAAACAATTGTACATTCAGATACTGTGAATTGTAAAAAACTACATCCAGCGAGAGCTGTAAACCATGTGGCAGTGGGTAGAAACATCACGTGAGCGGGACAACTGCGTTGCGGCTAGTGTTGTTGAAATTTATACATATATATATAACATTACCTATGTTCCGTATGAAACAAGAAGAGAGAGAGAGAGAGAGAGAATGAGCAAGAGGTAATAGTGAGGAGAAAAGGAGAGAAATAAGGTGCCTGAGGGTGGGACAGGGCCTCTGCGTTTCCGCATGCAGACCGTGTTGAAGAGACGGAGCGAGAGCGACTGAGAAAATCGTGCGAAAGGCAGTACTACCGAGAGAGAGAACGAGTCAAGTGAAGAGAGTCGACGTTCTACCCGGCGCGTTTGTGTGTGGCGGCAGTGCCCGCGCGTCTATATTTTATATCCGGTGGTACCAGGCAACCTGAACCAGGGCGCAGACTCGAATCTCACCGGTGTCGCTCGCCCTAGCCAGTTACTTTTCGCGATCCGTCGTGAGCGCACTATCTCTAGCTGATAGACAAACGCACGTCGTCGAGTATCACGATAATATTTATGAGAATATAAAGGAAATTGAGGGAAAGAGTTTATTAAAGAATTGTCGATGAAATCATTTGTTTTAAGAAAAAAAATTGATGAGTGACGAGAAAAAATGATATTTTGTTAATTTTCCAAGTCAATTACTGATTAATTCTCGATAGTCAAATGAGAAAGAAGTATTTGCAACAAAAAATCTGTCGATAGATTATCATTTTTCCATGTGATACGGAATAATACGTGAAAGAATCGAACCGACGTAAATAAAGCATTGAAGATAAGAGTGGGGAATTGTAACAATATCCCCACGTGAGTGTATTCGCTTGACACCTGTCTTACAGTACGGAACAATTTCAGTTTTGTGTTTATCTCCCCTTTTCTGTACCATTCAGATAAAATAAAAGAGAAAAATAATAATAAAAGAGTACTTGACGAAGGACAGATTATTCGTCATTCACACTCGTGGTATTAAGCTCCAACTCTCCAGGGTGACTATATTTCCTGTGTCTGAGGACTCTCCTCTTTTTCTCCCCCTCCAGCTGCCGGAAGGAGAAGCGAAAGAAGGAAAAAGAGTATAAAGAGAGTGAGGAAAAAAAAGAGGAAGGGGGATTCTTCAATTTTAAATCCCACGTAGTCAAGAGCCGAGAATAAAATAAGCAGGACGCCTTCGAAAAGGATCAGGAGTACAACACGCGTTTCCACTCTCTCGCGAGTTCCGTCAGTCGTGATAGAGGAGAGAAAAAAAAAGAACGAAATAAGCGGCAGTGGCAAAGGCAGTGCACACGGCAGTCTCCTGTCTGTTTCATCCTCGTGGTTGTTTTAACTTTCTCAGATTTTTTTCTCTCTTTAACATCACGGATAATTCTTTTTTCTCTCATCCACTCCGTTTTCTCTCGTCTTTTATTTCGTTTCTATCGCTCATTGTATCCCGAAGTGGATACGAGCAAGTGCTAGGAGCCTCCAGTGGATTCCTTGAAAAATAGTAAAGAGAACAGAAGGAAGTATATACCCATAGACTCAGCGAGAGATTGATTAACGAGCCTTCGAAAAGTCGTTCAACGACGACACGATAAACCTTTGGAGATGCTACTTGGAAGTTAATCAAGAGCAAAGGACAGAGAAATAAGTTTTACTGGCTGAACTTTTCTGAAAGTCCAATATTGCGCTACACGAGTGGGTGGGCGTGCTTTTTGGAATAAACGAATAAAGGGAAAAAGAGCAAGTGGAAGAAATGAGAATTTCTTAAAATTACAGGACAGTAATAAAAATTAATAAATAAATAACAAACAGTTGGAAATAAATTGCTGAAGTAAACTTGTACCATTGCGACACTCGGTGATTTATTAATGCTGTATACGCGCGTTTATTAAAAACAAAAACAACGATAGGAAACAATTTTTATTATATATATATATACAGTTGCAGATATATATATATAGGAGAACAGTTGGAAGCGCCAGAGCACGGGTGTTTGGAGGCAGATAGAAAATTCGATATTGCTTCAGGATCGGTTTTTGGATGCTACACCAAGCCACTGTTCTCTCTCGTTCTCTCTTACTCCACCTCTCTTCGGCATTCCCTAACAACTACCAATAACATCGAATAACGAGACACGTCGTTTCGTGATTGTCACGGAATTACGAATTGGAAGATCGATGCTTGTGAAACTATCGTTTGGTGTGCAGTTTGATGAAGTCGTGAATTAATTGGATTTTATTCAGAGAATTTGTTAATTATTGTGCGTTGACGAGATACTGATTTTTATTCAGCAAATATCGAGAGGCTATTATTCAAACACGTGAATAAGTTGGGGCATTTGTAAGAAGTGTGCTTGCATTTATCTGCACTTAACTTGTAACAAGAGACGATAATTGAACACGTGAATTCTGTGAATCAATGCAATATTGTTACGTAATCGAGTGGTTGGCTATCAGTAATACGCATGGTTGATAGTCAGCAGTGCGATTTATCGCGTAAATTTATTGGTTAAACAGTGAAAATCACGCGGCAAAGTGAATTCGATAAAGTGCAACTCGGACAAAACGACTCAGCAGCAGTATCCCCGTGACGTAATCGTCAGCATCAATGATAAGGGAAGCCCGGCAATCGAGTTGAGGTGAGTTTTCCACGTAAATTTAATGAAACAATGTATTCAGATAAACCACTTCCCTTTAATTCTATGAGTCTGTATAATTCACGCAACCCCTTTTACTAATTCACAATCCTTTCCAATCATTCCAACTTCCTCACTCTCTCTCCTCCTCTTTTATCCATCTCTTGTACAATATTCACGAGTCTCCTCACTCTCCTCGATTAAAATGTGATTTGATTTGGTACGATTTGATTTACTGTTCGTAGTACTACCCGGGGAGTCACCCCACATTCCTCCAATTGAATATCAATTCTTGTTCTGTGGAATCCATCCTCCCTTTCTCACCCACTTCAGTCACCTCACTCTACTTTATTCGGGGGTTTTTGCATTCAGAGAGAATATGAAGTGATGAGACCCTTCAATTTTTTCAAATAAATTATTGAGCTGTTATGCAGAATTTGTTTCTGGAGTTGAGAGGAAAGAGGAGAGTCTACTCGATTGTTTAAATTGATGAATAAATGTCATTAGATTGATAGAAAGGTGCTGAAATGTTTCAATTTTTTCTGATTTCTCTCGGGGTTCTCTTCATGCCGGAAAAAAACATCGTTTTGATAGATACACATCGGAAATTCCTTTCTATTTACAAAAAAATGTTCATTTCCCATCATTTCCTAGATAGTTCACAGGAAATTATTACAAACTCGAGTGAAATAGGTTCACCCTCACACGATTGAATTATTTTCTGTAATAATAGAAAAATATTATTTCGTCTTACGTGAATTGAGTTGGGACAGGTCATTTCGTACATTTAATATCGAATATTGCTCCGTTTTTCTTGGCTTCACGTATAAATAAAAATGAGGAAAATTCTCCAAATCGGAATTTAATCTCGCATTATTGTATTCAAATTCACTGGATACACTGGAGAAATCAGAATTCTTTCAGCATTCTTCATGAAGTTATTAAAATATCTCGATTATTCATCAAAATCCATGTAATTCTACTTATCAATTTCCTCTGAAAAATTCCGTTCATATTTCTGGAATTTTTAAATGATAATATGAAAAACGATAATCATCTTAACATCTCTATTTTTTTTATATAAAATTATGAAAATTCGGTTAATTGACAGACAGTTGAAAACAATGAAATGGAATTAACCTCATTATGAATTCGCACCATCACTCAAATGTTAAATGAGTAAAACCCCGATGAAAATTTAATTTAATCGATTATCGATAACCGATATGATCTAATGAATTGATTAAACTTCCCCCAATTTATGGATTAACTCAAAGAAAAGACGACTTGAATCTCGCCTATTTGCTTCATTTTTCCATCAAATGAATGTATTCATGAAAAAACATCTCTATCTCAATCAAATTGAAGTGCCAAGACACACTAATAAAATGCAGGTGAGACTACTATGAAGGGCCATTTGAATATCGCGTGAGTGATTGTGATAGTAAAATAATAATTATGTTAAATTCTAATTGATAACATTTTTTCCAACACCTGTTGGACAAAGTGCATCATTAACGTGATTTTCCTCCTCAAAGCCATTACGTCAAGATCCCTGATGACTGATGAATTAGATTTTCGTACATTCATGACAGTTTGAAAGAATAATTCATGTATGTGAATGAAAGCCCAATTGAGCAGTAAAGAGTCTCGCTATTTATCGTAATAGCTGAATAATCTAACCACTTTCGATTCATTGGACATTTCGTTTCAATAGCGTTAAACGATTTATACGCATTTGGAGTACCAACGGAATAGTCTGTGTTCGTGCTATAATTTCGGTACGATCTATGTGTACGTAAATGGATAAGAGAGGTGGCAAGAGAGGGCTGAGTGAAGAGGCACGAAATGCATGCGTGTATGTTACTGTACGTGGAAACAGGGATAGAGTACCTTTTCAGCATCTGAATTCCATTGCGGCCTAGGAGCGATCAGATATGCCGTGAGCATACTTGCCCTCCAACCGTGGACGAAGAGGGAGTTTTAAAGCGCATCCGATCGTCGGGCATTAGCCGCAGCGTGCCACCACACTGCAAGCACCTAACCCCCCTTTCTCTTTCTCTCTTGCCGAGTCTTCTCTTGGACTCGTTACATGCTTCGCTGGCTTGACGTTCTTCCTTTTTTCACTCTACTCACCCTCGTTTTATTTTTTTTCTTTCCGCTCCGTCAGAGAAAGAAGCGGGGAGAGAGAAAAAAGGGAATGGAGAGCTGCGGGTGAATTGATTATCGAGCTTCCAAAGTCCTTTCAACCTTGCTGCTACCCATCTAGCACCGTCATCGAGCATCTTGAGGTCCGATTATAAATGACCGAATGCTAATTTCTTGTTGAAGTTAACCGATAAATTTTCTGTAATCGTTTTTCACTTATTTTTATTCTTTATGGCTTCACTCGAGAATTCCCTTTGTTCCTTGGGTAATCATTTCTTTGTTGGCGCCAAATCGCGGTTCGTGTTTTTAGGGAAAAAATTCAAGAGTTAATCGTTTCAGGGAAAATTTTTGTTATTAATAGAGCTAGAGGCTCTTGGGAAAATAGTGATATTAACGCTCAACAGTTTGATCCTTCATGAAAAACGTGACTCACCGTAAGCTCCAGCTCGAATTTATGTTTTTCGACGTCATTGACCTGTGAACATTTATTCTAATAAGGGCATCCAGGTGTTCATAGAGTTTGAGAGGAATTTAACGAGAAATTTAAAAAATGTCGCGAGCATTTCCTCTGAATTATAAATCATTGGATTTTACTTCAGTACTTCTCCGTTTATATAAAAATCAGACGTGATCCTTCAGTTCATCGTAATCCCCTGTTGAAAACTCATTAATGAACTAGGGAAAAGAAGATAAGACATTGTAATTCGTTGCAGAGTCTCGCAAATATCTTCGAAATGAGTAGGCTTACAAAAACCTGTCAATTCTCAATAGAACGAGTCACGTGATGAAATCCCCTGATAATTCTCGAACACTGAAGAGAATTCTCTGCTTCTCTTTCGAATTAAATTCTTTACCAATTAGACAATCGGATTGAATTCGCTCTGTAATTCTCTGCTAACAAACTCATTATCACCCTCTTTTTTCAATGCTTTCCTCACAGTGAATAGCCAAGAAAAGGAGATGAATACCCCATTTCTTCTTCACGCAATAACAATTGTGCTCGCCATGAACTGGAGATGAAAGAAATCATTGACAATGCTCCAAGTGAACTGGAGTTTTCGTTTTCGTTGATAAAATTCTCTAACAATGTCAACATGTTGTGGTAAAAATCCCTTATCCGTTTCTTTATTGCGGCAAATGCGACGCAAACGACAAACACGACTCTACATCATTAACACTATCATTATAATAATAAGTGTACTACAGGAAATTTCTTCTCTATTAGAAAATTCTGAATTTAGCGTAAACTGAAGGGGATCACGTTCGAGAATAATCCTCGCAGATGTCTCAGTATTTCGGTTACTCGCAAAAGCCTCAAGCTCCGGAAGATCCATTACTTTCCGTAATATCCGTTTGTTGAAACCATATAAACTCGATTTTACAAATGTAAACTCGTGAAACAACTCCAACACAATTGTAACTGCATTTTTTAAGCTAGTGCGGTACGAGTTTGATACGTGTAACTCCTTGAAAGCAAGTAAAAGGGCCCTTTCGTGCACCATATATATCTATATGTATATAAAACAGTTGCCTTAACCCGTCATCTCTATCTCAACGGACCTTCTCCATTATTCAATACCCATTAATCTTAATGGGGTTCGCGGTCGCTTCAACACGTTTCGTGCCTTGGATCCTCGACAATGGAGGCTCTCGTCTCGGCGATTTAGCGATAGTAAATGTTAAGCACATCACTTTGTTCTTACTGTACTGTATATAATTTGTGTAATGAATTTATAATATTCACGTGAGATGAATCATAGGATATTAAAATTTAACACTGAAATAAGGGGAATATTATAATTCTATTGATTTATTTATTCTCGGGTAATGGAAATTGAATTATTTCATCTCTGATAGATTTATCATTTGTTTGAAACCATTAGATCACAGGAAGACTTATTTTTTCATTCAGGAAGTAAGGAATCGATGCGATTTCTTAAATGAATAGAAAAGGGAAAGTCAGACTCTGTGTATTTAGGGAAATGGTTCATTTGAATTCACTGAAATTCATTTGAAACTGATAAATTAATATTTGAGTTGGAGAGTGAGTTTATCAGTTTCAAACAAATTTTATCTGATTCAAATAAACATTTCTCTGAGTTAAGTTATGGACTGGGAAGAGACTGCTTATGCCCTCTAGTATCTGCAGAAGCGTAGAGCGCATGCACGGGAAATTTTTCCCTTTTTTTTCACAATGCTCATGAATTTTCTGTAATTAAATCAACATTTTTAATTAAAATGTTCTGATTTTCATGATCATTTCAGTGTAAAGACTCGATAGCGGATGTTTCAGAATTTTTTTTTAAGAATATAAAGAAAATATCTAGATACAAGTGATGCTCAATGATTCTTCAGAGGTTCAATTGAAAAGATACGTCTTTCATTCGTTCAGTGCCAATAAAAGTCTCTCTTCTTACCCTCTGTATCCTGTATCGACCTAAGCATTTCTCCTCGATACTGTGACTCGACTTTTCCAACATTTGATAGCACTTCATGGTTTTCCTCTTCATTCACACTCCACAGACATTATTAGGATGGAGAGAAAATGTCGACAAAAAAGAAGGAAATGAAAAAACTTGAGGATAAAACCGAACGTGCTCTCTGTCGTTCGATAAAATTATTTGATAACATCGAGGGGAAATACTGAGAGTCTATCCAACAATTCTTCCTCGAAATTCCGGTGAATAATAATCGTTCATTGTCAATTTTCCAACCATTATTTCAACTCACTGGATGGTCACCAACATCACTCACTCAATACCCATTAATTTTAATGATGACTGTGGTCAGTTTAGCACGTTTCCTATTTATACTGGGTTAGAATGGCTCTCTCACACTGTGGTATTGGCGAGCGAAAGGTATAACGTTTCGTTGTTGACACTAGAGTGAGTGCTACCAAATGCAAATCCGAGATTATATCATTACCAGTCGTTCTGAATTTGCTTTCATTAACGAAAGAAAAAAATTAATGGGAAGGAAAAGGAGCAAAAAAAAACATTGATTATTCATTCATTTTCAGTTAGTCAGTCTAAACTATTCGGTATTATCGCGTGATAAAGGTAAACGTATAATTAATTACGTAATGAATCTAATTTGAGTGTTAGAATTTATTGATGAAAGAAAATTCAAATTTCATCATGTAGTGAAGAGTTTTATTCACTATCATTTTATTTGATTCAATTAATAACTATTTGCACACAATATTCTTTGGTAATTAAACAGAACTTTGAATCATTAATTAATTGAATCTAACTTAGAATATAGTGGAAATAGAATACGAATATATCTTTCAATAATTGTGAGAGATGTGGCTTCTTCAATTATTCCAAGTGAACTGTCCTCAAAGGTTCCTTCGGCTCAGTTGGTCCTCTGTGAGGACAACGAGCCTTTGCTCCCCAAAATTTTTTTTAGTTGTTTATTGGTGATATATAAATAACGTAACGTAAACTACGCAGTTCACCCAAATTCCATCGGTAACATTTCTTCAAGCTTTAATTTCTAAAAATCTCTTCTTGAAAATATTTTCCACAATGATTTGATTGGCAACGTTCACTGAATGAATCCAAATCCCTTCAGTTCTTCCACTCCATTGTTTTCATCGAAGGAAAAACCGATGATGCTTTCGAACCAAGTACATTGTACGTAATTACATATTAGGTGAAACAGTAGAGGAGAATAGTTGTCATAATGGAGATGAACAATGAGTGTTTGTTGCTATTGTTGAGTTATTTATAATGCTAATCATTTTATAATGCACTCTACGTAATCTACGCTTATTCATATAGCAGACTTTTGTTGTATCCATTTGCTAATTAATTTTACCTCAACACCCACTGTTTCATTCCCCATTAATAAAATGCATTGTTTCCAACAATTATTCATTGATCATTCATCCACACATTATGTATCATTTTTTAATTACTCATTAAAAAATATGTTTTTTCAAGATACCTCGGAAACTAAGCGAGATAGAGAAAATTTTGTAGAAACCTTTTTTGTCCAAATTTTCACTAGCTACAAAAAAGGTCTCTACAAAAATTGCTCTATCTCTCTTACTTTCCGAGATATCTTCAAAAAACTGTTGATTAAGTAAATTCGTTTTGTCTGAAAAATTCACACAAAAGAATTACTCCAATTACATTATGCAATGAAAATAACAATTGAAACTACCATTAATCCTGATTATAAAAAAAAAAAAGAATCTTTCTTTCCTCTCTTCTCGTACGATTAGCTGGATTTTCTCTATCCCGTGTAGTGAAGATTCTACGACAATTCACGTAGAATTATCACTGTTGAAATTATGAAAGGACGAGCAGGTGGGATACCTCAGTAGAAACTATGGAAAACTATAAACTTTCGTTAGTGGAATTCGCTACTGGGTACACGGAGGGATTCACAGCGTGGCTTTTGTAGAAGACAAAAGAGAGAGAGAGAGAGGAAACGGAAGAGAGGACGAGGGTAGAAAGTGTGAGAGTACGAAGAAGTGGAGGCTGGTTTAAATTGATGAGAGCTCCACACCAGGTGGCACGTGGACTGAAACATTTTAAACGTTTTACGCAAGTGCGCAAGCGCAATGACCAGAATTTCTATCCATCCGAAATTATTATTATCAAACAGATTATTCTCAGCCAATTGCATGGAGAAAAGGATAATGCACTTATTCAACTGACTCATCTGCAACTGACTAATTACAGAATCTTTCTGTTGCCATTTAAAGTGATTACGCAATACAATAACAAGTGGAAAAGAAAGGATATGTATAGGAAGTTTATTAATGAGAAATTATGAATATTATGGGGATTTCGGTGAATGTAGATATTCATTTTGAATTAATGAATTGTCAGTGGTAATCAGAATTAATGAGGTACCATTGAATTACACGAATAAATCATTTGAATCTTCAATTTCTTTTGAATTTCCTCAATTTCATGGAAATCTGAGAGAAAAAAAAAAAAGAGCAAATTGTTCCTTTTTTTCCCCATGAATAATTACAAATGGAGATTCAGATTTAATTACAATTTTTAATTACAAACATTTGTGGGTAAAAATTCAATTGAAATATAAATTGCATCGAGTACGGTTTGAAGTAAAATGATTTATATGTGAAGCGAATGAAATTGAATTTTTTGGCTTTAAATTACCAATTTCGTTCAAAATTCGTTCATCTCAGTTGCAATGAAGAGAATGAATTTCTTTTTTGTTACTGTTGAATCATGATAAAAATTTTATCGAAGTGAGGTAACACGCAGATGGTGCTGGTGATAGTTCCAGGCTGGCTTGAAATTGAAGGCGCGAGAAAAGCTCGAGGTACAAACAAACGTACATTTCGTGATACTCCTTGGTAAGAGAAGTCCCAATGGGAGTAAAACTGAGGTAGAAAAGGAAGTCTCAATGTCGTCGTAGTTGTTGTCGCTACTATCCGCAAGGCTCAAACTATATAGTTTGGCTCTGCCGATGAGATCTTTAGTTTGTGTAACCAGTCCCTGTGGTGAATTACGGCCAGTTTGATTACGACACGCTAGCTCCACTTTGAAAATGGCCGTAGATAGAAGGAGTCGTACTGTTGGAGAGAGAGAGAGATGGAGCAATGGGGTGGGTATATACGCAAATTCATGGCGATTAGCAAAAGGGCCGTTAGAACACGACTACTGTTGAGACGAATGGCTCTGACAAAATTTTAATCTTCATTACAATTTTACGCTTTATCAAGAATCATGCATTACTGTTATTTTTTTTAATGGGAAAATCAGTGATAATTTACGTAATTTAGGGGTTTAATAGAAAGATTATTTCCGGTGTAAAAGATTAGATGGAAAGATGGCTTAGTTTATCTACATTATTTGGTGATAAGTTTTTTTTTAAATAATTCTTTAATCAGTGTTTCTACTTCCATTATTACAAACATACATTCAAATGTATCAATGATAATCACAATGGAATAACGCTTTGTGATGAACAAAGGATGATTATATGAAACGTAAAATATTTTTCATTCAACATTATCTTCCATTGTCATTACTCCAAAGTCTCTGTGATCCATAATCCATTTTAAAATTCCAATAGTTTTGGGATTAAAAAAATAATTGACGCATTATTCTGTGGAACAGAGTAACGATATGAAAAGCGCTCATAAATGATGACGATCTTTTATTCCGATTGTTGGCAATTCCATTGTTTAAATTCATAAAATTTTCTCCATTTATTTCTGGAAAATTTGAATTGCTGGAAATTGCTTCGCTGAAGGACAGAGTCCATGTTTCCAATAGGGAATAATAATTGAAAAAAAAAAACGATAATGAGCTTTTGTTTGATTATTTCTTTGTGAATAATAATCACTTTTCAAGTTGACATTGATTCATAAATAATTGCGAAATTTATTGTGATAAAAGAAACAATGAAAGTTTCATTGAGAAAAATAATTAAAAAAATAATTAATAGTAATCGATGAATCGTGATAATGACTAACCAAAATTTACTACGAAAAACACTGGATTGAAGTTACTGGAAGAAGTTGAATTAAGCTCCGGTGGATGTTGGCACGAGAGAATAACGAGATAGATACACCCAGGGGCGATGCTCGCAAGAAATCTACAGTGGGGATTTAACGAGACTATGAAAATATACGACAGAATCGGAATAGTGAATGTTCTATATATCTATATGCATGGAACACAGAAACTATTGTATCCCACGGAATGCCCGAGTTTTCACAGCAGCCGGCAGTGGACTTACCATTAATTTTGTTGCCCGATAAAATGGAGTAAAAAATAAGCAAACACACCTGTTAAGATTACTAATGTTTTTTGATAATCTATTGAGCTCAAAGGATGAAGAAAGCGACGAAAGGCAGTCCTAGAGTATCAACAGAGGCTCAAAATATCAAAGTAAGGAGATTGTGAAGGAAACAAGAATAAGAATTCTTCTCTTACGATAATTTCTCCTGGATCTCCATCAAAACCGAGGGAAATCACGTTTTTGCCTCATCGAACAAACCTAAAATGCGCGAAAATCGTCAACCGTTACGTCTTCGCATGAGTTTAATTTTAGCAAAGTGTCCTTCGCCAAAGATCAATAACTCCAGAAGTTGAATTCGTTAGAGACTCACTTCAAGCTCTATCCCAAACAGTGTTGGAAAATTAGGAAATGGGATCAGTGAAATGATACAACACCGAATTCAACTTTAAATCTTCAGTCTCAGCTCTACTAATTATTATTTTGTTGCTTACGTGTCGAGGCTAGTGACTCACATTCTCTCTCTCCTTTCTGCTCGGTCCAGGCGACGTATTTCCTTACTTTATACATCACTCTTCAATACCCTCTTTATTACTTCAAATTTTAGAGAGTTCAAATCATTTCACATAATCGATTATATTATATTTTCGAGGAGAGACTTTAAACGTTTGAAGAAAAGTGATTGACATGTGCCTCTGGACTGTGTCACATTAATTATGGATAGAGTTTGTGCAAACTGCGTAGTTGACGCTACGTTGTTTATATATCACCAATAGACAACTGGGAAAATATTTTAGGGAACAAAGGCTCGTCGTCCTCACAGAGGACCAACTGAGCCCAAGGGATCTTCGAGTTCCGTTCACTTGGAGCAATTGAAGAAGCAACATCTCTTACAATTATTGAAAGATATATGAGTATTCTATTTTTGCTTATACTAAGTAATTATATTAAACAGAATAATAGTGAATAAAACTATTTACTACAAAATAAATGAAACTCTAGATTATTTTTTGTATTCCTGCGCCATGTGCTTCACCAAGTCATAACATTCATCAATCAATAATTCCCAAAGTTGAATTCGTTAGAGACTCACCAAGCTCTACCTCAAACAGACACCCGAATCCTCAAGGAGAATAAAAAATAAACAAAAACATATCTTGCTCAAGTACAAAAGACTCTCTTGGATGTTTTCACGTAACGCCGTTTATATTCATTCCAGAGATGCTTTCAACGTGTGTGTGTCTTTATTTTCAGTTGTTACCACTACTCTCACTGCCACCTAGAAAAGTAACCGTCCATTTTTGTACCATAAACACGCGCACTCGTGTATCGTAACTACAGCAATTTCTCGTGTCTCCTCCTTTGTTGTCATTTGAAATCTCTACGTGGGTTATTGTCTATGTGTTGACATTTGTTTGTACGTGTGTACTTATGACACAGTGGAGCGCACACGCTCATAACTCCCTGAATGTAGGCCAAACTGCACGGGGTTAAGAAGGGCCAGGAGGGTAAACTGTCCCTTTCCCTCCAACGCTTTTCCCCAGCTATTCTGTATACCCGACTTCCTGCTGGATAGATCACCATGCAAACATTAAGGCGATAAGCCTTACCCATATACACAAATCCTCTTCATCTCCCGCCCCCGCAGACCAAACTCACTGACTCGGAGCTATTATTGTTGCCATCATGCGTAAAACTTGAACGATTATCGCCAGTTTCGAGTTAGTCTGGTATAAACTGGTTTATCCCGAGAATTGATGAATTCAACTGAAATTTCACTGTTATTTTTCTAATGGAACAGAATTTAGTAGTGAAGTGGTAAAGGCGGTTAAGTCATATTGGGATACCATATATACTTGACCTCGTTTACCACTTCACTAATTATTACCATCTTGCGTAAAACTTGAAGTTGAATTGATGAATTCAACTGAAAATTTTCTATTGAAGTTCTCAAATTTTTTTCTCCCATTCTGAACTGTAAAGTGATTTCTCACTTTTTCTCTTGATTCCTTGGATTGAAGGTAATTCTTTTCTTCAGTTTCGGTACTTATCCTTTTGTGCTCACTGATAGGGGATTTCACATTTAAATTGGAATTGGAGTGCTTGAAAATTTTCAGCAAACGTCAGTTTGAAACGTTATATATATATTCTTTTTTCGTTTTTCCTATTCTTGAATAGTGCAGTGAAGGAAATGATCGATTTATTGGAAATTTTCTGTGACAGATTTTCCTTTAACGAGAGATGCTTCAAGTAGCTGAATGAATGTGTGAATGAGAACATCAGAGGATTTTTCTAGATGGAGATAGGAATCTGTTGAAGAATGCTTAAAGAAGCTTTGGTAATTTATGTTTCTTTCCTGAGGCTTTTTCATTTGAAAGAATATGGATCTTTTGAATGTGAAGTTTTGTCGAGGACAATTTATTCTGGAGGATAAAGATCTCCAATCGTATGAGAAGAATCTGATGAGTTTTGTGCTGTGAAGCACAATTTTCAATGAAAATTCCTCAGAATGTCGGTACAAATGGGATGAAACAGGCATTTCAATGATTTTGAAATCGAGTTCCAGCCATGATGCTATTGGAGAGCTGAGAAAATGTTCAATAGAATATATAAAAGAATGTGTTGTTGTCTTTTTATTGAAGAATTCCTCTTCACCAAAAGAATCATCACATTTTCATGCTAAATGTTTTTACTTTAACCACAAAGAAGTTGAACTACTCTGATGACCAAAAGAAACGATTTGAATCAGCAAATGCCAGTAGTTGGGAAAACCAATACCATTGCTCGGCATAAATGCACCTCGCAATACTGAATGCATTCTCTGAGCATAGAATCAAAGGTAAATCAATATGCAGCCTCTTCCAGTTTCACATATTTCGTCAATGCACACAATCCACTAACAAAACAAAAGAACTTCCTGGAGAGATTTTAGTCATTCTCAGGGGCTTGATAGAACACAAAATCACACGTAGTACGTGATACAACGAATGTGTGTCTGTGTGTAACAATTACACGAGCTGAAATACAATAGTTCTTCTCTCTTCTCACTTTGTGTGGGAAAATGGACTTGTGTTTGACCCAGTATGTGAATCCGTGACAAAGAAGGATAACCATTTGATTGAACGACTGACCTCGTTTTTCGTAAATTCACCTCAACACATTGAAAATTACTGCTATCATATAAAACCATTAAATTTCTATTATTTCCATGATATCACACTTCATGAAACATTCATTATTATTCAAATATTATTATCAATAATTTCATGTACATTGGGAATTTACATTTATTGACATTTGAAACAAAGGAAAATTCATATTTACGTATTTTATATTACTGTGTTGAGGGAAAAGTAGGAATTTAATGAACCATTTCCTTCGATTCCAATGAAAATATAAATTTCAAACAAATTGCTTCTGCTTCTGTCTGAATCTCATATTATTCAATGCCTCTCTTCAATCCTTATTGCTTTGTGGGAATAAAGAATTAATCAAAGGAGAATCATTGAAAATACAATTAAGGAAAGAATAATTCTATTAAATCCAAATTATTCCATAAATTCATCGAGTCAATAGCTTATCAAAATCCTATAATATTGAAAATGTATCATCTTGAACTCGAGGAATGAGGAAGAAAGATGGGAGAGAAAAGAAAGAGAAAAAACTAGAAGTTCAAATATTTGTTCTGGGTTGACCCAAGGGATGGATACAATATTTCGACTGAGCATCACAGGAAGAGCCCTAGCAATTTCTCTGTAACCTCTTTGGTAAAGTTTTTCCTCTTTATTTTTTTCTTTCAACCATCTTCCTCGTCTCCTCCTTCATCCTTTGTATGTATAGAATTCTCAATCTGACGGGGCTCTGATTTATCTTTTATTTTTACTGGAAAATCAAGGGAAAAAAGTGAGATAAAGAAAAATGCGAGATGAAATGAAAAAAAAAAAGAGTCGCCTTCGGTTCAACATCAATCTTCTAAATATCCTGGTATTAGAGAATCATTTGGTGCATCAGAGTTGATGTTTTCTTGCGAATGACCAAGAGCGAGAAAAATCAGTTAATTGTTAGAAAAAAAATCGTACAAATTCGTATTCATTATTCTTGAAATTGTTCAATTAAAAATACCTTCATTCCCTCAGATATTCTATTATTTTCTTTTATAAAACCTCAGGAACAGACCATTGAAATCGCCCCATTTCCATCATTGTAAATATAATTGAAAAGAATGTATGATTACAGTGGAGTTTGAAATTTCACCATTGTATATACTGGCTTGCATTTTATAATAAACCTTTATAGCTTGAAAAACCATCTCACTACAGATTGCCCTGATATCCCTCCAAGCGAGATGGTTTTCTCGCATCGCTTGTGAATTCAAATTATACGGCTCAAAAAATTCAGGCTGACCTCCGTTTGTATTTGCGTATTTCCAGAGTATTAACACACGCATACACCGATTTAGCCATTCCCTTTTTTTTCGAACCAACAAACCCACTATTGAACTTGTATACACTGGAATTGAAATGAAACTTGACCCTCTGAAAGACCTCCATCCTTTTCACCAATGCGCCCGCGTATATGAGCAAAAAAGGATGAAAATGAATGCAGTTGAAAAAAAAAACTGATGAATACAACAAAAGTAATGAGGGAAAATGAAATAATAAAGAGAGCATTCATGTAATAACATACAACTGGCAAACTCTATATTCGAATGTTCCATCACGTGTTTATCGAAAAGTTTTTACAGCAGTAATCCATGCCACAATTCAACTTCCATTACTCTTGACTGGTCCATTTCGATGAATCTGAGCTTATCTCATGGTAGTATCGCATTTCTCGAGAATTCCCAAGTCGGTGTTATCGCACCAGTGCATTCTACGATTTTCTCAAACCCCGGAGATATTCCAATACCTATACTCCTTTATTCACACTAACTCCCGAGCCATCACCTATACCACCAGATTGATTTTACCCCAGGATTCTTCTTCATAGGCCAAGCTTAAGAGGAACACAATTTCCTGAGGTATTAGATACACTTTACGGGGCAAAATGATTTTTTTTTTTCAAAGCATTGAAGTCTCTTTTACGGTGAAGCTTGTTAGATGGGATACGTCTTCATTTTGACATTGATGACATGAAAATGTGTGAAGTGACCCTGTACGTCTGAGTGATTAGCCATTTTTTCAAGGGTGAAAACCTCTATGGAAATATCCGAAAAAATTCACCAGTAATGTCAACATATGCCAGCATATTCTGAATTTTTAACTGATTTTTCCATAAAGTTTTTCACAGGGAAAAAAATCTGAAACATGATACATTGGAGGCTTATTTAGCCCCACTCTCTCAGGATCCTCTTTGGAGTAAAGGAGATCGTGAGAAAAATCGAGGAGACGGTCGCACTTGTCTCTGTTTTCTATTCACGTGAATATTCCTTGATACAAATAGTGCAACGATGAATGAAATTCAATCAAAAAATGCTGCACCAAAAAGCGAATTGAATAGAAGTATTAAATTTGCTAAATAATCCTCCAATAAATCCCTCAAAAAAAGCATTCTCTCAATCCTCAAATAAATCGTAATGACTATAAACAAATGTGGTCGAATTTGATACGAGCAAATAAACAACTCGTTAGTAGTGAATAAATAATTCATTTGAAGGGTGTCCTGTTTTGATTCCATCGAATATTCACGCACATCAAACATAAATGCTTTTACGTTCAAATAATCAGTAAACACATGAGTCATTTATCATGGTAACATATATACATTTTTTCTCATTTCGTTCTCGTCAGCATCAACAGTCTGTGCATGACGTATGCTCTGACTCTGTTTGATTTGGCAACAAGATGGATACATATAAAATATATTGTATCTCGGATCAGTAAGATGGATGACCACAGCTTTCAAAAGCTTTTCCCCTCTCTGTAGAACTAAAAAGTTTGGAGGATCGATAATCGTTGTCTCGGGGATAAAGGGAGAAAAAAAGTACAGGAAATGAAGGAAATAAAGGGTAGAGAACGAATGTGTACAGGTACACCGAGTTTGGTTCCTGGAATGAAGAGCGAAAGAGACAGAGAATCAGGAATGCACTGGGTTTGGAAATAAAAACTTTGGCAAACGGCATTTGGACCTCAGTGGGGTTTGGTCGAAATGGTCCAGGGCAAAATAATGGCTGAAACGTTGGTAGCGTCTGGGTTGGCTATAATGTATCCTGGGTAGGTCACGAGGTTTCCTCTCGCTCGTTATTCGAGTCACATGCATTCATTCCCCTTTTTTTCCTCCCCCAAAAACCGAGAGCACACACACACACACACATGAGACTGTGATATGAGACGACTTATTACTAACGAAAAAATAAAATGAGAAACACACATTCATTGTCAAGCCTCGGAGTCGTAGGAAGTAGTCACAATGCTCCTTCGATACGAGTGACTCTTGAGCTTTTTGGCGAAATACTGAAGAAAAGGAGAGAAATAAAAAGGAAAAGGTGTTTGAACGTGTTCCGCAGCCTTTTCTACGAAGAAGCCGTGCTCCTTCGGGAGACCGTAAAGTCCCTGGAACCCATGACAAACCCATGACCCCTATTCTTACCCGCTCACATTACCCAACGTCTCCCATAGGAATGTAGTTGGACACTCAAGAGCAGAAAAGGTCACACTCCACTGTGATACATGGCTTGAACTTCAGGTAACTGTTTGCTCATTTCAGGTGAAATTGAACTGTTACATGTGGTACAACATGTTGGATGATTGTTAACAAATTATGGAAGAGTTGGTTTTCTGAAGGAATTGAAAAAGAGATTCACAATATTGTTCTATTTTCGTGGCAATTGATTGATAGTCTCTCCTTTTTTATTATTTGATTTTGAAAAGGAAGCTTGGGTGAAATAGAAATTCTAGGAGACCATTTTATGATCGAATTTCCACAATGATTTTATTATTGGGAGCTGAGGGAATTTCCGATGGAATATATATATGACAGAATTTATTTTTAGGCTTTTCGAGAAAATAAAGGAAGAAAAGTGGAAAACTTTTCATTTTCCTTAGAACTTCGATTCTTTTCTTCGAGAATTATTAATGTCCTTGAAGGAGAATTGTTCATCAAATGCATCAAGAATTTTCCCTGAATACTTCAAATAAACCCTGAAAGCGAGATTTCGTTGGTTGATTTACTGCTAAATTTCGCCATGAGAGATACGGAGACTAATTGAAACTCAACTGAATAGACATATTCATTGAATTGAAATGATAATTAGTCGAACAGAAACATTAGAGAGGTCTCCGTACGTTGATTACTTAATGAGTGAAATAAGCCAAACATCCGAATCATTTCCTATCAATGATCATTACCATTAGGGATAGCCATTGGCATAATTACATATTGCCCAGGCATTCTCGATTACTCCATCTGTACTTGTAATTGTTAAATAGCCATGTCCTCTAAAATAGCAGATACATTACGATATTTCCAGATGAATTGTATTTGAATGTTGATTTTACCTTCAAAAACCATTTGCAGTTGCTCCTTCTCTTTCACACTGTATTTGCAACATTTTCCATTATGTACGAGTAAAATATAGGCAACAAAACCAGAGGTAAATAACAATCCTTTACTGATACAATTGTCCATGGGCAAACGTTGTACAGTAGCTTCCACTATACATACACGTTTATCGGACTCGCTAGGATTGATCGCTTCACTCTCAGAGTTTTTCGCGTGTAAAACCAGTTGACAATTCTCCGACACGTGAAATGGATAGAAAAAGAGAGAGGCAAAATCTGCTGACCAAGTCAAAAGAAATAAATACAAAATGAAGAATAGTAAATAAAGGAAAATAATAGAATGACCTCAGCATGAAATTTCCTGGAAAATAAAGGAAATTGTTGAGATGCATGCACTAATTCTTTGAGCGTGCGTCAATGAGATTAATTTTTTTTAATACTATTTTATCACGATAATAGGAGGCCCGTAACGAGCCATGTATAATTACACGAATGTCCTCACTCACACGACAATTTTACAAGTGTAGATATCAAAAATGATTCTGTAATAATGCAACTGTTAAACAGTGACAAACACGCAATTTCTGTATGTGTATATTTTAATAATGCGTATTTCGTATTCATGATACAATGGAGTCAAAAATAAATGAATATGAACTCGTGCCAACGTGTGCTTCATGAACCAAGTCACAAATGCTTCGTGACCACTGGCAACTTTCCATGGATATGTAGATTAATCTTCATTTGGATATCATGATTATCATCAAATTGTCATCGGGTTTGTGGAGATCGTGAAAACAATTTATTGAAAATATCATTTGATTCAATTGGAATACTCTTCTCATCACTCAACAATAAACAGAAATTGATTTTTTTTTTTCTGTTATTTATTTTTTAATGAAAATTCTTCTGTTTAAGAATGTTTATTCTCTTATTTCTATCAGAAAGAATAATGGTTTATAGATGTAAAAGAAATAGAGAAAAAAACCTGACGAATTTGTTGAAAAATTGTATTGGAAATTCGCTCCATTTTTTATTCTCTATTGACAGATTCACAGGCCTCTCACGTGTTTTTTCAACCAGAGATATTCAATAGAGGCTTTTCGATATATGGAAAACCAACAGATTTTGATTTTTCTAGGCATTCTATTCTGTTGGAATGTTTTCAGTTGAAATTCTCTGAGATGAATTTTAAAAAATTCTTTCTAGTGTAAAAAATCTCCAGAAAAATTGTTTTTTTTTTTTTTTATTCAACGCATAATTTTTTCTGCAAGACCACGTTCTCTTCACGAGAATAAAAAAACGGTTTTTTTTGATAGAATTTCTTAGCAAATGTGTCAGGTTTTTTCCCTGCATTTTGCATGCGTCTTTCAATGAAAAATCTTGTTCGCTTCAGAAGAGAATATTGTTAAAAATCACTTTAATTTCAAACTACTTCTCTTGTATTATAAATTCCCAGTGACTCCATTCACCGATTTAATAGAATCTCGAGTTTCTTTGAATAAAATTACCAAAAATCCAAGGGATGTTATTTCTCTAAAAGCGTCTAAGCCAATTAAATAAGTTCCTTAATCGAATCTGTGCATATTCCAACGAATTGGAGCACCAGCACCATTTCCGGCAGTGGAGAGAATCAGTGCATTGACGTCACAATCTCTTTGAAGCTACTCGAAGCAACTCAAACATTTATTTCCTGATCATTTATTAATTGGACCTTGACCATTAGGTCAATTTCTCCTAAAAGCAGAAGAACAATCGATTCCCAAAAAAAAAAGAAATATTTTAAAAATAAAGACACAATCTCCCCAATTTTCTTCCCAAATATACTCAAAAACTACTCCAATTATCCACCATGAACATCATTGGATTATAACAGATCAAAAGAAATAGAGTTTCTTCAATTCCAAATATTTATCTTGCATCAAAGAATTATAAACGTCAATAACATTATATTTATCGCCACCATCCCCTTGACTCTCTGCGTGATTTACGTTCCTTTGATGCCAAAAGCACGGTTTAATCAGCTTCCAATTAGTGAATCGAGGCTCGACTGGCGCAAATCATAAAGGTGTCCATGCGTCACAGGGAAATACTGAGTGAGACAGAATAACAAATGAGAGAGGACTGGAGCTTTCATTGATGGATACTACAGAGCAAAAGGAAACCATGTGCATTACCATAGTGCTCGACAGAAATCCGTGTCACAGTAACCTGACAAATAGAACTATGAGCTAACTGAATTCAAAGATCCATGGGGCACATCAAGAGTGTTATCTGTACATCTTACTTAGAATGAGCTTTGAAAGGGGCGGGAGACAGATGGCGAGGAGTTGAGGGGAGGGGAAAGGGGTAAGGATTGGAAGGCGCCGGAATGACCATGGAAGCCGCTTAATTTAATCCAGTCAATTATCGTTCTGGGTAATTTAACAGTCGACAGTCCCCGGGAGCTTTCGGAGTCCAGTTCACCCCAAAGGATCTGAAACTCAAACTAGCCTTTCTCTCTCTCTCTCAGGCTCGCATACCAACACACACTCATTGACTGTACGTGAATTGAGATTACAGCTCCTTCAGATGCACAACCTTAACCCCTCACGTTAAACCAAAATGCACTGCAATTATCTCCTTTCTTTTTCATTATATCTCTTCTCAATTCCACTTTCGTTTCTAAAATGAGCATAAAAGTTTGAGGAAAATAGAAAGAGAGGAGAAAGAAGGAGAAACTAGCGCAGACACGTTTCTCGTTTTGTACATTGTTCGTGACGTGCATATTTGTCGATGAGACAAGCTTTCATCTCTGAAAAAATAACCAGGGGCAACACTTCCACTCTACCTACTTTATTCATACAACGATTTGACGAAAAAAAAGGAGGAAAAACAGAGGGGTAAAAGAGAATGAAAAATGTGTTTCATGTTTTGTCAGATGAAAAATTTGCATAATTATTAAGCTAATGCCAGAGGCAATTGGGAATCAATCACGGGAAATATTTTATACAACTCTGAACAGGATGGAGATGATGAAGTAAAACGGGAGAAAAAAGAGTTAGTTGCTTTGTCTACACAGAGGCTCGTGTTGGATGGAAACACTTTGTACCTGGTGTTTTTTCTGACGGCTCTCTCTCTCTTTATTTTTCTCACGTGATTTTTTTCCTGTTAAAAAATAATTGAACTGCCTGTGTTTTTGCTGATAGCCAAGTCCGCTCGTTCTTTAGTGAAGTAAACTTTTTTCTCTCCTTTTCTATTCATTAACCCTTTAACTACTCTTTTATTTTTTTTTACATTTATCCTCACACAGACATCGTCTGCCTTTAATAGTTAACACAGTTTGCTTTTGACCGATCATTCGCCAGTATTGTTAATTTTTTTTTGTGTCTATACTGAAGGATTGAGAGGGTATCAACTGTTTATTTCAGGAAAGCAACAATGACTTTAAAAAAAAAATTGGAGTTCTTTATTTATACTCTCTTAGCAATTTATGGGAGAGTGGCACTTTTCAATTTTCAGTTTTTATCAGGAAATTAGTCAGAATGACGGAATCAGCAGGATAATTCCTGGAAAATTGCCAGTTTGGAGAAAAACTCGGCAGGAAATCAACTAACTGCATTTATTTGGTGGAAGTCAATTTTGGGATAATTTTGAATTTGACTTTTTCATGAGAAACGATGAATTGAGTTCTCTCTCCATTTCTTGCTGAAAACCAATATAATTAACCCTAGACCGTTGAATATTTCATGGAATGAAGTCAAATATTTTCAGAATTGTTCAACCAATTAATTGTAGGAGATAAATATAAACAACCACAGAGAATCCTTCATAAAGTTACTAGTTAATTAATTCCATACTCTTCAGTTACATGTAACAATGTAAAATACTCGGAATTCCTCCCGGGTATGTTCACCAACTGCATCCGGAAATTACTGAAATAAACATTGAAATGGTTATCCCTTTTTTTCAACATTCACATGTAATACTATGAAGAACCTTCTGAATAAAACAAAATACCTAGAATTCCCCTTTCATTTTTCCATCGAATCGTCCGTGATTTAATGAACATGCTCTTCAAATATTCACCAGAGTCCTAGAATATTTAAACAATGCAGAACAGACTGCATGGAATAGAAGTGGAAAATCACTGAAAACCATTCTGAGCTTCACTAAACAAATGAAATGTACTTCTCACAAAATAATTTGATAAATAAAGCATTTCCAACTGGAGGGCACCACGAACTTCCCTGAAACAGAAAAAAAAAATGGAAAAATATGTAAAAACAGAATAGAAGTGAAAGCCAGTTATGTATATCCAGTATTCTCGCATTCTGTTGGTATTTACCAGTGAGCGGATAAGAGCCGTGAGAGCAGACGCATTGCACGCCAGTGGGATTGTCCAACTCCGGGTATTCATTCCCTGCTGCCTACTCACCCCCTTCATTCCGTGGTATATCTAAAGTTGAAAGGGATATGAAACCTTCTATCGTCGGTGCTTTCTCTGCATCCGTTGGCCGATACGCCTGGAACCCTCTTCAGTCCGTCCAGTTACCATTTATACTCATCTTCAAATCCTTATCTCATGTACTATGAAATAGTGTACAAAAATATACATTCCACGTTATTATTCAAAGTGTAACATTTTACTTGTATTTTGAGAACGAAAATTGAGAGATTATGAGTAACGCTGGAATCATAGGGAAAAATTTATTTCAGGATTTAAGTCTTTTTGGATTCTGCTTTTATGATCGTTCTCCAGTACTGTCTCAAGCACCTCGAGCCTTCATTTCCTGGATTATTGGATATTTTCTGTTGCCTAGTAGTTTGAATGAATTTTCCTCTGTTTTTTTTTGGTGGAGAAATGATGGAATAATTTATTCATCAATCAGTGAATTTTTCATACGAAAATTAGCATTTCAATTTCATACGGATAAGTCTATTCTTTTAATTAACGAAGCGACAATTGATGCAAATCCCTTCATTCATTTAATTTAATTAATAACCACGTGATGCTTTCTCATTCAAATCCGATTTACCATATCTCCCTTTATGCCTGTTTTTTTTTTCTTCCATTTTCTCGTCGATGCCATATGTTATTTCATCCTTTTTTCACATCAGTATCCTGGAAAATGAATGAGAATTATGAATTGTTTGTGGAATATTATTTTCTGTTGGGGACAAAAACAATGAAAATTATTGGATTAAGGGATGATAGTGTTAGAACATGAGTCATAAAAAAAAGGAAGCATTTACGTGTATGAGTGGAAATTTTGTGTATACCTATGGATGCATGATACAGCATAAAATGCAGTGGATGCAGGTGGTTTTGTGCGACAGGATGCAACGCGGTTGTGGCCCTGATGTCACGTTGGATTTTCGCATTGACCCGAATGTAGCCCACGGGGCTTTTGATCGTCCGTCAGTATCAGACGACACAGTGGTTGCGGGTGATATGCTTTTTAAATGTCGTTTAAAAACGTTCTATCAATCACATGACGCTTCGTTGGCCATATTAATACAGTGTGTGTCCATTTTTCTCCCTTTTTCACATGGCCTAGATTATCCTTCTTGACTCGAAGTTTTTTCATCAATCCTGGGAGGAATTTTCGATTCCAGGTAATCGTCACGTTTCATTGAGGCAGACTCTTTGTTAGAAAATTAGTGTAGAGAATATTCTCAAGGAGAGACTTTTAGGAATAAACGTTTGAAGAAAAGTTATTGACATATGGCTCTGGACTGCGTCACATCAGTTATGGATAGAGTTCGGGTAAACTGCGTAGTTGACGTTCCGTTGTTTATATATCACCAATAAACAACTGGGAATATCTTGTCCTCAAAGGGATCTTTGAGGACAATTCACTTGGAGCAATTGAAGAAGCAACATATTTTTGCTATATACTAAGTTAGATTCAATTTATTAATGTTTTGAAGTTCTGTTTAATTACCGTAGAATACTGTGTGGAAATAGTTATTAATTATATTAAATAGAATAATAGTGAATAAAACTATTTACTACATTAGGAAATAGGATCAGTGAAATGATACAACAGCGAATTAAATTTTAAATCTCTATATTCGAAGCACGAAAAGGAATATCTTTCTTCTATGAAAGATATTCTCAGTCTCAGCTCTCCTAACTAATTATTTTTTTTTTTTTTTTTTTTGTGTCGAAGTCAGTCTTCACGAAAAAGACAGAATTTTTGAATAAAATATTAATGTGGATGAAATTCTAAAAAGAAAATCTTCATAATTTCTTTCAACTCTTTTCATAAAAATGTTTAGAACGTAAACGTTCGTGAGCGTGATATCGATGGGTATCGCTTTGAACAGAGGATATGGGCCAATGATTGATTCAGAATTGACCCCTACACAGCTGAGTTATCGGTACTTAACCAAGAAATGTTGGCCATTGGAAATTTAATCCTCCGCGAATTATTGGATAACTGGAGTTTGGGATTCGGAATCTGGGCAATTAATGGCGATGATGACTTGGCGATTTTTGTGAAACCATCTAACTGAATGGAGGTCATAATCGATACCTCAGCTTCTCATTCATTGAATCACAGTTCCTGGTCTTCAAAGTCTTCTCGGAAGATTCCTGAATACTTTATTCAAACAATTTACTTCCACTGAAAGAAAATTGACGCGGAATTCTTCAAGTTTCTGTAGCAAAAAAAAATTAAATTAAAATAAAGATGTGAAGAGAGAGTGGAATGAGAATGAGCAAACAAAATGGTGGTTTGAAGATTAGTTTACCGGTGCGGCAAAGTGTCACGGGTGGCAATAATTGTAAATTAAAGTCAATCACCCGGAGGCATTCGTGCAATGTAAATAGTGGGAGCTTTAGTATTGGATGAAAACGATGGATATCCCCTTGAGATTGAGGTGGGTGAGATATCGCTCTTCTTCCGCCTCTTTTTCACCTTTATTTTTTATATTTTATTTTCCTCCAATCCTCTTTTCTGCTGGCGCGATCAAACTGCAGAAGATTCCACGGAGATGAGATAGAAAAGACTGGAGAAGATGGTGGGAAAAGAGTGGGGGCAATGTGTATAGAAATTGGGTTTGAGTTAGTCGTGAGTTTTGGGAGGAGGCTGAAAGGAGCAGAGGGTGGGATAGTTCTCTTTTACATTTAATCGTGCGGTGTCGTACTGTGAACACTGAAAATGGAGGAGAACTGCACACCTCACCAATTTCTCGCTACTTTATATAGATTTGCTGCCACTTTCAGGGAGACCGGCTTATGGATAAGACGAGGTGGGGGGAGCGGACATCCGGGAGGCATATTGACTCAGTTAGGTTAGAAATCTTTCGTATATAATGAAAATTCGATTCACCTATCACTTTAAATTGAATGAGACAGTTCAAGCATGAAAAAAAAATTCACTGAATTGAAAGAAAATTTACTCTAGCGAGTTCGTTTTCTTTTTTTTCTCCTCTTTCTACAGTCAGCTTGAATTCATACGAATGAATTTTTATCTTCAAATCCCTTTAATCCTCAATTAATGGTTTGATAGGAGCTGCAAAAAAAAAGTGGATAAAAGTGAAAAAAAATGGGGGGAAAAAAGGGAAATGAAGAGTGGCGCCAGTTGCGACAGTATTACAAACTAGCCTGTATGCAGTTGCCACATGTTCCATTGGCATCAGGAGTTACGAAAAAAAAAGACACGAAAAAATAGAGAAACTGTTGTTTTTCAGTACTGTTCATTCCACTCGATCAACTCGACCGCGAGCTGAATGTTCGGGATGAAAAAAAATGAGAGAGAGAAATAGGAGAAAAATAACGGAAATAAATACAAATGAAAAAAGTCAAAAATTTAATGGAATATTGAATGCAAAAATATTCACCATTGTTAATCCTCTTGTGTTTTGTGTATCACAGCAACAGTAAAATTTAACGATCTCCAGTAGTACGAAATTCCAATGTACCGCCGACTAGAACTTTCTATGAGTTGATAACTATTTTCCTTCACCCTAAATGCTTCGTAAAGTGAATGACAATTTGAAATAGTTAGAGGCAACATAACTCTTCCTAAAGCTAACGGGCCTACCTTCCCAGCCTGACACCACTGAATGACCGATATTACAGTGAGTTGTGAATTTCTCAATTTCTCTGGATCCGAGCTATATATCAATGTCAACACTCCTCGGTGCAAGGTAGATCCGTGATTTTCAGAGAGAAGGAGAGGAAAACGAGAGCGATAGAGACAGATTAAATGGGTGGGATCTTACAGCAAACTATCGTAATAACTTTAGAGTCGTCTATAGTTACATTCCACTAACATATTCCGTGTATGTACTCTGCACTCTCTGATCAGCCTCCCTCAGCTGTACTCTCTTCCCTTCTCGTATAATACTCAGCAGCCCGTATCGTACTGTAGCGTATTCCATGCCTTTAGGATAGATCCCTATCTGTGGGAGTGACGTCAACTATCCTCATAACTCGATCGTCCTGTTGATCTCTCCATTAACTTAAAGCGCACACACGTAACTCACTTAGTTCACCACTCTGTAACTCATAGTGGGAATAGCATTATCTATACTGCCTCCCACGTTATTTTGTCAATACTTTGTTCATCTCGGGTAATCGTTATGGATTATTCATCATTGGGGTTCAAAATATGTCCATTAACGAGAGGAAGACAGTTTTCGGGAACATACAATAAAGGAGAGTATCCGGACATTTGAGGGAAGGTTAGGCTTTCAGCGTTAAAAAAAAACACTTTTCCCGTGATTTTTTTTCAAGTATGGATTGATTAATTTCATTCGCACCTTTTGTACATTATTGAGCATACTTTTGACTATGTTGTATAATTTCTTCATGCAGAAATATTGAGACATAAGCCGGTAGCAAAGCTTCCCGTGCTCGTTTGATTAGAGAATTATATGAGAATCTCATTTGGTATGAAGTCAATGGATTTTTCATTCTCCCTTTATTCTCCTTGATGTAGTTATTTCGTAGAATACATGGAGGAGAATGAAATAAGAATGTTTTCTAGTACTCGTTTGGTGCTCAAATGATGATTACAGATCAATCTGAGATACTGGAGTATCAGAGGAGATTCGATGGAAGACAGTGAGTAGGGAACGAGTTCTATTTCTCGAGGCAGAAGCAATGAAGGACCATGCGAGCTCGAAAATTTCGACTCGGGAGGGACTTTAATGGGTCATACTCTACTGAAAATGCATATTCACTTCATGCGAAGGCGATATCCAGTATTACACTTGAAATTTGAAGGATTTAACATGATTATTATCCATTCATTTACAGGATTTCATTCGCAAGTTAATTAGCCATCGATTTCCTTCCCAATTTCAGGAATTATCCGCTTTTATTCCGTTCGAGCTTTTTCTTGAATTTAAATTTATGCATATTTATCACAAAAAGCAAATTAGCGGCGACCTGAATCATCAGTGGCGATAAAACAAATGCAAATACTGTAAATTTGCGCATAAATTATTCTGCTAACAAATCTTTGTCAATTTAACTACGGATCTAAAGTATTACGCGTACAAAGTAGTCGATTGAAAGTTGAATAGCTTCACATGTGGTTTGCAGTTGGATAGTTGACCAGTCTTTCTATGCACAATGACTTGTGTATTGACTGATGAACGTTCAGGATTTGCTTTGAGGTCTTTGTCCATTTTGTGTAAAAAGAGAGGGATCAACGGTAAAAGTAGAGCTGTAACCATTTGAAGCCTCGCCGTGCTAATGAGGCTAGCAGTCAATGCACTGTGAAAATAGATTGGAATGAAAACAGTTTTATGCGGAAATGAAGAGGGAACTTGGAAGGTTACAGAGATTATTTTCATTGCATGTATGTGAAGAGTATTTGAATTGCGATATTCAATTCGAAAAATGAATTGAATTATTTTTTTTAGAAAAAAAGAACCTTTTTTTTATTGTTGAGTATTAAAATTAATTTGTTTTGATGTCAAATAATTGTGTGATGAATCCCATGAACGCAGAGAACAACTAAAACGTTCGATCATTTTTCGAAAATATTGCGATAGAAAGGAATTCATGGAAATAATTGACAGCTTTACAAGTTCAGTTTCATTTGGAATGAAAAACGAATGCAATCCATCATTGAGTACACAAATTTTTGACATAAAGTGGGGACATATATTGTTCGATGGCAATCCTCAATTTGCCCTCGCGTTCAAACAGATTAATTTTCAACTTCACACCACCGCCCTTCCCTTCACGTGTATTCATTAATTTTCATGGGAAAAAATTATATTAAGAATAGAATAAAAACTGTGTCTAAAAAACAATTGATATTGCAAACAGGAAACATAAAAAGTTCCCTCAAATTTGCGATTTCCGTGAAAGGATGCAAGAGCCTCCGGTCCATTACTTGCTCTACATACAGAACTTATCGATACAGAGGTAAAAAAAAACTGCAAAAGTACAGAGGAGCTTCCTCCCAAATGTGATACACGTGAATGAACATATATGAACGGACACCAACGACTTATTGGGAAAAGAAGAAGAAGAAGGAGCGTTCAGAATTCTCTCCTTCCTCCCTCTCTTCTCTCAGTGCAATACACGTATATAATGGTCTTGGGACGAATTTTATCGAGTGTAAATTTTCGTATCGTCCCATATTCTTTGCGACCATTAATCTTGCTGTAGTCCACGATACGGTACAGCAGTTGAATTGGAACTAGTGAGATCTGGATAAAAAGAGTAATAACAAGAAGAAATACATGATAACGTATAAAACATTACTGTAAGACAATAGAGAATGTGGAAAAGAAACGAGGCAATGAGGAATATCAATGAGAAGAAGGCTTTTCTCTCATCAAATCGTCACAGAGAGTTCAACAAAATAATTATTCTTCATCTCCACTATCCAACTTTTAAAATTTTGGAGCTCGCATGGTTCTCCATTGCTTCTTCCTCGAAAAATAGAACTCGTTTCCTACTCACTATTTTTCATCAAATCTCATCATCATTTGAGTATGATCATCAGATGAGGAGGGCTTAAAGAGCACCAAACGAGTACTAGAAAACATTCTCATTTCATTCTCCTCGATGAATTTCAAGAAATAACACATCCAAGAGAATGAAAAATCCATTAATTTCATAGGATAAGAGACTCTCATATAATTCTCTAGATTCTCCCGGCTGAATAAATTTAGAGAATCAAACGAGCTCCAAAATTTCAACTCGAGCCACAACAAATACTACAAGCTGTATCCATTGTGTTGAAACAGCTGTATCAAGTTACACCGAAATCTCACAATAGTTATTATCTATATCCATCGTGAAATCCCAAAATATATCAGAACCGGGGAAAAAAATCCACCCCGTATCACCAACGAATTACTCCATAATCCGAGAGGAAAAATATTTTTTCCACTTCCAAAAAGCACGCACCATGTTGTTGAATAGTCGTTTTGTGTTGGCGTGTGTTATAAGGGCTCTTCACGGGGCTCCTTCACAGTGAAAACTCAAATGCGAAGCGACCGACGGCAAGCACGGTGGAGGAGTTCGGATAAGCTCCGGTAAGCCCACCTAGGCCCACGCGTTCACCACGAATCTTTGGTTTTCTTGTCCTCTCTCTCTCTCTCTCCTTTTCGAGCCATCTCTGCTCTATCAGCATTCGGATAAGCTCTATCCCCAGTATTATGTTCTTTCAACATCGCCAACATTGTGATTCCCCGCGGAGGAAGGGGCAGAAACTACAATTGTGGCGGAATGGAGAGTGGAATGGAGGGAGAAAGGAATTCTAGGGAGAACAAAATCAGAAATCTCTAAGTGTGCTGGTGCTGCATACGAAGCCGGAAGACGATGAGGGACAAAGAAAACTTGAAATGCACGGGAAAGAGGAGGGGGAGAAATAATGCTGTGAGTGAAAATATCAATGTTGCGGTTGACAAAATTTCAGAATAAATGAAGCAAGATCAACGTTGATGCTCATGGATCGGCTCTTCTTTGGTAATAAAAATGGAAATTTAATATTAATAGAGAAGGCTGACTGAGAAAAATGGAACTCTGGGGCAAAGTGTATGGAACTTATTGTCTGCAGCTTTTTTTTAGTTCTTTCCTCTGTTCTGCACAATTTTTGGGTTTATTTCGATTAATCCACTGGTGTTGTACTTATATCTTTCATTAAATTTTAATATCGTGAAAAAAACATTTTGACACATTATTCAAACCTTTTACATTCGAAGGAACCGTTGCATGAGCCATTAACTTGAATTCAAATTTATCAAGAATGAATATTAACTGATTAATATTCACTTGAACTCTCATACATAGCCCGAAAATTCATTGACTCACAGAATAATTCACTTCGAATGTGCACGGAGACAATCATTTAATGGGAAAGTTGACTGGCAAATTCAACCGCAGCTCCAAATTTCATTTAATTGTTTCAATGTATAACATGACGTTTGAAAGGGAAACTTCATGTCATTCTGAGGGAACAGAAATTCATTAAATATGGCACAGAATACGGGATATAAATAAGATAATCATTCATATCCCGGGAATAATAGTCTTACATAAGTATTTATAAAAATCATAATTGAACGACTGTCAGAGTTACCCAAATTTTATTCAACAGCATTGGATTCCTTGCCGTAATTCCCAAACAACACAAATTTGAACCCATTGACTGCTTACGACCATTGTGAGGTCTTCTTTATACGTCTTCCATCGAACTACTCTGTTTCGAAAAGCTCCTAGTTCCCGAGTTAACCCAACGTTAAATTAATTGATCTGAGGGCAGAGATTAGTCGAGTTCAAGGCGGATCATTGGCTGAATTTCGACTTGCGCGGTTATCACTTTGGGGAAATGCATAAACCCCATACCAATTCTACTTGGACCGAACAAGTTTATAGTGTATCTACATCAAAGTGTCAAGAGAGGTGAAATCAAAGGTGCTTTTTCTTATCCCTCTATTTATTCTTTCCTTTTATACTTTGATTCTGTTCCATCGCTTTTTTCTTTCAATTTCTACAAGACTGAATAAAGAGTCTCCACACGACAGAAAGGCGTATCGGGTGCGACCCCATTCTGTCAGAGTACGTCGTTGCATCCCAGTGTGGCCCATATTTTTCTCCCTTTTTTTCCATCCCCTCTTCTCTATTTCCCGTGGCACTCCGAAGGAAAGAAATAAACCTCCAAGGAAAATTACGTAAAAGACGAATTCCTATCGTATCTCCTCCTGTCAACACTATCTTCCTCGTTTTCCTCTCGTGTTATTCCCTCACGAACTTGTTGTCGTCGGAAAGAAAGAAGAAATCCATGGACGTCCTCTTCATTCGGCGATAGCAGTTGCAAGCACTCGAATGTTTCAGCGTTAAACTTTATTGAAATAAGATGATCGAGGAACGATACAAGATATGACATTGCAACTATTTTTCCCATTGAATGTCTCCGCGATTGCCAATAGTCACTGGCTCCCCTTCACCCAGTTCGAGGCCAATACCACTCACCTCGAGGAGCAACGGTGTATTCAACCATCAATACGACACTATCGTCAATCGCTATTTATTCTCACTTTACCCAGTGACTTTCCCCGGGGGACGAAAACTTGTATTATTTTCTGCTCTTTCTGTACACAATACAAAGGAGGAAACGGAGGGAAAGCGATGGCGCAGAGTGTGAATTGAAATAGGAATTTTCCAATGGAATGATAGTATGCAGCAGAGCGTTCACTAGATTCAGCCAAGAGAAACACAGACAGACATTGTAGGAAAGTAATAGGGTTGCTGGTTGACCCAACTACGTAATACTGCACAAATCCCTGGGTTATGCCTCCGAAGTACGTTGCATTCATATGAGGCGCAAATGAATGTGACCCAGACGTTGAAACGACACGATTTTCGGGGGATACGCTCCAGCATTTACATTGCATTTCTCTCCCGGGTGTTGTACAGAGATGTGTGGTTTCAGGGCTAGGTGGATTGAAGCCTTTTCTAACCAATTTCTCTCGATCCAGTGGTTCGCACTGTTCTACCCATTCATGGAAAGACAATGGTCATCACGTCAACGGGGATTGTGCTAAATGAAGAGTAGTATAGATACGCGAATCTAGTTCGACTGCGCAGTGGAGTGTTGAATCCAATCTCCAATGAAAGTCCGGTGTCGGTTTCGATGAGGATAAAATAGAACACTTATTCAATGAATTAATCAATCAGCAGGAATTGTGGCATCAATAACTTGGTTTTCACACTCGAATTGGTGCCTCGATTCTAAGGAGAGTGATGAAAGGGAAAATCTGTGAGTGATTACGATAAAAGGCGGATTTGAATTAAAGTAAAATATCAATTTCAGGAGAATATGTTGAGGGAATCGAAGAGACAATAGAATGGTTTGAGAATATATTGGAGAGATGTGCTAATATTGATTATCAGAAAATTGTTGACCATTCAACTGCTTTTGTTTGATTTTGGAGGAGATTTCGTTTTTTTTTCCCATCTTGACCTGGAGGAAATTGCCATTTATTCTAGTGGTTTTCAATGTTTTTGAAAATGCGGAAAAGATTGATGTGGCTGATTTCCATGAAATGCCTTTGAGCTAAAGGGGCAGAAAAATCGTAACTGGAAAAGAATATTAAACCATCAGCAATCATAAAGGTACTTGACCATTGTATTTCACGGTTCCAATCAACTTATCCAGACGAATAGAACGAATTAACGTTACATTTCATCTCAAAGAATTCACCTCATGGGAAAATGTGAAATTGAAAATTATCCTCACTGACGTGAAACCTTTGAGGTAATAAGTGAATTGTGTAATTATCGTACAGTCTAAATTGTGCTTGTAACAAACGTCAATAACAGAAACAAAAGAAGAAAAAAAAAACCTCGATAATTCCACAGGGTCTGAATGAATTTTTCCCGATTCCTTTTATTTTCCTCCCTCTCGCAATCCATCCCTGTGTCCACTTTGAATTCATTCTCATCTGTAGGCGAAGAAGAGGGGGGAAAACGTGAATTTTCTCTTTGGACGGTAATCCTACTACGTCAGATCAGAGACAGCGTGCTCTGGGTATCCCCTGCTGAGTGCGCTCGTCTGTGCCTCTCATCCAGGATCTCTCTATTTTCTCCGTCTCCCTCTAACGCTCCAGGAGTGTTGGCCTTCTTCCCAAATATCCTTTTTTTTCTCCCTGTCCCTTTTTTTCTCATGTAGTCGTGAGTGTAGGTACAGCCTCCCACACTAACATACTAAAAATGCCCTCTGCCGCTCCGGCACGTCTGGTTGCGTTGGTTGTAGCCAACTCTTGAAGGGGTTGAAAGAAGGGTCCTGTAGAGAATCCAACTCGCACAAGCCTGATGTGCCTCAGAGGCACGCACGAACACCCACGTTGTATGTACGTTTACGCGATATCCACTACACCGGAAAGAAGCAGCTATCCCCTAGAATCGAGGCATTTACGGGAATTTTGTTTCAAGGCACAAGAAGCAGCCGTTTGGATTTCCAACGGAGAGATAGGAATGAGCAGAGGAGGGAGGAGAGGTGGAAAAAGAGGTGAATGCTCGAGAATCCGATCGCCCTTACTAGCACGACTGGTGGAAGGGCGACAGGCGTAAGCGAAATTAGAAATCCTTCCGCCCCGGCTATTTGGCGTGTCGAGAATTGAATTTGAACTTCAACCCCATGCTACCTCCACCTCTAGACTTTCTATTCCACCACCGCCACTGTCTTCCACTCTCTACAGTACTCTTTTTTTTTTTTTTCATCCCTCTCGCCTGTTATACGTATACCTTTTACGATTCTACGTCACATGCTGTGCGCACCCTCTGTATTTCATAAAATTTCTCTCGATATTAAATTGATCCTTCTTTCTAGTATAACCCATAACCACTGCTTCTTCTGCCCGTGTCTGCCTGTTGTTCCCCCCTCTCTCACGTTCTTTTTTACTCGCTATCTCTGATCAGTGAAATGTCGGGAGGGTACTTACCGGTAAAATTACATTTTATAATACTTGGCATTTAGTCGAGGGGGCAAATTTTTCCATTATTGAGGCCGCCTCCGAGTGAAGGGCACGAGGGGCGAAAAGTAAGGCATCGTCATGAAATAGAGAAGTTTGGAGTTGGAGAAAGAAAGAGAGAGAAATAGGAGAATGAGAGATCCAATGCCGGGGCCAAAGAGATATATTGTTCCTCCGCAATATTGGAATATTGGAAAAGCATATTTCATTACTCGGGCGCTATGGTGCTAAGGCGTGTTTTACTCTATATGTGTTGAAATTACCGATTGCATTTCCGTTGGAATAGAACGAGAGATGATGAGAAAAACAGGGAGAAAAAGGGAGAGGTGAGAGGAATTATAATAGAACGTAATAAAGTGATTTGTTGGTACGATCAATCACGGAATTATTTCATAATTTTTATTAGACAATCTTTCAACTTGATTCTTTAATTTTCACTCGTTAGTCAGGCTAATGGCCTGATAACTCCAATTTGTATCCAGTAACATATTATTTTCTTATTTGATAACTTTAACGACTACTTGGCAAACCGTGCTTTGATATATAGCAGTCAGACGCTTTTTTCCTCGAGAAGGTATAGTGTATATATACTTTTGTACATTGAAGAAAAGTGCGATATAAATTCACTCAGACGGTTAGGTAACGTACCTTGTGTGCATACCAAATTCACTGGCCTTTCAACTCAGGTACAATTCTCGGAGTCTTCTCTCCAAAAAGCACACTGCACACATTCTTCTGCATTTCACTTTCTCGCATATTCAGCAGAGAGACCATCCAGCGCTGAAAAAGGAGAAATAATAAAAATAACAATATGAATAAGAATTTTGGAAAATAGATGCTTCTAGTGGACTGATAGACAGACAGTTATGTTGAGCACATTTATGGGAAAGATTCAAAATAATTCACTCGCTGATGATTTTCCCTTTCCGTTCATCTTTCTCTCAACTCAAACTTTCGCATATAAACCAACAAGAGTATTTTTGTATGAGCTCACTAAGTTTTTCTCGTTGCCATAGAGTTTGTTATTCTTGAATGTTTATTCAGATTGGCTTTCACTGAAGATGATCCAAATTGTTCCACTGTGCATGAGACTAGAAGTCCATTCATGCGAAATTATTCGTATCAAATAGTGCAACTTCATTGATTTCAGTTTAGTTATTAGAGAAAATTAGTGATGGAGAGAAAATTTTGATTTTAAACAGAAACTGAGGAGAATTTCATTGATTTTAACGTGTTATCTTGGATTCTGGTTTCGAAAATTCATATTTTTCACAACTGCTTACATTCTAATTGTCGTAACACAGAAAATAGAAAGCTATCTTGATGTCCAATCTAAGTTTCTCAGAAATCTTGAGAATAAATCTGAGGCAACTTAAATCCACGGGAAATGAGCCTTCTTTACAATTGATTTTTGAAGTTTCACGATGTAACAATTAGACTTGACCTGAAGCAAAAACTCGTTGCGATTCTCATTTCCATCAAGAAGATTCTTCTATATATAGATGGAGATGGGATTTTATTGATTCAATCAACAAATTTCCATTGTTCCAGTTATTAGAGTAATAGAAGAAGGGATCTATAATTCTGCAAATTAAAATTTGAATTACCTGAATAGAAACGTCGAAAGGAAACGGAATTTCCAATATAAAACATTCGCTAAAATTGTCTTTTCTAAAATCATTTGGAGATTTTGCTTGAAAAGTGTGAATTTTGCTCAGTCGTAACTGAAAGATCAGCTTACCCTCAAGATGATTCAGTAGTGAAGCAGTAAACAAGGTTAAGTACACAGGTTATTCCTATATGCTTCAACCTTGTCTACAACTTCACTACTGAATTATTTAATTCTCACTCTGCAACAATTATAATCAAATGAAATGCTCCAAGTAACTCATCTAGTCATGAGGATAAAGTTTCTCCCATTCGTGATTATTCAACAGCATGTCCATCAATGCTAACTCATTTGACAAAGTACTCACCAGATCATTTGGACCAACTGAATTTGAGAATTGGGAATAAATCTGAGGCAACTTAAATCCACGGGAAATGAACCTTCTTTAGAATTGATTTTCTAAGTTTCAAGATGTAACAATTAGACTTGACCTGAAGCAAAAATTCTTTGCAATTCTCATTTCCATCAAGAAGATTATTCTATATATAGATGGAAATGGGATTTTATTGATTCAATCAACAAATTTCCATTGTTCTAGTTATTAGAGTAATAGAAGAAGGGATCTATAATTCTGCAGATTAAAATTTGAATCACCTGAATAGAAACATCAAAACTAAACGGAATTTTCAATGTAAAACATTCGATAAAATTGTTTTTTCTAAAATAATTTAGAGATTTTGCTTGAGAAGTGGAGATTTTGCTCAGTCGTAACAGGAGATCAGCTCACCCTCAAGATAATTCAGTAGTGAAGAAGTAAACAAGGTTAAGTAAACAGGTTATTCCTCCTTCACTACTGAATTCTTTAATTTTCACTCTGCAACAATTATAATCAAATGAAATGCTCCAAGTAACTCATCTATGCACGAGGATGAAGTTTCTCCCATTCAAGATTATCAACAGCATGTCCATCAATGCTAACTCATTTGACCAAGCACTCACGAGATCACTTGGACCAACTGAATTTGGATAAGAATAGGATGGAATGAAAGATTCATCAATTTGTCCACGAGTTCCCAAAATTGATGCATCAAGCAATCACGATAATTCCGAGCGTGTCCACGAATCAACATGATCGTTCTGGATTTTCCAGTAAAGATACCCCTCTCTCCCTCTTTAGAGTACCAGGGATGAATATAACTTTGTTCGGATACGTATCCGAAGTTTCTGGCTGGATTACAATAATCCCGGATTGAGTGAGCCATCTCTCCTTTTCTCTCCCGGGCATTCTACGTATTGGACTCATGAGAGAATCAGGAACATTGGTCCACTGAATCTACCTTCCATGTAACCATCGATGGCAATGTTTGAACGTTTATGGGGCGGACCTTGGGTATTCTCAGGACTGAGGCCGGGTGGGGAGGAGGGAAAGTGGGCTTTGAGGATTCGATAATGAGTTATTGAATGTCAGGCTTTACACGGATAACCTTCCTCCCATATCTCCCGACATTTCAGAGTCTAGGGTTGACCATGAGGATTTTGTATTTCAATGATTCCAGCGGACTCTTGATTTAATTCCGACGATTAAGATCTCGTGATTTCGAACTCGAGTGAATTTGGATTTATCGGGAGAGAACCATTTTATTTTTTGATGAAACCAATTTTCCATTATCTCTTTAATTTAATATTCTCCGGTAATAGTGAAATTAACTATTGATAAATTCGTTCAAATTTTATGAATCCTGATTCCATCTGAATTGGTATTAGATCAATTTGGGGAGGATTCCTCAAGATGGAAAACGCTGTGGGATAATCAATTATATCGATGTCATTTCCGAGATAGGGAGAGAATTGAAAGAGGGTGAGAATCACGGTATCAGCCATTCTTCAATGAATGAAAGACGGGGTCGCTATTTTTTGTCTTTCCTCCTGAAAAATGAATGAAGCATTCTGCAGAGTTATTTTTGAGGGCTCGTGAGAGGTTGGTGGGCTTGGAAATATGTGAGTAGAGAAGATTTATATTTAATTATTCATTACATTCTTCGATTCAATGCTTAAATTTAAATAGTAATTCAAAATCTGCATTCAGAATCCAGCTTAAACAAAGTGCAGTTCATTGTTATTTGAACGATGCATGATTATGCATTGATTTAGAGGTCAAGAGTGGAAAAAAAGTTGAGATGATTATTTAAATAATCATCTCAACATATTCTTCGCTCTAGACCCCAAAACTCATTCATGGAAGAATGAAAAGTCCGAAAAAAATAATTATGTTCTCGAATGTTGATGAGACTTTCCAGTTTCGCTGGGAATCGTTAAAATCTTAGTTAACAAACATACGAACGGATAAAGCTCGCAAGGAAAAAGAATTATGAAGAGAAAAAAAAACGAGAAATCTCAGCAGCTAAAATTGTGAATGAAAAATGAAAAAATATATATATATATATATAACTAACTGCATCACACAACTAAACCACATACTGCTCGCGTTGATAGTGGCTTCGTATTGGTGTAAAAAAGTTTTTTCCCAAAGTTTTCGGATTAAAAAGTTTGCGAAAAGAATACGGCAGTATACCGTGACCTTACTAATTAGGAACCGTGGTTTTCCCACGGCGTACCAACCATCCTCGTTCTCCAGAGTCTTGAAAGAAGTGAGGAGTAAGAGAGAGAGAGAGAGAGAGAGTGTACCCGTTGGTTCCTAGTCCACTTGGATTATTCTCAGGTTGAATTAGGTGAGTGAGAGTGAGAGAATGTGAATTTGCACTAGTGAATTCTGGTGTATTCTATCTTTCTCTGCTATAAATTCTCAGAACACGACAACTCTTGGCATCATTCTTTCCTCTCAGACCCCCGTAGGAACGCGAACCTAACGGAGACGATGAAAAACTGCATTTTGCGGCCCCGTTGGAACTCCATGAAAAAAAAAAAGAAAGACGCAGTAAGAAGTGAAAGAATAAAGAAAGGGAGGAGAGAGTGTAGGGAAAAATTGCAGGAAGCCTTACGTATTCGAAAGCCTGTCGTGGTTCTCCGCATTTCAACTATCACAGCAAAAGTAATCTGAGTGAAAATTCAAAGTTTCAGCCAGACTAGGAAGGATGTCGAACGTGACAACGTTTCAAATTATCGTGAAGCAGGCAAAAGCCCAGGCTGATTCGGATCGACGCCTCGAATAATTGCTGCGGATGATGTAACTCCTCTTTTACTCTCTTCACTACGTAACTACACTTCTCTTATGGAACGTGATTTTCACCACTTGTCTATTTTGTCGAACACTCAAATGTTCCTCCACTCATTCACACACCGCATTTTGCAGGGATTCATTTCACTCCCATCCATATTTTCTCGCTCACTGGGCTACGTCATGCGGTTAAGTCTTTTAGGTTTTTGCTTTGTGATGATTCGTGCATTCAACCGGTGATGTTCATAACTGACTGTTGTGCAACAATTTGCTAGCATCGAATCGTCTAATTCTTCATCGATAAAATGAAGCCGGATGTTACCGGATGTCATGAACGGTTAATTAAGGTGAGCCTTTTCACACTTCTTTTTTTTTCGAGACGGAAGCTGTCAAAGCGTGCTAGAAGGTGGTGCTTATTATAAGGGTTCGAGAATTATTGGCTTATCATTAGATAAGCGACGTGATAGGTGAGCATCATTATTATTACTTCCTTCAAAAATAATCATTTTTCTCCTCATTTTTATTTCTTTCATTCTCTCTCTCTCTCTCTCTCTTTACCTGAGTGATTTCTGGTGGAAAGGGACGACTCTGCGGTCAAATTATTTTTGAATAGCCGTGAGGGTTAAATGAAGAAAAATTAAGGTTTCGTAATGAAAAGGACAATGAAATTATTGATGAATGAAATGACGCGAGCGACGAAGGGTTAAAAGAAGAGATTCAACCTCAATATATTTTATACCGGATTTGTTATTTCTCCCTGTTTGGGCATAGGTCTAGAGTGGCGTCTCAATTCATCCGCTTCCTCCAGGTGCCACGAAGCCAGATGTGGTTGAGAGCTTCTTGATTTTCCCGGAGGAATTAGGGAATGCGATACTCCTCTCATTTTGCCCCTGGCAAGCGCGGTGCGTTCTTCTCTTGCTCCCGTTCACTCGGAAAACAGGGGAGAGATGAATATTTGATAGTGATGGAGAGAAAAGATTTCAGTAACGAGATCCACAATTTTTGGCTCGTCGCAGGGGCGAGAGATACGCAGGAATCTTCATAATTAGAATATTCATTTTTAAACGCAAACGCCGTTGCTCGCGATTTAATAAAGAAACTGAATATATGTGTGAGAGGTGCTATCTTTCGTGAGTCTACATGTCTCACTTCATGCGCAAAAAAATATTATTCTTATGATGATAAAAACGAAACGCAGATTCTTTTCTGATGAAGCGAAAAGAATCTGCGGTAAAATGGACCAAATTTCTTCGAGGGAGTGAAGATTCTTCAAATGTCTCAACATCTCGCTTAAGAGTTGATAGAAAATAATCAATGTTAAAGACATCGAATTTTTTCAATTATCGGTCAAGAGGTCAGGCAAACTCAAGCCGTAACGAGTGACGCAAATCACTCATTGTTCTGGCGCTGGCGCGAGCACTTGTTGGTCGTGCATTGTTGCGTTAATCACTTTCTGAACTTCTGTAATGCAGTGCATTTTGTTGAATATGTTGTGTAAATTAATATTATTTGATCGAGAGTAATTGAGGAAACCCTTTAATTCAGTTTGAGTTGAGATTCAGTAGCTTAGGTCGATCGAAAGTATGTAAAATGTCAAATTGAAGCCAATTTCAATTATTCCTTTGCAGCTTTCTAGTTCGAGTTGAAATCGTTGAATCAACGAAAATTATATAAATGTACACAACTAGACTGAACTTCGAGTTAAAACAGTAAATAGGAAAATAGAAAAAAATTAAAAATTATCACTTTGTAAATTTTTGATTTGAGCGAGAGACATTGGACACATTTGCCTGTTTGTTGAGGTTTATTAGTTTTTCATAAAACTAATTAACGCTCAAGTTATTGCATCAATTATTTCTCTTTGACCAATAGAGCCCGAGCAGCTACTGACCCAGAGCACGCTCGATGAAAGCTTCACGAACGTGCTTATTTCATTTTCTAATTATTCAATTTCGATTGATTGGAATGATGAGAATATTCATTCAAACATTCATAAAATAACTGAAATGATGTAAAATAAACGAAGCCCATCTCAACTGCAGCATGTCTCCATTTTTAGAGAAATTGCTCGTAATTACACCCACTTAAACTGGATGATGTTAGATCAATGTGATAAATGTAATTTTCTAAACTTAAATTAGGGTAATTGCGAGGCAAATGAACATATTTTTGTCGATAATTATCGTTTCTAGTGAATAAAAAAACAAAACACAGAAATAGAAAATAACCATCAAAATTTTTGGCAATTTTGACAAAGCTGCTGCTTATTTTCTCCCTACTTCACTCAAATAATCTCGAGATATTTTCGTCACACTTGACGCGATTAACCTCATAGAGATTTCAACACGTGACATCAACTGACATGCAGACAGATGAAAAGACACTCATTTCTTCACCACAATAACAAAAACTTCCAATTTTCCCGAGCAGATAGAATGCTAGTTATCAATTAAGTTAATTTGAAAAGTACCTTGGATGAAAAAAATCTGAAAGCACTCGAGGCAGAATTGCACATTCACCAAATTATACCACCACAATACCTCGAAACTGTACAATAACAGAGCAATGAGTTTTCTCATAAAAACTGAACGTAAAAGTAAGAAAATTGTATTTTCTATGAGACCAAAAAGGAAGGGAATAGAGCAATTTCAAAAAATGTAACCTCTCTTCACGCATCACGAAACCAATTAATTATCATGTACCATTATTGTTTAAATCCGACGTTTAATAGACAAATAATGCAAAAAACTGGAAAATCATAAAACGATGAATTATCCATGATTGAGCATGAGCCATTTACCTCTTCGAGAAAATTGCTTCCATCAATATTTATTATTAATATAAAAGTACTTTAACTAAAGAAAGTTTCTCCATCGAAGAGGCAATTGCCTCTAGAGTTGACCGGGGCTACATTATCGTAATGGATAGACAGGGGAGGTGGGAGTGAGGTAGAGGGGCTGGAGGTGAAACCATTTGAAGTGTATATAGTCAAGCCATAGTACGATATTGTGTTTCTAAGTGGCCATCAAGACCAAGACGTGCTTGCCACAGCTTTGTTCCACCTTGTTGTGTCACAGACGAGTAAATCTATTTGGATTCAGCTTTTGTTGTGATAAGCCTCCTATCGACGTTGTGATACTCAACAAACAATGTATACTACGCCAGAATGTGTAAACTTCATGCTATCGTTTAAATTGAATACTTTGTTTGTAGAATGTAGTACATGGATGTTCGATTCTTCGAGATTAAAAAATCCTATAAAGCAATGTCAATTTACGTTTGTGAATGATGGAAAATTAGGAAATGGGATCAGTGAAATGATACAAAATAGAATTGAATTTTTAATCTTTATATTCGAAGCACGAAAAGGAATATCTTCCGTCTGTGAAAGTGTCAGCTCTACTAACTAATTATTATTTTGTTGCTTATGTATCAAAGCCAGTGACTCACATTCTCTCTCTTCTCCAACGTATTTCGTTACTATAAACATCACTCTTCAATACTCTCGTTGTGTCTTTAATTTTCAGAGAATTCAAATTATTTCACATAATCAATTATAAAATGAATAAAACTCTAGATTGATTCTTGTATTCGGCTCCATGTGTGTGGAGAAAATTTTCGAGGAGAGACTTTTAGAAAATAAACGTTTGAAGAAAAGTGATTGACATGTGGCTCTGGACTGCGTCACATCAGTTATGGATGGAGTTTGGGTAAACTGCGTAGTTGACGCTACATTGCTTATCTATCACCAATAAACGACTGGGGAAATATTTTGGGGAACAAAGGCTCGTTGTCCTCACAAAGGACCAACGGAGCCAAAGGGATCTTTGAGGACAGTTCGATTGGAGCAATTGAAGAAGTAACATCTCTTACAATTATTGAAAGACATATACTAAGTTAGATTGAATTAGTTAATGTCTTAAAGTTCTGTTTAATTACCAAAGAAAATTATGTGCAAATAGTTACTAATTATATTGAATAGAATGATATAATATTTAACAGTGAAAAAAGAAGATTATAACAAAATTCTTGTTATTTTAAGTATCTATTAGTTTCTTTCTGGTATTATTCATGTTAATTTTCAGCGAGAATAAACTGAATAGAATTATTCATGAAAACTGCATTAATCGAGATCTTTCGAAAAAATTAATAAACTTGAAACGATATTATTCCATTTCTCAGATGAAATAATAGCACAAAAATAATTATAATTCTTCATCTCGGATATTTACTTTCATCAACTTTTAACAGCGTTGAAAAAACTGAACTCATTTTTCTCACAGCCCCTTTGATGTTTTAACTACCTTTCTCTGTAATGTAAATGATATTAAAACAATCAACATTCGTTTCCACGTTAAAATGTCTGAAAAAGTGCGACTCTATAGTTGAGTGCCCGGAGGAAGTATGAGAATGAAGCAGAGTGTTTGAAGTCCAGGCCTTATTCCCTGAAAGGAGGAAAAAAAAGTTACTTTTGGTGGCAACGTCGAGACAGGCGTAATAAACTACTCTCTGTAACAGGACATAAACGTAACGAAACGTGGCAGCGTGGCTTCCCCAAGGGCACCCAGGAACTGTGATGTAGACCGACACTCGCAAAAGTGAATGCGACACCAAACTCGTAAACATGACGATATTTGCTGATGCTCTTTCCTCTTTATCAAAGAGACGAAAAGTAGGACGAAAAAAGAGTACAGCCATTGACACTTCCGCTCATTTGATTCTGTGAAAATATCCCGCAATACTTTTACCATTCGCTCTCCTTACAAAGTCTATTTGAACATTAAAATTATTTCTCCTCCATTATAATTACCTTTAACTAATATTATTTCGTGGAAGTATTAATTTCAAATGTCTCAGAAGTGAAAATCCCATGAAATTAAACTGTAATATTAGAAAATTCTTTAATTAGCACGATCATGTAGAACATTTGAAATAAAGTAAAAAGAATGTGTTTCATAATCTTCATTCCTTTCATATACAGACACAATTTCGGTGTCTCTTATTATTTTCATTTTTTGCCCCTGTCCTTTCATACAGGACCATTTAGTACAGCAGTCGCAGCGGCGAAGAAAAACGGCACAGTGAGAATTAGTTTTGTGGTTTCGAGCAGGGATTCGAAACGCCTCACGACCCACCTTGGCTCTCTGCAATCACCGCACGCAGGAGGTTTATGCACACATTCTCCTCGTATATATTACGTATAGTGGAATTATTTAAATAATTCTGTTACATGGTCCTCGCCTTTTTCTCATTCTTGGCACGACGAGTATCAAGGGATATGAGTTCGTGAGATTCAGAAAAAAGGAGATGTCTTCCGTCTCATTCGGATGAATCGAGAAGAAGTGAATCAGTGACCGGATCAAGTTTCTCTGGATCATCTCAGTTTTTAGCTGGAAAAATATATTCTAGTGAATTCATCAAGCATGAGTAAGGCCATTTGGATGATCGCAGATCAGGGGCTTGGAGGATTTTCGAAAGACACTGGAAAATACGAAACTCCGCAGCTTGATAGCTTCATGCAGATTATGATAATTTGGTCTATTACAATCGGATCAAGATCTGATTAGTCTGATATCCATTAATGTTTCAGAAGAGAAACTTTCTCATTCAGTTCTGCGTTTTACGTCAGCACCAGAATAAACTAACTTCATCAATTGTTAATATCTTCGAGTTTCAACTGCCGCAGATTTGTCATTTGGAACGGATCATAAATAGCTCCGGAAGTGGTCAATAATGAAGCTTTTCATTTACGAAATTTTCATGAATATTCACAGGAAAACCTCTCGGTTTTCTCTAATGTTTAAACCGTTACCTTCATTTTATCCTCACTTTCATCGATGGAATGGACTGAGGACCAGTAAACCGATTGACAAAGCATCAATTTATTCTCTGACATTTATATCCTCTTTTTCCACTTAAACTGTACACTTTCATTACAATTAACACATTTAATTGGTCTAAAAAGCAAAAAACAGTGATGAAAAAAAATCAACCGAAAAAAAGGAGAAACCCCGGAAAATGAATAAAAAATAAAGCCCGAGTAGTGAGATACAGTTAATGGGTTTGGTTGAGGTGCGAGGGATGTTAGCGCGGTTGTGGTTTTCACAGAGTTTGAGAGAAGATAGAGACCGAGTTATGCGTTAACGAGGAGCATGTATAGGGAAGAGATACTGCCATTTTCAAGAGAGAGGGGTGAAACAAAACCCCGAGCACGGGTGTTCTATTCCCCTCAACTGACAGCTTAATTATGTGTCCAGCGGACACGCTGCTGCCAGAGTGTGGCCAGTCTCATACGATAGGGAAACGCAGAGAGGTCGTACATATTCTGAAAGTACGAAAGAGAGAAAGTGATATAAACCCAGAGGGCCCCAAGAGATTGTACTTCCTATAACCGTTACTACGTAAAAGAGGGCATGGAATTGCGCTTCTATGTATCAGGCCTCTCGTGTTAAACGAGTAAAGTCAGTGTGTACTCATCTCTATCAACGGTTGGATTATATCCCCCGCAAACGACGCCCTGTATATTTTGTTTACGCTTGATTGACTCACTACCCTCAAACACGAGACTCTTATTGACTTTCGCACATACATATAGAGTACCATTTAAAAGAGGGATACAAAGGCTTGTTGCTTCTTTATATATAGTGAGACTAGTGTGCGTTTACTCTTTTTTTCCTTCTTCTATTTTTAATTCTCAATATGAAAATTATCCACTGGTTGGAGTAAATCTTCTTCTACCTTTTTAATAAAGAAAATTCCTCCTTTCATTTTCTACCTGATGAAAGAGTCTATTTACATCGTTTTCATCTCCGTTGTATTAAAGCTGAAGATGAAATCACGAATTAATTAATTCCGTGGAAAACTACTTAGTGCTCTGTAAATTGAAGGAATTAGTTTCTTTGATGGTAATGAATAAATGTAATCGTTATTCTGCCGATTGGAGTTGAGCATGACTCTATTAACACAGTCATGAAGACAAGAGCTTGGAATATAACGGTGGGTAAAGAGGCAGATGGCTTCATAAGCCCAGTGTGTGTTTTACTGGAATGATGAGACAGAGGGATGGGAATTGGGTTTATCCTTTCTTCCCTCATTTTTCCTCCGCTCCGACTAACCAAGATGTCGCTCGCTCCACTGACTCCCTCGTGGTCTCTGTCGAGACGTTGCAGCCTCTTATCGTTGGCCACTGCTCAGGAAAAGGTAGGCCCCAAGAACGACCGACTCCCTTTGGCCACCACACCGAGACACTTTAACGCTGTTTGTACTATGGATAAAATAAATTTACGGTTCGTTTGGTACTGACGAGCCCTTCATTACACAGCTTTAGTGGAATATGGTGTATCACAGAGCTGCTCTGCATACTTTGAATATCAAGGTATAGATACAGTTATGGGGGATTCTTTTTTCTTGGTTTCTATTTCGTCTATGAATAGTGGTACGGAAGGGGAAAATCTTTTTTGCCCCGTGAAGCAGTACAGAAAATTTGTAGGAATTGTCAAAGACGCTTTGACGATAAAAGAGAATTTTTTTCGAGCTCTGTGCTTTCGAAAGGAGCTACTGCATTATCTCTTGTAGAAGTAATATAGATTCCGGATATAATAAAGATTTCTTTCGTTACAGAAGTATATAATCATTTGTGATTTATTGAGGATTATCAAAAATATTTTTGAAGTATAAACAAATGGAAGAAAATGAATGGAAAGAAATATACATTTTTCATGATTTTTAGATCTATTTCTTCGCTTTTATTTCTGGATAATTACTCTTTGAATGATTAATCGTGTCTCCATTTTAGTCGGTTACTCCTATGTAATTTTCAGTAGTCACATGATGGATGCATCAAAATTATTGGCTATCGAAACTCCGTTACATAGAGGATGTGCGTGAAGTTTGGCAGTATCACGGAGGATTTTGGAATTTCAAAGTCCACGAATATTAGGCAACTTTGATTGAGCGCAATTAAATTTAAAGCTTCACAGGTATTTGTCGGATTATTTCTAGCGTTCGATCAGAAAGCACTGCGTGAACTCGGATACGGTGCTCGCGATTGGTCGATTGATTTCTTTTATAAATCCATCAGTCCTCTTCACCATTATAACTTTATACTGCATGTGCCCCACATTCTCAATTCCATATTATTTTCCTTGGAAAAACAGATATGCTCGGAATATCCAGCTGTAATTCAGAAGTAAATGTTTCAAATGTTTATTTCACATTCAATCGCAGTTTTCGATTGCAAAGCAAATTACCTATTTCATGATCCCCAGTTCTTCATTGGAGTACAAGTTTCATATTCCATGTTGGTACTCGGAAGTAAGTGGAGTAGGAGCTTGACTGTTAATTGGGATTTTCCGACGTGATGTGGTTTTTAATTGCTCCATTATTATGAATTTGATCTGTGCTTGAAAAGGAAATCCCTGTAATTTTTTTTCTTCTGAAAAAAACTTTCAAATTCACATATTTCCACAGAAAGGAAAAACTCCATACAAAAGTTTTGCAAAAAAAAACCATTGAAAAATTTCCAATTCATCAATTTCTCCACGAATCCTCAATTACATTGCCGGCACACAATTCTCCAATCTAATAAAATCAAATATACTTTTTTAAGTAAACATGAAAAACTATTGGGGCCAGCGGAGGTCACCAACTTTCCTCTTTACTCGCCTGATCGAATTCGAATGACGGGAGCTATTTCATTGTACCCAATGAGGTCGACGAGTTCATGAAAAAGTTCACACAAAAAAGAGGAGAGCCGAGAGAGACGAAAAATTATACAAAAAAAAAAGCAAGCTTTTGGTAGGAAAAATAAAAAAAAAACAACTTGACAAAGTGAGATTATCCCCTTGCGCACACGTGCTAGTACCATATTTTTAAAGCCTCTTCTTCCCCCTTGCATACACTCATCTTTCGCAACCGGAAAACTTTTTGCACTCAATGAATATTACAAGGCTCCTCGTATTACCGAGTTTATATATTCTCTCGCTAATACCTACCTTTCATTTGAGATGAAACCAAAAATCTTCAACTTGTTTTTTTTTTTCAAATTGATACTGTGGAATATTATACCTCGACGAGGCACATAGAATCGAAATACAAAAATTAATCTAGAGTTTTATTTATTTTATAATTGATTATGTGAAGTGATTTGAACTCTCTGAAATTCAAAGTAAAAAAGCGAGTATTGAAGAGTGATGTTTATAGTAACGAAATACGTCGCCGGGAGCACGCAGAAAGGAGAGAGAGAATGTGAGTCACTTCGACACATAAAAAACTAAATAATAATGTGGAGAATATTTTCGAGGAGAGACTTTTAGAAATAAGTGTTTGGAGAAAAGTGATTGACATGTGGCTCTGGACTACGTCACATCCGTTATGGATGGAGTTGACGCTACGTTATTTATATATCACCAATAAACAACTGGGAAAATATTTCGGGGAACAAAGGCTCGTTGTCCTCACAAAGGACCAACGGAGCCGAAGGAATCTTTGAGAACAGTTCATTCGTAGCAATTGAAGAAGCAACATCTCTCACAATTATTGAAAGATATATTCGTGATCAATTAGTTAACGTTTCAAAGTTCTGTTTAATTACCAAAGAATATTGTGTGCACCTATATACACACATACCAACTCGTTATATATTTCTGTTTTTTTAATCCAACTCGACAGTAAAGATACAAGTGTAGAATGTTATTCTCCCACTTGTGTATAACGAAATAACTGTAGAAACGACGAATGCTTCGTTACCTTTGAGATGTCTACTTTGGTTATTTCACTGACTCTCGTGTACACGCCTGTACATGATGATACTATATAGATATAGAGATGTATGCAACTAGTGTTGAAATAAATTAAGGAAAGCATGATGAGACAGTCACATCGTGAACCAAAATACATCTGAGTAAAGAAACTCTGGAATATGCTTGAAAATTCTGGAAACAGCATTATTCACCCTCATTACTTTAGTATGAAGCCATTAAGCGAATTACCCATGATTAAGGATATTTTCAAGAGTATCAATCAAATTACGAGTCAAATTTAATTTATTCATGATTCATTACTGAATTTCCAATACAACATACTAATATATCACGAACGTTTTAAATGCGAACGGAAAATTTGGGGTCATTTCATAATCAAGAATTTCGATCTCCTGTCAGTTACAATTCCCCCGAGATATAAATAATTTCAACGTATTTATGCTTGGTGGAGAAGTTCAGTTTTGGAGTAATAATCGTACGTTATTGAGGCGCATTTACATGAAGTTTGGTAATTATTTTGACCTGAGCAATATCTATTCTCTTGTAAATGTTAGAATTACTCTTATTCTCTATGGAATGATGAAGAATAATGAGGTCATGCAATCGACGCTTCAACAACTTTATGTAAACATTTTAATTACGAAAATCCACTCTAAAATGTTGAAAACAAAAAATAATCCTCTTTTCCCTTTCTGTTTCAGGTAAGAAATGTCACAAGGAAAACATGAAACAACCAACACTAACAGTCTCATAAAATCTAATAAGTATTCCGTGAAAATTGAGATTGACAATAAATTTCATTAGAAACGACAGAGTTTCATCTCAAAAAACTTCAGGGATTCAGCAGTGGTTCGTTATCCAATTTCGACTGGTTCGCCAATTACTTGGCCAATTACACGTAAGAGAATGAGCCACTGAATACAAAAGAAAAGGTAAAAACGTAGTACTTAGAGGGCTTGGAGGTAGGAGGATGGGGTCAGCAAGATAGGAATAAGAGAGGTCAGACGTGAGAAGAAATTATGGTGCAAAGAGCGTTTCTTATATTTTATTTTAACTGAAAGGTAATGCGGTGACTTTAGGGCGTGGGACTTCATTCACTTACCATTATATGCTGGAGTGCTGTTGGATCGTGGAGTTGGCTAACCACAAAAAGCCAGACTACAAAACGCTCGTGCAGTTTGACATTACCCATCCTTTTGGCCGAGGCTACTAACGCCCCTGAGAAAGGAAGTAGTTAGGTTTTATAACTCTGCGCAATAATCGTTCCGACACTGGTCTATGACAAAAGATATCTGAGCCTCACGAGCTTTCTACGTGTCATCTTACGCCCACGTTCATTTATTCGTTTCTCTCCCCGAGTTTAAATTTTGGAACTCGCATGATTCTCCATTGCTTCTCCTTGGAGAAATATAACTCGTTTTCTACTCAGTGTCTTCCATCAAATCTCCTTTGATTATTCCAGCCTCTCAGATTGATCTATCATCATTTGAGGATGATCATCAGATGAGGAGGGCTCAAAGAGCACCAAACGAGTACTAGAAAACATTCTCATTTCATTCATCAGGAACTAACTACATCCAGGAGAAGGAAACGAAGATGCGAAATCTATGCGTATTTATTCATCTCTAATCTTCTAAAAATCGCGATGGAATCAGAGGTAACAGTTGATGGGATCAACAATAATCTGTGTATCTGTGTGACGTTGGACACAGATATATGGATTATTCCTGTCGGAGCTGACGGCTACGTGAGGAGCGCCAGATTCATTCGTCCCTGTGAGCACAAGACGTTCTCCGAATCTGACATGGTCACAGAGGTCATGCGACGCTTATAGATAAACGTCGCATTATTTATCGTCAGAAATGAAATGTGACATGCACAACACTTTTACTATTAATTGTGCCTCAATGCAACGATCCGCTCCACTACCACAGATCAACTAATTATTTGATCCAACTAAAATGAAACAATCCAAGTGGAAATTAGTTTGAACTGTTCTGATTACCGCTCCGAAATCGATAGCACTTTGATGATTAATTCGAGTTGGTGGTGTGGATATGCGCATGATCGACGTGATATCAGGATCGAAACAGACCACCTGAGCCCTTAATGATGTGGGTTTCTCGATTCTAAAGTTATAAACTCGTTCCAATGAAGTTGCAGTCAAGATGTGCGCATTCTCGGCGAATGATAAGCGATTTTTCATTCTTTCAAAATGTTTTTCCACAAACATGGCGGTTCCCACTGTTAATATTAACACATTATGTATATATAAGTCGGATACACGAGGTACTTGATAATATTGGTTGCATAAAAAAATACATAGTACCCGAAGGTATATTGCTTTCTAGCCTCACACGTTATGCTGTCGTTGGTGAAGGAAAAACTGCTTGCTAACCGTGTATATATGTATGCACGGAGGGAAATTAATTTTTCCCAAGATGGATGAGGGAAAGAGAGAGAGAAGGAGAAAAAGTATGTAATGACAAAGCAAGCCGAACAATGCCGACGAGATCAAAAGACTGCCCTACGGGTAACTGTAGGGATCTAGCCGGCGATAACTATAATTCAAACTTTTCTACGGTTCACGTGTGCCCGATGTTGAAAAAAAGGTCAAGGAAAAAATATAAAGTGGTTGTGAGATGATGTGTAAAAATGCCCTGTCGCTGAAAAGCATTTTAATGCATGAATCCCATTCGTTTGATGTGGTCCCGCAAAAAAAAAAGAGAATTCAGATGAAAATCTCTCTATCTCCCAGTGGGGAAGGAGGAAAAAAACGACCCTCCACAAATTTTATCATCAAAAATTCACGAGTCAAAATAATGAAATTCTTTCAAAATTCAGTATATTTCATACAGATGAAAATTTAATAGTCATGAAATTTTTTTTTAAAAATTAAAAACCCTATAAATACATGCGAATTAATTTGTTTTTAAATACATTTAATTTAATTAAAAAAAAAAAACACAAACTTTTCAACTTCATCTGATATACATATATACACAGCTATAGATCGAAACATCCGCAGTTCTCGATTCCAAACATTGGCAATTAATTCTGCCTGTGCACCATCAATGTATAGTATACTGTACACTATCAGTTCTGTGGGTGCTCGAGGGAGTCGTGTTTGTGACAGTCGAACAGTGCTGCTGGTTTTCGGTCAACCCCTCTCTCCCTCCGACCATTTTAACCTCATCCTCTCTTTTCCACATTCACTCCACGTCAACTACTACCACTATTCGAAAATCCCACACGAATTGTTCCAAAGCACGGAGCTAGTACAGTGGCGCATTCTCTACTCGCCGGAGTAAAGGAGCAAAAAAACAAGTCGCCCCCTCATTCCTGAATCACCCTAGCTTCTCGTGCTCCTTCGTCGTCATGGTGGTAGCGGCGGCCATTTGAAACGCCACCGTAGAGAATGCGAGTCTATCATAACAAATGACTGCAGTCGTCGAACGTGGACCAACCCATGGAAAATACCTATACCCACTTCTCCCTCTCTCCCTCTTTACTCCTTTCTCCCTCACTCGACTGAGTATTTTTGTCCCCAGGGTTTTTCAATGTACATAGCCTGGAACTTTTTTGCCCAGTGGGTTGAGTTAAAACAGAATTCATTGCCTGTTTTTTTCATCACTATCCACAGTTATTTCTCCCCCACTTCCTCTTTTCCCCCAAAAAAATAAAGGAAAAAAGACCCCAGGAAGACAAAATTACCTCCAAACACTTTTTCGGGAATGGCAGAGTTTCGACAATATCTATCTCATTAATTTCAGTTTTTATAAAAGCAGAGAAATGCTGAGGTCCTCAGTTGACCTCCGCTGAAAACCAACATCCTGTTTCAGAACATTGCTCTTTCTTTCTTCTCCTTCTCGTGGATCGTTTCGCTGGATAGTAAGAAATGGTAATGGCCCCAGTAAGACAGTCTCCGGTTCTCTCATACGGCCCCTTAATGGTCCATTTCGTCCAGCAATAGACGAAAAAGGAGGCGATAGGGGGAGCCACTCGCTTCTCAGTCGCAAGTAGTATTGTACCGCCTGCGGTCAGACCCCGAAACACGAGAATTTCGAGTGAATTCAGTTTTCCCAGTCACATATAAACTCAACCGACAAACTATTCCCTCATCGCTATCGCTGTCTCTCTCTCTGATTCTCACGTTTCTACGTACTTATGAAACAGTCTGGTGCCTAGGCGCAATTTCCAACAATCAGAAGACATTGGCAGAAGATACTGCTAAGAAATTTTCGTGGAAAATAATATAATTTCCTTTGGATTCGGAGAGCCAAAGACCTTACGGGTTTTGAAGAGTTACTTGAGACGGTACGAATGCCTCGAGTACTTATCTCCTCGTTGGTTAACTGTGCTATTGGGGTACATTCGAAGAGACAGATGAAAATGGTAATTGTCCCTCGCAAACATTTCACTTGGATCTTCTTTCTTTCTCCTTTATTTCAGTCGGTTTGTTAGCTTCTGCAAATTTCCTCATGTGTAAACAGAGGAGGTAGGGGGAGAGAGAGAGCGCAACAGCAGTGGAGTAGCACGATGAGTCCGGGCTGAATGAGGAGGACCTGCGATCTAGTCAGCAATCGATAACCAACGGAGGCAAGAGAACAAACAAACAACGTCTAGAGGAATGTTAGTTTCGGAGAAGGGGCGGAGCTAGTCGGTAAGTGAGACATGGGGACGAGTAATGCATCGGGTGTGAACGAAATAACCTACACATTCCAAGAACTAAGAGGACCTGTGGGGCAAAATGATCCAGGATTTTTGAGACATATTGGGGCATCTTCTCAACGTTTTTCAATCTCTTGATAAAGTCCTTCACTTTGAGAGAAATTCCTGCATTATTTTTGCTTGGGACTGGGATTTCCCGATACCTTTGAAATTCTATTGAGACATTTACTCATAAATTTTGAGCACCAATTGAGTTCTTCATCTCCCTCAAAGAATAACAGCTATAATTTTCCTGAAGAATTTCTTGTTTTCCTGAAAGATTTCTGGTGCGTCTTTTTCCACTTCGATTGCAGAACCTCCTGTATATACCCACACAAACTGATACAGCGTAATCTCCACTCTGGTTGGCTTCTCACCTCTGGCCTCAACCACGTATACCAACCCTTTCACCTGTTATTGCAAGAAACGTAGAAGATCGATAGCCGAACTGAGTGAGGGTAAGATACTCCGGGTACTTGAATGAAATGCCTTTTTATATCAGAGCCAAGAGGTCGAAGTAATTCGATTTTTTTTAGAAAACTAGTGTAGTCAATGTGAAAGCTTGTTTGGTGACACTACTAAATAAGTGGAATTTCTCTATATTTGATTCGTCTATTTGAGATCACTCTCTACATTCGACACACCCTTTTCTGCTCAGCATGAGACTTGACGTCACATATGTCTCATGTCCACCTGATTTTTTTTAATTGACGAGAGAATTCAGGTAAATATGAAGACTCATCTTCATCTCAAAATATCCAGACATAATCCATGCCTTATCTTTTCTCATCAACTATTATTTCTGTCGTGTGTTGATTCTGCAGGTAATTATCATTATTATTTCGACCATCATTATGTTTCGTATACAATACTTTCAATTCCTCTTCTTGTTTCTTCATTTACTGTGTACACAATATTGCCAAGACACAGTTGCCTAGTTAAAGTAGTTGGTTATGGGAATGTGATAAAACTTGAGAACAATCGCTGTGTGCTTTAACATAAAAAATGAAAATAAAAATAAAGATATTCACATAATACTCAAGAGGAAAATGCCAATGGGTTTTTGGATATATTGAAACACTTACTTTGGGTAGTGGGCTTCATACGGAATCTAAATATAGGATATATGGATAACGACAGTCTAAGCGAGGTACTCCATGAGCAAGAAGTGAAAAAAAGGAAGCCCAGAGCACCTTAAACTATCGTTTATACGGCGATCCCACCGGAAAGTTTACGCCCGCGAAAGTACATAATGGGTCTTCTATTTTTGGGCTTACGAAGTTCGTTGTATTTTATCGTATATTACAAAGGTGTCTATCAGGCGTTTGAGCTCCAGAGGCTTTGGGTTGAAGAGAAATCGATTATTATGATTTTTTCCCCTTTTTGAGGAGCTCGCAAGAACGATGTGCTCAATTATATCATGGGATATGAACACGAAGGCTTGAGTTTTGAATTTTTTGGAGTGAGTGTGAATTAAAAGTGTCTTCCAGGTGATCCCCGTCATGGAATCGATGGAATGATCATGATGGAGAACAAAAGCTGAAGATTAGAGAAAAGGATCATTTTGATAGAAATAAAAACATAGGTAATCGAGTCCTCAAGCATTCTGATTTGGTAATGCTGACTTTAGTCATGGAAAGTTAGCATCATCACCCCAAGTAGTAAATCAAACTATATGAAACTGCTATATTCCAAGGAGATTCACAAAGAACAGTCTAATACGTTTACTATGAAAACAATAGTAAAACTTCAACAACACCAATATAGTCATACTGACAATCGTAATTGCTGTGATCAATTATATCATAGGCTATGAACATTTTTTGGAATGAGTGTGAATGAAAAGTGTCTTTCAGGTGATCTCCATCATGAAATCAATGGAATGACCATCCAGATGAGAATAAAAGCTGCGACTCCTCAAGCATGTTGATTAGGTAATGCTGACTTTAGCCATGGAAACTATCTGGAACTGCTATATTCCAAGTACATTGACAAAGGACAATCTAATGCGTTTACTATGGCAAAAATAGTAAAACTTCAACAACACCAATATAGTCATACTGACAATCATAATTGCTGTAAGGACATGGCAGAAATCTTACCAGAGAATTTCGTGATATTGACACGAAAACACCAAAATCAATTTTAGTAATCACAAAAATGACCCCAACAATACTATTATTGTTCGGTCAACCACAATTGATCCCGACCAAAAGTTTCATAATCGAATTATATTTCCTCCACGTGTTCAATATATATTTTGCCCATAGGAATATTATAGTTTTGTTGAAAGGCATTTTGGAGAGGTCGAATGTAAATTCCGATGGGTTGGGGTTCTGTTTCGTCAATCAAGTGTGTACGGGTGTGTTAGTTCGATAGGTCATATTGGAGATACGCATGATTACAGGGATTCCATTGTTCTACTAACAGTGGCTGCATCAACTTCGGGTAGTAGAGATATTTTACGATTAAATTGAAATGCTATCTCACGTTAAAACCGTACACATTCACTTTTGCACAGTTGAATACTGGTATTGGGTTATTTATTTCGTGTTAATTCATCCTCGATGATGTCGACAGTTCTCGATTATATCGGGAGCATTGTGTTGATAATTATGGGTGAGGAATTGACTGTTATCTCAGTATATATTATCAGTAAATAGAATGTGTAAATGGCTTTCAATGAAAAGTTATTTGATTAGAAAATTGTATTTCACGTTTATCTTGATAAAAATCTGGTAAAATAAAATTAGTAGATAGAAACAAAGGAGGAAAATAAGTTGACAAATTAACCAACAACAAATGCTAAATATTTGTGAAAACTTTCGTCTGATTAACACTTTCTTACAAACTTTCCTCTAGAATCACAAATGATTTCAAAAACTTGGGAAATTCAACGAAATTCGCTTCATGAAACTTTAATCATCTGTTTATCATAAAATGAAAATTTTTCACCACAATTCTCAAGAAATGGTGGCAACTACCTGAAGACTAAATTTCACCACTTTTAACACTCTGTACCAACCAAAGATGAATCTTTATACCTTAGTATTCACTCAGAATGAAGTGCGCTTTACTCACGACTGATGTATTAATCGTTGGAGAATTATGCCAGAGAAAGTCTTTAGGTTCGAAGAGGTAAGATAGGCAATGTGCGCTGCTGTGCGCCAGGAAGTTGCCCCTAGACGGTGGATAAATTTTCCGAACAGGAGATTACCCCCAATAGCACTTCTCATTCGGTACTACTCCGTTATTACTGGCCAACTTCGGTTGAACCTGAATGAGTTTCTCTCTCCTATTCCTTTTTTTTCTTTTCTCATTCACATTCCCCAGAGCATGAATTCCGCTCTTTCATAATTTATTCATGCTCTTTCCCTTTTTAAATTCACATCTAGACGAGATTGAAGTTACCTATTACCTAAGGGATACGAGCAAATGTAGATTTATGTGATTGACAAGCTTAATAATCGAATGGAATACGTTTGGCACTCCATACCCGGGCAGCCATGTCTGTCCATTCATCCTTTAACACAGATCGTACATTGTTCGCTTCTTCGCATTCGACATTTCATCCCTCTATCACTCAACGGTTGTAGCGTCACTCCAGAGATCGATCCAATTAACTTTTCTCTGCCACTGGCAAGCTCATTTTTTTTTCCCCTCTTCACCTTCCTCTATTTTCTTTTTATCCTCACTTTTTGCCTTTTATTTTCCTGTGTTTTCCTCTTTTTTTATCATTCCGCCACTGTCTACTTTTCATTTGACGTTCATTCGGTTGTACGCTTCGACACTTCACACCCTCGAGATAACCAGCATTGGTTTTAGGTATAGAAAAGAGTTGAGCAAAGTGTGAAAAAGTGAGTTAAAGTGAGAAAGAGCAGGAGGGTTGAGGAGGAGAGAGAGAGAGAAAAAAAGAGGCTGGATGCTGCAAAACAATTACGATGGCAACGGCATATCGGTTATCAGCCCTTACACTTTAACTCTCACTTCTCGCTCGATTAGGTTAATCACCCGAGCCAACGTTGCGCACCAATTATTTCTACGCGTCACGCCAATACGGTTCCGCGGTGCGCCCAAGTATATTACTCCTTTTTTTTTTCAATTTCTCTCTTCCTCTCACTCTTTATCTCACACGGTGCTTCTCCTTTCCACTTCCAATCGATTAACAAGAGTAAAAATAAAACTGAATGAGGGAGACAGAAGAAAAGAGAGAAAAAAAACGATGATTTTATTCTCAAGACTAATTCAAGTGCCTTCGAAAATTTTCACAAGAGTAGAGAAAATTGTACGGTGCAGTGAATTACGTTGGCATATAGTTGGAAGGATACTCAAGATGACGTCGTTGGATGCTCTTTTGGCGGAGGTGACGATGCCCTGAATACGTCCCGTTGAGTTCGCAAGTACCGGCTCGAAATGGAGAGAGACTCACACCCTTACACGGAAAATGAGTGAATGAGGGGAGAAGTTCATATGTATGTGTGTTGGGCGATGAGTTGAGTTGTGGAGGAGGGAGTGAAATGACGGCCCAGTCTGTGTACATGTAGCGAGTGTACGAGTGAAGAGCGAAAAGGGAGAAGAGCCCCTAATTGTAACAAACAACCGCTTTTATCCATGACGCGGGTCTACTTCTCCTCTCCTGGTGTTTCTCGTCCTCTCACGTTTGTAGGACCAAGTGTGCAGTTACCTAAGGACTTGGCTAGATGCAATAGTTGTGTATGTGTCTGTCTGTTGGACGATGGAGAAGAAAAGGGCGAAGGAAAGAGCAGTGTGGCTCTTGGAACTGAGTTCTCTGTCTCGGTTTTCCACGTTTCAGTGGAGAACGCTTGCCCCATGGCATCGTTTGGCAGTCCTTTCGTTTTCGTAATGTCAAATATTTTTTTTTTACCTCTGTTTTCAGCGCTTACTGATTTTTTTCATTCTCCTAGTCTGAAGGCACGAGGAAAATACTTGACCCTATAGAAACGACGATTGTGTAGGAAGTATTAGATCGATGAAATATTCAAGCACGTGATCCCTTACGTTGACGCTCTCTTCCTTATTTCGGTGTTTTTTGATACACCATGAATATACTTTCGTCTTCCAAACTCACCCCATTCCTCTCGGATATTCTACTGGATAAACACTGCCAGGATTTCATCTCCAAGACACCTGTGTATTCGTGACTCCATTCGATTGAACTATCCTATACGTTATACTTTATTTCTTATTTCAAAGAACGAAATACAGCACACAGCTGTATGAAGAGAAGTGGCATCTTGGCTTTGCTTTATTTCCAGTTACCTTTGGCTTCTTGCAATCCCTCTTTCTCTCATATTTTCTGAAGCTCAGATTGCCTTGGTACCGTTGTGTACGACACAACGGCACGCGCAAAGGTAATACGAGACGCTGTCTCTCACGAACCTCTTCACTTCACTTTCCATCTACTTTTTCAGTTTCCATCCTTTCCCCCCCACCATCTCCAAACGATTGCGCAGCGTCTTCAAGAATCCCTGGGTCCTGGAGCACAGACTTTGATTCAACTTTCATTTACTTTGTCAACCCTCCGGACGGGAAATATAATTATAACCGTTACAGGAGAGGACGAGGGGAGGGAATGAAAAAGAGAGGAGAGTGGTACGAGAAAAAGACGAGTGGACGCTTTCGTGTACTGGGGGATATGCGGTCGCTAGCCTCTCGACGCTTTTTCATATAATTTTTCTCTCATACTCTTTACTCTCAATGTATCTTTTCCCTTTCTTTTAATTCTTCATTCGAGAGTGGAGACTGAAAGTAGCAAGAGTCCTTTCGATCCACTTTTTATTCTCATTCTTTTCTATTTTGTGGCACATTAAACGACGCTAATACAAAGTGGGTACTTCAAAATTTTTTTTCATTCAATTCTCGTTGCAAGAATTATTCGAATAAAATTCGTTAAGTCATGATAGATAGGAGGAACATTTTATTTTATAATGCAATAAAAAGTCTTGTATTTTTTTCCATTTTATTGGTTCTTCTGCCTTTTACTTTGTATAAGACACATTCAAATAATTTCCCAAGTGAATTTTCTTTCCCATTCGTCGAAACGAAAAACTACCTACGCCACTCATTTCCTATCGTACTCTCTTCTTTCGATGCTTTTACGCCATTTCTTTCTGCCTTTTTTTTACCTTTTTTCTTTCTCTCCACTCTTGCACCATATAACCATTTGGTTAGGTCGTATTGAAAACTTTTTTCAAAGTCACCTCTAACCGTACAGCGATGCTTATTTATTGTCAAAGCTCTCTCCAATGCACTCCGCAAACGTGTATTCTCTCTTCTGCTGAATTTGTTCACTCACAATAACGAAAAAAAAAAGAAGGAAAAACTTGAGAGTGAAGAAGAATAAAATAATAAAAATATAAAAAAATAAAAATAAAAAAGAGGAAAAGAACGAGGAAAGCCCTCTTGGAAAACTTTTGCCTATGTACTCTCAAAAGCACAAAATCCTCGTATAATCCCGAAATTTCTCAGCTTCTCCTGCATGTAGAGAAACAGAATGGAATTAACACAATCTCAGAGTAAAAAATGTCCATCCAACTCTAGATCTTCATGCAGCACAATACAGTAATTGAAATCGTTGATTTTTCCAACCGGAAAATCTTTACTAAATGTAAAAATTAAAGATAGAGTAGAATTCATAAAGCTCCTCTTATCATTTTCTCCTCCAGCATTTTTATTCACTTGACTGGATTAAAAATCCCCGTATATTATGTGAAGTGACGTAGTTTTTTTCACGTACACAATGGAAGACAAAGAGACGTCAGTTATAGAGGTAGTATAGATAGAGGAGGAAAAGATAGTAGACTAGTAGTAAGAAGATGGCATTGGTGTTGGGAGTATGGCTTTAGGGGGTAGGATAGAAGTTATAGAGTGAAAACGAGGGACAATGGTTTGACATATCGCCCTGTCATCACCACAGCGTCGACCGGTCCCATCTCTGAGAGCAATCGTCTTTCTCTCTGTGCTTACCTCGACAGCCGAATGAGCCTGTGGAGAGGGGGAATGAGGGCGAGGTGGTGGGAGACTGAGAAGAGGAGACTAACTCTGTCCACACCTTATCCACCACTTGCTCCCCGGAGAATTCGTGGAGCTCGTAAAAAAAACCGACATGTCATCGTTCCAAGTCCTTTTCTCTTTGCAAATGTATGTGTTGACGGTGCGCTGAAAGAAAACGAAAATAAAATGTCTGTGTACCTCTGGATTAGACGGCATCGACAATCATCGCCGTCTTTGTGTGTGAGTGGGCGCACTCGGAGACTCGTTCGATTTGCAAATGGAGCTCAACATTTGAAATAGTCTGACCTTAATTGTGTAACAAGAGGGAGATTCTAGAGAGAAAGAAATGAGAAGAAAAAGAAAAAGGGTTTTACTACTGTACTATGGGTATAACCCTTTTTTGCACGTACCTCGAGTGCCATTGAGACAATTGCTCAGTCTCAATTTGCGAATTTTCCCAAATTGCTAGGATTTTCATTCGCTTTCATTTTTTTTTATGCACTTTTTTTTTATGTCCCTTTTTTTGCGGTTTTTTTTCCTACTAAAAGAGTTTGGAATGAAAGGGGGGGGAAAAAAAAAAAGAAGATAACAATTTTATTTTCATACCAAGTGCAACAATAGCTGTGTATCATCATTGAAATATCAATTTACCCTTTAACCACAAACCCGTCACGAAATGCAAGTCGTTCACATTTATGCATTCTACCTAGCACGATTTCCAATAATTTTTTTCCATCATTTTTTTGTTCCCCCCATTCTTTTTTTGAACATCATCCATATCGATACATGGAAGCTTTATACACTACCTATAAAATTTTACGTTTCCGTGGTATTCAATTTTCATATCTCTTGTATTTTTTTCCCAATCTTTTTTTTTCCTGCATTTTTTCCCAGTTTTTATGAATACTGCTGCAACAATAGCTTTCGAGGTTGCAGGAGCCATGTGAAGTGTAATCCAATTGAAGAGTGGAGGAGAAAGCTTCAGAGTATAAAATTAAACAATAATTTTACAAGTTTTGAAATTCAGATTTTTCACGGATATTATTGATTCCTTCAAGATTGATTGAAAACTGAGTTTGTTAGAATAATAACTCAATTCCGTTTAAATTCTATCCCACTCTCCCAACAACTCCAATTCTGAAAGCCAGTTTTCACTGCATAATGTAGCAAGTGATCATGCTCTACTATGATCAGACACTCTTCTCCCTGAGAATAGATTTCTCACAATCAGTAGATTGAATGAAAGTTTTGGGTTAGAATGAACTAGTGGTTCCATTACACCACACATCCGTTCTGCCCCTTCCACCCAAGAAATCCCAAAAAATAAACCAACCAAATCTCTTCTAAATTACCTATTCCACAATTCTAATACCCGAAATGTGCGCCCGTTCCCATGGATTAATAATTGGACATGCTCCCATTACCATCACACAATAAATGAATTCATAAGCCCATAAAATCGATCACAAACTATCACTCCACCCCCACAAATCCCCATAATTATATCCCCAATGATACATAAACATTTCCCATGATCCTAAAAAATGAAAATTCAAATAATCATCGAGCCAGGAAGTAATAAAATCCATGTAATTATCGAAAGTGGTATTCTGCAGTACATACAGAGAAGTAAATTGCATGCAACACTGAGTTCAGCTCAGAGATCGGCAGGTAATGGTAATTGGAGGGAACCGTTTCGTGGATAGGTCAACTAGGGTGTGTCTCTCCCTTTCCCTGTACACCTCAGTCACTATCTCTATATATAGTACCCTAGACTATTACACATGGTGGGGTTAAATGTATCGTGTATGGTGGAAGGAGTCGTCAGCTCGATTGGAACTGCAACGACGTTGTTCAGTGAGGGTATAATTAACATTATGAATTTACCGCTGGTCGACGAGTTTGGATACGTCTCGGGTTCGGGTAAACATCCGTTTCGGAAATGGTTTAGCCGTTGGCTCTGAACCCTCTCTCTCTCCCTCTGTAGCTTCGGGGAAACCGAGAATGATCGAATGAGAGGGAGGCAAGGAAAATGGAACAATATGAGCTTTACCAGGCAAGGACAGATAATTGAAATTATTGGACTGGGGATTCAGGGATTCTATGGTAACGTGTAAATTAACGGCAATATTATAACTCCGATGATATTCGTGCTGATTCACAAATGTAATGCGATACACGCATCACGCAAATTAAAATATATGAATGTTCATTTGTGTTTACTGGGGGCTAGTTAATATTGACGAATTGTGGATCATAAATGGAGGCAGAATTAATTGCTTACTAATAGTAGATCAGTGGCTATTTACCTAGATTACCAATTTAATTAATGAAATATTTATACTATTGGGTTGGTTAATTTTGAGTTTATTCGGCGATTGTAAATTACTTCCAGTTGAGAAAAAATCAGTTGACGTTCATATTTAATGAAGAATTTATGGAGTTTGCTGATACCAAATTAGCTGAATTAATTGGTGATGAATTGGAAGGTGGGTATTTCTGGTGGAGGAATATTTTTATCGTTTAGTCGATATTCGGTGAATGATTTAAAGAAGCTCTTAAAATCAGAGCAATTTTCAATATTATTTAATGATGTAGCTCCGCATGAAAACAGATTTAGTTTGAAAATAAAGTGATAAATATCTTCACTGACTGAACGAGAGAAATCAGAATAGAATAATAAATTAAGCTCCAAAACCATCGATCCCAGTGTCTCGAAACTTAGTTGATGCACTTCGACACTAGATGGTGTTTGCATGAATATAAACACAGATGGTATGTACGAAAATACTGAGTATTGGTGGAAAAAACTTTGGAGTCTCCGTAGAAAGCCACCATAGTCTCCCCAAAGGGATATCGATATAATCTTCGAGCGTCACGTAACCCTCTCCATGAAGCAGAATTTATCCCTCTTCTCTGCAACACGTAGACCTCTGAAACACTCCCCCCTCCCTTCGTCCCCTCGCAATATACAAACCCAAACTCTACTGGTGAATCGAAGTTTGGCCAAGTTGCCAGAGAGTTGCATCGTATCTCTTTCTCACTTCCTCTCACATTTTATACAATCTATATAGATGAGCAGTATCTCTAGATATCGTGAAGAATAACTGTTCGATCGATAGTTATATATTTTTTTGTTCCCTTTATCTTTAAAGCCATATCGAATGGTAGACTTGTGTATAACTGTATTTGTTGGGAGAAAACTCAGAGATCCCTTGCACGATCAATTGAATTATTTGTGCAATGCCGAAGTTTTACCTGTGCTGGGAAAAAACTCGAAGTGAGTTGACCAGAGCATGCTTTTTACTTCGTCACTAGATTCTATTGGGAATATGGGTGATGTCTTCTCTGGTTTATTGCGAATATTTATGCTCCTTTTCTCCAGGAATCAAATAATTTGTTGATTATGTTTTCTTTTTTCATTAAAATTCAATTTCGATGGATCAGAACTGAGAGAGTTTCGACTTTTTACCAATAAAATTGGTAAAACGCTTCCAAATTGAATTTTCCTTATATCTAATCGAATTGTTATTCATCTGTAATTCTTAGAGTTTGTTGGACTCCTTGGAATCAATCTTTTAACCTAAACTCGAAAGTAATTGGTCCAATAGTTCCAGAGATATCAACTTTTTCCATGAAATCCTTCCTCCCGAATATCTCAAAAACTACTGACTCGATTTCGCCCAACTTCAACATCAAACTTTGCTTCACGAGATATATAAACTGAGAAAGTTTGAAGTCTGTGCCTCAAAATCACTAAAATTGAAATAATCTCGAATTCACAATACTTCAATTCGGAATTAAGAACCGAAAAAACTCGTTATTTTCAATGCCAGACATGTTTGTTTGACTACGTTTGTGTAAACACAAGAAGACGAAGGAGAAAAGTAGAATTGTTGTCGTAATATTGGGGTCAGAGGTGATTGCGGTGTATTGATGAAAATGAAGCAGTTTATGAGTATTCTTAACACGCATTTTTCTGTACGTGCAATTCAAGTGATGAGTCATCACCAGAGAGCACTAGAAACGCCCTTCCCCATTTTCCTTTATCAATAGCCCCTTCGACCTATGTTTAACACCTAACCTATGACACGCAATGTCAAAGCGTCACACTCATACACATGCAGACACATAAATCTATTTGTATTTTTATCACTTCCTGCATGTGCCACAGTTTTTGCCTTCCTCTTTTCTCTCTCCGTCACAGAGGCACGCAAGCGATTCTATTCTCTATGAAAAATTCTTTTCCACAAGCAATGAGAGCTAGGGCACTCTTCAAAGAGAAAAATGAAAAAAATGAAAGGAACACATCGCACCCAGTGGAGCATCAATATCTGCTTTGTTGGATTATACGAGAATACGTATGTATTGCAGAAGACATGCGTGCTTTGATTCATGAAAAAAAAATCGCATTCTTTTCTATAAAAAAAACGTATTCATACGTTTTGTTTTCGTTGTAAGTAGGTTTTTTATTTTAGTGTCTGAGGGTGTGAAAAATTCCCTATTGATATGAACTTTGGAGACAATTTTTGCTTTTTCTTCTTTCCTCATTTTTTTTCTCATCATTTGGCATTGAGAAACTATCTAAAAATATATAAATTATCAATTAGTGTTAATATTGAAATCAGAGTGGAATAATTCTCAACTACGTCAGACAATTGAGAAAATATCGTGTACTTTATTACATGAATATGTCTTGCACGAGTGGATTCAGAAGAGAATGTCAATTGTAACTGTTTTTGTAGAGAATTTTATGGACGATAAAAAAGATGGGATAAATCCTCGTGAATAAAATAGTTTCCGAGATATTTGTAGAATAATTAAAGAGTGAAGTAGAATAATAAAATGACTGGAAAAATTTATATTCCCTTCTTTCGTAAATATCTGCAAGAAGAATGAAAAGAAAAAATCTTCCAAAACAATTGTACAAAACTGCTCTTAGAACCGCAGAAAAACTCGCAAAAACTCATTTTATAAAAAAAAATTCTTCCCCCTTAAAACATTAATAATTGAATTCTACAGTGCATTTGACGATGGCCTATCTCAATAGCCCATGAAGTGCACGTGCTAACCTGACAATATTTATATTTAATGTGCATTTGCAAAAGTTACATGCCTGTGGCGTGCTGGGTAAATTCCCAGAATAGTAGCGATACAAATGCGATTTATCCGTGAGTTCGGGATAGAGGAAAAATTGGCATAACAATTTGGTTCAATGAAACAATGTAAATACGCGAGTAAACGAAGCCAGAAATCCAAACAGGACAACGCAAACATTTAACAAATAAAATTACCATGTATATGAGCATTCAAGTCTTATTGAGCTCGCATTACTGTACATGATCCGATTGCAGATATTCTGAATTATTATTATTGGCATTGATATTAATAATCAGCATTTTACGGATAGAATAAAATAATAAAATTAGTATTTGATGTGATTTATTCTTCTCCCGTCTTTTCCACTCATTCCACCATTTATTTATTGAGAAATAGAATATTTACTCTGGTCGCAGTTGCAAGGAGAATATCAATATGTCGATAGGTCTTACGGCTATTGGTTGGTGCTATCGTGAGGAAAATATTGTGATGGAACAAGTGGACGATCGATCGTTCATAGCTGAATTGAATAACTTGGAAAAATAACGCATCAGAGGTAGCGCGCAACTACGACAGAATAATAAAAATATCCATGGGGAATTTAAAATAAGGAATCATACACTTTTGTTCCTCTGTTTTCCTCATTTTTATCGTCTGATACAATGTATTTTCTTTAAAATTCCATATTATGGTATATGAATTATCTTTATTTGATGATGATACTTGTTGGAGGATTCTCATGTTTTTTTTTATTTTCGTTTCACCGACGATTCATTCCACTCAATTTTCTGGAAATCCTTTCTCAAGTGAAACAAGAATGAAGATAAATGCGGAGTAGGTTAAGAAAAGTCTGGCATTGAAGTGCACTAGCTGCGGTTCTGTCATTACTTTAGGCAACCCATCTCACCGCAGTGGCACGAGTCTTGCAATTTTCTCGTAGCTTCGGCAATTCATGAGCTTGCGGCTGGAAAAACTGGACGTTAAAGAAGTGAAAAAGAAGAATGGAAAGTGAGGGGATAAACGAAGAGAAAAAAGAATGAATAGAGGGACCCTTTCGCTTGGTCACGTCGCTGCAAAACGCCCCGGAGAAAGCTCATTCGCAGCCAGAGAGATTCAACGAGTTCTTGCTTTACTAAGAGTGCACGAGTTGGTGGGGAGACTGTAGAGAGAAGTTGATATCACATTAAAAATAGAGAGGCGTTAAAGAGGAGAAAAAAGAATAAAGGAGAGAGGGCAATGGTTCAAAAGCAGGGCAAATCATCTTCTTTTTTTCTTCCAAATGAAGAGTGGAGGTAAAAAAGAATGAAAAAAAAGTGAACAAAGTACAGTTTGAAACTGAGCGATTGGGAACGACGGTTAGAATTGAGAACGACAAATCCCGCTCCAGGACAAAAGTCGAACAATGAAAGGAATCTCTGGAAACTTTTTTTTTTTTTTCAAAGCATTGCTTCCCCTTTTTTTGTTATTTTCCTCTCTCACTGTCTCGCTGCAAGCATGTTCCGTAAAGGCATCCTTTCGCCTCTCTTTTTATCTTCTGCACTCTCTCTTTATTTTTCTTCTTCTTACCCCCACCATCGCCACCAATATTGCGAAAGCTCCTGTCTCTTACTACCATCTACTTTTCTTTTGCACAGCTCCCCATTTCCCAGTTTATCCGGTACGGAAGACTGCTACTCCGGATTCGGAACTAGTCCGTAAGATCGTGGCTCCCCGGAGACCGATGGGCTTCTCGATAATTGACTCTGTCTTCGGCTACCGGACTTGGCTATTCCTGAAGCATCCAATTTATCTCTGCTACGTGCTATGCCAAAGTATTTTATTTGCTTTTCGTTCTACAAAACACACACTCGTCATTGTTTATTATATTATTTTTTTATTCTCATTTTTTTTTTGCTGGAGGCCAATAAAACAAATTGAATTCAATGAAAAATGGAAATTTTATAATCACATACATTGAGTAATATTCAATATTCATAATTGTTCCTTTCAATGTTAAATTAACAATTTGACACAGTTATGGTATAATCATCGCAAATAACCTCGACTGCACCAGATGAAGAGAGAAAGAGAATTAAAAAATGGAGCAGTATATATATGAAGGTTAATATGTGTATATAAAGATATATAGTTGAGGCGCGGGAAACTGCGTGGCAATAAATATCGATAATCGATATTCCAACACACCCTATTGGTCCTTGCTGCTGCCGCAGCTAAAGAGAAAACTCACTTTTCTCCTCTCTTTATATGCACGTGTGTCGGAGCTTTCAGCCTCAATTGAAATAAGTTTTTGCATTGGAAATTCAACAAAAAAAGTTTCATGTATTCGATTGATTTTTAAGATTAACACATTTCATTTTGACTTCATCGTTTCCAGTTATTTTATGAGAATTTTATTGCAACGATAGTTCACGTGAATTTCAATGAGAAAATTATTCACTCAACCGTGCTCATAATTAATTACCTCAATGCTGGTAATTAATGTAATTAAGGTGCTTTCTTATTGCAGTGAGAGAGAGTGAAAAAATGAGCAGGTCTTTTGGTAAATTCAATATTCACTTCTTATCCAATTTCCCCATCTTCACAGGCACTCTAATGTTTCTTTCCAATTTCTCTCCTTTTGCCTCGCTCCACTCAATTCTGATGTTGACGGAGAATCCAGTTACAAATTATAGCACACGATCGTTTCCACCTCTTTTGCCCCTCATCCACCCTTCCTCTCTCCCAGTGGAAGTATTTTTCTTTCGTTAGTTTCTCTAATATACGCCTCTTTCCTGATGAGGATAAGTAAAAGGAAAGGTTGAATTACAGCTAGAGCCAGTTAGTTGGCTCTTCACTAATGGCTGTTAACACAGTACCCTTGTCCATACTGTCAGGCTCTATGATGTTCTTTCATCTGAGAATTTAGCCCGGTATCCTTGAGATTATTTGTATTATCTCCTCACTTCTCGTTGTGAGGAAAATAATAAGATAGATTGTTCTGAGTATCTGTCAATAATAAAATAAAGATTTTCTCAGTGGATTTTTTGATGTTGGGGTGATAACCACTGAATAATGATGGTTGGATCATGCGTGCAATTAATTGAAATGGAGTAGAAATATAATTGCATGTCCAGCATCTCATTTTGGATGTCAGGATTTTCCTTTATTTCTAGGAATAAATCCTTTGGATGAGAGACAGTAATGAGAAACTGTAATGGAGACGCTATTAAACTTCAGATTGTCGTCAAGGCAGTTGCTATTGCTCCTGATTTTTTCCTCATTTCGGAGTAAATGAGCTATTTTTAATGCCAACGCATTATGTGCAGAGACTCTGTTATTATTATACAAGTCCAAAAAAGTGATAAAAAATTCATTATTTCGAATTAATCATCCAATTTTAATGTTTCAATTATCATCAATTCTGCGGAAATTGAAATCATCGTAATTTCCTGAATTTCACAATTTTATTGTAAATTAAAAGAGACCTGGAAAATTACATGAAATTCAGAAATTGTTCAAATTAACTGATGAGTAAAATGGGAGAAAATATAATGAGCATAATTATTCATCTAATGGCGAGATAAATAATTTACCGAATTCTATAAATAACGATTTTTCATGAATAATGAAATTACGAACTTTGATAAGGACTTTTATCATGAAAATTACAGATTTTTCTTTAATTTCTGTAAAATACATGAGTTATCTTAGTTGTTGGACAGTGACGTAACTTTGGAATAAGAAGAAACTCTTTTTTTCAAATTCTTCTCCTCGAGTCTCCTGCAATTGTCACGATATTTGTCTCCTTCAGTTGTCCTTGGATAGATGGCTTTGTTCTTCGTGAAAAAAAGTTTTTAATTCTCTTTTCTACAGTTTGTGAGTTTTAAATCAGCTCTGAATAATATTATACTCGTGCAATAAGACTAATAGTCTTTGTATTTTTTAAATTCAAGTACGAATGAAGAACATTAAAATGATATAATTAATGATAATACAGAATTTTCCATTTAAATTCCTCTCAATTAACTCAAATAATTTAAAATGAATTGAAATATTGCATAACTCTTGAATTTCTCTATCAGAATAATGTTTTTCATCATTCTATGATTAATGCGAGGATAAAACATTTGTTATTTTTATCATTCCTGTGTTGTGAATGAATAGAAAGATGTATGGGTGTGATATATTTACTTAATACACGCTCGAAGCGACAGGAAAATTTAAATTAAATTTATTCAGTGAAAACATCGGGTTCGCAACGTTGTACAGTAGCTTGGGTTGATTTTAATGCTACCATGTGAAATACAAATGAAAAAAAATGTGGTGAAAGAGGAAAAGAAAGTAGCAAATAAATAGTGTACGGTTACGTGAAACTGCATTAAAGAGCGACGGAAAACATGTATAAGGACTGTTACGTTATTCTGGGAGGATAAAATGTATATTATTCTCTCATGTTTATGCTGGAATTTACTTTTCAATCATTGTATTATGCGGAGTGAGACTGACATCCTTGTTACGAATTTGATGGGAATAGAAAAGAGAAAATGCAGATCACGAAGGGAGTGAAATTTTCATTTTATAGAAAATAACACAAATGAAGGAACCAACTTTACACTTGTTTAAAAAAGTTTTCCATAAAATCTCCCTCGATCCTCCAGCATCTCAGATTGATCTGCCATCATCATCAGATGAGGAAGGCTTCAAAAGCATCAAACGAGCACTAGAAAACATTCTTGGTGAATATTAAAGCACATGGAGGCGAAATACAAAAATTAATCTAGAGTTTTATTGATTTTATAATTGATTATGTGAAGTGATTTGAACTCTCTGAAAAGTTCAAAGAGAGTATCGAAGAGTGATGTTTATAGTAACGAATGAGAGAGAGAATGTGAGTCACTGGCATCGACACATAAGAAACAAAATAATAATTAGTTAGTAGAGCTGAGACTTTCATAGAAGAAAGATATTCCTTTTCGTGCTTCGAACATGAAGATTTAAAATTTAATTCAGTATTGTATCATTTCATTGATCCCATTTCCTAATTTTTCAACAATCCTCATTTCTGAATAAATTTGGAGAATCAAACGAGCCTAATTGTGCTCATACACACGATAAAAAAGAAAAGTGTCCTTCATGATACCGAATTCCTTTCTTAACCCGTTTCTTTTCATCCATTAAAATTTTCTCATCACCAGAACTCTTTCCTCTCTCATCCAGTTAAATTCAGAGTACCATGAATCAATAATTCACATTATAAGAGTGCTTATTAAAATAGACTTTTATCCAAAATTTACGATGGAATTAATATGCACTGGGTTTTATGCATAATATAAAACTCTTTCAGCTACACTAAAAAATAATAAAAGGCTCAAGAAGCATTTAAATTCTTTTTCATTGCGGAATTATTCATCAAAGAGTACAGAACTATCTATATCAACTAAAGTATCTCTTCAGCTACTTCTCCTCGCTTCATTGGAATCCATTATTCAAACTAATATTTGAGTAATGAGACGCCATCAGTTGAAACAAATTCTCCAAATTCTTTATGAATATACAAATACTTTTGCGGAGATAAAAACCAACCGCATTTTCATCTTTACTTCGATTCTCTCTCACTACTTCATTTAGTCCACTCTGAATGCATTATCTTTTATAGGTTAATTCCTATGAGAATAAATATTTCTCTCGAATGGTTTGTAAACTCAACTAAAATTTTACGAAAAGGATTTTGCATGGCGATGGATGGAAGAGAGGATTCGAGGGTAAAAGTGGAATAGAGATGATAAGTAAAGCGAGAGATGAGTTCGGCTCTCGCATTTCGAATGAGGAAGCCTGGATGTTGGATATCGCGTGTTTACTCTCGTCTTCCGATAAGTTGAGTTGAAAGCTACTGGCCTCCTTCTTTATCCCCCTCGGTTCTCCCCTTAGCCCCAGGGATAGTGGACACTTCACTTAGGAAAAAGAGGTAAGGGGCTCCCACTGTGTACTCTACGGGGAGGAGAGTGCTTTGACACAAATGATGGCAATGTAGATGAAACTCTGTATGTGTGTAGTTCTATCGTTTTTGCATGAGATTAAGAACGAATGGAAATTCGATTGGAGTGGTTGGAGCATTGTTTTAAACGATGCTATTGAGCCCTGTGGAAACATGGAACTCGTGTAATTGATGGGGAATTATTGATTAATTTGATTAACATGTGGGAGAAGTGGTGCGAGTGTTTTGGAGATGAAGGACAATATTTTGAGATATAAGGAGCATGAGTGGCCCTTCGTGAACTCGAAGGAACGCCGGAATAATGAGAAAACGCTATTTCAATAAGTTATCGACACTAATGTAAATTTCAAATTCGAGGGAATTCCTTATCCTCCTTATATAAAAAGCAGAGGAATAACGGTTCACTTCAGAGTGAGGACATTTTATTCTCATTCCTATTGGCTGAATTTAAATTGTCGCGCTCATTTACAACTCACTTCAAGATGTATTCTTCCAATGAGTCTCATTGGAAGTCAATAATTGAAACATTTTTCAAAACACGCGCGGTCGTTCTCGTCCTTATATAAAAATGAAAACATATCGGCTCACTCCAGAGCTGTCCCACGTTTATTCTCAATTCTATTGGCTGAATTTAAATTGTCGCGCTTGATCGTTGCGCTCATTTACGACTCACTTCAAGATGTATTCTTCCAATGAGTCGACTATATATCTCATATAGTCAACTCATGGGAAGTCAATAATTGAAACATTCTTTAAAACACGCGCGCTCCAGCGTGCGGTCGTTCTCGTAACCAAAAAGTTAGAAAAAAATGAACGAAATCATGATTTTCAAAGAAAGATGTAAATATTTACTATGCAGCGTCGTCGATGTGATTCAACCGCGTGACGTCACGTCGCCTTACATTGTTCTCCTAAGTGTAGTGAAGAGGAGAATCTACTCATTTTATTGAAATCGAATGGATGTTTACACTCCGGAATATTGATCAGCAGTAATGGAGTTCTTATCCGTTCATTTCTTCCTTCAACCTCAGCCTCACAGCGTCTTTGGGTCATGTAGAAAATTTTATTGTTACGGAATTTAATAACTGGGACTGAATAGAAATAGATAGAATCCCAGTGAAATTGAAGCTTACACGTAATTTCCAGAGGAAATAGAGAGATGAAGTTAATTGTTTCGACGATTATTCTCACTCTGTATTTTAAACTCATCGATGACGTGAAGTGGGTAATTATGAATATTCTTATAATTCTCATGAAATAACTCACATTTAACATGAATTAATCCAGACATTAATCATAATTGAATTTAAATTGTTTCCAAGGAATTTAATCGAGAATTATGAGAGCACGTGAGTCGGAAATATTTATCCAAAAATATGAAAATCAATTTGTCTTATTCTTATTCACTATATTTGCCCCTTTGGCATTCCATTTAACATCCTGACATTCGTATTTTCAAATGTGAGACTGTAAACTCGCGTGTGTGACCATTGCGTGACGATTCACATGAACTTGTCTAAAGTTTCAGTTTATTCTGTAACAGATGTCCAAAAGTTTTACTACACGTGAACATGTAAGATGTCGCGAATCATTGCAAGGCGTGTGAATGTTGGATAAAAAATATATGTATATACAAGTAAAATAGCTGACTGGCAAGTAACCTCCATCAACTGGGTTACTATCAGATGAGTAGAGGGAATCCGACATCTGACATGATGGTAAGATTATGTAGAATATATATATATATATGGTGCACTCGGGTCCAGGAGGTGAAGTAGGCCACTTGAGATTGGCAATTCGTTAAAAGTCCCGTGCTCAGCCAATTTCACCTTCTTTATTCACTGATTTTTTTCATTTTCTTTCTATTTAAAACTCAGTTGAACTTCAATTTCCATTTGGGTCAATTCATCGCATCTATATCTGTCGAAATCTAGTGGAGGAAGAGAATGAAAACAAAAAAAAAAAGGAGGATCTCTTTGAGTAAATAAAACTGGGTGGAAAAATATTTTTCCTGGAAAAAAAAAACACTGAATAAATATTTTTTTGCAACGTTTGTTATTGAAAAAATGTTTTCCCGGGAAATCTCGGCAGTTGGAGGAATTTCGGTGGACAAACATGTTTACAGATTGTGCGATAGGAGAAAAATAGGCGATTGGAAAGTCGAATAGAATAGTTTGATATGATTTATAATTAGAGAATTCTACTAACATTTTTCATGATAATTTTACGGAATTCAATTATGAATTCATAGAATCTTAATGATGCGAACTCATGTCAGAGTTATTCATCTATTTCCATCAACTTTTGATGAAGATCTAAATTTCGAAAATCACATGAGGAAATGACAGTTTCTATCAACGTGAAAGCAATTATTTTAAATGAGAACTTCCCATATCAAAGTATTTCAGGATTAAATCAAGAGTGTGATGGAGTTCTATTGCACTGTCCTAGTCGACAGAACGAGAATATATAATTTCAATCCATCGAGGTCTTTTATCCACCAACTTTTATAATAATTCAGTCATTCATAATGAGTCCTATACAATTATTGAGTTGGATTGAATGATCCATTTTCTATTGGTAATTTCCATAAAGAATAAAGAGCATTCGGATGCTCTTGATACACATTATAATTAGGATTCGAAGCAGAATGAACAAAAAATCACTCCCTTACATTACCTGCAAATCTGTCTATCTCTTCTTCGATTCAGTTCTCATAAAATCGACTATCGTTCGAGCTCCATTTACTGCCCCAGTTATGCAGATAAGTGTCACACTAATGCAGCACGATAACCCTGATTTCCCAAACGCATACCTCACGAAATTTGGGCTACAACATTAGAGATACTTCCGAAATTGCGATAACCTAGAAACTATTCACTAATCGCATCTTCTCTCATCTGAAAACGACTACGAAAATCATTGATCTCTCAGAAACTCCAGAAATTTAAATTCTTCCTTTCTCCAATATTCTCCTTTTCCATTTCCTCACATTCTCCTCTTCCACATAAAAGTTCCAACTTATCTCCGATTGGCCTGGCACATTTTCTATGACACATGTTTACCAATATATTTCCATCTCCTTTTCAATGAAATTCATATTTCTCGAAGAGTTGACGGTTAAAAAATTCATTACTAATTTCCATTCTACTGATGAAATATTCAATGAAAAATATTGATTCATCCTGAATAACTGCAGCCATTGCAATTGATCATTCCAAGTAAATCGCGATATGAATAATGTCAAATAGAAAACTAGATTTTCTATTCTCCCGGTAAAGCCACTGACAATGTCCGGTGCTTTCGTTTTTATACACCAATTTTTCTTCTGAAAGAGCATAACAAAATACATATCCAATGCACGAGACACTGCATGTATGCCGCATCGTTGAATGAGTTATATCACTTGCTTCTGAATTGACAATAGTCCCATTTATTTACTTATTCATTTCTTTTTGTTCTTCTCATGTAGTGAAATAAAATACAGTGGTAAATCAAGAGCAGAAATATGCGAAATGCGGCAATCCGGTCTAAGATAGTGTAACACAGTAGCACGATGAGAAATGTTGATGGGACGGTAGTGGTAGCTCTTGTAGAATGCCCTGGAAGGCAGGGAAAGGGAGGAAGAGGGCGCCTGGTACCGAGGTCGAGATTGGCAATTTGTTACAGCTCGCGGACTCGGTGGCGCTGGAGGTAACTTTCCTTGCTACTGGATACCCTCATACTCCTACATCCCCCTCCTCGCCGCTTCTATACCACCCTGAATGTCTACACACTACCGTGTATAGATATACGGTGTGGCCCTATTTGCTGCATGTATGTGGAGTTCCATGCACGGTGGCAAAAGCTAAAGCAGCATTGCCGTGAGTAGGAAAACGTAAAATTTATGTTACCCGTTGTGAAGTTAACAGCATTACGATGCAGCTAGGTTAATAAAAGAATGGATTGTCTGAGACTGTGTTGTTGTGCGCGGTATCCATGAGAAAAAGATAACCGTGTTTATAATGTGTGAAACTGTATCTTGTAATTGAGGCAAATGAAAATACTGACATTTAGAAAATATGTTGGATTCTTAGGGCAAGAGATCCCGAAAGTTTCGCCTACAAATTTTGGGTCGTACTGTGAATTTGTCGGTGAGTTATGCTTTCCAGAAATTCGTAGCTTTTATGAAGTACTTTGGGAGGAAAGTGGAATGGGGGAGTTTGTCATCCAAGAAGTTGTACTCTGTCACCGAAACTCTCCGACTCTTTGCACATTGGCGAGTCCTTAGTCAACATTTGTCTTTCTAACCTCCAACGCGTTTCGCCTTCACTCCGTTAGTCCTTCGATCGCATTTGGATTAGATCCCTGGTACACTTGAGTCTCTCTTTTGCCCTTCGGCTTTGTTGCTTATGTTCTTTGTGTACCTGGGACGTTCACTTGTGCATGAAGCTGAGGACGGAGAGAAGAATATTGGAGTAATACGGAAACTTGAGATGGTAAATTGAGGTGCAACGGTGGGGGTTAGCGCAGCTCTACACGCCCACACGTGGATGATAATGGTAAAGTGAACTGGGAGCAATGGTTTGGTTAGAAGTGAGAAAGAATAAATGTAGTGAATAAGATGAGGAGAAGGATACACGAGGGTGTCGTTAACGTGGTAATCGAAAATTTCTTACCCACCCACGCAATCTTTACTGCCGATCGAAATCCTGATATAAAATTTTCTACCGTGGCAATGGTCCAGCTACTTGATAATGTTATTGAGAAAGGAGGATAGGAGTTCTGAGATTTACGTGATTCTACAAGTTGTAATGCTCGATGGATCCATAAAATATAAATTCTAATGGTGGCAAAAATTGCAGCGAGGATGATTCTCTCTTCGATTCTCGGTTCAACTTTTTGTTAACTGGTTAAGTGGAGTGTTTTGTTTTTATGGATGAGTGGAGACATTTTTCTTGAGACAATGATGAATTTTCTTCAATTCTGATGTAGATTGAAACAAGAAGATTTTCCAATTTATTCTTCGAAAATCAATCACAAAAGAATATATTTATCCTCATCTTCCCCTTCTCTCCGTAATTCATTCTGAAATTGTCGAGTATAAAGTTGTTTATGAAGAGTTTTCCAAGTTTGGCAACATGGGCGATGTTTGGATAATAATCGTAGGGTGACGGAAGTTTCCTCAACACTTGGAGGGATATTCAATTACCATAATTAGTACCACAATGTAACTCCAATTTCCAGGCTGAAGTGAAACTACCACGAGCTCGAGGAGATCTGTGATCTATTTCATACAGATTGAATGGAAACTGAGGCTCATCATCAATATCATTCTCGTATTACTAACTAACATTGGAATTACTTTCACGTCATCATTGATCAAACGGAGCATCAATGGTAGACCTGAAGTAGAGGCTCGTATCGTTACCTAAAATCATTCCCTTTTGATAATTTTCCTGAGAATAGAATTCAGTGAGAGAGAGGAGAATGAACCTACGACCATCGTATTACCGGTCCGGTCCTCTACCAATCCGCCATCAAATCCAATTTCCCCGAATAATCACCATCCTTCGTTCTTGCCAAAGAGATTCCACTATTCCGGCAATTCCCCGAAGAACTCAGTCCAGAAAAATACAAAATTCCCAAGTGAGTTTTGAACTCACGACTCCCAGATTACCAGTCTGGTACTCCACTCAGAGCAAAAAATATGAAACGTGTAGACGTCGATGCATACTTTTATTGTGGCCTCCTGGCTGTTTCTTCCGAGAAGAGGTGTGCGTAACGATCTAGTAGAACGAAAGAAAAAAAAAAAAAAAGGATACACCCTCCGGGCTCTCATACTGTGTTACACTATGGCACTGCTGCCTGTTATACCGTTGGTTGCCTTCAACTTGGTTACTCGAGAGAGCCCGATAAAAATATTTTGATACAGCCTAGCCTTCATCCAGATTCATGAGGCGCGTTTTACGCGGGGTGAACGCCATTCTTCGGGGTGCACTTTGCGCTGGAAAAGTGGAGGAAATGAAAAAAAAATATGAGAGGCAAAACGAGGGTAATAGAATTAAGAGAATGAAAGAGAAAAGACAGAAATACTCACGCGATAAACGAATTTATTAGTTAAATTTATTCTACAGAAACGAATTTTCAGGCTTCATACCTTCCATTCATTATATTATTATTCTTTTTCATTAGTATTTTATTTGACTCACTTTTTTCTCTCACCTTTTTTTTCGTTTTCTCTTCGCGCCAGTTGTTTTTCCCACACGTTTTTCCATTAATCTCGTACAAAACGAATGCGTGTAAAATACGATTAATATACTTCAACATATTTTTCGGTTTTATCAGCACACAAATGCTCCGCACTCGGACTTTGGTGACTGGTTTAGCCTGGTACATCAGGCCATATAAATTACTCACAGGCGTTGACATGAATTTATGCTTACTACGGCAAAACCGTATTTAATGTACGTTACACCAAATGTCTCGTTATGCCAACTAGTCATGAGATACATTAGGTATTAGTTGATAGCTACTCCAGGCTGAAGGTGTTGACGAATGTTGAAATTTCGTGGTGGTGAGGTTCCTATTCTCGATTATGTATATGCATATACGTTATGTTTTAAACATCAGTTGAAACTCACTCCATACGTGTGTTTTCTTCGTTCTCTCGTGTATATAATCCTATTATTTACATAGAATAGAAACTCATTCAATTATTTCACAGAATGAGACAACTTTGCTACACTAAATCCACTGAAAATTCCGAATTATCTGGAAGGATTATGGAATACTGAAGAAGCCATTATACATTGTTGAAATTAATTAGTATTAATGTTTCTCTAATTCCCTCATGAACTCATTAAAGATTCATCAAATATGTGAAGAAGAATAACATTCCTCGCTTTCCTCGTGTGACAAATAATGTAACGATGATGAATAACAAGTGACTCATGATATTCACAATTAATTAATTGATGATTCCATTAACTCATGAATTCCAATTCCTCGTCATCATCGTTGCACTATCTGTATACATGAATCAATTTCCAGTGTAATAAATTAATAATTTGGTATAATCAACGATAGGATGATCCGTTTTTTTTTTTTTGTGTCGAATACCGTTCCGTGAATATCGAATTACTCATTACCGATAAATTCATAATATGATATTGAATTAATAGAAATAATTGTCCATCAATATCAACGTAACACAATGGTATTACACACATACCATGATTTTTTGAAGCGATTAATGGAAAGATACGTGCAGCAATAATATTTCATATTCGGTGATAATGTTGCATTGCATCTCGCACCCTTGGCTCACACCAAATTTATTAGTGGTGAATCCTAAATAATCCAATCCCGTGTTTACACCAGCTTCATTTGACTCGAAAATGCTTGGGTGTTGGTACTACTGGTTGACTCTACGAGCCTCTGGCACATCATTACTTCTCCATTCCCCATGGGGAGCACAGGGCAGACCACTGCTGCCCACAATATTACAGGAATTCTATGTGGCATTTCTGCATCTGTTTCATTTCTCCTCCATTTCCCCATCTCTCCTCTCCACTCGCGCCCATTTGTATAACCCCACGTGTATACGCGTCTGTCCAGTATTATTCGAATAGGAGAATATACATGACTGCCTGTCTCTCTCTGGCTTTGTCCCTCCCCTGTCGCCCACGCGTGCACAAGGGACGTAACACGTTTGCATTCTGATATTGGTTCCGTTGCTCCAGCGGAAATTGTATTGATGGTGCTAATTAGCTGGGCTCGATGATCGTACTGTATTTATCCACAGATTATTTTGGTAACAATAAAAATATAGGTAATCGAATCCTCGAGCATTTTCATCTGGTAAAATTCATCTTAGCCATGGACAGTTGGCATCATCATCCCAAGTAATCAAACTATATGAAAATGCTATATTCCAAGGAGATGAACAAAGGACAATCTAATAGGTTTACTATAGCAATAATAGTAAAACTTCAACAGTAATATAGTCATATTGACAATCATAATTGCTGTAATCACATCACAAAAATCTCACCAAACAATCCCAGGTATTATTCATTTTTTCCCTTTTTCAGAGGCTATTCCAAATTATTTAATCTTTTTTACAAATTCAAATTACACGAAGTAATGGATCTCTTGAAAGAGTCTTGAAATTCATCGAAGAAAATAGCTTTCATCAGCGTGATATATTCCATCAAAACTAAAATCGTCGAAATTCACTCTATCTCATCCCTCAGGCTTTTACGATTGAAACGTGTGCAGCGGTAGAAAGAGGGAAAACTTTATTGAGAGATGAAGATTGGTGGCGTAAAAGCAGCGAAATTTCGGCTCTAAAATTTAGGAAGTTGAAAGCCTCAGAAAAAAAAGAGAACATTCAGTTGAAAGAAAAAAAAATAAGAAAACTCGAAAAACGAGAATTGGGGTCTGACTGAAACAAAAGTCTCTACTTCCAAGGTATTTTATCTTAACTACCGCAGGTTTCCTCGACTCAGCTCAACGGTTGGACTCAAACTTCGGTACGGAATAGAGGGGTAGGATAAGAAGGTAGTTAGTATGAAGAGACATTAGCGGTGGCAACTGGGACGGCCAAGCATTCGCTACGTTTCACCATTCTGTTTCACTTCAGTATTCACTTCTTTGTCTTCCACCGACAATTCTCTCTTTTCTCTCCATCTCCACTTCTCCCTGATTCTACAGCAACATTATACGAACACCTCAACTGAGAATCAATAGTTAAACTTTGGGATAATATCTGTCAAATGAGGTCGATTATATTTTCTCTGTAATTCTACTGAATTATTTTCCGATTAAAATATTGATTAAACACTTGATGAATTATCGTCGCGTCATCGGATTAATAATTGAGAAGTTTTTGGTGTAAAGTTTGGGTGAATATTGAAAAATCTGTCGGAGAATGGTTGGTCGATTAAGTTAAAGTGGACTTTCAATGATTTCGTCGATTTTGATGAGATGGTTTTTTATTAAATATTATTCTGGATTTTGAACTGAAAACTGGGGAAATCCATTACTATTACGAAGAATTCTGAAATCAGATACTGCTCGAGGAAGTATCCTTACGTTTTTACCTTGTAAAAAATTAATAGAGAGAAGAGTGCAAGGTACACAGTGAAATGCACAGAGTGGATAGATGTGAAGTCAATGGAAATGTGAATACAGCACGTGATGAATATATCTTCTACATTATTTGCAGAAATGTTCACATTTCTGGAGTAGCGTTCTTTCTTTAACAATGAGAAGAAAATGATAATATCGAATCACACAATTTTTCAATAATAAAGCCTGAATTTCTTATGTGTTAAAGGCTTCCAAGAATCCTCCATCTCCTTTAACTTCGTAGATATTCAAGAAGTGATGATATACTATTAAAAAATAATTGAAAATCAGATTTCAATAATTCGATTTCAATTCGAGAACTGCATTATCCGCAAAATTTCATTGTTTCATGAAAAATTCAAGCGGAAAAATTGAATTTTTGAATTAAAATATGGAATTAAATAGAGATGGGATTGCATTTTCCATTATTCAAGAATCACATAAATAGCATATACTCCACATGCTCACTGGTAATCATTACGTCATGAAAATTTCAGCAATTGCACAATTTGAAACTTTATTCGATGATTTTCACATCAACCGAATTTCCTGGCAGCTTTAAATGAATTAAAAGCTTCTAAATATTTAAATGTCCTTCTTCCTGAATTTTGTATAATAATTTTCTATCAGTGCAAAGATAAATCAATAAATCTTGTTTGATGTCTCGTCTACCAATATCTCCATGATTTAGCATTTATTAATGCATTTGCTCTCCATAAAAAAAAATCCGGGAATATTCTCGAGAACACTCTGCCGATAGAATCTAATCGTGCTTGCCTGGTTTCATATAGTACAAATGGGGGATCAATGCGTATGTAGACACGACATACGTATTTTAGAGCGAAAGCGGCAGCCGGGGAAAGGTAAACAACGAATCGACCTGTTGGCAATGTGCTTTCGATCCATTAGTTACGAAATGCCAGTGAACAATCTCGAATATTGACAGGAAGCGAAATTTTCCGGTCCACAACTCGTACGTACATTGAATTTTTATTCGTGCAAAATACGAGACTTTTTTTTATTCATATATAAAAGCTTTCGAAATCGTTGAAAAACATTTTGTTCTGGAGGAACAGAACGAATGACGAACGGGATTTTCATGCATGATAGGAAGTTAATACGAATTGTTTCCGATGACTGATGAATGAATATTATAGTTTACAATGATTCCATTTTGTGTTTCTTCTTATTTCAATAAATGTAATTGGTATTTAATTGTTTTACAATGCATTCAAGGTAAGTTTAGAGGATGATTTCAAAAAAAGTTTTTTTACTTAAACAGTACAATTGAAAGAGTTCATTCAATGTCACGTGAATAGAATTTTTCGCCTCAATTTCGTTTTTTTTAGATTTGAAAGGAGAATGATTTTTTTTTCATGCATGAATCACAATTTTGCTCTTCACTCCATGCTTTGAAATTTATCACTCTAATTAATATTTAAAAGATTGCAGCAATTAACGAATATTCAGTGTTAATACGGTGTAATGAGATTCTCCAAAGATTAACAATTCTCTCTAAAAAATTAAACTCTTCCAATGCCCTTTTTTTCCACTGGAAAGTAACAGCTGAGAGCTTCAAACGCATCAACAAAGAGAGTATCCACTCAATGCGAAAATTAAAAGTACCAATGAGGTGCATCTGGTTGGATAAGTCCCTTTGACACGGACTTTGCGTTAATCATTGGTTGGCACGCCATCGCGTTTACATAGTATCATGGGTAACATCCAGTAATGCCAGCGTGTGCTCGTGGCTGTTAAACCTTTAGCTAACTGGACATTTCAACACCGTAAAGCCATATAGTAGAGATATGTATATTTAGTATGGCATTTGGTTCACTTCAACGTTATCAAACTATTTTTAACGATCCATTAAAAACTTTGAGAGTTATGAACACTCGTATTGTGGTTTTTGTTCAGGTTTTTTGAATGACGTTTAATGCTCGTTCTTTTGCGGAGTGAAGTTATGAAGGACGAGAGATGGAATTATGTGAAGTGGATTGTATTGTTAATAATTCGTTCAAGGACTTATCAAGGTCGTGTCGATTTACATTAAATGAGAAATGATTAAAACATTTTCTTTAATTTCCGTGAAATTTTTCCTTCAGAAACTAATTATCTCTCGACTCATCCGCCAGATTAATCCGAATTTAAAAGAAAGTCGTAATGAAAGATATTTTTATCGTTGAAATTGTAGAATTATCAGTGTAGATATAACTATATGGGACTGCAATTCCTATCATCTTGAATTCGCCGTGATTAAGCTGGCCTCTGTCGACCGCACTCCCTGTAAGCCATGCGGTTTTCCTCCGCAAGGCGTCCCAACATGAGTCTAGATCTACTGCAGGAACATGGTTATACCCCCAGAGGAAATTAGCTTCCATAATAATACCAAAAATAGGTGAACCAGATAAGCGTGTGCAGCAGACTCAACCTACTCATACCACTACATTTTATAAACTATCTTCGGTAATTATCCAAAATACTTACTTTTTATGTATTTTAATTAATGATATGAATGTTAATAAATATGATAATTCACATGATATCAGGGAAAAGAAAGTCTCATAATATCCAATATTATGAAAGAATCTCTGTTTTCTTCTAGTACTCTACTGATGCTTTATTTTTCTCACCATTAAGAAAAGAATATGAAATTTTCTTTTCTCCTCAAAAGAAATAACTTTACATTGTGTGGATTAAATTTGTGAAATATTTTATCACGTCATTTTAGATTTCATCGAGAGATAAAAAAATGAAAGAGAAATGGAGAGAAAGAAGAATAAAAAAAAAAAACATTAATAAAGACGATGCATAAAGAGAATGGAGACAATGAGAATGCTTCTGGATGATTAAACATAGCGTGCAAATGGATATTTGGATGAGGAAGAATTGTGACATTGAATTGCCGTTAAATGGGCCAGCGTGTCATCGATTTTTCCTCCATTTTACATGCATAATACAAGTAAACACAAAACGACCATTCTCTTTCTTCCCCTCAACTTTTCATCCCTCGTATTTTTAAGACGACTTTTTTTCCACCCTCTTCTCTCTTTTTTTTTTCAATTCTCATTTCTTTACCCATGACACAGTCCCAAGAGTCACTGATACAATACAACTATGACTATATACCGACTATTTTACCTCTAGACTGGCATACAACGTGTGCAAAGTGTATCACGAGAGGGTGCTTTACAACTCTGTACTATCAGCCCAGGTATACAGTGTTCACACACAACGAAAGCCAGGGTATATTTGAGATAGGGCAGGATAGAATACACAGAGACAAGGATAGAATGTACCCACGCGCCCAGCATAATCCATTATTCTCTCATTCACCTAAGAGCCACCATAAGCTCCTAGGAGTTACTTAACTCCTGTATACGCTTTTCTTGTAAATCTTCACTCAAGTTACAATTAATTAATTACCAATTGAGTAAGCCACATAGCTCTGCCATTGTCTGAGTCAGCTTGTATTATTCTGCCAATCTTATTACCTGAATTTTGTGAGGTGAAATATACTGGCTCAAGTATTCCACCAATTCACGACATTTTCAGTCGAAAAATCCATAGTTTCTCATTCTTTTTCGATAAGATAAGTCCTTGCAAACTTATTGTGATGCCAATGCATTCTCAGCCAAAAGCAATTTTTATTTAAATATAAAACTGTTTGTCAGTAGTAGTTTTCATAACCTCTAATTTCAGTTAGTTCTTGACACATAGTGATGTAGAGCAGAGTGTTTTTTTCTGTAGAGAGATGAGGAGGATTCTGAAAAAAAGGCTTAAGTTAAAGAATTTGTATGAAATTATTATATGATGAATTTTATAGATTCAATACATGCACCCTGAAGAGGTTCACGCAGAGTGGACGAAACGTTGGTGCTTTAGATAATTGACTATTTTTTATTTTTAAACATTTTTTCAATTCTTTTTTTTCTACATTTTCATTCATTTTCGTCAAATTTTTTCTCTACAAAATGGTGGCTCTCATTCACCTAAGTCACCATGAACTCCGAGGAGTTACTTAACTCCTGTATACGATTTTCTTGTAAATATTCACTGAAGTTACAATTAATTAATTACCAATTGAGTAAGCCACATAGCTCTGCCATTGTCTGAGTCACCTTGTATTATTCTGCCAATCGTATTATCTGAATTTTGTGAGAGGTGAAATATACTGGCTCAAGTATTCCACGAACTCACGGAATTTCTGCATCCTGAAAGATTGGAGGAGCATAACTTGGAGGTAAGGAATTCCGGGGGATAATGGAGGGGCAATATAATGGGGGAAAAATTATTGTTGAATCTGAGAAATTCTTCATTCTCGAGGTGCATGCATTCACCTAGACAAGTTATCCTCGCGCTTCACACGAGGGCCGAATCATGGGTAAAGTCGGGTTAGTTAGACGTTTGAGATTACTGGAGTAATTTGTGGCACTTTGAGGGTAGAGGTCGGGGCAGGAGAATCATGCTAACGCGTGAGCGTGAGAAGAAGCTCAGTGACCTTGAAGGGTTAATCTTAGATTAAGTCCAGAGAAAGTTTTGGTGGGGATGCTTGAAATAATGTATTCCAGTCTCGAGACTACATGGGTCATTTTTATATTAATAGAATATTATGAAGCAGAAGCTCATCTGATTTTTTTGAGAGTGAAATTCGTGAAAAAAGGTGCAGAGGATGTAGACATTCTGGTGAGCATTCACAATTTTTTGCCGATTTTTTTCATTCATATTGCAGTAGAACTCCTTCGACTGCAGTGGCATCAAGTATTCATTATGAATGCATGAATACTGCTGTAGTAGACGGCGAGACCGTTGATCGAGGATTTTGGTTTAAAAAATGGCTTGTGCTTCACAGACAATTCCACTTGAGACAGATGGACACATTGGGCTCCATGATAAACTAATTATGCGTCTGCACTGAATCTGTTAAACCAGTTATCACGTATTTTCCTATTTAATTCAAATTATACTCGTGGTTATTGTTTATATCAAGAGTTAGTAGTCTACGAATCCTCCCCAGGTCTCATTTGCCATATCTCTCACCGACAGTAAGCTCACTTGGATTCATAGGGCTTCCATATTCATGAAGTGTGGAAGATGAGGAAAGAATGAGTTCTTCCCAACTATGATATCCAAATTATTGATTCAGGTGTGCGTTCTCTTCTGATGAATGACTTTCAGGCTAAATAAATTAATAAATTAATTTTTCCATGAACAGTCTGCATCTGTTATTCAGTCCAGAGGTCCATTACTAAACTCTCAACTTTGTTCAAACAATGCTGTATTCATCCCATGAATTTATGATTTCAAATACCTCCAAGCGTTTATCTTCAGTTTCAAATAAACAACCTCCTCGCATTTAATAATCTACCAAAAATCCCCCTCCTGAAATTGAAATTAGACGTTGATCGACAGACTCAAAGTAACTTTCTAAAAGCTTTGTATTTCATGCTTGGTAAACTAATGCCTATCCCCCATTTCTGCCTGCCCCCCCTTAATTCTCTGTGTATGGAAAATTACACATTGTGTTGTATGCCAAAGCTCAACTGGAATAATTAAAGCCACTGATGGTATAAGTATTGGCGACATTCAGTTACCCCGTCAGCGTTTACCTGTGATTATCGTTAAACACAGGCCTCGCTGAATGTAATACAGTAAAAGAAGGGGGAAGGGGGTATATATACTCGATAGTAGGCGGATACCACGTGGGTTTATAACTAGTTCTCTCTGGTGAGCCTCACCAATGCCTCTCATTGTATACACGCGTATTTCAGGAAATTGAACCAATGTATTAGTGGCATCTGCATGTGTAGTAGTTCCATTCCCCCGGGTGACTTAAACACCTGACACGCGATTCACTCGCTCCATCTCACTCCCACGGATTCTCCCGCCATTGCTCTCTAAAACTACTTGAACGCAAACCTCCTGCTGAAAACTTAGAGGGTTAGTCGTGTCATTGTTCATCCGACTGAGAAAGCCTCGGTGAGTTACACTGCTTTTGCTCGATGTTTTTGCGGTGAAAATTTTGCGCCTGCGTGACAGCCAGAGGGAAAAGTTCAACATTCCGTGAAAACGACGGCTCTGCTTAATTAACCACTGATCACGCTACTTTTCATTTTTCACTTGGGCTTTTGCACTCATTAAACTTGGCTGTTTGGACAATTGGCTTAATGATGATCAAACTGATGGAATTTTATGAAATTTATTTTCAAGCATTTCTTTTTTAATGTAATAAAGGCAATTACTTGAATTTACTTGAGAAACTTAACGGAAAGGGGATTGAAAATTTTCATTGAATTCTCCGGATTATTTCTCGTTGATCAAAAGCTCTACAATTCAAAGTCCTACTGCTTCTTTCCTTTTTTCCTCTTCAATTGCTACATGAAGTGTATAAAGAGCAGAAGTGCAGTCCCGCATTTGCACTGTACTTATCCGTCAGCCGTTGTATATATTTGCAGTAAATCATGATGTTATATTTTTATTTCTTTTTACGTTAATAGTAATAATTTAGCAGTAAAGAGCTCACCCCACTCCGTAGCCCCAGTTCCTCTTCACTCGTTCCATATTTTTCTCGTATAATCGCTGTCGTAAATAACCGGAAGACGGTCTATACAGTGTCGGATACGGTCCTCTCGTTATTCCTATGTTAACAACGTCGGCATCTTTTGATATTTGTCACTCCCCCTTTATTTTCTCTCGCCCTCTTATTGCTACTGACATACCATCACCATATCTATACTTGAATTATGAAACGTACTTGGTGGAAAATAAATTAATTGCATTTCTTTGAAATATCTTTATCCTTATTTCCTCTCCAAGGTAAAATATATATCTCTTCCTTATTATACCGTGTGCGTCTTCGGAAGAAGGATTTCTTTGGATCTTCCATAGAACAGATTTCTTTATTTGCAAAGTTATATTTCTCCGAGGAGCTCGTTAATTTCAAATGATTAGTGGGGCCCACGTGGGGGACAAGTGAAGGGAAAATTGACGATTTTATTAAAGATTATTCTGGATTTTAATGGTCGAAAGTCAATGTGAGGAATGAGCACGAAAATAAGCGGAAGATCGGAACCAGAAGGCAGAAATAGAGAAAGAAAGATTGAGGGAGAGAAAAAGGAACGTAGAGGAAAGACGAAGCCGTGATGATCGGGGTAGGGAGGAGGGAGGGGAAAGGGAAAAAAAGAAATTTGGAGAGAGGAGGAAAAAAAATGTTCGGTGCTAACGAGGACGTCGTTGGAATAAGATCCGATTATCGATGATGGACGACATCCGAGTGATTGTGCCGACTGCTGAGGATAGAGAACGAATGCCTAGAATGATGATGAAAGGAATCGTCGTGAAAAACATAATTGCAGTGGCTAGAGACTAATGGCGTTAGTCTCATTTTTATCTGCTGGATATGGGCTTGCTTGGAGATGAGAATAGAATTAATAAAACGATTTTACAGATATCGTGGATTGACAAATAGTGGAAGATTATCGATTGAAATGCGAACAATAGAGTGGGAATTTAGCGGATGAAATCATGAGTGCTGATGCAAGTGAAAAGAAGTAGTATGGATGAAATGAGGTATGAGGAGGGAAAGAAGAGAAGAATGAACAGGGAAAAAGGCGAGGACAAAAAAAATATCGAGTACGAGACAAATGATGGAATAAATATGTCCTGAAAGCTCTGGAAATTGTAGAGTTTCTCCTCCACAATTTTTGCATTGTACAAAAAGAAAATGAGAATATGTTTAAAGCGTAGAGATTACATAAACAGATGAGAGAGAGAGAAGGGAATAGGGAGAAATGAAAAATAATACAGAGAACAGTGTCATTGAGTAACAAAATTATTCATGAGATGTATACAATGATGCTCAGTGTTATTCTTTTTCTCAATTTCTTTGTATCTCTACAAATCTCATCGATATATGCGTTAAGCTTTTTCCATGATCCTATGAATATCATCTGGAGGTATATAAAAGGGATGAAAAATACGAGAATTTTACCTTCTTGAAACTGAAAACTCCATTTTCTTACTCATTCTCTGTCTCTTGAAATTCACAATCTTATAACCAGAATCTCTTTTCACACAGAATATGAATGTGATACAGTGAGTGAGTTTAATGATTATACAAAGGAATATGATTTCATAAATGTATTTCTATAACTGGGAATTTTTCTCTCCTCTCCATCGATTCAATCACATTACGATTTCATCGTATTTCCTTGATTTGATGTATTTTTTTTATTTTTTTCATTATCCTTATTCTTCCATCTCACACGAGAGAGAGGAGGGGAAAAATGGTGTATTCAGGAGTGTTTACTTGAAGAGAGCGACCGCATTGTATAAACTATCGATCAAGCTGACTATGACGTACCCATTTTCTTCTTTTCATTTCGTTATGAAGGGGACTTTAAACGATACAGAAGTTTGATACATCGATATACACTTTTATTATTGAGTATTCCTTTATCGATGCAATGTCAAAATTTCATTGACGCAAAAAAAAAAAAAAAAACGTTGCGGAAAAAAGAACGAACTATAATATTATTGTGTCAGAACCTTGAAGTTGGAATGGGTTAGTGTCCAGACATAGGAAGACTTTTATGTCTCCGTGGAACTCGTGTTGGCAAGTTTAAATTGACATCCCGTGACTCAAGTGTCGACACTAGCTTGGACGTTAGTTGGATCAACGACATAGTCCGACGATTCACGTTTCCATGTTATAAATCTGTCGACAAAGTTTTATACAAACTGGAATTATATGAGAGGTCAATGTACTGCGAGGTTCTTGTGTTCACTCATAGATCAATTTTGACTTGTGGCGAAGAATTTTATAAGAGATGAATTTGAGTATTTTTGAGAGAACTCACTGTCATCAATACGAAGTCAGACAATAAATGCACGAAAGTCAATACGATCCGGATTGATTGACTGATTGTAATGGAATATCATGAGTGATTAAACTCGAAATCTGCTCAGATCTGATCCGATCCAAACAAGTCATTGAGTCTCATGTCCAATACTGACCTGACTGAAGTGGATTTGATTGAAGAGATTTGGTTAAATACCATGTCTCTGACCAAGTCTAATCAGATCTAGCCTCATCTGCACAGTCTGACCGTACACCTTATCTATTCAGATTCAGTTTGATCCAACTAGATATTATTGAACTGAAAATTGGATCTATTTGAATCAGATTTGATGAGAACTGATCCACTGCAGGGCAAAAATCCACTTTTTCATTCAATCAAAGTAACTCTGTTTACCTGCACGTTCATAGCATTTCTAACAATACAGCTTTCTATTACATTTCATTCGATTTCGATTTCGTTCCGTGTGTGAAAATCATTTTTGGAAAGTCATAATTCCTGTTCTTCCAACATCACGATTCTCCTCCCTTTTGATGAATGATAGAAGAATATTCGTTTTTTTTTCATAGAAATACACAAAAGCCAGATTTCTCTTTCTTCCCTCAAACTTTCACAATTCCCTCGAAAGGAGAAAAGAGAAAAATTCTGAAAGACACCACTTTCTTTTTTAAAATCCACTCTCATCCCTCCTCATTTATTTATTCCTCTACTCTTCATCCTCCACTGCAGTATACTCCATTTAACCTCATATAAAAAGTATACCCTCGCAAGAAATTCTCAAGTTCTGACTGTGTTGATGTTCTAACAAAAAAAAAAAGAAGACACAACACAGTAAAACTCTATGGTTGTGAAGGAGGAGGAAAAAAAAAGAGTGATGTAGAAGTGAGTGATGAGAAAACGAGTGGTTGTACCAGTGATGCACCCAGATGAGTGGCCAGACCAACGGAAATTGCTGTAGGTTTTCTGGCTTTTGGTTTTATTCACTCACATCTACTGTCATTAGTCGAACAATTACACACAACATGTTCATGAATTTTATTTCTTACTTCATGTAATTCCGAGACAAAAAATAATGCACATAAAATGGGTAAATCCATTAATCTTTCATGAGATTCTATTTGAGTTTCATGATAAAATTTTAATCAGAAATACTCAATTCTACCAATTATTCCTCAGTTCGATATTTCCTGTCTCCTATTTTATTCTTTAATTTAAAAAACGTAGACTTTATAGTCGTACCCATTCATTATTGATTCCGTGAAATTTCAATTAGCCCTACGGTCTCAATTATCATGCTCAATTGATAATTCCACCAGCGAATGTTCAAAGTAAAGTGGTCTGACCAATAAATGCTTCAGTTTATTAAATATACCAGACTGCGTATTACCATTTCCACTCTATGCATGAATAGCATCTGTTGCAGTATTGACGATTCCCTCTTTTCTCCTTTTTCTCCAATAAAAAATTACGAATAAAAGTACATTGATAAAACTCGGAAGAAAAAAGCATCCAGCACAATAGCCAATAGTGATTGTAGGCACACAATGAGACTGAGGGAATAATATTCAACCCTCTTTTCGATACTTAATTCACCTCAATGTTTGTGGCATGTGTTGAAAAGGCACGAGATACATTCAGTGAATATTCTCTCCTTTTTATTTCGTATTTTCAATGCGGATGTGTGGGCGTCACACAAAGTGCCGGGTGTAAGTGATGTATTTCCCTGTTATAAATATCGCAAGTTCAACGTAACCCGAGTGCCGCTGTATTTTTGCATCCTATATCGTTAATGCTACCGACGTTAAAAGAGTTTATGGAATGAATTTACGGTCAGGTGAAATGAGAAAAAAAGGAAGAGAAAAAGTTTATGAATTCAAAAAAAATCAGGAACAAAATGAAAGAGAAAAATAATCGAGACAATATATGCTGGCACGTGAATGCAACCGAGGGTAATTTTTTGTTGTGAAAACCCTCGCTATCCCATTCCAATTATAGCAATAATTTTTTTTCTAGAAGTACCAGTTCATGTTTTTAACATTGATAAATTGTGGCTGCAGGTCGAGAGTTTTTTTCAGTGAAGTTTTTAATGCAGAGGATTCAATGTCGTAGACAATGAGAATTGGAGGTGTCTGGAGTGTTTTGAATTCACAAATAATCATTGATGCATGCAAAACATGAACAAACACATTGTTCATGCTGCATGAGATTTAAATGAGTACAATTCACATATTTGGACATTGAAAGAATGCTTCCTGTGCTATTCTCCAACCTGAACCTCTAAAAAATTCATACTTCCTCTCCACCTTTAATCTGCCTTTACTCTCATACACGAGTACCAGATGCTGCGAAGAAACTCCGAGACTCTCCTCTTTTATCACTATATTTTTAACTACATTAGTACATATGTTATGCAACGACAGAACTTCATCCTGTTGACCATAGAACATCACATTTTATCCTCTTTATTTTTTCCCTCAAATATTAATAGACCCTGTTTACTATCCCTCCTCGCGCATCTGCATTAGAGCCATGGATTATTTAGAGGAGAGTTTCGCTTTAAAAAAAATTACGTACGAGCCATTCTCTGGAATAGAGAAGGAGCCCAAAGTTTTCATCCACCTCTACACTCTCTTTTTTTATCATGATTATTACGTCCCTCGTTCTCCATTATTTTTAACTTTCATGAGTAACATGATATTGTGAAATAACTGCAATGGACAATTTTCCATCTGAGAGAGAAAAGAATCTCTTTTCCGAAGGAAAAAAGGGTCAATCGATGTTGGAGACTGTACAATTGGGATCGTTATGGATTTGCATAAACGATGAATAAGTAATCATTGGAAAAATTCTGTATTGTTTGCAATTTAGCTCTATCATTCCATAAGTCCTTTGCTAATATTATTGAGTGGTCTTGTACTTGGAAGAATGTAAAGTACCTGCGACTCTCGTACAAGGCATTACAAGGGCTTTAACTAGTCCTATCAACTGAACTGGAACACCCATTTGGGTAACGAACGCTGGGAGTGAATAAATATTGAGAGTTTCCTGCAGACGTGTACTTCAGATGTATTCTGGTTTTAAAAATCAGGAAAAGAAGTTGTTGTAGTGATAGACTGAGAGAAATTTCGTTCACCTGATAATAATAGCATTGTTGGGTTATTTTAGTAATGAGTAAAATTGATGTTAGTGTAGAGTACTGAATGAATGGTAAATATCACGAAATCCTTTGGTAAGATTTTTGCCATAGTAAACGTCTGAGATTGTCCTTTGTGAATCATAAACCGTCACTTGTATGTTTTTCTATGAATTTACGATTTTATGATTTCACCATTCAACTCATAGTTCTCGGTTTCTGATAAACCATCAAATTTATTCTAATTTCCACGAGAATCATTGATATTCAAGTTATGATGACCTCGTTTCTTTGGAGCAGTTATTGACAGTCATAGAAAATATACATGGATCAATAAATGACGCACGCTTGGATCAATTTCTGACATTAGTTTCAAAAATCAGTGAAAAAACGAATATGGGATAATATTTTTCCCATCAAAGTTATAAAAAACGTTTAAACATTGAATAGACTCTGGAATACTGTGATTATACATATATATATAAATGTAGAAACTTTGATATCATCAAAAATACAGTCAACAACGGAAAAACTGTCACTTATAGGGGCACTGTCAGAAACTGGTCTGATTTACTACTTGAAATGATGATGCTAGTCAACATTACCAAATCAAAATGCTTGAGGACTCCATTAACTATATTTTCATTGTTACCAAAATTCTATTTTTCTCTCAGTGTACTTTCAGTTCTCTCTCTTTTTACCCTCTATTATTTTTTATTTCACAATAACAATGGAGTTCAAACAAAAATATATCGTGGAAAGTAAAAAATCGTGCTCCAGCATGAATTATTATTATGGGCTTGTTTATTATTCTTTCGTTTTTCTTCCGTAAACAATGAGGCTGAAGATTGTTTACGGAAGTTTATTGGTAGAAGAAAAGCAGAAGGGAAATTTTCCATTCGTAAATGAATGAAGGTGGAATCTGAAACATTGAAAAATCGAGGAATAAAGCGAGAAATATTCCTCAGCGTTTCATAAATTTCCTAATAATTGAACTCAAAGTTATTTTGTAAATAAAAAAATCTCACTACTTCTGTTATGAGTTTTATTCTTTGTATATCCAGAACTCAGTCATCTTGAAATTGTTGATGGTAGATCATTTATTCCGACATTTTCGTTATTTGAAGTGTACTGTGAAAGCATCTAACCGTTCTTCTATGTAAATTCGCAGTTGGTGGAAATTGCACCGTAATATCGGTACCGTATAAATATTTGGAGTAGACGAAAGATGATGATACTGTGTACAAGTAAAGTTATTTGTGAGCTATTCCATGGAAATAATTACGTGATACATGAGTAGTAATATGAAAGTTCTAAGTATCATCGTATGTGAGATTAATGAGTTCATACAAACTAAAAATAATATGGTTAAAATGTTAATTCTAATTAACATTTAGAATCAGAAAATACCCGGGAGGGAGATATTTTCATTTTTACCCACTCTTACATTCCATTTCCCATAAACAGAAGTTTACAGTTTATGACATACGTGATAATATTAAAATTGAACTTTCTTGGATATATTCAGCTTATTATATTCGTATTCCATATTACAGAAAGTTTTCATCCACAGAAATATTACATTGACTTATATGCGTTATTTTCTGCAATATTTCTGAATTATTTAACAATTTTTGCGGTTGAAAATTATATCCGTTGAAAGTCATAATAAAACCAGTTTTTCATAAAATACTGTCAGGAGCTCAAGAATAACACAATACTTTGCCCTAAAAATGTCATTATATTTTTTCATTTATCTCCTCCAAAATATTTCGAAATTAGAGCATTGGTGACTCGTTCACTCGACAATTCATTTAAGCACTGCATCAAATTATTTATTAACCTATCTTCGTCTGAGTACCACCCATGCATGCTGATGCTTCATCTGCATTTTTTTCTCTCCAAGAGAGTAGTCCACAATGCCGTGAATATAACACGGAAAAGAAATAAAACGAAGATGAATTTGAAGAAAAAATGAGGAAAAAAAAGGGAATGTTGCCGATGAATCTAGCCCACTGCCTCATTTGCATTCTCCTGTATCGATAAAAAATTCACGAATACTCTTGTCTTTCGCTGAAGTAGAATATGTATTCTGTTCACGCTGTAATTAAGCCAGAGGCACAAAGAAATGGAAATTGGAAATTTCTCATTAAATGAGTAACAATGCTACTGAATAAAAGGAAACAAAATATTGTCATGTTGAATAGAGTTCAGGCTCCATTTATCTCTCGTCACCAAAATGAAAGCGGGAGCAAAGAATGACGAAACAAGGGAGAAGCTCACATGTGAAATGATGTTGAGATTTGACGTTGCTCCACTGATATAAATCTTTTCGTCCCTTTCTCCTCAAGAAATTTTAGAGCTCGTTTGATTCTCCAAATTCATTCAACCGAAATTTAGAGAATTATATGAGAATCTCGTATCTAATTAAATCAATGTATTTTTCATTCTCGTTTACTTCCTCTCGATGTAGTTACTCCCTAAAATACGAAAATTAATCTAGTGTTAATTAATCTAGTCATAATTAATTATGTGAAGTGATTTAAACTCTCTGGCTTCGACACACAAGAAACAAAATAATAATTAGTTAGTAGAGCTGAGACTTTAATAGAAGAAAGATATTCCTTTTCGTGCTTCGACTATGGGGATTCAAAATTTAATTCGGTGTTGTATCATTTCACTGATCCCATTTCCTAATTTTCCAACAATAGAAAACAGTGAGAAGCAATGTAGATATCGGGTGAATTCAAAATTTACTGTAAACTCTGTAAACCATTATCGCTCATCAATTTACCAGATGTTTTTTCATGTAAATCTCTGAGAAGAGATCCTCGGTATTTATATTCTCTCATGGATTCACAACAACTTGGATGTATTTACATCCCTCTCCACGAGCTACACGTGACGGCTTTCGAAACATCGTTCGCCTGGAATTTTCTCTGGAATACCGAGGATATTTTCCGAGGAAATACCACTTTTTTAGAGTACCTTTTTATTCCTCTTTTATCACGAGCATTCTGCTTATTTTACCTCCCCCCAAACACTGTTGTTTTAACATCTTTCAGTGTGGGAAACCATTAGAAAGGAAAAAGGAAAAATGTCTTCGCCATCTCGAGAGAGCGACATCCAAACGAGCGAAGAAAATTAAAATGTTTATGAATAAAATATAGAGAGGTTATGCATCGATTGTCGCCTTGAGTCTGTGTCAGAAGTTCAGGAGATGAAGTAGGATACAACAGCGGAACTGAGTGAGAGAAGCGAGAGGAGAGAAAGAAAAATAGAGTGTCGCATCGACCGTAGACAACGCTGGTGCAGTAGGTACGGATGGGTAAAATAGGGAGAGAAAGGGGGAAATAGGTGTGACGACCTCGAAACGTGCCGCATCGGGACCACCTTTCTTCGTGACAAGTATATACATCCATTGAGGCATCGAGGACATTCGATTTTATCTCGGGCATCGCCAAACTCAATATTTCCATTGAGTTGGGAGTTGAAAATGACTTATCAACATCTGACATTGAAGAGGGGCAAAAAGGGAAGAAAAATCAGAGTTATGTTAACTTGAAAAAAGAATCAGAAAGATTTGCTTCAACAATTTACGATTATTTATGAGTTTTCTGTTGGAGGAATATGAATTCGTTTATTTCAGATTCTAGAACTCTTGAAATATGTTTTGGCTGATTTAATATTGATTTTCACTACTTACTACTGAAATCATCTCTTGTCTGAATAATTCACATGAAAAAGAAATGCATTCCATTATTACTTTAATGAACGTTTCTTTCATCAATTAATTGAATTATATTTAATTAATCGATTAGAGAAATACAATTTCTCCCCTTGACAATCTTCGAAGATTATGATTGTGTGGCTTTCTCACTGATGAAAATACTCTGTCAAACAGAGGCCATCAGAAAATGGCGAAACTACAGTGTTTTGCACAATTGTCCTCCCTTTTTTTATGATCTGACCTTCTGTGGTGCCGTCTTCATTTTCAGGTAATTCAGTTAAACTACTCAGCGACAGTAACGCAATAGAGGCAAAATGGATACGTGAGGTGAATTTTTTGTCTCCATCCTAACGGAAATTGAAATAACGTTGGAGAACAGAGAAAAAAGGTATTCGGCCATTTTCGAGCGGTTTATCGACATTTCAGAGTGCACGTGGGGTTTTCTTTGAACCACTGATTGTAATGTTGTGTGGCTTTATGTATACATATAGATATGACGCATGAACACAATGTCAAAAGGGGAAGTGAAAAAAAAGGCACAATGGAAAAAGATAAAACGATTTTTTTTAGAGAGAAACGGAGGGTAAATCCCGTGCAACGGTTGTGCCCCACTATGCGCAATCATTCCGCGACGTGTCCGTGAAAGCTTATCATTCGAGTGTTACAGAAAAGGAGAGAAGAGGGAGGAGGCGAGAGAAACGAAGGAAATGATGGGGAGGCACGTTCACAGCAGTGCAGTGGTAACAAGAGACATTTTCAGGACGCGTCAGCCAGTTGTGCTCACGCGAAACAACCGGTCATTTTTATGCATGGATTTGTACACTGCTTTATCCATGAAATTGTGAGAATAGAGGGGAAAAAAAAATCCACAAATATGTATGCAGAGATGAGTCGCATTGCTTCCGTGTCTTCGGGCGGTACCAAGGCTCTGCACGGCACCCAATACCACCGATAAATATTTACCCATCACCCAGTCATCCACTGCAAACGTTTCTTGAAAACGCAAAGTTCCTTGCTCCATCTCGTTTCTTTATTTTTCCCAACTTCTTTCGTTACGTTTCTCACATTTTCTCCCGTCCAACATTATAACCTCCTTTTTTTCATCCATTTCGCAATAGGTAAATGAGAAAAAGAGGAATACAAAAATAAAGATAAAAATATCACTGAGTTGACGAGTAGAGTAAAATGTATCTCGTTCTTTCATCCGTGTTTGCATTTGAAGATTTCTCTTCTTAATTTTCAAAAGGTAAGATGAATGCAGATGAATAAATAAAGAAGATGAGAGTGAGAGCATAAGCTATGAGGATTTTTCATCCATGAATAAAGAAGCAATGAAGGATTCTTAGTGGAACGATCCATGAGGCTTGAGTTGATCTATCAAGGTTCCTCAAGCATCCCTATCCCGATGGTTCTGATCTTATTCAGAATCTTTCTGCCTTTGTTGTGGGAAAGGTGGGAGATGGAAAGTGGGATGTAAAAGTGAAGAGGAGGATTGGGAAGGACGTGAGGGGCTGGTGAGCCCGCAGAGTCTGAGAATATAATGCTCATCGCATTCGTTGGAAGCTTCTGGGTGTAATGTGGTAACTGGCAAACGTTGCACGAACCTTTGAGGCACAACTAGGCAAATAATTCAGACGAGGCACTGTTCTGAATGATATAAGGTATAGGCATACCTGGGTTAAAGTGGTAAATGCTTGATTCCCAGCAGTTGACGTTGAAACGTGCCAGTGCATTTGCCTGGAGGATGCCCGATAACGAGAAAAAGAGAGAGAGAGAGAGAGGGGCAATTGAGAGATAGAAATATAGTAGTTTGAGATCGAAGATGAGTTAGGAGTTGTAGTAATGGATAAACGAGGAAATTACGTGCGGAAGTTGAGAGAGAATAGTGTATGACTCAACGATGATCAATTGGTGCCACATTTTTTAAACTCAAGACTCGGCTAGTCGCAATCCAATTGCACGAGAGTTCATCGACTCTTGAAAAGTGTCGGATGTACAGGAAAATAGAAAGCGGTAGGATTACACTTGAGCATTTCATGTATGGATAATAAACAGTCTCGCATCAATTACCTTGATTGTTCAACTAATTGGCGAAAGGTCGAAGATTGAACGAAATCGATTAATCGTTAAACCAAATGGAAGGAATTTAGGTTGTGTATTGGCTATGTGTATGGCAACACTGAAGTTTCCGTGTGCACAAGTACTCTACTGGGAGATATTAATTAGCCACAAATTTCCAATAGACCCCTGGTGCACTAGCAATTCTACTGAACCAACGGGATCTACCAAGTCTGCAATCTGTCATACTAACCTATCCCCAGAACTATTAACTGTACTGACCTCTTCAAATTGTAATTCCAGGTAATTTACGATTTTGATTGAAGCAATTCATTCATCGATGCTCATTACAAATATAATTATTTGATGCTTTATTATTTATCGTTCATTCCCATTAATTACAATGAGGGCGGATGGTTCATTCGAGCTGAATAATTATCTTAATATATATATGTTTCCCAAAAACGAATATATTCATCTCTCGTAGAAATTTCCAAATAATAATAGCGTTCAATCATTTTACATTATTCATATGAAAGGATAACAATTCTGAAAATTACAATTTTATCATATTTTTTTATCGTTAGATTTGGATAAATTGTGAACGAAACTTTCATAATTAACCTGAAAATCGATAAATTCTAATTATTATTGAAGGCGTTTTCCTCGAACCCCCGTCAATTTCCCAGAAGAATCTCTGCGGCTTTCTAATTAGTAGCTTGCAGCATGCGGCGTTATTATAAATAGAAAAACCACTTTGATATTCATGTCTGGTTGTTTAATCATATTTCAACGCTCAATGCTAAAATAGAAGTCTAGATATAGGAGAGCAGCCAACTGAATGGATGGCTAAACCGCAGAGGCAAGAGGCGTGTTTGAAGAATTTTATAGGTATAAGGCAAAAATAAGATGGGATGTAGCGTACAAAGTGCTGTCAAATGGAAAGCCTCAAAATTCATGCGCTCATCGGAATGTGAAAGTGTTCGATACTCCACCTGTATTAATCTACATTAATTCTTTAAAGATTCTATTTCTTTCCAATATAAATCATGGGGCAATTGTATTCATGATTTCGATAGCTCTAGAGTATCATTAATCCCTCAAAGGGAACTTCTATTTCCATGCATAATGGTGCACATTTAATCCCAGTGAAATTTAATACATAATGGAAGCCAAACTCAATGCTCCAATTACAAGAATAAATTTCAATCAACAATTATTTTCAATATTTTCTATAATATCAAATATCACCTCGTTTCCCCTTTCCATTGCGCTTCAATTCATCATTGACATTATATACAATCCATCAAATGCAAAAGAGACGATTGAAACGAAGAGGAAAAAAAATATTTCGTGATCAGGAATGTGTGTTTGAATCTAATAAAAACTATAGGAATCTGAGCCAGTGATTTATGATATTTGTAGCCGTCTGTCTTTTATTTGTTTATTAATATCCTTTGAAAAATTCCGCACATCTTCCTCTGAATATCGAGGAAAAGAGGAAAAAGAGAATCGAAAGGAAAATGAAATGAAACTATTTGACATTCTGAACACACCGAAGTATGACAAATATACCCATCTAGTCACTCCTATCTACCATTTTCAGGCACAAATATTTAATATCTAGGAAAAGCTAACACACAGAGTTGTATTTTCTAACAGAATTTACGATTTTAATGGATGTGAAATATATTTCAATATAACGGAAGAGAGGAGAATGTCGATATCTGTGGATATTGGGAGCCGTTTTTTGAATACCTATTCTAGTTCATAATTGATGATCGAAATCGTGAGGTTTCGTGCTTCTGTTTCATGCATTTTTGATGAATACTAAAGTTAATAAGTCGGGCTTCAATTGAGGCTGATACAAGAGACGGCACAAATAGGTTCCATTTACGTGAACGCGTTCTACTAATTTACGCAGAGGAAAAGCTGATTATGAATGACAAACTTCTTGCACGAGAGTTTCATAGAAGTCTGATACCGTTTGATGATGAAAATAGTTGTGTAATCATTAGTCTGAATCGATAACAGGTAGATTAGTGTCATGAATCGTCATGTGAATGAATCTAACTAAAAATATCTGCGGAAAATATTAAATATTTTTCCAGCAAACGTACAAGTCTCGAAATAAGTTTATGTGCACTTGAAAATACAGCAAAATCCTATACATTTATTTCCAAGAGATTTCACTGAGATTTCTCGAGAATTACTTCATGAATGAATTAAAACTAATACATCACGTCGTTCTTCCGCCCGAATGCCCTGATTTCTCCGACCATCAATAATCAATTCAATTTGGAAACAGGAGCATTAGACAGATGGATTCTGAATAATAAATTCCCGTCATTAATTAGTCTCACTTATTTCAAAGGAATTAACGCTCCATCTCTTCTCTGAAAGATTGAGAATGACCCAGTAAAAGTAGATGTCAGATTGGAAAAGTACGCCATCAAAGAAGCCTCGAAATGTTGGAGTTAAAATTGCAAGTCTCAGCTAGATGTCTCAACTCAGTACCGTAAACCTGGGCTTATCTGGAATTCATAGTAAAATGGCTCGTTTCTTCATGGTACTTGTGGAGGACTGAGAGCTACACTATACCATTAAGGGGAATGAAGAGGAAGAGAAACGGTCTATGTGGTGCGAAGAGAATTTTCGTGCGATTCTCAAGTGAGAGGAAAAGCCAAAGGATGAAAGGTGGAGGCAACGTTTGCTTTGTATCATGCCGAATAGCATGAGAAATACTGAAAGCAAAGACATATAGAGAATAATAAAGACAAAAGAATTGGTTTGACGTTGAGAATGCTCCTGTGAGAAATACGACAGGTATCCAGCACATTCCACAGACTCACCAACAGCCAGGGTCTTCTCTGCATTCCAAACTCCGTGTAGAAACGGGGTTACGTAAATCAAATGGAGAATTACTTATCGGTTGAGCTTGCTCGGCTCCAAGCGGTTTCCACGAAATTTACATGGTGCAACGAGGCCAGCCTCACTCTCTATATCAAAGGCACTGGCAAAGCTCTACCGCTCATACCATTGCCCCTCCTCGTTCCCTTTAAATTATGAGATTATTGCGTAATGGTCCTCGGCCATGCGGAAAATTTTACGCCATCTTGATTACGCTCATCAGTGCCAACTATCGTCCATTCAATTCTTCATACGTGTTTATGTTAACATCAACAACTGCCGATCCAACTGTTTTTATTTAATTTACGGAGATACATTATGCTCTCCATACTCAGAAATTAATGGATAACCAAGGTACTATTATCACTGCAGACAATCCTACATGTCTACGCTGATAATTGGATCGACATTCCAATCGAGGTGTTCGAAGGGAGGTTGAATAAGGGGGAGTGCTTCAATGTTGCGGTTCACCATGTTATTTGCAACGGGACGTAGGTGAACTGATGAATCAATCTATTATATGTATATGTTCTTGATATATTCAATGGCTACGAAATTTCATTCTGACCTCTCACACTGATTGAGATTCTAATTTAAACCTCAATTATACGAGTTCCGTATTTGTCTCATTAATTCTGTTATGTAGATGGAATAATTCTTGGAATTTAGGACTGATCATTCTTGTTGGGAAATTTAACGGAACGTTTGTTTTCCACTAACAATACACTTCATCATTGAGCAGTGATTGCAGCTAGCCCCGAACGAGCACAGCTTTGTCTACGTATTGCTTATATTTTTACTCTTTTCCGCGTTCTTCCTCTCTTGAAATCAGGTCAATACGCCGTGGAAACTATTTGGAAACAGATGTACCAGTTCGGCCATCATCCTATAAATCCGGAAACCCGTAGATAACTGGGCTAGGATAGTATCGATGCATTCAACTGAAACCACGCTCTCTTCCACTTCAACTGACATTCCCCTTCAGCCATTCCATTCTCACTGTCGACGAACTGGATACATTTTCCTTCTCATCCCCCTCCAGTTGCAGCAATCCTCAGCTGATTTTGAAATCCTTTTGGTAAAGATTGCACCTCTGTACACACAGACAACAGCAACAACTGTATATTCAGCTTTTCTATCCATTGTACACAATATTACAGCATTCATAGCCAACATATTGTGGTATGTACCGCTGGAGAATAGTTGAGTATCGTAATCTCACATATTTACTTCTCTCTTCCATTAGTTAAGTTGAAATTCTTCTGTGTTTCTTTCAATTCAATACTCCAGTGAATTTCTTGAACTCTCTGAATGGAAGCTCTTTCTTTATGAATTGCATCAAGAGGTGAATTGTCCCAGATGCAGCTGAAGAGGAATGTAGAGAAAGATATGAATCATGAAATGATATCAAGAGATAAGAAATTGTCAGATGAAATAGAGTAGGGTGTGATCTCATCAGACACGGATTGCCGTGCGAAAGGACATAATTCAGTTGGTACGTTGCACTTGATATATGGAAGTCCAGGATAAACGAGATAGTCGTTTCCTCGGTACTCCAGAGGAGGGGGAGATACCCATATACCCTACATATAACAAGATGTGTCCAGTCTCGCCTTCGACGCAAACAGAAACAAAGCGGTGATTTATAGGTGGCTGGCAACCACCAGTGGACTGGTTCCTAGACTCTCCTGTATCCGTTTGCAATGCCATATGTACAGCTAATGATGTACATGATAAGTGTAACAGCCAATTGGCTCAAAAATTGTATGCTCCTGGGTGTAATCAATGTCATGGCATTGAGAAAATGTCAGAAGCATGTATCAGCATATATCCTACAATTTACATAATACTGTGGATTGTTTTCTGGTGTATTTTGTTATCGATTTGAAACTGCTGACTTTAATATCAGCCAAGTCGCTATTCTCGTGCAATGAATAATACCTCAACTAATCAAGAGTATGCAAACAAAGAGAATGCTGGTGAATTTGATGGTAGTAATAATACCGAAGAGTGAGTTTGTATTTCCATAATTTAATCAACTCTATAGCAGCACTATTCTCAGTATACTTGGTATGATACTTTTTCTTGTTTGGATATTTTTTATATCCGGCCATTTTTTCACATCCTCAGGGGAAAGAAAATTTTGTAAAGTTAAGGACAAGTATGCTATCTTTATATTCATCTTTTCAAAGTGGTTTTTTCGCTGCAGTCAAAAATCTTGATCCAAGTGTTTCACTTTTTTGTGGGTTGTTTTGGTGTAGCACAGCAAAAACGTAAAGTGTCAACGAAAATGGTTGCGACACTCTTACGTAACAGTAACGTCCTCTGCTCTACGTATTCAACGATATTCCGTAGTCGTTGGCTTTTCAAACTGTCACAACTGACATTCTCACCTACATGAGGATGACTTTTAGCATTCTAGTGGATGCATATGACTAAAAATGACGTGTTTTCTCAACATCCGAGTGGTTTGAATAGTTGGAAAAAATTTTCTTTTGAAAAACATAAGATATGAGGCTTTGAAAGCACCACTGATGAAGGCACATTTGTTTAATCGATCCGTACTTCTCTTTACTACTCTGTAACTCGTCATTGCATAATCACAGTGGCCTAGTTCATGAAATATGTGAACACCTGGGTTATTTAAATTTTCATATATTCTCATCAGACATGCACCATGTTATAAAATATTTAGATGCAAGCAAGCATGTCAGAATTTTCATTATTGCAAACATACAAATGAATCATTAGAAAGATATAGGACTTAAAATTAGTCACTTTCAATGGCATTGAATAATTCTTTGAACAATTCTAAGAGAAATCCCCAAGACATTGTCTCCCGACTAACCTACATCTCCAATCCCATGTCCATCGATAATTCAAATTTAATTACCCCACGTAATCATCGAAGTTGAGAGAACTGCAACATCCTGAATGATGAACTCAGTCCAGTAGTAATTTTGCACGAGGCAACGTCACATATCCGTCTTGCAGATGCGACACATTTGGTAGATTATATATCGCTTGAATACATTGGTGAAGGACGTCTCACTAGGGTTCATCGTCGCGGCGTATCGTGCAAGGCAAGTTGAGGCAATTGTCTGTAAATGATGGATGCCCCAGTAGGAGGATGAGAGGCAACGTAGGCACAGGCGAAACTACATAGAGGGTTAGTCGGGATCAAATGACAATTACCACCGCAAAACGCCCGGTTGGACAATGACGTATGTACCCGGTTCACGTTCAGCAAAGAGGATAGGTAGGCTAGAAGAGGTGGTAGTCTAGGGCCAACCACGGTGAATATTCCCTTGTGGTACAAAGGAATAATGAGCGTGGGCCATGTGTTAGAAATTCTAGGCTCCAAATAGCACGACAGGAATCCAGTTTAATACTTAAGAGATAGCTTGGAGAAATTGAGGATTCGTTTCTGCAGTAATATAAAATAATGTCGTGAATTTTTATGGAATAACTCGGTGATACTGATGGAGAATGAAATGATATTACTTAATGGAATTAATTTCGATGGATATCCTCAATTCAATATCTGAAACCTTTTTTCCCCGGGGGCTGATTGGTCCGAAAGTGTTTTAAACCAATTAATTCTCAATCCTGTCTACTTCTTTCCGTCCAATTTATAGCAGTGTATCTCGTCATTTAGAAGGGAGTAAATGGAAAGCTCATTAAGGCCTTCGCTTTTCCCCCCCCCCCCCCCCCCCATCTCTTATTGTTATAATTCTCTTCATTTACTCTTTCATAACTTGTTGTTGAGAATTCTCAGTATTTCTTTCTGCACATTCTCCTCCCCTCAGATTTTATTTCATCCCAGCTATGTCTCATACATCAAGCGCTATTCAATCAAGCTATCTTGTTCTAAGCCTGAGCTACAAACCTGCCCTAAGCACCAATCATGTCGAGTCGACTTGATAGATGGATTCAATTCACGTTAAAGCGATGCCCCTTCGGAGATCTTGAAATTCCGATACCACGGCGCCATGCTTGGTGAACGTAAAAAGTACATAATCCTGCCCTCCTCTCATCCCCTTCAACATCAATCAATTCTATCGATTTGTATCGCGACGTCGCTGGTTGGAAGCAGGAGTAAAAAAATGAAATATCAAAAGGGGGAAAATAGTTGGTCTGTTAGAGGGTGGAGGAAAAAAATGCAGCGGTAAGCGACAAAACAGATGGAATAAGCCAGATGACGATGTGTGACATTTCCGTTTCTATGAATTCGTATTGGCATTTATTTGCTTGTCATATAACTTGATCGCTTCCGTTTGCCCTCCTTCTTCACAAACTTTCCTTCTGATATCAAACATGAATATTGAAATAACTGAATGGATACTTCAAATGCCAAACGAGAGGGACTCTGAATGAATTCATCTGAATTTCTAATTTATGAGTGCTCTATGTTTTTACTTCTTCCCTCAAGTATCCTGGTATAAAGCAATTATGGTTAATGGTGAAGGTAGTTCTTGAAGCAATGTTGTGTAACGCACATGGGGTAAGCCATATTTATCCATGCAGCTATTGCATCCCAACGTACGTTGCATTACCAATCAAGTAACCATATCGTGGGTTCTCAGCCCTACCCTGCAACTCATCAACCTAATCTACTCACCTAACCTATGCATATCCATATGGTGCAAACATTGCCATTGTATCTATCTGTTCAACTATACCGTATTACACTCTTGGTAATAGCATTGTAAATGATTCTATCCCCTTGCAGAAACTGATATACAAACTACATTTGGTGGCATCCAAAGTACAAATGTCCCTCCATGCGTTGCTAATTAATCTTTTTATTGATACCAATGGAGTATGCTGGTGGAAGTTGGAAGCTTTATAGACAGCGTTAGGGTAGAATTAACGATTCATTACACCAGTGTAGGAGGTAAGCAATATAGTGCATCAGTCCAACACCTTGGCAATCTCGACCGAGTTATTTTCTTTCTCCACTTCTTTTTTACTTCGACCACAAACTTGCCCTCTGGTTTATCGCCAACAGTGAGTGCCAACAATATAAATGGATTTCACTTTACTGACTTCTGTAGCTAGCATTTTCTACGTGTTCTGTGGACTATTACATTGTTCTGGAATCATTGATGAAATATCTAATTAGAGGAGCTTACGGATTGTTCAATAAGGAGCTTAGGATTTCTAAAGCTTCATTGATTATGCCTCAGCATAATAATCGATATTGCATATATTACTGGGGAGAGCTTTCGATATTTCGAGGATTTTGAATATTGTGATAGGCACTCCAAACAACTGTGCGTATGCAAGACAAATCTTGGTGAATTAATCTATCGAGAATGGAATCTCGTTCAAAGTTCTGATAATACCCGGTCGTAGCATTGCAAATTCATGGTGCATATTAGTTAATGGTTTGGGCAAAATTCGCAGAGGCTAGCTATTGATTGGAGTTGAAGCTTGGTTTTCATTCAATGAATATTTCTCCGTCATTTCAGAGTCTTTTCTAAGTTCTAACCACACGTCATCATGGTATTCTCCTCTTCCCACTTTTTAACTCTCAATTGTATCGATATTATTGGATTCATCAGTTCCACTGTACTGTACATTATTTTCTGATATTCAAGCCGAGTGTTTCCATTAACTCAATTGTTTGGTAATTTTTTATTGTGTACTTTTTTCAAGTCCGCTAGGAAGCTCCAATCGTATCCTGCACCCAGAGGAAATTAGTTGAAGCTAGTTGACCCGATTCGTTTGAACAGCTGCATTCACGCGACTGTATTTATTTCTCTTTTTCCACCTTGTTTTATCTACTCCTTTTGTCTCGTTACTTCGATCCTATTGTGGACAAACAGAACTTTTTGTTATTTCACCTTTCATCACTCTCATTAAAAGACGGGAGCGTGTCTTGCGCCATGTGCACGTTTAAAATTGTGCACGCGCAAGACCGATGCGTCGTTTTACATTTACGTTCAGGTAGTGATTTTCCATTTTCAATATAAATGCCGTTCTTCTAGCAAAAATGCAATGCACTGCTCCATAATGGAAACTTCGAGAAATGTGTCATCAATACGGAAGTAAATCTGAAAAATTTAGCGAAACTCCATGAATTCAGCGAAACTCGATTCTCAAAAATTCCCCTACTCTAATGATTCACTTGAACAGTAGTATTGAATGGAAATTGATTCTAATCAATGAAGAAATTCTTCCATCTCACCGAGAAATTTCGGATGAGCATGCACTCGTGAATACCTGGAGCGTGATAATTTGATGCGATTATAGCGGATTCTTTAACAAGAAAAAGTAATCAATTTGAAATTATTTGTTATTTAAATATATTCATTGACTTAAAAAATAGCATCAATTCGTGATTTTTCACTCGTGCGTGCAGGCTTAACTTATTTTACTAATTCACTATTACTTGTCCAAGTATTTCTCCTCCAATTGAGTATTCTTTTATCAATAGATATTAGGCAGTATTCCTAACCGCTTATTGAAACAGTTCAATCAGAAATATAGAGGCACTCCGAGTGATTCGATATCGTTGGATGACGCTCAGTGGTACTGGTGAGTAGAGCTAATGCCATGTAGATTGTCATTCTCATGCTGTTTCTCTGTTGCTAAAGCCTGTATCATGTGTCCAGTTTGACACAGTATTACGTAACCGTGTAAACGTGTCAGCTCGATGTGCATCAAGGAACGATTCACCAGTTAAATTACCGTACGTGTCCATATTGGGTTAGAGAGAAATCCAGGTGAAACGGCCAATCTAGTGATACAGATGGCACAAGGAGTTCAGATGTTGAATTGAGACGACGTTTGTAGTCAACACAGCTAGAGTAGGAACTAATGAAGATGTTTGTCAATACTGGCAGGTTACGGTATGCAGTTCGGTTCTCAAACTACTCCTCCACCCCGTTACTCCCTCTCACCCGTACTCTCGCCATCTTCTCCAACATCGACCTCCATCCGTTCCAATACAGACACACCTCATCCAATGCTCCCACGTCGCACATCTAATGGGTAAATTTAACAGTGTCTGTGTACGGGTAATCATATACATAGTTTTAGACCAGAGGGCCCTCAGTTCTCCCGTCAAGCCAGTCTCTGCACTAAGCAAGGAGCCCCTTCGTTAAGCTTAACATCCCGTTATAACTGAATCATAGACACCTGAGGAGCTCCAACTCTCTGGCCTCCTAAGATTTACAATAGAACAGGATCAATTCACATTATCGGGCTCATTGGAGTTTTTGCCCCCCATATAATCAATTTAAGGTAAAAGCACCAATTATTGGCAGGGGTCTAATTATTGACACCCTAAATTATTTTTCAATATATTAAATTATCTATGATAAAAAATATTATCGTATATATTCTTAATAAATTCTAATTATTATAGAAATTGAAAAAAAATCCCGGTCAGTCCAAAATATTAAGTATAAATTATTTTTAAAAAAATAAAATTGGTGTTAGCTCATAAGAGCAGCGCATAAACGGCCATTTCCTTAACTAATACGGTAAGGAAAGGAGTTTTTTAACCTGTCAATAATTGGTGTATCCGGGTAATTAATTAATTTATTGAATATTCATTAATAAATATCATTTAATATCGTTGTAACCGAAAATTTGATTACTAAAAAAATAACTTAGGACATAGTCATGAAAAAAATTCAACGATTTTGAAATTTTATCGATTAAAAAACATTTAATCCTGACCTCATCCCTTACAGTATCAATAATTGGTGCTTTTACCTTACATTTAATTCAGACAAGCTGTTCTCTTTGAGGTCAACGAACTCTCGTTTTTTCTGATACTAACAGAGTCGTCTGAATATTCACAATAAAGAGCATTCAGTTTCTCTCTATTTTCATGTTTATTTCGGGGACTATTGGCTTCAATATTAAGGCCGCAGACTGCACTATATCGCTACTACGGATATATCCTTGTGCACGGCAGCGATCATCAATTTTAAAGTTACACAAGTAAAGTTTATTTAGAAGGCAGCGAAGGGAAGTAGGAACATATATGTGTTGGAGAAGAGGATGACTGTACTAGCAGGGTAACTAACGCTGGTGTGAGCCACAGTCGACTATTGTGAAGTTGTTGAAGCCTTCCCTCTCTTCTCTGCTTTCTCAATTCGTTGTGTGGGTTTGGGGAATTGTTGCGCCTGCCCCGTAGGCGGATGTGCGGAAATAGAGGATCCAAGAGAGAAGTAAAGAGGAAAGGGTTATGTCTCATGCATAGTTCACTGCATCGTGGATACGTACAAAGACTGGAATGAAAGTTCCTGTGGGGTTACCTCAGGCTTGTCTATGTCTAGTACATTCTCGAGGAGTGTACTCGCCAAGTGGTCATTCACATACCAATGTTTCGTAACTTATTTCATTGAAAATATATTCGAGAGAATTTAACTCTAGTCTTATAAAGAATGATACTTATTGTTCTTGTTTCATGAGATTCGCTCTATTCTTCTAATTTCATTCAACAGAATTTTATATCACAGCTTCAAAGTTAACGGACAAGAGAAATGAAAAGTGAAAGATAAAACAATTTATAAGAAAGATGTGTCGGCCATGTTGTTTTGTAGATCACAAGAGATGAAAATATAAATGACTGAAGATGGAGAAGGTCAGAGGGGCTGTTGAGAAATTTTTCAAACCACGATATTACATTCTCCGGAGCTTAAGGGGATAATACAAGTGGAAGTAGTGGGAGGGGTCTCAAAAACCCGTTTGGCTAAACCGGAGAGATGACTCTTGGTAAAGCTATACTCATTGAGGGTGAATGTGAATAAATTTGTTACACACTTTTTTCCTCTACTCTTTTCTTCATTTTTTTTCTCCTTTCACACTCTCCCCAGCGCCATTAACCACTTTTTCACGCTGATAGGACTCGAAATCCTTTCGTTGCGGCTAAATACTTTGGAGGTTGAAGCTCTGCAACTTTTTTTTTACTCTCTTCAACACTGGAGGAATGTGAAGAGATTTCAGATTTAGCAATTATCCAGAAATACCAATGTGAGAATCAGTATATTTGATTGGACGAATATTGCTCGTTTCTGTGAATAAATTTCAATGCAATTATAATAGTAATACATCTTGATTGGTATGGCGAGCGTGTTCCCATGGAATTTGTGAATCAGTGGATTTGAAAGCAACAAACACTTATTATAGAAACACTGACACTAATATACATTGAACCAACCAATAACAATGCAATGCCTGGGCTTTCCTATAATGTAGTCATTTTGGAGGATTACGATTGATCCATATACACGATGCGTCCGGCTTAGAGGCCACATTCTGTATTGCATTTGCATCGTGTCGCGTTGTGTTCTACTGGTGGATTCGCGCCACTTGTGAACTTTGCTTCCGTTTATGGTAAAAGCCAATTGGATTGCTACAGCAGTATGGAGGAGGGAAGGGGGAAAAGAGAGTGAATGAGCAGAACTGAAAATGTCGCGTGGGACTCGAAAACATCACAGGCATATAATGCCGTGAGCCCCTAGTACGCTTGTTCCATTTCAATAGAATATTGACACGTACCATCGACGCATTAGTCGTATTGAAAACTATAACAAAACATTTCACCAACAATTGTCAATAAATGAATTGGTTTTTCAAGTTCATTGGAATGATTCGTTTTTTATTAGCAACTTGAGTTTCATTGGGATTGATCATTTAATTGATTTATTTCATAGCATTGTTGGGGTCATTTTTTGATGAATATCACGAAATACTTTGGTGAGATTTTTGCCATGTGATTACAGCAATTATGATTGTCAGTATGACTATATTGCTGTTGTTGAAGTTTTACTATTTTTGTCATAGTAAATGTATTAGATTGTCCTTTGTTCATCTCCTTGGAATAATGATGCTCACTTCACATGACTAAAGTCATGCATTACCAAATCAAAATGCTTGAGCACTCTAACTATGCTTTCATTGTTACAAAGATTCTATTTTTCTCCCAGTGTAATATGTATTATATTATACTTTGGTGAATTGTAGGTTGAGTTACCTTGTGATCAAATTTTACGTGTCATGTTACACTTGGAAAATTTAGGTTCAATTAAAGTTTGTGCAGGAACACAGAGTTGAGAGGAATTATAACAGGCAAGATTTTCTGAAAACTTTTTGAATTTTGTAATTTACACCATTATATGAAACTCTGAATATAATTTGTGGTGATATCGTGATACAGAAGATTCTACAGATTTCACTTCTCTTGTGTTCATTTGCCAACAAAAGTATATTGTATCGAATTTCAAAGAACACTATGAAACTTGTACCGAGTTTTGTATCATTAATGACTCTGTATGAAGCACCTTGTTCATTGTATTGGAATCAAGTGAATGTGGAGATATTCAACGAATTATTTTGAATAGCGTGAAATAAACTTTGGAATTATTCATATACTATTAAATTTCACGATGCTTGTGGTGATTCATAAATACCTTGACTTGAACTTTTCTCTTTGAAATTGTATTGCTAAAGTAGTTGATGGAAATTTTAGTCACACTGCTGAACCATCAATATTGAAGTACGAAGTTCCAAAGAGGATTTCGAGATTTTCCCATAAACTGTATTGTAACAATTTGTCAATGGCATTGTCATTCACGTAATCATTCTGTTTATGCATCAAAAAATTCGAACAATGGAAAATCTTCAACTGTGATGCAAGCATGATGGAATGATAGTTAAATGGAAGAAAATTGACATTCATGACAAAACTATTGATTTATGATTTGCATTATTCAAATAATGCATTTTATAGATTGACATCTAATTATTGACACCCTAAATTATTTTTCAATATATTAAATTATCTATAATAAAAAATACTATCGTATATATTCTTAGTAAATTCTAATTATTATAGAAATTAAAAGAAAAATCCCTGTCAGTCCGAAATATTAAGTATAAATTATTAAAAAAAAAAAAAATTGGTGTTAGCTCACGAGAGCAGCGCATGAACGGCCATTTCCTTAACTAATACGGTAAGGAAAGCAGTTTTTTAACCTGTCAATAATTGGTGTATCCGGGTAATTGATTTATTTATTGAATATTAATTAATATCGTTTCAACCGAAAATTTGATTACTAAAAAAATAACTTAGGACATAGTCATCAAAAAAATTCAACGATTTTGAAATTTTATCGATTAAAAAACATTTAATTCTGACCTCATCCCTTACAGTGTCGATAATTAGTGCTGTTACCTTATTAATGTTTTAAACCTCAAGAGAAAGTCATTACAAACTTCAACAACACAATAATTCCACTAAATGAGGAGCTCTGGATTATCTCATTCTCCGACTTTGATAATTCATCAAATTTCTTATCATCAATAATCATTACACTCACGTAGAGTTACATCCATTACTGTCATTGATCGTTTCTTGTTATGTCTCATTGCGATAGCCAGAGTTGACACCTTGTTAGGAGAAAATCCCCCTGAGGCGTTACAAACGGACCTACAACACCCAGTACGATTATTCAGACAGTAGGGGTCATCCAATTTGTATCAACCGGAATAAGAAGTAGTGTAGAATTCTACCCACGGGACATTTTGAATTTCTTGGATCTACTGGATACGCCCACTGGACGTGTTCTCCCATCGTCGAATCGAGCCCATTATTTTGGCCACTTTTCCACGCTGACTAATCCGATCAATACGCGAATATTCTCATTCATTCACTTACCACACAGAGAGAAATTCTACAACCTACCAAATAGCATTTTTGTAATGACTAAAATATGACGAAATCCTTTGATGAGATTCTTGTCATCTCATTAAAACAATTATGATTGTCAGTATGACTATATTGCTGTTGTTATAGTTTTACTATTTTCGACATAGTAAACGTATTAGATTGTCCTTTGTGAATCTCCTTGGAATATAGCAGTTTCATATAGTTTGATTTACTATTTGGGATGATGATGATAACTGTCCATGGCTAAAGTCAGCATTACCATATATTTAACTAATATAGTTAAATAAACTATATTCACGATTAACTATATTTTTATTGTTACCAAAATTAGATTTTTCTCTTAGTGTAAGATGTAGATTTTGAACTTGATGTCTGCAAGTAGAATGCACAACTCAATTATCAGTAATGTCTTGCATGGTAACTGAACTGTTTACCTTCGTCTTCGACCCATACAACTTCAGATATTAACATTTATCTAGAATGAGCAATGAAAATCGTGATTGTTTCAAAAGTTTTGATTAAAGTTTCGCTTGTTTCTGTCCTCTGAGCAACATGTTGCAGGATTTTCTGAAGCTACGAGATAAAATGAGAATGAAGGAATAAAATTACACGAAGAATTTGCATTGAGACTCAGTATCGATTATCCATCAGAAATTTTTCTCATAAATGGAGTAAATCAATCAACACCTCTGTCAGATGCCTCTGGTCTTTTTAATCTATTTCTAGCAGATAAAAAAATGTGGGAGAGGAAAAAAAGGTATAGGAAAACCTGGATGACAGGACTTCGATAGGTAAACATGACATGGAATTCAACGTATAAATTTTTGTTTATTTTTTATTTGTACATTGTCCATTATCATGACCTACATTCAGTGTGAGGAGGCAGTATGGATTTTTTTTCCAAATCGAATTGCCAGCGAACGTGATAGAATCAATCTGCGTAGAATTGGAAATAATTTAATATGATGGTAAATTCCTTCCTCTGCAAATTTATTATTTCTCTTTCATGTTTATTGGAAAACTTTGATATTCAAAAGAGAAATTGATGAATAGCATAACGCAATTGATGCAAGTCTCATTTTTTCATCTTTCCTCTTCCGAAAACAACACCAATGAGTAGAAGACATCAGTCAAATTCTCATTTTGAAGTCTCAAAATTCCAAAAACTTTCGAAAATTTCTTAAAAATTGCCACTTTGTTTCTACGGTGACGATGAGAAGGATGAGTTCTAAAGACAGAACAATATGTTTTATGCTCTGCACAATTGTCGCCTCGTTTCATTCCCCATTCCATTCAAATATTCTTCTAGAATCTAAATCCCTCCCATTTAGACAGCTCCGGAATAGCCTCACAGGGTTATTGTCGCTTTGTCTCGCACTCTACAAGCTCCTCAATAGGAATTAGTCAACTGAAAGGAATTGGGGAGAGAAGAGACGAATTGACAGATATGACAGAGTTCATGCTGCTCGCATACTCTCCCCGAGCTTCTAAAAGCCAGACAACTGAGATTTGCACCATGTTCACACCAAGACACTCAGATGCGCCATGAGAATGTGTATAAACTCTTTGAAAACACTTCTTTACAGTGAAAATACGACAACATTGATTTCAAAAAGATAATACGGAATAATTTCTATACATGCTCTGTAAATAAAACTGCAGACACTTTGAAAAAAGATCAAAGTCTTTTCTGTATCACTGGAGCATGCTTTTTGACAACAGAAACATATTACCTATCTGGCGAACTCTAATATCCCCCCCGAAATATCTAAAGACTTCCACTTCAGCCAAAGTATTACGAATAGGAATTTCAAACAAACCCCTTTTACATAACACCTGTTCCATTATATCCACTGGTTTCTCCTCTTTAGATAACGTGTATCCACGTGGATCAGGTATATGCACGAATAATTAATTACTGACGTAACTCAGATGCAGTGGGAGTAGATGCAAGAGAATATGCATAGAATATACCGGTGCTTGAAAACCAATAGAGCTCATCGGATTTACGAACGGATATGGTGAAATCCATGGGGCTTATATTCTCGTAAAAGTATTATCCAGCTTCAAATTTTCATTGGAAATTGTGGATTCCATGAATTTATCCATTTCGTTCTATTTTGAGACCTCCTATCTGCTGACAGAGCTGTGATGAGCAATAGCACTGAATGAACATCGCTGGTACTTATGTAAACATTCAAGCACAACATGATGTTGCAGTGAAGAGCAGAATGACTAACACTTTGATATGACGATTCAGAGATGGATGGAAATATTATTGCAATAACCAAGCCAGTAGGCATAACTCCACGAGTTTTAGTCCCATATTTTTTTCATCCTCCATTCTGTATTCTACTCTTCTTCTTTTCATATACGCCGGTACGGCTGTGTTTGCTCATTTACGAACGACTCGATGCGCATCGACGTATCCAACTGGTAGGCTCCATTTGTCAACGGATATATAACTTCAAGCACAAACGTATCGAATAAACAAACGGGACTAATCATCGTGGAAATTGAATAGTTGGACGGATGCCCGTTTGTTTTTTCACCATTCTATTTTTCATCCCTTTTGATTGGAGAAAATATAGAATACTGTGAGTTCATCATTTCACCTCGATATCTGCTCCAATTTCACGTATTTTTTTTTTCATGATTCTGAAATTAAAGGAAATTCGAATATAGATGGATTGTTATTATGGATTTCGTTTGATAATTTATGAATTATTGGGATGTTGATGTGTGTTTCAAGTGATGACGCAGCAGTAGCTTAATGGATGAACAAGGTGGTTGACAGTTTTGAGTTGATAGGCTCTCCGCGTCTATTCAGTGTCATTACGTTATGTAAATAAACCAGGGGTATCGTTTCTGAATCGGAGCAGTATTGTCGCCGAGATAAATTGGGTAATTCAAGGTTAATGTATGCGGGTTTATGTACGGTTGTTCTGGAGTGAATGTCAAGTGGAATCCTTGAGCACCGATAGTTCTAACCATAATGAAAAAAAGCGATTTGAACACTCAGAGTCGCAAAAATTCGAATCATTCTCTGTGCTAAAAATGAAAACGTGAATCGCAGGGGAACAGTTTTGATATATATGCACTGAGGGGATTTTTTCATACTAGCATGACTATTCCAATCTTGAAAACGAACTATTTTAGAATAGGAATTGTAGGTAGAATTATAGTCATGTGTACTATATTATAGCTACACTTGCTAAAAATTTGTTCACTGTTACTATATTATATAGTCAAGGTCTTTTCTGCTATTTTTTTAGTCATGTGTACTATATTATATCTATACTTGTTAAAAAAATTAGTTCATTGTGACTATATTTTATAGTCAAGGTCTTTTTAGTTGCACAGACCAAAAAATTCTCTCAGTGTGTCAGACTTATATTGGATGGAGGACTCTGTCAGCAAATTGAATTAGTAGATGGAATTATCAATTTTAATTTTGACAGATTTTCATGATGCTTCCATTTGACAAAACCTATAAACGAACCATAATTAATGGAAAATTCCAAAAACGTTATCAATTTAATCGTGGTCTCTTTGAAACTGTTGCTGCATAGCTTTTCCAATTATTTCTACTGAAGTAATTGGAATTTCCCTTTTTTCATACACGAAATGTGCTATTGATTTTGTGAATCTGAACCTCTACAGATTATCATGAATTTTGTCTTCTTTTTTCATGGATTCATTGGGGTAGGACAATTCTCAATCGATCGTGAATCTTCTGTTCTCGCAACATTAGGCTCTCCAGGATGAATGGAACTGCATAGTTCTCAAATGAAGTAGAAAATCACTGAGACCAACTCTAGAACTTTTTCAACCGAACATCGTCGCACTGAATCCTCCATTTTTTAACGATCTAGAAGAAGTTTGCTCTCGCAGTTGTTAGGCACTGAAAATTCTTCATTCCACACTTTATTCGAGGTCATTTTCTAGTGATTGGAGCTAAATATTCTTCGTAGTTATCTTGACTCAATACAATGCTCATTTGCATGAATGTGGAAGATGAATCTATATCACAAATCCAACATGCAAGTGGATGAATTTAATTTCAATAATTCCATTAATTTAAATCATCAATGCACATAACTTGACCGTCATTAAACATAATAAATTTATATCCACAGTCAAATTTTGAGGGTGGAAATTTTCATGTAATAAATTAGTTTTGAAAATATATATTGAATCAATAAATTGGCTTTCGTGATTATACAAACAAGGAAGAGATGATGTTATTAGGAGTGGTTACCACGCATGAAGCAACTTACCACTTCATTCTACACATACAACCGCTGTCTGCCACTTGCTGGAGAAAGGGGAGAGGAGTGTATGGCTGATATTCGTAATTAGTTTGTTACGCAAGCAATATCGTTGGCTAATTAAATTTACCGAGTTCACTGCATCGTGTGTGGATGTGTGTGTTTCGCAGTTTGGTAAAAAGCGAATGAATGAAATTGAATGAATGGATAACAAAGGGATGGTTAACACGCTTGATCTCCATTTGCTTTTCAGTTGAAAATTTTATGGAAAATTGTTTGATAGAATTCTTTAAAAGTGGTGCAAAAAAAAGAACTATCTACTTTTTTTCATTCACACGGTATTAATTTATTTTCCCTTTTGTGGGGGGTGAATATATCCAGTGATTGGGGATTTCTCTCATGAATCAGTGTAGAGATAGATGAATTGAGTCTATAGAGCAGGGATAATGGAATTGTGAAAAATAAAAGGATTCAGGAACTGTTCAGATTGAAATCCTGTATAAAAAAAAACGGAAAAATTACGCAATAATGTAGACATGCTGAATGATGTTAAAAAACTTGTTTGAATGTTTCACTATGAAAAAAAAATTGATTTATTCTACTAATGTCCGAGGTATTTTCCGGTTCTCTGATTAGAAGACCAGAATTGAAAACTATTCACGAAAACAAAGGATCCTCTAGCAACCCAATGAAAATAACTCAAATTCCATGGGTCAAAAAAGCCTCTGTGAAATTCTGCTATTCAATATCACATATTACACACAAAAGCCATGTAATTAAAACTCATGAATTCATTCGTTCAACAATTTTTTTTCTTCCTTTTTGTTTCAGGACAATCGCTGATTTGTCCTCACCCAAACTCGACGGGTGAGTCATACATTCATCTAGAAAATAATGTGAAAAATAAATAAAAAAAAAAAAAAAGAAAAATGATCATAAAGAACGCTGCATTAGTGCTTGTTTTATATGTACATGAAAAATATACTGGTTGAAGAGGAAAGTAAAAAAAAAAACGTAGCGAGAAGTAAAACGAAATAGAGGCATGTTATCTTTCGTTACGAGTTCAGATTAAGAGACACCGTCACCCATGTATATTTTTCACATTTTACGGTAGAATAATAGTCTCATACATGTTTTTTTTTCTCTTTTCATCTCTCTCATGACTAATCCGTTTAATAGTGTATCAAGCGTCATTAATTCATTATTATTCTCATCGTCCATTCATATTTATTCAGAAGGAAAAACTGAATTCCGGGTAAAAAATGATGCAGCGTTATTCCGTTCTCCCATTCACCTTCCCCTCTTCCCTAAATGACTGCAATAAATGTCAGACTCACGATATTTTCGTATAGGGCAAAAAAATAATACATTTTTGTCTTGAATCTGCATTTTTCTGCACTGACCTTTCAAGTTTTTCCCCTTCGATCCTCTCATTTTACCGACCTCTAAGCCCGAAGCAATGCTACAACTTACAGTCTACTGTTTATCTTCAGCTGTGAACTTTTGTATTTGAACGACCACTCCTCCCTTTCCTCTTCCTCTTGTGCATGCCTTCTAGCCGTTTTGTACACCAATTCTCTCTATTTCTAAAACTCACCCCCTCAAAACCGTTCAACGTAACATCCCCCCGGCAATAGTCCCAAAGTCTGCTTCAGACTTTGTCCAGTGAAGAGTCCAGAGTGAACCAGTTGAGGAACCTAACTCACCTCCCTACTTTTCAGTTACTCCTACTATTTATTTAGTTTTTGCTCACAGTTTGTGGAATGCCTGCCAACCAGTTGTTTAATCACCGTTTTTGTCTCTCTCTCTCTCTCTCTCTCTTGTGTCGTTGAATTGGTCTCCACTTTCCGTAATACTTTGCTGAAAGAATTAAAGTCAACAGGACAAAATTAGAAATAAGGAGAAAGTGAATAATAAAATAAAATGTAAGAGGCTGAGAGAATCGTGTCAACGGACAGTGGTAGCTTTCAACCAACTGAATCGAGAGCTAACTTTTATCTTGGGTCTCATTAAAATATGTGGTGTTTATTTAATTACTTTATTCAACATTACTTGCTGAGAATATTCCTTCTTTTATGTATTAATGAAGCTGCTCTATTTACAAGGAGAATTATGGCTCCCGTGATGACACAAAGTTGATGAAAAAAATTTAATTAGTTCATTATTCTTTCGCAAGATTCTAAATCACGTTGTATGACAATGTAATACAACGTATTATTATTGCAAAACTGGAAAAATACAGTTAGAGTACTCAAGCATTTTGATTTGGTACTAAAAATCATAATTGTTGTAATAACATGGCGTAAATCTCACCAAAGGATTTCGTGATATTTACCATTCATTTAGTACTGTAAATCAAAATCAATTTTAGTCATTATAAAAATGACCCCAACAATGCTATAAAAGTGAACAATCTACACAGTGATAATTGCAAAGTCTCTTCCATTAAATTAACAATTCAAATACCATATTTTAACTACAAAAAGCTGAAAACTCTGATAACTCAACTGCCCCTAATCATTGGATTATCATAAAAGAAATGTCACGAAATAAATGAAAACAGTACTGAAATAAACAAAACAAATCCGCAAAATTTATTCACCTGAAATGCAAAAAAAAGCACATCCATACAGTTCAAAAAAAGCGATTATAAAGCAAGAGTTAGCGTTAGCGAGTTATCACTATCAGTGATCTGTATAACAGAGCAGCTGGACAATTGCTTGTGTTCCACATCAGTACAAACGAACTGACATAAAATAGAAACAACGTGCAAAAAAACGAGGAGATAAATTGAAAAAAAAAAAAAAAAGAAAAATGAAAACGAGAATAAACTGTTAGGGAGGAAGTGCAAAAGAGAGCAAGAGAGGTAGTTTGAATGAAATACATTGGAGCTTGGCTACAAAAAGTCAAAGGGATGAGAGAGGGGGCAGGTTCTGTTGGAGCAGCAGACTAGGTAGATACGTTATGTGTGTGCGGTGTTTGCGCGCTGGTTTTTGCAATTAGCGATATTGGCAACGTCACCTGACACGCGGAACCGGGCGCGGTGCAATACTAACACCATTCACGAACTATCTATATATATTTGTGTTATGGGGCTCTCCCTGGAGGTGGACAGAGGGGCAAAGGGACGATAGGTACATTCGCAGCAATGGTTGAACGCCAGAGGGCCCCCTAGTAGTGTGTACCCCTCTCTGGTAGCCGATATATATGGTCGTATACTAGTGGTTCACTTTGGCGTTTTGAATTTCTGGCTGGCGCCCAAATTTCCGTACAATATATCGACGCCCCAAGGGGTCAGGGGCTAGCGCGAAGAGGAGGTGAGGCGTTATCAAACGATTTATATCGGTGTTTTCGGGGTAAAATTTGTGGAGCCAAGCCCTGGGTGGTGAGGACTGTGTGGACCGTAGATTCGTACCATATACTACTCATATAGGTGAGAATATAGCGCTAAAACGTAGCCGCAATCAAATGGATAAACCATAAGAGACCATATCGTGTGAATTTTGCCGTATGCAGGAGAAACTACTAAAAACCCTCTGGTCACATCTCTCTCTCTCTTTCTCTCCACTCTTTGGATACTTGCCGGGGGGATTTTACTGGTGTACCAGGTGGTTGTACATGTACAGGAAATCCAGAAAGATATGCACCAACGACTTTAATCTTGTGGCAAATGTAGCAAACGTTGTGAAGCTTTTGTTTTGTTTTTCAACTTTTTCAAGTATTTTCTCTTTTGTAATTTCCTTTTTTTCTTTTTCTAGACTTTGTTTTTTTTGGTGACCCCGAGGGCATTCTACTCGCTTTGACTATAATGCATCGATGCTGCACCGGGTGTACTCGACTAGATTGCTAGAGTAAAATACAACTCTGTATTCCTTTCTTGTATTTATTATATTCGCTTCCTGTTGTTGTTCTTCTTTCTTTGTTCTGCGATTTACTTCTAACTCTTCTTTTTAAACCTGAACATTATTATCGTTGACTTCTCCCCTCTTTTTTATCCTCAATGCACGTAATTTTCGAAAATGTCGAATCCATTCTGATTGGCTCATAGAAGAATTACGGCGTTAATGAGAAACTTTAATGAAGAAAATCCTGAAAACTTCAACGAAGTGGAACTTTATTGGAAGTACTGTATTTATTTCTGTTCCCTGCTTCTCCATTTTCCCTTCAGTCTCCGTTGCATTTAGCACGACTAAATTGCCCTTGTATTTTGAGATAAATATCCTGAGGAGTCGAAGGTGAATAACTCTCTGAATTCATTCATTATTCATTGCTTAGAGAATTCAGCATTGTTGGAACGGATTCTCCAAAACAGAGATAATAGGAACTAACAAATTGAATGAAAATGAGAATGCATGATATTACAATATTGTTAATTAAAGATTGTATTAATTTTATTACTCGTGCTGTTTAAGGCATAATGAGCTGCTTATAATCCGAAGTGCTTCAGAATAATAAGAAGTAGAAGAAAATAAAAAACACACGGAGAATGAAAAATCTTGGATTAATTCAAATCACATGGATCCATTATAAAAACGTCTAGAAAGTCTTATCTTCACTGATCCATTCCTGAATTTATAATTTTCCAATGGAAAAAAGCTCACTCTCTTCTCCTGTAATGACAGACTGTCATTCTCGTAACAGAATTCTTACATTGAAAAATTCATTCCAAAATTTTCCTCTCTCCTCTGCACAAGTACGTGAAAAAATATAATACATATCCTCGTACGTATGAAGTGGAATAATCTCGAGAAAGGTTTTGTGCACGAAAGCGTGAAGAAACGAATGAGAATTTGATATTATAAAAGACAGAAATTCCCCAGAATTTGTTCACTGGAATTTCTCGTATTCATCGTAGAATTGTATGCAGCGTGTTGAACAAAGAACCAAGGCAACTAGAAATAATTGGCAATTATCCAGGATGAGCGGATGATATTGAAGTTATCTTCCAATGCTTTTATTTTTATACTTTATCGTTACTGATGAGATCCTTCGTAAAATCTCTAATATCAGAGTTAGATGTGTTCTCTTATTTCTTGATTTCTCCATCATTTTTCTCACTTGTTCCATTGTTTTTCTTCATTTTCATTCGCATTATATTTCACGTTATATTGTACACCTGTTTTCATCGCCAACGGGCATGATACGTTATTGGAAAGTAGAAGTCGTAGATGCTGGTCATGAAATTCAATGCCAGTTTTTCTTTCACTTCGCGTGAATGAACAAGATATATCAGAGTTTTTTTTATAATAAGAGAGGAAAGAATTCTACAGAGTCATCTGACATTTCATTTACTCACTGATAAAGTTCTGTAAATGTCCGGCGCGCCTGATTTCATTTCAGTTGGAAAAAAAAATAAGAAAACTTGAGAAATACGTAGAGATAACGGAGAGGCTAGAGAAAGACGAGTAGTAAAAAAAAAGAAGCAAGTTAAATAGGAAAAAAATATAAACTCCAAAGACCAGTTTGCTAACCCAATTTCAACGTTCCTTCCATTTTCAAGTTTTTCTCAGTTTACCTGGTGATCTCATCTATATCGATAAATTACCCTCGCTTCACTGTTTTATCTGTTAACTGTCTCTACATTTTTTTAATTCAATTTCTCCATTTGATTCTTCGAAATGGGGAGGATATCAATTAATAAAGTCTGTGGATTTCTGGAAGACGTCATAATGAAGGAGAAAAAAAAAAGTGGAAATTATCCGGGACAATGCTGAGATAATTGTAATTAAAAATTTCTCTCTACATTTAATATAATTTTATCAGAAATTCAGTGGAGAGACACTTAAACGCAGTATATAGTAGAGTCGTTCTTACTCTGCATAGACAATCTCCGGGAATCTATTAATTAAGAAGTCATTAAACAGTATAAAATTGACTTAAAAGCTACCAAGTGAAATACAGTTTTACTTGACAGTTCTCACAAGTCAACGATTCCGTCGTATTATCTGAAAGGACAGTGTCAATATTTAATCAGACGTCAATTCATTTGAAATAACGTAGTATAATTGAAACGTTGAAGATCCTCGAGTATTTCTTCATAATTAAAGAAAAATTCATGACTCTTGAGATAGCTATTAATCAGAATTCCATTGGAATAATTAAATGAGAGATTACTCTTTCTCTCATGTTTTTCATTCATTTGAATTTAGTGAGGATCGTAGGTTATGTAATTAGACGAATTTCACATCTATATCACATACTCTACGATTAAAGACACGTTTCGTAATTCGTTCGTGGAAATCGTTTTCGTATAATTTCGTTTGAATTATACCATAGCTCAGAAATTCTCGTGACCTTCTGACAAATTTAATAACTTCATAACGTGGAGTAGACGAAAATGCTTCTGTTCGGAATAGGGCTTATCTTCTTCTATCTTCCAGCCACTTAAAGCACTTTATTAATTTGATGAGTTTGTCTAGTGACCCCGAAGATGAAAGATCGATTATTCGATTGATCTCCGCAATGTTTTCTGATAATCTTGAAGACCATGTCTGTATGTGCGCGTGTATGTGGCCAATAATACGATCGAGAGGGAAAACATAAAAAAAGTAATAAGCAACTTCTTCTTCTATAAATGTAGCCCCTGATATTTGCTTTAAACAGAAGAAAACCCAACTTGTCTTATTGGAAGAAAGTCGAAGACAATTAAAAATATTGGTAATCGAATTTGATTACTGATAATCTGACTGACGAGAGAAGAGGCAGAGCAACTTCTCTGACCACTTTTTATCACTGAGTCATTGACTACTTAAATGGAAGCTTCACATCGAGTTATTCATTTCCTCGTCATTCTCTCTCCAGAGTATTTTTCACCTTCAACAAAATTTAATTGAACATCTGTACTGTAGGTGTTAATGAAAGCTCAATCGATTGGTTCGTACTGAATGTATGCTCTGAGAAATCATACTTCTGTCTTTGTCCGTCCAGTATGCAGTACGCTCATTCAATTTGCCTCTCTACGCATAGGCACTTCTCTTGGCAGAGAAGTGCTCTCCTCACTATTGCCTCTTGACATCTACTCCTGCCTGAGTTTAAACAGAGTTAGATGTTTTTGAGGTACGAGGAGAGAGAAGCCGGAGGATTAGATTCTCTGCCAGCTCTCTGGTGCTATGAGCCTCTTCATCAACTATAAATAGAGAAAGACATCATCCCTGATTTTACTCGGATAGAGAGTTCGTGGAAGAAGACATGTTGGTAGGATACTTCCATTCCTTCAGCCAATTCTGAGAATCATCAAAAATAAACCATTTTTTCATAATTTTTCTTATCAACTACAGTAGAAGACTCTCACGAAAAAATCCGAAAAAATTATGAATATATTATTGGCTTCTCTCATTGAATTATTTTACAAAGGGCTTGACTCGAAAAAAGAGGTACGAAAGTGCAAGAGAGGGAGTTCCTCTCGTGCATTTTATATTTTTACATTTTTATTATATTGAAAATATATATTATCTCCATGGGCTTCTTTCGACAGGATGCTGCTTCAATCTTCCAAAAATTGAGTGCGAGCAGAACCGTAAAACTGCTACTGTAATAGAAAACGTTGAAGCCCCACTTGAACTCCGATTGCATCAATTTTTATCCACTGTACAAGAGTGGTTAATTGATACTACCACTACGACTCATATTACCCGCTTCACCAAAAACCCTCGAATCTTCCGAATAGCTCAAAATGTTTATCGAACCGACTTTTCACATCGACTTTTAATCAATCGAAAGCCGAACTTGGTGCACTAGAGATAATCATTGTACTTCCTCCAATAAAACGAAAAAGTAAAGAACGAGAAATTGGAAAAACTTCGTAAATATATTACAACTCAGCACCCACCGATGTAGCTACTAAAGAAAGTAGAGTACGAGTTCACGAGGCGTACTGAGAATTTTCAAACAGAAAATGTGTCCAAACGAAAGTATCGACAGTTGGCCCGAGGTTGGAATACAGATAGACCCCAAAAAACCTACATTCCCAATGAAAATACATTGATGTTCATGACAATTTCAAAGCCTGAATGACTACTTCCCTCTATTCTTCTTTCGTTTTCATGGTGGTGAGAGGAGAATTGAATATTCCATTGGAATTTGTTGAAAGGACTTGAACGTTAAGAATTAAATTCACTGGAAAGTTTTGATTAAACGAAAGACAAAATCGGGATGAAATTGCGGGAGAGATATCTTTCGCCACAGTGTTAGGGGTTAGAGGGTGAAAATTAATGGGTGTAAAGTGTTGGGAAATCGAGGTTGAGAGAGAGAGAGAGAGTGGAAAAGAGAATGAAGGGAAAGTGTGAGACGAAGAGAAGGGTTTAGCAAATGAAGCGTAACACGGACGGTAGAAGAGGATGGAAGGAGGGGGGTCCTTGCGCTTCTCGTGTCGCGGGAGACTCTCGAAAGGCTCTTCTCGCGGTGCCAAGTGTTTCAACGTTAATGACGAGGCCAACCCTACAACACTACGTACAATGTGAAGTTCCACCACTGGTATGCCGCAAACCAGTTGGACAAGAAGGTCGATGGTTACTATCCCATGGTATTCTGGCTGCTGCGCACAGTGACTGCCGGATAATTATGCAGAAGTTTCCAATTACGGAATAACACCCAACTCTCTATCCCAGTCCAGCCATCCACTCTAAAACTGTTCCCATAGGTGTCCTATTTGGAATACATTTACAGTTTAGTTTGTGACTTGAAGCCAACTTCATAGGTACTTCATTTCCACTTTATCCTCTGTCTTTTCCATCCTCATATCCGATTTTAATTTCCCAAAACTTTGCCGGCCGTTTTCCAAAAGTTCCCAAGTTTCGTAATATAATCCTGTTTAGTAATTCTTTTAATTCAACATTCATACTGTAATTGCTCGACTAATTCTGCATGCTGTTAAGCAAAATGTCAGACGATTCAAATGAACAGCCCGCAATTATACAGCGTGAATGAGAGGAGATAGCCGTGGACCATTGAATTTTTACATGAGTAGATGGGGAAAAGGCAGTGCCTGAAAATAATACTCCCTCCACATTCCTTAATGAGCTGGACTACAGCCAATTCCTTGTCCAAACTGTACTCTGAACTCTCCTACTTTGTAATTCAACTCAATTCTTAGGCCGAAAAGTCTCTTAATGCCCGCAAAACTCGGGAATAAGGGAGGGACGAGTGCATTGACTATTCGTTTTAGTATGAACTGGTATGTCATGAACAGACTGTTTCCACTTGTCTTCTTCCTACATTCTGGAGACGTGGGAATAATGTTCAGAATGATATTAAATATAATTCGAAATCCTTTGACTTTGATTATGTAAAAGGGAAACTTTTTCTGGTGTTCGGGGGATAATTTGAGGAGACAGAAAATGAAGACGTACTTTTATGAAAATTTATTTACATACACTCGACAATTGTGAGAGAGTAGAAGGATTAATTAAGGATTCAAGGGGAATTTAATTTATATCATAAGTTTGTAGAGTAGAATGTGTTTGCATCCTTTATTGCGTGATGCAGTGTTTTAGCGTAATAACCTATGACTTTGCTTCGTGAAATGTTCTACATTGTCGTCATTCTCATGTACTCAGGGTTGTGACATTCGCAATGAATATAATCAGCCTCGGGGTATCTCAGCGTATTTGAAAAGCAGGATGATTGTTTTGTTGTTTCAAATATTTTCAATAGCCTAAGGAGTCTGGGTAATCTACTGCATTGACAGGAATAATATTTTTTTGGAAGTTCATCAGGAATATTTTGATAATAACAAAAGCATTCATTATATTACCTTTAACGTATTGTAATAATAAATAAATGGATGAAGCGATGACGTTGACTGACTCCAGTCTGTCTCATCTACTTTATTATGAAGGGAATGTGGAAAAACAAGTGCATTGTGGGGAAAACTGGAGCACAATGCACCTGTGCATAAACGAAGATTTCTCTTTAAAGTGATGGTGATTAGGAGAGGAAAAAATCTGCAACGATGTAGACATGCTGGAGTAACTTTACGTTTTTCTCTAAATTTTTCGGTGAAAGGTTTCATCCCGGAAAAAGGAGATTTAATTATCAATGAATACTGAATAATAAAACTGATTAATAATGTGGATGATGAATTTTTCAGAAACATTGGTAATTAAAGGAAAATTAGAGGCCGAAACGTGATAAAAAGACAATCCCCTTCTCTCTAACTCAATTAAAACCCAGAGACTCTGATATGACAGTCTCCCAGTTCTAATTGAGTTCATCGTAAATCTTCTCCATTTGAGAGAAATTGTGAAGATCATAAGACCGAAAATGACAGCACAAATTCATCTGATAAATGTCACTCTTTGCTCATCTCAACTGTCATGAACCTCAGCTGCACCTCCACGAATGTTTTCGCTTGTATAAATTTCCGAGCTCTGTTAATCATTCACGTTCACGATTGCGACCTCAATTCTGCATCCTAAATTAAACCAATGATTCAATTCAAATTTAATGGATTTCCACGATCGAATATTAATTTGCAGTCTCTCACCTCACGGAGTAAACATTCATGAATATGGAATATCTATGAATGTGGCTAGGCATTCGACCGGTAATGCATCGAGAGCAGAAGAATTGAGGTCATATTTTCACCTAATTTGAATCAATCAACGGACAATTATGTTCAATTAATTTTCCTGAAATTGAGGAAATTTTTGTGGAAAAAGTGAGATAATCCAATGGATTCTGATGAATTAATTACAAAAAACAATAACTGTGGAATTTCAATTGATTACATAATTCTGCAATTGAAATTTTTCAATTTTTCTAATGAATATTTTTCCCAAATTTGAGTCCAGGGAAATACTTAACTACCCGGAAGCAGTAAACTCATGTGCAGAAGCTTCTAAATAAATTGAAAAGAACACAAAGTTCCGGAGGAAAGTAGTAAAAAGCAAACTGATGATATTTCAAAGAATCGATGATCCCAAAAAAGTGCAATAAAAGAACTTTCTTTCCAAATGAATCAAGATAATCGAATCACTTAAATTGAAACAATCAACAAAATTAGTTAAAATTCTTCATTGAAGAGATTCCAATACCTAACGAAGTAGTCTTCCAAGATCTCCAAGTTTCCTCAAATACTTGAACCCTCTCAGTGGTACATTGGAGTGTGCACGTTGGAGTTGAGAATAGAAAGCTAGTTTTCTCAGGATAAAGGGGAAAAAAAAGAAATAGGCAGAAAGAGAAGATGCATGCTGAGTTGTGTAGAGGATTGGGCGAAGTGGAAACGAAGGAGTAGAAAAAGGAAATGAACAAAAGAAAAATAAGAGAGTAAAGGAGTGAAGCCCGAGACTTGGGGATCTGGTGTTAGAGTAGATAGGTTGGGATGGCGTAAGGAAGATCCCAGGGATACATAACGTAACGGATGGACAGGTAAACTAAGGCCGGATAGGTAAGGCTATACCATGAAGCTAAACTACTTTGGCCCAGGAGCACACGATGAGGGGCAGAGAGGGGCCGATGGCTTTGGGGGTGAGACTTGAGTGTTACCCGCTTGTTCTGTAATCCAATAGAGATCCTAAGACCTTTTCCACCCCCTTGCCTCCCCCTGCTACTCTACTCTACCTCTTCTGGCTGGCTCTATTCGATAAATGTACACATGGACGAAGTCTTCCAGTATACGTATCTCACCACGTGTTCGTGGCTCTATGCAAATTTCAATATGGCGGAACTATGAGCCTGCGCTACGAATTTATCCATACTATGAGCATCTATACGTCTAAATGGATAGAATAGTGGATACTTGTGTTATCGGCATTTGGCTTGGCTCAATTCCAGGTGAATGGTAACAGAGAAAAGTACTTTTTTTACATTTAAAAATTCATCAGCAACCGACATTATATGAAAGAGAACGTTACTGATTTATATTTGTGCTCATTCACATCAAATAGGAATTTGACAAAGCTATTATGCCTCAGTACTGAACGCCCTAACTACCCACGTGAGTTTCCTGCAATAATTAAATATGTTGACGTAATTACCATTTCGTTAGTGACATGCCACCCATTATGCTTTGATGAAAGCTAAATGCAAGGATAAAGCGACCTGCGGCGGTTGGGGATTGAGGTATGTCACTAACAGAGCGCTTTATTCGTCAGCATGTGACGATTGTTTTTTTTTTTCGTTCTCGTATTGACTTCAAACTAGTCATTCGTCACATCATGTTCACCCGCATTTCCTCCATTTCTCAATTTTTCTGATGCTATTTGGCTCACTCGGCATTCGATCGTATCGGTTACATGAAGCAATTTATCCTGTCAAATTCGAATGGTTTGTTGTAAACTGGAAGTTTAGTAATTCTCATTTTATTGTGGCTGTTTTCAGTTTTTCCGTAACAATGATGATTAACTGATGGAGTTTATTCGGAGAGAGAATTGGGAAAACCGTGCATTGTTGAGTCAATTGCTGCGAAATTGATTTTCGTGACGTGGTCATTCTTAATTATATTGGAAAAAAGCTGGAGCATCAGAGTTCTGATTCTTTTGGAAGCTGGAGGAACTATCATTAAGGCTGATCGCGGTCGTTCGCTTGGGGTTGGTAAGATAGGAGCAGTCTTATCACAGTCCAGTAAGGGATGATGGTGTGTCGATAGTACAGGGATGATGCTGATGATCCCTAGGGGTGCATGTCGGTAGGGAAGGAAGGCACTAGACCAGTTGGGGCTCTCTACCATTTGATGATAGACTCTGCTTTTTCCAGGGATTCACATTTTGATTTCGGGATTATTCTGAAGGATGGGGTTAGGCATCCTCTTGGAAGCTTTTCGGAAATGGCAAAGAGAAACTAATTATTTGGCTCCACTAATGCATTCTAGTTGAGATGAACCACGATTCTTCTTAATGAAAGTGTCTACTGAAAAATCTGAAAAGGGTTAGGCAACAAATGCAAATCTAAATGAGAGGATTTCCATTTTTTGGTGGAACCTTTCACTCCGAAAAAAATACTGCTACTTTTGATTATCTTCATTGTTGATTTTCTGCACTCCCATCTCCCCACCTCCATTAGTCAAGAATTTTTCCATCAATCCCACCGAATCAAGCGCCACGAGAAGATAAGTTTGGTAATCAAATGCAGAATGTTCTACAAATATTCCAGAAACGCTAACGTTCATGGGGTTCTATCGGAAAACCTCTTTTGAAGCCTGCAAAATTTTCCACAAAAAAACATCGACTCATGTTCCCCTCCAGACTCACTCGTTTCAAAGATATTTACAAACTAATCTACATATAATTTTCTCCTCCATCTCCTTTCATCATCTCACTACTCCTTGTGCTTCGGAACGTGAAAAAATTGAAGTTGTTTCGGTAAAAGTTTGATACATGGCGATGCTCCATAAATCCATAATTTATGAGGAAATAATTACATACAATTTGAGTGATCAACGAGCATTTCAATCAAATAAATAGATAAAAATACCTCAATTCGCAGAGTGAGATTGATTTCCGAGTATCTAACACGAGTCTCATAAACAATGATTCACGTTCATCTCATTCAGTCTCGTAGTTTTCCTCTGAAAATATCTGACGACAATTGTTATCGCTTTCCTCGCTTGATTAACTCCCTTCTTTTTATTTTTAAACTCTGTGTTTACGACTCTCTCCATTCGTAAAATGTTAAACTTTGTCTCAACAATTCTCATTCTCCTCCACATTTCCAATGAATCAACACATCGAGTGTTATTTCCACAAGAATTGCGATAAAAATTCAACGATAACTTTGTAAAATTGAGCGTCTGACTATTCAACGACCCTGACTACTTATATTGATCCAAATTTTCGTGAAGTTTGATAGCTCTGAGGATCCTGATGAAATTTCGTCTGGAGTACGTCTGGCTGACGCAGCAGAGTGATTAAAAAAACTTGATTTCTTTCATTTTCTTACTTATCACTTCATTCCTCTGTTTGTCATTCCTCGAGTTCCTGCATAGCTGTCTTCCTCTAGTATTTCCACCTTATTGTCTCAGAATTTTCCCTCTCCACGATGGAGAAACTGGACAATGCGATGGAGTAATTGTTGTGCGAGAAAGACAAGAGTAAAGTTGGGGGGGGGGGGGGGGGGATTGGCAGAAGAAAAAGAAATGGAGAAAGGAAAATTGTTGAAGGAGAAAGGGGCAAGGGAAATAAAAAGAATGGGCAAGAGAAAATGAAAGCACGCAGTGCAGTCCATGATAGTGTCGGATTACCATTGGCATTGTGAAGTCCAGACATGAGGCTGAGGTATACCAAAGAGAAAAGGGAGAAAGTGAAGATAGAGAATCAGACAGAACGGAGAAGTTATTAGAAATACCAAAAGAAGAGTCCAATATCGTCTGCTGCAGAGAGATTGGAGGTTGAGGTGAAGGTGAGACGAGGTCTTGGGCTCCTTTTCATTTTACCTGGCATCGATGATATCGAGAGTTTCTCAGAATTCACTCAAAGTAAAGAGGACAGAGGTTAAAACAAAAAAAAAACGTAATTTTCACGTTTCTTAACATATTCCATTGTATTAAAAATATATTCATCCATAGTGACAGAAGGAAAGAATTCAATACAATAGCTTCATCAATATTAAATATTTCCGATAATCAAATGAGAATGGAGTATAGTCATAAAATATAATAAACCTCAACAATCGAGAATTCATTTATTTCCACTCTTTTTCCCCTGCACACAGTCAGTTGTTCTCGGAAATAACAGCGGAATATTAATCACGAACAGTGAAAATCACTCGTTGAAAGAGTGAAGAAGAAAAGAATACAATTAGGAAGTGAAACCATTGGTACAAACAGGGGAAAGTTGAAAAAAAAAACTCAATGATTTCAATCTCGGCGTAAATGTTTCAAGAGTGAAAAAAAAGAGAGTGGATAAAAAAAAGGGGGGGAGGAAGACGTGGAAGGCGAGGGGTGTGTCGAGATATCGACGAACAGATACGGATTTCAAGGTAGAGGAAGGGTGAGGAGCAGCCGGGGGATAATTGTTATCCGATAAAGTGGTGGAAAGGCTTACTGAAGGATGGATGTGACGTCACCAAGAACAGTTTCACGTATAATTGGATTTGTGATCATTCTCTGCCATTCTGCCTGGCAGAATCGTGCAGAGGAGTGAGTAAAATAAATTATTTGCGTCAAACTATTCGATAAATTCTTGGGGTAGATTATTCACCTTCTGATATTCTTTGCGCCAACGTCGATACTCTCATCACGCCAATCAAAATTCTGTGTATGCGTGAATGATGAATGAGGAAAAGGGGGGGGGGGGAAGTGCAAAGAAACCAATAGCAATTTGTGGATATTGAGAAAAGTTTTAATGGCAAATTATCAATTGCGTGGCTTGCATCAGACAACTGACGTACTACAAATTAAATTCATTTGTTCATAACTGAAAATACATAAATCCTGAGAATACACTTTGCGTGTGAAAGCAACAAATGTCAATTGTACCAGTAACTTTTAATTGCAAATTTCAAAATTTATACTGGCTAAAGGTATCCATGGTTTTTCTCGTTTTCTCGGAGTTTTCAAATTACTGTTACGTGTCACAATAATGTCTCGTATTTCGTAGAAAATAAAACTATGTCGATTTCCATGTTTTTTACCTTTGGTTTTCATTAGTAATCTGTATTTTTTTACCTTTATTATTCTCACTAGGTAGAAATGCAGGTGTTGTTAACCGATAACATTGGCTCACCCTCGTTTCTCTATTGTGAAAGAAAATTCCATGCATCCATGGTTACGAGCACATTGTCTACTCCGGATAATGAGTGAGGACTTTTTCCAATTTTTTTTTACTTCAATCGTTTTCTCTCAATAATGATGAAAATATTGAGTATTGATTTTGAAGATAATCCGACTGGGGTTTTCTGCTTCAATTGATTTGCGATGGTAGTTAATGCAAAGGGAGTGACGTTAATTTGGATCTCATTCATATGTTCTGCGTCGATTACAATTTTTTATTGTCCCTTCTTACAAAATATGAGGCCCTCTCTCATACAGTTGCACTTTTCAATGTTCGCTTGACTTTCTAGAAACAGCCACTGGCACACCCACACAATTCCAGCCCTACCCCCAACTGGACTGTGTGCATGAATTGCACTGATTGTATTCACATGCAAAATATGTCGCCACGGTAATAACCAAGCATGACTGGACGTTATACACATTCATTTTCCACACACAACGTTATAATTACCATCAGCTGTTATTTAACTTCTTCCAATTCTTTCCCCTATTTTATCATTTTATTTTAATTATTTTTTTCATTATTACACAATTACGTTGATTAATTACATTGAAAATTAACACAGATAAACGGAAATACATTATTTTGATTAAAATAAAATTACGAGAAGCTCCTCATTAATCATGTAATACAGTTAGCGTCATAAATTATTTAATGATTTGTCGGTGAGGCTTCAGCGTGGACAGTTTTCGTCCGTTTAATACATTAAAATGAAGTGAATTGCCAGCCGATGCCAATGCAATTAGGACAATTCATATTGAATTTCAGTTTCCAAACGGCCAACAAATTCATTTTCGTATATCAGCATTTTCGGGTACGTCAATCGCTCTCCATTCCCTCTCACTCATTTCACACAAATGCTTTTTGATAAAGTGAGCGTGTTGCCACGAAGAGTCCTTTCCACACTTTCACCATACCCTTTTCCATGAATGATTAACGCTCGAAAATTCATTGCACCTTGTTGTTAACTCATTACAGTGAAAATTATATTCTGCTTTATCTCTTTCAATTTCTCTCCCTCTATTTATATCTCATTTTCTCAACAATCAGGCGCTTTCATCAATCGCTATTTGAGGAACAATATTTCAACGTTGAATAATAGAATTTTAAAATTAATCAATCAGCCATGGTTGCAATTAATGCCCCGCACTTTTTGACAGAATTCATCTTTCTATTTCTCACTTTCACTTCAGCTATGGAACTATCTGACAGTAACGTTGAGGATCCAACTTGGATTTCTTTAATCAGTCACTTTCCTCGAGAAGGCTGAGGTGTTGGGGAGAATTGGGGGAATCGAGGGGCAGTAAAAAAAGGGGAGAGAGAGAGAGGAGAGAGCATGCAGACACGAGCAGAAAGGTGTAAGGCAAAATGAATTGCGCAAGTGAACCTGACAGGTGATTTTTTAATAATCGAGACACTGTGAATTATTGTTTGGAGAATTGCCCTTTGATTTTTAGGATAAATTGTAGATTTTTTTCTTCCTTTTACTATCATTTTTCCTGGGGAAATGTTTGGAAAATAATTGACTACTCTTCATCATAAATATTTGACAAATTTCTTCTTTATTTTTATCACTATTTCATCGGATTCAAGATAAGTGAATTTGATATTAAGGATTTTATAGCTTTCATTTGTTCGTTATTATTGTCAGTTTCAAATTATTATAATTTGATGTTTTTTTTTCATGAATAAATGAATTATTCTGTGTCAAACAGTTGAGGATTATTAATCTGTATAATTCGAAAAATGAAACTCCGACATTTTCAACGATCTATCATTGCGAATTTTTTTCTTTCCTCTTTTTACAGAGAAGGAAATTAGCTGGTAATAGTGCATAAGTAGGATAATAAATAGAATGTAAAAATTTTATCCATATCTTTGCATGGAAATGAGATTTTAATGTCCTTTAATTTCAGAATATAATCCACACATAGATGTTGTCATTTTAAATCATGATAAAGAGGATAAATGTTCATTAATTTACATAATTTTGACAGTGTATGAAATTAAACGGACAATTAATGTTATTATAATCTTTAGATCCCGAGATTTGATGAAGAATCGAATAAAAAAGACTCAGGGATTTAAAGGTTGGAAAAAACTGATCAATTTACATTTTCAAATCCATTATTTCCTTCATTGAAACATAATTCTTTCAATATTGAAAACTAATAAACATATTCATGCAAAATTTTTGATTTTTCAAACAATGTAAAGTTTCAGATTTACCTGACAGTTATTGATGTTCATTTTTCCTCGGGGATTCTGGTGCGTGACGCTGGGTACTTCTAATTATATCAAGTTCCTCGCTAATTATTCATTCATTCAAAGTTCATCCTCTCTTATTATTCACGAAGCATTATAATACGAAAATAACTTTCCGAAAATATCAAATTCTCTGTTCCTGAATTTTACCACCGGAAAATCCCCCTGACGAACGCCATTACCACAAACCAGAATTTCTCTATTACCCAACTGAAGAAAAAAAAAACGCCACAACAGATCAAATGATACATGGATCAGTGGCACAATTTCCAACGAGAATTCACCGCAGCCAAAAGTATCGGAAACTATCTCTCGTTGCAGTAAAGTAAAACCGAGTAGAAGCAAAAGAGAGAGAAAAAAAAACTCCATGGATTAGGCTCTTAGGACTGAAGAACCAAGAGCTCACAACTCCTAAATGGGATTTGTGCCATTACCTTTAAATTCTTTTCTTCAGTTTGCCCCAGTTACCTTTTCGACCAAAAAAGAATGAATAAAAGTATCCATTCTTTTCCATCTTATTTTCATTCTACCAAGCAAATCGGGCCTGAGTTTCTTATCATCAAATTGCCATGAATAACACTGAATTCAGTTGAAAAATATGTCATCGAGAGAAAGGAGAAAAAAAACATTATGGGACATTTTACTCTTTTTGTGTTCCATTATTAGCAAGTGTGCTAATAATGAGCTTGCTTTTGACTAGAGACATTTCATTTATCTTATTTACATCAACTAATTATTACAATATATCTAATTACAAGTCAATCGATTTTCCTGCGGTTCGTTATACTCCACTTCAAATAAAGTTCCATCCTAAACGACTCGTTCCATGCATTCACCCAATAACTCCGTCACTCAGAGGCACTCAAAGTAATTAAAATTGTTGTGCATGATGCATTCCCTCAATAACCCCTTCTTCCCGTGTAGAACAACTAATTTCCCCGCAAATGTCTCGAAGAAAATCCATCGATAAATCAATGCACAGAGAGTGGGGATTTAACGTATGGTATAGACCGGAAATACTGTTTGAACGTCTCAATGTGAATTGGGATTGCTCAGTAAGTCCGGTGGCAATAGTAATTAAGTGTCGTCGGGTGATTTCTCTTGAAGAGAATAGATGTGTAGTAAATTCGGAAACGAGGGTAGATGTAATTAGGATGAGTTGTGATGCCTTTGGCTATCCCCTCCCAGTAACTACTCGCAGTACAATCTTCTGTCTAACCCCATCTGCAAAGGATGAAGGGTGGGTGGTAGTTCACTGTATCCCTTTGCCTCTCTTCACCCACTCCATCACTTGCCTCCTCCTGTATATGTACCAATTTGGATCCCACTCGTGTGTATCTCCTAAGCCAAATCCCAATGTGGAGATGGCTGCTGATTATTATCGTCGTCTAAACTTGGCTTTGATTGTTCCTATTGGATAGGTAGGGGTATTACCTCCTAATAATCCTAAACTGTTAAACAATGTTACTGTGCTTTAATTGTCAAGATGATTACTCCAATTTATACACAGTATTGTGATATCTAATGTTTGATTATTATCATTGTTATCTACTGTTATTCAGGTTTCAATTTCATTTAATCCAATGTCTAAGTGTGTATGCTTTGAGCTCATAACTCAGCTTTGATGCTTCATTTATGAGAGTATATATTCTCATTCAATATATAAGCTAATATGTAATTTGGATAATTGCGAGGAGGTATAGACGTACGTCTGAGCGGTAAGGTAATGGAGAATGAGAATTTTAGTACTGGCAATTTTCATCATGAAGGAGAGTGAAAATGTCAGGGTCGTAAAAAATTATTGGATCGTTAAATGAGAATATTTTAGTACTATTAATCAGATTGTTTGATGATCAATTTAATTCTATTGGTATCTATTTCTCAGTCAATATTGTGAGATGATGTTTTTTTTTGTTGGTGGGAATACCAAGATCAGAAAGGAAATGAAGACAATGACTCGTCTCAGCAGGGCAAAGTTATTGAATAATCTAAATGGCTGTTGATATCATTTGGAAATACAATGCTCATAATTCCCAGTGTGTGCAATCCAAGAGGATGGGAAAAAAGGCGGGAGTCCTGGGTGTTTCACAAATACGAGACTAAGAGGAACATATACAGACTGAGCCCAGGAGGGTGGAAATGACGTGTCGCTGAAGTCATTAGCAGAGACGCCATGGGGCGCTTTAATTCAGTTATACTGAGCGTATCGCCCTCATGCTTATACGCACTAACCTTATATTCTAATCGCAATATACCACCCTTCTGTACTCTTGAGTTAGCAATTTAAACTCGTTCTAACGTACAGATGAAAAGCTAGTTTGGTAAAATCTCATTTGGATTACATTTAACCACATTACGATGTTTATATTTTCTTTTACTTCAATTTCTTCGAATGTAAATCATCGGGGATTCTTTTCCTCTTCCGGATCAATCAATTCCATCGTATTTCGTAAATAGATCCCACGAGTAACACATCCAAGTACTTCTACAGACATGATGGAATAATTAAAGTCCCTTTGCTCACTTGAATATTCGGTGGACGGCAGTGAGCTGACAATGAGATGAAGAGGAAGGAGATGAACGAAGAGAGGAAGAAGCCGGTGGAGATAGAGATAACTGAGCAGTAAAGCATGAAGGCAGAGAAACTTGGACTGTCAGACTAGACTCGTGGAACCGGGTAATTTCGATAATTGCGGGTTAATGCATTTTGCAAGTGGTGCGCACACAGCATAGAGAAGACTACAGGTACGTGAGTTACCTGCAAATTAATTAAGCTAGTGGGTACAAGCGACCATCCGAAGAAAAGCATTACCCAAGGGACACCAGCCCACGAGTATCGAGACACATTAACAATGAGATTTTTCTCCCCAGTACTTAGCGAGGAAAAGAATTAAACAAGAACATTCGTGATAGTTTCTTCAGCCAGAATTATTTATATGTCATTTGTTCTGCAAGACTCCAAAGAGATGTTCCAGGTTTTTCACCCCCTTTTTTTCACCTCCCTCTGTTAGGAATATTCTCTTCTTTACCCTTGTGGCAACCTCGAGGTTTTGAGTCGGCACAAGACTGAAGAGTCTCCGTCGCTAGCATAAGCTCACCGCATCTGCATTCCTGGTCTCAACGAGCCGCAAAGGAATTCCAATTTTAAACAAAAGTTTCCCTGACGTCGGTAACCTCATCGCTTTCTCCCTTTATGCTTTTACCGTAGTACTTTTTACTTGTCGTCCAGATTCTCTTGGTGTGTTCAAACACAGAACACATTGGCTCTCACCTTGTCGTTCATTCTGAAACAGATCCCCTTTTTTTTCCCCCTTTATTTTTCAAGTGCCAGGATGGACTACATTTTCACATTGGTCTCGATTACACAAAGTGTTTACTCTGTTGAGTACTTTGAATGGAATGAAGGGATGATATAATGTCGAGGTGAAGTGGAAAGTGGTGAGAGAAATGTAAAAAAGAGAAATGCTGAAATTGTACGGTGGCGACTAAATGTACGTAAGTGGTATGATAAACAATTCAGTAATCCATAAATCCTTCTGAAAACGGTGGACGGCACGCTCTACGGCCTTTAGGCAGAGACCACCGTGGCGTCTGTTACGATATCGATAAAACATTGATCCTCTATTCGTGCCCGAAGCGTCCTGTCTAGGATTCATGATAATCATTATAGACAGCACTACTTGCCTTGTCCATAAACCTCGATACAGCAAAAATATAAATATATATATGAATAATATTAAGTCTCTCATCGATTTATTACTGCAATTATATTCGGATTCCATCTATCAGTATTTTTCTTCATTCGATGAAGAACAAGAAGAGAAAATTCAAGTTAATCGCATCAATTGACTCTTTTTTATCTCATTCCTCTCTGTAATCCCAGAATTTGTATCCACTCAGTATTGTATTCACCTCATTCCATACTAAGTCTCTGTAATAAATCCTCGATGTACTGAATCCCGTACAATTCCGATCTGATAAATAATGAAATACAATGTCTGAATAAATATTCCGAGTTTTAAGAACTTCGATGAAGTTCTGGATTACTTTAATCAGGTTATCCAGAGGATTTGAGAAAGCTTCATTGAAAAATATCGGTCATGTCTTTTAGAAGATAGTTTACCAACACATTCATCTCTACTTTCTTCATCAATCAGAGGATCATCAACACTATCAATCAAATTGTCTTGTGATTCCCTTTCGACATTGAGGGACATTTATTGGTTGCATCAAAGTGTGGATAGTTGCACGCAGCAATGAATTGGCAAACTCTACGATGCATCAGTGCAGAGTAATTATCGTGCCGGCAATCTATGTCCAGAGTCATGCGCGGCACGCTGAATATTGTAGAAGCGAGGGATGAGGTTAAATGGGATGGTTTTGAAGCAATGCCTTCAAGGTGCCTGGAGCCAGCCACTGGTACAAAATTTACAATTTAATTCAACTGAGCAAATTACTCCCAACTTCTCGGACAGCCCTTGTTCCTATAACCGTTTCTGCATTCCGAGAAACTTGAGATCAAAGGAGTCGTTCATATCTCCATCCTTCAACTTGGATACAAGAGTCCACTCACTGCATCGATCTCTCCCCGCTTGCAGAATCCATTCGTATGTTTTTGCCCTCATCCCTGATTCTCTACAACTAATTTTGATAATTCTTGAAATAGATACGTATAAATGTCCGGAACCTTGAATTCCTCCAGCTACCGAAATGATGGAATACTTCCACTGGCAAAGTGAAATTTCGTAGTGTATTGTGGTTTATATTTGGATTGTGAATCAAAACCACAGTACCAACCTCGCAAGATTAATTCCAACAAATATTTGCAGTTTAATTCAATATAAACTGATTCATAATGATAATTCAAATGAAAATTAACTACCCAATTTATGAATATCTGAAATTCTCTTGAGTCTCAAGCTTCTGGTTAATCTCGTCAGTATTCACAGGAATTTCCAGCATTGTGCTTATTTGGGCATTGGCTTGGAGCACTGACATTCGACATTTTAGGAATTGAGTGATGCTATACCAAGTACCTCAGAGACACGCCGAGAAGCTGGAGTTTGATGGGAGTGCGATGAGAATAAGCATTGACGGTAGAAGATTGCTATTAAGGAGGTGGTGGGCGGTTGGGGCTAAGGTAGCGCCTGGTTGATTATCCTCGTGGTAAACAGGGGTGCATTGTTATCGATTGGGCCAACAATCTGCCTAGTTCTCACCCCCTCTACAATACTCCGCTAACCCTATCCCCATCCTCCTGCCCTCCGCCATATTGACGCAATACAGGCTCGCAGTTGCATAATGAATGGTTTGCTAATGACCCTACGGAGGTTGCGGAAACCGCAGCGAGAGGCTAGCGGCCACTGCCAAGGGGGGGCTCCAGCACTTCCGGCATCAAACATGTAGCGGGAGAGGTTTATATGCTTTATCCGCCCACTCGCTCACTGGTCATGGATTTAACGAATTACTCCTGAATATTAATGTTTCACTTACTTGTCTTTTTATCGTCTCTTTTTTATTATTAATGGCCAACTGTCTGCGGCATATGTGTAATGGACCACAGCGTTTCCTCTTTTTCTCCACATTTTCGGTCAATTCTTTAAGCTGATCCGTTATTTAAGCTCTTTGGTTATTCATTGTTTAATTATTGACCTTAGGTAATAGGATTTCTTATTTTTGTTGCAGTGCTGCTAATTATACGGAGGCCGATCGGCTGACCACCGCCCTGACTCGTCACTGTAAGTATAACAATGAATCAAAAATTCTCACACTCTGTAAAAAGTTACTTCTAAGAATGTTGAAAGCTTTAATAAATGTGAATTACTGCACAACGACGATGGCATGTTTTCAATGGGTTATTATGTCCGTTGAGAGGACAACTGGGTCCATGCTGGCTCGTTAACCGCAGCAGTCTCGGAAAACTCTAATTCGAATAATGTTGAAGTTTTCCGTTGGCAAAGAATAACTAGCGCCCACAATCCTTGGGTACTGTTGTACCCAACTCTCTACTGGATCGTATCTCTCTGGCCAACTTGGTTTTTGCTCCTAATGAAACTGCCTGATGGCAATGACCGTACCATCAAGGACATTGAAAGGAGACTTATACTCTACTTTAATACCAAAGCGGCTTTACCTACGCAACTCAATATAAACCATTGTGGCTCCTGATATTCAAATAGAGTAGAGACTTTGGTGAAAGGGATGATATTTATTATCCCATTCTCAGACAGATTCATGTACTTTTTTTCCCCCGCTTTAATTTGTAACAAATTATAATTAGAGAAGGCCCTGAGAGAAGATGAGTTTTGAAATAGTTTTTGAGGTTGAAGGATGAAAAAAAAAATATATGCAAATAAAGAGACAAGTTGAAAGCTTGACTGCGCATAAAACGTGAGGCTTCCAGACATTTTCTCTCTATTGTTTTCACAAAGACTTGTTCAACGCTGATAGAACGAGCAGAAAAGAGGGAAAGAGAGAGGCTGAGTTTGTATGAGCGTATCTTTGCTAAACGGATGGTAGGAATGTACATAATTAGTCTTATCATGCTTCATTGCCATCGTCTGATTAAACACGAATCTTCTCTACTTGCTCTGTAGCGCTGAGATGAACACCGAATAAAATACCGGAGCCACTGATACTTTTTCCAACGGAAATTGAGAACAATTTATTTACTCCCGTTTATTTATTAATGTATTTTTGCATAGTTTAAAGAAAGAAATTCATAAGAAATTGACAATATTCTATTCCAAGTGTTTGGAATCAATTTCTTGTTTTCAGCGTTTGTAAAGAATTGCACAACCCGAAGTATCTCATTCAGGGCGCGGTACTTTAATAATTCGTTTGATCCAAAGCTTTCCTGAGAAAAAAAAGACTTAATGTTGCACAAGCTCTCTCAACTGATCCTCGAAATTGTGTTTACATCGGCAGTTAAACTTTGGGCCATAATGTACAGGTCCGTGAGGCATGCAGCATTAAAATCTGTCTCCCGGTCTCGCCAATAAAGTGGAGGGTAGATTGTAATGCGTCACCAGACACGGATTTATCGGCCATTTGCCAAATGAAGACGGAACTACCTCAGCAGTATACGTCCCGAATGCCGCACTGAATTCATCCTCTATAGGCAATATCATCCAGCTTCTTCTGTATCGTCGCCTCACTACTCGAAGCATCTACATAGGTAGACATATATATATAAATACCCTCATACGTTATGTCGAGTCTCTCCATTTCGCTCCCTTTAGCTCAATGTGTAAACCAACCCACGACCACTAGTCAACCAACGACTAACTTCCAGACTGTTGTATCTCATTAATTTATGCTCGTCAACGCGTAAAATTAGCCTGACAACTGTACCTACCGAATTCCGTTGAGACAGTACACAAGTAAATATTACAAATTTCCAATTCATGGGGATAACGAAAAAATTCTCGTGTTTACTATTTATTTTTAACCTCGGTCGTTTCATTATGGAGTGTGTGTCAATTTAATCCCCGTAAAAGCATTAGGAGATTAATTAATTATGTAAAATGTGTGCTCTCTTGTGACAATAGCAGAAGGGTTTCATGGAATTTTACAAACACAGGCGAATGATACTCTACTCTGTTTCTTAATTGAAAAACAATGAGGGATTCGAAGTTTTTTTGACAAAGTGGTTTTGTGAGAGTAATGTTGGAAGAGTGGAGGTTAGCAGCAGGTTGGTGCGGGTGGAGGTCCTTGAATAAAAAAGACTTGACGACACCGGTGACATTCGGAGATGATAGCGAGAGTTTCTTCGGGAAAAAAAGGGAATCAATGGCCTCAATGTATCATCCTTACGACCTGTGAGTTTAGATGATGTCTATTATGATAAACGAGATCGCTAATGAATTTCTTATCATAATAATTATGATAATAAGTAAATAATAATGCTGAAAATTCGTGATCATTGATCTTTTCATCGAGATTCACATTTCTTTGATATTTGATAATGTCGTGAATGCAGAGAAACGAAATAAACCGAAAGTTCCATATGTTTTCTATTGAATAACTGAAATTCAATAGTTTCTAGGGGAAAAGTTATTCAATCGCAGCACGTAACAGACAGCATCACGTATCTCCATTGTTCACATGTAGGACTCAATGTCTCTGGGATTTCTCAAAAAATAAAAAACCTCAATAATTTCATTGATTTCGAGTGGTGCACGGTTGATCAGGCTGATTCCATTTCAGAACTTTAAAATGTTAATCACACGTTTGAAAATATAGAAATTGAATCCTCAATTCAATGGAAAACTTCCAATGAGAAATAGAGGTCACGGGGAAAATCAAGAGCGAGGATAAAAAAAGGAATGAGCTCATGCCAAAGAATCCAATAGTTGATTCATCGAAAGCAGAGTTAACGAGCTAAATCGAAAGTCGATCAACCAGGAATACCCGAGGATAATGATGTGTAGAGGGTACACGATGGCGTTCTGAGAATTTCAAGAGGGATAACGACTTACGTGACGTTCTTCCATCGGTTCAGATCACTGGAAGTCAATGGCAGTATCTCTGTAATGCTGAAACGATGTTGTTCCTTTTGAATATAACATTGTGTGCACATTATGACTCTTGGGCATTAAATTCAAGGGAAAAATAATTTCTCGGTATTTACATTGAAAAAAATACAAAATTACCGAAGAGATGTGATACTACTTGATCAACGAGACATGCAATTAATTGAATTCCTATCGGCATTCCCTGTGACGTCGAAAATTGAACGGATGATATTGCATTTGGGACACCTCTCGACTCAGGCATTACCACCATTCAATAGGCCGATGCTGCATAGTAAATTGGGCCCAACCGAGATACTATCTAATCGACCGATCGTGCTTTTAACAACTAGTTTATATACAAACCGCTGTTCCCTTCAAACGTTCAAATACCTATGGTTACTTTCCCACGTGTGCCCTGATGTAACTAATAACTGTATGTGACGATAGTACAGTGTCCAACTTGTGGCGGTGGATCGTGTGTGGTGGTGACGAGGATGGTTTGGTCAGTGGGAGGACTTATTACACCCAAGGGATTACCATATAAATTATCGTGTGATGCACACCGGGAGTGGAATATATACTGTGCAACTACTGCCTCTTCATCTCTCTCTCTCTCGATCTCTGTCCGTCGCTCTTGCCAGTTCTCTTTGGACGCTTCCGTGTCGGTCTTTGTCGAGGGCTTTGGTTATGATTAATCGAGCGTAGCGCATCGGAACGTTCGATCCTGCGGAAACGCGTCAGAGCTTTTCGATGCTTTTTTCCTCTTTTTTTTTACCAACTACTTCCTCCATTCTCTGCACTGAAATTACATAATTAAACTTGCCGATGGGAATTCTCCATGGAAATACGGTAATATATACCCCTCACATCAAATCCCGTGGTACACCTCAATTGCGTCGTGTGGTCACTCTCCACTGTCTCTCCATTGTCATCAAATTATTCATCACGTTTGCTATTTCGTCCTTTTTCTCTACGTTTTATCGTACCACTCATATCATTCCGTGGAAGTCGAAAACAGAGAGTGAGGATATTCATATGAGGATCGCGCTCTCATCATCACTCTTCTTTACCTCTCATATCATGATAGTGGACCGGGGCAATAACAGTGAGATAACTTTTAACCTTTTGATCCCAGTATCCCATCACCTCCCTCCCACTGCACACCTCCCTTCAACCCTCCTCGCAATGTGGCAAGAGTGGATACCACTTGATATTGCCTGCTAGATACTCTGGTTCTCTTTCTACCAGTGTTGGCGCGAACTCAATGAATATGCAGAAGTCCCTCCTACAAGCATAACCATGGGTCCATACCTAACTTCTATGTTCCATGCATTCAGATGTCCTTCTTACCGTTTAACTGTGTTTTACAAACCGCCCCAGTCTCACCCCAAGACCCTCCTTCACCCAACACCTCCTCTCTCTTTTCTCATATTGGTGAGAAAATGGGTTAAAGGCCTCCAACACTCTCGTCCGAACGTTTAGTGAGCCACCCCATTATATTCACCATTTAAAAATCAGATTTTCCCCACCTCTTGGCACTCATTCTTTCAAGGGATATGATTCCAACGGTTGGTAAACGTGCTCTATGCAAATCTCCAGTGATACCCATGGGGACACGTAGAAGGCATTGTCGTGGCTTAGTGAGCATACTTGCGTCCTGACTTTCTGGCATAACCAGCGCCTTCCTTTACATTTTTTCTCCTTTTTAATATGACACTTCCCTTGTTTCACTACGATTTCTTGCGGTTAATTTTACTCACAATCTCTTTGCACATTTTCTCAACTATCCCCTTCGTTAAAAGAAACTGCTGGAAAAAAAAAAGTTCTTTTCATCTTTCTCTCTTCTTCCAAACTTCTATCCTCACTTTCCTTTTTCATTATTACATGAATGTGAAGGGTAAAAAGAGAAAGTTGACAAGCCCTTCTCACAATTTTGATGATACCAGTGGAAGATAAAAGGAAGGGCACAGCTCTTCTATCCCACGTAATGCATTTATTCGTCCACAAGCAGCCAATACGGCTACGCTTCCTTCTCGCCACCTCTTCCTCTCCCACCTACTTCTTTTACCCACAGATTTTCGAAGCCAGGAAACCTATATTAGAAAACTTTTCTACGCGTCGCACCGTCCCCCCTCTCTCTCTCTCCCCCGTACGGAGTCGAACCCCTTGACTCGAGAGAAGCAATCTCTTGGCAATAATATACACGTGCGACCAAGCTCGATAATAACGGTAATTCTTTTTTCCGCAGTTTCATCTTCCCCTCTTGTAGCTACTTCCGTTTTGTATATCTTTCTCATCCCTAAATCTTCAATGATTCTTTTCTTTTTCATATCTTTGCTCCGACAAAAGTTGCAATAAAGCTTTTCTGTTTTTATCCTATTTAACTACTTCTTCTTTGATTGTTTGAATTCTCGTAGTTAGTCAGGCTTCAGTAAAGTTATTAAAGGGATTAATTCTTGGTAGATTCATTGACAATGGTAGGTAGGAAAAATTCTAATTTAAAAACTTTGAGAAATTAATTCATGATAATTATACACACACACATACGCTCTCATATTTTTTTCTAATTTTATTACTCCAATTTCCAGTAAGTAAATGTCGAGAATCAATTGTGCACTAAATTGATTAAACAATTCTCTTTTATTCTCCTGAAAGTAAGAGACTCTTTTCCCCGTTGTTTCACAATTTTAATGAAACCCTCCATGGAAAAAAATTGACTCACACTGTCACGTATTACGAAACAAAAGATTAAAGGACTTTTGATGTTAGCATGTACGTTGACCATTGGTGTAATAAACATAAAAAGAAAAAAAATAACAAAACACTCACTATTTTCCTGTGTACGACATCCGTGGTTTTATGTCCTGGAAGGAAGCCCTTGGAGATATTAATGGGCGTTGTTGCACAGCCAAGCAGAGTCAGCTAGTCTTTGTCATAGAGAAAGCAAACCCCCTAACTATGGAATCATTTTATATTGTTCCGGGTTATTATATTATCGTACCTTAACGTTGAGTAAGGTAAAATTATGACAATAACAGTATACGGGTCATGTAGTTATGATTTTTCTTTTCTCTACTTTTAAAACTCTACCTTTTTTAAATTCACGTCAAAAGTTTTTCACGTCAGTACTGAAAATTACCTGAATTATTTCATTATAAATTCATGGTAAAATCTTTGAGATAATTCAATGAAGTTTTGTTGAAACTTAATTTAATTGAAAATTAGTTATTTCTCGTGGCATTAAATTCTGAATAAACTACAAATGATAGTTCCAGATGAGCCATTACTTTATTATATTACATTCAATTATATTATCCTGAGACTTGCTAATACTTTGAAATTGGAATGGGAGAAAATATCTGAGGATAATTATCCAAGCCACTTTACCATCCACAATAGTAAACCACATTATTTGCCTCCTTTAATTGAATTTCGCCTCAGCATAAGCTTCTTGATACTTCTTTACGACACTTAAAGCGTGAATATCCCATGGCTCTGCTGTTCCACTTTTTTCCAGCCTCTTTTATTCCTCTATCTCATTGTCTCTCTCTAGCATAGAGCATTTAGCTCCCGCACTTTTCTCTACCACCATCTCTATTGGATATCGGAGATTCCTCGGATACCATAGTTTGAATAAATGTTGGTGGAGCAATTAAGGCTATGGATAATTGAAAAAAAATCAATCAAATAGAATCGATAATCGCTATGGATTCCACACTCTTATAAACCGATAAATAAAAAAAACTATAATAAAAAGGAGAAATGGGCTATCGTTAACGTCCGCAGTGATTCATATTATTCATTGATTCAAGCATCGATGATTTTATAGCACAGCCTGTGTTTCTGTGAGTTACATCAATAATCTAAATTGAATCTATAAATAACTGTTTGAAGTGCTTTCTGAATAATACTAGTCACTAGAGTCTAAGCTCCTCTGGAGCATCAATCCACTGGTTTCTCCATCGGTTACGAGCAACTCTAATCGAGTATGTCACTGCAGGAATTCAGAATGGCATCTAACTCTCGAAACTAACTCAAGGAGCCTAACCACTTAGGTTAGACTCGATTGATTTCCCAAGTGTTCTCTCAGCGTATCGGAATCATAACAGTGAAAAAGGATTTGCAGTTACTTTGAGGAATATTACTTTTTTCTTAATCATTTTGTAGCTCTTAAAGTTTTAGAAACTATCAGAACCAGAGCCTGGGAGTTGGGGCACAACAATTGGTCGTGAAAATAGAGCAAAATTTATGCAACAAAGAAAGTTGGAAGTGGGGGTGATATTGAGGAAGACCACCGATAAGACTGGTGACAAGATCACCAGCAAGATGTTGAGCGAGATTGTCAGCAAGATATTGAGCAATATCACCAGCCGTACTATCAAAAAGATCACCAGCAAGACTGTCAACAAAATCCCCAGCAAGATGTTGAGCAAGACCACTAGAAAAACGCACTCATCCGTACTCATCTTTTTTCTTCAGATTGTTGCATAAATTCACTCTATTTTCACGACCAATTGTTGTGCCCCAAGTCCCAGTCCCTGATCAGAACGTTCAAAAGAATGACTATTTTCATTGGTAATGATATGAAGCTCAATTTATTATCTTCTACTTACAGATGCCGCAGTGATGGATAGTGACGGCACTCTGGGCCGTGGCCATGCCAACGGGGGCCGTGGCTTGCGCCGTCAGCGGTCCCTGGAATGGAGAGAACGGCGCGGCTATGGGGCCAGTGCACAATCAAGCAGTGACGAGGATGACAATACTCGTCATGCAGTTGGTCCAACATCAGCTGGACCACGTGGTGCGCGGAGTCCGGGCCACGTATTTGCCTCACTCCTCGTGCAGCAGTACAATGGTAAGAAAGCCTCCTGCCTTTCATCTTTCATCTCAATATCGACGTAAAATCGTGGAGTGGAGAATTATAAAAGCCCTAGAATTCTATATTCATCATCGGAATCCTCGCGTACTATCAACATGGGAGAATGGAATTTACTCTCGTTCATGGATGAATTGGTTCTGAGATATAACCCTGTCTCCGATATCCAAAGACATTCACAGCATGAGTGAGCTTTTGCATATCACGTTTCCAGTCTTCTGTGCAAATCAATTGTCTTCAAACTCCTCCCTAAGACCAGACCCTTGGTATTTACGATTGAGTGAATCAGTTGACCCAACAGCTTTGGCATCAATGTCTGAGAATGATTCGATGGATATAAGACTCAATGGTAACTGATGGCAATGAGCTATATCAATTCTCCCTTCGTCGAGTCCTCCATCATATTCCATCAAACATTTGTACAAATTCACACACTGAAGATGGATCAACAAGGTTATTCATCTCTCTCTCTCTCTCTCTTATATCATTTCTTTCTCCATTTTCTTAAGCTACTGATGCTGTACTCGATCTCACCAACTTTAGTAACTACTCATTGGAAACTGGTTGTAGAATTCAATCAATCCAACCCGAGAAGAACCAAGAAATAAAGTTGAATTTCTTTTATTTATGAATGTAAATAAAAGTATATTTCAAAGCATAACGAACTTTTGAGGAAGTTCACTGTTCCATTACACATGTGTACACATCGATTCACATTATTTCTTTTCTTGCCAAGAGGAAGCTTTACTCACTACTTTATCCCAACCATACTCTCTCCCCCTCATCTTCCACGTCCGTCTGCATTTGTTCCAATTCACTGGCCACCGATTACCACTCCCTTTCCACTACAATTCGCAAAAGCCCTTTTCCACTTTATACTCGTTCCTGTTCCTATTTTCGTCCACCCATGTACCCACACTACACTGACATTCTCTCACACCGGCTTTCCGTACTCGCGCCAATGCACAATGTCGTGTAACCACATCCGAAGTGTATCGATAGACACTATCCGACAACGACAACAACTATGTCGTGTACCTCGGTTACAGCCACGATAGCAATCGATAGCTATCTTCCAGTATAATCTGTACATCTTTAGGATATTACTCGTGACTTTCATTCGAGTAATGGAAGAAGATCGATAATACCTTTGAAGCTGTTCATCCGAAAGTGCATGATGATTTTTTCAAGAGAATAAATTTTATGACGCTGACATGGATGAAGAGAACAGGAAAATAGTTGGACTGATGAGTAAAATCATTACTGCTAAATGGATACTGAAATCAATCTTTTCCATCTTCATTGCTGATTTTATGATTACAATCGGAAATTCATTGTGTCTCATCTCCAGCAGTATGGGAAATTTTAATGAAACTATAATATCTCTCAGCGCAGCTATCAACTCTCCATTGATGGTCCAGGCACAGGAATAACTGCACTATCCTTCCTCTCTCTCATCCCCAGAGCTGTCACAGACTGGACATAATATTACCATCAGCTCATTACCCCAGCTATGGTTCATATCACGCTCTACTGCCTTCTCCTCGTTTCGAAAACATTGAAAATTTCGCACGGAAATTTCCACTCACGTTCCCCAGACAACGAACTAGTGCCATCCCAATAATTAACTATAAACCTGGCTATCGATACAATCACCCATTCCGACTATGTTAACGTTCTTTTCATAGATTTTGATGGGTTTTCATGAAAGATAGAAGTCATTAGATGAGTCTGATGCGTTCATAGAGAGAAATTTCGATGATTTTTAGATGAAGTTTTACTATTTTTGCCATAGTGAACACATTAGGTTCTATTTGGTGAGTTTTATATAGTTTGGTTTACTACTTGGGATGATGATTGCAACATGTGGTAGTATCTGACCAGAGCTATATTCGTAATACGAAAACATCATCATGGATCATCTAAAGTATAAAATATTCGCTGCCCCCTAATTTTATCACAGCTTTCACCTTTTAATTTCTTCAAAATTTTCTTCTCCCATGTGAAAGTCGAATGAATCTTTGGACGAACAAATTTCGTAATGGATGTTCCTTGCGGAAGACGAGTGGCTGATCCACCCTAATGTTGCTGAGCTGTGGCACGACTAAAAGCCACAACTTCGCTAGATACCCACAGTTTGGGGTTGAGTGAGATGTGAAAGAGAGACGGAGAAATAGAGAAAGATGTTTCTATCCCATACACTCGTCTCTCGTCCCCTCTTCAAAATGTCTCGAAACTAGTGAGAGCAAGAGATCAGCGTGTCTCCACTAATGGGTGCTTCTCGAAAACTTCAGTCGAGAAAGTCGAGTTGATGTAAATCTTCGAGACAAAAAGAAAGGGTAAAAATCCTGACATCTATGTTTAGAACTCACGTAATATACATTTGAAAATGGCGAATCATTAATTCTCCTGGGAGGATTAGATATTCTACGTAATACAATACACATGCATATGTGATTGGGAGATTTGCAACTGGTTCAGTAGGAGCTATAAGCGGGTTCTGTGGAAACACGATGGTAAGCTGGTTTCGTCCAGGCCTTGGTCAACTATATCGTGCACCAGGCGCCACCACAACACGGTCCGGCACAGGATGCCAGTACATACGACTGTATATTATGTATATGCTCGCATGCTACTAATAAATTTCACATACGTTATACCAACACAGTACCAAAAATTCCCATTCCCCTCAGCCGTGTGCAGAAAGGGGAGTTAGGGAGTAAAAATATGCTTCACGTTGAGGTGTACAAAATGAAGATAAAATCTCTTCTTTATCGTCACCAAAGCAACACGTTGCTACGTGCTAGTATTTTTCCAACGTATCATCCTCATTGCCATGAAATTGTTGCTCATGGAATTATGCTTATCAGCCTATTGAAGACAGCTATTATACATGATAATCGCTTCAACTCTGTGCGCTCTAATTGATAATTCAAAGGGCAATATCTCGTTGATCACGTAGCTCCATTGCAAGTCAGACGATCAAAATAGACTGATATTATTCAGGAGATAGAAAATCTTAATCCACCAGATGCTAGATGGCAATGCTGCAGCAACGAGAGTAAGTAGTGAGGGTATATCAGAGAGACGATGTTCCACATTGGTGAATCTCCAGCATACTCTGCGCACACTTGCCACTCAAGCCAAGCGATATCATGTAATCGAGTTGTCAGGCAAACTAACCCCCTCTCCCCAACTACGATGGAGGATGTGGTTTTGCAGTATATGGCCAGAAATTCTCTACCATATAAAGGGGCTCTGACTGAATAGCTTGAGAATGCGTGCACACTGAAGTACAGAGTAGTAACTGTGTGCTGCATATATAGATGCTGTAAATAGAGAAGGTGCGTCAGTCTCTAATGCATGGGTTATTGCGTTACGGCCATTTAAAACTTCACCGTCCTCAGCCCACTCTCTCTCCCTTCCCTTATCAGCAATTTAACATTGCGGCTGGCTTTTGCCTGAAGATGGAGACGGGTAAAAGCCGCCTTGAATCTATATACGCTTTATAAACTCATTATGCATGTATGCGTGTACATTGTGTATGGTAAAATGTGGACTGCTTGGGCAGACGAGGTTCGAGGTCTCCGCTTTTTTTTCCCCCCCCATTTTCCTCTGGTACTTCCATTAGAATCGATGCTGTATGAAATTTGAAAAAGAATAGGAGGAATTTTATTCCTACATTTTCTTTATTCCATTCTCTTATTCCGTTTATTGCTGAAGCAAAGTGCAGAGCTTACGCTTTTCGGGTAGAATATATAACTGTATATGTAACTATATCAGAATATTCTTTATTTCGTGGCATAGACCAGACGGGCCTACACCTCCCTGTAGCATGAAATGCGCGAGGGCCACTTAATAATGCAGTCACAGAATGCTTCCAGTCTCGGAACACCATGTGTAAGTCTCGATTAATATTTCAAACGTCAGCAGGCGCAAGAATGGGCGGTCTAGGCACAGGAGAGAAAGGTAGAGGGAGGACGAGGTTAGGAAGGGGGCGAATGGATTAAGGGGCGAGAGAGAAAGGCGAATGGAACAGAAACGATGTATTCAGGGAGAAATGCGGAGAGAGAGAGAGAGAAATGTGCAACTGACCAACGTGAAAGCTCCGTGGACTTCTGTACGTGAACCAGCGTGGTTTCAGTATCCAGTGCTTTAATTATTCGCAAAAGGAAATTAATGGAATCCTAGTTATAATTCATAATAGGAGGTCGTATGAATGAAGGCTAGATGGAATTATTCAAGTGAATGTGGGGAAAAAAAAAGTGGCTGAGACTACTGAGGGGAGGAGGATTCGACTAATGGTAACATCAAAGATGTAGTTCTTTCTTTTTTTCCTTCTTCCATGTATTTCTCTTTATCATTCGTATTTTTATGGCTTTCACTTTCTTTATGTAGCTGGTAGTCCTCGTTACTTGGTTGCCTTGGAAAATTATCATTTTTAAGATATTATTTCCGCAACATTTTCTACAATGGCGGTGAACGGGCGAACGACAATAGACAAAACATAAAACAGTCAGTTGAGAAGGGAAACAAAAAAATAGCAGCTATGTCAGGAAAAAAAAAAGATATATATATGTATGTACGGAGTTTTCACGTCGCACACGATGGCCCCTCCTTCTGCGTGATATATACAAGCTGAATGGTAGTATGGTATACGATCACTTATATGGTCTGCTATCGATATGAAATTCGATGAAAACTTCTTTCCATCGTATCGCATAACAGCCCTCAACACAGGATACCCTGTGACAAAATAGAGGGGAAGAATGTTACGTTTGTAAGGTCTAACGATACTTCCAAAGCGATGAGATGTTGCGTAAGCAAGTGGAAAAAAAAACGTAAAGGAAATGAATGGTTCTTTTTCCTGAGGCCAGTGACCGTCGTGTCATTGTCGTAAAGTGCTCGTATCAAATGCAAATTGATTATGTTGACAATAAAATTGGATGGGTAGATTTTTCCACTTCTTCTTCCTTCGGAGCTTTCACTTTCATTCCATTGAAAGTGGAATGATGATACATTCTGTATACAATTTCAACTGACGCCAAAAAGTCTGGAGAAAGTTTTTTTCACTAAAAGTGAGAGTTTTTTTTTTATATTCTAGTTCGGTTTGGAATTATCATCGTTTATCAGTTATAAAAGAGTGACATCCAAGAGATATTTGGAGACAGCATATTTCGTCTCCTCCTCTTTTCAGCACCATTTGTTCTTTATTCTGACTCATGCAGTGAAACTCATAGTTCCATAACATTTACTTGTCCCTCATGAAATTTAAAAACGGTAATTTCGCTGTTCTCGTACTTTTTTTTTGTCATTCCCCTCCAATTTCTTTGTATATTTTTTTCCATCCTCCCTTTTACCTCCTACGGCGACGTTGCCGGTGACAGCGACTCTGTTTCTGATCCGACATTTAATTTACGTCAGAGCATAGAAACAGGCATTGCCTTTTTCCCCCTCTTTCCTATATAACAAAAATCGCACCTCTGCTTTATACTCTCTTCCTTCACACTACATGTATATTCTATCAATGAAAAAGTGGCAATAGTTCCTGTAAAATAAAAGAAAATCGTGTATTGTAGCCTCTTACAAGTAAATGGCAACAATGTATAGAATCTTGAAGGAAGAACAACGGTGGTTCATGAAGAATAGCCACTTTTGGGATCAAAGAGATTAACGTTATGTGGTTTCTTCTATTTTTAATACAACATGGCCCTATTAAGAAATTGCCAAGTAATGCCTGCGGCATTCTTTCAACCAAACTCTTGTTTCAAAGCCAAATGAATGAACTCAGAATAGTCGTTTTCTCGTTTCGTGGGCGGAATTATTCTTGAAATCCTTCATTCAAAGGAGAACATTCGAAGGTCCTCTTTTCACTGATAAAATATATGGAATTTTTTCTCTTTATTCTCGTTTCTGTATTCGTGATATCCATTGAATGAGAATGATGGAAACTGAGATCTCAAATAATACGAGAAAAAGATATCTGAATGGAAAATCTTTGTTTCTCATGCGTGCGAGGAATGACACATTGAAGGTGAATGAAAATAAGAGGATGCATCATTGTGATACACTCAGCAGGAAAAAATTCTCATTTTTTTAAAATGTCAGTGCTTGAATGTTAAATGTCAGTGACACGTGCAGTGATGTGTTGCATCAGTTGACGGAGATTGTGATTTGAAGTAAGTCGTGTCTGAACGATTTCATTTTCATTGGAAAATGAAAAATGAAATATCGAAATAAAACTTGGATGCAAATAATGTATTATAAAAGTTTCTCAAGGAATTTTCCACAAAGATTTTAATAATCAGACATGAATTTCTATGGGAAATGTTACGGACACCGTGAGGAATAACGAATAAAATAATGTAACACGTTTTCATCCAGTGGGGGAAAAAGTTATATCGCAGTACAAAATTTATTCAGGAGGAATCTTCCCTAACCTTATACACTATTTTAGAGAACACAAGTGGAGGGAAAAAGAAAATGTTGGGGGAAAAAAAAATGCGTACTAGTAGTACACTTTGTCACCATGGAAACACGATCCCTACAGCAAATAAAATATCCTATGGCTTGCCGTCGTACCCGGGTAAGACCACCTACCGACCGTTTAGCCATAGCAAGAAAGCGCCGTTTTCGAGTGAAGAAATGTTTCTGGACGGGTAGCGGAACGTGGCAGTAAATTTCGTAGCAAAAGAGCAGTCCTTTCCCTCACGTCCCTTATACTCCTCTCTCACTCCTTCTTACCACCTCTCTCGTATACTTGCACAGAGATAAATTGTGTGACTTGGTTACGTTGAAATGGAAAACGGAAGCTCCTTTGCAAAAGAGGCCATCGTGATAAAACGGAAACGATACGAAACTGAATTATATAGAAAATTGGATATAATAAGTCTTTTCTGGAGGGAGAATAAAGGAAAAATTATTCTTTTTCTTCTCACTAACAATATCATAAAACTCAAATTAAATTCATTTCCTCAAGCTTTAGAGGAATGATTGAAATAAATAGTCTTCTTCCTGCAGCTATTTTTCACAATGGAGTGTGAAGTAAAATGATTTTCATTGGAGAGTGAAAAATGGTATTGGCTGTTTCGTATCTTGTATGAGAGAATTTTATATTAATACAAGAGTATTCATGGATTTTATGGATTCCATTGGATTCAGTTCAATACAAGTGAAGGGATACGTGAAAATTCCAGAGTTCCTCCCTATTCTTTCGGGGATTTCATTAATGCAGTATAAAAGAAGAATGGAATTGATTTGTTTTTTCAGATATTATTATTCATAATTAAAGCTTCTTCTCGTGATATTAAAAGCATTCTATTGATCATTGTACAAATTCACGTAAACTTTCATTTGGAATTGATACCTGATTCGTTTCTATACTCCTTCAAACAAAGAATTAAAGCATCAAAATTAACCTCTGAATCCATATGGATTTGAGAATTCAATATACGAAAGGGTCTGTTCGAGGGATGTGAGCAAGGGTTGGAGATTGAGAAGTTGGAGGTGTCTGCTAGGAGAGAAACAGGGGAAAAATGAAGGGCAAACTTGGAATAGGAGGAATCCAAAAACTGGATCCAAGGAGAGGGAATGAGAGGAGGAGGCATGAGTATGGATGGAAGAGGATGAGGGCCATGGAGAGAAGAGAACATAACACAATTACACGCGGGGTTGATGCTGGTCTCGCCCTTAGTCTGGGCTGAGTGTGTTGGTCCCAGCGGTGGGTGGCAAGATTGAATATGAAAGTTTAATGCGAGCAATATAAGCGCCAGTGGGGCCTGGCCTACGGCCACTTGCCTTATCCAACGTCTGAACTATCGCAGTGCCCATGGTTTTTGTTTTTCTTTTATGATTCTCATGTTTATTTCTCTGGGCTCTTCTCAATTTTTTCCTCCTCTTTCTCTTGGTTTTTTTTCCATTCTCCTCTGTATATCGTAGACCAGAGTGCCTTAGCAATTTTCATTCCCCAGTGTACTTCTGACGTTTGATAGTACTTAAGGTAAGAACAAACCAGTTTCATAACCCAATCTCTTCCTTTTGACTGTGTTTTTTTCTTCTACCTTTATTGATTCCCCCAACGATACGGTGCAGTCAAGAGAAATGGAATCACGAAATTGGGAGGAAATTATGTGAGTATACTTTGAGAAATTCAGTGAAATATCCGATGTTTCTGAGTTGAGATTCTCGTTTGGGATTTTTCAGTTCTTTTATTCTCTTTTATACATGCTCTTCGTTACTTCTACTACTTTTCACGTCTCGTTTATTCCACTAGATATTATTTCACTCTCTTAACGATCTTTCAAATTTTTCCACAAACTATCCATCAGGTGGAGCTTCGATAGTCCTCTAGAAATATATCATTGATCCAAACTAAAATTCTTTTGTAGATGAAAAATTTAGCTTTTCCAAGCAACGTCTCCAGTTTCATCAAAGAGTAAAATACTATTACACTCTCTCATTTCTTCTTTGTTATCCCAGATATTCACGTTTGTTTAGTACTTTGATAATACTGCCTTTAGCTATTTAGAAAACTTTCCTCATTAATTAACGACAAGATTCAATCCCCTCACACTCTCCACCTGCACTCCAATCCTACTGGTGCTCTTGTGGCATATTCGTCCTCTATCTTCACTCTTTGCTAGATAATATCCTCGTGGATTTTCTTACTGACGGTTCACATCCCCTTTATTGTCAGCCGCGAAGAAAGGAAATTCAACAGAAAATTAGAAACTCCCCCCCACTTTTAGTCATTCATGTCTAGTCAATTATCTCGGTCTCCTTATCACAAAGTGAAAATGTTTCTGCATTAATTATCGAAGGAAATGATCTTGCGCTTCGTTCATCTCTGCACTAAGATAGTTTATCAGATGGACAAATTTCATTGTCAATGTGAGTCTATTGATGGAATCAATGGAAATGTTTCTCAACAAAGAATGTGAGATTTGCTCACTTCAACAATAGCTTGGATCAATTTGATCTCCACCACGACTCATTCAAATACAGATGAGCCCAACGATCCGTGACAAAGTACTTAGATTCAGAATAGTTCAGAGAGAGTATCAAGAGTATCCAAGTTTCTCTACTGAATTGGTGGAGGCTGGAGTACAGTAAAGCAGGATGATAGCCACATTTGAGGGATAAATCTGGTGGATACTCTGGAGATCACTCGAGATGCAGGGGAAATTGGATACATGTATTGATGTACATGTGTAGGTATCGATTTGCGGTCAGATGCAACTGGTTGAGAGAAGTAGGTGATCTCCTTCCTTTTATATGTCTGTTGAACAATGCGAGAGTTGAGGGAATTTTTTGTGCTACTGTTTAGAGAATATTGCAGAAGCTAAATGAGATGGAAATACTTCAGTCATCGAAAAGCTCTTACTTCTATAACATCCTTCGATGTTGAAATTCTCATCGCTTCTCCACTCCAGAGTTGAATCAATAGAAAACTCGAGATCCTCAAAATTCTAAATATTTATCAGAGAAAAGATGGAAAAAAATTGAAAAGATGCTTTAACATGATATATTGCAATAAATGATAAATTAATTTAAAAAATTATAATTATTAATTTTCAGGTGATCGTACGTACAGAACAGGCTCAGACACAGAGGGTGCAGTAACAGACAATCCAACAACTCCATTTCCAACTCCACCACCGACATTAACACCAAATCATCGTCAAGCATCACCATTCCCACTGGAGAGTACAAATTCACGTCGACATCATTATAATGGGAGTGTCTCGTCAGATCGTTCTCGCAATGGAAACGGTAATAATTTCACTTTAATGAGATAATGATAGCTCTCTGAATAGTATAAATTTTCCATAATTCCAGTAATAATTCCCTTCGTTCTCCTCCAACTTCCTCCTTCATTCTTTATTGATCGTTATTATTTGCTGGTGGCAGGTGAGGCGATTTACGCGGCGCCCACCAAGAAAACGAGCAACGGCGGTGGCAACGGTGGCGGTACACTCGGTCGCCGTACACGTCGAGGTCAACACAACAGCGCTTTGAGCTCAAGCTCAACTGCCAGCGATCGTTCCGAGACGATTTTCCCCGACGAACATTCCCGCATGCATCTCAACAATGGTACGTTATTCCCATCAGACGAAATGTCTACTGCACTCTCATACCCCTTCATTCTGACTCTTCTTTCTCTTTCTGTTCCATTATCATGCACATTCTAGAAGGCATTTCACTCTCACTCCCTCCTATTTCTCACTATCAAGACAAATTATTGCACTTTGTGATACAAAACTTTTCATGCCATTCAAGATTATGAGCGGAAAATCTTGATAACATTTCGTCAGGTCATTTAAAAATTCAATCTCACCTATTTCATCGCTTCTCTTACATTATTTTTCTCCATTCTCTCATCGTGGCAGAACTCCGTCGGCCAGTAACGAAATTACCAAACTGAAATCTCAAGCACGATAAGTTAACGAGCTACACCTAAATGCGATTAGGTACGATAATGCGGTTATTCGGTCACACTGAGCTCAGACAGAAGTTTAATTTCCCAGAGTTTATGGGATGAGGTAGTTTGTAAATCATCGAACATGATTCTAATAAATAGTATTTTAGTTTCACGAGGTTTGTTAAATAGAAATTCATTGTGAGATATAATCAAAAGTACACTTCAACAACCGCAGAATGACGAGTTTTGTGTTTCATCATGTATACTATATATATATATATTTTTCACCGTATCCAGAATTGTTGGAGAGGTCCTCTAATTCTGTAATTACAGAACTTGAAATAATTGTTGGAAAGTTTCTTTGATTTTTTTCAACTTTTTCACCACCAACTGACACTCGACAGAATGGTGTGATGTTTCTACTCCCTTGAGTTTCTAATAGCTCTCTTTCAGTACGTCAGTACCTCATGTTCCCCTCCCTCAGTACCACTGTTTGCTTCTCCACACAGTGCAGAGTTCCGTGTATTGTGTAACTGAGTTAGTAGTTACTCCGTGGCCCAGCTAGTTAGTGAAGCCCACTGCAAAGTTAACGGACAGTACTATATTGTTTTTGGAGGTGGATGGAGAGGGGATCTGGAGTTGCAAACCAGCCGAGAGTATTTAGGCCTCCATACTCCCATGGAGCTTGGTTAGAGAGCTGTACCATGTCCTGTAACCCTTCCACCCTCTCTCCCTTCTTCTCTTTTGCTTGCCGTGGTTAACGCAGTTTTCAAACCACAAAATGAGAAAGTGTATGGGGCTTTGTTGGTGACCAGTTCCTTCACTCACCAGTGCTACACTCTGGCGTAGTCAGTCACTCTAACTTCTTAATGAACTGACGGCTGATCTCGTTTCATGGGGGTGTCAAATGAAACTTGAACTTTTGCAATGACAATTAGATTAAATATGTAATTACGATTATTCAGACATATTCTTGAGGAAAATTAAAAATTTTCATAGAACATATTGCGAATTTACTTCAAATACATCACAAAATGGTGCTGTTTTCAATTTCAATTATTGATTTCTCATTCAAAATGAAACATTGGAGAAATAGGAATGACTCAAAGCCATTTCAAAAACTATCTCCAATTCCGAAGAATTGCGATTACAGTGGTACATCATAATAACCGCAAGTGCGGCTCATTTCCTAGGGGCTGAGGGTCTCCGAGGCTCGTTGAAATTAACAGGATCGGCTGAGCGGTAATTCCCATCCAAATCTCCGATGGGATATTGCTCGTCGGAATGTCCCTGTGGTCTAATGGCAGGATGTCGCGGCATCTATTAGCAAATGGCTCCCAACGGTCAGAGTTTGCCCGTGTTAACCTCGCTGTCCTTGTGGTCCTATCCAGTACTAGAGTGCCTAGAAGCGTCTTATCCACTCTCGTGAAAGTGCCGGTTGTCCTGCTCAAGTCCCGTTCTGAAAATATTTAAATAAAACAGCTGAGTCAAACGTTCGATTTTTTTTTCACATTTATAATGAAACTTTAATGGAAATGAAAGTATCTTTCCAATTACGAAAAAGTCCAAATTCAGTTATAAATACCTTTTTTCTCGGTCTTCGCTCACTACATTATATTTCATCAAACCAGAACACTGTTTTTCGCGCACATTACTGAATTAAACATTTCTAAATTGAATTTTAATTAATACAATTGTAAATACCGAACTTGTATGGAATTTGACATTTTCTATTATTTGTTTACTCTCGTAATCAAGGTATCAGCTCGGCCGATAATACTTTTGGTTATACCAAGCTACTGGCCCTGATAATTAAGTACAGATGAAAAATATAATTTTCCATTTTCTTCATGAATGCTTTATCTCCGAAGAAATGTCAGCATATTGAAGCCATCGATGTCAAATAATCAAATCAATTCCCTCAAGAATTAATACACATTTTAGACATTGATAGACATTATTCCCACGTCAAGTAAAAAACTCATCACCACTCTCCTCGTTCACCCTGCCGACTCAATTTACTTGAATTCGACGAACCGTTAAACCAGGCACGAGAATATATAACGTTACTCCTTCTCCGTAGCAATATGCCACAGGAAATAATTCGTATTTACATGAATATTGAATATGTATTTCCTGAGTGAAAGCGTTAGTCCATTAAATCGAATTACCAATGCCAACCACTAACCGCATCAAGTCACTGTCGACCACCTACCAATTCGAGTGCCGCGTCTGACTCTAAACTGATTTTACTACTTGCTTCAAACTACTTCTTTTTCTCGCTTCTCTATTCACCGGTTAAATGCAGTAAAAAGTGGAAAAATGATTGAATCAATGGAAAATGAATTATTCATATTGTAAAAAATAAAAAAATCCGTGGAATCGATGACAATTCGAAAATAAAAAACAAATGAACATAACTCTTCATCAGCAATAGAATGACAGATTTGTTGGATTTATAAATCGAGGATTATGAGGAAGAAGTGAACGAGGGTGAGAAGAGACAATAACATAATTTTTAATTCACATTCACAGTAATAAACGATCGTGATATCGACTATCCAATTATGCATTACATGTGCTTCCACGAGTTTGAAATCTCGAGCGAGAGAATTGTGTCCGATATAACTGAAACGAATGTTCATGAATATATGGAATAGTATAACCGGGCTTTCGAGAGGGGGGAATTGAATCGAGGGGGAGGGGATAGGTCAAAGTTATCCGAGATACGTGGATGGACACGGCTGCCGTCGACAGCAACGCATAGCCACGTTTCACCGCTTCGATTTAATTAAACTATTACTATTACGTTGGTGCATTGGTAAATTAGAGAATCGTCAGCATTTCACGTGTGTGTTTCATTCACCTATTTTTCATGATTTTATTTATACCAATGTCGTCATCAAATTTCATTAACTCATGTTACTTCATCAATAGTTTAAATAACGTAGTCGTATTTGTCATTAAATTTTTTCAATACTCATTCATTAATTGCACACGTCACATTATAATGTATACAGATTATAATTAAATGTTGTTCGGGCAGCACTTTGCACTAACGCTTCTCTCTCTGCACTTCACCGGACGCAAGCAGGTCCATTTGAACCTCACTTCCTGACCGGTAGGTACTGCTGTCAATTTTTTTGCGTAAATATTGAAATTCAATAAATCCTCTGTTTCTTTTTCTTTTTCGTTGTATTTAAATAGTTGTATGTTTTTTGGATGAAAAGAGGGGGAAAAAACGACTGATTTTCCACTCGAAGTCATCTCGTGATGGACTAAACGAGGCGTCAATACATATAATTATGCTTCCAATTAAACTCAAACTGCTCTAACACGGACACACATCGTGCGAAAGTTTCTATTGTAACGAGCGGGATAATTTGAAACGATTCTGGTAAATCACGTTCGTTTACCACCTCGCCGATTCCCACAAAGGTTTTATGATAACACCAGCATGCACCATTGCTGAATTATTATCACCATATTCTCATGACTTCAATTAAATTTTTCATAATTGATTGTATGAAAATAATACGAAAGTTCGATGTGTCATGAAATTGAGTTATTTGTGGATGGCTTCAAAACCGTTGGATTTTAGTTTTTTTTTTTTTTCAATTTGTGTGATTAAAAGTATTCATCAATTCAAAAGAGCGGAGAAATTTGGGCTTTTAATATTTCAACAAATTTTGGGGATGGATATGTTTAATGAAACGGGAGATCGAGGCCAAATGAGCCGGAAATTTCTTTTAAAAAAATTGAAAGAATGCTCCATTACTTTTATCAACAATTTTTCGAGAATATCTCGGGAATTTAACAAGATGAGGTAATCTATCATATTCCAGGAATGCAATTAAAAGAAAAATCAATAAATTCTCTGGAAAATTTGGAAAAAGTCGTGCCTTCCAAATTATTCCGTAATCCGAGTCATCCCCAATATTCTCCTGAGTATCAAAGTCTCCGAAAACCTTTAACCTGTTTGTTTTCTCCTCGTTCCACTAACTGAATGCGAGAGAAACTACGTAGGCTAAGCTAACTTCCATTATCGAATATCAGTGGAGTTTACCACGAAGTGAGTGGAGTAAGTTACGTGGGCTCGCCGAAAGCACACTGATAGTCCACTGGTTTTGTAGTTAACGTTGATTTACAGTTATGTTCTGTACGGCATTAACAATATCTAATGATTACACATTGCTGTAATTGTCTACACATATATATGAAATCCGATAGTATTGGATTGTTATCAAATATATTAGAGTGATTTATCGTTTCTTGATTAATTCACTTTCTCCATGAAGAACTTCTGAATAAATTTCAACACGAATTTCTCTTCTTATCCGAACAGATAATGGCAGAGATTCACCACCGGAACCAGCACCACCAGAAGTACCACCACGTGGTCCATCCTTACTTGCAACTCACACAATTCGTGCTGCTCAGCAAAATAGAAACGGATGTCCACCGAATTCTGGTGGTAGCTTTAGTCTACAATCGGAGGATGTACAATCAGAGGCATACTCGGGTAAGTCAGAATTTTCACTTAACGCAGACACACAAAATTTTAGTTTCCTCCTTTCATGACAATATTTCATGCAATTGCTTCATGAAACAGTGGTAAATGTAAACTTCACGTTGTATGAAACCCAAAGTCAAGGGAGACTGTTTTATTCTACAATCCGTTTCAAACTAATGGAGTGTAAACCATATATGACCGTAGGGCTTTGCATTAAAGCCCTCGAATATTAATTTAATGTTATTATATGTATGTTTAGTATATTCTCTTCTTCCATATTCAACTGTAAATATAATTACTATATTTTCAATAGGTAAATATTTACATACGTGTGTGCATTTTGCCAGTGAAATACAATTTAGTCCAGTGGATTATGTTCCGGTTGATTTACATAATATCACAATAAACTCTAGTTTGTGAACTGTTAGAAATCATGAATTTCCGGGAATCGAGTAATTGGTTGAGCTGCGGTTCATCGGCAAATGTTTGATGTCGATATTTTTGCTAACGAACTTATATAGAAATCCGATGCAATTATTCTCGGGACGAATTTGAATGATGAAGTAAACAATATTCAACCAATAAGGAAGAAGCGTTGATTAGCAATTTTTTTGAGGATGAAGGCCTCTTTGGAAAAATCCAAAAAAATTCACCAATAATGTCGACATATGTCAGCATATTCAGGATTTTTTTCAGATTTTTTCCTGAATCAGCAGCTTCGAAAAGAATAATCAAAGAATTGTCGACAAACTATTTCTCTCCTCCCCTAAAAAAGATATTCACGAGGCCCATGAGTATCTGCCAAGCCTTTATGCAACTCCAACGAACTACGTATTATTATCTCGGGATAGTTAAGCTTTAACGTATTTTTGCATAACCACAAATTATAAATAATTGCTGTTATACCCATGGGGTGAAAGTAACCATTCTCATGACAAAGATAAGGCTTTCATGATACTAGAAACAGCACCACTGAGGGAGGTGTGTATTCCTTCACAAGGGATGTAAAAAGAAGGGGAAAAAAAATGTAGGAATTGTACAAAAGAGAAGTACCTCATTGACGATGCCTTAAAGAAACAGAAAATGTACCTAATGATATCAAATGGTGAAAGTATTTCTATTCACGACTACTCTATGTCCTTTGAAAGCCTCTGGCATCTTCATTCTTTCTCCTTTTTTTTTTCGCAACAAATAAAAACGTTGAAGTTGCATTTTCTGTTTACTTCTCTATATAATCTTTTATGATGACTGGCGTACTACTTCGGCCTCGTAAAGTGATGGAACCTCGAATATAATGCCAGTAGTTGCTTTTAAAAAAAGTGAAGACTGAGAAATTGTAGGAGGATACAGCTTGGGCGTCAGTAGGTTTTTCTTATGCCATGAAAGGCCCATAGAAGGGTGGAGTAAAGGGGTGGGAATGTGGATGGAGGCATGGCAAATCCATTAAACCTTGTAACGACGGAAAACAATGGTGGATGAAAAGAGAAAAGCGGGAGAGAGGAATTCAATTACATTACGAGACGTTTTTCCAAAGCCATTAAGGGATTAAAATCGAGCTACGGGTTCATGGTGACCAGTCACGACAATGAAACCAGTCTTTATCGTTTATCCATGAAATCAATGGATGAATGGATAAAACGTCCATGGGCTAACATGCACACTCACAAGATTATACGAAATGAGAGGAGGAGATGAGGAAAAAAAAGAGGGATTCATTTTTAATTACCATTTTCTTCGATTCAAAAATACGAGAGAATGAGAAATACTGAAACGGTTAATATTTCACGTTGAATGTCTCTGTAATTATTATTTTCTCCCTTTTCTCATTCTCTCCCTTTATTTCTCATAATTAAAGTGCCATCAACTCAGACATCGAGTGTTATTGACAAGCGTAATTATACCCCCAGCTGTGTCTGATAACTAATTCAGTTTTTTTTCCAATTTAAAATAATGCTACCTGCAGAGACACTATCATCGTCGACCAGGAAGTGGAAGTAGGGAGATAAAGAGAAAGAGGCAGAATGGATAGCTGGAAAAAGAAAATGTATATATATATAGATATATACATAGGAAACGGAAGAGTTAGTAGGATAGACGGTTGGTTGGTCCTTTGATCTTGAAAAAGCCGTACTTAGTTTCATCTACCTTTGACACGCAGCAGGATATACTGCTCGTTCTCATTACATTGGAATAATTCTTTCATGACTTTTATACATAGCCAGTAAAGATACATTACTCCTTATCTGTGTGTATATATGTTGGATTGTAATGGTGGTGACCGCCAATGGGCACTTAACGGATCCATAAAGAGAGGTAGGCTCCTGGTATTAACATTTTCTTATTGCCCAAGGAAATTCTCATAAATGTGGAGTTAAACCAACTTTTGTATTGTGCAACATATTTGATGTATAGTTGTTTATACTGGGCAGTAAGAATTTTTATGTTGTCTGATTATTCCATGAGAATACAATGAATCCAAGAAATTCCAGGGAAACTAGGATTTTTCATAAATTTCGTTGAATTTTTTATAATCCATTAATCATCGCACAGAAAATTACGAGTTTCTCGAGCAGATGATGAAAACCCAAAGTTCTCAACGCTATCTGGAATACATGCACGATCGTTTTAGCCGCATCAACTGATACGTTAGAGGCAAAAATGAGAAGTAAATGTTGACTCACCGTATGGCGTTCACGAAAGTTCATGTTGATGTACGTAGGCGGACGGGGAGAGATATATTACCCACGATGATGGTTATATGGTGACGAAAATTTTATTAACGTAATCGTCGTATTAGCACCGTATTCCGGTGGTGCACGAGTGTACCATAAAATTGCGGTGACAGTCTCTCCTCTCACAGTCTCTCTGCAAATTTACAAACACGCATTATATCAATTAACATACTGTTAATTATTATTTATTAAAGATTGTGCTGTTGACATGAAAATGTTAAAGGCTCTCTTGCTCTTTCTTTTGCCTCTATTCTCTCCTTTTTTTCCCTCCCTTTTCACTTTAGATCCTGAGCATGGATTACTTTGATGCTCGTACAACGACCCTGCATGACCGGAGCAGCGAGGGGATCAATCCCTGTGACCCCACATACAAGCACCGATTTCACCTGTCGTTCTATCGATTTTTTACCTCCTCTCTTCCTCACCCTTGTTCTTTCTATCTTACCTACCGATTTATCGACGGAAGTTTACGATCCTCATCACGGTGTTACAGAAAAAAAAACGGAGAAAACACGGTGAAACTGGTGTTCAATAGAGGCAAGTGCTTCCTGCACATGGAGAAAAGACACGAAGTGCAGATATGCAACGAGAAAACTTTGAGGCTCGGATTTAACGATCATGGCCTACATCACATGTGTGTGCAACTATTAAATTAATCCATACAGAAACCGTAATTCTTGGGATGAAGTAATAAAATCGTGTCACAAGTATTGATTCTCTCTCTCTCTCTCTCTCTTCATTTCCGTACATTAAATCTGTAATAATCCAGCACAATTCTAAACGCCACAATATGACGTCATAAACATTGATCAAGCTACGTTGATTTTATTAGAATTAAATGTAGAATAATCCCTGATCAAATTTATCCAACAGATTTCGTCGTACTATGAAATACAGTTGGATTTTACTCACGGATAATTCCATGTGAAATTTGAAGAAATGCGGTAAAAACGTGCCAACTGCACTTTGGGAATATCTGAGTTTGCTTCGTGCAAGCACTTGAGAAACCCTCTGAGCCTTTCATATTTTGCCACGTCGAAATAAACTACTACCTAACCCTCTTGGAGCGTACGTTAGACGGTCTAATCCCTCTAACAGATAGAAGACCCTCTCCAACTCTCCGAGTTTCACGCTGGAATTTTCGTATTCGCCCCAACTCCCAGAAGCATCCAGTATCACCGCTGATTACCGCGGTACTGTAGTAAAGGGTGTACTAATTCCTGTTTTGCTTATTTTATACCGTCCTTACTCAACTCTAGAACAATGACACTTCAGTAATTCTCACGTAGCTCATCGAAAATTCATGCCACATGTTCACCATGTATTTATCGAATTAAAATGCTATTTTAATGAAAACATTTTGTAATTGTTTGGAGAACAATTTGTCATTCGATGACATTATCCAGTGTGTGAATCACTTACAGAAGGTGCAAAAGATAAGTTGATTCAGTAACACTGTGTATGAGGGAATCACGAACAAAGTGCCTTAAAACTTTCCGAGTATATTTCTGTAAATTCTCATGTATTGTACGGTTAAAGGCCTATCTCGTGTGATTAGTGAGTGTTGCGTGATACGTTTAGTAACTATAAATCTGTCTCACTACACCTTCATGGGATTTAACCCCGTAATGCTTGTGACCAACGCTACAATTCTTGATGCCATTTACGACACAACTAAATAACTCGAATTTTGAATAATCTTGATGTCAAAGGATTCTTTGATCAGGCATTAATCTTACATTACTTTGTTCACAAAATAAATGAAAATATTATTTGTATTCATGTAATATCTTTATCGTAATACAATTTCATTCAGTTTATTATCATATTAAATTATTATTTACCACTTATTATGTATAGGCTTTTGAGTTTTCCATTCAATGTATTATATTGTGAATAAATAACATTTATAACTTTACATTGGATCAGAATATCGTTTATCCTGGCTCCATGTACAAAATTAAATTTTATCTTAAATTCATTATCTCGATAATGAAATACATGATGCAAGTTTAATCATAATAAAGCAATGGTTATTTTATACCACTATGAACGCTCGAATCACAATGAAGTAGTTTAAACTGTGTGATTCCTTTCGTAGAGCTTCTTCCATTCGATTTCACTTTATTATGGAGGAAGTTGTAACTGAAACTATCGTGGTAATGACAGCATAAGCCATTATACTTTGCTACCAACGTACTCCGACTATTTTCAGATCTTTTCACTGTATTTCCAATATTCTCTTTTCATTGGACTTACGTTTGAATTAATCGAAAATGATGAAGTGAATTCTTTCTATTCGTACGTTCACCTTCTAAAAAGACATCTTCTTTGTTCTCATTTTGGTAACAATAAAAATATAGTTTATCAAGTCCTCAAGCATTTTTATTTGGTATTCGCAGGAGACTATGGCAAAAATAGCAAAACTTTAACAACAAGTAAACACGTAAACACCAAGAGTTTAATTTCACTTTATTTAATTATTTGTATTATTCAAAGTATGATATTATTTACTTTCACTTAGATTTTACATAAATTGGATTAAAATGTGGCAAATTAAAATAAGTATACAATAAAATATATGAGTTTTCTTCTCTTTCTCCTTTTGACATAAAAACTACAAATTTCAGTGATTACAAAAATGACCCCAACAATACTATTATTTTTAGCTGAACCTAAATAATTTCCCACTGTGCACAAATATTATCAGATAAAACTTTCATCATACTCTTAATTTTCATTATTCCACTGCCTCAAGCCAATACTCTCAGCATTCAATTAACCCATAAATATTCACCGAGAATGATAACTCAAACTTTCATAGCCCAGTCGTCTTTCATAAAATCGCTCCAACAACTTCACCAAATGCGTATAGTTTCCATTTCCAATAGAGCTTTGTTTTGTAAATTCTTCCGTGAATTCGATTTCACTGTGAAATCATTTACCAACACAATTCTCCAACTCCTCATTTACTCTCTCTCTCTCTCTTTTATTTCGCATCCCTACAACCATTTTGCCGGACGAACGGTAAACAAACTTTACGAACTGGAATAATACTCCATGAATTACATTGAGGGGACGTCACGATGAAACTGAGCGTGTAACATTTTCATTAACTTACTTTTCCATCTCAAGATTCTTTCCTTCTTTTTTTTTTTTTCAAATGAATATTCAATAAATTTGAGTTTATGCAATTTCCGTGAAATTAATTTGCCGTTAATATGAGGCGTGAGGATAGTAATGAAATATCGTTGTACGTAATTTTTCCTTTGAAAAATAGATTACAGTCGAGTTAACGTGTGGAGAGGGGCAGTTTCTTACGATACGGAAGGAGCATTTTAAATAGCGATTAGGGTGAACTATTATGCGCTTTATCGGTGGGTGGGTTAACATAATGTGCGGTTGGTAACGATCATAAGTTGTGCACGGCACGAGGCATAGGATAGAATTCTAGCGTGACCCCGGTGCTCAGATGGCCTACGGTTTAGTAAATGTCTCATTGTGTGCGTCACATGGGTACATAAGTTTCGAGGTCTATGTACTTTGTAAATATATTCCATTAGTTTGGGGGGCATCTGGTGAAAATCTCGCGTGAATTCACTGTTCCATAATGAACTTATAGTGTCTTATTATTTTATGAGTTGTCCACTTTAATCAATCGATGGACGAAAAAATAATGAAATATTCTATCTGCAGTTTATGTTCTCTTATTGAGCTCTTTCGGAAGGAGGAAATTCTCACATTCTCAAGATTGCCGGAGTTATTTTCCGGCTCTCCTTCTTTTTCCCATCGACATTCTCGAAAATTTCTCTATATTCATTCAATCTAGCAACGTCTCGTCTGTCGGATAATCAGTTGAGGAGCTTAGGGAATGACCAAAATAAATTGAGAGATATATGACGAATTCCCTGGATTCCAGCTTTATCCCTATTCTGTATTGACGATTATATTCCAAGGGTATTATGATGTCTTTGGTCAATTCAAGCATTTACGTCGACAATTTATCATTGTGGAGCTTCTGAATGGGTCTCTTTTGGTGATTTTCATGAACAGATGGAATTGATTATTGTGATCATAATTCCGGTAATTTTTGCTGTTTCATTTTCTCCTGGTCTCTTATATTTACTACGACTTCCACTGAAGATCTTCCCCCTTCATAAGGTGAAAGAAAAATTAATTTCACAGTCTCGATATGAGACCGCATGTTTATTTAAAGAAATTCAGAGTTAATTTATCATATTAATGCTTTTTTCTTCAAATTTAAGTACAAAAATAACAAATTTCATTATTATATGGATTAGTAAGTGATACTAAAAAAAAAGTATCAGTGATGATGACAAGTAATACAACAATCAATTATAATTCATCATACTTTATATCAAAGGAACTACCAATGAAGGAAAAAGAATTGGAAGTTGAAGGTCCAAGACTAGGATCAGGGTCTGTAGATAACTGTAGGTAAGTCGAACGGACTCATAACGAGAGACTAGAAACAATCACGTACGCACTCACACGCTCAAAAAGTAGGGGAAATTTAACCTACGACCGTCGCTGGTACCGACAGTGTGGGGAAACACGAATTCTCAGAATTATATTCCCCTTCACCCCTATACGCGGGTTCACAACGAGAATCGACTGTATCTGCACGTTTTTTTCACTATTCAAAGCCTTACACCACAATTCTTTTTCCTGACCATCAGTTTGCCTCGATTAGATTATAAAATAACCGCCACTCCATGTCTCTATTCCGATGGATTATCTTTCACTATCTGAGACATAAAGTGGAAGAGAAGAGTTACTACAATGAGGTTGGAAGGGAAAAGGAACAGAATTATTGAGAGCCGCAGGAAAAATCAATTTGAAGTATGCATAGGTCGATGGAAAATAGCCAGACGGCAAGAGTCTGCTCAGAGAAAATTCAACTTCGATAGCTTTCTATCTCTCTCTCCATCGAATTCATTGACTCCTTTGAAGTCCTTGAGCAGACAGATTGAAAATCCTATATACTTCAGGGAAATCCGTATTTCATGATGAAAAAAAGGAACACATTCATTGCATTCATTCATATTTTCTAATAAAACTATTCTCTTCGGTCTTTTGAATTTTTTCATCAGCAGCGAAGAAAGGCCAAATTAAAATGAGGCGCATTTGCAATGTATAGAATCCTCTGGATTATTTACGGGATCCAGACTATGAAGCTAGAGATATCTCAATCCAAGGTTAGAACGTCACCGAGACGGCTTAAATAAAAGTTTCTCCCATTCCCATTCCGCCGCCTATTAACTACCATAGAAATGATGAACAAGAGGTGAAAAGGTGTGTGTAGAAGATAAAGACTAAAGTTCAAGTTACGTTTCATTAGTGAGATTATTTTAATTTGGTACAAAATTCTCTACTGCCATGGCTCTCCACGAGGAACTATCTATCCAACAATTCTTGAGAGTATTGATTCTCCCTTGATACCTATGGAGCGTAATAAAATTGCCTTAACGTAATTTGAAATTGCTGGGGAAAAGAGGCTTCGGCTAAAAACGCCAGTCGATGGTGTTTATCCATATATTTTGCCCCGAGGCATTGCCAAGAAATATATTTTCGTGATAATATAATAAATCTCTCGATAATGGTGAACAGAGAAATGAGAATATCCTTGAAATCACAGCTAAAAAGTTTACGTAGAGAGTTGACACTTGAAATAATATGGTCATGATCGAATGGAAACATAAACACATTGTGTATATTTAATAAGAATTTTTATATGTGAGTGTCATAATGATGATTCCGAGATTTTTTCTCAAGAAAGAACCTCAAAATAATCTAATAATTCAAAAGGCCAAAGTTCGTAATCCGAGCATAACACTTGTAAAATGTAGAATTCATGGATGAAAAGACAGAGTTGTTGGAAAATTGTATTTTGATCCTTGGTAAAGTTTGAAGGTGTTAATTGGCCCTCGTCTTGAGTGTAGTATGCCTATATCAGAAGTGCGAAGACTTTGGGCTCAAGTCTCTCGAGTTAATGGCAGGTTGAATGTGCATATACTTTGGGGTTTCACACTTACCATGATAAACCCCTCACTACCACTACCACCCATCCTCCTCATTTTCTCCCAGTGCGAGTGTGTTGGACCAGTGGAAAGGCTGGGGACAAACTAGACGAGAGAATGGTATTGGTTGGATGAAGGTGGGGAAGGCCAACCGAGTCAAGTTCGCTAATGGGATTTACATGGCAGTGGAAGCCAACGGAGATCCGTGACACGAACACGGGTGCCAATCCCATAGCTTCGACTTAGCTACAAAGAGACCATTTGACAAACAGGCTAATAATTATTCTCTTTCCCCTCTTTCTCTCTCTCTCTCTCCTCCGCAATTTCTCCTATCAATTCTACTTGTTAACTGTGTATATTCGAATAAACTCCGTTGAGTTTGAAGTAGAAAACTTATTTGTGTACTCAAGATAGATTTGTATAAAAGTCCTTGTGATGTATTAATGACATCAAAGTTAGTCAAGTAGAAGTGAGAATGTATAGAGTGAAGATGAGAGGTAGAAATGCGCGTCGATGTGAATATTTCGACGGTCGAACTGTGTAGGAAGTACGGTAATTAATGCGACTGACTGACTCGATAACGTGTTACCAAAGAGAGGGAGCTTGGCTTTTGCGATGTCAGTTTGTTGGATCCTCAAGGCGAAATATCTGATGGGCATTCACGTTTGAATGATTATCATTTTGGCTTATAGGCATAATCAAGAGGGGAAGAAACGGAAGAATTCATTGTAACATTTACCGAAGATAATGAACATAATCCCCATTAATGAATCAAGAGAAATGAAAGAATGTTCACAATACTGAATATGAGGAGAATAGCCCTGAAGATACTGAATGAGAGACCAAAAAAACCAAGCATACATAATGAATTCAAAATTATATTTCAAGCGCAACATGAGGACGTATTCAGACGAGTCCACCCTGTCCGTACCAACTTTCTCCCCTTTTTACTTTTCTCCTCCCTTTTCCTGTCCTTCTCTCTTTTTACTCCGCACTTTTGCAACATATAATTCTCCCTTCGCCCGTACATCATACACTCACTTATTTTCGCGCTAGAACGAGCCGGGCGAACCAAGCCGCGTTTTTACTGTGCGGCACGGGCGAAAGAGAAAAAGAGGGGAAAATAGTACTATATAAGGCAGCCCCCATAGTTGAATCCACGCTTGGATAAATTATGACTCTCGGGTTCTTAGTGAAGCAATATCTGAGCTAATAGGAAATCACGAAGGGCTTTTCACCCATCTTTCATTCTTCTCTGGTTTTGGTGTCCTTAGTAACCTAAATCATTTCTCTTTAACCCAGACCATCCTCCTTTGACCTGAAAAGCCAAGAATTTCTTATTTCCATTGGGTGAAGAATCGGAGCTTCATCATCAAACTCATCAGTGACAGCGAAAAGAGCACAACTACATTTCCACTTTTTTTTCCAATTTTAATTGAGTTATTACCATTCTGTTTTTAAATTCAGCCAGACACATAACAGTATCATCATCAGCTAAATATGACTCTCGCTTTCAGCAATGTCCACATAAAACGAGGGATATCGAATAAAATCGTGAATCATCTGGGTCGTTAAGAATGTTAACTGGAATTTCTGCAAAATTCAATTACGTCATTTCTGACATTGTCTAATGGATGTTTATCCAATGTTGTAGTTTTAAAATGAAAAAAAAAAATAGCGGGAGGAGAAATCAATGGGACGTTATGGGTTGTATTTCAATAAATCTAACCTTTAAATTCCATTGGCTACGCATACGAATCGTGAGTCATGGACAGCGGGAGTTATGGGACACATTGCAGGCGACAAATTAAAATTGTCCATGGTTTAATGGACGATGCGCACCCTATTTCAGCTGAGGAAACTCTGGTAATAATGGCGTCTACGGGGAGATAAAAGAATTGAAAAAAACTACCCAGAAATAATCGAGAGGCATTTGGTTTTTCCCGTTTTATCCATGCAGACGAATTTTCAAAATGGACCTATTCTGGGTGAATGGACTTCTTGACAATATTGATGGAGAGAATCATAATATTTTTATTGATGATTTTTATATTTCCCCATTCATGATCAAACTGTTCAGTAGTACCTGAAGGATCGATACTTGAAATGCGGACAAAGGCGAGTCGAGTAGGGCCTACTAGGGTAATCTTCCTGAACGCGACCGCTTGTCAGATGGTTAAATGGCGCGTAACGAATCTGAGTGAAGGGGATATTCCATGTACCTGTGTGTATATATGTCGCTTGAAATTATGGCGAAATTATAGTGGTTGATGCAGTGAAAAAAAGTTTTAAAAAGAAAGAAAGTAGAAGAGCAAGAAATAAAGAGCAAATGAGGGTGCGGTGACGGTACTGCGCGTTAACTCGTCTCAGTGTAAAGAATATAGGCCTCCCAACAGGGTAGAAAACCTTTTCCCCTTCGTAAATCCTCTCTTGTATTAAAAATAATTGCTTTAAGCCACTCTTTCCCCAACTGACTGCGTTTACTTGCACCACTGCAATCCCTTTCACTACCTTATTCTTTATACTTCAACTCGCGCCTTTTTTTCTGTCACTTTTCTTCCTCCCTCCTTCACGTTCTCCTTTTCCCTTCACCTCATATAAACTGCATCACTCTATTTCAACCCCAAGCACCGAGTATAAATGGAGGCAGATAGTGGTTGAAGCTTGCGTTAACTGACTGCTTCTTTAGGTGTAGTGTTTGAAAAAATCGTTGAGCTCTTTGCATTATCTGGTCGACACGCTAGCTCAACCAGTTGAGGCTCCGGCTATCCTACACTGTTGCTCGTTAACGACTACCGAGTGATCGTGGGGCTTTGGCAAACTATAAACAGAAAAGAGAACAACCACTCCCACACTAACTTTAGACTAGTCATTCAATGAGGAACTCCCCACATTCCGTAATTTTTATTTTTTCAGAATAAATCATTTCAAATGAAATGATTTAGTTCAGCAAAATTACTAAAGTGGATGAAGCAATAAAATCTAGTGATTAGCGAAATTTCACGCATGCTGAATGAAGTTGTCCGGTGAGCGACGTTGCCGAATTCTCGAGAAACGCGTTCAGACAGTTTAGAGTGGATTCGGCAACGTCGAAGCGGTAATAACACAGCTGGGAGTCCCACATCGCTTGACCAAAGCCGTTAGGTCGTTTTCAGTGATCGGTTTAGGGTTAATAAAGGTGGATATCCAGTTGGCGTATTCTTCCGTTCGCACCCAGTGCCAACGTTTATGGGTTCACGGCGATTATTTGAGAAACGAAGGATTTATTTCAATTGATACGATACATGAAATGATTATCTGAGATATTCTGCTTCTAAATTCTCAAAAATTCGTTCCGTAAAAAATTTGAAATCATCAAAAGTCATAATCTCATACAATTCTACACTGAAAACTGAGAGAATCCACATGTGTCGAATCCGACTATTTCGACGAAAAAGTTGGCACTAGTAGACTCCTGAAATGGATAGTGCACATGTTGGAGTCATACGAATACCTGCAGCTTCCCACCGCAGTCCCATCCAAATTCAACCACGTGATATCGTTACATGAACAAGTTCACAAAACTCTCTTCATGTCCCATATTCTGTATTTATTTAGAACTCCAAAATTTCAGAAAGGAAGTCCTCTCGAAACCGGTAGTTCCGAAAAAAAATCTATCAAAGTACTGAACATTTGAAAATACACGAAGTGTGCACACAGTTATAACCTGACCCAGTTGCGAGAAGCTCCTGATGCGAGAATCACCACTTCACTAGCATGTAAAATCAAAAGTTTCTGGCTGTTCCAAATATCCCATTACACTCTATAAAAACAAGTCATGCATTCATCTGTAATTGGCAGACAAACATTCGACGATTGTAATGTAAAAATATATTGATCGTGCGAACAGATGAAAGGAATAAAAGGTTTAAATAATTGAAGAAATTTCACATTTTCCCCGATGGAATTAAGAGAATTCGTAATAAAACATTACTCCAGTGTCATTTGTGCAATACTCGTTAAGTATGACTCGAGTATGGCAAAATTATGGAGCTACCTCAACGTTAGCGACCCCACCGGAGTCTTTGTCAACCTTCGTTATTGACCGGGCTCTCTTCCCTCTTCTCTCTCCAACTCCCTCTGTTTCGGTCTCGCTCCTTCCCAGTGGACCCTTTAAATATTCCACCTCTAACACTGGGTCATAGTGGGTCCGGCTCATATAATTACTTGCCCATATCCACCTACCAACGACGCAAAACCGTTAAATTAAAGGGCCCTGTGCTCTTTATGGCAAAAGTTAGGGTTTTCGGCTGTAACACGTTGTTAACACGTAAATTTTCTCAACGAAGATGGACCAACGTGATTGGAGAAGGTACTGATCTGACAGTATAACCTGATATTTCAGGGAAAGAGAGAAATATTACACGATGAAAAGTTATGGACGAAGGTGTCCATTGACGTGGGAAATGAACGAATATCGTCAACCTGGTAGCTCTGTTTTCCGGGTTAAGACGCAGAAGACCAGGGCCTAATCCCTACAGGCCCAGAACACGATACTTGGCCTTCAGCTCAGCAGCTTCAGCAAGACTTCGACATTTACAGTCTTTCGTACAAACGTCATTTAAATTAAAGTTAAATTTAGTTCTAATCATTCTCATAATTTCAAGTTATTAGTTACTCAATTATTTTATGCAGTTTTCTCAAATTATTAAAAACTCCAGTTTATATTGAACTTATGCGCTTGTGATATAATATTTACAAGAGAAAAATAAATGAGAAATGAAAGAAGGGGGAGAGTTAGTGAGAGAAAAGAGACAGGTTGAATTATAGAGATGGAATGAAATTGATCCTGGTTTACGATGAAAATAGTACGTTCTTGTTGAGTGAATTTTTATAGTAGGTCGAGTATGTACTATGATAAGGCAAGGACAGGTGTAGTCGGTTGGCGTGTGAAGGAACTCGCTGCCAAGCAGATGGACCGATAAGGAGTCCTTGTGGGTAGTTTTATAGGTGCAAGTCTTTATATACCGGTGTAAAGTGTGCAGAAAGATGGTAAAGTCGGATGGAAAGCAACCCGGGGGATACTGTATTAGGTAATAGAAATTTATGCAAAAACTGCCATGAAGAGAAGATAGTTTATCGCTGATGCAGAACACGTGTTTATCAAGTATACATCAATTCTTTCTTTTTCCTTAGAATTTATACGACAATATTTGCTGGGGTAGATTGAATGATGCTGTTTTCCTCGGAGAGATTTTGCTGGATGAGATGGGAATGATTAACATTTGGGAGAAGATGACAGACAAGAGAGAATGTGTAACGATGTATATCTGAATTGAGGAAAACGACGAAAATTTGAGGATGATAGAAACACTGAATTTCTACGGTTAGCAAGGGGTCGTTGTTGTAAAGGAGAAGCAGTTCATGGGTTCAGCTTCCTAGGGGCCCTCTCTCACTCTTCTACCATCCCCAAATGATTAATACGGCAACGTTCCAACGGGATTGGTATAATTTGCGTAACATCAGATGAAATGGATATGGCAGGTCTCAGATGGCACCTAGGAATAGTTTCCAACGGTCGAATATTTATCACTAAGCTGTGTCACCATTGTTCTCCTGTCCGTTTTACTAATTGACGTATATAATTATCTTCTCCATTCATCCAGTTACTATCTGCATAACAGTGGTGAAGACTGAAGCAAAGTGGAGCTGTAGTGCAAAATGATTCAGAATCTTCCCTCAAAAAAATAATTTCCTATATGAATTGAAACCTTGTGAATTATCTCCAGCACTGTGAAATTTTAATTAACTCGTGAATTAACAATATTAATGCTGATGATATGCTAGCTCGTGTTACATTTTATTAATTCAAATTCATTCATTAAGATATTGTTTCATTTTAATTGCACTTGGCTTATTTTATACAAGCATTAAGAATAAAGCCAGTGATAAAGTAACTCGTTGAAGAGACTAAATGTGATACAAGTAGTATTAAAATATATGAAAATGTATTTGACTTAAGATAGCTAGCATGCACGTCCATAATGATCGCTCGAGCTCTCACAGAAAATCTTACATCTCTCTGCTCCTCATTCCCCGGTAATTCTCTGAGTATGAAAGCTGGTTTGGAAGTTTAAATTGGATGCGAGACGGAGAATGATGCTAGAGAGTAGAGCTTCTCGGGTTTTAGTTCGATATCCTTAGTCATGTTATATGAAGTAGAGGTCTAACAAAGTCGAAGTGAGTATTAAAGATGCAGTTGGGTAAGTTGAGTAATTATTGTTATGATTCAATTATATGCTAATGTTCATTGTTTACTGCTACTGTTTCGACATAATCTGAGATTCACTGGAGTTCTAGAAGTCTGTTCAATGCTTCAGCAAATCCATTTTTTATCTCCATAATTCTCTGAACATAATTGCAATTACGTCAATCACATATTCGATGCTTTTGAGGATGTGTTGTGGAGCATGGGCTCATTGCGTGGAGACATTACATCAAAGTGAGAGATGCCAGGAGTTTACCACAAATGTTTTGGTGCCTGTGCCGATACTATACATGAGGTTGGTAACCACTATACTCGCACTGCAATGGACGTATGCGGTGGCGAATGTCGATTCCATGCCACCTAACTGACGTTTCTGTATTCGCTGAACTGCGTGTGTCTGTGTGTGTTGGTAAGGTTATTGATTAGAGGCTCGATATTATTGTGGGTATTAGGAGAAAATTGATTACGAGTAACGGAAGAACTCGACACATCCAACAAGACATATAGTGCAATTAACGCCTGGGTAATCCTTGAGGGGAGATATAGCCATACTTGTCTTCCTGTCACGTGTCAATCATCTTCCACCTCGGCAGTAACTATTCCACCTTCTATAAATGATACTTCCGGAAATAGTGTATCGAATGGTCAGTCTGTTATAACTCGGGTGAAAGCCATATATCTTGAATTTAACGAAATGTATTTCATATAATGGAGTGACAGTTCCTTCAAACCATCAAATACTGATGATTCAACTTTACGACAATTTTATGATAAAGCATCATAACTAGATAATGTTCATCGATAAATACATTGCACAGAGACATTTAAATGTTCCACAATATTGAACGGATCCATTGATGCTCCTAACCAGTCTCATAGCGACTATCACTTGCACATGGGATACCTGTGGAGCTTCTGTGTGACACAGGAAGCCCCACTGAGGAAACAGGAACCCTCTACACACGTTGTCCGATCACAAAATACCTGGTATCAGTAAGTGAATACACTAGTGTCCTATCCGGAATCAGGATCCACTGCGTAATATATCACTTTGTAATACTGGAAGGAGACCAGCAGAGAGGGCATATGTAAAGGCTACGGATTTTCAATATAACGTCGAAACCACTCGCTCAACAATATGACAATATGACAAAGCCACATCTCACTCTATGATCAACTGATACATTGGATCCTAGGATAGAGTAGCGTGTATTAGAGTCATGTGAATGGCCTTTGATGACTATAAATGAATATGCATATTCTCCATTATATCAGTGATTACCAGCAACTGAATAGAATCACGTATTACCTTTTCCTTAATCAACTCAAACCCCACTGGCGCACTTTCTCATTCCTTCATTCCTCATTGTTCGTTTCAATACGAATAATAAGCTCTTTAGAATTTTCATATCAGTACCCCCCGTTGATGCCTTTCACCATGGTATATTATTCATGAGATGTTATTATCATTATTCCTATTATTATTTATCAACTTTATGCTGCTTTCTTTCATTTCTTCATTTTTATTTTCACAAATACCCCTCACAGAAGTGCTCTCGACGATTGAACTCATCGAATCGAATGCAATAATGTCTGACAATGAATATCAAGCTGTTCGTCATCATATTACTTAAATGCTCGTATATACTTCTAATTGAATGGGTTCTCTCGCAATGAAAAATTTACTCATAAAATTTTGAATTATTCATGCCTCAGGGAAAATGCAATACAATGAATATCCTGAAAGAAATATAATGGTTCACTTGAATTTATTATTTAATTCGATAATCTGGAATTTTTATTGTCATTTTTTTTTTGCCTGATAAATATCATTGGATTATTCTCATGAATAATTTTTATGAGGCAATAATTCTGTGAATAGTTGTGTCTGATTGGAATTTTTAATGAATCAATTTCCTACATGATCTCAATAATGTCCTAGCAAAAATACTGACATCACGTAATATATCGTCAGTATTTATCAACTCATAATGCAACTGCATGGAAAATCAATAATCATCAACTCAACAGATTAACCTGAAACCTCCATTGACTTTGAAACGCCAATTATACCAAAATCCTTTATAAGTAGCATTATCATCTTTTGGTGATGCAGAAAATCCTCAGACCCAAAGAAGAACTCTCAAAATCCACTATATACAACCAACACCATATACAAAAAGCTAAACCACTCATGGTTAACAACTGGTAACAAACAAAACGATAGTTTACAAATTCCCATTACACTTCCGACTAAAGTGAAATCCTAATTTCTCGTTGTTCATGACCATCGGATGCAACAAATGATGCCACACTGTAGCCACAAATCTCAGATGAGAATTCAAGATAAATTAATTGTCAGCAATTTGTACATTTTATGTATATCCTTGAAACGGTATCTCATACTGCAATATATCCCGACTGCATTTAGTAATAGCTTACTACAAGTTTCCACCGGATCTTTAGTAAAATGCCTTCTGCTATTGCCAAAGTTGACGCCAAACAATTCTCGATGGAACAATGGAACTCATCGTGTACACTAACCTTTAGGCGATAATAAAATAGCAAATAGCGGTTGTATTCTGGTACATGAAGCGACATCGAAGGTATAAGCCATTCCTCTTGCCCTCTCTTTCCTTCATCCTATAAACAAACTGATACGATCTACGTGTAACGATGTTTCCAACGAAATTAAAGGGAAACTGCAAACGACCCCTCTTACTAACAGTTTCAAACAGCCCCCTTCCTTCATCCCTCAACTCGTTCGTCTCCCATTGAGCTGTTCCTCCTGTGCATTTACTACCTAGACCGAATGGTGGCCAGTTTTCGATGATGACACTACACGAACCCTCTATTGAACTCGTGGTGGACATGGTTGGAAATACGATGCCAAACTGTAATGAAAGGCCTATCACAGTTTCCAGACGGTTGTACTAAGTTTGAACACCTCAGCAATATAACACTGAGGGAAAAATATGATTTTGGTAACAATAAAAATATAGTTAATCGAGTCTTCAAGCATTTTGATTTGGTAATGCTGACTTTAGTCATGGAAAGTTAGCATCATCATCTCAACTAGTGAATCAAACTATGAACAAAGGACAATCTAATACGTTTACTATGGAAAAAATAGTAAAACTTTAACAACAGCAATATAGTCATACTGAAAATCATAATTATTCACCATTTATTCTTATGGCTTCGATCGTTCTGTCGTTCTTATTTAAACCAGAGCATTCAATGCTAATGCATATTGACTTATTAACAGTCAATGAATCATGAATCCCGTACTGTCATCTCCAACCCTTTCATTCGCTCATTCATAGGAGGTAGTAACGCTGAAAAGCATTCTCCCGTAACTGAACAAACTCAGAGTATATATATATGGAGGTAACAGTGGGAGCAGTCGGACGTCGTGAGACACAGTCGTTAATTAAAGTGCCTTCCTTTGTTCGACTTAGATCGATCGATTGTTGGCTCTGACCACTCCCCGGAACCAAAGAAAACACTATCGTACTGCGCTCACACCTTTTCCCATTTATTTTAAAGATTTTCTTTTTTCTCAATTTCTTTTGTCTTCAATTGCTCCCCATTCGCGACAATGTGTTTACTTTTTTTGAATTTTTTACTCCCACTTCTATTTAGTTCAGTTAACAAAGAAACGGAGAAAAGGGAAGGAGCTTAACAGTGAATTTCTGAGAGAAATGGAGCAAATCAAATATTAATTAAATAGAATCAAATATTAATTGATTTGATTGACGAATACAATGTGAGGCTGAAGAAAGGAGAGGATTGATCCAAGAGTGAAACAGATGATGTCATCATATATTAGTTGATAGCAGTTGGTAACAGTATGGTATTTCACATTGGGTATAATATTGACGGAGAATATTGTCGACACCGTGCAAATGAAAATTGACATACGTATGTCATCCAATGTCGGTTGGTCATTCAGCCTCTGTGTGTACACTATACGGAAACATTTTGAAATCCTTTGTTGGTCAATATCAATTTATAATCATCAGTGACAATGCACAGTGACATCCAATATTGCGACTAATTTCACTCAAACAGTCACGACTGAAGGAAGATACGTATACAGAATATTAAGTAGTGGTACATAATACCTGTGCATTCTACGTACGTCAGTACGGTGTGGAACGAACAATTTTCGTGTAAATTAGTAGCACAATGGGGAGTAATATAGGTCGTGTAAACTATTCATGATGGCTTCCTTCAGAGATTTCGAGTGTATTTGGAGTGAATAAAAAACGAGATATTGATGAGTTTGAGAAAATGAAGTTAATCATTTATTTCATCATTAATCAATGGATCTCAATGGTTATTCATCTCGATTGGAATTCTACCGAGCACCACCTGGGAGGCCCTGCGGACATGGTAAACAAACACTGTTAGCCCCATCATCACAGAATCCAGAGTGGCTACTATTGCCTCTCCCCACCGATCTCCAACTAAAAAGTGAAACAAGTCATAAGTTAAACTTCATCCCCTTCGTTCTCTCTACTCTTCACCCCTCCTCACAGTATGCATTCTCCCTCCGGTAGTTTTCCGGGGGCACACATCATTTGACCAAAAGATGCGAGAGAACGGCAAGGGTATGCGCCAACACACGCGCTTTCCCGAGTTTTGTTTGGACAAATATGTGATTACAAAGTTTCGCATAACTCGAAATCCTGTGTTTCTGCAAACAAACAATTTATTGAACAAACACAGACGAAGCTGTGTCGAGTGGTGTATGAAAAAAATACGCCATGAGGGTTTACTCGTTTAAAAAGTTATCATATCGAAAATCCCATCACGTAAAGAGCTCAAAGGTATCAACATAACCTCTATCGTGTGTGTCTGAAAACTTTGCAGATAAGGTGTCCCTTCGTTATCATCTATACTGGGTTACTTTCGCTTGGCTGGCATAAAGCATAACTGCGCTTGGAAAGCTGCTGAACACATACACATGCACAAAGGGTGGGCGACAAGCTTTACTTATGAGCCGGTAGCCCTCCCCTCCCGAGAAAGTGCAGTCCACCGGTGTTTCGTGTACAGGCTCCCACGAGCCCGAGCATAATTCGTGTATTTGCATGTATGCATTTATATATAAATTCTCACGATGCTGGGCTACTGCACGATGAGGAATGGAAGAGAACTATGGTGGTGGTAGTGGGCTTGGTCATACTGAAGCAATGTGAGGATGTAGAGCAATAGAATGGATGAGGGGATGAGGCAGGGCATGTGTATGGGCACGTGTATCCATACTATCGTAGCACATACTGAGTTGGAATACGTAGCCTGTATATTGGTTCAAACCCTGCGCACTCAGCGCTCATGAATATGCCGTAGCACGGCGGTTCAACTCTGGCCCGTTCTTCCCCCTCAGCCCCTCGGTCAATCTCTCGTTTCAGCTGTATTATATCGAAGGTCCGAGGAAACACCGTAATGGCTTCAGAGAGGAGAAAAAAATCATCATGAAAATCCATGTGTTCGCAACTGTTTTTAAGGGTGCTTCGTTCATCTTCTCTTTTGAATATCGAGGGAACGTGGATCAACATAAAATTTGAATTTCCATCCGAATTCTCGTTGACCCGTTCAGTAAAAGCCTCTCTGCTGATCAACACGCGCAGTCAAAATTAGTACTCTTCAATTCTTGAGGGAATAATGAATAAATGATCAAAGACAAATTCTTCAAGTCATCTCCAACACTTGACGGTAATTAGATACATATTAGTGTCACTAAGTTGCACGTACATGTGCAACAATGTAACAAGTACTTAGCATCTCCCGAGTTTTCCCAGAGCCCATCAGGATGCTACCATACTTCGATTCTCATGACGGAAGTGGATAGACGCAGAGTCAGGCAGTGACACTTATTACGCGCGTGACGCTGCGTCTCTAATCGAGCTTTCGTGACTGGGTATACTTTGGATCTCATCGCGTTCACAATCTCCCATCTCTCTTGCTAACTCTCTCTGGTTTTGATGCATTTTGAACACCAGTATCCTATGACTTTGTCCTCACCACTACCTCCAGGGCTTCCACGTGGTGATTAGGAAAGTTACTATAGTGTACGAAGCCAGTGTAGCACACTAGGCTTGTAACTTCTAACCAGCCAGAGTCCTCCAGTCATGGACCACATAATCTCAACTCTTCCATCAGTTTACCATGTCTTCCCATTAGATGCTGTGTTCACAAGCGTATTCGCTCGTCTCCGCCCTTTTCATCGCTGTTATAATCCTCCACCAGATCTTTGCATTAGAATTTCTGATTGTGCAGATGCTCAGGACGTCACTGTTCTCCCGTTAATTTGAGCCAATTTCTTGTGTCTCAGGATCATCAACTAAATGAAATTAAGTGATTGAAATAGTGCAGAAAACCTTTCTGATAATTTTCGTACAGCAATAAAGTGCTGCTCTTCATAATTCACTCAGCGTATTGATTGTAGCGGAATCTCAATTTATGCTGAAAAATATTTGCGTAGAATCTGATGGCAAAAAGAGGTGAGTGGTGTTGATGAAATCGTTCATGCACAAGTAACTGATCGATTTACTACATAACGCTTGATAGAACAAACGTTGATGCAAACACTGAATGAGCGTTTCGCACAGGCATCAAATGACCATCCCCCTGTAGATATACCACTATCAAAGTTCACTGGAATCAAAGGGTTCTATTTTTGTCATCTCCACCCCGTTCCCTTTAACAAGCAACGATTGAACACTGATTGTCCACAGTGATGGCCTGGCCTTTTGCATTATTCACATCACCAGCATGACACACTCCTTATTTCCCACTGAATGAGTAAACAAGCCTAAATTGATTCTCTTATCATCACTGCCTCATGAAAATTCCTTTCCTACTATAATAGGATTAAGTGACTAGTGATGAAAAATCATTTTCCGTAGAGTCATCTTATTTGTGATAATTAATAGTACGTGATGGTGCCAGTAATTAACGGACTTAGAGGAGTACTCGAGAAGAGGGATTAACTGGGAGTTGATTCGATTGCCTGGTAAATGGATCGTTGGATTTCGTAATTTTCACAGCGGTTTTTTTAATGGCCCCGCGGTACAATTTAAATCACGCTAGTACCGTGAATTAGCCCCGGGGATATAATTCAGTGGGGTAAGTTTTCACCACCTAAATCCAAGCTTGTGCCCGGTGGCATGGATAAATGATTTGGAATCAAGAATAGTTCAGCATGCATCATTGGACATTAACTCCATTATTTACAGAGGAGAACACTACTCCCTCGCATTTACAATTAGTAACACACGTGATGCATCTATCAAATTTTCAGTCAGAGTATTTTGAAGTGTATCAGCAGTATGTTGATGGCTGGTTATTTTGCTTTTGATGCATGAGAGAATGCTGTTGAGCAGTAATTTATAAATGTTTAAGATATTTCTGTCCTGAGAATTCGTAACTCTTGACCATTTGGAAACATTTTCCACTGAATTTATCACCATATTTCTCTACCCTGGGAACAAGATACTATGCAAGTGGAGTATATGTTTGTGTTGTGGCTGCATACTGTTTTAAATGGATACGAATATATGTCGAGAATGTGAGGAAACTATGCATACATAGTGGTATTTTATTCAAGATAGTGAATTCAAGAAATACATTAAAAAATCAGTATCACATACTTCAGTGAATTGATGAGAGGAAAATGAAGTAGTTGGAAAATTGTAAAACAAGAAAGTAGGAAAAAATTAATGGTAATGAAGTACAGAGTACAGATAAATTACTTTGACTGTATTTACGAGAAACAAGTGGTGGAATCTTTTGAATTTAGATAACGTTTTTGATCTAAAAGCTCTAGTACCTCAGTTGAATAATTACACGAGCGACTGACGGGCCTCCAAGGAACTCGTTAAGACAAAATGAGCAGGAGGTAAAAGGAGAGATGGAAAAAGACAGAGTGAAAAAGAGAGGGATAGATAAGTGACGTTAAAGCGGAAGTCAAGTCCCTCAGGGAAAAACTAATTTTCTACTCGCTTTGTCAATTTTCTACAACTGATCATCAGAGTTCTCAGTTTATAGTCGCAGTCAAAGGAAACGAGAGAGTAACGATTCCATTTGTTAATTCCAGTAATTGATGCAGTCACCGATGCAGTATTGAGTATAAATTGGACTCTATATTTTCAAAGTCACTGGAGTGAATGAGAAAAAATAAATTCGCACAGTATGCATTTCTCTTTCATGCATCTCATTAGAAGTCATTTGAGCATTTTATTTAAAGATATAAAGGGGACTGGGGTGAAGTGATTGAGAATGCTTTTAAACTCTGAAAAAATCGATGAGATGATCCAACACATCTGAATCATTTATCTGTCTTCCATGTCCCATAATAAAACACTCGATATCTCACATAATTCATTGACCTTTGGTCTAAATATAAGACTCTGTGCATACACATCTGGATAGTCATTGAAGCATCCGAAGTAAATGTGCAGGCTCATCACGTGCCAACAATTTGTAAAACGGAATGAACACTATCATTTTGAAGCCAAATATTACCGTAATATGAAGTGAGATACTGCGGCACGTATCTCTCGTTCCTTCGTTCTTCTGCAGTTCGAGATGTCACCTCAATCCAAGAGATTTCAGGGGATTCAATAAATTATGAATTTCCAAACTCATTGATTACCGATACTCATATTTTTTTCCGTTAAGTAAGAGCAGCATTATCTCCATGATCCCCTGAAAATTTAATGAACACAAGATTCTGCATCCATCGAGAGGAAGATATAATTTTAATCGAGTCCTCAAGCATTTTGATTTGGTAATGTTGACTTTAGCCATGGAAAGTCAACATCATCATCCCAAATAGTAAATCAGTGTGAAACTGCTACCATTTACTATGGTAAAAATAGTAAAACTCCAACAACAGCAATATAGTCATACTGATAATCATAACTGCTGTCATATTTATCATTCATTTAGTACTCTAGACTAAAACAATTTGAGTCATTACAAAAATGACCAAAACAATGCTAGTATTGTTAGGTGAACATCCTGAACAAAATCAGAGGAAGTGTGAAAATCATCACTCGAATGATCAAAGATAGCGAAAGAGCTCCACCAACAAATTCAAATTCATACCCCATCATTGATTTCCAATCAATAGCTCCACGCAGACCGAGAAAACAAAAGACTAGATGCATTCATGTTTGTGCACCATTCAAATAGTTACGAGTGCACTCGTCAGAGGGTTAAACCCTGCACAAATGACCATCATTTCATGTGGATCAGAGGGAATCCATCTATAAGCTTTTACTTGAATATCGATCAATCATGAGGTATGATTTTGAAAATGGTTGAAGGGAAAATAAAAGAGATAGGAGTATCAAGTCATTTCAAACACATACTCGAGCCAATCCTCAACAACTCTCTCTGGCAATAAATGATCCAATGGAATCCAACGGGCCGGCAAAAAGCCATGACTCTGCATGAGCTTTTAAACCTTTTTTTTCCTGTTATTATTATTTTTTTTAGTTTTATCTCGTTCAAGTGAACCCAGTGAGAT